>JAPFRF010000008.1:32765254-35756504 GCA_029282475.1 Phrynocephalus forsythii
TGGCTCAAGTTGAAGCCATTCCAATATGTATAGCAAATTTTAAGACACAAATTGTATTGGACAGTGGTGCAGGAGCAGACTGGGCCTTTGGTGACACCCAGAAAATATTTCCTTGTATTTATCTGGCCTGGTGGCAACAGCAGCGCATGAGTTACTCCCATGATCAGAGCAACAATAACAATAATGGCAACCTAGTTGCTGAGAAATAATGAGGGATGCACCTTTAAAAATAATAACAAGCAAGATGTGTGTACTAGTCATGATGTGTAAGAGCCAAAATGAAATGCAGTCTTTGATCATATCAACATCTACAAACACAGGTTTTCTTTTCAGTCCTATGCACAATTCCTTAATATTTACTAGTCCAATCCAAATGATCACTATTTGGGAAAGCAAGTTTTATCATGCTGAATGGGTATTGTCCTAGATAAACAGATTTTTTTCTGCTTAGGAAATCAAAGTGTCTTCCTCCTTGTTGGAGTGGAAGCTAAGGCACATTTTTTCAATTCCCAGGTAGAATATCAGTAAGGAATAACCCACAACCTCCTGTCTTTCCATTCTCTCCCTCCCTCTCTCTCTCCCCCTCCCCCCCTCTCTCTCTCTCTCACACACACACACACACACACACACACACACACACACACACACACTTGCTATGTCACTCTGACCAATGGCTAGGCCCCACACAGAACATCATATAAACATGATGTCTTCATTGCAGCCAACAACTGTTGCTTATCATTCTTCGTTCTATTGAGGTCAAAATGATGTACCTTTAGTTATTCTTTGTGAGAGAACATAAGTTTTTACAAATGAGTCTAGCAGGCAGGCAATAACTGCTGAGAAGTTAGTGGAGTTACATTAAATGTATGTTGATCCTGCCTGACCTAAAACACAGATGTCTGTGCACTGCACCCCCCACTCTGCAGCCATACATTTCATGTCCTATATGGAGTTTTCTTGTTCAAAGGACCAAATGGTTCCAAACAGAATATTTTCACCAAAAACCTTTTAAGGTCCATCCACATTTATTTCCCCTTCTATTTTTCCCACCCTTTAAGTCCTTTCACAAAGAAGATCAAAAGGCAGCTCTTCCAGCTCTCCTCTGCAGGTGGTCAGCAGGAGATTAACTACTAACAGAGCTCTCAAAGTATAAATCTGGAATGTCTTGTTTTACAGGCCATTATAACATGGCATTATTACCAGCCGGCACTATATTTCCATCCATGAAGCCATTTAATTATCAGTGATATCATGAATATTGCAAGGCATCCCGAGATAAACCTTACAAATACGTCTCACAGGTGAAAATAAAATAAAAGCATTCAAGTCTTTTTATCTGCCTGTCTCCAATAAGATGAATGCCTCTGAAACTGAAGGACAGAGACAGGAAAACTATTTGCAGAGGTGGGGGAGGGGTTCAGCTGGTCAAGCTCTCTAGAATGTTCTGGGAGTTGTAATCCAAAAAATATCTTTTCCCATCTTTGAGAAGGAATATTTACCTCACAAATCCTAACCAAAGGTTTCGCTATATCCCAAAGGCCAGAAGACTGCTGAGAGAAACTGCCCTCAAGGATAGTCATCCATATGATTCCCTTCAGCAGGCTACTCTTCACACTACTGTTGGCCCTTCAGCTGATTCACACACTTAGGTTTGCAATGCAACCAGTCCACAGCTGGTCTTGTAAATGATTGCTTGCCAGATGGGGGCAATGGCTTGAACAACTGCCGTTCTGTTGTGTGTTTCCTTACCAATGATTTCAATGCTGCTCTCTACCTCACAAGAAGTTGGGTGAATACAATATCACTTAAGGACAGTGGCAACCTTTTTCTTTCCCTGTGATTTCAGACCAGATACTAATCTTTTTCTTAGACTTCTATTCCGTGGACTGCCATGTCAATCCAATGCATTGAGGGGATTGATGTGGATGCCTTATACTGTGTGGAAAATACTTGGTCTCAGTGAGCCCTACATCTTGGTCTGTAGAACTTGGAAAAATAATCAAAGACAGATAACCCCTTTCCACTTAAGACAGATTATGGCCTTGGCAGGCAGTGGGAAATGCTGGCTCATTGACACCACTGCAGCCAGATCCAAACTGTAGTCAGTTTCTGCATTGAAAAATTGTTGGGACACCATTTTTTTACCTCAGGCAGCAAAATATCTTGAGCCAAACTTGCAGCCACTTCGTTTCCAAAGATATGGGAAACAATGACTCCTCAGCCCAGAAAAAATACTATTTCATAGGTCCAAATATGGAAAGCAGGAAAAAGGGATGTTTTTCCTACACTCTATGTTCCATATATATGGTGACAACCATCATGCTTAAGATTGTTCATGCAGGAAACAACAGATTATGTGAGGCTTTTTTTTAATTAACTAGAAATAATATTGTAATGTTGTTGTTGTTTAGTCACTTAGTCATGTCCACCTCTTCGGACCCCATGGACCAGAGCACGCCAGGCCCTCCTGTCTTCCACTGCCTCCTAGAGTTTGGTCAAATCCATTTTGGTTGCATCGATGATACCGTCCAACCATCTCATTCTACGCTGTTCCCTTTTCCTTTTGCCTTCAATCTTTCCCAACATCAGGGACTTTTCCAAGGAATCCTACCTCCTCATGAGGTGTTGATATTTCATGAGTTGGCCAAAGTACTAGAGCCTCAGCTTCAGAACTGATTTCTTTCAAGGTGGATAGGTTTGATCTCCTTGCAGTCCAGGGAAATCTCAAGAGTCTCCTCCAGCACCACAGCTCAAAAGCATCAATTCTGCAGCGATCAGCCTTCTTTATAGTCCAGTTCTCACTTCCAAACATCAGTACTGGAAAAAACATAGCTTTGACTATCCTGACCTTTGTTGGCAAAGTGATGTCTCTGCTCTTTAGGATGCTGTCTAGGTTTGCCATTGCTCTACTCCCTAGAAGCAGGTGTCTTTTAATTTCATTGCTGCAGTCACCATTCACAGTGATCAAGGAGCCCAAGAAAATAAACTCTGTCATTGCCTCCGTCTCTTCTCCTTCTCTTTGCCAGGAGGTGACGGGACTGGTGGCCATGATCTTAGTTTTTTTTATGTTGAGCTTCAGCCCATTTTTTCACTCTCCTCTTTCACCCTCATTAACAGGTTCTTTAATTCCTCCTCACTTTCTGCTGTCAGAGTAGTATCATCTGCGTATCTGAGGTTCTTGATATTTCTTCTGGCAATCTCAACTCTGGCTTGTGATTCATCCAGACCTGCCTTTTGCATGATGTACTCTGCATGTAAGTTAAATAGGCAAGGTGACAGCATACAGCCTTGTTGTACTCCTTTTCCAAGTTTGAACTAGTCAGTTGTTCCGTATTGGAATGGACATGCAATATGGTGGATTGTGGGCAACTAGTTTCACAATAAAACAGACACTTGTACAACACTATTGTTATGTAGAGATGGGCACGAGACAGAAAAATTGGGTTTCATTTTGTTACTCATTGTGTTTTGTTTCATTTTGTTACTAAAAAATTTTAATAGAATTTTTGTAATAAAAATGACCAATGAAATGATTTGGAAGCTTCCATCACCCAGCTGGTTTTTTGACAGGTTAGGCTGTGGGGAGGGGGCTTCCCACAGCCTGACCTGTAAAAAAAATAAAATCATCTGGGTGGCAGTGGTGCGGCGAGAACTGGAGAGGGGGGCAGGGGTTTGCATTTGGCACTGCCTACTCCACTATCCAATTCTACCCACCACCACCCAGCTAGTTTTTTTGACACATTAGGCTGTGGAGAGGGGACCGACCCCCTCCCCACAGCCTGACCTGTCAAAAAAAAAAACCCACCTGTGGGGCAGGGGTGACAAGAGAGAATGAAGGAGGGTTTGAATTTACTGCTGCCTGCTCCTCACTGCCACCCCGACTTCCCACATCCAGACCTGTAGAAAAAGAAACACCTGGGAGGTGGGGGTGCCAAGGGAGAACGTATTGTTTCATTTCGTTATGTTATAAAATGTTTCATAACCTTACAACAATGAAACAGTGTGTCCATCTCTAGTGTTAGGTATTTAATTTTTATGGGCTAGTTTATTACTTTTACATGCATTTATGAAACATGCAAACACAATTTCACAATAGGGAGTTTTTCTTATTCACAGTTGTGTAACAGACTACATGAGCCATTATAACAAAAACAAAATACTGTATTTTGCGCAACAAATTCCTAGACAACAGCGCTAATACAGAAATTTTTAATAGAACTACAAATTTCATGTGTCCTTTTGAATTCAGTTTCAGATAGAAATTGAGGAAATCTTTCTCAACTTGGTTGGGCACCTGAAGCATAGAAGAATTAATTCCACATGAGGAATCATCAAAACCCTGAAATAAATTCAGTTACATGCCATTTATAAACTCACTATGTAGATTCACTCCTCCAACACAATTGTATAGTACCTACATTAACTTGTCAAAGGCTTTTGCAGCTTAAGTGACAAGAGGAGATCTTATCTCTTCAATTCTCTCATTCTTTCTGATTCAAATCTCTTACTCTCAGGCCTGCTCTTTCCTAGTCCCACTCCTTTGGGCTGAACCAATATTTCATAGGGGCTACATTCGTTTTTAACATGATACTCCCCCTAAAGATATTGGTTAATGTCTCTTTATTATTGTAATGTCATTAGTCTATTTGCATGACTTCAACCTAGGCGCTGTAATGATTTTTATTGTTTTGGTATTATTGTTATTTTTGAATATATAGTTGTATTGATCTTGTTACAAACTGCTTTCATGTATTTTTTTAAAAACATGGGGAAAGGGCATTTGCATAAGTGTGTTGTGGTTGGTGAATACACCATGTCCCTTCCATCAGAAGAAGTGAGTGTAAGAATTGTCACATATAGCAAGAGCTTGCTAGAAATCATGTACAACAACCTGTCTTGGGCGCCATTCATTTTGGCCTTGTATCACTCATTGCTTGATATTGAAATCTGATGTCAGAATTTTTTCTATCTCCTTTTGAGCAGGTATGAATGTGGTGAGAGGGTATACTTAAAACTATCAAAGAGCTTATTAGACTGGATTTGCAGCCTCTCCAGACCTCTTTGTAACTAATGGCACCAATATGATACCTGGTGCTTGTTCTACAAATAACAATTGGATTAAGGTAGCATTAATTCATTAAGTCTCACGTTGAAAACAGTGGGAGGAAAAAACAGAGAAACCTCTATTTTTGGATATTGTTCACAGATTAAAGCATTGTTCTTATTCCTCTTAAGAGGAGAAAAGGGGGATCTTGAAAGACTTGGGCACAGCAATTTTAAAAAAAAAAACTGGGGGTGAAGGGAATCTCCAGAGTGCAGTCTGGTACTTTGATCTCCATTCAGAAGTTGACTGAAATCTGTATTCCTGTAACTTGAGCCCACTGTTGTGTGTTCTGCACTCAGGTTTCTTGAAGAATGAATCATAGGATCACTGAGTTAGAAAAGGGACCACAGTATATGAGCTGAGAAATGGCAGGGGATGACTGTACATTGTTTTCTATGTGCTTGCACAGTGGTTGTTTTATAACATGTTTCAAAATTTTCCTGGGCTTGATGTCAGGCTGACTGGTCTGAACTTCTTAGATTCCTCTTTTTTTTCCTTTTTGAAGATAGGGATGACCTTAGCCCACCTCCAATCATCTGGCACTCTGCCCATTTCTCATGATTTCAAGAAAGTAATGGACAGTGGTTCTAAGAGTTCTTCAGCCACTTCCTTCTATACTCTTCCTTCAATACTAAGACATTAATCTAGCCCTGGAAATTTGAACATGCTCAAAGTAATAAGGTGTTCTCTGACTATTTGTCAAATCTCCACCTACAATCCTGTGCCCTCCACTGGCACTTCAAAGTTATCTCTAGGATCATAGTTAGAAATTGGGGCAAACTGAAAAACGAATCACATTTTCTAATAATTTTGGACAATTTGTCAAAATTGTAATTGTAAGCCACCCAGAGACCTTTGGGTAGTGGGTGGCATATAAGTTGTATAAATAAATAAATAAATAGATAGATAGATAGATAGATAGATAGATAGATAGATAGATAGATAGATAGATAGATAGATAGATAGATAAAATTTGTTGATTCATATTCATCATTAATAAAGTTCCCCCAATGAATACAAATAGGTGAATTTTAGCAAATTTTGATTCATTAATCATTGTACTGTAAAATAGCCCCAAGGCATATTGAGACACCACATTTGGAGGGAAGAATCCTGTGGCTCTCCTCTCTAATCCTTCCACGTTTGGTGAAGATTAGAGTTGAAGGATACCAGAGGTTTTAAATTCTGAGTTATGCTGCCCCAAATAAGGCCGCAGGAAAGCTTTCCCCAGACACCTAGAGACACCAAACTTGCAGGGAAGCTTCTTCTGACTGTCCTCTAGAATCACTCCAAGCTTGGTGAAGACCGGGTTTCACCATCCTGGTTGCTAAAGGGCACTTTCCAGGGCTAAAGCTAAACAGTTTCCAGGACTGAGCTAAAAAATGAACAATAAAAAATTGCATCTTTCCTAAAATGTAAAGTATTTCTTGAAAATTATTTATAGCTATTTATAATAAAAGGCAAACTTTGGTATTATCTGCCTCAGATGGGACTACCACATCAGCAGGATCCCATTTCAATGGTTTCCGGCCCAAAGCCCAAACATTTTAGGAGGCCATAATCTGAAGGAGCTGTTCTTGAACTGGGAATTAGGGCTTGACACGGACATCCTAGTGTCTGCAATTAATTTTTGTGGCATTCCTGCTTAATTGTGCCCATGGTTTTTTCCTTTTCCTTTTCTTCTAAACTGAGGCTAAAATTTAAGCAGGTTGCCATATGTAACATATTGGTTTGGCAGTGATGCTACTGTTCCATCATATGCCCTTATTAAATAAGCCATTGCTAGCATTTCTTTTTCTTTCTTTCTTTCTTTCTTTCTTTCTTTCTTTCTTTCTTTCTTTCTTTCTTTCTTTCTTTCTTTCTTTCTTTCTTTCTTTCTTCCTCTGTTTTACAAACAGAGAGAGGGAAGGGATTTTTACTCCACCTTTCACCTTAAAAAGAACCCAAGGCAGCTTATATCATTTAAAGACAGCATTTAAAGTTTACAACACCAAATTCACAAATACTAAAAAGATCAGACAAATACTATGATTAAAATAGCAAACAAAAGCCACACCCTAACACATTCAAAGCAGCAGGGTTCAACAATCCATTTAAAAACCTCATAGAGGCAACCAGCCACTCAGGGAAAGGTTGCCTGAACAGAAAGGTCTTCAGCTGATTGAGGAAGAATAGCTAAAATGGGGCCAGCCTCCTCTCCTGTGGGAGGGAGTTCCAAAGTCTGGGAGCAGCAACAGAAAAGGTCCTGTCTTATATATTTACCAAATGCACCTATGGAGATGGCAAGACTGATCTTAACAATCGAGCAGGCTCATAAAATGCAGACACTGGTATAGCTTGGGCCCAAGCCCTTAAAGGCTTTATAGATTAGAACCAGCACTTTGAATTCTCCTCAGGAAGAGATCTGTAGCCAGTGGAGGTGCTGCAATGGCGTGGTGGTTATGGAACCTGTGTGACCAATCCCAGTTAGCAATCTGGTTACTTTGTTTTGAACAATTTCCAGAGGCCATTCCTTTGCATGCCCGAAGACAATGCAAAGATCAACACAAAGTCTGCAATCTAGGAGGCACATCCAGCTTCTTTTGTGTTTTGAAGACTCATGATTCGTCTCTGTCAAAACTAGCCTTGAATAAAGAGGGACATGGACTTTTTTACATGCATAGACCAGTGCCAGTGCTTCTTTTTGTGTTTAGTTATACTGATATGAATGAGCACCCTTACTGTAGATGCATAAGATGCTACTTTCTGAATATGCCATATTTGATGTATTTATTCAATTTATATATCGCCCATCTATGGGGTTTACAAGATAAAACAACAGTAAACAACCAACAGTCATAAAAGAAACAACACAACTACACCATCTTTGGAATCATCTGTGGAGAGTGTTGTAGCTTTGGTTTTGTTATAGTAGCTGTAGACAGGGGCATCTCTGATTAGTTGTAAAAGGTGTGTAGATCCATAGTTGGGATTGTGCCTCTTACCATATTTCTTAATTTGTACCAGAAGCATCACAATAGTGTGCAACACATTGTAAATCTTAGGTAAGTAATGTCAGATAATTTTAGCCCAGTAAGGGCCAACACTGGAAGCATTAGGCATCATGACTTCTATAATACATATTAAGAATAGAGAAGGGCCTTTTGTTTCGGAATGGGTACAGTTCCGAAACAAATCATGGCAGCACAGCTGCTGTTCAGAACCGGGACCCACCCTCTGAAACAAAATCACCCATTGACTTACCTTGGTTCACTCCAACAAGGGGGTAGCCTCCGACACATTATCTTTACTTCTCCCTTGTGCTGGCCAATCAGGACCTGGCAAAGACACGCATCATCCCTCCTCCCTGTCTCAGTGGCCAGCACCGGGAAGAAAAAAAAAGTCGGAAGCTACTTCCTTCTTGGAATATCGCCCCCGTGAGGTAAACATGGGTTTCTTAAAAACAAGTCATACCAGACTAATTCCATCTCTTTCTTTGGTAGAATTACTGAACTGGTGGATGAGGGGAACACTGTGGATACTGCTTATCTAGATTTCAGTAAAGCATTCAATAAGGATCCCCATGGTATACTTGCAAAGAGTTAGTAGAATGTGGGATAGATAGTGCTACTGTTAGGTGGATCTATAATTGGTTTACTGATTGCACCTAAAGGGTGATCATAAATGGCTTCTCTTCAGGTTGGAGAGACATGACCAGTGGGGTGTCCCAGTGTTATGTTCTAGGTCTGGTGCTATTCAATATCTTTATTAATGATTTGGAGGAAGGAATAGACAGTATGCTGATTAAATTTGCAGATGATACCCAATTGGGAGGGGTTGCCAATTTCCTAGAGCAGTGGTCCCCAACCCCTGAGCCGCGGACTGGTGCCGGTCCGTGGACCGGTTGGCACCGGGCCGCCTGGGGAGGCCGGGGAGGCTCCTCCCCTTTTCCTCTGCCGCCCTCCTCCTCCTCCTCTTTTCTCCCACGGGCAGCCGGAGGAGGAGTCGCTGCCGCCGGGCACGGCGCACGGACGGGGTGGGGGGAGCCCGGGGCTCCTGGGTGGGCGGCCCCAGCCTCCTCCTCCTGGCGGTGGCCGCGGCGGCCACGGAAGCTGCCCGGGTTCAGCCGCAACTCTGCGGCCGGGCGGCGGGGCGCCCCGCCGCCGCCGCGGCCGGCTCGGCGGTCCCGGTGGTGCCCTTGGGCCGGAGACGCCACCCCCACTGGCCTCCCTCCCCTCCCCCCCCGCTCACCCGCCTGAAGGCCGCAGCCGGAGGCAAGGGGCGGCGCAGAGGTGCCCCACCGAGGCGGGCGGCGGCGGCGGCCGCGGGGCACCCCCGCCACCGGCTGCGGAGCCACAGCCGAACCCGGGCGGCCCATGGCCGCCGCCGCAGCCACCGCGGCCCACCTCAGTTGGGGCACCTCTGCGCCGCCCCTTGCCTCTGGCCGCCGACAGGAGGAGGAGGCGGGGGCCCACCCACCCAGGAGCCCCGGGCTCCCCCCCACCCGTGCACGCGGGGGGAGCGCACGCCAATGCCCCCAGCCGGCAAGCGCTGCCGCCGCCGCCGCCACCGCCGCTCCCGTGGCCCCCAAGGTACACATGCCAAGCCCCCTGCACCTCCTCCTCCCCCTCCTCCCTCCCCCCCATCCCCCGCCCCCCACACCCTCCCCTCCCCCCCACCCCCCATCTCCCCCCTCCCCCCACCCCCGGGCCACGGGAAAATAATCATACAAATACTGGTCCGTGGAGACTAAAAGGTTGGGGAGCACTGTCCTAGAGGATAAAATGAAAATCCAAAAGAATCTTGACAGATTAGAGTGCTGGACCAAAGCTAACGGAATGGGTTTCAACAGAAAAAATATAGGGTGCTGCATCTAGGAAAAAAATGATTTGCGCAGATATGGGATGGCAGACATTTGATAGTACATGTGAAAGGGATCTGGGAGTCTGGATGGACCACAAATTGAACATGAGTCAGTAGTGTGACATGGACACCAAGAAAGCCAATGTGATACTTGGTTGCATCAACAGAAGCATAGTGTCTAGATCAAGGGAAATGATAGTACCACTCTATTCTGCTCTGGTCAGACCCCACCTGGAGTACTATGTGCAGTTCTGTGCACCCCAATTTAAAAAGGATGTTCACAACCTTGAATGGGTCCATTGAAGTCCCGGGGTTCCAAGGTAGCATTTTCAGAAGTGCTACCTGTTCCTCGTGCAGGTCCCGCCAGGCAGGCAGAACTCAGAAGCCTCAATGCGTGGATGAGGCGATGGTGTCGCGAGGAGGGCTTTAGATTTGTCAGGAACTGGAGAACATTTTGGGACAAGCCAAACCTGTTCAGGAGGGATGGGTTGCACTTGAGTCATGATGGGACCAGATTGCTGGCACTCAACCTCAAAAAGGCAGCAGAGCAGCTTTTAAACTGATAACTGGGGGAAAGCCGACAGGAGCTGTGTGGCATCCGGTTCGGAACACCTCATCCTCGGGGAATGAGGTTGGAGAGGGTAGAGAATCACATAGAGATGACATAGCAAGTATTAACACTGGCAGAATAGCGGAATGTGACAGTTCGTCTACTGAAAATAAAAGTTGTGGGGCGAGAAGAACAAGGCAGCAGCTGTTGCGGGACCCACTGTACAAGTGCTTCTACGCCAATGCTCGAAGCCTCCGAGCAAAGATGGGAGAACTTGAACATCTGGCAGCTAGGGATAACATTGATATAATAGCCATAACAGAAACCTGGTGGAATGTGGAGAACCAGTGGGACACAGCAATCCCAGGCTATAAACTCTATAGAAGGGATAGAGAGGGGCGGGTTGGAGGAGGAGTGGCCATCTATGTCAAAGAAGGCGTAAAATCCAGCAGAATGGAGATTGACAGAGGGTCTGACTCCACCATAGAATCACTGTGGGTTAAACTACCAGGTCCAAAGAGTGATGTGATAGTTGGAGTATTCTATCGTCCACCAGATCAAAAACTTGAGGGGGACCTTGAAATGAGGAGAGAAATCATGGAGGTGGCTAAGAGGGATAGGATAGTAATCATGGGGGACTTTAATTATCCCCACATTGACTGGGCCAATGCGAGCTCTGGGCAAGAAAGAGAAACTGGGTTTCTCGACTTGCTGAATGACTGTGCCTTAGAGCAACTTGTCATGGAGCCCACCCGAGAACAGGCAACTCTAGATCTAATATTGTGTGATACTCAGGACCTCGTCAGGGATGTGAATGTCACTGAGCCTCTGGGGGAACAGTGACCATGCTGCAATTACCTTTGCCATGCATGTCGGAGGAAGAGTGTCAACCAAATCAGACATAAAAACTCTTGATTTTCGAAGGGCAAACTTCCCTCAGATGAGGAAACTAGTTAGAGAGAAACTGAAGGGGAGGGTTAGAAGAATCCAATCTCTTCAGAGTGCATGGAGCCTGTTTAAAACAACAATAATAGAGGCCCAGCACAAGTGCATACCACAAAGAAAGAAGAGCTCATTTAAGTCCAAGAGGACACTGGCATGGTTAACGAGTGGAGTTAGAGAGGCTCTAAAGCACAAGGAGAGGTCCTTCTGTAAATGGAAATCCTCCCCAACCGAGGAAAATAAAAAGGAACACAAACTCTGGCAAAAGAAATGTAAAAAGGTGATAAGGGAGGCCAAGAAAGACTTTGAGGAACGAATGGCTAGCAATATAAAGGGTAATAATAAAATATTCTTTAAATATGTTAGAAGTAGAAAACCTGCCAGAGAACCAATTGGGCCTCTGGATGGTGAGGGAGGAAAAGGGGAGGTTAAGGAGGACTTGGACATTGCAGAGAAATTGAACGAGTTCTTTGCGTCTGTCTTCACGACAGAGGACCTTGAGCGGATTCCGCTGCCTGAGCCGACCCTCTTGACTAAAGAATTAAATCAAATACAGGTTAAAAGAGAGGAGGTTTTAAGACTAATTGATAAATTGAGGATTAACAAGTCACCGGGCCCAGATGGCATCCACCCAAGGGTTATTAGGGAACTGAGAAATGAAATTGCAGATCTCTTAACGGTTATATGCAACTTGTCTCTTAAAACGGCCACAGTGCCGGAGGACTGGAGGATAGCAGATGTCACACCAATTTTTAAAAAAGGAAGGAGGGGGGACCCAGGAAACTACAGGCCGTTAGCCTTACATCTGTCCCAGGAAGATGGTGGAAGGCCTCATCCAAGAGAAAATCTTAAAACACATAAAAGAACAAACCTTGCTGAGAGAAAATCAGCATGGCTTCTGTAAGGGTAAATCTTGTCTTACAAACCTTTTAGAATTTTTTGAAAAGGTCAACAGGCACGTGGATTTGGGTGAACCGGTGGATATAGTCTATCTGGATTTTCAAAAGGCTTTTGACACAGTCCCTCACCAAAGGCTGCTGAGAAAATTGCATAGTCATGGGATAAGAGGGCAGGTCCTCTTATGGATTGAGAACTGGTTGAGATCCCGGAAACAAAGAGTAGGTGTCAATGGGAAATTTTCACAATGGAGAGAAGTGAAAAGCGGTGTGCCCCAGGGCTCGGTCCTGGGACCAGTGCTTTTCAATCTGTCCATAAATGACCTGGAGACAGGGATAAACAGTGAGGTGGCCAAGTTTGCAGATGACACAAAACTTTTCCATGTGGTAAAAACCAGAGAAGATTGTGAAGAGCTCCAGAAGGATCTCTCCAAACTGGGGGAGTGGGCTGAGAAATGGCAAATGTGTTTTAATGTAACCAAATGTAAAGTAATGCATATTGGGGCAAAAAATCCAAACTTCATCTATCAACTCATGGGCTCTGAGTTATCCGTGACGGATCAGGAAAGAGATCTTGGTGTGTTGGTGGACAGCTCCATGAAGGTGTCTCCCCAATGTGTGGCAGCAGTGAAGAAGGCCAATTCCATGCTAGGGATTATCAAAAAGGGGATTGAAAATAAAACAGCCAACATTATAATGCCGTTATACAAAACAATAGTAAGGCCCCACCTGGAGTATTGTGTACAATTCTGGTCACCGCATCTCAAGAAAGACATAGTGGAACTGGAAAAGGTGCAGAAGAGAGCGACTAAAAGGATTACTGGGCTGGGGCACCTCCCTTATGAAGAAAGGCTAAAACAATTGGGCCTCTTTAGTCTGGAAAAAAGGCGCTTGAGGGGGGATATGATTGAGACGTACAAAATAATGCAGGGCATGAGTAAAGTGGATAGAGGGAAGCTCTTCTCCCTCTCTCAAAATACCAGAACTAGGGGACATACACTCAAATTGAGTGCTGGGAGAGTAAGAACTGACAAAAGAAAATATTTTTTCACCCAGCGCGTTGTAAGTCTATGGAACTCCCTGCCACAGGATGTGGTGATGGCATCTGGCCTGGATGCCTTCAAAAGGGGATTGGACAGATTCCTAGAGGAAAAGTCCATCACGGGTTACAAACCATGATGGAGATATGTAATCTCTAGGCTTTAAACCAGGGTAGTTCAAGGGCCAGATGCAGGGGAGTGGTATCAGGAGACAGATATCTAGTCTCATGCGCTCCCAAACGCATCTGGTGGGGCCGCTGTGAGATACAGGAAGCTGGACTAGATGGGCCTTTGGCCTGATCCAGCATGGCTCTTCTTATGTTCTTATGTTCTTATGTTCTTAGGAGGGTGACCAATATGAGTGAGGGTCTGGAAGAAATGTCTTACAAGGAGCAGCTTAGGGAGCTGGAAATATTTAGACTTACAAAAAGAAGGCTAAGAGGGGAAATGATAGCTATGTTTATATATTTGAAATGATGTCACATTGAAGAGGGGATTGATTTGTTTTCCATGACTTCAGAGACTGAGATGTGGGGCAATGGTCTCAAACGACAGGAAAAGAGATTCCATTTAAACAGTTAAAGATGATTGGAAGTGGAATATGCTGCCATGGAGGGTGGTGGAGTCTCCTTCTTTGGAGGTTTTTAAGCAGAGGCTGGATGGCCATCTGTTGGGGGCACTGTGATGGGGGTTCCTGCATGGCAGGGGGTTGGACTACATGGCCCTTGAGGTCTTTTCCAACTCTATGATTCTATGATTCTATGATTATATATAATAATTGAATACCTGCAAGCAGAGCCGGCGCTAGGTTTTTTTGTGCCCTAGGCGAGGGGCGGGGGGCGGGAGGGCAGGGGGTGGCGGCAGCAGAGGCGGTGGTGGCGGGGGGCGGGGCAGCAGGGGGCTGGCAGATGACGGGGGTGGCGACGGGCATGGGGGTGGATGGCAATGGCGTGGGGGGTGGATGGCAACAGGCATGGGGGGGCGATGGGGGTGGGGGGCGGTGGGTGGACGGCGACGGGGGGCAGGGAGACAGATGGCAGTGGCCAGTGGCAGGGGGCGGCAGGGGGCAGCAGGCTGGCCAGCGCCCCCTCTCCATTTTGGCTCCCTAGGCAACTGACTAGTTCGCCTTAATGGACGCGCCGGCCCTGCCTGCAAGTCATACATGCAATTCCATTTAAAAACAAAAGTTTGGGAAAAAATATGTTAGATTGAGGGCTGTAAATCCAGAAGCTTCTGTTCTCTTCCTGTCATAGTGCTTAGTTTGGATTGCACAGCAATTTCCCCACTTTGGTCATGGTATGACTTCGTAGCAGCACCAAAAAAATAACGTAAGACACAAATTGGGATGTGTGTGTGTGTGTGTGTGTGTGTGTGTGTGTGTGTGTGTGTGTCTGTCTGTGTGTCTGTCTGTCTGTCTGTCTGTCTATCTATCTATCTATCTATCTATCTATCTATCTATAAAACAGCAGTCTTAAAGCAAGCTACTATCACAAACAGCAGTCTTAAAGCACGCTATTGCCACAAAACAATAGTTTGGGGTATTTTGGGTGTTCTCTTTTATCCACGGGAACCTCATGTAATGTGTATGGATACTGAGCAGGTTCCAAAATGATTGTGGAGATAACATATTTGAAATACATTAATAACTATAAAATGCTAGATAAACTGTATGATCATTTATTTATTTAATATATTACCCAGTGTAGCTATTCTGTGATCTGGTGTAAAGATAACATCTGGAGTTTAAGCTTAGCGTGGTTTCTCAATTTTATTTCTATAAAGCCTACTATTATTCGGTATAGAGTACTGAAACGGATTGTTGTAATCAACTCTGTAGCGCTGATTATTTTTCAAGTAGTAATGCAATATTGGAGAAATTAATCCATTCATTTCTGGTTTGAATTTACAAGTTATCAGATATTCTTCCTTGCTAACGTCCGTTTTATTGGTTTGGAAGAGCTGTTTCACTGCAAGCATAGAACCAATATATTTTATGAAAATTGGAATGAGATGTACTCTAGGTACTGGGAGTCATAGAATGGTAGTAATTCTTTGGTGGCAGCCTTCAGAAAGCCTTGCCTAGCATTAACATGAAGGGGATGCAGAGGTATTTTTAGGATAACAGGGTGGCCTAAAAAAATCTATGAAACACTGGAGTAATCAAGCGGACAGCACAAAGCACTACTCTAAGTGGTGTATAATAAGACATCATGATAAAACTCTCCACCCCATATATCAAACTTAAACAATAAGCAGTCAAGACAATAAATAATAAGCCCAAATGATGGAGAATAAATATGGGCATGAACTGGCAGTTCACCTTGGTTCATTAATTTTTACTAGGTTTTCATTAATTTTTACTAGGTTTTCCATTAATTTTTACTAGGTTTTCCGATGTTAGGGTATAACAGTATAGTAACTTATAGTAACTAACAATTGATGTAAGTTGCTTAAGAGTTTGTAACTGTAGTAAGCCAGTCAGGGAGCAGCTGACTGTAATGTGTAATTAACTGTGTATATAGTGGTTAGCAAGTGAGGGTAACACTTGATCACTTCATCCCAACCTCCTGATGATGATCCATGCTGCTACAAGTCTCTGCTGAAAGACTCTGTGACTGAAGATGGAATGCTGAAGAAAGCTGTTTATGTTCTGTTGTTATTTTGCCAAGTTATTCTTTTGTAAATAAAACTCTGCTAAAATACCACAACAAACCACAAATCAGTTCATTGTGGCTGTCTAAAAAAATTAAACAGTTCAGCTGTTAACCCCCACAGCCTGCCCCACTACCCCTTGGCCTCCCTACTAAGGCAAAGTTTTTTTTAAAACACCAGTGCATCCTGAATAAATGAAAGTGTATTTGAACTGGGAAGGTGTGATCGAACTTGTTCACATGCGACACTAGTTTGGCTACCAACTTCTGTACCCTTTGTAGCCTCTGGATCAGCCTCAACAGAACAGAACAGTTCCATGTAGCGAGTAGTACAGTAATCAAGCTGTACATGTACATTTATTGCATCTGTCTTCCTTGCCCACCACTTCTTACATCTTACATGTCTGTAACTTTGGTGTTTGATACAGATTATCATTTAGAAATGAGAACAAAATTATATTCATCTCAAAGTATATATATTCATTACACAGTTTATATATCTAGAGTAGAGATGGGCACAAATTAAAAATGAATTTCAAAATTTATTTAACAAAACTATTTTGTTAATTTGTGTTTGTATGAATTGTTACCCTGAATGAGGATATTTAAATTGATGACTTTTAAGTGATTTTTAATTTGTCAATTTGTTGAGCTCTAAATTGCTCTCCAAAGTACCTACAGAGACCAATATTTCAAGGAGAATTCTCCCTCACAAAAAATTCTCTACATCGTCTTCAAGGCTGCTTTCACACAACCCCTAAAATCCGCTGGCAACTTAAATTTGGATTCCCCAATCAGAGATCATGTGTTTTTTGTTCTGCTTCCTGTGTCTCCACCCTCCCGCACTCTGATTCTATTGCTTCTGTCTGCTGTGAGGGGAGGGAGAAAAAAAATGCAGGCTCACCTCCGCCTGCCATGGGCAGCAGCTAGTTGTAGTAGGACAGAAAGCCTGTTAGGGATTCCTGTCTGTTAAAAGGGAGGGGGAACAACAAAAACAAACAGAAGGCGGAGGAGAGCCAGGCATTCACAGCTTTAAAATCTGCATTTGAACATTTTTTACCTCCTCCAGACCAGGTACTTGTAAAATGCGCTGGGGAGCACTTAAGTGGGCATGGCCATACTTTTTTAAAAGTCCGCTGCTGATGGGAAAACAATTTTATGCTCCACAACTGTGAGCATTTTGCAGCGGATTCTAGGGGTCGTGTGAAAGCAGCCCAAGTGTGGTGAAGATTTGATTTATTTTGTCTGAGTTAGATACCCCAAAGAGGCCACTCTAGGAAAATTTTCCCCAAAACACCTAGAGATACAAAGTTTACAGATGTTTCCTCTGATTCTCCTCTACAATCCATCCGAGTTTGGTGAAGTGTGTTTTCCCAAGCAGGTTGCTAAAGGCACTTTCCTGGATGAGCACTTTTGGGGTGTATATTTTGGATGTCTGAAACTCAGATTCACCAAACCTGGAGAGCTTGTATAGCAGACTCAGAGAATACTTCTCTGAATTTAGTGCTTTTAGGTGTTTGAAGGGAACTTTCCTGCTGGCCCCTTTTGGAGGAGCATAGTTCATACATCAAATACTTCCCCTTACTTGGAGGGCTTGCAGCAGAGAGTCATTGAAAGTTTTTTTAAAAATGTAAATTTAGTATGTTTAGGTGCTGTCGAGGCACTTTTATGCGGTTTTTAGATTAAAAATAACAATTTTACAAATAGATTAATCAGAAGAAATTACAAATTCTTTTTGTGATTTATTGATCTATTGATCTATAATATAATTTATTATTATATTTTTTTCTTCATTTGGTATTCTGCCTTTCATCTTGGTAGTGCCCAAGAAAGCTCAAAATATGAAAAAAACCTAACAAAAATTAATTATACTATTAAAATATTAAATGCTGCCACATTAAAACTGCACAAAATTAATACAATTAGAAAACTGTTTAAATAGACCAGAAAAAAAATTACAAGGCACACTGACAAAAGATTTTTTTTTATTTTCTTGTTTTCCTCTGGCCCTTATGTTGCTCTTGATGTAATAAAATCTCTAAGCATTTTAAATTAAAACCAAAGACAATACAAAACTGTCTTTTAAATGATGATGATGATGATGATGATGAAGAAGAAGAAGATGATGATGATGAGAAGAAGAAGAAGAAGAAGAAGAAGAAGAAGAAGAAGAAGAAGAAGAAGAAGAAGAAGAAGCAACCCCCCAAGGGTGCCGCCTTCTCATGGCAGGGGCTTAACTGCTCCAGTGACGTTGAGGGCTGTACTGGTGGCAGTGTAAACTACCAGCAGGTCCAACCATGTCAGAGAGGTCTCGACTGAGGAACAGAACTAAGTGCACCCAACAACCCATGAATCATGCTGACATATAACCAAAAGAAGGCTATACCGGCTTGGTCATCACCCAGGTTAACAAGAACTGTGATGGATGTTGATGAATCTGGACATCTGTCGATAAATGGGCTACAGGTCATGGGTCCCATTGCTGAGCAACCAGGGCATGGGCCTATACAATTACTGGAAGTTGAACAATCTCAGAAGCAGCAGAAATATACTTTACCAGAGAACTAGGAAATAATGAAATGCTATTATAGAGCAGAACCTGAAAAATGAGGCTACCAAAAGCAGATGCATCAATTATGGAAACAAGAATATCCAAACTCCAAGACAACTGAATTACAATTAGCTGACCAGCAAGATATATTATCAGAAACATGGTGTTTAGTGAAGTTGAATTAGAAGAAATACAGAGGAGTTGTGAAATTGGGGGTGTCAACAAATTATCCAAATAGGAGGGGAAATATATATTAATAATATCTGGGGAAATGGAACAGTCTGAAGTTGAAGAAAATATGAATGTTTTGCAAAAATTTGAACCACAAGAAGGTACAATTAGGATTGGAACACCAGGAGAGCTCACTATTAGGCAGCAAGAACCTAGAATAAAATACTGATAGATGCTGCATTAAATGAAGAGAGGGGGAGGCTCCTGATTTTGAAGACTGTGTCTAGAAAAAAATTGGTACCATTGATGAACGACATAAACTCTTCACTTTCAACAGTCCAGATAATGTCCATTGAATGGATAAATCAGCTTGCATATAGTGCAGCAGTAACAGTAATGGAAGAACTAGGGATTCCACAATTGAAGCCCACCCCCACCCCCACCCCCCGCAATGTCTTGAGAAACCACAGTGGAAGATCAGACTGGAGCTTAAAATCAAAAGACTCTTAGCAGATGCAAGTAACTTTAAAAAACTGCAGGAGGGCAAATTAAAGAATAGTAAGATCAAGAAATATTTGACTAAAACTCTGGCTAAGTACAATGAAAATTGGAGAATCAATGAAAATTATGAAGCAGCAAATAACAGCAGCAGCTAGAAAAATTGAAAGATATGAAGCTAGATTTACCCAGTATAAAGACAACCAGTTGTTTTGATCAGATCAAATAAATTTCTAGCAGAATTTGAATCAGAAGATAGGTATAGATAGGTATAAAAGGTATAGGTATAAAAGATAGGTATAAAAGTTTTGGAAAGACATATAGGGGACTGAGAAAACTATAACAGAAATGCTGAATGGCTCCAAGATTTTGAGAAGAAATTCTCCAAGTGCACAATGGACCAACTAGAAATAACAGCTGATATTATAGTCAAAAGACTACAAAGAGTCAAAAACTGGACATCACCTGGCAATGATCAGCTGCATGGGTTTTGGCTTAAACATCTGACCAGTGTGCATGGAAAAATGGCTGAACAATTTAATGAAATGTTGAGGTCAGGTTATATCAATAAGTGGTTAACAACTGGCAAAACCTATTTGATTCTGAAGGATCTAACAAAAGGAACAATACCTGAAAATTACAGGCCAATCACATGTTTGCCAACAATGTATAAACTGCTGACAGGTGTCATAGCTGATAGAGTCCAGGATTATTTGGAATCATATAACATCATGCCAGTAGAGCAGAAAGGGAACAAACGGGGAAGTAGAGGCACAAAAGATCAGTTACTCATTGATAAAATGATCCTAAAGAATTGTAAAGCCCAAAAATAATTTATATATGACTTGGAATGACTATTAAAAAGCTTTCAATTCAGTACCATGTAGTTGGTTTATTAAGTGCCTGGATGTCATTTGGATATGTAAAAGTATTAGTGCCCTCATTGAAAATGATATGAAGAACTGGAAAACAGAATTGTTTGTCAGGGATGAAAGCTACGGATTGGTTAACATTAAATAAGGGATTTTTCAAGGTGACTGTCACCTCTGCTATTTACCATTGTCCTGATTCCTCTCTTAATAATTTTGCAGAACACAAATTTAGGGTACCAAACTGCTAAAAATTCAGGGAAAATTTCTCATCTATTGTATATGGATGACTTACAGTTGTATGGAAAATCAGAAATTGAAATACACTCACTGACCAACATAGCACAAATTTTCAGTACTGATGTTAGTATTGAGTCTGGACTAAACAAATGTACCACAGTGGCAATGAGAAAAGGAAAAATCACTGAGAGTGAGGGAATTGAAATGCCAAATGGACAAGCCATTTATTATCATCAATTTGAAGCCAATACATATCTGGGCATACTGCAATTAGATAATATCAAGCATAGACAAGTGAAAAATATGGTCAGTAAAGAATATATTCAAAGGGTTAGAAAAGTAGTAAAAAGTAAGATGAATTGTGGTAACACCATCAGTTCCTTGAAAAAAATCAAAGGAAAAGTAGATGAGGAAAAGACTTGGTTATGGCTCACCAATGGAACAATGAAAAAAAGAGACAGAAGCCCTGAATTTTGCAGCTCAAGAACAAGCTATTAGAACAAAGACAGTTATGGCTAGAATAGAAAAATCAGCTGAGTCCCCCACATGTAGACTCTGTAAAGAGGTGGATGAAACTATCAACCATATATTTGAGCTGTTGCAAGAAAATTGCTCAGGCTGATTACAAACAGCAACATAATGTAGTGGCTCAAATGGTCCACTGGAATTTGTGTCAGAACTATCATCTGGCCATAGCAAAGAACTGGTGGGATCATAAGCCTGAAAAAATGACTGAAAATGAACTTGCAAAATTACTTTGGGACTTACAGACAGACAGGGCTTTGGAGCATAATACTCTGGATATTGTGATTCTGGAGAAGAAAAAAAGTGTGGATCACTGAAGTTGCTATTCCAGGTGATAGTAGAGTCACTGAGAAACAACTTGAAAAAATTACCCAATATCAGGATCTGAAAACTGAACTTCAGAGACTCTGGCATAGACCGGTACAGGTGGTCCCAGTGGTAACCGACACGCTGGGTACAGTGCCTAAAGAGCTAAGCAAGTATTTAGAAGAAATTGGAGATGACAAAGTCACCATCAGTCAGCTGCAGAAAGCTGCCTTACTGGGATCTGATAGCACAATTTGCCGATGCATCACATAGTCCTAAACACTAGGGAAGCGTTCGACTAGTGATTTGTATTACAAAATCCCGCGTAGTTTTCTTGTTTGCTGTGTGGTGGTGGTGGTGGTGGTGGTGATGATGATGATGATGATGATGATGATGATGATGATGATGATGATGATGATAATAATAATAATAATAATAATAATAATAATAATAATAATAATAATAATAATAATAATAATAATAATAATAATAATAATAATGTATTTGTATACCACACCATCTAGCCTAAAGGCTACTCTGGGTGGTATACAAATCCAAATAGTAATTAATTGAAAATGCAGTAACTGAGATGGAGATAAAATGAGGGAAATAATAATTGCTAGTTGATTATATTTTTAAAAGGCATTTAAGATTTAACAATCTCTGCTCCTTCTCTAATATGAGAGAGAGTATTCCATAAGTAAACGGCACCACTGTATAGAAGATAATGATGGTGATGACGCTATCAAGTGAAAGCAATATTTTTGGAGGGATTCCAGTAATGGATGACTCCAGAGTCCATCAAGGACTCAAGTGATGATAGGCATCAACTGACCACAAAGAGAGGAGACAATCTGCTTGATACCATGATTCTGAAATATTTAAGGCTTTATGTGTTAACAATGGAATCTGTGATTAAGGTGTTGTTAGCATAATATTCCATTGGAGCTTAAGAACTTTGTTCCCTGAACCCCAAACCTTTCCAAATTTCAAGGGGTTCCTTAAAATCACAAGAGGAAGCTAAGCCTGCCACTTTTGGGGGGGGGATGGGGGTGAAACACACATCGGATCAGTATTTTAAAATCCTTTAGGACCCAGGGGAGCATAGCATTTTGTTTCATTTCATTTCATAACAAAACTACTTTAAAATTCATTTTGCCATGAAACAAAATGAAACTACTCTAGAAACGAAACAAAACAAAATGAAACATTATTTTTCCATTTCAGGCCCATCCCTAGTTCTCTGCACATTCTCAAATGAGCCCTTTTGCTTTTGGAATATTGCCATATTCCAACATCGATTATAAGTGATGTAATCTATGCTACATGTAACCTTCGCATATTTGGGACAGATCCTCATCTCACATGTATTATATCCATAGAGCAAAATAATCTTGTATAAAGAACCATTTTATCGTATAGGGTTTCCCTCCCTCCAGTAGTTTCCATCTTTATCTGTACTCCTGCATTTTTGTTTTGTTTTCAAATTGATTGTGATGCAGGCTTTTATTGGATTTTAATGGGTTCATTGCTTAACAAAATTGTTTTGTGCTGCTGGTTCTTAATGTTGTATCAACTACCTTTGGGCAGAAAGGTGGTTTATAAATAAATGAAGCATTCTGGATGTGTCCATTATTTGGAATTATGTGGCCAATTCTTTAGAGCGTTTGTGCTTTAGAGAGCCTAATTTAATGTCTCTGCTTCTTTTCCATCTTTCAAGACAGTTCCTTGGAAGACAGAATGAAAGGCTGCATAGTGCCTAAGGCCAGACAGGGCCTATACACTGGAAACAACCCTCTGAGAACATTAAGGAGTGGTGAGGGCTTGTGACCACACTTTAGCCAGCAAAAGGCAGGCAGGATTCAGCAAAAAGAGAACACATCAGAACTTATAAATCACGCTATATCCTTAATCTCCTGGTTTTCCAAAGATGGGATCCAGAATCCTGTTGGTGGTATACATGTGTGTAAGCTAAATTGTGCAACTTGCTGCAACAAATGTCCACTCTCTGTGAGAAATGTCCACTGTCTGTAAGCTGCATTCCAAGGCACTTGTCTGAATGCAGATTGGATCAGCACTAGAAACAGGCATGGGCTGGAAAGACAATCAATCAGGCTGGTTTGTGGTTTGCGGTTAATCACGAGCCTCCAGACAAACCAGCTGGTTCACAATTTATTTTTCTAGTTTGTGCTGGGGGGAACCTACCTAGTCTTGCCCTCCACCACCCACCTGCTCCCTTCTCATGTCCCCAACCTACCGGGTCCTCATGCCTCCTCCTGCTCCAACTCCACTACCATGTACCCACCATCTAGTTGATAGGTAGGCACATGCACAGAGGCATCATGACCAGCTTTGAGGAGCTAGCATGTTGCCTTTGCACACGTAAATCACCAACAGGATCTTGGTTGATCCCCCCCCCCCCGTAAACTACATTTGGCCCATGGGACACATGCAGCTAGTTTGTTTTTTTGCCTCTCTTACAACACAGTATTTGAAGACTGAAGACTCAGTTTTAATTTTGCTGACCCTCAGTTCTTGAGATGTCTTGGAACAAAAAGCAACCTCTTAATTGAAAGTAAAATGAAATGCAAAGTAATAGGGTGAGGGTTGCCCTGGAATCCGAACAGTGGTGCAAGCCTGAATAGCTCCTTGTAGCATTTGCCCTGGACTGAAATCCTTCAGTTCTGCCATTTTGTGGTACTGGGTTGCTTCTGACTTATAGCTACCATACAAACAAATAACTATATCTGTAGAAGTCATAATATGCAGTGATCAGCATTTGAAAGCTCAAATATGCAGCTTCCTTTACTGAGTTACTTTTCTTGCTTTACTTTTCTTGCTGTTTTTCTTGCTCTTTTCAGCTTTTCCCAGGAATTGCTCAAGTTTTATTCTTCTTTTGGGCTTGCTTAAGATAAATCTAAGTAATGCTAATGGAGCTACTCCTCCACATTGCAGGCATCCAACTAAAACCTGTGCTATCCACACAGACAAACAGAGTTGAAAAAGATGCTGAAGGCTACAACAGATAAAGAAATCAATTTTTTAAAATCCTCTGCAAATTCTACCCAGAGTTTTTGTTGTTCCGGGTGAAACTCTGTATATCTCTATCTGTATTGCCTATTTCATTTTCACTAATGGACAGACTTTAAATACTAGTTCTCACCAAATATCTTTCTCCTCTGCAGCTCAATTCAGGGATCTTGCAAGGATAGGAGATCGCCATGTCATGGTTTGCAGGAAACACATTCCAAATACCTTGAGGATCTGGGCTATCTGCAGTGTGCACATCTACATTTTTCCTGTTATCCCAAATCCAAAGGTGGAGACAGAGAACAATGACTTAAAAGCAGAACTTGGTGAGGTTACTTTCTGGGTTACAGCTCCCCAAATTTGCTACTAACAAATTTGCTGGCTGGGGAATACACCGAGAAGTAGATCCCAAATACCTCTGCAAGTTGATCATGATCAGGGGAGAGAGAGCTATAATCCATGAAAGTACATTTTCCAGCTTCTGTTTAAAAAAGTACCGGTATTTGATGCTTTGGGTTTCAACACTTGGTTTGCAATGACACAGATCTGTCCTGGCAGATTGCATGCAAGACCAGAAACTGCTTTGCATTGTTAGTGGTTTTAATAATTGGGAGACTAGGGATGGAGGGATGGACAGAGAGTGAGGGAGGTTGAGAGAGGGTGAGAAAGACATGGGTTTTTTTGTATGGTTCATCAAAATCCCATGCACACTGATGTATACACATTTGGTGCACAGTAATGGGGGGAAGTTGAAGAAAGCTTGTACGCATCTGCATTTGCTAAATGTTTATATGAGTGCTGTGTAACATGGGAAATTTCCCACACTCCAAATAAGGTTTTGTTGGATATTATGGAGCCATTTTTGTGCAGCTTGACTATAACAGTTGCTGCATTTGTGGTATCAGATTCCCTGTCCTGATGGTTTTATGCCACTCTCTGCAGGCTTATAAATATCATGAGCTATAACTCTACAAAGCATGTGTGCAGACACACATGGTCCTAATTTCAGATGCTAGATTAGACCAGCAAATCAAAAAACTAAGTGGTGAATTACTTCTTAAGTCAATCCTATTGATTCAATTGCTTTAACTTGGTTAGGGACCACCAATTGCAATCTAGCCTTGGTTGTGTCAGACACACCACAGATTGTTTTGGGTCTGTCAGCTAAAAAATGGAGGGATTTGCACCAACACAGTTGTGTGTGATGGTATGAAGTATGAATGTATATTGCAGTCAAATCCTAGTGCAAAATTCAAACACAAATCCTGTTTAGCAATGAGAATGGTTTGGGCATCATATAATTTGGTCTAGGTAACTTGGGGTATATCATGTCCTCCCTTTAAACTTCACCCATTTCATGTGTCTAGGAATGTATCCAGTTCCATGCATATTTTATCCAAAAACCCTTGACTCCATGCATATTTTATCCAAAAACCCCTTGACTCATTGAGGAGCAAAATTCTGGAAACACCCAGACAATCTTGTTCTCAGTCTCATTCTTGCTGTTCTTGTTGTTGCTACTGCTGCTGCTGAAAGTGGACTAGGTACTTGTGTGTTCCTTTGTGTGGCTGGCTTTGGTTTCTATGGTGTAGTGACTCAAGGGTGTCATTCCTAGCTCTGCCCTGGAAAGTAAAAATGATATGAGGACAAGCAAATTTCCTCAAGAGGGGAACAGAAAATAGGTAGGTCTCTGATAAATTGATAAATTGGTCCATTCTAATGTGGAACCAGTTAAAATTATACCCCAGAAGAAAAACATTAACTTTAAAAAAATGACCTCCAAGCCACCCCACAAAATATCCAAAATAGTTGGTGTTATTTTCTATTTAAAAATCTGGTTCAAAACATGGGAACTTTACCTTTTTTATTGCAACCAGTTTTGGACGTAGTAGTAGTCCAAGAAGTAATGTTTCCTGACTGTGGTTGGATTTGGCTTCACATCTGAAAATTGTACCAATGGTACAGGTCAGATACACCCCTGAGAGGCAATTCCAACTTTGTGACTCTTCTTGGCAGCTTTCCACATTTGCCAATCACAGAGGATCCACCGAGAAGAGCTTCCGGATCTGTTCTTTATTGATTGGTAGGTTATATGGGGGGGGGAGCTAGGAGCATGATGCATAGCTCAGTGGTTTAGGTCTCTGGCTGTGGAGCCAGAGGTTGGAAGTTTAGTTCCCCGCTGCACTTCATACAGGTAAGAGCTAGTCTGTGTGGCCTCAGGCAAGATGCACAGAAGAAAGGAATGGTAACCAGTTCTGTCTACTTGAAAAACCCTGAAAAGGGTCACCATAAATCAGAATTATAGGTGAAACCAAAATAGAAAGGGAAAATAAAAAAAGACAAAGAAGTGATGGCACTTTCAAGACTAACTTTTATATATATATTTAATGTGAGCTTTCGTGGACAAGTCCACTTCATCATACATATGTCAGACCTTACTTGATGGCACATGATAATGATGATGAGGTTCATATGGGAGATACCCTGAAGGATATGCTCATGGTGAAAGGAGTGGTGGTTGTGCTAGAAGCAAGTTCAACACTACCAGTAGCTGAAGCAACGGTGGTGGTATTAGTGGCAAAACATTCTCCTGAAACACTTTTGGAGAACTGACCTCTTACTAAAAGACACGTGAACCTTCCCAAATAGCAACAGCTCCTATTCTACTCTCTGCCATGTCAGTGCAAATCTCAAAGGGGGGGGGGAGAGAAAGAAAAGTGAGGGTAAAGTGTGTTGGACATGCCAATAAATTAATGATAAATTATTAAAGCATGATTGGAAATATTGCCATTTTTCACAGCTGTCACTTTAAGTATAAAAGCATCAGCACATTAAACTAGTTACTGCTTTTTCATAATTGAGACTTTAGCTTCTAGCTGTGCCCTCGAGCTTTTCATTAATCACTGGGACTGAAGTTCAAGCACAATGACAGCTTAGAAGGCATTAAATGGGCAAACTATTTTCCAGGTACAGCTAGGAAAGGCCTTTTAGTCCTCTAATCCTCAGCTAATTGTTTTTCAGAGACTCTAAACAAAATCTGCTCATGTCGTCTCTTGGTAACGGAATTACCAATGGGACTGGTTTTCCTTTTTATCTGCACATGCTTTTCTCTTGCTGTAAAATTGACTTGAGTGCCTATTTGTAGGTTTCATAGAACAGGTGCAAAAGGAGTGTGATCCATAAAACTGAAACTGATCCTTAACCAAGGAAACATTGATTAGATCGGCTGGAAAACAATACTTCCTGACTACTTACTCTAATCATACCATTTAATGTGTCATTAAAGATGCAAGATGGTCAATGAGGTCTGTGTGCATGAGTGTTTGCATGTGTGTGCATGTGACACACTCACAAATATATTGTTCCCTTCAATTGCTGTCAGAGGAAACTCATCCCTCTGTAGCTTTTCTTTAATCCTGTTTATTCACAAGATGCATGTCGTGTGTATACACTGCCGAGCAATAAGGCTGCATCTCCTTTGCAGTTTCATGATTCACCTGGTTCATCTCTCTCTCTCTCTCTCTCTCTCTCTCTCTCTCTCTCTCTCTCTCTCTCTCTCTCTCTCTCTCTTTATGGAGGGCTGTACATCAGAACTTAATGGATGTGCCAAAACATTCTTCCTTTTGTATAACAAATTATCAAGTGCATTGAGATTCATTAATTATGTCATCTAATTGGATTGAGGCAGGTGCAAAATACCTCAGATGAAGTGGTCACTGGCAGGAAGGCCTCGGTGCAAGCTTTTCTATTAGAAACCAGCATGTCTCCAGACTCCTGGAATTACATTGTACTTATTGATTAATGGCCATAATTTATTACAGTGCAGAAGATCTTGCATTGAGTTAAATGTGTGATTAATCAATTTTCCATCAAATTATGAACAGCCGCACAGTTGTCAGAAAGAAAATACCAAGTGAATTTTTCCCATGGTGTTGGGAATATAAGGTACCAGGACTTCTGCTTGAGAAGAACTAATAGCTGTCTATCACATGTATAATATTTCCTGCCACACTGATAAATGCTTAGCCTCACAAACCAGCCACAGGTAGGAGTGATTGAGAGGCCACCTAATACAGTTTATAGCTGCCTTTCGTATATAATGAAATATTCCTTATCCCCCATTTCAAAACAGTTTATTAATATAAAATGTGTTTCTGCCTTCAGCCGGAAATATATCATTGTTAAGTCAACAATATTATATTATAAACTGATAATTGATATTATGGGAAGGAAAAGATGGAAAAAATCCCTAGGCAGTGTAGAAATGAATTTGAGAACTGTGTGTACAGTAGCTCATTTTTATTTTCCATCAGAAACACAGACTTATAACTAATTGATGTCACTTCCAATCTGCTAATAATTCACATAACATGGAGGGGTGGCATGGGAATATGCAGGACTGGGGCCAGTTGTTGTTAAGAAGGTCTCTTGGCAACTTCCCTCCTTTCATTCTCATTTCTCCTACTCATTTCTCCTAGTAGTTAAACCATACCCTCTATAAAGTTCCATTAATTCTCCAGGGGACTTTCGAGCACTGTTACAATGCCATTTAGACTGCTCTCTAAATGTGACAAAAGGTGTAATGCAAAACCTTAAGGATGTATGTTTCAAGCAGTAAAAGTGCCACACATATCGTACACACACAGGAGACATGGCAGGAATGCAGTGTGTCAAGAGAATCTATTGTTATCTTAATCTACACAGAGATCAGTACAACTTTAAGCCACTCATGTTCTGACAGGTGTACATATTCATCCAAACACAATATTTTGGGTCCAGCTAATACCAGTTGTTTTTCCTTCTTCACTGTAATATTCCTGTCCCCAATTAAGCTTGCCATTGAAATTAACGATGAAACATTTGGTACCTTATGTTCTGCTAATTATTCTAAGAAACCAAGCCACAATATTGTGGAAACATAAAATGAATAATGTTGTCCTGTATTACTTCATTCAAAGTCTTGACTATGTATTGGCTAGAACAGTGTTTCTCAACCTTGAGATTGTGATCTATAAGGGGTTGTAAAGTGGTTGGATATTTTAAAAGGGGGACACAACTCAAAAACAATGGGAACCAATTGGTTACAGCATCAGAGGACCCAGGTTCAAATCTTTGGCTCTCCATGGAACTCTAAATGAGACATCTCAGGACAGTTCAATATGTCTTCTCTCAGACTACTTCACAGGGTAGTTCTGAGGATGAAGCTGGATGGAGGAATGGACCATTTACAATGTGTTGGTGGAGGAGAATTCCAGGAGAAAAATGGCTGATGAAAGGGCCAGAATAAGTCGGTGGAAATCAGCCCATTAAGTATTTTGTGTCCTTCCTCAGAGCAGTAGGTTAATGAGCCTAGAGAGATGACCAATCAAATTTCACTAAGGGTTAGAGAAGTTTGGAAAAGGTTTTCTGATATCTCTTGAGACTTTCTTAATTTATTGTCCCCAAGGAAGACAAAATACTGTTGTAATTGTCCCAGCCACACTTCACCCCCCCACACACACACATCTTGAGACTTGGCTATCTTCTAGATTAGCGTTATACCCAAAACCACAGAGGAAGTGGTTTTTCCCACAATGACCAAGAGAGAAGGGGGGTTATTTTCATTGTTTTAAGATTACAAACTTTATTTTTGCCTTCCATCTTTCTTCTCTGCACAGTTTCTACCCAAGAGATGGAGACAGTTTTGTCTGAACCTGTGTCATCTACACCAGTGTTTTTCAACCTTTTTTGGGCAAAGGCACACTTGTTTCATGAAAAAAATCACGAGGCACACCACCATTAGAAAATGTTAAAAAATTTAACTCTGTGCCTATATCAGTCTCTAAAAGTTTCGCCATTGCTGGTGTAGGGAGAAGCAGGACAGAGGGGCCACAGATTGAGGCAGCCCACTCTCTAGCACCCAGTTCCCACTTACCTGTGTTGTTTTTTTAAAGACATTTTGCCCTGCATGGACTTCTGTGTCCAGTGGAGACCTGAGAAGGGGAACTGACTCTCCAGGAACACAAATAAGACCCAAAAGTCCATCTTGCTCTCCACACTGTGGCCAAGGCAGATGCCTTCAGCAAGTCCAGCGACAGGAGGGGAAGAGGATGAAGGAAGGCAGGAAGGAAAGAAGGCAGAAAGTGTTCTGCTTGTATACCGCCCCATACCACTTCAAGGAGTCTCTGGGCGGTTTACAGTTTTAATTACAGTAGGCAGGCTGCTAGACATACACATATGCAGGCTAGAAATGAGCACGTTTCTATGAAAAGGGGAAAGAGTACGAATGGAAAGAGAGAGGTAGGGAAAAAAGAAAGAAAAGACAGAGAGAGAGAGAAGAGGGCGACCCAAGACAGAAAGAAAGGGGCAAGACTTCAAGGAACCCATCGTGGGGCCCCTCAGAGATGGCTCTTCCCCTCCCGGACCCTAAAGGCTGGCCGTCCAGCTGCCCAGCCATGCCAGTAGCCCCCACCCACCCACCCGCCTCCTCAGCCCAGGCCCGGCGGAGGCCTCCTCCATCCCCTCCTCCTCGCAGCCCTGCCGCAGTGCTCGTGGGGCAGCTGGGCACACCTCCTCCCCTTCCCCTCACCTGGTGGTTTGTTCTGGGCTGGGGCTCCCGGGCCGGCTCGTGTTGGCGGGCGGGCTGTCGGGCGGCTCAGTCCATTGTTAGCTCCCAGGAAAGGGGTGGTGGTGGTCCAGGGTAAATAAAGGAGGGGTGAGAGGGAAGTGAGCGAGTCACAGTGGCGCTGGCAGGCACAGGGCAAACACTAAGAGAATGAGCGGGTCCAGGTCCGGCCGGGGAGGAAGTGCCGCCAGTGCCGCAGGCCTCGGGGGGAGGAGCCAAGCTGGCCCTTGGATGCTATTTATAGTGCCTCCCAGCTGTGGGCCGCCGGCCGGCCCTGGGTTGAATTTCTTTAGAATTTTTCAATTTTTCCCATGGCACACCAGGCAACATCTCGCGGCACACTAGTGTGCCGCGGAACAGTGGTTGAAAAACGCTGATCTACACTACCTGTGAACCTATTTCTATAACAGACATTTGCCTTTTAAATTTATTTATTTATTTATTTATTTATTTTTATATTTGTATACCGTGCCGATTTCCCAAATCACTCTGGAAAGGGCTGCATAAAAATATGTATTTTTTTAAATAAAATAAAATAAAATAAAATTGATTGAATGTTGATTGAATGTTGTCAAAAGAGGAGAAGGTGATTTTAAAGCTGAGAAAAGATGGTTCTTGAATCCCATAAAAATGTAACACTCAACAGCTATATGTCTGAAGCAGTGGACGTGTCCACGAAACATTACATTAAAATATGAATGTTAGTGTTCATGGTGCCACATGTTTTATGTCTTTTGTTTTGTTTTGTTTTTCTTTGATTTTTTGCCTGCAACAGCTTCTCTGTGCATCAATTACTCGTTCCAAAGGGAATGCCAGGTCTCACCCAATTTGCACTTGGGGATTAAGATTAGGAACAGTCTAAACCTTGTTTGCATGGCCTGACGCATGTGAAGGCTGGAAACTCAGAGTCCTATTCAAAAAGAAATATTTGGCTGGCTTCCTTTCAATTCATATTATCATTACTCAAGGGAAGTATCTAATGCTTTTCTCCTATATAAGTTGTTCTCATGCGACATCTATTAAATGTGTGTTTCCATACCCCAGTGCACCTAGTTTTGTGAGCACTTCACTTTTAAGCACATCCAAGATGTACAGCTCTAAAAAGGGCAGCGAGTCAGATGCTAAATAGGCCTGCATTGCTCCAAGGTACATAATGTGCATATTCATCAAAAGCCTTTGAACAAATCATTAAAAAGTGGGGAACTACAAGTTACTAGTGCCCTGGGAGAAGCAAAAAAATTACATGCTGTCCACTCAAGTGAGTAATTGCCCAAGCATACAGTAGGGCAATGTGTGTAATACAGCAGTTTATCTATGAGCTGAAACCGTGAACACACCACACCACCCATAGATATCCTTCCTGGAGGAATGGGTTACCATGGATGTAGCTGCATGCATAGTAACTCCCAGACCTCAGGAACATTATTGTGGCACCAGAACATTGTAATATAAATGTAATATTTATTTGAATTGAGTGCCTTTTAAAATGATTTCTTCGGCATGAAGACTAATAACCCCTTCCCTGCTAGTGTTTTAAGAGTCCAGGAAAATCTACCATGTTCTCAGCAGCTGAAATAGCTGTAAAAAAATTAGTGACAGAGCTATATTGATCTAGAACAAGGGTGCAGTTCATGGCTGTGTAGGTGTTGTTCTGACTCCAGCTCCCATTAATCCTAGCCATCATGGCTAGTGGTGTAGGGTTACACAAGTTACGCCCATTTCTTGAGAAAACAGCTCTGGCCATGGTGACACATGCCCTAGTGACTTCCCGGCTAGACTACAGTAATGCCTTCTATGTGGGACTACCGATGAAGATGCTATACGGGACTACCGTATAGCTTCTCAGGAAACTTCAATGGGTTGAAAATGCAGTAGCCAGATTGCTGACTGGGGAGGGATACAGAGATCACATTACACCCCCTATTAAAGTAGCTCCACTGGCTGCCAATCAGCTATCAGGCCCAATTGAAGGTGCTGACCTTAACCTACAAAGCACTGCACAACCTGGGTCCTAGCTAACTCAAAGATCAAATCTCACAGTATGAACTGATTTGGGTTTAAAGTCATCAGAAGAGGCCTTTCTCTCCATCCTGCCTCCCTCACAGGCATGTTTCATGGGAACACATGAAAGGGCTGTCTTGGCTGCTGTGCCCAGATTCTGGAACTCCCTCCCACTACAGGTTAGGACTGCCCATCTCTGCTGTCTTTCCAGGAGCAGCCAAAGACCTTTCCCTTCAGGCCAGTTTTCCCTGAATGATGATGGACTACCTATTATGTGTCTTATATGTACCATACATGATCACATAGACTTTGTGTTTACAACCACTTATAACCTTGTGTGATTGTGTTGACACTATGTTTGTTTCCATCCCTCAAAACTTTTACATGGAACATTTACTCTCTCTTTAACTGCTCACATTCTCTTTGTAGCTTTCATGTTGTCTTTTAATGCTGTAAGATGTCCATTAATTCCCTGTTCTCAAACTTGAATGTGCCTTAATTGTACTGCACTATATATTGTCCCTCATTACTGTAAGCCATGTTGGATCCTTTTCCAAGGAGAAAGGTGGGTAAAGGTAAAGGTAAAGGTTTCCCCCCGCACATGCGTGCTAGTCGTATCCGACTCTAGGGGCGGTGCTCATCTCCGTATTCAAGCCAAAGAGCCAGTGTTGTGCAAGTCCTTGGCCACGTGGCCGGCATGGCTGCAAGGAAACACTGTTTTACCTTCCCGCTTTTTACGGCGGTACCTATTTATCTACTTGCATTGACATGCTTTCGAACTGCTAGGTTGGCAGGAGCTGGGGTGAACAGCGGGAGCTCACTCCACTGTATGGCACTCGGGATGCGAACCACCGAGCTGCCGACTTTGCAGCCGACAGTTTTCGGAGGCCTTAGTCCACTGAGCCACCACGCCCCAGAAAGGTGGGATAAAATGCTAAATAAATAAATAAATAAATAAATATAGTCTAAGAAAGGTGGGGTCACCCTGGTATCAACTGGGCCAGGTTTAAAGGTCTCCAGCCATTGACAGCTCAGCAGAAGCCCAACAATTGATGGAATGAAAAGTTTCATTTTAATGGGAATACGACCGTTTCATTTCGTCTATAATGAAATGTTGCTTCCTCATTTCATTTCATTTCGTTTCATTTCATTTCATTATATAATGAAACGATGAAACAGTATTTTGTTTTTCATTTCCTGCCCATCCCTATTCACCACTACTGCTCTCTGCCTTCTCTAGGCTATTTCATGTGCAAATCAGAGAAGGCCTTCAAGAATGCAATGGAACTTGGGTCAAGTCCTGCTTTACTCTTGCATGTGAGAATGATTTAAAAGGAATTAATTTCCATGTGGCTTCTATTTCAGAAAACAAGTCTGAGAGTGAGACTACCATTGGTCATTTTGGACTCAAACTGATATTAAAAGGAATTAGTTTCCATGTGGCTTCTATTTCAGAAAAAATGTCTGAGAGTGAGACTACTTGGTCATTTTGGACTCAAACTGTATGATACAGGCAGCACGTTATCAGAAGGCATTCCTGCAGTCCTAAAAGATACCTTTTTGCTGAGCCTTTTCACCTCCAGTATCAGTAAATTAGCTTATGTATTTTACTTTGTGATAGGTCACTGGAAAGCATTGTTTGTCTGCTTGCTGGCTTAGGAATGAACCTTTGTAGAAGGACACTCACCTTCTAATAATGGGCTATCTGTATATCTGATTTCACCTTGAGGGGGCTGTTGGCAGCAAGTGCATCATTCATCTGTAGAGTACAGATGTATAGCATTAACTATAGAGCAGGAGAAATGATAGATTCAGTTCCCATCACCTAAAAAAACATGCAAGAACTTCCACCTGCAAATCACAGCCAAATGAAATCAGAACCATCTTTATTATTAAGAGTGAACAATTCATCTACCAGGCCTTGAGTGTCACATAAAGGCATCAAATTATTAGTTGTTTACATTACTATTATTAATTCCCACAGCTAGGAATGGGAAGAAGTGCCTGTGCACTATTTATCTTTAGGGGTTGGGTAGCAGAAAATCATCTGACAAGTAGCAGTGAGTTGGCTGATGCAGCCTCCTTTCAGGTGGACTGATGAAGTAAGAGTCATGTGACTACCGAATGTGTTGTATTTTCATATGTATCATTTCATACCCAGGGGCGGCGCTACAATTAAGGTGAACTAGGCAGCTGCCTAGAGCGCCCAAATGGATAGGGCGCTGGCAAGCCTGCTGCCCCCCACCTCCCCCACCGTCACCCTCCGAGCTCCCGCGCCCTCTGAGCTCCGCCAGCCATCCGGAAAGGCATGCACATTCCAGCCAGGTGGCGCCCTCTCCTCAGCGGACTCTGGTCACCCCAGAAGCCTGAACGAGAGGGAAGGAGGGACGGCCGGTGGAGCCCCCCCGCCTTGCCAAGGGCTGAGCAGCCAGAAAGTGAGGGGGAGGAGAGACAGGGGTTCTGCCCCCCTCCCACAGCTGCCCTGGCACGAGGAGGCTCATGGGGGGGGGGAGATACAGCACTCTGTCCATGCTCAGAGCCATCCCCCCCACACAGTGGGCTGTCTGCAGCTCCTGCTCGCCTGAGAGCCTGACATTGGGGGGCTGGATAGGCCACGGGCCACCCCCTTGGAGGAGCCCTGCCTCACCAGATTGGCTGCTGCTTGCCCCACTAGGCGCACCGCCCTCCTCCTCCTCCTCCTCAGCAGCGCTTCATAAGCCCAGCCACCTGTGGAGCCCGGGCGCAGTGGAGGCACGATGATGGGGTGGTGGGCACCCGGCTGGGGGGTGGCAGTGGTGGCACCCCACTGCCCGCCAGCCGCCCATCGTCATCTGCACATCGCTGCTCGTCACCATCCACCCGTCGCTGTCAGCGCCCATTGCTGCCCACCCCCGTGCCCTTCGCCATCTGCCCCCTGTGCCCATCGCCATCCCCTGCCACCCCCCTGCCGCCCGCCACCCCCTGCCGCCCCGACCCCCCGCCACTGCCCCCCACCCCTGACACCCTTTGAGGTGATGGGAACTGAATCCATCATTTCTCCTGCTCTATAGTTAATGCGATACATCTGTACTAAAGATGGGCACAAAATGAACAATTTTTCATTTCCGTTTTCATTTTTTCATTTTGTTATGCAACAAAATGACAAACAACTTTTATCTCTAAAATGAAACGAAATGAACAGAAACACCAGAAATTTTGTCGTCCGTTTCGTTTTCGTTACAGCAATACATTGAACTGCTTTAAAAGCTAAAAAAAATCACAAAAATTGAAACAAATGGTAATGAAACGGTAATGAAATGAACAAAAACAAAAACAATTTTTTTTTGCAAAAATTCACGAAAAACGGAAATGAACCGAAACGGACCCCCTAAATGACAAACGACAAACAAAACACCATTTTTTTGATTCGTGCCCATCTCTAATCTGTACTCTACAGATGAATGATGCACTTGCTGCCAACAGCCCCCTCAAGGTGAAATCAGATATACAGATAGCCCGTTATTAGAAGGTAACTTTTTCAAGCCATTCTCTGGTCAGTCCCCATGACATACATAGGATAAGCTACTGAGCAGATACATATTGAGTACAGATGGGCACTAAATGACTATTTTTGTTTTGTTTTTCATTTTTCATTTCATTTCCTAACAAAACAAAAACAAAATGACCCATCAAAGAAAAATGAAATGAAAAGAAATGGAAACTTTCTTTTTGTTCCATTCCATTTTTTGTTTTCCCATAGGAATGCATTCCTATGGGAAACCGATCTGGTGTATGGAACCTGTTTGAGGTTTTGAGGTTCAAAGACCTACTGTCTCGGTCCAGCATGCTTCAGCTGCACTGGCGAGAATATTCTTATTAGCAGAGTAGAATATACACAACGAGAAGGCTACAAACACTTGTGGAGTTCTTCAAAAACAAGATGGGGTTTATTATAAACAGTCCAGAAAAACAAACGTAGAATTCTTACATATGAAGACAGCACCCAGCAGTGTCTTCAGGAAATACAAACGCAAACAGTAGTAACGTAAAGTTCGGCAGTAACACAGCAAAATGTAGCAAAACGTAGGAATGCAGGATTCAAAGCTCACAGCAGCAGGAGGCAGGAACATGCACAGACATGATGCAGGAACATGCTCAGGAGGCAGGCACAGGAGCAGGAAGAGGAGGAGGCAACAGCAGTGCAGGACCAGATGCAGGAGCAGGAAGCTGAGAGCAAGGCTCAAGCATTCCTCCTCAAATATACAAATGTATGCAGGTGTGGAACTTTCTACAACTTTCTACAATGAAGGTAATTCCTTTCAGGATTCTTTCCTTGCATTGCATTGCAGCTTTGTCAGCGTCTCTGACAGAAAACCTAACAACCTGCAGTCTTTTTACATTTTTTCCCCACCCGAAGCCCTGTGCACCAGCTGAGAGGCACTCAGGCAGGAAAAATTTTTAAAATACCATGGTTTCCTCCACCCGATTGCGCATGCCTGATTGAGGTGAAACCATGGGCTTTTAAAACTTTTTTTCCTGCTGCAGCACAGATCAGCTGGCATGCAGGGCTTGGGGGGAATTTAAAAAGGCCAGGGCTTTTAGAACTCCACCCCCCAGCCCCAGGTGCTAGCTGATCAACGCTGGGGCAGGAAAAAAATTCCCCACCTGATCCTCGGTAAGCTGGCATATTGGGCTTGAGGGAGGGAAAAGTTTAAAACTTAAAGTTTAAAACTAAAAGTTTTAACATGTGTATGTGAAAACCTTAAAGTTTTAAACTGGCTTTTTAAACTTCCCCCAAGCCCTGCATGCCAGCTGATCAGCACTGAAGTGGGAAAAATAGTTTTTTCGCCCACCCAACAACAATCAGCTAGCACACGGGGCTTGGAGAGAGGTTTCAAAAGCCCGGAGCTTTTTAAACTCCCACCTCAAGCCCTGCGCACCAGTTGATTGGCATTAGGGCAGGGGGAAAGTTTTTTTCCCACCCGAGACCCGATCAGCTGGCGCACAGGGCTTGGCAGAGAGAAAATGTTTTAAAAGCCCGGGGCTTTTAAACTCCCCCCCCCAAGCTCCATGCACCAGCTGATCAGTGCTGGGGTGGGGGAAAAGGTTTTTTCCACTCCCGAGCTCTGATCAGCTGGGACACTGGGCTTGGGGGAGGGAGAAAACCCACCCAATCAGGTGAGGGGAAAGGGCAGGCTTTTAAAAAATTTTTTCCCACTGAAGCCAGTGCCAATCAGCTGGTATGCAGGGCTCCGGTGGGGGGAGTTGCACACACACACACACACACACACACACACACACACACACACACACACACACACACACACACACACACACACACACACACACACACACACACACACAGAGAGAGAGAGAGAGAGAGAGAGAGAGAGAGAGAGAGAGAGAGAGAGAGGGGGGGAGTATGCACTAGCACCACACACACACAGTACACATACACCTGTTAAAAAATGAAAAATGAAACAATCATTTAAAATGAAACAAAACAAAATGAAATAGAATGAACTGAAAAATTAAACAAAACATTATTTTAGCATTTCATGCCCATCTCTAATATTGAGTGTGTATGCACTTTGATATAGTTTCATAAGGCAATTCATTGCAAATGCTAGACCACAGGAGCAATGTGACTCCATGCCTGCATCCAATAAAGAGGCAGCTGGGTGCATTTTGCTGAAGCTTCTGCCCAGTAGTTCTCAAACCCATGTGATCCACAGCACATATATGCGTCACAAAACAGCTGTTTGTATGCTGTGCAGGAAAGAAACAACAACAACAACAAAAAGATCTGGAAGGAATCTTTTATCATACTGTATTCTGCATTACAATTCACCCACCACCACCACCACTGCCTTCCCCCAAATACTTCCAATTGTGCACACATGGTCTCCAAAATACCTTTGAATTTTAAGAAGGGTAACATAAGACTTTATAAAAGCTGGACATAGATTTCCAAGGGGGAAAATGTGCATGTTTATTGCACAGTTTTCCTGTTACATTTGTACGTCCTCCACATATTTTTTTTCATGTGGCTAATATCACTCAACCATGGTTGACATTTTAGCAGTTTAACTTCATGTTATTTTTTTATACAAAATATACCCTTGAGGTAATCTCAATCATTCCGAACCTCAGACTGAATTTAATACTAATAAGCAGTCTATTGAATTAAACTATATGTGCTAAATGTTGTCATTGGCACAAAGATTAATTTTCCCCGGGCAAAAATTAACAATGGAGGCTGCCATGGAGCTACTGCTGCTTGTCTCTAGAAAGAAACAAGTGAAAGCCAATGGGGCAGCATTCACTTGCAGAGAGAGACTGTGAAAACATAAGAATGTTGCTTGCTTGAAACAATCAGTAGAGCAGTTTAAGCTTGCTTAAGCAGTGCTCTTCCAGCACTCCACAGGCCTCACACATGTGAAAGCATTCAGCTTCAAAGGGAATTCCATGTGCTGAGTGCGGTCCAAGAACTCAATATACGTATCACATTTCCCCCGTTATTGGAGCCATAAGTGATAGAAATACTGGAGGACCACCTTTGGAAGATGCTGGACACAATACACATGGCGTTGTAAGTTTCAGAGGCCACCATGAACAAATCTAGCCTGTCACGTGTCGTTAACCTTTGATTTTATTGTTATTGTAAGCAGCTCAAAGAACCTTGCTACTTCAGGTCTTCCTCTGTAGAGATAGTCATGGTCTGCAGGTGCTCAGATGATTTAGGAACAGGGCAGCAGGTCACAGATCTACCTGGTAGAGTTCAAGCTGTGGCATGTCATTGCAGAGGCAGGATTCTTTGGACTTCATCTTCGCCAAGAGCGCTGGGAATGACACAAGCAAAACAAAGGAGCAAACCAAGCCATGTTGTAAACAATAAAGAACACCACGGTGGCAACTTAAGTACTGGGAACATCATGTAGCCAGTGAAGAGTAAACTGTCACCTTCCACAATACTCAAGAGTCCAAATGTATTTCAAGGAGTGACTCTTCCAGGAGCTTGCTGGGATTACATCCATGTGTAGTACTAATGCAAATGTTTTGAGTTTGACTCGAAACCCAAGATTTAGGCTTTCTAGACAATTTGAAGGGTCATGGATATTTAGGGACCAATTTCACCATACAAAGATGAAATATACACTCCCACCACCATGCTTGACTGTAGGCACAACACACTTGTTTTTGTACTCTTTACCTGGTTGCTGCCACACATGCTTTTCTCCCTCCCTCTCCCTCCCCCCTCCCCCTGTGTTTGTGTGTGTGTGTGAAAAAGAGAGAGGAGGGTATAGTGGGGGTAGGGTAGTGATCCTGAGTTTAGGTTGAAGGGTCAGTGGCTGATTGGTCACTACCATCACCCTACTACTTGAGGGGACTGTCTCAGTGGGTCTAGTGGTATGAACAGCTCTTCGCATATTTTCATAGCAGATTTCCTAGCAGTTTCTCATTAAAGGGTGGTGATTCATTTCCTATGACAGGCAGGAAACATGCTTGAACCACCACTTTGGAATGGTAACTGTCTTGCATCAGGAGAAGAGAAAATCAACAACAGGTTAGAAATATTTACTACTGACACCTGTACTATAATCCAAAGGCACGAATGTACAGCTAGTTCTATTACCCCAGGGAACTGATTAATGTCTGACCAGAATCATGGAACTATGTGTACATATCTTTGCATTACAGTCCTTGGGGTTACCTTGAATTATAGGAGTATCATGGCACAGTGGTTAAATGCCTGTCCTGCAGCTAATACTGTGCTCAGGACCTGGGGTTCAATCCCAGGTAGCAGGCTCATGGTTGACTCAGCCTTCCATCCTTCGAAGGTTGGTAAAATGAGTACCCAGCTCACGGTGTGTGTGTGTGTGTGTGTGTGTGTGTGTGTGTGTGTGTGTGTGTGTGTGTGTGTGTGTGTGTGTGTAGCCTGCATAATTAAACTATATACTGCCCAGAGAGTACTTCAAGTGCTATGGGACGGTATATAAGCAGAACACTTTGCTGCTCAAGCCTAGGACCACATGTGTTAGACCACACAGGAAGACTACTTAGGAAAAAAATATGGGTCTCAAGTGTAGGTTACCATGCAGTCTACTACGTTCAGCTGCCCAGTGTAATGAATTAATTAATTAATTTAGAAAAAACCTGGAAAAGGACTCAAGGTGTTTGCATTCCTTTGCCCATTTTGGCAAACCCACTTTTCTGTATTATTTATTTATTTCTTCATGATAACCATGAAAATTATCACTTTCAAGGTGACCTCTGGACTGGAAGCATCCAGACTGATATGGTAGAAATTCACAGTTTTTGTTTCTAACTGGATGGTGGCTGGAGCATAAATAAATTAAACAAAAACAAAAACAAAAACAAACAAACAGAATCTGGGGATCACAATACCAACAGAGTCTTGCAATATAATAGATATTTTAATTATTCTATAATATCAGTTCATAAATTCAGTCTTGCAGCCCACATATTTTATATTTACTGGCTGATTCATATAGCATAGACATTGTTCTCTAAAATCAATATTTTATTGACAGGATATTTTCATGGGAACTGCCATATAGGAATTATTTGATATCACTGCATTTGTTGTTACTAAGCTTCATCCTACTGTTCAGCAAACGTCCAATTGAGTAGATTTTCACAGATGCTTTTAGTTCCAAATGAATCAGTGTAATAATACACTTTATGTAATAAGAGGCAATGAAAAAGTAGATCAGGAAAAAACAAACAAACAGGAAAGGTATGATATCTAAAACCAAAAAACAATCAGTATATGGCTGTTAAAGAATCAAGCTATTACCACACTAAAATAGTAAACAAAATCAACACAAAACCGCATTCAGAGCAACAAGGCACAACAATTCGTTTAAAAAGCTGCCTCAGACAGACAATTCCTTAGTTAGGAAAGCTGACTTGAAAAGAAAGGTTGTCATGAAAGTGATTGGTAGAAGAATCCCCCCCTCAATTATTTTCATACCATTTCCCCCAAATCTCGGAGCCAGTCCTACAGTCAAACAGAGATGAATCAAAGTGACTGCTTGTGGATGTCTCAAAGTAGTAGTATTTTGTTACTCATTGTTTTTGCTGTTATTGTACTTGATTCACTCCAGTTGCGTTGGGGAAAGTTGCATGTGGAATTTTCTGCCTCAGGAGTAAGAACAACTTGGCTGACTTTGGGTCTTCCTACAACTGGATACTACTCTGTGTTGACCTAAAGGAGCATCAATTGCTATTTTGCCTCAGGCAAAAAAAAAAAAAGTCTTGATCCGACCTTGCCATGGTGGCTTACAGTCACCTCTCCACCCTGCTTTGCCCTAAAACATTTTCTAGGAAGATATACCATTACATCTGCACACTTTTTATACATTTTTAATAGATGCTATTTAATACAGATATTTGGAAGATCACATAGAACCGCTTTTTTTGTGCTCAACACTGGCAAGTTTGTGGAAGTTTTTTTCTTCCAGTTTTCTATAGAGGCAACATGTCTGCTGACATTTCTCTGTTTAATTGCAATTTAAATTGTGGTATGTTTCATTAGATCTCAGAATGGATTAGTATGCTCCATTAATTTTGTCGTTACATATTTAAAAGCTTTAACCCATTATTTTAAGTTAGCATGCATCTTAGGCTTCCAACCTGGAAAAGCTTCTTCTATTTAGCCCCCAGTAACTTTTATGTTATTTTCTGTCAAGACATTGATACAAGGATCAGGCTAAAAATCCAGAGGAATATATATATTATATATACAGTGATTATATATAATCCATTATCTGGAAGTTGAGTCATGGCAACTGGACTTATTTTTCTTGAGAGATTGAAACGTTCCGCTGCTTACTGAAACAGCTTCACCAGTCTGAAAAAGCTAGTGAGTCCTCCATTTTATAGCTCAATTTGACCTCTTTTCACCCTGGTTTGAAAATGGCTCATAAGATGAACAATGGCTTGAATAGGCACATTAGCTAGACAACAGACTCAGTAGCTTTAAGGTGAACAATGGCCTAAAGTACTGAAACCCATAAAGTATGGGTCATTAAATATGGCCTTGATGGTGAGGGTGTGAAGTATTTTTGATTTGTCTAGGTATTGTTGAAATCACAGACTGATAAGTGGCAGATAGACCCCCAGCTCTGTTGAGAGATGGGTTTACAGACCACATCAATGTGGATGGACCCTAATATTTAGTTCACTAGGAAAGACACTCAAGACAACAGGCTGGCTTTCCTGGATTGTGCAGTCATCATCAGACCTGTCCGTTGCCTGGGAGTAGAAGTTTACAGGAAACCTACCCACACAGATCAGTACTCACTGTTTGACTCCCACCATCCATTACAACACAAATTAGGAATCATCAAGACACTAAACCACAGAGCAGGGAGCATCCCCACCTCCACAGAAGCCAAGAAGAAGGATGACAGGCACCTGAAGACAGCACTTAAGGCCTGTTAATATCCAAAGTGGGCCTTCAACAAAGCAGTGTGCCGACGCCTTTACCACCAAGGCCATAGTTAATGACTCACAGACAAAAATATTTTCCACCTTCCTTCATAACCTTCCCTGTGGAAATTGTTCATGTACCTCTAGGTTCCCATTCTGGAAACCATTGCTTTAGCATGTTGTTATGACACCAACTAGAGATGGATTAACATTGAAAAACAAATCACCTTTACTGATGAATATGGCCAAACTGTCAAAATTCATCAATTTGTATTCATCATAAATAGAGTACCCTGATGAATATAAATGGATGAATTTTAGCATTTTTTTATTTGTAAAGTTGTTGCACTATAAAATGGCCCCCAAGGCACCTAGAGACACAAAAGTTGAAGGGATACATCTCCTGACTCTCTACAATCCCATCTTGTTTGCTGGAGATTGAAATTTTGATGTCTGAGTTATACACCCCAAATACCTGCCCCAGGAAAGTTCTGCCAGGCGTCTAGAGACTCCAAAATTACAGAGAAGCTTCCTCTGGCTCCCATCTACATTCCTTCCAAGTCTGGTGAAGGTTGAGGTTTCCCCAACCCACTTTCTAAAGGACACTTTCCTTGGGAAGGGAGCATTTTTAGTTGTATGACTCAGGTATCTGAGAAGAGCTGGAAGAAGCTTTTCTGCAAGTTTGGTGTCTCTGGGTACCTAGTGGGCCCTTTCTGAGGAGGCTCTTTGGGGTGCATAGCTCATACATATGAACACCAATCCTTACCAACCTTTCAGGGCTTATAAAGGATAGTCAGAGCAAGCATCTCTGCAAATTTGGGGCCTCTAGGTGCTTGGGGTATCATTTTATAGCATTTTAAAGAGGAGATGAATAAATTCATTGATTTGTCAATTTGTCACTGTAAATTTGTTGATCTGCCAATTCATCAGCCCCAATGAATTTTTTATATTCATCCTCATCTCTAATTGCTTTGGCTTGTTGTAATGACTGCAGATTCAACTCTGTAATTTTCAAAATGTCTATTCAAGAAGGGGGCATCACTGAGTTCAGTGGGACTTGTTCCAATATATGTAGAATTGCACCCTAAAACCCTTTGAGGAGCCCCAGCAGCTTGGAACCAGAACCTGATTTCATGGATGAGACATTCTCTCTCTCTCTCTCTCTCTCTTTATTTGACCCACAGAAGTCCTGTGGATGGAACGGAGCTGATAGTGATATGTCCTAATTTTGTTTCTCCTAGTTGCATTGGACTCCTAGATGCAGATGTGCCTGGAAGAGAAAGGAAAGTCCAATGCTGCAAAGAAATATACTGCATAGGAAACTTGGAATGTGAGATCTATGAACCAGGGTAAGCTGTATGTGGTCAAATGTGAGATGGCAAGAATAAACATTGACATCTTAGGCATCAGCGAACCTGAATGGCTGGAATGGGTGAATTCAGTTCAGATGACTATCACATCTACAGCTGTGGGCAAGAATCCCATAGAAGAAATGGAGTATCCCTCATAGTCAACAAAAGAGTGGAAAAAGCTTTACTGGGATACAACCTCAAAAATAATTTTGGTATGATTCCAAGGCAGCCCTTTCAACATCACAGTAATCCAAGCTTATGCACCAGCTACCAATGCTGAACAGTCTGGGATTGACAAATTCTATGAAGACTTACAACTCCTTCTAGGCCTGACACCAAAGAAAGATGTTCTCATCAAAGGGGACTGGGATGCTACAGTAGGGAGTCAAGTGGTAAAAGGAAATAACTGGCAAGTTTGGCCTTGGAATTACAAATGAGGCAGGGAAAAGGCTAATCGAGTTTTTTCAAGAGAGAAAGCTGGTCATTGAAAACACTCTTTTCCAACAACACAAAAGGTGACTCTACCCATGGACATCACCAGATGGACAAAACTGGAATCAGATTGATTATGTTCTATGCAGCCAAAGATGGAGGAGCTGTATACAGGTCTAGCAAAAATGTAGATCTGGTACTGTCTGTTGCTCAGATCATCAGCTTCTTATTTCAAAATTCAAACTTAAACTGAAGGAAGTAGGGAAGACCACTGGGCCAGTCAGGTCCAAACTAAGTCAAATACCTTATGAATACACAGTGGAGTTGAAGAATAGATTTAAGGAACTAGAATTGGTGGACAGAGCACCTGAAGAACTATGGATGGAGTCTTTCTTGAGATGTTGTGACCAGAATTGTACACAATAAAATTGTTTTGTATAACCATTATAATGTTCGAAAATTTATTTTCAATCCCCTTTTGATAATCCCTAAATTGGCCTACTGCTGCCACATATTGGGGAGACACCTTCATGGAGCTGTCCACCAGCACACCAAGGATCTTCTGGATAACTCAGAGCCATGAGTTGATAGATGAAATTTTTTGCCCCAATATGCATTAACATTTGGTTACATTAAAACGATTTGCCATTTCTCAGCCCAAGTTTGGAGAGATCCTTCTGGAGCTCTTCACAATCTTCTCTGGTTTTTACCACACGGAAAAGTTTTGTGTCATCTGCAAACTTGGCCACCTCACTGTTTATCCCTGTCTCCAGGTCATTTATGAACAGATTGAAAAGAAAGGACCGAGCCCTTTTCACCGCTTTTCACTTCTCTCCATTGAGAAAATTTCCCATTGACACAGGCTTGTAACGTTGTACAGGAAGCAGCAACAAAAACTGTCCCAAAGAAAAGAAAATGCAGAAAGAAAATTAGGACATATTGCTATCAGCTCTGTTCCATCCACAGGACTTCTGTGGGTCAAAGAAAAAAGAAAGAAAGAAAGAAAGAAAGAAAGAAAGAAAGAAAGAAAGAAAGAAAGAAAGAAAGAAAGAAAATTGGCTGTCCAACAAGGGATGCAAAATGCAAGGGAGAAAGGGAAAGTTACAGAAAACTTCCAAAGAGACAGGGCGGCCTTCTTAAATGAACAGTGCAAAGAAATAGAAGAAAACATTAGAAAAGGAAAAACCAGAGGTCTGTTCAAGAAAACTGGAGATATTAAAGGGGCATTTCTTGCAAAGATGGATATGATAAAGGACAAAAATGATAGGGACTTAATAGAAGCAGAAGATATCAGGAAGATATGGCAAGAATACACAGAGGAATTGTATCAGAAAGATCTGGATGTCCCTGATAGCCAAGTTAGTGTAGTTGCTGACCTCGAGAGAGACATCCTGGAAAATGAAGTCAAGTGGGCCTTAGAAAGCATTGTAAATAACAAGGCCAGTGGAGGTGATGACATTCCAGTTGAAGTATTTATAATCTTAAAAGAAGATGCAATACACACAATATGCCAGCAAATTTGTAAAACTCAGCAGAAAACTGGAAAAGAACTATCGTACAATTGCACACATTTCACACACTAGCAAGGTTATGCTCAAAATTCTACTAGGGAGGCTTCAGCAGTGGGACAGAGAACTCCCAGATGTGCAAGCTGGATTTTGAAGGGGCAGAGAAAATAGAGATCAAATTGCCAACATGTGTTAGATTATGGAGAAAGCTAGAGAGTTCCAGAAAAACATCTGCCTCATTGATTATGCCAAAGCCTTAGACTGTGTGGACCACAACAAACTATGGCAAGTTCTAAAAGGAATGGGACTGCCTGACCACCTTATCTGTCTCCTAAGAAATCTATATGTGGGGCAAGCAGCAACAGTCAGAACTGGATATGGAACAACTTATTGGTTTAAAATTGGGAAAGGAGTATGACAAAGCTGTATACTGTCACCTTGCCTATTTAACTTACATGCAGAGTACATCAAGCGAAAGGCAGGTCCAGATGAATCACAAACCAGAATTAAGATTGCCGGAAGAAATATCAACAACCTCAGATATGCAGATGATACTACTCTGATAGCAGAACGTGAAGAGGAATAAAATAACCTATTAATGAGGGTGAAAGAGGAGAGTGAAAAAAAATGGGCTGAAGCTCAACATTTAAAAAGCTAAGATCATGGCCACCAGTCCCATCACCTCCTGGTAAATGGAAGGAGAGGAAATGGAGGCAATGACAGAGCTTATTTTCTTGGGCTCCTTGATCACTGCAGATGGTGACTGCAGCAATGAAATTAAAAGACACATGCTTCTTGGGAGGAAAGGAATGGCAAACCAAGGCACCATCTTAAAGAGCAGAAACATCACTTTGCCAACAAAGGTCAGGATAGTCAAAGCTATTTTTTTTCCAGTAGTGATGTATGGAAGTGAGAACTGGATTATAAAGAAGGCTGATCGCCACAGAGTTGACACTTTTGAGCTGTGGTGCTGGAGGAGAGTCTTGAGAGTCCCCTGGACTGCAAGGAGATCAAACCTATGCATCCTGAAAGAAATCATCCCTGAATATTCACTGGAATGACAGATTTGGAATCTGAGGCTCCAGTATTTTGTCCACCACATGAGGAGAGAGGACTCCTTAGAAAAGTCCCTGATGTTGGGAAAGATTGAAGGCAAAAGGAAAAGGGGACAAGAGAGAATGAGATGGTTGGATGATGTCATTGATGCAACCAGTGTGGATTAGAGACAATTGAAGACAGGAGGGCCTGGCATGCTGTGGTCCATGAGGTCACGGAGAGTCGGATACAATTAATGACTGAACAGCAAGTTGCATTGGAAAGAAGAACCCTTTGGAACCATGGGGTTAGCACTGAGTACTTGAAAGATCACTTCATAACATCCCTTTCTGCTGGTTGGCTATTCTGAAAAGAACGCATCTCAGCAAACAATTACTAAATCCAGGCCTATGGAGGGATATTCCTAAGTGAAACAAGGGATGTGATGGATTCTAAGTGCCAACAGAATAAAAGCAACATTGGGCATGCAGAAATGAAGCAATGCTAGATTAAGTCAAGCCTGAACTTCATATGTCATGAAAATGATGTGTGATAGCCTTGGGGCCAACCATGAGAAAACAGGACTCATTGGGACAGACAATAATGCCAGGAGAAGTTGAAGGTGAAGAGAACATAGGAAGATTGGATGGAGTGATTCAACAACGAAAGTAATGTTGTAGAGTTTGCCACACCTGAACATGGTTATTAACAGTGGCATGTTTTGAAGGTCACTAATTTTTATTGTTACCATAAATTGGAAATGACTTAATGCCACGTGACAACAAAATGATTGCATAAATTCTGTGGAAGCAACTTAATTTTTTGTAATCCTTTTGGTACATATTGATACCAGTCTGCATTTTTGCTATGGAATTTTTAGTGTAATGTTTAAAATATTCTAATATTTATAATAGTATAAGTGTAATATAATATTGTTTCTAATATGTAATGCAATACTGTTATTGTCTCAACAATATAATCCAGCTAAGATATAAATCATGATCAACTAGAAGGTTTATAATAATTTATTATTATACTAACATCAGGTTTTGACACTCTATTTAATGAATGAGTGTAATGTAGTTTTAGACAGCAGAAATGTCCTGACTCCTAACAAGTGGAGAAAGGTGCAATGTTGGAACAAACATGTACAAACAAAGTACTAGTACCAAACATTAACTATTTAAGACTGCTGTTCCCAACTGAAATTGAAGATATGCTAGATTATGACGTTAAATATCATCCTTCCCCACTTCAAACAAATTTTAGACAGCTAGTCTTTCACTGGAGTATTTAAGTTTGCTGTTTTATTATTATTATTATTATTATTATTATTATTATTATTATTATTATTATTATTATTATTATTATTATTATTATTATTATTATTATTATTAAAGGATATTTTTATGAAGTTTATTTTCCAAGTTAAATTATCTGAAAGCATTTTTGTGGGGACATAGTCTATCTGTTTTACAGAACTGTTGTCTTTTATGATTAGGTGATTACACTATGATTGGAAAGAGTGGAGAAAATTCTCCATTGTTGTCAGGATAGTTCAGGAACAAATCATTACCTCAAAGTGCTTTAAGGAAAAATTGGTTTTGTGTTGTTGATCAGTCTTTGAAACATTCACATAACAATTCCTAGGCATATTTACATTTAAATGTGTAGCAGTTACTCCACTTCCACTCTAAACACTCTGTATTTAATATGATAGAGCTGGGGCACAAGGAATGAAAACAAGAAAGTGTTGGCAGTTGTTTTCCTTGTCCCTCAATGTTTCCCATTTTAAATAAAACAAATCATTCAGGAACTACAAGTCTGTCACCCTCATACCCTCAAGCTTGTAGACGGGAAGCAGTAAATGGGAAATGAATTCAACCCTGAGTCACAACTTTAGCTTATATTTCTGAAACAACAGAATAATATCTCAGGTACAAATCTCCCTAATCTGAAAAAATTAAATGGCGGTGATCTACCTCTTGTACATGAATTCGTAACTTTGTTTTGAACAGTCTCAGTCAATCTACTTGCATTTTTGCATGGAAGCGGAACAATCAGTCTGAATTCCTGTTCCTTCAAGAAAACTTGTAAAAGCAACAAGTTAACTTCATAAATAGAAGCCAATTCAAGCTTTGATTGAATAGAACATACATTCCTTTCAAGTCATGTTTCAGTGGGACTATTCAGATTCCTTTTTACACACATCAGTGAAACCATGTTTCCTTCAGGAGTAGTTATGATTTATTTCCCAGGCCTCTTGCAACAGTTTATTACATTTTTAACTTTGAAATGTGTTTATTTTTAAAATCACTTTCATGAAAAACACCAGTTGGCCTTTACTCAGTATTAGCATTTAAAAATATATCTGCTTTACCATTATTAACATCACAGTCCTCCCCTGAAGCATGGTAACTGCTCTCTGTATGTTTGGGCCTTATATATCAGACCTTGTTTTTTTTTTCTCCTCTGGCAGTTTTATGAATAATAAAGTCCCATGATTACCATTGTGCAATAACAATACAGGAATATATTAAGAGCTCAAATGTCTCAGCATTTTTTTCTGTTTTCCCAAGTAAATAGGTGCAACCCTCTTAATTTCTGTTCTATCTGCATGATTCTCAACCTAATTCTACAACTCAGTCCCCTATATACCTCTCATAAAGGCAGAACCGTGTCACCCCCCCTCCTCCATCGTATTTGTTCTTGGAAATGGAGAAAGAAGGAATCAACTTGTAATTTAGACAGTTACCAAATTACCAAAAAGGAAAAAGGAAGGGGGGGAAGGCCTAGTGCAGCAATTCTTAATGAGTGATACCATTAACATTTTTTCTCCCTTCCTGACGGCAGACCCAGTCCAAATACCTTGGACACCTTGTTAGCACAGAATGAGGTGTTCAATCAAGACACTGAGAATTGGAAGTACCCAGGCACAGTTTCTGAGTGGTGATTACAAGGGCATGAGTATGAGTGCCAAAGTAGCAGTCTTCTACTCCACAGGAAGCTGAGCAACCTTGAAGTCTACATTTGTAAATCAGCTCCGGGTGATTATCGAAGTCACAAGCAAAGAGAACATATGAAACAATTATTTGCACCATTCTTTCACTGGTTTAATTTGCTCTTCTGTGAACACAACGCTGCTAAGAGCCACTGCACCTTTGTAAATTTCAGAACGGACCAAGTTCCTGAGCGGCAAATGAAACGCATTAAAAAATCAAAATACAACAAAGGACAATTGTTTTCCACAGATGAAACAAGTCTCACCCTTTCTTGCTCGAATATTAGCTAAATCATTTTGATACATGGATCCTGTAATTCCTTTCTTGGATTTTCTGTTTTTCAAAGTATTTCAGGAAAAGCCTGTTTAAATTTGCAAAACTAAAATACATTTTGTCCCCTTGTTGTACACATACTTAAAAACTCAGGCCGGCATAAGAGAAAGTTTGAAAATGTTTTAAGAAATATCATCCTTGTATGCAATAATTACTCTTACAGCCCAATCCAATTTACTCAAAAACAAATCCTACCAGTTTCTAAAAGTCTTACTACTAGGTCTGGAATAAGGTTGTAAATAAGGTGTAAATTCAGGTAGTTTTCTATAACACATGTAGAAATCTGACCTAGTGGTATCACATACATGCATAATATTTTGAAAAACAGAAACACAAGAATATAGTTAAAAAAATAAAAATAAAACTGAATTATGTGAAAATTAACAATTTTCATTAGTGCAAGAATGCTAATGATAATTATGAAATATATTTGGAAATTGCAATATTTTCAAAATTACACTCACTTTATTGTGTATTTTATTTTGAAAACTGCAAAAAGCATGTACATGATTAGTGTAAGATAAAAGAAATCTATTATGTTGATTTATACCAGTTTGCACTATTAATGTTGATTGGAGAACTATCAAAACCATGTATCTAACTTCTGATGGATAATAATGAAAGACTTTTAATAAATAATAAGGAACATTAAATAATGTAGTGGATATTCAAAGCAGAACAGAACACTGCACTTTGCATGTTCAATCAATCACACCATTGATTCTGAACCATTCTGAAACTGGGCAATGTTGCCGTTTTTCCACAGCTAGCATTGGTAAAGCTGTAAATAAAGAAAAGGTGATGCATAATTCGGTAAATTCTAACTACCTCTGGAATTTTTGTGTACCACTTCAAAGCCCCTAAAGAAGAGCAAATGCTGTCACAACCAGAATTTAAAAAATGCATTTCTACCAACTGTACAAGCCTGGCTTTAAATTTTCTAGGCTTTTCAGAGTGTAGAGGGCGCTATTGATCATGTATTTTAGGCGATTTCTTCATGAGTCAGAGGGAGGGGGGACCTCTCAATTTGTTTAATAGCTTGATGTTTACATTTTAAAAGTTCTCCATGCATAGGGAACAAGAACATTTTATATTCTCTTTTATTTGAAGACATTATGGAAATAGATTCTTTATATCCCACAAAGTACCGCTGGGTTGCAAACAATCACTGTCAAAGTTAAATGTCAATGTTACCATATAAAACTCCCCTTGCAGAGATTGATAACTCAGCTTCTAGTTCCTAGCATTTGAAAAGTTACAGAGGAAATAGTCTCATTTTGATAGGTTTAGTACATACAAAAATACTTTTAAGAAAATTTTAAAAAAACCAATGCAGTTATTCTAAACGCTATATGCAAGCCTGCACACATATTTAGTGAAAAAGGTTTGCTGTAGATTTCGTAGCATGACTCTGAAGCACACAGATGAATGTCTGATTCCATATTTCATTCTGTGGATAGCATTTGCAGCTATTACCTCTCTGCCAATAAACTTTTCTCTGGTAATTTGTAAAACAATGCAGTTTGTTTAAAAGGCAAACAAAATGTTTTATTTCTCATAAAAGAAACTTCAGAGTGAGCAACTTTGAAACTACCAATGAATGTGTGTGTGTGTGTGTGTGTGTGTGTGTGTGTTGCCGTTACTGTCGTGACCGACTCTTCATGACTCCATGTCCATGGAGTTTTCTTGGCAGGAATACTGGAGTGGCTTGCCAGTTCCTACTCCAGGCACCTACAGCACCTGGTATTCCCTGGTGGTCTCCCATCCAAGTACTAACCAGGGCTGACCCTGCTTAGCTTCCGAAATCAGGTGAGATTGGATGTGTTTAGGGCATCTAGGCAACACTATCAGTGAATATATGTCATGACTTATTTCCTTCCTCTGTGAAAGTTCTCCCTCTGCAGAATAACAGATGTCTATTTAAAAATCTGGTCTTTATTCTAGAATGCTTTACCTGCAAAAAAATCCTCATACAAGTTGAGAGGACAACTGCAATGGCCCTTCCATTCCTATTTGGTTTAAAATATGCTGGTGCATCACAAGGCCTCTCGAGGCACCCTCAAGCAAATAATGCCAAACCCACTTATACCAAGTTGAAAATTGAACTCCAACTTGCTCATACAACATACAACTGTTTTGCCTTGCCCATGTTGTGGTGTGAATCCAACATAAACATAGACTGAGTTGCCCACTGAAATGTAGGGTGTTGAAGTGTTGAAGGCACTCAGTAAAGCTATATGAAAACTTACTTCAGAGTCAACATGGGTAACATTGTGTCTTCATCTGCATTTTACTATGATATTTACCTTAAAAATAGAGGATATGGGGTAGGGTGTGTGAGAAAACAACTCACTGTTAAAGTTGAAGTCCTGGGCTTCAACCTTATGTCATGGATTAACCAAGTTCCTCAGCTAGAAAAGAAGAGGGGATATCTAGGATCCGTGTCCAAAATGAATATAGGTGTTTCTCAAAGACAAAGTAGGGCATTAGTTTGGAAGCACTGAAATGAGTGCTCAGTGTTGACATCTCTCTTTCTCAGTGTGCTTGTTTAAATGAACTGATAGTCAGAAATTCTCATCAACTCCTAATCATAGTTTTTGTCTGCTCAGAAAAGGAGATGACCTATGGCTGAAATGCTACAATCCCCCCACACACACACACTATTTCCCAGATTTACTAGGATCCGACCAGTTTTGGTGGCATCAGGTTGGATCCTTCTGTGTCAATTAGTGAAATAAAAACATAAATTATAGAAAGAAAGGCATTTTACTGGGAGAGTTCGGCGCATGTTCATTTTTGAGAGTTTTTAAAAATAAAGATCAGGTTACTTGTGAAATAAAAAGGAAAGAATAGACCATCATTGTTCATCATATTTTGTTTTAAGAGGAAGTTTGACAGGTTACGAAAACATTTATTACCTACACCGAATCGTGCTCGCGGTTTCCTCTTGCTCAGAGTATGGCCCCTTTAAAAGTTTTGTCTGTGTTTTTGCTTTCACAACAGGCTTAAACAGAGAAAACTAGGAATTGCTTTTAATGATTATCAACGCCTTTTGGACCCAGTCGCCCCAAGCTTGTCTGGCTTGGATGTTGAGATCCATTTGGCCCTGTCCTGATGTCAAATCACTGCCATCGAAACAATGGTTCATATTACGGGAAAATCTTGTGCAAATGAGCCATTATGGAAGTGAATGACAATCTGCTAAGACTATGCGGCAGGATTCGCCTTTGATCTGAAATACTGTTAATCTTTCTTGAACGTAACACTAAGCATACTTGGCAAATCCTGTAAGAGAGAGTTCCCATATAGTGCAGGCCTGCAGAATCGAGAGCCATTACGTGAAATACTTGCCAATCAAGGGTTTCATATTAGCTATGCCATTCTTTGCATTTCTGGGTATTGTTCTTGGTTTGGTTTGTTTCCTTTGTGGCAAGAGGAATGAGGTGGGTGGGTGGGGAGTTATTTGCAACCAAATTAGACAATATGTTTAATCAGTCGTGGGGTATTTGTTGCTACATGCAAGATCTTTGCTCACTGGCATATTTAAATAAAATGTTGCAGGAATTTACAATATTAGGACCAGTCCTTCAAAACTGCTTTGTTTCAAATTGGACCCATTCATCCAAGCTTTGGGAATCCATCCAGACTGTGGTTTTATCATGGTTGTAGAGATTAAATAAATTACCCAAAATCGCATAAGCTTTATTGTTAATCAAAATCTAGTGAAAGGTTTTAGACTATCTGAATAATGCCAAGGAAAGTTTTGTAATGTTTCATTCTATCTGATGTAAAATACTGTGTGGATAGTAACAGCCCCTGAGCACTGTTTTACAGTCAAATAATCACACCTTTTGTGTCTGCAGCCAAATATGTCTAGCGTATGTAGACAAATGCAAAGAGAGTAAATCATATTGATTCAGTGCTAGTCAGAAATATGTCTCTTTCACTTGTGTGCTGCTTTTGAAGTACTGCCTAAAATCAACCCCTGGCTTCAAAGAGAGGGGATTATAGCCTTTATCCAGCAATTAATATGGTTGAAACTCAGAATGTCAGCACCTGACAACTATACAGGCTGGGCAGTGGCTTGGTAGGGGTCCAAGAATTGAAGAATTGGAATTTACAATAAAATTAGTGCATAAATAGATTGAATTTTTTTGCTGGGGGGAGGGGGAAGAGCATACAATTTCTAATGTCTAATAATGACCTGTCTCTATTTTGACATAAAGGGGAGGGGGTGAAATGGCAGTGTCCCTTGACCTTTAACCTGCCTTATCCACCTAGATCATTTTAATCTCCCACCAACTGTTAAGCAGAAAGAGTGATGTTAAAGAGAAAGCTACTCCTTCTGCTTTTCTACATAGATCAGATGACAACCTTTCCAAGTCCCTCCTCTCCATCAGAGTTCAGGGGTTCACAAATGGTCAGGATATCAAACAAGAGGACACCAGCAGGATACAACAAGAAAGAGTTTAAGCACTTTTCTGTGTGGAGTGGATTAAATGGATGGATAGATAAATAAATAGACCGATATGGATGGAAAAGATGATCGATTGATTGATGATTGCATGAGAGAGAGGAGGAGGAGGAGGAGGAGGAGGAGGAGGAGGAGGATGTGCACATGTATCTTTCTATGGCTGTGCACATGTATCTTTCATTTTGGCTGTGATTTGGATTAGGTGATCACATGGAGATTGCAGTTTTTTTCAGTCAGACATCATTTTATACTGGAGAGGGCTTCTATTTGGGGCTTAGGTGATCAGTTCACCTGACATTCATTAACTGTTTTTTTTCACCATTGTCAGTAAGCAGCCAGCCTGAATCAGTACCTTGACACTTGGCAATACTAAACAAAGAGGCTTTGGCAGCTTCAGTTGTAGAAGTAAGAGAGAGAGAGAGAGAGAGAGAGAGAGAGAGAGAGAGAGCCTTGTGGTGCAGTGGTTAAACAGCTGTACTGCAGCTATAACTCTGCTCACGACCTTGGGTTCAAACCCAGGTAGGAGGCTCATGGTTGACTCAGGCCCTTTGTACACGACCCCTAAACACCGCCACAAATGGCTCCCAGCTCCGGAGCTTAAAATTGTTTCCCCACCAGCTCCGGAGTTTACAGATAATTAAGTGTGACCACGCCCACCTAAGCACGTCCCAGCACACTTTTCAGGTACCTGCTCTCTGGAGGTGAAAATCCCTGATGTGGATATAACGTAGTGACTGCCCGGCTCTCCTTGTTTCTGTTTGTTCTTTTTTGCCCCACACCCCTTTAAGAGATCTGAATGCAGTGCCAGGACTGCAGAATGGAGGTGAGCGGCATTCTTTTCTTCCTTTTTTTCTCCCTCCCCTCACGCAGCCAGCAGCCAGGAGTGTGGAGGGGATGGGAACGCAGGAACAGCGACAAACCCCTAAGATCTCTGGTCTGAATTTAAGTGGCCAGCGGATCTTAGGGGTTGTGTGAAAAGGCCCTCAGTCTTCTATCCTTCTAAGGTTGGTAAAATGACTTCCCAGCTCAACGGGGTGGGGGTGGGGGTGGGGGGTAGGTAGCTTGCATAAATAAATTGTAACCCACCCATAGAATGCTTTCAGTACTATGGGGTGGTATATAAGCAGAACATCTAGAAGTAGTGAAATTCCATTGGAAGGGAGAGGAGATGGAGAAAGATAGCCCAATACACCATGTGGAGAGGTATAAGCCTGTTTAGTTTTGAAAGAGGTAGAGAATCAAGGATTATTCTGAATGAGAGTATTGATGGCTTTAATTATAAGTACAAACACTCCACAATAGTTTGCAGGTTCCACTTCTGTCCAATATTTTAATGGTGATCTTCTATCCTAATCTAAAACCCAGTTAAGGTGATCTATGTGAATATATCCCAGTTATATTAGCTGGTAACCATGTACTCCAAATGGAATTGAAGATTAAGACTGAGGGAGAATAACCTTCATGGTGCCATCCTCAAACTCTTAAAAAACGTTTATCAAAATTTCTTCTGGAATAAAACATGACTGGAATCTCAAATTGCTAGAAAGACCTTAGAGTGCTTTTACTGAACTGTAGCTAGAATTACCCCCACCATCACCATTACATCTGGATGACGGAATCTTTAATTTTAAAATTCAGTGCCTCTCCACCATTACAAGGCCCTCCAGGGCAATGATCTATCAAGTTCTGACTGTCTCAAACTGTTTGTGCTGGATTCAGCATCGATCACTCCACTGACTTGCTGCACAATCAGCCAAGAAACAATAATTTTCAATTAAGAAACCTGGAGAAGACTTGGAGCTTGATTTATGGTGCATGACTAATTACCAAATAGCTAGTCTAATGAAAATTAAGCTCCTGGTTACTACAAAGATTTAAATTTATTTTCACAAGAAGATGTTGACATGATGCAGGATACAATTTACCAGAATGCTACAATATACATTAAGACACTGAAAGTCTGTAACTTTAATCTAAATGTGTTTCTATGGACAGTATGAGTGGCTTTGTCACAATATGTACAGCAGGCATGTCCAAACTTCAGCCCTCCAGATGTTTTGGACTGCAACTCCCACAGTCATTTGCCATTAGCAATCTAAGCTTAGAATTCTGGGAGTTGTGGTCCAAAACATCAGGAGGGCCAAAGTTTGGGCATGCCTGATGTACAGTTTCTTCACATGTAATATAGTCTTAGTCAGTCAGTGATTTACTGTTTCGTGCAAGGACCAAATACAAGTTACAAGAGGATATCTATATCTGATCTCCTGGCTCTTATTCAATGCATATCTGAGAACTACCATTTTTGCTACTCATGTAGGTATCATCAGGAAAGCAGCACAGAATAGAGGTAGGCAAAGTACAGTATGCTCTTTCAGAAACCATTGAATTGTAGCATCCATCATTCCTCCCCATTAGCTGTGCTGTCTACCTCTGCTGGGGATGACAGTCCACCATCTGGAGAACCACAGTTTGTCTATCATGGCACAACTGATGGAGATGTTCATCTGTATCCTATATAGACACACACATCAGTTCAGTAGATGGGGTGGCCCAATCTTTAGCAGACAGTTGAGCAGCAGTGGTGATTATAATGTGAGAAAGTTCCTTTTTTAAAGACTGCAACTCCCAGAGGTCTAGAGGAGTCTGGAACCTGCTGTTCTAAAAAAAAAATAACATCCCCAAACTTTGGGGCTGATAGGAGTTCTGGCTCTTATTGCTGTTTGAATTCCTTATGCCATCATAGCAGTAAACACACCAGAAGCACACTCAGAATTAGCCTGACCTCCAAGGATGGGTATTTGCATTGTAAGAGACTTGCTGTCAAGTCAGACGTAAGTCATACCAGTGACTTGATTCAGATCCGACCCCTTCCTTCCCCCACCAACCCCCCCCCACAAAACACTCAAACTCAACTCACAACCAGGAACCAATCCAACCTTCTACCTTCCATTTTTTCCCTTGGGAAAAGGTTTGGTTTTAATAGAGACTAAGACTTGGGGCTTGTGACTCAGGACTTGTCCTTGGAACTGAGACCCAAAGACTTGGATTTGGAACTTGAACCCAAAAATATGCTGACCACTGGGAAGCAGTGCCCTGAGGCAGCAAGTTTAGCAGCAAGGTTAATTTCTACTTTGTTGTCCTTATTTATTGCTTGTGGGAAAGGGATCGAAATATACGGGAATCTGTCTCAGGTGCTTTTGGGTGCTATTCATGGGAGGCTTTAATTTCCTGCCACTCCTCAGGTAGAAAAAATGTCTTAGGGTAGACCCAATCATAGCTGCCACTGTGGGGCCAACCCTTGCTACCTTACAAGTCCACAGAGAATAGGAATCCCATAGAGGTGATTTAAACAATAACCCAGATTTCCCCAGGGCAGTTAGAAGAGACCAATGTCATAAAAAAGACAGTGTTCTGCACTCTCCACTTCCCTCAGGGGCACCTCAGATAGATTTCTATATAAACCACTCTCTTAAGCCCACAACAAGCACCTTCCTCCTTGTTCTTACCTATCCAGTAACATTCAAGAGTGATGGTAGGTCAGTTGTCACCTTCCATAAAATCACCTCTGACTTGAGGCACCATATGAATGAGTGACCACTGATCTCCAATCACTCCTGTGCTCAACAACAATGTTTAGCTTTTGTAAACTCAAGGCTGTGACTTCCTTTTGAAGTCAAACCATCTCATGTTTGGTTCTCCTTTCCGTCTACTTTCTACTATTGTGAGCATTATTATTGTTTCTAAAGTATCTTGTGCTCCCATTATGTACCCAAAGTAGACAGCCCTGGTTTTGTCATTTTGACTCCTGAGTAGAGATGGGCACGACTTAGCGGTATTCCCATTTCCATTTCCGTTACTCGTATCCGTTACTCTACGGAAACGGAAACGGGAATTACTCCGCCAGAATTCGAGCTCGAACCGCCGAACGAACAATTTGGTCTGATTTGTCGTGCTCGTTACTTGTATCGCGGCGATCGCGCAATGACAAGCAGCACAGAAAAAAAGTTTTTAAAAGTAAAAAAAAAAAAAACCCGATTCCCGGCCATAAAAGTAGGCGAAAACTGTCTGAGGGCACCTACCAGGCCAGAAGGGTGTTTTATTTGGGGGGGGGGGTTCCCCACCTGCCTCTCCTTGGCTATTGCTACTGCTGCGCTGCTGGTACCAGGCTGGGAGGGCGCATCCATTTGCCATGCAGTGCGGGGGATCCAAAATGGCGACCGCAATATTTTTTTTGAAATCGTTGCCCAAAACCCCACCAAAGCACCACAGAAATGTGCGAAAATTAGCTATTTTAAATGCTTGAATGTTTACAGTAGCAGCAGTGGGTTTTTCTTGCAAAAAAGCATCTCCGTTGATTTTATTTTATTTTATTTTATTTTAATTTTTTACACCTGCGCATTTGCAATGATGGGCTCGCCCATGGGAGTAGACCATGCAAAGTTTTGGAGCCATTCCACCAATCGCATGCCCAGGTTTTGCTGACTGTACCAGGCTGGGAGGGCGCATCCATTTGCCATGCAGTGCGGGGGATCCAAAATGGCAACCACAATATTTTTTTTTTGAAATCATTGCCCAAAACCCCACCAAAGCACCACAGAAACATGCGGAAATTAGCTATTTTAAATGCTTGAATTTTTACAGTAGCAGCAGTGGGTTTTTCTTGCAAAAAAAGTCTCTGTTGATTTTATTTTATTTTATTTTATTTTATTTTATTACACCTGCACATTTGCAATGATGGGCTCGCCCATGGGAGTGGACCATGCAAATTTTCCACCAATCGCATGGCCACTTGGCCAGGTTGACCACAGAGACTTCTGGGATGTGCCAAGCGGGCATAAACAGCCCACTAATCGTAGCCCAAACCTGAACCCTAAGCCTAAGCCTAACCCATACGCCAGTACACTGTCCTTCTAAGTGGGTCAGAGAGGCACCCAGAGGTGCACCCCAATACTCACCCTAACCTCACCTGTAACTAGCCTAACCCTAGCCCTTGCGCTAACCCGTCTTAACCCTAAGCCAGATCTACTTGCATTGCACTACATGCAAGTACGTGAGACACAGCGGGTGCAAAGAGTCTGCCAGTCCATCACTTGTGGCTTTGGCTGACTCCTGCAGCTCCCTCCAGGAGCCCGCTAACCCCCCCCAAAACCAGTACTAACGACAACGAAAAAATGAAAAAACGAACCAACTAATTTTTGTGAAATTTCGCAAAAAACGGAAACGAGCCGAAACGGACTGCCTCCGACACACGACAACTCGAAAACGTCATTTTCCCTAGTCGTGCCCATCTCTACTCCTGAGATAGATATAGTTCAGGTTTAGACATGGGCACCACTTGGCGAAATTCTCGTTTCCGTTTCCGTTACTCGTTTCCGTTACGTAACGGTACGAAGAACGACAATTACTCCGCCAGAACTCGAACTCGAACCGACTAAAGAAAAACCTGGTCTGATTTGTCGTTGTCGTTCCTGGCATCACAGTGATTGTGCGATGCCAAGCGGCACAGGAAAAAAGTTTTAAAAATTAAAAAAAAACCCGATTCCCGGCCAAAAAAGCAGGTGAAAATATGCCTGCCTGAGGGCACCTACCAGAGGGGTGGTTTCTGGAGGGGGGTCCCCGGCCTCCCCCCCTCCTCTCCTGGGCTGCGCAAAGTGTGCATCCTCGTCGAGTCACCACGCCAACTCGCCAAGCGGCGCAGCACAGAAAAAAAGTTTTAAAAATTAAAAAAACCCGATTCCCGGCCAAAAAAGCAGGCAAAAATATGCCTGCCTCAGTGAGGGCACCTACCAGAAGGGTGGTTTCTGTGGGGGGGCGGCCTCCACCCCTCTCCTCTCCTGGGCTGCGCATCCTCGTCGTCTCGCCAACTCGCCATGCCATGCGGTGCGGGCGGGGGATCCAAAATGGGGCGACCACAATATTTATTTTGAAATCGCGTGGTCCAAAAACACACCAAAGCACCACAGAAACAAGCAAAAATAGCTATTTTAAAACTGCCTAAATTTTTTCAGTAGCAGCAGTGGGTTTTTCTTGCAACAAAACGTTTCCATTGATTTTATTTTATTTTATTTTTATTTTTATTTTTTTACACCTGCGCAATGATGGGCTGGCCATGGGAGTGGACCATGCAAATTTTTGGAGCCATTCCACCAATTGCATGGCCACTTGGCCAGGTTTTGACTGAGACTTCTGGGATGTGCCAGTTGGGCATAAAAAGCCCACTAACCCTAGCCTGAACCCGAACCCTAACCAGAACCCGAACCCATACGCCAGTACACTGTCCTTCTTAGTGGGTCAGAGAGGCACCCAGAGGTGCACCCCAGTAACTCACCCTAACCTTACCCGTAACCCTAAGCCTAGCCCTTGCGCTAACCCCTAACCAGTAAGCCAGATGTGTACTCGCATTGCACTACAGCAAGTACACTTCCCTTCTTAGTGAGTCACAGTGCGCCCGTAGGGGTCCTCTCTCACTTCGTTCCCCAGCCCAAGTGCACCGCAGGCAGTGAGTCACAGAGGCACCCAAAGAGAGGTGCCTCTGCCTGCTACTGCAACTGCAACTTATTGGTATGCATATCCAATTGGCTATGCATACCATTTTGTAGCGGGCCAGAGGAGGCACCCACCCCAGAGAGGTGCCTCCAGGAGCCCGCTTTCCCTTCATGGCGGGCCAGAGGAGGCACCCACCCCAGAGAGGTGCCTCCAGGAGCCCCCCCAAAACCAGTACTAACGACAGACAAAAAAACGACAAACAAAACAACAATGTTTTGGAAAATTTCGCGAAAAACGGAAACAAGCCGAAACGGGCCGGCTCCGACACACGACAACTCAAAACATATTTTTTCCTGGTCGTGCCCATCTCTATTCAGGTTTTATTTCTTCTACATCCCCTTGTTCATCTTAGTGGAAGTCTAGGGTATCCACAAAACTCTTTTACACAGCAAAGCTATGATGAGAAAGGCTGAAATGAAAGGTTAGGTTTACACCTGCTCAAAATCTTTCCATATGCTGACTTTCTCTATATTACATTGGCATCTGTAAGTGTACCCAGCACTGCTGAAACACCATTTCTATTTCCATTCTTGCAGATTTTTGAAACTCACTTGTCCCTTCAAGCACTGGGTTAGGGTTTAAAGGCTCATGTTCCAATCATCATTGTCCTCCCATGCGAAATGACGAGATGAGGCATTGTTATGGGTTTAAACTGAGGCAACTGTTGTTAAACAACATCAAGAGGGGCCTTTAAAACTCTCCCGGGCCCCTCACAGTGCTCCCCAACCTTTTTATCACCGGGGAACTAATTTTTCCCTGGCCCACTTGCGGGGGGTCAACAACAAACAACAGGGGCAAGGCGGGGGTCGGCGGCGATGGTGGCGGCGATGGCGGGGCAGGGTGGGCGGGTGGGGCGGAGGCGATGGCGGGGGATCACGGTGGCGGCGCGATTGCTGGGGGTCGGCGGCGGCAGGAAAACACCCGGGCCGGCCTCGCCGCCCCCCCGCCCACCTCAACACAGGTGCGGCGGCGGGGGAAAAGACCCAGGCCGGCCTGAGATGCCCCCTCCCGCTCCCCCTCCCCCAAAAAGAGCAGGTGTCCCCCAAAAAAGAGGCACGTGTGGCGCCGGCCAGCCAAAGCCCGGCCAGCCTGAGATGCCTCCTCCCCCCCCCCAAAGAGGCACGTCTGCCCGGCCGAAAGCCCGGCCAGCCTGAGCCAACCAGACCTGCCTCGCCGCCGCCAGCCAAGAGCCCGAGGGGTTTGGGAGTCGCCGGGAGAAAGCGGCTTCCGAGCAGGGCTCCCTCTCTCTGGTGCTCTCCTGGGGCTGCTTTTGGGCGCTGGGCAGCTTCACCAAGGAGGAGGCAAGCACCAGCCTTGGGATAAAAGCAGCAGCCGACAGCACCTCCCGCCCGTCCTCCCAGCGCATGACTCAGCTAAATGAAGGGGGCGGCATGTGTGTGCCCCTCTCTCTCTCATTTCTGGGAGCCGGGCCGCCGCCACAGGGGAATGATTGGAAGTTCCTCGGGCGGCGGCCCGGCGAGATTGCTCCACGGACCGCACCGGTCCGCGGCCCGGGGTTGAGGACCACTGGTCACTTGCGGCACCGGGTTGAGGACCACTGGTATAGGGCAAGTTACTACCCCCAGGTGGTGCAATCAGCCGACAGCACTCACCAGACTGGTAAATGTGCGTACCACTCCCCGGGTCCTAGTGGATCTAGACCCAGGGAGGCATCCCCAAGTATCTTCCCTGACATTGTAATCTCATGATCCTCAGTGTTGTGGGTGTTGGATACACAGGGACAGATGTTCCATTCCATTCTCACCGGCTGCCATTCACCTGCTTCTGCCGCCAGTGTGACCAAATAAACAGGTGATATTAAACTAATGCCCAGTACCAGTGTGGGATAGGCGAAAAATCCCCGCTCTCATCGGCTAATTTAGAGTGTGGGTCAAAAATTCCTATCTGGCCCCCGTGGGCAACCAGTTAGACTCGCACTAGTATTTCAAGTGGTGGGCGGGTGGGGAACACTTCCAAGTGAGAGACACTAGGGGAGGGAGGAGCCCCTTTTTATAGGGCACTCCTCCTCCTCCCTTTGGGACGTGATTGGGTGTCCTGCTCTCTCGCAAACAGCCCCACCAACCAGAAGATCCAGCCGCAGAGCTGACAAGTGTTATCTAGTAAAATTTATAGCACTCTAGCTATCTACCTGTGCTACACATCTGGTGAGTGGCAGGGCCGCCAAGGGATGCATCACACCGATTCTGTATAACCTTCATTGGTTACCAGTTGCTGCCCAAGCCCAATTCAAGGTGCGTGTTTTGACATATAAAGCCCTAAACAGCTTAGGACCTAGATAACTGAAGGACCACCTTCTTCCATATGAACCTAACCAGCAATTAAGATCTAGCTAGGGAGCCCTCCTGAAAGAGCCATCACTCAAGGAGGTGAAAGTGATGGCTTGTAGGAACAGGGCCTTTTCACCCGCTGCCCCCAGATTATGGAATGCCCTCCAAAGTGAGACCCGCCTGGCGCGAAAGTTGATGACATTCTGGCGCCAGGTAAAAACATTCCTGTTCCAGAAGTTTTTAACTGATTATTATGGGTCCTGGTGGCAATTTTAGTGTAGTATTTTAATGTATTGTATTTATTGTATTTATTGTTTTAATTTTATTGCAATTTTGATGCTTTAATTGTCTGAATTGTTTATTTTGATTGTGAGCTGCCCAGAGACCTTTGGGTAGTGGGCGGCATACAAGCAATATTAAACAAACAAACAAACAAACAAACAAACAAACAAACAAACAAACAAACAAACAAACAAACATTACAGGAAATGTCACCATGTATTCTAAGTTTTTGTGTGGGCACAAAATGTCTGATTGCAACCCCACCTCCTTGAGTGGCTGTGCAAATGCACATATGTGCATTGACTAAAAAAAGATATTAAAAATTTAAAAAACAATTATGCAAGGGAGTACCTAGACAAAGTAGGCAAGAGAGTACCTAGAAAACTCTGACAGGTTCAAACAAATGCATTTAGATTGAAATAATATAAACATTAAAGTCTGTTGGGTTGTGTGTGGTTTTTTTTTCCATTTAGCTCATGCCTTGGGTATTCAATCTGGTCTCCCGGTTTCTACTAGCTACAGTGTAAATAAGCAGAGATAGCCCAGCTATCAGGTTGCAGGCAGATGTGAACTCCGAAGGCTAGATAAAACACCAAATGCATAGTCATTCTCCTTTCAAGCTGCCAGAAGGCTTCCCTCTTAAAATGCAGATATGAGGTCTTCGCATGTTAAGTTTGGAAAACAAGGTGTTCAAGAACCATCATCAAAAGGGGAAAAATTGAAAGGAAATGTGGTGACTGCAAAAAAACAATCAGAGTCTTTCAAAAGCCCAAGTTCATGGCACTGTTAGTGTACGGTCAGAAGGACAGATGGCAGGCAGAAAGGAAATTTCAAATATGTTTCATTTCCTCCCTAACCCCTTTGTAATGACTTGAGATTTGTTTGAGGTGATGTGCAGATTTCAAGGAGTGTGAATCCCTATTCCTAGACTCTGTTGGGAGGGAAGCTGCACCTTTGGGAACCTGAAATAACTCCCCTCCCTTCCATAAAAATGTGACCACACAATCTCTCCCAGTTGTTAAGGGAGGGTGGGTACAATCCTTGGAAGTCCAGAAAGATGGGGGAAAATAGGACAAGGCCATTTCCCCCCAATCTCCTACAGCTGTCCAACTCTGCCCCAGGGCTCCAGCATCAAGGCTGTCTTACCTCAGGATCATAAACACATTTCCTCGGAAGGAATCTCAGAGTTGGAAGAGACCTCAGGTCCAACCCCCTGCCATGCAGGAACCCCCATCACAGTGCTCCCGACAGATGGCCATCCAGCTTCTGCTTAAAAATCTCCAAAGAAAGAGACTCCACCACCCTCTATGGCAGCATATTCCACTGCCAAAGAACTCTAACTGTCAAGAAGTTCTTCCTAATGTTCAAATGGAATCTCTTTTCCTGTAGTTTGAGACCATTGCCCCGAGTCCTAGTCTCTGCAGTCATGGAAAACAAACCAGTCCCCTCTTCAATATGACATCCTTTCAAATATTTAAACATAGCTATCATATTCCCTCTCAGCCTTCTTTTTGTAAGGCTAAACATTCCCAGCTCCCTAAGCCACTCCTCATAAGGCATTTCTTCCAGACTTTTAACCATCCTGGTCGCCCTCCTCCGTACCCATTCAAGGTTGTCAACATCTTTTTTAAACTGAGGTGTGCAGAACTGGACACAATATTCCAGGTCGGGTCTGACCAGAGCAGAATGGAGTGGTAATATCACTTCCCTTATCTAGACACTATGCTTCTGTTGATGCAACCAAGAATTGCATTGGCTTTCTTGGTGGCCACATCACACTACTGACTCATGTTCAATTTGTGGTCCACCAAGACTCCCAGATCCCTTTCACAGGTACTATTTTCCACCCAGGTGTCTCTCATCCTATATCTGTGCAATTCAGTTTTTCCTAGATGCAGCACCCTACATTTTTTCTGTTGAAACCCATTCTGTTAGCTTTGGTGCAGCACTCTAATCTGTCAATATTGTTTTGGATTTTCATCTTATTGTCTAGGGCAGTGTTGGTAAACCTATGGCATGGGTACCAAAGGTGGCACTCAGAGCCCTTTCTGTTGGCACCTGACATTGCCCCTTCACAACCACCTCTATTCAGGTTAAATTGCTCTATTGGCACTTTGCAAATAATTAGTGGGTTATTTTATTTTATAGGTTTTATTGGTTTCTTTAGAAATGAGGTAGGAGGGGAAGGGTGGGAAAAGGGGAGAAAGGGAAGGGGAAAAGGGAAAAGGGAAATGAAGAGCAGTGGGTACATTGGGTACAGTTCAAAAAACAAAGACCCAATACTATTGAGTATGAACTAATGCTATACAGTGGTACCTCGTATAACGTAGGGTTTGTATAACGTAAAATCCATACAACGTAAAAAATCAGGAGATAGGAAATCCTTTCAGAACAGTAAGAGATGTGCTTTTGTCACCCTCGCTCCACCCATCATTTCACGGTCGTCTGCTCTGACTCCCATGTCCCTGGCAGGCACCTCACATTCTGTTCCTAAATCTTAACCAGCCCTCCAGGCGAAAACTGCCACAGAGCCGCCTCCGCCTTCTCTCTCTCTCTCTTTCTCCTCTCTCTCCTTCCCTCCCTCTCTACCCCCCCCCACATACACCGGCTTTCTTTTCCTTCCTGCTTTAACCACCCAGCCCTGTTGCACAGCCGCTCACCACACACATGAAAAGCAGCCCGAGAAGCAGCCCGACAGCACGAGCGAACAAAAGAGGGGAATGAAAGGGAGAAGAGTGACAGAGGAAGAAGGGGAGGGAAGTGCATGACACACTGGTAGGCGCTGTGTGCGCACGCACGCACGCACGCACGTGTGCATGGATGTGCAGGAGAGGAGGAGGAGGAGGGGGGGAGGGGGAGGAGGAGGGGCAGTCTTCCTCCCAACAACAGCAGCAGCAGTGGTGGTGGCCAAGCTGGGCGAGGTGCTGCAGTTGAATGCCAAGCACCGGCCGCCACTGCCACCTCCTCCTGTTTTGCAGCCGCCACGACTCCTTGCCTCCTCCCTCCCTCCCAAGCATCACAGGCCGGACAACCTCATTAGCCTTGGCTATGGACATATTACTCCATTTTCAATGCATTCCTATGGGAAATCGGAATTTATATAAAGGAAATTTTGTATAACGTAATTTCATTTGGAACGAATTAATTACGTTATACAAGGCACCACTGTATATCGTTGAGTATATCGGACTTAACAGTTATCAAGTTCAGCTGCCACACCTTGCCATCTTCTTGCAAAAAGTTCTTCAGTCTTCTTTCAAGTAACCAGCAAGCTTATCCATTTCCATACAGTCTCTTATCTTGCCATACAGCTCTTCCTCTGCTGGAATCTGAGCTTTTCGGTGGCCGCCCCAACACTCTGGAACAGCTTACCACCTGATGTGCGCTCTGCAGAGTCCCTGTTAGCCTTTCGCTGAGCCTTAAAAACCCTTCTCTTTAGCGAGGCTTATGGTGGCGCAACTTAATGTTTTTTTGTTTGTTTTTTTGTTTTTTTGGTTTTTGTTTTTTCTTTTTTCCACCATCTACACGGTTGCCAACAATTTTTCCTGCTGAGCTGCGACCATAAGTTATGATTCTAAGATGCCCCAGCTGTTTTAAAATGTTGTTTTATCTTTGCTGTTGTCTATTTTTTACTGCAGTTTTATTCTTATGCTTTATATTGTATTGCTTGCTGACTCGCTCAGCTATCTGGAAGCCGCCCAGAGTTCCGCTCCGGAAGATGGGTGGGGTAAAAATTCAATAAATAAATAAATAAATAAATAAATAAATAGTTTCCAAAACTGCATACAAAATCCTAGCAGTTACAATTATATGCTGTAATACATAATTTTGATCGTGTAGAGTGCACCTATCTGCTATATTAAGTAAAAAGAGCTCTGGTTTAAATTCTAATTTGATTTTTAGAGCTCTCTCTGTAAATCTCTTTACCATAGACCAATAAGTAGTTGCTTCTTTACATGTCCACCACATATGATAAAACGTACCAGGATTCTTTTTACTCTTCCAGCACCTTGAATCATAGTTATACATTTTGGACAGACGATGTGAAGAAAGGTGCCACCTGTAAAACATCTTATAGCAGTTTTCTTTATAGGATATAGCTTTGAATTGTTTAACTGTTTTCCATAAGGCGTCCCATTTATCCAAATGTATTGGATAACCAAAATTTTCTGCCCATCTTATCATACAATCTTTAACCATTATTTCATTAGTTTTCTGATCTAACAAAGAGTTATAAAGTTTGCTAAGAGCTTTTTTCCCACCAAAGGGAAGTATTTTGTCAAGGGCTGTCTCATTTACCATAAATCAGTTTCTTTGGTTATGTTTTTAAAATAATATATTTGTTGATAGCTCCACCAATTTATTTTGTGACCCTCTGATATCAGTTGATTCAATGACTTCAGAATTTGATCTTTGTTTAATAATTGTTTGTAGGTTAAAGATTTAATTGTCATATCTGACACAGGGCCAGAGATAGCTTCACAAGGAGATAGCCAACATGGAGCTTTATTATATACTGAGGCCTTTAAGGGCAACCAGAACTTAATCAAGGAGTTTCTTATCCAATGCTTTTTTAAAAGAGTTGGTGGATTGCTCTTATTCCAGAGATAGTAGTGCCAGCCCTACTCTAAATCATGTCCTTCCAGGCACAGAATTCTGTGATTGGACATTGAGATCCAATCCTTAATCCAAATCATAGCAGCCACTTTGTAATACAAACCAAGATTTGGTAGAGCCAACCCACCCATATCCTTGCTTTCTTCTTTTGCCATATAAACACTCTTATATGCTTTTCAAAGTCAAACAGTATCTTAAGATTGGGTAATACGGGTATAAATTGAAAAAGGAAAAGCAATTTTGGCAAAACAGTCATTTTGATGTTTGCTACCCTGCCCATTAAGGAGAGCTGCAGTTTTGACCAGGTATTTAAGTCAGACTTAATTTCCTTCATCAGAACACCATAGTTATTTTCCATTAACTTTTTACACCTGTTAATTATCGTAACACCCAAATATTTTAACTTGGCTACATGTTTAAACTCAGATTGATTAACTAATTTTTCAATATTTGTAGGTGTCATGTTCTTAGTTATCATGCTTGTTCTCTCCTTATTGATTTTAAGACCTGAAATCCTTGAAAAGACTTCTATGATTTCCAGCATATCAGTCAATGATGAAAGAGGATCGTCAAGGATCAGCAAGACGTCGTCTGCATAGGCTTGTGTCTCTACAATCTTCTGTATTTTGCTTTGTTCGGTTTGGTTTGTTCCATTTTCATCCTTCAGCATTGCAATGGACTTCTGCGATTTCATCTTCTTTAATCTATAAGATAGCCACCTACCCGGTTTATTTGCGTGCTCTAGATAGTTCATTTTTGCCAATCTTGTCTTGTAGGCAATATCTGCTGTTAAGATTAAGTTGAGCTCATGTCTACATTTGGATAGGTCTTTTAATACTTGTTTACTCTTTGGATCTGAAACTAAATTAGTGGGTTTTGAATTGTATTTTAGGCACTTGGTCTCTAAAAGGTTCACCATCACTGCTCTAGGGAATTGGCAACCCTTCCCAATTTGGTATCATCTGCAAATTTAATCAGCGTACTCTCTATTCCTTCCTCCAAATCATTAATAAAGATATTGAATAGCACCAGACCTAGAACAGAACCTTGGGGCACCCCACTGGTCATAAGAACATAAGAAGAGCCATGCTGGATCAGGCCAAAGGCCCATCTAGTCCAGTTTCCTGTATCTCACAGTGGCCCCACCAGATGCATCTGGGAATGCACAAGACTAGATATCTGTCTCCTGATACTACTCCCCTGTATCTGGTCCTTGAGGTACCCTGGTTTTAAACTTGGAGATGATACATCTCCCTCATGGTTTGTAACCTGTGATGGACTTTTCCTCCAGGAATCTTTCCAATCCCCTTTTGAAGGCATCCAGGCCAGATGCCATCACCACATCCTGTGGCAGGGAGTTGCACAGACTACCAACGCGCTGGGTGAAAAAATATTTTCTTTTGTCTGTTCTTACTCTCCCAGCCCTCAATTTGAGTGTATGTCCCCTAGTTCTGGTATTTTGGGAGAGGGAGAAGAGCATCCCTCTGTGCACTTTATTCATACCCTGCATTATTTTGTACGTTTCAATCATATTCCCCTCAGGTGCCTTTTTCCAGAATAAAGAGCCCCAAATGTTTTAGCCTTTCCTCATAAGGGAGTTGCCCCAGGACAGTAATCATTTTAGTCTCTCTCTTCTGCACCTTTTTCAGTTCCACTATCTTTTTTGAGATATCTCTTCAAGCTGAAGAGAAGCCATTTATGATTACCCTTTAGGTGCAATCAGTAAACAAATTACAAATCCACCTAACAGTAGCACTATCTATCCCACATTCTGCTAACTTCTTTGCAAGTATACCATGGGGAACCTTAGTGAATGCCTTACTGAAATCTAGATAAGCAGTATCCACAGTGTTCCCCTCATCCACCAGTTCAGTACTTCTACCAAAGAAAGAGATGAAATTTGTCTGGTATTACTTGTTTTTAAGAAACCCATGTTGACTTCACTTAATGACAGCATTGCTTGTTAAATAATTATAGACTGCTTAATAATTTCATTCATGATGTGTTTTGATCACATCACACCAATTCTGGCTCACCTGCATTTGCTACCCATTGCCTCCCGGAGAGGGTTCAAGGTACTGGTTTTGGTTTACAAAACCCTCCGTGGCTTGGGCCCTGAGTATCTGGCAGAGCATACCTCCCAGAGGTCAGCATTCCACCAGAGCATTTTTGGCGCTTTCACTCCACATGGCCACTCCCCGGAAGGCCTGGAAGATTGTCACCCATAATCGGTGCGATATGGAACAAATTGCTTTGTTAAATGTGCCAAATGGAGTCCCTGACAGCTTTTTAAAAAGCTTTAAAGACCTGGCTTTTTAGGGAAGCTTTAGGCGATTGGTAATGTAATGTTTGTTCCCCCCTATCTTGTTAAAAAATTTTTGTCATCCCTTAGTATTCCTCTTGCTGCGGTCTGAATTTTTAGTGTGTTTAGTCTATGTTTCTTATATTTGCTGTTTATTGTTTTGTTTGCTTTTAATCATTGATTAATTTGTTTTTGGGTAAACCACCCAGAGTCCCTATTTGAGAAATTGGGCGGTCTATAAATGCAAATCATCATCATCATCATCATCATCATCATCATCATCATCATCATCATCATCATCATCATCATCATCAATAAATAAATAAATAAATAAATAAATAAATAAATAAATAAATAAATAAATAATCTGCTCTAAAATCTTTCCAGGAATTGAAGTCAAGCTGACGGGGAACAGTAATTATTTGGTTCCTCTTCCCCCCCTCCCTTTTTTTAAGATGGGGAGAACTTTTGCCCTCCTCCAATCTATGGGAACTTCCCCTGTTCTCCAGGACTTCTTAAAGATTATTGCTAATGGTTCTGACATTACTTCTGCCAGTTGTTTTAATATCCTTGTGTAATTTATCTGGCCCAGGAGACTTAAATTCATTTAATGTTTCCAGGTGTTCCTGTACTACCTCTGTACCTATTCTGTGTTGCAATTCCTGTCCTACCTGATATACTGTTTGTCCCAACAGAACTCTTTTTTCATTTTTGCATAGTAACCCTAACCCTTTCCACTTCACGTTAGTCATACAAACATTCTATGCAAAGTGTAAAAGAAAGATCTATCTGGGATTTATTGCACAGTCATTTACATTCTCTACTTAGAAGCAAGCCCCAGTAGTTTCAATTATGTACACGGTTGACACCTTGGACTTCCTTATGTTCATGACCAAAAGGTAGTCACCATCACTAATTTCTCATGTCTCATTCGACATCAGCCTCTCAAAAATTGAGTTGAAATATGAGAGGTTCTATCTGCTGTATGTGTGAAGAAAATAAGCCTTTATATACTGTAAAACTATCACATTCCATTATTCTCCTACACTTATCATCTTTGTCATTTATTTTGAAATAGTTTTATGATGGATTGAAGAGAGACCTTCTGAAACCAAAATGAAAAGAAAATTAGCTATAGTGTGGCATTCCAAAATAAACCCATATCAAAAGCTGAACTTTTAAGAAGACTGAATTGCAGTACTATTGAGGTCTTGTATCAACGATTCTAGTGTTGACTTTTTGTCTCCTTCTTCGGATTTGTATAATGTGGAACCTGTTACTTTATATCTATTGGACTTTTGTGTAGATAATAGCCAGTGTGATTCTTTATTTATCTTTCAGTGAAAAATTACAATATATGGGTTATTAAGCTTTTTTCATGGTTTGTTCCTAGAAAATATGTTATGAATATTCAATAACGCTTGGACATTAGACAATGAAATAGCATTCTTGTTCCTGGCATTGATGTGTCTGTTCAGAAGAAAGATTGATGAAACTTCATAGAAACAATAGATATGGTTAGTGATAGGGAATGTAAATGCTAAGGGTGCAATGTGCAGTTGCACATGCACACATATACCACCAAGTGTATATAGCACCAATATATTTTTTATTTTTAATAAGAACATAAGAACATAAGAAGAGCCATGCTGGATCAGGCCAAAGGCCCATCTAGTCCAGCTTCCTGTATCTCACAGCGGCCCCACCAGATGCGTTTGGGAGCGCATGAGACTAGATATCTGTCTCCTGATACCACTCCCCTGCATCTGGCCCTTGAAGTACCCTGGTTTAAAGCCTAGAGATTACACATCTCCATCATGGTTTGTAACCTGTGATGGACTTTTCCTCTAGGAATCTGTCCAATCCCCTTTTGAAGGCATCCAGGCCAGATGCCATCACCACATCCTGTGGCAGGGAGTTCCATAGACTTACAACGCGCTGGGTGAAAAAATATTTTCTTTTGTCAGTTCTTACTCTCCCAGCACTCAATTTGAGTTTATGTCCCCTAGTTCTGGTATTTTGAGAGAGGGAGAAGAGCTTCCCTCTATCCACTTTACTCATACCCTGCATTATTTTGTATGTCTCAATCATATCCCCCCTCAAGCGCCTTTTTCCAGACTAAAGAGGCCCAATTGTTTTAGCCTTTCTTCATAAGGGAGGTGCCCCAGCCCAGTAATCATTTTAGTCGCTCTCTTCTGCACCTTTTCCGGTTCCACTATGTCTTTCTTGAGATGCGGTGACCAGAATTGTACACAATACTCCAGGTGGGGCCTTACTATTGTTTTGTATAACGGCATTATAATGTTGGCTGTTTTATTTTCAATCCCCTTTTTGATAATCCCTAGCATGGAATTGGCCTTCTTCACTCCTGCCGCATATTGGGGAGACACCTTCATGGAGCTGTCCACCAACACACCAAGATCTCTTTCCTGATCCGTCACGGATAACTCAGATCCTTTATTGTCATTTAATATCCTTTATTATCCTTTAATATCCTTTATTGTCATTGTACAATCAGTGTACAGTGAAATTGGCTGAGCCTCCCGCCCTCTCCCCTCAAACACCATCCCACTAAAAAGCCACTCAATCTCATTTCACTCTGTGTGCTTGCTGCACAACTCGCCAGCCCCACAAGTCTATCACGAGTTATCACATCTCATTTAACAGTCAAACAGCCCATGGCTGTTTTTTAGCCTGTTGGTACAGCTTGCTATACTTCTGTATCTTCTACACAAGGGTAGGAGACTAAAGAAGTGCTAACCGGGGTGTGAGTCATCCCTGATGATTTTCCTTGCTCTCCTAAGGCAGCGGTCCCTGGTGATGTCATCCAGTGGACTCAGGGGACAGCCCATGATGTTTTGTGCTGTGTTCACTACCCTCTGTAAAGTCTTTCTTTCCGCGGCTGTCAAACCAGCATACCAGACTGTCATACAGTACGTGAGGACACTTTCTATTGTGGACCGGTAGAAGGAGGTCATCAATTGTTGTTTCACGTTGTTCTTCTGCAAGAGCCTGACGAAATGGAGTCTCTGTTGAGCATTCCTGGCCACCTGGGTTGTATTAATTTTCCAGGTAAGAAGATCTTCACTGAGATGAACTCCCAGGAATTTAAAGGAGGAGACTCTCTCCACATGGCCTCCCATGATGTACAGTGGAGCAAGTTCCTCTCTTTTCCTCTGGAAGTCCAACACCATCTCCTTTGTTTTGCTGATATTTAGGTGCAAATGAGGATAATTTTTGGACCTCCCCTCTATATACTGATTCATCACCGCCTGTTGTAAGACCCATTATGGTAGTATCATCTGCAAACTTAATGATTGCAGTGGATGGATCAGATGCTACACAGTCATAAGTATACAATGAATACAGGTAGGGACTAAGCACACAGCCCTGTGGGGAGCCAGTGCTAAGCTTCAGCGAGGTAGATGTGACAGGCCCAATCCTCACTGTTTGTGACCAATCCCTCAGAAAGTCTTTAATCCAGTTACAGAAGCTAAGAGAAAGGTCCAAGTCAGTCAGCTTTTTAATAAGGATGCTTGGAAGGATGGTATTAAAAGCCGAGCTATAGTCAATAAATAGCATCCTGACATAGTTACCAGGTTTCTCCAGATGACTGGCTGCAAGATGAAAGGCAGTAGCTGTAGCATCATCTGTTGACCTATTCCTTCTGTAGGCGAACTGATGTTTATCAAAGTCCAGTGGAAGCATGTCCTAAGATGTTGGAGGACCAGTCTTTCAAAGCATTTCATCACCACTGATGTTAATGCAATTGGTCTGATTGGACAATATTGCAAATTGTTTCACACAGTTGTGATGCTAGAGGAGACACAGACAGTTTAGTTGATTCGCATTCCTGCATTAAGCCGGGGGTTGGACTTGATGGCCTCAATGGGTCCATTCTAACTCAATTATTCTATGATTCTATGAATTGGAAACCAAGGAGCAGGCCACCCAACATTTGTCCTCTTTTTCCTGTAACAGAGAGCAGAGATGAGAACAATATTAAGCTTCTAGTCACTTATAAGAAGAAGGTGAAGTAACAAGTGTGTGTGTGTGTGTGTGTGTGTGTGTGTGTGTGTGTGTGTGTGTGTGTGTGTGTGTGTGTGTAGAGAGAGAGAGAGAGAGAGAGAGACAGACAGACAGACAGACAGACAGACAGAGAAAGAGAGAGAGACAGGAGAGAGAGAGAGAGAGAGAGATCCATTTTGGCATGACAACCAAGCATACTCTCAGCACCCAGAATAATATATAAAATATACCAATTAGATAAGGTCAATGTGGTTTAAATGTGAAGTAAGGACTTTTCAAAGGCTGCCAAGAACTGAACTCATTTGGGTGGACTAAAGGAGGACTTGAACACTTAAATGAGTTGGGAGTTATCTCATTGGTTTAGTTGATGATGTTGAATTACAAAAGATTTGAATTTGACCCTGTGGGTACCTCCAAATATCCCTGTCCTCATAGAGGACTTGGAGGCATGTGCAATGGAGAATTTAACAAGCTACTCTAAACATCACAGTTGCCAAATGTTTTCCCAAGTAAGATGAAGATGGTGATTCTGAAACCGGGCCAGGAAGCTATTGAAACAAATAGATCTCCTCCTCCAAGACCTTTGATGAAGCTCCAGTCTCAAAGGAGAAGATCATCATTAAAACATCAACCTTCAAGGAAACACAAAGGAAGAGGTCAGTGACAGGTAGAAAGAGAGACATCCTGGAGGCATTTGATCCCAAACTCACTTAGTTTCTGTCAAGATATGTAAAAGTTGATAAAACATATGTTATGTATATTTAACAGAATGTGTAAAGAGAATTGTAATATGGAGGCAGTTAGATTCTGCAGTGTCATGATGTTAATTCACAAGTGTTAGAGACTAGTAATCACAGGCATGTTAAGTGATGAAGTGCAGGTGGAACTGATTATAACATCATGATTTGTAATGGTTAGATCAGATTGCATCAGATTGTTAATTAGTGATTGCATCAGATCTTATGAGTGCTGAATAGTATAAAAAGCACTAGCTTCCCATTTGTTAGGTGGGGACTGTTATGGTGAGAACAGTTTTCCCCACACTCTGTTTGTCTGTTTGCTATATAATGCTTGGTTGTTATGCTGTGTATATTTTGATGTATATATGAATATATGGGTTTTTACTCTATTCATTGTCATTGTCTTTCTGTTAGCCTAACTCTGCAAACCTTTATATCAATACTGACATTTTATCTACGTTACTGCTGCACTGCTCTGTGTCAAGCACAAGTAAATATTATATTTGTTGCTTAATTGCTGACAGTTTCCTCCTGCAGTGAGATTTAGACATGCCTCAGATGTATCTTCCTCCTCCCATTATTTGCAGTAGGAAGGTGGTTTTTTTCCATTGAACATGAGAGTGGAAAAACAAGCCCCATGGATGGAAGAAATTGTCTCTTCAAATGCTTCCACCCTCCCAGGTCTTTGGATGAAGCAGAGCTTCTGAGATCAGAGCACACCATGTTCTGGACTCCTTGCCTTTAGGACTGAAGCCTTAAATTACTTTTGAGACGCCTCTGTGAAATGAACTTGATGGATAAATTGTTTCACCCTAGTTTAATGAAGTTGGAAGTGCAGGCTGGCTATTACCTGGAAGAAAATGTGATCCATTACAGTAGAAGATATTCCACAGCAGAATCAGAAATGGGAGAAATCTCAGTGTAATACTGAAACAAAGTAGAGGAAAAGAGGAATGCAGCTAGGTTTGACTGAGGAAAAGCTACTCAGTAGAACTGACTTTCAAGAAATATGCGTCACTTTCTCTTAACTACAGGTGTGTTTTAGTGTCCCACTATTAAGAAAATGTGGAAGCATAGAATCAAAGAGTTGGAAGAGACTTCAAGGGCCATCCAGTCCAACCCTTGCCATGCAGGAACCCCATCACAATATTTCTGACAAATGGCCATCCAGCCTCTGCTTAAAAATATCCAAAGAAGAAGACTCCACCTCCCTCCATGGCAGCATATTCCATATACAGGGAAAGAGATTCCATTTGAACAGATTGAAAAGCACCAGTCCCAGGACAGATCCGCGGGGCACACAGCTTTTCACTTCTCTCCATTGTGAAAATCTCCCCATTGCTACTCACTAGAGAATAATTTAATTATTCTCTAATTAAATTAAACTAATTTAATCACTAGTACATAATAATAATAATAATAATAATAATAATAATAATAATAATAATAATAATAATAATAATAATAATAATAATAATAATAATAATAATAATAATAATATACTTTGGGACTTCTGAATACAGACAGACAAGGTTTTGGAGTATAATACCCTGGATATTATAATTGTAGCGAAGAAAAAAGTGTGGATCATTGATATTGCTATACCAGGTGATAGAGTCACTGAAAAACAATTTGAAAAAATTACCCAATCTCAGGATCTGAAAATTGAGCTTCAGAGACTCTGGCATAAACCTTTACAGGTGGTCCCAGTGGTAATCAGCAAGTATTTAGAAGAAATTGGAGCTGACAAAGTCACCATCAGTCAGCTGCAGAAAGCCACCTTACTGGGATCTGCTTGCATAATTCCCTGATACATCACATAGTCCTAAACACTTGGGAAGCGTTCAACTAGTGATTTGTAATACAAAATCCAGTGTAATTATCTTGTCTGCTGTGTGATAATTTAATAATAATAATAATAGTAATGGTGATGATGGTGATGATGGTGATGATGGTGATGATGGTTATGGCACACCCTCCCCAAGTTCTCTTTATCTTATTGGTTGTCTTTGAAGATAGAGAAAGCTAGTTGTGTTTATAAAAATAAGGGAAGATAACCATATGAATCTGAGGAGGAGTTCCACCTGATAAAGTGCAGTACATTGTGGTTAAACTACATATGATGGCACCTTTCCAGCTAGAAGCTGATGGCTGATTTTCCCTTCAGTGAAGCACTTTCTTCGAAGTTCAGTGCCTGAGCAATCAGCTTGGCTAATTGTGTTTAACTCCTGATGACCACTCACAAACCCAAAGTAGAGTGGTTTGTGGAGAGAAAGAAATGGCATGCTGAGATAAAAGGAGTGTTGTTTTTAAAATGCCATTTATATGGAACTGTGCCACTCATTGTACTGCCTAGTTAGCCCCGAAAGACAAGGTGCTGAGGTAAGTAGTTAAGCAAGTTGTTGAATGAAGTACAACTTTAGCAGATGGGTGGGAATGCCAGGTTTCCCCTTTTTGATATTAGAAATCCCAAGCTATTCAGATCTATCCTGCCAAAATCCCCATAAAACAGCCACTCCTTATTCACACTCACACAATCAATCCTATGTGTAATGAAGACTGAATGTACAGTAGGTGCTCAGGGTCAAAAATCCAACATTCTAAAACATAGTTTAACAAGGGATGTTCATTGTCTCCTGGCTGGGAAACCTGCCCTCCTTTTATGTAATGAGCTCCTAATACTTTCAAGACAAATTTGTTAGAGGTCAGGGAAGGTGATTGAGGTAGAGTGGCTTGTAGAAGTCCTCATGGGTGTATGGGGACTTAATAGAGTAACATCTCCTGTACTGTTATGGACAGTGAGGTTCTCTTCGGAAGGAAGACCTGCACATATGATTTAAATAGGATAGCTTCCTTGGCTATGACAGCATATAGGTACTTTATTATGTGTGTCCTTCTGTCTCTTTCCTCTCTGCTTAGTCTCCAATCACATATGTTCCCATTTCTCTTTAATCTTCATGCAAACAGCTGAACAAACCTAAAACAGAAGACCTTTGAGTGACACATATTATTCCCTCCCTAGCCACCAAATATGTTTTCTTTTCCTTCCTCTGCACTGTCATGTTATCTGGTAATCTTGATTTATCTGGATTTTGGATCTTTACATGGATTCTCGTTATGTCTGTTTTCACAGACATTTGGTCCAAAAGCTGATTCAGCTCTCACCCTCAAATCCAGCTGGCCTAACCCCTGTGTGTATCTCATGGGCTTGCCCTAGATGTTGGCTTTGAATTCTCACAGCTGTTGGCTTTTTTTTTTCAGGATTTGGGCTTAATTAGGCCCAACAGCCCATGATTCACGAACCAACAGCAAAGTGGGCTTATGATCTCAGATTGTTTAGACCAGGCATGTCCAAACTTTGGCCCTCCTGTTGTTTTGGACCACAACTCCCAGAATTCTCAGCTTAGATTTCCAATGACAAAGGACTATGGGAGTTGCAGTCCAAACATCTGGAGGGCTGAAGTTTGGACATGCCTGGTTTAGACACATAGTTGGAAGAATGTGTGCTGATGCTCTGCCTTTTCTGTTGTGTTTATCTAGTTATGCTGAAGAAGGGGAAAAGCAAAAGGGAATGGGCTAGACACATGGGCCAAAATCCTCCTGTGTAGTTACTCTAGTGCAGTGATGATGAACATTTGGCACACCTGGTGTTTTGGACCACAACTCCCAGAATTCCAAGCCTTTACTGCCAACCACAAAGGACTGTGGGAGTTGTGCTCCAAACCATCTGGCGTGCCGAAGGTTCGGCACCACTGCTCTAGTGTAATGCTAAAGGCATTGCTATTGGAAGTGAATTGCTTCAACTACACGACTCAGTACACAACTGATAATATCTACAGTGACTTGAATACTGGGAGGACACAAAGTTTGTGGTGGCTGGACAATAGGTAACTACACAAGAGGATTCTGGACATAGTCAGGAAGGATTCATGTGGGTTATCACTGTGTATGAACAAACTATGGTTTAGCTAATAGCAGTTTCATGTTATGTCTGAAGCATGTCAATCACTCAGGCTAAATGTCTGATTTTGCTTCTCAAATGGCACATATTCCTGATTGTTTCGCAAAGCACAAAATGTTTGCTCACCTTAAATACATGTACGAGACTATGAGAGGTTCTATTTTTCAGTTTTAAAGCATAGTCTGTACAATGCAGCAGCCATTGGTTTGTGATGGGAAATACAATCTCATTGTAGAAAGTCATTTTTCCTTTTCCTATTCAAGAAAACCTTGTTAAAATGAAGAAAATGCAGTATAAACAAACTAGGAAAAAAACATAATAGCATCATAACAACAGAAAGCTGAATCATCTCGTCTTCTAGTGTTTTCCTGTGATTTTTCAAAGTGCTAAGTTTCTCTATTAAAAGACATGGAGATCTTGTTTTACAGCATATTTGAAACACATAGGAAAATGCTACATGCTGAGCAATGAAATTGAATTTTTTCCCCTACTCTTAAAAGAGACCTATCCATTTCATTCACATCTGCCATATTTTTAAGTAAAAAAACAATAGGCATCTAAAAATATTTTGGTAACATCCATGGAAGTCCACAGGGGTCCTGAAACCTAGAGAGTTATTTCTTCCAGCCATCATATGAATAACTCATCCTGTACTCATATTCTTATTGAGCTCAAATGAAGTAATAGCAAAGAGATGAAGAAAACTATTCTATATTCTTCCCAATACCTTAAACTTCTTGTGAGGTTATTAATAAAAGCAGGGCATTTCTTTTTGATATCTAAACATTGCAAACACCATGCTGGATAATTTTTTTTCTTTGATTACAGGTAACTTTTGGCCCCCAAAATGAGAAATAAAATATTATTCTATATAGTGAGTGAAAAACACTTAACAATAACGAATATAAGGTGATTTTGTTTGTTTGCTCATCTTTGTCACTAGAGTGACCTTAGGCCAGACAGGCAGCATAAAAGTGAAATGAATTAAAAATTTGCGGGGGAGATAAGGAAACTTTTAAAAAATAGTCAAAGTGTATCTCACTAATCAAGAATTATATTGTTCATGAATTCAGCAGAGAGTACAAAACAGAACCTGGAGATGAATACCTGATGACCATGCCCAAGGTTATGTTTTGTCTTGTCATGCTGAGATATTTCCATAATCATGTGATGATGTGAGCAAATGTCAATTAACAAAGTTTGCATGGTTATATGTTTCATTTCAGAGCCTGGTGTTCACTTGGCTGTCACCCAGAATCTGATAGATAAGAAATCTAGGGGAGCAGCTTCCACAGCTCAGTGGAAGCATCTTCAATCTACAAATTGCCTGAAGGAGGAGGTGGAAGACAGTATCTGCAACAGATTCTTTTCTTAGAAAATCTATTTCTCTTCTGTTCTTTAGGACCACTGCCCCACATGGAGTGAAGGCTTGGTTTCAGAATGTAAAGAAGCTTTGTTAGTTGGAGACCCCAGCTAATTTCAGAAAGCCTGGAAAGGATGATACAGTCTGGCCTGAAAACCTGGAGAACTGCAGCCTGGCTTAGATGGACCAAGTATAAGGTAGATTCAATATAAGGCATTCAATTGATCGATCAATCAATCAATCAATCAATATTATATGCCGTCTTTCTCTCAAACAGGGTGTTCAATACAGCTCACAAAAGAATTACAATCTAAAACACCGTAATTGTATTTTCTCATATTGTGTAAAAGATAATATATCCAAAGGACAGTCCTGCTCTCCCAACTTATAAACAGTATTGGTACCTTCTGTTTTTTCTTCAAATCTGCCATTTGCTCTTTTGAATTAATGAATCTGGTAGACTCTTGGGGGGGGGGGGCAGCAGCTATTTTTTTATTCCCCCACAATCCTATTCATAAATCACTCCCCCATAAAAAAGAAGTGATATGGGAAACTTCCAGGAGCAAGGATTCATTTTTAAAGGTTCCACTGCAGTGTTTTGCACAAAACATATTCATTTTTTTAAAAACAAAGTAGGCTTCTGCCATTTATGTATCCAGTCTTTGTTGTTCCGCCCCCTCTTTTTGGCAGTCTGTATGTACCCAGAGAATCATTGACTTCCAGACTCCCAACACAGTTTAAATCATCAGCAAGATTGTATCTTATTCATGATAAGAGTTTAGGTGATAATGGTCACTCATCAAAAGCTACCAAGTGTTGATCATGGGCAGGGGCTGTGCTAGGGTTTTTTTGCGCCCTAGGCAAAGGGTGGGTGTGGGGCAGGCAGCAGGGGGTGCACAGGGGGAGGGAGGGTGACTGGCGGCGATGGCGGCGGGGGAGGACGGGGTGGGTGGGTGTGGGTGGGGCAGCGGGCAGGCGGCGGGGCAGCAGGGGGTGGCAGATGACAAGGGACAGCAACAGGCATGGGGGCAGACAGCGATGGGCACAGGGGGTGGGCGGCGACAGGCGAGGGGCAACGGGCGGCAGTGGGATGGATGGTGGTGGCCAGCGGCAGGGGGCAGCGGGGGGCAGCAGGCTGGCCAGCACCCCCTCTCCATTTGAGCACCATAGGCAACTGCCTAGTTCGCCTTAATGGATGCGCCGGCCCTGATCACGGGCAATGTGCTTTTTAGGCTACAGTTCTTGAAATTACCCAGTGTGGGACGTGATTAAGTTTGATGAAGGATTCTGCAAACTACAGTATAGTTCATAAAAGTAATTACTTTCCATGTTTTGGCCAAGTGCATAATGCTCAATAGCGCCTTCTTTGTACATTCAAAACTAAATAATAATAGCTACTCTTATAGTCTGGATTTCATAAATCATCCATATAGTCATCAGTTCACTCCCACTGATTTATGCTCTGAAAGCAGAGAGTGACTCATTCTTGGCGATGTAAAGAACAGAAAATGTGGAAAGTACATGCAGTTGGAAAATGTATCTGTATAGCATCCTCCAGTGAATTATTGCTGGTTGCCATGTAGAACTCAAGATAGAGGGAAACATTTTTTTTAAAACTTTAATTTCTAAAGGAGTGGAGAAGACTCAATGAAAAAGGGAGGAAAAATCAAACTTACCTGGTTTCTCCACCAAGGATCCTCAGTACCACTTCAAGGTACTGATTATGGTACTATTATGTATCCTTAGTGGTACTACTGTGCTATGGGGTTGGCATGGGGTCTTGAGGCTGGATAAAATATGATGCTTTTATTCCTTTTTGCTTTGATTTACATTGGAGCTGGGAATAAAAACTGAAGGGAGAAACTGTCTAAGTAAGACATGGAGCAAGAAGGGAAGGCAGGAAACAGAGAGAACAAAAGCCTTTCCTAAGTTGTTATGAATCCCAGCAAAATTCCATCTAATTATCAAAATGCAACGTTGGAAGGGATCTTGGAGGCCTTTTTGTCCAATCCTTGCCCGAGCTCCAGCAGAAGACAAATGCTCAAATGCTCAAAGATGGACAAGATGGTGGGCGGCAGCGTTCCCTGTTTGTTCCAGCGTCCTAGCGCTCTGCTTATTTTTTGGGAGAAAGCTGCCTCGGCTTTTTCACATTTTTAAAGCTCTTGTCCCAACAGAGGACTTGGTGGGGGAGCAAGTTTAGGGGGTTATAGGGATTAGAGGGCTTGGGGGGTTTAAAGGGGGCTCAAAGGGTCTCAACGTGGCTCAAAGGGGCTCAGCGTGGCTCCTCGGTTCGACGAGCAGACCGGCTTACTTTTGTTCCAACTATGTCCGGTAAGGCTGAGTGCTCCCTCCCCTCCTCCCTTTTTTCCTTCTCCCCTTCCCTCCTCCCCTGCTTACCCTGCTTACCTTTTCTTTCCCCGCTCCTTCTTCGGGGGATTTTCCATTTCGCTTTTGCCCCCTTTTTGTTTACCCCTTGTTCTCATCGGCGCCCACTCCCGGCGTTCGCCACTTGAGCAGGGCTTGTCGGCAGCCCGGATTGCCCTTCCGACGGTCTGGAATACTCGGGAGTCGCCGGTCGGGGCTGCTACTGGACCCCGTTCGATTGTTTGCGGACTGCCGGGTGAGAGGAGGCTGCGGTGCACTGCGGATACCATTCTCGGGCAGCGCTCCGGCTGCCGGCGTCTGTGAGTTTACACCATGTTGGCGGTGCCGTTGCCGGAGGTCTTCCATCGGGTGGTGTGCCGACCGCCGGAGAGGTTCAGGGTTCGTGCATGCCCTGCGCCCCGACTTTCTTGGGAGGGGACGCCCCTTTTGCCCGCTGGTATGGGGAGGCTGCCACTGGTTGTTGGCCTCTTCTCGGGCAGCATTTCGGCTGCCGGCGTTTGGGAGCCGACGCCATTTTGGCGGCGTCTTGGCTGGCGGATTTCCATCGGGTGGCAGGCCGGCCGCCGGAGAGGATTGGGAGGCGTCTCTGTTTCCCACCCCAGTCCATCTGGGTGAACTTGTCCCTCTGCCTTTGGGTTTGAGGGAGCTGCGACCAGCTGTTGACGGCGCCATTGGGCAGCGTTTTCGGCCGTCGCCCCCGGGGGGTGTTGCCGCTTTTCCAGCATGGCGGCAGGCCAGGTTTGGACGCCGGCCTTGGCGATATCTGGGTCGCTGGCCCTCTCTCGGGCGGTGCATCGGCCGCCGGTGTGGCTCTGGGGATGGCTCATCCCGAGTGTTTGTTTATCAACTTTGCCTCGGGTGGCAATTCGGCCACCGGTGATGTGCCCAGATGCCTTGGCAGCCGCCTCTCTATGGACGCTCTTCATCAGGGTTCCTCCCCACCGGCGCGCTTTGGTCACCTCTTCTTTTTCACTTGATTCCTAGATTCCATCTCCCCCTTTCATGCTTCCTCCATCTGGTTTCTGGCGGGTATATTGCTTACTGCTCTATTTAATTTTATTATTATATTTTTATGGTTTATTTATTTATAATCTGTTGTGTTACTCAGTTATACTGTATTACAGTTATTTGTATTTAATGGTTTGTTAGAACATTGTTTAGTGGTTCTGTATTGTGTTGAATCGTATCTCTTTAACTGTATGGTTTGTTTGTTTATTTTCCTATCGCCATGTTTGCAGGGACTCACATACCAACTGTGACGGGCCATGGGCGGTACGCTAGTAGCCGAGGGGTTCATCAGATCAGAAGAACGCGGGTCAGGCATCTTGTGCCTGTCCCGCGTTCTGACCCCTCGGCTAGCTGTCACGTGTCCGGGAGTCACTTCTCCAGTGCCTCCAACCTTTCCTGCATTCTGTTGAATGCCAGGTCAGTCCACAATAAAATCCCCATTATATATGACTCCATCCAAGATGGGTGGGCTGACCTAGCTCTCATCACCGAAACCTGGGTGGGTATGGAGGGGGGGCTTCCCTCTCTCTCCTGTGCCCGCCCAGATATCTGGTTCAGGGTGTGGGAAGGTTGGAGGGTCAGAGGGGAGGAGGGGTCGCAATCATTCATCGGGATTCTCTTTATGTCTGCAGGGCCTCGACATTGGTTAGCCATGGGTTAGAGTGCCTTCACCTGTTGGTGGGACAGCGGGATAGATTTGGCATTGTGCTGGGCTACCGTGCTCCCCGCAACCCAGCACAATCCCTGCCGGAGCTCTCCGAGTTCATTGCGGCGGCGCTGTTGAAGTCCCCGCGCCTTTTGGTGGTGGGTGACTTCAATGTGCACGCCGGCGGTGAACTTTCCGGTGCAGCTCTGGAGTTCATGGAATCCATGGCTTCCATGGGTCTATCCCAGCATGTTGTATGCCCCACCCACAGGTCTGGCCATACCCTGGATCTGGTATTTTCCTCCATGTTGGGGAATTCGAGTCTGGAGGTAGAGGGCATTGTCTCCTTGCCTGTGTCATGGTCAGACCATCACCTGCTCTCTTTCCCCCTGGCGACTCCGGCCCCCTCTCGTGGGGACCATTGGCCTCCTGTTTTGGCCCATCCCTGAAGACTTATGGACCCTTCCCGGTTCCAGGAGGTCTTCGGGGAGTTTCCTGGAGAACTGACTGGAGCGCTGGCCGAGGTTGTGGCTAACCATTGGTTTGATACAGCTGCCCTTACCATCGACCGGATCACCCCCAAGCGTCTCCTCCGGTGCCGAGCTCGGTCCTCTCCGTGGTTCACGGCTGAGCTCCGAGCAATGAAGCAGGTGAGGAGAAGACTAGAGCGCAGCTGGAGAAGAACCCGGACGGTTATTAACAAGGCTGCTGTTGTATCCCAGACTAGTCGCTATTCCAACGCGATCAGGGAGGCTCAAAGATCTTTTTTCTCCCTGAGAATTGGTGAGGCCTCGAACCGCCAGGCGGAGCTCTTCCGGGTGGTTCGGGACCTCACCAATCCTAGTCTGGCCAGGCCTCCTCCTACTGATTTCAGTAGTGAGAATTTTGCAGCCTTTTTTCGATCAAAGATTGAGGCCATCCGGGCCGGCTTCGACTCCGGTTGCAGTGGAACTGTCCCGGCATCCCCAGTTGCTGGTCCGCCTTCGTCGCCTCGGTTGGATGCGCTTGGGCCTGTTTCTGCTGCCGAGGCCTCCAAGGCTATGGCTTGCTGCCGGCCGGCGTCCACCCCTTTCGATCCCTGCCCTGCCTGGCTTATAAAAGCAGCCAGCGGGACCATGGCCGAATGGGCTTCGGCCATTCCCACCGCCTCCTTCAGCGAGGGGGTTTATCCCTCCCGTCTGAAGGAGACGGTGGTGAAGCCCATTCTTAAAAAACCAGGCCTTTGTCCGGACGATTTAGTCAACTATCGTCCCATTGCTAATGTCCCGTTTATGGGTAAGGTGGCGGCGGTCCGGCTGCAGTCGTACCTGGAGGATCAGCAGTGCCTCGATCCTTGCCAGTCCGGGTTCAGGCCTCGTCGGGGGACCGAAACAGCTTTGGTCGCCCTGCAAGATGACCTAATCTGGGTGGCCGACAGGGGTTGCTCTACCCTGTTGGTTCTTCTGGATTTGTCAGCGGCCTTTGATACCGTCGACCACGGTATCCTGTTGGATCGGCTCTCTGAGGTTGGAATCGGAGGCACTGCTCGCATCCTTCCTGGAGGACCGTCCACAGTACGTCCAGCATGGGGGGGGGAGTTATCGGCTCCTTGGATACTCCCTTGTGGGGTTCCACAGGGGTCGTCGCTGTCCCCTATGCTGTTTAACATCTACGTAAGGCCGCTGCCTGGGGTCATTAGGAGATTTGGAGTCTGTTGTCATCAGTACGCTGATGACATGCAGCTCTATCTCTCCTTCTCCACCTCTGCAGTGGAAGCTGTGAGGATCCTTGATGAGTGCCTGGATGCCGTGCTGACTTGGACTGGGGTGAACAGGGTTAAGCTCAACCCCGAGAAGACGGAGGTTATGTTCTTTGGGAGCTCACCATCTGGGTACGGTGGCCTTCTTCCCTGTCTGGGGGAGGTTCCCTCTGGCCAGTGGAGAGGGTGCGGAATCTGGGCGTGGTCCTGGACCCGGCACTGACCATGGAGGCGCAGGTGGCGTCGGTGACCAGGGCCGCCTATTACCATCTTCGCCAGATCAACCAGATCCGCCCGTACCTGGATGTTGACTCTCTGAGAACAGTGGTCCAAGCACTGGTGATCTCGAGACTGGACTACTGCAACGCGCTCTACATGGGGTTGTCCTTGACACTTGTCCGGCGCCTGCAGCGGGTACAGAATGCAGCGGCCAGACTGGTGGTTGGTGTGCGTCATTATGACCACATCACTGCAGTTCTGGCCCGCCTGCACTGGTTGCCCGTTGCAGCCAGGATTAGATTCAAGGTCTTGGTTTTAGTTTATAAAACCCTCCATGGCTTGGGACCGGACTACCTGACAGAGCGTATCGTCCAGCGATCCACCTCGGCCCATCCTGTTCGGCAGGTGCGAGCACATTCGCTGTGGGTTGCCACCCCACGAGAGGCCCGGAAGACGATTACTCAGAACCGGGCCTTCTCAGTGGCAGCCCCTTCCTTATGGAATTCCATCCCCAGAAAAGTGTGCTCTGCAGAATCTCTGCAGGCCTTTCGGAAAGCTTTAAAAACTTTTCTGTTCCGAGAGGCCTTTGGCGATCCTTAGTTTGTTTGTTTTTTCTCCCACCATCGTTATCGTTATTGTTATTAAGCTTTGACTGTTTTAAGGAGTGTCTAATTTTAATTTTATTTGTTAGGATCTGTTCCTCTGCATGCTGGGATGCAGTAGGTTTTTACATGGTATGTTGTCTTATTGTTATATGTTATTTTTGCTTTATATGTGATGTTTTCTATGTATTCTATTGTGTTCGATTCGGCATTTATTGCCCTTGTTAGCCACTTAGATTACTACATGTAGTAGATAAGCGGGATATAAATACAAAAATAAATAAATAAATAAATACAAAACAGGATCTTTGGCACAGATTGTAACTGTAACATGTGTGACACACGGGTAGCCAGCATCTGAAGTAGTGGGCTGTAGTTCATGAAAACCTAAGAGAAATAAAGCTTGTTTCTCTCTAGAGTGTCATAAATCTTTGTTGTTTGCTCCATAAAAGCTTAACATGGGTACTTCCCTAGATTTTTCTTCCATGCATGTGAGATGCTTGGGGAAAACTCCTCTTATCATCAGAAATTTTCTCCCAATGTTTAGTCAAACTCTGTCTTTTTTGCATTTCTAGCCATGATTTCTGTCCTCTGAAGCAAAAACACAAAATCAGAAACTTTGTTTTACTATAGCAAGTAGTATCAAACATAGCCCAGCAGCTGTTGTAATACTAACTAAGCTAAGCTGAGCTGAGCTGAGCTGAGCTCAGCTCTGTTCCATCTTCTTTTTCATCAGTGTTTCTCAACATTGTGTCATCAGATGTTCTTGGACTAGAACTCCCAGAAATCCTGGCCAGCACAGCTAGTCGTAAGAATTTTTAGTCCAAGAACATCTGGGTTGGAAACCATTGCTTTAGATATATCCAGTGATCTACTTTTTCTTCTACAAGCCAAATCGTAACATGCCCTTCTGCAAGCTAAATAAAACTAGATATTCCAACCAGTCCAAAGAGACAATTTCATTCCTTTTCCCAAATTTGGTGTGATAACTCTGCAACTAACTTCTGCTATTGGCTCCTACAACCAGTACCAGAAGGATACATTTTGCTGGCATTTGTCATGACAGTTGTATAGCCTGGAAATATCAGCAGCATTGCTGGGGCATTCAAATGAAGCCGTTCTAGCAGTTTTCACTATAATCAGGAACAGGTATTTTGTAAAGCTAATAATGAGTCATAACAACACATTCATGACAGTGCCACTCCCAAGTACTTTGAATGCTGTGCAACAACGAGTGTAAATTACATCTCACACAAATTGGCCCAAAATTTATCAGGGAAAAAAAGTTGGGCAAGATTTTTGGGAATTCTATTTCTGTTTTCTTTTCTTTGGTTGTCTCTGAAATGATGAGAATTTCAGCTCCCCGAACTTTAGAAAATATTTGATGAAGTGGCTCTCTCAATTTTGTCGTCTGTTAAAAAGATAAAGCATTTCAGCTAATTCAGTGAGTCTAGATTTGAATATCTGAATTTTATTACTATTATTGTTGAAGAATGCAGTAGGTCTGGACTTGATCTCCTCCAAGCTCACAGTCTCCTTCATCCACTATCAGTTTCATTTCACTCATATTAAGATAACTTTTTCTCAGATTTCTTTTATCTGCCACTCACAAACTGTTAAGAGAACCCTCCCAATAAACGCACTGCAAAATGACACCCTCATTTTTTTTTCTCAGCCTAAGAATGCAGAAGGAAAATGTGATATGGGAGGGGCAAGGTCTTCAGACCCTAAAATAAAGCATCAAGCATGAATTACCCAACTGGTCAGACTAAATCAATGGCTGGGGATCATTTAAAGAATAGATTCCTTTGAAACCCTTTCTATCAATTCAGAGTTCTTTCTTCTTAGTCACTTGTCAAACTTGTTTTTGTACCACTTTGAAATGAACTCAAAGAGAAAAAGCTGTGGTGTTGTACTCTCCTAAGTGTTGCCACATACAACAAAACTATTTTGACTGCCTTCTCCTCCTCCTCCTCCTCCTCCTCCTCCTCCTTCAAATACAGAATTCCTCTCAGAGTTGTTAGCAGAAACAGCAATGCATGGAAAAGAGGGGTCGGTATGAACATCCATTTTATGTGGTGGTGGTGGAGGAGGAGGCTGTTTCATTTTCAATGATTTTCCCCCTCTTTAATGATCCAATATCCTCTCAGGTTCGCCAGAAGCAATATGTCAGCTTCATGGCTTGTTTGTTTGTTTTGTACCCGTTAATGCCGGATGTCACTCCTGATGTTCTTGTAGGGATGGCTTTTGCCAGCTCCCTGCCAGCTACATACTGTGGTTAGTGTTCCAATGCCAGCATCCTTTCTGCATGGAACATTTTTCTTAGTCATTTTGGTATCTTGGGAGAAAGCTTCATACAACATTTTCTGTCATGAACTCAAAAAGGTAAGAACCGCAAATCCACGGGTATAGCCAGTAGAGTACTGAGAGCAGCACAATCCTTCCATGCAATGCCAGGTGCACAGCACTGGACAGAGATCAAGTGGCAGACTTGGCTCTTGGCCCCCACAGGGCAAATGTTTCTACTACTGCAGCTTCTGTCAGATGGCCTTGGCAGCTCATGTCTGGTACACCAATATGATTCACCACAAACCTTTCCATAACGATGTCTCATTTGTAACTCAGTCCTTGCTATGCTCTTTTAGCCGCTCGTGTCAGTTCCAAGACACATGGACATTGGGATGGTTCTGTGCTCTTTAGAAAACTCTGCTCATTGGCCACCTCTTCATTGTGCACTATACTGCTAAAATCACCTTAGAAATTCAGCATGAGCCCAACCACTTTGATACATGTTGGTGACAATTCAGTTAATGGTAGCCCTGTTTAAGGATCACACCCGCTCTTACAGCATTAAGTGATTAATGCTTTTTGGGTATAAAAAAAGATAATAACTACAAATACTAGCCAATGTGATCTAAATTAGTTGTTGCTACCAAACAAAATGGTTAAAGCTGCTTTTCATTTTCAGAAACAAATGTATGTCAACATTTTAAAATTCTGTAATGGCTTTTTTTCATGCCAAGTCCCATTGAAATCCAAATACAACTACTTTAAATATAAACATATCAACAGGATTTAAGATTCTTACATGCTTGGGTTTATTAATGTTGTTCTTGTTGAGTATCCTGCATACTGCAATTAAAGTGTAAACCATCCAGAGACCACTTGAAGTGGTATGGGTGGTATATAAGCAGAACACTTTTTTGTTACTGCTATTTTTAGTATTACCACTATTATCTTTTTTATTTATTGTTAATAAATAAAAGCCTTGGGTTACTGGAAGATAGAGAGGTACACAAAACAGAAGGCTGAGAAATCATTTTAGAAAATGGCCCTTTTTGCTTAGAGTAATCAGTGAATTATCTAATTCAACCTCAACTGAATGCCTGCTCCACTGTGTACGAAGTTCCTGGGTGGGGCTTCTTTGCCTGCCCAAATGGATTTTGGCATGAAAGTGTGCAAGCTATGGGGAAGGAGCTGCAGGGGACAGGCACTTAAAAATATGCTGACCATGTGGTGGTCAGCCTCCCGTTGCTCCAGTGTTTGTTTCCTCCCATCCAACCTATATAGGCAGAGAGAATGAGATTATCTAGTCACATAAGGTGTGGATGGGAGTTTTTGGCTATCAATCAGATTTGCCTAGACTGACAATGAGCTTTCACCCATCTCATTCTTTCTCAGGTTGGGGGAAAATAATGTAGTATAATATAGTCACAATTTGGCAGGTAGTATAAGAGGTAAGAGAGTTCAAGTGTCCCATAGTAAGATACCTTAAAGGTATTTGGCAGCCCTCATACAAAATTAGAAATAAGGAGTAGGAAAATAGGAAGAATAAGTTAATAAGTTTGACACTACTGTTAAATAACTTTAGACCAGAGGGCTGTCCCTGATGTGTTAGATTTATAGAGTGACGGGTGCTGAACAGGTGGGCAGCAGCCTTTCAAAATAGGAACTCACTGAATACAGGCATAGGCTGGAAATCAACAAGATTCCAGGCCCTCACTTGCTTGCACTACATTCAGGCCCCCTTGTCAGAGAGGAAATGTAAAGATTAAAATGTTAAATAATTTGTTATTAATAATTGTGTCCCAAATGTAACCCATACAAATTTGTCTCACCTCATTATTCCAGGATAGGTGGGCAAAGTCAGATTGGATAAATCAAAAGTTCGTACTTCCTACTGGCTATTACTAGAGGACTATGCATTTAGAATAGGATAGAATGGTGATGATATAGTAGGCCTCTTGAAACCAAGTCTTGTAAGAATTGGCATTTCTTGTATTACCAGAGTGTCCAAGTGACTTCCGGATTGCAAAAAATCATTCCTGAGGCCTCCGACAGGCCTTGAAAGGCCCTCAGAGGCCTCAGAAATAATTTTCTGCAAACTGGAAGTGACTTCTGGTAAACCGGAAGTGACCTCCGGTTCATAGGGAGACCATTTTGGGGCCTCCAGAAGGCCCAGGAAGGCCCCTGCAGGCCTGTTCGGGGCAGTGCCAGTCCTGGGGTAAGTATAGAAGGCATGAAACAGGCCTTCTCCCCTTCCCCCAGGGAGCCTTTTTTCATATACAGTAACCCCCTGTCTATCGCGGGAGTTAGGGACCCACCCAATCTGCGATAATTGAAAATCCACAATATGTGGATGCAGGTTGAGTGGGGGGCACAATTTTAAACATTGTGCACCACTTGTAAGCACCCGGGGGGTGCGGGGAAGCGGCACAATATCTTTAAAAAGGGCTCTCGGCCATGGAGCCAAGCGTTTGGCTCTGCGGCCAAAAGCCCTTTAAACATTGCACACTGCTGCTTGCCAGCACCCCAAGGTGGTGTGGAGAAGCGGTGTGTGATACCTCCATGGAGGCAAGCCCCAGGCTTCAGCTGATTGGTGCTGACTTGGAGGAGAAAAACCTTTTGTTTCCCCACCCCAGCATCAATCAGCTGGAGCCTGGGGCTTGGGGAAAGGGGGAAGGTTTAAAAAGCTCCAAAACCTTCCCCCTCCCTCAAGCACTTTTGGGGTCCTGAGGTCCTGCAATATAGCGGGACCGTAGTATATGAACCATGAAAGGGTGGGCGACCACTGTACTGCAGTCCTGCAATATAGCATGGCCGCAGTATATGAACTGTGAATGGGCAGGGACCATTGTATTGCATTTACCTCAGTATATTTTCAAGGAAAGCCCCATGTAGAAGTCATAGCAGTAGTCTAAACAGGACATTACCAGTGCTGTGAATTAAAGTAACCAGATTGCTTCTGTCCAAACATGGTCATAGTGGGTGGACCATTGGGTACCACAGGTCACCGCATCCACTGGCTCTCTGGTTATACAGATAGGTCAAAGAGTATTGCCCCCTCCCCAAAAAAATCATTCTTGCCTTTGTAAGTAGAGTCAGACCCCATGCAGAACAGCTTATCTACCTACTATCCAGTTAATTGGTTATCATCCAGACCATTGCAGCTCCAAGACACTAGGATAGCCCATATATACAGCCCCCCACCATGCTGATGATATGGAGAAATAGAGCTGGTTTTCATCTAGCTTCACACTCAATGACCTCACCCTGTGGCTGCTTTGGTCCTGAAGCCTGATCTGAAAACAGACTGAAATTATTATACATAATCAGTTTCTTCCAAGAATATATAAAACTATCCAGCCACCACAATCGAGAACCCTGTGAACAAGAGTTCTGTGCCAGCCAAAAGACTATCACTGCAAATGGCAAAAAAAAAGAAACAATGAGCTACATGCTAGAGATACATGAAGATATCTTGGATGTATGACTGGTGCTCATTGCAATATGGGGTGGAAAAATATATGTCATCATAAAAATATGTACATATGTGTAGCCTCATGTGGTACATAATTTTAGACTGGAACTTGACCAAAAGGTGAGTGTGGTGTGGTAGAGGAGAAAAATCCATGATATGATACAAGTTATGAAACAACTGTCATGAGTTCTGAATCCATTCCAGATTACAGGGCAATTTCTAGATACCAAATTAAGACTCAGTTTTATTATTTTAAGGTGTCTTTTTTTTAAAAAAAAAAACCTGGATGCTTAGAAATGTTCCACAGCTGAAAGTGGAGATTCTGAAGGACAACATCTCTCTACATGAGCCTGCCTGGGTCTCTAGATCTTCAGAAGAAATATTTTTTTCTATCCTACCACCTTCCCAGGCATATTTTTGTCATAATGTAGTTGCTTCCAAGCTATGGAACTCCTTTGCCCACCCAGCCCAGAATAAAGAGTCAAGTACTTGGGTTAAAAATTGGGCCACAATTTATTAATAATCATTATTATCTTGACTATAACTCTTAACTAACAAGAGGACCTGAGCCATAGTGCAAGCAGGTATCGGCCAATTGATGAATTAAAGTTGTCACGCCTAATGCATTCAGTAAGATTCCTGACTACATAGTATGCTGCCCACTTGTTCGGCATACCAATTAATTTTAGGAATCTACTCAGCCCCAGGACAGCTCTCAATTGGATAACCAGAAATTACTTGTTACTCTAAATCTAATTCTAAACTTCCTACCACTTATTTATTTTGATCCAAGGGCTGCCTGGCACCATCAGGGCATATATCAAGTGGCTTACCTGAATTCTGATACCTCTTGTGCTACCCACCAATTGTGACCAAGAAGGGCATCCTTAACAACTCCCATCCACACATCAAAAAAGATGGGATGGGCGAAAACTCGCTGCCATTCAGAGGCCAATGCAAGTGACAGTCAACAATTCCCATCCGGCCCCGAAGCGACCAACTAATCTCATCCTCCCTGATTATAGGGTGGGTGGGAGGGGCAAGAAACCATCAGGCAAGAGGTAGAGAGGGTACAGGCAGCCTCCTTATATAGCAGTGTTTTTCAACCTTTTTTGGGCAAAGGCACACTTGTTTCATGAAAAAAATCATGAGGCACACCACCATTAGAAAATGTTAAAAAATTTAACTCTGTGCCTATCAGACACACACAAACACACTTCTCACCCCCCCAAAAAAACAACAAATCCATCCCCAGGCCCTCCCAAGGCATCCCTATCAAAATGTCCGCCTGCACTCACCTTCCCCCTCCCTCCTCCTGGCACTTTTTTCAGAGGAACTTGCAAACCCAGGAAGGTGGGGCTGGTTCATATACGACCCCCAACCCCCATCTTTTACCCCTTCCAGTATAAGCCTCCCTTCTCTCCCCCCACCTCCTTCCAGCCAGGCAGCCACAGGGCCCGGAAGGGACCCCCCATCCCTGTCTCCTCCCTAGGTCCTAGGAATCCCCTCCTCAGCCTCCCACATCCTCCCCTTTATTTACCCCCCACACACACACACAAAAAATGACCATTGTCAACGGCCGGCCGCTCCCCACCCTTAAAAGAGGGGTACGCACACGCGCTCCTACCTGGCTCGGCAGGGGCGCACGCCCACCCTCGGGAGGCAAACAGCGAGTGCGCGAGGCTGGGGAGGGAGGGAGGGGGGTTCAGTGAGCGAGGAGGGGGAACCAACCCCAAGAACCTTTAAGAGCGGCTTCTGGAGTGCCCTTCGCCGCAATGCGCCTGCGCGGGTCTCCCGGCTCTCTCTCACTCTCTCGCTCTCCAGTCTCCTCCTCCTCCTCCTCCTCCTCCCTTATTTCTTCTCCTTCCCCGCCCACGGCCAGCCTTTCCTCGCCGGCGCACAAAGCACGCCGGGAAAGGTAGTCCGCTCCCCTCCCCAGGACCACGTCTCAGACCTGCGGGAAGAACTACATCTCCCAAGGAAGCCTTGCGGCAGCCGGCTTCTTTCTGGACACCCCGCCTTCCTCTGGCTCGCCGGCGCCGCACCGCTGCCTTGGTTGCGAGCGGGATGCGGGGGGGGCATTGCTGGTGTAGGGAGAATTTTTCCCACGGCACACCAGGCAACATCTCGCGGCACACTACTGTGCCGCGGAACAGTGGTTGAAAAACACTGTTATATAGTATGCCGGCTCCCTGCCTCACAGCCACCATACCTGGTGAGAACTTCTCATGCTAGCCTCTGGGAGGGAGGCAAAGGCACCCACACTCAACAAGTTTGGGCACAGCGTCCATTCTCGTTGTCCTTCTGCTAGCAGGTGAAGACTTATTTATTTAAGCACTGATCTTGGGTCACTCATCAGGGCCATTTATGATGAGTGGGTTTTTTCGTTTATTTGTTATTGTTGCTATTCTTGTTTTTAAAGGTTTTAAGCTGTATTAACTGAGTATCTGTTTTAAGCCGGTATCATATTTCATCCTGTTTTAATATTACAGACTAATTTATTTCTGCAGGAGGAAAGATGGGCAATTAAATATGCAAGTGGATAAATAAATCATTGCTTATTTTGTTCATTATTATAGCCATCCTAATGGCAATTCAAAGTTGCATGTGGGAGACTACATAAATTATAGTGCCAAACTGCCAGCCATTTAAATATTAGTGGTCCTCGTATTCCTGCATGTGTGTGTGCTAAAAAAACACAACTAGACTCTCAGGATTGAGTGGCAATTCACCCCTCCAGATTGTACTATTTGTCTTATACAAATGTAAATTACTAACAGTATTGGGAGCATTGTGATTTGGATTTTATTATAAAACACACTTGCTACTGAATTCTGAGAACTGTGGTTCCAAAATACAACTGTGGTATACAGTCCACCATTACAGAGCTAATGGGTCTCAGCCATTACTTAAATGGCTGCCTAGATGCCCTAAGCACATCCAATCTCGCCTGATTTTGGAAGCTAAGCAGGGTCGGCCCTGGTTAGTACTTGGATGGGTGACCACCAGGGAATACCAGGTGCTGTAGGCGCCTGGAGTAGGAACTAGCAAACCACTCCAGTATTCCTGCCAAGAAAACTCCATGGACATGGGGTCACGAAGAGTTGGTCACAACTGTAATGACTAGAGATGGGCACAAATAGAAAAAAATGAGTTTTGTTTGTCATTTGTCGTTTAGAGGTCCGTTTTGGTTCATTTCCGTTGTTCGTGATTTTTGCAAAAAAATTGTTTTTGTTTCGTTACCGTTTTGTTACCATTTCATTACCATTTATTCCATTTTTTCATTATTTTTTTAGCATTTAAAGCCACTCACTTCATTGCTGTAACGGAAACGAAACGCATGACAAAAATTCCCACGTTTCTGTTTGTTTCGTTTCATTTTGGAGACAAATTTTGCTTGTCGTTTCATTGCGTAATGAAACGAAATCTGAAAAACAAAAACAAAAACTTGTTCGTTCCGTGCCCATCTCTAGTAATGACGCAACACATTACTTAAACATTGTCTCTTTTTAGAATACAGTCCCAGTGCATATCATATTATAAACCAACACCCTAGTTAGTGGAATAGAAGTTACACAAAACTGTCCTTGCTTTTATACTGCAGGGATACTACTGGAAAGCCACAATACTCTATGAATCTTCTGAGTTTGAATGGCGAAGACTTTCTGAAATCCTAGGCCAGAACTTGAACAAATCAGGTAACCCAGTATATAATAGATTTTTGAGAATCGAGAGGTACCCCTTTTTTTACATTGCAGGAAATGGAGGGAGAAAAACCATACAGAAATATAGTCATCAGTAATGATGCTTAAGCATATGCTTAAATAGGGTGAACAGTTATGCTGATTTTAAAAGGACTGTTCGCAAGTCTGATGCCAAAAGCCTCCTTGCAGTGTTTTATTAACTCGGAGGCCATGGTGAAAAACAAATATAATCAGAAACAGCCAAAGGGGGAAAACTTCCAACATTAAAGCAAAGCAGCTGGGAGCCAAGTTGGTACATTCTTTTCAAGAAGATAAATACAGCACAAAATAGGTTGCATATTCTGGTGCAGTGTGTACATAATAGTGAATTCTTATATCTGCTTTGGGAAAAAATGTGCATATATTAATTTAAAAGAAATTATGTTTTGTGTGGTATTCAGTGTACAGAATTAACATTTGATTTCAATTTCCAAAGTCCATGTGCTCACAGGGCAAATTAAAGTGTTTTATTCTCAAGAATGAAATGCAAAGATTCAATATCTTGCTACTCCATAACCCTCCTCTCCCCTGGGAGCTGCAATTAAAGTTTTTTATATGAATAGTCATTTGGTGTGCTAGGTATTAAGCTGAAATACTTGGGATAGTTGTATTTTCCCATCGTGCTGCAGCTGGTTTCCACAATACACCCTGTTTTACTGTCAAATATTAGACTTATGAGGAGGGGGTTCTATAATTCAGAGAAAGAAAACTTCAGTAAGGCTTCAAGAGCTTTTCAATAAGGTTGCACCAAAAAGAAAATACAGTAAATTTGTTTGTTATATTCAAGAACATTAGAAAATGCATTTTCCCTTTCATTTCCCATCCACCTCTTTTGCTTCTTTTATCCAGGGGAAATAAGATCAAAATTCTGCTTTGCAGGGAATAACGTATGTATTCACGACTTGAGGTCTTGTAAACTCCACATGCTATTGCATTAACCAGAATTTCTCATGGCCACACAGTACTTTTATGAACATCAGTGTGTCCTTCATATTGCTCATTTGATGCCCATGATCGTATGCTAGGTTGGTTGCCAAAGTAAACAAATTGAATGTGTACAGTATATAACTACCAATGTGTCAATGGCAAGGGTCCTATCAGAATACGCTTCTCACACAACTCTCAATTTTTCAGACAGTCCTGTGTTGTAGTCAGGGGCACAAGGACCCATTTCAGACCTCAAATAAACAATAGTAGTACAATGGGGCTGGTTGATGTGTCTCAGCTGCTCCCTCCCCATGGGCCCACCAAGTGCAGCCATGCCAGCTGGGTTTTTTTCCTGTACCAGAACTGAGCACAATTTTGGCCTTTTTTTTTTTTTTTTTGGTCCAGCTCTTGCATTTGATATCCATGTGGTGGTCTGGAAAAGCACTGTTTGCTGCTTGATGCAATGGATAACATAGTGCCCATTCCATGGGCCCATCTTAAATCTTACTTCAAAGCAACAACTTCCACTACACCAGATGGCAGCCACATAACTCCAAGGACACAGGAGATGACAAAATGCACACACAGCTCCAATTTCCTATGCTTGTTCTTGTTTAATAGTGTCTTGTTTCTGAGGCAGCTGCCTCAATCTGCCCAATGGTATGGCCAGCCCTAACTTTGAAAAGTTATTTATTTGCACAATGCCTGCAAGACTCCTTATGTGGCCGGCAAGACTCTACTCGATGAAGTTTGAGGCTATGATGTCCAGAATATTCTGGAAGATGTAGTCCAAAATGCAGCTTCGCCAGGGACTGAATTCAACACATATCAATTTTAATAGTTTGGGAATTCTCCCTAAAAGTGAAACATCTGCAGCAACCTAGAAGAAGAAAGAAACATCAAGTGCTTTTGTGTAGACCACATTATTTTTTTTATTTCAGCTTTACCTCACCTTACTATTAGAAATATGTAGAGACAAATAGACATATAGAAGTCAACCAATATATCAATATCTACAAATTAATTATCAAGGTTGAGCTTCATATGATTTCATTCACTTTGTTGCTAATTGAAAATAAACAAGGAGAACTATCATTTATTTATTTATTTATTTATTTATTTTGGTGCTTATATACCGCCCATCTTCCAGAGGAACAGGTTTACAACAAAAAGAACATAAAAAAGAACAATTAAAAGTCATCTGTTGTCTGTCCTCCATCTGAGTGTCATATTGGACTAACTGTCTTTTAAATAACAGGAGGTAACATTCAAGGGAATCAAAATTCATAGTCTCCCTTTAACATGTCATTCCACCATAGTTCAAAGCCACCACACCTAAGGTACTTATCCACTTATAACAAGGGCTGCCTTTAAAGAAGATTTATGTTGTTAATATGTATGTTTCTGGCTTTATAATTTGTTACTCATCAGTTGCCAAAGAGAGGGGGGAAATGATTGCTTAAAGATAAAAATATGGCTGTAACATGATTGATATATTGTGCAATCCTGCTTCAAATACACACTGGCTATAGGGGTTTGGAATAGGCAAGAACCAAGCAGAAATCCTAGTATACTAGCAGAAATCCAACTATGCTGACAGAACCTTCTTCTAGTAGCTGACCATTTGGAGATTAGGCAAAAAAGGGGTGAGGAGAGACAAAGTTATACCACACCCAAAGCTAAGAACACAGTCACTATGCCAGAATGAAGTTAATCAAAGGTGACAATGTGTGTGTATGTGTGGGTGGGTGGGTGGGTGGGTCGGTGTGTTGCATCGTTACAGTAGTGACTGACTCTATGTGACCCCATGTCCATGGAGTTTTCTTGGCAGGAACACTGGAGTGGTTTGCCAGTTCTTACTCCAGGCACCTACAGCACCTGGTATTCCCTGGTGGCCTCCCATCTGAGTACTAACCAGGGCCGACCCTGCTTAGCTTCTGAAATCAGGTGAGATCGGATATGCTTAGGGCATCTAGGTGATAATAGTTCCAACTTCTGAGTAATTTCCAACATCCCTAGATTTGCAGATGTTTGGATTCACATAACTTCAGCTACCTTAGAGTCAGCCATCTTGGCTAGTTAGGTTTTAGCAGTCACAAGACTGATTTCAATCAAATTTCCAAGAAGAGAGTATCCTTAGGCTTTTCAAGGATCTAGCCTAATTTTATATTAAACTTGTTATAAAGCCTTTAGTATAGTGTCTGAGAGTCCTCTTGACTCTTAGGAAGAGGCGGAACAAAATCTAGCAAGGAAAAATAAGTGATCAACTCAAGAATTTCATTTCTTGCAGTGATTCACAGCCTTGGGTTCCCATTGTTCTTGGACTACAACTCCCAGAAATCCTGGCCAGCACTGCTAGTTGTGAAGGCTTCTGGTTTTTAGTCCAAGGACATCTGGGGAACCACAGTTGGGAACCACTGAGTTAGACTATGGCATAGAATTCATGGAATAAGTCTGTGGTTAAGAGTAGAGATGGGCACAAAACAAACAATTTTTGCTTTCCGTTTTTGTTTTTTCATTTTGTGACACAACGAAATGACAAACAAATTTTATCTCCAAAATAAAACGAAACAAACAGAAACACCAGAAATTTTGTCGTGTGTTTTGTTTTCATTACTGCAATACAGTGAACTGCTTTAAATGCTAAAAAAATCACAAAAAATGAAACAAATGGTAACAAAATAGTAACAAACAAATGAAAATGAAAACAATATTTTTGCAAAAATTCACAAAAAACGGAAATGAACCGAAACGGACCCTCCAAACGACAAATGACAAACAAAATGTCATTTTTAATTCGTGCCCATCTCTAGTCAAGAGCATCATTCCTTTTATTTACAACATTCATGTTCTAAGCGTTGCTGCTTATGTTGCCAAAATATCATTATTTACAGGCAAAGATAAGGAAATTTCTTTTTCTGTGCCATAGCTTCTAGCATTCCCCCAACTGGCATGGCCACTGACTGTGTTCATTCTGGGAGTTTTCATCTGAACTAGTAACTTTTCCAAGACCTTCATCACATAAAAGAGCGAGGTAAGCTTGTGCAATTGATCATGAATAAGCCAATAGCGTGACATTGGAGTTCCCATGTAACAATTTACTGTGGGTTCTGTGTCCTAAATGCAGTACTTAAGAATTAGACAAAATACAGTGGACCCTTGTATAACAAATGGTTTGTATAATATAAAATCTGTACAACATAAAAAATTCTGGAGATAGGGGAAATTTGCTTAACCGAATGGTCTATGGGGCGAATCCATACAACATAAAAATGGTCGCAATTAGGGATTACTCTGTTTTCAATGCATACCTATGGGAAATTTGTAGAAAGGAAAATTTGCTTAAGGTAATTTCATTTGGAACGAATTAATTCCTTTATACAAGGTACCACTGTATAGTTAATTTTGAAATACTAAATAACACATCCCATTATTAAAGCATCATAGCTTTGTTTATCAAATAACTTAATGGAACCCACACCTATATAATGTATGTACACCTAGACATCTCATTGAATTAATTGATACTAAGTCTTGAATTTCCACTCCAGTCCTTTTTTAAATTCCCGGTATTTATTTTTTATTTCCACCTTCATATATTGGCAGGCATATTAGTGTCTATCTTCTTCAGGCATTTGTCTCCACTACAGTATGATAAGTTGACTGTAGCAAAATATAGGGATGGACTCAACCCAATTTCAGTCAAAACATTTGTCCAAATCTTTCCTGGGGTTTCTTAGAAATGGGTAACAACTACAAGTGTAATGCTATAATTCCGAACCAAAATGTCAAATCATTTTCCTTAAAACAGAACACATTCAGCACCAGGATGGGACTGGAATGTTGTGCCTGGGGCTCCTTTGTATTATCAATTAGGAATTGTTCTCCCTGTGTATCAAAGGGCCACGGTCTATGGGCTGCTGTTTAGAGATGTGCATAATGTAGCTTTAAATTTCATTGGGAAACTGAACAAAACCTCTGGCCTTAAGGCTGCATGTTCAAATGCTACAGTCCCACAGTGCATTACACTAGTCAACACTTCTTTTCAAATGCCACCCGCATAACAATTAACCTCACTTCAACCTTGAGGTCTCTGATTAGTGATGGCCTATTGTTTAAGTTCCATTAACATAGCCCCTGTGTTGCCCTATTCTCACTCAAATGGACTAATCAAATCAGTCACCAAGGTCTTAAGCTCAAGGTCCAACCTCTTTAGTGATCAGTGGCTTTCAATTGAAGGAGAATGGTTTATGTCACCAACACAGCCACAATGAGGATAGGCCTAGCATGGAAAAAAACATCTCTAATGATCCCCCAATCTGGGAATATCAAGAGCCCCTGGTACCAACAATATGAGAATGCCTCTCTCTGCATAGAAGAAAAATTACAATATCAATGGAGAAGTCATTAATGCATCCGATTGCAACTAGCTTGTATCTGAAAGACAGCAGACACTCCAGTTGGTTTCTGCTTCATTTCAATAATTTTATACAGGTTAGAGACAAAATATGGTTAGGCCTCTTTTTCCTTCTTATTTTAATTCCTCTGTTTGCAACACTATATTTCACTCTTTTAAAATGTCAGTGCTGTTTATTTCAGCAGCTCTAGCTAAATGCAGCGTTTCTGAACTGTTAAGGCCATTATTAGAAAATGAGATGTGAAAAGAAATAGATCTAATTCTCATAAAATGGTGACTTGCTTTTTTTTCTTTTTCTTTTTTTTTTTTTTTTGCAGCTCCCATGCTTCAGGGATTTGCAACTGCATTCCTGTAAAAATATTATGTTTCTGTTCCTGTGTTTTTAAATTTATTTCAATAAATGTTCATGATTAGAGATGGGCACAAATAGGGAAAATGACGTTTTCAAGTTGTCGTGTGTCGGAGGCGGCCTGTGTCGGCTCGTTTCCTTTTTCACGAAACTTTGCAAAAATTTGTCATTTCATTTTTCGTTTTTTCATCTGTCGTTAAACTGGTTTGGGGGGGTAGCGGGCTCCTGGAGGCACCTCTTTTTTTGGGGGGGTGCCTCCTATCCTCACCCGCTAGGGAAAGCAGGCTCCTGGAGACCCCTCATACATGGGGGTCTCCTCTCCTCACCTGCTGCAAAATGGCATGCATGCATAGCCATATGGATATGATTGCATACCAAGTTGCACGCAGAGACACAGCAGACTGGCAGAGGCACCCCTCTTTTTGGGGTGCCTTCCCTGCATCAGTCAGGCCTCAGGGGCATGGTTTGCATGTCACACATGCTGCCAGCCGAGCCAAGCCTGCAGGAGTCACCCAGAGCCACAAGTGGCGGACTGGCAGAGTCTCTGCACCCGCTGTGTCTCACTAAGAAGGGAATTGTACTTGTTGCATGCAGTGCAATGCAAGTACAGATCTGGCTTAGGCAACAGGGTTAGCGCAAGGGCTAGGGTTAGGCTAGTTACGGGTGAGGTTAGGGTGAGTATTGGGGTGCACCTCTGGGGGCCTCTCTGACCCACTTAGAAGGACAGTGTACTGGAGTATGGGTTAGGCTTAGGGTTCGGGTTTGGGTTCGGGCTACGGTTAGTGGGCTTTTTATGCCCGGTTGGCACATCCCAGAAGTCTCTGTGGTCAACCTGGCCAAGTGGCCATGCGATTGGTGGAATGGCTCCAAAAATTTGCATGGTCACTCACTCCCATGGCCAGCCCATCATTGTGCAGGTGTAAAAAAAATAAAATAAAATAAAATAAATGGAGAGAGGAAAGAGGAGACATTTTGTTGCAAGAAAAACCCACTGCTACTGTAAAAATTCTGGCAGTTTTAAAATAGCAATTTTTGCATGTTTCTGTGTGGTGCTTGTGTGTTTTTGGACCACGATTTCAAAAAAAATATTGTGGTCGCCGCCCCATTTTGGATCCCCTGCCCGCACCGCATGGCATGGCGACTCGAGTCCGGCTGCCCAGGACAGGAGAGGGGGGGAGGCCGGGACCCCCCCAGAAACCACCCCTCTGGTAGGTGCACTCTGCACTGCAGGCATATTTTTGCCTGCTTTTTGGCCCGGGAATGGGGGGGGGAGTTTAAAACTTTTTTTCTGTGCTGCTTCCGCTTGAATTGCGGTGGCCGGCGGCGAGTCCGGTGCTTGTTGCGAGCGACTACGACGAGGATTTCCCCCACCACCAGAGCAGCCCAGGACAGAAGGGTGGATCAACCACCCCTCTGGTAGGTGCCCTGAGCCCTCACTCAGGCAGGCATATTTCCGCCTGCTTTTTGGCCGGGAATTGGTTTTTTTAACTTTTAAAAACCTTTTTTCTGTGCCGCTTGGCATCACGGGATCGCTGCGATGCCGCCAGGAACGACCACGACAAATCAGACCCAATTATTCTTTAGTCGGTTCGAGTTCGAGTTCTGGTGGAGTAATTCCCGTTACCGTTTCTGTTCCATAATGGAAACGAGGAACGGAAACGGAAACGGGAATTCCGCCAAGTCATGCCCATCTCTATTCATGATGTAACTTACCAAGATGTTACTTCTGAGAATGCCAAAGAAAGCCAGAACAGCCTCATGTAGTGGATTCTTCACCTAAATACATGCTGGATTATCACATATGTATATTGATACATACCAAAGGCAAGGAATAGGGTGGGTAATATTTTTAGATCTTTTTAGAGGACAATTGTGCATGCATTGGTGATCTCTATGATTGACTACTGCAACACCCTCTACATGGGGCTTCCCTTGGATGTGGTTCAGAGACTGCAGTGGGTGCAGAATGCAGCTTCCAGGTTGGTGGTTGGTTCAGGTTAGATACACCTGCATCACCCCTATCTTGGCCTATTTGTACTGGTTAAAAATTGCCTCCCAAATCAGCTTCAAGGTAATGGTTTTGGTTTACAAAACTCTCCATGGCTTGGGTCCTGACTATCTGGTGGAGCGTAATTTCCTTAAATCAGCTAATGCCCATCCCACAAGAGCTTCACAGGCACTAGTGCTTAGAGTGGCCACTCCCGGAGAACCCTGGGGAGTGTCCACTTGAAATCAGGCATTTTCAGTGGTTGGCCCTTTGTTGTAGGATTCCATCCCCAGAGAGCATTGCCTAGCCCAATCTCTGCCCGCCTTCAGGAAAGCTTTAAAGACCTGGCTTTTTCAAGAGGCTTTGGGTGATCATTCCTATTGTTGTGACTCTTTACTGTTTGCCTGAATGCTAGTATCTAGTACCTAGTGATAGTGTTTGTTTTATTGTACTCTGTCTTCTGATGTTATTCAGAAGACGGGCAGTATATAAGCTCAAATAATTAATTAATTAATTAATATTGGGTTTTGTGTTGCTATTTGTTGTGTACAGTACTTTTATTATTTTGTTTATTTTTTTGTCTTTTGACTTTGTGCACCACCTAGAGTTGTTTATACAAGCTGGCAGTATATAAATTGTAAATAAAGTAAAGTAAAGTAAAAGTAAAGTATCTGCACCCTGCCAGGGAGCCACTAGTAACTGCCAGCGCCTCTTGACAGTGCCGCTCCTTGCACTCTGGCACTGCCCACTCGTTGCCGTGACAAGAGTGAGGAGATATAGTAGTAGCTTCCGCTTGGTTTCCTGTCTCCCTTTGGGTGTTTCTTCAGTCAAGACAATGCAAGTGAATCTGTGTCATGGTCCTAAGTCAGGCATGTCCAAAGTCCGGCCCGGGGGCCAAATGTGCCCCCTTTTAAAATTTTGAGTGGCCCGCAGCTTCTTCTCCCTGCCAGCTCAGCCTGTCACACATTCCTGCCAGCCGGCCCCTCCCCATGCCGACTAGAGACATCAGCTTGCAGTTTTATGGTTTGCCTACCCTCCCAGCCTCCATCTGTCCCAAGCCACCTGTCCTGCCTTCCCACCCTGGCTCCATTGCTGCAGTGTCCTCCCCACCTCCTTGCAAGGGAGGGCAGCATATGCGAGCAGCGGTACATCTTGGGTGCGCATGGGCCGATTTCCGGGCCATGCAATAGCCACTGGATCCTTGGGTGCCTCACAACCAGAGCATTTGTGGCTGTTGCAGTCACTTGTGGGCCCACACCCTTTCTCCCCTCTTCAGGCTGAATGCTCGGCCCCTACACATTTTTACCTCACCAAATCTGGTCCTCCTTGAAAAACGTTTGGACAGCCCTGTCCTAAATGAACAAGAAGGAGGCATCCTGAGGTCAGAGTTCATTCAGACCATCTTGCTCTTCAAGAGTCTAGAGCCAAAAGTACACTTGAACCTAAAGTCATTGCCCTGTGTTCACATAGAGGCATCCTAATGGGTAGGCACTCTTAAGGGATGATCAGACAAGCACATGGCTCAGTTTTTTGTTTAGTTTTGGTGCAGGTTGGCTCATCTTATTTTCCAGTGGTCACATGTGCCTTAAATAAGAGCATTCCACCCAACCATCACTTTTACCAACTGTTCCACTCCTTTCTGGCATAGTGCTAGAGCTGCAGTTTATTTTGTGTGACTAGGAGTGTTCCTGATTATCCCTTTCTTCAGACTGTGTACTCAATTTGCTACCAAATAGAGCTGTGGGAGATGTCCTCATTGGTCACAGTCCTTTAATATACGCAGTAGGTTGTAACAATAGAAAAGATGGCAGAGAAATTGTCCCCTCTATTTTACTATTTCCATAATTTTTAAAATATTCTAAGTTATTTTAGATATTAGGGAGTATCCATGCTAGGTTGATATATTATTTTAGCACTAATCCACTTACTAAATTAAACAAAAAAAAGAGGGGGAGTTACCATGGTCTACAGAATGACAGCCACAAACACAACAAAAGGCAGGGGAAATGGGTGGAGAAAATGGCATATGTAATTAAAGTGGCATGATCTAAAGTCTTGTCAGGATCTTTCTCATGGAAGAGGAAATGTCTCCTGGGTGAATGGAAGGATCATTCAAGTGCATGATAGATGTGCCCCAGATGATTCCAACCCCCCCCCGTCTAGTCATACCCTTCTTGATCAGCATCAGTTTTGAAATGATCGGTTTTTGTCATGCAGTCAACTATAGTAGTGTGTATGTTTGAAGTGACACACTACTAATTGATATCTAAATGACACAAGCTTAACAACAATCACACATGGGTCAGAAAAGTAGAGTTCAACTCAAATTGTTGGTTTTATACAGATATCTGCAGCCAGTTGAATGTCTCTTGTTGCTCTTCTTGCATTGTAAACAACCACAGGGAGCCTCTTAGTTCTTGATTATATGCTTTTTTTATAACTTTGTATTTTATACTGCTGTACACCAGTAGTTCTAAATTTTGAGTAATCCAGCTATTTTTGGAGTACAACTCTTAGAAACTCTCAGCAACAGAGCTGGTGCTGAAGATTTCTAGGAATTGCAGTTCAAGAACTCCTGGTTTACCCAAGGTTGGGAACCAGTGCTCCACACCACTGTGAAATCTTAAGAGATAATTGCATTATAAACATTCATGTGTTAATAAATAGATGTGTGCTTTTGTGTACTTTTTCCTTGTGTATGCTTCCAGTAGAAATAGTCTGAGAAAAATCTTGGCTTCAGTAAACTGCAGCCCAAGTGCTTAGTCCGGATTCAGAAAATCATTTCAGTGCATTAATGTACAAGTGATGCAGATGATCCCAGGAATTAACTTTAAGGACATTTGCACATATATGAGCTTGAAAGCACTTTCCATATCATACATGGGTAGAAGTGGAATAGAAAGAAAAAGGAAGGCAGTGTAACATTTATGTTCATTCTAGCCATGATTGATACATATATTAGAAACAGGGCTGGTGCCAGGCTTTTTTGTGCCCTAGGAAAGACTACTTCACCACCACCACCACCACCACCACCACCACCAATTTTCAAAAACAGACAAATTGTAGGAAAGCATGCCTTTCTCAGGTCAGTTCTGCGCTCCTCCGAGTTCAGTTCTGTACCCCTCTCAGGTCTGTGCTCTAGGTGGTTGCCTAGTTTGCCTAGTGGTAGGTCCGGTCCTGATTATAAATCCAACAAATACAAACAAAGTTGGGGAAGTATGAAGACCCCTTGAAGGCTTACCTTTTACAGAGTCAGCTAATTTTATACAATTGGTAAGAATTGATCCTGATGTAACCATGTGATGGGAAAGTTGGGGAAGAGGGGGTTGTTGTTTAGAGACTCTTACTATTTAGCCATAATTAGCAAAGAGAACGTCAGAGAAAGACCCTTCAGGCAGTTTAGAGCATGCAAAGGATGCCACTGTCTTATCCATCTTGAAAGATAGCCCCATCTCATCCTACTTTACAGAAGACAATTCCTTATGCAAAAATATGCTTGCAATTTCTCTTTGTTATGTGTAAAAGTGGACTAGCCAACCTATTTGGGCACTTCTAGGCACCACCATCCAGTTGCAGAACCTGGATGGACTTCTAGATTTTTAAAATAATTTTTCTAAAGACGGCACCAGAACTGGAGTGTCTAGGTTATTCTCAGATTCCGCAGAGATCCTACAAAGTGCATAGTATGCATCATCACTGAAAGATATACTAGTGTAAAGAGGAGCTAAATTTTAATTCTGTTTCAGGGGATAGGCTCACCACAGAGGAATATAGGATGATTGCTCCCCCAACCCTCCCCCCCCAAAAAAGGGCAGCAAACTGACCAAAGTTCAACAATCAGAACTGATAAATGCTTCACATTCATTAGCCATTGTTTTTGTGACACCGCTTCAGGGCTGGTGACACAACACACAGGCACAGGCACAGACACACACACACACACACACACACACACACACACACACACACACACACACACACACACACACACACACACACACACACACACACACACAAACAACCCCCCAGTGCTCTTTTATTATGGAAGAAACTTGTGGTTCAGAGGCTAATTATTAGTTTCTTTTCTTCTCTCCCCAACAAGTCACTCTTTTAACAGGATTGGCCCTTATTTCATTCCCTTTCTATTTAAAGAAAGCAAAGCAAAATAAGTACTCCCCTCCAAGTCCCTACCAAGGTTGCTCTTTACTCTCACCACCATCACATAATCCAAAAGAAAAAGAGCTCAACAAAGGGCAGAAACAACACTTGAAATTAGGGAGACTTAAACTGATTTTAGCCTCTTAATTTGGCGCTCATCTTGCAGACCACTCTTCTGAACATATGTTGAGCTTAACTTGTCTATTGTATACAGTGGAGGTATTTGCCTAGTTGCATGATAATACAGCAAGGCATTTTGATTGGCATGGGCTCCCTTCAGACAATGAAAACTAAAAACTCGGCAGGGTTTGCAATCCTTGGAGAACAAAAGGATAAGCTGCAGAAAAGGAAGCAACAATCTCTTTTAACAACCCGTGATTTCAGTAAAGCTGCTCTCCAGTCCATCCATTCACCTAGGGAGAGGAAATCATTGGCCCTGCTTTGCAAATGGAAAGCAATTATATTTATACCCCAGAAATATGTTCTTCTTTTGGCAAATCTGTGTCACACACGTCATCTGGAATGTATTCTCAGCATTTGCAGTGTTGTGCCAGTGGAGACTACAGCTGCAACTAATCAGAACTGATCTACCAAACCTGGGCCTGAAGAAACTTCAGCTGGTGAGGCTGCCAGCTTTCTTAGCAACACTCCTTAGAGGGCCCATATTACCTCAGTTCTCAGGAGAAGTTGCTTGCTTTCAATTCATTTCCAGCTATAATTCAAGATGGCATTTTGATCCTCAAAGTGCCTTGGAGGTTTAAGCCCGGTGTAAGTTTAGTATCTCTCTATAACAAGTTTTAACTTTCCATTTAAAGATCAGCTGGGTAGCATATGCTCACTCTGTCTGTCACAGTACTAGGGCATTACTCAGCGATTCCACAGAACAAATCAACAAAGGATTTGAATTATTCAAAGGAATTACTTCCTCTTAAATTATTCCCTATGGGAGAATTGATTTTTAAAATATTTATTCATGTCATCCCATGTTCACTTTTGCAATCTCTGTTTCTTCCATTTTCATAACACACTAAAAATGAAATTTTTATTGAAACTTCTATTTCAGAAGTAGAGGTTAACAGCTGGTGACCTTTGCTAAGACCTCCCTCCCTCCCTTGTCCTCATGAGTGTTTGCCTGAGATGAGGCTTGAATTCAGGTTTATCATACGCAGAACTGGTCCCTTTTATCTGTTAGCTGTGCTCATTTTTATTAAAAGTTTTTCTAAAGCCCAAGCCATTTCTAACTATTATTTGCAAGGGCTTATGTGTCACATTTTGTATTTCCTGGTTTAGATGATCATAATCTCATCTGTTCATACTATAAATGCTTGCCTCAAGGAAGGAACAAAGGAAGGAAGGAAGGAAGGAAGGCGCAAGAGTTACTGTACTGCCCTCCATGCTCTCCTCTTGAATCTAATTGTGAAAAGCAAACACCTTCTCACTTATATAGTCAACTCCAAATGCCTTCAACTACCTTTCTGGTTTGGGGTTTACACTGGGTGCTTGATGTCATTTCACCAATCAATTTGCCAAATTGTAATTTCATCTGATATACATCTTTTATTTATTTACATTCCCCAACTGAAATGCTGTGGGGCACTTTGAGATGGTCACCAAGAACTGGAGAGCTCCCCCCCCCATTATTTTGACCAAACATCCAGGCCTTCTGTGATTGCAGGGAAGGGAAATGATACTTTTCAGTGCAGTCATTTCAGTCAGAATTCAGAAACTGCAAGGCAGTCCTTCTAAGTAATTTACTAATTAAACCAAATTTTGGTCTTTCCTGATAGATCCATTGCCCCCATGAACCGTGCATATCTGTTGATTCCCATCCTCTCGAGACTTGACCTATCCAAACATCCTTCTCGTGAAGTAGAAGCTTCTCCAGTAAAGCTAGGTTGCACACTCCTCTCCAAAATTTCAGTGCTCTGCTGTAGTTTCATGTTATAAATGATGAACAGGAAAGGGGCAAGTTAAAAACATGCCCCCTACCCCCTCCAAAAAAAAGAGATGCATTGCATGGGTAAGCAAGCATCCACTTCAACTCTTTGAAACCATATTTCTAGTGGAAATAATGAGGTGAGTACAGTCCATGTCTATGCTTGCAAGCTTCACAATATAGATGGGCATGAAATGAAAATATAGCATTTTGTTTGATTTTTAGTTGTTTTGTTTTGTTTTATTAGTAAAGATTTTTTTTTGAAATGAAACAAAAAGAAATGAAATGATATCGGGACTCAATGAGGAGGAGCTTCCTTGGACTCTTCCCTGGAAGTGCCTCAAATTTGAAGCAGTTTGGAGTTCAGTATTTCACATGGTAAGGGGAAAGGTGGCAGGCTGCAGCAATATCCACCAGCTGGAATAAAGCCGCAGCCCCCCCTCACAACCACCACCCATCTAGTTTTGACAACTCGGGCTGTGGTGATGGGGGCGCAGCTTACTCCAGCTGATGGATCTTGCTGCATCCTGCTGCCTGAAGCAACATCCATTGGCTGAAGTAAAGACACACCCCTCTCCCCACATCTTGAGCAGTCAAAATGAGTTCTGTGGTAGTTGCAAGGGGTGTGTGCGGCTTTATTCCAGGCAATGGATCTCACTGCAGCCTGTTGCCCGAAGCGAGATACATTGGCTGGAGTAAATCCACACCCCCTTCCCACAGCCAGAGCTGTCAAAACTAGCTGGGTGGCGGTGATGAGGGGCCCCCACAGCTTTACTCCAGATGAAGGATCTCACTGCAGCCTGCCACCTTTCCCCTAACTGTCCAAAACAATGACCCCCAAACTGCTCCAAATTTGAGGAGCTTCCAGGGAAGAGTCCAAGGAAGCACCCCAGTTCAGTTTCCACAATGAAAAAAGCAGTTCAGTTTGATTAGGGCCAAAACTGTTTCTTTCATTTTGTTTCATAACAAAGCAATTCATTACATAACAAAATGACAAAACAGTGTTTCCTCTTTTGGTTGGTGCCCATCTCTATTCCACAAGAATGCTTCAAACTAATAAAGACATGCAATGATAGCCTTAATCCCATTATCATAGAGGACATATTTGTTACAAGGAACATCACTGCCAAATGCTTTTTACCTGTGCCCACAGCCATCCTTGCTCTATTTACCCAAGCAAAACTTACTCTTATTTAATTCAAGGGGCTATTGAACTCCAGCTCTGTCTCAGTGGCTAAAATCCTGTTTCTTAGTGTAGTAAGTCACAATTACTGTAGAGTTAGTTAGTTACATCCCTTCAAGTCAGAACTAGCTTAGAGTGACTATAAGAGGGCTTTCAAGGTAAGTGAGATAATTTAAGGAGTGGTTTTACTAGTTCTACTGCCACAGCACCCTGGCTTCCAAAATCTATCACTTTCGACTACACAACACTGGATAACATTATAATAAAAGTGGGTTCATTCAATCAGTGGAATGCATGGATGACTTACTACTAGATTGCAATGAAAGTAGGCCAGTTGATTCAGTGGGGACTGGCAAATTAACTTCTCCATACATTCCACTGATTGAATGGTCCTGCTCTAGTTGCAGGAACCCAGTGTGTGTCATATCTTGATAATGTTCATGTTTTTAGTGCGTATATGACAAAAATCACCCCTTTGGCCCCATTCCTGCCAAGCGTCACAATTCGTCCACTAGCATAGATATGTTTTAAAAACTTTTGTACTCTTATCTGAAATGTATGTCATAACTTTCATAGCAGAAAACAGTTTCCCACTTTGGATGAACTCCAATTTCGGTGAAATTCTGTCCACAAACCATAATGAGGCAGCTGTCTCAAACAGTAAATTTTAGGGTCCTTGAAGGACAGAATTTCCTCTTCCTCCTCCTCCTCCTCCTCCTCCTTCATTAGCCCACTGATATCCAATGTTGGATATATGCCTCAATTTTTTGCTTCCAGAAATGTGGAAGTCCGGCTTCTGAGATGACAGTTGCTTTGAATGAACGTAAAATGGCCAAACCATCCATGTAAGACACCAGAAAAACCTTTTGCACAGCTTGCCTTCCTGTTAAGATCCTCAGGAATATCCTTCCTCTCAGCCTCACCACTCTCACAGTTGTGTTTGGTTGGGGCACAGGAGAGAGCCTTGTCTATTGCTGCTCTCAGACTTTGGAACTCCCTCCCACAGGAGGCCAGGCTAGCTCAATCATGGCTGCCATTCTGAAAGCAGAGAGAGGTGTCTTCAGGCAAACTTTCCCTTCATGATTAGCTGCCTAGTGGAGTTTTCTAATGGGTGATTGAACCTTACTGCTTTGAATGTATTTTTGTTTACTTTCTTTAAGTGTGATCCTTAAATAGTATCTGTATACTCACTGCTTCTAGCTTTAAATTTTCTTTTAATTGTTTGAGCTGCCTTAAAGAGAAAGTTGGGATAAAAATATTTTAAATAAATGCATTCACTAGTATTCTTTAGCCACCTGTATGCAATAGCCATATTGGTATGCACCATTTCTTTTAAAGTTTAGCTGTTGACAAAAGCTAAGAAGTTGGGTCTTACCCTCTTCTACTTTCTCACAGACAGTAGATCTCATAGTGGTATCAATTGTCCCTCTTGCTCGTTGTCTTGTCCACGAGTCCTCTGGATCAAAAAAGGAAGGATGCCCTGAGTTCTGCTTGCTTGAATGGCTGTCAGAAAGGGAACTGCCTGTTCTATGGATGGCGGATGCCAGCCGTACTCAGCCTAGGGACCAGAGACAGATGCCTGAGCCTCCTCATTGGCAGTTGCTAGGGAAACATTTTAGGGAATCTTTTTCATAAATTCATAGTAATCTTCATTTCTCAAATGTCAAGGCTAATGACTCACCCTTTGATTACAAATGGGATTTGTTCCTGCCGAATTGCTGGCAGCCTTCAAAGTTAAATTGTATTTGTCGGCATTTGAAGACTTTTAGTATGCTGGATACCACTGCTCCCCTTGAGCAAGCAAAAGAAATACAGATGCATGAATATTTACCTTTTTCCAAAGCCCATTTAGCTGATGTTCTCGCAGCCAGCCTAAGCCATCAGCTCTTTCATAGGGGAGTGGGAGCTTGAACAGGTGTGTCTGTGGCTTCCATTTTGTCTCCAGACAGATGAAGGTGTATACATCCTCACGCCCTCAGACACACACATCCACATTCACTGCCAGAATTATGGCCAAGACACAGTTATAGTGTAAAGTGAGGCCACAATCCATGCTGACAAATAAAAATTAACTTAAAAACATGCTGGTATGGATTAATTGATTTTGAAGTTAATCTTCTCTAGGAAGCCTTTGTCTCCACTCCCCCACCACCTCTGTAAACTGGAAAGCTGGATCAGTATGGCAGTGATGATTTCAAAGCCAATTCACAACAAAATAAAGATCTGCCAGAGATCTAAACCAGGAGGATGCTTGGCTTTCTAAATGCTGTTAGGCTGCAGCTTCATCACTAGTGACATTGCATGGTTCCCAGCACCAGGGGCAAGTATTACAGTGCTTAACCCTGGGACCCACAGCAGCTGCTGGTGCTGCTTTCCACAAAGCCCCCTCCTCCCTCCATTCCCTATAGCAGTGGTTACCAAACTGGGGACCGGGACCCCTTTGGGGGTTGAACAACCATTCCACAGGGGTTGCCATGAGCCAGTGAAGAAAAGGGAACAAACGGCTTCGGTCTGGAGTAGAGATGGGCATGAATTGAAAAAATGGCATTTCAGTTTTTCATTTTTCGTTGAAGGGTCCATTTCGGTTCGTTTTTGTTTTTTGTGAATTAAAAAAATGTTTTCATTTATTTGTTTTTCATTTTTTGTTTTTACCCGCTTTTTGCATGATTTTTAAAGCATTTCCGTGTGCGGGCGTCCCCCAACACCCCAGACCAGAGGGCTAACACTAAAAAAAATGATGCTGGCAGAGACACAGTATAGACTAGGTATGCAGGGAGCTGCAAAGGCAGCAGCGGGCATTGCCCAGGGTGCAAGGCAGCCACAGAGTGACTGCACGGCGGGGCAGGCAAGGGTACTCATTGAGAGGTACGCACGCGCACACACACAGGGAGGCTGCAGGACTGAAGCTAGAGAGAAATCTCTTCTTGCTCTCCCCTAAGAGCCAGGCTGCAGCTGGCAGGAACACAGAGACACACACCTAAAGTGAAAATAACGAGTCGCAGAGACAGTAATCCCACCTTAACTCCCACCGGAGACTGCAAGGAGGACGGGGCTGTCAGAGCTTTTTCTGCCCTCTGTGGCTGCCAGACCTGCACGGTGTGCAACCTGGGCATGCTATTGGTTCCAAGAATTTACATGATCCCATCACATGACGTGCCTCCATTTTGTGGCTGGCAACATCCATTTTGTCATCCTTAAAGGGAAAAGAAATATACATTGCGATGGGAGAAGACAAAAACAAACGTTTTAAGGACCCCACCCCACCCCGGTAGGTATTATCAGACAGTATAAATAATTATTGCTGCATTTTTATGGATGTCCAGGGCGTTTTTTAACATTTAAAACAGCTCATTTCATTGTGCGTTGCCATTAACGAAAAACGAAATGTAATGAACCTAATTTTCATGGTTCTGTTCAGTTCATTCCAATTTGATCACAATGTTCATTATTCATTATGTTACATAATGAAATGAATAACGAATAACGGAAATGAAAAAAGTTCATTTTGTGCCCATCTCTAGTCTGGAGGAAGAGGTGGAGGAAGGGGGGAGAGTGAGTTACAGTTTCATAGGTTGGAGGGGATGTCAGTCTATGGCACCGGGGGCTGCCATTGGCTGAGGGTGCCTTTAGAGGGAAGTTATCTATGGTACCTGTGGCATCAGCCTGCCAAAGGTGGTTTGTGGCCTCTTCCAAACAGGGCAAGGGGGTCACCACAACATGACAAACTGTATTAAAGGGTCACAGCATTAGGAAGGTTGAGAACCACTGTCCTATAGGAATAGCCTTAAGGCAAGCAAGTGCACTAAATCTGACCCAGATGGCCAAAGCCCAAGAGAAACAAATGTATTCATCCACAGTTACATACAAGCAGCCCAGAGTCAGTCCATTTTTGCATCTCTGAAGACAATGTGGTTTTCCACCACCAACATACCTGCAATCTACTGGGAAGACAGGGAAAACTCAACTGGGAAGAGAAGAAAATTGAAGATTAACAGTGTAATCCTATACATGTCTAATCAGAAATAAGCCCAACTGAGTTCAATGGGACAAGTGTCAACCAAAGCAGAAGCTGGCCATCACAATTTTTGCCACCTTCTCCCACAATGCAATTGCCTTGGGATACCCTTCCCCATAATTCCTTGGTTCTGCATGGCATGCATTATTTGCATAGCTAGCCAAGATACACAACCATACATGTGGAAGCATCAATGGCTGGAAGAAAAAGGCTGTTTGAGGTAGATGAAAGGGTGGGCGGAGTTTTTAGCTCATTATTATTTCACTGACAAGTTGAAGTAATATTTATGAAGACATATATCCTTGGAAATGAATTTCAAAATGAAAAATTACTATCTGTCCTTAAAATAAAATTTAAGATGCCAGGCTACTTTGATGTCCGTTGTCAGGGAAAGAACAAATGAAAGAAAATGGGGGATTTATCCATATCTGGTGAAACCACAGGAACAGAAACCAGAGCAAGTGGGATGATGTAATCTTTCTTCCCTGCTGTAACCTCCAATAAGACCCAGATTCCTGTTCTAGAGTGTTGCAACTTATTTAGAGAATGATTTTAGTATTGAGGTAGAAAGATGGGGAGGACAACAATCCCAAAACTACTGCAAGATTCACACTGAATTTAGGCAATTGTAATAATTTTCTTCTCATCTAGATAATTTTTGTTAATTTATCCCTACACCTTTTACACAAAATATCTGGAGAGTTGCAGCATGTATCTGTATCTGTATCTGTATCCCAATCTCAATCTCAATCTCAATCTCATTCTCAGTTTAACCACTAAGGCCACTACTTCATGTCCCTTTCATAACTCTTTGCTGTCCTGCTTGGAACCAGTACAAAAAAAACTTACTTCACGTCCATAGCATGACAGCGGAAACTCATCCCGACCATGCCCCCTGAACCGGGAACAGAGCGTGACAAGCCGTACCTGCCCCTGGGCTGGGGAATTTTCCTGTTATGCTTTGTTCCCGGTTCCTGTTCCGAGACAAGGGACATGAAGTAATGACAATGGCTGTCTCCCCCTTTCACTCTAGGAATACTGCAGCAACTGAGAAAGCCGACTGGAACGCCTGCACCAGGCCAGGCTCGGCTGTCCGCCTGTCCCTGCAGGAGAAAGCGGCTCTTGAAGGAACAGGCAGAGAGCCACTGTTAGGCGTATGTCCGTCCTCCTCAGATCCCAGAGGCAGGGCTGAGCAATCCTTGCCTGCTCGCCTGCCAGCCCACAGACTGCTGAGTTCAGGGCAAGGGTGTCTCTGCCCACCGTCCATGCCGCCGCCACCGCTTGCCTGCAGCAAGTGGTGATGTTGCAACCGCCTTGGCTCGCCTGGCTCCTCCTGCCAGGCCTCACGAGACAGCCCACGCGCCCACAGCAGGGTTTTGAAATATCGAAAAATGGAAACCCCACAATAAAAAAAGATTCAATGAAGCCAGGGAAATCCAGTAGTTGTCATGAAACAAGGACGTGAAGTAACAGTTGTCACAATACAAGTAATCACGCCCGTGGGCAACGAAAACAGGGACTGAACAGGGACAAAACCACATGACCGTGAACAATGCTGTCACGGAACGAATGTAATCACAGAACGAGGTAGGATGTGAAGTAACCACCTGAGTCTCATGGTGCAGTGGTTAAACTGTTATACTACAGCTATTACTGTGTTCATGGCCTGGCGTTCAATCTCAGGGTACCTCATGGTTGACTCATTTTACTTCCAAGGTGGTGGACTGAGGGTAAGTGTAGCTTGTGTAAATAAAACTGCCAGAGATTGCTTTAAGCACTATGGAGAGTTATATAAGCAGAACATGTTCCTTTGCTTTTACTTTGGTTCTCCTTTTTTCTTGAGTGATTTGGCATTTTTGTATATGTCTTCTAGGGCAGTGAGTCCCCACCCAGCTCACTGGGGGTGGTGGGGAGGGGGAGAATGCGAAAGGGGGTCCGGCGGGAAGGCAAAGGGGGTGAAAGCAAAGGATGGGAGGGAAGGAGGAGGGGGAGGCAGGGGATGTGCAGCTTGTGTAAATAAAACTGCCAGGGAAAGCAGAGGGGTGCCAGCAGCGAGACCCGCGCACAGCTCCTGGCCCCAGCTTTAAGCACTATGGAGAGTTATATAAGGAGGAGGAGGAGGAGGAACCGAGCAGAACATGTTGCGCCGTTTGCTTTTACTCCTCCGCCGGGGAAAGCGTTCTCCTTTTCCCCTTGAGTGATTTGGCATTTTTGTATATGTCTTTTAGGGTATTGGCTATTTCACCCAATTTTGTGTCACCTGCAAATTTGATTAGTATTCTCTCATCTATGTCATTAATAAAGATATTGAAGATTACCAGGCCCAGGGCAGAGCCTTGGGGTACTCCACTTGTTATTTTCCTTCCAGTTTGAGAAGGAGTCATTGATAAGAACTCTCTGAGTATGATCTGTGTGTCCATCTTACAGATCTACCCAGCCCACATCTAGTGGGCTTGCTAATCATAATATTATGGAGCACTTTGTCAAAGTTTTTGCTGAAGTCAAGATATGTTACATCTATGGCATTCCCATCATCTATTATGGAAGTTAATTGATCAAAAAATGAGGTAAGATTGTGTGTTGTGTGTTGTGTCGTTCGAGTCGTGACCGACCCTTTGTGACCCCATGTCCATGGAGTTTTCTTGGCAGGAATACTGGAGTGGTTTGCCAGGTAAGATTAGTCCAGCAGTATTTGTACTTAACAAATCCCGGTCAGCTTCTAGATATTATTAAATTGTTTCAGGTTCCTTGAAGAGTGACGTTTTATAATCTGCTCCATAATTTTTCCTGGGATTGATGCCAGACTGTCTGGTCTATAGTTCTCTGGTATCTTCTTTTTTGCCTTTTTGGAAGATGAGAACAATGTTAGCCATCTTTCAGTCATCTGGCACGTCACTTGTCCTCCATGATTTTAGGAAAATAATAGACAGTGGTTCTGAGACCTCTTCAGCAGGCTCCTTCCATATCCTTGGATTCAGTTCATCTAATCCTGAAGATCTGAACTCACTTAAAGTACTGAGATACTCCATGACTATTTGTTTATACATCTCAACCTGTAATCCTGCCCCTTCTCTTTGTGCTTCATATTTGCCTAGAGGATCACTGACTAGATTTTGGGAGAAGATTCAGCTGAAGTAGGAGTTGAGCATGTTTGTCTTTTCTTCATCTTCTGTTTATCATTCTCCCATCCCTGCTGAACCGCTGAGCCACTGCTTCTTTTCTCATCTTAGAACCACAGAGATGGAAGGGATCCTATGTATCACTGAGTCCCACCTCCGTCAAGTGGCAAATAGAAGTCACAGCATTTTCCTTCACAGTCAGAAACCTAAACCACTGAGCTATCAATCATCTGAGAAATTCAATGTTAAACTTCATTTTTAGTGCAATATTTGTTATATTGTATGTGCAGCAACCATACCACCCTGAATCCTAATCTCATCAGATCTTGGAAGCTAAGCAGGGTTGGGCCTGGTTAGTACTTGGATGGGTGACAAGTTTGGGATGCCAGGTGCTGTAGGCTAGGCAACAGGCCCTGTGACAGGCTGGATGAATATCCACACTTCCCCCCAAGAAAGTCGCATCAAGACAATGGATCTAGTAGACCCCACCACCACGTGGGACAAATGCTAAATAAAAAGATTTGTTATATTTATGTGAAATTGCAGTGTGGCATAATGGTAACAGTGATGGACTAGAAATCTATAGAATAGGGTGAGAATTCCTGCTCAGCCACCAAAATTCACTAGGGAAGAAGAACTGGTAAAGCCTCTCCTTATATGTCTTTTTATTTATTTATTTATTTATTTATTTTTATTTATTTATTTATTTATTTATTTATTTATTTAAATACTTATATACCACCCATCTTCCAAAGGAACTCCGGATGGTTTACAACAATAACAGTAACAACAACAATAATATCAATTGCTTTGAAAGCCCTATTAGGGTCACTATAGGAGACCCACTATAGGTCATTTCCAACCTGACAACAGAGAACACACACACATTTGTAGTAGGTATATATTAAATGTGTTTCTATTATGTGGACTTTAAGAATTGATCCAGGAATATTTCTCAAGTTCGGGGGGAGGAGGGACAACAACCAGTAAATAACACTAAGGATTGGCTGGCATGATATGAATTTAGAACCTTGAGTTTTCACTTCACTTTTGCAGGCTGGTAGGATAAATCATTCTTAATTCCATTTAATTTTGTGAAACTGAGATGGAGAAATGGTGACAGGCCTCAAGCCACATGACCCAAATCATTAGTTCTTTTTTTTAAAAAATGCACCTAAATATGTTTATAAATTATGGATGGAATTCAAAGAATTGTGAATGGAAATAAAATGTCTAGGACCCCTGTTTTCATATACTGGCACTAATTTCATACAGTGGTATAATAGATAACATTTTTCCATGGCAATAAAAAATATTTATTATTTGAAGACAGCTGAGATCCAGAGGAATCTCCTTGTTTTACAGTAATTTACCACCCCTTGCACTTGAAATACATGAAAACATGCACTGTTATCCATAAGGTTTGTTCTTCGAGAAATTTGCCAGTAATGTGTCAAATAGTCTCTAAATGTTCCTCCAAATAAGAAAAGATGTCTCATTATCATTTTTTTTAGGAGAAGCCTCCTGTAACATATTTTAGTCATGGCATTAGCTGCAAAAATATTTCCCAACAACACAAAAATATGATATATGTTTATTATATAGCGTAATGAAAAATTCTAAGATTATGTACATCCTTTCATTTAATCTGCTAAAACTGGTGTTATCTTCAAAAAATAATTTAAAATAATGAAGTAGATAGGTCTAGGGCAATGTTCCTATATTTAGTTGCAGAAGAAGTTGGACTGGGTCTTCAGCAAGTTGCTACAGCAGTAGAAGAACACTTGGGGATTTGATTTCACACAGGTCATACAGTTTGAGCTTCAAAGAAGAAAACTGCCTTTCAGTACCTATCTCAAGTGCATTTTCCTTTGGGACATATTTATGACCTAACTAATTAATTTATACCCTTGAATTTTTAGCACATGCAACATTTTTCACTGTAAAAAGAGACCTAGGGTTACTATTTTTATTGTCACTAACAACCAAGTCCTGAACCCATCCAGTTGGGATTTTTACCATGCCTGTTTGTTCTAGATAAGTGCGACAAGTTGGGGGATTTGCATCCACAAGCATTTTTTTTAAACTGTGGGGGTAAACTATTTATGTGGGATGGGAGAAATCAAATATTCTCCCAAATAGTGGGATGGGAGAACTCAAATATTCAGCACTTCCTACATCCAATCTTCCAAGGTATCTTCTACTCACTGTGATTCCCTCCTCCAATATCCCTTTGTAAAAATATTCTATCTCTTTAAAGAAATGTCATGATGCTGATCTCCATTTTTGGAAGCGAACAAAATAAACAAACTAGGATTATACCTTCTTTTTGTGGCACATAGTAGCACAGTGTTTCTTGGAAAAGCTGCATTTGGGTCTTGATCTTTCTTTCTTTTTTTTACCTAGAACTAACTTTCTCCAGACAGGCACATAGGATAGACACAGAATTTTTAAATATTTCTGAGCAAGGGTACAGATAAAGTAACCATGGACAACTAAAGAGATGCAACTCTGTTACCAGGGCTGGCGCTAGGTTTTTTTGCGCCCTAGGTGAGAGGTGGGGGGCGGGGCAGGTGGCGGCAGGTGGCAGGGGGTGGGGTGGGGGCAGGAGGCGGGGTGGCAGGGGGCGGCGGATGGCAGGGGATGGCGATGGGCGTGGGGGGCGGGCGGCAATGGGGCGGGGGCGGGGGACAGACGGTGGTGGCCAGCAGGGGGAGGGGCAGTGGGAGGCAGCAGGCTGGCCAGTGCCCTCTCTCCATTTTGGCACCCTAGGCAACTGCCTAGTTCACCTTAATGGATGTGTCGGCCCTGTCTGTAACTCTCTTACACATCCTGCATTGTTTTGGTTTTTTAAAAACTCAGAATTAACCAAGGAAATTAATTGGATCAAATAGCTTTACTCTTCACATTAATTAACCCTTATATGGTTTTTGCAAATGGATTAATCTGAAAAGGAGTTAATTTAACCACCAGCTTAACTACTATTAACCCCTAAATTGCTGGTGTATGCCATACACACTCTTTCAATTGACTACCTGCACTCCCTTTGGAGCTTAAACTCAGTTTCCTGACCCCCAAACCTTTCCAAATTGGGGGAGGGGGGCGCTTGCCTAAAATTGCTTGAGGAAGCTAACCCTGTGGTTTTGGTGCCAATGTTGAATCTATATTGGCTGTGATAACTATTTTTGAGTACATAAAATATATACTCCAAAATAGTGATTGCAGGCACCAAAACCACAAGGTTAGCTCCCTCAAGCGATTCTAGGTAAGCTCCCGAAATTTAGAAAGGTTTTGGGGTCAGGTAGCTGAGTTATTAAGCTCCAAAGGGAGTGTCCCTAGGAAAAAAATATTTCTAATTGAATCAGGATTTGGAAGTGAAGCCGCTAATCACTCACCCTCAGGAGGGCTATTGTGGCTTCCCGATTCAGTCAGAAAGTTATTCCCTGGGGCACCCTCTTTAGAACTTAATAACTCAGCCCCATGAGCCCCAAATATCTCCAAATTTTGGGGACTTACAGGGAAGAACTTGAGGAAGCTCCCTGCCTTTTGGTTCCTCTATGACACAGGGGAGCATAGCATTTTGTTTCATCTTGTTTCAATTTGTAACAAAACAACTTTAAAACTTCATTACAAATGAAACTAAATGAAACTACTAAAGAAACAAAATGAAACGAAACACTATGTTTCTGTTTCATGCCCATCTCTACTGTCTACCTAGAAAAATCTGAAAAGGGCTGCCAAAAGTCAGAATTGACATGATAGAAAGCAATTATTACTAATATAGCTAAAACCTATTCTCATTTTCCTTTGTTGACAGGACTTAATTTGAGACAAAGATGAATCATGGACAGTGTGGTTAAATATAAGCTTCAGGAAAACTGGCATAATCTTGCACCAGACTGTTTAGAAAGACAGAAACAAGAGAAATGGTTTCCTCATTACAGGTACTGTCTTATAACTCTGTTCTTGGCTATGAAGCTATCAAACATGAACTAGATTAAGTTGCTGCTTGGGGCACAAACAGAAGTATAGATTCATAGATGGTGCTTATAGGCCCTGGCTGAATGATAGGAGGATTGATTTTTCTCACTTGTATAGATCCCATGGCCCTTACAATTGTAATGCCTGTCACCTGATCCTGCTCATGTTTCTGTCTCAATGTACAGGTGAAGAAGAATTTCTTACTCATCTAGTACTGCGGCCAGGTGTTCCAGGTTACAAAGAACAGTTATATGGCTATCATAGAACAGTTCTCTGAAGGGCTGCACATCCCAGCCGGACCCAGTTTAAGGTTAAACTGCCATGTAATAGCTCTGCAAGAATTAGCATCAGAACAGTAGACTGCTAGCCTCGGGTCATAATCTTGTCAGCTACAGGGAGATGTCTTGCATTTCTGTTTTAATTAAGATATATTTATAAATTTGCATCTGTGTATAAAATTAGTATATGCATTTTTTGTTCAAACCAGCATGCGTATTCTTTTCTCAGGTGAGATGATGTATAAGTGGCTCATCTCATTCCCCATTTAGCAAATACTACGGGGACTTTATTATATAGCATTATAATACTGCTTCACAGAGGTGGCTTATGAATCAAGTAGGCACCAGCGGAGGAGAAGCACCCCCTGCTGTTGTCATGAAACACCTATGTTGCTGCAACCCAAATACTATGGAATCACCTAGTGCGACATATAAATCTGAATGCTAAATCTGTCTTTGCAACTTTGTTGGTTTCCTTGATTGATTTGAGCCACATCTTTTGTGGTTTCTTGCCCTCATTTATAGTTGCAAGTTCGCACTGAGCTGAAAGTGTATGGATGTCTCCTGTAAGAGGCAGGCTTACTGTTGCATCTTTATTCAACATCAGCTTCCAGATGGGAGCTATTTTCATGGTTCATAAAGCTAAATCCAGCTGCTACATTTGGACCTACATGAGGAACTGATGCTTTTTTATTTCCTTAGAGGGGCTTAGGAAAAAAAAGCATAGGTTCTCCCCCCCACCCCCGGGAGTGGTGCACTTCACATCTCTCAGAGTACTTGTTATGTTAGGATTGTTTTAGAAAAAATTAAAAATGCAAAATACAAAGCTATATGAGTCAACACTTTGCAAAAGAACAGGGATCTCCCACCACTGCACACAAAAAGCCATGTAACACAAGAGATCTTAGACAAATAGTATTTAACAGAAAAGCTGCACATTCAGTGACTTTCTTTTTACTACAAACAAATATGAAATGCCTCTGAAATGCCTGTGTTTGCTTGGTTGTGTTTTGAGGAGACTGGAAGTACATCCAGAATTTCCTCCTCCTTCGCATATCCTTCCCTCTTTCCTCTCTTCCCGGCAAAAGCCATCCTTTGATATTTATTTATTTATTTATTCAACTTATATGCCGCCCACTACCCAAAGGTCTCTGGGCGGCTTACAATCAAAGAATTAAAACAATTTAAAATAGTTATAAATAAAATAACAATAAATCATCAAACAGTAATAAAAACCTTCTTTAAAATCATCATCCTAAAATAGTGCTGTGCTAGGGAACAGCTATGGCTGTTCTCACACGGCATAATATTCCCACAGTTTAGCTAGCAATACTTAACCCTTGGTATACTTTGTAAACAGTGGTTGGACTGTACACCCAAACAGAAGATAGAAGTAAGAGGAGGGTAACTGTTCATTAGAAGTAAACCTAATCTTACAGGGGGTGTCATATGATACGTTCAGCTCTTAGGCAAGCATAATGCATTTGCATTTTAGATGGGATTGTCAAAGCAACCAAAGCAAAGCACATCAGTTCCGGACGAGAACGATGCAGGCTGGCCAAATTACCCATCTCTGTGTTGTCATTAGTCAGATATTTCTAGTGTTGGATAGGAAGGGGAGAAATGTGTTCCCTCACCCCCTGGCATTCACATTAGGCACTTGCATTAGAGCCCTCCCCCCCACCCGTATCATCCCCACATGGCTGCTGTGGAAATGGCATGCAACATATGCAAAGAAAGCCCCCGAAAAACCAAGGAGAGGCATACAGAGGGTTAATGTGCTGGTATGACAGGGAAGCACGTTTGCGATGAATTGGGAAGCACAAACTACAGTAAACCAGTGGATAATCCCCACCCTGCTAAGTGGCTTCCCCAGAGGCCTGATGCAGTGCCAAAGCCTCTTATACATAACTGAGACAAAGCTCTTTGCAAGGCGAATACAACTCCTGAAGCCACCATACTGCTTCCCGACAGCCTCCAACTGCAGCGCTTCTGTGTTTGTGATTCCTGCTGCTTGTATTTACTTTTTTCCAGGGCCACAACAGGGTCTGTAAACAAACAATTGCTGTTGCAGTGGGCTTGATATCAATTCAGGTACTGTGTTTTGCTTTCCCTTCCAGGATTCACCCCCCCCATCTCAATTGCAAAGCTTTGTACAAATAGGCTTTTAATACCTCGGAGAGATTAATTTGGCAATTACAAGCCAGTTTAGAAACACATGCTAAACAATTGGTCATATAATCACCATCCCTTCTAGCATAGCACTATTGAAGCTTAGGGGAAAGGGTTCCCCGAAGCAGAAGAGACATGCTTGCTCTCTGCATTGGTTAAGGAGTAAAACTTAATGTGTTGATTAGTTCCCACTTGATAGGTTGTGTTGCTGTCTTTCTGGCCTGCAAACAAATGTGGGAGTGAAGTTCCTAATTCTGCGTATTCAAAAGCCTGTGGTTTAAAAGATAGAGCTTAGCATAACAATTGCAAGTGTGTGCTGACACGTCAATTCTGAATTATATTAGAGACCCTTTCTCAGAGTTTCTGGTTAACTGGTACTCAGAAGTGGTTGACCACTCCCTTCTTCTTTGGTCATCCTGGAACTGTGCAGCTTTGGTCAAGATCACACTGGCTGGATCTTCCCCCTGGAAGCACAGCAGGAAATAAAAATCCCAATCTCTGGCTCCCCTGCCAGATACCCCCTTAAAAAGCATTAATATATACACATATAACTACACATATAACTACAATACAAGACAAAATAACATTTACACAAAACAAGATAGTAATTTTACCTTAAGGAGCCATCCAGTCATCAGGGCATACCTTACTACTCATTATTTTTTATTATTATTATTATTATTATTATTATTATTATTAGTAGTAGTAGTAGTAGTAGTAGTAGTAGTAGTAGTAGTAGTAGTAGTAGTAGTAGTAGTATCAAAGTAATGTACTGACTAACACAACGTTTTGAGATGGGGACAATAGACACATGGCAGTAAAATTTTCTCTTTGGAACTTTTTGGCTATAAAAAAAAACATGATATAAATGGTGGTGTGATAACTTGTGCCTCAGAAGTGCATCTGTTTGATCATAAGAACACAGGGAGGGTATAGGAAACTGCCTTCTCCCAAGTCAGACCACAGGTACACCTTTGTCCACTACAGTCGATAGTAGCAGCATTCTAATAGCTCAAGCTAGAGTCTTTGAAGCCTTTCAACGGAGATGCCAGGGATGGACCAGAAACCTTCTGGGTGGAAAACACCGGCTGCATCTTTGAGCTATCACTTCTCTCCAAGAGGAATAAAGTACAGTGGTACCCTGGATTACAAATAATTTTCGGGTTACATAATTTTTGGGTTACAAAAGAAACTCCATTGGATTTTTTTTCAATGCCAAATCTCAGCTTTTCATCAAAGGATTTCCTATCAGCCACTGAAGGTGTGCCCCAATGTGTAACCTAACTGATCACACTTCAAAACACTGTTTATTTATTTTATTTTGAAGATTTTACTCCACCTTTCTCCTTGGGAAAGGACTCAAGGCAGCTTACAATAATGAGGGACTATAGACCTGTACAGCCGAGGACATTTAAGATATATTCAAGTTAAGAACAGGGAATTAGAAGAGGCATCTTACAACGTTCAAAGGTAACATTAAAGCTACGAAGAGCACATGAAAAAAATCCATTATGAGGGATGGAAACTAACATAGAAAACACTGGTGTTCATGCATGGCAGTCCATCTAAAAGACCATCATTCAGGGAAAGCTTGACAACAACACCCCGTTCCCATTTGGGGTAACTGTATATACTCAAATATAAGGCTAGTTTTTCAGCCCTAATTTTAGGGCTGAAAAGGGGGCCTGTGACTAATATTTGGGTCAATAATTTTAGCCACTTAGGCAAGTCCTTGGGTCTGTGGCTAAAAGTCATTTTAAACATCACGCACCACTTCTCCTGACCCCCCTCTGCATCAGGGGGGAGCAGCACGCGATGGTTAAAATTACTTTTAGCCACCAAGGCAAGTGCTTGCCTCAGTGACTAAAATTCATTTTAAACATCACACACCACTCCCCCAGCTCACAAAGGAGGAGCTGCCAGGCCCTGCTGCATTTCCCACCTGAGACTTATACTCAAGTCAATAAGTTTCCACAGGTCTGGGGGGGATAAATTAGGGGCCTTGACTTATACTTGGGTTGAATTATACTCGAATATATACGGTAACTACAATAACTAGAGATGGGCACAAAACAAAAAGAAGACATGCTGTTTTGTAACGTTATGAAACATTACAAAATGAAATGAAACAGACAAACATTATCAAGTAATGAAACAAAATGCCAATTTTCTCTTTCAGAAATAAAACATTTTGTCCTCCCTTGTCAGAATATACCAATACCATCCTAGGGAGTCAGGGCAGCAGGATGGAAATTGAGATCTGTGTGCAGAGCGATGGGACCTTTTTGAAAAAAAAAAGTATACATAAAAAGGAAACCTTACATGAAAAATCGCCTCAATACCAATCTTGATACTAAATCTAAACACAGTACAAATTCAATCTACTATGTGTTAAAGTCTATTAGCAGCTTCTTTCTCATAGAAAACATATAGAGGTCTCCAAGATTCTCTTTCCTTCTGTAGGTCTTTCTCTTTGAGTATTTCTGAGAAAATGTCCATTTCTGCTGTTTCCAAATATCTGTCCAAAAACTCCAGTCATTCCAGTAGTTCCTTTTCTTTCCAGTATTTTGCCAACAAAATCCTAACTATAGTTAACATATACATTAATAAATGTTTCTTGTCATGATCTTTGATTTCCAGTGTAATATTTAGCAAAAAATATTTCTGGCTTGGATAGGAGGGGAGGAAAAATTTGGAGGTGTAGCTTTTGGTGATCTATCAAGAACATCTCTTTTTCCTTTACATTCTGACGTGCGCGCGCACACACACACACACACACACACACACACACACACACACACACACACACACACACACACAGAGAGAGAGAGAGAGAGAGAGAGAGAGAGAGAGAGACCCAATTCTGTCATCATAAGGGAATAATTTATTTAATTTATTTTTAAAACATTATATTCTGCTTTTCTCCCTGAAGCGCAAGACAGATAAATAAATAAATCATCTCTCATGGAATTTGGTAGAGGCTATGGTATGGATTATTTCTTGCAGGATATGGTAGGATTTGCACTGTGAGAGGTTCACCAACTATTTTTGTAGTCCCTTATGATCTGCCAGCAATGTTCAGGTGGTCTAGGGAGAGGTTGTGAATACCTGGTCATAATTTAATTTCCCTTCCCAGTGCTGGAGTTTGAGACCACTTCAACCAGAGCAGTGTATTGACCATTTGCATTTACCAGGAGGCAAAGTGTTAATACTATTTGAGGATCAGCAGCTTCACTGTCTGTTTTGAAGAGCTTAATTATCATATATACTAAAGTATAAGCTGACCCAAGTATAACCCGAGGGCCTAATTTTCCCCCCAAACTGGGAAATCTTATTGACTTGAGTATAAGCTAAGGGCTTGTTGTTGTTGTTGTTGTTGTTGTTGTTGTTGTTGTTGTTGTTGTTGTTGTTGTTGCACTCGAGTATATATGTTATACCAACCAAGCTCTAAAGGGGCCGGGGGTAGTAATTGGCAACATGTGCAGGGAGTGTGGAGGCAATTAGGGAGTTAATACCATAGAGTAAACTCCCTGATTGCCTCCACAGTCCCTGCACAGTTTCCAATACTACCTCCAGCCCCTTTAGAGCTTCATAACTCAGACCCCTTACCCCAAAATGTTTCCAAATTTCAGGAGTTCCTTAAAATTGCTTTCTGAAGGAGTCCCAAGGTAAGTAAATTTTGATTGCATATTTTTTAAAATAATTTTGAGTGCTACCTTGGGGCACCAAGGTAGCAGGGGTATCTTCTGGAAGTGATTTTAGGGAACCCTCTGAAATTTGGAAACATTTGGGAGTAAGGGGAGGTAAGCTATGAAGCTCCAAAGGGGATGCACCTAAACCTCATTGGAATCATATGGGAAGTAGAGGCACCACTATTGCTCACCTGATCAGAACTTGCCCTCTGCCACCCTCCCCAAGCCCTCTGAGCACCCGATTCCCCCAAAAAAACTGGGAAACAATAAATTATTGACTTGAGTATAAGCCATGGGAGTTTTTCTTCAGCCAAAAATAAGGACTGAAAAACTTGGCTTGTACTCCAGTATCTACAGTACATTCTATTTCAGCTTTAACAAACTGTATCTTTAAAACACCTACATATAAGAAGAAAACAATCTAAGCAAAAATGAAATATGAAGCATTAAAACATGAAATAAATAGAATCTCAAGTGAGGATCTGGGGGGGAGCCTATTATTCTCATTTTTGTAGGATATTTGCCAACATTCTTGTTCTGAGCTAGTTCAATAGCAGATTGTATATGGGGCTTTTCCTTTCCATATGGAAGTATGGGTTTGTGTGTGTTTGCCCTGCACAATGCATCACAAGCCTTGTTGATATGTGTGCTATTCTCAAGACAGAAATGCCACTGCACTGAATTTCTTTTGTAACCTGGTTTTATATGGTACAAAAGACAGGAGCAAAATGGGACCACAAGCAAATGGGAGCTTTATACAGAGTGGGAGCCTTTTGCTTTTCCATCTAACATGAGGTGGAGCAGAAGGTCTTTGTGGTTTTCATCAGCATAACAGCCACACAAAGATTCTTGAGATCAACAATTCTACACCCACCCATACTGCACATTTTAAAAAGTGCTCCATTCCATGTTGTCATCTTTGATTATTATTATTTTTTAAAATGATGTAGTATCATTTGTATGCCTGGTGAAAATTAAAAATAAATGAATAAATTAAAGACTGAAAAAGAAACACTGTCAGCTATTTAGGGATGCCACCAAATGTATAGATGCAGTACCAGTGCTGGTGTGTGTGTGTTTGGTTTGGTTTTTGGTTTTTGGTTTTTGCATATGGCTCCCCCTGCATACAAATGCATGCCTAGAAGCACCTATGACTGTTACTACTTGTAAAGGTAACATGTCACTGCAAATCAGCTGACTGCTAGCTTTCACTAATGAGCAAATGCATTAGGCTTGCAACCTTATTCCAACACACAGAGAGAAAGCCTTTCATCTTAAAAAAATGAGCAATATACAGTAAGAAACTCATGAAGCTCTCTGGGAGACTGACAAGTGATGCAGTGTGGCTTCTCTAACTGATGTCACAATTCCTATAGCTAGAAAGAAAGGAAGGAAGGAAGGAAGGAAGGAAGGAAGGAAGGAAGGAAGGAAGGAAGGAAGGAAGGAAGGAAGAAAGAAAGAAAGAAAAAGAGAAAACGGGAGGAAAGTGTGTTGCTAAGCAACACTATGTATATAATTCACTTTCTTTTCAATTTGGGATTAAACACATCTGTTTTTGCCTTCATCTCTAATATATACTTACATTTATTTGCTTTTGAGGGCCAAGATTCAGTATCAGATATGGAAAAATATATTGAAAAGCTTAGGGCATGGTTTAACAATGTAAGGCATTGTTTTTGCTGTATAATTCAGTGGAAGACCTACTCAATGCCATTCGGCAATGGCTGAGTCATTTTTGTTCTCACGAAAAAGAGAATTAACCTCATGGAAGAATTTCTGGTCCTACATGTTGCTACCAATAAAACTAAGGAGTGTTGGTTTACTCAATTCAGTGAAGCCGAAGACACCATGTTAGTAACCCTAAGCATGACCATTTGGGTAGGTTCAGTTCAAACAAATGAGATTCTTTATACAGAAAGATTGGCACCAATCTGAAAAGCTTTCCAAAATCTGCTACTTGAGCTAAACTGGACTGCAGGGCTGGTAATGCCCTATATATTGTGGGAAGAAAGTATTTTGATCCATTTGATTTGATTTCATTCCATTTTTACTTGCGCTATGTCTTTGTACTTGGCTTATTCTTGCTCATGCCCTGATGAATTGTGTATATAAAGCTGCATTTGCTGGTGAGTCTTCGTTGCTGGAAGCAATAAACAGGCCACATTTCACACCCCTGCATGCATATTTTTGGGTCTCTTCTAATACACACCATTTTCAGTTGTTTCCAATTTATTCCGAGGCATCATGTTCATTTCTGTCTTTTTAACCCTGGGAAAAGAAGAGAACATCAGAGATTCATTACCAAAAGCAACAGGATGAAGTCATAAAATATACTTTACATTTTGAATATCAAAAAGGCCATTGTTTTAAGATGATGGCAAACTTCATTCCTTGGCATTCCAAGATAATATTATTAATTATTATTTTAACATTTATTCCCATTGTGCCTTTAATAATTAAAAACAAGATCTGGCACACAATTTACAAAACAGAGACTTATGAAAAATAAAGGCATATTGGTAGCTTCCTTGTTGGTTTACTAATAAGTGTTGAGTAGAGAGAAACACTGGAAGAATTCCCCCAGCATACATGGCCTGTGTTTTACTACGCTTTTCAGACTAATCTAATTTTCCACTGGAAAATGGCTTTTCATAAATATTGGCCTAGGATTATAACCCTGTAAAACAAAACTTGTGTTTTAGAGCTGTTCTCCTCCCTTCCCATTTACTCCTAATACTCAGAACTAATATTTTGGACATCAGACCCAAGCCAGGGTGCAAAAGACATAACCAGAAACTTTTCATAGGTTTGAAGGGTCTAAAAATAGACATTTGTTTTCATTTTACAAAATGTGTGAAATTGCAAAACAAATTGGCAAATTTGGTCTCCTAAAGTAAACAAAGTGCTGTTAATAGCAACACTGATTTTCATTTAAAACTAATTTAATTACATGAGTGGGAATCAGAGGTCAGGCCTCATTGGTAGCTTTACCGCTTGTCCAAGATTTTCAGATACTAAACACATATAATAAAGCCCCTTGTAACGTCCCTTCCTGCCTACTACAAAAAGTGCTGTTTTTGACTGGGGGAGAAGGGACCTACAAGAAATTTCTCAGTCCAGGTTTGCAAGGCTGCCTCCCCCACACACACACTGCAAGGCAAACAGCAGGAATTCCTTCAGAAAACAAACACAAGGAAAGCTGAAACTGTGACAAGGGGAGGGAAGAGAGCTCTTTGTTAGATAGCTTGCTCTCTGTGGTGCTGCTGCAAACGCTGCTACCCCTTTGTCTTCCTCTTCTCCTTTCCTCTTCTTCTGGAGGCTGAGCATCATCAAGACGTCAGGGTTCTTCTTCCTGCTGCACTTTTCTTTCTATTTATTTATTTATTTATTTATTTGTTATATTTGTATCCCGCTTATCTTCTAAAATAGAACTCTAAGCGGCGAACAGCGGGCGACCAAGCGCCGATCAACAACCAACAAAATACAATATTCAAATAAACATCATCAATATAAATAGGTATAAAACATAAAATCCTGGTGCATCCTAATACGCCAAAAGGCGTAGGTCCCAGCAATTAAAGGCACCAATGATCAACAATTAATAAATTCAACAAGTAAAAAAAGAAAAAATAAATAAATAAATTCAACAGCGATGGCAGGATAATATTGATATTATATAATATATTATATAATATAGATATTGCTACCTGGACTGGCCAGGTCTAGTGATCTTTGCTTTCCCTTTCTCATTTATGTGGACAAAGTTTTCTGCACCTTATGAGTTTTATGATTTCTTCCTCTTTCTTCACTTGTCTTAGTATTTATTCATTTTGTGGGTCACACTTTAATCTGGAGAAATAGTGAAACATCCTTCAATGAACTCACATTTCAGAAGTCAAACTAATTCAGTGCTCTAGAGCAGAGCCAATAATACATTGCAAAGCAAAGTTCCATTGTACAGGATGTGCCTACTATTCTGCTGGACTTTGGTATGGCTGAGGACATTGTCTTGTGTTACCAGTACTGAAATAAGATAATCGCCATCAATCCCTTAAGATTCTTTTTGTGAAATAAGGGCAGGTGGAATCTTGTCCTTCATTCTGGACATATGCTGGACAAGGCCTGGATAACAAAACTAATGTAACCATATGAGAGGGGTAATCATTGAGTCTTTATCTGTGTCCTCAGTTCAGCAGATCTTGGGTGACATACTGCTGTATATACAGTTGTGTTTTTTATATATTCTGAACAAAAGTATTCTGTGAAGGATGTATATAAATGACAGGTAGCAGCAGAGTCAAAAGTGGTAGGATTAATCCATCTTTCTCTGTTACTCCCAATCATTTTCTTTCCTACACCATGTCCTGCTAAGGGACAGATGTATTACTTTTGCCAAAGGCCTAGGCTCTTGGTTGCAAAGAACATTTGAAACTAGGTGGAGGGCTATGCATGGATAAACATATACAAAGGGCTTAGAACATTCATTTCATTAAGTGGTTAATTCCTGTTACTTGTTACAGTGTTTTGAAAATTACAGTAATTCATTGCTGTTACTACAATGACTCAGAAAGTAACTAAATGCACTGCTAGTTACTTTTCTGTTTTTTTGCAGTTTATTTATTTCAGAAAACTAGGACTGATAGGAAGATATCATAAAGCCTGAAAATGCATTTTACATTAAAAATCATTCTTAAAGTGTGTGTTTTAAAGGTAACTAAAACCACTATTTTTTCCATCCATAATGTAAGTACTTTTCACTCATTGCATTACTTTTGTGAGGCAGTGTTGTTACAGGTCTTTGTTACCCAAGATTTGTACACATGCGTTAATGACCAGGTTCATATAACACTTGAAGAGGCTTAAAAATGAAGCATGGGTGTAAAGACATGAAGTTTCAAGGCATAACTTCCACTCTGATAAAGCTATTGTTTTTATTTTAACTTATACCCCCAAATATGCTGGAGTGTGAAGAAAAGCTAAAATATGTGTTGAACTTGATAAATGATCATGGTTTAGTCCTTTTTTTTTTGTGCCAGGATCTTTCTTGGAATGTGGGAATGAAGTGAGCTCTAGTGGGCTGCTTCTGAATATTTTAAATGTACATTCCCTTCACCATGAAGTATTCATCACCACTTCCCATTTGTACAAGATGAATGATAATTTCCGGTCCAAGAGCAAAAGAAAAGAAAATACCTCTTATGTAATGCCTAAAGAGAGTCATCAACACATGATATAATGATGACGGCTAACACAGCTTTTTTAAAGGGTTTAGACAAACTTCTGGAAGATCTCTCTTTTAGCTTTCAGCTATGTCAAGTAGGACTGTAACAAAGTCTTGTAGGGAGAAGTAGAATGGACTATTCTTTTTTTTTAAATTCCAGCTCAACAGTTATGCTATTTTTCAAGAAACTCAAATCAATTCCTTTCCTATTTTGGTTTCATCCCCACCCCACTCAATCTTCACCAGTCAGTCACAGTTCTCTGGCTTCTTAGTCTTCATTGGGCTGCTTCATATTTCCATGGGACTTCTTCAAAAATAGTTTTAAAACTTCTTATGTACGCCCTGTGCTTTCTTAGAACATTCTGCCTCTAACACCAGTGATGCTGTTTGAAGTCCTGTGCCAATGGTGCCATTTTGCTGCACATAGCGCGTGGTTACATTATGAAACTGAATCAATAGCTGGATTGGGGTTTTGAAATCGGGTTCAGATCACATGGTAGTCACATGATGTGTGCATCCTCTTGAAAAACCTTAATCTATTTTTAAGCCAGGATGTCTTCTGATGTTGGGAAAGATTGAAGGCAAAAGGAAAAGGGGACGACAGAGAATGAGATGGCTGGATGGTGTTTTTATGCAACAACATGGATTTGACCAAACTCCGGGAGGCAGTGGAGGACAGGAGGGCCTGGCGTGCACTGGTCCATGGGATCATGAAGAGTCGGAAATGAGTTAATGACTGAACAACAACAACAAATGGCTCCAAAATGGCAAAATCATTCATAAAAATCAATTTGACATTCAAGTTAAAATAATTGAGGTGGAAGAGTAGCTCATTTCTAATCAAGATAATGCTATTGCCTGTCAAAACAGCCCACTCCATGTGTGTCATGTACTCACTTTTTAAAAAATCAATTTAAAACTTACTAAACCTGATTCAGATACATATTTCCCCCCTTAGTGGTACACCATTCAAGGACTATCATACTGGGAAAGCTCACTCTTAGTATATAGTATATAGTATATTTTATCAAACTTCCAGCCAGACATACTGCCAGGTGGCCCCAGGGCCTTTTACGTATGACCCCAGCCTCCTCACACCTTCCATCATTTTGTAACTTTGGATGTTATCAGTGCAAGAAAGCCATTCCAGTTTAAAGAAACCCATGTTCCAGTTAAAGAAAAGCCCACATTTTCTGCAACCATTACAACAATTGTGGCCTTAAAGCAGCATCTGGAAATATATGCAAATTAGCAAGTCAGCCTCTTTGACCATACCCTCTCTCCCTTTAGCCCCATCCTGTGGAAGTGTGGCCTTCAAACTCCCAGTAAATCTGAAAAATTACCCGCAGCATGAATGAGGTTGCTTTCCCATAAGCTGCCATGATTCACCATTCTAGTAAAGCTCACATTGCCACAACACAACATTTATGAAATATCAGGTGGAAGTAGTGACTCTCTATGGGTGCTTTTACACAACCCCTAAAATCTGAGGCAAAGGGCTCCCAGATGCGGAGCTTAAAATTGTATTCCCACCAGCTCTGGACTTTAAACAAAATAAAGTATGACATAAGAACATAAGAAGAGCCATGCTGGATCAGGCCAAAGGCCAATCTAGTCCAGCTTCCTGTATCTCACAGTGGCCCCACCAGATGCGTTTGGGACCGCATGAGACTAGATATCTGTCTCCTGATACCACTCCCCTGCATCTGGCCCTTGAACTACCCTGGTTTTAAGCCTGGAGATTACACATCTCCATCATGGTTTGTAACCTGTGATGGACTTTTCCTCTAGGAATCTGTCCAATCCCCTTTTGAAGGCATCCAAGCCAGATGCCATGACCACATCCTGTGGCAGGGAGTTCCATAGACTAACAACGCGCTGGGTGAAAAAATATTTTCCTTTGTCTGTTCTTACTCTCCCACCCTCAATTTGACTGTATGTCCCCTAGTTCTGGTATTTTGTGAGAGGGAGAAGAGCTTCCCTCTATCCACTTGACACATGCCCTGCATTATTTTGTATGTGTCAATCATATCCCCCCTCAGGTGCCTTTTTTCCAGACTAAAGAGCCCCAAATGTTTTAGTCTTTTTTCATAAGGGAGGTGCCCCAGCCCAGTAATCATTTTAGTCGCTCCTCTTCTGCACCTTTTCCAGTTCCACTATGTCTTTCTTGAGATGCGGTGACCAGAATTGTACACAATACTCCAGGTGCGGCCTTACTATTGTTTTGTATAACGGCATTATAATGTTGGCTGTTTTATTTTCAATCCCCTTTTTGATAATCCCTAGCATGGAATTGGCCTTCTTTACCGCTGCCACACATTGGGGAGACACCTTCATGGAGCTGTCCACCAGCACACCAAGATCTCTTTCCTGATCTATCACGGATAACTCAGAGCCCATGAGTTGATAGATAAAGTTTTGATTTTTTGCCCCAATATGCATGACTTTACATTTGGCTACATTAAAACGCATTTGCCATTTCGTAGCCCATTCCCCCAGTTTGGAGAGATCCTTCTGGAGCTCTTCACAATCTTCTCTGGTTTTTACCACACGGAAAAGTTTTGTGTCATCTGCAAACTTGGCCACCTCACTGCTTATCCCTGTCTCCAGGTCATTTATGAACAGATTGAAAAGCACCGGCCCCAGGACAGATCCCTGGGGCACACCGCTTTTCACCTCTCTCCATTGTGAAAATTTCCCATTGACACCTACTCTTTGTTTCCTGCATCTCAACCAGTTCTCAATACATAAGAGGACCTGCCCTCTTATCCCCTGACTGTGCAATTTTCTCAGCAGCCTCTGGTGAGGGACTGTGTCAAAAGCCTTTTGAAAATCCAGATAGACTATATCCACCGGTTCACCCAAATCTACAAGCCTCTTGACCTTTTCAAAAAATTCTAAAAGATTTGTCAGACAAGACTTACCCTTGCAGAAGCCATGCTGATTTTCTCTCAGCAAAGTTTGTTCTTCTATGTGTTTTAAGATTTTCTCTTGGATGAGGCTTTCCACCATCTTCCCTGGGACAGATGTAAGGCTAACTGGCCTGTAGTTTCACGGGTCCCCCCTCCTTCCTTTTTTAAAAATTGGTGTGACATCTGCTATCCTCCAGTCCCCCAGCACTGTGGCCATTTTAAGAGACAAGATGCATATTATCGTTAAGAGATCTGCAATTTCATTTCTCAGTTCCCTAATAACCCTTGGGTGGATGCCATCTGGGCCCGGTGACTTGTTAATCTTCAATTTATCAGTTAGTCCTAAAACATCCTCTTTTTTAACCTGTATTTGATTCAATTCCTTAGTCAAGAGGGGCCGTTCAGGCAGCGGAATCTGCTCAAGGTCTTCTGTCATGAAGACAGATGCAAAGAACTCATTTAATTTCTCCAAGTCCTCCTTAATCTCCCCTTTTCCTCCCTCACCATCCAGGGGGCCAACTGGTTCTCTGGCAGGTTTTTTACTTCTAACATATTTAAAGAAGCTTTTATTATTACCCTTTATATTGCTAGCCATGCGTTCCTCAAAATCTTTCTTTGCCTCTTTTATCATCTTCTTACATTTCTTTTGCCAGAGTTTGTGATCCTTTTTATTTTCCTCATTTGGGGAGGATTTCCATTTACAAAAAGACCTCTCCTTGCGCTTTAGAGCCTCTCTAACTCCACTCATTAACCATGCCGGTGTCCTCTTGGACTTAAATGAGCTCTTCTTTCTTTGTGGTATGCACTTGAGCTGGGCCTCTCTTATCGTTGTTTTAAACAGGTTCCATGCACTCTGAAGAGATTGGATTCTTCCAATCTTCCCCTTCAGTTTCTTTCTAACTAGTTTCCTCATCTGAGGGAAGTTTGCCCTTTGAAAATCAAGGGTTTTTATGTCTGATTTGGTTGACACTCTTCCTCCAACATGCATGGCAAAGGAGATTGCAGCATGGTCACTGTTCCTCAGAGGCTCAGTGACATTCACATCCCTGACCAGGTCCTGAGTATCAGACAGTATTAGATCCAGAGTTGCCTGTTCTCGGGTGGACTCCATGACAAGTTGCTCTAAGGCACAGTCATTCAGCAAGTCAAGAAACCCAGTTTCTCTTTCTTGCCTGGAGCTCACATTGGCCCAGTCAATGTGGGGATAATTGAAGTCCCCCATGATTACTATCCTATCCTTCTGAGACACCTCCATGATTTGTCTCCTCATTTCAAGGTCCCCCTCAAGTTTTTGATCTGGTGGGCGATAGCATACCCCAACTATCACATCACTCCTTGGACCTGGTAGTTTAACCCACAGTGATTCTATGGTGGAGTCAGACCCTCTGTCAATCTCCATTCTGCTGGATTTTACCCTTTCTTTAATGTAGATGGCCACTCCCCCTCCAACCCGCCCCTCTCTATTCCTTCTATAGAGTTTATAGCCTGGGATTGCTGTATCCCACTGGTTCTCTACATTCCACCAGGTTTCTGTTATGGCTATTATATCAATGTTATCCCTAGCTGCCAAATGTTCAAGTTCTCCCATTTTTGATCAGAGGCTTTGACCATTTGCGTAGAAGCACCTGTACAGTGGGTTCTGCAACAACAGCTGCTGCTTTGTTCTTTCCCCCCATGGCTATTATTTTCAGTAGACAAACTATCACATTCCATTATTCTCCAGGTACTAATACCTGCTATGTCATCTCTATGTGATTCTCTACCCTTTCCAACCTCATTCCCTGTGGATGAGGTGTTCCGAACCGGATGCCACTCAGCTCCTGTCGGCTTTCCCCCAGTTATCAGTTTAAAAGGTGCTCTGCAGCCTTTTTGAGGTTGCGTGCCAGCAATCTGGTCCCATCATGATTCAAGTGCAACCCGTCCCTCCTGAACAGGTTTGGCTTGTCCCAAAATGTTCTCCAGTTCCTCACAAATCTAAAGCCCTCCTCTCGACACCATCGCCTCATCCGCGCATTGAGGCTTCTGAGCTCTGCCTGCCTAGCGGGTACTGCACGAGGAACAGGTAGCACTTCTGAAAATGCTACCTTGGAAGTCCTGGACTTCAATCTTCTTCCTAACAACCTGAACTTGTCTTCCAAGACTGACCACTTGGCCTTCCCGACATCATTGGTACAAACATGTACCATGACCACTGGCTCCTTCCCAGTTCTCTCTAACAAGCTATCTAGATTTCTTGTGATGTCTGCAACCTTTGCACCTGGCAGGCAAGTGACCATACGGTTATCATGCTCATCACAAATCCATCCCTCCGTATTTCTAATTATAGAATCCCCTAGCAGAAGGAGCTTCTCTCCTGCAGCCTGTTCTTCTTCATGTACCTGATCCTGTATCTCATCAATTGTGATGAGGGAGAGTTCCTCAGGTGGAACCAGTTGTTTCTGTATGTGTGCCTCATGAGGTGTGATGAGGGAAAGAGCCTCAAATTGATTGTGCAATATGAGACTCTGAGCGATCCCTTGGCCTTCTACTCCTTTGAGTCACATTCCTCCACACATCTACCTCCTGGGTTGGGGAAGTGATTACATCCTCAGAAGTGTGCCCTGTCTCTTCTTGGACCTGGATAGTTTGTTCTGCTCTGTCCAAGAACTGCTCAAGCTCCTTAATATGTTGCTGGTTCGATATGCGGGCCTCTAGCTCCTGGACCTTCTCTTCTAATAGTGCAACCAGCTTGCACTTGCAGCAAGTGTAGTTCTCTGTGCGTTTTGTCAAGATGACAAACATGGCACAAGTGTTACAGGTAACTACAGCTGCTCCCTCAGACTCCATTTTCATGAGTGCAGTATTCTGGGCCTTGAAGATTTTACAGTGTTACTAGCTACTACTCTAGAAATAATAATCTAGTACCAATGTTCCTTTTTTATGTTAAAAAATAAAGTCTTGGGCTGGTCAACCAGCCCTAGCTGAACTGCTCCAACCCAGAAACTTACCAGTGCTGTCTTCTTTCTCTTTTTCTCTCTCAGCAGTAGCTCTGCTTGGATTCACACCCAGGCTCAAATGCCCACCTAAGCGCTTCCCAGCACATTTTCCAAGTACCTGGTCTCCGAAGGTGAAAAATTTCAGATGCGGATGTAAAGCAGTGAGTGCCGGGCTCTCCTCGCCTTGTTTTTTTTTTTTTTGCCCCCGCCCCTTTAAGAGACTGAAAGAGACTGGAATGGTTCCCGGAGCAGCTCAACGGCAGAGAGCAGGTGAACCTGCATTCCTTTCTCCCTTTTTTTCTCCTTCCCCTCATGCAGACAGGAGCAAGGAAGGGCAGAGGGGTGGGAACATAGGAAGAGCAACAAACCCCCAAGATCTCTGGTCCGAATTTAAGTTGCCAGTGGATCTTAGGGGTCATGTAAAAGCACCCAAAGTTGCAGAGGCAAACAAAACATCAAAAAAAAAAAAACCAGATAGCTTTATGGTAAGAAACAAACGTGGATGCTATGGTTGTGTTCTTGAAACAGGACATTGCAGGACACCAGTGGGCATGTTTTATTTTGTGATAAACTGGAGAACTGAGACACATGTCCCTTCATTCTCTTGTGAGTAGATTTCCCTTTCAGCTTGTGTGTATTTGTGTTGTTGATGACAGATGCAGTTGAAAGGGAGGTCAAGGCAGTGGGGGCAGAATGGGGCTGCATCCCAGTAACTCTGGAAACAAAATCCAAGGTGTACCATAAAAATGAGGACAAAGAAACGACCTATAATGAAATTAAGTGAAATACAATAGAATAAAAATCTCTTTCTGGATTTTCCCTGTAGCATTTAAACAGAACTTAGCTGTGGGTTTTTCAGTATTGAGTACCAAAGTTAATGCCAGAAGCAGATCCCGCCTGTCTCGTGCTCATCATGTGAGTGTCAAGGTCTTAGACTGGTTACTGTGAGGAACAGGACACTGGATTTCTTCTAATCTAGCAAACTAATTCTTATGATTTTAGTATATCATGCCCAAGGAGACTAATTACAGAAATTCAACACATCTCTGTTGAGTAAATCATTTTGTCTGGAGTGTCAATAATTGCATATCTAATAGTTTTCATTTAGTTAAAATGTTTTGAAACAAACTCAAATATGTCTCATGACCACCCCTACCCAACTCTCTGCATTGCTAGACAGACAGCCGACAGGGGCTAACGTTATGCAGCAAGATAAAATCACAGCATTTACAGTGCATAGAGATTTGCTGAGATTTGCCATTTAGGCATGCAAATCAGATTTTAGCCTAAAGTCATGAGAGATTTACACTAAACCATCTCCAAAATTTGTAATGCATTAAAATAGTGACAGCAGCTACGGAGTTGAATTTTGGATGTGCTGTTATTACTCGAGTGGTTTTTCTACCATCATCACTGCTCTTGCTCACAATTCGCTGTGAGAAAGAGAGGAAGTGTCGCTCGCCAGCGGTACATTTTAAATGAACTTACTTGCTTGGCACTTTCCACAAAGAGATGAAACTGAGCTTTTATACTAAGCAGTTTGTCATTAATGAACCGTATTGTCAGGGGTGGCATGTAATAATAATACAGTAATTATTATTATGTGCAACCCTTCCCCATTTTTTTTACATGTAGAAGACTCAGAAATGGTTTATCATGCCCTTCTTCTAGGAGCACTCTGGGACTTTGCAACTTGTCCAAGGCTACACAGGCTGGCAGTTCCTCTATGAGCCACAGTGGAGGATCAAATTTCTGATCTCTGACTTTGCAGCCAGACACCTGCCTTTGTTGAACTACCCAGCTAGCTGGAATGATTTTCTAGACATGGGCACGACCAGAAAAAATGACGTTTCGAGTTTTCGTTTGTTGGAACGGGTCAGTTTCGGCTCATTTCCGTTTGTCACAAAATTTTTCAAAAATTTGTCGTTTCTGTTTGTCGTTCGTCGATTCCACCGTGATTTAGTGCAATTTGACTTCCCAGAGCATAGGGACGTCCAGCAATCAGGGTTGGCGCTAGGTGTTTTTGCACCTTAGGCGGCGGGCAGGGTGGGGGGCAGAGGGAGGTGCAGGCAGGTGGTGGTGGCGGGGGGCATGGGTGGGCAGTGGCCGCGGGCCGGTGAGTGGGCAGGCAGCGGCACGGGCGGACGGACGAGTGGGCAGTTAGGATATCACTTAGGAAGGATAGAGGTTCTGTTCTTGGCTTGCACCCCAAATGTGTGTGTGTGCAAGCAAATTGAAGTTGGGAAAATAGAAAATAAATGGTAGTATATAATTTATTTTTAAAATAAATCCACACCTCCCACTCCCAGTCGAACCTCCCCCTTTATCCAATATCAGAAAAAAATCCTCAAACTGCCAGAGAAGAAATAAAGAATAAACTGCTATTCCCTTCAGCAGACAAAGCTGCAAGGAATCAAAGAAATTATTTTCTAAATTCAATTTCCTCCCTGCCTGCCTAACTTAAATCCTAAAGCCTCCAGCCTTCCTCCTCAATCTCGATTGGATCACACCAGCACCAGCAGCCAGCCCTCCTCCCTCAACCACATCCATTTTCTGGAAGGTGCCTCGGCTTTTTATGCCCTCCGAGACATCCAGAAGTGTCATCCATTGGTGGAATGGTTCAAAAAATTGCATGGTCCCATCCCATGCCCAGCCCAAATGGGCAGGTCTAAAAAATAAAAAAAAAATAAAAATCAATACGTTTTATTGCTATAAAAACCCACTGCTGCTACTATAAAAATTCTGGCATTTAAAATAAATAAATTTCACATGTTTCTGTGGTGATTCAGTGTCCAAAAAAGAAAAATGCCATTTTGGTCCCCCATCTTCATGGCATGCAGAGAGACAGACCAGCCCAGGACAGGAGAAGAGGGGGGAAGGCTGGGGATTGAAACCACCCCTCTGGTAGGTGGCAAAGCCTCAGGCAGGCATATTTTCGCCTTTTTTTTTGCCGGGAGTCGGGGATTTTTTCTTTTAAAACTGTTTTCTGTGCTTCGCACATCGTCATTAACAAAGGCTTGTGAAAACACATCAAATTTTTCCTGGTTCAGCTGACAACTGGTTGCCCCATTTGATAACTCCCAAAATGACAATTTCGCCAAGTCATGCCCATGTCTATGATTTACAAGTATCTACTAAGGCAAAAGCTGCCTAGATGCCCTAAGCACATCCGATCTTGCCTGATTTCGGAAGCCAAGCAGGGTCGGCCCTGGTTAGTACCCTGTACTATGCTGAGGCACCTGGAGTAGGAACTGGCAAACCACTCCAGTATTCTCTCCATGGATATGGAGTCACGAAGAGTTGGTCACGACTGTAACAACACAACACACACTAAGGCAGAGGGGAATTCTGCTCCCTTCCTACCCCAGACTCCTTGGCAAAAGGAGGGAAAGAGGATGTCACCAACCTGGGAAGGGCAATTCACACTGCAATGAATAATGCAGTCAATTGACACCCACCCCCCGTTTTTACAGAATTTCTTAAAATGTACTACACAGTCATTAAGTAAGGCTTGTGCTATCACATCACCCCCATCCTGGTTCAGCTGCACTGGTTGCCCGTTGCCTCCCAAATGAGGTTCAAGGTGTTGGTTTTGGTTCACAAAACCCTCCATGGCTTGGACCCTGTCTATCTGACAGAGCGTATCTCCATACGCTCAGACCTGGCCCGGCCCACCCGTCACTCTGAGGCCCCCTCGCTCCAGAAGGCCACGCCGAGGGAAGCCCGTAAAACATCTACTCGTAACCGGGCTTTCTCGGTGGTTGGTCCGTCCATTTGGAATGCTTTGTCGGGCGAGTTGCGGCAAGCTCCATCGCTGGCATCCTTTAAGAGAGCCTTAAAAACATGGCTATTTAAGGACGCCTATGGAAACCTCCAGGGGTAATTCTTCTTCTTCTTTTCCTTTTCCTTTTGTTGCCCGCCTATTTTGGCTTGCCGTCCTGAATAATGCTGTTCTTGGTTTTTATTGTTTTTATCTCTTGTATTTACTATTGTATCATGTAAACTGCACTGACTCCCTGTGGAGAAATAGGCTGCGGTATATAAGTTCAAAAATAAATAAATAAATAAATAAACTTGGGAAAGCTACTTTTTGGGACTATAATCCCCATAATCCCCAACACACCTTGGCTTGGGAATTCTCAGAGTCATCACTGGGGGGGGAGGAGGAAGTAGCTTTCCCAAGCTCTGAGGGTTTTTGCCTTTATCCCTGAAGATGCTGGAAGAAAAGGCGAGAAAGCTGGACTTCATGGACTTCGCCTGTAACCTATTTTTGCGACTGTATTTTGTGATGGCCACGCGGCTCAACCTCCTTTTTGCTTTGATGGACTTCATAGATCCAGTGTCTCATGTTTAGCTGTCAGGATATTTATTTGTTTTTGTTCAGCAATTCACTGAGTACCAGAGCTGCAGGACTACAATTCAAACCAATTTTGATTCCATAAAAATAGTCCTAATAGCCAAATCAAATGTGCAGCAGGCACAGACCATCGGTAAGTGTTCAGTTGTTTGAAAGCAAATGTGCCACACACGCAATGGGGGCTGCTGAGTTGCTGCATTCAGGAGAGTGTATGTATATCTTTGATGACACCAATTTATGGATAACCTAGTTAGGGCATTCCTTGCCCTGTTTGTTTTGCTAACCTTTGCCTTTGATAAAGAGCAATGTGAGGGTTTTATTTATCTTAGGAGGCAAATGAGTGGGTGAACAAGCCAAGGATCTGTTCTCTTTTACATTACTCACATAAAAACAGGTAGAACTCAAGGCTAAGTTCTGGCGCTCATAATACTCTACCCTTAACAACCAAACAAGCTTCTCCTGAATACTGGAGGCAGCAGTAACAATCCAAACCATAGCTAGGATCATGCAATGATCATTTGATAAGGGCCATTTTCCACATTATAGTAGAAAAGATCAACTGAATGCTGTATCTGTGGTCACAGCCAGTGTGAAGTATTGTGGCTTGACTATTGTCTCAGTGTCCTTTACAGCTGATATGATTTTATAAGCATGAGAAAAGTCAAATTATTATAAGCATTAAAATATTAACAGACCCGAATGTGCTGACAAAGCATAAGGTCTCAGTGACCCAGCAAGACTTGGCATAAGAGCAAGTGCGGAGGTGTCATTTTGCTGAGAACTAGAGATGGGCACGACTAGGGAAAATGACGTTTTCGGGTTGTCGTGTGTCGGAGGCAGTCCGTTTCGGCTCCTTTCCGTTTTTCGCGAAATTTTGCAAAAATTAGTTAGTTCATTTTTTGTTTTTTCGTTGTCGTTAGTACTGGTTTGGGGGGGGGTAGCGGGCTCCTGGAGGGAGCTGCAGGAGTCAGCCAGAGCCACAAGTGACGGACTGGCATACTCTTTGCACCCGCTGTGTCTCACGTACTTGCATGTAGTGCAATGCAAGTAGATCTGGCTTAGGGTTAAGACGGGTTAGCACAAGGGCTAGGGTTAGGCTAGTTATGGGTGAGGTTAGAGTGAGTATTGGGGTGCACCTCTGGGTGCCTCTCTGACCCACTTAGAAGGACAGTGTACTGGCGTATGGGTTAGGCTTAGGCTTAGGGTTCGGGTTTGGGCTACGATTAGTGGGCTGTTTATGCCCGCTTGGCACATCCCAGAAGTCTCTGTGGTCAACCTGGCCAAGTGGCCATGCGATTGGTGGAAAATTTGCATGGTCCATTCCCATGGGCGAGCCCATCATTGCAAATGTGCAGGTGTAAAAAAATAAAATAAAATAAAATAAAATAAAATAAAATCAACGGAGACTTTTTTTTGCAAGAAAAACCCACTGCTGCTACTGTAAAAATTCAAGCATTTAAAATAGCTAATTTTTGCATGTTTCTGTGGTGCTTTGGTGGGGTTTTGAGCAACAATTTCAAAAAAAATATTGCGGTCGCCATTTTGGATCCCCCGCACTGCATGGCAAATGGATGTGCCCTCCCAGCCTGGTACAGTCAGCAAAACCTGGCCATGCGATTGGTGGAATGGCTCCAAAACTTTGCATGGTCCACTCGCGCAGGTGTAAAAAAATAAAATAAAATAAAATAAAATAAAATCAACGGAGACTTTTTTTGCAAGAAAAACCCACTTCTGCTACTGTAAAAATTCAAGCATTTTAAATAGCTAATTTTTGCATGTTTCTGTGGTGCTTTGGTGGGGTTTTGGACAACGATTTCAAAAAAAAAAAAATTGCGGTCGCCATTTTGGATCCCCCGCACTGCATGGCAAATGGATGTGCCCTCCCAGCCTGGTACCAGCAGCGCAGCAGTAGCAATAGCCAAGGAGAGGGGGGCGGGGAACCCCCCCCAAATAAAACACCCTTCTGGCCTGGTAGGTGCCCTCAGACAGTTTTCGCCTACTTTTAGGGCCGGGAATCGGTTTTTTTTTTAACTTTTAAAAACTTTTTTTCTGTGCCGCTTGGCATTGCGCGATTGCCGCGATGCAAGTAACGAGCACGACAAATCAGACCAAAATTGTTCGTTCGTCGGTTCGAGCTCAAAGTCTGGCGGAGTAATTCCCGTTTCCGTTTCCGTAGAGTAACGGATACGAGTAACGGAAACGGAAACGGGAATACCGCTAAGTCGTGCCCATCTCTACTGAGAACAACATTTGGCGGTTAGCCAGGAATAAGGAACCAACTTGAACTATCAAAAAACTGGGAAATAGGGTCAAGTCATTCTGTCTTTGACAGCCAAATGGCTATAAGCCAAGAACACATGCAAGCAACAGGCACATGTAGGGGCGTACAAGATAACGTCAGTCTGAGATCATACTGACCATATAGAAGAGTATATAAATCATGGGAAACCATTTGAACCGTGTCCATACCAGCAGGGTGTGATCGGTACAATGGATAGACCCAGGCCACTCTGAACCCTTAAGCAACAGACTTAAGAATTCATACTAATCATATCTGTGTTTTGTGTACTGCTGGCTTGCTAATTACTTCCTATATTTCTGTATTCCTGTGAATGTCTAATAAAACCCTTGCTATATAACTAACTCTCAGCATGGCAATTTTTGAGGAACCATCTAAACTTATCAGATGGTGCATTGGCAATTTTTTAAAGAAACGTTTTAAACTCATCACAACCTTTGTAACACCAATCTTGAACCAACTGTACTGGCTTCCAGTTTGTTTCTGAGCTCAAGTCAATGCACCGGTTTAGAACGATGAAGGATATTTGAAAGTCCTCCTCTCTGCAATATCTACCTAGATCCTCAACAGAGTCTCTGTGGTGTGTCCCACCACTCAAAAAGAATAGAGTGGGGTTTGTGACACAGGACCTCCTCTGAAGCACCATCTTGATTGTGAAAGTCCCTCCCAAGGGAAGTCAGGCTGGCTTCATCCTTACTGAAGTTTTGCAAAACTATGCCATTCCAAAATGCCTTTGGTGTTTGAAATTTAGTTTTTAAAATAGCTTGAAATAATGATTCAAATTTGTTTTTAAATGTGTTTTATATCATATACATATCAGTTATAGGAATGTAGTGGATAGTCTAGGATTCAGGAGACCTCGCTTCAAATCCCTGCTCAGCCATGGAAACTCACTGAGGGAGTGGGACTGGTAAAATCACTCCTTAAATACCTCACTTATATTGAAATCTGTATTAGCATCACCATAAATCAGTTCCAGCTTGACATCACATACCAACAACAATGCATCAATTGTACGCCATTGTGGGAGCTCTGATGGATGGGAAAGCAGTTAAAATAATGCATGTTTTAAAAATGAATAAATAACTGATTGCTGATGATACCGTATGTACATTGTGCTTCTCTGCAGTGATTAAATCACAGGAAACCGCAAAAGTGATCCATTCCATTCTGATTATCTTTTGTGTTAGTCATCATAGATTTTATCTTCATTTGTAGTGAGTCAGCAATGTCTGTTTCTTCCCTCCCTAAATAACCTAAATAATAATAATAATAATAATAATAATAATAATAATAATAATAATAATAATAATAATAATAATAATAATAATAATAATAATAATAATAATAATAATGTTGTCCAGTGAATTTCAACATAACGGGTTTTCTGGGTACAGAATACTCAAAAGTGCTTTGCCCAAGGCTGCACCAGCTGGCTCTTCTCACATGTACATTTCTGAGCTCAAGTCAAGCTTTGAATTACAAAAATGTGGTGGCTCAGTGGGCTGAAACTATCGGCTGCAAGGTCGGCAGCTTGGTGGTTTGAATCCCGGGTGTCAAGCAGTGGAATGAGCTCCCACTGTTAACCCCAGCTCCTGCCAACCTAGCAGTGTGAAAGCATGTAAATGCAAGTAGATAAATAGGTACAGATGTAAAAAGCAGGAAGGTACGCAGTGTTTCCTGCACAGAAATGTGTTTGGCCATGCCAGCCACATGGCCACAGACTTGCACAACGCTGGCTCTTTGGCTTGGAAATGGAAATGAGCACCACCCCTAGAGTTGTACACGATTAACACACATGTGCGGGGAGAACCTTTATCTTTTACCTTGATAGCATTCAGCATTCTGAGGATACACAGATGCCCATGATACCAAAGGTTTCACTCTTGTCCCTATAGTAATGTGCTCTCAATTATAAATTTATAAATTCAACTATTTAAATTTAAACTACATTTATAATAACATTATTTTATTTCATTTCATTGACTATTGTGCTTCTTTTTCAGAGATTTCATCTGCAAAACTGGGTGTCATGGTTTCTGTGTTGGTTGGGTTGTATGCGCTTTAAGACAGAAACATTTTGTTCCAAAGTATGTGTAGCCTGCATGCTGTAATTGTAAACCGACCAGAGACTACTTGAAGTGGTATAGGGCGGTATATAAGAAGAACACTTTGCTTTGCTTTTTGCTGCATTTCTAAATCCTTTCGCTCAGCACTCAACCATATGGAATATGGATAGATGTCTTAAGAAACGGCTTGGCATGCATTCCAAAAGCCACATCAAGTCCAGCCGAGAGACTGAACTTTGGTGGGCTTCTCACGAAGCAGGCAAGCTTTCATTGCTAGTGTCAGTGAAATGTGCTGAAAACAGGAAGAAAATTAATCTCACCAAATGTACTCCTATTTGCATGTTGCCCATAAATAATACATACTCTGAACATTACTGCCTTCATTCCCATCCCCCAAAATATGAAATACTTCATTGCAGGAGAAATGCTGATGGAAACATTGTTGAACCCCCGTATAGCAGGGTTTACAGGTGATGAGGGCAGGAACTGTGGTGTCCCACCCCACCACCCACCACCCCTGATTTAGTGACACTGTTTTGGCTCTCATTTTCAGTTTGGAAGAATGAGGAGAGGAGACAAATACAGTTATGGCTACGCAAATATTGCATCCCCATTGTAAACAGTAGGGCTAATGTGGAATCTCACAACAGGATTTCATATTTTTTTAAAAAAACTTATTTATTTTATTTGCATCTGCTCTGCCCGTTAAAACAAAATTTTCCTAAGCCAGCCTTAGGAAAATATTCATGAGCTAAAGCTGGCAATAGAAAAATAATTATTTGAAAAACATTCTGTGAGGAGAGTTATGTGCTTCCCTACTGGATGCCAGTTAAAATGAGCTAATTTGTTTTACCAGTAGCTTAAGAAAACCCCAGCACAGCAGCAGGACAATTATATCCAGGTGCAAGGACTTAATTCAAGCAATTCTAGGTGGATCCTTCAGCAGCCGGCTCTATGGGCCCCATCCTTGGCTGCAGCGAGGAGCAGATGCCCTTGAAAAAAGGTTCTCCCTTCAGTCTTCGAATTCCATGCTTAAAATACCTTCCAAAGGGAAAGAAGAGGGAGAAGGAGTGATGTAAGCAGAAAATCAAACATAAGTGAAAATAAATAAATGCACAAGCAGCAAGTCCAAGGTGAATCTTAGTAAATCAGCTTCATTGGTTCTGTGGTTTCCGTCCTCTTATCACTTTTATATAGTGACATCTCAGACCCTGTGGGATGAGTGTATGCGTCTAAAATGCCCAGCCTTCTGCCCTGTCCTCATTGTTGATGAATAGAGGTCCGTTCATTTTTGGAGAATTGCTAAAAAAGGTAGAAATCCACCTCTCAGGATGCATGCATAGCCAGTAAGTGGCAATTTAAATTGTTTAAATGTTATATTCGAAATCAGTTTCTGATCAAAAGGAGCCGGCTTACTCAAAACTGCATCGGCGTGCGCATATGCTCATATCTACTACAAAGAACAAAAAGGGGCCAGGCATGCTTATTTGGTAGGAACAAAAGGAAGGCACGATAGCCATTTTCAGCATCATAGCCATGCTCCTTTATTACTCATCTGGCATCCTGATTCTGAGGATTAGCTGCAGCTGCATCAATCCCTTTTTCACGTATGACTGACTGAAGTTGGTGCCAGCTTCCACCGTGCCAAGAAGCCAGAATGGCCCATAAGATCTTGCTTGAGGGAGTTGGAAGCAAACAGCATGTTGGCCCTCGATGCAGCACAACAAGGGCTGGCAGAAAATAGCAGTATTGGAATTGGGGTGGGGGTGGGGATCAGCATCTGACCACCCAGAAAAGAGTCTAGGTGCTTATTTTTGCTCACACTTTGATGGTGATATTGATGCCATTCCATGAGCAGGCTGGCCCTTACACTTGACATTTAGGCAAGGTCAGTATTTGAGGTTTCATGAAAGAGATTCTTAGGTTGTTGTTGCGGTTGTTGTGCTGCTGGTGGTGGTGCCTATGGCTGTGGTTGTGGTTTTAATGCCTGGGAGGGGAGAAACACTCGGGGGGCTTTGTGCCTCATCTGTAGGGTTTCTGGCTCACCAGCAATGGATTCCCTGAGATTTCAGAGGCAAAACCTGACACCAAGTGGAAAACTGTTCCGATGTCACAGAGGCAGAGCAGGCAAGGATTGGGAAAGAGAGGGTCTGTGGCTGTTTCTCTTCTAGCAGAAATAATCATGATGTAAATTTAAATTTAGCGTAAGGTTTTTATTGATGATTTATTGATATTTTACTCTTAACTATTCTAAATTGTTTTATTCTTTGGATTGTAAGCCGCCCAGAGACCTTTGGGTAGTGGGCGGCATATAAGTTAAATAAATAAATAAAATAATAAATAAATAAATAAATGGGACCAGGATATGAGTAAAACTGGCAAACCCATAATGTGGCAACCATGAGTCAAGAATAAAAAAAAAAATGCTGCTGCTGGTGGTGTCTCAGGCAGCATGATGCACCCAGTACCTGCCACTAGAGATGGGCATGACCAGAAAAAATTTTTTTCGAGTTGTTGTTTTTCGGGACGGGTCCATTTCGGCTCGTTTCCATTTTTCGTGAAATTTTTTAAAAATTTGTCATTTCGTCGTGTCGTTTGTCGTTTGTCGTTACCACCGCCACGATTTCGCGCGATTTGACGTCCCAGCAAGTGGCGTCCTGCCAGCGCTAGGTGTTTTTGTGCCCTAGGCGGCAGGCGGGGTGGCGGGGGGGTATGGGCGGGAGGCAGCAGCGGCAGGGGGAGGGGCGGGCACGCGGGCGCGGGTCCTGCAATGACCCAGAGCAGGCGGAAAACACTTTAAACTGACTTGCTGCACAAGACTGCATCGAATAAAGCAATTGCAATTTTTGCAAACAAAGTGGGCAGTGCACCCACAGCAGAGCTGCAGGCAGGGTATGAAAAGACCTTGGCTTGCCACCAAGCAAATGAAATTTTTAAAATAAATCCACACCTCCCCTCCCACTCAAACCTCCCCCCCTTTGAAGCACTATCAGAAAAGAAATCCTAACAAACTGCAGGAGAATAAAAAAGAATAAACTTTGTTGCTATTCCCCATAGCAGACAGAGAATGAAAGGAATTATTATTATTTCCTAAAAATTCAATTGAATCAATTCCCTCCCTGCCTGCCTAACTGAAATCTAAAGGCTCCGTGAAATCAAAACTAGTCTAGCACAGCAGCCAGCTACACACAGCCCTCTCCCACCCACATCCAAGCCCGGACTGCGACTCTTCTGGGAGTGCCTCAGCTTTTTATGCCCTCTTGCACATCCAGAAGTGTCAGTCAAAACCTGGCCATGCGATTGGTAGAATGGGTCCAAAAATTTGCATGGTCCCATCCCATGGCCAGCCCATCATTGCGCAGGTGTAAAAAAATAAAAATAAAAATAAAATAAAATAAAATCAGTGCGACCTTTTACTGCTATAAAAATCCCACTGCTGCTACTGTAAAAATTCAAGCATTTAAAATAGCTAATTTTTGCATGTTTCTGTGGTGCTTTGGTGGTTTTTTTGGACCACGATTTCAAAACAAATATTGTGGACGCCATTTTGGATCCCCCCGCACCGCATGGCAAATGGAGACGCCGAGGATGCCCCCTCCCAGCCTGGTACCAGCAGCCCAGGACAGGAGGGGCGGAAGGCTGGGGACCCCCCCCCCCAGAAACCACCCCTCTGGTAGGTGCATTCAGGCAGGGATATTTTCACCTGCTTTTTTGGCCGAGAATCGGGGTTTTTTATTTTTAAAATGTTTTTTCTTTTTTTTCTTTTTAAAATGTTTTTCCGCGCGATGCCAGGAATGACAAAGACAAATCAGACCCAATTTTTCTTTTTTCTGTTGGAGTTCGAGTTCTGACAGCTTAATTGTCGTTACCGTTTCCGTTACGTAACGGAAACGATATCCGAAAATGGAAACGACAATTTCGTCAAGTCGTGCCCATGTCTACCTGCCACAGTTCTGTCACACACAAAACAACCCTCATGGCTCATGCCATAGCTTGGGAGCAACAAGAAGGCTCATGAGTCACAATACTGCTAGTCTACTTGCAGCCTTGTTCCAAGTGGCATGGTGGGCTCAAGCGCAACCCCCTGCCTTTGGCTCTATCTCCAGTCCCCTTGTTTTGCTCCTCACCGTTTGGCATGCCAGTGTTGAGCATACAGGACACACATAATAAGAACACATTTGTATTCATACAGATAAACCCTGGGTGCAGGTGAGAATGGAGAGAGAGGGATTATTTAAATGTACCTCAAACAAAAATAATATTTTCTTCTTTTTCAACATTGCTCATTCTGACATTTGTTTTCTTGCCTGGAGTCCAAGAGAAGCATAGCAAATCCCTCAGACTTCAGATAGTGCCCTTGGACCTGACAACCTTACTGTTCTGTCATGAGAACCCAACTAATTGGGCACTCTTCTCCTTCTTCACTTGGATCTGAAGGTATCACATGCCCTGGAGTCACCCAAGAAACTCACTTGTTGCTCTGCCTTAGGCAGCAAAATGGTTTCACTGGTTATATCTATAAGCCGTAAGCATTGTGTTGCAGAGGAAAAATACCTGGCCCTGTGATTGGGTAGAATGATGCAGCCACCACAGGGAACATATACCACAAGTACTGGAAAATTTATTGCAGACAGGCTAGGAGAGTTGCTGGCTGGATTTTTATCCTCAGTTGTCAAAATAGCTTGGTCGGATTTAGGATGCCAGCAGAGAATTCCCATGTTCTCTTTTGATTTGGGCAAGAAAATGTCCTGTGCTACCCCAAAACAAAACAAGACAAAATCTAAATTATTTTTCTACAGATGAAATCTGTAGGGTAGACAGACCCTTTTGGGAATGCAAAACAGAAGTTAAAATCTCAGGATATGTCTGAAACCACTTAAGCATCTGTTGTTAAAAATATACTCAAAATTCAGGTTTTGCTAACGTCCTCCACTGGATTTAATAGACAATACCAGCTGGCATTCCCAGAGGGAAACCTCTTAACAATGAACTTTTAATACTGGCTTTCCCATAAAAAGTGTAATCCTGTATGATTTTCTCTTCTATTTTTCCCCTTAGCTTCATACCACAGATTGTTTTAAATCACAATTCAACATCTCAGCCATATTAGAGTTCTACTAGCACTAAAGAACTGCATTAAAGAATCCAAATCAATATGTGGAAGGCACAAAGAACTACCTCTCTGTCACCTACTCGGTCTGATTCTTCCTCCACAAGTGGCATCATCTGTTCCATAACTCTTACCTCCTGAACATCAGAAAGACAGATAGCTAGACAGTTTGGCTTGATCTCATACTGCTCCAGCTATGCACACAAAGGCAGATACATATAAGCATTAGTACACTTCCTTCCTTCCTTCCTTCCTTCCTTCCTTCCTTCATCAGAAAGAACAAAGATAGCTTCAGACAAAACACAAAAGGAAGAATATAGTATATGTGGCCCAATGCAGTGACGAATGTGCAGACCTCTACAATGGAGAAACTGAAAACCCATTAAAGAGAAGGATGGCCCAACATAAGAGGGGTAAGAGCTCAGGACCAGAATCAGCAGTACACCTCCACTTGAAGGACAAAGGGGATTCATTCAAAAATGAAGATGTACAGTACACATACTGCTGGAAATGCTTCTTTGGCTGAAGAACTGAACAATTTTTTTTGCTAGGTTTGAGACAGAACAAACAGAGGTATTTACATCACAGCCATCAGCACAGTTTAGCCCCTTCCTTCTTGTTGAAACGTTGAGAAACATCTTCCCAAGGAAAGCTGCAGGACCTGATGGCATTTCTGGTTGGGTAATTAGGGAGTCCAGTTGGCTGGAGTTTTTACTGAAAATTTTAACCGGTCTCTTCAACTATTCCATCTTGTCTGAAGGCTTTATTGTTCCACTTCCAAAGAAGCCATCTATTAACAGCTTAAATGATTATAGACCTTCACTTCCTTTGTAATGAAGTCCTGGAACGATTAGTCCACCAGCATATCATCTCTTGCCTCCCAGGCACATTTGATAAATATCAGTTTGCTTACAGAGCAAATAGATCCACTGCTCTTACCCATTTGGAGCTACCTAACATCATTGAATCTAAACTTAAGGACATTCCATCTGTGCCTGGAGGTCTTCAAATCACTGAGGGTCAGAAGGACCATGAGCCCTCACCAAATGGGTACACAAACTATTGTTTAGAAGAATACTATCCTGAAAATAAAATCATGTTTGGATGACACAATGCAGTGGGACTCACTCTGGTGGAGCAGACAGCCTCTAACAATGATAATAAATATCAACAAGAGAAATTAAAAAAAGGAAATCCATTAAAGTTTGTGAAGGATGGCCCAACACTGAAGCAGGGCCCAGAGATTATATATTCTGAGACTAGGAGGGAACAACTGTCTCAGGACCAGAATCACTGCCTCTGTGTCTGGTTTTCCAGTACAGTGGCAGATAGAAGGGCTCCACTGCTGAATAGGAAGAATTATACAACTCCAGATGCTCAAGGAAGACATTCATCCTCAAAAACTGAAGAGATACAGGACACTTAGGTCAAGGACAAATAGACTAAAGAACAGTTTTTATCACAGAGCAGTATCAAGTAAATTTTTAGCACTATCTTAATCAGTTTTAAGTAGTGTTTTAAATTTTGAAGAGTTTTTAATATTTTGTATGTTTTATATGGTTTTGATGAGAGGTGTAGTGGAACAGCACTCTAATTTCGTTGTGCATATTTTGCATATGCATAATGACAATAAAACTCTATTCTATTCTATTAGTCAGAAAGATATGGTTTGAGAAACTCCTTGAAATATTGAAAACTCTCTCAACAGAGGTGGGGTGGGCTCAAGCACAGTCTATCTGCTACATATCAGACAGTGATTTCAACAATCGCCAGACAAATCAAAAATACTTCACACCTCCACCACCAAGGCCATAGCTAACAACTAGGGATAGGTACAAAATGAAAAACAAAATGCTGTTTCATCATTTTGTTACGTAATGGAGCAAAATGAAATGAAATGAGGAAGCAGTATTTTGTTACAGATAAAATGAAATGGTCTTTTTTTTACATTGAAATGAACTATTTCGTTCCATCTGTAAAAGGGACCCATTACCTGCAGGGTGTCCGCCACTGCTGGAGCCCAGGAGAGGGAAGAGGAAGGGGTGGGTCACCACCACTGCTCCAGCACTCCCTACCTCCTCTCAGCCCAGCTTCTGGCCTCCTCTCAGCTGGGAGATGGGTGGGGGGGTGACTCTCCTTGGTCCTAGAGGCAGGGGATTTGGTGCCAGGAAGCCATTTTCAGAGGGCTTCTGCCAAGCTGTCAATGGTTGGAACCCTTTAAAATGGCCCAGTCGGCACAAGGGGAATCCCCTGGTGCCTACTGGGCCAGTTTTAAAGGGGTCCAGCTGAAAACAGCTCGGCAGGAGACCTTTAAAAATGGCTCCTGGGCACCAAATTTTGTGCCTCTAGAACACAGGGGAGCCATTTTGTTTCATTTTGTTTCATTTTGTATGATTTAAAAAGAAATCATAGGAAATGAAACAAAATGAAACAGGGGTGGGCACAAAATGAACTGAAATGAAATGTCATTTTTCTGTTTCATGTCCATCCCTAATAATGACCCATGTTTCAGCACCTTAGGCCAATGTTCACCGAAAGGCCTATTGAGACTATTGTCGATCTAACAAACCTATTCAGGCCATTGTTCATCTTATGAGCCTATTTCAGGCCAGGGTGACAAGAGGTCAAAGGACTATAAATGAGGACTGGCAACTAGCTTTCTTCATACTCATGAAGATGTTTAGATGAGCAGTGAAACGTTTCAATCTCTCAAGAAAAAGAAGTCCAGTTTCATGACTCAGGTTCCAGATAAGCTCACCTGGATGACTGAAAATCTTCACAGACATCTGTACATCTGATTTGTCTAATGAGCAGCTGCAGACTTCTTCTGGTTCTTTGCCCCTCAACTGAACTTGGGCTGGACTGTTGTTCAAATTTATTTATTTATTTATTTATTTATTTATTTATTTATTTATTTATTTATTTATTAGATTTTTAGACTGCCCATCTGGCAGCAAGGCCAGTCTGGGTGATTTCCAACAGTAGTGCATAAATCACAATAAAATTACACAATTGACATCATGAAATAGACCACATATCAAACAATAACCATTTAAGATTGTGAGTTATACACATTAAATAAAAACATAATAAAACATATTTGGTGGGTACCTAAATCATAAAAACTACTTAACATTAGTGATAGTGTAGGGGCTGTAGTTTTGTCACAGCTTGATGGAATGTCATCTGAAATATCCATGTTTTCAATGATTTTTTTAAAGATCCGAGAAAGGGCTCCAGGCATATCTCATGTGGAAGATTGTTTTGTAGGTGGTGCAAAGCTATTGCAGAACATGCTTGGTTTATGTTCTCATATTTCCAGGCGTTAACAGTCTTAAATGCCTATCCTGGGAAGAATGGGTGTCATGGGTATGACACTTACCAAAAAAAAAGTTTGTTCTCTAAAAATCAATTATAGTCTTTCTTCCCAATTTTATCCCTTAACAAATATGGCCATTGGGAAAGTGGGAACTTTTTCCCTTTCAGGATGTTCCTGGTATCTGTTTGGACTTTCAGCTTTCATTCAAATAACCAACACTTCTGCTCATCAGACTCAAGGAAATGGATACACTCATTACTAGAGATGGGCACGAAATGAACAATTTTTCGTGACAAATTTTTGTCTCTAAAATGAAACAAAACGAACAGAAACACCGGAAATTTTGTCGTGCGTTTCGTTTCCGTTACTGCAATATGAGTGAATTGTTTAAAATCCTAAAAAAAATCACAAAAAATTAAATAAATGATAAAGAAATGGTAATGAAATGAACGAAAACGAAAATGAATTTTTTGCAAAAAATTCACGAAAAATGGAAACGACCAAAACGGACCCTCCAAACGACAAATGACAAACGAAATGCCATTTTTTTTTATTCATGCCCATCTCTACTCATTACTAAAGTAACTTCTAAGAACTACTCCAGGGCTGTGTAATCCTGTGCGTATTTGCTCGGAAGTAAGTCACAGAATCATATAATTGTACAACTGAAAGGGACCTCAAGGTTCATTGTATCAAAACTCTACTGAAGCAGGAAATTTGAGGCTAAAACATCAGTGATAACTCTCCATATAAAATATTGTCAAAAACCTACACTAAAGGAAAGTCCACCCATCCAATCTATTGTCAAACAGCTTCTACTGTCAAGATGATATTATATTTAGCTGAAATCACCTTTCTTGTAATTGGATTCCATTACCTTGGGTCAGAGCTATAGAAAACAACCTTCCTGCATCTTCCACCTGGCAGCCCTTTCAAATACTGAAAGATGGCTATGACATCACCTCTTCGTCTCAGCCCATCTTTTCCTCCAGATTTAACATATCCAGTATCCTCAGCTGTTCCTTGTGGGGCTTGGTGTCCTGATTGCTCTTTGCTTGACATGTTCCAGCTTGTGAATATTCTTCTTAATCTGTGTCCACCATTAACATAATAGGTGCGAAATGATATGCTGTTTTATGTCATTTTAATTTTGTTTTCATTATATTTACCATATGTTTGTGTCTTTTATTTTATTGTATGAATTATCTGTGTTTATCTTGTACTTTATTGCATTGACTAATTGTTGTTAACCACACAGAGTGGTCTGGGTATTATAAAAATCCTATAAAAATAAATAAATAAATAAATAAATAAATAAATAAATAAATAAATAAATAAATAAATAAATAAATATGCAGTACTAGCACAGTATTCCAGGTGAAATCTGAATGGAGCAATATTCTTACTTCCATGGATCTGGTCACTATTCTTGCATTGCCACTGCTTGGTATGGCTCTCCCTCTTTCCCTGCTATGTCACACTGTTGACTCATCTTTGGCTCGTGGCCTACTAAGACACTTAGAATCTTTTCACACATACTACTGCCAAGCCAGCTGTCAGCATCCTATATATGTGTGCCCACAGTCCCAATATTGAGCCTTATTGAGGCATTTGAACAGCACAGAGTAAAATAGGAAGAGTGATTTTGCCATCTATCCATGCTGTTCCTCTCCACCCCCTAAACCAGGGGGCCTCAAAGTTTTCAAACAGCGGGCCAGTCCACCACACCCCAGGCACCACTGGGGGCTGGACCACAATGGGTGGGGGGAGCGGGCGACCTTGCAGTAGTTGGGGGGAGTGGGAGAAGTGACATAGCCCACTGCTTTGATCTGCCTCAGCAACAGAAGCAGCTGCAGAGGCTGGCTTGCTCGCAAAGCAGGGGTAGGTGGGGGGTTGCAATTGGTCCTGGGGGCCGGATTCAGGACCTTGGGGGGGCGCATCCGGCCCCGGGGCCTTAGGTTGAGGACCCCTGCCCTAAACCTTGTCACTGTCTCTCCTTCTGTACCTGAGAAAAGTCTGAATGAGAGAGGCTCCTGTATATTGGGAGTCTTTCCACATGAATTAGTATGCTGATTTTTCAGGATTCTAATCCACTTGGAGATTGTCCATGAATACCAAAGGCTTTCTTCTTTAGATACTTCACTCTCAGAGCAGAGAAGAATGACAGAAGAGAGGGTGGAACAACAGGACTGGTGTGTCTGCTCTTACTGTATGCTTGCCACACATGTTTAGGAGCTCCTGAATCCTTTTCATTCCATTCATATATTAATCATTCCATTAATAGTTGAAAGTTATAGTAACACTGTTATGAGCTGCAGCATATGATCAATTGTCAGGAAAATTCTAGACGATGTCTCCCTCCCACCACTGATTCACATCCCATGATCTGAGGATTACTCCATTATATTTATTGTATCTTTAGATTATTGTGATGCATTCAGCATACAATTGCCTTTTAAAGGGACTAGGAAATTCCAGCCAGTACATAATGCTGCTGTCAGCTGTTCCTCTGCTGTGACCAGCTTCACGAGCTACTGATCTGTTTCAAGGCACAAGTCCTAGTCCTAGCTATGATATATAAAATAACATAAAAATATGAGTAAGTGCTTTGAAAATTACATTCCTCCTCATGTGCTGGTCCAAATATTGAGATCTGTGTGTGAAGTTCTTCCCTTGTTTCCACCACACTTGGAAGCATGTTTGGTGAATATCATTTCTTTTTTTCTTTATATACCACTCCCTTAATGCGGAAGCACTACTCTGATTTACAATAAATATAATACAATACCAGAAATAAAAATGAAACCAGAAAACAATGACCAAATCATCATTAAATACTGATGGTAAAGACCAGGTCAGGCAGATGGGAGAAAAAAGGAAGGGGAATCAAATGGGTTGGTGTGTAAAATCCCCCTGAAAAGCCATGTTTTTGATAGCCTTCTAAATATCCATAGGGAGACTAGGCAGAGTTCCTCCAGAAGTTGGTTTCACATCATTGGGGCTGCCATGAAGAAGGCACTATCTTTTGTGGAAGACTTACGGATCTCCCTCGGGGTGGTGACCTGGAGGAGCCCCACTTAAGATGACCTACCAGGTTGGGCAGATAACATTGGGGAAATATGCTCTTACAAGTAAAGTGGGCCCAAATGATGGACATCTTTATACATGATTATCAGAACCTTGACCTTGATTCTGGATGTGATAGGATATAAGATGGGGTTTTGCTGGTGATCACCCCAAGCTCTTGAACTTTCAGCTGCAGAAAGTTAAGCTTCTCTGTTATTCTTCTGCTGGCACCGTGCAACCTTTTCATACACCCAGGCCTTTGACATATAAGATGGGATTTTGCTAAGGAGGTCTGACTGGATGCAGTTGTTACACTGATGCCTTTTTCATTATGATTTAAGTTTTTTTAATGCATGCAGTTTTTTTTATTTTGTCAGAACTTGCCATCATTTGTTGGCAGAATGGCAAGATATAAATTTAATAACACATTTATCCTGTTTCAAAATGTAAAGTGTAACAGTGGGGCTTCACCATTGTGCAAAGGTTCCTGGCTATCCCCTTGCATTAGCAGCATCAAGAAAGGGGACCATGTGTGGAACAAACAGCTTTCACACACATTTTTCAGACAGGATATTGGCCAATATCTTTATTAATAAAGAAAGAAGGAAATGTATTTCACAACTGTCTCCCCATTTCTTCAGAAATTATAGAGTAAGTAGGAATGAATTCTGAAAACTTTGCTGAACCTGAGAAGTTACATGGTAGCAATCAACATTTCTCAAGATCTATTGTCAAGATCTTTGTTCTAAGACAGTGTTGGCGAACTTATGGCACGGGTGCCCAAGGTGGCACTCGGAGCCCTTTCTGTGGGCACCCGATATTGCCCTTCCACAGCCACCTGTATTCAGGTTAAATTGCTGTATGGTCACTTTGCAAAAAAAAATAGTGGGTTTTGAATTGCAGTTTGGGCATTCGGTCTCTAAAAGGTTTGCCATCACTGTTCTAAGAGAACCAAGTAATTTTAACTAACAGTCAAGGTGCAATCTTAATTAATATGCAATGGAAGGGGTGTAATTTTTATTAGGTATTAGAAGGTGAGGTAAGACTCTGGGAGAAACAAAAACAAAGTGTAGTGCCCTGAAATTGCATGAGACAATTCCATACTGTTATGAGAGAAATAGAAGCTGGATGCTATGAGCAAAATATTTCATTGTTTGTCCACTCAGACTATAAACAACAATTTCCAGAGAAGAAATCCCGCTGAATACAGTGAGATTTACGTGCTGGTAAACCTGCATAGGCAGGCACCATGTCACTGCCAAGTTTGCTCACACCTGAATAACACAACCTCTGATCATATTTTTAAAAAGGTAAAGGGTTACCCCCGCATGCCAATCGTGTCCGACTCTAGGGGTGGTGGTCACCTGCGTATTCAAGCCGAAAGAGCCAGGGTTGTGCAAGTCCATGGCTGCAAGGAAACACTGTTTTACCTTCCCAATTTTTATGGTGGTACCTATTTATCTACTTGCATTTACTTGCTTTTGAGCTGCTAGGTTGGCATTAAATATAAACAAAATAATAGCAGCTGTAATTTACATAATCCGAAATTCAGGACTAGGATGTCCTGGGAGCATGTAGGCAGAAAACTTTGAGATTGCAAGCGGAAGGCAAAGCTCCTCCCTGTGACAGTGCCATGTCAAATGGCAGACCAAGGAAGCTAACAGGATCAGTGTGGATAATCTTAAACAGAATTCCTAGGCTATACCCCTGCTAAGCTGGTGCCTCTTCCTTCTTCTGGTGCATCTCCCCCATTCCTGGTCCCATTGGGTAAACCACTGCAGTGCTAAATCAGCCATGGGGCGGTTGGCATCATTATTGATTCTGTCCCATAATTACAAGAGAAATAGTTAATGGCTGGCAAGCTAGGCTGATATGTCAACAACAGTAGTCCAGATGTGTTTGCAGAATGCAGTGCCCCACAAAATTTAGAGGAGTTGAACTGCTACGGGATATTCTGTTACACTTTCCTCAAATAGAATTTTAGTTAATCGTACGATTTCCATAGTTACACAAATGTTGTGCTGTTAATTTGTGGAACAGATTTATCAGGGCTTCGTGCAGAATCAGAAGTCATATATCAAACAGAATGCTAGACAGGTAGCCAGGCTAAAACTGTGCATGCAGTAGGACACATAACTCATAACTTAAATTCTAGTGAAGTCATATGTCGAAGTACTCTTAAAAACATGTGCAGCACCGCTGATCATAAGTCTCACACTACAGGGGCTAGGACATTACTTAAATCTATCACATGAAGACTGGTAGGAATCTCTATTCTGAGATTGTGATTGTTGTATTATTATTCACTGAAAAGGATTCTGCAAAATGTTTACATTGCAGATTTACAGTACAGCTCTAAGGGCAGCATTTTATGCCGTTATGCTTTTCTGTCTTAACCAGCACTAATGAGAGGTGTACCAAGACAACTCAGATTAAACTAGTGAGTCGTGCTTATTCAATTTATAATGTGAGCAATCTGGACATCTTGAAAATCTGCCAAGCTGGACTCATAAAAAAACCCTGCCAAAAATCCAAGTCCTGAGTTCAGTCAAGCATGTGTGGCTGGTTCCCATGAACATTACAAATAAAATTAAAACCAGTTGGAAGTCTTGTTTTTTTCTCCCCGCTCCTAAAGCAACCAAACTCCTTCCCCACCCTAGAGAAATACTTGAGCCTAATAGAGCTTGCCCTTTTAAACCACCTCTCGGCACCCAGAAGAAAATGTGGAGGATGAACCAAAAAATGAGGTTTTTTGTTTCATCTTTTCTCTTCACTGGTTCCCGGTTACTTGACAAGGAAGGGGGTGTGAATAGCAGGGGGGGAACAGCCAATGGAAACACATTTCCTCCCCCCCCCCAAAGGAATATACATTTCATCCTGGAATCAAAAGCACAGTATTTCACCAGCTCCTAATTTAAAACACACTTTACCGAGGCATATCTTATTCAGCTGAGCCTTTGAAACGCTGGTTTAAAGGTGAGAATTAGGAATAAAATATAGAGGGCCAAATTTGCTGCCAGATAGAGAGGCACAAGCACATTACACCAGGTTCAAATTTGACTTTGTAGTGTCAAATTCTGGTCTCAATTGCTTCAGATTTATAACTCTAGTTGGGGAACTGACTTCAGTTGTGCTTCTTGACTCTTACAGTGCAAAATGTTTCTTGTGGAGAGATTTAAGTCAAAGGAAGCTACCAAAACCAAAGCATTTCCTACAACCACTCCAAAACCATGAGGCAGACATCTTCACTCCACTATCAGACTAAATGGCTGGTGGATATCTGAAAGTATTCACCAGCACATCCAGAGACGACCAGGTTGGGGAAAGCTCAGCACCAAGATATTACAGGTAATTTTTTTTAAAAAAATCATGTCATTTGTAACTGAATGTGTTTTTAAAAGAATGGCATTCACATGGAGAGAAGACATCGATGAAGTCATGTGGGAAAAGAGAGAGAGGAAGAGAGTGCAAAAGAGTGGGGATAAAACACTATGTAACCCCACACTCTAACTATCACCAGCATGGCTGCTATTTGCATTGGGGAAAAACTCCAGCTGGCAGGCATAACCCAATAGAATGGCTCCATCTGCCATACCTATTGGCTGCAAAAACAAAACAACAACAACAACAAAAGCTGGAGATATCAGGTTGGGTAAATATATAATGGAATATAATCCAGTATTGGTGTAAGAAAGAACCACTTGTAATTAGGGATGGGCAGAAAACAAAAAACGAAATCCTGTTTCATCTTGTCATTAGGTAATGAAATGAAATGAAACAAAATGACACAAGGAATTAGGATTTTGTTACAGATGAAACGAAATTGTGTTTTTGCTGAAATGAACCATTTTGTTCTGTCTGTAGCCTGATTGGGGGAAGAAAAGGTTTTTTAAAAGCTCTGGGCTTTACCAAAAATCTTTTTTCCCTCCCCCAAGCCCCGCCTGCCAGCTGATCGGTGCTGGGGTGGGGAGGAAAAACATTTTCACTGCCACTTTCCAGGCCCTCCCATGAACCACTTTGTTAGTGGTTTGTTTGGTACGATTTTTAAAAAAAACTGTATGAAACAAAATGAAAAAATGTGGGGGGGGGAGGAAAGGAAACAAAGCAAAACATAATATTTTTTCATTTGGGCCCATCCCTACTTGTAATCAGTTATCTTAGGCATGTAATCAGTTATCTTTCGGGTTTCATTTCAAATTACCCACCACTTAAAGCATACCTCTCCCTTTATCATGCTTTCTCCCATGGCTATGGACTGAATAAGACATCCATCTAGGACTGGTAGCTCAGCAATAAAAGTATGTGAAAAGTACCATCCAGCTTTGATTCAAATCCCAATTCTTTTACTTGAAAATATCAACCCATTGGCTTTGAGACAATTTGGAGCCCATCTACTATGATTTTTATCCAAATGCTCAAAATTATTTGTACATGGCTATCTGGATACGAATAATGAAGGGGGTAGGAGGTAGATATAAAAGGCTTTGACCTAGGATGGAAGGAAATTCAGTGTCATCAACTGCTGCTGGACCTCCATGATTCAGGCAAAGTTCTCACCAGTTACTTTTTTTCTTCATTCCATGATCTATGCAATTCACTCAGATTTTTTGTTTGTTCCATGGGAAGAAATACCTTTGCTTTGCTGCTCCAGTTAGGACAGTACTTGATTTTTGCATTGTAGGCCAAGTTTGCCTTCCACCCTGTCTGGAACACAGACAGTGAACAAAGAAAAAGGAAAAGGAAAAGTCCTGTCGAAAAATAAAAGCAAGCAAAGGGTATTTTTAAAAAATTGGGAGGGGAGATAGTTTGAAGTTCAATTTCTAATGACAATGTGACCTACCCCACTCAAAACCCACATGAGAGACTCACAATATTTGTGGCACCTTCACAAATCTGGCATTCAATTGGACTTGAAAGAACTATGCAAAATAAGACTTGCAGCTGCCTAAAACAAAATATATTGTTTCCAGGACACATCCACATCAGTGAAAATGAACACATTGCAAATAGCAGTCTCTAATATGCTTTCTTCATCCTGCCAAGACGTGAAATGGCCACTGATCATGGGATAAGGGGATTTATCAGATCAGTTTGAGCCCTCCAAGAGCTGCCTGACTGGTCTTTCCAGGAAAGACTGGGCTTTTCATTGTTGCTTGAGCAGCTAATCTCCATTTGTTTTTGGCTTCCTGGCTGGGTTAAAATATAATTTCCATTTTCCAAGTCTGACTTGCCTGACACATTTACTTGCTTGTTTATTTGTTTCAGCCTTTTTAACTAAGGTGCTGAAAAATATTGGTGCTGTCTTAATTTGAACTCCACTTCAGACTTTCATCATTCACTTAAAATAAGTTTAAAAACGGATAAATACCACTTTCACTCCAGATTACAATTTATTTCCAAAATGAAAGAGCATCCCTACTGAGCAGACTCCCATACCCTGATTTTAGGATCATAACCTGAGAGTGAGCAGTGTAGTACAGCGGGCAGAATGTCAAGCAAAGGCAAAGGAAATCCAGCTTAAAAATCTAGTCTGTTTCATAAAATCTCAGAGCAGGGCAGCAAACTCGTACATCTCACATATCTCAGAAACCATATTAAGTTAGCTCTCATTCGGAGGTGACTAAAAATCATAACTTGAGACCAGGGCATGGCACATTATAATGTCATAGAGGCATGCAATGTCATCAGAAGTATACTTGTGCGTAGCAAATGCAAAAGAGTGGCTGTATTCTCTTGATTATTTGTACAGTCTAAATATCCTCACATGGAGTACATGGAAGTTGTGTTAGATTACACCACTTTGTGATTGCTTCACAGTTGTAGACACAATGGAAACTTCAACCCAGCAACAAAATTTGTGTAATGCATGAAAATAATCTTCCATTACCAGCCTCTGCTCAAAGCATGGTCTATCAGGAAAAGGAATCAACTGTGCAAAGTTATGTGAGTGCAGTCTGTTTTCAAGATAGCTCTTTTTGTGATTTAGAGGAGAACATAACTCCTTGAGTAACAGTATTTATACAAGTGTAAATACCCAGTAGGGTTCTGGCTGAGATTTGCATGTCTAGATGCAAATCAAGATGTGAGACAGGCAGTGTGATTTTTTTTCTGTGCTAGTTCTTTTAAAAAATAGTGTGCAACACACATGCAAGCACTTTCTGCTGACCTTTTCCCTGGCAATTGCCATCCCATCCCATGGAGTGTCTAAGCCCTTAGTTTGGACATGCCCTTGAAGGCTACTGGACCTTGTAGTGTTCTCTACTGTACTTGTTATTCATTCCATTAGTTAATTAGTTAATGAAATGAATAATGAACCAACCCATCAACGAAAAATGAATTGAAATGAAGTGAAAATTTCCATTTCATTCATTTTGTTTTTTTGTTATGGAGGACACCTACCTTGAGTCCCCCCACGCCAAGTTCCGACCTTCTCTTTGGTGCAGGAAGCAAGCACCTCTCAGCTGTGGGGGAAAACAGCCCTGGCATTGGGAGCTATAATAATAATAATAATAATAATAATAATAATAATAATAATAATAATAATAATAATAATAATAATAATAATAATAATAATAATAATAATAATAATAATAATAATAATAATTTAAAAGTGCCGGCCCGGCCTGGGAGCTGCATGGTCGGCCTTATAAATTTTTAATAATAATAATAATAATAATAATAATAATAATAATAATAATAATAATAATAATAATAATAATAATAATAATAATAATAATAATAATAATAATAATAATAGAAGAAGAAGAAGAAGAAGAAGAAGAAGAAGAAGAAGAAGAAGTGTAAATCTGGCCCTGGGGGCCATGTGGTCGGCAATGGTCATTTTTTAAAAAATAAAAAAATAGCAGTGGTATTAATATTAATTTTTAAAAACCTTGGTCTGGCCCATGGGCTAGCCAGAAGTTTTTAAAAAAAGTAAAAATAGGGTGTGGGGAAGCAAGCGCCTCTGAGCTGTGAGGGAAAAAAAGAGCCCCGGATCGGGCACTTAAAAACAATTAAAAATTAAAAAAATTAAAAGCCCTGACCCAGCCCAAGAGCCACATGGGCGGCCTTGTAAAATAAATAAAAAGGTGCCACCTCCAGATGGTACTTAAAGAATAATAAATAAAAATAAATAAATAAACCTTGGTCTGGCCTGTGGGCCAGTCAGAAGTTAAAATAAAAAAAAGTAAAAAGTAAAAAAAAATGTGGTGCGGTGAAGCAAGCAGCTCTCAGCGGTCCCAGGTGGCGGCAGCGGTCCCCTGTCAGCAGCAGAGGCATTGGCGGTCCCCCAGCATCAGCAGTGTTTATGGTTCCTCAGGGTCAGTGTCAAGCCCCGCACACAGAACACATAGCAAACTAAGTTCAGTTCTTTGCCAGGAACTTTAGTTGTAATCCAGATAAAGTACAAAGTACAGTCCGAGTCAATCCAGAATAACTTACAGAGCCAAATGCCAAGTTCAAGGGAAACAGAGAAACGTCGTAGTCAGGAAGCCGGTCCAAGGTCAGGAAACAGAGAACGCTGTAGTCAGAAAGCCGGTCCAAGGTCAGGAAACAAAGTCAGGATAACACACAGGAACGTGGTGGCAAGGTAAGTGACGTGTTGCTCCCACAGGGTTCAGGGTAAACATGCTAGCTTTATCCTAAAACAGGGAGCACACCCATATCTCTGGCAAGGCTCCTGCTAGAACTCAGGCCTTTCAGATCTAATTTTACACCTATCATTAAAGATCCTTTCCCTAGCTCTCCTGTTAGTTTTCCTTTGCAGGATCCTGCTCCTAGCCCTTATAGGAGGAGGAGATGTGCCCTCAGCTGCGTCCTCAGACTCAGCTGCCTGCTGAGTTGAACTACAAGGCTCCTCCTGCTGCTCTCCAGCATTTAACCCTTCACATTCAGGTTCCATGACAGGCAGGGTCCTGGCACTATCCCCCTCCCCATGGACCCCCTCTTCCGATGGGCCAGGTTTATCTGGATAATTATCATGAAATTGCTGAATCAACTCCGGCGCATGTAAGTTAGACACCGGTTCCCAAGATCGGTCTTCTGGTCCATACCCTTCCCAGTCCACTAAGTATTGCACCACCACCCCCGATGTATCCGGGAATCCAAAATTTGGCGGACCTCATACTCCTCTTCTCCTTCTACTAAGATCGGTGGAGGAGGTTCATGATTTGGTGGTCGGTTGGGGTCAGGATCTTTGGCTGGGACCAAGAGGGAATGATGGAACACGGGATGAATATGGAGGGATGCAGGTAATTGTAGACGGAACGCCACTGGGTTGATTTTTTCTAGGATGGGGTAAGGGCCAATGAATCAAGGATCTAGTTTCCGGGATCACCCAGGATGTCTAAAATATCGGGTAGAGAGCCAAACTTTCATGCCTGGATTCAACTGTGGACCTTCTTGTCTTTTCTGATCCGCTGCTTTTTTATATGCTTCCTTGGCATGATTGAGTTGTTCTTTCAATAATTCTTGAATGCCATGAAGTTCTTGGATATAAGCATCGGTAGCTGGCACAGAGGTGGAAGGAAGGGTGGTTGGAAAGTACCGAGGATGATACCCATAGTTGGCCATGAATGGGGTATGACGAGTGGATGAATGTACAGCATTGTTGTATGCAAACTCAGCTAAAGGCAACAAATCTGCCCAATTGTCCTGTTGATAACATGTATAACAACGTAAATATTGTTCTAAAGTGGCATTGGTGCACTCAGTCTGACCATCTGACTGTGGGTGATAAGCGGATGACAAGTGAACTTGGGTTCCTAGTGCCTTGTGCATTGCTTGTAAGAAACAAGAGGTGAATTGGGGTCCACGATCCAAAATAAGGTGTTCAGGTAAACCATGAAGCCTGAAGAGGTGTTGTAAATAATGATGAGCTGTTTCTGCTGTGGTAGGAGATTTAGGACAAGGAACGAAGTGGGCCATTTTTGTGAATAAATCTACGAAGACCAGGATGCAGGTAAACCCTTTTGAGTGGGGAAGATCCGTGATAAAATCTAGGGAGACAGCATTCCAGGGACCAGAGGGTGTTGGCAAAGGATGCAACAGACCTGAGGGTTTAGCCACCACATCCTTTGCTCGCTGACAAACTTCACAGGAACCCACATATCGGGCAACATCAGCACGGACCTGTGGCCACCAGAACTCTCTTGTGAGCAGATGCAGGGTTTTGTAAAGTCCAAAGTGTCCAGCAGGTAAAGAATCATGAGATAGATGCAATACCTGGTTACGAAGGGGACCAGCAGGAACATATAACCTCCCTCGATGTAGTAATAACCCTTGTTGTGCAGAAAACTCTCCATGCTCCCCATTCTGAAGTTCTTGAAGACGTTGCTGAGTCCAAGGATCTCGAGCTTGAGATTCCCGGATTTCTTCTGCCAAGCTGGGACACGGATTAGTGGCTGCGAACACAGAAGGAAGCAAGATGGGTGACACTAAGGTCTCTTTCACTGGTGCCGCATATTCAGGTTTTCTAGATAATGCATCAGCTTTCTTATTCTGAGCCTCAGGAATATACTTGATACGAAAATCGAACCGGGAAAAGAATAAAGACCACCGGATTTGTCGCTGAGACAATCGCCGAGCTGTTTGTAAATGTTCCAGGTTTCTGTGATCAGTTAACACTTGCACAGGGTGTCGAGCTCCCTCAAGGTAATGCCTCCATACATCAAAAGCTGTTTTGATGGCCAACAGTTCACGCTCCAAGATCGTATAATTCTTCTCTGCGGGTTTTAATTGCCGAGAATAGTAGGCACAGGGAAGCGGGCTTTGGGAGGGATCCTCTTGTTGAGATAATACTGCTCCCAGGGCAACACTAGATGCGTCAGCCTCCACTATGAACGGCAGTTGTGGATCAGGGTAGCGAAGTAAAGGCTCCGAGGTAAAGCGGGTTCTCAAGGTAGAGGAAGCCTTCTCTGCTTCTGGAGTCCACCGGAAAGGCTCTTTGGGACGAAGGAGACGGTTTAAAGGTGTAGCAATATCGGCGTCAGCAGGAATAAACTGACGGTAGTAGTTAGTGAAGCCAAGGAACAGTTGCAAGTCCTTATGATTTTGTGGTTGCTGCCATGACAACACAGCCTCTACTTTCTTGGGGTCCATGCGGATTCCCTGGGGAGAAATGATATGCCCCAGGAATTCACCTTCTTCAATGTTAAACTCACATTTTTCCAGCTTAGCATAGAGTCCGTTCTCCCAAAGATGCTGTAAGACCTAACGAACATCTTGAACATGTTGAGCTGGATCAGCGGAGTAAATCAGAATGTCATCTAAATACACAATCACACAACGATCTAGGAGATCCTGGAAAATGTCATTCATCATCCTCTGAAACACACTGGGTGCATTGGTCAGACCAAAAGGCATTACTAAATGTTCATATTGACCAAACCGGGTCCAGAATGCAGTTTTCCACTCGTATCCCTTACGGATACGTACCAAATTATACGCCCCCCCGAAGGTCCAGCTTAGTATAACACTTAGCCCCTTTCAGCCGGTCCAAAAGTTCAGAGATTAAGGGTAAAGGGTACCGGTCCCTAATAGTGATCTTGTTTAGTGCTCTATAATCATTACAAGGACGAAGATCCCCTCCCTTCTTCTTGACAAATATCACTGGTGCAGACAATGGTGATTTGGAAGGCCGTATGAACCCACGTCGAAGATTTTTATCTAGAAAAGCCCTCAACGCTTCTAATTCTGGTTCGGACATGGGATAAACTTGTGCCACAGGAAGAGGCGCCCCAGGAATCAAATCAATGGCACAGTCATAGGGTTGATGTGGAGGTAGCTTGAATAAGTTTGGTGAGTGGGAGCAAACTGTCAAGCCCCGCACACAGAACACACAGCAAGCCAAGTTCAGTTCTTTGCCAGGAACTTTAGTTGTAATCCAGATAAAGTACAAAGTACAGTCCGAGTCAATCCAGAATAATTTATAGAGCCAAATGCCAAGTTCAAGGGAAACAGAGAAACGTTGTAGTCAGGAAGCCGGTCCAAGGTCAGGAAACAGAGAACGCCGTAGTCAGAAAGCCGGTCCAAGGTCAGGAAACAAAGTCAGGATAACACACAGGAACGTGGTGGCAAGGTAAGTGACGTGTTGCTCCCACAGACGCAGGAAGTACAGGCCTTTACAGACCACATCAACGCAGTGGATCCTAATATTAAGTTCACTAGGGAAGACACCCAAGACAACAGGCTGGCTTTCCTGGATTGTGCAGTCATCATCAGACCTGACCGTGGCCTAGGAGTAGAAGTTTACAGGAAACCCACCCACACAGATCAATACTTACTGTTTGACTCCCACCATCCATTACAACACAAACTAGGAGTCATCAGGACCCTAAGCCACAGAGAAGAGAGCATCCCCACCTCCTCAGAAGCCAAGAAGAAGGAAGACAGGCACCTGAAGACAGCACTTAAGGCCTGTGGATATCCAAGGTGGGCCTTCAACAAAGCAGTGGGCCATCCCAGAAGAACAAGGGATCAGTCTGAGACCCAGACCGGATGGAAGAACCTGGTCATTCCCTACATGGCGGGAAGGCAGAGACTTGTCCACCCAAAGGATCCGATACCAAACCATAAAAGGAGCAATATAGTATATGCAGTCCAATGCAGTGAAGAGTGTTCAGACCTCTACATTGGAGAAACTAAACAGCCATTAAACAGAAGAATGGCCCAACATAGGAGAGGTAACAGCTCAGGACCATAATCAGCAGTACACCTCCATTTGAAGGAAAAAGGCCACTCTTTCAAAGATGAGGATGTACACATATTAGACAAAGAAGAGAGGTGGTTTGAGAGAGGAGTAAGGGAAGCCATTCATGTTAGCATTGAAAATCCCTCCCTCAACAGAGGTGGTGGGCTCCGGCATAGTCTATCTGCTACTTATCAGGCTGTACTTTCCAAAGTACCCAGGCAAATCAAGGAGCCTTCACCACCAGGTCACAGCTAACGACCCATTCTTGATGGGTTTCAGCACCTTAGGCCATTGTTTACCTTAAGGCCATGGACACTAATGTCTCCCTAACAAGCCTATTCAGGCTTTGTTCATCTTATGAGCCAATCAGACCAGGGGACAAGAGGTCAAGCTGACTATAAGAAGGTATCTTGCACTAGCTGTATTCAGACCAATGAAGCTGTTTGGATGAACAGCAAAACGTTTCTATCTCTCAAAAAAGAAGTCCGGTAGCCATGACTCAACTCCCAGTTACACGAACCTGGATGACTGAGAATCTTCACAGACATCCTTTCCCTAGCTCTTCTGTTAGTTCTCCTTTGCAGGATCCTGCTCCTAGCCCTTATAGGAGGAGGAGATGTGCCCTCAGCTGCATCCTCAGACTCAGCTGCCTGCTGAGTTGAACTACAAAGCTCCTCCTGCTGCTCTCCAGCATTTAACCCTTCACATTTGGGTTCCATGACAGGCAGGGTCCTGGCAGTCAGCATCTGCATCAGCAATGGTCCCCCGGCATTGGCATTGGCATTGGCAGTCTCCTGGCGGCAGCGGCATTGGCAGTCCCCCAGCATTGGCGTTGGCGTCAGTGGCTACAGCGGTCCCCTGCCGGCGTCAGCGGTCGTCGCCCGGCAGCGACGGCAGCAGTGGTCCCCTGGATGCAGTGGCAGTCCCCAGCCAGGTAAGCCAAACCAGTTTGTTTTGGTTCTCTTCATATGAATTTTTGTTTTAAAAATTTGTATGAAATGAAACAAAATGAACTGTTGGGGGGCCCAAAACCGAATGAACTGAACCATTGGTTTTCTATTTTGTGCCCACTTCTAATCAATTCTAATAAGTGTGGGAAGGGCTGCAGAGGTGTGATTTCCACACACCCCTGCAATTCTCCATGTAACAAGTCTATTCAGACCAGAGGTGAAACCAAGGAGTATAAATACACTATACTGAAGAAGCTACTTTGATGAGGAGCAAAATGTTTTGATCTAAAAAGAAAATAAGTTTAGTTGTCATGACGCAACTTCAAGAAAACCTCATATGCATGACTGAAAATCCTCATAGACATTTCAATACAGAACTAGTCCACTGATTTTCAAGGCGTACGTGTAACTCTCTGTGTTACTAATACAGCTCCTATTCAAAGAATAGCACTCAAATTCTTTATTGCCATCTTATTCTACCCTTGGCATATTTTCCCCATGTTATTTGGAGGAAAGGAAAAATTTAAAAACATATTCTTAAGATATGTTAACATAATAACAAAATGTATATTTTTGAGTCACATACATTCAAATGTTTATTATGAAGTATTTAAATTTATTTAAAGTATTTTAAAGTGTTCTGCTTCTGCTTATATACCGCCCCATACTACTACAAGTAGTCTCTGGGCGGTTTACAATTTGAATTACAGAGTGCAGGCTACACATTGCCCCCCCCCCAGCAAGCTGGGTACTCATTTTACCGACCTCGGAAGGATGGAAGGCTGAGTGAACCTTGAGCCTGCTACCGGGGATTGAACCCAGGTCGTGAGCACAGTTTTACTTGCAGTACAGGCATTTAACCACTGCGCCACGAGGCTCAGTGAATCACCCTACTAATAGCATCATCACTGAAAAATTGCAGTCATTGTTTTCAGTTGTTACTTAGGAGTTGAAGAAAATTTAGGGAGGAAATATAATTGAGATGCAACTAAAATATTAGTATTCAACTGGGGAAAACAGCTTGCTGTATATCTTTCCAATGAATTGCAAATATAATTTTAGTATTGTTTAATAAGATGAGTAATTTTGGCTTCAGACGCACTGGTTCTAATTTTAGACTTTTTTCTCTTTGCTTATACTTCATAACAGATAATTACTGATGTAATCATTATTGGTCATTGGCCATTAGTTTGATTCAGAGCGCGTACCTCAGTGGGCAGTAATTACTGCACAGCCCTTCAATAAGATATCATTAACAAAATGAGAAGACCAGAAAAAATATCTTAATTACTGTAAGTGCTGTATTGCTTTCTCCATGGGATAAATAAAGTCAAACAATTAAGATTGTGCATGCATTTTAACAGATTACATTCTGTGGAAGCTGGAACATGAAAATAAAGTCAAATCATGTGTCATTTTTAAAGTTTGTAACAGGGAATTGTAATGAAATCAGTAATGAGTCTGAACTATTGGCTCACACCTTTAACAAGTGCTCTGTCAAACTTCCCAATGAATCAAATCTCCATTAATACATATGTATCAATCAGTATGAGACATGGGCACAAAGCGGAAAAACAGTGTTTCATTTTGTTCCATTTTGTCCCCGCCTGCATTTTGTTTCATTCAGTTTCATATGAATTTTTGGAAAAAAGTATGAAATGAAACAATAACTAAATGTTTCATTCCTCTGGGGGCTTATACTCACCCCCTCTTCCTCATCTTTCTGGGCTCCAGTGGCTTCTGGGCTCTGTCAGGGCTCCAGCAGCAGTGGAGGGGCCTCGCACCAGCATCACTCGCCCTTCCCAGCCAGTTTCCTCGGCAAGGCCACCCCACACTGGCTCATTGGTGGCACCAGCAGTGGCGGGTATTGGAAGGCCTCCCCGAGGCCTCACGAAGGTTCCCTGTTGCAGATCAGCGGCGGCAGCAGCAACAGCGGCGGTAGTAGGCCCTGGAAGGCCTCCCCACAACCTTGCGAGGATGCCCCACATCAGATCAGTGGTGGCAGTGGCTGCAGTGGGCGCTGGAAGGACTCCCCTGCCTTTGCAAAGCTGGCCTGCACCAGATCATTGGTGGCAGCAGTGGCGGCAGCGGTGGGCACCGAAGGGCCTCATGTAGGGATCCCTTTTACAGACACGCCCAGTTGTGGGGAATGAAAAAATGAAAGGAAATAAACTGAAAATTTGTTTCATTTAAATAAAATCTGTTCATTTTTTTTGTTTCATTCTGAAACAAAATGAAAAATGAAACAAAAAAATGTTTTGTTCCCATTTCTAATCAGTATTAGAGATGGGCACGACTTGAAAAAAAATTTTTTCGAGTTGTCTCCCCACAACCTTTCTGCAAAATTCGCAAAAATTAGCCCCAGTACTGGGTTTTGGGATCAGGCTGGTGGCACCTGGGTGGGTGCCTCTTCTGGCCCACTATAAAGGGAAAGTGGGCTCCTGGAGGCACCCGTGGGTGCCTCCTATCCTCCCACTAGGAAGGGGAAGCAGGCTCCAAGAGACCCCTCTGCATGGGGGTTCTTCACCTGCTACTGCTGCAAAATGGTATGCAATAGCCATATGGATATTGCATGGTGAGTGATAGCGTCATGCCTTCCCTGCACAAGGCTGTCGCACCGCCATGTCTCACAGCAGATCTGGCTTAGGGTTAAGGTGGGCAAGGGCTAGGGTTAGGCAAGTGATGGGTAGGTTACGGTGGGCCCTCTCTGACCCACTAAGAAGACAGTCTGTGACGGGAAGGAGTCCTTTCTCCGTGGCCAAGTGGCCATGCGACTCAAAATTTGCATGGTCGTCCACTCCCACATGGCTGGCCACTCGGCCAGCCCATCATTGCGCAGGTGTAAAAGAAATAAAATAAAAAATAAAATCAATGGAGGACAGAGGAGGAGAGGAGAACATTTTGTTTTGTTGCAAGAAAAAAAACCGCTACTGTGAAAAATCTGGCAGTTTATAAATTTTTGTTTCTTTCTGTTGTTCTTGTGTGTTTTTGGAAATTTCAAAAACAATACTGCGTTCGCCACCCCATTTTGGATCCCCGCCCGCAAAAAGTCTGGCTGCCCAGGAACCCCCTCCAAAAACCACCCCTTGTTTTGTTTTTTCTGCCTTTTTTTTGGCCCGGGAATGGGTGGGGGAAGTTTAAAAGTTTTTTCCTGTGCCGTCTGTGCTGCTTGCTGCTTTAATTGCGGCGGCCGGTGGCGAGACTTTTTTGTTGGCTGCGAGCCTGCGGCGAGTCCCACCAGAGCAGCCCAGGACGGGGGATGGGGGAGGCCGGGGACCTCCAGAAACAACCCCTCTGGTAGGTGCCCTGAGGCACGGCAGGCATTTTCCGCCTGCTTTTTGGCCGGGAACTGGGTTTTTTTAACTTTTAAAAACTTTTTTCTGTCGCGTGGCATCGCGCGATTGAAACAAATCAGACCAAAATTGTTCGTGTTTTGAAGCAGAGTAATTCCGTTATTTCCGTGGAGAACTCAGTATTCTAATCAGTATTCCTGACCTGTGTTGCTGATAATTTTGTCCTACAAAAAAGGGAGGAAGAAACTAAAGGAAGCAGCTACCCTTTACTTGATTTGACTTGGTGGAAGACGTGACCATAGGGGGAACTCATGGGGAAAGTGACCTTGTTCCATTTGAGTTCTTGATTTTAAAAAAACCAAAGCAGAGTGTAGCCACACATGTGCACTTGACTTTAGGAAAGCCAGTTTTAATGAACACAGAACAATGATAAGTTCCTGGTGTCCGGAGATTCTAACAGTATCCTGTCCTAACAGGGGGAGTCCAAGATAGGTGGGAGTTTCTTTAAAATGTGATTATAAAGGTTGCAAAAAAGGCAAATGCCATCTTAAGTTGTATTAAAAGTAGTCTAGTCTTCAAATCCCATTAAGTACTAGTTCTCCTGTATTTAGCACAGGTTAGGTCTCTTTATGCTGTGTCCACATCTAGATTCTGCACTTGAGTTGATATGCTGACAAACTGGAACAAGTTCTAAGGACAGTAAAAAGGATGATCAGGGGACTGGAAACCAATCCCTATGAGGAAAGATTTAAATAATTGGACATGGTTAGTCTTGACAAAAAAAACTGAGGGGGGGAATGACAGCATATTTTCCAAATCCTTGAAAGAGGAAAGGAAGGATCTCTTCTCAACCATCTCAGATTGCAAGGCTGAGATGCAATACTGAGCTCAAGATACAGGAAGCCAGATTTCAGTTGAATATCAGGGGGAAAACCTCCTAATTGTTAGAGTAGTATGACAACAGAACCAATTACCTTATGCTCCAACACTGCAGATATCCTATCATTTTATTCCTGCCCTGATAGCCTTATTATTCTATGATCTAATGTGACACATATAATAAACTGCCATAATGATACTGCAAATGGAATTGCAGTATTAGTGATATATAGAAGCATAGGCATATGTAATAGCTAGAGCTAGCCATACACTAGCATTATAACTTATATAGGGATGGGCACAAAAGCGGAAAAATTGTGTTTCATTTCATTCCATTTTATCCACCCGCATTTTGTTTCATTTAGTTTCATATGAATTTTTGAAAAGAAATTATATGAAACAAAAGAGTAACAAAATGATTTGTTACTGTACTCACCTCCTCCTCCTTCTGGGCTCCAGTAGTGGCAGCGGCGGCTCTGGCTGTGGTATGCCTAGGCCAGTCTGCTGGGCCCACTCGCCAGCTGGCTGGCAGTGGCTCCAGCGGCAGTGGCTTCAGCAGCAGGCCTAGGCGCCTGCCATGGCGGTGGCTCTGGATTTGGCGGCTCCGGAGGCAAGCCTAGGCTGGCCTGCCATACATGCTCGCCCTCTCTAGCTGGCTGGCGTGGCTCTGGTGGCAGGCCTTGGCCTTCTTGTTGGGCCTGCTTGCCAGCTGGCTGACGCCGGCTCCGGTGGTAGCTTCAGCTCCAGGGGCGGAAGAGGAAGAGTGACACAAGCAGGTAAGGGAGCCATTTTACAGACAAACAAAATGGTTCATTTTAATGAAGAAACCACTGTTTTGTTTCATCTGTAACAAACTACTGCTGCTTCATTTCATTTTGTTTCATTACGTAATGAACTAACAAATCAGTGTTTCATTTTTCGTTTTGCGCCCATCCCTACTTATAACATAGTCAGTTGGGTGGAGTTTATTCATTTCCAAAAAATTAATTTTAAAAGTCATGCTGGTGCTGTTTCCTAAGCTGCAGCTGCAGCAGCAACACACTTCAAAATTATTCCTATTTAGAACCATGTCTCCTGCACATGTGTCATTTTATGTACACAGCTAGCTAAAGTTAAATCAGCAGCAAGTAGTCGAACTGTCACTCCTAGGTCTTTCTAGTTGGTTTCAATTCTGGGTTTGAGTCCAATGTTTATCCAACAACCACTCTTCATGGCCTGATGCAGTAGTCTGTGGTGTGAGTGGAGAATGATGTAGAGCAGGGAGGAGACAGGAGAAGAAGACTTAATCAATGACCTTAAAATTCAAAGTGACCAGTGAGAAAACAAAGCATGTTAAATGAAAGATGTAGGAAAAGTACATGCTATGAAAAATGGATGAATTTTAAGCACTTCATTTAAATGCTAAGAATATTATTTGACCCACAGTCATTGATGACAATTGTACTCATCTTCCATGTGTTCTCCATCCATGCTGTTTTCTCACCCAGGGAACAAAGACCAAATGATTTCTGCCTTTGACAACCTGCACTTCTCAGATCATAACTATATAATAACCATTTTTATTTATGTTTAGGAAAAAGTGGACAACTGTTGGAGTAGTTCATCTTGGTCCACTTTGAATCAAAATTTGGAAATGTTATTTTTTGGACTACAGTTTCAAGAACCCCAGATTACGCATAATTACTGCCCTACGTCCTAGGTTACACTAACAGCTATTTTTAAAAACCCATACTTTTTCAAACTTTTTCTTAGAACTTCCTGTGAGCCACAACCTATGCTGCCACTGTATTCATAGCCATACTGTTAACACCAAGAATCCTTACACTTTTGCTGTAAAACAAAATATACAGGGAGCCAAACTTTGATTCTGGATGCTTTCATGTCTGTAGATATCACACTGACAGTAGGAATGAGGGGACCTCATAAGACGACACACACAGCCCACATTCCTTATATTGCTGATCCTTGATCCATGTATTTTTAAAATTCCTTCTGAGTTGTGTGACATGAATTTTTTACTAGAGGATCCATTGTGATGCTGTATATTTTTGCTTTTGTGGGCCTCTATGCTTTGTTTAAAGTTTTTAACAGAACCATAAAACTGTTCTTTAACTGCTGCCATAATAGATCAAAAACTATTCCTTCAAAAGGTGTTGTTTTTGTTTGCCATTTTTTAGTGTGGCATTGTTGGAACTTTTTAAAATATTTTCATACTAACTTTTTTGCTTTAAATATGGTCTTTTGATCATGTAAGCCTCCTTGGATCTTTTTTAAGGAGAATGGCAAGGTAAGAAATATTTTGAAAAAATAAATAACAAAATTAACTCCCCTTCAAAACAGAATAAACTAAGAACCATCCTCTGTTTTCCTTCCTAGCAGCTCCACACTCTGAATAGATCATATTGACTAAACATGACAGAACTGGCATTTCCTTAACTTTTGGAAAACTTAATTTTAAAGATTTTTGTCATAAACAGTCAAAATCCTCTTATTATGAAACAAAAACCCAGGTACACCAATACCGGTCTACCAACTGAAAAGATCAACACATTTTATGAGGTTAGCTTCCAAGTAGGAATGGGCACACACACAAAAAAAAATTAAATGCTGTTTCATTGTTTTGTTATGTAACAAAACAAAACAAAACAAAACAAAGCAGCAGCATTTCATTAAAGACAAAAGAAAACTGTCTTTTTCTGCATTAAAATGAACTGTTTTGTTTCCTCTGTAAAACGGCTTGCTGCCACGGGTTTTTTTAAAAATCACCAACTCGGCCTGCAGGCCAGCTGGTCGACATGAGAGAAAATAAATAAAAAATAAAAAATGCACTGACTCAGCCCATGGGGCCAGCAGGTTGGTGTGAGAATAAATAAATAAATAAATAAATAAATAAATAAATAAATAAATAAATAATGTGCCAGCCCGGCCTCCTGAGCCAGCTGGTTGGCACAAGATAAGAAAAATAAAAATAAAAAATAAAAAGTGCCGACCTAGTCTGCAGGCCAGCTGGTAGGCATGCGAAAAAAATAAATAAAAGATGAAAGATTTAAGAAGCGCCAACCCAGCCCATGGGGCCAGCTGGTTGACGTGAGATAAGAAAAAATAAAAAATAAAAAAATAAAAATGCAAAATGAAACAAAACGAAATACAAAGTGATTTTTTTAAAAAAATTGTTTTGTAATATACGAAACAAAACAGGGAGAAACAAAGATAAAACAAATGCCATTTTGGAGTTTCGTGTCCATCCCTACTTCCAAGTAAAAAACGTTTTTTAACAAAACTTCTATTATGATTTACAGTAGAATTAAACAGAAAAGTGTAATTAAAAGAATTATGAAATGGTCAAGATCTATTGCCTTCCCTCATACTCAGATTCCCAAAAGAACTGAAGTAGGGTTACTTTGGGATGTACTGGTTAGGGTCCATCACTCACCAACCGGCAGCATAATTAGACAGCATCAGATAATAAAAGGATTCTGGTTTAGAAATACTATTGGTGCCCAGGGATTTACTCAAAAGCAGGCTTACTCTGTTTTTGACAAGTAAGGAGATAGCTGCAACATGTTGGGAAAATATTGGGGTGAAGTTTAGGGAGACAGAAAGGCGGTAAACACTAAAAGTTTTCATCTAGAAGTTGAATCATGGCAATTGGACTTCTTTTCTTGTGAGATCAAAACATTTTGCTTCTCATCCAAGTAGCTTCATCAGTCTGATAACCTCACATAGTCATCTTTTTGGCCACTAAATGAACTAGCAAATGAGCAAACTAGTAGTTTGTGGCCATCTCTACTCTCATTCTTTCTCAGTCCCTTTTAACAGATCAATTATACTGTGTGTGTGTGTTATGTCATTACAGTCGTGACCAACTCTTTGTGACTCCATGTCCATGGAGTTTTCTTGGCAGGAATACTGGAGTGGTTTGCCAGTTCCTACTCCAGGCACCTACAGCCACTGGTATTCCCTGGTGGTCTCCCATCCAAGTAGTAACCAGGGCCGACCCTGCTTAGCTTCCAAAATCAGGCGAGATCGGATGTGCTTAGGGCATCTGGGCAGCTTCAAATGTTGAGGCATACCCATTTCTTTCAGAACAATCCAAGTTCCTCATGATCCACACAAAGACCTTGATATGGGTTAAAAAGCATAGACAGCTCTTGGAAATTCCTTAGTGCCCTCCAGTAGCCAGCAGATATTTGGAATATGATCTCAAGCACCTCTTCCTTTTTGGGATCCAGCTTAAGAATCAGGCACTTCCATCTCCATATAAGGTCAAAGTCTTTGTTGCGACACCTTGAGCATCACTTTGCTTGCATCAGAAATTAAAGCAATGGTCCTTGGCATCTCCTTTATTGGAGATTGGAATGTATATTGAACATTGCTAATCTGTGGGCCATATTTGCAATCAGGAGAGATCGGATGTGCTTAGGGCATCTAGGTAGCATAATATCAATTATACTATGTGCCCTCTAATTTCTAACTCTGTGGGCACAGCTTTGTTCCTCAAATGTACTCGTACTTCACCCTCTTGCAAGCATGTGCCTCTCCTTCTGTGTGGCTTCTGTTGTGACCACAACCCTGCATGGGAGAGGAGGAGTCCTGTGCAAAAGGAGGCAGAGGCCTACATGTGCACGTGTGCCCCTTCAGGAGAACCTTGTTCACTAGACTTGAACTCTTCCCACTTCGAAAACGGGAAGCAAACAAACAAGGCTTTTCAGAAGCTTTCTCACTTTACTTGGGTCACAAAAAGATGGAGCCGAGAATTCAAAGATTTATATCTTCCATTGATGATTACTATAAGTCACAAAATAAGTCCAGAAGTTTTTGTGCAAGAGTAGCTTTTCAAGGAAATGTTTGAAGGAATTTAAAAACTGTTGTGTATATCCTACAGTATATCATTCTTTTTAGTAGACCCTTGTTCTTTAAAAAGGAGGCAGCAGAGCAGTAGTCCTAAGTTAGAAACCTACATATCATTATGTGATATGTATAAAACTTACACAAATTAAATATAATATTTAAAAGTTGTATAAATAAAGCAGGTGTCCTAATTATTTTAAAATTCATTACAAAGATGAGTGTCATATATAGCATATTTTAAATGCCACAATATTGGGTCCCCCCCCTTGGATGTATCCTAAAGACTGTTGCTGCCTTGTTTGCTTTGGGTCATGGAGTGACTCATAGACTAGAATGCCATCATTTCAACCCCACACATTCCTTTCTCAGCAGTCACATGCTTCGTGAGTTGCACCACTCAAAGCAAAAGGAAGCATGAAGATAGTGAAATAGATAGGAAGACAGTAAAGCCAATGTTTCTGCTGTTCAACATTGGAACAGCTCTCTCTCCCCCTCCACTGCTCAATCACTCCCTTGCCTTTAGCAAAAGAGTCTGTGTAAAATCTGAGTAAAATCCACAAGTCCAGGGAGGACATACAGCCCAAGGCATTAGATACATGTGATATGCATTAACAACTGTGCTGACAGCACCATTTTAGCCAACCTCTTTCAGCAAAGGCTTGTTGCTTTATAATATTGGTTTACATAGAGATTTTCCTGCTTCCCAAGGCTCACTCGCTTTATACTGTATATCAACATTAGAAGATCGAAAAGAAAGAAGCAGGGGGGCAGGGTTTTTATTCGAATTGGGGAAATAAAAACATATTATCTTTTCTTTTAGAATCATTCAATATTATATTCTCATCCTGTTTTCACCACTGCAACTACCCTGAAAGGCTATTGTGTTCAAGGAATGTGTTTTGCCATTGGCTTGCTCAACTCAATAGAATCTAGAGTTCTCTTGGTGGTTGCATAGAGATCTTTTCCATTAGTGGTAGCTTTTGCTGTCTTAATGGGTGCAAAGATAAAAGACACTGAAGAAATTCTCAGGGCTGTGCTACTCTTAAAGCTATAAGAAACATTTCCTGTACTGAATCCACAAAGTCACCTCTCAGCAGGGCTGTTGCTACATTTTGAAACCTCAGATGTTAGATGAAATAACAGTGCTGCAATTCTGATGTTCTTATGGGAAGACCTCATTGGCCTACTGTGTTAGATTTTGTATTCAGGGGATCACATACAGTAACACCCTAGTTGCAGCAGGTCCACTGGGTGCCAATCTGTTTCCAGGAACAATTTGAAGTGCTGGTTTTATCCAACCATAATGGCCTGTATCCAAACTACCTTAAAGACATTGACTCCTGGTATGAACCAGCTTGGGTGCTCAAGTCATCCAGGAGAGACCTTTCTCTTGGTCCCACCACCTTCACAGGTGTGTCTGATGAGAACACAGGAGATGGCGTTCTCTGTTGCTGATGCTAGACTTTGAAACTCCCTTCCACAGGAGGCCATACTTGCCCCATCTTTGCTGCCCTTCTGCAATCAGGGAACCAACTTTCTCTTCAGACAAGCTTTCCCTGAGCAACTGAAAACCAATTATGCTAGTAGAAAACACCAACAATGTCACCTTTAAGGAAGGCAGCAACCATTTGACTACTTGACTAATTTGCAACTAAATGCTTAGGGATCAAGTATTTATTTTATTTTTATTTATTATTATATTTATACCCCACCCATCTGGCTTAAAAAGCCACTCTGTGGTGTTCGTTGTTTTTTCTATCATTTCCTTCCCACCCTGTACTGAGAGAGCTCAGAAAGGACCCCAAATATAAAAACCTCTGAAAACCCATGTAAATTACTTTGACAATGTAAACAAAATAGAAGCTAGCAAACTGAAAGACTGATCCCAGTGCCAAATAGCTAAGTGAATAGACAAGCTTAAATTTGTCACTGTAATAAATGCATTTGGTTGGCACCAAGTGGGACTGGCAAGGGTATACTTTTGAAGATGTTCTCTATTTGAAGGGCTGTCCAGGCTTAGTGAGGTTTGGAGAAAATAAATGATTTTTAAAAGGAGTCTTGAAGTTAACCATTATTGGAAGTCCTTCTGGCAAGAGGCAAAGACTATATATCCAGCAGGAATTCAGCAGTTAAGAGTCTCTATCCAGAAGATTTTTAGCCACAGACTAGAAACAATTCTTGACACACCACCTTATAAAGCTCATTAAGCAGCTGACATAATCTTGATTCAGCCTATGTTTGTTTCATATGGTGTTTATGGCCTGGGAACAAAAACAAAAACAAAGCAGTTTTAAATACTGTATTTGTGAAATGGCAAATGGAGAATATAGGCATCTCCTAAATCAATAAATGTCTTGGGGGAAAAGATTTCAAGTATTCTCTGCAGAGGTATATAATACAGATTTTGTATAGGCACCAAGGAGTTAACAGCAGCTTGTGTTAAAGCTAGAAATAAGAGTATAATTAGGAAAATGAATATATAATTTATGCAGAAAAGATGGAAAATATGCAAGGTGTGTACAGTATGTGATTATATGATATTTTGCTTGTATCTATTGATAGGCAATAAATCTTTGGAGTACAGAGAAAATACATATCAGCTCGCATTACTTCACAAGTGTAGTGAGTCTTGAAAAGAGGGCTTTTTTGTTTGTCTGTTTTTAATTAAACTACATTTCTTCTGCTTTACTACACTAAAGAAGCATAAGGAAATACAAACTTTGAGATGTTTCTGATTTATTTGGATATTTGAGCATTTTGCTCTTGCGTAAACATTTCTGGTGGCATGAATATGGATAGCTTGAAATCTTAGATGAGTTCATTATGAAAGGTAGCATATGTTTTTGACTCCTGAACCAGGAGAGAAAATGAGAATACCAAGCTTTGCCAAACAGTAAATTGTAAACAGTTGGTACCCCCGTAAGCAAAAGATTGAAATAATTACTGTAGCTGTGCCTCAGAGTAGCCAGCTCATTTTTATGCTTCTTCTGTATTTGCCTGCTTTTCATTCGGCTGATTTAACGCCCTTCTGCAAGTTTCGTAGAGAGAGAGAGAGAGAGAGAGAGAGAGAGACAAAAGAGGTGATGTGGGCTGGAGGCTTTGTGTTTTTTCTTCAATGTACAGATGTCAATCTGCTCCATTCCTAGAGCAAAATAAGTCTATATATTACTCACACACGTAAAGGCTGCAGTTGCCACTTAGCTACTCTCCTACCAGTCTCATCCTCTTCCCCAGTCCTCCTCAGTACACATGTGAAAGAAATAATACTACTAATAATAATATTTAAAACAAACTTTTTCACTCTCACTTCTGGCTCTCTGAGAAGATGGTTGCATATTACAGAATCTGTGCTTCTGTAATGATAATGATAATGCTGCATTCCCACAAAAGGGTGGGCCGTTACTTAGAAGGACTGGCAGCATGAAGCAGCTGCCTCAGGCCACAGCTTTTGGGTTTTGAGAAAAGGCAGCAAATGGCTGAGTATTTAATTTCTTATTATTGTATTTTTACTTCCAGGGGTGGGGAGAAGCAGTTATGGGAGGACTGGTGGATTCACATGCCAAAAAGAGCATCATTACCTTGGCTTCAGACGATGTCAGGTGCTCCTTCCGAGCAGGCAGAAAAATACCTTGGGTTGTCCTGCTGTGAAAAACCACCAGTTTCTTGCAAACCATATTTCCTTATCAATGACTGGGGCCAAGAGGAACACTTGGAACCAGAGGGGTTGGACTTTAGCCCAAATCCAAAGCTTTTGTAGCAATGTGTATGTCCTTACCTTGCTGCTTCTGCCACCAGCTCAAGCTCACCACCACCTTCTCAGGTTCACTGCAGTCACTGCTACCACTGGTGGCCCCAACCCAATCCTACTGAATGGGTCTGATGGGAGGAGGGCATAAAACAGGGTGATGAGGATAAGAGGGAAAGGGGTGACGTGAGAAGGTAAGAAGAGAAGAGCCAAGCTGTGCGGGCTTGGGCCAGCTGCACAGGACCAGGGCACCCCAGAAGAAAGGAATGATACATTTCTGAGTACTTTCTGCCTAGAAAACTGTAAAACTTTGTCATCATTCAGAATTGACTTGATGACACATTGGAATTATAAACAACCTACATTTGCAAACAGGAGCATTTTTATTTTATGTTTTGCTTAATCCCTTGAGGTTTACAGACTGCTTCATTTATTAAGTGCACAAAAATTTTCTAATGAATAAAATATTTCTGAAGCAAAAGATGTGCTTTGGTCTGGAACCTTTGGGGGTTCACATATGACTTATGCAACTTGTTGTGATTAATTGCAACTAACTGATGAGGTGCTGGGGAAAGTTTCCCATGTATTCCTGGTCACCCACCTGGTTGCATAACAGAGATATGTCACATCAGATCAGCTGTTAGCCACAATTGTCCATGGCAGTTTTTTCAGGCTATAAATAGATGCTAGTAGGATGCTGGCCTTTAGGTGCTACACACAGCAGACATAGTACAGTATTTTAATTGTCAGATTTGTTTAAATGTTTTCATTTGTTTAAAAATGTTCATTTAAAAATGTTTATTGTCTGTAAAGCATTCTGAGATCTTTTGACAAAAGGTAACATACAAATAATTTAAGAAACAATATATAAATTAACACCTGCATTAATTCTTTTTTTTTAAAGCTGTTCTTTGATTACTTATGTCACTATTGCAATCAGGCATTTGCTTTACATTGCACCCATCAATTCAGTGGTACAAACCTGTTTCATGTCAACCAATATTGCTATTGTTGTTTTGCTTACATGTATTCAAAGCCAGAGTTGGAAAATATTTATTAACTACTAGAGCCTACCAGTTTTAGACAATGAATATGCTGGATGAGAGAATTCTAGGAACTTTAGATGAAAAAGTAACTTTTCCAAGCTCTAGTTTGAAAAAGAGCAATAAGAACACCAAAATGATTGGGATAATCAGCACAGCACAGATAATGTGATTTCTTACGTTTGGGAAATTAACCTCCAAATTTATTTTGCTTGTGCCATGCAAGCATAATAACTATGAAAAATGATTTTGACCAATAAGACTAGGAAAAAAATGAGAGGCAGTAGGATAGAAGGAAGACCAAGCATAAGAAGCAATGACTCAAGAAAGGAAATGGTGGTCTTGAATTTTTTAGAACAGCCAGGGCTGCTGAGGATGGGACATTTGGAGTTCTTTAATTCATAGTGTCAGCTTAAAGACTGAAGTGATTTGATGACACAAAACATGGAATCTAGGTTTAAGTAAGATATTTGTCTTTCATTGGAAAGGGAGCCAAAATGGATCTCGTGTTACCTTTCCAGACCTTGTCAAGGCCACCTGTGCCTCTTGTCGGCTATTATGACAGATTGGAATTTCCAGTTGCGAAATAATGCATTAGTGGTATCAGATTATTTTGACTCATTTTCATACCATATTTACAGCTTTGCACCCAGACTTGGCATCTCTATTGCTCAGTTCACTTGTAAATGCATCCCTCTGTGTTCAGCAAGCCTAGTCTGTAGCTACGGTGGTTTGCGTGAATTTGAAACGCGAAGGTGTACAGTGTTTTGTTGTCATGCAGTCTTATTGTTTTGTAATTCTGACCACTGTTCTTCTCTGTTTGTGGCCAAAGAAGGCTAGAAAACATTCCAAGTTTTCCAGTCAATGTATCAATGATTAAAGCAAACATTCAACATTTTAGACAACCGAACTAGCTCTACTCAAACAAAAGACTTCATTACTGAATGTACAGATTTGAATTTACATAGTGTGCAACCATTGGTGCTAATATTTTTCCCAATGTTACATGTTTCAATTATGGATCTGTCTAATGATAAAATATTTTTAAATATTTTCCCATATCAGCAATATTTTTAAATATCTGCCCATATCAACAAGACTTCCATGAAAATGAGGAAGCATTTTCCTCTTCCCCATAAATTTTCATTTTTCACTTCTTTTGTATATATTTTTAAAAAATTTATACAATCCTGCACAAGAACTGCCATTTACAGTAGGATTGCCATATCCACAGGGGATCAGTTCTGGGGCCCCTGCGGATAGCAAAATCCACATATAAGAGCAAATTATCTTATCCAAGGATAATACTGGTGACAGGGGTCATGGGGTGCTAGGGTGAAACCTTTCACTCCCAACCCCCAAATGCTGACCAGTGGTGGATGTGGCCGCAGCAGCAAAGAGAGGGGGTAAAGGAAAACTTACAGATGTCGAGCCCTCCTCGCTACCACCGCTGGACAATCACCCTCTGCCACCAGGCTTGGCAGCCATTCTGTGGTGTTGGTGTTGGTGATGGCAGCAAGGACAGGTCAGCATTGGTAAATTTTCTCCTCCACCACCCTTACTGCCGCAGGTGGCCTGTGGGGCCACCAGCAGCGGTGGTGAGAAGAGGGAGGAGAAAACTTACCAATGCTGAGCCCTGCTCACTGCACACCAGCTGCCCTCTGAAGGGGTGGGTTGGGGACTTAAGAGGACCTGCCTGGCCAACCAGCCTTTGAACTTCCCGCTTGGGTCCCAGGCTGTGACCGGAAGTTTTGAACTTCCCGCTCAAAATTCCAATCTGCTGCCCAGGACCTGAGCAGGAAGAACAAAGGCTGGTTGGCCAGGTGGGTCCTCTAAATCCCCACCTCACCCTCCAAAGGGCAGCTGCTGTGCAGTGGCAGCAGTGAGGAAGGGAGAAATGAAAACTTACCACACCAACTGCCCTCCGGAGGGGTGGGATGGGGACTTAAGAGGACATACCTGGTCAGCCAGCCTTTGTGCTTGCCTCTCAGGTCCCTGGTGGTGGATCTGAAGTTTGAGCAGGTAGTTCACAACTTCCGATCCGCCGCCCAGGACTTGAGAGGTCAATTGGCCAGGTAGGTCCTCTTAAATCCCTACCACATCTCTTCGAAGGGCAGCCAGTGTGCAGTGGCAGCAGCAGCAAGAATCATGGCTGGCTGACATCAGTGTCAGTAAGTTTTCTTTTTCTTTTTCCCCTCTTCTATGCCATGCTCAGACCTCCCCTGCACCCTGATAATCAACCATGGATAACTGAATCAGCAGTTAGTGAATCAGCGGATGCAGGGGTTGTACTGTATTTGCAGTAATTGTTTTAATCTTCTGCACATTGCTGTTTATTCTGTGAGAGAATTACCACAAAATATCTGAACATCCTGTGGTCTTTCCATGAAATTTCTTTTGGTTGGAGCAATGTTATAGGCAGGGAAATTTCACTGTGAGGGAAAAAGAAGGATATGTTTCTCAGTTTTTCATCAAGATCGAGAGCTTGTGAAATTCATGCCCCCACTTAAAGAGAGCTGTGGTTTCTAAAATTCACACATTTCCCTTTAAACTCATCACACAGTTTCAACATTGCCTGTCACCCATAGATCATTTGCAACTGTTGTTGAAAGGTCACTAATGTTGTTCTTGTTATTATGTGCCATCAAGTTGCTTTTGAATGACTGGCCTCCTAAACTGAAATTTGAAGAAAACCTTGTAAAATAAAACCTCTATAACAGACAGTTGCAGTCCGATAACACCTGGGTTACCCAGGGTTGCAAATCATTGTTACATAGCATATATGTGTGTGTATTTTAGAGCAGTGGTTCACAATCTTGGGTAACCCAGGTGTTCTTAGACTGCAACTCCCAGAACCTCCAGCTGGTACTGAAGTCTTCTGGAATTGCACATGTTACTGAAGGTTGGGAACCATGGTTGTTGAGCAATAATCCCAGCAGTAGAAGCACATGGGAAATGTGACTTCCAATTGTGTTTCTTAAACATTTGTCATGACAATATGTCTACACTAAGAAACAGAAATTTTCAAACATCTGCCCTAACAAAACCATGTTGCACACAATCTCCAGCTTCAACAAGCACAAAATGAGAAAACCCAGAAATCTGCCAAAAACAGCATCACTGGATACATAATGAGCAGTTCCTTCTAGGGATGGGCACAAAACAAAAAATGAAATGCTGATTCGTCTGTTTCTTACATAACAGAACAAAATGAAATGAAACAAACCAAAGCAGCAGCATTTCATTACAGATGAAATGAAACAGTGTTTTTTCATTAAAACGAACCATTTCGTTTGTTTGTAAAATGGCTACCTTACCAGTTTGTGTCCCTCCTCCTCCACTTCCTCTGCCACCGCCAGAGCCACCAAAGCTACCACTGGAGCTGCCGCTGCTGGAACCCCACTAGCCAGATGGAGAGGGTGAGCAGGCCTGGCAGGCTGGCTTAGGCCTGCCACCGGAGCCACCACCAGCAGAACTGCTGAAGCATCCACCGGAGCTCACACTGCTAGAGCTACCGCTGGAGCTGTCACTGGAGCCACCACTTCCAAAGCTGCCAAAGCCACCGATGGAGCCCTGCCAGCCAGCTGGAAAGCTAGCCCAGCAAGCTGGCCTAGGCCCACCGCCAAAGCCACCACTGGAGCCGCTGCCACCGGAGCCGCCACCAGAGCTGCCAGAGCCGCCATTGGATCCATTGCCACCCCCACCCTGCCAACCAGCTGGTGAATGGGCCCAGAAGTTCCTGCCTTAGTTCTTTCCTTAATATTAGAGGTGGGCATGAAAACCGATGGTTCCGTTTGTTCTATTTTGGGCCCATCCTTGGTTCAGTTTTGTTCAGTTCATACAAATTTTAAAAACAAACCGACCCGAACTGGTTCAGCTTATCTGGATGGTGGTGATGGCAGCAATCTCAAGCAACGGGAGGCCTCACTGCCGCCTCTGCAGCCCCAGCAGTGGCTGTGCCGGGTGGTGGTGGACCCCCCCACTGCCTCTGGAGGCCCAGCACTGGTCACGCTGGGCAGCAGGAGGCTTCACTACCACCTCCGGAGCCCTGGCCGCGGCCACATAGGGTGGCAGTGGACTGCCCTGCCACCACCTCCAGAGGCCCAGTGCTTTTAAAAAAAATGGCCAGGTCACCACTTTTATTTATTTATTTATTTATTTATTTATTTATTTATTTATTTATTTATTTGTAGCACCAACCATGCAGCCCCAGGGGCTGGGTCGGCGCTTTTTAATTTTTATTTTATTTTTATTTTTTGAAATCTTTTATTTTATTTTCAAAAGTCCCTGACGCCAGGGGCTTTTTTTTCCACAGCTGAGAGGTGCTAGCTACCCTGCACCTGGGTTTAAGTTTCTATTTTTTATTTTTCCTCCTGGCGCGCTGGCTCACAGGCCAAACCAGCTGGCCCACTGCCCAGACTGGCTGGCCTGCTGGCCAGAGGGACTTTTTAAAGTTTTTAATTTATTTTTAACTTTTAAAACTTTTGTTGTTGTTTTGTTGTTGTTGTTGTTGTTGTTGTTGTTGTTGTTGTTGTTTTCCCTGATGCTGGGCTTTCCCCCCCTACTGGCCTGTGGCAGCTGTCGAAGTTCCAGGCGAGGATGCTGGTGGCGACAATGTAGGAGCTGGGGGGGGGTGGCGGTGACCAAAAACTAAATGAAATGAAATGGAAATTTCTGTTTTGTTTTGTTTCCTTTTCCTTTGATGGGTTGCTTCATTATTCATTTTGCTAACTAACAAAATGAATAACGAATAATGAAATGAATTAAAACTTTATTTCATGCCCATCTCTACTTAATATATGTCTAGTTCCTGCCCTAATATGCCAAATTCCTGCCTTAATATATGTGTTACATGTATATAGCACACATGCACATACCAATACAACACACACAGTTTTTAAAATACACTGACTGAAATCCTGTTGCTTAGCATAGAGCAACTAGAGCGAGCCTATTGAGTCATTGGGAATTTAGGGAGTCAATACCTTTATAACTTCAATTGATTCAAATGCATCTGCTCTAGTGTTGATATGCAAACAAGATTTTAACCATTGAAATGTAGTTTAGTAAGGCACATGAGTGATACATTTTGCCCTTTTCACTTCCAAACTTACTGCAGATGCTTTGGTGAAGAAGTCATGAGCATCTTGTCCAATATTTAATTTTGCATTATAAATCAACTTTTATCTTTCACTGCTCCGGTTTTCCAATAAATGACATTCTCATACTCATGTACCTTTTCACAACATGTGCTGTCTTTCATAATGATTGGGTGTTCATGTTGATATTTCCTTGTGTTCTTGAGAAGAAAGCAAGGAGAAACAGGAACAAAGGTTTTGTTGCCTTCTGCACTATCATTGTGTTCACATTCTTTGAATAAGTTCACAGAATACCATTTGAATAAAGCCAGAACAAATTCTACTTGAGGACTGCATGGAACAAATGTGGAACAAAGAAGTCATATTATAGCCTTTAGAGCCAGAACAATGGCTTTGTTACTATTTGATCTGTTTCTTGAAGCTGATTTCCTTCTTTGCCCAAAGGAGCAAGTTATATTGCAGTTTGGAGCTATGTTCGTTTGCTTGAACCTTGACACCCCAGTTTTGCAGAGTTAAACAGTTCACAAAGGAATCACCCTTTGTTTTCCAAACATGGGACTCTACCAATATTTATCTTAGGGACAAAAGAAGCAATGTATAGAGATGCAAGGATTGCTTCAGGGCAGACACATAATGCTGGGTGTCATTAAAAATTCTAACCTCAGGCCACATTGGCCACATTTAAAAAAATTGAACTGAGATCTATTTACAGAGCATAAAAGACCTTTTGTTAAAGAACATTTGAGGGTTTGCTTTGGTATTATGCAACATGCTTTCCAAAATGTGGTTGAACAGTAACATTGGATAGCATAAAGGCAACTCTAAAATTCAAAGTAATAGATATGACAGAACCATAGTGACCTAGTCTGAAGGTAGTCTTCAGTTACAATATTAACAGATAAGGTAATTCACAACTTGAGTGGACAGGCTAAGAAAAAAGAGAAGAAAAACAAATAGGGAATAGAAATAGAAATAGAAATAGAAATAGCTGTTGTACCCTGTGACCTGAATTTACTTCTGGAGAGTGATGGGGAGGACAGGGACCAAATCTATTATTATTTAATTTGACTTTGGTTTATTATCTGGAGATAGAAACTATCTTATAATGGAAGAAATACAGAGTTACACAGTCTTCAGTGGACCTCAGTGAGTGTCAAAGATCTTTGAGCAGACTGGGGTGAGGGAAGCCTGCTGAAGCCTGTGAGAGGAATACAAACCCATCCTGTTTAGGGTTGCCAGGGCAACAGCATCCCAGGGCCTAAAATCCCAGGGCCAAAATCTGTCACCTAGAAGCAGGCCTGTATTATGCTTATTTTCCAAGTTTTTCCAAGTACTCTTCTCAATATAAGTCAGAATGTTTGGATCCTGGTAGAAAGAAAGATGAGATTGCATCTCTACATGAGTCTTTTAAGAGTAGGACAAAAAGCTATATTATCCTTTATTTCCGTTAACGAGACTTTATGAAACACTAATGAGCAAAAGCCTCAAAGTTACTAAAACAAAAGGAGGAAGTCAACATTATAATAACTAGAGATGGGCACGAAACAAAAAAAAAGTGTTTCAGTTTTTCGTTTGTCGTTGAGAGGTCTGTTTTGGTTTGTTTCCATTTGTCGTGAATTTTTGGAAAAATTTCGTTTCTGTTTTTCGTTTTTTCATTTGTCATCTCTACCAGCTTTTTGCGCGATTTTTAAAGCATTTCTGTGCGGGGGCATCCTGCAACGCCCCAGACCAGAGGAAAAACACTAAAAAATGGATGCTGGCAGAGACACAGTATAGACTGGGTACGCAGGGAGGCTGCAAAGGCAGCGGCGGGCGTTGCCCAGGGTGCAAGGCAGCTGCAGAGTGACTGCACTGCAGGGCAAGGGAGGGTACTCACCGAGAGGTACGCACACACACACACAGGGAGGCTGCAGGACTGAAGCTAGAGTCGCAGAGACAGCAATCCCACCCTAACTCCCACCAGAGACTGCAAGGAGGACTGGGGCTGCCAGAGCTTTTTATGCCCTCTGTGGCTGCCAGACCTGCCCAGTCTGCAACCTGGGCATGCTATTGGTTGAACATGATCCCATCATGTGGCTTGCCTCCATTTTGAGGCTGGTGGCGACATCCATTTTAAAGGGAAAAGAAAAATACATCGCGATGGGAGAAGACAAAAACAAACGTTTTAAGGACCCCAACCCCCTGGTAGGAAATAATTTCAAATAATTATTGCATTATCACTGTGTTTTTACAGATGTCCAGGGTCTTTTAATACCCAAGAAATCAATCAATATTAGGCATCTGGGAGCCATTTTGGGTCAATGTCCCCTAACTCCCCTTAAAGGGAAAAAAATACAGCAATCTGATAAAAGACATAAATGCACCTTTTAAGGACCCCAACCCCCTGGTAGGTATTATCAGATAATCGCTGCGTTTTTACGGATGTCCAGGGCGTTTTTAACATTTAAAACAGCTCATTTCATTGCACATCACCATTAATGGTAACGAAACGTAACAACCACAATTTTCGTGGTTCTGTTCGTTTCGTTGCATTTTCATCACAATTTTCGTTTGTCATTTTGTTATGTAACGGAATGACTAACGAATAACGGAAATGAAAAAATGTTCATTCCGTGCCCATCTCTAATAATAACATGTATCAACCAAAGATTTCCTGGCTTTAGTTTAACATGTTCAGAAACAAAACTAAACAAAATAAAGGCAAACATACGGTGAAACCTACCAGTCCAGATTTTAGGCACCCTGCTTGCTGTCACAATAGGAAAGGAGGCAAAAGGTAATCCTATGCTAAACCATAAATCTAGTAAAGCGCCCAAGAGAACCATATTGAGAAACAGGTCTCATTCAGTAGATAAACAGTTCTGCATTTCCAGTGGTAATGACTTTAATGTTTCTGGTGGTAGCAGAATTTGGTGAGATGCACTACTGCTGATGCCTTTTTGTTCTCTCCTCGGTGCTCTGTTTTCTTATTTTCTTTCTGCTCAGGTGCATTGTAAGCTCCCTTTTTGTCTTGTACAGTTCTCTTTTCTTTACTTTTCCTTTGAACTGTAGCCATGCTTTCCATTTTAAACTTCCTCATAACCCATTTTTGTTTCTTCATTACTGTTGAAAATTGTCTATAAATCTACCTTACCAGCAGATGGTCTTTAAAATGTTCGCTAGTGCCATTGTCACATTACTTGGTATGAGACAAGTTTAGCTCAGAAACACTTCATTTACAAACCTATCTACAATCACTTCTGCTCCTTTTGTGCCCGAAAATGGCATGGGAGCAATTTGCCCATCAGCCTGGGTGGGGCAAGAGCAATGGAGAGACCAGGGATGGCAGCCTATAAGGGTCAGGTGTTGCTGAGAAGGGAATAGTACAAGACAACAGGAATCTGATCTCGCCCGAATTATTGCAGAAATTATTGCCTATTTGGGGATTAGTGTGCATGGACAAGTTTGAGTATGTGTTCTTCAGGGCAGTTACGTTGGTTGCTTTTTGGGGGGGGGGGACATTTAGAGCTAGTGAACTAGTGGAAGCCTCAAAGAGCGATGAGTTACAGGCCACTTCCCATATGTCAGACTTGGAGATCTTTGAAGATTGTATAGTCCTCTAGTTGTAGAGATCAAAAGGCAAGGGTCAGAAAGTGACATTGGGGAAATGCCCTTATGGATGGTTATACCTGGTTGACAATGTAAGGGAGTATAAGGCTTTATGTGACACCACAAATGGTGCACTTTTGCAGCATGCAGACAGGACACTGCTGCCAAAATTTCAATGTTGTTCTATTACATCGCGGGCCAAGGATAGAGCTGGGGTAGTTGGATTAAAATTTGGCACACATTCCTTTTGTATCACAACTGCCTCCACTGCAGCTGTGATGGTGGATTTCATAAAATGAGTGGGGAGATGGGCCTTTGCTTGCTATAAGACTTAAGTGTACCCCTTGCCACAGACCTAGGTTGATGGCATTTCCTCTTCTTGTTTTGTAGGTTTGCCAGTCATGTTTTGACAAGTTCAAGTTCTGATTGTTGGTCACAGTTGCATTTTTGGGCCATGAAGTTTGCAGCACATTCTGGTTGGGGACAGAGCTTGAAGTTGGGAGCCCAAGCCCTTCTCGAGAGGAGAGGTTGAAGAGGACTGCAGTGGAGTGTGCTGCTTTTCAAAATATTTGGGTATTTCACCTGGGGAGTAATGACCTGGCCAGAATGCCTGGGAAAGGTTTGATTGAGAGGATTGTTGAGGACCTACAGTTTCTGAAGATTGAGAACCTGGGATGTGCATCCTGTGGTCAGCCATGCTGCCAAGGCTGATGTGGAGAGTTGACTGTGACCCAAGGAAGATTGACAGGGCACAGTACAGTGTGAACCACGAGATCAGAAAGGCTATGGCTGCTCACCTTGGAGCTACCATTGAGCATCCATGCATTAGGGCGGAGTTCCCCAAATAGTACCAGCAGGATGGAGTACACCTGTCCAATGTTGGCCTCAGGATTTTCCTGAGTGATATTCAGGCGGCTTGAGGTTCATAATTTTGGCCTGTGTGGGGGGCATTGGGCATACTTTGTAGCCCTGTGCCATGGTGGGTAGTGGTGGAAGATGGTTAAAATAGAAAGTTCTGGGACACCAATGGAGTGTGGGCCAGCCCATCTCTCATCTCTCAAAGGCCTGGAGGATTCATCTCTGAGATGTGGGAGAAGGTAGGGATCCCACGGGAGGTGATTGCCCAGAGCAGGGAGCCTTGGGTGGTCATCACTTGAGGTGATACTGAGTTATTATTTACTGAACTCCCCTTATGGTCTGGGTCTGGGGCAAGGCTGGCTCCAGAATCAGATGATGCTTTCGCCCTATTGCAAGCCCTCCCTTTAAATGGGCATTTAATTGTTACATGGGAATAAACTGTGGCCCATATTTTCAACCATTTATTGTTGTCTCACCTCATTTCTCTGGGCTGGTTTGGCAAAAGTCCAGTATTTGTTTTCCAGCTGGAGTCATTTGATAACTTCCACTGGAAATTTTCATGAAGAAGTGCAATATAGCCCATGACAGCTCATGCCAGATTAACTTTGTGTTTAAGGTGATACAAGTATTTGTTAATCATTAAGGTTTTATATCAGTGATTACTATTACACTATCATCTATATCTAAAATATCATATATTGGAGAAGTTCTTGGATTACAATACCCAGAAATACTTGCAAGCATAGCTGGTGATGAATGTTTATGAGTACAGATGGGCACAAAAAATGAAATGAAAAATGAACTGATTTTTATACAAAAATGAAACAAAATTAACTGGAAATTTTTGTTTCATTTCGTTTCATTTTTCGTTTTCCCCAACCTGCCTGATTTGGGGGGGAGTGCAGGGTTTTTAAACTGTCTTTCAGCCACCGAAGCAAGTGGTGGCTGCAGCCATTGCCACTTGCTTTGGTGGCTCAAAGACAGTTTAAAAACCCCACACTTTCCCTCTCAATCAGGCAAATTGCAGGGGAAAGCATGAGGTTTTTACACTGTTTTTGAGCCACCGAAGAAAGCGGCAATGGCCACAGTTGCTGCTTGCTTTGGTGGCTCAAGGAAAGTTTGAAAACCCCACGCCTTCCCCCCCCAATGCACCCAACTAGGGGGGGAAACAAATAATGAATAAAAATGAAAAATTAAACAATTTTTAAAACAATTCATCATAAACAAAATGAAATGAAACAAGGAAAAATAAAATGAAAAACTAAATGAAATGCCATTTTGGCATTTCATGCCCATCTCTATGGTTGGGAACCACTGGTCCAGGCCACTGACTGCCCAGATTGAGTTAAAAGTCTAAATTTAAACCAATGTAAAACTGTATTGAATTTATAGAAGGAGAATTCCTTAAAGCAGCTGGTTTCTCCAAGAAACTTCTTAAACGTGGTACAAATGATCTCATGGTCATTGCTCAACAAGTTTCCTTTACACTGGTACATTACAAAGCAGTACTGTGGCCTTTAGCAATAGCATCTACAATAATAGAACAGCATCAACAGCTACTTATTGCCATGTGTCTATATCAATGTTACAAAATATTAACAGAATGGTAAACCACCTGAACATGAATTTAAGAATTATCTTCTTAATACAAAGGTTAGTATTTTAGTGACTAAACCAGTGGCTGCCAACCATTGGTCCCCATATGTTTTTTGACTAATACTTGCAAAGGCCTTCCTTACTAGTGTGTTGGCCAGGATTTTGGGAGTTGAAGTCCAAGAACATCTGGAACCCGTAATTGAGAACCACTTATCTAAACACAGAGCAGAAAGGTGGTCATATTCCATGCTGCCTTCCAACTGTTGCAAGTTGCCTGTTGACAAATGGTCTATCTATGAGTGTGAGAAGCCTGCCAGAGCAGTGGCGATGCTTATTTGATTGTCCATCCTTACTGTTTGTGCAATAGGATACTAATCAATTAAGAAAACAGTAACGGGCATTTTCTTTTGTCCATAAGAAATAGCAACACACATTGATAATTTCAGTTACCATTGCTCATTAAACATATGTGCACATGCAAAGCACTGGCTCTGTTTCCTATCAGATGTTCTCTCTGCAGATGTTGCTGTGACTGCTGCTAAAACTATTAGAAGGAGTGGTAGTAGCTGTTCAGCTGGAGCTTACCTTTTGCACTGCAGCCATTCATTAGGAATGGCACATTTTATCACCTTCACTGTCAAAATGCTATGGTTTTTCTTTTCTCCATCAATTCCATCTCTTATATGAAGAGCATCTTGAAGATGCCAGGTGTCATCACCTCTAAAATGTGAAATGCTCTGAAGAAGCATCTTTTTGCTCCCACTATATTGGCCTTCCACAAATGGTGAAGACCTCCCCTTTTCAGGACATTCTTAGTCTCATCTACTAATTTTAATCAGATTTTTTAAAAAAATATATCTGGTGTGCCTGTGGTCTGCCCCTCCCAATAATAAGCTCCCACAGACCTCCCTAAAACTATGGAAGGTGAGCAAGGAAGTACCAGGTAACTGGACAGAACCACATGACTCCCCACTACCTTGTCAAGAACAACCTTGGTCCAAATAGTAAGGATTAAACAGAATGAATAACTTCCCACATGTATTTTCAGTCTTGATATTTCTAGAGAAATCATGAATGACAGAACTCATGTTCTAAGAAACCCCATATTTTGGCACAATGGCATATGCTGGCCCCAGAACTTGTATGAATAATTTGTTAACACATAAAGACTTCTGTATTTTCCCAAAACGTCAGGACTGCCAGAAACTGCTAATCAGAAAAAAAACCAATATGAGCTATAGTTAGCTAAGAAGGAGGAGGAGGAGATACAAGGAAAACCAATTGATAAATAAAGAATTCGCAAAAATAAATTTGTAGGTTGGCCAAGTATGTAATCTTAATTTCTGAATCATTTTTTCTAGCCCATAAGGTCCATATTAAATTGCAGTCTGAGTTTGCCAAAAGATTTCCTTTGCTTCTGAGGAAACGGGAAGGGAAGATATTAGCCAGCCACCTTAGAAATATGATATAATTCTGTGTTTATTGCTGGGGTTTTTTTTTTTCAGAATTTATACTTAATAAATATAAAATAGATTGCATATAAGTGTTTCAAGGTAACATTATGTCTGAGCACAAAATAGCCATAAAACAAAATAAGAATAAAATCATATTTGCTTTACACTGAGATTATCTGTGTTGTGTTTCTCCTCCTCTGTGCGCTTTTGGACCATGGTTGGCTCACACTCATGGAGCAACAAATGCCACCAGTGGGTTCATGGCCCTCCGACCGCCAAGGTTTGTAACAATGAATGGCTCTTCCATCTCTTACAAAAACAAGTTAAGGACATTAAAGGGAAATATAAAATGCAACAATATTTTTAGGGCTGAACATGAACTCATATATTGGCAAATAAATTATCCATTAGTTCATTTGGTTTTTAATTCTTCTATCTAGCCTCTTTGGAATGCACATAAATAAACACAAATTTCTTGGTCAAAGTAAAAGAATGTCTGATGGTGAGACACTCTTATACATCCTGGCCCTTTCTCTTATTTAGCTTCATATTGGTTGTTTTGCTAACTTTTATAAAAACAAATTCCAGAACAAACTGAAAAAGGGAAATGCCATGTAAATAAACTTGTTCCTTTTCTTAAGTCAAAAAGGCTTCAACCTTTCATTTAATCTTAATATTTACTCCAGTTCAAGAGCTAATTTGTTCAACTTTTGACTGTGACCTTATGGAATATGAAGGACATTTTTGACATTGCTTTTTCCTAGAGCTATTTTAACAATAAACACAGTATTGTTGACAGATGAAAGGAAAGCTGAAGACGGCATTTTTGGGGGAGGGGGCAATAATTAATACTGATTTTAAAAAGTAAAAACAAAAATAAGATCAACAGTAATGCACAATGCCTCATGTTGTCAGGACAGATTATTCTAAGAACGCCTCATTAAGCCATGTTGGCCAGAATCCTGTTGGTGATTTGCATGTGTTTGTATACCTCTCCAGGAAGGAATTGTGACTTATTGATTAGATGCAACAACATTACACACAGAGATGCATTGAGCTATAGGTAGGCACCTAACAGTGTTGAGCTATGCAATTTAACTTAATGATATATGTTGTCTGACATATGAAACCCGTTTTAGGATTCCATCCCCCAGTATAAATTGCTCAGAAGTTCTTTATCATTCCCTTCTTCTTAAGAGTGCCATGGGATTAGAAATAAGCAGCCACAAACTGGTCCTTCTCCCAGGAACACGTTGGTGATTCCAACTGCCAACTTTTGGCTCCGCAGCGAGATTCCCAACTCTGTGAGTTCCCCAGCCAGCACACACATAAAATTATCAAGAGGAGTCTGGCCAGTCTGGTTTAAATAGAATAATTAACCTGGTAATTGATGAAGTATTGAGAAGGAACAGTCAGTAAGTACCACCGGGATGTTTTGGTTTCAGAATTCTGACATTTCTTTTCAAATACAGTGGTAACTTGTTTAAAGGAATTAATTTGTTCCATATGAAATTAGGTTAAGCAAATTTCCCTTTATACAAATTTCCCATAGGAATGCATTGAAAACAGAGTAATCCCTAATCACGACCATTTTTATGTTGTACAGATTCGCCCCATAGATGATTCTGTTAAGCAAATTTCCCCTATCTCCAGAATTTTTTATGTTGTACCAATTTTATGTTATACAAACCATTTGTTATACGAGGATCCACTGTAAAAGTTTGAGTAAATGTCCATAAATCTACATGCTATGAAAGACAGTGCCATCTTTATGGTGGGCAGGTGGCTGTGGCATGTGTTATGTACATGTTTCTGTTTTCCAAATTGTCTGTTCCTAATCTTAGCCAATCTCACAGATACACCCCTTCCCAAATGCATACAAAAGATTGCAGCCCATATAAAACTTGGTGCAAGGGAACAGCTCTGGTCACATCTGAGAGGTGGGCATACCCATGTCCAAACCTAATATTCACTTGCCACTAGTACAGTCAATATCAGGTGCATGTCAAGCTGTCTTGAATGGCTTTCTCTCTTCTTTAGTGCAGTTCAATGTCTTTATGTTCCCAACAGCTGTGTTCCTTATGGGCATGAATAACCATGCCTCTTTTAATGAAGTGAATTTTGGCAGCTTCCCTCTGGCAGTCCTCTCCAAGAGGGGTTCTTGATTGCTGTGGCTGACCTCTTGTCTGAGTACAAGTGCCATAAAGATTCCCCACTGTGCAGGCAGAACATAAGACAATGTAGAAGAAAAAGCAGCCCTACATCAGCTGTGCAGCATCTGCAGGCTTTCCCCCCAAATGATGAAGACACTAGCATTGCTGCATATTTTTATATGCCCAGGGTTGGGGAATTCCAGCGCCTTGGTCCTAATTTGGTCCTTCTGCAACCCACATGTAGTCTTCTGACTTTCTCCAGAGGACCATGTCCCTTCCCATGGCGTGCCACTTTTCATTTAAAGGATTTTCCATTCTGGTCGTGGTTATTGCTTATTTTAAAAGGTCCAAGTGCCTCTTCTCAGAGTTAGTTATACTGACATGAAGTATTTTTATATAAATTGTGACAGTGCCTTTGTCCCCATCTTTTGCATTTGGATTGCCCGTCCTTGGAAAATGCTCCTCACACATTGAAAACTCGCTGGCTCTGTCCTCAAATCTCCTTGTGTGCCTCTCTCTCCTTTACTTTGAGGGGGGGGCTGCATGGCAGGGGATTGTACTGGATGGCCCTTAAGATCCCTTCCAACTCTATGATTCTACAATTCTACCTACTGTTGAATGGCAACATCTGAAGCTATGTTGTGAGTGCCAGTTGCAGAATTTCTTTTTCTCATTTATTCAGGCTGATTCAACATGAGACCAGCTCAGTAAGAAAATTTTAAACTCTGAAATTTATCGCTTCTGGCATAAGCTTCCTTCCTTCCTTCCTTCCTTCCTTCCTTCCTTCCTTCCTTCCTTCCTTCCTTCCTTCCTTCCTTCCTTCCTTCCTTCCTTCCTTCAACACATATGCACAGCCAGCACATAATGGATGAATGATTGTTCTTAAAGATGCAAACAATTCATTTGGTACTTATGATCCTTAAAAGTCCCTGCAACAAAACAGAAGCTATTGTCATGTTTCATGACTGTGTGGTTGCACAATTTGCACCAAAGTCATGCTTGCCAATGAAGCAATGCTCAACAAGCATGCCAGAAAATATATTACCCTCTTAAAAGAAAAGTGAAGAATTCTGCAGTTCCTTATACCAACAGATGACGATGAGGCAGGTGAGGATTTATATCTGCCATGCTCTCATCATGCTTTTTGAATAAAAGTAGAAAGCATTTTAGTGATTCAATACCTTGAACAAACAGGCGTCCCAGTTGCATGAAGCATTCTACTTAACATTTAAGTTAGTAGACTTTTAAGTAGACCCTTTCTGCTCTTCTATGTCGGTGGCAAGGCTAAGGCCTGAATGCCTGCCACCTGGCATCAACGAAGCAACTTGATTGTCATTGGATCCAATGAGTTTCCTCAAAGTTTTAGAATGCAGAGAGCATTCTTTAACTGTTAAAAACCCTTAACTATTTTCCTTTTACAGCATAACCTCAGAACAGCTCTTAATTAATATGTTCCTGGTATTTATTCTACTTTTTTGTTGATGATGTTTTCCTGATGCAATATTTTGCCCTTATCGTGTTTTCTTTTTAAAACAGCTACTCTCTTCTCTCTCTCTCTCTCTCTCTCTCTCTCTCTCTCTCTCTCTCTCTCTCTCTCTCTCTCTCTCTCTTTTGGTCACTGCTTTTATTATGCTATAATGTCAAAAGGCTTGCCAGTCTTTTCCCCTGTTTTTCCTGTTCAAGCTTCAAGGTCATACATTGTTGTTCTTCCATCAAAGGTCAGAACAATTTGTTGATTACCATTATGTTGACTAATTTAATCTTTATCCATTTAGCTATATGATTTCCTAGAGAAGGAAGAAGTACAGCAGCAGCGTGAAAATAAATGCTCCAGTAATGATTAGGACTCGAACACCTACTGCCTTTCAGGGCAATGATGGCAATCATGTGTTCAAGATACGTCAAATCAGTGCAGACAATGCTGTACGCGATCTTTCCAAATTTTTTATGTGTCAAGATTGTCTCTTGAATATTTTATAAAGTTTTTTTAAAAAAAAGAACTCAAATAATATAAATAATTAATGACGGTTATGTAGTAAATGCCTAGATCCCACGAGTGAGTTTTCTTCCCCAGTGGACCATAATATTGGTTCTGTTTTGAACAACTGTTAAAAAGCTCTCCCTGTTCTTGACCTTACTAGGCTTATTCTATTTTTTATCACATGTCATATCAATTTATTTTCTTGCTCTGTAATATTCACCTGGGTGGTGTATGCATCTGTTGTACAGAGAAAAAAGGGAAAAGAGAGAAAGAGAATGAACATTCAATCATCTTCCTCTCTTGCAGAGCCCGAGATGGTGTACAAGTCCTCTAAATCAATACTCAAAGACCCACATAATCCCATGACATGAAGAAGGAGCCAATAAATGAAAGTTGACTCATACAATTAAAATGAATTCAACTGGTTTTGAAACAATTGGGAGGAAATTGAGCAGAAGTTTGAGGCACTGGGAAATTCAGGGGCAGGCACTCCTCTTCACCCTTCCAAGACTGCAGCTGGTGGCTCAGTAAGCTCTACCCCATCTTGTTATGGTTTGGAAAACTCATGATAATGTAACTAACAATTGTGGATAGAGTTAACTGGATACAGGAAGCTCTGGCCATTCAGCAGAGCTCAGTGGTTGTCATGAAGGTTTGATTGGTCAAGGGGAAACATAATCCAAGCTCAGTCTATCACGAGAGTGCCTGCAGGTCCATCACAAGACTCTGAGGTAGTAAGTCAGTCTCTTTTTGTCCTTCCCTCACGATGTGAAGGTCTGTCTGGTAGCAGACAGTTACTTGGCTGTTGTGTTGCTGTAAAGTTATGTTGATGTTAAAGTAAAATCCTGTTGCTGTTCATGAAGTCTTCTGTGAGTGAATTATTTGGAAGAAACCTGTTTTAAAACTCTGGTAATGAGTAGAGATGGGCACGAAAAGAGCGATTTTTTGTTTTCGTTTTTGTTTTTTCATTTTGTTATGCAACAAAAACGAAACGAAATTTTTAAAAAATGAAAACGAAAACGAAACGACCAAATTTGCCATGTTTTTCGTTTTCGTTGCAGCAGATGCATTGAACTAAAAAGAATGCTAACGAAACAGCAATTTTTTGTTTTCATTTTCATTTTTTGTTTCATTACCTAATGAAATGAAAACGATTTTTTTTGCAAAAAAATCACGAAAACAAAACAAACCGAAACGGACCCCTAAACGACCAAACAACAAACGAAATACCATTTTTTGAGTTGTGCCCATTTCTAGTAATGAGTGTTGCCAGCCACACCCATCATCCTAACACATAAATTCCCTCAGGGGATGGGTCTTTGCTTTCCCATCCTTGGTTTATCATCATGAACATTGTTTTGTTCAGAAGAGTAGGCAAGGTAATGATTCTGTACACTCCCTTTGAGCTAACCTGGTGTTTAGAGACATCCTATCTTTTGTAGAACAGGGAGAGGTGTTGCTAGGTAGTGGGGCCACTTCTACATCACCAAAAGGACATGAATCCATAATAGAGAGGCCAACAGAAGTTAGTGATCTGCCAAAAAATATGGATATACTCATTTGTACATGCATATGCAAAATTAAAACTGATTTTGGCCATTTAAAACCATTACATTGCATCTTAACTAAATGGGAAAATACTGCAAACTGATGACTTGCGTGCACATAGGGTGGGCAATCTTAACGATTTTGTTTCCAAATGTGACTTTTGAAATATAGAGAGGAGGAATATTTTTCTTCTGCCAGCTCTTCAAACAGATAACTGTTTTGCCTTAAAGAGTATATTTCAGAAAACTGTTCAGGAGAATATCAGTTTATATACCATAGCAAAGCCTTTGAATGTGTGGATCATGAGAAACTATGGGTAGCTCTGAAAAAATGGATGTACCCTAGCATTTGCTAGTCCTGATACAAAATATGCCTTTTGGATGAGACACAATTGTTCCCTATGTATAGGTGTGAAAGTTGTGCCATGAAGAAAGCTGAGAGAAGAATATTTTATTTATTTGAAATATGGTCCCTGGAGGGGAACTTTGTAGATATCTTGGACCACCATAAATATGAACAAGTGGTTCCTAGATTAAACCCAATCCCGAGCTGTCTGGAGACAAAAATTATCAGTGAGGCTGACATCTTTTGATTTTTAATTCATGTGTTTTCTACTTGTTTTTGCTCCTTTGTTTTGTATTTAATCTTATACACTGCCCAAAGTTGCCTTCAAACCAGATTATTTTTGTGGTATAAAACTCAAATAATTAAATAATTAAATAAATAAATAAATAAATAAATAAATAAATAAATAAATAAATAAATAAATAAATTGTGCACATAATGTGAAAGAAAGATTCTGCAGAAATGACAATAATACTAGGAGAAGCTGAGGGAAGCAGGAATTTTGGGAAGACCAACAATGGATTGATTCTATCAAGGAAGCCACAGGGTGTGTTTATAATAGCTGAGGAGGGCTGTTGAGAACAGGACATTTTGGAGGTCACTTATTCATGGAATCACCATAGGCTGGGGCAACTTGATGGTACAAAACAAAATACAAAAGAAGACATAGAATCACCCTGTGCACAATAGCCTCTTTGTAGCCCATGTAAGTTTGTTTTTCACACTGATTCATCATTGGTTGCCATATACCATAATTTTTCATCTATAAGATGTTCCATGTATAAGACAACCCCTACTTTTCCAACCCAAAATTAATGTTTCACAACTTCATGGTTCCCGCCTTGGCTTACTTCCATGTATAAGACGACCCTCAATTTTTAGTCTAATAATTTTAGACAAAAAATATAGTCTTATGCCTGGAAAAATACTGTAAATATTAATACTTGCTCCAGATTCTGATTGTACAGTTAATAATGTTTTTCTTCTTGATTTAATTACTATTTTATGCCCTGTAATGTGTGGTGTAACGCTCTGTAGAAATTTGCCCCATAAAACAGGATCTTTTCACAGAAACATAAATCTTGCTCCTACATGCTACCATTTTGCAAGCAGTTTGATACCCAAGAAGGAAGGAAAGAAAATATTAACTATTAATATCAGATCATGTTTCTATTTACTTTTAATGTTAATATAAAATAATTCATAGTTACACTTTTATTTCCTATACTGTAATGACATAAATGTAGATTTATATTCTCCAAATATTTTGATTATGACATCAAATCTTTACATTTCTTATAGTGTATATTCATTTTTTTCATTCATTTTAATATGTTTTGCTTTGATTCTGGGGAAATTGCTTGTCCTCCCACTCTCTGGCATGTAGGTGCTATTGCTATGTAATTTTGTGACATTTATGTCCCTATTTATTAAGATTTATAGTTTGCCTTGTACACGTAATTTGATATTACATCCTCAAAAATCTGTTAAGAGGAAGTTGCTAAAGTTGGCAACATTTTAAAAACAACATTTTTTGTGGCACACATTGAGTTGTGAATTGTTCCTTCATATACATTCCAAGACATGGCACTCAATCATATCTGTTTGCGTGTTATGTATTATCAGAATAGGCAGGAAGCAAAGCATACTGACTCTCCCCACAAGGGTGCATCAATGGATGCATATATGACTGTTCCTTTGTACATGAAGCACTGTCCCCTCCAGACTTCCATGTAAACAGCATACTGAATTGTTAAATAACTCTTCTGTATGTGTGGTGGCTCAGTGGACTAAGGCTTCTGAAAACTGTCAGCTGCCAAGTCAGCAGCTCGGCAGTTCGAATCCTGGGTGCCATGCAGCGGAGTGAGCTCCCGTTGATAATCCCAGCTCCTATCAACCTAGCAGTTTGAAAGCATGTAAGTGCAAGTAGACAAATAGGTACTGCCATAAAACGCGGGAAGGTAAAATCGTGTTTCCTTGCAGCCACGTCGGCCTCGTGTCCATGGACTTGCACAATACTGGCTCTTTGGCTTGAATATGGAGATGAGCACCGCCCCTAGAGTTGGACACAACTAGCATGCATGTGCAGGGGGGAACTTTACCTTTTTATGCTTAAATTGTCGCTTTGAATGACAGCAGTTAGGTAGCAACTATATAATTACAGAAGCAGTGAAACATGATTCTCTACAGCTAAATGCTGTCAAGTTCTGTTCATTGCACAAGCTTTAGTTTGTAAAATTCGAGCAGGGCTTCTCAGTCTGCTAGAAAAATCTCTCTGCATATGGATGGATGCTTCCTGTAACTTGTGGAGGTCAATGACATTTCTATCACCCTTCTGGGCTTGTTCATGAATGTATCCAACACAGTTCTTAAGCTGTGTGCTTGCTCCCATTAATAAAGCATTGCCTTTACATCTAAATATTTCACCTCATTTTTCAGATTGCTTGTGAAATTATTGGCAATAGTAATACTACTACTTAAGCCTAGTGATAGTTTAAAGACAAACTATAAACAGGAAATCATTTGAAGGGACTGAAATCCCTACAATTCATCTGTAGGACAAGGATAGAAACAAGAACAAAATTATTTCTACAATGGAAAGGTTTATATGAACTATGAACCGAATTTGAGATGTTTATATGTAGTGAAAGTAACAAATTTAGTCAGCTCCTGAGAAGGCAAAGAAAAAAGTGATTAATGTCACAGCAAATAATATAAGAAAAAAGGAGTTAATGTAAGACAAGGAAGCTAATTATTGGCTATTGGTGAGGGTGAGGGTGTTAGGCAAGCATTCAAGAGACCTGGGTTCAAATCCCTGCTTGTCCACGGAAATGCACTGAGTGGGTGGCAATGCAAAACTACTCTTTCAATATATCACAGACTTCAAAAACCCTAGAGTTGTGATGCATCAGAAGTAGAGATGGGTGCAAAGTGGAAAATTAGTGCTTTGTGATGGTTCATGCTTAACCACAAACCATGAAGCTAAATGGACCTCTGGAAGAAAGAACTGGTTCAAGGTTAGTGGTTTTTTTCAGTTACTGCTGGGGGGACTTTCCTGCTCCTGCTGCCTGTGCCTATACAGTACCACTACTGTGGGTGAATGCTCAGTTCCTGGAGCTTTTGCCTCTGAGGATGGCATCCATGGTGTAGAGGGCAGCAGAAACTGGTAGGCAGAGGTGACAGGGGAAGCAGGAAAAGGGGTGGACATCCTTTTTTCCTGGAGCAAACGAAACATCAAAAAGAAAACAAATATTTCAGCATTTCTTTATATTTCAGTAAAATGAGATCCCTGAACTGAGTCAGAAAATGTACCACGAACCAGCCTGGCTCATCAGGGGTTTTTGGTTCATGCCTTGTTTTATGCCCGTCTCTAGTCAGAAGCAACATGACATTATACAAGTGGCAGTAGAAGTTGATTAGTATAAACAATGTATGATTGAATCAATATTCAGTTGATTTAAGGCAGGGATGGTGAAGCTTTTGGAGACTGAGTGCCCAAACTACTATTCAAAACCCACTAATTTTTCCGCAAAGTGCCAGTATGGACATTTAACCTGAATACAGGTGGCTGTGAAGGGGTGATGTTGGGTGCCCACCGAAAGGGCTCCGAGTGCCACCTTCGGCACCCGTGCCATAGGTTCGCCATCACTGATTTAAGGAAATACTTTTGTATATTTTTTTGTAATTTTTATTTTCAAAAGGCCACTGCCATTAAACAAAAGAAACATTTTAAAAAATGTCAGTATAGGTGGAAGTGTTGTGTATTGTCCAAATATGCAATGTTCATTCTACCCATAGATTTTCAACATGTGAGATATACATGATTCTGTGTTTGCTTGTTCTTTTGATATCCTACACAGCAGAGCAAAATTCAAATTTTCTATGCTCTGGAATATTTAATCCATTGAATGCCATATTCAGGAGCTGAGAAGGTCACTTGTAGAATGGGAAAACTATCCCATTGAGGTGGGGGTTCCTGCTGCACAATCACAGGCTGTTATGTGTAATGGATAACCACATTCAGCACATGTGGTCAAGTCTCTGCATATATTCCCTAGTTCAGGAATCACAGAAGGAGAACCTCACTGAGGTTTCTGATTCACAGCTATTAACCAATAGTAATAACAAGACATCTCCTCTCTTTTTTTCTGAAATGAAGAAAGCTTGGGATAATCAGGCATGGAACTGTTTGCATCAGGAGTTTGATTATGCTTCTAATGGAGGGCCTGATTACTCAAACAGCATTATTCAGCTTTAGCAGAGGAAGGAAACAGAACCCATCAATGCCAACTATTCCCTCAGCACTTCCAGTAGATGACTGTACTATTTGTTGTAAGCAGGGTGAAGGAGAAGTTAAGAGCAGAGGAGGTAGGTGACATTTTAATTATAGATTGTACTTGAGGATGTTTCTGAAGCAAAAATAAGTAACATGTCCCTAAGACCCTCTTCCTTATTAGAGGAGGGTTATTATAGAGATATCCAAGAGGAAGAGGAAGAACTTATAGGCCAGTTACCTTACTGTCTTTTCTGGAGAACTAGGAAGGAATCAATATTAAAGATAAGATTGTCATGCAAATAGGATGACAACTCTTGCTGAAGAAGAATCAACATGGCTTCTATGGAGATAAATCTTGTTTCACTAATCTGGTGTTCCTTGGTAGTGTCAATATGCAGGAGATATTCTTATGCAGTTGAGCATAAGCTATTTGGGGAAAAATATCTCTCTGTGTATATAAAACATGTGCTCTAACTACCAGTCTCAGAGTAGCCAATACGCAGGCAAACAGGAAAGATGGTTAAGGATGGAAGTTTTGTAGGGTTTTTCTGCATTTTCCAAATCTTATCTCCAGAATCCCGTTAGATCTTTTCCCTGGTTAAGCGCCCCATTGCACAAACAGATTCACAGACAGTTTGATACCGCCTTGGATAGGTTTGGAAATCACCCAGCCACTCAGTGAACCGTTGAATGAGCAGAAGGAAAGAAAATGGTTCTGACTTGTGCTAAAAAAATAAAATAAAATAGGAAAAGAGAGGCATGATAGAAAATCCCCAAGAGCAGGGGACTGCAGAATTTCAACAGAAACCTTTCTTTCCTGGCTGCTGTAAATGGTGGATGAACGGGTTGCCTGTAGGTGCTTGCCTGTTTTGTGGATTTTTACAGGGCACTCCCACAAAATAGTGTTTGGGTTCCGGTGGCAGCCATCTGTGTAGAAGGAATGCCCATGGAAATTCTTGCTACAATAATTGCACAAGCTGATACTGCACATGAGGTGGCTTAGGACTAATATGTGTTTCTTTCCCACTTCATCATTGAAATTTAAAACCTTCCTTGCCAGTACTGTTTTCTCTTAATTTCCAGAGATTCAACTTCTGGCAAAAAACTGCTGTTGAGAGAGCCTCACTGAGGCAATGAGTTAAGTGTACCTTAATCCTATTGATTTTAATGGGACTTCCTGTCACAGTTCCCTCCACTCCCTCAGGCATTGTGATAATAGTCCATAATAGTATACAGCAGAATCTAGGACTGCAGCCAGACATATATTTTTGCATAATAATAAACTGCTAACTTTATGGACAATGTGCTACATCCAGACATCTTTTTACCATGAAATACACAGTTCTTGGTAAGAAACTAATTTTTAACTGCATAATATCAGCTACATTTTAACTGCTTAATTGCTTTACATGACTTCCAATAAACCGGGTCCATCTTATTGCTGATCTGCATAATATCTTTTGATGTGGTGAATGAATGTGTGAGTTTTTACTAATTTCTGCAAATGATTTAAATGCTTCTTCCCCTTTCCACCAGTGTCTGGGCTTATATTATATCATTGCAAGTGCAATAAAAGATAACTAGATGAAGGATGGAATAGGATATATTGTTTTTGATATAATAGTAATATTATTTTTAAAAATGTAGATTTTTGGTGCTGCTTTTAAAAACAGGGGATTTTTGTTTAAGCAAATCATATCAGCTACTGAAGCCTACTGGATTATCTTCTAACATATGGTAAGTATTGGTTATGTGGTGTGCTGGCTTGCATTTCATTGTTGAAAAAGCATAGAAAACTGATTTTATTATGCTTTTGCTCATAGCAGCAGGGTATAATCATTTTAAAAAGAAATTACGGAATCAAGCATTAGCATACTGTGTAAATTTAGGATTTATGGAAGGATGTCATATATCAAATGAATACATTGCTCCTGAATGTGGCAGAAAATCATCAGGACCACATGTCACTGTTTCACATTTCCCTGCACACACACACACACACACACACACACACACACACACACACACACACACACACACACACACACACACACACACACACACACTGCTAAGAGCCATTGACTGACACACTATCTTTTAAAAAAGATTATTTATTTATTTACTTATCTGCCTGTCTATCTAGAAAACCATTTTCTGTATTAATTATTTAATTCCAAAATATTGCATTTTGGATTTATTATTTTCCTTGAAATCTTGTCAGACGCTAAAGCAAAAAATGTATTGTGCAGTGAGGAGGGTCAGTATATGGAAAACAAGTCCTATGATTATGTTTAGCCATCACTTAGAAGTAACTAGTTACTAGTAATGGAATAAACTTAACTAGTTAATTTTTAGATAAGGCATAATGTAACTAATACAAAAGTACAGGTAACACCTAATTTACTTTACTGTACTGAGTAACACCTACATATTTTCAAAGGTCACTTTTATTGGACATTTGAGAGTATTCTTGGAGGCATTTTGGCAGAAATGTAGGTGTTAAAACTCAACCCACACAGAATGCTGCTGCAAGTTGGAGGAACCCTACAACTCATTCTGTTTCAAAAACACCACGTCCAGAGGCTTCCAACTATGGAACATAACATCTTCAGAGTTCTTTTGGATGAGGATGGCATGGGGATGGTAAAAATTGCCTTTTCTCTTATTGAATTTGGTCCCAGAACACAATTTGTTCACCCTGAAAAAGTGTTCTGCTTATATACCACCCCATACCACTTCAAGTAGTCTTCAGGTGGTTTACAGTTTGAATTACAGTATGCAGGCTAGATTTAAACTCTGACATTGGCTGTTCTCTGACAGTTGACTCTGAGAGTTGAATTGGTTTTTGATAAAAGATCTGCTAATAAAATCAGTAAGTGAGAAAAAATTTGTTAAGGATTGTGCTGCTGCCAAACAGTCATATTAAATTAAAGAGATTTTGAATGTACCCAGTTAACTTTTGTATCAGAAAATATATCATATAAGTTGTGTAGTTATGTGTTAGAATAATCCATCAAATGCAGGTATCTGAATGGGTGAAATCCATGTATGAATATTATTAATATGTTACATTTTATCAGCTATAATGCAAATGCACAAATAATTCCTGCAGCAACAAAAACAAATAAATAAACTGTGGATCAATAAGTTCTGGGTTCCCAAACTCGTCCTAATTTCCCATAAGACCATTCTTCTGTGTCAAACTCATGACTTTTTGGAGTGCAAATGGATAAGACAATACTCTCTAAGACTCAGCCTGTCACTGGTTATTTAGTTGCCTTCTAAACTTTCCTCAAATATTTTATAGTCAACTAATAGGCCATGAATAATTCTCTTTCAGCCAAGGTCTCATTTCAAGCTGCATTTATTGCCCTTCATGCTTTCTGCCAACTGATGCTTTAAAAAAGAGACATAGTCTTGAAAAGATGGAATAAGATTCATAATCCTCTCCACCAGTTTCCTATTTCCCCTATGGCCTTGCACAGCACTCCAGAGGAAGTGTGCAAAACATGGAGAATTGGTCGATCTCATATTGTTCATTCTGAGTGACTCATTCATGCCAATACATTTTTATCTTGTTATCAATCCCAACTTTTTTTTATTATGGGCAACATAAGCAAATACAATGTCTGAACTAGAGATGGGGACGAATTGAAAAATGAAACACTTTTCCTGACAAATGTAGCTGTTTTCGTCAAAATTCATCAATTTGTATTCATCATCAATGAAGTTGCTCCAGTGACTATGAATTGATGAATTTTGAGAATGTTTTGATTTATTAAATTGCTGAACCATGAAATCCCACCCACCTCTCAGCACTGATAAGCACCAGGGTTTTTATTTTCAGTTTGGAAGGAAGATTACTATGACTCTCCTCTACAATCAATCTCTCTAAGACAGCTACTTCACATCCTTCCTTGTTCCGCAACTAGTTTTGTACCATGACAGTGTTGGTCATGATCACATGGTTTTGTCCCTATTTAGTCCCTGTTTCCATTGTCTCATGGTCATGATAACTAGTCTCATGATAACTGTTACTTCACGATATTGTTCCATGACAAATTCTGAATTTGTCTTGCTTTCTTAACCCTTTTAAAAAATATCATAAATAAAACTGTTTTGATATTTTGATTTACTGGTCTTCCGGGATTTACACATCAATGCTACAGAATTTTCAGTACTTTCTTTAATAAACATTTGTGCTGCATGGTGTTTCCCATAGGGAAAGTAATGCCGAATGCCGCTTCAGCCTCTGACCACTAGGTGGACACTGGTTGTTGCGTGACAGTTGTTATGACACAGTCCCTTGTCTCAGAAGAGGAACTGGGAACAAACTGTGACAAGAGAAAACCCCAACCCAGTACCAGGTACAGTATTGTCACGTTCTGATCCCGCTCCAGGGGCTTGGTTGAGACAAATTTCAGCTGTTGTGCAATGGACGTGAAATAAGTTTTTTGGTACTAGTCCGAAGCACAACACTTACAGAGACAAAATGGATGTGAAGTAAGTCCCTAAGTTTGGGAGAGATTGGATTTTTGATGTCTGAGATATACACCCCCTTATCCCCCAATAAGTTCTCCCCAGTTACCTAGAGCCACCAAATATGCAGAGAGGCTTCTCCCGTCTCACCACTACAGTGCCTTCATGTTTGGGTAAGACTGGGTCTCTGCAACCCAGTTGCTATAGGGCAGTTTCCTGGGAGTCCCACTTTGTGGGTGTATAGCTCAGATGTCTGAAAAACAGTCTTCAAACATGAAGTTACTGTGCTGGTAGTGAAATGGGAGAAGCCTCTCTGCACATTTGGTGACTCTTGTCACCTGGGGAGCACTTTCCTGGGGGTGCATAGCTCAGAGGTATGAACCCCAATTTTCAGTAATCTTTCAGGGCTTTTAGAAGAGAGTCAGATGATACTTCTCTCCAAATTCAGAGCCTCTAGATCAGGCATGTCCAAAATTCGGCCCTCCAGATGTTTTGGGCCACAACTCCCACAGTCCTTTGCCATTGGCAATCTAAGCTTAGAATTCTGGGAGTTGTGGTCCAAAACATCAGGAGGGCCAAAGTTTGGACATGCCTGTTCTAGATGTTTTGCAGGCCATTTTATTGCATTTTGAAGTGGAGATAATTCCTTCATTCGTCACTGGAAATGTATTGATTCATCGATTTGTCAATTTGTCAGCCCCAACAAATTATGAATAACGAAGAATCATTTTTAAAAAATCTGTCCTCATATCTAGTCTGAACTCAAACCATACCTTGTAACAATTTCTGGCAGTGTTGATTCATTTTTTTTTACACCTCAACCCACACCTACCCCAATTCATTTTGGTAATAATTTCAGTTGTCATTTTGGGTTGTCAGGTTTGCATATACAGTGGAACCTTGACTTACATCATTATTCCGTTCCAGAGGTCTAGACATAAGTCAAACATGACTTAAGTTAAACAAACTTTTCTCATAGAAAGTAATGGGAAAGTGGATTAATCTGTTCCAGATGATGAAAAAGACCTCCGAAAACAGCAATTTAACACAAATTTGACTGGGGCAGGAGATTCCTTCTGGGGATGTAAATGAAATGTCTCTTCAAATAGAGGAGGAGGCAGGGGTATTATAGTCCACAAGTTATACGCCTCCACTTTTTAATGTTCATAGCAACAATGTCTAACATTTAAGTTTTACTGATTTTAACCTGACGTTCCAAGTTATGAACAACACTATGCTTACCATTAGAGTCCCACAACTGTACAGCTCCCCAACTAAAATGCTTCCATTGTGGACCAGACTTCTGCAGCCAGAATTTTTACAAGACTGAGCCGACTGTCTAACCAGCAAGGCCAGCCCCGAGCTCCCGGCCCTTCTTCTCCTCCAGCGGCAGCGGCTGCTTTGGTGAGGCCGAGGACCAGCTCCAGGTGCTTTGGTGAGGCCGAGGACCAGCTCCAGGTGCTTGGTCAAAGCCACCACTGCCGGAAGAAGGCAGGAGCAGTTTGGAGACGGCAGCCACGATGCTGCTTTATAAGCCCATTCCAACTTCACTATTCTATGAGCATGTTATCCAAAGCCCATCAAAAATTAACAGCTACAATTCCACTGATAGGCATCATCTGCGAAGATTCTCAGACATCCAGGTGAGTTTATCTAGAAGTTGAGTCATGGTTACTGGACTTCTTTTTTGAGAGATAGAAACATTTTGCTGCTCATCCAAACAGCTTCATCAGTCTGAATACAACTACTGCGAGCCCTCCATGTGGACAGGGTGCTTGGATCTGTCCGTTCCACCACCATGCTGCTCGACCCTTGCCCTGTACAATGACCTTTGCCGGGAGAGAGACATGGGGAGTGCAACCCTGTTGATACTCCTGGACCTCTCAGCGGCTTTCGACACCATCAACCATGGTGTCCTTCTGGATAGGCTGGCCAGGTTGGGAGTTGGGGGCACTGCCTTGTGGTGGTTCCGATCCTTCCTGGCTGACTGTGTCCAGAAGGTGGTGCTGGGGGATAGTAGCTCTGCCCCATGGTGTTTACGTCATGGGGTTCCACAGGGCTCAATACTATCCCCCATGCTATTTAACATCTACATGGAACCTCTGGGAGAGGTCATCAGGAGGTTTGGGCTGAGGAGTCAGCAATATGCTGACGATACTCAGCTCTACCTCTCGTTCTCCACCAATCCAGGTGAGGCGGTTTCTGTTCTGAACTCGTGTCTGGACCAGATAATGGACTGGATGAGGGTTAAAAAATTGAAACTCAATCCAGACAAGACGGAAGTGCTGTTAGTGGGTGCTTCGTCAGCCAGGCTAGAGGGCCACTTCCCTGTCCTAGATGGGGTTGCACTCCCCCTAAGGGACAGGGTCTGTAGCCTGGGGGTGCTCCTGGACCCCGGTCTAACTCTGGAAGCCCAGGTGGACTCGATGGCCAGGGGTGCCTTTCTCCAGCTGCGGAATATATATCAGCTGTGCCCCTATCTAGATGAATGGAGCCAGGTGAAAACCTTCTTATTCCAGAAGTTTTTTAACTAATGATTGTGGGTCCTGATGGCAATTTTAGTGATGTGTTTTTAATGTATCGTATTTATTGCATTTACATGTTTTTATTGTTGTAATTTTGTTGTATTTTGATGTTTTAATTGTCCATTTTGATTGTGAGCTGCCCAGAGACCTTTGGGTAGTGGGTGGCATACAAGCTATATAAATAAATAAATAAATAAATAAATAAATAAATAAATTATAGTCAGTCAGCTTTGACCTCTTGTCACCCTGGTCTGATAAGTAGCAGATAGACTATGCCTGAGGCTGCCACCTCTGTTGAGTTAGGGGGTTTCAGTGCTCACATGAATGGCTTCCCTTACTCCTCTCTCAAACCACCTATCTTCTTTGTCTAATATGTGTACATCCTCATATTGGAAAGAGTGCCCTTTTGTCCTTCAAATGGAGATGTACTGCTGATTCTGGTCCTGAGACCCAGACCCGACGGAAGAACCTGGTCATTCTTTACATGGCTGGAGTGTCTGAGAAGCTTAAAAGGATTTTTGGCAAACACCACATCCCTGTTTATTTCAAACCCACAAACACACTCAGCCAAAGGATCCAATACCAAAACATAAAAGGAGCAATATAGTATATGCAGTCCAATGCAGTAAGGAGTGTTCAGACCTCTACATTGGAGAAACTAAACAGCCATTAAATAGAAGAATGGCCTTACAAAGGAGGGGTAAAAGCTCAGGACCAGAATCAGCTGTACACCTCCACTTGAAGGACAAAGGGCACTCATTCAAAGATGAGGATGTACAGATATTGGACAGAGAAGATAGGTGGTTTGAGAGAGGAGTCAGGGAAGCCATTCATGTGAGCATTGAAACCCTCTCCCTCAACAGAGGTGGCGGCCTCAGAGTGTGCTTTCCAAAGTACCCAGACAAATCAAAAGCCTTCACCACCAAGGCCATAGCTAACGACCCATTCTTGGTAGGTTTCAGCACCTTAGGCCATTGTTCACCTTAAGGCTATGGATACTATTGTCTCCCTAACGAGCCTATTCAGGCCATTGTTCATCTTATTAGCCTAATTCAGACCAGGATGACAAGCGGTCAAAGCTAACTATAAGATGGAGGACTCGCACTAGCTGTATTCAGACTGATGAACTTGTTTGGATGAGCAGTGAAACGTTTCTATCTCTCAAAAAAGAAGTCCAGTAGCCATGACTCAATTTCCAGATAACTGATAGGCATCCTTTCTGAATTTGTATTGTTAAGTTTCAAAACTTGTGGTACTTGTACAATGAATGAAAAATTAAGATGCCTTGGATTATTTAAAAATTCTTAGTTCCCTTAATGATGTTGACCACTTTGGAAAAATAGGGACATTTGCTGGTATACAAGGAATGTAAACCACTGCAGTTAGGATTGACAAGTCTTTTACAATTATTAAACAGCATGCAGTAGTTCTTATTTACCACTTGCCTTTCACATAAGGCATTCATTGTATGGCTTTTACAATATATCCTAAACGCATTTATCTTTCTCCACCAATCTCAGCATTGTCTACAGCAAGTAACTATGACAGAGGCCCATAACCTTGTTAAATAAACACAAGTTTGCATCACCAGTTAACTGCCCAGTTAATAATGCTGGGTTAATCACTCCAAGCTCTTGTCAGTAGAGCAGTTTCATTCACTGCAAGAAGTATCAGCACTTCTTTCTGTTTCGAAGCCAAATATTCCATGCGCTAAACTGACTCATTACCAGCTGCTGGCTTCTGATCTGAAATCAGATTCAGAAATGATTTGGATTCCTGCTGATTTGCATCACATCATACTGACACATATGAAATCTTATTTATATAAAAATAGTGGATGTGCCGCCTTCAGTATAAATATTGTGCAGAGCATCCTACATCCTTATAAAAACTCCACACAACTCTGCCATAAGCAAGGACAAAGATGAAAATAACAAAAAAGTCAACATAAAAGTTGTTTTCAAAAAGATTCTGGGAGAATTACCATCAGCAGTGCTGGAGAGGCTACCTGGTGAGCCCCCATGGACAGGAATCACCAGAAATAGGGGTATTTGCTTCCTGAAGTTGAAAAATTGGTGTGTTTACCAACATATCATCTCACGTGCAAATTTTTAGGACTTGGCTCCTAATTATTATACTTGATCATTTAGTCTATCTCCATGCACCAGCAATGGTGAGAAATAAGATGCACAATACAGCAACAAATAAATAAGAAAGCAATGTGTGAGCTTGCTGAAAATGGCCAAATATGCTGTTTTCTTCAGTCGTGCAACTAAAATCCTTTAAATTCTGGACACTGTGCATGGGGTTGGTGCCCCTTACTTTAAAATTTGGGTTACTTTAAAATGTTGTGAGTCATCCCTGTTGCATTTGGGGTTGAGTTCCTCATTTCAGTGGGGAAAATTCTATGGTGGAGGATTGTGCTGGAATAACCCAGACTGGGCACTGGAAATGCAAACTCATAAAAAGGGTCTTACCCTCTCCTTTCAGGTTCTACAGCTCCTTAGGACTCCCTTGGGATAGCCTTTGGGGGCCTTGAGAATTTACATGCAAGGAAGGAAGGAAGGAAGGAAGGAAGGAAGGAAGGAAGGAAGGAAGGAAGGAAGGAAGGAAGGAAGGAAGGCTTCGTGTGGGTCTTGCCCATCCATGGTTCCAACTCCAACTTTCTAGAGCTGTACATGTTATGCTAAATCATTTGGTCCAACAAACTATGTGAGTGGAATCCAAAGAATTGTTGAGATGTTGCAGGATACTCAAGGTTGGATAAGGGTTGGGAAACAACCTCTCCACCCCAGCCCAATAGATGCAGCACAGGAAATTGCTATTCAAAATTAGGGAATATTGGAAGATTGTTAAAGACATATGTTTGAAGATGAAGAAAACTGGAAAGAATTAGTCAGCATGGCCAAGCCATTATATAAATTCTTTGCACTATAACTCCTCTGGAAACTCTTCTGAAGAAATGAAAATTGCACTGATTTTCTTGGTTCATACAATTCTTTGTTTCTCCAAATAGGAATTTGCTCATATGATAATTCCAAAATTGTTCATCATGTCTAGGAAGAATATAAGGGTTTGGATTTTTCATTTTGGCATTATTTAATAAATTACCAATTCACGGGAGTTGACGCAGATGAAAGCAGTGCTGCAACTGGGGTGGGGGAGCAGTGCATGTGTGAGTGCCAAAATGAGGAAATAGTATTTGTACCTTGTACTTTTCCACGTGTGCCAAGGGCAGGGAAGCATTAAATGCATGGTTCTCCTGGTAATACAGACTCTGGTTGTGGCCCTTGATGAGAGTATCACAAGAGATATGTAGGTCAAGTATGAGATGTATTTTTCCCAAACTGCATTTCTTAAAAATAGATAAATAAAATCGGATGGCTCCTCGAACTTTGTATAAATACCATTACTCAAATTACTCAAAGCGCAATACCGTATATACTCGAGTATAAGCCGACCCGAGTATAAGTCGGGGCCCCTAATTTAACCCCCCAAAACTGGGGAAATGCATTGACTCGAGTATAAGTCTAGGGTGGGAAATGCAGCGGGGCCTGGCAGCTCCTCCTTTGTAAGCTGGGGGAATGGTGTGTGATGTTTAAAATGACTTTTAGCCACTGACCCAAGCACTTGCCAGGCCTTACTGCATTTCCCACCCTAGACTCCACTGTGATGCAGAGGGGGGTCATGAGAAGCAGTACACAATGTTTAAAATGACTTTTAGCCACCGACCCAAGCACTTGCCTCAGTGGCTAAAAGTATTGACCTGCATATAAGTCGAGGGCCCCTTTTTTCAGCCCAAAATTAGGGCTGAAAAACTAGGCTTATATTTGAGTATATACAGTATTTAGTTCTTGTCCTGTCTGTTGTAAGCAGTAAATATTATGTTCTAGGCTAGTTCTTATATCCTTGTTTCTCCTCTATTAACTACCTTTATGTGAGTCTGCAAGTAAAACAAAGGGTGAGGGGTGGAATCTTTAAATAAGCAGCTGGCCATGCCAAATGCTCACACAATACTGAATTTTGTATTAGCATAAACATGAAGACCTTGAGTCCTTAATGAAGAATGCACAAATATTATTTCAACGCTTGTGGGCTCATAACAAGAATGTAATTTCTCCATTGCCTATGACCTTCGAAAAACAGATCAGCTTTATCAACATGTGGTGTTTTCTCTGTTAGGCCCAGGGAAAGTTAAGAGCTTTCTACAGAGGGATGTATCACCAGCAGTTCTGAGCTAGTTTTTTGCTAGCTTTCTGCAAACATGAAATTTCAGGACATTAAAAAATATGGTTATCCTTTTATGTTTATATCAAAGGTACAGTGGCATTTCTGTATGCAAGTTCAGGACCCTGATTGAAATTGTAATTGTTTGAAACAAGAGAAATGGCAACTTAAATGAGAACACATCTTGATTAAACAGCATCACATAGGACAAGCTAGCTGCACTGAAGAAAATATGTTTAGCTTCCTTGTGGCTGCCTGGAGAGAAAGTGTAATGTGAATTATGTAACTGCAAAGGTCAAGTGTAAGGAATGCAGACAACGTGCTGAGGGGGTAGGATGTCAGAAAGAAAAGTGATTCAATAATAAAAATGATAGAGAAAAACACAAGATTAAAAAGCAATAGTTAAGAGAGTGTGAATAACACCCAGGTCCAGATATGAACCAAGTGATTTGCTGTCTCTTTACCTTTCTCTTATTCGTATCCCACTCACCTCATTATATCATCTCTTTCCCATTAACCTAGACCCTACGAACATTCCACCTTCCTATGAGTCCAAAAATGCAGGGTCATCGCTTGAAAAAAACCAAGCTATTTCCATGTTGATATAAAACATGTGATTCATGGAAATACAATGTAAAACCTAGGTGTCATCACTCATGCACTAAAGCAAAGCAAAATGTCCTCCTTATATACACCCCATAATGCTTAAAGCAGTTTCTGGAAGGTTTACAATTTATTTATACAGGCTACATGTTTCCTCCCCACCCCTACCCCGCACGTGAGCTGGGTACTCATTTTACTGACCTGGAGGCATGACATGAGTATATGGATATATGCTAGTCCAGCGTTTTTCAACCACTGTTCCGCGGCACACTAGTGTGCTGCAAGATGTTGCCTGGTGTGCCATGGGAAAAATTGAAAAATTCTAAAGAAATTCAACCCAGGGCCGGCGGGCAGCCCACAGCTGGGAGGCGTTATAAATAGCATCCAAGGGCCAGCTTGGCTCCTCCCCCGAGGCCCGCAGCGCTGGCGTCACTTCCTCCCCGGCCAGACCTGGCCCCGCTCATTCTCTTAGTGTTTGCCCTGTGCCTGCTGCCGCTGCTACGACTCGCTCGCTTCCCTCTCCCCTCCCTCCTTTTTTTACCCTGGACCACCACCACCCCTTTCCTGGGAGCTACCAATGGACTGAGCCACCCGCCCGCCAACACAAGCCGGCCCAGGAGCCCCAGCCCAGAACAAACCACCAGGTGAGGGGAAGGGGAGGAGGGGCGCCCAGCTGGCCCACGAGCACCACGGCAGGGCTGCAAGGAGGAGGGGATGGAGGAGGCCTCCGCCGGGCCTGGGCTGAGCACAGTTGGACAGCCGGACGGCCAGCCTTTAGGGTCCGGGAGGAGAAGAGCTGTCTGAGGGGCCCCGCGATGGGTTCCTTGAAGTCTTGCCCCTTTCTTTCTATCTTGGGTCGCCCTCTTTCTTTGTGTTTATTTGATTCCTATTCAAGAGAATTACTTTATATATAGTCAATATAGACACAGAGTTAAATTTTTTAACATTTTCTAATGGTGGTGTGCCTCGTGATTTTTTTCATGAAACAAGTGTGCCTTTGCCCAAAAAAGGTTGAAAAACACTGTGCTAGTCCCTATATATGTCTGACAGTCTGTCTATTCAGTACAGTACAGACAGGCAGAAACAGAGATTCTCCTCAAAGATGGAAGGAGAATGAAATGGCCCTGGTGAACTGAAGATCCAACAATCCAGTAAAGAGTCTGGCATGTTTAAACCAATAGTTTTCGATAGATTTAAAGAATACTGTTGGAATATTTGGCAAGATTTACATTTCAGCCATTACAGGGTTAATGTGAATGTAGAGTATTATGGGCTGGATTTAATGTGAAGAGCAAAGCCGATTGGTTGTTGAGATCACACCACCTGGAATGTTCTGGTAGAAATCTAGTTAGTTATACAGTAGTTGTATTCTTAGAGAAGAGAGCAGCATGTTCCTGGCCTAGCAAGATGGCTGTTAGAACAGTTATTGTTTAGAAAACCTTCCGTGTACCCTTCCCTTCTAGTTAAATAAATTGTTATTTTCATATAGTAATACAGGAGGTGTCTCTCATTAAAGCAACCAAAAATCATCTGCAACCACCGATCCAACAAAGATCCCCAACATTTACTAAATCTATTGTTGGATTCAGATTGTTATTTTTTGTTTAATCCATTTTCCCCTACAAGATTCAAGCACCCAGTAATGTTATTGCCCCTCTTTTGTACATATTCCCAGGCTATCTGACTGTTCCAATTCTGGCTGAAATGGAACTACTAAAGCCATCAAAGTGATAGACCAACAATGCTGTTTGTTCATATGTTTGGCCCTCTTCCTGGTTCTTTCATCCTAAAACTTCTGCATTCTGATGCATCTGCCACTAGGAAGAAACCCTAAGGCAGCCTATATTGGTGTGCATATGGAAAACTGGAATCAAGGTGTCCGCAGTCTTCAAGGGCTTCATTTTGACTATTATTTATGTCTTCAGCACTGAGTAGATGATAAGCAGGAGGAGAAACTCATGACCGTGTGTTGGCATTTCAATCTGGCCTAGCTGTTGGATCATTGCAAATAGTAGAAGGACATGGAGGCAACCCACAAATATTCCATTTGCACTTTGATGTCCACAATAACAAAAATATGCTGTCTTCCAATAGGAAATTGCTAATCTAAAGTTAGATCAAAGAAAAACAGCAAACTAGCTGTAGGAAAAGTGAGAGCATGTGCAAACCAGATATTAAATGGCTCCTAAGTAATATAAAACAGTATAAATAAGAAAGAATTCACTCCTCTCACCCTCTGGGAAAAGGCAATAGCAATACAGCTAGGTGACATTATGCTAGGTTTTAGTATCCATATACAGTAACCCCCCACCTATCGTGGGGGTTAGCGACCCACCCAACCCGCAATGCTTGAAAATCTGCGATATGTGGAAGTGGTTTGGGTGGGGCATGGGGGCAGCATGAGGCAATGCGATCTCTCCCCGCCGCCCGCCCGCGCAGCTCCAAGGCTTCTCGGAGGAGCGCGAGGGGCAGCGTGGGGCAGTGCAATCTCTCCCCGCCACCCCCCGTGCAGCTCCAAGGCTTCTCGGAGGAGCACAGGGGCGGCGCGGGATGATACAATCGCCCCCACCCCACCCCCCGCGCAGCTCCGAGGCTTTTTGGAGGACCGGGGACAGCGTGGGGCGATGAGATCGCTCCTCAGTGCCCCCCGTGCAGCTCTGAGGCTTCTTGGAGGTGCCCAGGGGCGGCGCAGCTCTGAGGCTTCTCAGAGGGGCCCAGGGGGCGGCGTGGGTGATGTGATTGCTCCCCGCCACCGCCCGCGTGGCTCCGATGCTTCTTGGAGGGGCCTGGGGGCAGCATGGGGCAATGCGATCGCCCCCCGCCACCCCTATGCAGCCCTAAGGCACAGGTAAAGCGGTCCCACAATATAGTGGGACCGCAGTACCTGAACCGTGAAATGGCAGGGGGTGACTGTATAACTATTTCAATGAGTTCAATGAAAGACATTGACATTCTTGTAATCAGATGAACAGGAGAGATATAGCTGAGTGTCACTGGCATGCTGCTGGTACAGATCCTAAATCTAAGGAGAATCTCTCCCAGCTGTTCCATGTAGATGCTAAAAAGCAAGGGGGCACAGAACTCTCAAGTTTTGTCGTTAGAGACAAAAATGAACCATGGACAAAGCAGACCAATGGCCATTGGGTGTCAAACAGGATTCCTCCAACAGCACCTCCTGAATTTGGCAATCCAGGAAGAATTGGAACCTCTGTAAAATCTTGCCTTCTCATGATGTGCCCCAAGTATGACACCCTCAGTTTCATCACTTTTGCCTTGAGGCTTGCTTTGCTCTAGGACCCACTTGTTCATTTTCTTGACAGTCCAAGAGAATCTGCAAAGCTGTCCTCTAGCACCACATTTCAACCAAATCTCTTATTTTCCTGTCAGCTTATCGTGCGGTACATCTCTCACACCCATAAACTGTATGGTGATCAGGAACACAAGACTGTTAATGAACGTGGTCTTGATCAACTGGGACACACCTTAGACTTGGTGATCTTTTCTAATTCCTTCATTGCTGCCATTCAGAACCCAATCTCATAGGCTCATAGAAGAGTGAAGTTGGAAGGTGCCTACATGGCCATCAAGTCCAACCCCTGGCTTCATGCAAATCAAAGGATATCTGCCAGGTGGTTCTCCAAATTTCTCTTGAATGCCTCTAGTGTTGGAGCACTCGTCACCTCTTGAGGTCATTGGATCCATTGCTGGACTGCTCTAACAGTTAGGAGTTTTTTCTTGATATTCAGCTGAAAGCTGGATTCTCTTAACTTGAGCACATTGTTGCACATCCTGCACTGTGGGATTATTACGAATAGATCCTGCCTTTCTTCTGTATGATAGCCCTTCAAATATTTGAAAAGCGCTATCATATCACAGAGAGAGAGAGAGAGAGAGAGAGAGAGAGAGATTCAGTCTTTCCTCATAGGGTTTGGTTTCCAGCCCCCTGGTCATCCTTGTCACCCTCCTGCGAACTTGTTCCAGTTGATGAGCAGATAGTATTCTGTGGAGCATCTTGACTGTTGCCCTTGGTGTCATTAATAATCAAGCTGACCTTTGCCATGTAAAGCTTGACATCCTTTTTCCTGCTAGCAACATGGACATGATATTGCGCAGCAATATTGGCCATTTCCTGGTATTTTGAACCATGGGTACAAAAGCATAATATTCCACATTCATGAGGATTTTTAAATAATTGAATGGCCACATTTAATTCTATCTGGTTAAAGCACTTAAAGTTTATGGGAATATTTCACATGTAAGATTTATTTAAGAGTTTAGGACTGTCTTGCATAAATTTTACAAAACACTGAGGAGAGGGTTATTACAGTATCCAAATTTTCCTGTTTTTGTTTTGTTTTGTTTCAGTCAGTCAGCAGAAAAGACCTTTGACCCTTCTGAGTTTTCCTACGTTGTTGGCATACCAAAATCCTAAGCTAACCTTAGTCAGTCCACAAACAGAATAGTATTAAAACAACCTTTTGATATTTTTGTTATTTGCTTGCATCCTCTTCCAATCATAATGTGCAATGTCCTCAGAACAACTTTATTTTTCATTTCCATGTGTTTACTGGGACTGAAGTTGCAACCTGGGTCCCCCTAATTGTGCAAACTGTTAATTTGCTTTTCTCGTTTTCTTACATTTTTTAAAAAAATCTATTTCTGGTAATTAATAACCTTTACTAATAATTGATAATCACTGATTTGTGATGGAAAGTTTTCTGCATTGGGCAAAATCACATGCATTTCAACTCAGCTTTGTTACTGTATAGCTCTTATTTCTTTGTCACAGAGGGGAACTGCAGGCAAAGTAAATGTGTATATATAAGAAAACCAATCCTTCTTATATATACACACCATTCTTTATCTCTTTTTTTAGATGAAGGGGCTTGATTATAGAGGGAAAACTTTTAAATGTGAAGCATTAAAACAACTTTTTATTGAATAAGTTATCAGACCATTTCAAAGTTACACAACAAAACACATAAATATATAAAAATATAAATAGATATACAATGTAATAAAGGGCAGCAGTACATGTAAATTAGGCTTAAGGAGTACTGGCTGTATTTTATACTTAAGAAGTACTAAAATATATATAGTTACATGTAATATACTGTATATACTCAAATATAAGCCTAGTTTTTCAGCCCTAATTTTAGGCTGAAAAAAGGGGCCCTTGGCTTATATTTGGGTCAATACTTTTAGCCACTGAGGCAAGTGCTTGGGTCGGTGGCTAAAAGTCATTTTAAACATTGTGCGCCACTTCTCCTGACACCCCCCATGTTGCAGGGGAGTGTCGTACAATGTTTAAAATGACTTTTAGCCACCAACCCAAGCACTTGCCTCAGTGGCTAAAAGTCATTTTAAACATCACACACACACACACACACACACACACACACACAGCTCACAAAGAAGGAGTTGCCAGGCCCTGCTGCATTTCCCACCCTAGACTTATACTTGAGTCAATAAATTTTCCCATGGGGGTTAAATTAGGGGCCCCGACTTATACTAGGGTCGACTTATACTCGAGTATATATGGGTATATCATAGCTTAGCTAAACAGATCCCTTACCAACCTCTTGCACCCTCAAGATTGCTGCTTTTACAGCCAAAATTGCAACTTTCCGAGTAAAATGGGGATTGTCTCATTGAAGTAAATAGGTGAGTTTGCTCCAATCAGACCAGCCCCCACAACACCTGGGGGAGGGGTTAAATAAAGTTTTCTGATAGTAGTGTACAATTAACAATGCAGTAGATCATAGGCCAAGTCTTTAACTTCATCCGCTCCACAAATGCACAGTCTCTCTTGAATAGGGATGCCTTGATATCTGCCTTGCAACATCCTTGAATCCATTAACTCAAAATGGAGGCAGGTAAATGCCATATGATGGTCTTGTTTCATTGGGAAGAATATGTACTTTCCTGCCTGGAAAATTGTTTTAAACATCGCTAGCCATTTCATAGATCATGATGAAGACAAGGCAGCCAAATCTGATTGGGCTCTAATGTCAAACACTCTTCTTTAAAATGCATTTTTGCTATTAGAATTACTTAAATTAATACCTTCAACACTCAAACTGTGGTTAAAAAGTACTTGAGAAAATTTCACAAACCAGGATTTTATTGTGGAGTTAGACATTTGTTCAGTTAAACACATCTTAGGTAACCTGTCATCACTAGAGATGGGCATGAAATGAATTTTTAATTCATTTTGTTATTTGTTATTCATTTTGTTATGAAACGAAATGAATAACAAATAATCAAAGAAAAATGAAATGAAACAAAATCAAAATTTCTGTTTCGTTTGCTTCGTTTTTCGTTGAAGCAATGCATTCCTATGGGAAAAAGCTGGCAGTTGCCCCCACCCCAACACGGGGGAATCCGTGGGCTTTTTTCCCCACAGAAGCCACCGCCGATCAGCTGTAGCATGGGGCTTCAGCAGGAAAAAAAGTTTTTAAAGCCCACCCAGTCCCGATCGGGCGGGTTATTTGAAAAAATTTGCTGACATGGCCCGCAGGCTGGTTGGTTAGCACAATAGGTTTAATAATAATAATAATAATAATAATAATAATAATAATAATAATAATAATAATAATAATAATAATAATAATAATAAAAACACAGACCAAGCACACAAGCCAGCTAACAAACAAACAAACAAACAAACAAACAAACAAACAAATGCTCCAACCTGGCCCATGGGCCGGCTGGTCAGCACAATAGGTTTAAAAATAATGAAAACATGATGACCCGGCCCACAGGCCAGCTGGTCAATATGATCAATTAAAAAATTAAAATTAAAATTAAAATTAAAAAAACTGACCGAGCATGCAGGCAGCTGGTCAGCATCATAGGTAAAAATAAAAACAATAAATAAAAATGATCCAATCCAGCCCATGGGCCAGCTGGTTGGCGTGATAGGTAATTAAATTAAATTAAATTAAATTAAATTAAATTAAATTAAATTAAATTAAAAAAAATTTGCAGACCCAGTCCATGGGCCAGATGGTCAGCACAATAGGTTGTTAAAAATAAAATAAATAAAAAAGCACTGACCCGGCCTGCAAGATAGCTGGTTGGTGCAATAGGTAATAAATAAATAAATAAATAAATAAATAAATAAATAAATAAATAAATAAATAAATAAACACACTTACCTGGCCCGTGGGCCAGCTGGTTAGTGTGATAGGTAAAAATTAAAAATTAAAAAAACCATGCTGACCCAGCCCGCAGGCCAGCTGGTCATCACAATAGGTAATAAATAAATAAATAAATAAATAAATAAATAAATAAATAAATAAATAAATAAATGTGCTGACCTGGCCTGCTGGGCAGCTGGTTGGCACAATAGGTAAAATATATTTTTAAAAAATATTAAAAAGTGCAAACCCAGCTGGTTGGCATGAGTTAAAATGTTAAAAGACAAAAAACAAAAAATGAAACAAGCAAAAAACAAAACATTTTTTAAAAAAAGTTTCATTTCATTTTTAATGTCCCCAAACCAACTTAAAAACATGAAAAATGAAATGAAACATCATTTTGGCATTTGGTGCCCATCTCTAGTCATCACAAATGTGGCTTAGCTTGATCAGATAACTAATATTATTTAGTTATTTAGTTTTTATTTAGAATGTCGCGGGTGCACTCGCTTCGGGTGGCCATGCCCAAGAAGGCTCGGAAAATGGTGACCCATAACTGAGCCTTCTCTGTGGCTGGCCCTGTACTATGGAACCATCTCCCAAGTGAGCTGCATCTTGCACAGTCCCTGCCAGCCTTCAAAAAGGCCTAAAAGACCTGGCTTTAACAGTGTTTGGCGACTGTTAATTTTTTATTTATTTATTTATTTATTTCTCTTTCACCCAGCCGTCCTGCCATTGATTTCTTTTGTAGGTTTTGATCTCTTTCTTTTGTAGGTTTTGATGTTTTATTTAGTTTGTTACTTTTGTCATTGTTTTATCTTGTTGTAAACCACCCAGAGTTCCTCTGGAAGACGGGCAGTATATAAGTATTAGAATAAATAAATATATATATAATGGATACCATTACTAGGCCAAGTTCAATTCTGACAGCATGAGCTGGCATACTTCTTGGCACCCCTAAGATTCCCCTTATAAATCTTGTGACTACACACAATCTCCTTTGACAGTGTGATGGCTATCAAATCTGCTATGAATTTTTGGAACTCTAAGTTGTTTTCACTTATGATAAGACAGCAATGCAATCCTGACTAAGTGGCTCCTGATCCACAATAGCATCCACAATAGCATTTGTATTGAGTAATAACCACACTGCTCTTATTTATTTCATTTTAGGTTGTTTCTCTCCATATAAAGCTCTGTCATTAACAGATTTGCGTTTCCATATTCTGATGCATAATAAATCTGCTGAGAAGCTTATTAAGAATTTTCTGTACAGCTTACTGGAATGGCTCTAATTTTTCAAAAGGAAGGTGAAGTCTAAAGAGCTGATTTTATTTGCAAGGCCCATTCACGGTTCACTGCACCTGAATACAATCTGGATTACTAGCCTGTCATTTTGAAATAATTGTATCTGAAATACTACTGGATATTAATAATATTGATGCTGTTAATGTTGCTCTTTTGCAAACCTAGTAAAGTCAGTATTCACATGGTTCCAAAGGGGAATGTAGGAATGGAGTACTTAAAAAGTCATTACTTTACAACTTTAAAGATGCAATATCTCCTGGCATCTTATTTGTGCACACAAATACACTGACACCTGAGAAATTTATGCCATCAAAATAAATTAGTCTTGTAGAAAAAAAGAAGATTCTTCTCTTTACACACACACACACACACACACACACACACACACACACACAGAGAGAGAGAGAGAGAGAGAGAGAGAGAGAGAGAGAGAGAGAGAGAGAGAGAGAGAGAGAGAGAGGAACTGAATATTCAGCTTTAAAAAAATCAATATTAGGTTAATGTTACATGTGGGTCAGAAATATTTAATAAATATTAAAGAAGTATTAAATAAACATTAAATACTATTGGCCAAGTTATCTTCACATATGCTAGCATGTAGAGCACGCCTGCCCAAAGTCCGGCCCGGGGTCAAATCCGGCCCATCAGGCCATTCTGAGTGGCCCACGGCTGGCTGGCCTGCCCCTCCCCCCTCCTTCGCCCCATGTTTTTTTAAAAAAAACTTCTGCCAACACTTCCTTGTTCCCCACCTTTCTCCCTCCCTCCCTTGGTCCCTGCCTTCCTTCCTTCCTGCGGGTGGGATTGCAAGGGGTCAGTGGGTGGGGCTTGCAGTGGGGTGGCAGGGTCGGGGAGCAACCGGCCCCTGACACATTCTCAATCACCAAATCTGGCCCTCCTTACAAAAAGTTTGGGCACCCCTGATGTAGTGTATTCAGCTAGGACAGGAAACCTGGGTTCAAATCCCTACTCAATCATGGAAATTCACAGAAGGGTGGCGGAGGCCAAACGCCCTTTAATATTTCACATACCTAGGAAAAAAGATAGTTTGAAAACAATTTAATGGCCTAACAATGGCAACAACAACAAATGGTAATTACTTTTCCCATTACCAGAGAGAAGACTTTTTGCTCTTATCTCAATCAGACAGTTGTGAAAATCAGCTATATGTGTGTTTATATGTGCTTGCATTAAACAATGAGCTTGGTCATTTTGGCAACACTGACTGTTTGAGTGTTGTGTGGCAAGCAAGATCCAATTCCTTTATCCTCTGTCTCCTGGGGAAGAGCAGGGGCCTTGGCAGCACATGAACTGAGTAGAAGGGCTTCTTGCCCCAAAATTTAGTGGAGATATCACCATTCTGTCATACCAAGCAGCTTATAAATAGCTGATTCGGCATTGGAAAGATGAACGAAAATGTCCAACGCCTGCTGGAGTTTTGCTGCTATTATGGTCTCTGTGTCAGCAACACATTCTTTAACACAAAGCCCCAGCACAAAGTCTCTTGGAGACATCCAAGATCGAAGCACTGGCATCAGCTCGACCTGATTCTCATCAGGCGCTCCAGTATCTCTAGTGTTGCAATCACACGCAGTTATCAGAGTGCCGACTGTGACACAGACCACTCCCTGGTGTATAGCAAAGTAAAACTGAAAACAAAGAGATTGCACCACCTGAAGAAGGAAAGATCAAAAATTGATACCAGTAAGACCTATAACCAAGGAAAAGTGGAGGAATTCTCCCATGTACTCAAGGAAGCTCTTGCTGGCCCTGCTGAAGATAATGCATCTAAACATTGGGAACATTTTAAGAATGTTGTTTATAACACTGCTTTATCAGTATTCGGCAGGGAGACTCGAAAGACAGCAGATTGGTTTGAAGCCCACTCAGAAGAGCTGATGCCAGCTATTGAGGAAAAGAGGAGAGCCTTGACTGCATATAAAGCTTGTCCCAGTGAGCGCAACCTATAGGCCCTGCGAGCTGTTCGTAATAAAGTCCAGCAGACTGCCAGGAAGTGTGCTAATGATTACTGGCTGCAACTGTGTTCTCGGATTCAGATGGCAGCTGATACAGGTAGCATCAAGGGAATGTATGATGGAATTAAACAGGCCTTAGGGCCAATACATAAGAAAACTGCACCCGTAAAGACTGTTTCAGGGGAGATCATCCAGGATCGTGAGCAGCAGATGGCACGCTGGGTGCAGCACTACTCTGAACTATATTCCAGAGAAAACACAATAACCGAAGAAGTCTTAAATAATATTGAGTGCTTGTCTGTCTTGGAGGAGCTTGACAATGAACCAACACTAAAAGAACTAAATGTAGCTCTGGATTCACTTGCCTCTGGCAAGGCACCTGGCAAAGATAACATCCCTGCTGAAGTTCTGAAGTGCTGCAAAGAGATCATTGCCACTGAACTGTACGAAATCCTCTGCCTTTGCTGGAGGGAATGGGGAGTACCACAGGATATGAAGGACGCTAATATTGTTACGCTTTATAAGAACAAAGGTGACAGGAGCGACTGTAACAACTACCACGGCATCTCTCTTCTTAGTGTTGTCAGGAAGCTGTTTGCACATGTTATACTGAAGAGGCTCCAAATACTTGCAGAGAGAGTCTACCCAGAATCACAGTGTGGCTTTCGAACCAACAGGTCCACTACTGATATGGTATTTTCCCTCAGGCATTTTCCCTCTGGGCAAGAAATGCAGGGAACAAGGACAGCCACTTTTTGTAGCCTTCATAGATCTTACAAAGGCATTTGATATAGTTAGTAGGGATGGACTCTTTAAAATACTCCTCCGGGTTGGATGCCCACCCAAGCTCCTTAACATCATTAGGTCTTTTCATGAGGATATGAAGGGCAATGTAGTTTTTGATGGCCTGGTGTCCGATCCCTTCAACATCCAAAGTGGAGTGAAGCAGGGCTGTGTCCTTGCGCCAACCTTGTTTGGGATCTTCTTTGCTATCAATCTGAAGTATGCTTTTGGAACTTCAACCGAGGTTATCTATCTCCGGACTAGATCAGATGGAAAACTCTTCAATCTCTCTACATTGAGAGCAAAGTCTAAGGTACAGGTGAAATGTTTCCGGGATCTCCTCTTCGCTGATGACGCCGCCATTACTGCTCACTCTGCCGATGATCTCCAACAACTCATGGATCATTTTAGTAAAGCTTGCAAAGATTTTGGGCTAGAAATCAGCCTGAAAAAAACACAAATAATGGGCCAGAATGTGGACTCTCCTCCTCGCATTACAATGTCTGCAAAAGAACTGGAAGTTGTCCATGACTTTGTGTATCTTGGCTCAACTATCTCAGATACACTCTCACTGGAGTCTGAGCTGAATAAACGCATAGGTAAAGCAGCTACTATGTTTTCCAGACTAACAAAGAGAGTATAGCTCAATAAGAAGCTGACGGAACATACAAAGATACAGGTCTATAAAGCTTGTGTACTGAGCACACTTTTGTATTGCAGCGAGTCTTGGACCATCCATACCTGACAGGAAAGAAAGCTTAATACCTTCCATATGGGTTGTCTTAGGCGAATATTCAACATTACCTGGCACGACAAAGTTCCAAATAGCATAATCCTGAATTGAGCTGGAATCCCTAGCATGTACACTTTATTGAAACAGCGACGCCTACGCTGGCTTGGACACATTGTGAGAATGGATGACGGCCGGATCCCAAAAGATCTTCTATACAGAGAACTAGTGCAGGGAAAGCTCCCCAGAGGGAGACCACAGCTGCGGTATAAGGATATCTGTAAGAGGGACCTGAAGGCCTTGGGAGAATGGACCTCAACAGATGGGAAACCCTGACCTCCGATTGCACTGTCTGGAGGCAAGAGATACAGCATGGCCTACATAAATTTGAAGAGGCATTTGTCCAACAGGCAGAGGAAAAGAGGCAGGCACAGAAAGAATGAAACTCGAGGACTGGGCAAGAAACAGAATACATCTGTCCCCAGTGCAGTAGAGACTGCCATTCCTGAACTGGTCTATTTAGTCACACTAGGTGTTGTTCTTAGAATCTCTACTCCAGGCATGATACCATAGTCTTTCGAGACTGAAGGATGCCAATGATGATGATATCACCATTCTGTGATACCAAGCATCTTATAAATAGGAATGAATACCTACTTGCCCTGATTGGTGCTTCCATGGTTCATGTAACTATAATTTCAGTAAATTTCAACATAATGCTGCTCGGGAAGTTAGAAAAGTGCAGGAGAGCTTCCTCAAGCACTTCCCTGTAAGCCCCCAAAATTTGGAAAGGTTTGGGTGTCAGGGAGTTGAGTTATTAAGCTCCAAAGGAGATGCCCCTAGGAAAAAAATTCTAATCAGATTTGGAACTTCAGAAGCCATGCCATGGGTGAGCTATTAGCAGCTTGGCTTCCAATTCCAATTAGAAACATTTTTTCCTAGGGGCACCCCCTTTGGAGCTTAATAACTCACCCCCCTGACCCCCAAACGTCTCCAAATTTTGTGGACGTACCTAGAATTGCTTGAGGAAGCTAACCCTGCCATATTTTGAAATACATTGCTATTATCGGCTACTCACTCAATTAGAAATAGTTTTTTCCTAGGGGCACCCCCTTTGGAGCTTAATAACTCACCCCCTGACCCCCAAACGTCTCCAAATTTTGTGGACTTACCTAGAATTGCTTGAGGAAGCTAACCCTGCCATATTTTGAAATACATTGCTATTATCGGCTACTCACTCAATTAGAAATAGTTTTTTCCTAGGGGCACCCACTTTGGAGCTTCATAACTCACCCCCCTGACCCCCAAATGTCTCCAAATTTTGTGGACTTACCTAGAATTGCTTGAGGAAGCTAACCCTGCCATACTTGGAAATACATACTCAAAAATATGGAACACAGCCATATTTCAGCATGGAAATGGCAGGCATAGCTTCCTCAAGCAAATATTGGTAAGACCCTGAAATTTGGAGAGGTTTGGGGGTCAGATGGATGAGTTATGAAGCTCCAAAGTGGATGCCCCTAGGAAAAAACTACTTCTAATAGAGTGAGTAGCCAATAGCCCCCGGGCGTGCAATTAACGGCTTCGCGCTCTATTAGAAATGATTTTTCCCTAGGGGAAACCCCTTTGGAGCTTAACTCAACCCCCTGACCTCCAAACTTTTCCAAATTTGGGGGTTTACAGGGAGGAGTCCAGACTTGCTCCCTACCAATTCTGGTGCCAATATATGGTTGCTGTGATACCAATTTTGTGTACATTTTTATGTACTCCAAAATAGGTATCACATGCATGTTTCAGCACCAAAATAACTGGGGAACAAGTTCGGATTGTTCCCTGTAAACCCTCGAAATTTGATAAGATTTGGTTGTCAGGGAGCTGAGTTATTAAGTCCCCATAGCTAATTGCCAGAGTATGTATGACACACATGAGAAATTTGGGGGTTAATTGGGGTTAAGCTGATATTTAAATTAATTTGGAAAGGTCTGGGGGTCAGGGGTCTGTGATATTAACCTCCAAAGATGGTGCCCCCTAGGAAGCCAAGCCACAGTGATGCTAATCGCTCACCAGTGGCTTGGTTTCTGAAGCTCTGAATCCAATTAGAAAGTTTTTTTTCATAGGCGCATCCCCTTTGGAGCTTAATATCTCAGTCCCCTAACCCCCATACCTTTCGAAATTTGGGGGGCTTACAGGGAAGAGCTTGAGGAAGCTCCCCTGCCATTTCCTCTCGGATGAATATTTTCATTGTAAGGGGGAAATTGTGTTTTGTTATGAAACAAAATGAAACGTGTCTTACCACTTGTTACCTAACAAAGTAATTTGTTACTTAATGAAATGATGAAATAGTGTTTCATTTTTTTGTGTCGTGCCCATCTCTAGTTTCAATAAACTTAGCACTGGAAGGAATAGACCAGAATCCTGTTGCTTGGTGTACTAAATCACAGTAGAATAGACCTATTCAGCCAATGGGGATTTAGTGAGGTATTTCCTCTGTAAGGTCCATGATTCTGTTGTTGTTGTTGTTGTTGTTGTTGTTGTTGTTGTTGTTGTTGTCAAAGTACAACATGTGTACAATGAGATTAGCTAAGCCTCCCTCATACACCCCCACAACACAATGAATCAAATGATTCAAATGGAACTTATTATGCTAAAATAAACTACAGTTAGAGTAGATTTATTTGAATCAATTGAATGTTCAGCAGAGTTGGTTCACCACATCTCTATTGATTGACTGAGCCTACTCTAATGTAATTTATTGTGCTAAGCAACGTGATTTTGGTCACTGAATGAATGTGACCAACTTTACTGGAGTATTTGAGGTATTTTGTCTTTCTGACTTTCCCATTACAAAATGGGAACAATGGAATTTCTTCATGGACTTTGCATATAACTAATGCATTTAGCCAAAAATGTGGCACTAAAAAAATGGACAAAAACATATGACCAAATTCAAAACCTAGAAATACTCTTAATAATTATTTCTTTTAATTGGCATGAACTTTTAAAATTCACATTTCACTGACTTTTACTCACTCATATTGGAACTGCATTGCAAACCAATGTCTTTGGCCATGACAAGAAAATCTATCTATATTCATATGCTTCCTGATTTCTGGTATTTCAATAATGAAACAGCAGGATTGAAAGCTCATCATGAGAAATCTGGCTAATTACCTGTTAGATTATAGATAGTTGTAACTCAGCAGTGCCAGTCACTGAAAACAAAACATTTTTAAATATCAATCAGCTTCCTGACAAATTCTGTTTCCAACATATTCAATGGGTAGTGAAAGTGCATTGTATCTAGGAAACTATGTTGCAGTAACTTTCTACAATAAAGTGGAGGTCATTTTAAAGACAGATTAGTTTCTAAATATGTTGTGTATTCATATTTGAAGCCCAGAGCTAATGGAAATAATTAAGGAAAATCTCTTTCCATTCAGTTTCATTCTGCATTGTTCCATCTGACACGGAAAGGTGTCTGTGATTTCAAATTATTGAAAGAGTATGGTGCACCTGAACCTCTTTCTGTGTTGTTGTGTGAAGTCTATTCCAATCCACTTCAGAAATTTGTGTGTTTTACCTAAGAAAAAATATATAGATTCAGCCTTAGTTCAGAATAGGAGATACACAATCTCCTCTCCAGTTTGTAATACTAGGTATAATTTGACACTTACAACCTAGACACCCAACCTTTGCTCAGTCTCAAAGCTTTGTTTTGGGGTGGAGTTTTACAGTAGACTTCATGTTTGTAGCAACTTGTTTTAGACATCCCCATCTTTCCCTCACCCTCTTTTTTCAGATTATATCTGGAAGTTGAGCCATGGCAACTGGACTTCTTTTTCTTGAGAGATTGAAACGTTTCACTGCTCATCCAAACAGCGTCATCAGTCTGAAAAAAGCTAGTTGTGACTCCTCCATTTTATAGCTCACTTTGACCTCTTGTCACCTTGGTCTGAAATAGGATCATAAGGTGAACAATGGTCTGAATAGGCTCATTAAGTAAGCAACAGTCTCAATAGCCTTAAGATGAACAATGGCCTAAAGTGCTGAAACCCATAAAGTATGGGTCGTTAGCTATGGCCTTGGTGGTGAAGGTGTGAAGTGTGTTTGATTTGTCTAGGTATTTGTCTATTTCAGACCAGGATGACAAGAAGTCAAAGTGAGTTGTAAAATGGAGGACTCACAACTAGCTTTTTTCGGGCTAATGAGCAGCTAAACATTTCAGTCTCTCAAGAAAAAGAAGTCCAGTTCCCATGACTCAACTTCCAGATAAACTCACCTGGATGACTGAGAATCTTCACAGACTTTCAGATTATATTTTTCATTTTGTCAACGAAGAGTTATGAAGAACTCAAAATCTTTCATATTTATCTGGAATTGCTGTTATCATGTGCCATCAAGTCTCCTCCAACTTATGGCAACTTGATGAATGAGCAATCTGCAAAATGTCCTGACCTCAACTTATCTGCTCAGCACTTGTAAACTTAAGATTTCCTTTAGGCCAATTCCATCTCGTAATTAGTCTTCCTCTTTTCCTGCTGTCCTCCACCTTTCCCAGCATTCTTATCTTTTCCAGAGAATTCTGACTTCTCATGATGTGCATAATGTGTGGACAAGCCTCAGTTTCAATGTTTTTTCCTCCAATGAAAGATCAGGCTTAACTTGAGCTACGATCCACATATTCATCTTTTCTGGCAGTCCAGGGTATCCATAAATCTCTCCCCCAGCACTACATTTCAGTGTGGATGGTTTTGTTCTTGGTCCCTGTAATGGTCGTGTGATTTCTGTTGAGAAGTCTACAAAGTAATTGAATAAGAGAGACTTCCTTGGTCGTGGAAAGGACCAATGGATCCTTTGTGGGAAGGGGGTGGGGTAGAAAGGGCTATGAAATTGAATATACCAGGGAGAATATATATAGTGTATGGGAATTTTTCTTTGAAAGGATTAAGGGAATGTTGACAACTGCGTCTTTATCAGCTAAAGAAAGGTTAAAAGTTTACTGAATAAATTTGTAGGGTAGTACAGTATCTAAATTACCCATAGGATGCTTAGACTTTTTATTGGAAAACACAGTGTCTGAAGTTATTTTTCAGACACTCATTTTTATTTGTACTGACTGGTCTGGAAAAGCCTTTGTCTAACCCTATAGATAGCGGCAAAGCAGAGTCTATTTGTCAGTGGCAGTGGAAGATTTAATTTCATCTTTCAATACATGTGGAACGTTGACAAACCAGATTTAAAACCTGACAAAATGGCCCTAAGATGCCTAGAGACACCAAATTTACAGGGAAGCCTCCCATGACTCTTCTCTATAATCCCTCCATATTTGGTAATCATTGCATTTCATATCTCTCAAATATACACCCATAATCCCCCCAGAAAGTGTCCTTTAGCTTGGGGAACCCCAATCTTCACCAAACTTGAAGGGACTGTAGAAGAGAGTCAGAGGAAGCCTCTCCACAAGTTTAGTGTGCTTCCAACAAGAATCCTGTCCTGGCTACAACAACATCTAGCCATGGATTTTAAGAACATCATCTAAATAAGGACTTTAAAAGTAACCTCCTGGTGAAGAACATCTTTCACCATGTCTGAACTTTGGGACCTGCTTTGAGAAAGGGTGATTGACTGCACTTGAAAGCTTGCAATGTTCCTTTTTTATTTTTAATAGTGGCCTATGATGGTATCGCCTGTAACCTATTTTTGCAATTAGGAATTTGGGGATTTTTTTCCTGGGGGAGGAGCTATTTGAAAGTGCATAACTCATAAATCAGAAATCCGGTCTTTCCCCATACTTGGACAGTGTCATCTGACATACACCAACCGCAGTGCTTGAAGACTTAGGCCCTGGTTGGCATGATCTGGCCACAGCAGCTGGAGGATCAGGGCCAGGAAGATCCTAGTAGTGCAGACTCAGGCCCTGCCTGTGTAGCAGCTGCCAGGTCTCTCTTGAGTTCCACCTGGGAGGCCTGGAGGAAGGCCTATTTAAGGAGTGATTCTCCCTCCCAGGACCTGCCTCAGCAATTAAGGTCCTGTCCTGTCTGGTTCCCTAACTTGCCTTGTTCTTGTTTGCTCAGCTCCTCACCCTGCACTATTGCCTCTGTGGGTGACTTTTGAACTTGGTGCCTGTGTGATGGACTGAGCCCCAGTGCCACTGCTTGCAGCTGAAAGATGTCTGGAGTACCTGGAATGTGGAGTGTAGAGAACAGCAAGAAGTTTTCCTGCAAATTTAGTGTTTCTTGATGTTTTTGGTGGTATTTTGTACTGTAGCTCAATGAATCAACAAATTAAAAATTGCTAAAAATTCATCAATATGTATTCAGTGGGGTTTCAAATTATACAAATATGAATTGGTGAATTAGCAAAGTTTGAAATAATTTTGTAATTTATTTTTTTAATTTTATGCCCATCTCTTTATTTTTTTATTTCTATACTGCTATGTTTAATTCAGAGAATAACAGGTGGTGTAATATAAGAACATGTCCAAGTAAAAAAAAAAACCATTGGGCTAAAAAAAAACTTTTAAAAAGTTGGACTAAAAAATATTTTTCCAATATTTATGTGAATATTTTCAGTCATTCAGGTGAGTTTATCAGTTGAGTCATGGCAACTGGACTTATTTTCTTGAGAGATTGAAACATTTTGCTGGTCATCTAAACAGCCTCGTCAGACTGACAAAGCTGTTTGGACAAGCAGAGAAATGTTTCAGTCTCTCTCTCAAAAAAAGTCCAGTTGCCATGTCTCAACTTCCAGATCATTGTCCAATGTATCTCCTCATTTTAAAATCCAAAATAATTTACTCCAGCAGAGTAACTAATGGTCAGATGCTAAAAAGAGGTATTTAAAATGAACCTTTGTCAGATATAACTTAAGCGCTTAACTTAATTATCCCTAATTCATTATTATATAGTTCAACTAGTGCCATCAAAAGGCTATACTTAACATAGTTGTATTTAATATTATATTAGGGATGGCAAACCAAAAATGCAGAAAATAATTTTGATTTTTTAATGCAAAGTAAATATATGCTACAGAGCTGGAAAAAATACTTTAAGTGTTCTGCACACAAACATGCACAATCAACTTGGGTTAAAAATTGTGTTTTTTCCCCCCAAGTATTTAACACTACATGAAAAAAAATGCAAAAATGGGTCAGATACAAAATATAGACATGCTGGAACATCAGTTGGATAGTGAAAGGAAAGCATTGTCTAAACCTAGCATCTCAGTGAAAGGAGGATTAAGTTTCCTGAGCAAAGTCATGCACAACAAGTCACTATGATGTGTTTCCACATGTACTACTTTAAAGAAAACAAGAACACTAAAAATAGCTGCATTAGGTGGCCTGATTTCTCGGCAGAACATAAACTGTAAGAAGTATTTTCCTTTGGGAATGAATTTTGCCAAGCATATAACACTTGTTACCTGCATATTTCTGAGAGGTGTTGCATGACAAAACATGTTGTAGAGAAGGAAAAGAGATGGAGTGGCTGGGTTCAGTTTTGGACTAGTTCTACCCCAAATGTTAACAGGAAACCTAACAGGATACACTGGCTGTCATTTGCTTTTAAGATGAGAGCTAATGCATCCTGGGAATAACATAGGGCATTTATACATGACCCCTAAACTCCACCGCAAATGGCTCCCAGCTCTGGAGCTTAAAAATGTTTCCCCACCAGCTCCGGAGTTTACAGGTAATTAAGTGTGACCCCGCCCACTTTAGCGTGACCCAGTGCACTTTTCTTGTACCTTCTCTCTGGAGGTGAAAATTCTTTGATGCGGTGCAACGATAGTGAGTGCGGGGCTCTCCTCGCTTCTGTTTGCTGTTTTTTTTGGCTCCCGCCCCTTTAAGAGCTACTTAAGAGTTACTTAAGAGCTACTGGAATGTTGCCGGGGCAAGAGCCGGCAAGAGCGAGAGGCAGAACGGGAGGTGAGCCATGGTCTTTCTTCCTTTTTTTTCTCCCTCCCCTCACGCAGCCAGCAGCCAGGGTGGGAACACAGGAAGAGCGACAAGCCCCTAAGATATCTGGTCCAAATTTAAGGGACCAGCAGATCTTAGGGTTTATGCTAAAGCGCCCATACTGGATTTGGCTCATGCACTGTTAGATGCATTTATGCTATGCCTTTTTTGTATTTTCATGGAACAACTTCTGTGCCTAGGATGGTCATTCACTGAGCCCCATGGCACAGTGGTTAAATGCCTGTACTGCAGGCAAAAAACTGTGCTCACACGACCCTGGGGTTCAATCCTAGGTAGCAGGCTCATGGTTGACTCAGCCTTCCATCCTTCCGAGGTTGGTAAAATAAGTACCTAGTTTGCGGGGGGGAGGGCAATGTGTAGCCTGCACACTGTAATTAAAAACTGTAAACCACCCATATACTACTTGAAGTGATATGGGGCTGTATATAAGCAGAATACTTTGCTTTCCTTTATCACACAAAAAAGAAGAAATGTGGACTCAAAGAAGAGAACAAAAGATGAGTACATATCCCTTGCGAGAAGTCTCCAGATTCAGTCTAATGTATATGTAGTTAAAGTGATAAGCTGGTACATTCTTTGAAAGGTCTCTTTTGGGGAATTGCTCATAATCAAAGTAGAGAAGGAGCTAAAAGATCAAATAATCTGCCCTTGAGCAATGCACACCTTGTATGTTCTTTTTCCTCTCTGGAAAAACAAAGAAAATAACTATTTCTGTGGCTAGAGATGGAAAGAATTTGATGGGCCACAACCTTCACTGGCTATGTTGGCTGCATCTTATCCCACTAGCACATATATAGTGGAACTCTATATAAGCCTTAGACTACATGTGTGGGCAGAATGAACACCATATTCACTCATCCAGCTTTAATTCAGCTCAATGAAGGTGTCAAACCAGAAGTGCTTTCCAGATCACACAAACCACTTCTAGGGCCTCCAACAGCCTTCCAGGGCCTGTCAGAGGCCCCAGAAGTTGTTTCCGGTGAACTGGAGGTGACTTCCGGAAAACTGGAAACCATTTCTGGGGCTTCCAACAGGCCAAGGAAGCCTGTTGGAGGCTCATTATGGGCAGTGCCGGTCCTCATGTAAGTGTAGGAGGCCCCAGATAGGGGGGCCCCAGTCCTGATCCAGCATCCGCATATCATGGTTTTTCCATTATTGCAGGTCAGACCGGGTCCCTAATCCCCGTGATAGGCAGGGGAATAATGTACACGCACATAAACATGTGATGACATTCTCATGCTAGCAAGAACAATGAGGGTTAAGCATAACAGATGCCTTGCCAGATAACACAAGATGGTCAATTAATTAATGATGCTATTTGCACCACTGGAAAATTCATTGAAATCCCACTACCACAGTTTTTCTATGTTGGACTTAGGCCAGCTGCAGAATTCAGACATACAAGAAATGTACTCAATCATCATTGTCATCATCTTAGAACTGTATTGCTAAAACCATGGCTATAATATTGATATTCAGGGGCTAATGAACCTCTTTATCATAAGGACTTTTCCAGATGTAATGCAGGACAGAATTCCTATATCTTTGATATCTTTAACAGTGACATAAGAATAAATTGGCAGTTTTAATACTTCTCAACCTATACAATAACCTCTGGTTTACAAATTTGCTCATATTCCCTATTATTAATGGTACTAGATTCTTTAAGGTTAAAGAACAATCAAGTGAAAAGGGGCTACATAGTTGCAAGGTAATTTTTCTGTTAATGTGGAGAAATTCGATCAATGCAAATTATGTCCTACCACATGTACAAAACAAGATCTAGAACCGAGATAACCCTATTGAAATAGCTGCTGCTGGAAAAAATAGTCTAATTGTTTTTAATATTTTAATGTTTGTATTTTATTTATATTTTATATATTGTACTTTATACACTTGTGCAAAGCTCTGATACAAATGAAGAAAGCAAAATGGAACTCATTGACTGGCTGAATTTGAATGAGTCACTAGATCTCAGTCAATTCTAACAAGGTTGCTGTAGAGATTTAAAGAACTAGGGAGTGGCATCAGCTTTTGCCCTCTCAAAAGTTATATGACGTAAAGTTACGGGGAAAACCTCCTGCCTCTCCCTGTGGCAGTGAGTGCTTTGCAAATTGTGTGCCCATGGTTTTAGATCAGAAATTAAATCAAAATTGACTTGCTCATTTACCTCAGGTTTAGGAGATCTGAAAGTAAGAAACATAATGCTTCCTTTGGAATCAGCTACCCAATAAAAGAATTGCGTGCTACTTCAACACAAGGTCAGGCCCATTCCAAAGCTCAGGAAAACTGGACAAAGAGAATTTGTGCCGAGTCCCCTTCACAAGGAGCCCTTCAAATTTTACTACAAGTTGTCAGAAACCACAAGCTGGGAAGGCTCAAAAAGTCTTCAGGTGATAAAGCACAACAATAACATTGCAAGCCCAGTAGTCGATCAGCAAGCAGAGAAGCAGAACAACCAATGGGAGGAAACTGTCTCCTGTATCAAGGCAGTCATCTCGAAGCCTTGGGCAAGGAAGCAGTGGGAAGAATGGGACTCTCTTCACAGATAAGAATAATGACTGGCAGCAAGCATTTTCCTCTTCATCCCTGGGAGGAAGATGCAGAATACACCTGGCGTCCATGTGGTAAAAATGTTGCTCCCTTTGCTTTAAGAGACCGGAAAGAATCAGGGCCGAACACAGCATGGGAGGCCATTAGCAGACCAAGAGGAGGCACACATGAGGTTCAACTAACCCAGTTATTGTCAGACCCTATGCAATAGGCATCCTGCAGACTCATGTCCATGACACTGACCACAGGCAGTTAGCAGGTTTCCCACAACCTGCAGCTTGTCAGCACATGTGGCTTGTGTTTGCTTGCCTAGTGTTAGGTTCAGTTTCAGTGTTCTGTTTTGGGGTTTTATGCAACAGGAGTTGAAGTCAATTTGTCTTCACATCCTCTTCACCTGATCATCCTCTTGACTATAAGTTGTCACTTTCTACGTCCTGACAGTCTCTGAGATGGCATGAACTACTGCAACAGGTTTTCTTTTTCCTGGCTGGAATCCATGTGACATTTTCTATTTTTATAAAGCATTTGCTAAAATACCACCTGCTATCCTTCACCCCACCATTAAAGTATGACTAGCATTATGAAGCAGTAAGTTGGCAAGGTGATACAGTCACCCCCCGCCATTTCGCGGTTCAGGTACTGTGGTCCCACTACATTGCGGGATTGCAGTACCTGCACCTCAGAGCCACGCGGGGGGCGGCAGCAGGGGGCGATCGGGTCACTCTGCACTGCCCCCCACACTCCTCCGAGAAGACTCGGAGCCGCACAGGGGGCGGTGGGGGGTGATCCAGTACTCTACGCCACCCCAGGCACTCCTCTGAGAAGCCTCAGAGCCACGTGGGGGCGGGGGTGATCCGGTCGCTCTGCGCCACCCCCGCGCTCCTCTGAGAAGCCTCGGAGCCACTCGGTGGCGCGGCGGGGGCGATCGGGTCACTCCACGCCACCCCTGCGCTCCTCCAAGAAGCCTCGGACAGGTGCGCGATTGCCCCCCCGCCCCAGGCCCCACCCCACCCGCTTCTGCATATCACGGATTTTCATGCATCACGGGTGGAGTGGGTCCCTAACCCCTGCAATCAGCGGGGGGTGACTGTACTGTCAGCTCTTGCTGAATCACAAGTCAATATGCAAAGCTTGGAACTTGATTTTAGTGAATTTGTATTGGCTCTGTGGCCTTCTTGCATATATTATGTCTTTTTTAGTGCACACCTGGTATTTCTTTGTGTACACCTACACAATGTAAGATATAACTGCAACCCATTTATTTTCAAGTAGGCTGTGAAAAGAAGAAACAGGTGTAAGATTTGCAGAGTCCTGTTCAATATAGGAAGTGGTAAATCTGGACTTTGTTCTTCAGAGAGATATAGGACAGAGTCTCCAGGCTGCAATGGCTTGTTCCACATTCATTTCTGAATTGCACAGATCTGACCACCACAGTTTTGGTTATGCACTTTGTTTCAGTCAATCAATATTGTATTGCTATTTGTCATCAAGAGGTGGCCTGAAGCAGGTAAATCTCAGGCTGACCTATGGCCGTGTTGTTGGCTGTGCGGCAATCCCAGTCTGATGACAGCCTGGGCATCCCCTTCTCCTGTCAAGATGGCTCCATACGGCAGCTGAGGAGGGTACTAGGGCATAGACTGATACAGACTAGAAGAATAGTGTGTGTGTGACAGGGTGTGTGTAAATCAACTCTTTATAGTCATATTTTGACAGGCATACAGTAAGAGTTATACATGGATATTGGAACTACATGGGGATCTGATGTCCCTAACCCCAGCACTGCTGAAAGGAGAAATGCAAAACTTTTTCAGCCTTTAAGATGCTACAACTCTTCATTGGTTTTGCTGGAACAGACAACCAACTAAGAATACAGTCCTAACTAGCCAAGCTGACTGAGGGTGAACTGTACTGAATCCAGGTGATGTTCTGCAACAATAATATTACAAGCTCAATGGTCAATCAGCCAGCAGAGAAGCAGAATAAGTAATGTGAGGAAATTGTTTACCAAATCAAGCCAGTCACCTCACAGGATGTGGAGGACTACTTGGGTTTACCCTTACTCTTACCTTGGTCTATTCCATTTATGTGGAATACATGGGTGGTATCTATGCTGGAGGAGGTTTGGAAGTTGTGTAGCTCAGCTCTCCTTTTATCCCACCCCTTCTTCGACCCTTTTCTGTCTTTTGTCATGGGTGACAATAGATCTTTGTGCAAGGAGAGCTTTCTACTAGCAGACCTCTGGAACCCGTCCCTGTTAGGGAGTTCTCCTGGTGCAAGAGTCTTCAGCCCATTCCAAAACTGCTACAACCAGTATACTTTTGCACTATAATTGCACAATAACAAAGACAGTCATCTAGAAACTTCTGCATGACTTCTTAATTGCTTTATATTTCTGCATACTGAATTCTCTTTCCAAATTGTCTAGCTCAGGCATGACCAAAGTCCTGCCTGGGGGCCAAATGCAGACGATTTTCAAATTTCAAGTGGCCTGCAGCTTCTACTCAGCCTGTCACTCATCCCCGCCAGCTGGCCCCTCCCCGTGCCAGCTGGAGATGTCAGCTCTCTGGCCCTCTGTGCCCAACATGGCAGGGTCGCAGTTGGGCAGCTGCCCCCACCTCAAGATCCTCCAAGGGATAGATCGCAATGCCACAGTGTGCATCTGTCCCCTCAACCCCACCCCTCTGAAGGCCACCAGAAAGTGGCACACTCTCCATCAGAGGTTGGTAGGAGGGTGGGTGGAGGGGCTGGGCTGGGGCTCTGCCCCCTTTGACTGCTTGGTGCTCACTCATTGGCAGGATTTCCCCTCCTTGATGGCTGCTGGGTGGTGAAATTGCAGGTAGCAGTGACAGCTCCAGAAAAGGGGGGATGGACAAGGAGGAGAGCACACCAGGCAGGCAGGCCAAAAGGGGGCTTCCATGGCTAACATCACTCTGCAATGTTGCCACTGCGAGAGCCCCTGGCAGTGGCCACTGCAAGAGCCCCCGACTCATGACTCCTTTCTGCCCTCTCCCAGCCAACCTCCCAGGAAATGCACAGGGCGAGTCATGGGGCTTGCCAAAGGGAGCCCAGGCTGGCTGTAATAGGGAATGGAGATGAGGAAGAGGCTTGCCAACCCATCCTCTGCTTCCTCCGCCTTGCCTCCATCCCCCACCGCAGTCAGCCTGGGCTCCCTTTTGGCAAGCCCCAAGACTCAAGGTGGTGAGTTCCTAGGGCTGTATGGTGGGAAAGCCTGCCCAGCAGAATCTGGTGTGTGTGTGTGTGTGTGTGTGTGTGTGTGTGTGTGTGTGTGTGTGTGTGTGTGAGAGAGAGAGAGAGAGAGAGAGAGAGAGAGAGAGAGAGAGAGAGAGAGAGAGGAGTCCCACCCCTATCAGGCAATACAAAGCAATAAAAGAGGGGCAAAAATAACTCCCTACCATGAGGGCTGGCTTCTTTGAAAACAAGAAACAAACCCCCATTATGCATTTTCTCATCCGTGAATGGTGAACTTCCATCCTTTTGGTTGCAAAACTAGCTTACTGTTGCTTCCTCAGTGAATACTGCAGAAGAAGAGTAGCATGTTCTTTCCTGCAAGGCTGGCCTAAAACATTTGTCCCTCTTGAAGGAAAGGGCATGATGGGGCCTTATTCCTATTTCATATATTTAAAGGTCAGCATTTAAATCTTACTTCAAGACTGGTGATGAGACAGTAGTTTTCATTTTATCTGAAGGCATCAGGGTAATTTAGGGGTCCCAGGACAGGTTGCTGGAGTAGGAACTGGCAAACCACTCCAGTATTCCTGCCAAGAAAACTCCATGGATATGGGGTCACAAAGAGTTGGTCACGACTTTAATGACACAACACACACACACAGGACAGGTTCCATAGCATAGGCAATCTTATCCTCCAGCGGAAAGGATTGTACTTGTCATCCAAGAGAAATAGTCAATAGGAAGCCATGGTTGCACCTCTTGCTTCATTTTACTTAATGGTAGGACCAGATATGGATGAGGTTTTAAAAAAATAAGAATTCACACCAGCCACTGATGGTTTCTTACTCATGAGGGGAAGTGGGCTTATTTTGTATTACATCTAGGTATTATGACCTGGTTAAAGTGTTAAATGTAAAGTTCAGTAATACACTAATAAGAACTGCTATAAAGCCTTTTTTCCTTTTTGACTATGGGCCACAATGCAGAAGATAGATGCAGAATCCTGAAGTGTATCACCAAATTAAAGATATGGGATCATGGCACCCTCTCTAATAAGATCATCCATTCAGTAGGCGGCTGCAATAAATATCATTCTCTGAGGCTCAGACTAGACGTGTTATTGGTAATCCCAGAGAGCTATCCAGGATCATTTTATTTTAAAAATAAAATTAGTACCAGTGCACATGATTGTGGTCTGAGAGCTGTTCACCTTTTCCATGTGCACAATTTTTAAAAGGCAAATCACACACACATACATTTCCCAAAGCTATTGGTGGTCAAATGAAAAGAAGTGGTTTCAACTAAGAAAATGCCAGAATGAAGAAGATGCCTGCCACCGAGTCTGGCAAAACATCAGGAAGGAAAACTTCCAGAACACAGCCAAAGATCCCAAAAAAACTCACAACAGCTATCAGATCCCAGCCGTGAAAGCCTTTGAGAATACAAAGAAGGAGTTTCTTTTGTTGTAAAGGCACAGGGGAGCCAGTTTAATTTAGTCCCACTCTGAACTTACTTTGATCTTAATTTCAACATTAGTGGATTTCTGCTCATAGGTTTCATCTATCCTTTGCTATATTTTAGGTATCTTGAGAAAACATACTACAGAAAGAATATCTCCTGTCTCAGGAGAATCAATAACTAAAATTTTTCTGAGGTAAAATCATCACCACCATCATCATTTTATTTCATACAGATGAACTGCTGAGTGGATCGACAGACTGCAGTCTTCATAAAGTACAGATTCATCAATAGGTATCACATAATTTTGTGGAAAGAATTATATACTCCTTTAATTCACACAAAGCTAGATAGTCATATTTTCCCATCTATAAGACACCTCGTCTATAAGATGACTCCCAATTTTCCAACCCAAAATTACAGTTTCTCACCCACACAGTTTTCTGCTCGGCATACTTCCATGTATAAGGCATTCCTCAATTTTTAGTCTAACAGTTTTAGACAAAAAAAAATAGTATTATACATGAAAAAATACTGTAATTAATGAAGAAACTCCAGAAGGTCTGAATCATACGGCACTCTTAGGCAAACATGCATAAGAATGTGCCCTGCTTCTGAATCAAAATTAAATAAAACTTGAAATGTTTTAAAGTGTGAAATATTGGTTATTTAATAAAGTGATAATAAATATACTAGTTATATCTACACATAATGTACTGCCTTACAGATTAGATCTTGTTTGATTTCATGAAGGATTTACTCAGCTGCAAAAAAGATGAATCAGCCCCAGACATGAAAAGGCTACTATTGTATCACTGCCTATCCTGACATAACAACATGTTATGTTATTTAATTACATTTTGCCAGATCAGTAAATAAAAGTTAAATGCCCTTTCCTCTGACTATCAAGAGGCATGTACATAACTGCTTGAATAAAATGTCATTTCCAATTTATTTTCATATAATAGGGTTGCAGTGTCCAATTTGTAGGCTCAGTGCACAACTGCAATAAGGTCAGAACCTGAAAAATTGTGATCATATTAGTGCTGCTTCCATACGACCTTGTAAATACATCTTTTAGCTCAACACATGCTCTGTCATGCAAGAAGAATACCTTGCCAAATGATTTAACTCAATTGAAGTTTCTGTAAAAATAATTCTCTGGTGGCACCTGAGATGTTAACAATCACTGCCTTTGCTCTTTCATTCTTCCTTTGTGGGGCTTTTTTTAAAGTGATAAGTATGTTTGGCTTTAAGGATGATAAAAATCTATACACAGAAACATTTTATATCTCAGTGGAATTTTGAGAGCAGTGGTACAAGTACCTGCCCTAATTAAATAAATTCAAATATAATGGATAGCCACTCAAAATGCAGTCTTTAGGAAACAACCGTATAATCCTGAAATGTATGCACTGGTAACTCTTATTGTATGCACTGTATGCACTGGTAACTATTATTGAAATGTGAGCTTTCCAGCCACTCACAGGTTAAAATTTGAGCAGTGGCTTAAATATAAACAAGTTGGTTGACTTATAAATCAGAACACTAAGCAGTTGCTGTGACTGAAGTAATGGCTACCAGCATGACCATTGAAGGCCCTCTACTCCATTGACCATAAAACAACTAGTTTGGTTGGATTTTGGCTGAAGTATAAGACAGTTTATCCATGAACATCTGTGCTGCATGGCTGTAATGCTAGTCTGCTTCATCTGAATATGAAGTTCAAATTTCCCATCCAGCTCTAACATTGGAGCTGTAGCCTAAACAAGCATTATTCCTGCCTAATCTCTCACACACATTTTGTTAGCCTCAAATGTTAGTCTGAATATCTTGACAGATTATACACAGAATGTCTGGTGGTAGTGGTGGCTCATGGAATTTTAAACCTGAGATCTATCACCTCTTGTCTTATAATTTTGTGAAGTCAAGGATTCCCAGCTGCAATGTGCCATGAGTGAAACTGAATTTGACAGTGAGGAATTGTCCATCAGAAACATGATTTCTCAGTAAGCAATTATGTGCTACACCTTTTCTCGTCGTCTGAGCACAACTCAGTGTGTTCTGTCTGTGTTGGTTTTCTGCACATTTCCAGAAGGTGTGGTCTCTACGATATGGTAAAGTGTGGCTCCTCCTTGTGTCTTCTCACTAGATTTTAAATCAATAAAGAATGCCTTTTTAATGACTGCATCAGTGCAACATGTTTGAATGGTTGTTTAGTTGAGATGATATCCTAATCTTGATGGTTGTCTCATCACTTTGAAACAAACAAACAAACAAACAAACAAACAAACACACACACACACACACACACACACACACACACACACACACACACACACACAGAGAGAGAGAGAGAGAGAGAGAGAGAGAGAGAGAGAGAGAGAGAGAGAGAGAGAGAGAGAGAGAGAGAGAGAGAGAGAGGAGCTTAATGAAAATCTGTGTTCAGTTTTTAGCATCTCAGACAGTGTGAGACACTTCTTTGGGGACAATGACTCAGCAGCAGGAGCTAAAGCATTAAGGAATTATTGTGATTGATTTATATCTTTTAATCAATAAAGTTGCTTCTTAGATAGAAGTCACTGCCTACCAGCCTGTGTTTTTTCAATGAACCAGTACTGAACCGGTAACAAGATAATCATTTGTATATTTGAAATAAATTTTATTTTATTTTATTAAAAACTGAGAGTTAAACAAGCTCTGTGACCTCTAAGAACCATTTAAAGAGCTGGCAATTAATGGTGAGAAGGCTAAGGGGCAGGACTTGTCTTGCTTGAACCTGCTTGTCTAAGGAACCCATAACCTGGTTGGATAACTCAGTGAGTTAGATATCCTGCTGCAGAGTCAGAGGTTACGAGTTCAATTCCCTTTGTATATCTCCAGAACAGCCAGTGTGTGTGGCTATTGTCAACCTAAACAGCCCCAGGGTGCCCCCAGAAGAAGAGAATGGCAAGATATTTTGAATACTCTCTACCTAGAAAACCTTTGGGAGGGTCGTCTTGACAGTACAGTTATTATTATTAAGGGAGATATGCACAATAAACACACAGATCCAGTTTCTCCAGTATACATACACCTAATGTTTAAAGTGGATTAAACAACAGAAGAAGAAGATGAAAACTAGTATAGTAATTGCAGCGGTAGTACATCTCATCTGCTTTTTAAAGTGAAGTTCCAGTTCCATGCTTTTCATCTGACCATACATGACAACCAATCTCTAGAAGAATCTTAAACTCTTTTTTCTTTTTCACTTGATGGCAGTTTCCAATTAGTGGTTCAAGGCAGATGTTAAGGTCACAGTCCCCCTGAATCCCTTAGTAAAGACATGTAAAAATAGATAAACATGGTTTGGGGTTTGGATATGTGTGGTTTCCCTTCACATACATTTGTGTTCATCCCAGCTGGAAAAAAATGTCAGGAAGATATAAAATGTTTCCTTTTTCTTCATGCCTTTCACTTCCTGAAACCTCACTGTACCACAAATACTGCTATGAAGCAGAGATAACTATAAACCTATACTACATTACAATCAATGCCCAGTGGCAGTAACTAAAGCAACAGGCCTTTCTTGACTCTTCCCACCACACAATCTGAAAACTACCTATAAAATTCTGCCACCAAAAATTGGCTGAAGTAGTTTCTATGTACTGCAGAAAAAAATTAGGAGTGGTTTGAAGGGGGTCTGACTTTCCATATGATGTGTTCTGCATGCAGATTAAACAGAGAAGAGGATAAAATCCACCATTGTCTGACACTTTTCCCTATTGGAAACCATTCTGTCTTTCCATATTCTGTCCTACTGACAGTTTCTTGTACACAATATGAGTTGCATATAAGGAGAGTCAAATGTTGTGTGTGTGTGTGTGTGTGTGTGTGTGTGTGTGTGTGTGTGTGTGTGTGTGTTCATGACTCCATGTCCATGGAGCTTTTTGGCAGGAATATGTCCATGGAGTTTTTTTGGCAGGAATACTGGAGTGGTTTGCCAGTTCCTACTCCAGTTCCTATTCCCTGGTGGTCTCTCATCCAAGTACTAACCAGGGCCGCCCCTGCTTAGCTTCTGAGATCGGATGTGCTTAGGGCATCTGGGCAGCTTCAAATGTTGAGGCATACCCATTTTTTTAAAAACAATCCAAGTTCCTCATGATCCACACAAAGGCCTTGATATGGGTTACAAAGCATAGACAGCTCTTGGAAATTCCTTAGTGCCCTCCAGTAACCAGCAGATATTTGGAATATGATCTCAAGCACCTCTTCCTTTTTGGGATCCAGCTTGAGAATCAGGCACTTCCATCTCCATATAAGGTCAAAGTCTTTGTTGCAACACCTTGAGCATCACTTTGCTTGCATCAGAAATTAAAGCAATGGTCCTTGGCATCTCCTTTATTGGAGATTGGAATGTATATTGAGCATTGATAATCTGTGGGCCATATTTGCAATTTTTTCTTACGATTTTGACAGATTCAGTCTTATGTGGCTTGTAGACATGGGCACGACTTGGTGAAATCCTCGTTTCCGTTTTCGTTTGTCGTTTCCATTACGTAACGAGGAACGGTAACGAGAATTACTCCGCTCCAGCTCGAACCCGACCCAATAAAGATAAATTGGGTCTGATTTTTCATTGTCGTTCATGGCATCGCGGCGATTGTGCGATGCCAAGCAGCACAGAAAAAAAGTTTTAAAAAGTAAAAAAAAAAAAAACTGATTCCCACCGGCCATAAAAGCAGGCGAAAATATGCCTGCCTCAGTGAGGGCACCTACCAGACAGGGGTGGTTTCTTGGGGGGGGTCCCCGGCCTCCCCCCCTCTCCTGTCCTGGGCTGCTTGCACCAGGCTGGGGGGGGTCGGTCATCCTCGTCATCTCCATGTGCCATGCGGTGGGGGGGATCCAAAATGGCGACCACAATATTTATTTTTAAATCATGGTCCAAAAACCCACCAAAGCACCACAGAAACATTAGAAAATTAGGTATTTTAAATGCCTGATTTTTTATAGTAGCAGCAGTGGGTTTTTCTTGCAACAAAACGTCTCCATTGATTTTATTTTATTTTATTTTTATTTTTATTTTTTTACACCTGCGCACGCGCAATGATGGGCTGGCCATTGGATGGGACCATGCAAATTTTTGGACCCATTCCACCAATCGCATGGCCAGGTTTTGCTGAGACTTCTGGATGTGCCAGAGAGGGCATAAAAAGTCCACCAACCCTAAACCTAACCCTAACCCTAACCCTAACCCTAATCCATACGCCAGTACACTGTCTTCTTAGTGGGCCAGAGGCACCCAGAGGTGCAGCCCACTAACCCACCCTAACCTGAACCGTTACCCTAAGCCTAGCCCTTACCCTAACCCCAACCCTAACCCAGATTCGTACGCAAGTACACTTCCCTTTTTAGTGGGTCAGAGTGATGCACTCAGAGAGGTGCCTTCAACTCCAGAGACCCACTCTCTCCCTCCCTAAGCGTAACCTGTACGGCAGTACGCCAGTATGCTTTCCTTCTTAGTGAGTCAGAGAAGCGCCGACGAGGTTCCTCTGACACACTAACCCCCCACCCTAACATAATGTTCTTAGTGAGACAGAGAAGTGCCGACAAGGTTTCCTATCACACTAACAACCCAACATAATGTATAACGGCGGCTACACGTTACACTCCCTAAACCACTGTACAAACGACAGACGATAAACGGAAACAACAATTTTTTGAAAAATTTCACAACAAACGGAAACAACCCGAAACAGGTACGTCCCGACAAACGACAACTCGAAACGTAATTTTTTCTGGTCGTGCCCATCTCTAGTGGCTTGAAATAGTTCTATCCATATCTCAACTATCCCTGGCTATTTATTTCTTCCTAGTTCTTTCAGAGCAGCTTCCACTTCATTTTCTAGAACAGCAGGTTCTTCCTAATGAGTTTTCTCTTCAAACAAGTCTCTCACCTTTTTACCTCTTCTGTATAAGTCTTCAGTTTACTGTTTACAACTTTTCTTGATTTTCCCTCAGTCAGATAGTTGGCTTCCCTTTGGGTCATGCAGCATTCCTAATGAAGGCTTACATTTCCCTTTGAAACCTTGGATCTTCTGGAAGAGATCACATGTTTAGTCCCCTTTTGTTGTTCTCTATTTCTTTGCAGTGGTTATTGTAATTGTATCTATGTGACAATCACTAAAAGCTGCATTCAGGGTTCTGACTCTATTTCTGTCACATTTAACTTTTATTTATTGCCTGTCATTTAAAATGTTGAGTGTTTCTTCCTTCATCCCTCTAGGTTTTTCTTTTCTTTTTACTACAGGAATAGTTTTTTTTTGCTTTCATCCCTAATAATAGCAATGGTGTCAGTCCACGGTTTTTCTGGTTCACCATCAGCTGAACTTGATAAAGCAATCCTGATGGTACACGTTCATAGAATGAATGGCTCCCCATTCCCAACATGTTGGCTGAGATCAGTGGGACCAGGAGTCAGATAACTTTCAGAAAAATGCTAAAGATCACAGCCAAAGTCACCCATTTGGTTGAATGAAAGTCAACATTGATCAGCCACAATTCCCCAAGCCTTGAATCTCAGAATAGTCCTATAAGCTGCTTTTGAACGCTTTGATAGAATGGCTGGGTTAAGGATCATAAAGCACTTTCAGTGTCCAGCAACATAAAATGGATAATAAAATATTCCTTCTTATGTAATTTGTCTCCCCAAGTCCCTGATCAGTATATTATATTGGCTAGATTTTGAAAGGATTCAGAGCCAGCACATACTTGAGTATGTGAGGAAATCCTGGTCAGACCTTGCTTTCCACATAAACAGAATCAAACAGATTTTTCACAGTCAACATATTCTTACTGGTGAGATTAAACCCATGAGGGCTGTTCTCACATCAAGCCCTAGTATGCCTTGGTTCAATAATTAGGTCATTTTAAACACATACATGATGCTTAAAACTTTTGCTTTCACTTATTGAGCTATTTCATACAACAGCTGAATGACCTAGCCAGTATAAATAACCTTTGCATGTCAATCAGTGTGTATGTATGCCTGCCTGTAAGTACTCTCTCTACCTGACATTCTGTGGATTGGTTTTTTAACCTGTTATTCAGCATATTTCTTTGGCGTTATTTCAGTAAAAGGAATGCATTTTTGGACTATTTTAGAGAATATGGGTGGGATTTTTAAAAAAACACCACAGTGAGATTTCGATCAAAGTCCCAAAATGCTCTTACTTTTAAACACTTATGAAACTTTTCTTTCTATACAGCCTTTTCAAATTACAGTGGAATCACAAGTTACTTAAAATAAATGTATGTGAAATAACATTTAATAATAAGTGTATTGTGGAAAACAATCCACTAGATTAAATAGCCAATCATAAACATATGCCCATATGAGACACTTCATAACTTACTAAGTTGTTCATATGTCAAAAATTCAGCTATTTGAATTTGGGTGCCAAAAAGAGGTCAGACACTTGGTTTTAAGGAGGTGGCTTCATTAATATTTATATTTCCATATATCAGGAGTATCATTTAAGCATTCTCATTGCTGTGTAACCTTATATTTAATCATTTAGTAAGAAGAACATAGATTATCAGAACCAAAGAAGAAATATGGGCAATATGCTTTTCCTTGGGATTGATTCCCTGATTAGTCACATGCAGAAAGCACCCATATAAGAAAGAGATCATATGTGGAAATTGCATGTGCATATATTTCAAGAAAATCAAAAAGGGTCTTAATTGATATTAAGATATATTTGCCATGATATATACACATCTTCCATTCTTCACTCACACAACAGCAAGTATGTTTTTCCTTAAAAGTTAGTGGGGTGAGGGCTTCTTTCTTTTTATGAGTCCTTTAATAAAACCCACAACAGTTTTAAAAGATCTCTTAGATTTTCACAGTGGTCGATCCAATTAAATGCAATGTAGGGGAAGTTGTAAGATATAAAATAATTAAAATAATATAGATCAATGGGATATTAACTACAAATTCACTATTTAGTTTTTTTAATGCTCATAATTCTTGGTTTATTTAGCTTGCTTGAAACTGTATTTGTAAACATTAACAAGTTCTCAATTTTCTATGGACTTCTCTGGGATAACGACAGATTCCCTCTCATAGATCAGCAGCAGTTGAAGCTAAAGTTGGGCTCAGTGATTCATAGTGTCCATCCAGTTGTACAGCTCTGTAATGAAAATGATGATTAAAATAGGCATTTCAGGTACACATAAAATATTCCACTAATATGCATAAGGCATTTTTTCCTATCCACTTCAATAGATCAACGTTCCATCTTTTTATCTTCAGAATTACAGCACCACCCTGAGTCTATAGAAACATACTGGGCTAGAGAGAAACTAGAATAAATGCTTGATCTAAAAGCATGTTAAGATGAAATACTTTCAATAAAATTGAATTAGCCTCATTGAAATAAACTAAGGTGGTTTGAGACACTATTTCGAAGCAGGGGAAAGCCTGCTTCTGTAGGATTTGAAAATATGGATTTCTTGGATATGTTTTAATTTAGACATAGATAACAAATATATTTATTTACTTTATTGATTGGTAATTGTCATTTCCTTTCACTATATATTTCTATTGCTCCTATATTAGAAACATATATGGTTTTTGCTTACATCAAGTGATTCTGTCTAGAGCAGCTGGGCTATAGCTTCATGTTTGTGTGATTGGATTCATTCCCATCATCTGTATCGCTCTCCTTGTTATTTGCATGCTTGCCCACTTAAAACTTTATTTATTTGCTTAACACCAGCAGAGAATTATACATTTGTATGATTGTTTGCTCGAAAAGCCCCTTTAAAGATCACTTGTAGAAAACATGTCATAGGAAAAAGAAGTATTTGCAAAGCTTGGGTTTTCTTTCTATAAACAGGTTCCACAGGGGTTTGGGTGGAAAGTTTGTTCCACTTACAGTCACCAAATATAACTTGAAATGCTGCCTATCATTTCCATGGTGATGTTTTACCCATCTCTGAGAGACAACCCTGGAGTCCTGTGTCCCAGTGGGTCACAGGGCAGAGAAAGGGGCTGAGATGAAGGTACGAGGGAAAGAAACAGGCAGAGGCCTCACCCTGGCCGAACTACAGAGGTCTGCAGGATCCTTAGTTTGCAATCCGTCAAGTCTACCTCATTTCCTAATTGGTACAGTTTATACCATAATTATATTGTACTTGCATGAGTTCTCAGATTTTTTTAATTGCAGACTGTACTGCCTCAGCTATGAACATAGTGTACCACTCAGATCAGTACTTTCGGGCTCTGTTTTTGTATGAAAGGTGTTGTGAAGACCGCCCTAAATTACCTGAGGAGCCTTGGGAGAGAGGACAGGCCCTTTATTCCATTGTTATCCCTGAAACAACGGTGGGTTTCTTGTTCCTCTTTTAAAGTTGCAGGGTGGGAGCATTAGAGGCAATGGTGTGCTGTGGGAAAGCAGTTCAGTCTCCCCCCCCACACACACAACACCCTTTGAAGTCAAAAGAAACACTGCTTTCAGGGTTAAAGCAAACCGACAATTAGAGCTTTTGAATATATTTTAGGAGAAACTAATAATCAGGATGTTGGAAAAGCTGTTCCAAAACTTCTTTGCCTATGGTCAGTGATTGTCAGGTTAGGTGCTAAGAACCTAGTTCATCAAGCCAGGCCATTAAATGGTGTCACAAGCAGCTGTGCAACATGTTGCCGTCCTTCTTTGTAAATCCTTGGGGATTTACAGCCACATCCACTAGAGCAAGAGTATCTAATATTTATATTATTTCATTATTTTGTTTCCCTTGGAACAAAACCCACAGATTTACATAAAATCCATCATGGTGTGTTAAAAAATAACAGGGTGCACATGCAGGATTTACAAGTCATACACAAAGCACAGGCCAGTTCTACAAGACTACGGGCAGCTGCATCGCGTTCATTTAAAATATATTTCCATTCACTCACTAGACATATTAGGAAGGACTTCATACTGTCTGCATCAAATCTGGTAATAACAAATAGGTTTTTAAAATATCCTAAAACACAAAGGAATGCAAACTAAGGCACTTTGCAAACTAGGCTGCTATAATTCCAATTTTCCTAAAAGATTTTGCATAGAATTTGCTGCTTGATAAAGACATTGCCATCCCAACACTCTCTGGTCTCACCTTTTTAAAAAGAAAAGCACTGTTTCTAGTCCTCATAGTTAACGGTACCTAGGTTGTAATGTGTCCATCCCATTTACAATAATTTACATATTGCGATCATATATATTTTTCCTACTGCTGCCTCTTTTGTCCCCAAAAGCCAAAATCCTGCACGCACCAAAACATATATCTTCAGTAATGTTTTTTGCAAATGTACAATATATTTCTTTATAAATAGACAAATTATGTAATTTTGTAACATTTTTATTAGCTAAATCATAGAAGAGTCATATGGGAAACTACTGGTTACAAAGAATCAATTCAGGCTATTATTATACAGTTGCATGTGATTGTTCAAGATAGTATGAATAAGAATCTTACAATACTCTAATTGTTCTATGCACTATTAACATTTATTTTATATATACAATAAATGCATGCATGCATACACACAATATTAATATATGTTAATTACACACATATACACACACATTGTGTAATTAATATATATTAATATCGTATGTGTGTGCATTTATTATATATATAATGTAATATATTATATATATAATGTAAATCATGCAGAGAAAAATCGGAATATTGCAAGATTCTTATTCATATGTATATACAGTATATAATATGGCAACTGTTGACATCTAGAGAAATCTGTAATGACAGATATTGCAAAGAATATGGCTGATCTCACCATGTGGGGTATGTTTACTTGTAAACAGTTAGTTAAGGATTTTTATTCCCTTGCTTTTCTACCATAGTGTGCATTTCACCATAGAATTGTTTGCGAATCTCCTTACCCATTGACAAAGGTAATATTTTTAAGAAGAAAGGAATGATACATATTCAATACTCCATGTGTAGTTGTTCAAAGGAACTGTTTAATTTTTATATCTCTTTATTGGACAAACTTTCCAATTTTCCCAGGTAACAAGTTTTATTCCCAATGCCAGGGTACATCTTAACACCACAACATGGTAAATACACAGAGCAAAATTACCTGGCTACAGTCCAGTAAGGACTTGGACTGTTTGAACTCGTGGCTACTGATGGGCTGAAGTAAGCCAGCTTCTGTGTTGGACAGAGATCACTTAATATTATAACAATCAAGAGCTCTTTCTCAAAAATGTATTGCTTGCCCCACATTTATTATTTTAGAGGCTTGGAGATCTCTACACTTCCATATGACTTTGATTTTTTTTTCAATAGACAGATATGTGATACAACAAGAACCTTAAAAGGGCCCAGCTTTACCAATAACAGTACAAAAAGTTATATAAAAAAGGAAGGAGCACTTCAGATGGTTGCCAAATTTCAGTGCTTTCTGAACCTGCAAACAAACACAAACACACACGCATGCGCACACACACACACACACACACACACACACACACACACACACACACACACACACACACACACACACACACACACACCTCTGCATGCACATAAATCATATTTTTATCCCTTCTCCTTCACATTTTTAAGAGAGCAACTTTCAGTGGGATGTGCATATGACTTTTGATGCAAAGTATATTTTCAGAATATACCAAATATTCTTACATGTTTTTGTTTTGATAAAATATCATTGATATAAATGGGAATTTTTCAACAACAATGAATACTTGGGTTCTGTAGGATAAACCAACATGCTGTGCAATATGTGTGCTGAAATGAAGTACACTATTTGACTTCATTATAGTAAAAGATCCTTCCTAAACATTTTCAGTGTCAAAAATGATTTGATTTTAAAATGTATTTATTATATAGTTTTTATCTAACAAAAAACTATATTGTAATGTAACACAGTTGGCCTGTTTCAACTCTAAACTGTATAGACTTTACTAGGACAGATATTGTGTTGTCCTAATGATTAACATAACCACAGAAATATTTTAAAAAAATACTAAGTAAGCCTTTCTGAAAATATGTTAATAGGGTTAAAAACATAGGCAATTATTAAAGGTCTCCTCCTCCTTCCTAATCCACAAGTCCCACTGGACTCAAAGAGAATTGTTTCTGAGCAAAGAAGAAGAGAATAGTAAACCACTTCTGAATATTTCCTAGCTAGAAAACTCTGTAAAGTGTCACCATAAGCCAGAAGTGACTTTGCAGCATGCAATTATTATTACAGATGCTTTGGAAATGCATACATCTCTGTAAATAGAAAAAGACTTATATTTATTTTAATAAAGTTCTACTTGAAAGTTGGCTCAAAAGCAAGGAAATCTTCTAGCTTAATTCTCGTAATTATTACCTTGCAGCCACATTCACAGGCTCTCCAGGGGCTCAAAACATTTATTTTCAAATCCTGAAAAATCATTGGTGAATTAAGGTTCATTGAAGTCCCTTTTTAATAGTGATGATAAGATCAACACTTGTGAGATCATTTTACAAGCCCCTGTAATTTAAGGTCTGCTCCTATTCCAATAAAGCAGCAGAAATGTTCTGCTTAAGGATGGGAAAGAAAGTGAATAAACATATCTTCTTTTATTGCTGATTTTTTAATGAGCATATTCAGGCCTTGACAACATATCCTGCCTCCCAACTTGGAATACGTTGAGTTAAAATCAGGCAGTCCCTCCCAGGTCCACATGGTCATATACTCAACAGTTCTGGCTGGAATGTCTTGCAGGCAGGAATAATTCGACTATTTAAGAAGGGGGGAAGCTAATTCTACTAGAAAAGTGGGAATACTGTACAGAACACCTTGTATTGACTTCTTTTTTTTGCATCTCGCAGTTGCGTTAACATTATGTCTGAACATTTACGGAACGTAGTAACGTGACGTTTGAGAAGTAAACAGTAGAATCCACCAACGTGAACGGGGATAGTTTGAGAGCCAGAAATGCCCTTTGCAGTGGCTCATCCCACAAACCGGCTTCTGCAACGGGGGAAAAAGAGAAGGAAGTAGGCGTAGCTAAAAAGCGGGAAGGTAGTCGAGACGCTGTCGGTGAACAAAAAGACCTTGAGCCCCAGGGAAAGCCTAGAAAAGAAGCCGCTTGGTGGCTCTCCCAAGGGTCTGATGCCCGGTCCGTGGAGGACTCCGTAGGAAACCGGACATCAATTTTTGTGGAGCGAAATCCCTCAGCTGCCGTGTGAAATCGCCTTTTACTTCTCTCTGCCCTAAAATAGTCCTTTTGATGTAAGCGCAGATATATGGGCATGTCCTCGTTCTGCCTTACAACCCACATGCTAACGCAGAGATAACAGTACTAAACGGGACGCTGCCATCTGAGCCTGATGTGGTGTCGTCGCTTTTCCCAAACTGCGGATTCCAGACAAGAAATGAAGGGGAACCAAAAATAAAACAGAAGCATGATTAATTAACTAAATGTTCTGGAGATGCAAAGAACCGTCTAAAAACGGCAGACTGCAGGATGCAGATAGTCAAGAATGTGTTTACAAACTGCTTTTATGTGATGCCCTACAATAAAATATGGATAGAAGCGGAAGAACTGATAACAATTCTAATTTATTTTCAGTTTCTGCCTCGTGGCAGAATATTGTCAGATGGAGCCTCCTTACAGATGAGAAGTTTTTAGGCGAGGACTATTTTTAAACCTGACACCTCCTCTCTAAATTAAAATAGCCTAGGCTTCCTCTTCCTAACGTATTTCCAAAACGTTTCTTATCGTTGGTTGGATGGAGGTCCAGCTCTGATTAAACGGCCCGATACGTTTTGTTTTAAAGTTCCATCTGTGCCTCTTTCAGAGATGGCCGTCTCTGACCTAGAAGGAGGAGGTGGTGGAGAGTTAGACTGGCGCACGTCGAAACTGGCTCCTTGCCCACCTGGAAAGCGGTCTGTAGACCGTTCCTAACCCTGGCAGTCTGATTCGGGCATCTGGGGCGGCTGGCTCCAAAGAGGAAATGCATGCAAAGACCCGTGATATCCGAACCTTAAACAAGGATGGGCGCAATCCACCGGGACTGTCTGTTTCAGAATCCCTGTTTCAGTCCGACACCGGTGAGACTTCCTCTCCCATTCATTTCTTTATGGTACTGTAAGGTGGCGCCGACTTCCGTGATGGAACAAGAGCGTGCAACCGCCGATGGATGGATGCCCTTATAGGATACCTAAGCCTCACAGTACGCAACTGCCCTTCATTCGCTGTTCCTTAGGTTGAGGCTGCCGCTACTGCCAACTTCACCTTGGTTCAAAACCCGACGCGTTTCGTGGGTCGAACCAAACCCCTGGCGTTTGCACACGGTGGTGGTGGCGGCGGCCAGTGCTTCGCCAGTTCGAAATGATTTTTCCAACACCTTCACCCGAAATGCATTGCTCGGAAGCAAGTTTACTTGACTGGCGGCGAAGACAAAATGCCAAAGAGAGTCATGGGTTGGGTGCCTCCGGGGCCCGACCTGTTAGAACAGCCCAGACGTCACCATAAAGTGAACCTCCTGCTGCCAAGGTTCCAGCACCCCTTTACCCGTCTCCCGAATATATTGACTTGGACGTCAGTCCCCTTGATTTCTCGCTAGAATTTATTTTCATATAAATGCATTTAGCATCAGGCTGCTGATTTTCCAGATAGATTGTCATCATGACCTTTCCGTAGCCGTCTAAAACAGGATGGCTGGGGGGCAATCAAAAAAGGTTTTGGCACACGTGTGTGTGTGTGTGTGTGTGTGTGTGTGTGTGTGTGTGTGTGTGTGTGTGTGTGTGTGTGTGTGTGTGTGTGTGTGTGTGTGTGTGTGTGTGTGTGTGTGTGTGTGTGTGTCCATACACTTAGGGACAGATGACTGTAGACATCATTAGAAGAACAGTTACCTTACCAAGTCCCGATTTTACTGGACAGGATTAGGCAGGACACCGGAGTTCCACATCTCTAACCTCAGCCTAAATTCACAGTTCCTTAAAGTTACCCTTGGAATTTATTTTTTCATTGTCTGAATGTTAAAGGAAAAAAAACTTAAGTCTTCAACGCACCTGATTGGTGGGACTTGAGAAGCATATGGAAGACTGTTCGGCAGTGGAATATGCTGCCACAAAGGGTGGTGGAGTCTCCTTCCTTGAAGGTTTTTAAGCAGAGGCTGGATGGCCATCTGTCGGAAATATTGTGATGGGGTTCCTGCATGGCAGGGGGTTGGACTAGATGGCCCTTGAGGTCTCTTCCAACTCTATGATTCTATGATTCTATGATTCTATGATTCTATGACTGTGGTCAAAGTCAGTTCTGGAAGTAAATACATCTGTAAAGCTGAGATCTCTTCTAGGAATGTAGCTTAGGTCTGTACAATTACGCTGGTCCAAACCACGGTTCGATTATGTTCCATCGATCCCATAAGGTGTCTGTCAAAGAAAATGTCCCAGCCTTGAGAATACACCACGCCCCTTTTTCTTACCTAATAAAAGGAAATGCCTGAGATCCAGTCCATTCTGACTTATGGTGACCCTTTCCTGTTCCACAGAGTACTTGGAACTGGTTGATCACTCCTTTTTTTTTAAATCTCTAGTTTATGTTTCCAGCAGACACTGACACTACTTGCGAAATTGGGCAGAAATGCGTTTCAGCCAAAGCTGGGAGGCGAGAGAATGACTTCCCTTATGCTTTGCTTCTTGGCTGAGAGACTTGAGCTGGAAGGTTGCTGAACACGGACGTCGTTGAGCCTGTGCTTCTGGGTATCAGGAGAAGCTCGACTGTTTGAGACAGGAAAGAAAAATAAGCAAAAGAATACCCTTTCCAGTATACTATTATTGGGGGGGGGCATTTCTATATAGAGAGCGGCTTATGAGGCAGCCTGTCTCAGAAACTGTCCGTTCTTGGCATGACTTCATTAGGTGAGACCTTGGAGAAGCTAACAGAGCAGAGACCAGGTGTCCTGGAAAGGCTGGTACTGGTGGTAGTCCTGCCTAGTGATTGTGACATACTCTAGCATTGTACCCAGTCTTTCCCTTTCAGTCAAGTAGGAAGCTTCATATTACGGGGGGGGAATCAAAAGGCGTTTACAGGGGTCATGTGGTTCAGTGGGTAAGGTCTCGGACTAGGTCCCAGACTAAGGTCAAGCCCCAACTCGGCCACTTGGGCCAGTCGCCCTCCCTCAACCTGGCTTGTCTCGCGTGGGAGGGCAGAGCAAGGCACCGCGCTTTGACCACAAAAGAGGAAAGGCGGGATATAAATGCAATGAACAAACCATGATTAATAGCAATTAGAGAACGCCAATGAGATAAAACCCGGCACGTATGGCAGAAGCTACATAGAGATACCAGGATGTTATAACTTATAACACATACCAGTGAAGTTTGACAGTACAGCGGCAAGGGAGAAGCGGGCAGGCGGATGGTGGATGCTGTTGTCCGTTCGCTGGCTTCGCTTGGGCTTGAAAGCCACTGTCCCCGCCTTACCGCTTAGTCTACGATCAAGGTAACCTGTGTCCTTTTAGAAACCTTATTTTCGAGGTAGGTTTATACAGACCCCGCTTTCTAAAGGAGGCTGATTTTTGAGGAAGGCACAAGGTAACACTTCCCAGGCTTCAGCAAGTAACGCCAGTTCTTAGCGCAGCTGTGAGAGAGCACACGGCTTCCCGCTTCCTCGGAGCTGGGTTTTCGAAGAACGGAACTCGCCCGGGCCACGGTATTGTTGTCACAACCGGCACGGGGAAAAAAATGAGAACAACGCCAAAACTTTGGCGAAGCGGGACGAGCCGTGAACTTGAAGGCGCCGCCGATCCTGCTGCAGTTGCCGCCGCCGCCGCTTTTAACCCGAGGGAATCATCTTGACTCCCTCCCTATTGTGAGCCCCAGGTCGCGGCGAAGAGGTGCTCTGCCGACTCCCTTGAACTTTACTCAACTTATAGACTCTCGACGGCCGACTAGCTCCCTGGCTAATTTCAATGAAGCAATGAAGCACCGTCTAACCTCAATTGTTTTTAGTACCTAATTTATCCAGCCCTCATTTGCAAACTTGTCTTCTCCCAAGTCGTGTCAACGAAAGGTCAACTCTACTCAGCAATTATATTCAGTTTCCTTTCCCCCCCTTTTTTTTTTTTAAAAGAAGGAATTGAGGAAAAAAGAGAAAGGGGAAGAAGGGCTTCAAATCAAGTTTTTATCTTGAATTCCTGCGTGTTTCAAGCACCCCGAATTAGACTTTAATACACTAGGTGAATGAAGAAACCATTCCAGCGGTAATGAAAATTAATGTGACACCATATCCCTGGAATTTACTGAAATGCACTGGGTGTGAATTTAATTTACTGTGTTTTATTGTATGTTATTTAATTTCCAGGTTACCGACATAATGTTAGGGAAATGTTTCAATTTCCAACAGTACCCATACAAGGCTGGTGTGTTCTGGAAAGACATGGAAGACGAATAACATCAGGTTTAACTCCTATCCTTCCACAATTGGTAGCGTTGTGGCTTGGCGTAAGTTGGAAATATCAAAGGGAGACAAAAAACGGGGCCTCTGGCTCTTCCTCCAAGTAATGGAGAAAGTAACAACAACAATAGCAACAGAAGGGAGGGCTTTGCAGGGCCGATTCCGTGCATCTCGCCGTAAAGCCAACCAATAAGTTGACCGCCCTGATTCCTGAAGAGTTTTCAAACGCCACAATAGTTTAACTGGGTGTTGCTTGATGTGAAACAACTTAGGCTGGGCCACTGTGTTCGAAAACAAAACAAATACACACACACTTCTAAGTCAGGCGCACAGCACGCAGGCGCGCGCGCGCACACACACACGCACACACACATGCAGCCCGCCAGAGCAATGCCATTTTGCAAAGGGAGCAACGCATCACTTACCCTAGCCGGAGTGCCGATTTTCTGCATAGGCTGCCGGTAGAGCTGAGACCTCAAAAAAAAAATGCAAAAAAAGTTGGAAAGAGGAGCGCGAACGCGCGCGCGCGCATGTATGTCTGCGTGTCCGTGCTCCCTCCCCCCCCTTTCCGTTTTTTTAAACAAAAGGAAGTCACAGAGAAGTTCAGAGTACAGCGCTCTCGTGCTCTTTCTGGCTGCCACCATCGAAACAAAGATCTGAGAGTTAAGGAAGCCAGACCATGCCAGATCTATACAGAAAGAGAGAGAGAGAGAGAGAGAGAGAGAGAGAGAACAGGGAGCGGGGAAAAGATGAGGGAGATTATAGTCAGGGCCAAATCTCAGTTCCACTTTTCCCTCTAGCTAACTGGAAGAATTAACGCTCTGGAGGTAAGAGAGGAGAAAGGGCGGGCGCGGGGAACCAAGTCTCCTGACAATAACTCGTGTTTTGTAAACAAAGCCGTTGTCCGCAAAAAGCTCCATAGTGGTAGCGTGTGTTTCAGGAGGGGGGTGTTTTGTTGGCGAAGTAAATGTAAGGGGCGAATGTTAACAGGAGCTTGGTAAAGTAGAAGCAAACACGAATGTTGAAAGAGATACCTCGACATACAGCGGCCAGTCCCTCCGTCCCTCTGTGCCAGAACAGAGAGAAGCAGACCGATAAACCTGTTGCCCGGGCTCTTTTTATTTTAATGTCCCTTTCATAAAAAGCGATTCTGTCCAACTTCCTTCTGGAAGAGGAAACTGGCAGCAGACAATATAGATTAGCAGGTTAAATGCGCTGGGCAAAAAGTCGGCGGTGAGTAAAAGGCACAGGGACCCGCGATAATAATTTTAAAAGCAGGGGGAGATCAACAGTTGTGACATTGGAGGGGTTTTTTCCTCTTCCCCGCCCCCCACCGTTTCGAAAGAAAAAAACCCATCTGTTTACATAAAGAATGACCGGTCACGTGAATAAGGTGTGTCCCTGCGCATGCGCGCATTTATGCTTCAATCCTCTTTTAAAAAGTCCCTTCGGCAGCAGAGCTATAAATACGCTCTACCGACGTTAGATTGTGGGACTATAATAAGCTTACGTCGAGACGTTTGATGAGTACATCTCTTTTCCCCCCCAACTTCTTATAGTAAAATACAATCTATGGAAAACATCCTCCAAGTCAAAACTCGAACCTGATTCCGATTTCTGTCGAAAGAATGAGGCTGTCTTATTTGCCACCACAAAGTTGCGGGGCTTGGTTGCCGTGCTGCTCAGCCTGAACCTCAATTGTCAGAAAGGTATCTGTTGAAATTATTATTTAAGAATGAAAACGCATCCCTTCCTGAAAGTGCAGGACCTTGGTTGGGTTTCCAGGGTGAAGTGGCTACTCGGCTGGTGACCATTTCATGTCGTCCTCGTCCTCGTCGTCACCACCACCATGTTAGAACTGCAGAGCTGAAAGGGACCTATAGATCATGGAGTCCCCCCCTCCTGTCAGGAAGGCACAGTGGGGAATCGAACTCCCAACCTCTGGCTCCACAGCCAGAAAACTTAAACCGACTGAAATGTTCACCAGGGGCCTCATGGGGCAGTGGTTAAATGCCTGTACTGCAGGTAAAACTGTGCTCACGACCTGGGGTTCAATCCCTGGTAGCAGGCTCACTGTTGACTCCGCCTTCCATCCTTCCCAGGTTGGTAAACTGAGTACCCAGCTTGCTGGGGGGTGGGGCAATGTGTAGCCTGTAAACTGTAAACCGCCCAGAGACTATTTGAAGTGGTATGGGGTGGTATATAAGCAGAACACTTTGCTTTGCTTTGCTTTGCTTTGATAATTGGTGTGGCCAAAAATTCCTGTACTTCACGTTCTGAAGAAACGGCTTGTAAGCCAGGAAAAATCACACTGAAATAAATCTCTCAGTTTTCAAGGTTCTGTCATATTTGTTTGTATTGATGTCTGGCTTTTGTTATAAACACCAACAAGGATGGTTAAGTGATTTAGGGGTCTTGCTACGGAACCGGAGCTTGGCAGTTCTGGAGAGGGATTGGACTTGATGATCTTCCTAGGTTCCCATCCAGGACTGCCACTGTAAAATGGTGGCGGTGGTTATGCGACCAGATTCTGTTTAAGCCTGCTTTTTCTGGACACCACCATCCATGACCACGGAACCATCCATGACCACTTGAGCCAGTCTGAGAGGAGTTGGACAGAAGGAGAAAATGGCCCAAACTGTAGGGTTTTATTTTTAAAAAATTAATTAATTAATTAAATGGGAGAGGAGCAACTTCTGAGTTCCTTCCCCACCACCACCACCCCACACACTGTATGGAACATTGCCCTCTTTTGCACATATTTATCCTCACCTACAGCCAAGGGAAGCTTAAGTCCTGTTAAGAATTAACAGTCGGTGCCCTCTTGCTGACTTCGGTGGGACGCTGGAAGATGAAATCCAAGCGCTTTTGACCGAATGGTGAAGCCGGGCTAAACATGGTTTCCACAGTCGACTGCTGTTAAACCTCGTGTGGGATTTCTTTCCCGCAAGAAGGCTCTGGAAGACAAGTGTTCGCCCTGTTTTAATTTCATTGGTCTCGCTCTCTCCATTGCTCATTAGGATGATTCTGTTTTAAGGCGCCCCCGGCCTCTTCTTTTTTATCCCCTCCCTTAAACTCATAGTTCCTACAAGCGACGAAACCTGCGCGTATTTATCAAGAAAAGCGACTGCCTCTCAAACCATTGGCATATTTCACGAGGCGGTCGAGAAGGCTCATATCTGCAAATGCTTTGCGCCTTGATTTACGAAGAAAGGCAGCTGGTCTAACAGGGTCGAGTTGAGCCGAGCAGCACCAGCGACGGCTCAAGAGTGTGTCCTCTGCCTTTTCACTCGGAGTCCGCAGTTTAGTATCGTAGCTAGGAGGCCAAGGGAGTACACAGGCCTTCCCCCCAACCCCCCAACACCCCCCCCCGCGCCGCCGCCCCTCTAAAATTACTCGGGAATAGCCCTTCAGTGAGACGGGTCGAAACCGAGGCTTGTGGTGAGGCGGGAAAGTGGGACGAACCAGACTCGTGCCTTACTCGGGGAACTGGACTTTTCGGGGGGCAAAAACACCCCTGGGGCCCCTAAAGGGACGAAACAGTTTCAAAAGAGAAGAGTGCTTGGAGCCAACTAAAGATGGTGCGTGATAAATTTAATAACAAGGAGACGGGAAGACTGGGGTAAAATCGCATCCACCCGTGGGGAATCTATCCCATAATAACCAGTTTGGAGTCCCCTCTCCGAGGCTTCTCGGCCCAAGCGACATGGAATGTCTGTTCCTCGATGGGGTTGCAAAGAATGGGCCCTTCCCGAGAGCGGTCTGCCGCCGCCGCTGCTGCTTCCCGTCGCTCTAACGAGACTCTCGCCTTTTTCGCTCGGCTTGTGTGTGCGTGCGTGTGTGTGTGTGTGTGTGTGATGCCCTGTTGTTGTATCTCCTCTCTGGTTTATGAACCTTCTGTGCCTTGTTTCATTGCGATCATACTTAAGCTCGCGACGTCTGAAAACAAACACGCGCATATTATTCCCCGACCCAACTAGTTTGGGAGCTACGCCAGGCGGTTTCCCGATGATTTAGGCTCTGTGTGGTTACCTTCTCTAGACAGTTTAGGAAGTGCTGGGAGTTATAAATATTCAACAGCACGTGGAAAGCGGTGCCCAAGCGCGGGGAGAGCGCATGCGCCGCCAGGCAACATCAAACGCCAAAGCGCTGTGTGTGTACTTAAAGAGAAAAAGCCTGTTTCATGTGCGGCGTCGGGAAACTCGCCTCACAACCCCCCTGGCAGCCTCGATGCAGCCGGAACGCACAGCGAGGCTTCTAAAACCGCGACATTTTCTTGTTTTCCAGGAACTCTTCTTAGTCAAAAGCAAGACTCTGCAATCTCTTCATCCCCAGATTCACTTCTTTCGATAGGCAGTATCGAAAAGGAAACACACGGTCAGGAGTGGGGGCCGTATGTTTGTTAGAGACACTTATTTCTGGATTTCTGCCTTATTGTTGTATTCCCAAATAGCAACGGCACGGGTAGCTGGATAACTTGCAGCGCAAGGAATTGCAAAATTTTACAGAAAATACGTGCGAGGAAGGCACGCACACAATTTATAAAATCTATTTGTTTATTTATTTATTGCATGTTTACGTTGCCTGCCTCCCGGTGGAAATACACCGTCGTGGTTATATACTTGGTTTTTATATTTCCATATTGTGCAATATCTTTCCACACAATTACTTAGTCCGTGGAACGTTAAGCACTTTTGAGACCCGTTGATGACAAGAGAGCCGTTGATGAAAAGACATCCTTAACATTCCCAGTGAACGGGCTTTTCAAATGCTTCATTTTCATGGGATTCATTTCCCTGGATTCTGTCATGCCGGGGGTGTTACAGAAATGTGACCATGCTGTGTTCCAAAGTGGCGTGTTCGATTTCAGAAATGTGAACGGTCACGCAGTAACAGGTAGACTGTATGCACTTTATGGGCCGTGACTCCCTTATAAAGGTGGGCGTGCGTGCATGTGCGCTTATGCCCATGCATTGGTGAACGTTAGTGCCTAGGTTGCTGAGATGGCCTCGAGTCAGATGAGGGTGACCCTGACTTTAGCAGAGCTTGTATTTGGACTGCATGGCCTAGGCAGGGGTTCCCTCTGGAAGGCGTTGGAAAACCAAGGGGGTCCATAAACTGCAGACCAGGTGGCGGTGGCATGGGTGCTCGTAGACACCACGAGGCCCTCCTGTTACAATAAGCTACCGATCTGTTTCCAGGCTCCATTCAATGTTATCTGAAAGAAGGGACGGTTCCCCCCTTCCCACCCTGCACAGATTTTCTGATCTGGGCGTCTTCTTTTGTCCCTTCCACTAACTCTTTCAGAGGACTGCTCGCAAGAACTCCGGGCGGAGTTGGGGAGGGGGGGGAGGGTTCTTGTGTCTTTTTCTTTTGCTGTTTTAAATCTTGACCAAGTTCTCAACCTCCCGGTTATTATTTTAATAGTATGCTTGTTACTTTAATTCCACAATGTAACATTTGGCAGGGAGGTGGGCTATGATCTCACGCACACGTCTACCTATATTTTCAACGACGCAGCGTGTTAGTCCCTGTTGACATGCATGCAAAAAATAAAAACCAAGTACTAAGACTTTTATTTCAGCGTGAGTTTTACAATCCAGAAGGCTTTGTGTATTTGTGTATTTGTATGTTTCTAATGTATGCATGTATGTATATGAGTGTGAGTAGGTGTGATTTTAAAATTTATTTTATGTGAGCCAGTGTGATTTTATATACATTAAAATTGTACTTACTTTGATTCATTATGCTTCAAAAGCCCAGCTCCAGGAGGGGTGTCATCTGGAAACGTCATGCTATTTTGTATTATCATTCTAAAGCTGAAATAAATGTTACCCCAATTGATGACAGCTTCCAGCTGCACGGTAAAAATAGCCCTCTGGATTCACATGATCGTGTTTCTTGTTAATCGAGGGAGAAGCGAACCTGATTTACGGGACCTAGGAGGGGAAGGGCGGGTTTAAAGTTGATTTTTATTACATGAAAAGATTACAATGGGCGCTGATAGAAGCGTGTGCCCATTTTATGTGACTGGATTTCTTCTCCGTAATTAATAAAGAAGTGGACAGTCGTCTTTTCTTTCCTTGTTTTGGCATCTTTATTATCACATACATGCATATAGTCAGTTAAGTTAACAATGGGCTGAGCGCAAATGAATGACGTGGAAAATGTCCAGCAGGGAGGAGGGGAAAGAGAGAGGAGAGCAAATGTGTCGTATGATAAAAGCACAAGAGCAACGGAATGAAAATTATCTGAAAACCAACACTACTGCTCAAAACAAAAAGCAAGCCTGAATATGGGATGTGCCTCAAAATGTTCAACAGCCTCAGATAATGTGCCCATCAGATACAGATTAGATAGAAATATAGAGGTGGTGTATATTTTCAGACCACAACAAAAACAAAGGCATGTGAAAACACAAAAGCAATATAGGGAAACCATTAAAGGTGTAAAAACTGATGTGTCATGATTTCGAGGGGGTGGGGAAATGTCCTTTCCCCGTATTTTTTAAAGGCAACCACTGTTACTTTCCACATATAACATCAGCCCACAACTGGTCATTAGACCGCTTCTGTAAGTTAGTCCACGGGTCACTTTATTCTGCAGCTTCATGGTCCCATCTTGCTCCCATCTTGAAAATCCTAGCATTCAATTCTTTTACATAGTCTTTTTGAACGGTTTCCCATTGGAGAGTGGCTCACGATCGTGTATTATTGCATTATCCACGCACATCACGTCTACGAAGGTGCACAGAAAGACGGCATATGCCCACACAAGTAAACAATAACTTAATGCAACACAGTGATTCCATGGCAAGCATCGGTGCATGAATAACTATGAAGTCGAAGTAGCATAGCAGTGCCTGTTTTCAGAAGCAGGATTCATTTAAGTAAACCTACGTTTCATTTTCAGCCCAAACATACCAAATTCTCTACCACTGCTAATCCTATTAGACTCTAGGGTACCTGACTGAATTCTAGGATGCTTTATTCACTCTTCCTTGTCCTGAATGCATCTTTCATCACAATGCCTTCTAGGTACACACAATCCCATTTACCTCCCTTCCTATTCTTACTTAATGTCCAACCCTAAACCTTTACTTCAGAGAAGTTCAATTGAATTTCAGAACGGGAATCAAAGGGAATTCTGTAAGACTTCTTCTGAAACCTCAATAATTCAAAATGGAATTTCATGTTTCTGATGGTTCGAGTTGAATAATCATGAGAAATGAATAACATTCATTAGTTAGGGTCAGGCTACAAATTGTGTATACAGTCAAAACCAGAGTCATTTATGTCTTTTATGTCCTTTTTTCTTTGAGATATATATTTTTTTACATTTGTAAACACTACCCTTAGTGCTGTTGATGCAACATATACAAAACATTGGTTGCTCGCCAAGTGAGTAGAATATATTCAGCTCAAAATTCTTGGCAATCTTAGTCATCAAATATGTCTTTATTCCAAACAGAGCTTAAACTGAAGACTGAGACTAGGCAATTTTACTAGGAAGGTAATTCTCTTGTACCTTAATTCCAAACAATTAAGAATAGAACGGAAGCCTCTGCATGTCTAGCCAACAGTAAAATACTCTAAATTTAGCCATATTTTTCCCAGGTAAATATATGCAAGACAGCAATCTTGAAATCTCATTATTGCTATCAGAAATGGTACCCTGTCTTTTTTTTAGAAGGGGAGAATGGATGATACCATTGGCAGGGGAACTGTTTACAAACAGCCTTCAGGGTGCAGACTGCTGCTGCCTACAGGTTTCGTAGAAGAGTAGAAGTCTGACCTTCTGCATGCTTACTCATAAGTAAACTCAACATTGTGCTGTACTCAAATTATCATGCAGTCAAAGATTTCTACCTGTGGTTAGTGAGGGCGTATAAATGCCACACAAGCATGGTCTTGTCCAGGCCTTTTGGTCAGTGTTTCTGGGTGGTCCACTAAAGCTCCACACAGGCTTTGAAAAAAAAAATCTTACCCTTTGCAAGATGATGGAGAGTCATGGATAAAGCTACATCAAAACCATCTAAGCTACAGGCGACAGCCTCAATAATCTAAGTGCACAGCTCTGCACACCCCACAAGCTTGCTTTAGCATTGTCTGCTGCTTCTACTAAATAGGCTCTAAAATTCATATTTCTCAACCAGCATTCCCATCTTTCCAGACCTAATAGTCCATGAAGAAAAGTATGAAAAATGCATCTCAGAAAGACAGTGAAAGGACCCCCCACACAATGACATACTGCACATAAGTTTAAAAGGCCATTTAATGCAAACCTCTCTCCTTAATAGCTTTCCTGTCAGGTCTTTAAAAATATTAATAATAGTGGAAATAATAATAATTATTATAATAATAATAGTCTTGTCCAGGTATTGATTTCTCCAATCAAGGTACTGCTAGGCATAATTATGCATTCTTACAAGAAATTACATCCTCCCAATACACACCAATTCATAAATAGAAACCTCTTCAGATCCAGACAAAGATAAAGGTGTAACAAACTATGTTAGCCTTTTACAAGTCTATGACACCAATCTCTTCATTATGTCATTGGATGTACACAGCTGCCTAGCTGGTTCTAAAAGATTGTTATTTAGTGGCTCTTCCTTTTAAAATAATAATGTAGCTCCTAATATTCACGGAACTTGTGTTTAAAGGTGTTTAAAATCATTTTGCAATCAGGTTTTTTTTTAAAGCAAACACTGAACCTAAAAAACCCAAAACCTCCGCAAGCAAAAACATTTATATTTTATCATCCATTTAAAGATCATAAATTGGATCAATGCTTCTTTTACATTCACTGGAGAGATTAACTGTATGTGTGTGCTCCTGATTTCTCCAGGTGGTCATCCTTCTACTTTTCATCTCAGGAATTCCTACATTGGCAGCCATGGTTGATGAACTCGGAGGCAGACAAACTTGGCCGGGGCAGTGTGTTTCTTTTGCATTAAACCGCCAGCCAGCCCCTGTGTCTATCTGCTGCAGTTGCTCCAGCCATGGTTTGCTTTTAAGGCTTCATGTAGCTGCTTTCTATATCTCTAGGCCCTGAAAGGTGGCGCTCTTGACAGGAAAGCTGCAGTGGAAATGCGTTTCTCATCCGTGACACTTTCTTCAAAACTGAAGTTTTAAAACTAAACTGAACTAAAAACCGCTCTGCCATTTCTCACTGCGTCTTTCCTTTCTGTTCTTCAGTTCCCTCCTTCTCCTTTTTTTTAAGAAGAGGAAAACCTCAACCTGGCTCCCTTTCTTACACCCCCATGGAGAAAGGCCTGCGAAAACTAACCAAACCTGAACTCAATTTCTCAAGCAAAAGATTAAAACACAGCCTCTCCTGCCACAAGAATATTTCCTACAAAAATCTCTGCACACAATAAGGACTGTTTATCCATTCAGTGATATATTCTGAGTCGTTCACAGATAGATACTTTGAGAAGGGGAATAACTAAAGAAATGAGACCCCAGACAGTCACCGCACCCTCCTAGCTCTTGATGTTATGACTGGCTCACTGAACTTCTAAACGTTGGTATGCTCCTCTATTTATTTATTTATTTATTTGTTTGTTTATTTGTTTATCTGTCTGTCCTATTATTTCCTTATATATGCATTGTATATGCTGTAAAAATGCCACGTTGGCCTGCAAGAAGGTCAGCAGGTGCAATACTTTCTGTGACATAATATCCCAAACACAGAGAGCTTTAGCCCAGCTCATGATCTGTGTTGTCTGTTGATACTCTGTCTGCTTAATGGGGTGATCATGCAAGCTACACCAAGGAACAAAGCCTAGCGTTTCCTACAAGCCTCCTCCGCTGAGTTCACAGAAGAACCACAGCCTGGAAATCTATCACACTATACTGCAAGACAGACAATCTGATTTAGAGGAAAAAGACGCTCTGCCACAGCCAATAAGCACAAACAATTTAGATTTTTAAATATATATATACATACAGTATTGTCTTCCCATTTACAAATTTACTATATTATCCCCAGCCCCAGCCAAGGGAACAAATTTCTTAAGCAAATGGGGAGAAAACAAAGGGGATAATCAAACTACATAAACTCCTAACCGGTCCTGGATGGGTTTATTTTTTGGTGCTGTCATTGCTTCAAGAAGCTTTGAGCGCAGGCAAAATTATAGGGAGAAAAACAACTCTAAGACAGGGCATAATTGATTTAAATCAACTTCAGATCTTCAAGAACATTGCATAATTGTCTGGTTTTACAGGAGAGTAATAGGAGGGAGGAGCAGAGCACTGTGAGGAAAGCACAAGCCTTCCCTGAGATTGCAAATGGCTTCAAATAAATTGCGGTTAAAGCTTGTCCTGTTTAAAACTAGCCTCGTATAAGTCCTCCAAAATAACTGCTGGCTGTAACAAAACACACATTCCTTTTAAGATCTTCATGACAAACCCACCTCCTCTTATTTCTTCTTCTATTTCTCCCCCTGGCAAGAGGTGCCACCATGAAAATCCATGGGCCATATACGATCAATTGGTGCTCTCTTTTAATTCTATTGTCATGGTTACTATTGGCGCTATTCTATTTTTGCATTGGTCATGCAAATAATACTACAACCCCAAACTTTATTTCCTCCATGAGTTTTTATATAAATTAAAAATATATATTACCCTACAGCCAGCAGGGGTAAGAGCACATATTGCATTTATTGGAACATTACAGCTTTAGGGACCACAGAATAGTGGAGGCAAGTAAAGGGGGAGGGTCCATGTTTTGCCTGGAGTTTACTCTCCTAAAACTAGACAACTTGCAGCACCAGGCTGAGTCAATAAGGATTCCTGCCACAAATAATGGGATTTCAGAATCTTTAATAATGTACGAAATGTTACCAAACAGTTCTGTAAACTAAATTGTACATACCAATTCTTCTAGCCATAAATACTGAATATTTGTAACATGTATAACCGGACCTTTACATGCGGATAAATATGGAAATTAGGAAATATATACAGTATGTAGTCATATTTACCAAAAGCAATGGGCAGATTATAGTTTTATAGGGAGTTTTTTTTTTAATATCACTTTACATAAACAAATGTAACAGTTTGACACTCATTTTCCAGGCTTGCACTAGACGAATTTTCTTGACAGGACGTGTAACAACATTTTACTGCACTACTTAGACTGGACTTTGGGACGAAATGTTTGCACTTTATACAAAATAAAAAGCACATTAATACCAATAAGATTCTGTTAGGTCGACGTTTAGACTGTAATAATACAAAGTAATTCACATTTTGGTACACATTTACTAGAACATCCTTGCCATTCAGTACAAATAGTTGATTCACTACCTCCTCCCCGCCCTTCCCGCCCCCTTCAACCTCCTCCCTGTTCCCCTCCCCCACCCCTGTCCCCCTCCCTTACGTATATTCAAAGACCACAATTCCACATATCCCCTTATTCAACTTGTGGTATAACTATTTACAAGATCAAACAGTACATTGTAAGCTAGTATTTCTGTATTTACAAGGGTGGGAAAACAAGGCCCGCTGCCCCCAAAAAGACATGCAGTTGGAGAATTCCAGACAGTGGTTCCATTTAAAAGCTCTGCACGTTGATAAGATGGCCTGGTAACCCCCCCGCCCTTCTTCTCACGCACACTATTAAAAAAGACCCTTTGCTTTTCCAGGCTTTGCTCCCAAACATGACAAAACCAAAGCAAAACAGAAATGCGGGGGTTGGGGGAATGAGAGATAGAGGGAGGAGGAGAGGAAGAGAAATCGGCAGAGAGAGAGAGAGAGAGAGAGAGAGAGAGAGAGAACAAAACAGAATTCTCAATTTGATTCGGTCTTGGGCCTATGGGCAGCATTAAAAAATAACCAAACAAAACACACACACCAAAAAAAATCTGATTCCAAAGTGTTCATTAATTTTTGGAGTCTTTTAAATAGGTCGGGTTTGTGTTTGTTCGTTTGTTTTTGTTTACACGTACCATTCGTTAAAATTTGACGTGAGGGCGCTGTGGCTGGAGGTGTGATGGACTGCTGAAGAGGAAGGGGATAAGGAGCTGGTGGTCTGGTTTTCTGTGGATGGAGAAACGATGGTTGGGGGGGTTGAAGATTCGTAGCCGGAACTGGCAGCGGGTGAAGGCTGGGAACCCTGGGAGGAGGATTCGTGGACCTAAAAAACAGAGAAAGGAGTAACAAAGGGGAAAACGCGCCAAACGTGTCTCTCTCTGTGTGTGTGTGTCTCTCTCTGTGTGTGTATGTGCGTGTGTGTGTGCCCCTCCTCCGACAGAGGTGTATATCCACCACACACACACACACACACACACACACACACACACACACACACACACACACACACACACACACACACACACACACACACACACAGAGGTACAACTGTACCGATATCGATCTGCCCATGCCAGCCAGGCACGTCTGCATAGGTAGGTAGGCTGTGCTTATGCCTGGCATCGGTGCCCCAAAGGTTCAACTGCCAAGCTCAGCTTGGAGACTGAACTCAAAATGCCACCGAGGAGGGCCTTGTGGGTGTGTTGTTGGTGGTTGTTGGTGGTGGTGGGGACCCGGTGGTGAGGAGAGAAGCGTGAAGTTTGAAATACTGCTTCGCTCTAATCAGGATGTTGGCTGATCTCGTGGAAAACGTTGAGCTCTTCTTAACTACAGGCCGACCTGGGCTGTTCTCTGGGCTATTTTCAGGGAGCTGACATGTAAGATAAATACGGCCCTGGGACACACAAAAGGAGACGGATCTGCAGGCGCGGGCTAAAACAGAAACCGCACCCCCCCTCCCCGAGTCTCTACGCCTTCCCGTGTCCCTCCAGGCTCCCCATCGAGTCTTTTCTTTTAAAATTCTTTCCCTGCAGCAATGCCCAGAGCCCAGGCTCGCCCGAACGGAGTCCCATTGTGAGTCGATTTACAGCGTAAAGAATTGGCACCTCGGACATCCCGAAAGGAAGCCCCTGGCTCCGGCCCCTGGGAGCGACGTAAACATTTCTCCCGCCGCCCGTCTTGGCCGAGAGATGCCCGCCCCATAAGGAGCCACCTCGCCGTTCCCCGTTTTGTTTTTCCCTCTAATTAGGCCGCTCCCCGCAATTCTTCCCTTCCCTTTCCCTTGCCAGCCCAACCCCTTCTCCACACACACACACACACACACACACACACACACACACACACACACACACACACACACACACACACACACACACACACACACACACACACAAAAGCAGGGGCGTGTTATCCAAGGGGACAGGAGAAGGGAAAGCCAGCCGGGCCCGAGGAGGTCCCAAGGGAAAGAGAACGGTCAGAAAAACTCCAGTCTACCATTTACCTTCATGTGTTTTCGTAGGGAGCTCGGGTGCGTGTAGGACTTATCGCACATTTTGCAGAGATAAGGCTTGTCTGAAGTGTGGACATGCATATGCTTTTTGCGGTCGCTACTGTTGGCGAAGCGCCTGTCACAGCCTTCAAATTCACACTTAAAGGGTTTTTCACCTATTGCAAAAACAAACAAAGTCGTCCTAAGTAAAAATCAGGCGCCTGCATTTTACGAACTGCATTCTGTAATGTTTACTACGTATTAAATACCGAAAACCAAAACTCGGTAAACCTTTCTTGCTTTCTTGCTTTCTTTCTTTCTCTTTTTTTTTCAAACAACAAACTCTGGCATTTTATCAGAAGACAAGAACCTAGGAAAAAAATACATTTGCAGCCATGGAAAAGGAGAAGTTAGTTGCCACTTGGAGGCCGAATATTGTTTTCTGGAACCTCCCTTCTTTCTTTTTAATATAAAATGTCCACATAACCTTCTGCGATATGGCAGATGTTAAACTTCTGAACATTTTACCCTCTGAGTCAACGACCTGAATTATAATCGTACTGACTTCAAATTCTTTAGAAACAGGCGGCAGTTTTTCGAAAGAGAAACTAAGAAAGCGAAAGGGTGGGTGGGTGGGGAAAATGCAACTCGAAAAAAAAGGAGGTGGCTATTTTAAAGTTGGGTTTCCACTAGCACAAATCTTACGGTGGAATAATAGATCAACCCGTGCACGTTAGAGTACTTTGAAACGCTCTACAGAATTAAATGTTTACAGGGGAGGCCGATGGTAAGAAGGAAAAATGGGGTTATTAACTCATACATTGAGTAGGATTCATTACGGTAAAAGGTACCGTATCCTTGACTATCAATAGATTAAAATTAATAAAATTAATAAAAATTAACAATGCTGGTCTTTGCCATTTCTATCCCCATTTCTCCCCCCATTTCTCCCCCACTTCTCTTTTCTAGTCTGTTTAATGCCTGCTATAAATTTCTGACTCCACTACTTTTTTAAAAAAGACAATAGAAAAAAATTATTGGGCGTTATGGCGTAAATTAATTTAAAACCCGAATTGAATAGTATTTTTTTATTCTAGTCTATTTAGTGAAACAAGCAGTTGGAGCCACGACTGGTGCTTCATTTTCCCTTTTTTCAGTTTATTTTCATTTCGGTGTGTGTGTGTGTGTGGGGGTGAACTTTCTCTTTGGGGCAATAATTTCCTTAAAGTCATAACGGCCTCCCCCCCCCTTCTCCTCCGGTTCCCTCGGCGACCTACCTGTGTGCGTCCTTTTGTGGATTTTGAGGTTTTCGGAGCGAGCGAAGACCTTCCCGCATCCTGGGAAAGGGCAAGGGAACGGCTTCTCCCCCGTGTGGACTCGGATGTGGTTGACCAGTTTGTATTTGGCCTTGAACGGCTTCCCTTCCCGGGGACACTCTTCCCAGAAGCAGATGTGGTTGGACTGCTCGGGCCCGCCGACGTGCTCCACCGTGACGTGAGTCACCAGCTCGTGCATGGTGCTGAAAGTTTTGTTGCAGGACTTTTTGGGGTTCGCCAGCTGCTCGGGCTCGATCCACTTGCAGATGAGCTCCTGCTTGATGGGCTGCCGCATGTAGCGGAAGAAGGCCCCCGCCCCGTGGTGGGCTGCCATGTTCATATTCATGTGGCCGTAGCCGTGCAGCTGGGGCGAGGCGTAGTGCTCGGAGCGCGGGCTGGTCACCTGGCCGTACTGCTCGGGCCGCCCGTACATGTCTCCGGAGAAGCCCAGGCGCATCTGCCCGTTGACCACGTTGGGCGAGGCGTGGCCCGTGGCTTGCTCGTGGAGGCCCGGGAAAAGGAGGTGCCCGGCCGCCTCGCCATGCCCGTGCGGCCCGCCGAAGCTGCCCGCCGCCGCCGCCGCCGAGGCGAAGAGACTGTGCTGCGCGCTGGCCTCGCCGAAGCCGCGGTTGCGGAAGAGAAAGTCCCGCGTGGAGTTGAAGGCGGCCGCGCTGGAGTAGGAGCCGACCGGGCCCGGGTGGTGGTGGTGATGGTGCCCCAGGGCCGCCGCCGCCGCGTAGCCGGGGGCCTGCGAAGTAAAGGCGGTCTGGCCGGCCGAGGCCAGCTCGTGGCTGCTGGGGTTGAGCTTGAAGGCGCCCATGCCGGCGTCGGCGAAGGGGTTGATGCCCAGCCCCACGTCCCGCTCCGTCACATCGCCCGCCGCGTGGTGTCGGGACGAGCCGAAGGTGGTCACGCCGATGGCCGGGTACTGCGGTCCGGCGTCCAGGAGCATCTTCTCCTGGTCCTCGGCAGCCGCTGCCGCCCAGCCGAAGGCGCCGAGCCGGGGCTTCGCGAGGGACGAAGAGGGAGAAGCGCCGAGAAGCACCCGCCGCCGACCAACGGCAGGAGAAGACGGCCGAGGAAGAGGAGGAGAGCTGCCGCTGCCGCTGCCAGCGCCGCCGCTTCGCCGATCCCCACCAGCTTCAATCTCCCTCTCTCTCCCTCTCTCTCTCTCTCTCTCCCCTCGCTTCCTCTTGCAAAAGTCCGCGCGACGATCACCGCCAAAGCGACCACATCAGAAACTCCCCCTTCAGCATCCGCGCACCAAAACCCAGGCACACACGCAATCACAGAGGGACGCGCGCGCACACACACACCGGCTAACCGAAAAAGGGTGGGTGAGGGGGGTCGGAGAAGAGCGGGAGAAGAAATCTAGAAGCCGCAAAAATCGGAGAAGAACAAAATAGACATCGGCGCCCGCGCTCAGGGAAGAGAGGGGAGGGGAAATATTTTTTTTTTTTAAAGAAACCCGTCGTCCCCCCCCTTCTCTTTCTCTCTCTCTCTCTCTCTCTCTCTCGCCTCTCGGACGAGACTTTTCGGAGGCTTGCGAAAGGGAGGAGGGGAGGATTCAAAAGATTCCGCTCGCAAATAACAATAGTGCAGAGAATAGAAGCAAGCCAGCAAGTGCGGAAGGGGGAGGGGAGGGGAGGGGAGGAGATCAAAACAAAAATTAAACTTCCTTCAGTTCAGTTTTTCCCCTAAAAGAGGCTAGAGGAATGTATCAGCTAGCGAGCAATTTTCTCTTCTCTTCCAGATCTTCCACTGTCTCTCTTTTTTTCCTCCTTCCGTCTCTTTTTCCCTTCCTTTGGCTTTTCCCCCTTCACTTTCCCTTTTTTTCCCCCTTGCTTTGTTTTAAAAAAAAAAAAACTCGGCGCAAATCATGCACAATATTGTCTTTTGCGGTTTATCTTCCTGGGGAGAAACTTTCACCTCCTCAGCCGGGCGGTGAACGCGAGACTGATAGCGGCAATCATTCCTGCAGATAAATGAATTGAAAAGACGACACCGTTCCCCCCCCCTTGATGAATGGGAGAAGGGGGAGGAGCTACGTGGAGGCCGGCGTCGCCTATCATTGGCGCCGCGCTGTTCCGACTTTCGCTCGCGACTCCCTCCTTCCTCTCCGACTAAGGGTGCGCAAAACCTCTCTTCTCTCCTGATTGGCCAACTCCGCTCATCAATCCCAGGTATTGTGAAGCGCTTTGACATCGCTTTTGACAAACAGGCTTGTACAGGAGTAACAACTTCTTATACTCATAAACATATAAAATATACAATTTGGGGGCTTGGAAAAAAAAATCTCCAAAGGCCTCGTTTTCTATATCTGTTTTATGAAGACTGAGGAAGGTGTGCATGTTATTTCGGTGTCATGTTTTCCTTCCTTCTTTCTTTTTCTTTTTCTTTTCCTTCTTTCTTCTTCTTTTTTTTCCCCCATGGTGGTGATGGGTTCCTTCCTGGCGACCGAGGCATTTTAAGAACACTGAACAACTTTTAAAGAGGCTTGACTGAGGAAGTCCTTCTGTGCCTGACTCCCTTTCAGTTTGCGCGTTCTCCTTGTTTTGTGTCTGAGGCTGCTTGTGCTGATTGCGTTAAGCTTCACTTTAAAAGAAAAGGAGTGTTTTTGTGGGTAACGTTCCATCATATTGTTTTTCTGAAAAAAAAAGTATCACCCATCAAAAGGCAGGTGGGTGAGAGTGCTTAACTTTCTGAGATATATATATATATATATTGTGTAGTGCTGTTGCTGTCTCTCTCTCTCTCCAACCTCACTTTGTTTTGTTTTTATTTATCTATTTATTTTCTCCCTCCCCTCCCTCCCTCCATTTCCTTGAATACAATCTCTTTAATTCAGGTATATATTTATTTTTATAATACGTGTATGTATACACCTATAAATTTTCCCGAAGTTGCTTTTGTCTTTGCTGTGGTGCGTGGAGTTCTCAGGTCCTGGGGTTTGAGAATGCGTTTGAAATCCTGGCTAGAGAGGACCAATATAAATTTTCTGACGCTCAACCCTTTTCTAGTTCACAAATCAGTCACCCTTGTCACATTTATTGAAATTCCTCAACTTGCCCCACCAGGACGGTGGAAAAAGCAGGCGGCGCCTTTGTTGCTGACCAAGCTTGTGATCGCCAGAGAAAATTTACTTACCTTCAGATGAGTGAGCAGAAAAAGAAATAACACTCCCTTTGATTTAGTTAGGAAAATGCAGACATTTGGATTCAGTGCAAACATACAACACTCGCTTGTTTTCTAGATGCAACCCCTCGATTAACCTGCCTTTCCCCCAACTCAAGTCTATTGAAAAACTGCGAATAGTTCCTCTTTGTTCCTGCTACAAAGAGGCATTGACTATATATTAAAATGATTGCCGAGGTGTAGAAGTGTGGTACTTAAAAAGACACCATCTTTGTGCTTCAAATCAAATAAGTAAAATAACCTGGGTTACCTTATTCTCTGTGATGCTTGAGAACTTATTTATTTTTAAGAGGCGCCATTTAGGGAAAACTTTGTTTTAAAGCTATGGTATATTACTTTTGATCAATTGTTTCGTAGTACCCAGAAAGTGGGAGAGGCAGGGAGAAAGGGGGGAGAGAGAGAGAGAAGCAGAAGTCAGAATCCTTTTGATTTTGAATCTTTGTCCACCCCATCTATGACTTCATTGAGGGTTTCCTTTTTTAAAAAATCCATCCCTTCTGACCGCTTAAAGACACTGGAAAACAACCCTTGTGGAAAAAAAAATCTCCGTGCTTGATGGCATGCTCCATATTTGAAATCTGGTATTTTGAGGAAGTGTGGGGTAGGGAAGTAGAAGCCATCAAGGAAATCGCTTAGATTTATCCGCCTCGTTCTTATTATGATCACTTCTGAACTCCTTTCTCCATTACTAGCAGTCCAATAAATGCCATATCTCAGATTTCCTAGCAGATCCAATACAGAAAGGAGGGCTTTCTGGACAGCTGGAACAGCGCGGCGTCCTAGTTCATACTCTGCGCAATGAGAGTCGGGTGAAAGAAAGCTTGCAAAAAAAGAAGAGAAAGAGGGAGAGAGAGGGAGAGAGAGAGAGAGAGAATGAAGAGAAAAGATCACCACCACCCAAGGTCCTAAAGCAACAGGTTTGAAGCATCTCCCTTGGGTAAGAAATATGCCTGAGCATGCCTGTGTTCGAGTGAGGGTGAGAACCTTGGGAACGTTTGGTCCCAGGCAAAGATATCCGCCTGCTCGCGCGTAGCCAAAGGCAGGAGCCCATTCGCTTCTTCAAAACGCCAAGTAACATTCAGCCAGTCCTAAGAATTTCCAGTCCCGAAGGGCATCGGCGAAAAATGTATTTGTTTGTTTGTTTGCTTGCTTGCTTGCTCACTCGCTTGTTCTTTCACTGAGACTAGAGGAGGTCTCTCCCACCAAGTCGTCTCGTGGCATTTGCGTGTGTGCGTGTGAGCGTGTTCTGTGTAAAGGTGGCGTGTTGCAGAAGTTATCAAGGGGGGGGGATTTGCGGCAGGGTCCCTGCTGTAAAGCCGCTCCCATTCCAAGCCACAGGCACCAAAGGGACGTGTAAAGCACTAAAATATCGCCCTGGCCATTCATTCCTGCTTCGCTGGACCTTTCCTAAGGACTCTCCAGAAGCACGAGGAGAAGGATGGCCACCTGGATGGAGTAGCTTTGTTTGATCTAATGGCAACCCACCCTATCTTTCCCCACCTCCCACCTCCACCCCGAGCCATGCCAAGCCTCTCCTTCTTGTCCCTGTATGCCTTTCACTCTTTTATCCTTCTCTCTCCCTCTCTCTCCCCCCACCCCGTCAGTTCTGGCTTAGTGGGCAAAAATGAGGGGACCTCCGCTTCAACAGGTGGCGTGGGGTAAGTAACCGAGGTCGGGAAGGAGGACTGTGAGGGGTGGGGTGGGGGGCGGACTAGGCAGAACGGGCACCGCGTTTCACCTCCAAGAACGTTGTTGTACTAGGATAAGCTGAGCAGCCCCTGCACGCTCTCGCTCACACGCTGGCGCCCGGCGCGCGCACCCGCAGAAGGTGGAAAGCGCCTTGGCACCTTTTCAGGCAGGTGGGTCAGTGCCGGGCACCCTCTCCTCCGAGGCCTGAGACTGGAGGAAGGGGTCCCCAAGCTCGTAGAGGGAGATCTTCTCTGACTAGATTTGAAGCTGGTCGGGGCCAGCTCGTTTAGGAGCAAGATGTTTCTCGCGCTGCGTCTGGAACGCGAGTTCCCGTTTGTCAGAGGGACAGGCCAGGCGGCGTTCCAAGAAACCTCCACTTTTCCCGGAATAAAGGAAACAGGAAGGGGAATATAAGTTATATATAACCTAAAAGTAGAATCCTGAGCAGATAACGCTCGGCAGCGCCCCCCCACACACACTCCCCCAGCTCCCACGTCTGCACCCTAAAGCAGGGCGGTTTTTCCAATCCACTCTCCTCCACCCCACCCTTTCGAAAGCAAGGTAGATACACTTCGCCTTGGACTCGAGGTGCGCCAGAAACCCGGAGGCAGCGACTGGTCAGTCCCCCTGCCTTGCCTTTCGGGATCTCCGGCGTCTCTCTTTTCTGTCGCCCCCGGGCAGTCAAGAAGGGGTTAATAACCTGTTTATGGTCAAAGATCTAGCGGTCAAGACTTTGCGGTTTTCCACAGTGGAATCTTCCACTCCCACCCTCGCTCTGGAGCTTTCCTTCAGCCCGCTGCCCCCGCCTGGAAACGCGCGCGCACACACCGAGTAGCCCCTGATATTTCACCGTTGCTGTTTTGACTGGCCACTTGTAGGGACCCTCGAGAATTAATGCCACCGGCCCTTTCCAAATCCCAAAGCTGCTTTTGCGTTGCTCTGAGTTTTAGTTTTAGTTGTAGTTGTTGTAGTTGTTTTTGTAGTTGTAGCTGTTGTTGTTGTTTAAAGTCTGAGCGAGAAGAAGGAAAACGAGGGGATTTGGGAGTTCCTAAATCTTAGAGGAGATCCAGGGCTGCTGAAGGGCACAGGCACACACACACACACACACACACACACACACACAGAGAGAGAGAGAGAGAGAGAGAGAGAGAGAGAGAGAGAAGCCCTAGGAGCAGGCAAACCCTTTCAACCCGGTCCCCCTCTGAGGGTCTGGTCCTTCTTCCCACTGGCGGGAGAGGTGAAGCAAGCTTCATTTCCTTGGCTACTGTTGATCATGTAGTTAATCAGCTTGGATAAGTGTTGAAGGCTTGAGCTCTTGAAGTGGCCGGCTTTGGATACACCCTGGAGGTTGACCTCTGACCCTCGACCGGGAAAATGTGCCAGACCCACAGTATCCGGCACAATGACTCGAGTGTGCAACATTGGTTGGGGGGTGGAAGGGAAGGGGGAGAGAGGGGGAGTTGCTTTTTTTTCTTTCAAAGGACGGTTCCTACCTGATTTCTTTGCCTCCCACCCAAGGAAGGCCGGGCTGGAGGCTTCCCTCAAACGCCTGGAGGCATTGTGAATTTTGAGTCTGCCCCAATGTTGCCTTCATTCCTCTGCCTGTATGTCCATTCCCTGTAATTTGTGTTTTGAAAAGAACACCCAACACTTCTAAAAAGTGGGTAGACTGCAATTTGCAGCTTGACTATTTTGAAGCTGATATTCTGTCCTCTCTGGAGAACCCCAATTTTTGTTTTCATGGTATTCTAGAAAGTTATCTCAGTCTGTAATGTGTTTCCCAAAAGCTTATTAGAAGAACTGGCTGTATCAAGACTCTAATTACAACATCTAGGCAGCTACTTGATTACTGCTAAACTACTTTCAGGATGGAAACAGAGGCCAACCAGTGGCCAAACTAAAAGGTGACTCGGGTACAAACACACGTGCATACGCGCGCACGCGCGCGCGCACACACACACACACACACACACACACACACACACACACACACACACACACACACACACACACACAGACAGACATAGACACACAGAATGAGAGACAGGGTGGGGGGGGACCTCCATCATATTTTTCCATCCCACATTAGTAGTTGTTAAAAAAAAAAGTGCCACAAAGATGAATGAACTACATCAGAAATAGCCCAACAAACAGAAGGAATATGTCTGTGAAGATTCTCAGTCATCCAGGTGAGTTTATCTGGAAGTTGAGTCATGGCTACTGGACTTCTTTTTTGAGAGATAGAAATGTTTCGCTGTTCATCCAAACAGAAGGAACTTAATTCAACACTCTTGGACTTTGTTCATTTTGTGGAACATGCGTTTAAAAGATGAAATGGGAGGAGGCCAACCCAGGACACAGTCTTGAATTTTTTTAAAAAATATTCAAGGTTTGAAGCACCTTAAAACAAAGTTCCTTTCTCTTCTTTCTTGTCAGCCTCTTCCCCCATATCTTTTAGAAATATTATAAGATGGTTTATAATATTGCTAATTATAATCTTGAATTTTATTTGGTATTTGATAAATAAAGCACAAATATTATGCCTTTTCATTTGAACCACCTCCACCCCCTCATCTGTCAGACCAATGATCCTATTTTTGTTAAAAAAATATGTGGGTTTATTCATAACCCGATAACATCTGAGCAGAGCACAAGAAATGTTTGATCAATCCCCTCTTTGTTAGGATGATTTCCTCTCCCCCCCATATTGGTTTCATCATCACCACTGCCACCACTGCCACCACTACCACCACCACCACCACTGGCATCATCATCATCATCATCATCATCATCAGTCTTACTAACTGGGATTTTTAAAACTATGCTCCACTGGTCTCCTATATGATTCGTAGGGATTTTCACAAGTTATACATGCCTCACCTCTCTTTCAAGTACATATTTCATATAGGCAGTTCCTTGTTGCAACAACATTCAATCATGAGCCCATGTACAGTTGCTGTTGTTGATGCAAGGATCATTGTCAGTGCTGCTTTTTATTAGTTATTTGTTACATTTACAAATGGGAGCAAAATTAAAGTGTGGTGTTTTTGTTGGAGTTGTGCTTTTAAAAGTCCCTCTTAAGTCAAATTAGTGATTGTGGCTCTGGCACACACAGAGTTCTGCTTCCTCCTTTGAAACACAGAGGCAGGTGTGGAAATGCCAGTCACTTTGAAGTGCTTCTTCCATCTTGATGCTTTCTTTTGATTTAAATCTGGGGAAAAAAAGCATCTCTGGTCCCAGAAGTCTTTCAAACAGGACCAAATTTAATATTAGCTCTAAAAAGTCCATAAACAATTGCAGACAAGCTGGTGGTAACTCTTCTCCTTTCTCTGCCAGGAGGTGTGTGTCAGATCAAAGCAGGACTGGGGAAGGGAGGGCATCTCCTTTCCTCCTTCTTTGTCTAAATCATCCCTATGGTTGCTTTGTTAAATATGCACAAACTTTTGAAATGTTTTATTGTAAGCAAGTTCTCTCTGTTCCCTCCCACCCTCCTACTTTATTTCTGCCATATTTTATAGACACAAAGGCTGTATTCCAACAAGAGGCTTTTGCTCTGGGTGGTTAGGAAAGTTATTGTGTCAAATTATTTATGACTTGCATATAAGCCTGATTTTTTGCTTGTTTGTTTGTTTTAAAATTCCTGCCACTCCTCTTTCCTAAACAGGAATCAAATCAGAAAATAAGGTGCTGGATTCTCCTTGTAATGAGGAAAAGAAAACGCCTTCACAGAAGCCTTCTGGAACAGTCAAGTAAGTTAAAAGATGGATATATTTTAAAAACAAGTATAACATGTGAGGTCCTACACTCCTTAGCGTATAACATCCTTGCGTACTTACAAATCAGCCCCACTGGTGACCAACAATGCCAAGTGCCCATTCTGTCCTTCTCCTACTCATTTGCAAGATCTAGAATTAATATTTGACGACTATCTCACACACTGAAACAACCACCCTTGACCCTCCATGATTGCACTGTCACATTATGATATGACATATTCATCCTCCGTTCATTTATGGACAATTTGATTGGAATGAGGTTTGACACGTACTGGATCCTATTAAAAAAAGAAGACTTTGATCTTGGTGATGGGGTTTACATGATATGTATCATCAGTAACCCAGTATACCAGCCTGCCACAATGTGGTAGCTATCCAGCTCCTAACCTGTGACTGACGTATTTTCTGACAAGGATACCTTAATCTGGATGCAGTGGATTAAGTATTCTATTTGAAATATGCATTTGGCTGGTTTGATCTGGTAGTCCAGGTTTTAAAACTGGTAGAAGCCCGAGGACATGAAGCTGTCTACCTTTGTGGTAGACACTTTTACCTTCTACTTGGCTCATTCTTCCCAGCACCTAGCTCACTTATATATAGGCCTTTCATTATCTATCACACTTGTCTTCCTCTGATTCTTGATGTTTCTTATCGGAATGTGGAAATGCTACCTTTTGGGAAACGATTCCAAGAATCCCCAGGCAGCATGGGAGTTGTAGTAGAAAAAGTAACATTTCCAAGCTGTGATTTCTAAACTGTAGTTCTTCCAGATTTTGGCGAATTCATCGGGGTTGGGTTCTTTCTTTTCAGGGCTGTTGGTCTGGTGGCCTGATTATTCAATCGGCCATGAGGAAATGTGGATTTCCCCTCATTATGCCCTCACAGCACATCAGCAAGGCAGTAATCCCCCAGATAACTTGCCTCTTAAAAGGGATATTTCTCTAGAAACCATAGACATGACAGATATCTTGAAAGGAATATTTTCCAGCCTCAGAGAAGCTTCCGATCCAATCCGCCTTTTTAATGCTCATTTCCTACTTGACTACTGCAGAACTGTACTATCACTTCAGTACTGGGCCCTGAAGAAATTGTCCTCAAAGGCGATTTTAAAGAGGTTGGGGGGGACTGCATGGAAATGTCTTCCCCACGACTTTCCTGCTTCATAAGCAGTGGGGACCTTCTTGGAAAAGGTCAACACTTCTTACACTGATTCAATGACCCGTCAGGGAGACAGACGTAGAACGGCGGAGGGATGGGGGGAGGAGAGAAGCTCCTTTCAATCGCCTGGAGAATCGGGCAGTTTTAACTAAAAGTTAAAGGTCAGATCCTGTTAGCAGATACAGTCTAACCAACTCTGTCAAAGAGAAGGGGGGGGGGTTAAAGAAAATAGGCACAGCCTGTAAGACCAGATGACGCCTCCATGTGTGCAACATTTTTATTTACTCCTTGAAAAAGAAAGTGAATGTGCAATAAGGCGGGAATATTATTTTAGAATCAAACCCCTACCAAGGATTGAAAAAGAGATTGTAAGTAGGGAAAGACTCTTGAAACAAAAAAAAAGACTGCGAGAGAGAGGTAGGGAACAATGTTGCAGAAAACAGAAACTTAGTACAAATAAGAAGACACAAATTTTAAACCCTCCCAATCCTTTGGGGAGAAAGTTTCTGGTCGTCCAACCTAACGGAGAGAACAAGACATTGTGCAGAATAAGGTGAATTATTTAAACTACCCTATATCCCAAACACAGAGAAAGAACTCACTGGTTTCTTACTGTGTAAATCTTCATCACATTTTATTCCGTTTGCAGCAGAAGTCGCTGAAAGGGACAACAGGGCTTTAGGCAACCGTCCCGCAGACACTTAAGCAGCCCTTGTTGCCCTCCTTCCAACGGAGCACAGCGTCCTTAAGCGAGTAAAGAAGGGCTGCTCTCTCGCGGGCTTTCTAATGGGCGTGTATTTCCCGTGATCAAAATGATGCCTCGAAAGAAAAAAAGAGAAAGTTACTTGTCATCCGTTTTCCTTGTCAGTGGTTATTGCTGTTAGTCGCCAGTGTCTAAACTGTGCCTATCTAATTAGGATGCCTTTTCGTCCCAGAAAGTTTGTCCTTCTGTGACTGGGCAACCGCTGGACCACAGAGAGCCTCTGGAAGTTAGGAAGAGAATACCGAACCGCAAACGAGTTCAGCCAAAAGCAATCTTCCTGATCCCGTTCGGATGGTTTCAGTGAGTGCACTTCCGTAAGCTGTGACCGGTCAGCAAACAGGGATCCGGTAGCCTCCTACCTGTCATGTTCTCAGCGACGAGTGTGAAGTAGTACCCCATATTTACGGGACCTGACAATATTTTGGGCAGCGGGGATCCAGCAGCAAAGAGCCCCCCCCAAAGAGCCCCCCCCAAAAGCATTGGGAAAGGCCAAAAGGTGCCATGGGCTTTCCCCCTTCTGGACTCTTCCATGCGTTGTGCTGTGGTGGCCGTCCAGAGGAAAAGGAATGACTCCAAACCCAGTGACGCTGGGGGTTGGGAAGGGGGGCACCCTAGACTTTAGGAAGTTTTAGATCCTACTCCTGGTAGCAGCTGGGCTGATAACACTGCGGGGCACTATTCCTGGACGGAGGAATTCTCTTTATCAACAAGGTCTTTGGCTCCAGTATTTATATGAGACGTGGAATCCCTCCACGTGGGCCATGACAGTTTTAAAATATACAGCCAAAACATCCTTGCCATCCAGATTGATTTGAAGGGTGAAACTGTGAAACTGTTCCGCTTTTTCCAGTCATTTTGCTCGCTCAGGACAAACCCAGCTTTGCTGACAAAATGGTAGAATAGACAGGGGGTGGCGAGAAATCATACGCACACAGAGGCTCATGGGAAAGTGCACCCCAGAGAGGGGGCAGCCACATTTTAGACAGCATCACCTGGATTACTGCACAGCTTGGTCCAGGGGGCTCCCTCTTCCAGTTTCCTCCGCCTTCTGATCATGTGTACCGCTTGCTCTAAAACACACACCCATACCTCCCTCTCTGGCTTGTTCTCCTCTCCTACACGCATAGGCAAGCGTGCACACACACACACACACACACACACACACACACACACACACACAGAGAGAGAGAGAGAGAGAGAGAGAGAGAGAGAGAGAGAGAGAGAGAGAGAGAGAGAGAGAGAGAGAGAGAGAGAGAGAGAGAGAGGCAGGCATATATGTCTCCCAAGGTCCACAACAAATGCTAGGAGCGGGAGAGCACTAACTTCACCTAATATAATGAGAGAGACACCATGGGCCATTTCTTTTCCATTGGATTCATGCATAGAAAAAACGGGGAGGGGTGGAAGGGGGGGAAACCCCTGTGAGGAACCTCGGGGTTTTAAGTAAGAGCGGATAAAGCCATTAGCGGTTGACAAGAAGCCATGCCAATATTTTAGAATGGCCTGCGCCAGGCAGCGGTGACACACAGACCCACACACACACCCCATTTCAACTGATATGCTGTTCCAGATGTTTTTTTTTCTCTCTTGACTGAGGACTGTCAGAATTGAAGGATGGCAAGTGTGTAGAGGTGAAGTGGTTGTAAGGAGGGAGGAGGAAAACAACTTTATTTGGAAGGCACACTCTCAGTACATTTGTAAGTACATTCAACAGCCTACCAGAACCTGTTTCTTTCTGTCCGGGTTCTCCTTCGAAGATGGTTAGGGAATGGGGGAGAAGCTGCATTTGGTGGGGCTCAGGGCGTCCAGAGAGCGGAGAAAAGGTTGCTCCTAATTGCTGGAGGTTTGAACTGTGTAGGTAAACCTGTTATGTAAGGAGACTTAACTAATTACAGCATGGGCAACTTTTTCTGGTCCTCTGGGCACCGGAGTGTGATTGCTGTGTGTAACTGCATTTTGCATTCATTTAGTAATAAATATGGACTTAACTGTCTTTTGCTTTATCCTCGGTGTTACAGCTAGGAGAAAATGGTAGAAAAAGGAATATGACTTTGGCTTTGTACTCCTGGTAGAAAGTGTAATAAAACGTCCCTTAGAGAATTATTTCTGTATGCCTTATATTTTGAACTCCTGATTGTAGCTAATCACCTGTTAGGAGAATTTAGCAATTTCAAGATATTCTCTCGCATCAGGCTTTCCTCGGTTATGTTGCTTGCATTGATTGATCATTGCTTCAGTCAGGAATGGTTCATAAAAACAACAAGAAAAATTACCTATCAACTGTAGAATAGCCTTGACAATAGGGTGAGGTTTGCTCTGCTTCGTCTCCAGGGATAATTCTTTAAAATGCTTCCAGCTCAGTGTTTCCCAGTCTTTTCAAATGTCTCATAGTTACAATATTTGATTTGAAATGGTGATTGAAATGCTTTGGCAGGGTTGCATGGTTTGGGATAACATGCTTGGCCGGATGGCAGGAGCTGTGTTTTGCTGTGACCTGAGAAAGAAGTATTCATCCTTAAATCTGAAGTTATTTTCCTTGCAAGATTTCTTCCATTACCTCCCTTTCCCTTTCATTTAAAATGCTTTTCTTTAATTTGCAAATAGATACTTCCTTGTTGGGTGAAATTGTCAGTGTGCTACAGTCCCATGCATACTTTCTTGGGAACGAGTCTCTTTGAATTAGTAGCTTCTGCGTAGACAGGTATGCGATTGCATTGCCAATAGCTTAAACAACCCTATTGAATGGAATTACTTACATGCTAAATAACTTTAAGCACATCCAACCTGTGCGTGCATTCTCACGCCATAGTGCTGATGGGTTCGACTTGTGGAGGAAATAGAATTGCATCTTTCATAATACTGCCCTCACTAATACTCAGGGCATTAACACAAGTAAGTTAAGAGAGGATTTGGGTTTGCAGAGCATCTCTTGTGAATGTGATTAGCTCTGCTCGGAAAGCAGGAAGAGAGCCCAATATTTTTTTTGAAAGTGGTTGCTAATTTGAGTTGCATTTGAAATGAAATGTTCAAATACTTAAAAAACAGAAATAGAAAGGAAAGAAACGCTTCTCAGCAAACCTGAAAGCCCAGAGGAGAAAATCTGGGCAAAGAGATCATTTCTTGGTTGCATGTTGAATATGTATGGCAAGCAACTCCCACCCTGGAGGCTCAGAAACAACCCTTATTTTCATGGGTTTAAATTCTGAAGTTAAAGGGCAGGTCTAGATGTAAGCATCCTACGTGGGAATATTCTGAATTCAATGAAATCCAGATGCCTCTTCACTAGAGAAGAAGGGTGGGAAGCTAAAATTGGTTCTTATCAGAGGTTCAACTAAACTTCATTTTTTTTTTACTCTGGACGCATAATAGCAGAATAATTCTTAAGTAAAAAATTTACAGTGTTCATTCCTTTTAAAAAAGAGACTTGTTTTAGTCTATTGCGTGGAGTGTTTTAGGCTTGGGCAGAGGCTGGATTCATTGCAATTTTTCAGCTGCCTCCAGTAATTCATGGCGATGGTAAATCGGTGTCTCTGTTGCATTTAGCTTCTCAAATCAAATCTAATTTAGGTACGGAAGCAGCTACTCGTAAGTATCGGTTAAATTCAAAACCAACCAACCAGCAACGCGGTCGTGGGAAATCGTGGACAGAGAGGAGTCGAAGTCTTCCCGTTTTCTTTTGTTTTTTTGAAGGCCCGATTCTCCGGGGCCGCCAACAAGTGTCAGAAATCGAAATGCCTCCTTGCCCAACTCTGCTTTCGAGGACGACCTCTGTATACAAAGCCCGTCTCTTCTTCATTGTGCCCATTTCTGTTGGGAACAGGGGGCCCTGGAGATTTAAGTGCGCTATAAATAATCCACAGTTAAACTGATGGCGGAACTGGACCGGGGAGGTTAGGAAGCACGGCGGAGGCGGTGGACACGGTGGAGGAGAAGGAATGCGTGCCCCGACTGAGGAAGAAATGGATCTTTCCAAAGTATTTCCTTGTGGAAGGATGGCATACTTGGTGGGGGCGGGCGGGGGAGAGAATGGCGAGTCATTGTGCTAAATACCCATCGTCATCATTAAGACCACAGCTATCATCCTTGTCATGTTTATCTGTTTCTAATAACATCGAGAATTCTAGTCCTGGGCAAAACAAAACAAGAGAAAGAACCCGGCAGAGTTAACAGACCTGCTCGCTTCCCTAGGACTCCCTAGACTGGTGACGCTTCTCCAACAGAGCCCGTCTTTCGAATGATTTCATTCACAACTTTTGGCGAGCCTAGAGCAGAGAAGGCAGGCGGAGGAGGAGTGCTTTTACAACTGCTTGGAAAGCCTGCTCGGGGCCATTTCTCCCCTCCCTGCCGTCTTCTCCTGGGATCCCCGCGGCGGCTTGGCTTGGCCACGATCCCTCCGCGCGCGCCCACACCCGCGAGCGGAAGTTTTGAGCAAGTCCCGGTGTGGGGCGCGCAACCTTCCCGCTCCTCCTGTTCCTCCTCCTCCTCCTCCTCCTCCTCCTCCTCCTCCTCCTCCTCCTCCTCCTCCTCCTCCTGCCCGCCACCCAGCCACCCAGCCACCCGCATCGCCCGTTCCATCTCTGTTGTTGCTGTTACAGGACTTGGGAACAGCACTTGGGGAGCGACGGGAGCGCCAAAAAGGAGCCCTTCAGTGACCACTCCGGCCCTCCGCCAACAGAGGAGACGCCGGCCTGAGCTTCCCATTAAAGCGCCTGCTGTTGCTGAGGCAAAAGGGCCGAGAGAGAGAGAGAGAGAGAGAGAGAGAGAGAGAGAGAGAGAGAGAGAGAGAGAGAGGCGTGTGTGTGTGTGTGGGGGGGATAGTGGAATTAGGGAGAGGCGAGAGAGGAGGAAGAAAACATCTTGAAAGCCCACGATTGGCGGGAAGAAGAGAATGCAAGAGCCTGAGACCCGGGCCAGCCTGGAAATCGGGCCAGCCCGAAGAGCCGGCCTTGTTGGAACCGGGTGGATTAAGGACAACCCGAGCGACGTTGGAGGAGGCGAGGGAAAGCAACCCCAGCCAGCCGGCCGGCTGCCGGCCTTGGCCTTCCCGCACTCCTGGGAGCTGCCGCCGACGCTTCCTCGTGGCTCCGCTCCTGTTCTGGTAGCAACCGCTCATTAGCGCTTAAACGGCAACGAGGATCCCTCGGCCTGGACCGGGGAGACTTTTCCATCCGCCCTTAATCTGTCAGTTAAACGCGGATAAAAACCAAATGCGGGGAGCAAATGCAAACTCCAGGCGAGCTCGGTGCCCTGGTTGGGGGCAAAAAAAAAAAAAAAAAAGGGAAGAAGGAAGGGGGGGAGAAAAGGAGAAGGGGGGGTCTTTTGGAAATTACCCACAACCGGCGGCGCACGCGCAGATCGCTCCTCGTCTTCTTGATCCCTTCCCCGCCCCTTTCCCCCTTCCTAAATCTTTTCAGACTTCAGCGGGGACCTGTCATCGCTGACGTCGGTCAGGCGGCTTCGGCCAATCAGAAACGGCCCTGATTGTTTCGCTCTCGGGGTTGGAGCCCAGACTATTCAGTAGCCCCCCCCCCCCAGCGTCCTGCTGCTGCTTCTCCACATAGGCATAGAAAAGACGGTTAAAAATGAAAGAAAGAAAAAAGAAAAACAGGAAGAGGGGGAAACCCTCAAAAATAAAGAGAAGGGAAGGGAAGAGAGGAAAATAAAAGAAAAGAAAGAAAGGGGGGGACAAAGAAGAAACAAATAACACCAAATACTGCAGACCAAATGCCGAAGGGAAGGACCTTGAGGGAGAAATAAACTTTCAGAAAAGTTTTTCCCCCACCACGCTTTCCTTCTTTCTCTTTCTTCCTCTCCCTCCCTCCCTCCCTCTCTCTCCTTTCTGGCTCTTCCCGACCCCCCAAAATCAGGTGACTTCTTTTTTTCTTTAGAACTGTAGGACCAAGTGAGCTTGGAGGCTTTGGCGGTGGGGGGGAACTCCTTAATGGACTCTGCTGCACTTTCCAAACGGAGCACAGCTCTGAAATTAGCAGGCTTGGCAGGGGTTCCTTCTGAGCGCCGCCGCCGCCGCCGCCGCCGCCACGGTCCCCGTCCCCACTCCCCTCCGAGCATGACAGGGTTCGCCGGCCATCCTCATTCCCTGGTTCCCCCGCACCCCGGGGAGTACGCGGCAGAATCTCGCCTCGGGCTGCGTCCATTCCGGTCAGAACACATGGGACATCATCTCCACCACCTCCATCGCCACCGCCACCGCCAGCACCCTCCTCCTCCTCCTCCTCCTCCTCCTCATCATCATCATCACCATCACTCAGCGGCCCTTAAGCTCAGCCCTGCCCCTCCGTCTCGGCCCCACCATGCTGTGACAGGCCAAGCTGAGGTAGTCCCCAGTCCAGCGGGAGCCCTTGGCCCGGCGCAGGCAACCATCACCCCTCAGGATGCCGTCCCTTACCCAAGGCATGCTCTTTCTGCGGCAGGTAGGGATTTATTCCTGCGCCGCGATCTGACATCCCCAGTCATGCCAGGGCTTCCTTATCACCACTCCGCTGCTACTAGTTCTCATCATGGAATGTTTGTCTCAACAACAGGTAGCTACCCCGGACACCATGCTCACCACCACCTCCACCACCTCCACCACCACCACCACTCAGAAGCCGGGACTCCCTCTCTTTTTACTGGACTCCACCATGAGCAACCTCCCCATGAAGCTCCAGGTGGCCGTCTAAACGGACAAATAAGACTGGCGCTACCTGGAGAAATGTATGCCAGGTCTGAGCCCTTCACGCCAGTACCAGTCTCCAGGACAGACCCTTTCGCGGCTTCCTCCTTCCACGGCTATAGTGGCATGAGCCTGAACTTAGCACCCCATCACGGCCCTGGGGCTTTCTTTCGCTACATGAGGCAGCCCATCAAGCAGGAGCTCATCTGCAAGTGGATCGAATTGGACCAGACTCCCAAAAAAATATGCTCTAAAACTTTCAGCACCATGCACGAGCTGGTGACTCACGTCACGGTGGAGCACGTCGGCGGGCCCGAGCAGTCCAACCACATCTGCTTCTGGGAAGAGTGTCCCCGGGAAGGGAAGCCGTTCAAGGCCAAATACAAACTGGTCAACCACATCCGAGTCCACACGGGGGAGAAGCCGTTCCCTTGCCCTTTCCCAGGATGCGGGAAGGTCTTCGCTCGCTCCGAAAACCTCAAAATCCACAAAAGGACGCACACAGGTCAGTAAGGGTCTTTATTTCGGTTTTGTTCATATATCGGGCGGTAAGGATTTGGGTGCCCCCTCCCCTTGTAATGATAATATCCTAGGCTTAATAGCAACCCTTAAAGGTCCTAGAAAGAGTTTTGTTTTTGTTTTGAATGTGAGGTTTTCAGAAACGATAGCGATTGGGTGCTTGTGTGGGTTTCGCATCTTTGTGAGCGCTCTGCAAAGGAGATGTTTTCCAGAACTGAAGTGGGGAGTGTGAGAAGTTGGGGGAGGGGGAGGGCTAGAATCTCTTTGGAGAAGAAAAAATTTTCCAGTCTTGGAAGGGCATCGCAAATTAAGAACCAATGGAAACTGCAACTTTTCCCGGCAGTTGTGAATGATGTGGCTGGGAGTGCTGCTTCTGCCCTTTGCCTTGTGAGAAAACCACAGCTGCAAGGTACTGGCTTTTTGTTTTAGACGTGGAAAGCCTGCAGTTTTCTCATCCTGGGTCGTCCGGTAGCTGGAAGGGGGCGCTTCTCCACTTAAAATAAAAAAAGCATGCGCGCCTATGTATGTACACTCTTAGAATCTAGAGAAGAAAAGGAAAAGCGGGGGAGAGATGGCTGTAGTGGTAGTAGCAGTGACAGGGGGTGCAGTGTTTTTGTGATGAGAGAGAGGAGTCGATTTCGGATCTCCCGCCTGTCCCTGCGCGAAGGTCATTGGGCAGAATCGTGAAGGCACTTCGCATCAGAAATATTTATGTTTTCTGCCTAGCGCAGGAAAACAACCCAGCCTTCGCATCGGTCCTGTTTCCCCTTAGAGGGCCACACAGGTATCTGTAATGAATAAAAATCGGCGTAGCAAGTTGGAGCACTCTTGGCTACAGCCCTTGCAGCTGCACACTGGGAATTAGTTTACCAGCCGGTGTTGGTCCCTTTTATTGCCTTCTCCGCTCTGCTCCTCTGGATCGCTAGCTTTCTCTCTCTCTCTCTCTCTCTCTCTCTCTCTCTCTCTCTCTCCCTCCTCTGGACGGAAGATAAGAAATAAGCCCTTTTGGAGAATTAAATCCGTTCCACTGTACAGTTTTTCTGCACACCACCCACAAACCCTTCCTGACTGGCCTTATATACACCCCTAAGGAAAGGATTAATCCCATTGTAAGATCTTCTTACAAGCCACCGGTATGTTTTTCCTCTTCGTGCAGTCCTTAAACGTTTTTCCCTAGGTCAGTAACAGGATTTGATTTCATTCTCCCTGCCTCCCTTCCCTGCGTTGTAACGTATCTAAAAAAATCCCGAAATTTGATGAGGAAATTTGGTTTAGAAGAATAACCAGTAGCTCCAGTGACACCGAAGGCATCCTCCTACGGAGTAGGAAACCTTTAAGGAAGAAAATTCAACCCTTAATAACCATGATTTGTTTTATAAAAAAAGACCATAAATCAACTTTACTGCCCTTTACCTGTCTTTTCCTTTGAAGTCTATGACTCAGAAAGTAGTCGGATTCTTGATAAATTTGGCCTACATCAGGAAAGCCAAAATGCCACAGGTTTTGTACCCTTTCACTTGAACTTCCTCGATTTATTTATTTATTTTTTCAGAGGGCGGCTTGGGCGGGAGGAAGAGGGAGGGGCTGCTTTGTGACCATCCCTGTGCCGGCCTTTTCCCCCAAACTCGTGTTCTCTCGGCTACCATCCCCTCGCGAAGCATTCCAACCGAAATGAGCAAGGGAAGTTGCCTACAGATTCTTTCTGAAGGCACTTCTCGGGTCGGAAGAGAAAATAAGAGCCACTTTCCATAGGAAGGACTTGGCGTTCCCGAGTGTGGGCGGAGAAGACGGGTTCCCGAGGTCCAGAACCGGAGGAAGGAGGAGAGCGTGAGAAAGGTGGCCTCGCCCGAGAATATTTTCCAGGCAAAGGGGGAAAATATCACCTTTTTCGTTGGCAAGGGACCTGAGCCCCGAAATGGATTTTAGACCGGAGGTAAAGAAAAGAAAAGAAGCCGGAATCTGTTTTAACATGTACAGTAATAGACGGCTCCGCTGGCAAGTTAAATCTTCCTCCTCCTCCTCCTCCTCCCCCCCTCGATAATTCTACAAATACTTTAATCCAGCCTCAGAGTTGGAAGGATTACGCTAAAATCTCCAAAGTGTGTGCCTACTGCACTCACTCAGTACAGGGCCAGGCCTGTTAAACGCTACAAGTGTGGGAAGAAAATGGCGGTGCAGGCCGTGTGTGCGGCGTCGCGGTGCGCGCGCCCGCCCGCCCGCGCCCCCAAGCTCCATTCTGGATTCCCATCTTTCTCCTCCTCCACCACCGCCACCGTCTCCCGCCCCCACATTTCCTCCAAATCAAAGCTGTCATAGGATGGCATTAACATGCATTTTCTTCTGAATAATACATATCTGTGTCTAGGAAATCCTTCCCTTTAGCGGGGAACTCTTAAATTAACGCCAGTCTTAGGGGTTTTTGGAAGCAGGCGGCGTTGCCCACGGGTTTCTCCGTTTGTTTCCTCTGCTTCGGGTCCTCTCCCAGCCCCCTTCTCTCCGGGAGGTGTGCCCAAGGGGATAAAAGATAGAGGCCTTCTCAATTTTTATTTATTTATCCGTTTGTTTATTCCCTGCTTCCCTGGAACAAGGGCAGGCTTACCTGAACGTAACTCTACTCCGCTCCAGCGCTGGGTTTATGACGCCGGCCTTCCCAAGGGCCTCCTAACTTACGGCTTGCTTGTGTTACACCAATCCCCTTGATTTGTTATTTCAGCTGAGCAGCAGAAGGTCAAACTGTTCCTTTACAAGGAACTATAATTAAAACGCTTAAAGAGCCATCAAAATATATACATGATCTTTGTTTTATCTCCCCGCCCCGCCCGAATAAACCAAAGATATCCTTCCTTGCAGGTATATAGAAAGTATTGTTCGTCCTGCCTTTTGTGCAGAAGGCAGCGCCTCTCAAGGCTACCTCCGATTTCAAGATTTGCACCAGATATTTTTCAGGCTTGCTTGCTTGGTTGTTAGGAGGGGGGAGGCTTGAGTATTTTTTAAAAAAATAAAATAAAATCTTCATGCAGCAATTGCAGCTAGGCAGGATTGGGGATTTTCCTGACATTCTGACATTGCAACACCGCTTCTGTTTTTAAAAAATTTTATTTTTTATTTTTTAATGGTTAGCTGTTTAGCTCTCCATTTCCTTCTTTTGACATAGGGAACTGCTGGGAGATGGCTACACTAGCTGAATAACCAGCTTTATACTGAACTTCAAATAGGTAAACTGGCTTCATTAAAGAAAGTCACATGTTAGGAATGCTGCATAAACATAAAGGCACATACATACAAATACCCTGCCTCCAAAATATACACACTATGTTGGCTTTTATTTCTCTTCCTAGTCTAAGTGTGTGAGTCTACAGTATCCTAGTATCGCTGTTGATTTTTCAAAATAATACACTGATGCCCAGAGAGACTTCAAAGCATGTGGCTCCAGCTTGTATTGCCGTATAAAACCAGTCATTCGATATTTAGTGTATATACCTTCACTCAGTTCTCTGGAAAACTCAGCTTCCTTTGGCAAATTCAAATTCAACTCTCGAAGCCTGCATCACACCCCTTACAATTCCAGGACAGATCTGTCCAAATCAATGGGACTTTTGCTTTTGAATTAAGGTGGTGGGTTGCTTAGGTGTTGTATTTCTGGGGGGGGCTGCACTAAATGGTTTCCTGTCTGTTACTTACCCCCCCCCCCCAGATCTTCCTTACTAGCAAAATGAAATCTTGGTTTCTTTCCTCTCATAGGGAAACTAATAATGCCTTTGGCAAGCAGAATGCTACTGAGATTCATTTAGATGTTAAACCATTACAAGCATTACTGGGGGAAAGGAAAGTACTCCATCATGTTCAGTTTGTCCCTTTCTGAAGCACATTGTGTCAACTACCTTTAAGAGAGGCTGCGAAGTGTGAGAAATGTACTCTACATAAAGGAGAGGTAGTAGAGGTGAAGTAAGAAGAACACACAACCTTGGCTTTGCACCCATGGCAGGTACAAACATTTGCAGGGTGGGTGGGTGAATTTTCACCTCCTCTTTTGTCTGTATTTCTTCCACAACCTTCCTTACTCCTTTAAAATAAAATAAACAAAGCTTTCTGAGAAATTAAATTTGGGCTGGAATGCATCTCTGCCAGAGTTTGTCTGGGTAAGATAGCAAATGCAAACATTTCACATAATTTGGGGATGGGAGGGGTTATGTGCAAGACAAAAGAGAACGGTGGTACCAGAATGTTGATATGCATTGGCTGGTGGTTTGTCATGTCTGGTGTCTTTTGGAATCCCAGGTCAAGCCATGATGCCACCCTGAAAGTAAAAGATGGCGGCTGAAGGAAGGAGTATTCTTGATGTAGAAGAGAATCTGCATGGGAGGAAGGGAGGAGGGGACAGGAAGGAAGGAAAGCAAATTGAGGCCAGGGGTCTTCAAACTGGAGGAGAGAAGCTAGGGAAGAGAAACAGAAGGCCTTTCTCTAGAGGGAGCAACCTGCTTGCTTGCTTTACCTCCTTTAGAAGGAAAGCATTAGTGAGAACGAGGAAACCTCCACCACAGATTTCCTCCTTGATGGTTTCAGAGGACAGAGCCCCTCCGAAAGACCTTCCCTCGCTTCTTTGCAGTCTTTACTGAGATAAATTGGGTAGGTGAAAAGGCACTGAGACCTACTGCTAATGGTGGAAGGTGTCCTTAAAGGTCTGTCCTGGGAAGAGGTTTGGGGAAGCAGGGTGGAGGTTGCAGCCTACCCGTCATTCAATCGCGGGCGTCCTGCGGCCCTCTCTCACCACCTTTGGCGGGTTCCTGGCTCTTCTCCCTCCCCGATTCCATGGCGCCAAAACTCTCCCTACTAGACTGCCTCTTTCCTTGCAGGAGAGAAGCCCTTCAAGTGCGAGTTCGAAGGCTGCGAGCGACGCTTCGCCAACAGCAGCGACCGGAAAAAGCATTCCCACGTGCACACGAGCGACAAGCCCTACAACTGTAAAGTGCGAGGCTGCGACAAGTCGTACACGCACCCCAGTTCCTTGCGGAAACACATGAAAGTCCACTGCAAGTCCCCTCCTCCCAGCTCCGGCTACGAGTCGTCCACCCCGTCGCTGGTGTCCCCGTCGTCCGACTGCGGCCGGGAGCCTCCTCAGCCGCCGCCGCCACCTCCGCCGCCACCTCCTCCAGCTGCCGTGGCCTCCTCCACCACCACCCAGGCGGCAGCGAACCTGAGCGAATGGTACGTGTGTCAGAGCTCAGGGGCCGGCGGCATCCCGACTCCACCCAGTAACTCTCCGTCACCTCACCCGGGAGAGGCCGCTGCTTACACAAACTGTGAACCCCGGCCCAATTATTAAAGTCAATACGGTAGGACGGCCCGCCGCCGGCGAGACTGCATTATGTCCTTTTCGGGGGTGCTTTGGAACCTCGGCTCACCCCAGGCGAAGCATGGGTCGGAAGGCTGGTTTTTTTAGGGGAGGGGTGGAAATCGATCTCCGATCTGGGGATCAACCCCCCACCACCACCTTTCTCCTCCTCCTTCCTTCCCTTCCCCCGACCACCTTGATCAGTAATGCTGCACAGGCCATCGGAAAGAAAATAACACTGTAAAAATAGAATGTGTGTGTGTGTGTGTGTGTGTGTGTGTGTGTGTGTGTGTGTGTGTGTGTGTGTGTGTGTGTGTGTGTGTGTGTGTGTGTGTGTGTGTGTGTGTGTGTGTGTGTAAAAGAGAAAGAAAGAGCGAGAGCGAGAGACTGAAAGAGAAGACCCATCCACCTCGTTTCCTTATTTCTTTCCCAATTACCCTTTTGTATTTATTATGGTGCCAGAAACACAGGAAGGCAATTATCCCGCCACCACTTTCCATGCCCTTTCTTCTTCTACTACTTATTCTGATTTCTTTTTCACATTATGCCCAGACTTCTTCGGCCACCTCATTTCCGTTTGTTTCCAAAAGCCCCTGATTGAATTGAAACGTACTTTTCGTATCAAAGAACCAAAGTGTTTTGGTATGGATTTCTACCTATCTTGTTACGATCGTGGTGCTGGTACCTTGTGATAGTGTTTTCTCCCCCTGGACTATTTGGTTAGCCCAGGGTTTTTATTTTAATTGCCCCCCCTTCACCTCTTTTGATACTGTGTATGTGTGCTTGCTCTTTTTAAAAACAGAATATCAGTAACTATAAAAATATTATTTGTTAGCCCATTGTACACCAAGCGATCAATTAAATACTTTGATTAATTCACCATTTTAGTTGACATTTTGGACAAGAATCTTCTTTCTGCCTCCTCTTTCAACCAGTATATTCTCCCCACTTGTCACTAATAAAACAGGCCCAAGGGTGACTTAATGATTTATGGTACATTTTAATTTACACTAGCAATGGATTTGAATGCATAAACATATTCTCCTTTTCTCTCCCCCTCCACCCTCCCAGTGTTATTTCTGTTGAATTGTGAGTTGTTGTGATTCCTTAGTGGATGGAAGGTGAGATCCTTGTTAATTGGAGGGGGAGGGGAGTTGTTATGAGTGACGTCATGGTGCCAAGTTGCTTGGATTGTCCAAAAGGATTTATGAAGTTTTTCATTTCTCTGAGGCCATGATGTAAACCCAGTGGTGGACTTGTTTTCAAACGCACAATTGTTATGTAAAATAATAATTCAAAATTATTATTATTATTATTATTATTATTATTAATTTTTGTAATGGCAAAATAAAATGGTTTTAAAATCTTGAACATACCCAAAGGTCTCCAAGCCTATGGTTTTTAAGAAAGTGCATGTTAAGTGGATTTCTCTCATCCTTCAAAACTGAAAACTGAGAAGCAGTTGTGAAACAGGCATCGCTATTAGGAAGCTTAGATCACTTATCACAGATCTCAAAAGCATCACATGGAACCAAGTCCTTCCTATTTTAGAGGAAAAGTGAGCTCAAGTCCACTGGGCTGAATCCAATTGTTAACTCCAACTTGAGTGGACCTACTAAATGAGTGAGACATGCAAGGTCAACATTTATGTAAGACCCCCTTCATTCAGTAGGTCTACTTTTGCTGGGACTTACAACTTGAATTTGTCCAGCTGATGGGTTGAATGTGGTGGACGTCATAGATATGCTAAAAACAAACTTGGAAGGACTCCTTTACCCTACACCTCCATCTTTTCCAGAGTTTCTACTGGGCTTGTTCTATGTAGCTCTCCGGTCAACTATAACAAAAAATGTCTGGACATTTGTGCATGGCATTGCCAACAAATTCCTTTCCTTGTTGGTATGTGTGGCGCTGTACTCCCTGCTAGTCCAATGGGACATCCAACTCTGTATACTAGAATACTTACCTAGGAGGAAGGGGCTGTTCAGTTCTTTACTTTCCAACAGAAGAGATTCTATGGCCATAGAGGAAGGTGTGTTTCTCCACATGCCCTCCCTCCCGGAAAAGCACTCCCAGGAATCCCGTATTAATCTGCTTGAGAGCAAGCCCCATCGAGTTCCATGGGCCTTGCTCCCAGATCAGCAGCCACTGGAAGTCAGTCGAAAGGTAATCAAGACATGAACATCTGGTGGTGGCGATGGTCGGAATTAAAACCTAAAAGGAATACTCTGTGTTGGCTGTTGAATCCGTCTGAGCTGGGGAAGGAGAGACCTCGCCGGAACCCGAAGGTATGGCGGCCCTCTGCAAAAGGAGCCCAGGTGTCCACCTTGCCTGCAGTCGACTTCTCCCTGGCCTACGTCCTCCTTCACCTCCTGCCCTGGCGCCTTTTTCTTCTTGATTTCTTTCTTTGCCGGCTGGGTTTTGGGATGTGTAGGCTAATCACCTTTAATTTTTCATTTGCTTGTTACAGATGTCTATCCCGTTGCTCTCAAGGTAATCTAGAAAGAGGCAGCTGAAAAAGCCCCGCATCTTATGCCTTAGACATCAAAGCAGGCTCCCACAATGAAAGTATTTCTTCGCAACGGTGAATCTTCATGGTGAGTTAAGATTTCTATAGCAATAGGCAAGTCATATTTTAAAAGAGTGAAAAGCGAAGTCTGGAGCCCGTCTAGTCTTTTCACCAAGGACATAATATTTAGGTCTAACAGATTCCTCTCCCCTCGGCGCCTCCTCCCTCTCCCCGCAGCCCGGTCTTCTTAAAACACACACATGTACACAACTTCCCCCTTGGTTGTACGTGTGCTTGTGTACACACGGCATACATTTACAGGCAGGCCGTTGTGTTCCCCAGAGACGTCCAGAGCGCTTCGAATTTCCGGGGCAAGGAAGGAACGGAGAGGGTGTGGGGGGACCCCACGCGAATGGGGGTCTCTTGTTCCAGCCCACAATCAAAATGGATAAGAATGTCAGGAAGAAAAATGAGGCCGCTTGAATCGCCGCCCGTCACTTCACTTTTGTTCCTGTTCTTCTGCGCCCCGATCAGAGACCGGCCTTTTGGGATTTGATGGCGACTTTTCTAAAGGCGAGGAAATGGGTTTGAAGGAGGGAAAAGAAAAGGAGAAAGGCCTAATCAAGCTCGGCCTTGTTCAAAGGCTCTGATTTTAGGGCTGGAGGGCGGAGGAGGGGGGGCGGGTAGTCTGGGGTGAAAGTGTAAGCTTTATGGTGCATCAACATGCCACGTTAGGATCGCTATGGTAATGAGCGGAGCAATAGCAAGCCCTCTTGAAAAGGAGGCACACTCCATTCGAGACAGTCTATTAAGATACATTTGCGCTGACCTTTGGTTTCATGCTCGCTTAATACATTCAATCTGCTCTTCCTCGGAGATGGACTTCCTTCATCCTCGTCCCTTTGGCTCGCCTCGCTGGCTTTCCCTCGAAGGAGAGAGCTTTTGTTTGAAGCAGCTCGGGGCCGCTGCAATGAAGGGAGCGACGTGGGAGCGGGGCGGGAGGGCGGGTGGGGTGGTGGTGGTGGTGGTGGTGGCGGCGGCGGCGGCAACGGCCAAGAGAGCTACCCTTGTGGAAAGAAGCCTCTGCACCCACGGAAACCGAGGGAACGGCTTCCAAGCCAAAACGTTTAAGATCGGGACTATGCCTCTCTATAACAGAAGGCTTTTTTTTTTTTGCCCGAAGTAGCCCAAAAGACCTGGGTAGGATTACTCCCTATCAAGACAGTTGTGTTTTTGTGTATGTGGGGGGCGCGACCAGACTGAACTGCAACGCTTGTTTACCAGACCGCTCACCCAAGTGTTCTCTTCCCCTCACCTGGATCTTTGTGCGTGGGCGTGGGCGTGGGCGTGGGCGTGTTAGATAGTTCCCTGACATCTCCTTTGGACTTGGCTTGTTACTGAGTGCACCACTATTGGGGTGTTTCACACACCATTTATACCTAAATGTACAGACGCGTGTGCATGTGACTTTTTATGGCTTGGCCATCGATCTCAACCTCTGATTTGACGACGCTTGTAGTGAAAGCAGGAATGAACTAAAACGGGATGCCTTCTTTGTTTGCTAGGCTTTGGGGGTGGTGGTGGGAGGAAGTGTGATGGTTTGAATGCCTGGAATTACTCACGGAAACAAACAAGCAAACAAACAAACAATCATGAACTACAAAATAGATGGGGGGGGGAGAGAAAGAGAGAGAGAAGCCGCGGGCGATGGGCCACAGCCCAGGGAAAGTTAGAAATCCAGGTTCCAGTCATTGTCGTCTTGTTTATTTTATCCAAGTACCTCCCTGAATAGGGGAAAAATAAACATAGTAGGAAAAAAACACATTCAAACAGCCGAGTCATCTTTAGTGCTAGCTCTTGTGGCTGAATAAAAAAGGATGGTCCAATTTCTATTGAGCTGAGAAATCTTTGAAGTGGGGAGTTATTATCTGAGACATTCCCCTCCGTCTCCCTAACAACGCTGATGAAACGTAAAAAGGTTCTTTGTCAGCGATTTGTTCTCCCCTCCGTCAAACTCTTTTTGCCCCGTGAGCTGGGACCGTTTCTAAAGAGATGAAACCCAACTTCTTAAAAGATAACGTTGGGATGGAGACAGAAAACGTCCCAATGTCTGCAGTCAGAAGCCGAAGCCTCTCTAAGTCTGTCTGTCTGTCTCTCAGTTGGGTCGTGGTGGCTCCAGAGTTGGAAGGATGGGAGGAGGGGGAAAAGGAGGCGCACACACTCAGAGAGAGAATCCCCTCTCTCGTCCAAACTTCTCCCCTCTAAAGGAACTGCTGCCCTGGACTTCATCTTCAGAACACATTCATTTTAGTTCTGTCCAAGCCATTGTTCCCTGAAGAGAGTCCAGAACCTTGTGTACACCATCAGCTATTAACATCACGTCTAGAACTGCTGGGGCGCCCCACCACCCCATTACCCCAGTGTAATCAATCCACCAGTTTACCACAGGCTGGGCTCCTGTTAGTGCTGAAACTACCTATTAAAAACGGGTCTCTCGGTTGCAGTGCACTAAAACCGAGATACGTCGTCAGAACGATGGCTTCCATACGTTGCGGTGTTTATTGCCAAGGAGTGGGAAGAAAACTCACACCCGGCCCGCACGTGATCCTGTCAGTGGAGAAACACGACGGCCGACAAGTTGGAGACTGTCTTCGGGAACCGGGTGTTGAAGGGATCAAGCCACTGTTCACCGGATTTGGTCTTCCCTACCGTTCACCGCTCTGGCTCCATCGCAGCCAGTAGTGCCCGTGGGTAATCTTTGTCTCTGCCAAGTGCCAGTCTTACTGGATGGCAAACACTTTCCCCCCAGTGGATTACTGGCGGCGCAAGGTTGTTAAAATGGATAGGGGAAGGTTTGGGGGGTTTGTATTATAAATCCACTTGGGAAGGGCAATACACAGGAAACCCGAGATACAGCTTAGTTAAGAGGAAGGATTTTTCACTACGTTCCTAAACCGTTGCGTTAAAAATAACCTTACTGAGATCGATGGTAATAGCTTCGTTATAGGATTTCCAGTTGAAGTTTACTTTGAGATCCTAAAATATTCGAGAAGGGGGCGGGGGAGAGAGAGCTCCGTTAAAATAAGAGATGTACATGTACCTAAATAATTACCACGGGGATGAACAGTAGTTTGCCTTTGTCAGCATAAAAGATCTGCACACAGAAGGACATCTCTGTACAACTTGGTTTACAGAATCGTATTTAAGCAACAAGGAAGATTATTATTCAAAACTATCATTGTTCTGCCACTTATAGGTTCACTTTAAAGGTTCTTCGTTGGAATAGGATATTTGTACATATTCTGCATCATAGGACGTAACAATATTTATCAAGGTTCGGTGGTACTTTCTTTTTAAAAGCCACTGAAATTTTGTGTTAGTCCTTAAGAAAAGAAATCACATAAACAAAAACTGTGTCAGGTTGCCGAAGGAGTTTACTTGGGAATGAATGTAACCGAATTGATTGGAACTTATTTCTGGGTGGGCACGTGCGGTTTGCCACTGAAATCAACACAAGGGAATTGCCTAGTGTCATCATGTTGCCGGTTTATGCTTTTGCGTCTAATTTTATTCACTTTTCTAGTGCAACAGAATGGCAAGCATTGCAGCTGGAATATTAGAGATATGCTAATATTAAAACAACAACACAAAAATAAAAACAAATATTAGTAGAAAATGCATTAATATTTGAACAATTGTCTCAAGGAAGCATAGGTGTGGGTTTTAACTAAAGTGAGAAGTGTGAGAAATATGAATCTTGTTTTTGCCTTTGGGTTATTTTTTATAATTAATTTTGTGTTTTTGTTGTTTTACTCTTCTCTCTTTTGTCTTTACAACAGATTTTTTTTTGAAAACCAGGAGCCCACTGTCGTTTCATCGATAGGACGAAAAGGATAAATGATTATTTCAACTTAAGGCCACGAAAGCATTTTACTAGGGAAAGGATCATCACTTTTCACCCAAGTATTTTATTTTTATAAATATTTTCTAGAAGCATGACTTTTAAAACATAATGATGAAATTAATACCCCGACTAAAGGACCCTTCTTTTTATAGGAACAATTCATTAGCCCCACTACATTTTTTTCTCTCTCTCTCTCTCTCACTCTCCCCCCGCCCGTCTATGGAGCACTCCTGGCTGTGTTATATCGTATGCGTTTCGATGCACATGCGCATTGACGGAACAGAATCGCTTCAAAGCCTGTGCCTAACGGTGAGAAGACACTTGGGTTTCCTCTGTCTGAAAAATATAATCCGTGTATGGCCGGAGCAGCGAGTTCGCGGAAATGATTTGGAGTGACTCCTCCAGCAAATCCATGTGGGGTCAGGTCGCTTTGTTTCAATCCTAATCAGGTTCCTCCTCTAAAGTCCCAGAGATCCGTTTTTAAGTACTACGTGGAACCTCTGGCTGAATGGGGTGTCAGCCCTTTTAGTCTGGGATGGGAAGCCCTTTTTGCAACAGAGGATATTTGCTTCCGAGGAAACACAGCGAAGAGTACGCGCTTTAGCTTTGCTTTCAACCATCTCTTGTTGGGTTGTCTTTCTGACCTCCGGCTCAGACGTCTGCGGCGACAGAGAAGCGACGGTGGGGGCAGTAGGAAGGGCCAAAGGAGAGTTAAGACAACGCGGACTCGGGAACTAATGTCAAGGAAGCGTGGAAAATGTAGGCAGGATGCAAACAAACCGCTCCGTGATCCCTAATGAAAGAGAGATGCCCTGACGCATGACCGTCATGACACTGGGTTGTAATCCACAAGCAAACGAAGGTCCCCTCTGAAAAGGTGGGCTGAGCCTTGTGGGCATTTTGCCCCGGCCTTTCGGAGGCGGTCTTTCTCTTTTTTCATGGCCTAACTCTCCCGCCATCGCCCCCCCACTCCCATTTTGGAGGCTTTCCTCCCCCTGTTGCTCCCTAACATCGATCCCCAAGCAAGACTTGGCTTTGTGCGAAGACATTAATTCAAGACCATTCATTTCACCCAAAGGCCGCTTGTATCTTTAGGTGTGAATCAGGGGAGCTGCGCCCCGTTTCCGCTTTAGTATAGCAGAGGAGAGTCGGGGGCATGGTGGTGGTAGAGAGAGGAGGAGGAGGAGGAGGCGAGGAGAAGAAGAAAGCCTCAGTGTCTGTTCCTCTCCTTAACTGAAGCGCCCATCAAAAGGAATCGCCCGCGTTCCCAAGTAGAAGGGTAGGGCTCCGGTGGTAGCAAGCGATGGGGCATCTCCCACGCCTCTTTCTCTGCTTATGGAGAGAGTGAGAGACGAGAGTTGCGCCGAGGGAAGTGGGTGCGGATGTAGCCCTGGAAGTCCACACTGGCCCCTGTCGATACATTTCCACTTTCCGCCTACAGGGCTACCAATTTCTCGGGAACGGAAGTAGGCCACTCTTCATGACTTATGAATTTCAATCAAACCTACCTAAGGCACCTTTGATGTACAGACAGGATGCTCACATGTCTGGTTTATTGCCACGCCGATTATAAATCGATTCATGGTTGTTATGTTCGTGGATGGTGATGACGATCCACGATAATTTGGTCCCCCAATTCTAAACGCTCTGATTAGGGAGCGAACTTCGTTGAACGTGATTAAAGGTGTATAGGACTGAATAAGTTTGCTCTCTAACACTGTCTATAACCTCTAGGTCACAGACTATAAAACAGGACTGTTTCCCCAGGAGAAAGATCTACTGTACATAGTTCATTGTGCATTTGATGAAGTCACTCTGTGTTAGAAAGGTTTCTGCACATAATGCTGTGATATATTCTTTCCTACATTGACACCTTGATGTATCAGTATTGTTATTGTGATAGTCATGCTGCTCTTGTTGATATACTCATCGTTAGGGTCTTTGTTTTGTATCAGACCCAATCTTTTTTTTTTTTACTACACATTTTGAAGTAATGACACCTACTCTGAGTAGGGCTGAGACATGACTGGGTACAACTCTTTTAACAACTGAAGAAAGCAGTAACAGAAGCCAATAAGAGTCAAACTTACAGAATCAAAAGACATTTTAAAATATTATAACCACAGTTTCTGTTACACACACACACACACATGCATTCACAGGAGTCAGAAACGCTGGTATTTTCACTTCACAGTTCCTTAGGCCATGTGCTGACTTGCTTAAATCTGCTATCTATTGAGTTTCCTTTTGTGAATACAGTTTCCAAAATTTGGAGAACACCTATAGGGAGTTAAGTAGGGAACCTACTTTTCTTTCACCCACACATATGCAGACACATTCATTTAAAACCTAATTCTTGCTTTAGCTTCACGAATACTCTTATGCCGAAAGAAATCTTTTTTGAATTACAAAAGAAAACCAGCTGCCCATTGATGAATTAAAAATGTACCATTTTAGAGAGATGATAGATTTTGTTAGTTGCTTTGTATGCTTAAATGTACAACCAGTATCCACAACGATAAAAAATCTGCTAGGGATTTCCACAACGGTTTAAGAATCAGTTTAAGGGGTAGTGAGATTTTGGACTGTGCATTTATGGTAATGTATTAGTTTCTTTATAAAAGCAATAGCTGTGTAGTAGAAAAATCATACATACATACATACATACATACATACATACATACATACATACATACATACATACATACATACATACATACATACATACATACATACATACATACATACATACATACATACATATATTCCTGACCAACTCAATTCTAATCATGAAAGGCTGAAACTAGGTACAGTTCTTTTTATATATAAAACCACAAAAAATCACAGGTTAAATCCTCAAGTCTTACACCAGTACTTTTTGAAATGATGAGGGAAATTCGACCTACCCACCCCAAATCCTGCTATTTCCAAAAGGTAAAATCTTCCAAGGCAAGCAATAAACTATTAAACACTGTGCAATGACATGGACTTTCGGCTGAAACTTTCCAGGTAACTGCTTTTTAAAATGTCTGGTCCTCACAGTTGGAGACTCTTGAAATTCTATTTCCCCTTATGAATTGCACAAAGGTGTAATTTAGACTGCGATCCTGAACACACTTTGGAGAACTTGTTTGAATGCAGTGGGATTTTGTTCTGGATAAGGATGTAAAGGATGTTACTGTTAAGGCACCAATTAAATGGTGGGAATATTCTGTATTCTGTCATCTGTGCTATTTTTTTCTTATGGTTTATATCACTGGGGAACTTGATATATAACCTAATTAAGCAAGAGACTATTCTACTACAGTCACTTTCAGTGGAGATGTGTTGGTTTAAAGACGAGTACCTTTAGTGTGGTATAAATGTGAGATGGATTTTTAGATGCTCTGGCAAAAGGCTGCTCTTCATGTTATAAAACTGGGTCATCTTAATACTTTGCTAAATGTGTATCATATTGAAACTCAGAAAACAACTCCAGTAATAATTTCACCTGTATAAATAGCATTCATATTAATTGAACTATTCTGGATTAAATGCAGTTTAAACAACACACACACACACACACACACACACACACACACACACACACAATAGAAAAGAAGAAAATAATGGCACTTGTGTGTGTGTGTGTGCACACGTGCATGCACGCACACACGCACACACAAAAGTGCCATTATTTTCTTCTTTTCTATTTATTTACGAAACCTAAAATTTAGAAATATACAACATGTTAGTGCATTTATTGGCATTTCTACCATGATGCATATACTGTTCACCTGCAAAAACTATATTCTCCTCCTTTGGATAAAATGCTGTATTATCAAGAGTGATGACTTCATTTATATTAAGGTGTAAGTCACCTCTGATAAACCTGATCCATTGTTTCCAGTAACTGTATTTTTCTGCTCCTGAATATGATACATGTATGTGTTTGTGCACACAAGCATAAACATAAATATCTAAAGCATGAACATATATTTATGGTGACAGGAAGGGCAGGAAACACCAACATTTTAATAAGAACACAGGAGAACCACTTGGTTGGAATTTCTTGTCCAGAAAATGTCCAACATAAAAGTGTGTGTGGCATAAGGGAGGGGGAACAATTTCAGACAGTCTTTTAAGTGTGAAATATCATTTCATTGTATAAAGTTAAAAAGAGAGTCGGTAATCCAACTTCCGGAAAGCGCCCTGAATTATTTCAGCAGACTCTTTTAAAGGGGATTAGTAGGGGCTTTAGGCCTTCTGTTTTATTCAGTCTCTGATTTTATGTTATAATTACGAGATGTAAAGCCTCTTGAATTAGTATGCAGCCCATCGTCCAGACATTATGCAGGTGCTATTCTAATCATTCAGCTTTTTAATTAAGGGAGAGGTAAGAAAACAGAATAATAAAAACACTTTTGTGAGAGCTGAGAAAATGGTGAGCGACTGCATGAATGAAGCCTTTTATACCTTCCCCTGACAGGTCAGACACCAATTGCCTGACTTACGACCTTTTCTTGGGGAAACAAGGCTGAACAGCTTTCTCACCTTGTTCCCATTATATGGCTTTTATCCTCTTGGAGAACTTATGGAAATGCCCTTAAGATTCTTTCTTAAATTGGGGTGGGGGTGGGTCAGAGAAGCTGTAGATATTTCCATTCTAATGGATAGGTAGTTTATAAGAAATTACTTCCTCTCTAAATGTTCTCAAATGGGTGGACAGCGTGTGGATAAGTGATGGCCATAGACTAATTATTTGTCCTTTAAAAAGAGTTTGTGTGTAGACAGTCCTGGCATAACAGCGTTGCAGCAGTGGGGGTGATGCTATGGGGTAACACATTCTGGGGTTCAAAATCTAAAGTTTCTAAAACAGACCTCTGGTAGGTTTAATAGCTCCTGAGCTCTTTTTAAATGCATGACAGTCAATGTGGCATAATGGTTAGGTTACTAGCCTGGGTCATGGAAGATCCATGTTTTACCTCCACCCACAAGGAATCTTTGTAAGGCAGATTTTACAAGAGTCCAACAAGGATAAAGACAGATGGAGAGGAGAGCTCTGTATTCCACCAGGAGCAAATGGGAGGAAGGTTGTGGTACTCCTTAACCAAAATGAATAGCCTCTTCTAAGCGAAACCATTGATAAATAGTTTTATTTTCACTTCTTCATGTTACTAGTTACTACTACTTGCAACTGGGAAATGTCCATTAACAACGTGATTCTAGGCACGTTGGCTGAAAAGTCGGTAGCTCCAGACACTGGTAAGCGGGCAAAGGTTTGCAGTCCTTGGCTAATAGTGTACCCCAGTGGTTAGCAGATTAGACAGCTTGCTGCTCGATGAAGGAAGACAATTCAGCACCAAAGTCACCCTTCTTCAGCTAGTTCTCCTCTCCCTGTTCAACCTGCCCTGCAGGGTCCTTGAGAAGACCAAAAGACAGGAGGAGAGTCACTAAGAAAAGGGAGAGTGGAATATTAACACTGCCTCTGTAAGCATTCTTCCCTGCCACAGCAAATACAACCCAAGCTGGTTTATAAAAATGTCAAGTAATACTTTTGGTTGTTTTTCTATAACACCATAGTCCTTCTGGACTGGCTTCAGCTGAAAGCTGGCCTGGAAGACTTCGTTGTGTTAAAATCCCCACCCCCAAACCCCACACACCTTGTATTGGAGACATCCTGACAGAGCTTGCCACTGGGTTTCCAGCCTATTCCATTGGCCAAGTCCAATTTATGAGTTTAATGAAAGAAACGGCATCTGGGGCCATGATATCAGGCCATCATGCTCTTGGATTCTGAAGGCCTATTTTGGTTCTGTCAGCTCTCAAGTCCTGCTTAGAAGACTGGACCCTTTGAATCCATCTGGACCATTTCTGACCTGCTCCAGTCTTGAGCTTCTGCTGACCAGTCCTGAAGCAGAGGAATGCCCAGGAGGACTTAGCTTAGCTGGTGTGGCTTTTTTAAAGGAAAAGCCAAGCACATCTGTCTACAACCCAACCCTCACTGGGAAGAAGATCTCACCCTATGAGTATTTGCTCAGAAATCAGACCCAGGGACTTCAGCTGGGCTTACAGCTGGGAGGAAGCTATGGGACTGCAGCTAAAATCTGCCCATTAAGTATAGACTTCGTGGTGAATGCCACTGTAGTCAAGAAGATCAGCCAGAAACTGAATTGTCAAGCGGTTAAGTCAGGTCCAGGCGCTTCCGCTATTGATGGGTAAATGGCTCTTGCCCCATTAAATGGGTCCAAACTGACTCCTCTTATTTCCTTACGGACCTCGCTGATATTCCAATTGCTCAGATGTCACCTCAATCACACCTAGCCTCCTTTCGACTCCGCCCGTAGGCGTGTGGTCGAAGTCCACCTGCTCTTCAGCCCCATCTAGCCGTATAGATCAGGTCGCCTCTTCCGTGAGCTTCCCCGCTTGCTTCCTTCCTCTTCCTCCTCCTCCCGCAACTGAAGACCAACTTATGGTCGCTAATGATCATTGCAGAAGAGAGAAGAAAGACCAAATTTGCTCCCTTTCTTCTTTCTTTCTTTCTTTCTTTCTTTCTTTCTTTCTTTCTTTCTTTCTTTCTTTCTTTCTTTCTTTCTTTCTTTCTTTCTTTCTTTCTTTAAAATATTTCTAACCCGCCTTTCTCTCTGGAATGGTCCCAAGGTGGTCTTTCGACCCAATGGACTCTCCTCCGTGGCCCAGAGGAATCTCAAAAAGGATTGGGGGAGGGGGCAGAGGAGAAACGAAGGACGGGGGGGTAACAGACGTGGAAATCGGCTAGACTTTGGTGTACTGTATGCAAATATGGTGAAGCCGAGGGCGGTGAGACTTTTGGAAGTTGGCTATCTTTATTGAAAGGGGGAACTCTCCCCCCCTTTTCCCGTTTGCGCCTTTCATTTCCTGTCTCGGATCCACCTCCTGCCTCCTCGCTCCGCGCCTTGGGAGCAGAGTTCAGGAGCCTTAAAATGCATCAATTCGGAGCGGCTCTCGGACGGCTTCTTTTTTTTCTTTTCCGGGAGAACAATGCCAAGTATTAGGATATCAGGAGCTCTTCAAATGATCACGCGCTCAATTATTTTTGCTTTCACGGATGAGGAATCCTGGTTTCTCCCCCCTCCCTCCCCCCTTTCACACCCCCTTCCCCTCCCTCGCCGTCCTTCCAGTGTAAATCAAGCGCTTTAGTTATTAAGGCTAAGCGCTAATCTTCCAACAACCTCCACATAATGTGCCCGATGCGCCGCACCACTTCGCACCTGCATCCTGAATAGAGGCGCTTTTCAATGGAAGACACGCTTGTTGGCCTTGCTCTCCAAAGAAGTTGTCTGAATAAGTCAGGCTCGCTGAATTCCCAGATTCGCTTTCTCTTGCTCTCCTTTGATCAGGGAAAATGGCTCCTAATTTGTCCTCTTTTTTTCCTTCTCGCATTGTAACATCGTTTTGAAGTCTCTTTCTTTCTTTCTTTCTCTCCCTCACTTTCTTTAAATATGGAGAGTGGGGGTTTCCAAACCATATCTTTATTGTTATTTTTTTTATTAAAAAAGAATGCAGTGCCCCCCAGAGGGGGGGGACAAACAAAAGAAAACACAAACTAATCCAAAACTTGACTTGCTTCATCCGATTGGAGTTACCCGTTCTAAAGGTCTGTCAATGCCCGCCTGAATAAACAGATAAATAATCCATAGATGGGCAGACAGAGGTAGAGATAGGCACTGCCCCCCCCCCTTCGTATTGCTATTTGGTGGGCGGGAAGAAGGAAATCCCGTTTCTCTCCGTTTGAATTCAATAGAAACAAGGCCAGACCTTAACATCATTATCAGCTAGAGGAAGCAGGAAAGTCTGATCATCAATCCTGAATTCGGGCTTTTAAAAGCAGTTACTTTGGTGGTCGACTGATACTGGGGGAAGGGGGGAGGGCTGAATGTTGGCCATGTATTTGTAACCATACATTGCAGGTACAGACGTGCACAGAGGTAAAGGACACACGTGTGCTCAAAAGGCAAGTGCAGCACGAATTCAAGTGACTCCTAAACTGTTTGGCTTATAATAATAATAATAATAATAATAATAATAATAATAATAATAATAATAATAATAATAATAATAATAATAATAATAATAATAATAATCTGATTGACGGCAAGAGATTCACTGTAACGTCAACGCTGCGATCCTGTATACTCTTCCCTGAGAATGAGCGCTATGGAAGCAAACCAGGCTTCTTTCTGAGCAGAAATACGATTTTTACGCTGCAGTCTTGTTTGAAAAACACAATAGGAAAGGAAGTAGAGGCTTTCATCCTATTCACATCTACTTGGGAGTAAATTCCGTTGTCCTCTCTAGAACCAAAGAGGCTCCTCCGAACACAATTATTTCCCCATGATTAGGTGCAGCCTCCGGTTCCTTTTCTGATTAAGAGAAAGGTTTCCTCCCAAGTAGAGGTGAAATATGAGGGAACCGGTAGGTTTATTTGCATGTTTATGTGCCTGCACTTGAAGCCGGCAAAGGGGATGTTACCATTCATTACATTAAGATAGTCATGTTTGTTTACTTTCCTCTAAATAACACCTATTCCCAAGGTGGGAAACAATTACAGCTTAACAATACACGCAGAATCAGAGCAGAGGAATACAAAAGTGAAGAGCAAAAAAACAAACAAAAAAACAAGTAGATACCCAGCAGCCAGCTGCTGCCAACTGTACCGCCCTATCCCCCTAACTGTATCTGTTCTTGTGTGATGTATGCATCTCAAAAAAAAGTCTAAATGCAATTGCCTCTCCCACCGAGAGTAGACCCCATCAACAATATTTGTGTAAGCCCTATTTGTTCAGTGGGTCTATTCTAACTGACGCTACCAGGTGTGTGTGTATAATGGAAGAGTCAGTTAGATTATCTATCTATCTATCTATCTATCTATCTATCTATCTATCTATCTATCTATCTATCTATCTATCTATCTATCTATCTATCTATCTATCTATCTATCTATCTATCTATCTATCTATCTATCAAAAGGGTCACATGAGCAAGTGGAAGGCATTTGAATTTTGCTTTGGGGAGGCACGCAGGCACACACGCGCGCACACACACACAAACACACACACTTTCTAGGGAAGAGGGGAACAAGCTTCTGGCAGTCTTGCCCACCCTCTAAGGTTCGCTGGTTTGTGGAAGGGAATGGAGACGGTGGATTTCCAGGAGAAGGAAATCAGTGGTACCTACAGGGATCGGATGGAGCAGGGGCGGTGTGCCTAGGTAGGTTTCATTAATCATGAATCAGGGCCCTTTCACGCCAGCGCCCTTTTATGGCATGTACCCATTGGAGGTGGAATATGTTCAAAACGCTGCTCTTCGTGGCTGTTAATCGGCTTGGGGGCACCGAAAATCTCACCATACGTTGGCATTAGGATGGCTTAACACAACTCCATGTCCCCTCCCCGCCGCCACACCGCATTTTGGGTTCTGTTTAGAAGATAGTTCTGGACCCTTTTCTCTCCACAGACCCTCAGATCCCCTTACCTCGTCTCTCCCCACATTCACCTTCCCAGCCCCCCAGCCCCACTACGGGCTGCCTCTCTAAGCACCGAGCGGCTGTTTCCTGACATCACGGTAGGCTTGGGCTAATAGAAAAGCCAACATCTCGCTCCCCCTCTCTCCCCCCCCCCACTCCGCCAAGACAGTTTAAAACACTTTGATGTCTTGCCAAGAAATACACTTCCTTCAAAGAGGCATGTCAACATTTGTTTTTCCCATTAAACGGCGTTTAGTTGCCCCTGGAAGAGGAAAGTGGGGGTGGGGTGTGGGAGAAAGAGCGCGAAAAGGCCACTTCTTAATTCGATGTAGGACAACCGCGGGGGATCTAAGGCGAAATAACGGCGAAAGCGATAGACACAAATAACTAAATTACCAAAACGTTAGTCTATCGGCGAGCTTCATTAATATGTAACAGACTCCCCAGTTAATCTCCAAAAGCCCGTGTTCCCCCCTCTAAAATAGCACTCGGGGAGGAATTGTCCAAGAGATCAATCACTGCTAATGCAAGAAGGTTTACTGCGGGCGGGGGTTTGTGGGGGGTGGGGGAAAAGAAGCTATTTACACCTTCAAATAGACGCTTTTGAGATTTAAAAGTAAGGGTAATATATCACCAAGAATAAATGATTATGAATTGGTAAACGTTCCCTCCAGCCATTAACTTTGCCACGAGATTTATCATTTCGGGGTGTTTTCTCCCCCCCCCCCCTCACAGACATAAACACCCTTTCCCTTTAAAAACCATCAGGCTGTTTGGGAAAGAGAAGCATGACGGATTTTTATTTATTTATCTATTTTTTTATTTATTTTCAAAGGCCACCGCGGGAAAGTATTCTTTTTTCATATACTAGAAACTCATCAAACGCTGGTCATTCAGAAAAGAAGCCGGGCCACCCTCTAGATTGCGGCCGCGCAGGAGACAATGTGGTCCTTTCACCGGTCATTGGATGCCGAGCGATTGGCCAGCCCAGCCGAGCTGACAGGTGTCGTCGTCCAAAGCAATCGCGGCTTAGAAGTGACGAACGTGGACTACCTTGGCGGAGGAGGGACCATCCAGTGGGCAGTTCTTCGGCTCAGGCTCAGGCGAAAACGAAAGGCTGAGAGATGCTCACGAGCTGAAGCGAAGTTTCGCCCGAGGTCTTGCAAAGAGAAAACCCTGCTGCTCCTCTCGGATCCTCTCTCCCTCTCTAACTCAGAGCCTCTCTTTATTCGAGTCAGTGGTGGAGCGGAACCTCCTGGTCCCGTGGAAATGTAGGTTCCAGGTATCTGCTGGAAATGCAGGTTCTCATCGGTCTTCACACCCACCACAAAGGTGAGTGGGAGAACTCAGAATGCGGAATCAGCAGGAATGAACAACTGAAAAGCAGGTGTTTTGTAAAGATAATGAGTCTTAATTGTCCATTGGAGACTGACCCATCCTCAGAGTTGCAAGATAGCTCACAACACTATGCTAAACTCAGATGGAAAAGGCAAGCCTATGGGGAAAACGGATGATGACCTCCTTGCTACTCAGAAAGTCCCAGAATTTGTACCTCATAAGCCCTGAGTCCATTATGCCACTGATATCTCCACCCTCCAATTTCTAAAGTCTCCTTATTAGACTAAATCAGCTAGGAATGCCCTTCCTTTAACCTCAAATGCTTTCAGTTCCAGCCTCTGGAACCCCCCCCCCCATAAAATACAGGTGGACAAAGGGCAGATTAGGATTGACTGCCTGTTACTATTTCCCAACAATTTAATAATAGAAAATTAACCCCTGCCCTTTCTAAATTATTCTTCTGATTGGGTTGACCAGTAATGCCTTATTTGTTTGTGAAAAGGCTATGAATGCAATTGAGTTATTCAATTTAAAGCAACTTACTATAGGTTTTCAATCATTTCCAAGAGTATGGCTGTATAGTATATGCTTACATCTGTTGAGCATTCTTTGAGAGAGATGAGCCACCACTTGCACACAATATGAATCTCAGAAACTTGATGCCCATCTAAAGGGCTATGGTTGGAAGTAGGGTAGTTAGTACAGGAAGAAATGTTCAATAAAGAAATGCCAACCAAATGGGAATGCCAAACCTTGGAGGAAATTACACCCACATCAAACTACCCACACCACTGCCAATTTATTCCACAGAAACACATTGAGTTTTCAGTGGTCTGGCTGAAGCCATTTCCAGATGGACTATCTTACTGATCTGCAGTCTGCTGCAATGAGGTCTTTTGCTGCTTTAAAGATTAACAAGTTTCATCTGTCATAAGCTTTCCTGGAGTACATGTCACTTGCTGGAATGTGGCTGCTTTGGGAGAGATGGAATCAGTTGACCCTCTAAAATGCATGTTTCCCCTTCAGCTGGTGATCCACAGTCTCATGCATAAAAAAAGCACAATATAAAAACAGTCAAACTTCAAAAATAATGAGGGAATATTTAAATGAGACTGATGTTACTGCCACTTAGTCCTTGCTGGTCAAATGTCCATAGGCCTTTGTCGTCCTCAAAATGAAGTATACAAGCGTATAATGTAGCCATCCCTGAGTAGCTAATGACAAGTTTATACATCATACAAACAAAAACCCTTCCCCTTGCCAAGTCAAGACGTAGAAGGAGTAAACCATTTGTACCCTTCAGATATTGTAGGACTACAACCCCCTTCATCCCAGTCACCACAGCTAATGATGTATTGATGGGAACTGTAGCTCAGCAATACCACCAGGGCATAAGGGGTCCACAACTGCTCAAAAGAAACACTTGGCCCATCACAGCTTCTGGTGGAGTCCTCTGTGCTCAATCTGTCTATCTTTTGTTCATGAGCATTTTAGAGGCAAAACATTTTATGAGCCCATGCTCTGTAGGAAGCCCTGTGGCAGTGATGGCAAACCTTTTAGAAACCGAGTGCCCAAACTGTGATTCAAAACCCACTAATTTTTCGCAAAGTGCCAATACAGCCATTTAGTCTGAATACAGGTAGCTGTGAAGGGGCGATGTCAGGTGCCCACAGAAAGGGCTCTGAGTGCCAAATGCATGCCATAGCTTCTCCAACACTGCCCTATGGTGTTAAGTAATCCTAACGGAAGTGAGGTCACCGAGCTAAGAACTAGAGAACTGAGGTTGAAACTTTTCCTCCCATCCTGTGCACACCTTTGTTGGAAAGCAGTTCCACTTGGATCCATGACTCAGAACAAATGAAAGGGGGAGCCAGGTGTTAGCTAAGAGTCATGGAAATATTGGGAGGAGGGAGCATAGAGAGGTCAACTCCAGTTCAGTTTGCCATAAGGAAATCAACTCCTGGTGACAAATTGCTTGAAAGATCCATTTCTGACAGGGAAAGGAGCAGGTTTTCCTATAGTGTTTCTCCCCAAGTTAAAACTTGGGTGGGATGTTGATGGCAGGTAGTTCAAAAGCCTACCTCTCTGGAAGGAAGCCCTTATAAACTTGGAGGAATTTCAGTGGAGTTCCTTTTTTTAAATAAGGCCTGGGTGTGTGTGGAATCACTTGATACTTTCCACTCAGGCCAAAACTGAGGTTCAACACAGCTTCTCCCCCCCCTCCAACCCTTATAAATCAGATTCCTATTGTGGCAGGCTTTGGTGGTTACAGATTTAATAGATGTGGTGAAAAGGAGGTGCTGGCACTGCATCTCCCTCCCTAGGTAGCAAGATCAGTTGGAAGCTTCCATTCATCCCCCCCCAATCATGTGTGGTTGAAGGAGTCGCAAGATTCTGTAATAAAACAATTTTATGGACTTGCTGAGATTCCCCTATATATTCTGACTCAAGGGGAAAATGCTGGAGAGAGAAGGGAGAGAAGGAGATCTTGAGCTGACAATTGTTTAGTTAAGCACAGCACTTGGGCTTCATCTGTTCACATTTATGGAAAAGGTAAATTTTAATAACCTAAGGTTGCAGTCATATGGACGCTTACTTAGGCGGAAGCATCCTTGAATATGGTGGGGGATTGTTTCATGGTCCTATCAGGCTGGATGGCTCAGTGAATTAGGTAGCTGGCTGCTGAGCCAGAGGTTGGGAGTTCAATTCCACACTGTGCCTCTTGTGAGTAGATCCAGTCAAACGGCACTATTCCAGGATGCCCCCAGAAAGAAGGAATAATAAAGCACTTCTGAGTATCTTCTGGCCAGAAAACACTGAAAGGTTTTGCCTTAAGTTAGAACTGACTTGATAGCATGCAATTTATCATTCATTATTCATTTGAATGTGGGGTGCCCAGAATTAAAGCCATGGTGTCCAGGGAAAAGACCTTTGTATGAAACTGAAGCAGCAGAGATGCCAAGGGAGATCTGGTGTTGATGTTCAGAAAGATATAGGGGACCTTTTTTGTGCTGGGAGAAAGATCCATGGCCAGACCCCTGGTGTGTATTGATTCAACATTCCTGGGTCATAACCTCAGGAGGTACAGCACTCCTCCAAGCCCCTGGGCACTGTACCTTTGCCCTCTCTTCCTAACTCTGGCTTTAAGTGAAGTGAGGACATACCAGGAGTTACATAAGAACTCGTGGGTGTACTCCCTGAACCATGGATGTGGGTTTTAAAGCTTTCCATATCCTCAGTAGTACATGCACATGTCTTTTGAAGTCCACATCTCCAGTTTGATTGAACCCTCATAGATTCCCTAGAAATCTCAGGAAAAAAATATGATCACTTTGTAAACCAGATCTCTCTGGTTCACACATCACCCTGTTTTTGCAGTCTTTTCCAGCCTTGGCCTCTTCAGACAATGCCCTTTATCCTCAACCACCAAGATAATACACCTGTGAAAGACAAGAGTGTGGAAAAGCCAGGTTTGTGTGTGAATGACTATAACCGCCCAGAGTGATATTTGGTCAGATGGTGGGGTAAATAAATAAATAAATAAATAAATAAATAAATAAATAAATAAATAAATAAATAAATGTTTGGTTCCTGCTTTTGGAGAGAGGGCACATTCCATTCCACAACCAAGCTGGGGTGTAATATCAAAGCCTCTCCAAAGATTCATAATATTGCCATTTAAAAAGAAATCTGACTTTTCTAGGCTTCTCCATGTTGTATGCATTTCTGTAATTGCTTGGCACTGTTTTCCAGAGATGACATCCCGAAAATGTGTCATAGTAAATTACCTTTGTAATAAAATGTAAAAAAATGCAAATAGCTGTTGTCTTTATTACGTTTTAAACCATTGGTTTATCTGCACTATTTCACTTGTCAGTCGCACAATATGTCGGGGGAGAGGCCAAGGCACAGTTTGAGAGCAGATAGATGGGACCTCGTGTGTAATCTTGCAGGCATCTACCGTTTGGGTCATTTCCTCATCTCCCGCAGAAAAGACATTATCCCGCTCATATTTACATACTTTTCAATATTTGTCAAACAATCATAAATTATAAATTAATGAAATATTCGACAGTCTTCAGAGATCATCCTAATGAAGGCATTTACCTTTTCAGCGATTCGGAGGCGCATCTTGATCAGGTTTAATGACATTTCGACTGGCACGGTTTATTAGGCTTGATTAGATTTGGCCTTCTCTCCTGCTGTCATTTCAGATGTCTCTACATAAACATCACCTGCTTCAGGTACAAGAACAAGCGGACTCTTGTTTTCTTTCATATATTTTTTAAAAATAACCATAATCAAATCTTGGGCTTGGGGCTTGGGGCTTGGAAATCTTTTGAAAACCCGAAATGCCGTTCTGTTTGATTTGCTTTGTTCTCGGGACTGTAAAGACCAAGAGAGTTTGCCGGGTAGTGAGTATTCTCCCTGGAGCCAATTGGGGTCCGGCGTCCATTTTGTCCGCACGGGCAACCGCCTGTTCTGAGTGGGCTTCCTTGGCGCCTGAATTAACAGGGTCTCCACGCACCCCCAAAACCGAAGTTTCTGATTCACTGGGGTCTTCCCTCAATAAGCAAACATTAGGAAGGGGCAGCAGATCCCAACCTCAAGAAAGAAATGTGAACAGTTAGAACAGAAATGAGGTGAAACAAACAGGACGTGATCTTTGGGATTACTGGAAGGTGAGAGGAACAGGCCCTAAAAGGAAAGTTCATCTTACCACCCCAATGCCCCCATTAGGCGTTTGTGCCAGAGAAATGCCCAAATACGAGATACTCCCATTTGATTCTTCCATCTGATTATGATGAGGACGACGACCACGAATGAACCTTTTTGCCTTCCCAGCATAAATCTGTTTTGACCCAGCATAAAGATAACTTGCATTATGGAATTAGTGTAATGCTTGTGTGATGCCCTTTTCACTGCACCACCAAATTTTAATTGGACCATTAATTCTGTATCAAAAATAAAATAAGTTTCTCGCCGCAGACAACAGAACGGTTTGTTGTAAACCGCCCTGAGTCCCCTTTGGGGAAATAGGTGCGGTATATAAATGTGAAAATAAATAAAAATAAAAATAAGGCCGCAGAGACGTGGCCACAGGAAATCCGGAGGGCAAACCGACCACATTTTGTCCACGACCCAATGCACAATGATGGGCGTAGGCGTCCGAGAACGTTACGAGGGTTCCTTATTGAGGCAAGCAGATGCAGGGGTTGTGTCCCAAAGGGCACCGTTTACAATCCGACCCTCCGGAGGGTTCCCTCCATTCCCTCCAGTGGGAATGCGGCGCCCTTTCTACGAGGAGCCCTGAAGTCAAAGTCCGTGCGGGTGCTTGCAGGACACAGCCGTTGATATGGGAGAAACGCGCAGAAAGCCCGGCCCTGAGAAAGAGCCTGAGCCGTTTGCTCGCTCAGGCTCAGCCTAAGCGGCCGGTCTCGACGGATCCCCTGCCTTCCTTGCAGGGCCTCTCAGGAAAGCGTCTTGAGTGCCACACAAATCCCCAGCCTAAACTGGGATGGGGTTGGGGTTGGGGTGGAGGGGTGGGGAGGAGGCCCAACGCTTTGGTTCTGAAATGTAGGCTGCCACGGGGAACGGCAGCGATCGCCGAGGTAGCCCATTCCGTTTCCCCTCTATTCCCTCGCAGGGCCATAATCGAATTTCGTCATTTGGTAATTGAATTGGTAAATTTCATAAGCCAGGCCTGGGACACGGGATCCCTGCCGCGCGGGTAACCCCACAATCCCTTGCGCGCTCTGGCACACCAGGAGAGAGCTGCGCCGTCCTCTCTCTTCCCCCACCTCAGCCCCCCCCCCCGCCGCCGCCGCCGCCTTGGGAAAGGAGGTGACCTAGTACAGTAGCTTCTTTGGATGGAGTCAGGGTCCTTCTTTGTCTTCTTCTCATTCCATTATTAATTCTTATTGAAGCCGGGGGAACGAGCAGGTGGGGTAGGAGTGGCTGCGGAAGACGAAGAACCGCTTTCTTGGCTGGCCCTAAGCGGGTCTCAAATCGAAGAGGTGGCTCAGCCCAGCTTGCTCCCAGTCAAAGTGATCGCTCGGCAGGGCCAAGAACACGGCGGAGGTGGAGGGGTTACTAGCAGGAAGGGACTCCGTATCTCCAGCCTGGGAGGCCGCGACCGCCCATTAGCCTTTGCACTTTATAAAATATACATCGCGAAATGAAGCTGGAAGCCATTAAAGGGCACGCCAAGAAGCTATAAAATTGTTTGCAGAGACTTCCAAATATTTCCAAACAACAGTTTTTAAAAGCACAATGGAGAGTTATTAAAGCGCTTGTTGGTAAAGCGAGCATGTGTTCTGCAATCATCAAAAATTGATACGTACCGCCAGTAAAGTAATTATGCACCATCCTGAGGATAGGAGAACAGTGCATTGTTAATCCACTTGCACACCCGTTGGCTTGCAGCATCAGGCTGCAAATAGCTTAATTAAGTCTACACGTGGAATATCACCATATTGTTACATTGCATTATGCACACTATATCTCAATTTATTGGGACAATTAATGCTAGTGATAGACCTCAGGCAGGAAATATGAGCTGCGGAGCCCTCAAGTTGCAAGCGGCTGGCTTTTACTAGAGACGGGATTAAGGAGGCAAAGAGAGACCAAACCCATAAGGCAGCCTTAATGCCAACGTCCCAAATATAAACCTTGTCTATGTTTAGCTAGTACTGTATAAGACTTGTAATAGGCCTCTGAGAACCATTTCCGTTTCCTGTTCTAAGGGCTTTGCGGAATGAGGCTACTTCCTTTTACAAGGCTACCACAGAGTAATTGGCAGCCGTTGGGTCCTAGGATAGAGGGGCGTAGCAATACCCAAGCCAAACTGGAGAAAAGCTTGAGACCGCAACCTCAGAGGACGCAAGCCAACTCACACAGACATGTACCGCCAATCTGGTGCGCATTTGTTTTCCTGCGCGATCCATGAAAGGTCTGTGCTAAGCCCGTAAAAGTGAGGTTTTCTCTAGGAAAGCTTGGAGTTTGTTTGATTTTTTTAAGTGGCCCCATTAAAAGCACCTCTGGCGCTTACATTGGTGCAATCTTCGGGGAGCACGGGCCTTTTTCCTTGTTCTCACCGATGGAGCAGTTGTTCGCCGGTAGCTTAGAGCGGTCGGTTGAGTTTGCCTTTCCACAAACCAATTGCTTAGGTAGTTGAAATCACAGGCAGTCCCAGCCATCTTCCAGTAATTTTTCTTCATTGTTCTTAGATTGTATTTATGTTTCAGAATCAATGGATTCATTCCGATCCCATATTTGGGGAAATTCCTTTGAACTGTGTGATATTTGCTTTCCCTTAGATGCCTTTAGGACTGGATCTTTGTTTCACATAAATATAGAGCTGCAGCTGAAGTGTCTAACGGACCAGGGCTGTCAAGTTCAAAGGGCGCTAAGAGCAAGCTACAGAGCATTTTAGACTGTAAACCCTTAGTGGGCATGGACTTACCCTGTCAGACCATCCTGCTGTTCGCTATTCATTAGCGTGGCGCTCTATAGGCGCCGAATAAATCTTACAGTAATAGGCAAGGACGCCTGAAACAAAACCAATGTCTGGGAAAGAAGCAAAGAAATATAAGAAATATTAACCTTTTTATATAATTCCAGAGCTTGAACACCTTCACACCAACTGAGACTGAGCTCAATAAAAGCTATTGTCTTTCCATCTTTGCCTCTTTTTTCTTCCCAGTGAAGCACCTAGCGAGAAACCCGAGATCCACTGTTGACAGTATCATGCCCTGCGCATAACCTTGCAGGGCCTGCATCAATGATCCAGCTAAATCGCCTGCTTAGTCTCTCTCTCTCAACCTTTAAACTTGACTCGTGTATTGAAGAAGGGCACGCTGGGCTGCTCAGGAGCGCAGTGGAAGTCTATCGGTTAGAGTAAGGCAGCTGCGAAACTCATCTACGCCTCTCCCTTTGAAAACAAGACTTCTCAGTGTCTAAAGAACATGCTTCCAATGAGAATTTCTTCTGATTTAGATAACAGAGTTTCTAGGATTTTGTTTGTTACATTTTGTTTTAGAAACAGGGTGGTGGCTCAGAGATTCACCTTTTAAGGAATCATGGGCTGGAAAAGACATCTCAGAATTTCTGCATATATCTATCTGATCTATCTACAGATTTATATGACATTTCTATATGTGTTACAAAAAAGCCCTAGAGCCAGGAATGTCATGCTAGTGATGAGATCTTGATCTGGTTCATTCACCACAGTGATCGCAGGGTTGCCAAGCGCAAGTCAGATGAATGTAAAGCCAGAAAAATGAATTTTACAATAAACAGGACAACCTATACTAGGGTCCATCGTGTCCAGTGCTAGTCTTACAGTCCACAATGTCTGTGACTCCAGTACAACACACACATTTTTAAAGTGATTGCTTTTCTCCACTAAATTCCCCAGTTCAGACTTCAGGCTAACTTCTCTGAGCCATTTACTTGGAAGCAAGTGCTAACACTTTTGGTATATTGAAAATTTCTGCCTCATCAAAGAGCAAGCAGGGAATGACTGTAGGTTGACGGTCTCCTTGCCTTCCCCTCTGTTTAACAGTGAAACACAGCCTTTCTCCTTAGAAACAAAATTATAAATCCATATATCAGTGTGCGTTGTGAATATTCCACTCCTTTCGCAAAAAATGGAAGCACAGCTCAGATCTATTAACATCCCAGCCATCAATGTGGGTCGACTCGGAAGTAAGACCTTCTGAATTAAATGGGAATTATTTCTAGCTAATTTTGCAAAGGGCAGTGGTGATTCTGTACATGAAAATATGCATATATTTCTATTGTCATCTGAAGAAAGATCTGCTTGATTGTATATTATCCATTCTGGCTATTTTCTTCTATTTTAGGAGTGTACCCTTAATTTGTCTTATCAGTGAAAAATAAACACTGGAAATAAACACTGATGCCTAACAAGGTTATGGATCAATTTTTATACTATGTGAAGTCCTGCCAAAGTCATGTTTAAAAGTGCAAAGTAATGCATGTATTTACATAAATATATATGATATGCATACATACCAATAGTAAGTACTTTATAGTTAAACATATTATTTGAATATTTAAAAGAGTTCTTGGAAATTTGATAGTTCAAGTGTATAGGAGGTCTGAGATAAAAAAAAATTCTACTTACTACCCACTCTATTTCCCCCTATTTGGGTTATAAGAGATAAATGGAAAAGAAAACTTATTTGGTATGCTAACATTCCTTCCATACTTTACCTAAAGTTCTGTATGGAGGTGTTCAACAGGTTACAATGGAAGCATCAATAGTTTGCCTTAATAGGAATTAAAGGGGCTTAGGAGAGTACAGTTTATAGATGAGGATTGCTAGGAAAATGGGAAACCAGACTTGATCTGTTGTGTTAAACAAGTGATGGACCTGACTTGCAGATTACATTCTGAGTTTTCTTTATTGGTGGTGGGTGGTGGTGGGGACAATCTGCTTATTGCCACCATATTGCTGATTTCACACTACAGGTGGCTCAGCTTTATATTTCATAGTTTATTGGGGACATTTGTATTGTCAGAATGAAATGTATTTTTTATTAAGCAACTACTCAAAATAATTGCTTACGCTTAACATTATTATTATTATTTGTTTACCAATGTATTATGAAAATAACCTTCATTTTGCGGGTGGTTGTGGAAGGGGTTTAACTTATTTCCATGAAATTAAACAGCACATTTAGTTTCTAGGACAGCAACTTCAAAAATATGTAGTTGTTCTTCTCAGATTACATATGCTTGAGAGAGAGAGAGAAAACACTCACTTCGTTTCCAGTCACTTCGTTTTTAATGTTTTAAAAAACATATTCCCTTTCATTGTTCCTTAGGGTTTCTGGGTTTTTTCTTTTTTCTTTTTGGGCAGTGCTTTGTTGTTGTTGTTGTTGTTGTTGTTTGTTCTTTCCAGCATGCAACCAAAACGTGGAAAGGTTTCATTCCAGAATAGGTGGAGGTGGGGTGTGTGAGGAGGGGGAATCAAATGGCGCACCATATGTTTTCCTTCCTATGCCAGGATATTTTATGAAACTGAACTGGCAAAGAGGACCAACTCCTTTTTAGAGGCAAACCCAGAGCCCAATTAAAGCAATGAAAAAAAAACCCTCAAGTGAAACTACTGGCTCCCTTTGTGACTTCATTAGTACAGGTTTACAAGTGGACTGAATTAGCCAGGGGACCACATCCAGTAGGTAAAAACAAATGAAAACGAAAATGGAGGTGACATGCAAATATAAAGGAATTAAGAGTACCTTGTGGGCACAGAAAGGTATAGAATTAACAGGCAAAGACAATTAATATGCGCTGAGCAGTTTACCTGATCTTAAAGCATGTCTTCCATGTCTCAAATTAATCTGGTAGGATCCAGCCAAAGTTAAGTGCATTTATATTCTACCATTTTCCTTGAGCGGCATGAAATGCATGTTCACTTCTCCCACTGAAGTATATGGTCAAAAAAAATTCTTAATGTACAGCTCTTCTTATATAAAGTTGTACATTAGTTGATAGTCTACCTCATATTCACAACACTTAATGTGTCAACTAAAACATCCCCTTTTCTTAAGGGGGTCATTGTTCATATCCCAATGAATTAATTAATGTGCGATTCATACCCCGGCCCTCCATATTCAGAGTGAGTCTCTACAATTTCTTCCGAACAACATCACCGTCAGATGCAGGAACAAATTTACGAAACAAGGTATTCACACGTGGTCTACCAAGATTTATGCCAGTAGACACAAACGCCCCCAGCCACTTGGCATCAAGGAGGAACAGGTACTTTCGTAAATGCCGTAACTTTTGGGGGATCCCCACTTTCCTTTTCAACAGGATCGCAATGCACAGGTGTAAAAGAATTGGAGACACCTACCGTAAGTGAAGGCTAAAACCTCAGTCTGAAATTCAGTACCAATGTGACATGTTAAGAAAGATTTTTTTTTCAAATGAAAAAATCACAATCCCAAAGAATGCACCTTCAGAGTTCTTATGTTCTTAAATATGTACCTATCCGGATCCTGAACACTATGGAGAGTCAATGTGAGCATTTTTATAACTCTCAGATACACTTGCGCCCAGAATCCATCCTTTAGAAATGAAGGTTGGAGTTGGGGCACCCACCTAATTTCAAAGTGAAAAAAGAATGATTCCAAATTGCCTTTAAACGAATGATAGGTCATGGATTCACACAAGTCGTGCCTGAGTGGAGTCAATAAGAGATGTTACCATTAATCTGAAAGATGATGTTGGCTGATGTCCCAGCCTCGGCTTCTCTTTTTGAGCAAATGAAATGTCCTCATCAATTGTTTTCTACTTATGAATTGGCTTTCTGAATCTAACCTTTCCTCTGAAGGGATAGAAGTACCTAGTAATAGGGGAAGGGGGAAGCTAAAAGTTTTTGTAGGGTGTTGGAATAATCGTCTGGAACTACCCCTCTCTGCACAGCTCTACTCTCCATCCCACCCTTATGGCTGCTAGGGTCTTTTGGAAGTAAGAGGTTATTTTTACTGTCTGTTTTCATTGCTTATCCTCTCTCATCCTCCTGTTGCTCAAAAGATAGCACAGATTTAACACTTCCATTCTGTAGTCCTTTCTAATCTTCAAGCTGTTATTATCTCTTGGTTTGATGATGGGCTATGCTTCTTCAGGGTATATGCTCTGGCCAGGAATATTCTACTATTGTAGTAGTATTCGATTTAGTTTTAAGGTAGGATTTTCCATCAAATGCATTTGAAAAATAAACATAGTGATCTTTTATTTTTAAGCTCTGTCTACAATAACTTATTTAAGAACTTACACAGAGTTTGAAACAATTCTTTAAAACTGTGCAAAACTGGAAGCACAGAAAAATGCTCACTATTCAGTTGGCATTGGCTTTGAGACTCTGTCAGTGTTGTTCATATTTCACAAATGGGAAGACTGAAAAACAGAAGCCTAGTGTAATGATGATCTATGTATATTGTGAAGCTAACATTGAAATATTCTTATTGAGTTTGAGTTCATCAGGTTGCAAGATTGACAGCAGCAACCACATACTGCCATTGTGATACAAGAAACTATTCATACCTCAACCTTGAATGCAAAATGCTTTTCAGTTTTACCATTACCTGTGTAATCCAAGAATAGAAAGACTATTTTACACATGGGAAACGAGGCTGAGCAACAGGGAACTGGCTTAGAGTTAAGAGTATTGTAGACAGACCAATGACATAGATATACATATTCAGATTTTCCTAATGGCTTTGGGCAACTGGCTTGTCTTTCATCTGCAGGCTGGTATGCATATATCTGTACTTAGGTATGCTTAACCATTGTGTATTGGTCCATAGACTTTTTTGCTAATTACTCAGATGAGTATCAAAGTAGAGACTATTCCCAGGATGTTTATGGGATTAAAATGCCCATATATCTTTAGTTGTCCTAATAACATCACTGACAGTTTGAAAGTGTACTTCCAGTGTTAATCATGTATTTATCATGTTCTGTTTTCACTTTCCCTTGGCCCCTTTCTCCTCAGTGCCATACCATGTGTAGAAACCTATGGCCTTAAGACATCTTCTGCAAGAAGAAGCTAATTTCATTAACTTTGACAGGGCCAAACTATGAACGTTTTTTGTTCATGTTTTTATACAAGCTGAAACCAAGGTACACCAATTTTCCTGGGTATATCTTTCTCCCCAGCCCCAGGACCTATAAGGTCTCTTTGAATAGGCTGAGAAAGGGAAAAGCAATACTGTAAATAGATAAGTAAGATAGACAGCTATTGAATGATAGATTGGGCGAATGAAATCTATTATAGAAAGAAGTTCACTCTGGTCCCCCCCCAATCTGAAAGCAAATGTAGACTTTAAGGACTGGACAGTGCATAGTGTCAGGAGCACATTAATGTTGTTCAGCCCTTCAGAATGACAGTGGAGGAAAGAGAAGGGGTTCCTCAATTTGAATTCAGCCTCAGTGTCATTTGGGTCATTGTAGCTGATTTGGAGCATGAAGGCTGGAAGAGTGGCCAGTAATTCTCTTAAATCTCCCAAGGTGGATATGCTAGTTGTGTTATCCCTAAAGGGGCCCTATATTATACCGTGACTGATGACTTCATGCTATGTAGCATCCTGGGCAGCAATGTTGTCCCTTGGGAGGAATGAAATCTTCCTTTTGTCCCAGTGTTTTCACCCATTCACTTGTGAGTATCTCTTTCACCCCTCAGCTGTAGGGTGTGTTTCAACACAGGGGTGGGGGGGCTGCTGCCCACTAAATCTTAAATCAGATAAAATCTGATGCACCTTAAAATGTCCCAGATTACAAATGAACAAATATAGACCTCTGGCAGTCACTGAGTTCTGGAATCTTTCTCCCACTTCAATGTTGGCATGACATGGGTGGGGGTGGGGGGTTACAAAGGAGAAGGGCATATGCTCCCGGGGGAACTCTGAAGTTCAGGGGAATCTCTCCCTTAGTCATTTCAGGAGGCAGGCGAAGGGCTGTGATGTAAACAAGGACAATAAAAAAAACCTCATGCTGAGAGGTGAAGACCTAAGGATTTTTCCCTTTCTGGATTTTGCCTGGTCACTTTTGTCTGGGCTACAAATCACTCTGAAGGCCATTTCTTAAGTCCCCTCAGCTGTTAATAAGAAAACCTAAGTTTAAATACAAGAAACACCCAAAGGGAGTCAAGAGAAGGGGTAAAATGACTGACTTCTTTTAAACATTTCCCTGATTCTGCATCCTTAACCAACTCTGAATTCAAGAGAACTTTGTTCAGTGAAACTGTGCCAAAGAGGGTCAGAAAAACTATATATATAGTTAATCTAGGATCAATGGATAGGGTTCTTAATTTGGACCCTGAAAGTCTGCAGTCCCAAATATGGAACCATTCTGGTTTGAACTAAGCCACCATTGACTTCTTGTGATCTAGTAGATATAGGATGGGGCTGCACATTTGAAAAGGAGCAACAGCTGAATCCATTTCTAAACAAACACAGGCAAACTATTGTTTTAATATTACACCACCAATCTCCCATAAATCCCCCCCCCATCCAAAATTAGGGGTGAAATGGAAAGAAAAGAAGAACAAAAGCTGACAGGGAAAGTGAATAAACTTCTATCCACCTCCCCCCCAAGCCTCCCTACCTTCTTAGCCAGAAGGAAGTAGGGATTTAAATGATTATGATCTAGCCTTTCTCCAGCATTTTGGACCGTGAACCATTCCTTATTCTTCTGAACTTAGTTATTTGCTCCTTTTAAAAAGTCTAATATCTTGCAAAAGTTTGTTCAAGCTAACTGAATCCTTTTTTTCCCCCTTTCAGAAAGGGTTTCCAAAAATACAGGAAAATAAATATATTTAAAGCATTTTTATAGCAAGGTACAATGGGGAGAATGAAGGTAGATTAACAGGAGGGGGGGAGGGGGAATTAAGAAACTGAAGTCCAGTAATTCTATCTCTTGGCTTTGGAAAGAGAGAGTCAGCATACCTATTTGGCCATCTGGCTGCTCTAAGCTTTGGCCCCATGCTGTATGATTTTCTCTTAAAATCTCTTCCGCCGAAGGCCTGCTTTTATTGAATTCATCAAAAGCAAACTTTCCCCAAGGTTTTTTTTTTTTTTAAGAAGGGGGCTAAAATAATAAGTCGACCACTGTGACATTCTCTAGGCTTAGGCCATTTTTCATAACGCAGCTGATACTCTTTTGTGCAACTGAAGAGACGAAACAGATGAATAACGAGGAAAGTCTCCCGGAAAAAAAAAACAGAAGGAAAAAAAATCCCTTAAGCTGTTTCCAGCTCTATTTTCCCCCCATTTCTAAAAGGTTAACTGAAATGAGAGGTGTGATTTAAAAAAACGGGGGAGGGAGTAAAAGGAACCCCAGTGCCAAAGGACAAGCCAAGAGCACTGTTTGTGTCCTGACTGGATTCAGAAATTCAGAGCGTTGGCTTTCTTCACTCGCCAAACTTTTTTCCACAGCTTGTGAAACTACCCAGGTGGTGAGGTGAGGCTGGGGGCCTTAGCCAGCAAGCTGCTCAATGAACAGCATTCTCCTGAAGCACTGGAAGCCGCTCAGATATTCCCTTCCAAAACTTGCAGCAAGGTTTTTTTTCTCCCCCCCCCCTGTTTTATTTATTTATTTTCCCCTCTTTTTTTCTTCTCCCTCTCTGCTGTAGTCATGCTTCTGCGCTCTAGGGTCTGGAAGCCGGAAGTGTCTCTAAGGAAGAAGGAAGAACCTGGGTCAGGGTTGATGGCGTTTGTTTTTGATGGACACATGGGGTAAGTTTCATCTTTCAATTTGCTTAACCTCTGTGTGTTTTTAAGCTCATTTTTGAAATGGTTCAATCCACATTCTAGATGAATGGTGATGATAATGATCAGGCTCTTCCAATTCCTTTTGTCTAGAAAATGCATAAGTGGTATCTGTTTCTTGGATCCTATCTGGATATAACTTGCTGCTGTTTTTCCACCTTATAGTTATTGTGAGGCCAAATCAAGATGTTTTGTACCCCACTCTGGTACTTTGAGGGGTCCCTAGCACATGAGGAATGTTAATATGTTTGTAATGATTTAAATCCAGGACTTGACAGCACATAACAACAAGAAATGACATTCAATATGTCACAAGGAGAGCCAGGGATTATAAGTGTATACTGGGGGTGGGTGGGCAACAGAGGTCTCGATCCACATTTGGAATGTAAACCCCACTGAAATATTTCTCTGTAAATATTCTTGGGTAAGGCCTGCAATTGAAATCCATGGGGCTCACTTCTCAGGATTTGATTGCACCAATCCTCTTGTGTGCCCCCTCTCTCTTCTCTCTTCTCTCTTCCTCTCCTTCTCTCCCCCCTCTCTTCTCTCTCTCTCTCTCTCTCTCTCTCTCTCTCTCTCTCTGTGGTTTGTATAGTGGGCTATAAAGAGAATGTTGTACCACCTCCCAGGGTTGTTTGTTGTTGAGTCAAACAAAACAGAAGCTTTGCGCATCAATATCAACGTGAGATAGACTATACTTCCATGTTCTGTGAAGATTTTTACATGCCTGCACCGACAGAGAGCTTCTCTCAAGTGTTCAGGCACAAGCAATCTCAAATGCACCACTGGGTGCCAGAATCTAGGAAGTAAAACCCACCGGTCACCACCGAAAGCTAAGGGCTTCAACTCAGTGGCAAAGACCTGGGGGTGGGGGGGGGACATGCATTGCAGCGGTGTGTAAAGTATAGTCTGGATTTAGGATATATCAGTCTACCAGCTCCTTGGTTAAAACAAAACAAAAACCTTAAAGTATTTGTGTTTTTAACGTATAGCAGAAGAAGCTCAACGTTGCAGTTCTGATCCCTTTAAACGGGAAAAGCCCAACACCTCCTTAAGTGCCAGCAGGTTTCTTTTGGCATAAGTTTTCCCGGGGCCAAAGTCCACTCCTTTTCCCACGAGTGGAATGTGGTATGGTCCAGGAAAACTTGCCTCAAACGAAATATCTTAAGTCTGTCAGACTGCTTGTCAGATGTTTCGTTGTTATTGTTGTTGTTGGTTCCCCCCCCCTGCACGATCTGCTGTGTGTGTGTGTGTGTGTGTGTGTGTGTGTGTGTGTGTGTGTGTGTGTGTGTGTGTGTGTGTGTGTGTGTGTGTGTGTGTGTTTTCGGGGCAGGGGGGCAACGGCAACCAGTCTCTCGAACTGGTGTCATTAAAGTGCGCACGTCTTGGGAGTCCACTATAAGGGCTGTGAAAGCCCTAAACGCCTGCGAACTTGACAGGACTTCAGCATCGGATTCGCAAGAGAGGCCTGGTCTTGACTGAAAGGCAATAAAGCTTCGGGAGGGATTGGAGGGATCCACGTTGGCTGCGCGCTACTCTCCTTTGGCAGGCATTCATTCCCTTCTGGAGGCGACTCATCGGCCCTTTAGGAGGGTCCGGAAAGGTTCTTTTTCACCGACAAAATCCCATTGGGAGGGGAGGGGAGGGGAGGGGGGTTACGCAGGGATATATAACCTGGTGCTATTCTTGGATTGAAACGGCCTGCATTCGATACACACCTTTTAATGTGAAGACGCGACCAAGTCAGGGTTAGGAGCAGCGATCCCGCCCCTACACAATTTGATACTGTCCCTCCATCAAACCTTGTAACCTGGTTCATAACACAGCGGAGGGCAATGAATGTTTGGATTTAGTCTGATCTAGTCAATAGGAAATAAAGCAAGACTGAGTAGTTCGAAATTATATTATTATTATTATTATTATTATTATTATTATTATTATTATTATTGTTATTATTGTTGTTGTTGTTGTTGTTGTTGTTGTTGTTGTTGTTGTTGTTGTTGTTGTTGTTGTTGTTGTTGTCTCATCGGCCATATAAGGTCAACTCGATTCTTTTCGGTAGGAGTACTTTGGTTCAACTCCGTTGTGTGGGTCGTGTCTTAAGTAGGTTTTAAAGGCAGGCAGGCAGGGAGGGAGGAGTGGCCTGCCATCAGAATAAACATCCTGCTAGTCTGTGCCCCCCCTCCTCTCTCAAGTGCAGGATTCTCCACCCTGTTCCGCGGTGGGTCTTCTTCAGCAGCTGTACGGGTCTGCTTCTGTTGCTGCTGCCTTTGCCTTCCATTTTATTGGCCTTCCGCGCTCTTTCATTTCCACTTTGATCGCGTCCCTCTTTTGGAAGCTCTGCTGGCGCAAGTTCCAAGGAAGGGCCATCCCAGTAACCGCGCTTTAAAATCAAGCTATCAAGAGTCAATATCCCTTTTCTTCCTCGAGAAGAAAGGAAGAGAAAGGCCGGGAAGCGGGCAGGGTGGGGGCGGGAGCGGGGATGGGGGAGACCGAAGGAAGCGATGATATTGAAATCTCTCCATATATGCCTTTGCACCAAGGCAGATGGCCGGCAACGAGTTCTGCGTGCCTCCCTAAAACGGCGCTTTGCAAGGCTGCAAGAGAAGAAACGCATCCGCCGGGATTCACGCCCTTTCGCCGCGCTTTGGTCGGCGGCGGGACGAACAGAAAATGTAGCGTTTGCCCCTCTTGGCTAGCTAGGTGAATTGAGCGCACCCTGCCACTGAACAGTACTTGACCTTTGCCTTTATGTTTGCTCAAATGTTTGCCTAAAACACAATCACCCCTGACAAGGGAGCCTGCTACCGTGTGACACCTTCTATTCAATAGATAGATGTTCCCTGCCACACACGAGCGCGCGCGCGCGCACACACACACACACACACACACACACACACACACACACACACACACACCAGTGCAGCGTCTTAAATGGCTTAAGTATTTGCAAAAGCCCCTATGAATTAATGTCGGGTGATTGCCAGTTGCTGGTTAAAGAGACGGCCTTTGGCGGTAGAAGGAGAGAAAGCCCGGGCCGGCGGACTGAGTGGGTGTCGGGGACCGCCTGAGTCCGCTAAACCAGAGGGTTTGATTCACCCGGGAGATGAGCAGCAGCTATAATAATAATAAAAAAGACCGAAATCGGCCCAACGGGACCCAAAGAAAGAGAGTGTGATTTTGAATTGAAAGACAGACGCAATGTTCGCTTTCTGTATTTAGACATAGCTTTTTTCTGAAAGACGGTTCGTCGCGATTCCCAATTCCCAAGTGGGTCGCAGCCTCCCCACAATCGCCGGACCACGCACAGGGGTCCCGGTGTCACTGGGTGGCTTGGATCGGGCTCGGAGATATCTGGGAAACGTGCCGAGTTAAACCGCGCAGGTTCTTTGCGGACTTGTCTTACTTGGGAAAAGACGAATTGGGGGTGGGGGTGGGGGGGGGTGGGGTGGGGGTGGGGGTGGGGGGTTGGTCAAGGTGATGCCCTGCCACCTCTCCTGCTCTTGAGAAATTTCGCTCCCCCGCCCGGCCCGACACTCCCCGCCAGCTTCCTTCCGCTACTTCCCTCTCGCTATTGTTACCCGTTTGGTCTTGGCGGAGGAAACGAGAGGCTTGGTTTTTTTGGGGTGGTGGTGGTGGTGTTCTGGTCAAGCGTTCTGCTTCTGGTGTGAATCCCGCACACGCACTTAACTCTTGGGGCGGCCAAGGGATGGTGGAGATTTTAAAATTAACCTAGTAATTCTTAAAAGCCATTTTGTTAGCCGGCAATACAAATCTCCAGCGACTGGAGAAGGCAGCTGCTCGTAGACCCTTCACCTGCGATGTGATCCCGTTCCAAGTGCTATTGTTCGTCTGGAAGTTGACTCGTGGCAACTGGACTTCTTTTCTTGAGAGAGCGAAACGTTTCAATCGCTCAATAAAAGAAGGCCAGTTGCCATGACTCCACTTCCAGATAAACTCACCTGAATGACTGAGAATCTTCACAGACAACTGCCATTGTTATCCCCTTTGTCCTGCGAGAAACAAGAGAACTGCGTTGAGGTAGCCCTATGCAAATCACCTCAGAGCACAGGGGAACTTTCCGGTGATCTATTCAATCTTCGTGGCTCCGTGAGCCACCTTAAGTCCCTTAGAAAAGCATTCCCTTTCCGGGCTTTTATTGCCGTGTGTGCCTTGAAGTGCTTGAGAAAGTAACTTGTCCATTTTAGAGGGCGGCCTTAACTCACTGCTGCAGAAGCGCAGGTTTTGCAGCGCATGCCTACATACCCATCTAGGCACAAAGAAGTTTCATTGAGTTCAATTGGGTTTGCGTTTCGTTCTGTGCCGCCGAATAAGAACCAACTTATAACGACGCTACTAGGGCTTTCAAGGGAAGATACTTAACTGCCAATTCTACACCCTCAGCGAGTTTCCATAGGTGAGCTGAGTCCCATTGCTCCGAAGTCCACGGAGCACCACACTGGGCACCACAAATGTCTTATAGGATCCTCTCTGCAGGCCGGAACCCTGCAAACACACCTGGTCTCAAGTCACTTTGAACCCCCGGGGACCTTCTTTTGAGCACACATTCGGCATGGTTACCAGCCGGATCGCTTCCACAAAGCAACGTTGGTCTCCGCGTGTCTGCAGCTAGCAGCGCATTGTATGGACATGGTGGACACTGGGGGGACTCCTCTCAAGATCGAGCCTTCGCGGGATGCCAGCTTTTCCTTAGTCCTCCCACCATCCTCTCGGCTGCATCTCAGTTTTAGTGGGCACGAACAAAAGCTTAAGAGTGTGAAATCTGAGAGAGAAAGTCTAGCCCGAGTTCCTTTCTCTTCAGCTTTGAACTCAGCTGGAGGTCAAGAACTGAGTTACTAGTTGTCCCTTTCCTCGTATAGAAAATGGGCATACTGATGACTTACATGCCGCACGGATTTCTTGGGGCAGGGATAAGAGAAAATATTTTTGGTAGATGGGCTGTTGCACTCCGTGCCCTGGTAAAGATTTCTAGACAGAGATTTCTTGGTTCTAAAATCAGGCGAAGAAGCTTAAATTCACCGCCAACTGGCCCCTTAACTCGGGACGTGTTTAGTTGGGACCAGTTTAATCCTCACTGTTTGGGAGTAAATGTAGTTGGGTTCGAAGTCACTGACTGTAGTGTCCGCTCATGTAATTTCATCCTGCTACCTTGTGGATCGCTCTGCAAGACAGACGCTCGGAATAATCAGCTGGGAGGCTCTACTACTCCATGCTCTGGACTGGCGTAATATAACCATGGCGATGAATATATTCGTTCTGATGGGACTTGAAGACGAGCGTCGAAGTATCCCTTGATGCTAAACACCTAATAGCTAAGACAGGGAATGGGACTCTTGGTTTCAAAAGCATCTTGGGAGGGCCAATAGAGTCATGTAAGTGGATGTAACTGGGACAGGATAAGTAGTAATAGTGCTCTAGCACCCTTCCACTGCTCCACCCCATTCTATGCTCGGAGGGCAGTAGGCTTTTCTGACACTTGTCACACACTCATCTGAATTTTCAAACAAAAAACAAAAAACAAAAACCCTAAACGTTGTGGCACCTGAAAGGCTAACCGATATATTTTAATGTGAACTTCCGTGGATGAAGTCCATTTTTTCAGACATACGTGTGAGGTGTCACACACCTCTCCAGGAAGAATCCATAGTTTTCCTACCAACTAAAAGGAGATTTCTCTCCACTGATGATGTTTGGCTGGCTGATTTGCCAGACACGCGCGTGCACTTGAGGTCCGGGATTCATGGTCGTCTAGACTGGCATTTATCCACCAGTGCTGCTGACTCGGAACCAAACGCATTTTACTCGCAAGCAAGCTCCGTTGATTCCCCCCCACTTCCAGTAAAGGTGGGAAGGAGATCGTAGTTCCCTGGCCGTCTCCTGGATATGCTAACAGATCAAGGAAGACTGGGAGACGCTGTTTGCTTACAAGGAAGTCTTGAGTGCGAAGGACCAGAGGCAAAAACCATCCCGCAGCGGCGTCCTAGTAAAGCCGACTCCCACGTAAACGTAGAAGGATCTTGAGCTTAAGCCACGTTCAGGTATTACGTTGAAGGCTCCGGAAGGACGGCGGCGGGGGGGTGCGTGTTTATTTTGCTGGGCGATTTTAAAAGAAGCCTTTGTCGTCTAAGGAAGGAGAATCGTTGGTTATTTTATTTATTTTATTTATTTTTACAACTTATATGCCGCCCACTACCCAAAGGTCTCTGGGCGGCTTACAATCAAGGAATTAAAACAGTTAAAAACATCAAACAACAATAAATAATTAAAACAACAATAAAAACCTTACAGCATTGTAAGCGGAAGGCGAGTTAGTGACTGCAGCCACTGCCTCCCTCCTAAAGTTAGCAGGGATAGGCGAGGCGGTCAGGGCTCCACTGAGCAAAGAGATTCGCCTGGTGGGAGGTCGGGGGAGAAGGTCAACCGGGAGGTTTTGGCAAAGAGTGACCACTCGCCCCCCGCCTTCTGCGGGGTGTGCACGCGCCTTGCACTCAAGACAAGAGAGTTTTCACACTGGCGTCTCTCCCAGCCGGATTCCTCAATAAAAACCACTGGAGTCGCGCCTCCTTTGAAATATTCCCTTTCAAGAAGCAGCGTTCCTGATTTTTTTTTAAAAAAGAAAAATGAAATTAGGGGAAAAGAACTGACGGAAAACGGAAATAATTACTAAATTGATAACGGCCGGATAAAGGCATGGAAATTTCTCTGGCAAGGCGGGCAAAGAAAGGTACCCATTAAAAGGAACGTGTTAGTTTAAAAGACAACTTGCTTTGGTTTCCAAAGAAGGTGAAAGTTATGCCAACTGAAGAATCTTTACTCTCAAATAAGCCCATAGAAGTCAATGTGACCTATTCCTAAATAAAAGTTTATAGATCATATGGTGCTTATAGCCCTAAGCACTCCGGTAACGAAAGACTTGACACCGTTACTCAAAAGTAAGACCCATTCGGTTCCTAGGAGGTATTTACTGTTAAGGATGTATGGAGTGGCTTGCCAGCTCCTACTCCAGGCGCCTACAGCACTTCATGTAACAGAAGATAATTACCTTAGAGGAAATTACGTTTAAAATTATCTTTGCTTGGATTTAAACCCGTTCCACTTCCTCATGTTTTACTTTTTTTGGCGGAAAAAAGGATATACGGGTTGTGCCATACAGGCGAACTTGTATGCTGCGATTCAGTTGCCCAAGCCTAAATAAGAGCATTTAAGGAAATCCTAACTATAACTCTTTTGATGACTTCAAACCAATGTTAAAGAGTCACTCAAGACAGATTTGCTTAGAAGGAAGTTTAGCTGACATCCCCTTCCTTAGGGAGATGACCGGATGTGTGCCACCGATTTCTGTGGAAGTGAGGGTCAAGTAACGCGTGTTCCAGAATGACGTCACAAACGCATAGTCCTACCTACGTTCTAGCGCCCGTCTAAACTGGTGCTTAAAAAGAAAGGGCAATGGTAGTAGGTTCATTTTAAGCGCAACCCCAATTAAACTTAACTCAGCTGGGGACCGCAGTGTTACTATACTTCTGAAATATTTTGCCTTTGCAACATTAAACGTTTCATATTAATAATAATAATAATAATAATAATAATAATAATAATAATAATAATAATAATAATAATAATAATAATAATAATAATAATAATAATAACAACCCTTATTTCAATAGCGTATCCTACGACCTGCATATGTGTTTTTGTAAGCTCTTATAAACATATTTGTTCCGAGGTTAACATCGGAAGATAGGCGATAGGAGTTTTAAAAAAATTTCTGAAGGAATCAAAGCATAAAAACAATAGTTTAGCAACCGTTTATCCTTTCAAGTATACGCCTTAAATTTTCTCTCCAAATGTCTGCTTCGTAAACAATCAAACTTATAATTACTTGCTTATTTCATTGTAGTTCCTCTGGAGAGTTTATAATGTCGGGACGCCATTGTCCGCTCATTATGTTTCCAGAAGCTTTCTATGATGACTCGGCTGGACGGTGTCCAGTCTATGACCAATAAAAGAAATTTACAGCCTTGACACATAGGGGACCCGTCTCTCCCATCCCCCACCCCTCCACCGGCAACGTCAGAGAAGAAAAATTGAGACGTTAAGGTGCCTGGCTCTTTCTAGTCATAACCCCACAGCTCTTGGTGAAGAATTAGAATGAAGTGGATGGTGAGGAAAAGGAAAAGGCAGCACAAGTGGATTAGATCCCTTATCCAAAGAGTCTGTTTATTGCCTTTCTGTATGAATAAAAACATTCTTCAGAACATTTATTTTCTTTTTCAATAGGGACATTTTCACCCTCTGAGAGTTTATTTCAAATGATCCCCCAAACCGCAGGAAGAGTTGAAATCATGTTCAAAAACAGGCACATTTAGGCTTGTACTTCTTTTGATCCACATTTCTCAGCAGAAATAAACATGTTAAAATAAGCCATCACGGCACATCTCAGGATCTGAACGTTAGGATCTATTTTGGAACTTTCAACAACCTGGCAAAAAAAATGAACAGGGTTTTTTTGGGGTCTGGGTTTTGAAAAAAACAAGTGAAAATTAAGTGTATTTTCTATTTATTTGTGCAAGGTGAATTGCAAATATTTGTTCCAATTCAGTCACAATTTTAATATTTTTAACAGCAATAATAATGACCTCTCAATCTCAAATTCAATGAGACGTTTACTTTGGTTTATCACTTACTCACAGGTAAAATGTGCTTAGAATCTTCAAAGATAATGCATCCTTTGCAAGCATGTACAGGACTCCAACATTAGTCACAGCCATTGAGGAATAAGTTCCAGTGAAATTTATTTTTGAAACACCCACAGGAGCACAGACAGAGATTTTCTCTCAGTTGTAAGAGGTTGGAAGTCATGGTGTGTGTGGAGTGGTTCCTGTCTAACATTCACTTACTATATTTGCGCTTTGGATGAGATCCAGAAACTGTTTTTCTTAAATACTTGTTTTTTTACTTAAATACTTGTTTTCTGTAAAACAATATTTTGGCTCATTAATGCTTCCATGTGTCCTAAAGTCACTTGCAACTTAACAACTAGGGTTTTCAAGATCAGTGAGACTGTTCAAAGAATGGATTATCTTTGCTGCCACCCCAGGGAGTTTCCATGACCAAGTGGGGATTTGAACCCATGTTTTCTATCTTCTAGTCTGATACTCTTCCCACTGGCTCTTGTTCTCAGTTAATACGGGGCAAAAAGCTCAAATTAAATAACTCCTCCTTTGACTGCAAAGATCACATACATCTACTTAATGTTTGCCTGCAAACTGACCTACACTGGAATAAATGGTGTTAGGGTGTGACTTCAGTGTAGTTCTCTGACCGTGGACAAGAAGGAAGGGAAGAAGGAAGAAAGGAGAATTTCTTGAAACTTCCCACCACAATAATTGTGCCATCTTTTATTGGATAATTCCCTTTTTGTAGGTTAGGCTATTCAGAAATATAGTTTCAGATCCTCTAGGAGGAACAATAACTGGGAGATCTGTATAACTAGGGTGGTATTTTTGCTGTCTGATTCTAAAGGCTGAGATTTAAATATAGCCCTTTGAATGGATGTGTGTGTTATACGGCCTCAAGATGCATTGGACTTATAGCAATCCTAAGATAAATTTGATAGTTAAGGTGTGTTTTTTACCAGCATTCCACCACCCAACATTCGTGGTTGAGTGTGGATTTGAATACATGTCTACTGAGTCCTTGTCCTTCACTTGATCCACTCTGTCATTCTGGATGAATAAGATGATAATAATACTGAGATGCTGTGCAGGGGCATATAGGGGCAAAGGAATGCTCTTAAATTTCAAGGAATGCTAAAAGATGTTGTTAGCTACAGGTATATTAGTCTGTCTAGTGAGAGCAAGGCTCCACACCTCCTCCTCCAGTGTTTATCTTCTCAACAACCTGTGAGGTGAACCAGCCAGGAAAAAAAAGAGAGAAGCTGGTTCAGCACCTTCTGCCATTGCATGCCCCCACCTCAGAGACAATCATAATAGAGAACTAGTTCGGATTAGAGTCTTGTATGGGCCAAATGCAAGCAAGAGCTAAATTCAAGTCTCCATTCAACCTGGGAACTTGCAGGGTGATCCTTCACTCTTTCTCAATTTCACCTACATTTCAGGGTTGTGGTCAGGAGAAAGTGTGTGTGTGTGTGTGTGTGTGATTGTGTGTGTCTGTGTTATTGTGTGTGTGAGAGAGAGAGGGGGGGAGAGAGAGAGGGAGAGAGAGAGGGAGAGAGAGAGAGAGAGAGAGGGAGAGAGAGAACTCTCTAACTTGCTTCAAACTCCTTAGGAGAAAAGTAGCATATAATTGTAACTAAAAATAGATGATTACATGCCAAATCTCCCATCCCTCTTCAATGGAAGACACACAATCATTTCCTCAGATTTGGTTCTTATGTTTGCCTTCTGAGTATTCTTTTTCCTGAAAGTGATTTGTCTGATTTTAAAATCCTTCCTGTTACTTTCCACTCTGACCGAGATAGACTGCCATATATCCTGCTAACAAAACCAGCTGGTCACAGGTTGTTCCTGGTTCCCACTAGGTGCAGCATACCTGTACAGAGTGGTACTTATAGTGACCTTTCCTTCTCACTTGATGGCATCAATTGATGGAATTTTTCTTTGTTCTGGTTTTGAGCATCCAAGTTTCTGTTCTAAGGCAAATGGCTTCTATAGTTTTCGATCAACCCAACAGCAGGTTCAGGCTGGCTGATAGTTAAGACAGGGAACTCCTAACTATCTTAACTCTTCTCAACTCTTCTTTCCAATGCATTATGTTGGATCTAGATTTCTTAGTCCTAGTTTGGACAATAATTGTAGAACAAACAGCTTACATTTTCAAGTAAAATACAGGGAGACCACTGGTGGACCAAGATCTACTGGGAAATCTCCAGATGATTTGCAGTAACTTCTTACTCCAAATAGTTTAAGAGAAGGAGCTTCCATAAAATGCAGAGCTCAGAATGGGGAAAATGAACTAAGGAGGAGGTCCTCTTTACAATTCTAGAATCAATAATGAATTCCTGGGTTCAGAATGGTAAGTGTGGTTTTCACCATTCTGCTAATGAATCTCAAAACTTCTAGCAGAAAGTCAAATCACAGCCTGCAAGACTGAAGTCGGCCTATTCCCATACAAGAAGATAGGTTGATACCTTCTTCTAGACAAGGGAGTTCTGGCAAATTGAAATGACAGAGAGCAGAAAGTGAAACTGGGCACTAATAGATCTGGCTTATGAAATGATGTTGCTGGTACTGTCCAATGTCTTCTGCAACATCTTGGTCGTTTCTTGAGAATATATTTGTTTAAAGTGAATGGTGTGTTCAAATGTCTGATGGCATCAAAAGCAAGACAGTTCAAGAGTTTCCCACAACCAGTGAAGGTTCTTGAGCTGCTTTGAGACTAATTGGTTTCCATTCCAGCACCACAAACATTCTTCTGGAAGCAATTGCTTTCCTGGTAGCTCTATTTAGGACTGTGTTGCTGTTGTGGCATCAACTTTGCTGGCCTTGAGTTGATGCTATGATAATTTGCATAATCCATAACAGAGAGAGGAATGAGTCGCTCTCCAGAGGCTGTTGTCCAGCAGCTCCAATCATCTCTCACCACTAGTTAGCTTTGATGGGAGCTGTAGGCCAGATATCTCTGAAAGGATGCAGTTTCCCATCCCTTGGTCTACAGGGTATCACAAGTCACTCCCCCTCTCCCTGCTGAAGCCACGCCGAATAGTGCAAACCTATTCTTAAATTCACCATCAAAGCACCAAAGAAGATGGAGGCTGCAAAGTATTGGTTCATAAAATAAATAATTAACAAGAATTATAATGAGACTTCCAAGAATGTGTGTGTGTGTGGGGGCTCAACTGGAATTTCTAGGCAGGGGTGCTCCCAGTTCCAGTTGCCAGCCATGGATTATTTTGATTAATTTATATGATCAATTAATTTCCACCTTTGTGACTGATGGGAGACAGAAGACAGAGAAGCTGGTTTCACAGTAAGGAAGTAGCTGAAAGGCAAAGTAAAACTTCTCAGATTCCCAAATTGTTGCTTGGAAAAGCTGAGAGCATCCTTTTGTGCACTGTTCCCATAGAAACAGCCTACTTTCCCCCTGCCTGTCCTCTGAAAACAACTCACCTGAAAACTCTAGGAAATCAAGATAGGATGCCCTTTTTGACTCCCTGCCTTCCCCCTTTCAGTCACCTAGTGTTGGACTGAAAGCCTTTTACCTCCTACACATACAATTCAAACTCTTCACACAAAAGGCAAGAGAGCAAACTTCATGGCCAAGTCTTTTTTGAGCCCTTGAGAGAGAACAAAAAGGGGTTCAAACCAGAAAACTGAACTCAAACAAAGTTTCTGAGACATGGGGGAACTGTAGCTCTGAGAAGCAGTTATGTCATATTGACAATATTCCAAGTGCTTTTTGCAAAACAAACAAACAAAATATAAATGGGTCATCTTGCATTATTGATCTAAGCTACTAAAGTGAGAATGCACCTTCACACTGCTGATTCAAAGGGTTTTAGCAGTTATTCCCTTTCCTCTTGGAACTCTGGGAGCTGTAGTTTCATGCATAGCTAAATTATGGAGTAGTTTCAACATTTTCACCAAAATATTTTTGCAGGTTACCTACAGCATATTAAAATTATCCTGTATAATTATGCTATAAGTGGGAAAGTCTGAAATATGATGGTGATTGTGTTGTACACCAGAGGACATTACAGTAATATCCATTCAACAACTCTTTTTTACCTTGTATCACTTCACATCTCCTGTATCACAACCTCAATTTTATTCCTTTCACCATCCTACAAATATTTCACCCCACTTTTCTTCCTCTTTTTTGACTTTATTTTCTCCCTTTCATTCTGCCTCTCAACTTTACTCCATGTCTTGACAAGAGCACAGAAGGCCTATAACTTTTGTGGTAATAGCAACGTTGAAGGACATATCAAGTGTGGACTGGCAGCAAGAAGCTGGAATAGATTATACTAACTCTGCTGTGCCTGGTTGTGTAGTTCAGTTTGCCTGAACTGCCTTGTCTTGAAGCTATCTACCCATCTTCTTGCTTCCAGTTTCCAAGGTAGGAGTGAGAAAAGATTTCAAATATCAGAATCCTGCCACCATCACCATCGGTTGACTACAAGGCCATAGATATTACAATGTGCTGGTCCATCTCTCCCATTGTCTGCATTTTGTCTGCATTAACAGCTCTGATCCCATGAGAACAATATTGGAAAGCTATAAAGGTTCAGAAAAAGTCAGCCAAAGCTATGAAGTAGTTTATGCACCTTATGATGTATAAAAGCCAAATAACCAAGTGCTTTTTCAATCTAGGAAAAAAAGACAGATGGCTTGGGAGAAAATGTTATAGACATTTCTGGAAAAACTGAATTTTGGGGAGACAGTATGGACAGACATATTTTTCCTCATATTTCCATAATGCTGGAACTGTGCTAGATAGTCCTGAAGTGTTTGCAGACCAGATCCAGGTTCTCTTTGAGAAGACCCATTGTATGGCATTTCTGTTGAGGTTTTGGCTCAACTTCATTTCCATGTGAGATGACCTTTCCCGGGAGATAGCAGGAAGGGAGTGCAACCATGTTGATTCTTCTGGACCTCTCGTGGTTCTTGTTATGATCTTAGTTCCCTTGTAGCATGGCTGTCTAACCTGGATATAGTTAGGACTGCATATGGTGGTTTCCAGGGAACAGTACTACAAAGATTTCTGTTCAGCCTCATAGTCTTTTTCCTTCAAAGTCCTGCATGGTCTCATCCCAGTTCTGATGCTCTTCAATAACTAATTTACGACAACCAAGCAAAGTTGTCTGGAAAACTGGAGTGCATTGTCATTGGTCTGCTGAGGACCTGCTTCTCATTTTGGACCCAAGTGAAGGAGTGGATGTGTTAGGTCACAGCCTATCTCAACAAGCTTGGGCTTAATTTAGACAAGTCAGACATACTGTCAATCAGAGCTTGAAACATTATTTTTCAAAAGTACCTTGTTCAATGGCTAATGACCAGCTGTAATGAGCATCTTATTACTGTCACCATTACATTGGTTTCAACACTTATTGTTCAGTTGCTTTATTTATGCAAGATATGTGGAGAGAGGGACTGTTCTACCTTTTAACTTGAAAACAGGGACCTGCTCTTCTCAGGCTGGGACAGAAATGTGTCTCATTCTCCTTTGATGGTCTTAGCACAATGTAGAAAGTATGGAATGAAGTCTGCCACCAACTTCCTGGAATGTCTAGGATATCCTATCAACAGAGCAACAGAATGCTTTAGGAACTTCAGATGGCATCAACAGCTGCCTCTCACACTTCCAGAACTGATTAGCTGTCAGAGAAAGAAAAGGGACAGGGTTTCACACTCTTCTGAGCAACATGAGACCTTTATTTTCAACTTTTAAAAGCTGACAAACCTACCCCACAGTGTATAATAAGGAGGGACTAATGACTCGTGTAAAGATAGCCACCTTTAAAAAGTAGCAGAGGGTGATCCATTACTGCTAAAAAGTAACACAGTTGCCACTCGTTGCTCAGAAGAAGAATAAGTGTAATAATTTTACTGTTTAATGTGCGAGCTCCAAGCTCTGCTCCAGATGTGTGATGCCTTGCTCTAGAGGAGTGGGGTTAAAACCTGACCTGCACAGGGTTGCATTCTGCCAAAGAACCAGGTTTTTACTTTGGAAAAGCTCTTAGATCTTTACCAACTATAGTGGTGTCTTGGTTAACAAAATTAATTTGTTCTGTGAGCTGTTTCAGTGTGCGAAAATTTTGTTAACTGAAATGTGCTTTCCCATTGAACTGAATGGAAAACCAATTAATCCATTCTGGAGGTCTGAAAATAAAAGCAAAAAAGCCATCCCCCACTGCTTTATTAAGTGCACTTTAAAGCTATGCAGAGCTGGAAACCACCACCCCCAGCACCCCACACCCACAGGGTGCAATGCAAACATGGACAAAAGAAAGCAGCAAGAAACCCAGTCCATTCCTGCCTGAGAACAAAGGAAAAGAATGCAAAGATGGAGAAAACAAAGCAAGGAAACCTCAGCTCCTTACATTTCCAAGTTTGAAAGGTCGAAAACCAGTTGCAAAAATGTCCAAAATGGCTCCAAAACGCAATGAATATACTCCCCCAACTCCTCCCACCCTCCACAAACTCTCTCTCTCTCTCTCTCTCTCTCTCTCTCTCTCTCTCTCTCTCTCTCTCTCTGTGTGTGTGTGTGTGTGTGTGTGTGTGTGTGTGTGTGTGTGCAATGCAGTCTGGGTACCCTTTTTTTGCAATGTGTAATAAAAATTTGTTATCCAAACACCTCATAAGAAATTTTCATTAACGGAAACATCCCTATTCCCTGAAATTTTGTTTCATTGTCCCTTTTTTTTGTTAACAGAGACATTAGTTATCCGAGGTATTACTGTATCAGTAGAAACTGCTTGTAGCAAGGGGTGTCTGTTACCAGGATAAGTTAGGCTCTAGCTATGACCCTACCTGAACATGGTAAACTTAACTGCAGTGATCCATGCTCTGGTATTCTCTCATTGAACTACTTAGTGGCTGACAAAGAAAACATGTTGGTTTGGAAAGCAAGACTTTAATTGGGTTTGACCGTTCACATCCGTTTTGTTTCAGTTTGACTAATTGCCCACATGTCTACGCTGATCTTATTCTGCTGTATTTATAACACTCAGCCTTGGTCAGACAAGGTGACAAGGTGTTCTTGCTGATCTCTTCCCAGTTACAGAGTGCTCTTTCCAGGGGAAATAGCATCATTTTATTTGTTCCACTAAGACTTCAATGTGTGCCTGAATAAGTAGACATCTGATCCACAAAAGCTAGCAGACTGAATGATTTTTTTAAAATAATGAACATATCATTTATCCAGCACCATAAGTAAAAAATCAGAAGCAGCTTGATGACATGTAGTTCTTGCATGGCAGGGGGTTGGACTGGATGGCCATTGAGGTCTCTTCCAACTCTATGATTCTATGATTCTATAGTTTTAACAATCTCAGTTCTTTAATAATCACTTATGTCAAATAAATCTAGTGGAAATATCCCCAGAGACAGATCCACCTTGAGTCCATTCTATTCATGCCAGCAGATTCTTTTGCCTTACATGAGAGCAATACCCCATTATTATGAATTGATCTAGATTAACCACTTTTTAATTTAATAGCTAAAACCACAAAGGGATTCGGAGTAAGTACCAAGAATCTAATCCTATGAATGTTTACTAAAAAGGAAATTCCATGGATTTTAATAGGACTTATTCCAAACTAGTGTGCATAGGATTGTAACCTGAAAAGGAATTGCACACTTTGATGGTTTACTAATCTGTCCTAAGTAAATAAGTGTATACTTAGATTACATCCTTTGACATTGTCCACCAATGGATTCTTTTGTAGAAAGGCATTTTCCTTTCTGTCTGCATGTCTCACCAAATCTGCTTCTGGAACAGTTTGTGCAAAACAGAAAGGGCCATTCACTCATATAGCATGGGTTTAATAATAAGGCAATTGTATTTGTAAATATGTTGATCACAATTATTTAATATTAGCCAAAAAGTTTTTCTAAGCTTCTTTTTTCATCTATCAATTTGAATTTATAAGTGAGCATTTATTATTCAGTATAGCAGTCCTCCTCAGCTTTATGACCTTCACATATTTTATATTACAAACCCTATGATCAATGGCTATGCTGGCAACCATGATGAAAGTTGTGTAGCCCAACACCTTTGGATAGGGCCAAGTTAGAAAGTGCTATAGAGTTGGATTTTAGAACTGAATTATTGGCAGAAATCCTGTCGCTTAGTATAGTAAGTCACATTAGAGTAAGGCCTCTGAATACTGGGATTTTAGTGAATCAGCTCACCTATATAATACATTCCATCAATTCAAATGCTCTTACTCTAGTTGTGAGTTGCTTTTTATGCTGAGAGTGGCAACTAGTAAGGCTATTTGGATCAATGGATATTACAGAAGTGTTGACTCATCACATCTCCACTGATTCATTCATCCAGCTCTAGTGCAAGTCACTACACCAAGCAATAGGATTTCAGCCACAGTCTGTACTAATTCATTCATTTCTACTCTCTTTCATGTTCTCATGTGGAATTATTTCAGTTTAAGAAGGTTTTGAGGAAGCAAGGGTGCCTTTTCAAAGGGACTTGGCAAACTAGGCTAGTCATGTTGGCTAACGGGATAAAATCTTCAAAGTCCACTGCTGGGTAATATCTTTATAAGTACTAACAAAAATAGCATGAAGGCGTGAAGGAATGTTTTTAGTTGTCCAGTGGTTTTTCATCAGCCAAACAGTTCCAAAAGCAAAAGGGTGTATTCATGTCATCTTGTTTCATGAAGAGTTCTGGCAAACCCAAAACCTTATTAAGTGTTTTGGTTATTCTAATAATAGGGGAGTTTTGTTTCAGGGAGTCCTATTAGATGACCTCATTGTTTAGCAGATTAGCAATAGCAGTGTTTTCTGTGGATGGTTAAAACTATGCCTCTGTTCTCTGGAGCATTAGACTAGGCAGAGGCTGAGCTTAAAGTAAAAATAATTACGAAATATTTGTTTAGAACATATATGGATAGGAAAGCCTAATTCCTAATCTAGATAGATAATTTACCTTGTGCCAGATTGGAGCATGTGGTTTGGGGATTGGGATCTAGCCTTTCCTCAAGAAAAATATGCTAACAGGTTGAAAGGAAAGATAAGACTGACTGAAGAAGATAGGAAGTGGTAGAGTATTATCTTTCTCTGAGACCATAGAAAGGTTGGAGAAACAGTAAAAATGCCTGCTGTATTTCCCAGTTGCTTCCGCCAGGCATTTGTGATGGACAGATGCTAAGAAATGATGCTTCTTGTGGCATCTTTCAACATAATAAAGGTATTGTGGAAGTATGGGTTTTTAAAAATTTATGTGACACATCTAGTATGGCTGTGCAAAATCCCCATTTAGATACTCAGATATGGGCTTGAATTAGTTTGGATTGACTTTGACTTGAATTTTTCAGATCTGACTCTAGATTGAAGTTCAGAAATGTGAATCTTCACACCTCCCATTCATTTGTGCTCAGAATTTGAAATATTTGTAATTCTGGAGATGTTGTAGCTGCCTCAGACGAGATTATTCCTGAAAAAATGCAGAGAAATAATGTTAATGCTGACAAAGTATGCTGCTTATATATTGCCCCATAATGCTCAAAGAAATCTCTGGGCAATTGATCATTCAAGAATGCAGGCTACACATTGCCCCTTAGAGAGCTGGGCCCCAATTTACTACCCTCAGAAGGATGGAAAGCTGAGTCAACCCTGAGCTCTGTACCTGAGCCTCTCAGGAACAAACTCAGGTTGTAAACAGAGTGTTGATTGCAACATTGTAGTTTAATCAATGTGTCATGAGGCTCTTTTAACCTCTTCAAGCACCAATTAACAACAAATATAACTCCCCAGCCCCGCTGAAAATATGGAAGAATTGAGGGCATTGTACATGTTTCTGAGCTGATGATTTCCAAGAAATTAGCTACACAGGGTTTACTGTGCTATCGAGCTTTACAGGCTTACAGTATGCTAATATGTGTGCATTGTTTCTGCATATTGATTGTGCCCATGATATATGTGTAGTGTTTTTGTGCCAAGAATTATATTGCAAGACAGAAAAACTTACGAAGAAATATAGATAATGGAAACCAAAAGTGTGATCTACAAAACTGTGTGTAAAGCAAGATGTATGGTGACAAGAGCAATGCCACCCCCTATTAAAAGATCACTGAGTCTAACATAGAGACTCATTTATGTAAACAAAAATGTAATGTCTCAAATTCTATTATGTAATTACACCTGTGGATTGCAAATTGCAAGTCTTGGAAGCTAACATGGGGGGGGGGAGTTGGAAAGGAAGTTTTCTTTGAGGTTAAATTAAAGGTTTATTTTGCCCAATCCAGGTTACACTGGCACAAAGTTAGGTAAATAGGATTTTGCCTATTGTCTGGCTTTCTTTCAGGATTTGGATTACTGGATTTTTTCAGAAGAAAGTCAGCCCTGTCTGTATCTGCCTTGGATCTGGCCTGGCCTGGTTAGTTCTATTTGAAACTAAAGTTATGTACTGTACCTGATTCAGCCAAATCCTAAATTCGGAATCAAATTGGCCTGATTTGGAGAAATTGGGTATAAGCTCAAAGTCTGAGATTTGACCAGATAGCTTGCACAGGGAGTAGTACAATTGTACCACCACCTCCAGGGAGGGGGGGACAACCCCCAGAAGAACTGTGTATCTCTTATAGGTATGCAGGCTGGGAGAGTCTGGAAGTTGTGGCTCAAATTATAGGTAGGTGACTAGTCCCGGCTTTGAACAGGGCAGCATGTTTCTCCAAGTGTCTTGTTCTACTATGGTAAGAATTATTTTCTATCAAAATATAGCTGAGGAAAATGTTGAGATATCATTGCATGGCTTTACAGAAGGGTGGTGGTGGAAAATAAGATTGCTGCTTTGCAGTCAGTCAAAGGTAATGTTTTGTGTAAACAAAGCCAAGGAGAGAAACTGGCCTAGGAAGTTGGCAGCCAGAGATTAGTAGCACAGGAGGACAAGCAAAGCAGCACTGGATGGCACAACAGTTTCTGATAAAGGCCTGCCTGGGGTGACAGCCATCTTCTCTTGGTTGGCAACTCCTGGGGTTCCGGGTTGCATGCTCAAGCCCAGCAGCCAGGATTACTGACAGATACAGGAATATAATATTAACAGTAATTAACTGGAAAATAACATTAATGATTGAAATATCAATACATGTGCTATCTGCCTATTTGTCTATTGACTGCACAATATTACACTGCAACTAAGTCAAAAGGATAAGAGAGTCTATAGTCAATAGTTCCGATCTGCCATTAAATAAAATATAAGGAACATAGAGTTTTAGGGTGGTGTCCTTTAATTCAGTCAACCTATTATCTCCTTAGTAATGGGCCTACCTCTTCCCAGCATTCACAAGCTAAAGAACCATTTGACCTTTCAAACTATATGAGCAGAATATCTGCTTATTTAAAAAAGAAGGAAGGAGCAGTAATTCAATCTGGTGGGGGGAGAACTTGATGTATATTTCTGTCTCTTAAGTATCACTTCTATTAATAGATTCCACTTTGTTCCTTGTACCTATTAATCATTTTCCTTTCTGAATATTGATTACAATATCCATTAGAAATTAAGTGAAATAATGCCACTAGCATTTTGAGACATTAATTACAGTCTTTCTCATCTATAGACTGTGAGAGAATCTTCTGAACTCTCAGACATACTTGTGCATTTTTGTTGCAAAATATTTCAGTAATATATCACTCTTCACAGCAAACACTTCTAGGGGGTGTACATCATTTAAAGTTTCTTCTTTTTCTTCTTTTTCTTAGTGTTTGTCCCACTTAGTTGGGGGGGTCTGCATTTCTCTTTTTTACAAAGCTGATGCCAAAAAACAAACCTTTGGATAACATGGGGGAATTTGAGGTTTTCAAAAATCATCTGTCATTTAGGCACAAGGAAAATGAGATGTGTAACAACTGATACCTAAAAGAAATCAGTATTGATGCCAGGAAAATATGTCTGGTTAGGATATTCCACAGCTAGAACACAACATTTGAAAAATTGTCACCCCCTTCATTTCTAAGGGGAATACAGAAAGGCTGGGATATCATGTTGAGATGTGATTCAAATACACTATACCAGTCAAAATCTTGGCAGCTCTGTTCTATGCAAGAAGGTATTTTCTGAGTGTCTTCCAAGGTCCACATATAAACGAAAAGAGTTCACATGAGTTGGGAGCAAACTAGCCAGTCACAATTCAGTCAATATAATTGACAATTATTGTACAAAATAACTTATTATACAACATGTACAGACAATAAATGAATCACAAAAGCAATATATTAATAAATGCCTCATATAGAAAACTATGCGTGGAACATCACTATAATGAATGTACAGGAAATCTGAAACCCCCATAGAAGGCAGTGTATATATAAACATGAATCTCTCATAAAAGATAGTATACGGTAGCCACCCCTGATTGTGCCACCCCTGATTGTGCTGCTGTTTCCAATCTTCATCAGACAGCACTGCAATCTAAAAAAGGCAGCCAACCTTGGTTCTAGCTAGAATGGTTTTTGTGATACATTTATTGTCTGTACACTAACCAACTGCATAGCAGTTGGTTATTTTGTATAGCAATTTCAATTATAGTGTTTGAATTGTGATGGTGTTTGATTGGTTAGCTCCATATTAAATGTAATCCCACTGTGATGTTGCCAGAGCATGGGGAACTGTGGTGAAAGGACTCACAGCTCCAGCCCCAACAGCGAGTGTAAAATATGGTAGGTTCCTGGTATTGTATAGAGAGACATTCAGGCTAGTGCCAGCTGTAACTATGAATGAATCGTGCTGAGCTATCTCTTCTCTTTAGGATGCGGAGCACACACATTACATTATGCAAGACAGTCAATTAAGAAGGAAGATTAAATTTGGGCCTAGAGAACCTATATGGAAATCCTTACAAACAATATTCCAAATGTGTAGGCTGGTATACTTAAAACTTTAGACATGCCTTTACTACAAAAGCAAAGTGTTCTGCTTATATACCACCCCATAGTGCTTAAGCACTCTCTGAGCAGTTTACGATTTAATTACAGTATGCAGGGTACACATAGAACCCCCCCCCCAAAAAAAAACCTGGGTACTCATTTCACCTACAGCAGGACCTGGAGTAGATTGGGTGTGTGAACTAAGTCTCTGCATAAGAGTATAATTTTTACTGGAAGAGCTTTAACTCACAGGTAGAACAGTTGCTTTGCATGGATAAGGCCCTAGGGCCAATTTTCATCATTTTCAGTTAGGGTTAGAGGGGGGAAATCCTGCTTGAGACCTCAATGCAGAGAAGACAGTTATATGGATCAATGACCCAAATACTATAAGGTAGCTTCATAACCAGATTTACATTTGCACATCATAGATGCCAGGTCACAGCCACCAAAATGCAGCCACCAATCACTACCACCTTCTTCAGCTGGCTCCAGTGTGGATTCTATATACAGTGGACCCTCATATAACAAATGGTTTGTATAACATAAAATCTGTGCAACATAAAAAAATCCAGAGATAGGGGAAATTTGCTTAAGAGAATCGCCTATGGGCAAATCTGTACAACATAAAAATGGTCACGATTAGGGATTACTTTGTTTTCAATGCATTCCTATAGGAAATTTGTATAAAGGAAAATTTGCTTAACATAATTTCATTTGGAACAAATTAATTCATTTATACAAGATACCACTGTATAGTACTTTCCCCCTCTGATCAGCTGAAGGGAGGTGGATTGTTCCTTTGCTGCTGCTAGTAGCGCCCAGGCAACCATCTCATTCAAGATTGTTGGGGTGGTATAATAGGAAGCAGCATTTACACTTTGCGAAGGAAAAAGGGGGCTCTCTAGTGCATTAAAATCAGCTTAGTGAACTTAGCTCTCTGACATAATTAAAAACATTTTTAAAACCCACAGTTTCAGGTCTTTTCTCTCCTTTTGAAATAAATGTGTCCATTTTCAAATTAAGAAAGAGATGTAAAGCATTCCTTCCTCATCCTTCTGAAGCAACTTTGTTGGTTTTTTTCAAAACCAAGACCAAATTTCACTAGAACTCCAGTCTTTGCTCCTATAGCCTGTCAGAAACCAACAAACCCACAATAGGCACAGGTTGCATATTTGGCAAGCTCCTATAATTCAGGGAAAAGAGGAGTGCAGGGGGCAGGAATCACGCCTTCAAAGCAAACCCGGGATTCCTAAACCTTCTGTTTGGGGTTACTCATGCAAAGTTTGCACAGATCAATCAGTTCAGCCAGGATTAGAAAGAGTGGTGCATCTGCACCACACATTAAAAAAAGACAGGGCATAAAAAGGGCTGGCTGCATTATTAGAAGTAGTGCAATTAATTAAATACTAGTGGAGGTAGTTGCAATGTGGATGACAAGATGTTCATTTAAAAATGCCTTTTGAATTGACAGCCTTGTGCCAGTTTTCTCTGAATACCTTTGTGTTAATAAAACAAACTCCAAGCCTCAAGGATTTTATATAACAAAGCAAAACACAGATTATCTTCTATCTGGGAATGTTTACATTTGCTCCTTTCATCTTCACTGAATATAGCAGGTATACAAACGGCACATTAAAAGAGTTTTTATTAATGATTAGTCAACAAGATGAGTCATCTTAATTAGGATTGGACACATTGGAAAGTTACATGAAAGGGAAACTTCAGGATGCATGATTGACCTTCAGTTCCTCTAGTAATTTGTATACCACGTAGTTACGGTGAACGTTTATTACATACATATTTGGTTAGAATCTCCACAGTCTGGGCTAGCAGTTCCATGAACAGTTATTTATTTTACTTATAGGAATCCATAAGCTTTGCTACTGAGTGCTCTGTGGACGCATGTACCTTTTCCTTTATACAAATTTCCTATAGCAATGCATTGAAAGAGTAATCCCTAATAACAACCATTTTTATGTTGTAAGGATTTGCCCCATAGGCAATTCTGTTAAGCAAATTTCCCCTACCTCTGGAATTTTTTATGTTGTACAGATTTTATGTTATACAAACCTGTCCACTGTACTAATATTCTTGTCATTGACCTGGAAGGCCTTAGATTTTTCCCTTCAGTGCCTCCTAGTGGAGTCTGCCAACTTCATCTGTTTCCCCATGGTATCCAGAGGTGTAGTGTGCATTAGGATGCCAGACCTAGTCTCAGCCACCTGAGCAGAGGAGGCATGGGAGGGTGGAAAACTCCTCAGTGCAAGTGGCATTCCAGGGGACAGGAAAGCATTGCTTCCCAAGCAAAACCTTGAAGATTGTTCTGTGCATCACTCCAAAATATATAAATAAATAAACTCTTGGCCCCCTTTCTGGCTCACTTTCTTCTGCCTTCCTTTCTTTCCCCCTTTTTAAATAGATCAAAGGCATGGGGGTTTGGGGACGGAGGGAGAAGCGAAGGGAAAGGCCCCCCCCCCGCTTTTCCCTGGCAGGCGAAGCTAGCCATTGTTGCGATGACAAGGCGAGGTCGCAGAGGGCTAGTGGCTGCTCCATCGGAAGTGGCTGCCGGGCCAAGGGAGACCCTCCCTCGGCCGGGCATTGTCTCCGGGGCCGGCGCTGCGGCTGGCCTACAGTAGAGGGTCGCCCTGGCAACGCAACCTGCTGCCTCTCGCGCGAAGTTGGAGGCGCTGAAAGGCCTCCAAGAGCCAGGGGCGGAACAATATTTTGATTCATTGGGCGACGGGAGCGAGGCTTTGCCGGCCCTCGGCTCCGAGCCCATGAATGGCGGGCATTGTCCCGGCTTTTCTGAATCTGATTTACCATATCATAACCCCTAGGAAGAAGAAAACATCAATATCCCCGAGGAATGGAGATGTTTCTATGGAAAAGCAAGGAATTTTGGGCCCTGGACGATCTCGTGGCTTATTTATTTATTTATTTATTTAAAAATCAAAAGAGATCAAAGGCAGCGCCCCCAGCAGCAGAGAGAGACGTCTCTGAATTAAAGATGGACGATACAGACTACAAAGTGTTTCCCTCCTCTCCACCGCCCCCCCCCAGCCCACCCCGCGACTTGCTTTGCCGCTTTGCGAACTAGGTTTTCTGTCTGGAAGGAGGTGCTGTCTCAACTTCGTACTCAACCTTGACGGTCAATCAGGAATTGACCTTCCGAAGTGTTGGGGGTGGGGGGGGAAGCAAGCGTGCAGGCTAGTCTATGCAAGCTATCAGGCTTCCCTCCAGTTCTGCAAAGACCAGTTGCCACTGACTCGCTTTATGAGGCTAGAAACTCATAAACAAGCGGTCCTAGTGGTAGCAGTAAGGGGGGGAAAAAAGAAATAGTCAGGGAAGAGCCATCTGGTCTTGGTGCACAACCTGAAAGCATAGATGGTTGACACCTTTAGTAGACCACCTAACCCCCACACACATGATAGTTTTTGATTGGGTGCAAATCTTAATCAGACTGGGTGCATGGAGCAGCTCTGTGGTGCCAAACCAGACCAAACCCTGTTCCAGCAGGAAAACCACCTGATTGTGATGTTTTTAGTGGTCTAAATAGGACAAGTAGTGGGGATACTGTGTGTCCCATTTATGTGGGGATTCCAGGGCTTTCTGGACATGAAGGGTGAAGCGGATTGTGAGTGGCAGCTCCAGAAAAGACATATGACTTGTTAAATCAACACTAGTGTAAGTCCAAATGGTTCAACTGGTTAACATTAGATAGAACGGCCTTTTAGATTTAGCTCAAAAGGCACTGACAGTCATAACTAGAGAACAACACTGAGTGAAAACAGAGAGCATGATTTCTGAGCGGGGCACAGACTGCCACACACACGAAACTCAATCATGTGCCCATTTACTCTGAAGTAAATCATGCAGACTTCTAATAGGACATATTTCCAGATGACAAGAATACAAATACAAAGTTAGACTCTCATGGCAGAGTTCCACTGCTCATTTGTTCATCTTGAGCGGCAGTTTCAAGATGCCAGGTACTAGTGTGGAAAAGGGTAACAGGAACTGAATTGGGACTTTATACTCAAAGCATAGTACTAGCACCTGTCTTTCCCTTTCAGGCACAGGAATTTTAAAAGCCTTGTGGAACCACTCTTTCAGTTGAAATAATAGTGTCCTGCTAACGCTCCCTTCATTATCAGAGAGTTTTGCAACTGAAATGTTTTGAATTCCCACTTCTGGGACAGTCTTCTTGCGCATGTACTAGGGATAATAGGGTGTTGGTGGTTCCCTTCTCATCCCCTCCATAAACCGGGGCACTGCCTTTTTTGCTGAGCTTCTATTCCAGACATTGAGATGGCCATGGGACATTCTGCCTTGTTGACCCTTATTCCGAACAAGAGGAGCTGGGAACCCCTTGCCCTTTCTTCCCATCCACAGCGAAGGACTCCTATACTATGGCTTTTCATGTGACAATGAAACCCAGACTTTCTGTGCTTTCCAAGAACTTAGTCAACAGACGATAAGACACTAGTAATGGGCATTAACTTTCTGACAGCTTCACATCTGAAAATGGAATGGAAAGACAGAAGGCAGGAAAATGTCCTAGACCTAGTTGATATTCTACCTCACACTAACATTCAGCCTCTATCCTTTTTGTAGTTCACTCCAGGCAACCTTACTACTTGGCCTCACACCTGAAAGGACCTAGACCTGGCTTCCTGAGACACAGGATTACAGACCTCCTAGATCAGGCATGTCCAAACTTCATCCCTCCAGATGTTTTGGAACACAACTCCCACAGTCCTTTGCCATTGGCAATCTAAGCTTGGAATTCTGGGAGTTGTGGTCCAAAACATCAGGAGGGCCAAAGTTTGGACCTGCCTGTCCTAGATATTGTCTCATGAAGGACCTCCTTGTACAGTCTTGGATCTCAGTTGATGGTGCTCCAGAATCGGATTTACCCACTGGGCATCTCCCAAAACAGTCCAGATGTGGTGTAGTGATTACAGACTCAGAAAGGACAGTAGAACTGATGAACTTGATATTAGGTTACTGAAGGAAATAACATACACATATACATACACAAGGAAAGAAAGTGAAAGGAAAGGAAGCAACTAAGATCTCAATAATAGTCTATTGTTTTTTAAATTAGCAGCCTTTTTCTACCTGTCCAGATCCACAATGAGAATAAATGTATGCAGACGAACACAGTGGGTTCATATGTAACCAGACTGTACAATCCAGCAGTACAGACAGTATTATCTAAATGTAGATGATTTCTTTATTAGGACAGGTCAAAATATCACAAAACACTGAATAAACTTTCCAATTTTTGCTTGATATTATGGGATGTTTCAGTTGTGCTGGTAAATATATGGTACACCTGTGAATGTTGATTTTTAATCTTCTTTTTAATGGATCAAGATGCTTTCCTTTGATTTCTGCATAGCTATACTGAAAGCCTAACAGAGTTATTTTGCATAGCACCTCTGTACTGTACAACATTTCACAAAGTGTTCAGAACACTTCACAAACATGTCTGCTATCTTGATTGCTGATCATGGGTTGAGACTAAGAGAGAGTGCCTTGCCAAAGACATAGTTTTTCAGAACAAAGGTTAAACCTTAACTGGGGAATTTCCTGATACATTATCTTGTAGCCCATACATTACCTTAGCCAGTTTTTAAATTTCTCACATTGAAACATATTGGTATTTGCAACACCCTATATACAAACATTAATCAATGATTCAGAGGTTGAGTCATGGCAACTGGTCTTCTTTTTAGTGAGATTGAAACATTTCACTTCTCATCCAAGTAGCTTCATCAGTCTGAACATACATATACATACTGTATGCTATTGCTCAACTAGGCTGTTTCTCAATGCTCTTCTGAATTTTACAAACATTTCTTTATAATGTCCAGGGAATCTGCAAAACAAAGGAGATGCTAACCTTTTGTATCTCTTCATATACATAAAACAGGTCCAACTATGTCATAGATTTTTCAGATAGAGGTGACTTGAAATGTATCACAAAACACCTGCTTCCAGAGGGAAATGAGTATCCACACATTTGTACAACTCCCTTGTCCTTTCTCCTTTCTTTTAGGGAAAAGGGGGATTCTGGAAAGAAGGAGCCAGACAGATTTCAGCCTACAATTTTCCCCTTCACCCCCCCATCCACCACCCCCAACACCTTTAACAACAACAACAAAAGTTGAGGAAGAGAGAAAGCAGATGTATATTATGGAGAGTCAATTAAATTGTTTGGCAACACTGGCGGGGGAGCAAAAGGGTGGGGTAGGGGTGGGGTGAAGCAGGGGGAGTCCTGAGACTTCAAGTTAGGAAGAAAGCCAATTAAACGGGCTTGATAAGCATCTGTATTAGCAACAAGTGCAGCCCAGAGGTCACAAGCAACACTAAGTAAACAGAGCCGGCAGAAGAGGGAGGCTTTTGTGGTGGCGGTGCAGCTGTCCAGCCTCCCATTGTCCAGGAGAAGATTGGGTGCGAGCACCCCGCTGCCCCCTCGCCAGCCCGATGCACAAAAACAGCTTGGGATGTTCTGCATGCCTAGGCAGAACCTCACCCCCATCTTTTGCGGTGCCCTCTTTAAGACAAACGGGGGCTCTCCGGTATTTCTCCCCGCCTTGAGAGCAACAAAGGCAGCCTGTAAAACAGTTCAGAAGAGGGGAGACGAAGAAGAGAAAAGGGTCCCCGATGGGGAAAGTAAAAGCGTCGTATCACGCCACAAAAGAATAGGAAGTCGAAATTTGAAATAAAACTCTGGAGCAAGAATTATCTTGTTAAACAGAGATGCTTCCCCGCCTTTTCTTCTTCTTCTTCTTCTTCTTCTTCTTCTTCTTCTTCTTCTTCTTCTTCTTCTTCTTCTTCTTCTTCTTCTTCTTCTTCTTCTTCTTCTTCTATCCCCAGTAGTTCTTTGTGAAAACTTTTTGAAAATATCAAGAGGCGGAAAGCCTCCAACATGCAGGCACGCAGGCACGCACGCACGCACGCACACACACACACACACACACACACACACACACACACACACACACACACACACACACACACACACACACACACACACACACACAGAGAGAGAGAGAGAGAGAGAGAGAGAGAGAGAGAGAGAGAGAGAGAGAGAGAGAGAGATTTGATGACTTATTTGTAATGCTGGAAAGAAGGAACGAAAGAAAGAACCCGCCTGAATGCAACCTGTTTCATCTTCTGTCCATTCCAGATAATGAAACAAAAGTATACATTCATAAGTTGCGTTTCCTGTCTTGCAATTCATGTTTACTTGGATGCAAAATTCGCCTAGTGCAATGACTGTGCTCTTGAAGGAACCGTGGACCCCTATTTTTTATTATTATTATTATTATTATTATTATTATTATTATTATTATTATTATTATTATTATTATTATTATTATTATTATAGAGATCTATAGAGGTGTATTTTTTAAAAAATGTGATAGACTTTTGAACTGCTTTAAATTTAAATACTTTCAAAATCAAAGTTTAGGATGGAAGATTGGCGACCTTGTCCCAATAGGAGACCCAGGGAACTAGAAGGAACCTTGCATGTAAGCGGGCACGCGAGGTATTTCATACAGGATGTGATGCTTTCAGCATTTTTGGCGAGACAAAGAATGCTGCCTCGCTCCTCCCCCATCTTCCACTCTCTTTTGCTCCCCTTTTAAATGTTCCTGCATTCGATTGTTGTCTTTCTGAAAAGTGAGTGGCTGGAATTCATTCAGACCGGAAACAATTAAAGATCCAGGCTTTTAATCTTTTTTAAAAATACTATAAGAAACAAAAGAAAGAAAGAAAGAAAGAAAGAAAGAAAGAAAGAAAGAAAGAAAGAAAGAAAGAAGCTAGCCTTGCTATACAGCTTTGTAAAAATGAAAGGGAGGCCTATTTGCTCATGCACAGTCTCATTCTTGCCCAACTCTCATTTTTTGAGAAATGATTTGAGTAGCATTTGGTTTTCTACTCTTTTCTTTACAAGTAATCCATCTGCAATACATAAAACATCTGCATTTTCCAAAGTCCATATAGCCAGTTCTCAAAGCTTTGGTTTCTACCATAGGATGATTCCTTATGTCTAGTTCTTATTTGCATTAACCTTAGAAAGACAGGCCACTCATACAGCTGAATAAAGACTGGAAGTTAACATGTTTTGTCCTTAGAACTGGACTTCTTATTGGGCCATTTTGTTTGTATATGTTGTGCCATCAAGTCGAACCCGACTTACAGTGATCCTAATAGGTCTTTCAAGGTTTTCACGTGATTTCATCTGTTCCATACCCCAAGTGAGCTTTCTTGGTTGAGAGATTTGAACTCTGTTTCCCAGAGTCCTAGTCCTTCACTCTGTCTGCAACACCACAGTAGGAATGGTTGAGCTCTTAGAGTAGGCTGCTACAGGCCCCTTCATTATCCTGGACTTTGCAGAACTTGGGTTGTCATCATTCCGGATAGAGCTTAAAGATTCCAAATCTGTCATGCAGGTAGTTTCATGAAGACTCTGACTTGGTGTGTAGATACCCAGATTGCTGCCTCAGGGGATGTAGAATCAATTGTTTCTCGATTATACTGACTGGGGATTGTTAGTCCCCAGTGAATTCTACTTTGCTCTTGTCACATATGTTTTGGCTCAAGGTCCAAGTGTGTAGAAAGATGGCAATCCATATGATGAAAAAGAGGGAAGCAATGTTTTTTTTTTTCATTGAGGAGATGAGGAAGAGTCCAGGGAGGCCAAATAAGTGTTCTGCTGTTTTTTACAATTTTAATTACAGTTGAGGAGATTTTACCGACCTCGGAAGGATGGAAGGCCGGGTGAACCAGGCCGGCTACCTGGGATTGAACCCAGGTCGTGGCCAAATGCATTTAACCACTGAGCCACGAGGCTCCTTGATGACTACAGATCCTGCACTGTTAGATTTGGGGACTTCTTTGTTTCCTCAGTGCATATCACAACTTGATAAAGAGTCCTGCAGGGCTGAAAAGCTCACCTTTTTTTCTGTGTGTCAGTAGTCAATGCATTGTTTTGTCTTGCTCTCAGATCTTGCATATGGACTCCAGAGTTTTGTTTCTTTCTCCCTTTTTTGTTTCGCTTTTGTTCTATCTAGGGGATATGGATTTCACCATCCTTGTAGCCTTTCTTAAAATCAGCTTCCCCTTCCAAATCTTCTATTGTGGATGGGAAGAGAACACTGAGTATTTTGACAGACACAAGCTGAGTTAGAACCACATTTACAGCAGAACCAGATGAAGGAAATAAAATGCTTCTTTGAAAGAATTTCTGTACCAGTATTTGTACCATAAATAAATCGTATTTCTGTTTTTGCCAGCTGGGGCCTTTTAAATTCTGCTGGTTCTGCTGCTTTTTAGTATTGTTTTTTTATAGTGAATTTATTGCTATTTAAATATTGACCTTGATATTTTAATATTGTTTATGTTGATTTTCCTTTGCTGTTGTTGTAAGCCACCTAGGATCCCCTTGGGGAGAAAGGTGGCATCAAAATAAAGTTTATTATTATTATTATTATTATTATTATTATTATTATTATTATTATTATTATTATTATTATTATTATTATTATTATTATTATTATTACATTACTGGAAAGGCAGATTTAGTTGTCAAAAAGGGAGGGCAGAAACACATAAACAGCAGTGTAAAGAGGAGCAACTTTACTTTATAACTTCTTTGTATCTGCCAGTAAAATGCCACTGATTTTAGTGAGACTTTCTGATTAGACGTATATGTATGGTTCTGTAACTAATTTGTTACTCAAGGATCTTCTTGTGTGTCAACTTTCATTCCTCTTCCTCCCATTTTGCGTTCAGTCCTCGCTGTAAAATGGATATCTGTGCTTGTGTTTTCATTTAGAAACCATCACTGGTTAATAGAAATATATGTTGGTGCTTGTTTTTGCTCCTCTGTGTTTATGCAACCACCACCATCATTATCAAGACCGCAGATATTCTCCAAAGATGATCCCAAGATATTTTTACACCTAAAGATCCAAAGGAAGCTTTAACATCCCAAGTGAATTCCCCATTAAATGAGAATGAACACAATCCATCCAAAAGTAAGAATCTATGTTTTTAGTTTAGACTGATGGGGATGAAGCTGTTTGGATGAGCAGTGAAACGTTTCTATCTCTCAAGAAAAAGAAGTCCAGTAGCCATGACTCAGCTTCCAGATCATATCACCTGGATGACTGAGAATCATCAAAGACATGTAGTTAGCAACTGGAGAACTTGAAAAATTTGCTTAATTCAGAGTGATTAGTTTGACTTTAGGGACCGTTCACCTGAATTTAATCATCATAGATCTGAAAGCAAGTTATCTCAAGTAACTAGGCTGTCTTTCATACCACTCCCACAAGAGTTATTGCAATACTGCAATCCTATGACTGAATCCCAGCCCACTTAAGTTCCGTTTTCTTGGGGTGGGGGGAACTATCTTTTTAACAACTGGCTGTTAAACTACTGTTTAACCGAAAGAAATCCCCATCATAACAGTGCACAATTCCTAATTAGTTGGATATGGGTGTCCCAAAAATCTAAAACATGGAAGCGGGAGGGATTCCTAGCCCTAGTTCATTGGGTGTGCTCAACCTCATAACAGTGTTGTCAGAATAATTTCTAAATAAATGAGTTTATTTCCCCTTGTTCCCCCAAATGGCTGAATTTGATTGATTGATTCTCCCTCCCCCTCCTCCCTACACACTTTCTCCCATTTGTTGAGTCTCACATTTTGGAAGATTAAAGGGGCAAGGGAACACTCAGGGCTGTTATGTCTTTCTCCGACTGTGTTTTAGAGTGTGGCAGATAGGGACTCCAGAATTGGAAGTTTCGACCCCTGTCAAACCCTCCCCCCTCCAACAAGTCAAGGAGAAACTCTTTGGTAGTCTATCTTGGTGTATTTTTGCCTTTGAAGTCTCTTCCAAAGCTCAACTCTTTTTTTAAATCGGCAACTTTAAGTGAAAATGATGGATGGCTTTGTTTCAAAACCATCTCAGCCTTTTCACATCCCACATACTAAAGGCTAGCTCTCTCCACGCAGGGCGACGCCTCCCCCTCCCCCCCAGTCCCTGACCTCGCAGAAATTCAATTTAAGGGAAGTCCCCATTCATTCATCTGTTCTCCCAACACACTCCCGCGCTGCTTTTATTCAGTGATGAGGATCAGATGCGGAGAGCTCATCCCGCCTTGGGAATCATTTGCCCTCGCTGTCCCGTATCTTGAAGCCAAACGGTTTACTCGGGAGTAAATGCCCAGTGACCTCACTGGTTGGGTTGGGAACAGAAATGTTCACAGCGGAATGCGCTAGTCATGAATAATGTCCCTCTGATTTTCAGTGAATCTACTCTGAGGATGAGGAAACCTAAATTCAGCTGGTATCACTAGTATGTGTAGGTGTGAGTGTAGAAATATACCATCGTTTTGTTATGACTCAAATGAATAGTTGGGAGTAAAGGCCACGGATTTTCACCTCCTGGAGTCTGTGGCAGGGAGCTTAGCGATCCTTAGATTTAAGCCGATCTCTCGCCTTCATTCTTCCACTGTGTAAGAGCACAACCTACAGCTCCTGTGCCTGTCCATGGACCGACTCTGGACGCCATCAGTTCTAAATGCCATAGGTTTCCAGAGGAAAACGAATAACACCTATTTCAATGCTCCCACTGAAATAAACGGGACCCAGTAGTAGATTAGTGTGCTGGAAAGAATCTCCCACTGAACACAGAAGGGACTGCAGACTTGATATCTTTCGGCTTAGAATAATAGAATCATAGAGTTGGAAGACACCTCAAGGGCTTTGATGAATCCTGCTCTAAATTCATGTGAGCCTAACTAGTCGTGGTTCCAGAGGAGAAACAAGAGAAGGCTCAGACTATACATTAGCTGTCAGGCTGATAGCTCCGTTTAATTCGATCGTGGCTTGAACCGAACATCGCAAGTGGGTGACTTGCTGGGGGAAACCTTCTACTATTCTCCTGTTGTTGGTATGCAGAGCAAGAGTATTGCAATAACTCTTTTCTCTTAATTGCCTAAAGGCTGGATCTTTGTCGTCTCCCTTGCAGTTACGTCGTCTTCAGAGCAAAATAAATTAGCCCATGTTGAAATAACTGGAGAGCAAGGGGTCGAAAAGATTTTAAAAGCTCCCCATTGTTGCGTTTGACCTCCCTGCGGGCGGGCAGCAGCCGGGAGGGAGGAGGCGCTCCCATGATCTGTTGCCAGGAGTGCAAGAGTGACAACATTCACCCAGTTGCCAACGTTTTAAATAGTAGTGCTCCTCTGCTGCGCAAAAATGTCAGCAAGGTCATTCCTCAGCCAAGGGAAAGCATAGATCGTATCAACAGCACGTCAAGAAAGGCGTGGTTGGATTCTCCCTCCCCCCCTTCCTTTCTCACAAAGACCTTAGGCACAAGAGCCCTGGTAGCCAAATTGGTGGCGATTGGTAGCCACCTGGCCCCTGCTTCCCACTTAACTGAACTGTTCGGCCCTTAGCTTTGAAAACCTGGCGGTTCCTTCAGATTGGTTTGCGAGCACGCCCTGGCTGGGGATAGATCTAGGGGAAAACGTTTCCATGAAATCAACCGCTTCCTTTGAGGGATTGCGGCGTCCTCCCCCCAACTCCTCGCTGCTGAGAGAGCGCAAGCCATGCCCATAAAACCGAGAGCGACAGGTGGGTAACCTACTTTGAAGGGGGAGCGTATCGGATGCAGCTTTAGGGAATTAAGCCTCGCTGTTTGCTGTTTGCACAACCATGACAAACCTGGCCTTTTAAAACAACAACAAACACAACTTAATTAAGTCTAATGATGTTACTTTTGTTCTCCTGAATGGATTGGGGGAGGGGGAAAATAGGAGCAATTAGAACCATTTCATCAAACACTTAGTCTTAGCAGAACGGAAGGAGGCCTCCCATCAAAGAGTCCTCAGAAACTGGAACAGACTGCCCAGGGCTGTCATCCTAGGTGGAGCTACTTGGGAGTAAATCCCAAGGAAACCAGCACAGTTTGCTTCTGAGTAAAGGAACTGGGAAACCACTCCAGTATTCCTGCCAAGAAAACTCCATGGTCATGGGGTCACGAAGAGTCGGTCAGGACTGTAACGACACAACACACACACAAACAGGCGCTGGGCCAGCGGAGTTGCAAAAAACAAACACCTAACCACGCCAGGAAAGGCAAAGAGTCATTTATTTAGCCTGAAACTCTAGACGGAATGCCTTGGCGGAAAGCTCAATTTAAAGAAAAGGGATTCACACACACACACACACACACACACACACACACACACACACACACACACACACACACACACACACACACACCAGGAGCTTTCTTCCTGTAACAGTTAGATTAATATTTGCTGTATTAGTTACACAAATATTTGTAGAATTACAGTAGTTAGTCCTCAAGGACTTCAAAACAGGGGCACGGTTTTCATCCACCTTTCATGCTCCTCACAGAGTCTGAGATGGGCCTCCTTGGGGCAGGGTAACTGGTTGAGGGTCACTCAGGGAACCTCATGGTTGAAATATGATGGACTACTTATTATGTGTCTTTTATATTATCACGTAGACTTTGTATTTATAACCCCTTATAACCTTGTGTGCTTGCATTGACACCATGTTTTCAATGTTAGTTTCCATCACTCATAATTTTTACATGGAATTTTAATCCATTTTTAACTGCTCACATTCTCTTGTAGCTTCAATGTAATGTTGTATTTTAATGCTGTAAGATGCCCTTCTATCCCCTGTTATCAATACTTGAATACATCTTAATTGTACTGGGCTGTATATTGTCCCTCATTACTATAAGCTGCCTTGGGTCGTGGGGTAAAAATACTCTAAAATAAAATAAAATAAAATAAAATAAAATAAAATAAAATAAAATAAATAAATAAAATAAATAAATAAATAAAATATGCCTTAAACTTACATCTTCTAAATTCCTTTCTCACACTTTGACCTCTATTGCACACTCCTGGACTTATGTACCCACCTTAAGCCACTACAGGTTTGCGCTGTGTGAAGCTCATGACAATATCATAAGTGGCCTCACTTGGAAGGAGGCCCCTTTGCCTATTACAGGAATATCCAAGCAAGTTTTGGGATCAGGTGTTTCTTTATTTATAGTGTTTCTTTATTTACAGTACCTTGTGGCATCAGCATCATATGACTACTTACCTGAAAATAAGTCCCACAAAATTTCATGACTCTTATTTATGAATAGAATTGTATCTGCTGGCAGTGTTGGCCTATATAGGTTTCCTCACAAGTAAGTTCCACTAAAGCTATCCTCTTTTGTGGTAAAATGTCAATCCATGTTAAGGCTAGGAAGACCGTGTTGAACTCAATAGAATTTGCTTCTGAACCACTATGTGCAGGAATTCTTTATGAGAAAGGTGTTTTTTTTTTGGTATATCAGACAGTTGACAATTCATATGTCTAATCAAAATATCCATAAGTAAACTTAAATTCATTCTTCAGAGTTTTATAATTTAGAGGCAGGAATCAGACAACACTCAGGTTTAAGCTGCTCATCTCTCACAGTGCCTGTTGCAATGTAAGTTCTGTTGTCTTATTCCCATGGAAGTGTTGCTCTAAAATGGGGTTCAAGGGGGGGGGCTAATTGAAAGCATAGGCTTAATTATTTCACAAGAAAAGCCCTGGGAAATGACAGAGGCAACTTTGGGACAATACCTTGGCTTTATTCTCTTCCAAGATTAAAACAAAGGTTTTTAGCCAAGAGGCATACATGACCAAACAACAACAACAATAACAAAGTGAAGAACCACCACCACAGTACTTCAGAAGGTTGTCTAACAGTTGTGTTGCTTGAACCCAGATGAATCTATTTGTCTTTTAAGTGATCGTGAGGAATCATATTCAGGAACAGGCTCCGAAAGAAGTCTCTAAGAGCTTAGAAGGAAGACCTACTGTGGTTGAAGCCCCTGTTAGGAAGTGATCCAGATTTCAGAAGTGCTAAACTGAAAACTCCATGGATATGGAGTCAGGAAGAGTCCGCCATTTCTTTCAAGGATTTCTTCCTTGCTTTCGTACCCACCAGAGTCCCCAAAGCCAGTTAAATGAAAGTAGAAGATAAAAAAAACAATTTAAACGGGGATTAAAATTATTTCAAAATTGGGGTTTGGGGTGGCGGGATGTCAAGAACCACCCTCAAGGAGAGCATCTAGGCAGAGGTATTCTCCAAGGCCATCTAGGTAGACTTTAACCCTATTATTGGGAAAGGTAAAGGCTTCCCTGAAATAGATCGTTGGAATTCGGGGCCTAAATCCTCCTCCTACCCCCCCTCCTCACTTCCTCCATTTGCTTCTTTCTCTTCTCGGGCTGACTTGCAGCCAGCCTGACAATCCCTGCACATCAACCCGCGGGGGGACTTCAAAAGCCTGGACTTTTTGTTGCCGGGTTTCCGTTGCCGTCCCTCCTTCGGTCCTTTGGCCGGGCAGCAATGGGAAAGCCATCTGTTTCGTGCAGAATTTCCTGGGGCCGCTCCTTCCTTCCTTCCTTCCTTCCTTCCTTCCTTCCTTCCTTCCTTCCTTCCTTCCTTCCTTCCTTCCTTCCACTCTCCAAGCGCCGCCTCCTGTGCTGAACAGCAACCGAGCATTGTTTTTTCTTTCTTTCTTGTAATTAAAAGAACAAAAGAAAGAGGAAGGTCCAGGAAAAACACGAAGTTTTGCGAGAGCCTCTAGGGGAGACGCGGGGCGGCCGCAGAGCCCTGCCGCTTGCCCAGGCAGGGTTTCCCTTATTACTCTGATTGTTGCTGATGATCACCAAAAAGGGAAGACCTCTGTCTCATTTTGGGGATCAAGACTTTTTTTTTTTTTAAAAAAATCCCCGTTAAGAAAAATAAGGGAGGAAATTTGCTGCCTAGGACATTTTCTGTGAATTCAGCGATGCCCGAGCAGCGGTGACAAGGCGCGGGCAACTCCCCCCTTTGTCAAGCCCCCCCACCCCACCTCCGCCCCCTTTCCTCCCTGCTCCTTAAGCTGCCTCTGATGATTCCCACCTCCTGCATCCTAGGCCGGCATGGTCTCCTCTCAATTAAGAGGCCCATAAAAAAAAGCGAGCAGAGCCGCCCAGCTTAAAATAAGAAGAGGGAAAAAAGTTGAGCGCCATTCTGTTGCTGCGCTAAGGGGGGACTTTTGTCTCCCGCTATGCTTTCGGCAGCCTGACTTCAGATTCAAAAGCGGTCTGTTTTCTCTGGATCAGCGTTCAGCGGCCGGCTGGGGCCCGGGGAAGCCGCTCTTCGCCCCCTCTGGACCTCCGTTTGGGTGATTCCCAAACCAGTTAAGCATCCTAACTTGAGTTCGAGTTCTACCGGGGTCACTCCCTTCAGCTTGAGTCAGGCGTGCTGTAAACGGCCGCTCTCCACTTAATTGACTATGAGCTGTCGGAAGCCAAGTTGGTTTGCTTCCTGTAAGGTTGCCATCCTAGACAAGTGTCGCTCACCTTGGCGTAGAGCCTACATGTTCTTTTGCAAAATCTACCGATCGCTGCGCCGATCTTAAACAGTTTTAGAGGGGACCCTAAATCCCGTTGAATTACACCTGCAAGCTGCTTCTTGGGAAATGCAGTTGATCTAAGCAGGTTTCATAGTCATTAGGGTGAGGCGTGTAAGCAGGTTTAGCGTGTAAGTCTCTGACCAGGCCCTTCTCCCAGACTTGAAAAAGAATTTTTAAAGACGGGATAAAAACTGAATTATATATAATGCAGCAATTAAAATTTAATTCGCTTATCCCTCGGTCCTGAGCACCTGAGGCGGAAGTAAACTTCAATCAAATGCGTGGGATTTTCTTCCAAGTAATAGACTAACAGCGGACATACTCTATGCATGTCTGTTCGGCTCCGTCGCCCAACGGGAGTGATTTCGGTGTAGACGTGCATAACATGGTGCCTTTGTGAATTAAGTAATAATAATAAGCCACCAAAACCATTCCAGGTTAAGGCAACCGTCTACAAAGCCTAAAACCCAAGGCCAAAGCCGCCTGTCAATCTTTAAGGAGCCACAAGACGGTTCCGGGTTTCAAACGGAACAGAAGGCTTTCCCACCATTCTAAAGGTGGCTTCTATTAAACAACTACATTTCTTTTAAGTAGGGGAAAAACGGAGTTTTATAAAAATAACGGGACACTAAGAAAATGATTGCATGGCAGTAGCAGAACGAATTTCTGATATCAAGCGTCGTGGGCCCAATTTCTTCTTCCAGTCACAAGATCAATGGGGCAGATTCTCCGATTCGAAAGGCACAATCGCCTTAGTTCATCGGAACTTGGGCGCAAATGGAGAGAGTGGGAAGGAGAAAACCCCATGTTAAACGTTCCTCGAAAGTAAAGGCAGCAGGATCTTGGACTGCTTTAGAAACTCTATAGGGAACATCCCAGAGCATGTGTGCGTGTGTGTGTTGTGTCGTTACAGTCGTGATCGACTCTTCGTGACCCCATGTCCATGGAGTTTTCTTGGCAGGAATACTGGAGTGGTTTGCCAGTTCTTACTCCAGGCGCCTACAGCACCTGGTATACAGAAGTTAAAAGCACTTCCGCAGGAAGAGTCCTTTCATGGTGCATTCTACAGGAAATGACTCTAACCGCCTAGATTGGCAGCAAGGATCAAAAATAAGTCCACGTGGTTTCTTTACCAAACTGGCATTTTTCGGACAATGGATTTTCGCGAAGTACACGTGCGTCGATTATGCATGTTACTAAAATGCCCTTTCTGCTTTGAAATAGGTCCGGCTATAACTTCAGTGACATCTATTTTGAACTGTTGTCGAGACTGCAGACCTATCGCGTTATATTTAATATTGCCTTAATTAGAGAGCAGGGAGGGCAGGAAACTCGAAGTCAGACGTTCCCTCAGTCAAACTGAGGAGGTTTCAAAGTCTAGGATCCATGAAGGATCCTTCGCGGGACTTGTAACAGAACTTTAGTCCAAGTTTGTAACTTCCGACTTGGAATCGGGGAGAAATTGATAATTATGCAGTGGAGGTGAAGTCTTTCTTGTAACTAGTAATACTAGAAAACGACTGATATTATCGTTCTCTATATTTTAAACAATGTAATTTTATATCCCTTGTGCTATAAATGCGTTGTTAGTATTGTTACACAAGATTCTCCTTTGTGTTTTTATTTCCTTTTTAGTCTCCATTTAGTCTTTACAACCCGAACATTGGAAGTCCCTGCCTCAAGGAGCTTATAATAAGAATTCAGAGAGAGAGGCTACAATAAAGGGCGGGAAGTGTGAATAAAACGGAATGAAAGTTGGTTGAATTCCATTATGTTTACTTAGGCTGTTGCCGCAATTCTATGCACGATTAAGCTCCATTGGACGGAAAACGGGGCAGCATTTGGGCAGCGAATCGGATTGGGCTACCGCTTCCCTTAGGTGACAAGTGCTAAAAGGTTCAGCCAATGTCCGCATGGGACCATTCCTATTACTGTTATTAGAGCAGCTACTAATTGGTGGGTCAAGATACCACCGTCAGTAGTAGCGTTTAATAATAACAGAAGAGTGACCTTAATGTAGGCATAATAAGAAGATTTAGTGCACAGGGAAATCAGGGGTCATCTCTAAGCGGATGCAAGTTCCACTGAACGAAAAGGGCTGTACTTGCTGATAAGAACGCACCTTAAGGAACAAAGGGCCCTGGCTTTATTGTAGCAAAGCTAGGAGACAGTGATGTACATTATAAGTCCTTCCCAAAACCTGTGTCTAGGAAACAGAGGGAGGGCAACAATCCCTCACTCTGAGATAAGAAAGCCTTCATACCAGGATGGCCACAAGAAACGGAGGAAAGGGCTCCTGTGCTTTTAACAGTTGTTCTACAGAACTCTGAACCACGAAAGAGCCCTGTCGCCCAGGTCCTCTGGCCACCCCACTTTCCCATCTCGGTTTCAATGCGTCTGCTTTGTGGGTCAGCTCACCTCCTTTTTCGTACCCCCCCCTTTTAAATTCAGCCGCGTTTATCCCATTGCAGTTGGTCAATCAAACCATTTCTTTAGTAGGATCCAATCCAAGGATGCTAGTTTAAATGGATGCTGTATATCACTTCAGAAAAATGGTCAGGGATTCCCGTCCCTCAATGTGAACGGAAGACGTCCACAAGCCTATTCGAGGCCCTTTCACATGGAAGCTAAAGGTGCTGAGTGGCCCTTACTTCCACATAACTATGCCCAGGCTGGTGGCGGGGCCGGAGAAGAGGCGGCCTTGTAAGTACTTGGATTTTCTGGTGTCTGTAATTTCAGCGAGTCCTACGCCCCATTGTTTCAACGGCCCGCTCAGAGCGTGAATGAGTTTGAATTCAGCCCCAGGAATGATGGCCTAATCAAAGGACCCGCTTTGAAATTCTGCCCCATTTTCTGTGGCCCACAGCAAAAGATTCCTTACAAAACAAGTTGAGTAACTTGAGCCGTTTCGTCGTGTCTTTGGAAGTATTTTTTTCCTTCTGTGCCCTGACGGGCCTTTCTAGATGTCTTGGAGTAAAGTATGTGTGCCCGCGCGCGTGCGTGCGTGCCTTGTGGGAGTTTATTATAGACGAGGATATTCATTGCAGCGCAAACTCGAAACCGAGAAAGTTTATCCCACACTACAATGGTGAGACTTTAAGACGGAACAAGGCTCTCCGTCTTATTTTATTTTATTTGGAGGGGAGCCCCGCGGATCTCAAGCCAAGCGCCGCTTCGCCCGCTTAATATCTCGAAGGTTGGGACTGGGCTGGGATCCAGCGACCCACAAGCCTTTTGAGACGAACGCTGGCCTTCAAACCACGTGAAGCTGGCTGCCTCTGGAGCGGACTCTTGGCGTAGTCTCAAGCCCTTGCTTGACTGACACATTTCCGAGCGCTTGAACCAGTAAATTGGCCGCAGATCACAGGTAGGCGGGTCCGCAGTCCACGAAGGGGTTTGGAGTTCAACAGACGGAGTTCCCGTCGTCTGGTTTAATTGTTTTCTCGGCCACATTCCTTGAAACCAAGGAGGCAGGCCTCTTGTTCGCAAACACTCCGTTCCAAGTCCGAAAGCAGCTTATTACGGCATCCTGCTCGGGAGCCGACCGCCTCCTTGAATGGCTACGTAAAAAGAATGGAGAAAGTGATGGATTATATATTATGCGCACCGGCGGAGGCGCGCTAGGCAATGCATCGAGTTAAAAGGTGAAAATGATTTTGTACCGTTGCGTTGTGTAAAATAACACACCAAACGGGAAGGAAGGGCTGGAGGTCAACAGTAGAGCACAGCTGTAGTTGCGCCAAATAGCTCAGGATCGGATTATTCCACGCCTCCGGTCGCTCAGTGATTTTCCACGCACAAGGTCTGGCATCTCGGGTTAAGAGTGGAAAAAACAACAACACACGTCTCGACTGAAACCCTGAAGAGCCGCCGCTAGTCAGCGAGGACGACCTGGGCATAGTTGGACCATGGAGCTGACTTGCTTAAGGCAGGCTTCTTCCTAATTCCCCCATTTCTAGGAGAAAACCCTGGACGGGCAGGCTTGCAGTCCGTGATCAGGATCCTGCCGGCGAAGAGTTCTGAGCTACCGCTGTGTCTGGTAGCTAAGAACGCTTAATCGGGGCAGTTTCCACTGTAGGAAAAATTCCAGGGGTAAGCCCCACTCGTTTCGCCACCCCCCTTGTCCACCACTTAAGTAGGTCGTTGGCTCTGGACTCTTGGCCACGTGTCGTTTTAAACGAGAGCGGCCACATGAAATAGGTGGCAGGGGACTCATCCACCGTTAGCAGTTCGGTGGAAGAGGGCTTTTCACCCGCTGTCGTTTGCATCACAAGAAGTTTTTTGCATTATATACGGCCAAATCACTTGTGACGCTGTGAATTAGTGGCGCCCCGCAACCCTCTGCCCCTTAACAGCCCTGTTGTGTCTTCCTATGTGGAGGGAAGCTCGTATCTGATCTTCCCCGTTTCCCCGCTTTACTCAACATCTCCCAGCACTGTTTTCCCATAATTCTTCTGCAAGTGTAATGGACAAGCTAACATCCCCCTTCCCCTCCTCCGCACACGTTTCAAAGATATGGGAGCCCTGCCCTCCATTTTATGAACCCCACTGAAAAGCACAGGATTTCTGGGTCTTTAACTTTTTGATGAGCAGGTGTTTAAGTGGCCAAAGCATTTTTGACACCTCAGGGATGGATCAAGGTTTGCCTGTTGGGTTACAGCCTGCAACTGTTGAAGAGACTAAAAATCACAGAAATCTTTCTGGACAACAAAGAAAACTTGCTGCCAGGACCCTGCCTGTCACAGAACCTGACTCTGAGGGGTTAAATGGTGAAGAGCTGCTGGAGGAGCCTTGCAGCTCAAGTCAGCTGAAAACATATCTTCTCCCCCTAGAAGGGCTATGAGCAGGATTCTGCAAAGACATGCTACCAGGAGGGCTAGGGAAAGGGTCTTTGATGCTAGACGGGGAATCAGGTCGAGAAGCTCTGAGTACTAGCAGGAGCCTTTCCAGAAGTAAGGGAGTTCCCTGTTTTGAGATAAAGCTGGTAAGCTCACCTTGAGCTCTCTGTGGGAGCAACGCATCATTTGAACTTGCAACCACATTCCTGTCTGTGACCTTGGCTCTGTTACCTGATTTCGGACTGGCTTCCTGGACAACGGCTTGATCTGTTCCCTTGGGCTCAGCATCTAGTTTCCGTGAGACATTCTGGTTTTGACTTGGACTGTTAATTGCTGGGAGCTGGATTCTGTTATTTATCTGGCACTTGATTGTTGCAAAGGACTTGAACTTGCCTGACTTTCCACCAAAGATCTTGGCAAAGAACTGAACCCTGTTTGTGTGTGTGCTCTGTGTGCGGGGCTTGACAGTTTGCTCCCACCCAAACTTCTTCAAGCAGAATGGAAGAGGAGGGGGCTGTTGGGATGACACCGCTGGCAGCTTTGCAAAACCAAGTGCTGCTTTTGTCTCAGGCAATTACTCAATTGCAGCACGCTCCAGCACCGACTGGGTTGCAGCCCCATTGCCCTTTGCTGCCTCCTGACCAGTTTGAAGGCAAGTTAGAGGAATTCCCTGCATTCTTGGCTCAATGCCAGCTGTTTATTGAGGTGCATGCTCAAGAATTTCCTACTGAGAGGTCTAAGGTCTGCTTTATCATCAGTTTGTTGAAAGGACAGGTGGCTAAATGGGCTACTCCTTTACTCCTCAGTGCTTCACTTCTACTGGATAATTATCAGGCTTTCCTGAATCACATTTCTTCAGCTTTTCAGAACCCCGTACAGGATGCTACTGCCGACTCAGAGCTCTGAAACAGGGCAAAAATTCAGTGTTTGACTACACCATTGCATTCCGTTTGATAGCACAGGATCTGAATTGGAATGAACTGGCACTGATTTCTCAGTATATGGAAGGATTGGCAGATGAAGTGCTTGATGAACTCTCTAGGGTGGAACAACCAAGCACGTTACAGGAACTCATTACCCTGTGTCTCAGGAGAGATGGATGCCTGGAAAGCCATTGCCTCTCCCAAGGCAAGAAGTACAACCAGCAACCTCTGCCAGCTGTGCCTAATCTGCAATCCAGTGAAGCCCGCAGAATGGATCCAGAACCTATGCAACTGGGAGCTGCTCAACCATGCCTCACCCCAGAGGAAAAGGCAAGACGACGTTCTCATAATCTCTGCCTGTACTGTGGAGGAGGAGGACATTTCGCTTCCAGTTGCCCTTTGAAGCGCTCCTCAGTAAGTGCTGCTACCTCTGCAGCAGTAAAAGGGCAGCTCCATCCTTGAAGGAACCCACAGGAATGGAGCATACCGAAGGGTTCCCAGACAATACCATCACACCCCAAGGACCTTTCCTGGTACCTGTAACTCTAGGGCTTCCCGATGGTCGGAAAGTACCTGTGTATGCTATGGTAGACTCTGGGGCAGCTCACTGCTTTGTGGATGCTGGGTTTGTGCGGTGCCATCAGATTCCAGTACAGAACAAGGAAACTCCTTGGCTGGTAGAATCCATTGAGGGTTGGTTACTTTGTTCTGGGCCGATAGCTCAGGAAACCTGTCCACTTACTCTTCAGGTAATGGACCACAATGAGCAGATTTGCTTTAATGTAACTCGGATGCCCCGGTTTCCTCTTGTCCTGGGACTTTCCTGGTTGCGAGCTCATAACCCATTGGTGGATTGGGTGCAAGGGGAATTGTACTTCAAGGTTCCTTGCTCAAAGAAAAATTCTTCTACCATCCCGGCAGCTGCCCATGCTACATCTGACCCTGTCTTGCCCCAGGTATACCAAGACTTTGCGGACGTATTTGAGGAAAAGGGGGCTGACAAGTTACCTCCGCATTGGCCCTATGACTGTGCCATTGATCTGATACCTGGGGCATCCCTCCCTGTGGGACCAGTCTATCCTATGTCCGAACCTGAGTTAGAAGCTTTGAGGGCTTTCCTAGACAAGAACCTTCAACGTGGGTTTATACACCCTTCCAAATTGCCATTGTCCGCACCGGTGATCTTTGTAAAAAAGAAGGGAGGGGAGCTTCATCCTTGTAATGATTACCGGGCATTAAACAAGATCACTATTCAGGACTGGTACCCTTTACCCCTAATCTCTGAACTTTTGGACCAGTTAAGAGGGGCAAAGTGTTATACCAAGCTGGACCGTCGTGGGGCGTATAATTTGGTGTGTATCCATAAAGGAGATGAGTGGAAAACCATGTTTTGAACCCGGTACGGTCAATATGAACATTTAGTAATGCCTTTTGAACTGACAAACACACCCAGTGTATTCCAGTGGATGATGAATGACATTTTTGATTATCTACTAGATCGTTGTGTGGTCATTTATTTAGATGATATCCTGATTTATTCCACTGACCCAGCTCAGCATGTTCAAGATGTTCGTCAGGTCTTGCAGCGTCTCCGGGAAAATGCACTATATGCTAAGCTGGAAAAATGTGAGTTTGACATTAAGGAAGGTGAATTCCTGGGGCACATTATTTTCCCCAGGGAATCCGCATGGACCCTAAGAAAGTAGAAGCTGTGTTGTCCTGGCGGCAAGCACAAAACCGTAAGGATTTGCAACGGTTCTTCAGTTTCGCCAACTACTATCGCCAGTTTATTCCTGCTTACACTGACATTGTTGCATCTCCTTCGGCCCAAAGAGCTTTTCCGGTGGACTCCAGAAGCAGAAGAGGCTTTTTCTACTTTGAAAACCCGCTTCACCTCGGAACCCTTGCTTCATTATCCTGATCCACAATTACCCTTTATAGTGGAGGCCGACACATCTTGCGTTGCTCTGGGAGCAGTGCTATTTCAACAGGATGATCCCACCCAAAACCTGCATCCCTGTGCTTATTACTCTCAACAGTTAAAACCTGCAGAGAAGAATTATACTATCTGGGAGCGTGAACTGCTGGCCATCAAGACGGCTTTTGATGTATGGACGCATTACCTTGAGGGAGCTCGACACCCTGTTCAAGTATTGACTGATAATCAAAACCTTGAACATCTACAAACAGCCCGGCGATTGACTCAGCGACAAATCCGGTGGTCATTATTCTTTTACCGGTTCGATTTTTGGATCAAGTACATTACTGAGGCTCAGAATAAAAAAGCTGATGCGTTATCCAGAAAACCTGAGTATGCAGCACCTGTGAAAGAGACATTAGTGGCGCCCATCTTGCCTCCCTCTGTGTTCACGGCCACGAATCCATGTCTCAGCTTGGCAGAAGAAATCTGTGAATCTCAAGCTCGCGATTCATGGACTCAGCAACATCTTCAGAAACTCCAGAATGGGAATCATGGAGAGTTTTCTGCACAACAAGGGTTATTATTACATCGAGGGTGGTTATATGTTCCTGCTGGTCCTCTTCATAACCAGGTGTTGCATCTCTCACATGACTCTTTTCCTGCTGGACACTTTGGACTTTAAAACCCTGCATCTTCTCACAAGGGAGTTCTGGTGGCCACATGTCTGTGCTGATGTTGCCCAATACATGGGTTCCTATGAAGTTTGTAGGTGGGCAAAGGATGTTGTGACCAAACCCTTGGGTCTTTTGCATCCTTTGCCAACACCCTCTGTTCCTTGGAATGCTGGCTCCTTAGATTTCATCACGGATCTTCCTCTGTCAAAAGGGTTTGCCTGCATCTTGGTCTTCGCGGATTTGTTCACCAAAATAGCCCACTTTGTTCCTTGTCCTAAATCCCCTACCGCATAAGAAACAGTTCATCACTACTTGCAACACCTCTTCAGACTTCATGGTTTACCTGCACACCTCATTTCAGATCGTGGGCCACAATTCACCTCTCGCTTCTGGCAAGCAATGCATAAGGCATTAGGAACACAAGTTCACCTGTCATCAGCTTATCACCCTGAGTCAGATGGTCAGACTGAGCGCACTAATGCCACCTTAGAACAATATTTACGCTGTTATACATACTACCAACAAGATAACTGGGCGGATTTGTTACCGTTAGCTGAATTTGCATATAACAATGCTGTACATTCTTCCACTCGCCAGACCCCATTCATGGCTAATTATGGTTATCATCCTTGGTATTTTCCAACTACCCTTCCTTCCACCTCTGTGCCGGCTGTGGATGCATACATTCAAGAACTCCATGGCATTCAGGAATTATTGTGAGAGCAACTTGACCATGCTAAGGAAGTCTATAAGAAAGCAGCGGACAAGAAAAGACAGGAAGGGCCACAGCTAAATCCAGGCATGAAAGTTTGGCTCTCTACTCGATACCTGAGACATCCTGGATGATCCCGAAAACTAGATCCTCGGTTCATTGGTCCTTATCCCATCTTAGAACAAATCAATCCAGTTGCTTTTCATTTGCAAATACCTGATTCCCTTCATATTCATCCAGTATTTCACCGATTCCTCTTGGTTCCAGCTGCGGACCCCGACCCCAACCGACCACCGACTCCTGAACCTCCTCCACTGATTTTAGTAGAAGGAGAAGAAGAATATGAAGTCCGGCAAATCTTGGATTCTCGAATACACCATGGAGGATTGCAGTATTTGGTAGACTGGGAAGGTTATGGACCTGAAGACCGGTCATGGGAACCTGCGTCCAACTTGCATTCTCCTGAGTTTGTTCAACAATTCCATGACAGTTACCCTGATAGACCTGGCCCATCGGAAGAGGGGGATCATGGGGAGGGGGATAGTGCCAGGACCCTGCCTGTCACAGAACCTGACTCTGAGGGGTTAAATGGTGAAGAGCTGCTGGAGGAGCCTTGCAGCTCAAGTCAGCAGGCAGCTGGGTCTGATGACTCAGCTGAAAACATATCTTCTCCTTCTAGAAGGGCTATGAGCAGGATTCTGCAAAGACGTGCTACCAGGAGGGCTAGGGAAAGGGTCTTTGATGCTAGATGGGGAATCAGGTTGGGAAGCCCTGAGTACTAGCAGGAGCCTTTCCAGAAGTAAGGGTGTGTTCCCTGTTTTGAGATAAAGCTGGTAAGCTCACCTTGAGCTCACTGTGGGAGCAACGCGTCATTTGAACTTGCAACCACATTCCTGTCTGTGACCTTGGCTCTGTTTCCTGATTTCGGACTGGCTTCCTGGACAACAGCTTGATCTGTTCCCTTGGGTTTGGCATCTGGTTTCCGTGAGACATTCTGGTTTTGACTTGGACTGTTAATTGCTGTGAGTTGGATTCTGTTATTTATCTGGCACTTGATTGTTGCAAAGGACTTGAACATGCCTGACTTTCCACTAAAGATCTTGCCAAAGAACTAAACCCTGTTTGTGTGTGTGCTCTGTGTGCGGGGCTTGACACTTTCCTCCTCAAGTGGATAGAGCAGTATCTCATATGTCTGCTTTTCTCAGGTACTGAGAACTGGGAACTGAATTGATTGATGATCTCTATAAGATCCTTGTCTTAACTACTTTGCTCAGATCTTGCAAACTGCAGACTATGACTTCCTTTACTGAGACAATCTGTCTCATGTTAGGCCCTCTTCCTACTGCTTCCCATCTTTCCTAAGCAGCATCCTTTCCATACTTTTTGTCTTCTTAATATGTCACAGGTACAAATGATTCTTAGTCAACTTCAGCTTCTGATAAGAGTCCAGAGTTCATTTGGTCTAGTGCCAAAATGTTTGTCTTCCTAGGCAAGGTATATCTATATTGAGAAATCCTCCCCCCTCCCTTTTTTTCTGGGTAAATAACTCTTGCTGCTGTTACAATGTGTATGGCTAAATATGCTTTCTGTTGGTCTAGTTTACCTGGCATTATATTTAACAAGAAAATTTCTGGTTTTAATTCTATAGAATTTCCTAGAACTTCTTCCAGAATCTGCCTTATTTTACTCCAAAATATTTGTGCTTTTTTTTTACATAGCCACCACATATGATAGAATGAGCCTTCATTTTGTTTACATTTCCAACATAGAGTTGATATATGGGCATTCATTTTAGCTAGCTTTGTCGGTGTCATATACCACCTATAAAACATTTTATATATATTCTCTTTAAATACAACCTTTTTAGTGAGCTTTATATTGGTTTTCCATATTTTTCCCATTGTTCCAATTCTATATTATAACCTAAATTTTGTGCCCATTTAACCATACATTCTTTCACTGTTTCTGGTTGTGTATCAAAGTCTAGTAGAAAATTGTATAATCGCTTAATATGTTTCTCTTTTGTCTCCAACAGAATTCTATCAAAGTGTGTGCTTTCTAGGTAGAACCCTTGCTGTTTATCTTTAGCGTGCCTAGAGTGAATCTGAGAACAGGCCCACCAGTCCAGTTCAATTCCCTGCTCAGCAGTTTCTTGTTGGCTTTTTAGATTTCCATCTGGATTTAAAATCTCATTGTAGCGCACAATTTTTTATTTTATCTCAAAATTGGCATAGCGAATGCTTCTGTTGGAGTCACCCAATGTGGAATCTTTATGTACATTTGCTTTTTTATTTTCTTCCATACCCAAAGTAGTGCTCTTCTTAGTATATGATTATTGAATTGTTTAAAATCTTCTATTCTGTCATATCATACAAAGGCATGCCATCCCCATTTCAGATCATGTCCTTCCAGCTTCAAGAGTCTTGTGTTGCTCAATTCTATCCATTCCTTGATCCATACTAAGGAGGAGGCTCTGTAGTAGAGAGCCAATTTGGGAGCCCCATTCCTCCTCTTGATTTAACATCTTGCAGATATTTTATTTTAATTCTTGCTTTTTTCCCTTGCCAGACAAATTTGGAAATACATTTCTCCAGCTCTTTAAAGATTGTTTGTTTTAAGACAATTGGGATAGTTGGAAATAAAAATAATATCTTTGGGAGGATATTTATTTTAATTGTGGCAATTCTCCCTAATAATGATAATTGTAAATTTTCCCATTTAATTAAGTCCTTTTTAATCTCTTCAATCAGTTTCAAATAATTGTCCTTCAAAAGGGTGCTTGTCTTGTTTGAGAAAGTTATGCCAAGATATTTTATCTTCCTTCCTTCCTGAAAGTTTGTAAGCTCTAAAAGTTTTCTAATTTCTTGTTGTTGCATATTTTTGGTTAGAATTTTTGTTTTCTTATGATTTACTCTTAGACCTGCCATTTCTCCAAATTCTTTTAGCTCCTTCAACAGATGTTCTATTGACTCTTGTGTCTCCTCCAAGACTATGAGTAAGTCATGTGCAAAGGCCTGTATTTTGTATGATTCCCCTCTCAATTTAAGACCCTTAATTTTCTCAGAGCTTCTTATCTGCTGCATTAGTATTTCAATCATTATCAGGAAAAACCATGATGACAATGGGCACCCTTGTCTTGTGCCTTTTAATATCTGAATTTCTTGAGTGTAATCTCCATTTACTCTGATTTTAGCCTTTTGTTGGAAATAGATTGCCTTGATAGTCTCAACAAAACTCCGTCCTGCTTCCATCATTTCTAGCTGTGTTATCATGAAATTCCAGTTTACATTATCAAACGCTTTCTCGGCATCGATAAAAAGCATTGCCATTTGCTTTTCAAGATGAGCCTCATAGTATTCTAGAAAGTTAATAACATTTCTGACGTTTGATCTTAAATATCTCTTGGCAAGGAATCCTACCTGGTCTTCATGGATGATATCAACCAATATTTTCTTTAGTCTCATAGCCAAAATTGTTGCGAGTAGTTTATAGTCCACATTTAAAAGAGATATTGGTCTGTAATTTTTGATTTTTTTCTGGATCTGTGTCTTCTTTATGTATAATTGTAATCACTGCTTCCCTCCATGTTTTGGGTATCTTCCCCTCTTGCTGAATTTCATTGATCATTTTCTGAAATGGCACTGCCAACACATCTTGAAATTGCCTGTAGTATTCATCAGAAATCCCATCATTCCCTGGCGATTTCATCATTTTCTGTTTTGCAAATGCATCTAGAACTTCTTGCATAGAATATGGCTGATTTAAAATTTCCTGTTGTTGTTTAGTCAGCTTAATATGGTTCTTCCTTTGGATATATTCTTTCTGTTCCTCTTTGGATACATCTTTTTCACTGTAAAGTTGTTTGTAAAAATTCTCTACTATTCTTTTAATCTCCTCTGGTTTCACAAGTTTCTCTATTGTGGTTTTTCAGTCTTCATATAAAATTTTTGGTTTTCTCCCTCTTTAGTTTCTGAGCCAACCATCTTCCAACTTTATTGGCCTTTTCAAAATATGTTTGCCTAACAAATTTTAGTTTAGTAGCAATGTCTTCTGTTAATAAAATATTCAGTTTATGCTGCACCATTTGGATCCTCTGTTTTAATTGTACAGCTGTTGGGTTTTCTTTCAATTTCATCTCTGCTTTCTTTAGGTCTGATTCAAGTTCAGTATATTTTTTGTTTCTTTCTTTCCTTGCTGCTCCTGTAGTTCTCATTGCTATGTCACAGAATACTGTTTTACCACCTTCCCAAATTGTTTGTGTCAACATGCCTTGTGTTGAGTTTCTTTGAAAATAGTCTCTCATCTCATCTCTTATTATCTTGACTGTGTCTTCATTTCGAAAAATATTTGTGTTTAATCTCCATTGTATTGGTGGTTTATATGTTTGCAGTTTCAGTGTTACTATACAATGATATGATATTGTTCTAGGAAGGATTTGTGTCTCTTTTACGTTTTTTATCCATGTTCTGGGGATCCAACATGCATCAATTCTTGACCAGGACTGGTGCCTATCTGAAAAGAAGGTATAATCTCTAAGTTTCGGGTAGCTTGTTTGCCATGCATCTACAAGGGGTAATTCCTCAGCCAACATGAGAAATGCTTTAGGTAGCAAAGAACAATTTTCTTTTTTTGTTAATTTAGTAGTTATACAAGGAAAAATCATCTACCAAGAGAAATACAGGTTAAGTTTATTAGAAGCTCATATAGAGACAAACTCTTGAGAGCAACTGGTGATAAACAGCTCATACGTGATGGAAGATCGGTGAAAGTACTGAAACACACTCCTTGGAAAGTTAGAGAGAAAAGAAAATCATATGTTAAGTTAAATACCTTTCTCAGATCTAAGTCGATTCCCTATAGATGGCTACTACCTGAAGGCTTGACATTTCAATATTCAATGCAGAGATTCTATGTTAACTCAACAATGAAGGCAGAACAGATCCTGATAAACCTACAATCAGAGGAGGCACTAGGGATCCAGGAACCTCAAGAAGGAGGAGAAGAAGGAAAAGAGGGATCGCAAGACGAGGATTCAGTTTCAGAAGATGAGAGAGGAGCAGCAGCACCAAAACCAAAGAGAAGAACCAGAGCAAAAACCAAGGAACATGAGAAATATAAAGATAATAAAAGATCCAAAAATGACTAAAGGAAATTGGAACTTGTGTTCATTAAATGTGTGAATGGTTTAAATTCACCACAAAAATGGAAAAACGTATTTTATTATCTACAGAAATTAAATATGGATATAATTTGTCTCCAGGAGATGCACCTGAAAAAACAAGATTCAAGATTGATGGAAAATAAAAAAACTGGGAACAGTATTTTCAGCATTACAGGAAGGGAAAAAGAAGAATGGTGTAGGTATCTATGGGCGTTTATACACGACCCCTAAGCTGCGCTGCAAATGGCTCCCAGCTCCGAGCTTAGAAATGTTTCCCCACCAGCTCTGGAGTTTGCAGACAATTAAGTGCAACCCCGCCCACTTTAGCGCGACCCAGCATACGTTTCTTGTACCTTCTCTCTGGAGGTGAAAAATATTTGATGCGGATAAGAGTGCCGGGCTCTCCTCGCTTGTCTGTTGTTTTTTTGCCTCCCGCCCCTTTAAGAGCCCCTTGAGAAGGAACCAGGAAGTAACGGGGCTCGTGGCAACTTTGACCGGCACCAGCAGGTTAGTAAAGGCTTCTTTTGTCCTTTTTTTCCCTCCCTCCCCTCACGCCGACAGGAGCAGGAAGTGCTGAGGGGTGGGGACGCAGGAACAGAAACGAACCCCCAAGATCTCTGGTCCGAATTTAAGGGACCAGCGGATCTTAGGGGTTGTGTGAAAAGGCCCTATGTTAAAGAAGTATTGCAACCAAAATTGATATGTGCATCAGGAGATGGTTGAGTTGTAACGGTGGAAGTCACCAAAGGTAAAGAAAGGGTTTTAATTATTAACATTTATGCACCAAATTCTAATCAGAAGGTATTTTTTGAAAAGCTGTACAGAAACGTGAACCTAAGAGAATATGAGGAATGTTGTATAGTAGGTGACTTCAATGCAGTTTTTGATAGAGAAGTCCTTTTTGTCCACCTTAGTGAATTTTCCCACAAGTGTGCACAGTACTTCAGTGCACCCCTATACAGACTTAATGGGATGTACACATTAGTGATTTGTACAAGACTTATTGCTGGCAGGGAGTTTCACTGAGTAGCAGAGTTACCTATCTGTCTTGTGTACCAATTTCAGGTCTAGTCTATGACATCTCCAGGTATGGGTGAGAAAAAGTCCTTGTTGAAATTCTGGAGAGTCTGTGCTAGTCCAGTGCAGATGATTAAAGGAACAGGATGTGGTTATGATTTAAGGCTGCAGCCCCATACTAATTTAATTTAGATGTAAGATTCATTTCACTTAATGGAATTATGTTCTGAATATGCATGAATAGGACTGCACAGCAATTCACCTTCCCCTGTTGATTGCAGTAGCATTGAGTCCAAACTGAAGTAGAACCACTGGATGAATAGGACGTAAAACATCAAGTCTTAAGTGCATTCCACTTATTCCTATGGGTTCATTTCAGTTGGGCCTACAATTGGTTTTAGCAGAAGTTCAACAAAGAAATTTATCAGGCATCATTGCAGTTCTTCTTGGTGAAAGTGTTTTCCTGGTGTACCAGCAGTAATTTTAGGAACTTTAATACTTCCCACCTCCTCCCCCCAAGTCTGTAACAAGGAATTTTGTGGTCCTCCTAAAACTCACTAAAACTACAGTCCACTTCAGCAAGCACAGAACTCCCAGATGGAAGATGTCTGTATACATGAGGATGATGGGCTGGGGACCTTTATTCTGCAGCAGTGAGTTAGAGAAAAAGGTAACGCAGAAAAGGGCAGAGAGTGACAATTCAATTAGAACTTGGGTTTATGCAGCATCAGTCCGTGATCCACCATCCGCTTACCCATCCTGAACATCTGTGTGTCTTTTTTTTGGATCAACTACTCAAGATTTTACGGCAATGGACACTTCTAAGTGTATGTTTAACAGGATCTAAACCATTGGATTCATTTCCTTCGTGGCTGCGCAGGAATCAGGATTTGATCATTGAGAAAACCTACACGCCTATTTGGCAGGAAGGTAAAAAATGCAGTGCCTGCCTGTTGCGATTTTTATCAATGGGGATCAGACGCTTCAGCTCCTCTACCTCTCTGTATCGTCCCTGTTTGCGACGTTTGCGGTCGATAGCCGTTTAACCGAGCTCTGCGTAGATGGCAAGGGATCGCACTCGTATTTAACATAGTCTCATCCGGGTCTCCTGGATCCTCATTAACAAGCTTGGAAGGGCCCCCAAGACCTCCGCGATACTTAACTACCCCCACTTTCTCTCGAGGAAACTTCCTCGAACCCCTTGCTCTCTCACGCCCAGCGCATCGTTTCTTCGGTTAGGGACGGGGTTTCCTTGCCAAGGCTTCTCTCGGTCCTTTTTGACGCCTCAGAAGCTGGATGCCTCCCGTAAGAGTGGCGAGCCTACTTCCTTCGCCTGCTCCGTTCCCAAAGCGCGCCTGCTCCGCCGCTGCCGCTTCTACCTGCCGAGCCCCGGCGCCGTTAATAGGTCAAGAGTAAGGCTCGCCCCCCGAAGGGAGGCAGCCGCCCTCGAAGTCCTTCCCAGCGCCTTCCGGCGAGAAAGACGCGGCACGGAGTGCATCAATATTCCGCCCCTCGAGGATCAGGGGCGAGGCGTTGGAGACAGAGGCAGGTAGCGGCAAACAGGCAGCACCTGAAGGAAGGCGCTCCAGCAAAGGGAGCGCGGCGAGACGCTCATTAGCCTACTTTTCAGCGGAGTTGCTGTCAACTCGCTTTCTTCCCGCTGTTCACTTCCCGCCTGCTTTTTCCTTTTCCTCGGCGCTCTTGTTGACACTCATCCTTCCCACAGCTCCGTCAGAGGCCGGCGGAGGGGAGGAGAAACACGGAGATATCCGCCCCTACTTATGACCCCTTACTTGACCCTTACCTGTTTCGGTGGCAGAAGGTGACATGTTCTAAGAGGTGCAGGTAAAAATCAAAGAAAAACAAAACAAAACGAAATACACAGAACATGTGGCACGTCAAAGACTAACATTCATATTTTAATCTGTATCGTTTTGGGGACACTTCCACTTCTTCAGACATATAGCAGCATTCCTCCAGGAATCCTCCAGCATTCTGCTGCTGTATGTCTGAAGAAGTGGATGTGTCCATGAAACGTTACATTAAAATATGAAAGTTAGTCTTTAAGGTCCCACATGTTTTGTATCTTTTGTTTTGTTTTGTTTTTCTGTGATTTTTGCCTGCAATTCTGGCTACCCTCTCTGAAAGCTCTAAGAGATGGCAAACTCCTTTTCCAGGGAAGGATTGGTTTCTATATATCTCCAGCTCCCCCCCCACCTCTGTTACTGCTGTTGTTATGTGCCTATGTCACCTCCAGCTTCTGGCAACCTTAAGAATGGGGTGACCTCCAAAAGGCCTTCTCATCAGCCTTGCTGAACTTCTACAAATTGAAGGGTGTGGGTTCTTCTGTTGACTTATACTTTACTTGGTTTCCATTCTCACTATTATTCAGGTGCCTTCAGCTTGTCCCAGCTTTGCTGTCTTTGAGTCTCCAGTACAGGTGGAGAGGGTCACCAACAGGACAGCCTTTCCAACCTCCAGTTATTACCTGGTGCAGAACCCCCAAAAAAATAAAAGTTAAATCCTTAAAATATTTCAGCCTACAAGGCAGCTGAAAGGCATGGGAATGGTGGTAGAAGAAAGCCTGAGAACCACTGGCTGCCATTTTATTACATTTAGGTACAACCTGTAGGTCATTAGCCCAATCTCTTTTGCAGATTGAGTGCTAAGGTAGGTAGAATTGCTTTATCTAATGGCCGCTTGTGGGTTTTTTTTTAATGGTACAGTTGGTATTTGAAATGTTGGGAGCCTGCAGCCCTGTTCTCTTTTGGACCATCAGATTCTCTGAACTTCAACCCCAGTAAATCTCAGCCAGCATGGGCAATGGCAAGAGATCATGGAAGTTCTGGCTCAAAATTTGCAAACATCAGTAGTGATGTATGTAAGTGAAAGCTGGACAATAAAGAAGGCTGATCACCACAGAATTGATGCTTTTGAGCTGTGGTGCTGGAGGAGAGTCTTGAGAGTCCCCTGGACTGCAAGGAGATCAAACCTATCCATCCTGAAAGAAATCAACCCTGAATGTTCACTGGAAGGACAGATTTTGAAGCTGAGGCTCCAGTACTTTGGCCACCTCATGAGGAGAGAGGACTCCTTGGAAAAGACCCTGATGTTGGGAAAGATTGAAGGCAAAAGGAAAAGAGGACAGCAGAGAATGAGATGGTTGGATGGTGTCATCGATGCAACCAATATGGATTTGACCAAACTCTGGGAGGCAGTGGAAGATAGGAAGGCCTGGCTAGCTCTGGTCCATGGGGTCACGAAGAATCGGACACGACTGAACGTCTGAACAACAAAAGGTTCCCACCCTGCACTACACTAGTTACAGCCCGAGAGTCCAGCTGAATGTCTGAGGAGATGCATTGGCAGGGGATTGTACAGAAGCCTGCTCTGTGTCCAATTGGATCTGTTGTTCTTTGTGCCCTTCTGGAGACACTCTAGCTTAATCCTTGTCTGACTGCATTATGTTTGTGAGAGTAAGTTTTCTGGTTCTCCATGAAGCCTTTTTACATTGAAGAATGGTCACAGGCCAGGTCCTAAACTTAACAATGTAGGCAAGATGGAAGAACCTCAGGGCAGGACAGTCACAGACTATAGAAATGAGAAATCTGAGCCTCATGGCACAGTAGTTAAACTCCTGTACTGCAGTCAAAACTGTGCTCAGGAACTGGGGTTCAATCCCAGGTAGCCGGCTCATGGTTGATTCAGCCTTTTATACTTTAGACACTGGTGAAATGGTGTATGTGTGTGTGGTGGGGTGACGTGTAGCCTGCAATATTAAATTGCAAATCATCCAGAGAGTGTCTTAAGCACTATGGGGCCTGCATATAAGCAGAAAACTTTGCTTTTGATTTGCTTTTTAGTTTTATTACCTAACTTGTTTCTCAGTTGACAGGAGAAAAACCCAGTTGCTTTGAAAGGCAATCACCAGGAAGGTAGTGAGTAAAGAATTTTAAAGGGCAATGAGCACAGACCTCTTTCTCTTTAAAAGGGCAATGCAGCCTGCTTTTCTTGATTCTGTTTGGGTCCACATTTTGTCTTTCTGAGTTATGAAATCAGTGGTGCTGCAGCCACAAAACTTTGATTATTTATTCCATGGCTTTGCAACAGGAAGGGCAAGGAAAGAAGGTAGAGTCTATTCTTTCTCTTCCTGAGTTTTTCTTTCTTTAACCCCTCTTCTAATCACAACACATGCATGCTGGATTTAATACAGGTACTATTACAGGCAGGTATACCACTCCACCCTATTAATAACTTCCAGCTCTTTGCTCCATTAAATAATTAGCTAAGAAACTTTCAAATGTCCCTGGTTCAGTTTGTTTTTACACAATTTCTGAAAGACAGTGCACATCACTTAATGTTGAGCATTGTGTTGCATTTTTCTTATTTATTTTTCTATATTTATTTATTTTTCTTTTTAAAAATGAGTTCTAATGTTCTCATATCAACTGGATACCATTAAACATTAGTTATATATTGTATGGGGAGAGCTTAGGGTTGATGTCTTTGGTTCTAGAATTCTACCTGTGCCTCCAATGAATATGGAGAGGGTATTAAATTGTATACATAATTTGAATAAATAAATAATTAGGTGTGCCTGTTAAAGATATAGTGATAGCTAAATCTCCATGCTGAACTTTTATGCATCACGTATACTATTAGAATAATAGACAATCAGCTGGTGTGAATTTCCCGTTCTGTACTGAAAGCTCCAGACAGCCACAGGCAAATCATACTTTCTCAGCCTTCATTTCCCAGTTGCAAACAGAGACAGAGATGGAACTGATTACAGAGATGGAAATTGTAAGAATAATTTACATTGCTCTATGGTTACAAAGTAGTCTAATGCAATATGAATATTTGGATACTGTGTGGGATGGATGATAAAAGTAGGGAATGTGATAACATTCCTCCAATTTACCCATGACTTGGAGAAAGTAGGTATACAGTAGATAATGTCTGTCTTCCATCTCTTATATCTTCCACTGCTTCATCATTTCTGTTTTTATTCTTTTAGCCAAGCCTTCTGGATGACATGCATGCCTTCATCTCAAGGCTTACAAAATCCTATGAAGCTGCCTTGGCTAAAAATGAGTGACTGCTTCGGGGTCACATTGTGAACTTTATGGAAAAGTAGAAATTATTGGATCCAAACTTTTCTGGTTTTAGTCTGGTACTTTTGCCACTACATCACAGAGCATCATTAAAATTTTTGGTCACATTGTGAAATAAATTGCAATAGATTCACAGCAGATGAAACAAAGAAGTTTCTCACACCATACATAATCAGGGATTTGCTGCTAAAAATGAGCTCCAGCTTAGATGGTTTTTAAAAAGGGATTGAGCAAATTCTTGGTGGAAATGAGAAGACTAATAATGATTCACTAATAATGGATCATTCTAATTCACAGGCAATATGCCGCTGAATGTCAGGTCTGTGTAAGTGTGCAACTATCTCTCTGCACTCAAGCATGTGTGAACTGTTGTCTTTATGCCTTATTTGTGGCTTCCAAGAATCATCTGCCTGGTAAAAAAAAAAAACACTAGATTGGATAGACTTTTGGCCTAGTCCAGCTGGCTGCTCCTTAGATCATATGGTGCCTACTTTGAGGATTATACACCTATGTTATTATTTAGGACTTAAATTCCATTTTATTCTTCAGCTTATAACGTCCAGCTGATTTCTGTAGTTCTCATGTTTGGCACCTTCAACTCACCTGGTTCCCCCTCTGCTCAGGAAGAGTGGTTATCTTGTTTATGTTGACCTCAACCCCAACAACGGGGCCTTTACAGTGGCCTGTGACAAATAACAGTTTAACAAACGAAACTTTTCTGAGAGCAAAAGAAAAGAAAATTTTAGACAATGGTCCACATATTAAAAGTTTTGGTGCATCAAAATTCTGTTAGAGACATGAAAGAAAGGATTCATTTTTCTTTTCAATGAGAACTGAGTGCACAGAAGCCAGGTGCTTCTGTAACTTTGATTTGATTTTGAGAACCACAAACACATTTTCCCTATTTCTAAGAAATCATGACCTTCCAGGGTAATTCTTCCTCTTATACAGCAACAAGCATACCACTAGCCCACTGCTCCCTACACGTAAAAATATCAAACACTTATCTAAGAGGATGACTGCACAGCACTTGTATCTTTGACAACAGCAAAGTTAGTAGAAAGGAAAATAAAATTGATATTTGACTGAAATGTTGGAGGAGTTGGACTCCTGAGCTATGGAAATGCATGTCCACTTGAAACATGTAAGCTCAGCATGGACTGCATATCACATGTTACCTTGTAAAGTGCAGAACCCCTTAGGTCCATGGTTCTCAACCGTAGGTCCCCAAATGTTCTTGGACTACAACTCCCATAATTCCTGGTCTGTAAATATATCTCCTTTTGAATACTATAATGATATTGTTAGGAGTTGATGTCTCTAGCTTCACCTCCGCCTGGCCTGACCACACAGGGCTGTGAGGAGGAGAGGGTGGGGGAGCGGGAAAAGGCACAGAGCCCCACCGAAGGGCTGGCAGGTAGCTGCAGATGGAGGGGTGGGCATGCGCCTGTCCGCCTGCCTTGGTGAGCCCTTTCCACAGTGAGAGGAGGGAGGGCAGAAGGCTGGTGGATCTTGGGGAGGGCAGTGCCAGGGGTTGGAAGAGCCTTGTTGTTCCCCCTCCCCTCCCCTCCCCTCTGCCCGCCCACTAGCTTGCCCGCCGAGGGTCCTGGGGGAAGGAAGAGCCAGGGATGGGAGGGGGAGAGGCATCACTCGGCAGCCTAAGGGGAGGGAGGAAGGAGAGGCAGCCAGAGGTAACCTCACCTCAGCTTACAAACCCGAGGTTGCTCTTCCTGGCTCCAGACTCCATCTCTGCAGCACCCAGCAGCTCTGCCTCCCTCGCCAGGGCACAACCACCATGCCCCCTGCTTCCCTGCCTGGGAGCTGCTCCGTTGGGGCAGGAGTGCCACCAGTTGAGGTGCTGCCAGGAACACCTCTGCTAGCAGGAGGGCACAAGGCTTTCTCCTTCTGTTCCTCCTCCAGGCACACCCAGATCGCTGTGCACCCCAGGGCAAATGCACCCTTTCACCTCCCTAGATATGCCAGTGTTCACCTCACCACACCCTGCACCATCTCATCCCATACTCCAGCTCCCTACAAGAATGGCAATGGCATAACTAATGAGTTCTCAAATTGGGTTATGTGTAGGAGTAGTGTTGAAAGCTGGGGAAAGTGAGAAAGAGAAATATGGCTTACAAACAGAACAGAATCTCTCTCTCTGCGAGGGATATTGCACTCTTGTGTATTGCTAAGTTATAGAGGCTTGCAAAATATTATGGAAGTTCTGGCCAAACATCCAACCAACAACATCCCTGAATAAGACCTATAAATACTATCTCACTGACTTCCACTCTACAACAAAGAACTCTCTCAAGAGGCCTGACTAAATAGCATCAGTGTTATTTCAGTGTCATTCACTGTGTGTATGCATAGAAAGGAAGTCTCTTACTGTGTTCCCCCTCAAAATGTGAATTGACAGCATGTATGGGTGTTGAAAATGTACCTCTCACAAAAAATGTGAGAGATGACTGAAGGGTTCTCTCACAGGTTTAATTTTCCTGAAGGGGATGCTGTTCTAGAAAATTTTGGGTACACAGCCTTATCTGAAGGAGTCAGAAGTCATGGAGTCCTTCATTAGTTAAAAAAGCAAAGAGGAAAAAAAAAGCAAAATGGTTCTAAATTAGATAAACAATGGCAATTTCAGAAAGATCACCTGTTTCATTATAGTCAGGCCCTTGGAGATATTAAATACACTTACGTTGCAGCCTTAATTGCCTCAGGATGAGGTAATCCTGTATATCTTTTTAGAACCATTAATAACCTACTTCACCTGATTGCGGCAAGTGTTTTATCAAAAGAATTGTCAAATGGCAAATGCAAGGACGTTCAGTACCGGAGGAGGGAGGACCCACCCTAACAAAAAAATGGACCAAATTTAGCTCGCACTTGCAGCACAGCCTCATTTTTTTAAATTTTCATTTCCTATTCAATTTGAAGCCTAATAGCTGTTGAAAAATTAAGGCTGGATGACTTTCTTACAATGCTTATTTTGATTAGATCAAAGGTGTGCACGCCTAGTTTTCTCAGTGGTTTCCTAGCAAGCGTTTTGTGTAATTTATAGCTACATTTTTATTTCCCAATAGGATCCCCTCCTTTAAAGCAGGAAGTTTAGGGTTTTTTTTTCTTTCTTTTAGCATCTCTGTACAAAATCTATACAGTTTATTGAAACAAGCTGTACAGATGGCAGGCTTGTTCGGTAGTGACAGGACTCTCCTGTCCTCTGTAGGGAGTACCTGCTAAACCTGATCAGTTGAGACAAAATGTGATTTAAGGGCAATCTGTAGTTTTAAGGGCAATCTGTAGTTTCATATTACTGATGGATAGGGTCAGTGGTTTAAGTTTCTAGTTTTCAGAGCCAAAGGCAGTGCCTCCTTGATATGGGTTAGACTTGATGATCCATACGTTCCCTTCAAGCTCACCCGTTTTAAAATGACAATGATGATGGTTAATGTGCAAGCTTTTGAACAAGCATGTTAAAAAAATGGGGACCAAAACTAGACAAATGCACTTAGAAAGATACTGTACCCTCCAGCTTTGTAAAAGACAGAGCTCACAAAGTAACATGTAAGGTCCCGATGGTCAATTTTTTTGGTTCCAATTCTCCTTGGAGTGAGATGTTCTGGGCCAGCATGATCTGATGTGTAGTAGCATTTGATGTATTTGTACTTCAGATGGGGACAAAAAATAGAAGAGATAATTCATCATGATTGGTTGGGGCAGATGAATCAATAAATTGACAAATGAATCAATGAATTGATGAATTTATTTGTCTCCACTTTAAAATGCTATATAAATGCCCCACAACATCTAGATTGGCATTTGCAGGGAAGCAGGTTGCTGTTATGCTATATATCCAGATAAATTTCTGAGTGGCAGAAGCTGTTGACACTGGAACCAATGACTCTCCTTCCCTGGAGATATGAGATAGGAAAGAAGAACCCTGCCCTGCCACCAAGAGTGCAAGAGAGGCATCTTGACTTGCAGATCACCCATTGAGTAGAAATTTGGGTGAGATGACCTCCGCTTCTGCTTAACCTCTATGATTATCTAATTAGATGTGTTGTTAATGTTTAAAATCTGTTTTCAAATAATGCAATGAAATGTAAGACAAGACTTTTCCTATCCTTATCTAGAATTCTCATACTGTCACCATTGGTACAAAAAAAAAGAGTTGCTTTCCTTATCATTTAAACCAGGCCTTTTCCAACAATTATTTTACCCCATTTCATGGATATTCCCTGGGCGTTAAGAATCATGGCTAAGTGATAAAAGCTGTGAGAGCCCAATAGCACAGCTTTGGTTAGTGGTGTTTAGAGATGGGCATGACTTGAAAAAAATTTTTTTCGAGTTGTCGTTAGTCGGGCCGGTTCCATTTTGGGTCGCTTCCGGTTTTTGCAAAAACATGCAAAAATTAGTCGGTTTGTTTTTTCGTTTTTTCATTTTCGTTAGTACTGGTTTTTTTGGGGGGGAGCGGGCTCCTGGAGGCACCTCTGTGGGGTGGGTGCCTCCTCTGGCCCGCTATAAAGGGAAAGCGGGCTCCTGGAGGCACCCGTGGGTGCCTCCTATCCTCACCCACTAGGAAAGGGAAGCAGGCTCCAAGAGACCCCTCTACATGGGGGTCTCCCCTCCTCACCTGCTGCTGCTGCAAAATGGTATGCAATAGCCATATGGATATGCATACCAGTTGCAGACAGTGAGACTAGTGATGGCAGTGAACCCAGAGCCATAGGTGATGCCTAAGGCTCTCGCACCACCATGTCTCACAAAGAAGGGAATCGTACTTGCGTGTAGTGCAATGCAAGTAGATCTGGCTTAGGGTTAAGGTGGGTTAGTGCAAGGGCTAGGGTTAGGCTAGTGACAGGTAAGGTTAGGGTGGGCTAGTGGGTTGCACCTCTGGGTGCCTCTCTGACCCACTAAGAAGACAGTCTGTGACGTATGAGTAAGGACTGGAGTCAAGGATTAGGGTTAGGGCTAGGGGGCTAGGGCAGGTTTTAGGGGGCTTTTTGGCACATCCCAGAAGTCTCCATGGCCAAGTGGCCATGCGTTTGGTGGGATGGCTCCAAAAATTTGCATGGTCGTCCATTCCCACATGGCTGGCCACTCGGCCAGCCCATCATTGCGCAGGTGTAAAAAAAATAAAAAATAAAATAAAATCAATGGAGGACAGAGGAGGAGAGGAGAGACATTTTGTTGCAAGAAAAAACCCACTGCTACTGTGAAAAACCTGGCAGTTTATAAATTTTCACGTGTTTCTGTTGTGCTTGTGTGTTTTTGGACCACGATTTCAAAAACAATATTGCATTTGCCGCCCCATTTTGGATCCCCCGCCCGCACCGCATGGCATGGCGAGTCCGGCTGCCCAGGACGGGGGGGAGGCGGGACCCCCCCTCCAGAAACCACCCCTCCGGTAGGTGCCCTGCGCCCTTAGTCAAGCAGGCATTTTTCCGCCTGCTTTTTTGGCCCAGGAATGGGTGGGGGGAGAGTTTAAAAGTTTTTTCCTGTGCCGTCCATGCCGCTTGCTTGTGCTTTAATTGCGGCGGCCGGCGGCGAGACTGGGCTTTTTGCTGGCTGCGAGCCTGCGGCAAGTCCCACCAGAGCAGCCCAGGACGGGGGATGGGGGGGAGGCCGGGGACCTCCAGAAACAACCCCTCTGGTAGGTGCCCTGAGGCATGGCAGGTATTTTTCCACCTGCTTTTCGGCCGGGAACCGGGTTTTTTAACTTTTAAATTTTTTTTTCTGTGTTGTGTGGCATCACGCGATTGCGCGATGCAAGGAACGAGCACGACAAATCAGACCAAAATTGTTCGTTCATCGGTTCGAGCTCGAAGTCTGGCGGAGTAATTCCCGTTACTGTTTCTGTAGAGTAACGGAACCGAGTAACGGAAACGGAAACGGAAATACCGCTAAGTCGTGCCCATCTCTAGTGGTGTTACAACCCTTACCATCAACTTCCACCTTCACATATTTCTAATTTACATTTCATATAATATTAGCAATTGATACTTTCCAAAGTCACTACTTGGACTGGCATGGCTTCAGCTGATGAAGCCATAAGTGTCTGTTTTAGTTGTAGTTGTAGTGTGAATATAAACATGCTTTCAGGATACTCCATTTTACTTGTGAGCATTGTCCCCAAACCTAAGTATGACATAAACACCTCTAGTTTATCATTGCTTAGCTGGCCAAAATAGCACATTTTTGTCAGAAATGTTTCATTTGCATCTGCTGTCAAGGTAGAAAGCCCTAGAGAAGGGAGCCTTCTTAACTCGTAGCTCACATATATTGAACACTGGAATTACAGGCATGGGAAACAGTGAAACACATGGAAACACCCATGGTTTTCAGTGAAGTGTGTAAAATATTTTCCAGCCTCAACAAGAGGAATGCCTTTTATGGTGTTTTTGCTACTGTTTGATTGGCAGTGTAAAACCTAAGGGAGATAGACATGCAATTTCAGAAGATGAGGGCCAGCCAGAACCTACCTCAGTGAAGACAAAAAGTTATCTGCACCTTTTCCATCACTACAAGCTTCTGAGGAATTATTCCAAATGGCAAAAGCTGTGCTTCTGCTGTTGGTTCTGGCTATCTGCCTCTCTGGAAGAAGAAGAGAGGACAATGCCCCCTTTGAACATATGGCTCACACACCTGCCCTGAAAACAACATAGAGATGGTTCATTGTATAAACTCATATTTTTGCCTGTGAGCCAAATGGTACAAAGACAATATCTGTAACTTCTGCTAAATGAACTTCAGCCCCTAGCTTCCTCCTTAAGCGCCTGCGTTTTGAAGACAACCCACCCACCCCTTTAGCACTTCTTATTGTCCTGATAAATGTGAAGTAATTTGGGAGTACCAAGATCTCTCTATGGTCAATTCAGCCCTGGCTCACTGAAAATACTTTCTAGAGATGGGAAGTTAAAAAGCAGACATACATACGCTCTTAGAATGAATCAGTCAGCAATGATTTTATTGCAAAGGGCATAGCTCCATAGAAGAGTACATTCTTTTAAAGAAAAAAGCCCCACAGTTGACATCTCCGGTCCAAAGCAGCAGGATGGGTTGCCTCAAGCTCTGGAAATTATGGGCAGTCCAAGAAGACAACATTGAGTGGGATAGGCCAACTTGTTTGATACAATATTACCCAGCTAGTTGTGTTCCCTATTAAATGGCTTCACAACCTGTCAAATATAGATCAAATGTGTAAGATGTAGGTAAGCTAAGTTTTAGAAAGCACCGGTTAAAAAATACACCTCCCACTGACTACATCTAACAGACTTTCCCAAGGACTCCCATGTCATTCCCCAACAGAGCTGACAAATTATGAAGCAGAGACATGTGTGGGAAGAGAATGTGGTTGCTTGTTCCTCTGGACAAAAGTCAACTTCCCCTTTGCCATGGAATTGCACCTGGTCCATTCTTTACTAATGGCAAAAGTGCCACAGCCTATGGCTTTCTTAATCATGAGAGATCTTCCAATGGCAAGGGATTGATGTTCTGCAGTGGGGGATGATATGAAAAGCAGCAATGCTGAAGCCACACAATGTTGTGTTCATCAGCATTCAGTGCATTTCTTCTTTCTTGGTTATTCCCTAGCATAAAATTTGGCTTTCTTTACTTCAGCAATTTTCTATCCTCTTGCTAAGTATTTCTTTCATTCTAGAGGGGCAGATGCCTTATTTTGTTGCATCAGAAACCCACAGAGTCTTGTGACATCTTAAGGAATACCAAGTTCTATCTTGCTGTCCACAGCCTATTTCAGCAGATGGTTCTGGTGAAGTGGGCTACTGTCCACAGAAGCTTGTATCAAATACAACTTTTTTATTTTTCCAAGTGATTTAAAGCTCTGTGTTGCTTTTCCTCATTTTGTATTTTTGAATTGTATCAGGAGCCAGTTCTCAGAAATTCTGAGAGAAGACTGTCTGAAATCACTCAGAGCAGTGACAAACACAACTGTACAGAGCTTTTGTAATGTATAAAAAACTTCAGTTATGCCAAACAAAACTGCATACTAATTCCCTGGAGATACATGGTAAACTGTCCATTTCTGTAGGTGTCTCATGCCATCACTTTCTTTAAACAAGCCTCCCTTTTTGACTCTTCAAAGGCAACATGTATTTTGATTGACTCTGTGACCTTTCACTGTCTTTCAGCTATTTCCCATTCTGGTCACAAAACTGCAACAACGTATCTGTTACACTGCTCTTGCAGGTAGGCCTGTTCTACACATGCTCAGTTCATAGCAGTCATTCGTTTAGCTGTTTAGAAGGGCTTTTTTGAGGATCAATATTTCAGGCCTTGCAGCATGGATTCCTTCCAAGTAAAAAACAATATGGGCCCAAACATTCTCTTTCAGAATAAGCATAGTTGGTCTTTTGAATTTATTTGATTTATTTTAAATCTGGGGACACTTAAGGCTGCTTGTTTCTGCATGAGAAATGAGTACATCAGCATTACTTTTGAAATACCAAACTCAAAATTCTGTTGTTGAAATGTTTCCTAATTAGGCACAGAGCAAGAGCTATCTGTCTGCTCCAACTGTGCCAATCTTTGTGATGAAATGAAGTCCAGTTTCAAAGGTATATATTTTTGTTTGGGACACTCCAGTTATTAGAATTAGCTTGTAGAACATTCATTTGCTCTGCTGCACAACAACACCACTGCACTTTCATGTGGTGATATACTCCTGGGGGTGGGGAAGTTGAGTAAACTCCTGGGACATTTGTAGCAAAGTTGTTTAATTGTATCATATGTAGTAAAAATATATAAACCAATTGACTTTCTGAGAAAGAGGGAGGAACAGAAATGCAGCCTGAATGATTGAGTGGAGATTTGACATGCTTAATTCAATAAGATAGTTTAGAGGAAGGTCTCATATATTTGGTCAATGTGTGGGTAGAGTGAGAGACTGCAAGCTACTCCATATGTGATGCATCTGGCATCCATTTGCAGAGTACAGGCTGTTACAAAAAGAAAGAAAGAGCCTCTGTACATACAGCTGTGTGAGCAAAGACTTCTATATTACTGGGTCTTGACTGGGCAAGGTTCCAGGCTGTTAGGAAGATTTCACCCATGCAGGTATCTGAAGACTGTATCCCTGCTGACATTTGTTTTTGTTTTATCTTTGTCTGTCCAAGTACATGTGTTGCAAAAAACATCAGAAAAAGTGGGAGGAGAGGGAAAAGGCAGCTCACAACACTGTTAATTTATTATTAATTGGCCATATTAATTATTTATTCTATACATTTATTTAAAGAAAGAAAGAAGGTTCAATCCCACTTTTCATTAGAGAAACTCATGGCAAGGTATGTAGTTCTCTTGCTCCCATTTCTCTCTCTCTCTCTCTCTCTCTCTCTCTCTCTCACACACACACACACACACACACACACACACACACACACACACACACACACACACACACACACACACACACACACACACACACACAAGAACCCTAAGAAGCAGGTCAGGGTGAGAAACAGTGGCTGGATTAAAGTCACCCAATGTGTTTCATGGCCCATTACAGACTGGAACCTGGATCTCCCGACTTTCATCCTTACAGCTGAATCCCTATGAATTAATATAAGCAATTGGTATGTTCCCTAAAGCACCCAAATGCAAAGAATGGCTCATAGGAAATGGGTTCAAACGTGTCAAGTGTGGTGAGATTTTTCAGATCACTAACAAAATCAGAAGTCTATGCTGACATGCACTAAACCCAAAATCCACACTGAATTATTGCCCTTATTGGGTCAGCTAAAATGAGAGAAAAATGTGTAAGCTTTTGGCAACGTAGTTTTCAGGCGAGATGTTGCAGTAAGGTAAGTGTGTTTGAAAAGTGGAGAAAAGTTTTTTTAAAAATTATTATTAAAGTTGTTATTCTGAATAGTGTCTGTAGGAAAGGACAACCAAATGTTTCTGCTTTTCTAGATCCCAGCAAGTCTGTGAGCTAGTCTGGGTGAAATCTAAAGTCACTTTATAAACTGTATTTGAATGAGACATTCAGATGCATTGAAATATGTAGGTATGATTTGTCTTCAGTACACATTTATACCTATTTGATATTTATACCTATTTGATACCAAATAGTGGACTAAGGATGCAAAACTGTTGACTGCAAAGTCGGCAGCTCGGTGGTTCAAATCCCAGGTTCCACACAGCGGAGTGAGCTCCTGCTGATAACTCCAGCTCCTGCCAACCTAGAAGTTTGAAACCATGTAAATGCAAGTAGATAAATAGGCACCTCTGTAAAAAGCAGAACAAGTGGGAAGGTAAAAACAGTGTTTCCTTGCTGCTATGCCAGCCATGTGGCCATGGACTTGCACAACACTGGCTCTTCGGCTTGAATACAGAGATGAGCACCGCCCGTAGAGTTGGACATGACTAGCATGCATGTGCATGGGGAGCCTTTACCTTTAGTTACCTTAGCTGCCATGGTTCCATCTTAAGGAATCCTGTGATTTGTAATTTCTAGACCTTGTCTTTCTAAGTTTAGAGCTCAAACTTTTTTGCTAGATGTCTCTATGTACTCTTGATCCCAAGGTACCCTTAGAAAAGGAACCGAGCACTGAAACAGTTTAATTCTGCAGTCTAGAGAGGTAGGCCACCAGTGCTTTGTAATGAACAAGGGAGTGCAACCGAAGTAAAATATACAAGTTAGAAGCAAAGTTGCAGTTCTGTCTCACAACATGCATGCATTACTCACACACATGCATTACATCATATGAACAGGATTCTTTCTGTAATGATAAAAATAGAGTTTGTAAAACTGCTATTTAAGATAATTTATCCCGGGCACTCATTGTAATTCTTTTAAAAAATAATTTTCTCTTGTTACTCACTGCAACATTTTCAAAAATTTATTGTGTGATGGATTATACAACTTGTTTTAATAGTGATCTTTAAGGGCTTCTTAAGACTAATAAGAAAATGTGGAACAAAATGAAAGAAATTTAATATAAAATCATATATATATGCCCTTCAAAATAAACTAAAGTAGAAAGTGTTTACTTATATATTTAAAATGTTGTATTTTTTAATGTTTAGCCTTGAAATACAACCGTGTTTCAATCTCATGTCAATTTTGATTGCATTGAATTGTGAATGTGGCTTTCCGTAACCATGGTTTGATAGGGTTTTATAAGTGAGTGTGAAGTAGCCCGCATGAGAGACCATCTGGTTGGCAAGGACTTATACTCTGAATGCCCCTGGGCAAGGACCAAAGTGCCTAGGAATGGGAAAAGATGGCTAAAAGTTATGGATCTCTCTCTCTCTGCCAATGGAAAACATATTAAGAGACTTTGTTCCACAACTGCCACCCAACTATTCTGACTCCTTTTCATTCTGGCATAGCGCTAGGGCTCTGGGCCAAGACACGGAGCCAATTTCAGGAAGAAGAATTTTGAAAGGTTTGCTCTGGCAGCATCAAAACAGAGAGGGTCTTTGTGATCTTGAAATTACCCTTAAATGGGCAGTCTGTCTGCCTTTGGCTCGGATCCTCTACTCAAATCCAAATGAGATACCTCTTAGGGAAACAAGTTGACACCCAGCATGTGCCAACGAGTTTTAAAGAGGCCCACCTGGATCAGGATCACTGCTTCTATGGGTGGTCAATATGGAGTGGACAGGTCATAGCAACTGGCTTCTTAGGCCAGCTATCTCATCACAGGAGTCCCATTTTCCACCCTTTCAGGGATGATCTTCAAAGCAAACTCCTGCACGGCAGTCCTGTATTTATTGAATGCCATCCATGGGGCCACACACAGAGTTTGCATGAAGCATGATTGCATGCATACAAACAACGCAAAAGACAGCATATGTTGATTTGCACCATACTGCTTTCAGGAAACATATCTGTATGCTGGTATCAGTGATGGTAAACTTGGTGCTTGCAAATATCCGTGGCTAAACCCATTTGTTACTCCAAACAGCATAAACCTACTAAGGTACTGGGTCATAGACCGTGGTCATAACTGCATTTTCTGCATAGTTTCCCGTCAGCGAACTACACAGTAAAACATCGTGCGCTAACCAGGAAGAGAAGCAAATTCTGCTCCCGGCTGACCATGCCCCTCGAACAGCAGTTTCAGCGAAGTTTCCTAAACCACCGCCAGGGGCTTGGTTTAGAAACTTCGCTCAAAAATGCTTACTTGTTTGCTTCTGTTGCAACGATAGGACACAGAAAATATGCAGTAAATTCAGTTTCTCCCCTTTCTCCCCAGCTTAAAAGACAGAGCCTTGGAAGCTGGAGCCAGAAAGTAGGACAAAATGCGTAGTGCACAGGTTAGGACAGAACCAGAATAGGAAGATACGATGCAGAGGAGAGGACACCAACTGCTCATTAAAAACCATGTGACCGCTCTGAAAAAAATACGCAGGAAATTTAAATGTGCAGGAAACCCAGGTATGACCGGGGTCTTATATAAGTCTTCACCTTTGCACACTTTCAATGTACTGCAGCACCCATGCCTCGAAAGAAGCACAGGCCACAGCTACCTTGCTGGGTGTTTGTGTGAAAAACTGGCCTTTGGCGGAGTGAGTAAGACTTCCTTGCACTTCCATGATCAGCAGAATTCACTGGGAAACACATAACCTTGTAGTGATCCTCTTTTATGTAACATTGCTAACACACACATTTTGTGCAAACTGAACTAGGCATCCCACCTCATAGGAGGTACATAAGAATATTAAAACAGTCCAATGCCCACTTCATTGCCTGTTTGCCTGAGCACATTTGACTGTCTAACTGAGATGTGGCTGAATGCTCCAATGCGGGTGTTCATTCTGAGAATGGACAGTTTGCAGATTGCATTTTTGTTTCCTAAGAACTTCCAGGAATCAGGGCACGGGAGGGTCAGAGGGGAGGAAAGTCCATCAAAGTGTTACTTGTTGTTATTAGGGCACATCAAAGCCAGAGGCAGTTCTGAACCTTTTAAGTTTTATGGCAGGTGCATTATGCCAAGGGCCAAGTCACTTGAGGGTGGTCAAGAGCAGACAACGGCAGAGACCGCGTTATCTGTCAGAGGAGCAGGAACTCTCTCTCTCTGGAGGAGTCTTAACAGTGATTGGTACCCTGCACATCAAGCCTCTCTGATTTCAGACTCTCCCAGCATGGTAGCTTGTAGCCATGGACTCAACCCATGGGCACATCTGGGAAACAGAACAACGGTCCTTCAGATGATGTGACAGACCTGAGAGACCACAGGGTGTTCTTCAACATAATCGAGCATCCCGGTTTCTGAGACACTTAAAAATCTTTCAATAAAATGTCTTAGATCTCAGAGCGACAGACAGTTGGGTATGTAATTAAGGGGGGGAATATGTGTGTGACAAATATGAACCTGCATTCCCTTTATTTATTTATAAAAGAGGCAACTTATCTCTCTGGCTGTGGAAATCCAGGAGCAAAAATATGCAAAAGGAGAAGGGGATAAAATCAAATCAAAGAAAATGAGAGCACTCTCCTGGTCCAAAGGAAACACCCTCCCCCCTTATCACACGAGTTTGTGGATTAGATAAAGTATAGCAATAAATCCAGGATCTTCTTATTAAAGTATGCTCATCATACACTAATGGGAGATTCCACAAAGCTCTATGGAGAACAATGTTTTCACTATCAAATTAAGTGACAATAATGGTTAATTCTGCCTGATTAACTATATGCTCAGTGTTTGAAAAGACAACCTTTTCCTCTTTTGCTCTACCCTTACTATCCTCCTGTAGGTTTCTGTTTTTGTTCCAACTAGACATAACATATACAGCCTGATATACATTAATTTAATATTGTTTAACAAATGTGTGCTGCTTCCGGAGCTTGGGAAAAAACACGCCCTAATGGTGCAGTTTGCATTTTATTAAAATCGAATGAAATATGCACAGGAAGCCATTCAGAACACCCTGAGACAAGCATTGAGGTTTTCTGCTAATGAATTAATGCATTAAATAACACAGTTTAAGCTGTTTTACACATTACTTTGATCGTTCACTTACATGTCATTAAATAGCCCAAGCAATTTGACTGTCTGAAAAGGCAGTGTTTACAAATTAAAGCCCAAAACATGTTTCCAACAGAATACAAGCATATCCATTGTGCTTCATTTCTACAGAACATGACACCACCTTAATATTAGAGGCAGATGATTAAAAGAACATTACCTGAGCCCTGAGAATCACTGAATGAGCCATGCTAAATTGGTTGTTTTCTGTTTTGTGATTAATTGTTCTTCTAAACCATATTTTAGCGTGCTTTGTTTTTCTGTCCCCAGTCATCCCATATTATTAAAGAGAAATTCTGCATATCTCTCCTGGAGTCCAATTAAGGATTTGCATCATGACTAGATTTTTCACTTTAATTACTGTATATAAAGTAGGTTTTGACTTATTTCCATATTTATCAAACTATGCAGAAGAAGCAAAATTCATCAAATAAACAGATATCTGTGGCTATAATTGCAGCCTATATTGAGCATGTAGGAAGAATATATGAGGGTCCAAATTTCATTATGTAGAACATAATAAACATGTGAATAATTAAACCACGTGCGAATCACACACTTGGCAATGCTAAGAAGAGGAGAGACACCTTCATTTTGATTGTGAAAAAAAATATATTGTGGGAATACTTGCTAAAAATGTAGGCTAACCATCATTCAACCAGTTCTGCAGAGGAAATGCCTCCTTGCTTGTTAGGAGACCAAAAATATAACAGATATATTTAGAAATTGTTTTCATTAATTGTAACATTTGATGTGCTCTGCTTGTGTACACATCTTGGTAACATCTTCCCAAGGAAAACAGATGTAAGCACCATACCATAGAAATACTGATTGCAATTAAAACTTGTGCATATCATAGTTATCAGAAACATTGATCATCAACTAACTTGAAAAGATATCTCTCTGTGTGGAGAAAACCCTCACAGTTACTAAGTCAAAGGTTCAATTTCAATTAGTTCACTGTTTCTGACCACATTGTTTCTGAATTCCATCTTGCATCAGTTCATTTGTTCGGCATAAACTTTTCTGCATGTAGTCACTTGCATTGTATGTATCAATCTACTTGCTGAATCTATAACCTACCCTTTTTTATGCAAAGAGTCCCTGAAGTGGTTGGCTGTGCAAAATCAATTCATAATAATGCCTTTAGATTGAAACTGGAGATCCATTTTATTTCTTTGGTGACATGTAATGCCATAGGTTTATATAAAATCATTTTAGCTCCATGTAAACACAGAAGAAATAGAGCCATAACTTTTATAATTGTTCTCCAGAGTTCTGATTGGGGTTCCATTCCTTACTTCAGGTACATAGGCATTTATGTATCTGTTGGCTCACATGCTATATGTCTTCTGTGGAAAACAATAAGAAGCTGCCTTTAATTGAGTAAAACTTCTAGCCCTTCTGGTCCAGTAGTGACCACTTTGACCACCACCAGCTCTCTGGAATCTCTCGAGAGATTATTTCTGGAGATGCTGGAGAATGAAGCTGAAATGTTATACAGTACATGGAAATCATACACTCCACCACCAGAGCCATCGCTGTGCCACAGCCCACAGGTTACCATTGTTGAGTGAGTCTATCCAAAGAGTGTAGAGTGATGGACTGGACTGGAACAGAGACTCAGGAGTCACTGACAACTTCGTAATGGACAGATTCATTATGAACAATGATCTGTCTCTCATGGTTTCTGGCTCCCCTCATGTTTTGGAGTACATTCTGGACAGAGCCACAGTCATCACAGAAGATGTGGAGTTGTGAGTCACTTCTGAACTTCTCTTCTGTTCCAGTCAATCAGTCTCTTTCAGATAATCTCACTGAACTGCACAGGGAATGCTGGGGGAGGGCATCATGATGTGTTTTCTGGCTTGGTCATTTGCTTCCTTGCTTGCACTGTATGGCATGATGGGAATCAGGGTGAAGGTGAACTCTCAGTAATTCTGTTATTATGAACAAAATAGCTACATGAATGAGTTTAGATTCCCTGTGACTCAAATTCTATGTAAGGTGAGAGGCCAGTTAAGTTGATCTGCCTCAGGAGAATGATGGATCCAATTGATGTCTTGCTGGTGCTTAGGGAGTTTCCTGATGTCTCCTTGAGAAATTCTGTTGCAGCTCAGGGTGATTTTTGGTACAGGGAAATGGCCAGGGTGGTGGAGATGATTGACCCTGAACATACCTTCTCAAAGAAGGCATTCCATATAGTTTGCTGTTTTGCCTGGGAATTGGTGGTGATATGAGTGCAAGGGTGACTAGAGCAAGAGTGGTGGAACTCTTTGCATCAAACGGAACATTGGCTAGGGTCATAGGAAGACTATGGCATTCATAGTAATTTTAACAAAAGCACTTCTTTACATTGATTATGTTCCGGTTCCAAGGATGTTATGGGACAAAGACATGTTTGGATGTCTTGGTGCATGACATGCCAGGAACACAATGGGAGAGTAGTTCCTTGTTGGTTCTTGTCAGCTTTTGATACGATCAAACATGACATCCTTTGGGGGCATTTTTCTGAATTGAGACTTCGAATCACTGTTTTGCAGCATCTTTGGACTTTGGGGGACAAATTCAGAAGGTGTGCCAGGGAATTCCTGTATGACATCTTAGCCACTTGTCTGTGCATCCCATTGAGTATCATGTGGTCCCCTGTGTTATTCAGCATATGCATTGCTAGGAGAGGGAATTTCCTTTCCCTCTTTGCCAATTTCCATCTAAAACCAAGGAAGTTGTTTTGAACAGATAAACTGAAACTTAATCTGGACAAGATAAAGGTATGCCAGGTCTGTTGGAAGGCAGATCAGGGAACAGAAACCCATTTTTTTCTGATTAGCAGGAAGGGAGCATTATTGGATTCAGCCCTAAACTACAAGAATTAGGTTTGGTGATGGCTAAGAGGGTATTTCAACAGTTAAAACTTGTGTGCCAGCTGCACCCATCTCTTGTGATATCTGATCTGGCCCTCTTGACACATGCTTACTTACATTCCATCTAGGCTCCTGTCATGCACATTATGGGTAGTGGCCTTTGCAAAATTTTTGAGATTTCTAATCAGGGCCAGTTGCAGAGAGATCATAATTCCCCTGTTAAAGCATCTTTGCTTGCTATTGATCTGGTTCTAGGCACAGTAATTGCTGGTAAAACCCTTTAATCTCTTATACAACTTAGCTGAATGATATGAAATACAATATCCTCACAAATGAACATACCATTGCTTTATATTGGCCAGGCCATCATCTTGGTCCCACAGCATTCATGTTTGTCCACAATGGTGTTGGCTAGATGTAATGTGTACTTCCTTTTCACAAACTGCCATTATTCAGTCCTACCTATGGCTGCTGGCACAGCAGTTTGTCACTCCCTGAGGCAAAACCTGAGCTCAAAGGGTTGGCCCTCATGCTCTCATACAAAAGTGCAATAATTGCAAAATAGGAGTCCCTTTGTGTGGATGCATGGGTATGGACATGTGTGTACAAGAAAGAGACACAGGCAGTGTGGATTTCCTGTGTCCCCCCACTCCACATACATTCTGACAACTCAATGGCCTAACCAGTTGAGAACAGAAGGGTACTTAAGCCATCTCACACAATAAAAGCAAACTTTTCCTCCACTGCACCTTCTTGCCCTGAGATTCTTTTGTCTCCTATGAATTCCAGGAAATCAGTATTAAAGCTAAGAACAATAAGTAAACAAATATAGAAAAAACATGCCTATATCATGTTGTTGTCTCAACTTGCCTAGTATCCCAGAGTGCTAAAGCACATGCTAGGTGGTTTGCATTATAATTATGCAAAAAATGCTTTGTCTACCTCCAACAAGCTGGGTACTCATTTTGCCAGCCTCAGGAGGATGGAAGAGTGGTTAACCTTGATTTGGTTACCTGGATCCATTAGGATAGAACTCAGGTTGTGAACAGAGACCTGATTACAACACTGCAGTTTAATCACCATGACATGGGCCTCTTATGAAGCTATAGGATTTGTAGTTAAGCTAAAGTTCCTAGTAGAGGAGGGAGCAAATGTGAAGTGCCAGCCTGAGGTATGCTAGCAATATCAACTTTCACCTCAGAAGATGCAGAACTAGTTTGGGATTTTCCTCCCAATTCTGTAGACATAAGGATGTCAGTCACTCAGTAAATCACCCATTGCTCATAAAGCTCATGCCTCATGCACTGTGCAGGACTAGAAGGACCCCAGAAACATAGCAATCCCCATATCAGAAAAAAGTAGATCGATCGATCGATAGATAGATAGATAGATGAATGAACCCAGATGTGGTATATTACCTAGTGGACAATAGATGCCTAAGAGAAAAATGGAATTCTCTGTGTCACATAGTTCTTCTTTTGTGTTAGATCCTCACCGGGCACTTTCTGTAATAAAACAAACACAAACATTGCTGTGTGGTTCACGTGCAAACTTCGAAAACAGATGTGGCTAATGCCTTTATCGAGCCCTGAACATATCATGAAGGGTACTTGCCTGGGGTAGAATCTGCACCCTTTTAATAATCAGTGTGTTTTGCAGCCACAGTAAATTTCCTCCCTGCCCACTCCGTCTCACCACCATCTTCTCAATTGGTAAATGGGTGTATCTTCAGTCCATACTAGGCTGTTTTGGGGAACTCTCCATTTTCCTTTCCCCTGCCTTTTTCTTTTTCTTTTGCACATCAGCAAATATACTGCAAAAAGGTGCTGGGATGGCTGCTTTGCCTCTATAATCATGAGGATTCAGTGCCCTACGAAGGATTTTTAGTTCATAATTGAATCATCCTTCTTGGGTGACTTGGCTTATGTCAGTCTGGGATGCAGTGGAAAAGATAATCTTCACATCAGCTTCTGCTGTTCTGCTTAGTCACTGCTTTCTTTCCTAAGTCAACTTGGACATTTCTCTGATTCTTTCTAATTCTTTTGAAGCACCTTTAATTGCAATTAGTGCTGGGTTTTAACATATTTCCTTTTTGATTGCCCTCACTTATCCCTTGTATGTTCTTATTGCAGGAGTCAACTAGCTTCTTGCAGCTTTTTGAAAGGATGGATTTAAAAGTGCAAGCAACCCATGGCTTTACCAAACCAAGATTTATCATCCCTTTGTGAGTTCATTTATTTGTATAAATAGAAATTGTTTTAAATGGCGTTATTTAGTAGTTCCATTATGCAGCTGTCTATTTAAATCATTTAATTCTGGCATCTAATATAACTATGGGTCTCCATCAGAGACAAATAAGAAACCATATGTGTAAAGCATCTGTGAATATCTTCCATTTATTTATGAGAGCATTAGAGGAAGACTCTGATGTCAGTTATATAACAATAATAGACGTTCCTTTACACCTATAGCACTGAGTTACTTGGGCATATCCCTCTGTGGTATCTTATACCTACTGCTGTTTCCTTCATTATATACAGATGCACAGCAGTGGAGACAGTAATAGTCTTTCTTAATTAAATAAAGCTAAATGTTAATTAGTCAGAAAATTTGATTTATTTTCAGCATATGAAACTTTTCATTGTGTATCTCTTCTTTGCTAGAGAACAGGTTGTATAGTCATTTAGAACTTTCCATTTTCCCCTTTATTCTGGGTCTGTATTTGGAGTCTTGTGGTGGGATCTAATCGTCATAGAGAAATTATAGGTCTACAGATGTTTCCAAGATGTTACTCTGTCAGTAGCAGATTATCCCCTGTAGCAAAATCTCATTAAAGTGCAATTTACAGAGCTCTGGTGATGTTGCCATCAACCAAAATTAAAGGCATTAATTTTTCAAAGTTCACAGAAGTCCTTACATAAATGATGTAGCAGTTTGCAAGAACAATTTACAGAAGGGTTATTTGCTGAATTAACCTACATTAACAGAACAAATGTTGTAAGGGTAGAAGGAAGGGCTGGGCAGTGAAATTGCAGCTGTTTGCATTTTGTGTAAGGTGCTAGATGCACACAAAAAGTGTTGAAAGGTAACAATGATTGCATGCTGGGTGAAAGGGGGGGGGACAAGCACCTGTACTCTTGCTTTAAAGAGTTAAGCCTATAATAGAGTGATCACCAGTTGGGGACACCTAGGGAGACCTTAAATTCTACTTTGAAACATCTGTACTCAAGATCTTTTAAAATATTCCCATTTAGAGAATGAGTTTATGTAGCTCATGTTGCGAATATGTTTCTTCAATGCGTTACTGCATGTTTATGCAGGTATTTATTGGCGTAGGAGGTCTACCCTAGCAGTGAGCATAGAAGTCACATGTAGAGCCCATGGGAACACTTCACCAGGTTTCATGGTAAGAGATGAAAGAGCCTATTGCATATGAATGTCTGTGTCTCTGTGTATGTGCACACATGGCTATGCACATAGACACATATGAATTGGGAATATGAAAATCAGCTTTAGTGAACAACAGCCTGGCCTCTGGCAGTACTAATTTCTCATCTTCCTTCCACTAAGGAAATTCATCTTAGTATGATTTTAGTGTCTTTAGATATATGTAGCAGTACAAGGTTCAGTAATTTCTTCATCAAAATTCTCACTGATGTGGAAGGAGTTCCCATTTTGATGCTGGAAAAATTGACTTGTAATTTAATAACAAGTACTGTTACCCCTGTAGGAAGATATAATAATTACGATAATGATTTTGTGTATGTTTACAAGACATCCAGTGTACATCTGAAGTATCTGTCTGTATGAGGTATGCAAAATATTAAAGTTTAGCCTATTTACTGACACTATTAAAATATTAATTTTTTGAAGGTAGTAATGTTAAGCAAAAAGTTATTAACACAATAAGTACTTTTATTTAATCAAGTAAAGGGTGTTCTCATTTGTGCAAAGATCAAGGACTGTGGAATCAGAATTGAGGAGAACACCTCTTTTGATTAGAGCCAGTGATTCTAAGGTGAAACAGTGATAAGTTTCATGGCTGTTAATACACCAAATGGATCAATGGTCATCTAAGCAGTTAGGAGGCTTCTACACAATTCTGTGCTTTGCAATGAAATCAGTCACAGATTATGGAAGTTTGACCTTCCAAATGTTGGGATCCTACTCTTTTCATTATTCACAATTGGCCATATTGGCTAGAGTGGATGGAAGCTGAAGTCTGAAACACCTAGAAGGAGAGTTACCCACTAATGAAGCAGATTCTTGATTATCTAAACTCATCATGCCACACTAATTTATTGCTTTGTTGGTTGATTTAGAACTCTACCACAACACCTGCCATGCAGAGCATATTCAGGCAATGTCAGGAAATGCTTGATGACACAACTCAACCTACTCATGATTGGCATTTGTCCCAAGGAGGCTTTTTATTTATAGGAATATGCACAAATATTGTTCCATGCACAAGGATGTGAGGATTCATTAGACCTGCATCCTTGTCACACGAGGCTAAGCGCATCTATATGTACATTGACCTTACTCTGAAATGATGCCAGGCAAACAGTCCTGGGGCATGATTTGAATTCTAAGATTCAGGAAGTGGTGCTAACTCTCTCCTATATGTGAATATTTGACAACCTAAATACAGTACATATTTTTCTACGTATTGCAGAAAGAAATAATTCTGGAAAAAAATTGATCTTGTTTTATGTTTTTCCAGTATTTCAATGATACTGATTTTATTGGAGCTTGGGAAAATTATTTATTTGGACTACAGCTCCCAACTAGCATGGCTATTAAGAGAATATTATTCTTTAGAAATGTCCATGCTTAGATGTACTCATGATGGTTATGAACATGCAAGAGAATCCAAGATGATAAGACATTTCTCCCCCCATCTGCTTAGTTGTTAGTTTATTTCCAGTTTTACGCCAGGGGTGCTCTCTTGTTTTAAACTGTTTGTGTATTCTAGTGATTTGTCATTTGTCTATTGTTTGACTTGGCTGAACTTGTTCAGCTCTTTGTAAACCACCCAGAGTTCCTTCGGGAAGATGGGAGGTATAGAAGTCCCACAATAAATAAATAAAAATAAATTTAAATTCCCCCAAAGTCCCAATCTGTAGAGGAATAAAGTCTTCAGTTCAAGCAGTCTAGGGCTTTGTCATATGAATGGTTACAAACAATGTTCTCACTGGGCTGTTTTATTTGAATAGACAAAAAATTATATGAGAAAAAGTGTCCTAACAAAAGGGTTGCCTTTGTGCTGCGGCACAGCAACATTTTGGGATGCCTGGGGAGAAAGTTGTTTTTGCCCCTCCTCCCCCCCCCCCACCCCATTGCATCCACCCAGCAATGGGGGGGAATTCTGAGGGCGTGGGACATACAGGCGAATGGGTGGGCATTTTTGTGTGTGTGTGTGCGTGCATGATACCGCACACACACCTTACCTCTCCCACGGTGGCCCAGAGTGTCGAGCTATTACAATATTTTGATTGAGGCTCTTTAGGCCCTGCAATGTGTGGTCCCTTTTGCAAACACGGTTGCCAACTGACCGAGGGGGAAAAGGCTGACCTGCTGCTCCTCACAGACACTCGGTTGATAGAATGGGGCATGTGAAAGGCGGTCATGGTGTGGCGATCACCTTCATCACCAGCAAACGCTTGCAGAGGAGAGAGAGAGAGAGAGAGAGAGAGAGAGAGAGAGAGAGAGAGAGAGAGAGAGAGAGAGAGAGAGTTAAAGCTGGTAGCCTCATTTCCTCAGGAGACGGGATTTGTGCAGTCTTTTTCAAGGGGGGCAAGTGTTACCTCTGTAGGGTTAATGGGGATTCGGCGGGTGGCTTCCATCACCTTTCCTACCTAGTGCTAGCTCAGGTTGGTGTTTTGTTCTCTCGAAAGTGACGGTGCCCTCTCAATGCAAAGCTGAGTGGGGGATCCCTGCAGTGGGGATGCATTGCATGGAGGAGGCAACACGTGGAAGAGTTGGAGGAGGAGGAGGAGGGCACCACAGCCACCACACTCACACTCCTGGCTGCTTACTTCGCCGCCGCTCACCTGAGTTGGAGGAGGAGGAGGAGGAGTGGGTTCCGTCACCAAGCCTGAGCCACCACAGGTCTTCCTCCCCCTCCAGGCACCCCCAGATTGCTGCACCCAGGGCAGGTATACCCTTCTGCTCCCCCCTAGATACGCCCCTGCCTTTGTGGTATACTTTCTCATTCCAGCCTGTATAAATATTGGTGGAAACTGTATTCCATGCTGTTTGGAGGAAAATCCATGATGCTGAGAAGCAGATGTCACCAACGGTTGTTGTCAGTAGGTTGGCTTCATTCAGAAATCTTACTGGAATAAACTTTTCTTCTAACCTTAAACCTAAAACTGTAACTCTAATACTAAACCTACTGTTAACTGTCCATACATGGGAAGGTTGGTGGGGTCAGAAAATTTAGATCTTTTTGGTGGGGAGGGTACATGATGGTGAGGGATATGTAGAAGATAAATAATATAATAAGATAAATAATGGTGATTATGATAAAATATTTGTCACACACATTTGAAGAAATGCAGCCATCCCAAAGGCAATGAAGCACCAATGAAGGGGGTCTATAAATTATATTCAGGACTGGAATAATAATAAAATTATTGGTGCACAAAAAAACTTAACAAGTAAACCTTCCCTTGATTTCAATTGTCTTGTTATTAGCAAAGCCACTGTTTTTTTCTTTCTTTCCTTTGCCTTTTCTTGCTGCAAGACCATGTTGCCTCCAGAATGTATCTTGCTTTAAAGTAGAGGTTTAATGCAGTGGTGGACCCTTGGGGAGAAAACCCTCCAGTGTCTGTCAATGACCTGATTAAGCCATTTATAAGCTTCCTTCAACTTTCAATTAAAAATCTCAGCTACCTTTAATAACAGTCTCAGAAAGCTCCAGAGACTATGTTGTCAGTCCCACGAGTGGTCTCTTTCATTGAGCATTTATTATATCATATCTTCGCCTGCTCATCCATATGCGCTGTCCCTACACAGGAGATGTTGGGTGCTAAACGCATTTTTAAAAAATGTTTCTAGTACATGCCATGCACCCAAATTAGCTAAGGAGTTTGAATCAGCCAGCCAGGATCAAAGACCTGTCAGCAAAAAGCGAAAAACATTAGCAAGTGTTTGAAGTAAATTAGTCGCTGTTTTATCCAAATTTTATTCTAGATTGGAATGAACAGAAGGCCATTTACTGTAACTTAATTATTATTGGTGTGTATGTGTTTAAAATACGCATTTAGCTGCAATTTTAATTTCTTTGAAGCCTGTTGTTGATCCTTTTACTTTCATTGGATTAGGAGTGCCCTCTAAAACTGTTTCATTTTGGTTTATTTGATTTACTTTACACATTCTCATCCAATACATCATAGACCAGGCGAAGAAATGTAAGACAATGCAAATTGTGAATTCTGGAATTTTCAGTCATCAAATTCATTGAGGAAGTAACAACATATATTTCAGTCTTTACAAGTTTCCAAATGAATCCTTTAGTCTCTTCCTCATTAACCCCCCCCCCCAGCAATTCACTATCCTTTCATATTGAACATTATTAAGTGGAATGAATATTTTCTCCCACTCCTTTAGAATTCTATGTTTCCCTTCTATGTTTTCTTCTTGCATACTTTGTATCCAATTATTTTGAAAAAATTCATGCTTTCCATTTATCATATTTCCATTTCTTTTGTGTTCAAGAATTTTGCAGTTGCAGTGCAAGATTGATCTTGTGATCTTGAAGAAGAGCAAATCAACATTCTTTAAGGCAATTATAAAAATGGAGGAAGGCCAAACAAAGAATTATAACACCTAAACTAGAGTTTGGGTCAGGATTGAATTTGGTACAATTGCATCAGACAGTTTGCTCTTGTTCTTTGCCACAGATACACAGATACACAGTAGAGATGAGCACCAAACAAAAAACAAAATGCTGTTTTATCATTTCATTACATAACAAATCAATTTGTTATGTAACAAAAAGTTAGACTGTGATTTGTGATGAAATAAAATGAACCACCATTTTGGCACTGAAAATGATTGGAATGAATGTGACGTCACCCCTTTCACAGACTGAGTTTTCACAGGCACAACCAGGTTTATTTCAACATCCCACTGCTGTGCCACTAAATTGTGACAACACCTCCCTTTTACACATGTAATTGTGTTGGAAATGGTAATGCTGCCATTTTTTATTCACTTAGTAATGCTGCCACCTTTTAGATCGTTGCCTTATGAATTGGGACTGACTCAGATGTATAATATAAAAATAATGAAGTTTATTGAAAAAATAAAAAATATAACAATGTCTGAGGATGGTATGCATTGCCTTTAACATACAATAGATTTAATCAACTCTACAAGCCTCCCTGTCTTTAATAACTAGTAAACAGTAAAGCCCTCACTGCCTGACAGAACTCCAACAGAGCAGTGCTCTATCCCCGCACTCACTCTCAAAACCTCAACTTAACTGAACTCAACTGAACTGCCTCAACTGACTAGGCTCCACCCTTTTTATATCATCCCATTCCCCGCCCTCCTGCTGGGATTGGCTGATGATTTGTATATTCATTACTCCTGTTTCCAGGGTTTTGTCACAATGAACAGAACAGATTGGAATGTCCTGAGGCACCAAATTAAGCTTGGTCCTAGAGGCACCAAATTAAGCTTTGAATTTGTCCATTTCCCACCTCATTCAGAATGTTATTGATATATTGAGATTAGAGATGGGCACGACTTGGCGGAATTCCCGTTTCCATTTCCGTTCCTTGTTTCAGTTACGGAATGGTAACGGTAACGGGAATTACTCCGCCAGAACTCGAACTCGAACCGACTAAAGAATAATTGGGTCTGATTTGTCGTGATCGTTCCTGGCATCGCAGCGATCCCGCGATGCCAAGCTGCACAGAAAAAAAGTTTTTAAAAGTAAAAAAAAAACCCGATTCCCGGCCAAAAGCAGGCAGAAATATGCCTGCCTGAGTGAGGGCTCAGGGCACCTACCAGAGGGGTGGTTGACCCCCCTCTCCTGTCCTGGGCTGCTCTGGTGGTGGGGGAAATCCTCGTCGTAGTCGCTCGCAAAGCACCGGACTTGCCGCCGGCCGCCGCAATTCAAGCGGAAGCGGCACAGAAAAAAGTTTTAAACTCCCCCATTCCCGGGCCAAAAGCAGGCGAAAATATGCCTGCAGTGCAGAGTGCACCTACCAGAGGGGTGGTTTCTGGGGGGGGTCCCGGCCTCCCCCCCTCTCCTGTCCTGGGCAGCCGGACTCGAGTCGCCAATGCCATGTGGTGCGGCGGGGGATCCAAAATGGGGCGGCGACCGCAATTTTTTTTTGAAATCGTGGTCCAAAAACACACAAGCACCACACAGAAACATGCGAAAATTGCTATTTTAAAACTGCCAGAATTTTTACAGTAGCAGTGGGTTTTTCTTGCAACAAAATGTCTCCTCTTTCCTCTCTCCATTTATTTTATTTTATTTTATTTTATTATTTTTTTTTTTACACCTGCGCAATGATGGGCTGGCCATGGGAGTGACCATGCAAATTTTTGGAGCCATTCCACCAATCGCATATCCACTTGGCCAGGTTGACCACAGAGACTTCTGGGATGTGCCAACTGGGCATAAAAAGCCCACTAACCGTAGCCTGAACCCTAACCCTAAACCTAAACCCCATACGCCAGTACACTGTCCTTCTAAGTGGGTCAGAGAGGCCCCCAGAGGTGCACCCCAATACTCACCCTAACCTCACCCATAACTAGCCTAACCCTAGCCCTTGCGCTAACCCTAACCCTAAGCCAGATCTGTACTTGCATTGCACTATAGCAAGTACAATTCCCTCCTTAGTGAGACACAGTGGGTGCAAAGAGTCTGCCAGTCTGCCACTTGTGGCTCTGGGTGACTCCTGCAGGCTTGGCCTGGCCGGCAGCATGTGTGACATCATGCAAACCATTCCCCTGAGGCCTGACTGATGAGGGGTCAAAAGAGGGGTGCCTCTGCCAGTCTGCTGTGTCTCTCCGTGCAACTGGGTATGCAATCATAGCCATATGGCTATGCATGCATGCCCTTTTGCAGCAAGTGAGGAGAGGAGACCCCCATATATGAGGGGTCTCCAGGAGCCTGCTTTCCCTAGCGGGTGAGGATAGGAGGCACCCACCCCCCAAAAAAGAGGTGCCTCCAGGAGCCCGCTACCCCCCCAAACCAATTTAACGACAGATGAAAAAACAAAAAATGAAATTGCGAAGTTTTGCGAAAAATGGAAATGAGCCGACACAGGCCGCCTCTGACACACGACAACTCGAAAACGTCATTTTCCCTAGTCGTGCCCATCTCTAATTGAGATCAAGTTCTATGTGCATTTATTGAAACACAGGATTGAAAGCTCTCTTCATACAATCAAGAACCCTGACAGCAATCCGATTCCTTGAGTCCCCGCACCTGAACAACTGTACACCTGGAATTACACTGAGGCGTCTAATTGAATATGCATTGGAGAACTGGAGTCTGATTCCCTTTCCCTTTATGCCTTTTTTGAATGCACTGTCTGAACATTCAAATGGGATTTTTATCATTACCTTTCCCCTCATCCTCTTCCAAAAGAGATGTTCAATTGTGATTGAAAATCCCCAAACCATTTGGTTTATATTTTTTGCATTTGCAAAAATGCCAGCTTGGTTGTAGCTCTGATTTTGAGAAGTAATGTTTTGTTGCATTCAGCTGCCAACATGAGGCTTCTTGAAGTAGGTGGTTTTGGAAACACCTCCAGAAATTGGTGTAATCCCCTTTTAAAGGTTTCTAGGAGAGATGCCATCACCACATCTGATGGTGCTCCAGGTGAAGAAATATTTTTTTATCTGTTCTTACTCTCCAAACCCTCAATTGGTTCTGGTATTTTAGATGTCTTTCAAAAATAGTGAGGATGTCCTTTACAAATACCTTTCCACGATCCATTTTGTATGATTGTTTTGGTAGGCTAGTTCTATAGCTGTCAGTTTCTTCATCTTTTGCAGTAGAAGCTGTCTTTCACAACAGCACTATAGAAATTGTGAGAAAAAACCATTTAAAAATAACCCCTTCCTTTCTTTAGAAGAGTAGTGCTGAATTGAGTTAAATGTAGCTGACAAGATCTGCCACCTATGCAAGGGTATCTACCTCAAGTATAAAGTGACACAAACAAATAAACAAACCACTTAGGTGGTTTTTAAAAATCTGACAAGTCAATGGGGTTCTCATTCTTGGTAACTAATGGTACTGATTTAAGCTTTCTGCCATTTTTGAACTAAGTCCAGAAACCTGGCATGTTCGGTGTGTTTTATGCAGGAGTTTGAAAGAAAATATGCTCTGCACATGCCATTGACTCATTGTTTGGGACATGAAAACAAGCACCTTGCAGGAACACATTGATTACAGTGTGCTCTTTTCTTTTTGAGACAATAGACACTCCTTCCACCCAGACATGCCACTGGATGGGAACTGAATCTTGATTTAAAACTGCGGATGAGACAGTGTCTTCCATGGCACCTCACACCAGTGGGCTAGGCTATTGTTTTGGCCAGAACTGGCCACAAGAAATGGACATATTACATGGTTGGCTGAGGTTTATTTGGGCCTTGGCCCATTTACTTGGATTCTCCCATTGCCTTGGCCCATAAATAGCTAGTCTGATCATGAACACCATCATTTTTTAAAATGACAGTAGAAATGCCTGCCAGCCATGATTCAGGGTGCTCTCAAACAGAGGGCATTTTCTCTTCAGAATTAAAATGTGTAGGCTTAAATATTGTTACTTAGCTTCTTAAGATACAAATAGAGTAGGACCATTGAATCATTTGGGATTTGGTAGGTCTCCTCCTATGCAGGCAGCATTGATTCACTGGCCTACACTAGTCATAGAATTTCAGCTACTATGCAGTTATAATGTATATTTCTGAACAGATACTTTCTGTAACAAAAAGGACAGAGAAAAGCAAGGGAAAATACAAGAGGGTCCAGAACTGAAATATAGAGATGGGCACAAATTGGAAAAGTGGCTAAATGTTTCAGTTTGTGGTTCACAAATAATGAATAATAAATTTGCAATTAGCACCCACAAAATGTGCTCCCAGGAAAGTGCCCCCAGACACCTAGAGATACCAAACTTGCAGAGAGGTTTCTTTCGTCTACAATCCTGCCAAGTTTGGTGAAGATTGGGTTTCAGATGTCAAAATTATATACCCACAAATGGGTATATAAAGGGAAATGTCCTTTAAAAGTTGGCTTGGGGAAACTCGTCTTCACCAAACTTGGAGGGACTATAGAGGAGAGTCAGGAGAAGCTTCTCTTTTAGGTGCCTGGGGAAAACTTTGTGGTATGTGTGTGCTTTTTACAGTTCTATAGCTTGGAAATCAGCACCCCAGTCTTCGTCAAATGTGGAGAGACTGTAAAGAGAGCAAGAGCTTCTCTGCAATTTAGGTATCTCTCGGTGCCTTGGAGGGCTTTTAATACCCCAATGAATGAACACATTAAACACTGCAAATAAAATAAAATAAACAAATTGTATTTGTCAGCGGTTATCAATTCATACAAATATGAACTGAGAAATTAGTAATTTTGAATGATTTTTGGAATTTGTTTCTTTTGATTAAGCCTATACTAAAGTCAGTGATATTTGGAATTAACATATATTACAGGAATAATAAAGTGACATTGCAGACAAAAAGACTTGTCTGGAAGCAGCCACTGTATTTATTTATTTATTTATTTATTTATTTATTTATTTATTTATTTATTTATTTATTTATTTATTTATTTATGGGATTGTTATACCATCCATCTGGCAGCGAGGCCACTCTGGGCAGTTAACAACAATCAATACAACACAATACAATGTAAACAAACAAATAAACAAACAACTCATACAATAATGTAAAATCAACATAAAATACAGTAAATATAAAGAAAATAAAAATAAACAACATAAAATGACATATAAATTCCATAAAACTATAATATTATTGGTGGGCAAATCAGCTAAAAACATGTTTTAGTGGGTAGACATTAGGTTTGTGTTAAGTTTGTGGAAATGCCTGCTTAAAAAAACACATCTTCAAATATTTTTTTAAAAAAACAGCCAAAGAGGCAGCCAGGCAGATGTCAGGTGGAAGATTATTCCATGGGTGAGGGGCAATGGCAGAAAAGGCCCTATTTCTGTCCCCCCCCCCCTTCAGGTCTCTCAGTGTTAGTTGCCTCAATGGGCAGCTTTCACTGGGAAAAGGTGCTCTGACAAGTAGTGAGGTCCTAAACCATTAATTAGTACAGTTCATTAGTGTCAATTTTTGTTCAAGAAATAACAAACATGTTGTCCAAGTGCATGTGTATTTTGGCCTAGAAAATGTGCAACTAGCAAGACAGTTCCAAGAGTCGAAGAAAATTGCCTATTTGGACTATAGATCCAGAAATATGACACATTGCCATGTACTAAAAGTAGCAGTAGCAAAACTGTAGTAAAAATATCCATAACTTTTCCAGTCTTCTATAATCTGAGGAATCACTGGCTGGAATCCCATTGATATTCATGTATGATTTATGTAACATATTGTATATGATTGTGATGAATTGATGTGACACCAGGACACATCTGAATTGTACAATAAAGTGTGTGGCCATGCACACAGGCAAGACACACCTTGGCATCTCAACAATTAATTGCAGTTAGCTTTAGGAACACACACACACACACACACACACACACACACACACACACACACACACACACACACACACACACACACACACACACACACACACACACACACACACACACACACACACACACATTTCCAGGCAAAAATCAAAACACAATGAAATAAAAGACAAAAACATGGAACACCTTAATGGCTGTTCTATTTTAATGTAAGCTTTTGTGGACACATCCACTTCTTCAGACATATAGTAGCAGAATGAGGCATACAATTTACATGTAAAGGAATATAAGTTAGATACCAAATATTTATTGGCTGTTGTACAGTTATTATAGAATGGAATATAATTTATATACCAGATGTTCATTGGCTGTTGGATGAGTCAATGCATTTGATGCAGTGATTAGGCTGTATTTTATAACTTATATTCCTTTTTATATTAATTATATTCCTCATTCTTCTACTACAGGGCTGTTCAACTTTGAAGTGCCCAGAGGCTCCTTTTGTCCACTGTAGGTCCCCATGGACTCCTTTCCAAAGAGTGTGCACGGGCATCCCACACGCACACTCCTAACCACTGCTCCAACCCACCAGGCCCCCAAGGTCCCCATTGCTGCTGGCAGCTCATGCTCCATGCCGCTCCTCCACCTCACATCCCACTAAGTGCCCCAGCCCTGGCAGTGGTGGCGCCCCAGCCTATAAATTGTTATAGGTTGTTTTCTTTGTAAGTAGCCAATGCACCTTGATAAATTGTCAATGCACCATTGGTGGTTCATCAAAATTGCTTTAGTTATAGCAAAAGGTTTATTAAAGACAGATAGAAATATACCATTTAGGCATTACTCCCACAGCACCAAGGTTGCTGCTCTCTGGACACCCTACAGTACAGAAAATAGGTTAGTCTAAGGATCCTAGGCACCCCCAAATATGGTGTCCTGGACTCCAGGAGGTGGTTTTTATACTTTTCTGAGACCTGTTGTCATACGTAATCATACCTGGTAAGTTATCATGACCATTGCCTGCTGCCAACAAAATGGCGCTTTTTCCCCCACATGTCTGCGTTGTCTACTCTTATCTCAGTGCCTGCGTATTTGTTACACTCTACAGGCTGGCATCTTCTTTTGTGTTTATGCCAGCATGACCTAATACCCAGTTGCAACACTTTATAATAGTTTTCAGCTTTATTCTCATATTTATTAATCTGAATTCTTAAGTGGACATGTCCATCCCACACACCAAGGTAACCCAGCTTACATTAAAATATAACCTACTTAGTCCTTAAGGTGCTGCATGTTTTTATGTCTTTGGACATGTCCATGGAAGCTTACATTAAAATATAATACTTAGTCCTTAAGGTGCTGCATGTTTTTGTCTTTTACACACACACACACACACACACACACACACACACACACACACACACACACACACACACACACTTTACATAAGCAGAAGTTGGATCCTGGTCACTGAATGGCAAGAGAGGATTATTGTGAGCACACTCATTGATACAAAACTGATCTCTTATTTTATCCCAAACTTTTCCATGTACTGCGTTAAATGTTATATATTCAAAGGCGTGAATGCCTGATGACCCTGAAAGTCTTGTATATAAAATCAGATGGCTTAAGTTTTCCTATTAATTTACTATTATTCATTCATGATTTGTCAAAAACTGACAAATTGCATGTGTTCTAAATAGTCTGAAAAGGCAGTACAATATGTGTGTATGATTTCAAAGAGGAGGGGAAAAAACTATTTTCCATATTCTTAATTGGTTTGCTTCTGTCACTTTTTTCATTCATCTGAGAATTATTTTGTGTTCTTAGAATTTATGCATGACTTGAAATTGAATTTTCCATTTAAAAGTTGTAGTGCTTTTATGTTAGACTGATTCTGCTGTCTGTTCCAGTAGAGGAAATAGTTTAGCTGTTCTGATTGCAAAGGGCTTAGCATGAGCATCAAATAAATAAATGTTGATACTGAACATACATCATTCTTATAGTCACTGGGGTAAGTCAGATTGGCTCCTAGTGCTTAAAACATCTCCTTACCTATCAAGTTAGCAGAGCATCAGAGGAAATGCATTGTTTGTGGTGCCATTTTTATGTGGCATTCAACAACTTGGACAGTAATGAACATAAGCCAGAGCAAGTAAGATACCAAATATAGATATATGAGCTTCCTTGTGGCCCATTAAGGTCCATTAAGGGCTTTCCATCACCTCTGGAGTCAGTTTATGACACAAGGTAGACAACTATTATTTGCCCCTCCCATTTCCAGATAAGCTAATAACCATAACCTCAAAGCAAATTTAAACTGAGTACTGTATTTAGTTGACCACATTTGTTTCTGCATTATTCCCCAAGCTGGGAAAATAAATGTTTGACAGAATATTGCACTCTTCCTTTGATAGAAAAGGGTATTTTTCCAGAGGAGAACTTCTCCACCCCTGCTATGAGAAGAAAAAATGACAGTCAGTTTGCTTTATTTTTTCCATGGGAAGGATAGAGGAGATATCCTCTGAAAACTGCCATGATTGTCATAAAAGATCTTTGGGCGTTTATACATGACCCCTAAACTCCGCCGCAAATGGCTGTGAGCTCTGGAGCTTAAAAATGTTTCCCCACCAGCTCCGGAGTTTGCAGACAATTAAGTGCGACCCTGCCCACTTTAGCGCGACCCAGCGCACTTTTCTTGTACCTTCTCTTTGGAGGTGAAAAATCTTTGATGCGGTGCAACGATAGTGAGTGTGGGGCTCTCCTTGCTTCTGTTTGCTGCTTTTTGGCTCTCCTCGCCTCTGTTTGCTGCTTTTTGGCTCCCACCCTTTAAGAGCTACTTTTACAGAGACGAGGGGATTGGACTTGATGGCCTTACAGAGGCGAGAGGCAGAATGAGTTGAGCGGCATGCTTTTCTTTCTCTTTTTCTCCCTCCCTCACGCAGCCAGCAACCAGGAAGTGCGGAGGGGGGTGGGGACAGAGGAAGAGCGACGAACCCCTAAGATCTCTGGTCCGAATTTAAGTGGCCAGCGGGGGCAGAGCTTTGAAACTGCCCAGGGACAAAATATGCACCCTAACCAAAATTCATGGAAGCTCAGAACTATGCTGTTTTGTAATATCGAAATGCAGTGGTACCTTGTATAAAGGAATAAATTTGTTCCAAAAGAAATGCTGTTAAGCAAATTTCCCATAGGAATGCATTGAAAACAGATTAATCCCTAATCTCAACAATTTTATGTTGTACGGATTCGCCCCATAGGCAATTCTGTTAAGTAAATTTCCCGTATCTCCATAATTTTTTTATGTTGTACAGATTTTATGTTATACAAACAGTTTGTTATACAAGGGTCCACTGTATATCCATACTCATGGGATGTTTTCTTTGAATTACACAGTTAAGCCAAGAAAGCTGATAGCTTTTCAGAAATATTGCAATATTAAATAAAATGACTTGGGAAATAAAAAGCCCCTATGCAGTTTTAATAAATAGTCCACCTTGACTAAATTTTGATATGAGGGTTCAGAAAAATGTGAGACTGATAGGAAAACAGTTTCAAGAATAGATTCATCCAGAGTTATAAAAGTAAGTGCATTAATTGTTGCTCATTATTAGAGATGGGCATAAAATGCCAAAGTGGTGTTTTTTTTTGTTATTCATTTTTAAATTGTTTTTGTTTCATTTAAAACAAAACAAATTGTTTTAAAAAATTCATTTTATTTTTCATTTGCTTCGTTTTTCATTTTTAAAATTTTGTTAACTCATGCCAACCAGCTGGCCTGGGGCCAGGTCAGTGCTTTTTCTTTTTTAACTCACGCTGACCAGCTGGCCTGCAGGCTGGGTAGACGCAATTTTTATTTTATTTTGAAAAATTGTTATTTAATTTTTGAATTTTTTACTTGCATGCCACCTGAGTCAGGGTGTTGTTTCTTTCTTTTCTTTTTTCTTTTCTTTTACTTGCACCGACCAGCTGGCCCACTGGCTGGGTTGGCATGTTTTTCTATTTTTGTATTTGTATTTTTATTTTAATTCTTTTTTTACTTGTGCGCTGGCAGGGTCAGCGTGGTTTTTTCTTTCTTTTCTTTTTTGTTTTCTTTTACTTGCACTGACAAGCTGGCCTGTGGGCTGGGTCATTGCATTTTTCTATTTTCTATTTTCTATTTTCTTTATTTTTTACATTCATGCCAGATGGTCATCCCCCCCCGATCGTGCCCAAATTGGTGGGGGGAACGACAGGTGTTTTAAAAATAATTTTCCCACTGAAGCCCCATGGTGCAGCTGATTGGCAGTGGCTTGGGCAGCAAAAAAATCCTGCAGTTTCCACTGCATGGGGGAAACCACTGGCTTTTTCCCATAGGAATGCATTGGTTCAATGCATACCTATGGGAAAACGAAAAAAGAAGTGAACAAAATGTAAATTTCCATTTTGTTTTATTTTGTTTTTCTTTGATGAGTCTGTTCATTATTCGTTTTGTTCTGTAATGAAATGAATAACAAATAACAAATCAAATTAAAAATTCATTCCGTGCCCATCACTATTCATTATTAACAATCCCCACATCTTTGTTCTATAAAATCCTGATTAATGAAATGAATAATGAACTGATCCCTCAAAGGAAAACAAAATGAAATGGAACAAAACATTTTTCGTTCCCCCGCCAACCAGCCCTCACGGAGGGGGCTTCCAAAGCAGCAGCGCCGATCAGCTGTAGCAGCCAGCGCTTGGTAGAAACAAAAAGTGCCCTCCACCTCCTTCTCTCTCCACCAGATCCTTTCTGCCTAAGCCTGGGAAGAGTGGTGTTTCTTTCACACACAAATACACACTTACACACACAGACACAGACACAGACACAGACACAGACACAGACACAGACGCACCAAGCTCCCAGGGCAAGGCAGAGGTGGTGGCAGCAATCCTCCCTTGGTTTCTAGAGACAATCTTGCCATCCTTGTTGGGTGGAAGGATGAGGCAAAAGGCAAGTGTCCAGCAGCGGTTCCACTTTCCCCCTTGACCTGACTTCTCAGGTTCCATAGATGTGGTGTGCTGAGTGCTTGCCTTCTGTCTCATCGGATTTGGTGGAGAGAGAAGGAGGTGGACACTTCCTGTGTTAAAGAAACCCCACTCTTCCCAGGTTTAGGCATGGAGGATTTGGTGGAGAGAGAAGGAACCTCCCTGTGTGAAAAAACACCCCTCCTTCTCCCCCCCCAGACCTTCTGTGCCAAAGCCCGGAAGGACGAGATCGATAGTGAGCACCCAGCAGTGGCTCTGCTGCTTCTCTCCACCTGACTTTCCCAGGTTCCCTAGACTTGGTGGGTGAACACACACACACACACACACACACACACACACATCCTCCCTCCCTCCTTCCAGATCCACCATGGGAGATTCCCCCCTCCTTCTGTCTCCACCCAATCCTCCGTGCCTAAGCCTGGGAAGAGTGGGGTTTCTTTCACACACACACACACACACACACACACACACACACACACACACACACACACACACACACAGTTCCCAGGTATCTGTTTGAGGCAGAGGTGGTGGCGGCAATCCTCCCTTGGTTTCTAGAGATGACCACGACAGCCTTGCTGGGTGGAAGGACGAGGCAGAAGCCAAGGGCCCAGGAAGTGCTCCACTTTTCCCCTCAACTGTAGACTTGGTGCACCAGGTGCTTGCTTGTCCTTCCACCCAGCAAGGCTGTCAAGAGTGTCTAGAAACCAAGGGAGGCTTGCTGCCACCACTACCACCTCTGCCCCATATGCACATCAGGGACCTTGTGGGGTGTGTTTTGTAGAAAAGCCACCAGGACGTTTGATCACCAAGTCTAGGGAACCTGAGAAGACTGGTGTAAGGAAGCAGCAAAGCCATCATTGCATCTCCCCTCCACTCTCTGCAACCTCTGGGTTGATCTGGCTGGCACCTGGCCACTGGCTGTGGATTCCGCCTCCCCCCATACACCTGCACTTACTGTATCCACTCCCACTAGGTAGTTTTCCGAGGTGTTGGGAGGGGGAAAGCTGTGCTGTGCACCCCCTCCCCCTACTTGCACTTACCCATTGCATTGGGCAGGTCCCTTATCTACAAATACAAATCCATGCCATACTGAAACCACATTAAATGAACCACAATGTGGTGGGGGATTACTGTATCTCAAAGAAGTCTGGGCCAAATTAGACAATTTTGTGAATCATTGAATCAGAATCCTCACCAAATCTTGTCCTTGGTGCACATTCCTGATTTTAAGTAAGGATAATCCATACTGGGTTGATTTTGTGAATATGTTCTAAAATGATCAGAAAAGTCTTAGTGATCAACATATTAATATGGATTCCATGTGGTAAAGCCTGAATTACCATAGAGGCATTAATGGGTCCACCCATTTTAGATTTGTTCTGCCACCTAGTTAATTTTGAGTACACTTGGAAGAAGGTAACTGGAAGTCAGACTGCCCTAATCTCAGAAAATGAAATAAAATAAAAATCGTCTGGATTTGGCAGAGGTTGCTAATATCGTCACCTTTTCTAAAAATCAATTTAAATGGGTAGACTAAAAATATTGTCACATTTTGCCTTTTAAAATAAAAGGCAATCTAGATTAGAATGAAATTTAGGCTGAATAAAAATTAGGTTCATGCTGTTGTCCCAATTTAAATGTGATTCACAGTATTCGAAGCCAGCACATTCCTTAACTTGGATCCACTTGGCAACAGCTAAGTTGCCTCCTCCAACAATGTCATTGACTAAATTCAGCTGAGCCTGCCATTTGTGCTATTCATTTTGTAGACACCATACATACCAGGAATATAACAGTGAATATAATCTGATCTAATTTGGTAGGATTAAGATAGGAATTGGGGGCTTCTTCAAGTAGCTCAAAAATATGGTTCTGTATTTCCGAGAGATAATGGGCAGGAAGGGTCATTTCAGTCTTCCTGTTTAAAAATGTGACCACAAGATGATCTTTGCAACTCTGTTCCTTTTAACAAGGCTTTTTGGTTAAAAATGATCACTACTTAGTTCAAAGAAAAATATGTGTGTAAATGAAAAGGAATTTTTGAGAGCATGAGATGCTGTTACAAATTCAAAGTAGTACAAGAAACAAGACATGGAAAGCAGAGAAAGAGAGAATTTCAAAACATACTTTTGTATCATTTCCTCATAGCCATTATCATTTGACAAAAAAAAGGTCGTTTAAAGTATATACTCTGATTAGATCTATATTAGTCACATTTTAATGTCAAATTATGTTAAAGCAGAAGTAATGATTAATTTTTCTATAGGAAATTTCATCAAGTTATAATAATTTCGGTCTTATCTCTTGGAGCGGGATGTTTCTTCTATTGCTTTAGAGCTAATTTGGGCCACATTATATATAAAATTAAATCTTATTTTTATAGCTACACCCTTGGGGTTCAATGACAAGGCTTTATGAGCTAGAAATTAAAAGTACTGGTTGAAAATACTATTACATGGTGCAGGCTATTATTAAGGCAATTTACAAAGTTGGTATTAAAACTATGCACATTTTTCATTGTTAGCACCCATATATTCAGCAAGCCCACGGGACAATTTGGTGTATAATTTGGCAAATAAAATCAATTGCAAGGTAAACAAGTTTGCAGTATTCCTCCCTGAAGAAAATTACTCTGTAATAACTGTAACACCGACTTAACATAGGAATGTTATGAAGCGGGAGCGGAGAGGAGGGGGAAAATAGATTTATACCACACTTATTTAAAATGCTTTTTTGAAAAAAGGCATTCTGCAGCAATGTATCCCACAGCTATTAGTTTATATACAACATTTCAGTGCATCTTTTGACAAAGAAAACAATATTTTTATGTGCCAGATGTCCTATTTCAGTAGGAAAAATATTATCATCTGCTGCACCACAGACACAGCCGTCGTTCCGTTCCTCACCGTGGTCTGCAGCAGTTTTACAATAATTTGGATATTGGGTTTATCCAGTGTTTTTCATGAGCCTCGGGGAATATGTTTGTGTGTATATAATGTCTGAAAGTAGTTCTTAAAGTTCTGTGTAATTTATTTATATTGAGCACCACTGTGGGGAGGGGGGCGGGAAATAAAAGAAAAGGAATACATTTTATAGTGACAAGTTGCTGTAGTTCACAGAAAAGTCATATTAAAGTAATTCACATGATAGCTAGACTTTGACACCAATTAATATATGTTGAACGGCTGTATAGCGCAGTGGTTTAGGTATATGGCTGCAGAACCAGAGGTTGGGAGTTTAGTTCCCTAGTACTCTGCCTCTTTGAGAGGATCTGGATGCAGCAATGGCCCATTGGGTCTCTTCCAACTCTGTAGTTCAAAGAGGATGAGGATGAAGCCTCTGTTATTGCAAAATGTTTTGTTAGTGATGAGGGAGACAGCAGTGTCTCTGATTAGATGAGCTACAGATATGGGCTCACTGAGGGAAACTGAATATTGAATGAGGAGAACCCTGTGGAGTAAATGGTGTGGGAGTAATGCTGAGAAGGAAACAGGAGAAGAACAGTGGTGGCTGGTCAGAAAGGGACAGGAAAAGGACGTTGATAGAGGATGTTGTCCAGCAGTAAGAAGGGAAGTGAAGACCATAAGGTGAAGAAAAGCTCAAAATTAGAGATGGAGTGAAGAATCAAAATTGCAGGTCATCTTGATTCATGGTTCAACAAGGTTGGCAAACCACAAACAACAAATGTCCCCATCCTGAACCAATCACTGGCCTCTGGGCCAGCCTGAGGAAATCTATGCATGTCCCTGACTACTAGCTGGTCAGACAGGGAAGAAAAAATTGGTGGTGGTGTAGCAGCAGGTGAAAACAAGGAGGTGATGGGGCAGTTGGGGTCTCTGGACTTGACAATTACTGAGTGATGAATATTAGACAAAGCAATAATTTCTGATAAATATTGCAAAAATGGTCAAGTGCCAAGTGTAGCTGAGTGACTTTGATTATGTTTTCCCAGAACGACAAGTTGAGCAGAGACAAAGCAAAATGAAGCAGTGTTGTGATGCACGCTGCCCAGTGGCTTGTGCTGCAGGCAGGAAAGGATAAATAAACCACAGTCACCTGTTTAGCTTGACATCTGAATATGGGAGGTCTCGGCATTCTGGCTTGTTCCTTCCTTCCCTCCTTCCCTCCTGCCTCAACTGGTCTGCAGAAGAAATCTAGAAGCAGTCTTGGATTGTTAGGAGGGAAACAAGCCAAAGAGTTGGGTGTTACCTGGTTCAAACAACATAATAAAACCAATGGAAGGACCAGGACTTATCTGGCTTCTTTTGCTTACGTTACAATGAGAGAAATCAAACAGCATGTGCCAGGATGTTGCTTCATACATAGCAAGTCTGGACAAGTCCATTTTTTTGAGGTAACTAATCTGACTTTAAAAAAAATTACAGGTTGTGATTGTGTATGATCCAATGTATCAGGTTTGCAAAGAATCACATGACATAAACTTCTGACAAAAGCAATGGTATTTTTGACCCAGTAAGAGGGACTCACTCCCAAATGACTGTGGACCCCTGAACCTTGGTCTGTGCATTGATTGACATTACTGTATCACAGTAGAATGCAGTAGTCACCTGAATGAAGGCAGTAGAAGTAGAGGAAGCTCAAATATGAGGTAGATTGACTCCCTTATGGAAGCTAAAGGCTTGAATTTGCAAGAGATGAACAAGGCTGTTGGAGACAATTTCACTCATTCATCAGGTTGCCATAGAGGTGACTTGACATATGCAACAGCAGTTACAGCCCATCAAGTTTAAATTGAAGGTGTTTGGTGTAATAGCATTTGACAAAGGGGCATTTAGTAGTAAAGGTGTGCACTGTGGATTGCTTGATTTGTGTATTTGTGCTTGTATGGCACAACCATGGGGTGGAGGAAAGAGGCAAGAGCAGAGAAGGGCACAAAATGGAAAAATAGTTTTTTGTTTTGTTTCTGTAGTAGTTTTGATTTATTTCATTTGTAACAAATTTAAAAAGTAGTTTTATTACAAAAGTTTTTAAAAATGATATTAAACGTTGTGCTCCTCTGGGTCCTAAAAGACCAAAACAGCAGGGGAGCTTCCTCAAGTGATTCTACGTAACCCCCTGAAATTTTGAAAGCTTTGGAGTTCAGGGTGATGAGTTATGAATCTCCAAATGGGGTGCCCCTAGGAAAATATCTTTCTAATTGGATTTGGAAGCCAAGCTGCGGCAGCGCTATTGCTCGCCTGCAGCTTGGCTTCTGAAGATCAGAATCCAATTAGAAAGAGTTTTTCCTAGGGGCACCCCATTTGGAGCTTCCTAAATAAGCCCCCTGAACCCCAAACCTTTCCAAATTTGGGGGGCTTACAGTGAAGAGCTTGAGGAAGCTCCTTTGCCATTTCAACTAGAACGAATCATTTTGTTCTAGTGGGAAAAAATAGTGTTTCGTGACGAGATGAAACAAAATGCATCCTCCCATTTTGTTAGGTAACAAAGTAATTTGCTACCTAATGCAACAATGAAACAATGTTTCATTTATTGTTTTGTGCCCATCTCTCCCCAAGAACTATTAAGAGGTGAAGCAGGACTTTGATGACTCTCTAGTGTGAAGTCAGGAAGATGCTGAGGTGGTGACAAAGGAGAAGAGTATGCCTCTTACCTAAGAAATGAAGTTGCCTTGTTTTGCTGCCAAAAAGTCATTGATTGAATCATCCAAATCTCTTCTGTGGACTCTGCGCTATTAATTTCAATTCCAGGGAAGAGGAAAGGGTGGGATGGGGGAGAAGGGATGGAAAATATAGAGAAGTGGAGCCTCCCTGAATTGCCCATTTAAGAAGGAATCAAAGGACTGTGACAATTGCCCTCCCACAGTCCTTTTCCTGTGATTGCTTTAAGAAATGAATGGACCCTCGTATAACAAGAGGTTTGTTTAACAGAAAATCTGCTTAAAGGAAAAAAATTCGAAGACAGGAAAATCGCTTAACGGAATCGCCTATGGGGTGAATCCATACAACAGAAAAATAGTCGCCATTAGGGATTAATCCATTTTCAATGCATTCCTGTGGGAGATTTGTACAAAGGAATATTTGCTTAACAGAATTTTATTTGGAACAAATTAATTCCTTTATACAAGGTACCACTGTACCCTGTTCTCTAGATAGTCACTGCCTGGCCAGAAAGCTGGCTCTCTTACCTGCAGCATTCATTGCAGAATCTGGCCTTGCTATTTACATTTCCCCATAGCTAGAAGTGGAACTTGATTGGAAAATCAGAAACATGCAAATGCTGACAGGGACACCAATAATTAGAGATGGGCACGACTCAAAAAAAATGGTGTTTCGTTTGTTGTTTGGTCGTTTAGGGGTCCGTTTTGGTTCGTTTTTGTTTTTGTGACATTTTTGAAAAAAAATTGTTTTTGTTTTGTTAGGTAACAAAATGAAAAAATGAAAATGAAAATGAAAAATTGCTGTTTTGTTAGCATTCTTTTTAGTTCAATGCATCTGCTGCAACGAAAACGAAAAACACAGCAAATTTGGTCATTTTGTTTTCGTTTTTTTGTTTTAAAAATTTTTCATTTCGTTTTCTTTGCGTAACAAAATGAAAAAATGAAAACAAAATGAAAAATCGCTCGTTTCGTGCCCATCTCTACCAATAATAATGAAAGAGGAGTGTCTCCAACAGGGCACACAGTGTGAGTCTGGCACCACCCAATGTGACCCTTTCCAGGCATGAGTGGATTGGGGGACACTTAGCAAGAACTAAAATTTTGCTTACAATGCAAGAAAAATAGACACACCATCTAGTCACTGACATGAAACTTGTATTTTTTTTTAAGGATGCCAAAGAAATACACTTAAAAGGAATATGCATGATACTGACACAATTTCTATTGCTTCTGCTTTGTAGTTTTTATTGCTGTTCTCATGTAGGCAACAGACTTTTCTTTGAAAACTGCAGTATAATGGAAGAATTGCTGTCAGTAAGACATTCATATTTTATAGCCTTAGGAAAAGTTAATATATAATTAATTTGGTTATAGGACAAGTAATTCAATTTATATTGCTTTCATTAATTTATTAAATACCACACAAGATTTTACATTAGAAGTGCACAGGGAAATGGAACAAAACATCCCAAATGTTCAACATGTTTATAGGATATGAAAGGATTAAAAAAACACATTTTGCATTATGTAATGCATCAATCAACCTACTAAGATTACCCTGCAAAAGCTTTTTGTATTGAACAAATGGAGCTTGATTTTTTAGTCTTCTGGAAGAATTTGAACTTGCAATACTATACACTTATAAATAATGCATTCTTGCTGTTGCTATTGTTATTGTGGACTGCAGATCAAAGACCTAAATTATGCAGCTGCATTAAATATAAAGTCCCCCAGAACTAATAATCACCAAAGCAATTGGTATTTAAATATCTTGGTGAATTTGAGTAGCTCCTGATTTTTTTAAGAAAAAGAAAGACATCTAGCATAGGGGGGAAAGGAATTTTGTAGTGGGAAATAAGCTAGTTAGAATATGCATGAAGTCTCATAGATTTGTTTGTGTTTACAAGGAAATGTTGCTAGACATTTTTTTTTAAAAAAACATATGAAAAACAACATGATTTAATTGATATGACTCTTGGATTAGCAAATGAAGTTTTTATTGATTAATTGAAGAGTGCCATTTTGAATAACTGAGAGTATTATGAATGCATAGAAGATGCGTTTTTAAAGGAAATCCAATTTTAGGGAAATAATTGTGGAGAAAATTAAAATAAACATTCCCCTTAGGGTCTACTTTGATCATGAGAAAGACATTTCATGTGTCCCCACTCAACATGTGTGTGAGGAGGCTGGGAGCACAGCTTCTCTTGAAGGTCATAAAGCTCAAGGAGGATTATGTGGACCCTTCAGACACCATGGACCAAAGTCCTTTGGAAACACACTCAATGTCCCATATGTATGGAAGACAGTCTGGTCTGCAGCAAGATGTGGCCCTTCAGATTGAATTGTAGGTTCCTAGGCCTTCTCTGAACTATGGGAGAGATGCTTTTAGAACAATGCCTCATGCTGACTTTTATTTGTAATCATGTAGATTTCACTGAGCATGGACTGCTGTGTCCTATTGTGCTTTTGGCATTTGACTGTATGTCACAGAGTTCCAGCTATATAAAAATGTTTAAAATACAAAGTTATAAAGACATAGCTTAAAAAGAAGAGGAACTAATTCAGTGCTAGTGAGCTTGATTGATGGAATGAATCCTCGAACATGCTGCTGATTATGGCAGTTTTAACACTGGGGCCATGGGCAGACTCTTAAATTGCTGTTGACTTTGAAAGGATAGTGGCCATCAGCACGGAGATACAATGTTTTCATTGCACAGTGAAAATGTGCAACTTTTTATAGCTTTGAGAAGTTCGGTCCTATCATGGACATGTTTCAAGACCCAAATTGCTGTTCTGAGACATATGGTTCTGACTATAACCATTGCTATAGTATTCATGTTTTTTAAAAACATGTGACTGTGCAACCCAGATATATGAAATATATATTACTGAACCATATTTAGTTGTACTGTATTCTAAAAGGAGTGTTTAAGTTACATAAAGACCTTTCTGCCTGAATCCATTATACTCCATGTACTTTAATGTTCTTGTTCCCAGACATTTCTGTAATGCCCTAGGAGTGTGTCTTAGAGCTTTCATGGTCTCTCCTGCTCCCTAATTTCTACCTCCCATGAATCAATATTGCTAGAAAGGAATGGAAGATTAAACCTTTCTGTCTCATTGGCATTCCAATTCAATTCAATTGAGAAGCCTTTATTGGCATATATGGAACACATGTCCAAACTATGTTTGGTAAAAAGCTTAATTAGACAACTGGAAGGTAGATAAGGGCTTTGCAACCACCTGCTTTATAGCACTGTAGCAATCTTTCTTCAACACCCAATTTTTAATCCAAAATAGATAGCCAATCAAATGCCCCACTTTAAACAATTTCCCTTCTTTCCCAAAGATTCAAGTACATCACCAATAAACCTTTTTTTGTAAAGAAAGACACTGTAAACACTTCAAGTGATTTAAAAAGAGTTTTCTGCAATGTAAAATATATTTCCTTTAACCTCTTATGAAATTCTCAATGCTCTGCTCTTGAACATAAAAGAACATCAGCCCAGAAGGAAGAACGCCGAGACTTCTTTCCTGATGTATATGGTTGGTGTGTGGCACACAGGATTGCATGGGGGCAGAAGCATCCCAAATTCATGTAAAGCCTTGGGAATTAACAACTCACCTGCACAGGCATGAACCTATGTGAACACAACTGATATGAAATACACATTTTAAGGGATTTGACTGCTTTGTGTTGCCAAGCAATAGATACCAATCTACTGTTGAAAAACGACCTGGAAAATTGCTTTGTGTTTAGCTGAGAAGTGGTTAACTAATGGAAAGAGAAGTCAAGATCCGGGATTTTGCCCTGCTTAGTGTCTCTTTGGGCCTTTTTACACGACCCCTAAGATCCGCTGGTCCCTTAAATTCAGACCAGAGATCTTGAGGGTTCGTTGCTGTTCCTCCCTCCCCACCCGCTGGGCACTTCTTTGTTCTGTCTGCATGACGGGGGGAGGAAAAAAAAGCCTTAGAGACAAAAGAATAAAAGGCTTACCTCCGGTTGCTCCGACCTCCGTTTACTTCCTGGTTCCTCTTTAAGGGGCGGAGGCAAAAGAAAAACAACAGAAAGATGCGAGGAGAGCTCAGGCAATCTCCGCATCAAATATTTTCACTATAAAAAAGCAGGTACAAGAAAACTGCTGTTTGGTCGCGCTAAGTGGGCGGGGCCGCACTTAATAGTCTGCAAACTCCGGAGCTGGTGGGAAAACATTTTTATTGTCCGGAGCTTGGAGCCATTTGCGGCGGAGCTTAGGGGTCATGTATAAACGCCCTTTGTCAATGTACTAAGCACAAGAGGAAAGATATCCTGTAGACCATCTTGACTGTAGACCATCATACGTTGCTATGTAAATCTCTTTTTTTACCTTGCTGGCAACATGGGCAAAATATTGTGCAGCAATATTGTGTCATTATTACCTGGCATTTAGAATTGTGGATATAGAAATACAATATCCCACATTTAGAAACTGGAGAATTTTTTTTGGAAGAGTTGGAGGAGGCACTGCTGAAGATGCCATCCCTCAAAGAGATAAGGGGGTGGTGGCATGTTGAAGCAGGGCCTTCTCGGTGGTTGCCCCCCAACTCTGGAATGCCCTCCCTATGGAGATCTGCCTGGCACCAACACTTTTGGCTTTTCGGTGCCAGGCAAAGACTTTCCTGTTTGGCCAGCATTTGTATTAGATTATTTGGTTGGACACATGAGCAGCAGGTTTTATAATTTAAAATTTGTACCATATGCTGTTTTAACTGTATTGTATTTTATCGTTTTAATAATTTTATTGTTTTTTTGTTTTTAATACTTGTTGTATGCCACCCAGAGGCCTCTTGGTAGTGGGGCGGCTAAAAAATCTTGTGAATAAATAAATAAATCTTGTAAATAAATGTAAAACCTAACCAAGATTTGTAAATGTTGTAATAGAACAGAAACAATGTTAGATCTAGTACTGTCCAATACCAATATATAATAATTATGTGTTTCCTCCATGTAGCAAGGGTTTTATGTAACTAGACAGCAGTTCTATATAGGCAAATCCACATGGCATGCAGAAGTATATGATTCTTTGCCTGGCCTCTTGAATGAAATCACACACTAAGGAATTATTTTTGTTGAATATTTCTACTTCTTCTTTTCCTTAAAAGCACCCAAGGTGGCTTGCACCCAAGGTGGCTTACATCAATTAAAAGATAATATTTAAAATTTAAAAGCAGTGTGTTCCCAAAAGAAAACCAAGCAGTGGATTAAAAATGGTCAATAAAACACATTTAAAAACAACAGAGCACAGCAAACCGTCAAAAAAGCAGATCAACCTGAAAATGTATTTCTTTATATTAGAATGCTTTGTGTATGCTTATAGTCACAGTGTGGTGTGTCAGAAATTGTTTTGGATCGGAGGGGTATGCTTAGTTCTGGAGATGGTTTTCTGTCACAGAAGGAGTCCTCCGATGGATGGAACTGCTTCTTCTGTGGCTGGAAGGATATCTTTGGATCCAGGCCTCTCCTCTAGATCCAATTTGCCTGTAATTGTTAATTCTACGGCACTAGAAAGCATCCTTTAGCAAAGAAAATGTTTCAGCTCATTTGTCTTCTTGCCACAACAGATCAAATATGGACACATCTAGGTGTCACTTTATAAGAAAATCAGGACACAAAGTGCAACCTGACAATTTATCTCCCTCATTTCAAAGTCCTGATTTTAACATTTCAAATTATACTGAACTGATTTGTTAGTTTCAAAGGCTGCCTGACACTAACCTATTTTAAATTGATAGGACTTGCACTGCATTGAACTATTTCCTGGGGTGCTGGAATATATTTTAGAAATTTAATCATATCAGGCTCTTTACTCCAAGACAAACAACACCTAGCCCCTCCAGACTGATTACAAAGTAGCTACGAAGAAAGAATAAAAAATTGCCAAAAATTACCCTGCAAACATAACAAGAATGGATTAACAAAGTGATTTAAGAGTGCTTTATTAGGGATTTTACTATAAACCTTTGTTTGTGAGCATGCATGTTCTGTTTTGTGGCTGATGTGGAAGGAAAGTATAATGTTCAATAGCAACTAATGGGTTCAGTTCAACAGTCAGGACTAAGAAATCATGTAATGACAGCAAAAACCTGGACCTCATTTATAATCCCTGGTGTTGGCTCCCCAAATTTGTGTGATCAGAAATTTGTGTGGTGTGTTGTATTTTGAAGGCTGGTTTTCATGCATTTTAGTGATTTGCAAGTATACTAAATGTTTACTTCAAGTCTGAATGATAGTCAATCTTGCTTTAATTAAATATACTTACCCTCGTTGTTTTTAACATATCAATGAATTCAAATCAGTTAGCAAAATGCTAGGCAAATCAAATTTGCAGTCTCCCTACTTTGAATATCCACTTGTCTAGCTGCGTCCCACCTGCTTTCATGTGTTTTATTTCTTAAAGCTCCATCTATCTGCAAAATACTACTACTACTACTACTACTACTACTACTACTACTACTACTACTACTACTACTACTACTACTACTACTAATACTAATAATAATAATAATAATAATAATAATAATAATAATAATAATAATAATAATAATAAGAAGAAGAAGAAGAAGAAGAAGAAGAAGAAGAAGAAGAAGAAGAAGAAGAGGAGGAGGAGGAGGAGGAGGAGGAGGAGGAGGAGGAGGAGGAGGGAGGAGGAGGAGGAGAGTGGGGGAAGAAAGGCAGAAAGAAATTGGTATTGTATTCTGTTATTTCATCCTTAAAGTGAAACCATTTACAAGAAAATTATAGGCCTGTAGTGTTGAAATTCTTTGCATATTAATTTTGTTAGCCTTACCTCCTGTGGTCTTTCATTCTGGAAGGTCTATTAGATCAGTGCTCCCCAACCTTTTTGTCCCTGCGGAGGGAATTTTTTTAAAAATTTTCTGTGGCCCGGGGTGGGGTGGGGAGGGGGAGAATGGAAAGGGGGTCCGGCGGGGAGGCAAAAGGGGGTGAAAGCAAATGATGGGAGGGAAGGAGGAGGGGGAGGCACGAGACCGGCGGCAGAAAGGGCGGGGTGGGGGAACCCGGGCTCCTGGGCAGGCGGGCCCCGCCTCCTCCTCCGGCGCTGGGAGTCGCGCGTGTCTCTGCTGGCGCCCGCTGCTCCTGCTGCCGCCGCCGCCGCCGTGGGCCTCCTCCTCCGCCGGGGAAAGCGAGCGGGGCGCCAAGCGAGACCCGTGAAACCATTTACAAGAAAATCCTCCTCCTCCTCCTCCTCCCGCCACCGGCCTGCCACCCCCGTGTCCCGAAATTCTTTTGGCGCGGCCGGGTGGGTTGAGCCATGAGCTTCTCGCTCCTGGCGCCGCGCTTGCTCCTGCTCCTGCTGCCGCCGCTGCCTGGGCCTCCTCCTCCGCCGGGAAAAGCGCTGCTGGCGCCCGCCGCTTTCCCGGCGGAGGAGGAGGCCCACGGCGGCGGCGGCGGCAGCAGGAGCAAGCGGGGCCCCAGCAGCAAGACCCACGCGCGGCACCCGCCCGGCCGCGCCGGGATTTGCGGAGGGGTGGCGGCGGCGGCGGCGGCGGGACGGGCGACCTCCGATTGTGGGGGTGGCTGCTTGCAATCGCCCCGTCATGCTGCTGCTCTTATAGCTGCTGGTGGTGGTGGTGGAGGGCGAGGAGGAGGAGGGCAGAGGAGGGAGGCGGCAGCTCCTCCTCCAGCCTCCTCCAGCCTTCCTCCAGCCTTCCTCCTCCACCGATAATAGAGAAGAGGAGGAGGAGGAGGGCGGCGGAGGAAAAGGGGAGGAGCCTCCCGGCGTCCCCCAGGCGGCCCGGTGCCGACCGGTCCACGGACCGGCACTTTCAGCTGATAGGGGGGGGACCACCGTATTAGATAATATACAAGATAGATTTCTCCCTTGTATCTTTCAGCTGATAGTAGGGGGAGGGAAAGAGAACAATTTCCCCCCATGGAACTGAAATATTAAGTTGGAACTGAAGTTGTTCCTCATATTTTTCTGTTTTACATATAAAGACTTAAACACAAACAAGGTCATCATTTATTCTGTCTGTTACCTGTATAGAAGTCCTAGTTCTTAAGAAAAGGTGTCCTGTATTTATGTTAAACAAATATATTACAATATGACACAAAGGACTGGTATCTCAAAATTTAAATGTGTGTTGATTCTGCAAATGGAATAGGGACCTAATCAAGTCTCAGTTCCCTAACCGGAGGGAGATAAGCCAAGACTAGTGGGCAGGGGCAAAGAGACAGAAATTTTAGCTGGAGAAATAGAAAGCCTAGGGAAATACCACTACAGCTAATTCTGTGAGATATGTATATGGCAGTACCTCACGTTACCATGCAGGATCCTTTTAAGGTGCTGTCATTACTGTCATGAGATGAACCAAGGGGAACTGGAATATTTAAGCCCCACTAAAGTTGATGTTATCTTGGACACATAATTATTGCTATAAACAAGAGGGGAAAGGAGGCAGGGAGAGAGGGAGGGAGAGGGGGGGTGTACAATGCAAATAAACGTTTGACACCTTACACTTTATGTTAAGAGAAAAGGTAGGTAAACCCCAGCTCCTACATTTGTAAGACTCACTAAATCTATGAATAAAAGGAAAATGCAGGCAAATAAATCAAACATTTTCTAAAGTTAGCAGCTAGATTTGTAACATGCAGCACATAAATATCTTGCATGGATATATCTGTACAAGTGCATGCACCCGTTTTGAGATGTTTAAAGGATGCACACACAACCAGCAGGGGACATACACATTAGTGTAGGAGCAGTGGACATAATCCTGCTCACCCCTCCATATATTTAGGGTACCCAGGAAGGCAGTCCAGAACAGGGTTACAGTTTTGGAAAATGTGTGTGTAGAAAGCTAGACAGATGTTTTGAACTGGGGGGGGTGCAGCTTTGATCTGGTGTACAGCACATGCTTCACATGAGAAAAAACCTATGTTGCATCCCTAGTAGAGATGGGCACGACCAGAAAATTTTTTTTTCGAGTTGTCGTTTTTCGGGATGGGTCTGTTTCGGGTCGTTTCCGTTTTTTGCGAAATTTTTAAACAATTTGTCGTTTCATCATGTCGTTTGTCATTTGTCGTTACCGCCGCCGCGATTTCATGCGATTTGACGTCCAAACGAGTGGTGTCCCGCCGGCGCTAGGTGTTTTTGCACCCTAGGCGGCGGGCGGGGTGGCGGGGGGGGCATGGGCAGGCGGCGGCAGCGGCAGGGGGGAGGGGTGGGCGCGTGGGCGGTGGGCGCCTGGGCGGCAGGCACATGGGTCCCGCAATGACCCAGAGCAGGCAGAAAACACTTTAAACTGACTTGCTGCACAAGACTGCATCGAATAAAGCAATTGCAATTTTTATTGCAAATAAAGTGGGCAGTGCACCCACAGCAGAGCTGCAGGCAGGGTATGAAAGGACCTTGGCTTGCCACCAAGCAAATGAAATTTTTAAAATAAATCCACACCTCCCCTCCCACTCAAACCTCCCCCCCTTTGAAGCACTATCAGAAAAGAAATCCTAACAAACTGCAGGATAATAAAAAAGAATAAACCGCGTTGCTATTCCCCACAGCAGACAGGGAATGACAGGAATTATTATTATTTCCTAAAAATTAAATTGAATCAATTCCCTCCCTGCCTGCCTAACTGAAATCTAAAGGCTCCGCGAAATCGAAACTAGTCTAGCACAGCAGCCAGCTACACACAGCCCTCTCCCACCCATATCCAAGCCCGGACTGCGAGTCTTCTGGGAATGCCTCGGCTTTTTATGCCCTCTTGCACATCCAGAAGTGTCAGTCAAAACCTGGCCATGCGATTGGTAGAATGGGTCCAAAAATTTGCATGGTCCCATCCCATGGCCAGCCCATCATTGCGCAGGTGTAAAAAAATAAAATAAAAATAAAAATAAAAATAAAATAAAATCAGTGCAACCTTTTACTGCTATAAAAAACCCACTGCTGCTACTGTAAAAATTCAAGCATTTAAAATAGCTAATTTTCGCATGTTTCTGTGGTGCTTTGGTGGTGTTTTGGACCACGATTTCAAAAAAAAATTGCGGACGCCATTTTGGATCCCCCACACCGCATGGCAAATGGAGACGCTGAGGATGCCCCCTCCCAGCCCGGTACCAGCAGCCCAGGACAGGAGGGGGGAGGCTGGGGACCCCCCCCAGAAACCACCCCTCTGGTAGGTGCCCTCAGGCAGGCATATTTTCACCTGCTTTTTTTGGCTGGGAATCGGGTTTTTTTTTTTTAATTTTTAAAACTTTTTTCTGTGCCGCTTGGCATCACGCGATCGCCGCGTGATGCCAGGAACGACAACGACAAATCAGACCCAATATTTCTTTTTTCGGTTCAAATTCGAGTTCTGACAGCTTAATTGTCGTTACCGTTTCCGTTACGTAACGGAAACGATATCCGAAAATGGAAACAACAATTTCGCCAAGTCGTGCCCATGTCTAATCCCTAGTATTTTTCTTTAAGGGATCTCAGGTAAAAAGATCAGGAAATATTCTTGACCAGTACCCTAATAATGACTTTCATGGTTTTGGTCCTGGGGATTTGTGACTAACAGGAAGTCGACTAGTTGTTTCTGGATGGAAAGTTAAATGAAAAGTTGTGAGCTAGTTATTGAATGCCATTTATGGTCAGTATCACCCTTTGGTGCAATTAGTCAACCAATTAAAAATCCACCAAACAGTAGCACTATCTATCCCACATTCTACTAACTTCTTTGTAAGTATACCATGGGGAACCTTACAAAGAAGTTAGTAGAATGTGGGATAGATAGGGCTACTGTTTGGTAGATTTTTAATTGGTTGACTAATTGCACCAAAGGGTGATCATAAATGGCTTATCTTCAGATTGGAGAGATGTCACCAGCGGAGTGCCACAGCTTCTGTTCTGGGTCCGGTGCTGTTCAATATCTTTATTAATGATTTGGATGAAGGAATCAAGAGTATACTGATTAAATTTGCATATGATACCAAATTGGGAGGGGTGGCTAATTTCCTAGAGGACAGGATGAAAATCCAAAATGACCTTGACAGACTAGAGTGCTGACCAAAGCTAATGGAATGGGTTTTAACAGAGAAATGTCAGGTGTTGCATCAAGGTAAAAAGAATGAATTGCACAGATATATGATGGGAGACACCTGGCTGGAGAATAGTACATGTAAAAAGGATCTGGAAATCTGGGAGGACCACAAATTGAACATGAGTCAGCAATGTGATGGGGCACCCAAAAAGCCAAAGTGATTCTTGGCTGCATCAACAGAAGCATTGTGTCTACTAGAGAAAGGGATGTGGTAGTACCACTCGATTCTGTTCTGGTCAGACCTCACCTTGAGTATTGTGTCCAGTTCTGTGCACCTCAATTTAAAAAGGACGTTGAAAACCTTGAACCCAGGTCCAGAAGAGGGAGACCAGGATGGTTAAAGGTCTGGAACATATGTCTTATGAGGAACAGCTTAGGGAGCTGGGAATGTTTAGCCTCACAAGAAGAAGGCTGAAAAGGGATATGGTAGCCATGTTTAAATATTTGGAAGGATGTCATATTGAAGAGGTGACTGTTTTGTTTTTCATGGTTTCAGAGACTAGGATTCAGGAAATGGTTTCAATCTGCAGGAAAAGAGGTTCAATCTGAACACTAGGAAGAACTTCCTGACAGTTAAAGCTTTCCAGCAGTGGAATATGCTGCCATGGAGGGTGATGGAATCTCCTTCTTTTGAGTTTTTTAAGCAGAAGTTGGATGGCCATGTGCTGGGGGTGCTATGATGGGGATTCGTGCCTGGCAGGGGGTTGGACTTGGATGGCCCTTGAGGTCTCTTTCAACTCTCCGATTCTATGATCCCAAGAGGAAAGAGCAAGGTCCAACTTCTTCCTTAATGTAAGGGTTTGCTTTGCTTCACTTGTCTGGGAGTTGAGTCATGGTAACTGGACTTCTTTTCTTGTAAGACCGAAACATTTCACTACTCATCCAAGCAGCTTCATCAGTTACCCATCCAAGTAACTAACAAAGCTACTTGGATGTAGCTTGGATGTATCTTGGATGAGTAGCAAAACGTTTCAATCTTACAAGAAAAGAAGTCAAGTTGCCATGACTCAACTTCTAGACAACCTCACCTGGATGAATGAGAATCTTTATGCATGTTTTGCTTCACTTATTACTCCTATAAGAAGTCTATCTAATGAGCTGAAATGGTACAGCCAGTAGCAGCCAACTGCTGTTGCCATAATTCTTTGCTGGTGTCTCTCCCTAGCCAGACTCATTCTGGACACTTTTGCCATGCCTTGCCTTACCTCCTTCACAGTGCTGTTGCTTGTCTCTTTTTTAAATAAATGCTGGTGTGGGCTTCCCAATTCAATGACCATACCTGCCAGTTTGTACACCTGACTCATAGGTGAGCAGATGAGCAGGCTAGTGGCTATGAATGCAGGGGAATGGAAGCAAAGGATGTGAAGTAGAGTTAAAGAGAGCCAAGAGATCAGGAGGCTGATTCCCCACCCCCTTCTCCTCGACATAAGGACAGCCTGATTAGTCACAGCTAACCTGTTACTCTTTATAGCTTTGAAATTACTTCAGGTTTCAAATTAAGCAATTATTCAAAAAGGGATCAAATGCAATTTTTTTTCAGCTGGATGCACATGACAGTAGACTGACCATTCCAACAAGAGTCAGGAAAGGGCGGAACAGCATAGGGCAGTGGTGGCGAACCTTTGGCACTCCAGATGTTTTGGACCACAACTCCCACAGTCCTTTGTCATTGGCAGTACAGGCTTGGAATTCTGGGAGTTGTTGTCGAAAACATCTGGAGTGCCGAAGGTTTGCCACCACTGGCATAGGGTAATTCATTATATAGTTACTAGAGATGGGCACGACTAGGGAAAATGATGTTTTTGAGTTGTCGTGTGTCGGAGGCAGTCCGTTTTGGCTCGTTTCCGTTTTTCGCGAAATTTTGCAAAAATTAGTCGGTTCGTTTTTTCATTATTTCGTTGTCGTTAGTACTGGTTTGGGGGGGGTAGCGGGCTCCTGGAGGGAGCTGCAGGAGTCAGCCAGAGCCACAAGTGACAGACTGGCAGACTCTTTGCACCCGCTGTGTCTCACGTACTTGCATGTAGTGCAATGCAAGTAGATCTGGCTTAGGGTTAAGACGGGTTAGCGCAAGGCCTAGGGTTAGGCTAGTTACGGGTGAGGTTAGGGTGAGTATTGGGGTGCACCTCTGGGGGCCTCTCTGACCCACTTAGAAGGACAGTGTACTGGCGTATGGGTTAGGCTTAGGCTTATGGTTCGGGTTTGGGCTACGATTAGTGGGCTGTTTATGCCTGATTGGCACATCCCAGAAGTCTCTGTGGTCAACCTGGCCAAGTGGCCATGCGATTGGTGGAAAATTTGCATGGTCCACTCCCATGGGTGAGCCCATCATTGCAAATGTGCAGGTATAAAAAATAAAATAAAATAAAATAAAATAAAATCAACTGAGACTTTTTTTTTGCAAGAAAAACCCACTGCTGCTACTGTAAAAATTCAAGCATTTAAAATAGCTAATTTTTGCATGTTTCTGTGGTGCTTTGGTGGGGTTTTGGGCAATGATTTAAAAAAAAAATTGTGGTCGCCATTTTGGATCCCCCGCACTGCATGGCAAATGGATGCGCCCTCCCAGCCTGGTACAGTCAGCAAAACCTGGCCATGTGATTGGTGGAATGGCTCCAAAACTTTGCATGGTCCACTCCCATGGGCAAGCCCATCATTGCGAATGCGCAGGTGTAAAAAAATAAAATAAAATAAAATAAAATAAAATCAACGGAGACTCTTTTTTTGCAAGAAAAACCCACTGCTGCCACTGTAAAAATTCAAGCATTTAAAATAGCTAATTTTTGCATGTTTCTGTGGTGCTTTGGTGGGGTTTTGGGCAACGATTTAAAAAAAAAAATTGCGGTCGCCATTTTGGATCTCCCGCACTGCATGGCAAATGGATGCGCCCTCCCAGCCTGGTACCAGCAGCGCAGCAGTAGCAATAGCCAAGGAGAGGGGGGCGGGGAACCCCCCCAAATAAAACACCCTTCTGGCCTGGTAGGTGTCCTCAGACAGTTTTCGCCTACTTTTAGGGCCGGGAATAGGGTTTTTTTTTAAACTTAAAAAAATTTTTTTTCTGTGCCGCTTGGCATTGCGCGATCGCAGTGATGCAGGTAACGAGCACGACAAATCAAACCAAATTGTTCGTTCGTCGGTTCGAGCTTGAATTCTGGCGGAGTAATTCCCGTTACCGTTTCCGTAGAGTAACGGATACAAGTAAAGGAAACGGAAACGGGAATACCGCTAAGTCGTGCCCATCTCTAATATTTACATATCTGTTTCTATATAGTTATTATGAGTAATGCATCACTGGAATCAGAATTCAGTTGATCCAACACATTCTTGTTTTTTCCACCTTCAAAGGAAATACGCTCCACCCTTGTCCAGCCTTTGCTCTACTTCAAAGTAAACAATTAGCTCACTCTCACTGGTAAATATCAGCCTTGGTGCTCCTTCATTAGTTCTCCCTTTCCTAACTTCCCAGGCCCGTTATCTCACATTTCCCTTTGAAACATCCAATTAAACAATATCTTTCTTGCAACATAATCGATGATTGTAGCCAAACAGGAGTTAGACTTCAAAAACTGCCTAAACTAGGCAAAATACAAAAGGGCAATTATATACCTTACTTCTATATGTGATTAATTCTGAATGACTGTTAGAATAATATGCATAGATACACATGCATCTTTGATTACGCTATTGAATGCATCAGTAATAATATATTTGGATGTGGATACATGTGATAAGGGAGGAGGGGAAAGGGGCACTTCTAAAATAATTGGGCTGTCCAATGAAGTAGTTCTAGCCAGCTCTGGGATGTGTGCTGTTTGAGGTCAGTTCATAGATATGGGATAATGAGAACATTACATCGTGCCTGGGTGTGGACTTATGGTTCCAGTTATACAAAACTATACAGTTTACATTGCTGCATGTAGTTCAACTAATACATGAATAAATTGATTACACATGGATTATACTGAGAATACAAAGGGGGAGTGTCTTGTAAAATATATACTTTTAAGGGTGCTCCAACACGCCAATCTGTGTGGTCTTGGTCAAGCTACACAGTCCAGAAGAAGGGAACAATAAACATTTTTTGATAATTTTATACCAAGAAAATCATAACTCAGGATAGACTTATCATAGAATCATCGAGCTGGAAGAGACCTCAAGGGCCATCCAGTTCAACTCCATGCAGGAATCCCCATCAAAGTACTCCTCCTGGCAGATGGCTAACCAGCCTCTGCTTAAAAACCTCCAAAGAAGGAGACCCCACCACCCTCGCTGGCAGCATATTCCACTGCCTAACAGCTCGTACTGTCATTAAGTTCTTCCTAATGTTTAAATTGAATCTATTTTCCTGTAGTTTGAGACCAATGCCCCACGTCCTAGTCTCTGAAGCCATGGAAAACAAACCAGTCCCTTCTTCAATGTGACATCCTTTCAAATATTTAAACATAGCTATCACATCCCCATTCAGCCTTCTTTGTGTAAGGCTAAAGATTCCCAGCTCCCTAAGCCCCTCCTCATAAGAAATTTCTTCCAGACACTCAATCATCTTGGTTGCCCTCCTCTGGACCCATTCAACATTGTCAACCTCCTTTTTTAATTGGGGCACACAGAACTGGACACAGTACTTCAGGTGGGGTCTGACCAGAGCAGAATAGAGTGGTACTATCACTTCCCTTTCTCTAGACCAGCGTGTCCAAACTTTTTGCAAGGAAGGCCAGATTTGGTGAGATAAAAATGTGTGGGCCCTGACTATTCAGCCTGAAGGTGGGGGGAGAAAAGGCATGGGCCTGCGCGCATTGCAACAGCTACAAACGCTCCAGTTTCAAGGGGCCCAGGGGCCTGGCAGCTGTTGCATGGCTTGGGAATCAGCCGACACACACTCAAGATGCACCACTGCTTGCATATGCTACCTTCCCTCACAAGGAGGTGGTGAGGACACTGCATCAACTGAGGTGGGGGGACAGGTGGAGGCAGGAAGGGCAGGCAAACCGTAAAACTGCAGGCTGATGTTTTCAGCCGGCACAGGGAGGGGCTGACCAGTGGGGATAAGTGACAGGCTGAGCTGGCAGGGAGAAGAGGCTGAGGGCCACTCAAAATTTTAAAAAGGGCCGCATTTGGCCCCCGGGCTGGACTTTGGACTTGCCTGCTCTAGACACTATGCTTCTGTTGATGCAACCAAGAATTGCATTGGCTTTCTTGGCCACCACATCACACTGCTGAATCCTGTTCAATATTTGATGCACCAAGACTCCCAGATCACTTTCACATGTACTATTTTCTGGCCAGGTTTCTCCCATCCTATATCTGTGCAATTCATTCTTTTTACCACCCTACATTTCCCTCTATTGAAACCAATTCTGTTAGCTTTCACCCAGCACTCTAATCTGTCAAGTTCCTTTTGGATTTTCATTCTATCCTCTAGGGAATTAGCAACCCCTCCCAATTTGGTATCATCTGCAAATTTAATCAGCATACTCTTGATTCCTTCATCCAATTCATTAATAAAGATATTGAATAGCATTGGATCTAGAACAGAACCCTGGGGCACTCCACTGGTCAGGTCTCTCCAAGCTGAAGAGCAGCCATTTATGATCACCCTTTGGGTGTGATTAGTCAACCAATTACAAATCCATTTAACAGTGGCACTATCTATCCCACATTCTACTGACTTCTTTGCAAGTATACCACGGGGAAGCTTAGTGAAAGCCTTACTGAAATCTAGATGAGCAATATCCACAGTGTTCCCCTCATCCACCAGGCCTGTAATTCTATCAAAGAAAGAGATCAAATTGGTTGGGCATGACTTGTTTTTAAGAAATCTGTGTTGATGCCTTGGAGTGACAGCATTACTAGTTTAATAATTACAGGCTGTCTGCTTAATAATTAGTTCTGGGATCTTGCCAGGAATTTAAGTCAAGCTGACTGGGTGGTAATTATTTGGGTCCATTTATTCCCCTTTTTGAAGATAGGGATAACTTTTGTCCTCCTCAAATCTATGGGGACTTCCCATTTTCTCAAAGACTTCTCAAATATTATTGCCAATGATTCTGAAATTACTTCTGCCAGTTCTTTTAATATCCTTGGGTGTAATTCATCTGGCCCAGTAGATTTAAATTCATTTAATGTTTCCAGGTGTTCCTGTACCACCTTTCTACCCATTCTACGTTGCAATTTCCATCCTACCTCATCTGTTCTTTGTCCCAGCAGATCTCTTTTTTTTCCTTTTTGGAGAAAACTGAGGCAAATAAGTTTTCCATCTCTTTATGTCCTTCCTGAAATTAATGCATATCAAGGCATATTACAAAAGCAAAACAGTGTTCTATTTCATTCATTCTACTGAATAGATTAACACTCCCACCCCTAATGATTAGCCAAGAGTCAGTCTAATCTTTCATCCCCAATGTATACTTTCTTTAATCCTTCCTCAACCCATAGTCATTCTTCTTGTTTTGAATCACCAAACCCTCACATTAAAATGGCTGCTGCTTCCTCCACCACCCCCACAGCAATTTCAGATTGTTTTTCTATATATTGCTGAATATTAACATGAGCCAAAGGAAAGGTGTGAGCTGTGCGGTGTCATTTCAGAAACCCCTTAATGCGCTTTGACGTGGCATTTTTCTGATGTGCAGATCCATCCCCAATTTTGAATGTAAGAAAACCTTCTAGCGCTGTGCTTTCAATTAGGAAGACAATGCCTGAAAATGTACCAGGTTGAGCTTACAAATTCTAAGTACGATATGACACTAAAGTGTTGCCGCTGTACTGTAAATGCTTTGTGTCACTAGTCTTGTGCGAAGTCATTATATTGTGTTGAGAATGCCTGATGGTGCTGATGTACCTTGGCTGTGATATCATTGCGATTAAGAGAGCACACTACACTGTGACTCTGTATCGCTGCAGTGGTCACTGTATGGTGCCTCGGTGATGACCCATGAAGTGATGGCAGTGCTCTCACTGAAACAACTGAAATACACTGGGAATGAAAAGACACAGCAGCTCTATTTGAGCGTGAACATCCACAGATGCTCAGTGTGTTTTCTGGGATGTCTTTTTTTGCAGGAAATTGTTCACCCCAACTCACCCCCCAGAATGCTGAAAAGGGAAGAACTACATGCTATGCTTGTTCTAGTCCTCTTTTTAATTTTAAAATACATCTATTTTATCTCTGCAAGCAGGGTGGGTGAATGCTGCTTCTCTTTAAGAGCTGCTGCCTCAGAATAAATAGTGATAATATAGAGTCTTTTAGGTGGAATGGGATTCAGGTCCCAAAATAATATTGTACTAGTGGGAGGAAGTTTTCAAAAGTCCTCCATTCTCAGCTAGGAGCTTCACAACTCCAAGTAATATTTCAATTTGAGGAGGAATATCCAGGAGAACTTGACACTATAGACCAGTGTTGGCGAACCTATGGCACGGGTGCCAAAAGTGGCACTCGGAGCCCTTTCTGTGGGCACCCGACATCACCCCTTCACAGCCACCTGTGTTTAGGTTAAATTGCTGTACTGGCACTTTGCGGGAAAATTAGTAGGTTTTGAATCACAGTTTGGGCACTCGGTCTCTAAAAGGTTCGCCATCATTGCTATAGACTACTTCAGCTGTCAGCAGGGCCATGTAGCATCTTCCCAAGTCTGTCTTTTTCAGGTGGGAACAGACTTTTCATTTAAGGATAGGAGGCTTGTGTGTTGAAGAACTTCCTTGCTCTAACCTGATGCCTTTGCCTTGGAAGTCATTTAGTAAACACTCTGCGGAGAGCAGGGCTGTGCCTTGTACCCACTTGAATGGGAAACGCTAGCAGAATTGGGGAGGGGGAATGTGTACGTTTCCTTTACAATCTTGTAGTACAGCAAAGAGCCCATCAGTGCTCATGGGATGAAGCAGCACCCCACATATTCCTCATATTAAATTCAAGGCTTTAAAGACAAAAAACGTGATGTAATTAAAAATCAGGAAGGAGAAATCACAGGTATGAATGCTTTGCGAGGAAGATGCTGAGCGGTTGCCAATGGAGGTGAGAGAAAGCCTATGCTCTCCAGTGAATCCCAAGACCATGCTGGTCCTCTCCAGTTTTTGAGTCACCAGGCAAGGCTTCTGAGAGAGATGTCCTGGTAGCATTCCCTTGCATGGCCTTTCTCCGTGGCCTTTGGCTCAGTTAAAATGTGTGAAGTGAGAAGTGAGGGGTTTGTATTGATGTAGCAGATTGCTGGGACATGGAGTGCATGGCTTCCACACCCCCAGTTCCCTTTAACTTAGTTAAGCTATTTTAGCCTTTTACTTTACTTGGACTAAATGTATCTGCACTCATCAATTAATGCTTGCTTTCTTGCATGGCTTCTGAGTGGATAGGTCTGATGTTAGGATGCTAAGGTTTGTTCTCTTTTTTTCCTACCTTGTTTGTGGAGTAGTGCTATAACACCTTTGCTGCCTGTTTTTGCCTATCAATGGGCAAATGGAACTGCTCTCCAAGTTATTATTTCTAATTACATTTACCCAATGATCATTCCCCCAATAATTGGATATACACTAATACTGACAAGGATGCAAGTTAGACTAAGCTACCCACTGCCCCGTGTGAACCTTGTTCTGATCTGCATATATTTATTCAGAATTAATTGGGTAGCGGCACAGCTCTATGAAGAAGCATCTTTAAGAAGGAGGGAGAAATGACCAGAATGGGAGGTTATACAGGGGGCTGGACTTTACTGTTCACATTACTGTAATAAAACCCACTTCTTATAAAGGTAATATAAAACTTTTTGTCATCTGAGTTTTGAACTGTAAAAATGTTCTAATAGTGGCTATTTTAAAAACCATTGTTTTCATCTTTCCAGTAGGAAATGATTGCTGTGCCAGAAAAGTAAAATTAAATACTTTTCTTTTAAAAAAAATGAAAATAACACTCAGAATCTGAAACCTGAGGTTGATCTTTTCATGTCAGGTTCTATTTAGAAATGTTTCTGAAATGGTAAATGTTTACAGATGTCAAGCCCCACACACAGAACACACAGCAAGCCAAGTTCAGTTCTTTGCCAGGAACTTTAGTTGTAATCCAGATAAAGTACAAAGTACAGTCCAAGTCAATCCAGAATAATTTACAGAGCCAAATGCCAAGTTCAAGGGAAACAGAGAAACGTCGTAGTCAGGAAGCCGGTCCAAGGTCAGGAAACAGAGAACGCTGTAGTCAGGAAGCCGGTCCAAGGTCAGGAAACAAAGTCAGGATAACACACAGGAATGTGGTGGCAAGGTAAGTGACGTGTTGCTCCCACAGAGGGTTCAGGGTAAACTTGCTAGCTTTATCCTAAAACAGGGAACACACCCATATCTCTGGCAAGGCTCCTGCTGGAACTCAGGGCTTTCAGATCTAATTCTACGCCTATCATTAAAGATCCTTTCCCTAGCTCTCCTGTTAGTTCTCCTTTGCAGGATCCTGCTCCTAGCCCTTATAGGAGGAGGAGATGTGCCCTCAGCTGCCTCCTCAGACTCAGCTGCCTGCTGAGTTGAACCACAAGGCTCCTCCTGCTGCTCTCCAGCATTTAACCCTTCACATTCGGGTTCCATGACAGGCAGGGTCCAGGCAACAGATCACAGTTGTCACCCGCCCTTTCAGTTCATATACTGCGGTCCTGGTATATCGAGGGTCCACAGTATATGAAAAAAGGCCCCCTGGGGTAAGGGGAGAAAGGCCTTCCCAGGTCCGTTGGAGGCGCCAAAAATGCTTCCCCGCAATCCGGAAGTGACTTCTGGTAAACCAGAAGTGACCTACAGATCACTAGAAAGCACTTTTGGGGCCTCTGGGGGACTGGAAAGCTCCTCGCAGGCCTGTTTGGGGCAACACCAGGCCTGGCGTAAGTACAAGAGCCCCCAGAGAGCCCGCCCAGTCCCGACCTGACCCAGCACCCACATATTGCGGATTTTCAATTATTGCCGGTCGGGTTGGGTCCCTAACCTCTGTGATAGATGGGGGTTTACTGTACTCCATTAACCCATGCAGATACAAATCTATCACTATTATGCCCAGAGCTGGCTGGAGAGCTCAGTGGCTTTGGTATCTGGCTGTGGAGCCAGAGGTTGGGAGTTTGATTCCATCCACATTCTGGCTCCTGTGAACAGAGACAGCATGGGTGATCATAGGAAAAGCTGCACCATTCCAGGACCTCTCCAGAAGAAGGGAATGGCAAGTCTCACTTCTGTGTAGTCACTACATCAAAATACTCAGAAGGGTGGCCATAAGTCAGAACTGACTTGGCTGAACACAGTACATACATTACACTCATATTGCAGGAGACTTGGATGTGGTAATGTTGGGTACAGAATGCTTCATTAAGACCCTGTATCATAGCCTGGTGTTGTTATCTGATTCCAGATTTATTTTTTTTGCAGGGAAATTCACTGGTGTCTAGAGATAGGCATGAGCTGAGAAAGTGTTGGTTGATGCCAGATGATGTTTTGGCTGAACAGGTGTTTGGCACTTCCCAGCCCTTGACACTGAATGAGCACCATTTCATCCTAGTTTTAACCTTGGGAAGGATATAATGTCACATTATATCTTCGTGGTGCAGTGGTTAAATGCCTGTACTTCAGGTAAAACTGCTCATGACTTGGGGTTCAATCCCAGGTAGCAGGCTCATGGCTGACTCAGCCTTCCTTCCTTCCGAGGTAGGCAAAATGAGTACCAAATCTGCTGGGGGGGGCAATGTGTAGCCTGCATAATATAATTAAAGCTGTAAACAGCCCAGAGACTACTTGAAGTTTTATGGGGTGATATATAAGCAGAACACATATTTCATAGATCTGCCATAAGACAAGGCCGTCTGTGAATCCACATCTCATTGGTCAGTCAACACGATCTAGTTCACTATATTCCAAAGGTATTCAAAAGAAGTACTTGCAAACCCAGGGCTTCCAAATGATTCAAGTCACAAAATCTAAAGAAAGCAACACACACACACACACACACACACACACACACAATTTTTCAAACACCTGCCTAAAACTTCACTAAAGTTGGCATTGTTTTATTTTGTGTGTGTGTGTGGTCTAATAAAGGTGTCATTCTTATACATTTTGAAAACATTTGGTTTCTCTTGCAGTGGTTGTTCTTCCCTCCCTCTAAGACTCCCAAGATCCTGAGCTACAATAATGACCCCACCCCCACCCCGAATCCCAGAGCTTGCTCACACTTGTTTTACAAGATATGATGAGTTTATCTTGCAGTCTCCTCTAGCTTATTTCCAAATTTCTCACCTGTTTTGCAATACTGGCATGAAGATGGCTCTGATGGGATGGTCTGGAACCACACTCAGAACAACTTAGGTCACAATAAATGTGTTCATTTTGAAGGGACCAAGACTCTTTGAGGGAGCAGAACATACAGAAACATGCCTTTGGTTTTGCAAAAGTAGCTGATCAGTTGCTGGATAGCTCAGTGGTTTCATTAGAGTTCAGTTCTCCCTAGTGCCTCCTTGACAGGAGCTGGACTTGATCATCCATAGAGTCCCTTTCTGGTTCTGCAGTTCTAAGACTATTATTATTCTCCCAGCACTGTAAAATAGAGAAAGTTCATTTCTGTTTGAACAGGAATGTGCTCTATTGTATTTACTTAACTGTGATAAGAGGGCGAGAATTTTTTTCTACAGAGGAACTGTTAATTAATTTGTATACAAACAGCATACATATATTTGCTTTCATTTTGGAACATTGTATTAACAAATGCTTGATCCTGTGCCTTCCCTTTACCTTTCTTTCTACAAGATTTTGCCAATGTGACTGGTTCTCTGAAGTGCTGAGCATCCACAAATACTTGTTATTCAGTGGGAGTTGCGGATGCCCAGCTCCTCTGAAGATCAGGTCAGTCCACCTTCGATTCCCTAGAAGAAAACATTCCTTCTCTCAGTCTCCTTGTAAGAAAGTTAAGATCTGTTTCTTGCATATGACAGAAAAATTACAGCTTAATTTTTTTTTTTACAACAGCAGAGAATAAACAGAAAGATGAGTGCATGTTAAGATCAGGTTAAAACAACATCACAACAAGCAACAGTGCAGGTTCTCTCAAAGTTCTTTTTTAGTCCTTGGTCTGTGAAGATTGTCATCCAGGTGAGGTTATCTGGAAGTTGAGTTATGGCAAGTGGACTTCTTTTCTCATGAGATTGAAACACAGCTTCGTAAGTCTGAGATGTTAGTGGCGAGGCCTCCAATGTATAGTTCACCTTGGTTTCACATCATTTTGGTCTGATTCATTAGGTGGAAAGTGGCCTGAACAGGCTCATTAAGTGGAACAAGGCCTGAATAGGCTTGTTAGATATGGCTAGATATGGGCCCGCTCCCGAGGGCTCCTGGACCCCGTGCGGTTTTCGGAGTCCTTTGGGGGCCTACCAGATGGTCTGGTTGATGATCCGGTCAACTCCCTGGTGGATAGGTGGTATGAAGATGTTGCTGGGGTTGTTGACTGGATCGCCCCCAAGGACCTAATCCGATGCCGAGCCCGCTCCTCCCCGTGGTTTACGGCGGAGTTGCGGGTGATGAAGCAAGAGCAGAGGGGGCTAGAGAGCAGATGGCTGAAGGATCAGACAGCTTTGAATTGGGCTGCGGACAGGGTGTTGACCAGTTGCTATGTTCAGGCAATAAGGGACGCAAGGAGATCTTTTGCCTCCCTGAGAATTGATGGGGCCTCGAACTGCCAGGCAGAATTGTTCCGGTTGGTTCGAGACCACTGGGGGGCTCCTCCTAGTGATTTCACTAGTGAGTCATTTGCAGTCTTCTTTAAATCGAAAATTGAGGCCATCCACTTCGATCTGGATGCTGGTTGCACTGATCTACCCTTGTGTGTGGCCGGTGCCGCACTGCCTCCATCTCCCAGGTTTGTTGAGTTTGGGCCTGTTACTCCAACTGAGGCCTCCAGGGCCCTGAGACATTGCAGGCCAGCGGCCTCTCCATTCAACTCCTGCCCTTCTTGGCTTATTAAGACCACCGGAGGGAGCATGCCGGAATGGGCTTCATTAATCTCCACTGCATCCTTAAGGGACGAGAATCTTTCCCCATCAGCTGAAGGAGACGGTGGTGAAGCCCATTCTTAAAAGAACAGGCTTGGCTGTAGAAAATATGTCTAATTATTGTCCTATAGCCAATGTTCCCTTTATGGGGAAGGTGGCTGAGCGGGTTGCCGCCCTGCATCTCCAGTCGTTCCTGGAGGAGAATCATGTCCTGAATCCTTTCCAATCTGGGTTTAGGCTGCGTCATGGGACTGAGATTACCCTGGTCACACTGCAGGATGACCTCTTGAGGAGGGCTGACAGGGCTTGCTCTACCCTGTTGGTCCTTCTCGACCTGTCAGTGGCCTTTGATACCATGACCACGGTATCCTCCTGGGCTGGCTCTCTGAGGTGGGGATTGGGGTCTGGCCCTTGGCTGGCTCTGTTCCTTCCTGGAGGGCCGCACTCAGCATGTGAGTTTGGGGTGTGTTTTGTCATCCCCCTGGACACTCTCTTGTGGGGTGCCTCAGGGGTCAGCTCTCTCCCCAATGCTCTTTAACATCAATATGAGGCTGCTAGCTGAGGTCATCTGGAGTTTTGAAGCTTGCTGTCATCAGTACTCTGATGACACAGCTCTATCTCTCCTTCTCCACCTCTGCAGTGGAGGCCATCCTGACCCTTGATCGCTGCCTGGCTGCAGTATTGGACTGGACCAGGACTAACAGGCTCAGGCTCAGCCCCGGGAAGACTGAGGTTCTGTTCTTTGGGGATGGCCCAGATGGGTACAGTGGCCCTCTTCCCAGTCTGGGCAGGTCCGCCCTCCAGCTAGTGGAAAGAGTGAGGAGTCTGGGCATCATCCTGGATCCGGATCTGTCCCTGGAGTCCCAGTTGGCAGCCGTGACCAGGTTGGCCTTCTACCATCTTAGGCTTATCGCCCAGATTCACCCGTACCTTGATGGGGACTCCCTGAGGACAGTGGTGCAGGCGCTGGTCATGTCGATGATAGATTATTGTAACATTCTCTACATGGGACTCCCCTTGAACATTGTTCGGCGACTGCAGTGGTTACAGAACGTGGCAGCCAGGTTGGTTGTTGGTGCGGGCAGGTTTGACCACATCACCCCCATTCTGACTCATCTGCACTCGTTGCCTGTTGCCTCCTGAATAAGGTTCAAGGTGTTGGTTTTGGTTTACAAAACCCTCCATGGCTTGGGTCCTGATTATCTGGCAGAGCGTATCTCCCTATGATCAGAGCTGGCCCGACTCTCTCTATCCTCTATGGCTCTCTCTGGTTAGCCACACCTAGGGAGGCCTGTAGGGTAGTAACTCACAAACGGGCCTTCTCGATGGCCGGCCCAGTGCTTTGGAATAAACTACTGAGTGAGATACGCCAGGCTCCTTCACTGGCATCCTTCAGGAAAGCTGTTAAAACCTGGCTGTTCAGGGATGCCTTTGGCAACTGCTAGGATGGCACCAAGTCTTTTTTCTTCTTTCTTTCTTTCTTTTTGATTGTCTAGTTTATGCCTCTTGCCCAATACCTTTCTATTTTTAACTGATGTTTTGTTTTTAATCTTTTTGTGTGAACCGCCCAGAGTTCCCGTCGGAAAATGGGAGCGGTATATAAATGCAAAAATGTGAAACTCACACCTGTGCTCCCCTTCCCAGCAGCCATTAAGCATGGGTAGTTAGCTAAGGCCTTTCTGGTGGAGGTGTGAAGTGCTTCTGATTTGTCTGGGAATCAACTAAAGGGTAGAATGATAAGTGGCAGACAGATTGTGCCTAAGACCCTCACCTCTGTTGAGAGATGGATTCTCAATACAAACATCAATGGCTTGCCTGACCCTTATCTCGAACCACCTATCTTCTCTGTCTAGCTCTTTATTTGTTTATTTCATTTGGTTTTCGCTCTTTCTGTATGATCTAAAAAGTTGCACATTGTAAAGAAAATCTCCATTCGTATACAGCTGATAACATGTAATTTCAAGTAAGCAAACGAATACTCACCTGAATTAAGCAGGTAATTTTGCACTGCCTGTCCCATATAGAGGGTGGGCAGGCAGGTGGGTGGGCCAAAAATCCCTATTCCTGAGGGAAAGCCATACAATACATCAGCGGCCCAAGTCTCTGGCAGTACTATCTTATGCACGCCTGTTCAAACCTTCAGTCCCACTGTGTTCACGGAGACTTGTTCCTGCTAAATATGTTTGCTTAGGACTGCAGCCTGAAACCACATTAGACTACAGCTGTTCAATTAGGCACACTTGGAGAATATGCCAGTTTCCAGGAGGGTAGCCATGTTAGTTGGTTGTAGCAAAAACAGCAAAGTATCTTATGGCACCTTGAAGACCAACAAGTTTTATTTGGCATAAAAATGCATGGATCACAGCCCTCTTCATCAGATGTATGCAGCAGTCTGTGGAAGCTTAGGCCAAATCAAACTTGTTAGTCTTTTAAGGTACAACAAGATTTGTGTTGTTTCAGCTCTCAGCACAGCCGAATAAGTACTCATAAGGGAACCCAATACAGTTGGAAAAATTGAGTTTGTAAGGCTATAAGGTCAACAGGCTGGCAGGGTTTCAGAGTTTCTAAGTTTCAGAAGCATAAAGCAGTTTATTTAAATATTTTTGAGCCTGGTCCTTTAAGATATAAGAAATCTAATATTATGCTTGAATATACTAGCAATAGTTTACTTCTGAACGGTAATTATTAGCACAATGTCACTGTGTTATTTTTCCTTCTTTTCTCTCATATAAATGGGTGAGCCATTTTAGACATCAAGGTCATGTTTTCTTGTCAAGTCTGCACAGAACTAAGTCTACATTGGAACTATTTCAAACTGTTACAAACAGTGTTCCCAAATTTCAGCCGCTTACCACATTTCTTCTACAAACAAATAAACTACACATATATTTACTGGCATATTGGGGAAAATAAATGTTTCTTCTTGGAGTGGGCAGGAGACAACGGAATTCAATGGGTTCAGAAATAATCCATAGTCCAGGAAGTGAACAATTTAATTTATTTTACTGTGCTTAGTCTTATTGTATCTTCAGTCTGTACTAGCTTGATTCTTGCTCTAGGCCAGTGTTGGAGAACCTATGGCACGGGTGCCAAAGATGGCACTTGGAGCCCTTCCGTAGGCACCTGACATCGCCCATTCACAGCCACCTGTATTCAGATTAAATTGCTGTATTGGCACTTTGCAAAAAATTAGTGGGTTTTGAATCATAGTTTGGGCACTCAGTCTCTAAAAGGTTCACCATCCCTGCTCTAGGCATTTGGGCAACAACGTCTTTCCACAGGGAACATGTATATAGCTCAGAATGCAGTGCAATCTTAATTGTTGAACTAAAGCCCAGAAATCATACCGTGCATTATTTTTCACCCTAGTGCATAAGGATTAATTTAAAAAGGAAAAAAAAAGAGGAAAGCCATGGCAAAGAAGCATGGGGGGGCTAGATAAAGAAGATGCTGTAGTCTGGACCTTGTTTTAGAATATGTTTCTGTAACATATCAGAATAGGACAATGAAAAATAAAATAAAAAAATGTTGGCTAAGGGGCACTTTCGGGGGGGGGACTTCTTTGGCTGTGTGTGTGTCTAGAACTCCTATGTCCCAAATCCAATCTTTGCCAAACGTGGATGGGGTGAGCAGGAGAATCATCTGAAGACTCTCTGCAAGATGGGCGTCTCATGTGAGGGACATTCTACTGCTCCTAGATGGTCTGAGTCACACAATCCACAAAAGTGTATGAATGGCCAACGCTGATAAAAATGCAGTGTTTCATTTCATTCTGGACAGACGTGTTTCCCTGAAATGCCCTGAAATGAACCATGAAATGGTCTGATTCATGGGATATTTTGCTTCTTTGTTCATTTTGAGAAAGGTTGCATAGGTGGGACTTTCATGCACCCTAGGCTGCTGCCCATCTAACGAGCCTATTCAGATCACGGGCCACGTATGAAATACCCAAAAAGCCTATTCAGGCCATTGTCCAACTTATGAGCCTATTCAGATCAGGGTGATGTGAAATGAAGGTGAACTGTAAAATGGAGGCCTCACCACTAACTGTCCTCAGACTGACAAAGCTGTTTGGATGAATAGAGGAACATTTCAGTCTCTCAAGAAAAGAAGTCCATTTGCCATGACTCAACTTCCAGATATTTGTTGTAATAGCACAGGTTAGTGCCTTGGCATTAAGCAGAGTGGGCTATAAATTGAATGAATGAACAAACAAGCAAATGAATGAATGAACGAATGAACAAATAAGCAAATGAATGAATGAACGAATGAACAAAAAAATGAACAAAGAAAGAAACAATGAATAAATGAACAAACAAACAAACTTTTCATTGCTTCCAAATCATAACTTTAGAACTGGTAGACAAGGTATGTGATGCATTATAGAAATGGGACACTCTTCCCCTAAGCATGCAGCCTTGTCATCCTAAATCAAGCCCTTCTCCAACTGATGCATTCAGAAAAACTCAAAATAACCAGCAATTAATCCCAGTACACACAGTCCAATTCCTTGTGGATATTATCAGCTAAATAATGCAGACTGCTGAATTTGTTAGTCACCATAAGCTGCCTCCCCCCCCCCTAAGATCAATACACATCAATGACTTCTGTACATTTAGTTCTCTTTGGACTGACATTGTTTGAGTCTGCCAGTTTAACTAATGCAGTTGGAGGTTAGATAAACCCCAAAGGTAACCTGCACTGTATATTTGTCTTTTCTGTTGTTATTTTCCTTTACGGTGCCCTCTTGGGAACTTTGCATTGCTGGAAGTGATGTTAGCAGGCAATTGTTGAGTGTTTTACTTTAAAAAAAAACATCCTACAGAGAATACATTTTACAAGTACAATGGTTCTTCTTAGTTTTAACTTGTCATTGTTTTCTACTACCCCCTTCTGGATTCTTTCAGAGAAGTAACCATGTGGGTCTGTTCCTACAGCAACAATCACAGCAAAAACAAAAATATAGGTTTCACAGCACCTCACAATTTGACAAATCAATTTCAGTGGCAGTTTTCATGGATCACAATCCAATTCTTTGAACACAACCTGTCTGATACTGTGTTTGAAGGAGTGGAAAGGTGCAGGTAGATACATATGGACTTAACTAAGAGATAAATAGCACTAAAGTACTAAACACAGGATTGAAAAGTTCAGCAGGTTGCTATGATTCAATATAAAGCATTCCAAGAATAGTTCAATATAAAGTATTCCAAGGATGAAATACTTTGGGCAATCTAGAGATTAAAGTTAAAGTTAAAGGTTCCCTGTGCACATACATGCTAGTCATGTCTGACTCTAGGAGCGGTGCTCATCTCCGTATTCAAGCTGAAGAGCCAGTGTTGTGCAAGTCCGTGACCATGTGGCTGGCATGGCTGCAAAGAAACAGTAATCTAGTCCACCTTCCAGTATCTCACTGCTTTTTATGCCAGTACCCACCTACCTACTTGCATTTACATGCTTTTGAACTGCAAGGCAGGAGCGGGGGTTGAGAGTGGGAGCTCACTCTGCTGTGTGGCACCTGGGATTCAAACCACTGAGCTGCCAACTTTATAGCCGACAGGTCTTCAGTGCTCTAGCCTGCTGAGCCACCACACCCCTAATCTAGAGATTACCAGGTGGCCATTTCCATCATCTACCACCAGCAGCAAGGTCTGGTGGAAATTGTAGTCTAGCAAAACCCAGAGAGCCATATTTGGTACAGGCTAGTCCATAGCTTCATTGTAGTTGAGTGGGAAAGTGACATGGGTAGGGCAGAGGTACTTTTCCCTTCAACTGTACGATTTCCAAAAAGCTCTATGTGTTTTAAAGGCAAACCCAGAAGAACAAGCATTGGCAGAGGAATAAAATGAATATTTTACATTTTGGATTGGAGTTAGGAAGAGCAGTTAGGACCTGCATGATCTGTTTAGAAGCTAGTCCAATGCTGGGAAAGATCAGTACATTTCACGGTCAGAATCCAATTGGATTATGGCAATTGTGCAAGGAGGCATTATTCCTCAGTCATATGTATTGCTCTTGCATACTTGAACATGTGATATATGCAACACAACCACAATAAAAACAGTGCACTTGCAGTATAAACCTCTGCGTAGGGGTATGTGAGAATTTCAAGATTCTCCTATGGCTTAAAAGGATGGTACCCCAAAATACCAGACACAGGGGAGTCTTATCAGAAGACAGTTATTTATGTGTCTGAATTGCTCCCAAAAGCATCTGGTGGGGCCATTGTGAGATACTGGAAGGTGGACTAGATGGGCCCTTGGCCTGATCCAGGAGGGCTCTTTTTATGTTCTTATGTTCATGTCTCCAGCAACTGGCAGTTGCAGATTGCTAGAAATGATCCTTTCATTTGAAGCACCGAGAGAGAAGGTGCTCAGATTTAGAGATGGGCACGAATAAAAAAAAAGTTTCAGTTTTTGTTTTTCATTGCAAGTCCATTTTGGTTTGTTTTTGTTTTTCATGAATTTTTTTGAAAAAATTGTTTTGTTTTTTCGTTTTTCATTTTTCATTTTTACCCACTTTTTGTGCGACTTAAAGCATTTCCGCACGCAGACGTCCCCCAACGCCCAAGACCAGAGGGAAAACACTAAAAAAAAATGATGCTGGCAGAGACACAGGATAGACTAAGTATGCAGGGAGGCTGCAAAGGCAGCAGCGGAGTGACTGCACTGCGGGACATGGGAGGGTACTCACCGAGAGCTACGCAAGCACACAGGGGGCTGCAAGAGAAATCTCTTCTTTCTCTCCCCTAAGAGCCAGGCTGCAGCCAGCAGGAAAACAGAGACACACACCTGCCTGCCTGGCCTAAAGTAACGAGTCACAGAGACAGCAATCCCACCCTAACTCCCACCGCAGACTGCAAGGAGGATGGGGGCTGCCAGAGCTTTTTAATGCCCTCTGTGGCTGCCACACCTACCCAGTCTGCAACCTGGGCATGCTATTGATTGAAATTCTCCAATAATTTACATGATCCCATTACATGGCTTGCTCCATTTTGTGGGTGGAATCCATTTTGTGTCATCCTTAAAGGGAAAAGAAAAAATACATAGCGATGGGAGAAAGACAAAAACAAACGTTTTAAGGACCACAATCCCCTGGTAGGTAATAATTTCAAATGATTATCATTGTGTTTTTATGGATGTCCAGGGCATTTTAATACCTAAGAAATCAATATTAGGCATCTGGGAGCCATTTTGGGTCAATGTCCCCTAATTCCCCTTAAAGAAAAAAAATACAGTGATCTGAGAAAAGACATAAATGCACGTTTTAAGGACCCCAACCCCCCTGGTAGGCATTATCAGGAAGAATAAATAATTATCGCTGTTTTTATGGATATTCAGGACTTTTTTTAACATTTCAAAACAGCTCATTTCATTGTGCATCGCCATTAATGAAAATGAAATGTAACGAACCCAATTTTCGTGGTTCTGTTTGGTTTGTTCCAATTTCATCACAATTTTCATTATTCATTTTGTTACGTAATGAAATGAATAATGAATAACGGAGTGAATTTTTTTTCGTTTCATGCCCATCTCTACTCAGATCTCATTTCCAGAAATCTCTGAGTTGGTAATGACTATGTGTTCCTTGCATTGTAACATTTATTTATTTATTATTTTTATTTTGCATATTTTTAACAGACCTTTCTCCTTTAAAAGGACCCAAGATGGCTTACAGATCCCCTATCCCTTTCCCAATGTAGGTCATCTACCAAGGCAACCAGTGCTGTCTCAGTCCCATAACCAGGCCTAAAGCCAGATTGAGCTGGATCCAGAATTAATGAATTCTGAATTTACATGAATTAGCCGCTGGTGTTGCATATACCCTAATCTACCCTTTGCATCTGTAACACATGGATCACAGGTACGGAAGATTCAGTTTTGGTGGCCAGATCTTTCATTGTCTACGATTCATGGCTATGATAAATAAAATTGTGTACTGCAGCAGAGTGGATTTAATCTGAAGATTTTACAATTATTCAAGATTCATTAGTTTAATGTAACACACTGATAACATTAGCATACAAAGTGGGTATTCACAAAGTGGAGAATCCAATTAACGCATGAGGAATTGGGGGGGGAGTTACTTTGTGAGTTTCAATCAGTGAGGTCTGATGCTTGGTTTGTAGCAGGAGAAATCCATGCATTGGAAAAAAGGTTCCAGGTGTATTTAGCTCTGTGTTAGGGACATACAGACAGCAGCATCTTGAGTACTATTCTGCACTAAACTTAAAGTAGGAAAAGGGAATTTTCATAGGTAACTATATGGGTTGGAATTCCAAATCAGACACTGCAAATGAAAGTAACAGTACAACATATTTTTAGATCTTAGAATCACTGTAGATGTATCCAGTCATATGTGCTTAGAGGTTCCTATGAATTGAATGTCTGCCTGCTTTGGAGTGGACGTTGACATGCAATACCCACTTAGCCCCCCATGCTTGCAGGTGTAACACATGAATAGAAATCTTTTCTAGAAAGGTCTGAGTATTTCCCCGAGTGGCTGCAGAGCAGTACCTAGGGATGGGCAACTTATAAAAATGACATGTGGTTTCGTCGTTTTGTAACGTTTCAAACCATTTCAAAATGAAACAAATGGCAGACAGCGTATCATCCAGAAACAAAATGAAATGATGTTTTCAGTTTGGGAGGAACCGAACTAGGAAGCCACCACCATGTCTTGCTTCAGCAGCAAGATCTGCCAGCTGGTTCCCTGCTCGGTTCTTGCCCACCACCGTCTCCCATCTGGTTCGGACAGCTCAAGCTGTCAAAAACACAGGTAGCTAGGGAGAACAGAGCAGCCAGGCAGCAGTAAAGTTGCTACTGAGTGCTCCTTTCTCCCCTGCCACCCCCTTCTCCCAGGGGTGTGTTTTGGACAGGGAGTGCTGTGGGCAGTGGTGGTTGACCCCACTGCCCACAGCCCTCCCTGTCCAGAAAACCCCCCTTAGATGAGGGGGGAATATAGGATAAGGAAGGAGGCAGCGGTCAATTCAAGCTCTATATTTTTTATCACTGCCTCATTCTTTCCACCTATTGCAACCCCACCTCCCAGCTGGAAATTTTTGGCAGGTTGGGGTATGGAGAGGGGAGCTCCCCCCATACCCCAACCTGTCAAAAATCCCCAGCCTGGAGGCAGGGGAGGGGTTAAAGGCAGAAAGAAGCAGTTTTTATGTCTGCTTCTTCCTGCCTTTTGGCCCTCCCCCTCCCATCTGGGGCTTTTTAACAGGTGGGGGTGGGGAGGGGGTGCCCCCCTCCCCACCCCTTGCCCTGACCTGTCAAATAACCCCAGCTGTGAAGAAAGGTAGCAAGGGAGAATGGAGCAAGCAGCGGGAAATTCAAATGGAGCACTGATTGATCCTCTCTGTCTTGCTGCCCGCCTCCCAGCTGGGTGTGACTGGTCAGAATGATTGGGAAGCTGCCACCACCCAGGTGAGGTTTTTAATAGGTGGGGCTGTCCCCATTGGAAACAGTCCAACAAACCAAAAAAACCTCACTTGGGTGGTGACATCTTCTAAATTGCTTTGTTACTCATTTTGTTTCATTACTAAAATTCAACAAAAAGTTGTTTAGTAATGAAGTGAAATAAAACAGAATGAGTAACAAAACAAAATGAAACATTTATTTTCCATTTTGTGCCCATCTTTAGTAGTACCCCATCAAATTGTCAAACCAAGGGCTGATGTCATGACAAAATGTACTTGAACCACTACAGCTGTGCAATGTAAATACAGTCTTAGCTCAGTGTCAAAAGCATAAAAAAATTCAAACTATTAATTTAAAATGCCCAGACAGACGGAAACATTTTGACCTGGTGGGTAAATGATTGGAAGGCAGGTGCACATCACATCTCTTTGGGGATGGGATGACAACAGAAAAGACTTCCCCCCAAATTATCACATCAAGAGGGGAAGATATATTTCAGTGACTTCATTTGCAGATCTTAAGACATGAATATATAAAGAGAGTTTTCCTTCAATATTTGCTCTACCTTCATAGAAACAGTTTAGAATCATATTCTAGTAACATTTTGAGGCTAACATGATCAAGTTATAAAAGACTATAGTCAAGTAATAAATGGTGGAACAAGAACTACAATAGGACCCCCATATCCGTGGGGAATTTGTTCCGGGATCCCTGTGGGTACCAAAATCTGTGGATAAGAGCTAGCGCTCTTATCCAGGGTGGCAGTGTTGATGAGGAGGGGAAGTGCAAGGAGATGGCAGCCCTTACCTCCAGGCCAGGAGTCTCCTCTGCAGAGAGGAGGGAACCTCCTCAGCAGTGGTAGTGGGTTGGTGGCTGAAGAGGTGCCCACACTATGCTGCTCGCCCAGAACACTGGGGGTGGTGGCAGAAGAGACACCCACGCCATACCATTCATCCAGAACATTGGTACTGGTAACAGAAGAGGTGCCCACGTGACCTGCAGATGTCTGCAGATAGTGCAGGTACATCTGCCATCGTCCCGATGTTCCAGACGAGAGGCGCAGCATGGGTGCCTTTTCTGCCACCGTCCCCAGTGTTCAGGGTGAGCAGCACAGGTGCCTCTTTTGCCAGGAACCTCTAAAGTGGGCTGGTCGCTTTAAGGACCCACATGGCCAACCAGCCTTTGAACTTCCTGCTTGGAGTCCAGGCGCTAGACCGGAAGTTTGAGCAGGAAGCTCAAAACTTCTGATTCACCAGGGGCCCAAGCAGGAAGTTCAAAGGCTGGCTGGCCAGGCAGGTCCTCCTGCCCTCCGGAGGGTGCCTCGCTGGCCTGCAGTGGCAGCGAGGAGGAGGGCAGATGGTATCAGCAAAAGTAAGTTTTATTTTTATTTTTCCCTCCTTGCCACCCCCCTGCCCTTGCTGATCACCAACCTCAGATAACTGAATCTGTAGTTTGTGATTCAGCAGATAAGGGGGTTGTACTGCATCACTCCACAATCGCTTGAAAACAATGCAATAATGACTAGAAGCCAACATGGATGTGTCAAGAACAAATCCTTCCAGAATAATCTTAGCTCATTTTTAATTAGGTAACCTTGCTTGTAGATGGTGGGAATGCTTTAGATGTAATATATCTTGACAAAGTGCCCTGTGACTGCCTAACTGGCTAGGTGTGGACTAGATAAAACAACTATCTGGTGGATACATACACGGTTACAGAATCATACTCAGATTTCTTATCAATGACTCTTTTTCAAGCCGGGAAGAAGTAAGAAATAGGGTACTACATGTCTTCATCCTGGGGCCAATGCTCTTCATCATTTCTATTAACGACTTGAATGAGGGAATGCAGGGAATACTTAACACATTTGCAGATGACACAGTATTGGGTGGAAGGCAGCAACAAGATTCAGAAAGATCTTGAGATCCTTGAGGTCTGGTCTGAAAACAACAGAATGCAATTTAACAAGGAAACGTGCAAAGTTCTATACCTAGGGGGGAAATGCACATTTACAAGCTAAGTAATACTATGAATAAGGAAGATCTTGAAATTGTTGTTAATCGTATGCTGAATAAGAGCCAACAAGGTGATGTTGCTGCAAAAAAAAGTAATTGCTATTTTAGGCTGCATTAAGAGATGTATAATTTTGAAAGCCTGGAAAGCACCAGTTCCCTCCATTTAGCCCTGGCATCATCTTATTGTCACCATCATACTGTGTCACTGTGTTCAAGTAACAGGAAGCCATCCGTTCAGTTGAATATCATAAAAATGTCCTAACTTTTCAAGTAAAAAAGAGGTTTGTAGCCATGCAGCCATTAAAACAAAAGCAAAACTAGACTATGGGAGATATCTTCATAGGCTGCTAGAAGAAAAATAAAAAAAGTTGCTGAGCTTTTGGGAGCAAGCTCCCCTTTTTGAAGCAGGCATAGAAGTCATCTATAGTCTAACTGTTAGAGCAATCTAAAAATGGAACCAGTTACCACTAGAGGTAGTGAACACTCCAATGCTGGAGGCATTCAAGGGGGGAAAATAGAAAACTGTTTCTCAGATGTACTTTGAGTTAAGTACATGCGTGCTAGTCATGTCTAACTCTAGGGGCAGTGATCATCTCTGTATTCGAGCTGAAGAGCCAGTGTTGTGCAAGTCCATGACCATGTGGCCGGCATGGCTGCAAGGAAAAACTGTTTTACCTTCCCACTTTTAACAGTGGTACTTATTTATTTACTTGCATTTACATGCTTTCAAACTGCTAGGTTGGCAGAAGCTGGGGTTAACAGCAGGAGCTCACTCTGCTGTGTGGCACCCGGGATTCGAACCGCTGAGCTGCCAGCTTTGCAGCCAACAGTTTTTCAGTATTCTAGCCCATTGAGCCACCAAGCCCCCTTACTTTGAATTGGATCCTTGCATTAAGCAGGGAGTTGGACTCAGTGGCCTGATAGGTGCGTTCCAACTACATTATTCCATAATTCTATGCATTTGAAGGTATTATAAGATTTATTTGTTGTTTTGCCTCTGATAGGAACCTTTGCCTCTGCTTCCTCTGATTATTCCCAACCAAATGTTGGTAAGATTGACTAGTGCATTGTTCTGTAATCCACAAATATGCACTGGTTTATCAAATGAATGGAGAGAGTGTACTGCTTCCTCCCCATATGTATGTTTGTATTTAAAATGGCTTTTTTTAACCTTTTCATGGGCCCAGTTTTCTTTTAAATAATGTTGCCATTACATACAGCATACATTCTTAACAATAAAACCTTTCAGGCTTATGAAGGAAGTAAGACACTCCAGGGTGCACGGCTATTGTAAAATAACTGTATTTCTTTGGTACTAACAAAGTCACACTTGAACTTTGGCCTTCTGGCTCACTACTTACCTTCAGCCATGGGGTCATCTCACAGCAGCCACCTGCCCTGCAATGTTCTTTACACAACATATCAATTGCCTGGGCAAAGCAAAAGCATACATTTAAGAGACTAGCTTGTCATATTGTTCCCATATGTGAGTCTTGCAATGAGAAATTCAGTTGTCACTGCTGGAGGGGTACCTTTCCCCTTTAACCTTTCTTACCCCAGCCCTGTGAAGTTCCTTCTGATGTGCAAAAGCTGACTCATATCAATGCAACTTATGCGAAGGGCTCTGTTTCACTGAGCCCACCCTGAAGTGCCCAATTTCCATGGGAAGAGTAGTTCTTTCTCAAAGATGTTTTTTCCCTCTCTCTGCATATTTTAAGACACCTTTACAAGACAAGGGATTTTGGATACTCTTTGGATATCAGCTTAAAACAACCACAACAAGGACAACATTGCCTAGAAGAAAGGTGAATGATCTGACAGGAAAGTTTTATTGAAACATTTACTTCAGGAAGAATGCTTAAGGTTCTAGATATTTTTAAGCAATATATAATACTATTATTACTCACTTGATAATATTGGTACTAATTACTATTATGTCCTCTGCTACCATGACTACACTGCTGTTGTTAACTGCCTTGATTTCATCTCAGTAGTGTTGAGAAATTATAATCACCCCATAGAACTGGATGGATGATTTGGTTTAGCATAATACCAAATGATACACCAGTTCTTAAGTAAGTGTTGGATGTACATTAGGTTATGTACTCTCTCTTCCACCTTCTGTACGATTCCCTTGTGAACTTGGCTTAATTATTTCCTGGCTGGTGGAAAAAGATAGTTTGCTGTGACATCTGAATATAGATTTTTTTTTCTTGTGTATAATGTTAATTTTCAAAGCACTGCAAGCCATTGTTTGCTGGTTCAAATGGCAGTTTAGTTTGCAACAAACCATGAAGTGACAAATCTGTGCATACAAGCAATGTGAAAGTGTGAATTCAAGACTAATTTGAGGCTCATACTCCAAATGCCATCCAAGATTGTCCATTAAGACTTGGACTGAACATATGGTATTGGACTCGAGCATCATTGCAACTTCAATTTTTGTTTTGGAATATCTCATGACTTGTGCTATTGGCAGTCAATTCCATTTCTGACTGCTGTACATCATCACTTTATCTCTATCTTCATTCCCTTTAATATGTTGCAGCTCTATGTCTTGTATTGATTTCAGTCCAGATGGCCTACCCACCTCTCCAATGGCCCAGTTGCTTTGATGGCATTCCAGCTGACAATAACAAATGGAAGTCATAGACAGCTTGATCAGATCCTGTCTTTTGTATCTGGTACTGTGCTCAGCCAAAACAACTAATGACAGTAGTTTCCTGAAAAGGCCAATATATTGGAGCTGGAGAAGGAATTTCTTTTGTTAAAGTTCCTAGTCAGTGTAACATTGATAGTTTTGGGATTGCTCCATGTATTGCATATCAACCAGATACTTTTGGGAAGTTCATATAAAGTCAATGTCTTTCAATGTGGCTTTCTAGCAATAGTTATTGGGTTGCATAATGCCTCTGAACATGGATACCCCAGACCTATAGCCATTGATAATCTCATCAAGCATGGATTGGCCTAATCCTTCTCTGTTTTCTGGAGGTTTTGCCAGATTTTTTAAAAGAAGGAAATTCATGAAAAATGCCTCTCTGGAGTCCTTCCAGCCTTGTGACATACATAATGCTAATCCTATAGAAAAAGAACCACCAAGAAACATCACATTGCATTTAGACATTGTAAGATATATAGACATATTCAGGAAACATTTAATCAAATGTACTGCATATACCTATGTTAATCATTCCTCAACTCCATTAAATTACTATAAATTATTGTAACTCTGCAGTGGAAGAAATTTGTTTGGAGTGAAAAATCATTGGAGGTCTAGGCTTTTCACTTGATATATTTGGAAGAAACAGGCACTGTAATTTTCAAGGTTGAATTCATTAATTAACAATGAAAGAAATGAACATAGGCACTGGAAATCCCTCCTGCATGACTCCTACTGGAATGAAGACAAGCTTCCCCCAAGAATGGGACTTCATTGTGGGTTTGACATTAAGGCAGGACTGCTAGTCATCAGTACTATCAAGAGAGTATGTTAAAAGCAATTGAACAGACCAAACCATTCAATGTGTCTGAGCAGAGCTTTTGGTTACTGAGGATTATCTACTGGAAGAGGGTCGGAGACCCCCAAATTGCTCCTCCACTTCATATCATGTTCATTTCAGTACAGTACAGTTATTGTCCAAAGAATGCTTTTATGGCCAGGTTTGTATTTATTGCCACAACAGATCAGGCCACTAAGAGTCTTAGGGGACATCCCAAGTTCAATCAGGCAGAGGCAAATGGCTTTCTTTCTTACTTTCGTATTAGTAATAATATATGAGAAAGAATATTTCACTGTACTATGGCTGATGTTTATTCTGCTTAGCTCACTGTCTGTTTAATAATGTATGGAATGTGGACACAATAGGTTAAAAATACATTTTAAAGCATACCTTGCAATGTATGTAACAGCCCAATGGTCTTTTCTGAACAGATCCTTAACAGCAGTATCCTAAGTGCAGTAATTTCATAAAAGAGCTCATGGAGTACAATGAACTTTTGTACATATTTTTGCTTCTTTTACCACTGAAGTATAATAACTGCAGCAAGCCCTTTCACAGCTGGGGAGATGATATCCACTCAAGAAGAGGTCCTTGCATGTATACTCTGCTAAAAAGCCACAATGGACACACTCTGTGCCTATGGCTTGCTTTTCCAATCCAACACCAGGAGCTGCCAGCATCGACAGTGATACCATCATGGCCAATGTCCACGGCCAGGTTCAGGAAAATAAGCAAGAAGCCAGTCCAAATACAGCAGGGCTAAGTTACTACCTAAATTCCCAGTTTCTTCTATCTTGTTGTAGACAGCTGGGGGAGATAGTATTTCTTTCTGAAGATTTTTCCCATTAACACCCTCCTTCTTTGTTCTGGAGAAGTTACTGTAATGAATGAAATAATTTCTAATTGATCAAAGGCCAGAAAGTAGGTATATTTGGTCATCATCCAGCCATGTATACTTACCACACCCCATCCCCTTGGTTTCCACTTATACCATCCTCCTACATATTGAAGGCAATAGCGCTCTCTTCTACAAGGAAGGTTTTGTTAATTATACAGACGTAACTGACCCACCCCCATGCCTTAGATCATCCTCTCTTTTCAGTTGTGAAAAACAGATCCAGAATATAACCTGCCATATACTTTGGGTTGCTAATTTGTTTACAAAATGAATTGTGATGATCATGTTGATTTCATGGTGGCCAGAAAGTTCAGAGCCCCTCTCCCTGACTCTCTGATGCTCTGGAGCTGTAACTTTTCAGCCACCTCCATAGCTTGATCGGGGAGCCATGTACAATTGATAAAGCTGAAAATGAATGTGTCTGTTACTCATGTTCAGCAGGTGCCTTTGAGAAACCATGAAGAGGAGTGTTGAAATGGCTCCTCTTTGCATGCCCAAAAGTTACAAAGCTCATAGAAAGGAAAAGCCTTCTACAATATATCCTGTTAATTCTCTGTCCCAGTGACTGCAACATGCTGGAGCCAAAACAGTATCACATAACAAACAAGGATGCCTTGCCTTCCAATCCTGTTGTATTAAAATTAGCACACACTGATTTGTCTACTGATTTAAACTACTGAATATGTGTGCTATCTTGAGTGGGAGGATCATGTGCTTACATGGTTAAGATGATGATGTTCCTGATCAGTTTCGCTCCTCTCATTCACTTTAACATATTGTTTAGAAAAATGTAAGAGGCATGCCATATAAATGTATAGGAGCAGCTAATTCTTATTTCGTACATTTGTTAATATTCTCGTCAAAGGATTTTGTTGTTTCCATTGTATGTTTCTCCCTATTGGCATCCTTAGAATATTTTGGATTCAGTATGAATTTGGTAGTTTTCATATGTTCAGTTTGGCAATATAAATTCTAAATGGATTTCAGGTTTCTGCTCTGGGATTAATAGAACAGTGAACATATTGTTTCTCTTAGGCTACATTTGCCAGGCATTTATGTTCATTTAAAGCAGAAGCCATGTTGATTTTATATTTCTTTTTCCTTCCCCACACATACATTTATTTTAAAAAAACATGTTTATTTTGGAACTGCTATAGTGCAATGCAACTGTTTCCAAAATTATTACCAAGAAAAATAAGCTGTGTAGCAATGTTGAATTTTTATGTGCTACAAAATTAATAAATATCTCTGACAGTGGGTCAATAATACCAGCAAAATTACATCAAAATTCACTTCATAAGATAGATTGTATGAATGGTTTCCAGTCTCTTTCTCATCAGTCTCGTTTATATTTTTAGACAGTCTTTATGTGAATACAATGACTCCAATATCAAACATTTTAAATGATCCTTGAAATATCAGTCACTTGACTTTGATGTCACACACAATTAAATTCAAGCTATCTTCTCTCATTTAATAACAGCAATCGCACCAAGTCTGGTGCCTAATTAATACAAGCTATTTGTCACATAGAGGTGACACATGTATATCAGAAAGCTTGAAATATTGTTTTGTGCTAAAGTAGATCTAGCCAGCTTGGCAAAACAGAATCTGCCTTATGTACTACTGGCTTTAAACATTTCAAGAGGCCCAAGAGTTTAGAGTTCTCAAGCTGGGACTCAACAGTGCATAGAAGGTGCTACTGATGTGGCAGATCCCTTTAGGCTGCTCAACAGTGAGTTATTTAGAAAGAACTGCAGCTAGAACTGAAGGGTTCACCCTTGATCATTCATTTAGGTGATCGACAGAATTAGTAATAGACTGCCTATGGTAATTTGCTTAACCTGCACTTTTTAAGCTATGTGACAGAATACACAATCATATATTTTCTTACTGATGAATAAGCATATTTGGGCCGCTGCTTCTTTGTTGGAAACAAAAAAATATACAAAAACTGTCTTCCAGTCATGATTTCTGTGGCCATGGAAATGGGTTTGCCAGCTGTTATATATATGTTAGTTTGCTTAGCCAACTAATGAAGAAAGTAAGAAAAGTAAGTTTTATAGTGCTTTGTTTTCAGTGAGTATCTATAAACAGAATGTCTGTACACTTTGATGGGCCTGGGGGGTACAGAAGATAAACACTATAACTCTCTCAAGTACATAACATTGACCAAGGTGTCAAAATATCATGCAAAGCATGAGATATTTTATCCATTTCTTATGGATCTAGAAAACTGATTAGAAAGGGATGAATATTCTATTTAGTATGAACACAATATCCCATTCAAATGTAAGAGTCATTGTCATCTGTGCCTGGCCTAGTGCTGTTCACATGATGTGGACTACATTTCTCAACAGCTTGGTCAGTGGTAAAACACTGTTGGAACTATTGTTCAAGATACCTGGATGGAAGACTGGGTTCTGTGCAGAGCATAGATGGCAATGTGGACTATCTGCTGCCTAGAACAACCTGGGAGCTGTAGAACCAAAAGTAACTTCTGTAAACTCTAGATATTTTTCACAAGCTTGTAAAAACCAAAATATGAAAGGCATAATGAAAAAAGAGGTGGCTTATTCCACCACAAGAGCAAATTTTTCAATTGTATGTGTTACTATTAAATCTCTACTGGAAGCAGTTTGATATTTTTGTTGTACAGACAATTTTCTTTAAACATGGGGAGACCTAAATGTGGTTCTTTGAAACATGTGAGATAGTCAGATCCACCTCTTGTTGCATCATTGGCATATTTGTCTGTGCCCATATTCCTCATTGCTACTTCTCTCTTTTAGTACATAAGCAAAGATACAACATCATGTGCATTGGTATTATAGAGTAACCCATGAAGGCAGAGGCGTAGCTAAGGTTTTCAGTGCCCGGGGACAAAGTCAGTTTGGCTCCCAATTTGGTGCCCCCAGATGCTGCACCAAGGGACAGATGTTCCTCCTTGCCCCTCCTTAGCTACACCACTGAATGAAAGGTCATCTTAAAATGAAAATTCTTTACCAAAATTCCAAAATTCCTATTGGATGGAGTTGCCACTGGAAGAGGTTCCATGAATGTAGGCATTACTCTGATGAGCCTCCATCTGTTTCTCTGTTGTCAGCATGTTCCATTTTTGAGAGAAAGAGTGAGAGAAAGGCAGGTAAAGGCCCATTTCTGGATAAAGGCAGAGTTGTGGTGTGAGAAATTGATGCAATAATTTTCTGTATTTGAAATTCATAAAACGAGCAGTGGTGGACAGTCCCTTTTGGAGCAAGGAGCTTCTTTAAAGCAAAACAGAATGTGCTGCTTATATACCTCCCTATAGTACTCAAAGCATTCTCTGGGCAGTTTACAATTAAATTATGCAGACTACACTATTCCCCTCCCTATGAGCAGGGTACTAAATTTACTGACCTTAGAAGGATGGAAGACTGAGTCAACCTTGAGCTGGCTACCTGAGCCCACTGGGATTGATTTCAGGTTCTGAGCAAAGTTTTGAATACAGTACTGTGCCATGATATGTCTTTAGAGGTATGAAGCTGTAATATAAACACTTCTCAACAAACTGCACAGTTATGCTTCAGCCAACTACTAAAAGGTGGGCTCCTCTCTTTAGGCCTCACTATAGGCAACAAACTTTACATACACAAAGTACAAAATTAAGACCATAATGCCTTTAAAGGAACCTTCGATTTACATGACTTTTATATTACTTTGAAACTCCAAAAGTCATCATTAAAAACAAATTATAAAAGTTAATATTGTTTATATGTCTATTTCTTTAATTGTTTACATTGCCTGAAGCTTGAACTTGGGGTCTTGTTCACACCAAGAAGGTCTTTTAACAACCAAATGCAGAAACAGATGCACCGTTCATCCGTGGTCCCCTTATATTTCAGTGGGATTTTAGAAATGGCAAGGAAACAGACCTGCTTACATGTCCACAGCTTAGCTGCAACACGGGGAAAACATTTCACAATGACATATTTCAACTATAGAATTTTTTTTTATACACAAGGTAAATGATGCTTTTGAAGCATGAGATGGCTCATCAAATTAGATGACCAAGTTGCCTGATCTTGTACAGATGTGGTTCACTTCATCAGTATGATAAAATGAGTAATCTAATACTTTTTCTTTTGGTGGGTTTTTCTCAGGATAAATAAATATGGTTTAAACAATGCTATGGGCCGTGTTGAAACAATGCTATGAGATGTGTTGAAACATTACGGAGCCATAAAGTAGCACGCCAGAACCTTATGGAATACGTTACTTGACAACAACTTGTAAGGAAATGTGAAATATATATATATATATATATATATATATATATATTATCATATGTTATATGTTGCTTTCAGGCTTAACTGCATATATATTTTGGTGAAAGCATGTGCTTTGTCACAGAAGCATATCTAATGCAGTACATATTGTAATGATAATATCCTTGGCATCTTGAATCTAAATCAGATTACAGCATCTTACTGATGCTATGTGAGGGTCAGCAGAAGGGTTTGGGACTTGTCCTAAGGGGAGCAAAAATTATCTATGTTTAAAGCAAAAGTGAAGTCTTTCTTCTCTACCCCTCCCCCTCTTTGTCCATATTTGCCAATGCAGTGAGAGCTCCCCCTCCTGTTTCAATCCATTCTGTTTGAGGGTGATATGTTATATGTGCATTGCTAAGAGGTATACCAAAAGTATAAGTGTATATTGTAGATGGTGGTAAAATCAGTCTACGCCAGTTATATGGGTCTTAATATTGAATTAGAGCATTTCCTGTACACGCAAGTGCTCTGATCAATGCCATATTAATTCAGCATATTCTGCATTTCATATAGACATATATGAAGCTGGGCATTTTTTTTCAAACTGGCAGGATTTTGAAAAAGAATGGGTAAATGCAACTCTGTCTTCCACAAACTCTGTGTAAGATGCTGCATGTGACTAGTAATAAGAAATGCATTAAATTCTATAGGTGTAATAAATTAATTAAGGCTAATTATAGCTGGTTTATTTTTTTATTTTGTTGTGATTGATCATCTGGATTTTAACCAATAGATTCATCCACGGGTGACAAATACATTCACTGAAATTCAGTTTATGTGATGGACATGTAAAAGAAGCTTCAGAAAAAATATGCTTTATCATGATTAATTTAAATTAATTAAAAGTGATTAATTTCTTTGGGGTAGCACATCAGAACTAAAAGGAACAGCTTTGTTTTTCCTTGAGTCTTACCTTCATTGTTAAACAAGAAAGGTGTCATTCATTAATTTACTTAATCAAAACTTGCTCTCCTAAATTTGATATATGATGAGATTAGGTAGCTCTAAAAGTATTAGGATTATCCTTTAGATTTCACAAGTATCAGTACTGGATTGTTGAACAAGAATTTTAAAACTTTTTTTAAAACACGTGCTTCAGCCATTCTATTTGCATATTACTTATGTTAAAGCTCAGAGGGGAAACCACACACATTAGAAACACATTTCTTCCACGTAATTTATTAATGTTTTTTAAAAGTAATTTTAACAGTTGTTTAAATTGGCAAATGACAATGATGTTAATACACAAAGCATAATTTCAGTGTAATAATATGTTTTCACATTATTGCAGTCTGTTATTTTTGGTGGAAATTGTGGGTAGGTTTTTGTGGACATTTAAATAATTTAATTTTTTTGTTTTAAAACTAAAACTAACTTGCTACTAGAGAGTAATGCAGCCAATCCATTTTTATAATTTCACAAAAGATTAATATGAATAAATTAAAATCCAAATTAATGTCATTGTTAACAATTAACAATTTGGGTTGGAGGAGTAGGAATACAAGCCCATACATTACGGGATCTTCTGTATCTCGTTCATTCTGTCAGCATCTGTTCAGTGTTTCTGCTTAATTTCATGTTGCCATTGCCTGCCCTACAGACTTTCAGCAAAGCACAAGAAATTACAGAAAGATTGTGCAATGGGCCTCTCTCCCACCTTACAATGCAAATTGTCACATGAGACCCTCTGTAGATCTGCTAAAGATTTCTTGAACTGCCTGAGAAATTTTGACGGTGACTAAATATTTGTTCATTGAGAGAAACGAGTTTGTTTTCATTTTAAGTTTGGTCTCTACAATATTTTGAGCGTTGGAAGTTGATATGAATGACAACATTGTTTAGATGTGGCTAGACTGATATGAAAATACATAGAAGAAGCAAAAGAGTGTAGACCAGCTCTGAGGTGTTTGTTTTTCCCCAGCACACCCTTATAAGACCCTATACAGAATGAGCCCCCCTTCATTTTAAAGCTCACCCATGTTCGTCTGTCTCTGTATTTTGCTTTAAAACAGAAAATACAAGTAAGGAAATACAGGTAGTAAGGAAATCATGTTTTCCAAAAGAGATTGACGGATATTTCCAGTTTCCTTCTTTCTGTTTCTCCATGATGAATGGAGCATTAAGACAACTATATTTTTATATATACTAAATGGACGTCTCCAGTGTAGCACATCAGCTTCTCACTGAAACAAAATGACCTCCAGGTCTCAGCCACTCTGGCTGTTCTATAACTCAAATGTTGGGTTTCTGAGATGACATGTGCATTGTGCTGCTTTTGTCGAAATGAATGTGAGCTCTACGCAATACCTTAACTGTTAATAATCAGTGAACCTTTTCTGTGTTTTGTTCTTCTGCAGGAGTTTCTGTTTTCTTTAATAAATACTATTTTCATTTAGAAAGCAAGCAAGGGGCTGGAATGTTAAAAATATGATGTGATTCTTGAAGCAGACTGCACATATAATTTTACTTCTGCTAGCATTTGTTTCCACCCACCCGCCTGAATTTATAGCATCTGGAAGCCACAATGCATTGTTTAGCTTTTAAAATTAAGATGCTATAATATCTGCTATGCTTTTGCATTTTATGAATATTTTATTGTGTGATGAACAAGGATGATCACACAAGCTTGTAAATGAGCAATATTTCATGTAAATGGTTTGTAAGGCAAACCCAATGGAGAGGCATCTTGTTTTCAGAGGTGGCCTGGTGGGCATTGGAAGGGTGACATGTTAAGTAAATAAATGTGCCATCCTAACACTTTAAGCATCACAGGGACCCTGTAGAGTTTGGATTCACTCAAAGACACTTTACCCTGCAAATCACTTTCTATATAATCCACAAAACAGTTGGTGCATATGACAAGCTTTTTAAATGTCCCAGAGCACTATCCATGTACACCTGTAGCAGCATAATCTCTCTCTCTCTCTCTCTCTCTCTCTCTCTCTCTCTCTCTCACACACACACACACACACACACACACACACACACACACACACACACACACACACACCTCTGAACAGGAATCCTAGATGGCTTACATTATGATTAAAACAGATAATAATAATAATAATAATAATAATAATAATAATAATAATAATAATAATAATAATAATAATAATAATAATAATAATAATAATAACTTTATTTTTATGCCACCTTTCTCCCCAAAGGGACCCAACAGATATGGCTAAAACAGATGAACAATATTATAATGCTAATATTTAATTAAACATACTAGACATTTTTTCAAAATGTATTAAAATGAATTAAAACTATTTAAGAGCACATCTCTATACTCTGCACACTATGGACAAGAAGCTACCGTTAGGACAGAATATGGAGAAATAGAATGGTTTCAGCTGGCACAGGTGTCAGACAAGGGTTTATATCCTTATCTATTCAATCTATACAGAGGACATATAATACATAAAGCTGGACTGGATTCAGACGAAAGAGAAATGAACATTGGTAGAAGAAACAGCAAGATAGGCACATGGCTCCATATTACTGTCTGAAAGTGGCGGGGACTTGATTTGGCTACTTGGAAAGGTTGAAGCAGAAAGGATACATGTGGGACTACATTTAGAAAACAAAACTGACAGAGCGCATCGTCCAGCGATCCACCTCGGCCCGTCCTGTTTGGCAGGTGCGAGCGCACTCGCTGCGGGTTGCCACCCCACGAGAGGCCCGGAAGACGTTTACTCGAAACCGGGCCTTCTCAGTGGCAGCCCCATCCTTATGGAATTCAATCCCCAGCGAAGTGCGCTCTGCAGAGTCCCTGCAGGCCTTCCGGAAAGCATTGAAGACCTACTTATTCCGGGAGGCCTTTGGCGATTTTTAGTTTAACGGTATCCTTTTTTTTTTCCCCGCCATTAATTTGGTAAGACTTGTTTCCCCTGCAGGCTGGGATGCAGGAGGATTTTATATTATTATCATTATTATGTTTGTTTTATTGTGTCATGTTGATTTGAATTTACTATATTTGTTGTATTGATTGTTTGGTTGTCATCGAAAAGAGTTCTAGATATATAAATATAACAATAAATAAATAAATAAATAAACATGAAATCTATGAAAAATTAGATATCTTTGATGTTAAGATATCTTTGATGGGGCAGAAGCTGAGGAATCAGATATCTGAGACTTAAAAGGATATTTAGGAAGGAGTTGGGAAATATTTTCAACTGCAAGACCAAGGCTAATGTAATCAATACAATGGCATTCTCAATTGATGTGTACAGATGTGAAAGCCGGACAATAAAGAAAGGATGACAGGAAAACAACAGCGGCAATAACAACAAATGGCTTGTTTACAATTTGTTGTTGGAGGAGTGCTTTCTAGAGTTGTTGGACCTTGGGAAAGACAAATAAGTTCATTCTAAATGAAATCATCCCTGAACTTTCGCTGGAAACTCAATTAGATTGATTGGTTGGTTGGTTGGTTGGTTGGTTGGTTGGTTGGTTGGTTGGTTGGTTGCATTTATTTTCCACCTTTCTTCCAACAGTAGGGCTCCAGGAAACTCATGAATCATGAAAGGAACAAGAATTAAAAACAACATATGAACATGAATTTAAAATCATTAAACAAGGAATCCTTTAAATTATGATATGAAAGATTAAAAATATTAAAACATTTAAAACACATTTAAAATGTGTTTGGAGGGTTATTAATTATGTTAAAATTAGATATTAAACACCCAAAGTCTGTTGGAATAAAAATGTTTTTACTTGTTGCCCAAGGAGGGGTCCAGCCTGGCCTCCCAGGGGAGTCTCACGGGGAAGCTAAAATGATTTACCTGAGGCTGTCATACTTTGGACCTGTTGAGAAGAAAAGACTCACTAGCAAAGAAGGGAATGCTAGGAAAAGCTGAATGCATTAGTCCCATCTTCAGTGCCCCATCCAACTGTTAAAAGTTTGCTTAAAGAGCCTGCAGGTGGAAGGACACCAGGGAGATGATTTAGCATGGCTTCCTTTGGAATTTATTTCTGCAACCTGAAGATGGATGGAGAACTAAGTGGTTTAGTGGAGCTAGAAGTTGTTGGTTTGATTCCCCACTGTGATTCCTTGACAAGGAGTCACAGGTCCAATGTGTCCATAGGATCCCCTTCCTATGGTGGGCCATAAGATCCCCAGTTCTAAGAACAGACACAGAAAGGATCATTTCTTGAATACAGATTGGATGTGCCTGTGAGGATAGCAGAAGAGCAAGAAACCTGGGAGATTTGCATGAGAAGATGCAGACCTTCAGAATGCCCATTCCTTTACCATAACCATACCCTGGATTGATCCTGAAAGGCGAACCTATATCAAAGGAAACTCTGATGACAAGACATGTCTGTTCTTAACTACAAATCCCCAACCTTTACCATAAATCCTCTTTCTATTTCTTGTTTTTATGGTGGTGGTGACGATTGCAATGCAATCTTGTTCTCATGCTGGTCCCCAGTCTCATAACAAGCATAAACTGAAACTCTATAAATATTTACAGTGGAAGAGTCGATAAAAAGTATAGCAGAAAGAGCAACCCTGTTTGATTTTAAGTATTCCTAGGTACAGAAACCTGGGCAGATGACAGCACGCAGTGATATATGTTACCCCATTGATCATGTTGGTTGATTTGCATGGACTATCTGGTGAAGCAGATTTGTTTTCCTTCCCTATGGTTCCATGTGCATCCCCCAAGCTGTACATCTGGAGGAACAGGGACCATTCTAAAGAGAAGTGTGCTCTTTTTGGCCAAAGGTGTATATTCACTGCTGTGTAGAGGAACAGAATGGAATAGGGGAGGAAAACCAACCATGATTTTCCCAGTGTGACCTATGTTTGTCCTCTCTAGCCCCTTCCATATGTTCAGTGAAGATGCATATGGTAGCAGGATCATGGTGGAGAACTAAACACTCACTTTAATGTATTCTCGAAGACTTTCACAACCAGGATCTGATAGTTGTGAGTTTTTTGGGCTGTTTGGCCGTGTTCTGGAAGTTTTTCTTCCTGAGGTTTTGCCAGACTCTGCGGCTGGCATCTTCAGAGTGCAAGGAGCTCAGGGAACATGGAATTTCTCTCTGTGCTTGGGGTATAAATTAAGTGAGACTGGGGTTCTTAAAATTGTGGGAAAGAAGAAGCCTGTCCTATGCAGGACAATATTGTGATAGAGGGATTAAGAAGTTTCAACATAATCAGGGATAGCAACAATCCTAATATGTAGTTGATGGGTGTTGTTAGTTGTTCTATTGTGTGAACTGATCACTGTTGTTTATGGCTGTCTGGGAATCATTGAGGTTTGACCTTTTTGCACTCTGCAGCCTTTAGTAATGGAAGCCAGGCTTTGTTGATTTTTAGACTTGCTTCTTTTTTGTTAAAACTGGTATGTTTGTGCATTTCAACGGTTTCCCTGTGCAGTCTGACATAGTGATTGGCAGTGTTGTCCAGTACCTCTGTGTCCTGGAAGAGGATTTCATGTCCAGTTTGTTTCAGGGTGTATTCAGCTACTGCTGATTTTTCAGGTTGTTTTAGCCTGCAGTGTCTTTCATGTTCTTTGATTCTGGTCTGGTGCTGCGCTTTGTGGTCCCAATATATACCTGGCCACAACTACAAGATATCCAGTATACTCCTGCAGTAGTGAGTGGGTTCCTTTTGCCCTTTGCTGACTGTAGCATCTGTTGTATTTTTGTGGTGGGTCAAAATACTGTTTATAGGTTGTTGTTTTTCAGCACTTTGTCCATGCGGTCCGTGACTCCTTTTATGTGTGGCAGAAATACTTTGTTGGAGGCTATTTTTCTTCTTCAGTTTGGTGTTGGTTTTTTTGTTTTGTTTGATGGCTCTTTTGATTTTGTTCTGGAATAGTCATTTGCATGTAGAGCCCAATTCAGGTGGCTGAGTTCAGTGTTGAGGAATTCAGCTTCACAGTTTCAGTTTGCACAGTCAACAAGTGCCTTGATTATTCCTCTTTTTTTTGTCGTGGGTGATGGTTGGAATTTTTATGTAGGTACCAATCTCTGTGTGTGGGTTTTCTGTAGACCTTGTGTCCTAACTGGAGGTCCAGTTTGCGTATGACCATGACATCTGAGAATGGGAGTTTCCCCTCTGTTTCTTGTTCCATGATTAATTGTATATTTGGGTGGATATTGTTCAGGTAGTTTAGAAATTCATCCAGTTTATTTTCACTGTGGCTCCAAATTACAAATGTATCATCCACATATCTGAACCAGACTGTGGTTGCAAAGGGTGCCACATCCAGAGCTTGTTTTTCAAAATGTTCCATGTAAAAGTTTGCTATTTACAGGGCTGAGGGGTTCCCCATGCCAATTCCATCTGTCTGTTCATAGAAATCATTATCCCACTGAAACACTCACTTTATTCTCTGCATGCAATGCTCAATAGCTGAGGGCCTTATTTTTGCCAGCATTGAAGGCGGAAAGTTAGGGAACCTTTTCACAAAATCTACAAATGTTAGCCAACAAAGAACATGCCTAGCCTTCTTAATGTAGGAGCCAGAGGTAAAAGAAATTGCCATAAGTATGGAAAGGCAATATTTTGACCTGGCAGTGATTCAAGTTTTATTGCCATGTGGAAAGCATGCCCCAGCAATATGAAGCACCAGTTATTTAAGTATCAATAACATTCACCAAAATTCAATTGCTTGATGTAAATTGCACAGAATGGACCCATTTAATCAATAAGGATTTGATGGATCAAATTCCCTATAAGTTCCATTAGTTCAGGTAGGCTTACTCCAACAGTGATGTACTTTAGCATAATAACTCACTGCTGAAGTAGGCTCATTTGAATTGATGAAACTAGGGATGGGCACCTTATGAAATATGACACACTGTTTCATCATTTTGTAAGGTTTTAAAATGTTACAAAACAAAACAAAATGGAGACAGCATGTTGTCCAAGCCAAAAAATGAAATGTTTTCAGTTTGGTTCCTCTTAACCAAGAAACCACCAGTAGATGTCCCTTAAGGCAAGATGCCGTGATTGGGAGGCTGTTTCCTGGTTCTTGCCACCTCCTCCCAGCTGATTTTGACAGCTCAATTTGCCAAAAAAGAAAGAAAGAAAGAAAGAAAGAAAGAAAGAAAGAAAGAAAGAAAGAAAGGAAAGAAAAAGAAAAGAAAAAACCCAGCTGGGAGGCAGTGGGGAATCCCACAGCAGGGGGCTGAGAGGGCAGTCCTGACATCAGCACTACCCTATCAGCCCCCTGTTGGGGGTTTCCCTTACCGGACAGACTCCTGCAGTAAGGGAATCCCATGGGCCATTTTAAACAGTTTCCAGTCTAGCTTTTCAGAGGCTGGAGCCTGTTTAAAATGTCCCATCTCAACAGCAATTCTCTTGCTGTTGTGGGCAGGCAATTTAAAAAGTGTTCAGTTGGAGCCAAGGCACTTTTTAAAATCACCTGCCAGAAACAGTGAAAGGCTTACTGTTGGGGGAGCATTTTAACCAGCCTCCAGCCTGGTTAAAATGCCCCCCACAACAGCGAGCCATCAAACCTACAACAGCGAGCTATGAAACCCACAACAGCAAGCCTCTCGCTGTTGCGGGCTGGGGATTTAAAAAAGGCTACAGCCCACCACCCAGTGAGAGTGCTGGTGTGGCGAGGAATTCAAAAGCCTCCCCAATGCCCTGGCTCCTTTCTCTTACTCCTGTGGGTGTGTGTTTTGGACAGAGAGTGCTATGGGCATTGGGGGATGCCCCCATTTCCCACAGCACTCCCTGTCGAAAATGCCCACTGGGAGGAGGGGATGGCAGGGGAGAAAAGAGCAGTAAGGTAGAAAATTTACTTCTGCCTGGCTGATCCATTCTCCTTAGCCGCCAACATCCCAGCTGGGATTTTTTTGGCAGCTCAAGCTGTCAAAATCAGCTGGGAGGCAGTGGCAAGGAGGCTTTTGAATCTCCCACCACAGCAGCTAGCCTGCTGGTGCTGCAGGGGATTCATTTTATTTCATTTCGTTTCATCAATAACATTTAAAAATTATGATACAAAACAAAACACTGGGGGGGGATGAAACAGAATGAAATGAAATGCTATTTTTCCATTTCGTGCCCATCCCTAGATTAAACTTAAGGAGAAGTTGATTCACTAGAACTCTGTTGATTCAATTGGCCCTCTCTAGTGTGATTTACCACATTAAGCAGCAGGATTTGGGCCACTGAGCTAAGGACATAGATGTTTGGAAGTGTTGAAAATTATATGAAGTGAAGGTTTGTAGCTTTCCAGAAGAAGACATAGAAGCAGCTGCAGTTGGTGGCCTCTACTTCTCCATAGATAGGATTTCTGGGGGAGTTTCTTCTCTTTTGTATTTCTTGAGGAAATCTATGGATGAATATTATGTGTGCCTTGATGCACCTCTTCCATTTCTCAAAGGAGTACTTCCAGACAACACTTTCTCCTTGCAACTGCAGTGCCTAATTCATGGTCATTTATAGGATGTCCAGATGATATCTCTGTTGATTTACACTCTTCTCCTGCTTTCCTATTGTCCCTTGTTTCTTTTTATTACCAAGGAAAGCCCTTTAAAGATCAAGACAGAACAGCTCCACAGGGCCTTATAAGAGTCAGTGGTAGGATTCTTTCTTCTTGGAAACACTTCAGGAGTTGGTGCCATAATTCACTGCCTAGAACAGCTTTTCCTTGTTAGATAATAGTCAGTGAATAATGAGGGATGAAACAGGTGTGTGTCCTAGAAAGGATTATCAGATGTATGCTTGCTAAACAAATTGAGTCCAGCATGGCTAAATCAGATATCAAAGAAAATGTACTTTTTGGACTAAAGCTCCGAGAATGTAGGCAAGCAGATAATGGGAATTGTCATCCAAAAATGTAACGTTTTCTATTTGTGAGACAGTACTTATCTTTCACTGATCCTAGTAAAGATCCCACTGAATGTATGATGCATATGTTCTCACTGTTCCCTTGATTTCTCTTGTTCCTACTGGACCTCAATACCTGAATACAGCTATGGTTAAAGTAGTGTTCTACTTAATTTGTTCCCACCTAAGCAGGAATTCAAAAACAGACAGCTGAGTTCATGTAAAGTCTCTTGTCTTCTTTGGCCAGATTAAAGACTGCTCCCTGGCACAGTAAGCTGAAAATATCCATATGGCCCTGGAAAATATTTACTGTCTTCTGAGCTAAATAGTGTCTGGGAAACTCTCCCACTCCTCTAAGATTCTGATTAATGCCATCTGCAAGTTTTGATGTGAGATATTCCCTACAATTTATGGTGTTACTTCTGGGGATAGGAACAAATCAACAATTTGCCACTCTATTTATTTTCTCACCGCAAAACAGAGAGCCTGAGGATCAGGTTCTTCCTTGAACTGTTCCAGGAATGAAAGCGTTGGCTGATCATACTCACACACCAAAATAAAAGAGCAGATCATTCAACCACCACCACCACACAAACTTCTGTATAATAAGAAGTATGGAAGTTATCCAGAAAGTGGTTTCTTACCATAAAGCTTGGAGCCCCAGTAGGATATTTTGGAAACCACCAACCTAGGAAGAACATTTACTCCAAGTTGTGTTACTAGTCTGTCAAGCTCAGCATTGTGGAGGGCTGGCAACAGCTCTCCACCACCATGTCAGACAGCTGGCTCTCTCAGCTCTACTGAGAGATGCTGACATTGGACCTGAGAGTAGAGGTATGCAAATTTGAAGAGGGGGAGGTAGACTGCAGCTCCTACAATTCCCCTATACTCATTGGGGAATTCTGGGCCAGCAGAGACCTAAATCAGATTTTTGCGTATCTGAATTATTCAGTTAGCTGAACTGCTCAGTGATTAGGCAAATCACTATGAAAATATTCAGAAAATTAAATGTTCTTCATTCTCACTGAAACAAGACTTCAACTTTTGTTCTGTGTCAGATCATGGCCAACAAGTCATCCTTATTGTTTCAACTTGCAAATTGGATGCCAGAATTACAAAGTGGTCCTGAAAATGAGCAGGATCAGAATGACCACAAAAAAGGGCACCATGAAGTAATACCTGTCATTACCATATTGTTATGAAACTTTCCTGAGTTGTTATCCAGTTTGGCACAGAGAAAGAGTTAGTCATTTGCTGTTGAGAGAGAATTATCATAAGCATACAGTTAAATATCCAGATACTGAAAATATTAGAAATTTCTTGGAACAAGGACCTGACTTTCTTTGCAATGTAAAATGGCATATATACTGATCACAATTAGGGATGAGCAATTCGTTTCAGAACCAGTAGGTTCCCAAACGACCCGCACAAACCCAGGTGGTGTTCCGAAGCCTCTGACACACACATAGCCAATTGTCTTGTTCGTGCAGGGTTAAACTCCAATCGGGAATCAGGCTGCAATGTCATCTTTGCTCCTCCATGGTGCTGGCCAATCAGGAGCTGTGTAGGGCCAGACATTATCCCACCTCCATGTCTGATTGGCCAGCACCACAAAGCAGAAAAGATGACCTTGCAGCCTGATTCTTCACTGGAGCACAGCTCCATGCTGGCACATACAAAGGTAAGACATTGGCTGCGTATGTGTTCGAGGCTTCAGAACACCACCTGGGTTCACGCGGGTCGTTTTGGAACCAGTAGGGATATAGGGAATTGCCCACCCCTATATCAACATGTATGTGCTCACTCAAGTAAAAAACAACAACTAGGAAGACTTTTCACAAGTTGGCATGTATAGAGTTGCCATCTAAGCATGCTCAATAAAGGATAAGCTAAATGCTTAGGACCACTTTTTAGCCCATTTTATTCAAATTAGTGAACTTCATTCCAAGAATGTTTGTTTGTCATGCAGGTATTCAGTGAATTGCATAAAATATCTAGAGCTGTGTTTGATGCTGGGCAAAACTGACCTATTATTTGAAGTCATAAGACAGCAATCATGGGATAATGCCAGCGAAAAATCATCAAGTACAATCTTTTATAATTGAGCTATCTGCCATTTTCCTGAGATTCAGAGGTCCTTTTCAGTAGTTACAGAACAAATGAAATTACAAGTCGCCTCTTCTGATTTTGACTGTAACAAAAAGCCAATGTTTCAGAAATATAGTTGTGTTTCAGTAATCAGAGAAACTGTTATCTTGCTGTAATTCTGGCATCATCACAGCATGTGGTGATACTAGAAGCTTCCATTTTTGCCAGGTCCTGCTTATGTATTATTGTCTTTGCTATCTTTGCTTTGTGACATTTGGCTGCAATAATCTTCAAGATGGGATAAAATGTTAGCAAACAAACATGGGCTTTCAAGTCCCATGTTCTGCTCCTAAAACTAATCCTTGGGGAGCTAGGGACTGTTAATTCTGTTAAAAATAACCTCTGTCCATCCCTCCTTCCAGAAGATCTACTTTGTAATCTTTCCCAGTTCTCTTTCTCATTTATTCCCTCTTGTTCTCAAACTGGTTGCAAGTTAACAACCCAGAAAGGCTTGGGGAAAGGTGTCAAGGGCCAAAACTATTCATTTTAGCCACTACCTTTTATTTATTTATTTATTTATTTATTTATTTATTTATTTATTTATTTGGATGGATGGATGGATGGATGGATGGATGGATGGATGTTTGTTATCTGCCACAATGATCACTTTAAAAATTGCCATGAGAAACTATAATAAAAAAGGACATCTAATAATTATTAAAACAATTTTTAAATTAAACTTCTATAAAAAGTCTGTTCAACTTTGGACAGGCCAAGGTCTACTTTTTCCGGCCCAAAGTGCCTGAGGGCTACTACACTAAAACCTCTAATTATGAATTTTATCTGTTCTAAGCACATGCTCATAAGTAAAAACATTTGTAAGTAGAGCAGCGGTTTCCCATAGGAATGCACTGAAAACCAATTAATCTGTTCTGGAGGGAACAGATTTCAATGAGCCATGGCCCTTGAACTGCCCTGCTCGGCTGAGACAGTGGGTTTGCTGGGGCAGTGGTGGTCCTTGGGATGGGGGAGGGAGGAGTGGAGAACGTATCTCCTCACTTTATTTATTGATGGCCAGCGGGCTACTTTTGAACCCTTCAAGGGCTACCAGTAGCCCGTGGTCTACCTGTTTGGCAGGCCTGTTCTATAACATTTAAACACCTCTAAATTCAGTGAGCACAACATTCCTAAGAACCCCACTTATTGTCTGCTTGAAAAAAGGACAACCCTGATCAGGTTGTGAGGTTTGGCTGATTATTATGGGCATTTTCTGCCCTTTTCTTCTTTCCCTTTTGCATCTTTTGAGGAGGAAACCCTCAATGGTCTCTCATAAAAGCTGTGTGTTTGTGAATTTTATCTGAGTTCAGCTTTCTCATCATGGAAATGTCTGGGAGTTGAGTCACAGCAAGTGGACTTCTTTTTCTGTGGGATCAAAACATTTTGCTACTCATCCAAGTAGCTTTTTCAATCAGTCTCTTCTTTTACTCTTCAGTCTGACTTGAGAAGCTACTCAAATGAGTAGCAAAACATTTCAGTCTCACAAAAAATGAAGTCCAGTTGCCGTGACTCAACCCCCCAGACAACCTCACCTGGATGACTAAGAATCTCCACAGATGATCATGGGGATGGTTAGAAAAAGTGAAAGCAAGCCAGCACTCAGTAGCTAGAAGAGGAAGTTACCATATTGCTGATTTCTTGGCTTGTGAGATTCATGGGTTTCGGGTATCCATTTCTGCCCTCCAAATCCTCCCTAACTCCACTTATACCAATAACTGGTAAACCATTAGCTGGTAATGCAAATGATATTCTGATATTATTCTGATATTATATGAATCTACTTGCTGGATGAAGTTTTATTAAGCACATATGCTTAAACATTATGAAATGGCTCACATGTGTTTGTGTCTTGCTCATATAGAAGATGGCAGTTTTTCAAAGTTTGTTCGTTGTTGTTGCTCAGTCATTCAGTTGTGTCCAACACTTCGTGACCCCATGGACCAGAGCTCGCCAGGCCTTCCTGTCCTCCACTGCCTCCCGGAGTTTTGTCAAATTCATATTGGTTGCATCGATGACACCGTCCAACCAAAATTTATTTATTTATTTATTTATTTATTTATTTATTTATTTATTTATTTATTTATTTATTTGATTTATATACCATGACCATCTAGCAGAAACCCACTCTCAGTGGGTTTACAAGCATGAAAAAAATACAATAAAACACATTATACAACTTAAAATAACAAATAAACAAACTAGTCAATCAAAACCAACATGTCTTAAATAATAATTTTAAAAAGGACAAGTAAGCACAAATCAAAACTCTTCTTGACATGAACAAACCCTTTGTGTGAGCCGGAGTGACTGTTTGGATCTCCATTTGCCCTCACAGTCAAATACTCCAAAAATGGGTTTCATGCTTCTTATTTAAAGAGCATGATTCACAGGAACTGGGTCTAAAGAAACTACACGTGTGGGTTCCAGTCCTCTGCATATCTCTGCCGCCATCCCCAGCTGCCATATTTAATACTCTTATGAGGCTCTTTGAACAGAATGTAAATTAAATTTTCATATAGCTCAATTTTTTTCTATTGCAGGTGTGCAGATGTTACATATGTATATCAAGAGGTGTGGTCCCGGTGAATCTTTTCACTTTGTGAACACAGATCTCTGCACAACTTCATTCCGGGTGATTTACATGGATATAATGACTTGCAGCTAGTAATCAGAGTGCTTAGTTTATACTCTGTCCCCCACCCTCCCAGAACCCTGGTGCTAAACAGTTTCACTTGGACACAACTCCTGTATTAAACCAGGACTCAGGAGGCCAGTTGCCTTGACTGCAAACAGACAGCTCAGTTCAATAAATCAGTGCTAGCTGCTGGGGTATACACAGCATTTAAAAGTGGCACCGCCTGCTTGGTAAATTGAACAAACTCACAAACGTGCATCAGAAATGCCTGACTCCGTTCCTTTCGCTTAAATAAAATTTAGCTCCATGGAGCTGAACAAAATCCATAGATATTTTGTGTGGAACTGCCAGGTGTCTCACAAGGATGAATGGGAGAAAACCGATTATAGGGCTAACATTGTTTATTCCTTTGACATTCGATTTCAGGAACTGAGTTTTATTTGAATCACCTTCATCTTCCTCACATGGATTCCCAAGGAAGATGTTGATTTGGGGAATTAACAACTATTCTATTGTTCAAAATGCGTAGAAAATAGATGGAGATGGGGAAATTTCTTCTCTAATAGTTTTTGTGAGTTTTTGGGCTGTTTGGCCATATTCTGGAAGTTTTTCTTCCTGACATTTTACCAGACCTTGTGGCTTGGAATCTTTCTTTTTGACCTACAAATGCAAAAATCCTCCAGGTGGCATGACTGTTCATTGGTTAGGCTCCCTGGGGTATTATGACCATTGGTGATTTTTTTAAAAACCCTGCTTTTTTCACCTCTAACCCGGTCCCATGTCCCTTTAAAAGCAATTTAAATTACCAGATAACCGATGTATACAAATGCCATCCCCATGGCCACCGGGCTTTTTGAAAAGAAAAAAGAAAAAAGAAAACCCGGTAATTTGGGGGGAATTTTTGCCTCGCTTTGAAAATCCAGCTTTTAAGGAGGCAGACGCCATGGGACCACACAGATGATCCGGGTTTCTTTTTCTTTCTTTTTTCATAGCACCGACCGGCTGTTCCTGGGGCCGATTGGCTATGTTTTTTAAATTGCTTTTCTCCTTCGGAGAAACAGGAAGCTCTATCTGGTCCTACAAGTTTTTTATTTCCCCCAGCCAAGTGGTCCTTTTTTTCAAATGCTAGCGCCACCTGCTGGCCAAGGGGGGCTGAACTGCACTTTAAAATAATAAAAAAACAGCTTTTGACATGTGAACTCCTGTCCCACTTATTCAATCACGTGATGGGACGAAGAGGAAAAGCCGGACCTTCAGAAGATCAGGATCGAAACCCAGGTGTGACCACGGCCTAAGAAGAGCAGAGGATATTTTAAAAGAGGAATACCTGTATTATTTTTATGAACAGTACTGCAAATGTGTGGGGGGGCTTACCTCCTCTGACTGTCTTTCGCACTAAACAGAGTCTGGGCATTATTATTTGTAAGGCTGACTAGGCTGAAGTTTAGGAGCCAAACAGGAACTAGGAATCCATTGGTTGACTAGGGTCAAGCTGTCAGCTGTAGTTGGGGATGAAAGATTGAAGTGTTGGATATAAATTAATATATCCCAGAAGAGAATACTGCTCTCTATTTTGTTCGAAACAATTGTGGAAGATTCCCACTGGACTTTCCCAAAGCCAGGAAAGGGGACTTGAGTTGTGAGACTCATTATCAAGTCAGACTTAAGTTGTGCCAGCAGCTTATTTCGGGCTTTTTTCTGGGCATTTACTTGAATCCACACACCCCTCTGTTTTTATGGGGTGGGGAGGGAGCATTTTTTAAATAGGGACTTGGATCTTGGACTCAGGACTTGGTACCAAAGACTCAGATACAGATTTGGGACTCAGACTCAAAGACTTTCCATCATTCCAGTTCATGTACTTTATGACCTGTCCAAAGAGAAAAAGCAAGTGCAATGTGGTTAATACAAGTGGCGGTGGAGAATTAAGTCAGTTCTTGATTAACTATGGATGTACCTAATCCTGTTCGCCAACTTCCATTTGAAAGCAGGGGCAGCTGTATTGCCAGCACAGAGAAACAGTATGGAGATAGCCATACAATTAGGCAAACTGAACCAGGTGTTTTAGGCAGAAGCTCATGGGAGGACAGAACTACAGCCAGCATTTCGCAAGGTAGCTTTCTATATTGAGATAAATTGGAAGATGCTGCACCACCAGATGCTGAGTGATTAACTGAAATTCATATGCCAGTCTAGTTAACTGTCATGCATGAAATGGGAGAAACTCCATTGATTTCATCTCAGGCAGTGAAACCTCTCGGGCTGTCCCTGAACAAATGGCCACAATCCAGTGCATGTTGTTAATACAGCATGGTGCACACACATACTCAGCCATATCCTCAATATAGGTATCAGGGTTTCACTTTTCCACAGTCAGAAAATATGAAACATATTAAAAGAAAAACACACCCCTAAGAATATGTATTTTTCCAACCTAATTATCAAAACTGGCCCTTGGAGGGAGCCAGAGACCGTGCTATGTTTTTGTGTTGAAAAATGCACAGTGTGGCCTTTGGAACCCTATAGTGGCTAGTATTTGGTAATAACATAATAACATGCATATTTATGAGGGTAGTGCTGTAGCTACTATCTGGGACTTTACCCATGTTCAAATCACTAATTAGTTAGAATGTTTATTTAGCAACATTGAGGAAAAGAGATTCTCTCTGTGAGTTCACCACCTACTGAAGACAAAAGAAAAGAAAAGAAACCCTGGATCTATCCTGCAAAGAGAGCACAGTGAGTCCCTAGGGAGGGACACTTGGATAAAAAAAAAAGAAAGGAAGGAAGACACAGAAATTGGGAGAACGCGTGCTTAGGATTGGACTATGCATTCTGTTTGAAAAACAACATAGGGCTTATGACCCCTCTGTGCACACAAGTGGATGGGCTATGCCATCTGAAAAATGATTATGCCAACCATGCAATAAGCTTTTGTTACACATGATCAGAAGAAAATTCTCTATGGCATTTTAGTGGGTGTAGAGGCCGCATGCTGCCTGTCTTTCCTGCTGCTCTCCATGGGTCTGCTGACACAGGCAGTGAAAAATACCATCTCATGTTCATAAATTTAGTCACAGGGTTGCAGTCGCTCCTTGTTGCACATATGTACAGTAGCTGCTTTGCAAGTGCGGCTAATAGCTTTTCCATGCAAGCAGGGACAGAGAGAATACATTCTATTGTCAGGGATTCCAGTGATATTGAAGGACACAATAGATGTGCGGAGGAATATAATTTCCTTCTGAGCTCAATCCTTTGGGTAATTCAAGCTATATCCCAAAGATTATTCTAATTTCCAGCAAAAAAATAAAATACTATGAATCTATGTTTGACAACTATATCATCCCTTCGATGCTAACATTTAGCAGGTGTTTGCATGCATATAACACAGCATAGTTTTGATAAAAGGACATTTGAATATAAGGCACAGGAGAACAAAGCAGAAGAGACCATTATTATTGGAACAAAATGAGAAATAGAAGCAGCTAAAGCACATTATCCTACCATTATTGTTTTCACCCCAAGCAAATTGGAAATTTTAGACTTCAAGATTTTAAGAATGGAATATTTGAAAAATGGAATATCTAAAAATTTTGTTCCTTTAAAAATAATTTCTAACATAATAAGAAAGCAAATTGTGCTAACTGAATAAGACAGCTTTTAGAAGTGTAGCTGTGCCTTGTTTTGGTAACAGATATTCACACCTGTTCTAGAAAAGATGGAAGTGTTTCATTTTTTTTAGCTGAGATGCCTGATTTGACAAAAACTCATTGTTAAGTTTGGGTTTAAGTGTGCTAATTTTTAAATGTTAAAAAAACCCTTAACTTCTTGCTTCTCTGATGCCCTTGATAAACCTGTGCATAATAGATTAGTTGTTCAGTCACAATCCTTTTTTTGTTACCAACCCACTTATGAGGGACTGGCTAGCTCCTTCCTTCTCTGTCGTTTTCTCCATATCAACAGTAGGTCCACTTTTTCCAGGTTTTTGCTCATGTGTAAAGCCTCCATGCAAGCAAAAGTTTCACCTCTTCAGACCCCCTACTCTCCTATGGAGAAAGTGGTGATGGAAAGGGCTAATTATAGCATTGTGGGTATATTGATTCCAGCCAACAGAGCTACTACAATATCTTAGATCTTGAAGTCATGCTTATAGTAGATATATTGAAAAAAAGTCAGACAACTGCAGCCAGCTCTACATTCCTCCAGATATGTGCAGAAAGCAGAACATGGATATTTTTATGTTGCATGAAGCTATGAAGTTACCTCAGCCTATAGTGAATAATACAAGTGCCATTTTGTTCACTAAAGCACCACATTACCTTATCATGAATAACAGTATGTGTCTTTATACCATACAGGTATACATTTAGCAAACAACATTTCATCAAGGAGGAAAACTGATATGGAGATAATGGCCTGCATCCTGTTGTGTCACTGTGCCTTTACAACATGAATTGTGTCACTGACCTTTTTAAAGAATTCCTTTTTTCAACTTGGCATGGAACTTGCATGCCTATGAGAAAGAGGGTGTGCCAACCCCTGCCCAAGAGTCTCCCCACCACCACCCAGACATCAGCCCTTGGGAGAAACCACTGAGCCCTTAGGGGAGGGTGCAGAGAAAAGGAGTGAGGAGATACCAACAGTTGGGATGAGAGGAAAGGGGCGAGGAGGAGACTGAAGAAAGAGGGATGGACAGAACCAGAGAGATGGCACTGGGCAGTTGGGCAATGGACACTGAGGAGAAGTGGGTGGAGGAGATAGTTGAAATTAGTGAAGGAAGACCCCTGGACAGAGGAATGGGCCACCTTCAAACTCCTGCGAGAGTCGGCATGGCAGGAATGGAAGGAGAAAAAGGTGGTGAAATTGTCATATTGGGGGCAGAACATGTGGAAAGAGGAAAGGAAGCGGTTTGTGCCTTCTTTGAGCAGGAAGCCCAGAGAAGGGAGATGCAGCATGAGTTATGGAAGGAGTGGGAGCGATGTCGTGCTACCCTTGGGGAGAAGCTGAGCAAGAAATGAGGCACTTTGAGAGTGTGGAATAGCCTGGAGTCACATGGATGGGAGTGGTGGGTGAGGTGGACCCCCTCTTGAAGGTATGGCCAGACTTTGATGTTGAAGGGAATTTTCCGGTGGCATGATGGGTGGTGCAGCCTGATACTACTCTCGGGGAATTAGAGGATTTTTGATCCACTGCTTGGGGTAAAAGAAACTTGTGCTGGTGATGACCAAGAGTCAGTTTATGTGCTTAATAAAGGTTCGTTGAAGGTTGATGCTTTGGACTCATTTATGTCTGCACCCCCGGGAGAAGCATTAGTAGGAAGGGAACAAGGGCAACTCTCATGCCACAAAACATCATCATGCAAATTGAGTGCAATGATACAAAAAAGGGGGTACTCTTTAATTAACAGCAATCTGCCACAGTCAACCACTGTGGGCACAAACAGCTGCAGCAGAATGGTTTACCATGATGAGCAGGACTGTTTAGCTAGGTGGGCAGGTATCAAGAAGTTTGTTTGTACAGCAGAGGTATCCTTCACATCTTGTAGAATTGTTGTCTACTAAGTTCAGTGAAATGTTCTATCAATATGTTCTACCAGATAGCTGATTTGGGATCAAAACCACTGCTTAAAAGATAGATAAATGCCATCTGGTCACGATGAGGCATGCTTTTTTTTTTAAAAGGCTTATTGAACTCACTTGCTTTTGTTTAAATATACACTGGTAACACTCTAGCAGGATGGTTCCTTTCAAGACTACTCAGAAGTAAGCCCCAGTGCACAGGATTTCTGCTAAAACACCCTTTCTCATTTTAATATTCTCCACAGATTTAAGTTTTGAAAATGTCATGTTATAAAACCATAGTCTAATATAATAGGGCACACATTGTTTTCTCTGCATCCAAACGTCTTGCAACATTTTCTCGGAAAGGGGAAAAGATATCACCATACCCTCCTCAGTAGTTACTCTAATTACAAAAATCTTTGCTTTAAAAAAACAACACCTGAAATACTTGCCTATGAAATGGTTGAAAGTGTGCATCTTTGCAAGGAAAGAAATTCTGCATCAAAACATCTTCCACCATGAGGCCTCCCTTGCGAAGATGCCTGCTTTTAAAATGCATCTGAACAGCCTAATGTTCCATGCCTTGTACTCATAGGAGCATTTTATGCAACATTGAAAGACTCAATTAATTTGCATAATTCCATGAGTATTACCATGACTATAAGGTAGGTTAGCTTGCTCAGGAATCTTGCCTGCCCACTAGATATACTTGACATCTTTGACAAATTAATCATGTTGAAAAACAATTCATTATATTTATGACAAAGTGAACCCTATACCCAAGGGTCTTGCATTTTTTTCATAGAAGGAATCTAATATTAATGCATAGAAGATCAGTGATTCAGTGACTACCTTAACTGTCTACAGTGCCTAAGGCTGAGCAAAATTAATATTTTGTTTTCCATCTGGAGATTTCAAGGAAATTAATGAGGGAGGGTGCTTATTATGATGTATTATGAGAGTAAATTCAAAATATCCAATGTGTGTGAACACACACATACACGTATGTATGTATGTATGTATGTATGTATGTATGTATGTATGTATGTATGTATGTATGTATGTATGTATGTATGTATTCAGAGCATATTGTTTATCTTCTACTTTGATGTACATTGACTGTAATTTTGACTGCTTCTATGGGTAATTCTAGGTAATGTGATGTAATCTTAGATTATATTAGCAAAAAATTAAAATATAGTTCTGCTTTTGCCATTTGTCATATTCATTGCTATCACTATTAGAAGTGGGCACGAACCAGAAAACCCATGGTTTGGTTTTGTCTGGTTCGGGCCCACCCTTGGTTCGGTTCGGGTTTGGGTTCGTAGGAATTTTGTAAAAAAAATTGTACGAACCCAAACCTGTTCGTTGTTCGGGTGGTTCTTACCAGTGGCGGCGGCAGCGGAGGCTCCTCGGAGGCGGCAGTGGCGCTCCTGGCTCCTGAAGCAGGGGTTCTTTTTAGGCACTGGCAGAGGGCCAGCGCCTCTTTTCCCCCCAGCTTCTGCTGCCCAGCAAGAAGAGGGCTTGGCTGGCTGGGCAGGCAGGCCCCTTTGGTGCCCGGTGGTGGCCAGCAGGACAGGGGGCAGGCGGAGCTTGTTGGGTGCAGCGGAGGCTTGCCGGTGGCCGGGCGTGAGTACTCTGGCACAGCATGGTCAGGCAAGCATCCAGCAGGGCAGGCAAACTTGGAGGCTGGGCGCCGGGTTTGTGGCCTCCACGGGGGGCGCTCAGCAGCAGACCCACCCATGGTGCTATACTGCAGCGACCCATGCTTGGGTTGTCTGCTCAAAGACGCTGCCGGCTAGAGGAAGAATTACCCTGAAAGGAAGAAAAACAAACAAAAAAAGCTTGGCCAAACCCGGAAGTGAACCCATACTTCCGGGTTTGGTCCCGTGCTACATCTGTAGCGTGGGGTTTTTTTTGTTTGTTTTCTTACTTTCAGGGTAATTCTTCCTCTAGCCGGCAGCGTCTTTGAGCAGACAGCTTGAGCATGGGTCACTGGCTTGCTGCAATATAGCCCCGCGGGCAGATCTGCCACTGAGCCGACAACACTTCATCATCATCCTCCCAGGCCACCTTGCCTGCGCCAGCAAGGAGGAACCCGGGAGTCCGGGACAGCCACTGCCTCCCAAGGCTCAGCCTGCGCCTGGCCCGCAGCTCGCCTTGACCAGTCCCACTCACTCCGCAAAGCCTCTGAGAGGCCCTGAGGAGGGCGGTGGCGGTGGCGGCGTTTTCAGGAAGTCTGGCCTTTCTCCATATTTTAATTGTTTTTTTCACTGCCGCCAACCACATGGCCAGTAGGCTTTTTTTCCTCTTCCTGGTTGCTGATTCGCCGTCCCTGAAGGACCTCTGGACCAGCACCAGGTAGGAGACATCTCCGCCCCCCCATTAATGAACCAAATCTAACTGAACCAATTTTTCTCAGTTTGGTTCGGTTCATGTTAAATTTGCCCCTAGGGTCGTTATTCGTTCCGTTACATAACAAAACAAATAACGGATAACAGAACAGAAAAAAAGTCATTTCGTGCCCATCTCTAATCACTATACGAAATGTCCAGACAAGGCTAAATCTTAGCAGACAGTTGTGGTCAGCTTCATGCCAGCAAAATATATTTTAGCAATATATTTAGCAAAATCAGGCAAGCATGTTTATCCAGGTTATGCAGAGTTGTTAAATATTGTTACATGATGGAGTTAGGCCATTTTTATCTCCATGAATAGTGGCTGGCATTCTTAAAAACAATGTTGTTATGTATAATGGAAAGAAGTATCAATGACAATAACTGTCATTTTTTCCAATGACATTTTTTTCATGCCTCTAGACAGGAGTTTTAAAGAGGAAAAATGCTTTTTGAAACCATGAAACCACAACTTTATGTCTGCTTCATAGTAAACAAGTGTTCTTTTAATAGAGATGAATTCAGTGATCTAAATCCTGTTGCTTGCCACTTCCACCTAGAGAAGACCCACCCAATAAATCTAGATTGAAGTAGTATGGAATGTACTGTATATGTGTTGTTTTGTTAATTAGTGTTTGATCCAATAATCTGCTTCAGTTAGGACTGCCAATCAGATGTGGGCCTGTAGGGATTTGTTTTTCTAGTTAACCAGAAATGAAAGAGATAGAGTGAGAGAAGGAAATATACGGCAATCTTGGCAGCAAGAAAGTGTTCACATCCATCTTCAGGTCAAAAGATTTTGTTGTAAAGGAGAAGATTCATATTGTTTGTGTTTTTCTAAGGTATCAGGTGTGTCAGAGTTTGCTACAAGATTGAGAATTTTGTTTGAAAATGGTTTTCAGACCAATATGAGTTTTCAAGATTTGAATGCCACCTGACCTTGCCAGATACAAAGAAAAATATTAAGTAGCATTGGTTCAGGGTTTTAAACACAGCTTGGATGACTACTTAGAAGGAACTCATTGAGTTGCTCATTACTTTTAGGCAGCCAGGTCATAATTATGAAAATTATTGTTTTGATCAAAGTAATTTGTTGCATGCACTGTTGTTAGTATGTTGCCATATTGTTTTCAACAAGTTAGACAGACAGACAGACAGACAGACAGACAGACAGACAGACAGACAGACAGACAAGAATATTCTAGTTGTGATTAGCGGTTGGATGCAGACATATAAGTTTGCTCAAGCAATATATTTTCTAACACCTTTAAAGTGTCCTATTTCAAGTACTGTCCCTCGCCATTATCTTATTAGCAGCATATTTAGACTGCATTCCTCTGTACACTTAGGCTAAAGACAGGCATTTTCTGCTAAAAGCGTTATTTTAGAGCTGTATCACTTCCTGTGAATATAGGGAAAGTGACATGGTAAAATTATCAATATTCCCGAGATATATAATTGTTTCTTGTTGTCTTTGGTCCACTGTTTTACAGGGGCATGTGTGTGTGTGTGTGTGTGTGTGTGTGTGTGTGTGTGTGTGTGTGTGTGTGTGTGTGTGTGTGTGTGTGTGTGTGTGGTGTCATTACAGTCCCGACCTACTCTTCATGACCCCACATCCATGGAGTTTTCTTGGCAGGAATACTGGAGTGGTTTGCCAGTTCTTACTCCAGGCACCTACAGCACCTGGTGTTCCCTGGTGGTTTCCCATCCAAGTACTAACCAGGGCCGACCCTGCTTAGCTTACAAAATCAGGGCAGATCAGATGTGCTTGGTGCATAGTGAGATATAATTGGGCAGAAAAAAATAACCAGGCAAAATTAATGACTGTGGCACACTATGAGCAACAACAGGTTGAGTAGCTACAACTTTCTTTAAAATTGTTGGCCAGAATCTTGTTTTTGCTGATGTAAGTTTTGTATACCTTTCTGCTGCTAATTGATGAGGAGCCAGAACATATTTCTTCTGTGCAAATGAGCATGGGACCAGAGATGTGACTGAGTCATTCCACAGTGCCTCAACAATTATTCACAATTTGCTGAAAAAAGTAACATAAACCTTACATGAACATCAACAGGATTCTGTCCATTGTCTCTTTGCAATCTTCCAGGAAATATAAATCCTTGACTTTAGCTCCATTCACCATTGATTAGACAGGTATTATGAAAGCCCACATAGTGTAGCAGATAGAGGTTCAATCTAGGATTTGGGGGTCCTGGGTTCCAATCCTATCTCAGCAATGGAAATTCATAGTGTGTTTGTGTGTGTGTGACCCAACCACTCCTTCTGCTTTGAACACTCTACTATAATAACCATAAGGTAGAATCAGTCTGACAACATCTAACACAGAAACATGTGATGTTTTATCATCAAGGACATGAACTAGAAGCAAAGTGAGTAAAGTTGGGTTTGGGCATATGATAAGAAAAGATTGGGCATATGATATTACATCATGCCCCATGTTCTCATGTTAGAATACCTCCTGCCCCATAATCAGAATCCAAATATGTTGTATAGCAACATTCTGTGTTAACACATTTTTGTTGGCATGGGGTAACTAATGAGTTTTCTTTTTATATTTAATGCTAATTGTTTTTAGTGTGACAGGCAACATTTATGCATTGTTCCTAACTTTTTTTTTGCATTGTGGGGAATAGAGTTATGGCTGTTTTTATTACTTTTTATTACTTTTATTAATTTAGTCATATTCTATATTTCTATATTTCTGTATTTCTATATTTTCATAGCCTTTTAAGAAAACTATTTAAGAATTTAATATAATGAATATATAATATAGCATTGCTATATTAGTTAATAGTTTTAAAATGACAAGCAACAATAGTAATATAATATTTTTAAGGTAATGTCTAATAGAATAAGTTAGAATATTAAAAATATTTTTCCAAGATTTGCACCCTACTAACAACTAGTGTTCATTCCTAAAGGCTTCCGGATTTGATTTCAAAACCAGATGATCAGAAGAATCTGATTTATAATGCATAGTCTTCCTCTGTGATGAATTGCATTAACTAAGAGAAGAGGATTTGAACTCTATTTGAAGTGAGAAATAACCTGAAATAAATAAATCCATGCTGTGTACAACTATATAGATATTCTTGCACAGCTGTAAGCTGTGACAAAGCCATATAAATGACACCAATGACAACATAGCAAGTGCCAAAATAAGAGATAAAGGCCTGCTAATCAGAATATATATTTCCAAAATATTACACACACACACACACACACACACACACACACACACACACACACACACACACACACACACACACACACACACACACACACACCATCCATATCACCAAGCTTACAACATTTTCTATGTGTACAAATAACACCAGGGAGGAGAAGAGAGGGGTTGTAAAGCTTTATATAAATGACAGAAGCTTTAAAAGCATCATGCTGTATGTAAATCTGCATTATTAATTCACTGTAAAATACATCTAGTTGGAATGCTTGCTTGTTTTTACATGAAATGAAGGCTTTGATGTTCTTTAATGCTTCACTTTAGCCTCTAATTTGTCAGAGCACAAATGCACCAGCAGCTGTTGAAAATATCACTTTTGCCGAAGCAGTGCTGGCCAATAAAAATCTCCAGAAGTCATCTTCCTATCTGGCTGCACAAAATAGCACTGAGCAAGTAGACATCTCTTTGAAGTATCACTCCAATTATAGGTTTTAACCCCATAGGTCACAGTTTGATTATTTACACAATGCTAGTGTAATTCTGTCTCAATTCTAGGCTTTCTGTACTTCCAAAGCATTCACCAGCTCCAGTGGAGGGAATTTCTGAGAGCAATTCAGATGGCATTGACCTGTGTTTGATAGGGTTAGACAGCATTTGGGCGATCACTGTATGTTTTGTGCATTATTACCTTTCTGTAACATTATTTAATGGTGAAAGCAAAGGATATCAGGTTTATGTTTCACCCGCCCATACATCTCAATTTAAAAGCATTTCTTGCAGCGAGAAATGCATAAATTGTATGTATGTGCATCCATGTTTGTGTCCCTGTATATTTTTTACATAAATATACACACAGGTAGGCCATGTCCATAGCAAATCGTTTTTTGTCAAATAAAAATATGTATCTAAGTTTAGTCATGCATTGCTTTATTCAGGGGTTAAGTGCTGGTATTGATGCTTGACAGCAAAAATGGTCAAATCCACCATGCTGCTTAAATTGTCTAATTTTATTACATTAGACATTTCTTGGCAAATGCATCTGCCAGCAGGAAATATAAATGCTGCATTTGCACCAAGGCAGTAGCATTGTCATTTCTGATCCCCTGCCTCCCTTGCAGTAATATTCTGTCTTGCAATTGTGTGTGTGTGTGTGTGTGTGTGTGTGTGTGTGTGTGTGTGTGTGTGTGTGTGTGTGTGTGTGTGTGTGTGTGTGTGTGTGTGTGTGTGTGTGTGTGTTAAAGTGACTGGAAAAAAACTGGTTTTTAAATTGTTTATTATACTGACAGCCCCAGAATTGGCCTTAAAAATCCCTTGATGCTTTTTGAGATAAGATGGAAAATCACCTGTCTTTCAGATGCCTACATCTCTTTTAAGACACCAATGGACCACCCCAAATGCTTCTAACATAATTGTGAGTGAAGATTTGGGTGGATTGAACCTGGACAGAGTGGTTTGTTGGTAAACCTTAACTGTATTCAGTAAGATACACTCTACAGGAACAGTGACAGTGTTTGCAATTTTGAGGCACTATTCTCAGGGGTAAGTTTAACTATAGATGGTAACTGTAAGTAAAGAGGACCTTTTCACACTTTATTTTGCTAAATTACGTTTTTGGATAGCAGTTCCCAGAATTTTCCAACTAGCATAAACAATTCATACACTAAATTACTAGGTTTTATAATGTTTTGTTAAAAAAACCAATTATTTTTTAAAAATAAACTAATCATTTAGTTAAAAAAAGAGAGAGCTACTGATTCGTTGGTTAGTTGGTTGAACTTTCCTGTCAGTTTTCTTCCAGTGAAAAAAGCAAAACAATGCTGCTTGTATACTTAAAGTACTTAAAGTCCTCTCTGGGTGGTTTACAATTTAATTATGCAGGTTACACTTTGCCCCACACCCAGTGACCTGGGTAAAGTAACCCCTGACCCTTTGGTGGTTCATATACTGCAGTCCCTCTATATCGCGGGACCATAGTATATGAAAAAAATAACCTGGCGTAAGGGGGAAAGTCTGTTTTAGGCCTCCTGTACTTACCCCAGGACTGGTGCTGTCCCAAATGGGCCTGCAAGGGTCTTCTCAGAGCCTGTCAGAGGCCCCAAAAGGGCTTCCGCATGGACTGGAAGTGACTTCTGGTAAACTGGAAGTGACGTCTAGATTGCTGAAAAGCATTTCTGAGGCCGCCAAGGGCCTTTTTAGGCTTGTCAGAGTCCTCAGAAATGCTTGTCAGTGATCCAGAGGTCACTTCTGGTTTACTAGAAGTCACTTCCGGTGCATATGGAAGCCATTTTGGGGCCTCTGACAGGCCCAGGAAGGCCCTTGCAGGCCCATTCATGACAGTTCCAGACTGGGGGTAAGTAAAAGAGTCCCCAACTAAGCCCCCCAGGCCTGATCCGACCTGCATCCACATATTGTGGATTTTCAATTATTGCGGGTAAGATCGGGTCCTTAACCCCCGCAATAGGCAGGGGGTGACTCATTTTCCTGACCTTGGAATGAACCCCAGGTGAAGAGCACAGTTTTGGCTGCAGTACAGCTGTTTGATCACTGCACCATGAGGCATAAACAAAGGGCAGGCATGTTTAAAACAAAATTTGGAGGGGAAAATGATGTTTTGATCTCTGTCCTGAATGGCAATTAAGCTTGGAAGAGGCCCTGAATTGCCTTAGAGGGGAGTGCATAAACCAAAGGAACTCCCTTGAAACAATCTCAAAAAGGCTCAAATGTCCTGGCAAATGGGAAGGGCGACATTCAGGCTGCCCTTTGCTATGTAAAGCCTGGCAATTTTTTTATTGCCGACAAAATGACCAAAATATTGTAGAACAATATTGGGCCATTTCTTTGTGTTTTGAGTCACAGGTACAGAAGCACTCAGACTTCATAACCAGAAGTTTTTTGGAAGAATCTAATAGTTTTAAATCCGATCCACCATGCCTCTCCTTATGCCCTTAAATGCAGCCTTCCAGTTGTTGGTGAATTCTGGCTAGTGTTAGACAACACAGCCGATGGTGAGGAATGCTGGGAGTTGCAGCCTTACAACATCTGGTGGTCTGCATTTCCCCCACTCCTATCTTAAAAGATTATAAATCCCCCAGTGTACCACCCAAATGCCTGGTTAATCTTTCTCCCTTCTCAACAAGAATCAATCACATGTTTCTGTGATTTTCTTATCCATTTAGACCGGTTCTTCTGTGGTGGAAGGATCCGCTGCCCTAAATGTGTTCACAGTCCTCACATACTTTGAAGAGATTCCTTCCTTGTCCCTCTCTGATTGGAATGAAAATGCATCCAAAATAAATCTGTGACCTCAATCCAAAAGGTTTCCAAACCACTTGGAATAGATTTTGACAGTGCATAAGTGAAGGGGAAGAAAGAGGAAAAGTTTTGGGTTTTTTTCTACCAGTCTTGCTGATGGAACTAATAGGCCTATGTTTGCAGTTCATGATTGATTGTTTTACTTAAATTAAAAGAAGGGCTCTATGAAATCCTGAAGTTTGCAGGCAACTGGTCCTAATAAAGCTACTGAGCTTTGGGAGAAAACATGCACCTTACTAATTCGAGGACCTAGTTTTGCAAACAAGTTGAGTTTCCATTATCCCCTCCCAATTTACTGGTAACAATGTATAACAACCATGACTTTAAGACTGATGTAGTAAAATGGGCCTGAATAATACATTGTAGTCTTGACCAGAAAATGTTTGCTTACTCACATAAAGTAATTTTCCTCTTAGCACAGCTGGGTTTCCTTTTCCAAGTGTTTTATTTTTTATGAAGTAAAGAGAAAACATTATTTTTTGTAAACCAATGTTTTAATCTAATTGATGACAAGTCAATGGCCTAGAATAGCAACGGTTACTCCAAAACACCTCTCAATTTGCACATTTTAGGGCCTACTAAGCTGGAGAACTGAAGCATGAGGCAAATGAAAAAATATGAAGTTCATAATCTATGGAGACCTGCCTGTGTACAGCCATAAAAGCCACAACTGCCAGCTCAGGTGGAAAAATGCTGAAGTGAGAAATGTATTCAATAAATAGAAAACACAGCATGGAGCTGAAAAGTGTGCATGAGGAACTGGTTAGGAGATTCGAATAATGGAAAAGGAAGCAGATGGAGCATGAGTGTACATTAAACAGTAGTGTTCATAGCTTGTGACATAAAGCATTCCTCTGGGAACCTAATTCTTAACTATCTTGAAATTCATTCAATTTAAAATATCATGGTCTTGTTATCATATCATTTTCTTCGAATATTATTGAAAATATTATTGTGATGGACTGCATTTCACACATGAAGAGGTGTGCTGGAGGAAGCGAATGCAGAAGTACCTTTTAGTATCCTTGCAACTTTTCTCTGCCATGAAGTTCTTCCAACTTCTGCACAGTTTTTTTCCCCACACACAGAAAAATCACTTTCAGACTGTACACATTGAGCTGGATATGGGAGATATGGGTTCAAGAGCAAAAAGTCATTGCAAGCCCATTTCACTAATATGTGAGAAGAATGCATAGATGACTCGCCTTCTCTCTCTCTCTCTTGGATTTGTGTATTGCATCAAGGTTTGTTTGCTTTCCAGAATTCAAACCAATCCACACTTTCACGGTCATATTTGCAGATGAACATCTATACATTTCAGTTTTCTAGTTTTGCAGGTTATTCAGAGGAATCATGAAAAATTTGTTTGGCAGCATAAATCAGTTTTAGAATATTTAACAAAAAAATTCACATTTCTAATATGAGCACCAAAACGTCAATGGTTCTCTGCATCCCAAAATATGTGCTAGGAAATTTGTTAGTTCCTAGGGCAACCTTTCCAAACTCTGATAGCATGTTTGCTAAAAATATCCGTCTGTTCCTTGACCCCAAGAACATCCACTTAGATCCTAGAACAGAAAGTACTTTTAAAAAATAAAATAAAATAGATGTTCTTACCTTTTCTTCCTCCACTGAGCCTTCTCAAAGTTGCGTCTGTGGATGTAGAGTGCCTTGTTTTCAAGGTTATGAAAAGACCGATTGCAAAGAGACTTGGTTCTTTGGTAACAAAACTGGCACCAAAAACTCATTCAAAGTGATAAGGAACAACAATCTTCTTGAAACAGATAGTCATTAAGGGAAAGCCTGATCAAAGAGAAAAGTCTTTGTCTGAATGCAGAAGGACAGCAAAGATGGGGCCAGTCTGACTTCCCATGGTCAGTGACATGTCCTCACGAGACACAGCTGTGATGCAGTGCATCCAAGAGAAAGGCCTTCCCTTATGATCTCAACACCCAGACAGGCTCAAAAGGAGAGAGGTAGCTTGAACCCAAGTCATTCTGGGCTGTATAGGTTAAAACCAGCCCTTTGAATTATGCCAGGGAATGGGTTGGACCTGCTGTTATGTGATCTCAGCCCCAGTTAGCAATCTGGCTGCAGCATTTTGGACTCACCGAACACTTTCCAAAGGTAGCCCCACTCAGAGTGTGTTACAGTAATCCAGCTGGGATGAAACAAAGACATATGTCACTTTGGCCAGGTGATACATCTCCTGGGATGGAGATTGCTGACACTTGAGTTTTAACTGTGCAAAGGTCCTCCTGACCACTGCTGAAATCTGGGCAGCCAGGCTCAAATACAAACTCGGAGCACACCCAAGCTCTGCACCTGTGATCTCAGTGGGAATGTAAAGCCATCCAGCACAGGTTTGTTTGTTTATTTATTTATTTATTTATTTATTTATTTATTTATTTATTTATTTATTTATTTATTAGATTTTTATACTGCTCATCTGGCAGCGAGGTCACTTGCTGCCTTCATCTGCCTCTTTTACCACCCTGGAGCACCTCGATTTGCCCTCATGCCACCCATAAATGACACCAGAAACTGATCTAGAGGCAAAATATCATTTTCAGATTTAGATTGAGAGATAGAGTTGGATATCATCCATGTATCATTCCAGCCTTTCTTACTCCATCCCCAGAATCCTTCTCAGGTTACGCTTTTATGTTCTTTTTCTAAACCAACTGCCTTTTGGGTTCCAGATTATGACATTTCATTTTTGAAAACTGACCTGCTTGGCCAAGGAAAGATAAAACCTACGAAGTGCAGGGAAATAGAGTAGCTTAGTCACATAATGAGAAATGAAAGGTGCAGAGTGCTTTAATGGATCATTCATTTAAATGCAGGTAGAAAAGAATGACAGGAAGATTACTGGATGAAAGACTTCAACAAATATTTTGGATGGCTTCAGAGACTAGGACTCAGGGAAATGGTTTCTAACTACAGGAAAAGAGATTCCATTTGAACATCAGGAAGAACTTCATGACAGTTAGAGCTGTTTGGCAGTGGAATATGCTGCCACAAAGGGTGGTGGAGTCTCCTTCTTTGGAGGTTTTTAAGCAGAGGCTGGATGGCCATCTGTCAGAAATACTGTGATGGGGGTTCCTGCATGGCAGGGGGTTGGACTGGATGGCCCTTGAGGTCTCTTCCAACTTTATGATTCTATGATTCTATGATTCTAATGTTAGTAGGTGGGACATCTGAGGTTGATGTAGCTGTGATGACAGCCAATCTCCAGGAGGAGGAGAGGAAGCAGCACCAACACCAAAATTGTAGTTTAGGAAGGTTCCATCAGTTAGGGTACACAGTAGAAATATGTGTGCAGGCACTGGATCTCTCCACTGGTGTCAGTCAGTAGGGCAGGGAATTTCTACCACTCTATTTCCTTCAAATGTTGCTTCCAAGAGTTGATGTACCCCCTTCCAAGTAGTTGGGGAGCAGATTTAGCCTGGGTAGTTTAGAAAAGAGAAAAACCCACTTGCACAATACTGACTTTTGCTTTGGGACTTTCATCTGACACAAGGCAGAGCTCATCCACATTTCTGCTTCATAGCTTCATAGATAAATGTTGCTTGTACATAAAACAAGTATTGTAATATCCGCTAGCACATTTCAGAAGGCCTCACTGTGGAAGAAGATGGAGAGATAATGCAATGACATGCCTGAATGAAAGTTAGCTTTTATAATCAATATGTCTTTTAAATATCCATCTTGCATTGCTAGAAACTAGATTGGTGGAACAGAAAGCATAATTTACATTTTGCTATTTTATGGGACAATAAAACAGGGAGATGGATGTTTAGACCTGCGTTCAGGGATTTCTAGCATACATGGAGCTTTGGATCGAATCTATTTCATTTCTTTAAATCCTGGGAATCCAAATAAATTTACATGATAGAAAAAGTGATGAAAATGACTATCGATTTCAATCCGAGTATGACTTAGAATAATCGCCAATTAGGGCTATACAAAAATGTTAAAGGATAAGTCCTCCCTCTTTCTCCCAAATCAAAATGGAATAGAACAGGCCTGCCCAACAGGTAGAACGTGGGCTACTGGTAGCCCGCAAAGGGTTCAAAAGTAGCCCGCCAGCCATCAATTTAAAAAGTGACAGGATAAGTTATCCACCCCTCCCTCCCCCAATCCCAAGGACCATCATTGCTCCAGCAAAGTTCTGGGTGTGCCAGCCCACTGTCTCAGCCGAGAGGGGCAGTTCAAGGGCCATGGTGCATTGAAATCTGTTCCCTCCAGAACAGAGTAATTGGTTTTCAATGCATTCCTATGGGAAACCGCTGCTCTACTTACAAAGGTTTTTACTTATGAGCATGTGCTCAGAACGGATAAAATTCGTAAGTAGAGGTTTTAGTGTAGTAGCCCTCAGGCACTTTGGGCCAGAAAAAGTAGACCTTGGCCTGTTCAAAGTTGAACAGCCCTGGAATACAATAGTGAAACTTTTCAAACAGATGTCTCATAAAATCAGGAACTTATTTCTGGTGTGAGCTTTTTGCAAGGTGGTCACGGCTGGCAGCAGGTGGTTCAGAAAATGTCCATTTTATTCAACATCATTTTGTTCTTAAATGCTTCACAGTTGATTCTCGGCAAGAAACATTTCTCACTGTGTGAACTTAAAAGAATGTTGTGCAGCTGTAGAACTGGTGCTGCTAAGGAAAGCTAAAATGTCCATCTAATTAATTATTTTCAAATAAATAGCATCTTTTGAAGCTCAGCTTGGACAGAGGGCCTCACGGAGTATGGTGGTGAATGTGGACAAAGTATGCTTTACTATCTAAATGAATTTAATTACTTGTTAAGCAGCAGTATTGGTTTCTTTCCAGAGCTCTCAGCTTCCTCAGCAGAAGGTGCAATGGATGAGGCAACTTTGTAGAGTGGTACCTTGGATAAAGACTTTAATTCGTTCTCCGAGGTTAGTCATTATCCAAAACATGTCATTATCCAAAACACGGTTTCCCATAGGAATGAATGGGAAAGTGTTTAATCCGTTCCAGAGCCTAGGAAAAACGCACAGACAACTGGTTTTTTGCTCAAAACTCTTTATAAAGTGGACTTTAAAGGTACAGATGCAATGCCACCCAGAATAACTCTTTTTTTACTGATGCATGCTGGAAATTCGTTATCAGAGGCAGTCCATAGGGAAAATTCATGATCCGAGGAAGCTCATAGGAAAATTCGTTATCCGAGGCAGCCCATAGAGGAAATTTTTTATCCGAGGCAGACCTATACTTAGAATTGCAATTCGTTATCCGAGGCAGCCCATAGGGAAAATTCGTTATCAGAGGCAGTCCTATACCTGGAAATTTGCAGTCATTATCCAAAAAAATTTGTTATCCGGGGAAGCCATTATCCGAGGTACAACTGTATAGTACAGTATAGTGGATTTATGAGCTACTCCAATGACATGAGAAAGGAGGGAGTGCCATCTAAGTGTGTTAGATCAAGGCTGTGGCTAGCAGCCATCAGATCAGATCCCATTGGTCTTTCTGAAAGTTAGTTTGTGCTATGGAAATGTTCATACAATATGAGGAACCAGTTCCCTTATGTTGTACAATTCCATCTTGTTCTGCTGTTTCCATTACGGTCCATTCTATGGACAGCTCACTGAGACAGAATTCTGGTTGGGAGTTTATGTCTACACTTGTCTTGTAGGAGAAGAGTCAGCCTGTGTAGTTTTGGGCAAACTACCAACTCCTCAGAGCATCCCCAGAAGGGAATGGTAAATTTATTTATTTTATTTATTTATTGGATTTCTATACCGCCCATCTGGCAGCGAGGTCACTCTGGGCAGTTTACAACAATTAACAAATTCAAACAATTCATACAATAAAACCATAAAATAGTAACACAATAAAATAAAATAAAAATAAAAATAATATTAAAGTGATATAAAACAATGCATTATTATTGGCAGTAAACCACTTTTGATAATGCTATGCCTGGAAAAACCTTGAAAGGATATCATGCATAGTTTTTATTTATTGTTATGGAACACAGAGAAACATAAGAAGACACTCCCAAATTACTACAAAGCTCTGTATTCTGTATTCTGTGATTCCATTGGACTATTTTGTCTTTACAACATAGAAAGCTTGCATGCTGAACTGTTTTAGTTAAGTAACATGTCAAAATTTTAGGCTGTTGTTGTGATCTTAGGTGTGTGTTCTTTAAAATGTACAGGAACCTTTTGATCCACCTTCATCTGAATATAGCCCACCTTTCCATATACTGAAATATATTCCTGCATATAGATTGAACAGAAAAATTGACATTCATATGGACTGGAATATCTTTTAATTTGATACACCCAATCCTTCATGGAAATCTACATATGTTTGGGAGATTGGTACCTTGTGCCTTTTCTACTTGAATGAAATCACAATTGTTGGAAAAGCATGAATGCCTGATACCTGCAATACCGACTCATTTGTACCTTGCATCCAAGTTTGAAAAGCCAAAGTGGTCCCTGTAACAATGGTGGAGAGTTTATGGGAAATCATGTCTGAGAATGCTCTGCCAACTGTCTCCACATCAGGTCAGGGCAGAGGTGCTCACATGTTGTATTTTGCTTAAAAGTTAAAGTTAGGGGACATCCATTTGTGATATTATAAGTAGAGATGGGCACGACCAGAAATTTTTTTCGAGTTGTCGTTTTTCAGGACGGGTCCGTTTCAGCTCATTTCTGTTTTTCGTGATTTTTTTTAAAAATTGTCATTTCGTTGTGTCGTTTGATGTTTGTTGTTACCACCTCGATGTCGTGTGATTTGACGTCCCAGCGAGTGGCGCCCCGCCGGCGCTAGGTGTTTTTGCGCCCTAGGCAGTGGGTGGGGTGGCGGGGGGCCATGGGCGGGCGGTGGCAGCGGCAGGGGGTAGGGGCGGGCGTGCGGGCGTGCGGGTGGCGGGCGCGGGTCCCACAATGACCCAGAGCAGGCGGAAAACACTTTAAACTGACTTGCTGCACAAGACTGCATCGAATAAAGCAATTGCAATTTTTATTGCAAACAAAGTGGGCAGTGCACCCACAGCAGAGCTGCAGGCAGGGTATGAAAGGACCTTAGCTTGCCACCAAGCAAATGAAAATTTTAAAATAAATCCACACCTCCCCTCCCACTCAAACCTCCCCCCCCCCCTTTGAAGCACTATCAGAAAAGAAATCCTAAGAAACTGCAGGAGAATAAAAAAGAATAAACTGTGTTGCTATTCACCACAGCAGACAGAGAATGAAAGGAATTATTATTATTATTTCCTAAAAATTCAATTGAATCAATTCCCTCCCTGCCTGCCTAACTGAAATCTAAAGGCTCCATGAAATCGAAACTAGTCTAGCACAGTAGCCAGCTACACACAGCCCTCTCCCACCCATATCCAAGCCCGGACTGCACGTCTTCTGGGAGGGCCTCGCCTTTTTATGCCCTCTTGCACATCCAGAAGTGTCAGTCAAAACCTGGCCATGCGATTGGTAGAATGGGTCCAAAAATTTGCATGGTCCCATCCCATGGCCAGCCCATCATTGCGCAGGTGTAAAAAAATAAAAATAAAATAAAATAAAATAAAATTAGTAAAATAAAAAACCCAAATGTAAAAATTCAAGCATTTAAAATAGCTAATTTTCGCATGTTTCTGTGGTGCTTTGGTGGTTTTTTGGACCACGATTTCAAAAAAAAGATATTGCGGACGCCATTTTGGATCCCCCCGCACCACATGGCAAATGGAGATGCCGAGGATGCCCCCTCCCAGCCCGGTACCAGCAGCCCAGGACAGGATGGGGGGAAGGCTGGGGACCCCCCCCCAGAAACCACCCCTCTGGTAGGTGCCCTCAGACAGGCATATTTTCGCCTGCTTTTTTGGCCGGGAATCGGTTTTTTTTTAATGTTTAAAACTTTTTTTCTGTGCCACTTGGCATCGTGCGATCACCACGTGATGCCAGGAACGACGACAAATCAGACCCAATTTTTCTTTTTTCGGTTCGAGTTCGAGTTCTGAAAGCTTAATTGTCGTTACCATTTCCGTTACGTAACGGAAACAATATCCGAAAATGGAAACGACAATTTCGCCAAGTCGTGCCCATGTCTATTTATGAGTTTTCTCTCCCACTTCCCCCTGAACATTAAGTGAAAGCAACGTGGAGTGGAATCATTACATGGCCCCAGTATCTAAAGGCTCAACCTTTTCCTATGGGAAGCTACAGCAAATTATATAAATAATTTAACAAATATCTAACCCACTACTATCTGCACTTTTCTTTCTGTCTTTTTTTAGCTATGTTTCTCATTCATGGTAAACTGCATTGGGAACTAGGTTTTATTTAGAAATATTGGCCTAAATCCAGTTGCTAGTCACAACAAGAGCTGACCTGTTGAAACAAAATTGCTAAATGGTGACTTTATTATTAGAGATGGGCACGACTTAGCGGAATTCCCGTTTCCGTTTCCGTTATGCAACGGAAATAGAAATGGGAATTACTCCGCCAGAACTCGAACTCGAACCGACTAAAGAATAATTGGGTCTGATTTGTCGTGGCCGTTCCTGGCATCACGGCGATCCCGCGATGCCAAGCGGCACAGAAAAAAAGTTTTTAAAAGTTAAAAAAAAAAGCCCGATTCCTGGCCCTAAAAGCAGGCGAAAACTGTCTGAGGGCACCTACCAGGCCAGAAGGGTGTTTTATTTGAGGGGGGGTTTACCGCCCCCCTCTCCTTGGCTAGTGCTACTGCTGCGCTGCTGGTACCAGACGGGGGGGCATCGTCTCGTCTGCCTTTGCCATGCGGTGTGCGGGCGGGGGGGATCCAAAATGGCGACCACAATTTTTTTTTGAAATCGTGGTCCAAAAACCCACCAAACCACCACAGAAACATGTGAAAATTAGCTATTTTAAATGCTTGAATTTTTACAGTAGCAGCAGTGGGTTTGTCTTGCCAAAATATGTCTCTGTTTATTTTATTTTATTTTATTTTATTTTATTTACACCTGCGCATTCGCAACGATGGGCTCGCCCATGGGAGTGGACCATGCAAATTTTTGGAGCCATTCCACCAATCACATGGCCAGGTTTTGGAGACTGTACCAGGCTGGGAGGGCGCATCCATTTTCCATGCAGTGCGGGGGGATCTAAAATGGCGACCGCAGTATTTTTTTTAAATTGTGGTCCAAAACCCCACCAAAGCACCACAGAAACATGCAAAAATTAGCTATTTTAAATGCTTGAATTTTTACAGTAGCAGCAGTGGGTTTTTCTTGCAAAAAAAGTCTCTGTTTATTTTATTTTATTTTATTTTATTTTTACAACTGCACATTCGCAATGATGGGCTCGCCCATGGGAGTGGACCATGCAAATTTTCCACCAATCGCATGGCCACTTCGCCAGGTTGACCACAGAGACTTCTGGGATGTGCCAATCAGGCATAAACAGCCCACTAGCCCGAACCCGAACCCGAACCCTAACCCTAACCCATACGCCTTAGCCTAACCCTAGCCCTTGCGCTAACCCATCTTAACCCTAAACCAGATCTGCCTGCATTGCATTACACGCAAGTACATTTCCCCTGGAGCGGGTGCAAAGAGTCTGCCAGTCTGTCACTTGTGGCTCTGGCTGACTCCTGCAGCAGCATTTGTGTGCCATGCAAACCATGCCTGCAAGTGCTGCCTGACTGTGTCTCACTGACTGTTGCAGGGAAGGCACCCCAAAGAGGGGTGCCTCTGCCAGTCTGCTGCATCTGCAATATGCATATCCATAGCATATGGCTATGCATGCCCTTTTGTAGCAGCGCTGGCGGGTGAGGATAGGAGGCACCCACCACAGAGAGGTGCCTCCAGGAGCCCGCTACCCCCCCAAACCCAGTACTAACAACAAATGAAAAATGAAAAACGAAACAACAAATTTTGCGAAATTTCGTGAAAAACGGAAACGAGCCGAAATGGGCTGCCTCCGACACACGACAACTCGAAAACGTCATTTTCCCTAGTTGTGCCCATCTCTATTTATTATATCCTATTGATTCAGTGGGCTGATTCAAGATGGGACTAACAATTTTATTTAGCTCACTACATTTACAATAAGGGTGAATCATGTTTACATGGATTAATGTTTGCTAGCAGTGCCTTCAAGTTTTCTTTATCAGCAACAATATTACTGGATATCATTTCCCAAGAATCCATTGCACTGTTGTGGAAACTCCTAGATTTGATCTATGCTATATCTCCTCAGCTGGGTTTGCCATGTTACCCATAATCTTCTACATTCATACAGTCTAAGAGAAGTGAAACTCCTGCTTTTATATCATCCATACCTTAGGACTCAAAATTGATATATCAGTCACAAAATAAAATACTATCATTCTCATAGAGCAACTGTTGACCAGAGTATAAAACAAACTCTCCTTCTGTGAGTCATTTTATCACACCACGTTTCACATAGCAATGTTTCAATGTGAAATGCAGTTTTTTTTCATGCTGTGCTTCTGAGTAGAAAAAAGACAGTCCGTGTATGATAAATTGTAAGGGTACAGGGAGCAGCCTTGCAAATAATGGAGTCTGGAGCCATTATACTTGGTGAAATAATTTAGGACACAAATGTGCTTGTTAACATTTTAGAACTAAATACTATTTAAATGGCTGTGGGTCAAAAATCATCTTAGACCTCTATCAGATTGCTTAACCGGATCCCATCTTTTAAAATTCAACCACATAATGACCAGTAGAATGGGCAATGAAAAATATTTCGCAGCCTATGTGTTTAGAAAAATGATAACCCCACTCTTCCATCACTCATTTATTTATTTGCAAGAAAATAAATAAATAAATAAATAAATAAATAAATAAATAAATAAATAAATAAATAAATAAATATCTTAAAAACTATATTTTAAAATTAAGTGTAATGCAATGCTTTAATTAAATCAAGGAGGTGTAATGCTGCTGTGTAGTCAGCCAAAAGGTCAAATGGAGGAGGGGGGTGGAAGGTTAAAAGGGATGTGTCTTGCCAAGAGAACAACCAAGTTTGTGAGGGTGGATTGCTTGCTTTTATGAACATTTGGAGAGAGCTGTCCAGAAGGTCTACTTTTCCTGTTTTCTCTCCCTTCACCGCCCCACATTCCTTACCCATGTGTCTCCTTTCTTGTCAGGTGAGAGTCTGAGACCTTCAGTCCTCTTCTTCAGGCAGAGGTATTAGAATATCTGGAGGACTGGAATAGAAATGAAAAGTCCCAAAAGGAATCCAGCCAAATGCTGTGTCCATTGTTCTTGAAGTATTGGCAAAACAAAATGTAAATGTGGTCTAAAATGAAAAAAAGTCAATGTATCCATTTGCAGCCTCTCTCCTCTCTATATAGACAAAAAGCATGGCTATGCCTCCCCATGGGTGCATTCTGAAGGAAGGGCACCTAGAGAAGAGTAGAATGGCAACTATTTCATGCTCCTTATAGCCAAAAAGCCCACAAATGTGTTGTTGAATGCCCACCACCCAGGCATCTATTCTAGCATGAAGTGTGAGCTTGCTATCTCTAAATTGAGGTAAATGCCTGGTTTCTTCTTAGAAAAAGAGAGATTCTTGGAAGTTATGGACAAATGACTCTTTTGTGCTTCTTGAACCATGAGATATATCTTCCGTGCTTTCGCCACATCTCCCAAATGAGGAAATGAATATCATCAAAGAGACTCCAAAAAGGTACCTGAGGCTTCATTCACACAGCCATACTGAAGCACTCATACTCTAGAAACAGAACTATGGAAGCATCTCCATATATAAGATGTTTCCACAAGGCACTTTTCCATACAGCTCTTGATATTTGTAACATGACATTGCATGGTAAGATTCCACATTGAGATTACATTGTGAGGTTGAATCTGCTTTTAGTACACATTGCATAGTTGAATGAGGACTCAGAGAGTTGGCTGGATAGCTCATAAGAGTTATGTATCTGCCTGGAGAGCCAGACATCGGGAGCTTAGTTCACAAGTGTACACTGCAGAGGAGCCAGCCTGTATGGTCAAGCTGCATGGTCCCAGGATGGCCCCTGAAGAAGGGCATGGTAAACCACTTCTGTGCACTCTCTTTTGACTTCTCAGAAAACCTTGAGAATGGTTGTCATCAGTCAGAAATGACTTGATAGCTCACAACACTATTATTATTTAGTATAGCTCAGTTGAGAGCTCAGGCAACCTGGATGGTTCCATGTCTTTAGTACTTAGCTGTCAGCATCATGTGTCTCCTGACACAGAAAAAAGGAACAGTAACCCACTTGTGAGTAGTCTATAACTAGGAAGCCCTGGAAAGAGTTGCTGTAAAACAGAGAGAGAGAGAGAGAGAGAGAGAGAGAGAGAGAGAGAGAGAGAGAGAGAGAGAGAGAGAGAATCAGCTTGACAACATGCAAATATTGTAACACAGATTTTGCAAAGCTTTTTAAGGGTTGCTGGAATTTCCCCTTACTTTCCTAAAAAGTATTTCAGAGTGGTGCATGAGTTGTGTTTGTTAGTCTCCATTTTAGTTACATAATGAATTATTAAATACAAAGCTAGACTAGGTGGTGATACCTTTAGGCTATTAGTAAAATAACAAAAAGTTGCTAATATTTCTAGGGCAACACCCTCTTCCTCAGATCTGTACCAAAAGTTCAAGCATGTCAAAAGATGGAATTGCCAGGAATTAGTAATCTTAGATGTAAAGTTCTTGGCAATATGGTAGTTTCTTAGTTGTGGCCCAGAGCAAAAATGTTGTGAAGCTGCATCTGAAGTAACCGGTTGTGTTTATAGCGGATTAGAAAAATCCACTCAGATACCAAGAAAGACCCCTATCCCATATGAACCAAGAAGGAGGCAAATAGACCATCAATGGGAGCACGACAAGACTGTAATTACTAGGTAATACCTATCCTTTTTTATTTGATCCAATTTTTAATTTTTTTTCTAAATTTGATCCCAGGTCCCAAATGAGATGCATGAGTCTTCTGCACCAACCCTCCCCCTTCTCTGGCCAAGCAGGGGCTATTAGCCTCAAAGTGCCACACGGAGAGGGGTGTGATTGTGTCTACATGATCAATGTTTCACTGTTTGAAGGACGGGGGCTATAAATACAACCGTTACTTCAGATGCAGCTTCACAACATATTCGCTTCGGACCTCAACAAAGAAACTTCCTGGCATTTACAGGTACAGTGGTACCTCGGATAACAACTTTAATTCGTTCTCCAAAGTTAGTCGTTATCTAAAACACATTGTTATCTGAAACGCGGTTTCCCATAGGAATGAATGGGAAACTGATTAATCTGTTCCGGAGCCTAGGAAAAAGACACAGACACCTGGTTTTTTGCTCAAAACTTTTTATAAAAGGCACTTTAAAGCTACAGATACTGTACCAAGAGGTTATCTATCAGAACGAACATTCCCAACAACATTTCAAGCATTCCAAATAGCAAAAATATTTTTTCCATACCTGGTACAGTAGTGCACAGCAGCAGTAAACTTCAGTGTCATTTTTGCACTTTTCTTTAGGCATGTGCTTTGGCAGCTCAAACCTAAGGGGCTGCACCCAACACACCTTTTTAGACATTGCAGAAATTGCGAATCATTATCCGAGGCAGCCCCATAGGAAACAGTCGTAATCAGAGGCAGTCCTATACTGGGAAATTTGCAGTCGTTATCCAAAAAAATCGTTATCCGGGGCAGTCGTTCTCTGAGGTACCACTGTATTTTCATCTTGCCAAGAACTTTAGATCTAAAAACTAACTCCTGGCAACTCCATCTTTTGCCATGCTTGAACTTTTTGGTACAGCTCCGAGGAAGAGAGTGTTGCCCTCAAATATTAGCAACATTTTGTTATTTTATTAGTAGCCTAAAGGTATCATCTAGTCTAGTTTTGTATTTGTTTTTTATGATGGCTACACAGCTCCCTAACTTGTTTTGCTTCAATAATGATTTATGAAACCATCAAAGTTCTGTGAAAAATGTGAACATCTAATATTTTAATGCAGATGGGCACAAACCTTGGTTTGGAGGTTTGTGCTGGTTTGTCAGCCCAGCACCGTGGGTACTGTACTTTCTCTTCCCTAACCCTTCCCCACACACCAGCTGGTGCACAGAGCTTTCCTTCCTCTTTGTGAAATCATCCAGTCATGACAGGGGTGCATGGTTCCCTCCTCTGACAGCTGCCCACTATAAGTGAACTGCTAGTGGTAGGTTCCTACAAGTGGTAAGGCTGAATTGGACTGATCCTAGAGGAGCAGAGGATGGTCATGGATTCTGTAGAACAGTCATTCTCAGTGGGGAGGGGAGAGGTTATGACTCCCTGGGGCTTCCTGGCATAATTGAAAAGGCCACTTATCGGAAACAGTTCTTCACATGCCACCTTATAGGGTTTGTTATTTGACTTATACAATCCTAATTCAGCCTATACTTATTTTGTTTTGTGCAATGAATGAATGAATGAATGAATGAATGAATGAATGAATGAATGAATGATGAGAGAGGGGGTTGGGAATGCCTACACTAGAACCCTTTGTCTCCTCATTGTCCTGGCAATCCAGGACTGGAGTCCTAAACCTGGGATAATTCATTCTCTACATTTTAGTTTAACTGGGATGGAGAATATAAAGATTTTTTAAAAACCTGTGTGTATGGGGGGGGGAACCTACCCTTTGGATACTTGGCATGGCAACACAAGCATCAATGGCTCCATCAAGTATTTTCCACACCTTTCCTTGTAGTTAAGATGGGTTTGTCTTTGGTTTAACTCATGCTGTTACTGTGGGCCCTGCTGAGGAAAGGTAGATTATAAATTTTTCAGATAACAATTAGAGCACTTTTCTAGCAACTTCATAACTGCCACACCCCCTATTCCAGATATACTGTAGACAGCTTACCTTAAGGTCCAGAAAACTGAAACACTAATGTGGTTTATTTATGAGTTCAGTACTTAAAATCAAGTACCCCAGTATGCAGCTTTAATGGGGAAGGATGAAATACATAGCCACCCAGCATCCATTGTATTATTAGGGTAGTGACTAAATTGAAAGTGGGACACCTTTATATTAGAATACAATGCAACCATATGGTAAAATTCTGAATATCATATTACAGTTCAGGAACAGATTTGGCAGAGTGGTTTGGAATGACATTTACTCCCAACTACTTCCAATGCTGAGGACTGATTTATTGCACACACACTCCATCTGACATAAGGTAATAAAGTCTGATGTATTAATCATGTAATTTAATATTTATGGTATTTGCTAAAGACAACCATGATTAAAATTGTTGACATTTTAATAATGATACCCTAGAAGTAACTAAAAGACTTGCTATTATTAGACTTCATACTGGAGCAATTGGTCTCCCACATAAACGATCTAATACAAAGTGATATGTTCTCGTATTCTTCATGCTTGCCCAGAATAACTAATGTGAAAGGCATTCACTTTTCTGAGTAATTTCCTATCCTGATCCAAATGAAAACTTTTATGTAAAATAAAATACAACAGACATCACAGCTTCAGAATATGGACACAAAATCGAATTGCAGATGTTTTATTTTAATATGTATTTATTTATCTATCTAACTCTGCCAATCTAGTAAGCCACTACTCTGGAAGCTAATAGCAGAATATGCTCATAAAATAAAAACAACAGAAGAAAAAGACACCCCTAAACCCACAAGCACCACAACCATACAAAGTCAAATCACAAGATCAAATAAAATAAAATAAAATAAAATAAAATAAAAAAGATGGAAATGGCAATAACATCAGATTAGGGATGGACAATCAGGAGCTGTGCAGGAATAGGCATCACTCCCACCTCCCTGTCTGATTGGCCAGCACCACAGAGAAGCAAAGATGATGTTGCAGCCTGCTTCCTTGTTGGAGCTCAGCTCCGTGAGGGTGCAGACCAAGGTAAGCAATTGGCAGCTTGTGTGTTGGAGGCTTCCAAACACCACCTGGGCTCTCGGTTCTGAAACAATTTGCCCATCCTTGCATCAGATTAAACAGCAAAAATAAAAAAAAAATCAGATGGGGAGAAGTCTCAAAGGGCTGACTGAAATGCCATGTTTTAATTTGCCTTCTGAACGCTAGGAGGGTGTGGGCCCCGAGACTCCTCTACTGATCGAGAATTCCACAGCAAGGGACACTTCTGAGAAGGCCTGGTTTCTAATTGTGGACTTCTATGCATCCCTTGGGGTGGCTACCTGCAACATCAAGGATTGGAAGGTAGAGGTGGGAAGGGTGTTAGAGCTAAAGGAGAAGCTGTCTGCCAGGTAGCAAGGTCACAAACATTCAGGGCTTTGCATGCCAACAGCTAACTATTTAAATCTGTCCCAGAACATGTGTACGAGAACATGTTTCCCAGGATAAGGGAAACATGATCATATTCTTGATACAACCCTGATTGCTGCATTTTGTACCTGCTGCACCTTCTGACTGACCTTCAAACATTGCCCCAAGTAGAGAGCATTGTCATAGTATATAAGTCTACTATGCGTGAACCAATCTTATTAGGGACTTTCTGTTGAGATGGGGTGGAAGTACTGTATACAATTTGCCTCAGCTGAAAAAAAGGCAGACTGGGTCATGACTGAGATCTAATTTTCCACTGAGAGGGCCTCATTCAGAAGCACACTCAAATTAAGAGTCTGTTCCTTCAAAGGAAGTGTGACCCCATTCAGACCAGATAGGTGCCCCCATAACTGATAATGTTTCCATCCTAACAGGGTCTCCATCTTATCAGGATTCACTTCTGCCTGTTGGAACTTATCCAGTCCATTTCCAAGGGCAGGCAGTGCTCCATAGCCTGAACAACTTTCCTTGTCTAGGAATAAAAAGTAAGAGTTACATGTTACCAGTGTACTGATAACACACTCCAAATCTCCCCAGTGGCTTCATATACATGTTGAACAGCAGTGGAGAGATGATCAACCTCTGTAGGATACTACACTTTAGGAAAATAAACAGGGAACTAAACAGCACCCCCAAGCTGGACCCTTTGGTATCAGCTGTCAATAAAGACTATGCAATGCCATACCCCCCCATCTTCAAACTTGACAGCCAGCCCAGGAGGATACTGTGGATGATGCTATCAGACTGCTGAAAAATCCAGGAAAACCAACAAGGTCATGTTTTGTAAAACCAGTAAAAATACATTGGTTCAACAGTGATGAAAAGTTCTGTATTCTTGGGATCAATTAACTTTGAAATTGGACCTTAGATAATTATCAGATAGGCACAGATATAGCAGACAGCTTTTTCTTGTAGCTGTTGTGAGTTTTTCGAGCTGTTTGGTCGTGTTCTGAAGTTTCCCGACAAACAGCCCAAAAAACTCACAATAGCTATCAGATCCCAGCTGTGAATACAGTCTTCAGTCTTCTCTTGCTTTGTGCCAAATTTGGGGAAGATTGGGCAAATCGTTTTCAATTTATGAATTAAAAAATCTATTTTACCCCATACAGATATAGACCTCCTCTGTATCTGCAGATTTAAAACAGATCAAATACAACAAAAAGACCAAACATGCTTACCTTCACAGAAAATGATTAGTCCCAGCCTGGTTTGTTTGTTTGTTTGTTTGTTTGTTTTAATTTAGAAGGTATCCAGGCATTGGCAGCTAATACTGAATTTTTAAAAAAGCCATTAGGGGAGTTGGGGGGGTCTGAGCTTCTGACTTTTCTATGCCATCAAATATTCTGAATAGAGATGGGCATGAAATGAAAAAAATCATTCTGTTATTCGTTATTCATTTTGTTAGTAACGAAACAAATAACGAAAATTGTGATGAAATTGGAACGAACTGAACAGAACCACAAAAATTAGGTTTGTTACATTTAGTTTTCGTTAATGGCAACGCACAATGAAATGAGCTGTTTTTAAATGTTAAAAAATGTCCTGAATATCCGTAGAAACCCAGCGATAATTATTTATTCTGCCTAATAATACCTACCATGGGAGTTGGGGTCCTTAAAACATGTATTTATGTCTTTTCTCAGATCACTGTATTTTTTTCTTTTAAGGGGAGTTAGGGCACATCGACCCAAAATGGCTCCCAGATGCCTAATATTGATTTCTTGGGTATTAAAATGTCCTAGACATCCATAAAAATGCAGCGATAATTATTTGAAATTATTACCTACCAGAGGGTTGGGGTCCTTAAAATATTTGTTTTTGACTTTCTCCCATTGCAATGTATTTTTTCTTTTCCCTTTAAGAATGACACAAAATGGATCCCAGTCACAAGATGGATGCAAGCCATATGATGGGATTGTGTAAATTCTTGGACAATTTCAACCAATAGCATGCACAGGTTGCAGACTGGGTAGGTGTGGCAGCCACAGAGGGCATAAGAAGCTCTGGCAGCCCCCATCTTCCTTGCAGTCTGCGGTGGGAGTTAGGGTGGGATTGCTGTCTCTGTGACTTGTTACTTTAGGCCAGCCAGGCAGGTGTGTGTGTCTGTGTTCCTGCTGGCTGCAGCCTGGCTCTTAGGGGAGAGAAAGAAGAGATTTCTCTTGCAGCCTCCCTGTGTGCGTGCCTCTCAGTGAGTACCCTCCCCTGCCCTGCAGTGCAGTCACTCCGCCGCTGCCTTTGCAGCCTCCCTGCATACCTAGCCTATACTGTGTCTCTGCCAGCATCATTTTTAGGGTTTTATGGGGCGTTGGGGGACGCCTACGCACAGAAATGCTTTAAATCGTGAAAAAAGCAGGTAAAAATGAAAATGAAAAAATGAAAAAATGAAACAACTTTTTTTCAAAAATTTTGCGAAAAATGAAAATGAACCAAAACAGGACCCACAACAAAAAATGAAAAACCAAAATGTCATTTTTCGATTTGTGCCCATCTCTAATTCTGAAAATAAACAATTATTACCGTTCTCTGAAATTCTGTGTCCATAAGGTAAGCAATATATAGTCTAATTTAAACTGGAACCCTTTCCAATTTCTTATTTTCACCAAGTTCAAAAACTAGAACATTTGATTCCTTAGGATTCTGTCCATAGTCCACCCACCCATAAAAAGGAACCTCTTGAATGAAGAATGGAAGACTATTTAAGCTGCTTTGAATTAAATTTATACCAGCCATCACATTTTATTGGTATCTATGCAAAGGGCAACATTACCATGCTTTGCCCCTTTCACAGGCTATTGGCAAGCATCACTTTTAACTTTTCTCTTCCACTGCCACCAACTAGTTTCTCTAGTAAATTAAAGCCTTCAGAATGATTTTAAATTGAGTAAAGATAAAATAAGTTTATTCATTACAAAATAGAATCAAACTCATATAGGGTAAAGTATATAGGTACAAACAAAAGGAAGAATATAGCTAAATCACACTAAAGTTATGATACAGACTACACTGATCATTTGCACACCCAGTTCTTACGTTTTCAGACACTCATCACTTAGTCTTCCTCAGAGAAGTTCTAAATCCTATATCTTCTCTCTCTACTTGTCTCACAGTCAGACTCTATCTATCTTTTCTCAGTGAGTGTAGATCTCTTTTCTCAGTGAGTGTCAGTCCCTATCTGTCCCTATCTGAACTTTAAATCTCCCCAGGCTCTCCCCTTGGTCAACAACCAACCAAACAGGCACTTCTCATGAATTATTCATCACCAAAGGGCAAACGCCACACAAAGATCCAAAACACACTGCATATGAGCACTCAGAATTGAGTCCTTATCATTTTCATAATGATGGCTCACTGTGTCTTATGTCTAATTCCTCATACAATTTTTTCATCATGAAAATGGATTAATGTGACATCTCTTCCATCTTCTTACAATATTTGTTACAGGAATGAGAGGCTCTTCTCTGAATGTTAATTTCCCTTGTTCTATATTATGTATAATCTGAACTTTTCAACTGGCTCTCTTCTAATTATCTGTCCACTTTCTTGTGACTACTGCTCCATTAAAGTCAATAGGACTTTTGCTGTTGGTTTTGGAACCCTAGCTGTTCCAAATTGAAATGATTAATTAGATCAAGCATTTGAAGAAATAGAAGCATGCACTCATTTGAATCAAAGCAAGCTCCAGGACTAATGAAATAATGCACAACAATTAAAAATATGCTTCTGGTACATAAGAAGTTTGAGAATCATTCTTTCACTCCATATAACCCATTTTATTTACAAGTGGAGGATAATGAGGGAAATCTAGTGATTTGGCTAAGGCCATCCAGATGAGCTTATGATTGAAATGGAATTTGACTGTAGGTTTGATTCTGATAGCAAACTCGCAATACAATATCTTTTATATCAGGGCTGTCTCACTTTGAACAGCCCACACTCTACTTTAAATTGTCCATGGTCTACTTTCAGAAGTGTGTGCACCCCTCTCCAATGCTCTGGATTAGGAGGGTGGAGACTACTGGAGGCAGAGGAAGGGAGAAGAGTGCTTTCTATTTGGGGAGTGGGAGAAGGGGCAAGCCCCCATCTTTCTCTCCCACCCATCAAGGAAAGTGGCCTTCCCTTTCCCCTAGCCATCCTCAGGTGATCCCATAGACCTGGGGTGATCTCCCCAGTTCAATCCCCTCCCTTAATAGAAGCCCTTGGGAGGAGGGTGGCAGTGAGCCCCCGTCACCCCACTTCCCTAGACCCACCAGTCTTCGCAGAGAGGGGCCCTTACTATTGTGAGTGGATGGCAGCAGTGGCAGAGGAGGGGAGGCAGCGGTGGGGTTCCCAGTGTGGGATGCAGCATGAGAGGGGTGGCGGAGGGGAGAGGAGGGGCAACAGCCTCCTTCTTCCCCCTCCGCTTCCCCTGGGCAGAGACTCAGGCTGTAACTCCATGGTGGTCAGGTCAGGAGGAGGGCAGCGGGAGCAGCAGACCCACCAGGACGCTCTGCACCCGCCACCCCAAGCACCCACCATCCCTACCTCCACCACTCTAGCTGGATGCCTGGCATCCCTTGTCCGCCTCCACCCTCTTTCGCTCAGCTGGTTGGCCCCCTCCTCCTCTTGCCAAAGCTGCTGTCGCTGGTGGAGGCTGTGCACCTCACCGGTGCTCCAGAGCAGCCGAGTGAGGGGGTGGCAAAAAAATTCCGCTGCACATGCTGAGGCTGCTGGAGGATCTCACAGGCCACTTCAAACAGCCCCATGGACTACCGGTCACTCACGGTCAACGCATTGTGCAGGCCTGTTCTATATATTCTGGCCATACTCTTCTGTTTAAGATCCCAACTTCCATCTCAAAGCAAGTAGATGTGACCCAAAAGTTTTGCTTTGATTCAAATAAGGCATTTCCCCCCACCATCCTTTGGTCTTTGAACTAACAGAAGATTTTTCTAGTATTGTATTAAACTTGTGAATGTTTAAGCTTGTACAACCGATTCAATTTCCCATCTTTTGCCTCCCTCCCTTCCCTATACATCTGAAACTGGGATTTTCGGGTAAAGATCAAAGTAAAAATGTTGACACATAATGTTTAAATAAAAATGCTTGTACAAGTATCTGTTAGGCAAAATTTTACTTCATGCCTAACTTTTCAATCAGCTTCATAGGCAAGCTCCATGTAGAGAGAGAAAACCCCCACAAATCTCTCCCTATTCATACACTTACACAAATATCTCATATTGCCTTTGTTTATGCATGAAAAGAAGCTGGACATATCTTCTGCAGTTTAACTGCAGGTCATCTTAAGGGCAGTTTTAGGAACCCTGTGGTCCATGCAGGCCTCCCAAGGGGGGGAAGAACAAGACCTGTTTGATCCAGAACCTGCTGTGAAGCTACCACTTGGATATCATGCCCCCACCACCACTTTGCAAAATTTCAGCCAGATTGTGAGTAGAATAAACATCGAAGAAAAACAAGACTGTCCGCTGGCTATGAGGAGAAGTGGCATCATAAATCATTGAGCAATTGTGTCATATGATACTGTAGCAGAGTGGCAGCTTCTGTGGGGCAGCCGTCAGAATGGAGTGGCTGTTAAGAGTTCAAGGCTACCTCCTAATAAAGGGCAACGTTTTGTGATTAGATTCAGAAGGTTTCAGCCTAGGACAGTGATGGCGAACCTTTGGCACTCCAGGTGTTTTGGACCACTACTCCCAGAAATCCAAGCCTTTATTGCCAACCACAAAGGACTGTGGGAGTTGTAGTCCAAAACATCTGGAGTGCCAAAGGTTCGCCACCACTGGCCTAGGATGTAAGGCATCCTAGGCTGAAAATCAGTCACCAAACAAGATGGTTTTGTAAAAGACCAACTGGAAAGCAGTACATCTTCACAGAGATCCACAGAGACGTTAGCTAGATTTTCCCCTGGATGCCAAAAACTTTATAGGATTACTTGGCTCTGTAACTGGGAGAAAAGGATCAAGGCACTGAAATAGACTTCTTTTTCTTCAAAAAGAGAAGGACTATTGGAAACCAGACCTGTTTGCTCTCTTGGACACTGAATACCACCCTGCTAACAAAATAGAAGCATTGCACAAGAATCCCACATTTTGGGCAAAAATATGATAGACTGGTTCAGACTTAGGGCATTTTTACACGACCCCTAAGATCCGCTGGCCACTTAAATTCGGACCAGAGATCTTTGGGGTTCATCGCTCTTCCTGTGTTCCCACCCCCTCTGCACTTCCTTGCTCCTGTCTCCGTGAGGGAGGGAGAAAAAAAGGGAGAAAAAAACGCAGGCTCACCTCCATCTGCCGGTGGAAGCCGCCCCGAGCCCCGTCGTCGTCATGATTCCTATCTCTTAAAGGGGCGGCGGGGACAAAAAAACAAACACAAGGCGAGGAGAGCCCGGCACTCACTACTTTACATCCGCATCAGAAATTTTTCAGCTCCGGAGACCAGGTACTTGAAAAGTGCACTGGGACGCGCTTAGGTGGGTGTGGTCACACTTAATTTTTTGTAAACTCTGGAGCTGGTGGGGAAACAATTTTAAGCTCCGGATCTGGGAGCCATTTGCCGCGGATTTTAGGGGTCGTGTGAAAAGGCCCTTAGTTGTGGGCTGTAAATTGTCTGTTCCAACAGAGTCAGTCATTGTCACCAGATACATTCCTGAGGAAAATATATGTGCTATGTTGCTCTTCCCATAATCTAAATCCAGTTCTGCCTTTCCTGAGTTATGGCAACAATACGTGTTCTTCCATTGCTGATTGTGGCTTAGGCATCTGGTTGAGAGCATGACTATTCCTCTTTATTATTATTATTATTATTATTATTATTATTATTATTATTATTATTATTATTATTATTATTATTATTATTATTATTATTATTATTATTATTAAAGCACTAATAATTCAAAAACACTTGCAGTTGGCCCATGATGCTCTTCAGTCTTTTAACCTGTGCAATGTTACTGTTGCAAGCACACAACATCTTTCCAACAGAGGCCTTCTGTATGCATAGATCAATTCGATCAGAGAGAGTTCTGATTATTACTGGGGTAGGGGGAGGGAAGAAAGAAAGTGAAAGATAGAGCAGATCTTCTGAGAGTATATTTAAAAATTACTGGAAGCACCCATAACAAATTGGAAGTCCTTGTGCCATATGTGTGTACATGTGTGTAATGACTTAAGGAGAATTTGTGTGGCAGGGGTGCATGCATCTGCCGGTATTAATAAATTCTCATAACAATGACAGAATCAAAAGCATCTTGCCTGTATGCATCGAGTCTTCCAATTTTTGCAAAATCCACACCCTTGATATTGACATGCTACTCAGAATTTATTTTTAGAAATCAGAATTGATATTCAGTGTTTCAGTTGGGCTTTGTATGCATTTTTAAAGGAAATTACTAGTTGCCCACAATCCCCAGTCCCCCAGGGAGGGGGTTAAAGAAACAGGCACCAAGTCCTAACACCATGCATTTCATTGAATACTGCAGCACATGGAAATGAGTACTGGAGATTGGTATATGGTATTGATTAGTTCATGCTGCCTCCCCCTCTCATTTTGATTATGGATACAGATTAGAGATGGGCATGAACTTTTTAAAACAGTGTTTCATTTTGTTTCATTCTTATCCGTTTCTTTAGTAGCATTACAATGACAGTAATACAGTAGGACCCCCGTAGCCACTGATTCATTATCCACTGAGGAAAAAAAATTAAATCATTCAGCAACCACAAAGCAAGCTATTGTCACAAACAGCAGCTGTAAAGTAAGTTACTGTCACAAATAGCATCTGTAAAGCAAGCTACTGTCATAAACAGCAGCCATAAAGCAACCTACTGTCAGAAAACAGCAGTTTGGAGGTGGGTGGGCAGGCGTTCTCTCTTATTCACGGTTTTCATTATCCACGGGAATGCCTGGAACCAATCCCCAGTGGATACCAGGGTTCTACTGTACTAGTAAAGTTACCAAACAAAGAATGAAGTAATTGATTCTCCACCGGTTAAACCAGGATGTGTAATTGCTTCCTCTATGCCACCTTTCCTTGCCATCCAGTCCAACCAAAACCTCTATTTAAAAAAAATGTTTAAAATTACTGCTGGGGGGGACCCACTTTGGGGCTTAATAACTCGCCCCCACGAACCTCAAATTGCTCCAAATTGGAAAGCATCCAGGGAAGAGTCCAAGGAAGCTCCCCCAGTTTGGATTCCAAACTGAAAAAAGCAGTTTGGTTCAGACCAGACTGAAATGGTTTCTTTTGTTTCATTTTGTAACAAAGTAATTCGAGCACAAAAAAACTGACTGATGACGCCACCAACGGCAGCAATCAAGATAATGTATAAAATACCTTCTTCTGTTCCCATCATCCTGTTTTTGTTTTGGTTTGGTTTTTGAGAAACAGCCCTGATAATTGTTTTGTATTTGAATGGGAAGTAGTTAATGGATAAAAATAAGGAGACCATGGCAGAGAGCACAAGAGCATATCCATAGATAATCTTGACTGCTGTCATTGGTGTTCTCAACATACAGACTTTGTTATGACTTTGTTAGGTAAAGATATCAATGTGGGCAACATATTATGCAGCAATCTCAGGCCATTTCTTGACGTTTGAGTGATGAGTATAGAAGTACAGCATCCCACATTAGTAAACAGAAGTATGTTTTTTGAAGAAAATCCAGTACTAAAGAGAAATCTGCTTTGACCAGTCAACTTAAGCTCCACAATGGAAAAAATATATAGTAGAAAGAACATTTGTGCACTTAGACAGCAACAATGCAGGTTCTGTGTATCCAAATGTAGCAGAAAACAATGGTTTCCTAGGCCCACCCAAGGTTTGCCTCTTTGAGAAAGTACCTGATGCTATGGATGTTCTACAACAGGGGTCCTCAAAGTTTTCAAACAGTGGGCCGGTCCACCACCATCCAGACACCACTGGGGGCCGGACCACAGTCCAAAAGCAGCTGCGGAGGCTGGCTTGCTCACAAAAAAAAGGGGGTAGGTGGGGTTGCAATTGGTCCCAGGGGCCGGATTCAGGACCTTGGGGGGCCGCTTCCGGCCACGGGGCCTTAGGTTGAGGACCCCTGTTCTACAACATACACAATGCTATTGCCATTTTATAATTCTCACAATATAGAGAGAGTGAGAAAGCAACAGAAGCATAACAGTGCAGGCTTATTTTCATGTTTCTAATATAAGACCAAAATTGGGGGAAATTGCTCCTAAAGAGAGGTCATTTCAACCACATTCCCAATATGAGTCAATTTGTTTACAGATGTGTTATGTGTCAATGAAAAAGTGCATAGTGTGCTTTGAAGGCTGTGTGTCCATCTCACGTCAGACCCATGCATGACCTGTGCAATCAAAGGTGATTAAGGGAATCCCCCTTGGTATCCTGAATGCCTGATTTATGGTCATTGAAGGTCCTTCATTCTCTCTTACTCTTTGAAGGCATTTCTTCAGCTATTCACATCCTGCTTCAGGTTATATCCCACTGAGATAACCACATGTACGATTGTGTTTAAAGGCTTTTTGGTCTTTATAAGAATTTTCTTTCTAGAGTTCCAGCACCATACAAGCAATAATATATCTGTGTGGGCCATCTTTACAAAATTCCTTCAGTCATACAAAGTCATTAGAAAGGTAGGGCTTTTTTTTAGTTAACAAGTCTTCTTAATTAAACTGATTTGATAGAGATCACGAAGAAAAAGACTACATTGATTATTACTGTTTCTAGAGCATGTAATGTCTGTTGTATCTATTGACAAAATATCATGCTTATTTCTTGAACACTGTTATTCTTGGACATTGTTCAGAGCTGTATTTAGCTTTTCTTTAAGTTTGTAAGTTAGGCAGTCAATGGCCAAAATCTGTTTGCTTGCCATAACAGATCGCACTATAGAACAATACATGAATTCAAAGAAGTCTATTTAATTCTGTTATTGTTGGATTTCATTATATTTTCTTGAGTTTTAATACTGTAAGACCCTTTGGGATTTCAAAAGAAAGTATAAAATGTCTTACATAAATAAAATGAGTAACGCTGAAGTTGCAAGCAGCAAATAAAACAGCTGGGTTCTAATGGAACACACCAGAAAATGGAAATGCACAGGAGTGATGGGTGGGGGGAGAAAAACAGCTGAAGTAAGTTGCATGAAGAGTAGTTCATTTTAATCAATGAGAATATGGTGAGTCAACCTCTCTCTAAGTTCCACTGACAATTGAAGAAATCCAGGTGTCTTTTTGGATACTCATACTTCCTGCAGACTGTCTTTTTGGAGTGTCTAAAGCTAGTACTGTCATCACTTGTTCATAAATTTTCCTCATATAATTTATAAAATGTTGGCAGCAATCAGTTTAATACAATTCTTTAAAGACCACAGAACAGTTTTTAAAACCATCATAGACTCATAGAATCACAGAATAATGAAGTAGGAAGTTGCCTAGTATAAGGCCATCAAGTCTGAAATTATCTTTCATAAATAATCTGTAGATATAGGATAATGTTCTTCATTTCTTGTTAGCAGAAGAAACAGTAGGACATTCATCTTCTTCCTCCAGAAATAAAAGGTAAAATCCAATCACAACAATCCACTAATGCAGGCCTGCCCAAAGTCCGGCCTGGGGGCCAAATCTGGCCCGTCAGGCCATTCTGAGTGGCCTGTGGCTGGCTGGCCCACCCCTCCCTCCCTCTCCTTCACCCCATGTTTTTTTAAACAGGCTCCCTGTGCTTCCTTTGGTCCCCACCTTCCTTCCTGCGGGTGGGGTTGCAAGGGGTCAGTGGGTGGGGCTTCCAGTCGGAGAGCAGCCGGCCCCTGACACATTCTCAGCCACCAAATCTGGCCCTCCTTACAAAAAATTTGGGCACCCCTGCACTAATGGAATGGCATTCATTATTTGAAAGCCCCGCACTCTGCACTGGAGAGGTGGGATTTGGGGTGCAATGACAAGAAGAATGTCTGATGGGGACAGGAAAATTCCTCTGTAATGGCAGAGATCTATACACATTGTGCTGAGTAGAGATGGGCACGACTTAGCGGTATTCCCGTTTCCGTTTCCATTACTCGTATCCGTTACTCTACGGTAACGGGAATTACTCCACCAGAATTCGAGCTTGAACCGATGAACGAACAATTTGGTCTGATTTGTCGTGCTCGTTACTTGCATCGCAGCGATCACGCAATGCCAAGCGGCACAGAAAAAAAGTTTTTAAAAGTTAAAAAAAAAAATGATTCCCGGCCCTAAAAGTAGGTGAAAACTGTCTGAGGGCACCTACCAGGCCAGAAGGGTGTTTTATTTGGGGGGGGGGTTCCCCGCCCCCTCTCCTTGGCTATTGCTACTGCTGCGCTGCTGGTACCAGGCTGGGAGGGTGCATCCATTTGCCATGCAGTGCAGGGGATCCAAAATGGCGATCACAATATTTTTTTTGAAATCGTTGCCCAAAACCCCACCAAAGCACCACAGAAACATGCAAAAATTAGCTATTTTAAATGCTTGAATTTTTACAGTAGCAGCAGTGGGTTTTTCTTGCAAAAAAAAGTCTCTGTTGATTTTATTTTATTTTATTTTATTTTATTTTATTTTATTTTATTTTATTACACCTGCACATTTGCAATGATGGGCTCACCCATGGGAGTGGACCATGCAAATTTTCCACCAATCGCATGGCCACTTGGCCAGGTTGACCACAGAGACTTCTGGGATGTGCCAATCGGGCATAAACAGCCCACTAATCGTAGCCCAAACCCGAACCCTAATCCTAATCCTAACCCATACGCCAGTACACTGTCCTTCTAAGTGGGTCAGAGAGGCACCCAGAGGTGCACCCCAATACTCACCCTAACCTCACCCGTAACTAGCCTAACCCTAGCCCTTGCTCTAACCCGTCTTAACCCTAAGCCAGATCTACTTGCATTGCACTACATGCAAGTAAGTGAGACACAGCGGGTGCAAAGAGTGTGCCAGTCTGTCACTTGTGGCTCTGGCTGACTCCTGCAGCTCCTTCCATGAGCCCACTACCCCCCCAAACCAGTACTAACGACAACGAAAAAACGAAAAAACGAACCGACTAATTTTTGCAAAATTTCGCAAAAAACGGAAACGAGCCGAAATGGACTGCCTCCGACACACGACAACTCGAAAACGTCATTTTCCCTAGTCGTGCCCATCTCTAGTGCTGAGTATCACCCAATGGATTAGCAAATCTTCATGAGTATTTTAAACAGCTTTTTTAATTCTAGTTCTGGATTATTTACAGATAGGGTTATTACACTTACATTTAAAGAAAAGAAACATTTACATTATTAAAATTCCACCAAGTACTAGCATTATTATATTGGTCACAGCAGTAATTATTGCACTGAAGTCACAAAGGAATCTTCTGAACCCTGCACAAATAACTCAGCTGCTGAAATAATACCCATGACAAACACCTTGGTAACCATCTGTAAATAAATTTGCAAGCAGAAAATCACATCACTAGAATATCCTGCCCATATAGTCCCTTGCAGATGTTAGGGGTATAGCCTTTGGGATATAGATCATTTCAGGCTCTATATACTAGAAACAAATTGTGCATTAACACAGTTAAAGAGTAACCAAATTCCCATAAGAATCTTCAAAAGCTTTTCTGTTTGCCGAAGCACCATGTTCTGCTACTTTGGCAAAGAGGCATTAGCAATGTCTTGTTAACAGCCAAAAATTTTTTCCAGATGGGGCCGAATACAGATAGCAGTGTCATCTGCCTTTATTCTAATAACTGCACCTTTAAAGATGAGTGATAAATGAGATCAACATGACCTGGCCTTAGACTAAGTCATGGTTCAAACTGCTTTCTTTCATCTCAATTTGGTGCCTTATTAAGGAAATACGTAACACAAAGCAATTCAGCTACTATTCTTGTGTATCCAAAGGGTTCCCAGAAGTCAAGCAGCTGTATCCATCTGCCAGTCAAGTTTTGATTTAGAAAAATAGCATCCTCAATAATTTTCTTTTTTATACAAAGGATTCTTACTTCATAAAATAGATGAAATCTGATTATTGAAGGGGCTTACTCTAGTGAAATTTTACTATACATGAAGGCACATGATGTCATTTCAGACAAGTGAAAATGAGAGTATGTCTTTTGAATTCTATGGTTTAACATAGCAGGATTAGAGATGCGAATGAAACCCCTTCTTCCCTGGCAGTCTTCCATTCAAAGGCTGAGGAGACGGAATCACTGCCCGGCCTCCTCATCTAAGTGGGCAACTGCTGGAGGAGGCAGGGAAGAGAAGTCCATGCTCCTGCCCATATTAATCAGTTGCCCCAGGCAGAGAACCTGGGTGGTGCATATCCTCTTGTGAGTGGGGCAGCTGGCTTAGGGGGTAGGGAAGGAATGTGTGGCACCTGGGAAGCTCTGCTAATGAATTTTATCAAACCGGGATGAATTGATTCATACCCATCTCCAACCAGGACATATTAAAAAAATCAACTGGACCTTAGCTGGTCTCAAAATTAGGTACATGCAATTTCAAATAAACAAGAACACACGAAGTATTATACTGTGCCATGATTTATTTTTCAAAGATAAAACCAACACGGAGGAGCCATGTGTGGAAAACTAAGTACAGTACCCTTATGGTTCAACAGGTTATAGAAACACCTTTAAGAAGCAATCACTCGAAGTAATCATTTCCTGTATGACTTGATCAGTCTCTCAAGTTGTTGCAATTTCAATGTTGCTTCAGTTCATAGTGGTTTGTGGGCATTTGTTGATACACAGCTTTTTAAAGGTCCTGCCACAGCAATTCAATTGGGTTGCGGTCTGGACCTTGTCTGGGCCACGGGAACACCTTGATTCTTTTCTTTTTTAGGCATTCTGTTGTGGATTGGTTGGTGTGCTTTGGATCATTGTCCTGTTGCTTCACACAATTACAGCCAAGGTTTAGCAGTCAGCACAGAAGTAATCAATCACATTTGACTATAGAAGATTTTGGTAGACATGGTTGACTCAGTGACTCTAAGATGCCCGTGTCCTGCAGTTGCAAAACAAGCCCAAATCATTACTCCTCCCTCCACCATTGTGTTTAACTGTTTATACGAGATGTTTGTGCTGATAAGCCATGTTTGGTTTCATCAAACGTGGCACGGGGCATTATGGCTGAGCAGCTTCACTTTGGTCTCATATGTCCAAAGAACATTAATCCAGACATCTTGGCAAACCTAAGACATGCTGCCATGTTCTTTTTAGAGAACATGGCAACCCTTTCTTCTGGCAACCCTTCCAAATAAACCATACATTTTCAGTCTTTTTTTTTTAACTGTACTGTCACAAACTTTGACATTTAACTTGTTGACTGAGCCTGGTAGATTCTGAAAGTAACTGATGGGCTGTTTTTTTCCCCTTCAGTTTCTCTGTGCATTAAATCCTATGGCCTTGAGGTGAGTTCTCATGGACTCATCCTCATCCTCTGACTAGGGCATGAAAACAATGCATGCTAAAGGCATGAGTCCAGGTCGAAGTTCCCATACCTATTGAATGAGCCTCCAATATTTACGGTAATATCAGTATCCTGCCCTTTGCAAACTGTTTTAACACTTGTGGTGGGCAAAAACATATCATTCTGATTATGCCCCCAGATACTAAAAAGGAACTTCTTGATAAATAAAGCAAAAGAACTGGTTTTCATACATACCTACTGTAATTCTTCATAACATTCTAGAGGGGAGTAGAACGGCAATAAGCAAGCAGCTTAAAAGGTCTTCAAAATTTGCCTGCTATATTTCTCACAACTCTTAGCTCATATCAGCTTGGATCTATATGCACTGAGTTTATAAGGATCATTTATGTTTTCTCTGCCCCCCCAAAAAAACTGTGTAGCTGTAGTATATTTTTCTTTGCACATTTTATTCTGCCTGAATTTTTAAATATGCAAGTAAATAATGCAAAAACTTTTATTGTATCACAAAAATGTTGGAAATGTACTGTGTGGGGATGAGTGGGTGGGAAGGGGCTCCTCTAAGCCTTACAATGTTGTCTACATACTGAAAATGATGGGAGGAAATAAAGGTTATAGGATAGGGCATTTTTAGTCAAGAAAAAAGTCAAACCTTGAAATGTTCATACTTTGGGAACTGCATGTATGTTTTGTTAGGAGAAGCTTTATCATTCAAATGTATTGTTCAAAACATAGCAGGTAGATAATGATTTCAATTTAGCAGTTTAGATTTAGGGGTGTAGAGTAGAGAGGTACAGTTCATCTGTTGGATTTCATTTCCAAAAACAAAATGCAAAGTAAAAAAAAAATGCATCATAAACTTCAGCAAAAAGTCATAAATCTAGTCAAACATTAACAAAAAAAATAAGCCTGTCTTGGGAAATTAATATTGAAGTTCTGGAAACAGAACTCTGTCACTTTTAGAGTAAACACCAAAAACAGATGCCACAATCTCATAAAATAAACATGCAGTGAAAGGGTAACACACACATTAACAACAAACTGATTCAGTAGCCAATACAGTATGATGAGAAAGGAATACACAGTATGGTGTGATGCACAATAGAAGCCATTAGCCATATGGTACAGTGTGAAGATGGCCTCCATGACGAGTAACAGTTGTATGCTATGTGGTTTATAAAATAATTATGCCATGGCAAGCAACATTTTTATAATTATTGGCAATTCTAAAATATTTCTGCTATGCTAGAAGCATTTAACAAGTTTAAGGATGTCGGCAGATTATTTTCTGTATCTACTCTGCTTTTAGACTATGCAGGGAGCTGCCATCCTGAAAAAAAGCAGGCTAATTTACATGAGATTATGGTAGACTTCTTAAGGGTGGGGGGAGCAAAAAAAGCAAGAGATGTAGAAATGTAGGAAGAAAATTACTTGAATGAATATTACTTGCCACCTGTCAAGAAAGCCTCCAATTTGTATTTTTTATTCTCCCCCCCCCCTTCATAGGGTAGAAGAAATAAAATGCTGAGCTCTGGGGTTGTCATTGGCAACCACAGAATTCTTTCTTTAAGGAGCAAAACCTCAGGACATTTGAGGGTTTGAGGCAGTTAAAGGAGGGAACTGGCAACCTGCAGGTTGTGAAGGAATTCCTTATTAGTGTTCAGTTTTTGGATTAAATAGAAACAACTTTTGTGATTAAAGTCTCCCCTGCCCTTCCAGTTGCAAAAGGGGAGGAAATACTGTGTGCTGTGTCTAGATTACAGGCCTAGGCCCACCTTTTGCTGTGGTAAGAGAGCTTTCTCAGGCAAAAGTGTTTGTCTGTGTTGCCACATAAATTGTTAGGCATTAATTTTATTAAAAAGTACGGATTGTTGTAGGACAGGCATGTCCAGACTTCAGCCCTCCTGATGTTTTGTACCACAACTCCCAGAATTCTAAGCTTAGATTGCCAATGGCAAAGGACTGTGGGAGTTGCAATCCAAAACATCTGGAGGGCTGAAGTTTGGACATGCCTGTTGTAGGGTTTCTAACTCAGGTACTATAGCAATGTGGCTGGGTTTGGATACTACACAGTAGAGATGGGCATGAAATGAAAAAAAATTTCATTCCGTTATTCGTTATTCATTTCATTACATAACAAAACGAATAACAAAAATTGTGATGAAATTGGAATGAAACGAACAGAACCATGAAAATTAGGTTCCTTATGTTTCGTTTTTGTTAATGGCGACACACAATGAAATGAGCTGTTTTTAAATGTTAAAAAACATCCTGAATATCCGTAAAAACCCAGCAATAATTATTTATTCTGCCTGATAATACCTACCAGCGGGGTTGGGGTCCCTAAAATGTGCATTTATGTCTTTTCTCAGATCGCTGTATTTTTTTCCCTTTAAGGGGATTTAGGGGACATCGACCCAAAATGGCTCCCAGATGCCTAATATTGATTTCTTGGGTATTAAAATGCCCTGGACATCCACAAAAATGCACTGATAATTATTTGAAATTATTACATACCATGGGGTTGTGGTCCTTAAAACATTTGTTTTTTTCTTTCTCCCATCACGATGTATTTTTTCTTTTCCCTTTAATGATGACACAAAATGGATTCCAGCCACAAGATGGATGCAAGCCATGTGATGGGATCATGTAAATTCTTGAACAATTTCAACCAAAAGCATGCCAGAAATGTCATTTTCAATTTGTGCCCATCTCTACTACACAGCTTGACATTTTTCAGAATTCCTGAAGGAGCAATATGTCTCCCTTCTAAGGTGCGGCCTCAATATTTAGAAGGTAGGCTGAAGCAAGATGGCCTCCTCGGTGACGGGTGTGTCTGTGTCCTGAAAGCATCCTGTAACATTACTACCATTTCCAACTCTTGTTCCACCTTCTTCTCCTTGGGTCCAATTTGCACAGCTGCCCTAAAAGAGAAGATAGGCAAGTGTGGGCTGTTGCTCTTTCTGGCTCCTAAAGGCTTAGGTAGGGTAGGGTGGATGCACAGCTATACCAAGAAAGTGCTCAGAGAAGCCTGAGGTATCCAGGAAGTCCTCCTTCCAAGTCCTGGGTTTTGGGTTATGCCTAATGATGCCAACTCCTGGCATTGTCAAAATATCTTGAACTATTATTTTATTATGCCAAGCAACTGTATTCCTTTATTTATTATTTACTTGAGCTTTATTTAATTTATCAGGTTGTCATTTATCAGTTCCATTATTTAATGTTATATTTTTATCTTGCCTTTTCTCCAATGAGCTCAAGACAGTTTATATGCATGTCCCACGTCTCTCTCTTTATCCTCACACAAACCCTGTGAGCTTGCAAGAGAGACAACCAGTACATTTCATGGTTCAACAGGGATCTATGTCATGTCATGTTGGATCTCCCAGATCCCATGCTAACTCTCTAAGCATCATGTAGCCCCAAGCCATTTTTCTATATGAAGCAAAGGACTCTGTCTTCTTTTACAATCTACAGCAATTTACTTAATTTGGCTGCCTAGCAGGTCTGGTCCTGCTATGCAACCAAAGACCCTGACCCTTGTGGGCCAGAATCTCAGTATGGGATCCCAGCAGGTGATGCTCTCTGTTGCCCTTTAGTTACTAATTTTGACCCTGCAAAAACCAAAGAAAAATACAAAACTAGAACAACAATCAGCACTACTTGCCTTACTATTTAGGACTGTGTGAGACCCACCTCCAATGGAAAGCTTTTGAATACAGTCTCCCAGGAATAACCATGGGCTCTAGGTTATTAGAATGAGCAAGAACATATTTCACTGCAGCCAAGGAACCAACAAAAAACCTACATTGTCCTTTAGTCCTTCCAGGAGCTTTCTAAAGTGGGAGTTGAGTGCATGGCACTAACTCTTCCTCCTTTCAATATCTACTTCTGTTAAAGCCACAGGGTTCCCTGAAAGTTCTGGCCTCTAAAAGCAGGAGGGGAGGATTAGTCCCAGCCCTAGATGAAGCCCTTTCAATAATGGTCAGTAGAGGTGAGTAGAGGTTACTGGTAGGTACTCCTCCACCTCTCATGTGGGCACTTCCACTGCTAGCACTGTAGCTGGGTTGTGGTGAGTGCCACTGGACCTGCTGGAGGGCAAGGTTGTGTCTGAGGTGTGGCTGGCTCCTAGTGTTCCTCCACCTAATTGGTGGGACTCAGAGAATTCAGCTCAGGGCTCCTCTTTAGAGGTACTTCTCACCTCCATCAGAGGGTCCCAATCCTCCTCATTACTTCCTCTCCTCTGAAAGCATTTCCTCCATTTCCTTGAAGGAACCTACACCCACTCCCACCTTGCAAGGTGACCCTCATCACCCAGCTCTCTCACAGACACTAGTTATGCCTTGCTCTTGCATATTAGGAGCCTAGGAAATAAGGCATCTGACAGCCTACCCAGGACACTGGTGGCTACTTTCACATAGACAGATAAAATGGCAGAAAATTGGGAAATCTTATCAAAATCTACTTTAACATGTTTTTAAAATGTAACTATTGGAAGTAACTAAAAAAAAAAACATGGAGGTTGATGTACTGAGGTTATTTGTTTTGTACTTGTTTATCCATATTTCTTTAAATCTTATCACTACTTTTTTGGTGTATCTGCTCTGTCTTCCATATGTAATAAATTATATGATTTGTTAAGACATACTTTCTTGAAAGTCTCATTTTTTCTGCCTTTGCTTTCTCTTCCCCCTTTTCTCTTCCTGCTACTCCTGCTAGGTCTTAGGCAGTTACTTCACATCCATTTTATCTCTGTAGTTGTTGCATTTAGGAGTGATACAAAAAATGTTACTTTACATCCATCTCACAACAACTGAAATTTGTCTCAACCATGCCCTCAGAATGGGAGCTAAGGAAGACAAATCTATACCTAGCGCTGGGGCTGGGTTTTCTCTTGTCCCTCTTCTGTTCTGCTTCTTGTCCCAGTTAAGAGGACATGAAGTAACAACTGTACTGGTAACCTGGAGGGTATTGTTAGCACAGCTTTTTGTGTCTAACTAGTGGTTAGTGGGTGAAGCGACATATGTCATTAATTTCGCTATGGGAAAAAACATACAACTCAAATGTATAAGAAAGAAAACATTATCAATGCTGCCGCATTGGCTTATGAAAACCAGAATATCAGTAAATCAAAATATCTAAAAAGAAATTATTCATCTCCCCCCCCCCAAAAGGGGAAAGGAAGCTAGACAAATTCAGTGTTTGTCACAGTACAAGACCGTGAGGTAACATTTGTCACGAGACAAGTTATCAGACCATGGGAACACTGAAACAGGGACAAAACCACATGATCGCGACCAACGCTGTCATGGTACAAAACTAGTCACGGAACAAAGAAGGACGTGAAGTAACCGCCTTACATAAGTCAAACCCTGTGAAAACAGAATCTCCTAAGTAACAGGAGACAACAGGAGAACAATAAGCAGGATAGACTTTCTTCCTTCACCCTTGTGTGAAAGTTGTACAGCCTTGATGTAAGAGATGAATGCTCCTGTGAACTTTGAAAATATGAAAATAGAGGTTGGCAAAGTTTCCCTGCTCTGTTCTATTAGGCAAAATGAAGAACAATATAATTCAGTGCAGTTTGAGACTTTTATTAACTCCTGTTCGCTCCTGATTTTGAAGTTTGTGGGGAGGGAAGAAGACACTATGTTTATTTATGAACATATGAGGCTTTCTTACATGACTGATCCATGTAGCTTGGTGTTTCCTATTGTGTCTGATGGTGGTGTATCAGCTTCCTGGTGGTTTAAATCTAAGGATGCTGTGGAACCTTCTGTACACAAACTGTATTGAAATGTACCTTCTGTACAGAGACTGCCACTGAAACGGCCTTTTAATGGACCTCCAGCAATGAGTCTTAGACTTCTCTCTTAAATGGAATCTGGCTACTGGCTCATCTTGAGCAGTGTAGCCGACTCTGATAGGAGCAGCTGTTAGAGCATAAGGCAGAGAGAGAGAGAGAGACCCATATCAGTTATTAGACCTGGAGATTTCTGCATGCAAGGGATGTACTCCTTTGTGTTCCTGTATTGTCATGAGCCCTATACAAGCATTTCAAAAGGCGATAATCTGAAAGTGGGAGCAGGGAGTCTGTTCTAGCTCCACCTCCTGCTTATTCCCCTCTCCATTGGAAAGAGAACCATCTAAAGGAGAAACCTACTATTTGTGCAGTTTGACATGCAGTTAGGAATCCAGAAAAATTTCACTGTGTGGCAGAATGACTTCTTTTCAGACTCTGTGTCGGTTGGAATACAGAGAGGTAGCAAGCAGGGCTGACTCTGTCTCTGCTCAATATTTCAAAGTAACAAATTTTGTAATGAATTACTATGAATGATGATGGCAACAAAATCACAGAACATGTTTTGTGACTTTGTCTCTCTCTTTATCTCTCTGTCTCTCTGTGTGTATGTCTGTCTGTGTCTGTGTCTGTCTCTGTGTCTCTGTGTGTGACAGCCATGGGTTATATAAATAAAAAGGGAGATTTAAAACAAGGCAGTATTTACCACTTAATATTTGTTGAGAGGACCCAATGCATCTTAAGGGATGAACATATAATGAATCAGAATATTCATTATCATGATTAGTTTTTCTCATTCATCCCTATCTCTAATTTCTAACCACAGAACAATGTCTAAAACACTGGTTGCAACTTTCTATGTGTGCACAGGAGCATTTCAGTTTCTTTCTCCTGGTGGCTTTTCAGTTTGTTCCTATACCAACTGCACACCTTAAAATCTTTTTAATTGCAAGTGGTTTCTCCACAGTAGCCACCTGTGAAGTGCAAAGAGGTGGAGGGACATTAGTTTCTGTATTCAAAAGCTGACTACAATTTTGTGTCTCCATAAAGGGCTAAACATCTGCATGTTGCTGAGACTAGTGCACCTTTAAAAGTGGCCCTGTACAGGATCCTATACTTTTATTTAAGATGATCAGATGGGTGCTTTAATATCTGACAAACAAACAAACAAACAAACAAACAAACAAACAAACAAATAAATAAATAAATAAATAAATAAATAAATAAATAAATAAATAAATAAATAAATAAATAAATTGGATTTTTACTGGAGGAAACCAGGAGACATCTCTGTCCATCCACTCTCCTCGCTACCATACTATTTTTAATATGGATTTTACACATGGAAAATGGACGTTTGATAGGTAGTAAATACTTGGCAGAGTACTTCCATTCAAGCCAGTAGCCTTTGATGTTTTGTGTTATAATTCCTATCATTCCAGCAAGGACAGGAAATGGCCAGCAGTTACTGAGAGGTGTTGGCTAAAACACGTGGACTGGAATGCACTATTAGTAGTCTGTACATCTCTTATCACATTCACTGGACCTCTGCTACATAAATTTATATAGTCTCATTTATAGTCTCCAAATAGCCTCCTGAAACTCTACACTTAGTGTATAAAGAAATATTATGCCCTCAGTAATGACGTGCAATAGTTATACAGTCTGTAGGTTCTTATTTATCAACGGTGACAACAGTATAAATGAAATGGTAAAAAACCAACAATGCCCTGTCACCATCTAGTAATGAAGTTTTTTTATTAAGTATTATTAGTACATTAAAATAAAATGTTACACTTTATGTGTGTGTATGTATACTTCTTTGTGCTTACTGGCATTTTAAACTGTCTGTTTTGTCAAATGTATTAAGAACAACAGTTTGCACTGTGCTCATGGAAAAATGAGTTTCATCATCACAACACAGCAGTACTTTAGGAATCTCTCTCTCTCTCTCTCTCTCTCTCTCTCTCTCACACACACACACACACACACACACACACACACACACACACACACACACACACACACACACACAGAGACAGAGAGAGAGAGAGAGAGAGAGAGAGAGAGAGAGAGAGAGAGAGATCCCTAAAGTACTGCTGTGTTGTGATGATCAAACTCATTTTGCACAAGCACAGTGCAAACTGAGTTGTTTTTAATACATTTGATAAAACAGACAGTGTTTAAAATGCCAGTGAACACAAAGAAATATCATACAGAGACCAGACACAACCTAGGCTTTCTCTTTATGGCTTAAAAAAAAAAATTCTGATTGTTCGTTGATGAAAGCTGCTCACGGAGATGGCTGAACGGGTTATTTTATTTTATCCAATATTTTTGTGAAGATACCACTTTCATTTTTGCCAGCATTTGTAGTGTAAATGAGGAGCAACCTATCATAAAATGATGCCACTGAGATCAAAGGAAGCAATCCCTACTACTAAGCTGAAATCATTCTGGGGAACTGTTTTTGATTATGGTTAATGATGTAATCAAGCTAGTAAACTGCCTAGAAGTTGTAGCTGTAGTGGGATTACAGTTTGCGATTACAGAGCACCTAATAATATGGACAAAAAGTATGGACTTATAAAAATAAGATATTAGATAATGTTTACTTTAATGGCACATGGGATGAGAATCAGGTTGATTAGAATAGCGATATGAGCTTTTCCCCAAAGGAAAATTACTGGTATGTTAGTGCAGATGAAAATGCCAATAATACAGAGTGCGGAAAGGACCACAAGAGTCATTTTTAACATCTTTGATTTCATTCTTTAAAGACCAATTATTTTTCTGTCCCCTGTGGGAGCGAATGGAGGAGGGACCCAGCCCACAACACAACTTCTTTCTTAATGGCTGAATCATTCTGAGACTTCTCTGATTCATTTTATATTTAGTAGATTACAGTTTTAGAGTCATCAGTCAGAAGGAACCCAGCCAACTGACAGACCTGAAATCATGTCCTTTGATTGTAATTGACAGGAAAAGCATTTAAGGTAAAGGGAAAAAATATTTTATTCATCTTTGATTACACTGTGATGTGATTTGGTGACATAATACAGCTGTGAACTGAAGCAAAAAAGGAAATAATTCCTACTTCAGTTTTTTTTACATGATGTATCCCTTTAGTCTTCTTCAGGACCAAGCCTCCAGCTACAATAGCACTCTTGATGGGGTCAAGACAAATAGATCTACAGACTGCTGCCATTTAGAAGGCAAGCAGCTTTAAAATAACATTTCCCAGGGCCCTGTATTTCAGAACTAAATGGCTACATCATTTTTCTTTCGCAAAATTATGTTTATCATTCCTGAAATAACATATTGGCAAAACCCTTCAGTTTAATAGAACCTTAATGATAAAGAATACTATTTGTTGTATTCCTGCCTTTAAAAATTATCTCAAGTGGCTCCAAAAATAAACTAGCTCAGATACTGCTTAGAACAGTAACAAAACTTTGATAGGCCATGTCCATAGACTGGCCTGCAGGCCGTATCCAGCCCATCAGGCAATTTTGATTGACCTGTGGCTCGCTGGCCTGCCCCCTCCCTCCCCCTCCCTGCTTCACCATCCCTACACTTTAATAAGAAGGCACCACCGCCACTCACCCCAATTATTCTGCTATTTCCTTCTCCCTTTGGAGCCACCAGCTGCCCTTCCGCCCACCTTAGGAGCCTCCACCCACCTCACAGGCCTTGTCTCGCTTCCCCTCTTTTGCAACCCTCTGCAAAACTCACTCCCTTCAGTTTGGTTCTTGGACCCAGCTGCCAATGGAGGCCAGCTGATGTTTGGAGGGTTTGAAGGGATGCTGCAGTGGGCTTTCCCTTGGGGGTTGAGTGGGTGGGTGGTAGGAAAGGAGGGGAGCAGCAGTGGCAGTGGGGGGAGGGACCAGGCCTGTCACCTGGGGGGCTGAGTCGCTGGCCCTCACACGCTGGCCAGCCACTCCCACATACTGGGGAGACCATGTTCACCAGCAGCAGCTCGAGTGGGCTCTGTAAGTACCCGCCCATGTGTGTGCCCCCTCCACCTCCTTCCAATGTAGTTTCTCTTCTACTTCAAGCAGGTCTGGTGGTGCTTAGGGTGAGGGAGGAGAGCCCTGCTTCAGGCCCCCTGAGGGGAAGTGTAATAGGGTGGGTTGCCCTCAGGAGGCCTTCCATTCCTCTGCCACCTCCAAGGAAGCAGGCATGGCAAGGACATCTCCTCCTTCTTGCCGCCCCATCCCTTCCCTTTCCCACCCAAACAGATGGAGCGGAAACCCTCCCTGGGAAATGGCCCAGTGCCTTAGCCCCCCTGAAAGTCCAGCCCTGGATGTTGGATACCTCACCAACTCAGAAGGGAAGTGGCACCAAAGCTGGTCTTTAAAGTGGTGGTAGTGGCAGCGGTGGGTGGAGGGGTTTGCATCTCACCTTTACTTTCCTCACCTCGCCTGCTTCCAACATCATGGGTGCTACTGCCATTCCCCTGAGTTCCTGCTATGGGGTGGGTGAACGTGGGTGGAAAGGAAACCTCTTTAATGGTGCTCATGGGCAGGTGGCTCCTAGTGGTGCTACTTTAGGAGATATGGCACAACTGTCTTGCACCTCCACCCCACGTTTCGTTTTGAAGAAGGGATAAAGATTCATGTAAATAATTTTAGAGATTTTTAAAATGAACAGTAGGTTAACACAGCCCAGGAAGAATAAGTGAAAAGATACACAATTTAGATGCACACGCACCAGCAATTTAGGGGTTAATTGGGGTTAAGCTGGTGGTTAAATTAATTCCTAAATTGCTGGTATGGGATACACACTCTGGCAATTACCTATGGGGACCCGCTTTGTAGCTTAATAACTCAGTCCCCTGAACCCCAAGCCTTTCCAAATTTGGGGGGTTTACAAGGATGTGCCCAAATGTGCTCCCCAGCAATTTTGGTCATGAAACATATCTGTGATACCTTTTTTGGAGTACATAAATCTGTACTTCAAAATTGGTAGCACAACAGCCATGTATTAGCACCAAAATCGCTGGGAAGCAAGTTTGGACCCTTCTCTGTAAACCCCTGAATTATGGAAATGTTTAGGACTCAGAGGACTGATTTATTAAACTCCAAAAGGGGCGCCCCTACGAAAAAAATCTTGTCCCTAGGCATCCATAATGATAGCCATTGATACCCTTGTTCTCCATGAACTTGTCCAATCCTTTCTTCAAGCTGTCAAGACTGACAGCTGTCACCACTTCTACTGGCAGGGAGTTCCACAGAGTAGTGATCCTCTGGGTGAAAAAGTACTTTCTCTTATTTGTTTGAGATCTAGCAGCCAAAAGTTTTATGGAGAGCCCCCTAGTTCTACTGTTGTGTGAGAGGGAAAACAATACTTTGTCCACAAGGTGTTTAATTTTATAAAATTCAATCAGGTCACCTCTTATGCACCGTTGTTCAAGAGTAAAGAGGCCCAGCCATTGCAGCCTCAGATGTTAAGGAACGTGTTCCAATCCCCTAATCATTCTGGTTGCCCTCCTCTGCATGTTCTCCATTTCCGTAATATCCTTCTGGAGGTATTGTGACCAGAACTGTACACAATACTCCAGATGGGGCTGCACCATAGATTCATAAAGAGGCAAAATGACACTTGCTAACTTATTTTCTACACCTTTCCTAATGATCACTAGCACTGAGATTCCTTTTTTCACTGCTGCGGCACACTGGGTTGACACCTTTTTATATAGTGGTACCTATTTGTCTGCTTGCATTTACATGCTTTTGACCTGCTAGGTTGGCAGGAGCTGGGGTTAACAAGGGGAGCTCACTCCACTGCATGGCACCCAGAATTCAAACTGCAGAGCTGCTGAATTTGCAACCGGCAGTTTCAGTACTCTAGCTCGCTGAGCCACCATGCCCCCATACTATTGTAGTGATGGCTAAAACTTCTGTATATACTCAAGTATAAGTTCCGTATATACTCAAGTATAAGTCCTGAGAATAAGCCAAGGGCCTAATTTTACACCACCACCACCCCAAACTGGAAAAACTTATTGACTCAAGTATAAGCCAAGAGAGTTTTTTAGTTATACTCGAGCATGTACGGTATACTGGCTGAGCTCTAAAGGGGCTGGGGGTAGTAACTGGCAATGTGTGTTGGGAGCGTAGAAACAATAAGGGAGTTAATACCATAGAGTAAACTCTCTGATTTCCTCCACAATCCCTGCACAGTTGCCAATACTATCCTCAGCCCCTTTAGAGCTTCATTACTCAGCCCCCTTACCCCCAAATGTTTCCAAATTACAAAGTAGCAGGGGTACCTTCAGAAAGTGATTTTGGGGAATACCCTGAAATTTGGAAACATTTGGGGGTAAGCTCCAAAGAGGGTGCCCCTAAACCTTCTCCTAGGAATCATATGGAAAGCAGAGGCACAACTATTGCTCACCCAATCAGGACTTGTCCTTTGCTGCCCTCCCCAAGCCATCTGAGCACCTAATTTTACCCAAATAAATGCACATAGAGGCAATTAAAGGTTGGTGCTAGGAAAAGAGGAAAAGAGAAAATAAGTGATTGTTAAACAAAACATATTTATTCCTGTCGTGATTATTATGAATACAGTACTACCTCAATAGTCAAATAGTCAAGTGACAAGACAAAGAAAAGTTAGATGTCAGTATCAGAGATAAGTGGTATGGTGGGTTATTGTTTTATCTACTCACATTTTTTATGAAGCACATTCCACCACTGAATATTTTCAGCATGAAAATCAAAGAGATGCAGTTGTTTAAGAAAATCTAAAAAACCCAGTCTTGTACCCCTTGAAATTGTGATTTCACAAAAGATAAGAGACCAAACTTCCCCTCTACTCATGTCATCAAGCACTGAAATAAATAGGATTTGGACTAAAAGAGAGTGGGTTATGGCAGGGATTACACTAGGAAAAGAAATTGATTGCTTATTCACTTTGTAATATTTACAACATGCTTAGATCTGATAGTTTTGAAATGCTGTACAAAATAGTAAAAAAAAGTAATCGTAGTGCACACAATTAAAATGTAATACTTATATTTTTCATGAAACAGATGGAAGTTTGCAAAAATGTGTGTTTTCAATATGTATCTAAGACTAAAAATGTTGGTGTGTATTATTTTCACATAGATGGTGCTAAATGTTCTACTTTAAACAGTTGCTCTGTCAAGCTCAGGGTGTGTGGCACCACTAGAATGGCATCTGTAAAATGTCTTCAAAGACCAAATGTCTCTCTAAGGAAAAATGTGGTATTTCAGTCACCAGGTCCCTTGCGCTCTATAAGCCACTCATAAGCCTTTAATGTGATCCAGTTTGCAATTGGTGAATGGTAGCCATGAATCTAGTAGTTATGAGTAATAAGTTCCTTAGATAGTCCTGCTAAGGTAAACAAAATGAGAAGCAAATTGTTCCATTTTGCCACAGAGATGGACAAATGTCATTTAAGTTTCTTCCATGGTGAATTTTAAACAAAATGTATGTTTGTAATTTAATACATTTAAAATTTTAATTTGGAAAATTTAATTAATTTAATACTTTAATTTTAATAAAGAATTTAACATGCTTTATCATCCGCCCTAGCCAAATACAGCAATGTTACCCAGTACAAGGGAGATTATGTGGTAAATGCTTGACATGCATCTGTTAAAATAGGATGCCTTTCAGAAAAAAAAACCCAGCTGGCAATCTTATTTCAGCACCTGCAAATATGGCTGAATACAAGGTGACTCGAAAGCCAGAACCCAATTCTTACTTATTTGTATTTTATAGAATAGATGGAATCATGTTACTCTTTACTATTATGCTGATGTTATTGTTAAGTGGGGCGACAATAAAGAGGAGGTTTAAACTGCCTCAAAAACATACCCTCAAGTAAAATAAAGAGGGAAGATTCCGCACAGCATGCTATAAATCTGCATCAAGCAAACATTGCCATGATACATTACAACTTTAGTACAACTAACCCCCCCACCCCAAATCATAAATGATGAGCTATTAAACCCTATTGTGTATCTGATTGTTACATTTGGCCTACTATCAAAGCCAACAACATTGGTGTTGTTAAATATTAAATATTTCATATCAGTCCCTGATAAATTGTGTGTTTCTGAAATAGATACACATTAGAGATGGGCACGAAATGAAAAAAAAATAGTTCTGTTATTCATTTCATTACGTAACGAAACAAATAACGAAAATTGTGATGAAATTGGAATGAACCGAACAGAACCATGAAAATTAGGTTCATTATGTTTCATTTCTTTAATGGCGACGCGCAATGAAATGAGCTGTTTTTAAATGTTAAAAAACGTCCTGAATATCCATAAAAACCCAGCGGTAATTGTTTATTCTGCCTGATAATACCTACCAGCGGGGTTGGGGTCCTTAAAACATGCATTTATGTCTTTTCTCAGATTGCTGTATCTTTTTTTCTTTAAGGGGAGTTAGGGGACATTGACCCAAAATGGCTCCCAGATGCCTAATATTGATTTCCTGGGTATTAAAATGCCCTGGACATCCATAATAATGCAGCAATAATTATTTGAAATTATTACCTACCAGGGGGTGTGTGGTCCTTAAAACGTTTGTTTTTGTCTTTCTCCCATCATGATGTATTTTTTCTTTTCCCTTTAAGGATGACACAAAATGGATTCCAGCCACAAGATGGATGCAAGCCACGTGATGGGGTCATGTAAATGCTTGGACAATTTCAACCAACAGCATGCCAGATTGCAGACTGGGTAGGTGTGGCAGCCACGGTGGGAGTTAGGGTGGGATTGCTGTCTCTGTGACTCGTTACTTTAGGCCAGCCAGGCAGGTGTGTGTCTCTGTGTTCCTGGGGGAGAAACAAGAGATTTCTCTTGCAGCCTCCCTGTGTGTGTGCGTTCCTCTCAGTGAGTACCCTCCCCTGCCCCGCAGTGCAGTCACTCTGCGGCTGCCTTTCGCCCTGGGCAACGCCTGCCGCTGCCTTTGCAGCCTCCCTGCATACCTAGTCTATACTGTGTCTCTGCCAGCATCATTTTTTTTAGTCTTTCCCCTCTGGTGTGGGGCGTTGGGCAACGTTCACGCACAGAAATGCTTTAAATCACGCAAAAAGCAGGTAAAAATGAAAAACGAAAAATGAAAAAACGATAGGACATTTTTTCAAAAAATTCACAAAAAACGAAAATGAACCGAAATGCACCCGCGACAAAAAGAAAAAAAATGAAATGTCATTTTTTTCTATTCGTGCCCATCTCTAATACACATGTAAGAAATGTTACTTTTATTCTTAGATGATAGAAATCACACAATTCCTCAAAGATAACAAAGAACTTCCCTTTATATATTGTACAAACAGTGCAATCTTGTGAAGGGCCACTAAATTCAGTGGAATGACTACCAGCCTGTGTGGTGTACTGAATGGTATGAGGGACCAAGACTCAGGAGACCTGAGTTCAAATTCTTACCTTGACCACCCTACCTGAATTGAGCTCCAAGCTGATGACATAACACGTGCACCTGGGCATATGATTACTGCTTCAATGTGCATATGGGATTTCTAAGAACTGTAAAATTGAAAAAAAAGTTTAATTTTTCTTTAAAAAGCATTTGCTTTACTTTAGAAAATGCCTACTACTTTCATCTTCCAGAAGGACATCTTAAATTCAATTTTATGCAGCCCTATATTGGCATTATGACTATTTTTTTTTCTGAAAAGGAACATTCCAAGAATTTCATATAACTGTACAGTTTAAGGCTGCAGTCCAGTTCCTATTCCCATGTATGGTGGAAACAACATCCACTACAATCAGTGGAATTTAGTCCAATAAACAGATAAAGCAAAGCAAAGTGTTCTGCTTATATTACACCCCATACCACTTCAACTAGTCTCTGGGCAGTTTACAGTTTAATTACAGTATGCAGGGTACACCCACAGCAAGCTGGGTACTCATTTTGCTGACCTCAGAAGGATGGAAGGCTGAGTCAACCATGAGCCTGCTACCTGGGACTGAACCCAGGGATGAGCACAGTTTTACCTGCAGTACAGGCATTTAACCACTGCACCACGAGGCTCCTAAATGCAGTTGTACAATATAAATTGTACAACTATTTATTTATTTATTTATTTATTTATTTATTTATTTATTACACTTATATCCCACCCATCTTCTGAAACGGAACTCTGGGTGGCTAACAATAAAACAACTACAAAAGAAACAAGAAAATAAAAGCAGATTACAATTAAAATGGGGAGGTACAGTACCCTCAGAAGAACTGACGCGGGCGGCAAAGGGGGGGGAACTTAAGTGAAAAGGTTGCCAAATGCCTCCGTTAAAAGGTGTCTTTTCAAGGCCTTTTTAAAGGCAGGCAGGGACTGTGCTAGGCACAGCTCACTAGGGAGATGATTCAATGGTGGGGCCCACCACAGAGAAGGTGCAGTTACGTGTGAGCGATTTCCGCGCCTCCCTTGGTGTGGCCACCCTAAGTGAGTGCACCTGCACCATTCTTGTGGGCCTGTTCCTGGTTGATCTCTGGTCTATTTTATTTAAACCATTACCAGATGGGATCACACTTTAGATAATCCTGATCTTATAATTTTACAATATCTTATTTTTAAAAATATTAGTTAGGAAATCCTTAAAATATCACTATGGATTTTAAAATCAAATGTAATATTGGTACAGGTCCTTCATTGGAGCACCTCTCTGCCTAAGGACTACAAGTCTATTAAAGCTATTATTAGAAATTCTTAAGATAAGAATTCCTCCGTTTGTTATGCCATCATGTTTTCTTGGATCTCTTTATTGCCTCTCTAAAATGGTCAGGAAATCAACATTTTCTGAATCTAAGACATCAATGATGGGCATTTATAGCCACATTGTATACCAATTTTATGATGTCCCTTCTTTACCAGCTTTTAAAATTCATGTCTATGCACAGTGGAAGACAAATTTTTGGGACACTAAAGCTTGAACTGTTATGGGGGCTGCTTTGCAACCAGCAACAAGATCTGGGTAACCACTGTTATTTTATTCAATAGGGTTGTTCCATGACATATCAGCAAATACATTTTTAAATATGAGCAAAGTCTCTGCTGGGCCCTCTCTGGGATTAGTGACTCTGAAGCCTAAGCTTTTTTTTTTTAATAATAGATCTGCCCTATCTCTACTTTTAGTTTAGTTTTTGGTCCCAGGGCTGGTACTGTATACAGAGTGTTCCTATTTTTATTTTATTTTTTTCTGATCTGATCTGATCCAATCCTATTTTTTTATTTATCTATTTTATATGGATTAACACTTGATGGCAGAGCTCTGCTTGGCATTCACACCTAATGGTATTATCCCCAGTCTCCATGTGCTCTCCATGTTTTTACGCTGAGCGTACACAAAATCTTTACCCTTGGAAAAAAAGGGGGATGATGCTGCAATGTGAGAATACAAGACACTTTGTACCTTTGGAGGTAAAAGTAGGGGCTTTGGGAAAAACAAGATTGTTGAACAAATGGATGTTAGGACCAGGGTGGGTTGGTAAAGAAACCCCTCCAAGCCCTCACTTTGCATCAAAGACTAAGTTGGGCTTTGATGACACTCGGCTGAATGTATGGCTGGTCTCATTTCACTAGGAGTGTGATTGAGTTGATATCAATGTTAAGAAAATTCTACCTGTGATTATGATTGAAATGCAGTAGCTTAGGCAAACATCGAAGTCCTCCTTTGATGCTGCAGCAGGCAATGAATGATAAATGTGTATATGAACTGGCTGGCACTATCAGTACAGAATAGGACCTGGAGGATTGGCCCATATCCATATGGATCAATTATTTGGCTGCATTTTAGCTGAAGTTTGTAAGTGCATAGCATTTCCTAAATTTGTGATTGCAAGAAACAAGATTTTCAAAAAATACAGAAGTATTAGTTTTCTTCTATATCACTTATATTTGCTACATATACCATATTCAAGATTGTATAATAATCAAATACTACATTTCAGCAGATGAATTGAGTTACTGGCATATTATTGCTAAAATTAACATTTGAATGATAAACAATTTGAGGAGTAATTATAATTCACACTCTACATTCATTCATTTTGATATATGGATAATTACTCCTGGTAATATGCTTTTGTTAGATATTACATCAACAATAACAATTTATTGCAAAATTAATTCCTTGGCACAATTTAACATTTATTAATGTGAAATCAAAGTGAATTGGTTTATAGTAGTTCACGTGTAAGTTGCTTTTCACTGTGTGCTAATTGGTTATTACAGGTCACTTCAGTATTTTAATTTAAATTACTTTTGTTTCAAAGTGGACTTGGTTTTTAAAAAGGACATGGTATTTACAGTTCACATGGCTTTATTCAGTTGAAAAAAGGTAAGGTAATGCAATCATCTTTAGTAATAGAATGATGAGTGAATGGAAAACATTTTTTTTGAATCAGGTCAATGGCACTGATGATTAGCACATTGTTAATCAAGTTCTTCAGATTGCCATCAAAAGCTTTATCTCTTTCACTCAGACTGGTGAGAGGATCATGAATATTAAAGAGATTCAAATAGATCTGCACTCATATAAGATGGAACACTACAAATGAAAAGGCTAAATGAACCCAGGCTGTGACTTTATGTACTGCTATATCTTGTAAATATCTCCAAATACCCAATCAATTTCTATAATATTATTCTTAACAAAATATATAATGTCTGTCTGTCTGTCTGTCTGTCTATCTGTTTTGCAGGGGAACTATCTAAAATCATATACTTTGACCATTAGTCATCTTTACTGGAAAGAGAGCTCTACATTTCCTTAACAATAAACTCTACTGAAAACTGTAAGGCAGATAGATGTATTAAAAATCTGATATTAATCCAGGCAAGCAGAAGAAGGAAAACCCTTTCATGTTTTTCTTATGTCGGACCAGGTCAGTTTCAGATGTCCTATTGCTATCAACATATGCTGTTCAATAAACATCCCAAAGACGAATGGCAGCTCCACAAAGGGACTTTTCCGAATGTGGCTTCTTTGCCTGCTCGCCTGGATTTTGGTGCAAAAGTGCACCTGCTCCCCAGGGGCTGGGATAACCGATAAAAGGTTGCCCACCCTCAGTCCAGTCTCTCTTTTACATGATATTAAAATTGTCCCCGATTGGCTAATGAGTTTTGCCCATCCCATTCTCTCTCTGGGTGAGGGGTTTCTAAGCACAGTCACAATTGGTGGGTAGTGCAAGAGGTACCTGAATTTAAGACCCTTGGCAGCACACAAAAATGTGTTTGGCAGCCCTCATAAAAGTAGACAGAAGGAGCAGAAATTAGGAATACTTCAAGGTTGGAAACAGCACTTAAACAAACCTGAGGGCTGCCTTTGGGTCTATAGAGCTATAGAGTTCAGGAGGGAGCTGAACAGATGGACAGCACCCTTTGAAACATTGAAACGCTTCCCAGGCAATGCTGGCAGCCAATACCCCAGCTGTGGGTGTTTGTGCTCTCAAAATCTTTTGCTGTTTCCAGTTCACATCTGTATGCAGGATTCCCTTTCCTAGTGGCGTACTTTTCACTTTGGTGCTGCTCAGAGCTCCATGAGATCGTCGTTGAAGTAGACCAGGATGGCTGGGGTGTAGGCATCCACATCCATGCTGAGCTGGTAGAACTCCTCATCCTCATCCGGGATGTGGTTCTGATGCAGGTTCTTGTCCATGTCGAGGTTGACACCTTCATTCTTCCATGTGTCGTTGGCTGCATGGGCATTGTAGGGGAGGTATCATTGCAGGATCTCCCATATGGATTCCTCTGTGCAGGCCTCAAGGGTTTGCTCCTAAGAGGTCAACATGTTGATGATTCGTATGTGCCTCATATTGGCAGAGAAGATGCCCACCTCATACAAGAGATCTTTCTACCAGGGCCTACCAAAGTCATTGGCCCAGTCTGTGAGGCAGCAGAGGTGGAATGTGAACAAAGCATCCCTGTGGGGTATAGTACTTCAGGCATCCAGTCAGGGGGTCAATGTATGTTTGTATATCCTTGGTTTTGGGATTGAACCAGTGGCTAATGTCTTTACCCGCATCTTCTAGGATAGGTTTCATCAAAATATCACCCTGGTTGGCCACAGCCAAGGGGCTCAGGTCATAGACCCTCCCCAGGAAAGAGACCCAGAAGTCCCAAGGCCGGTTGTGTACTGACACCTCGCACAGGGTGTAGTAGCGAGACCGGTAGGAGTTAATGGCCACAGGGAGTAGGCCGCCACCTAGGCTGCTGAAAATAAGAATTTGCTGAATATGTGCAGGGGCTGGAGGGTCCATAGATTGTAGCCTCTTACCTGCATGCATAACATTCAGGCTCCCTTGTTAGAGATATAGGTTAGCGATTAAAAGACAGAATTGCTTGCCTCTTTATTCCGTGCTGGGTGAGCAAGCATAAATACTTTATAGGGAGCAGAAACAGATGTGGAATCACTTCATTTGATATGCAGCTTAAGTTGACAGACTGTTCAATGAAATTCTATGTATTTTTACATGGAATATCATCCTATTTTAGGCATTTGAATTTATTTCCTTGTAAAAGTATACTGAAAAAAAAAACAATTTTAAAAAATGCAGTGCCTCTTCTAACTGCCTCAGCCATAACTCTCACCAGTCTGAGCTGTGTAGAAAAATACACCTGTTGTCCCATTTTTTGTTACCTAATCCATATTGAGTTCACTTACCTATCACTGCTGTTGCTGCTCCAACTGCCTATTCAAAATGTGAGGTCCTGTGGACCTCAGTTGCTTTGGGCAAAAATGCAACTGAACTGTGCAGGTGAGAAAGGAGACCTGACACATAATAGCAAAGACATTTAATATTTCTATTCTATAAGAAAAGTTGTTTTTTTAAAACATGTTCCTTGTGCACGTGGCTATGTTCATGATAGACATTGGACTGCTTGATAGTCTGATTCCCAACTGTGCTTCCTTGACAGGGTTTGGGTTCAATGGTCCATAGAGTCCCCTCCAGCAATGCAGTCTGAGAGTGTTATAATAATTTTACTTTCATTTGGGAATCTTGTGTGATAAGAATAGTAATGAGTTTGCAGATGAGCTCGTGTCACCTTTTCCATCATGTGCTCATTGATGTGACCTGACACCACTCCAAACAGCACATTGACCACAAACCTCTGGAGCTCGGTGTCAAAAAAACACTTGGTACGATTTAGAAGACCTTCAGTTATGCAAGGGTTGTATATTATGTAATAAACCTAAGTAGAAAAGCCTCCTTCCTCTGTATGTTCAACTTTCAATTAATGGAGCAGTAGTGAGAATGAAGAAGAAGTCAGCTGTCCTTGGAACTCCTGACATGAGCAAGTAGGTGCCTTGCCTTGTTATTTCAGGATGAGCCCTGCTTTCTGCTTCAGTCATGAAAATCCTATGGAAATGCAACATATTTGCTTTCATTCTCCCCCTCCCCCAATAGGAGTTTACGTATTTGAGTTAGGGGACAAGAGTCAACTTAATTTTTCATGTCAGAAGCACAAACAAATTATATTTACAGATATACATAAACTACTAAGCAGAATATAAATAAGTTATAAAACTATTACTATAAAATGTATATCAAATGAGCAAGATGACATTCACCCAATACCTGGCTGCATCAACAACATAAGACCTTTCTCTGTGCACCTTGAAGGACATCATGTGCAATGTAACATTTGTCGGATGCTTTGTTCTTTTCCATATTCACACAAGATGTCTTCTATAGGAAAGCCACATTTTCCCCAGATAATCCTTTGATCTTCCAACCCCAACACACAGTCCATTCAATGTTTCCCATATGTGCCAAGGTAACAACCATGCTGTGGAGAATCATGTGGTCCTGCCCAGTTTCCTGGTAGCTCCTTGCTAGCCTTCATAGTTCAAGTGTGGTCTGTGGGGGCTGATTGTTCGGAGGAGCAGAGGTTCTGATGAAACTATGGTTTGATTTCACTCTTGGCTTGGGGGGTTGATGACCAAATAAGTGTGTTTCTGTGGAAGTTGCTTTGACCCACTCTTTCTACCCAGTTCTTTCTTGGCAAAATTTTGGTAGAGGAATGCCAACTAGGTAATGCATCTTTTATACTAGGGTTGGTTTTAAACACCCTATGACCAATCACACTGTTTCATTTAAGGCCATGTCCACCTGTTTTGTTTGTTTTGATCTATGCCAAACAGGGCTAGCATATTCTCCTGGCATAGGGCTAGTGCAGAAGTTCTGAATGTGTGTGCGTGGGTACCCCATTTTTAGCCTATTATTTTTTTTTCCGAATGTGGTTCCTAACAAAAACTTTCAGTTTGGTATTAAAGTAGTGATTCTTAAAAGTGAAATATTGATCCAGGATAACTCCTAACAGTGTTGCAGACTACTGCCATTCCACATCACCTGCAGTGCTGTTGATGCTTCACAGTTTTTTCAAGTAGAAAGCAGAGAGCTGAGTTTTTAGCAGCTTGGCTTCAAGTGGTAATCTCCATAATATATAGTCATTATATTCAGAATATCAGTCAGTTTTTTTTCTAGATAGTGTCAAAGGTTAAGAACATAAGAACATAAGAACAGCCTTGCTGGAACAGGCCACAGCCCATCCAGTCCAGCATTTTGTATCACACAGTGGCTCACCATTTGTTTCAGTGTATTCCCATGCAGAGGTCTTCACATGCTTACAATTCCCCACAAATGGCATTGAGAGATATCCTGCCTATCTCTCCAACCCGAAGGTTGTCCTTAGGCATCCATAATGATAGCCATTGATACCCTTGTTCTCCATGAAATTGTCCAATCCTTTCTTAAAGCTGTCAAGGCTGACAGCTGTCACCACTTCTTCTGGAAGGGAGTTCCATAGACCAGTGATCCAATAGGTGAAAATGGCAGCTCCGTCCCGCTACATGCGGAGGCGGGGCACCTTTGCCAGCCGGCGGAATCAGTCGCCGGTTGGCCAAAGCGTCCGGCGCAGGGCATGTTGGGGGAGCGCGGCTACTTAAGCCTCCGCTGCTCTTTCCCCCACCTCCTGCGCCGATTTACCTTTCGGGACGACAGGACCGGAGGATTTCTCGGCAGCCCCGGCTCCGCCTGTCAGCTGGCCAGCGGAGATCGGGGCGATAAGGAAGCAGCAGGGAAGCGGCTCAGCACTCTCCGTCGCCGCCCGTCAGCTGGCGAGCTGATCGGAGGATAAGGCTGAGTCCCGACCTGGTTTCTTATTCGGGGAGTGGGAGGGAACCGGGAGGGGGGAGGGCAGCGGAGCCAGGCTCGCGTGAGCCTGCTCCGTGGGGTGGGGGAGGCGGACTCTGGAACGGGTTCGGGGTGGCTGGGAACCCCCGGAGCGGCTCACCTGGGACAGCGTGGTGGGGCGAGCGGCTGGGGCATTGTGGATGCGGCCGGGATACCACTGAGCGGAGCAGCTCCTACCCCCTGGGATTAATTAGCAAGCCCCCTGCCCCGAGCAGGCAGCCAGCTCGCACACCCTAGGGACAGGTGTTTGATTGCGGCCGCCATTTTGTCAGCCCCCTGAGGACCATCCACGTGGCCTGCACATCCAACCCCATCCTACATCATCCCTGGGGGGGTATTGAAGGGGGGTGAGTGGGAGCGTAGGGGCACCCCTGGACGGACGGTGGGGGCCGATATTGCCTTTGACTGTCCGACCGGCCATCGGCACCGGGGCAGGGAACGGGCAGCGTGCTGGGTTGCGGGCGGCCATTTTGGCCAGAGGGCGGCCATTTTGTGGGCCGCATTAATCAATATAGATAGGCCTACCAGGCCCATCTACATCCATCCACCTTCCCGGGCCTTGGCTGCAACCCAGTTTTGGGGCATCTGGATATACACGGCCCTATCTTAAACCGGGACTGGCGATTGCCATCCTGCGTTCTCCTCCTACTACATCATGCCACCTAAATCAAACAGCAAGGGCAAGGGCAAGGCCCAGCCGCGCAGGCGGCCAGCCCCCTTACCAGCTCCAGAACTTTCATCCTCATCCGATGAGGACTGGCAGCCATTCGCGGCAGCTTGGAGCAAACTTTCCCGCCTGGAGAAAGAGCGTGCCAAGCAAAAGGGAATGGAGGCATCTTATGGGGGAAGGCCTTCCAGGGACACCAAAGGATATCGTAGAGCAGGCCTTAAAGTATTAGGCGACCTCATGATGTCCCGTATTTCTGTCTTGGAGAACGCTATGGCGGGATCCTCGTCCCATGTCTCTGCAGGTTCAATTCCGGCTGCCCAGGCCACGCACGTAACTGAAGCAGGACCACCGTTACCAGCGATCCCCACCGGAGGAACCGCATCAGCTACAGCCACCCAGACTATTGCGGAGCAGCCACAGGACCAGGCAGTTGACCTGACGACAACCAGCACCCCTCTACGGCAACAACCACGTGCTCATGTCCTCAACCCTCAGCCGGGTGAGTCTATCATGCACACACACACACCTAGGCGGGTACTCTGGCCTTGGCCTGGGAGTAACTCAGTAGTGCAAGGACAGGTTGAAGTTGACTCTATGGGAATTAGGCTTCCTAGCCTCCCTCTGCCAGCTCCGGGCGGGCAGGGCCCGGTTTTGGCGGAGGCAGCTGCCCAGACAGACTTCAGTACAGGCCCAAACATAGGCCAGGGAGGGTCCGGCAATGGAACTCCAGTCCCTCCTGCGCAGTCCACTGCCAAGGCAGCGGAGGAAGCCGAGGAGTTGGCAGTCAGCCCGTTAGATTTACCGGAGGGGGACGAGTCCCTCCCGTTGGGTGATCACCTTTCGGATACTATGCGCCAGAAGATTGTGTCCGGGAAGTATGTGGACATATTCGATTTACTGAACAGGGAAATCGACACCAAAGATCTTGAAAAGCTAGACGAAAAGGAGAATGAGAGAATTAGGAAGAGAAAGCCGGAAAAAACTTGGAATAATTGGCTGACGGCTTTTGTAATGTATGCCGGAATCTATGCCGAGGCCCACCCCGAAAAGGGCGTCGTGCTATGGCACTATTTAGACAATATTATTAGGGCTCGTTCGGACTTCCCGGCTTCCGCTTGGCTGGCATATGACGAGGCTTTCCGTCGCCGGATAGCCAAGGACCCCTCCCTCCGCTGGGACAGGCCCCATAGTTATCTGTGGCTCAGGGTGATGAGTGCCCCTCGCCAGGCCACGCAGGAGAGATTTGATAGCGGCCACGCCATCTCGTGCCCTGGCCAGGTAATTAATTCCCGCTTAAACGCGGGCCAGCTGGTTCAACCCCGGCTGGTCTGCTTTGAATACAACAGTAAGGGGTCTTGTGGGCACCGCCAATGCAAGTTTAGGCATATGTGTTCTACCTGTGGCGCAAACCACCCGGCCTCCACTTGCCCCCGGGGCAGACCAGGAACCGGCGGAGGGAGGGAGACCGGGGGTAAGCGAAACCAACCGGGGTCACCCCCTCCTTCAAAAGGGACCTAGTCCCATACGAGTGCCGGTACTGAGGGCGTGGCTTCGTAGCTACCCCTCTCGGGAGGACGCCGCTTATATTTTGAGCGGTTTTGTTTACGGCATCCGCATACCGGCTATTGGGGAGCGGTCCCCCTTTCTAGCTCACAACTTAAAATCCGTCTTGGGGAAGGAGGCGATAGTGCGGGAAAAGATAGCAGCCGAATTGCGGCGGGCAGGATCCTGGGCCCATTCGATCATCCACCGACTCCCCGCACCCGGGTATCGCCCTTGGGCATTGTGCCCAAGAGGGCGCCAGGCGAATTCCGCCTCATCCACCATTTGTCGTACCCGGCGGGGGAGTCGGTGAACGATATGATACCACAGGAATTATGTAGCGTCCGTTATACCTCCTTCGATGCTGCCATCAGAATGGTCCGGAGCTGCGGCGTGGGTGCCGAAATCGGGAAGTGCGATATTAAATCAGCATTTCGGCTCCTACCTGTCCACCCGGACGATGCTGAACTATTAGGATTTGCATTTGAAGGACGTTATTACTTGGACAGGGCCATGCCCTTTGGCTGTTCGATCTCTTGTTCGGCCTTTGAACGTTTTAGCTGTTTTATAGAATGGGCGGTGCGCCAGCGTACAGGTAGTTCCCACGTTATTCATTACCTGGATGATTACCTGTTTGCTGGACCACCTGGCACGCAGCAATGCGGGTCTCTCATGGAAACTTTCCATGCCATGGCAGCTGAGTTAGGTTTACCGTTAGCGGAGGATAAGACGGAGGGCCCCACGACTACGCTCACTTTTTTGGGTATTGAGCTAGACACTATTGCACAAACGTGTAGACTGCCTAAGGAGAAGCTGGTTGATCTCCACGCCCGCTTGACGGGGCTTTTGGCGCGGAAAAAGGCCACGCTCAGGGAGCTCCAGCAGATTATCGGACACTTAAATTTTGCATGCAGGGTGGTGGCCCCGGGTCGGGCTTTTCTCCGTAGACTCTGCGATGCCATTGCTGGTCTACGTAGTCCTTATCACCGGCGCCGTATCTCGGCGGCTATGAGAAGCGACCTTAGGATTTGGCTGCAATTTTTGTCCGATTTCAACGGTATTTGTTTTTGGCGATCGGAAACGATCGCGCCTCGAACTCCAGGTCCAGACCGATGCATCGGGGCATTGGGCTTTGGACTATACTTCCGGGGTCGTTGGTGCGCCGGCAGTTGGCCGGTGGAGTGGCAGGTCAATGGCATCACCCGGGATCTCACATTTTTGGAATTGTTCCCCATAGTAGGGGCGGTATTTCTTTGGGTGGACCGTCTAGCCAATTCGGTGGTGCGATTTAACTGCGACAATCAAGCGGTAGTACATATACTGAACAAATTGACTTCCAAATCAAAACGGGTCATGGGACTGGTCCGCGCCCTTACCCTTCTATGCCTCCAGTTTAACATATTATTCCGAGCCCATCACGTGCCGGGGGTTCGGAACGAGCTTGCTGACGCTCTGTCCCGCCAACAGATGGAGCGGTTCAGATCGTTAGCACCTCAAGCGCTTTTGGATCCAGACATTCTGCCAACCGAGGTATGGAGGCTTGGAGAGTAGAGGCTAATCGGGCCATGGGGCTGGCTTTGGCGCCCAATACCCGCCGGGCGTATTCGACGGCCTGCACCGAGTACGCCCGCTTTTGCGCTGACGAAGGCTTCTCTCAACTCTGGCCAGCTTCAGCAGACCAGCTGGTTCAATTCGCAGTACATTTACATTTTAAAGGCTTGGCTCCGAGAACCATACAGGGCAAGCTGTCGGCCCTGTACTACTATGCGAGGGCGCAGGGCTTCCAAATCCCGGATTGTCAGTTTAGAATAGGAAAAATGGTAGAAGGCTGGGCGAGGGAGCGGGGCCGGCCCCGGGATGACAGGACCCCTATATCTCCTGGGATGTTGTGTAAGTTGGCTGAGGTTTGGCCTCAGGTGTGTTCTGATTTGTTTGAAGTTGGTTTATTCCAGGCTGCCACGTTGGTAGCCTTCTTCGGGGCCTTCAGAGTCAGCGAACTGGTAGCCCATTCCCAAAATGATACATCCAAAACAGCTCTGCAGTGGGGTGACATGGCCCTCCATGAGGATCATGTGGTACTTCATGTCCGTAAATCTAAGACGGATCAGAAAGGCAGAGGTGCAGAGATACGCCTGGGTAGGTGTTCCCTGCCCCAGATCTGCCCAATTTCAGCACTACACAGGTACACCCGCCAGATTGGCGCCGGTCGGGGGTACCTTTTTCAGCATCAAAATCGATCCCCGCTGACCCGGTATCAATTCTGGCACGTAACATCCAGGGCACTCCAGGTCGCAGGTATCTCTGGCTGGCGCTTTGGCACACACTCATTTAGGATTGGTGCTGCCTCCACAGCTGCCGCCATCGGGGTTGATCCAGCTGGGATCCAGCGGATTGGTCGATGGCGGTCTAGGCAATTCAAGGCCTACGTGCGCCCCTTAATGGACCGGTAATACCGGCCCAGTTCTCTCTGCTTTATCGTTACAGGTTTCGTTCCGGGAGGACGGGCGCGAGTCATCATTTACGGACACAGTTTCATTTTTTGGGCCGCCAAGTTTGCTGTACAGTCAGGACGTGGCCGCGATCTCGGCCTGGGACAGTGGGCCGACCTGGTGTGGAGGGGACGAAGGGGATGTTGTGGAGGGCATTTTGCCAATGGCCCTCGGTGATCCCCTGACCCTCACCCGGCCATTGTCGTGGTCCACCTCTGTGGAAACGACTTGACCCGTATGTCGGGCAAGTCCCTTATCCTCCAGGTCATCGATGACCTGAGGACATTTAAGAAGCATCGCCCGGACACGACCATCGTGTGGTCCGCCATGATCCTGAGGTTGGTGTGGGGGCCGCCCCATCCCCCCCAAAAGATGCACAAGGCCCGGAAGGGAGTCAACCGTGAGGTGGCCCGCGTAGTTCAGTCGGAGCTTGGCTCTGTCATTTGGCATCCTGGGATCACAGCCCGAACTCCCGAGCTGTTCCGGCCAGACGGCATTCACCTGTCTGACAAGGGCCTGAATCTGTTCCTCACAGATCTATATGAGGGCCTGCGGGCCGCGTTGTTCGGCCGTTTGGGGTAAAGAGGCGTCAGTGCGCCTCTTTGGTGGCGGGTAGCGCAGAACTAAACAGTGATTATCTAGGTCCCGAACTTAAGCCACATCGTCAGAGTGCCTGGCAGCCCATAAATAAGTAGCTAGCGCCAGTGTTAGACAGGCACGATTAGAGCATAAAACCTGCCACCTCAAAGGGCTGCCAAGGCTTGATTAACACTGGGGGACGCCTACACAGCTAGGCATCCGCTCTGCGGCAGTAAAACAGGCCGCAGGAAATTTACCTGTTTAAAGGGACCTAAACAAATTAACAACCACAAAATGTGCGCTACGCTCCAGGCCCTCATAAAAGTTAAGTTGAGTTTAATACTATTAATAAATTGTGGCCCTTGTTAACCCAAACCAAACGTGTGTCGACTGTTTATTTCCGCCTGGTCTGGCAAAGTTCTTTCTCTTATTTGTTTGAGATCTAGCACCCAAAAGTTTCATGGAGTGCCCCCTAGTTCTAGTGTTGTGTGATAGGGAAAACAGTTTTTCCTTTTCTACTTTGTCCACACTGCACATGTTTTTATAAACTTCAATCAGGTCACCTCTTAGGCGCCATTGTTCATGAGTGAAGAGACCCAGCCACTGAAGCCTTAGATGGTAAGGACGGTGTTCGAGTCACCTAATTATTCTGGTTGCCCTCCTCTGCACTTTTTCCATTTCCATAATAACCTTCTGGAGGTATGATGACCATAACTGTACAATACTCCAGACGGGGCCTCACCCATAGATTTATAAAGAGGCAAAATGACACTTGCTAACTTATTTTTTATAGCCTTCCTAATGATTCCTAGCATTGGGTTTGCTTTTTTCACTGCAGCGGCATACTGGGTTGACACCTTCATTGAGCTGTCAACCAGGACACCAAGGTCCCTTTCGTGGTTTGTTGCAGAGAGTTCAGAGCCCATCAGTTAATAAATATAATTGGGTCTTTTTGCTCCAATGTGCATCACTCTGCACTTACTAATGTTGAAGCTCATTTGCCACTGGTTTGTCCACTCCCCCAGTGTCAAGAGATCCCTCTGGAGCTCCTCACAATCTCTCTCAGTTTTTACTGCCCTATATAATGTAGTGTCATCAGCAAATTTAGCTACCTTGCTAAAAGGTCCTGGATTATTAATGGGCAATCCCTCGAACAGGTTTCCTGCTTTAAATATCTAGGTATGGCCCTTCAATCTACTGGGTCTAGAAATGCCCATATCCAATATGCAGCTAACTAGGGTGAAAGAACAGCAAATGCCATCTTACGGTTCTACCATTCCAAAGAGGGTCGCTATATTCCATCAGCCCTAAAACTCTTCCAGGCAAAGGAGGTCAGCCAGATGCTCTATGGCACCTTTATTGGGCCTGCATCTTGCAGTTTTGACCCTATAGAGAGGGTCCAATCTAAATTCCTTAGAGCAATTCTTGAAGTCCCAAGATGTGTAACAAACACACACATTTGTTTAGAGACAGGTATGCTATCAATGATAGCTAAAATTACATTTCTTCCCTTCAGTACTGGCTTAAAATGAACTTTTAACTGCAGGGACTAACTCATCTGCTTTTAGCGGACAACTTCCAATCTAAGTGGTTAAAATCGGTCTTAAATAAATTGCAAGTTATGGGTCTTTCTTCCCAAGCAGTCTTGAGCATGCAATGGGATGAAGCAAAATCAGCCCTTAAACAGAGAATAATGGATATGGAGAGACAGGCAGATCTTAATAGTCGCCCCAATTTTAGAGTCTCAGATACACACAAATATCGCCCACTCCCCATGGCCTATCTGTCACAGCTGGAGATGTACAAGTTTAGGAAAGCCTTTACTCTGGCCAGGTGTGAGGCTTTCCCTTCTGTGGTGTTGGAAGGCAGATTTAAGAGCATCCCGAGGGAACAGAGACTCTGCCCTTGTTGCTCTGATGAGATAGAATCCATTGAGCATATGATGCTCAGATGCAGTAGGCACAAAAAGATCCAGGCAAAATACATCACACCACTCTTAAAAGATATGGCAGGCTAATCGGACTCAGACTATTGTAATCAATTGCTAATTGACCAAAATCGGACTACTACCGAACTGGTGGCAAAATTCTGGGCGGCATGTCGCAGCAGCCAGAATAGATAGCTGAATTCTTAAACCTTGGTTTTATACTGTTAGTGTTACATTTGTTGTCTTAAAGGTTTTTTTAATTTTGTTTTACATTGATTTTATATTGATATTTTTATATTGATCTCTGTAATGTATGCCAGTTTTTAAACTTCCCAGCCAATGCCTTTCATATTCTATTCTGCACTATTCTATTTTATCTCATGTTTGGCTTGATGCCGTAACAATAAACTTTACCTTGCCTTACCTTACCTATTTACTCCTACTTCTACATCATTTATGAAGAGGTTGGAAAGCAGGGGTCCCAGTACTGAACCTTGGGGGACCCTACTCTTTACCTCCCTCCACTTGGAGAAGTGTCTATTTAATGCTACCCTCTGTTTCCTGTCCCTTAGCCAGTTGCTGATCAAGGACAAGATCTGTCCCTTGATTCCATGACTGGCAAGTTTATTCAAGAAACTTTGCTGCAGAAAGTCCAGATAAACAATGTCAACTGGATCTCCCTTGTCCACATGCTTGTTGACACTCTCAAAGAATTCCAACAGATTAGTAAGGCATGATTTGCCCTTGCAGAAGCCATGTTGGCTCTCCTTCAGAAGCACCTTCCCTTCTGTCTTCCTCTTAATTTTATATTTTAGGATGGTTTCCATTACTTTACCTGGTGTAAAGTATCAGTGTGGCTCCACCCCCTGCTCCTATAAATGATTAGTCTGGCTCCACCCCCTGCTTCCTTTGTTTGAAGAAGCTTCCAATTGCTTCCTTTGTTTGAATAGAGGTGGCTCTTTGCAGTTTAAATTAGCAATAGAGGTGGCTCTTTGCAGTTTAAATTAGCAGAGGCCTCTAAAGCAGCTCTAGTCCAAATGCAAGCACCCCAGAAACTTACCAGTGCTCACTTCTTTCTGATTGTTTTGGCTCTCTCAGCAGTGTCTCTGCTTGGTATCACATCCAGGCTCAAAAGGTTGTGTGGCAGTTGCCAGGTTGTCAGCATATAGAGAATTCCTAGTGGCTTCTTGCAATGTTTGGTCATATGTGTATATGTTAAACAATGTAGAGGCTACCATGCTGCCTTGTGGGAGTCCATTTCTTTAGATTCTCCATCAACTGTGTAGTCCCTGAAAGTCAGCACAGAATCTGTGGTTTTCCAGTAGGCAATGTATGCTTTTTGTAAGTTTAAATCCTTTGCAATATGGTGGATTTTCTTCAGCAGGGCTCCACAGGAGCCTTCCTCTGAGCAATATTCAAGCATTTATTGTAGAGATTAAAGTAACCATCTCTTTGTTATTACTCCATCTACTGGATCAGAACCTCAACAATGCCAGCTGCTTTGCCCTTCTTCCACCTGCCTACCATCTCTTCCAGCTCTCTTATATAAAATGGTGTTGTCAGGTTGCATGTATTCTGTTCTTCATTTCTTCCAGTCCTCTGTATTTCTGTTGCTTACAGTCTGATTTTCCATTAGTTAATAGCTGGTGGGCAATTTGGTTAGCTGAGATTTTGGCATGTAATGGTTGTTGGGTTGGATCATCGTTAAGGTGATTAAATAGTCGCCATGCTTTTTGGCTGCAGCAGCTCATGTCTGTTTCCTCCAGGAGCTTGAGCCTCTTTCGCCATTTGTGCTCTGAAATACCCAACACCACTGGTTGACTAGCTTTAGTGGCATCTTCACTAAATGGGTTTGATTCAAAAAGGGCATAGTATTCATTCAGTACATCAATACCTTCATGTGTTAAACCTTGAACCCAGGAGATCCTGTGTCCTTGAGGGAAAAAATTCCTGGAACGTGTCTGAACAGCATTAGTAAACTTATCATAAGATGCAGGATCTGGATCATTCATCCAGAAAGCCACTAAAAGCGTGCACTAACCAGCATTTTTGAAAATTTCCTTTTTATGGCATTTTACAACTCATGGAGAGTCTCGTGGCGCAGTGGTTAAATACCTGTACTGCAGGTAAAACTGTGCTCACGACCTGGGTTCAATCCCTGGTAGCAGGCTCAAGGTTCTCTCAGCCTTCCATCCTTCCGAGGTCGGTAAAATGAGTACCAGCTTGCTGGGGGGGCAATGTGTAGCCTGCACACTGTAATTAAAAATTGTAAACCACCCAGAGACTACTTGTAGTGGTATGGGGTGGTATATAAGCAGAACACTTTGCTTTTGCTTTGCTTTATGGGCAAATGGCTGCTGTGACTTCACACTGAGTGGGACATTGCTGGATATTTAGTATTGGCTGATTTTAGGTGGTGGTGTGCTAAATTCTTACTTATGAAAATGAGATCCAGATTATAGCCTCTCCTCCATCTGCCACTGGATGAGTTGGTAAGATTCTTCCCTTTCTACTAGAGCTTCTCCAAGATCATAACTGTCTTCATAGCTTATTTATTGTCTGTTAAAATCACCTATTAGAAAACTTACTGGCTTATTATGAAAGTCTGATGGTTCAGTGAAGGAAAATATTATAAGTAGAGGGTTACAGACAGATGTCACTATTATTTCAACATTCTTCTCCTCTGTCATTGCTGTAGAGAGAGTGTAGAGATCAGTTCTGGTGTACACTGCATTTCCATATTGCTGGGGGCATTTTTCAGCAATATTTCAACAGTATTTAGCCCCACCACAAAAATACAACAGATGCTACAGTCAGCAAAGGACAAAAGGAACCCACTCAGGAGTATACCGGATAACTTGTAGTTGTGGGTAGGTATATATTGGGGCCACAAAGCGCAGCATCCACACCAGAATCAAAAACATGAAAGACACTGCTGACTAAAACAACCTGAAAAATGAGCAGTATCTGAATACACCCTGGTTATGAAATCTTGACATGAAATCCTCTTCCAGGACAGGGAGGTACAGGACAATACTACCAATCACTCTGTCAGACTACACAGGGAAGCCATTGAAATCCATAAACTTAAGCACAGGTTCACAAAAAAGAAGAAAGCCTAAAAATCAGCAAAGCCTGGCTCCCAGTACTAAAGACTGCAGAGTGCAAAAAGGTCAAAGCTCAATGATTCCCCACACAGCCACAAGCAAATGTGATCAGCCCACACAACAGAAGAGCTAACACCCATCAACTTTTAAAAACCCCAGTCTCACTCACTCTGTACTCCAGAGCACAGAGAGAACTCCTAGTTTCCTGAGCTCCTTGCCCTCTGAAGATGTCAGCCACAGAGTTTGGTGAAATGTCAGGAAGAAAAACTTCCAGAACATGGCCAAACAGCTCGAAAAACTCATAACAACTATCGGATCCCGGCTGTGAAAGCCTTCAAGAATACAACTATTGGAGTTGTCGCCCAGAACTTCTGGAGGTTCCTCATCACTGTGTTATGGGCTTTTCCACATATGAACATTTTTACAAGCAGGAAATTAACATTAATCACCTCTTGTTCAATGTTAGTACTTTCCTAAAACCATTAAAATAAATTATATATTTCCTTAATAGAAATGGTGTATTATTATTAGAAATTAACGTTAGGCTCTACAAGTACAGTATGACATGCTGCCAGAGACTGGCTGTGATATTTTAAGTGATCTTTTCAGAGGGGCAAAGTGCTTTGATTCAATCTGAAACAATCTTTTGTGCATTGCTTTTCCTACAGGCTGTTTGACCAAGGCCTTATTTTGCATGTGTCCATTAGACATGGGCACGACTTGGCGAAATTGTTGTTTCCGTTTTCAGATATCGTTTCCATTACGTAACGGAAACGGTAACGACAATTAAGCTGTCAGAACTCGAACTCGAAACAAAAAAAGAAAAATTGGGTCTGATTTGTCGTTGTCATTCCTGGCATCGCGCGGCGATCGCGCGATGCCAAGCGGCACAGAAAAAAAGTTTTAAAAATTAAAAAAAAAACCAATTCCCGGCCAAAAAAGCAGGCGAAAATATGCCTGCCTGAGGGCACCTAACAGAGGGGTGGTTTCTGGAGGGGGGTCCCCAGCCTCCCCCCCTCCTGTCCTGGGCTGCTGGTACCGGGCTGGGAGGGAGCATCCTCGGTGTCTCCATTTGCCATGCGGTGCGGGGGAGGGATCCAAAATGGCATCCGCAATATTTTTTTTTGAAATCGTGGTCCAAAAAAACCACCAAAGCACCACAGAAACATGCAAAAATAGCTATTTTAAATGCTTGAATTTTTACAGTAGCAGCAGTGGGTTTTTTATAGCAGTAAAAGGTTGCACTGATTTTATTTTATTTTATTTTATTTTTATTTTTTTACACCTGCGCAATGATAGGCTGGCCATGGGATGGGACCATGCAAATTTTTGGACCCATTCTACCAATCGCATGGCCAGGTTTTGATTGACACTTCTGGATGTGCAAGAGGGCATAAAAAGGTGAGGCACTCCCACAAGAGTCACAGTCCGGGCTTGGATATGGGTGGGAGAGGGCCGTGTGTAGCTGGCTGCTGTGCTAGACTAGTTTCGATTTCGCGGAGCCTTTAGATTTCAGTTAGGCAGGCAGGGAGGGAATTGATTCAATTGAATTTTTAGGAAATAATAGTAATTCCTTTAATTCTCTGTCTGCTGTGGGGAATAGCAACACAGTTTATTCTTTTTTATTCTCCTGCAGTTTGTTAGGATTTCTTTTCTGATAGTGCTTCAAAGGGGGGGGGAGGTTTGAGTGGGAGGGGAGGTGTGGATTTATTTTAAAAATTTCATTTGCTTGGTGGCAAGCCAAGGTCCTTTCATACCCTGCCTGCAGCTCTGCTGTGGGAGCACTGCCCACTTTGTTTGCAATAAAAATTGCAATTGCTTTATTCAATGCAGTCTTGTGCAGCAAGTCAGTTTAAAGTGTTTTCCGCCTGCTCTGGGTCATTGCGGGACCCGCGTCCACTGCCCGCGCACCCGCCACCCACGCGCCCATGCGCCCGCCCCTCCCCCTGCTGCTGCCGCCGCCCACCCAAGCCCCCCCTGCCACCCTGCCCGCCACCTACGGCGCAAAAACACCTAGCGCCGGCGGGACACCACTCGCTGGGACGTCAAATCGCGCGAAATTGCGGCAGCGGTAACGACAAATGACAAACGACACGACGAAACGACAAATTTTTAAAAAATTTCGTGAAAAATGGAAATGAGCCGAAACGGACACGTCCCGAAAAACGACAACTCAAAAAAATTTTTTTCTTGTCGTGCCCATCTCTAGTGTCCATTTAACTTTCATCTAGTCCTAACTAGCCAATAGGACATATTGAATAACACAAGTTATAGAAGTTGGATTAAAGACTGATAGATTTTCATTTATATTTTCAAGCAAATATTGCAGAAAAAAAGAATTTACAATGGCTGTCTGTAGCAAGAGGGTGCAAGAAGTTCTTGCGTAAAGAGCACAAGTTATCTTTGCCATTCTTAAAGTATTTCTCTTAGCCAGATTCAAATTAACCAAAAAAAAAGTATCAGATGGGTGTGGGGTGTAGGTTTGTAGGTGTTCTGTAATGGAGCTACACCCACTTCCTAAGATAGGGTGTCTCAGTTCAACAAGGCGGAAAAACGGCCAAAAGAAGACATTTTTGGCTGACCTTATTGTTGCTCCTTATTCCTCACACAGTGATCAATGCAAATGAATCAACTCCATACTAGGAGAGGCTGGTATGATCATCATCATCATCATCATCATCATCATCATCCAAATGTAGACATGGAAGGGACCCCATGAATTGAGTCCCACTCTTGTCAAGGAGGCACAGTGGGGAATTGAACTTCCAACCTCTGGCTCCACAGCCAAGTACTAAAACACAGAACTATCCAGCCATGCAAGTATATGCGAGGGAACATATTAGGCCAGGCATGTCCAGATTTCGGCCCTCCAGATGTTTCTGACCACAACTCCCACAGTCCTTTGCCATTGGAAATATAGACCTTGAATTCTGGGAGTTGTGGTCCAAAATATCAGGAGGATTGACGTTTGGACATTCCTGTATTAGGCTATTGAGGGTGCTTAGGGTCTTGCCCCTAACTATACCAAGAGACTTTTCCGAAGTGCCTTATTTTCTTCCCCAACACTATTGGATTGCCACTAGTGGGATGCCTAAAACAACTGTGCATTCTGCAGGCATACTGGAGAAATTTCTGAAATTTAAGCATTACATCTGCAGTGGTCCTGGCTTTGTCACCTGGCTTTTAGTGGACTTCAGGATTATTTCCTAAATTGCAGTTTAAAGTTGGTTTAACAATATTTGTTAAAGTCGGCTTTTATGTCTCACAACAAAACCCCATATGATCAACAGGTCTAGACCAAAGAGTCACCTTAATAAAATAGCAATGTGAGTTGTGCCTTTGGCAAGCCACTGTAGCATCTGAAACATTTTATTGTTTTTAACAATCATCACTCAGTATGTAGAAACAGTGTGATGCTCAGTGATAGATGTGATCTTGAGAAATAATCATGGGGGAGAGGAGATGAATGAATGCCATAAATGGTGTCCCTGGCTTTTAGCCATATGACAATTCAGCTTCTAATACAAGAAATCCAAACACTTTGTTCAGAGTAAATTACATGGTGCATTGGATTTGCATACTTTGAATTTAATCTGTACACATTATTTCTGTATTCACAACATTTTGTCAATGTGTTTGAGGAGAGACTGTAGCTCAGTGGCAGAGTGCAAACTTTGCAGGTGGAAAGTCCCAGGTACAAGCCAAGACATCTCTCGTTCTAAGCATCTGGTTGCCTATTGGGAAAGGCAGACCTATGCCTATGCCCTAGAGAGTCTGCCAATCAGAGTAGACAGTTCTAGGTCAAGTCAGGGAAAAAGATTGTCCTAGGAGAAGCCTTTGCATATGAATAAGGGGAGGAGAGAATAACAATCATCTTCATATGGGGCGGAGGAAATCTCAAATCCTAAGTCAGTTTAATATTTTGCAACATACAGATACATAGTGTTGTAGAGCAATATTACAACCTTTAAACTTCTGGTCACTTCCACTTACACTCCCCCTCCCCCAAAAAAAAAACACCCACAAACATTTTTGGTCACCATGCAGACCTGGAGCAAAATATTGTCCCAGGGACCCATCCAAAGTATCTATCACAAGAGGAATAACTTTGAACACTGGAATTTCTGCATGCAAAACATGTATCCTACTGCTGAATGATGGTCACAAAACATCATAAAGACCCCCTTTGCAAACCAAGAACAGACAAAGCACAAACACAACAAAAAGATCTCTGCCTAGGTGGATGGTTCTGAAAGTTCCAGGGTTTCATTTTCTAAACCCAGGACACTCAAGGGGCTATGGAAGCTCTGAAAATGATCAAAATTTGTGGGACGTCTAAAATGCATCTCTCTCTCTCTCTCTCTCTCTCTCTCTCTCTCTCTCTCTGCATGCACCTGGCACATGAAAGGAAGGGACTTCTACTTTTGCATTGTTGCCTAGAAGAATGGTCAGGAATTTTCCAATTACTCTTTTATATTGACAAGAAGTTTTGCATGTAAATTGTGCATTTCTCCACAAAATTTGTCAGTTTTCTCAGGAATGTGCAAACGCTGTAGTTGCACAAATGGTGAATGGCACAGATAGGCCCGAAATTGGGATATCTGCAGGTTTGTTCATCAGTTTGAAACACTGGATGGGTTGTTTAAATCCTTGTCAACAATCAGGTAATTCTTTTCTGGCTTCTGTTTATGCACCTGTACTTTGCTTCTCAGAGGAAAAGGAGCATGCAGATATTTTAAGTAAATTGTGCAAGCTCTTTCAGCTCGAGGTAGGGTTTTACAATTCCTCAGCAAGGTGTCTTTTCATGATGAGACCGCCTAAGCTATCAAGGCAAAGGAATTTAGTAAGCATTCTTTCCATCCCTTATGAGGTCCGTGATGTAATGAAAGAAATGTGGAAATGTAATTTGGGATTAAAATAGAAACATTTCTTTCATGACTTATGGCATCACATTGTATTAGAAGGAACCTATCATGGTTTGTGTGCAGTAAGGCTGCATGTTGCACATCTATATTTGATCCACCTTTATGCCCTATGTGCCATTTCCTTGATGCTGATATCTCTTAGAGTACCTCCATATTACTTTTTCCTTCTACTGTGGACAGCATTTTCTCTGACATTACCTCTAAAAGGCTTTTCCCAAATAGTTGCACTCCTGTAGCCTTCAACATTCTAAAGATGAAAAAAGTGGACATCCATTTAACTACCCTGCATTCATATGGTTGTATCTCTTAGCAAGCTAAACCTCCTCTGTGACCACCTACTGATACATACACTTCCACTTTTCAGAGTGGGTATAAACATGCTTCCCATATAGTAATGCATAAGCAATACATAAAATCCAACATAACCCCTTGGGAATGAAGATTCAGAGGAACAATATTGCTGTAGGTTTTTTTCCCAGAGAAATACAAGAAAACATAAGGGGGGGAACCAGATTGCTATTCTTTGTGGTTGCAAACACAATCAATATGCCCAGTTTGTATTTTAGCTTCAGGCCACTTTCCATCAGAGATGCTAAAGTGCAGATTTGGTTTTTGGATTACAACTCCAGAATTCCCTGGGTAGCTAGATACAAAGAATATAAGCAAAATACAACACTTTTGGACAGAAGTTTTCATAACCAAAATTTGGCCTCTTAACTGCAAAAAGGTAGCAGCTATGTCCATCCTAAGGCTACAGTTATCACTGTTGGTAATCTCAAGTTTGATGTTCCTAATAAAGTTGATAATACTGGGTGTGAATATTTTTTGGAACCTATAATGAAGAAAAGGCCATATTTCTTCCAAAAATATTTGTTTTAGGTTACGATATTGATTGAGTCCTGTCATACCAATGTCAAGAACAAAAACTTCAGGTCATGTTGTGAAAATAACAGCAGTATTGAATGTTAGATATTTCTGTAACCAAGATTCATTATTCATTGCTGAACAGATTATGAGTCATTTAAAACAATGCCTTTTTGTACCTAAATCTTAGCCCTTCATTCCACAGATTATAGGTTTGAATGCTCCGTTTCTGTCTCCACACTTACTCTTTTCTGCCCTCTAATGGTGGCATAATGCAACTCACGGTAAATTATACAGGTAGTGCCAAGAAATCTTATGATACAAAATGGAGGAAAACAAACAAACAAACAAAAACATATATAGCAGGACCATACTCAACTCAACATGTTTCCTTCAAGGCTTCCATGAAAATGTATTTCTTAAAAACATGTATTTATTAAAAGCAACATGTATTTATTATTTCTCAACTGGCATAACACATGGTGCTGTCAATGTGTATGACAGGCATGGCCAAACTTCGGCCCTCCTGATGTTTTAGACCACAACTGACAGAATTCCAAGCCTATATTTCCAATGGCAAAGGACTGTGGGAGTTGTGGTCCAAAACAACTGGACGGCTGAAGTTTGGACATGCCTGGTGTATGACATTTCAAGAGAAGGACATTTAAACATTAACATTGGAGGTAGTCAAAGACAAGATACGCCAAGAGGAAACATGACATTCTTTCCATCTCTGCCATATTATTTGAAAAGTACTGGTTGTGATTTCATACTTAACAATGGAGAATGGCAGTTTCAGCTACACAAAATGTTCACATAGGATCCATATGAACAGCTACATTTGCAACTTAGGGCCTTTTTACACGACCCCTAAGATCCGCTGGCCACTTAAATTTGGACCAGAGATCTTAGGGGTTCGTCGCTCTTCCTCTGTCCCCACCCCCCTCCGCACTTCCTGGTTGCTGGCTGCGTGAGGGAGGGAGAAAAAAGAAAGAAAAGAATGCCGGCTTACCTCCGTTCTGTTCCTGGCAGCATTCAGATCTCTTAAAGGGGCGGGGGGCAGAAAAACAACAAACAGAAGCCAGGAGAGCCCCGCACTCACTATCCTTACACCGGATCAAATATTTTTCACATCCAAAAAGCAGGTACCTGAAAGGTGCGCTGGGACGCGCTAAAGTGGGCGGGGTCGCACTTAATTTCCTGTTAACTCCGGAGCTGGTGGGTAAACATTTTTAATCTCCGGAGCTGGGAGCCATTTGCCCCGGAGTTTAGGGGTCGTGTATAAACGCCCTTAGTCCATCCTTCTGTTACAGAAAGCCACCCACTTTCATAAAAGTGCTGAAGATGGAACTTACCACACCGTAGGAGGTACCATATCATATGAATACTTACATAAGACATAGCAGCCCTTAATAGATGCAGTGTGTTCTATTTAGAACCTTGAATAAACATGGAAAGCTCATAATATAGCATGCTAAAGTGTAAAAATATTATTTTAAAAAGTATTAATCATATTATTTAATTTTGTGATTGTGCACTTGGTCTTTGATCCCACTCCCTCCACAGCTACCATATTTCTAATTCCTTGCAGTTCTACTTTTTTCAAGATCCAGAACCATTCTGTTATGGATGAAATCAACCTTAAATGAAAACAGATGTAACAAGGCAGTGCTCTGTGTCCTGTAAGGACAGAAGAAGCATCAGGTGCTTTAATGAAGATGAATTAGAAATAGAAATGGAGTTCATTATTATGATTGTTATTTGGAAGATCTTTTAAAAATAATTTATGGAATTGGTTGTAGAATTTTCAACCAAAAATGTAGCAGGGCTTGGAAACTGTACTTTCACTTTTGCATATTGGAATATGCTAATGTGCTGTATGTTCCCTCCATACACTCCACAGTACAGAGCATCTCTATGTGCCTATATGCTTTACTTTCTCTCTGTCGATCTGTCCATCCATCTCTCCAAATTTTTGGGTGTTCTCAAAAATCGCTTGAGGAAGCTAAGCCTGCCATTTCAATGCCAAAACATGGAGGCTCTGATCCGTATTTTCGTGTAGTAAAAATACAGATCTCAGCAGCCATGTTTTGGCATAGAAATGGAAAGCTTAGCTTTCTCAAGCAATTCTAGGTAAGACCCTGAAATTTGGAGAGATTTGGATTCAGAATGGAAGCCACACTGCTAATCACCCACCCACTGCTGCTTGGCTTCCAAATCAAATTAGAAAGAATTTTTCCTAGGGGCACCCCCTTTGGACCTTAATGACTCCAATTCCTGAAACCCAAACTTTTCCAAATTTCATTGGCTTCCCTGAATTGCTCTCCTGCCATTTCTTCTAGGATGAATTGTTACATCCTAGAGGGGAAAAACTGTGTTTCGTCATGAAAAGAAACATGTCCTACCATTTCATTAGGTAACAAAATACGTAATTTGTTACTTAACAAAATGAGAAAAGACATTGTTTCATTTGTGTTTCCTGCCCATCTCTAAAAATGAACCAAAACAAACTGCCAGTTCAGCTGTTCATACCAATCTCTATCACTATCTCAGAATTTTAATGGTTCATCCATTCACACAAATTTCATAATTAGGATACAATGTATATCTAATATTTTGCACTGCAGAAGGTATACACATAGCATTACAATTGAGCAACATTTTCATTTCTAATTACAAACAACATATTGGGAATAAGAAGAATTTCACCCAGCTGATATACCTCAGGTAAAATGAATCATGAACTATTTCTCAAAGTTTAGCAGGGTTTTATCATTACCTATCTTTCAGTCAGCCCAAGATTTTCTTAGACTATAATTTGCAAAATCTTTTGCCAAATAAAACTGATTAGCCTTACAGGCACCACGGGACTCTTCATTGTTTTCACTGAATGTCACAGTCACTTTCCAGACATCACAGGGGAAACCCACCTTATAGAGGGAAGCAACTGCTATGTTTGCCTTTTTGCTACCTACTGTAAATTGTAAGGATTATAATCTACAGGCAAAAGATGAGACAGAGAAGAAAGCTAACAGAGCTATAGTTGAGTATTCCAACATTTGTAGCTGCTTCATCAAATACAGTGGTACCCTGACTTAAGAGCAGCTCGACTTAAGAGTAGAAAACTGTTGGCATTTTAACTGCTGCCTTACAAATTTTAGATATGGTCTGCTCGACTTACAAATATTTTTTCATTTTTTCATTTTTTAAACTTACTTTTTCAATTTTTTAGATAGGTACCCAGACTTAAGAGTAGTTCGATTTAAGAGCATGCATTCAGAATGGATTAAATTCATAAGTTGAGGTACCACTGTATATCAAAATCACTGTCCTTAAACAAAACATTGGTTCAAACTGATTCTCTGGAAGTTGGGTCATGGCTACTGGACTTCTTTTTCTTGAGAGATAGAGGCATGAATAGGCTTGTTAGGTAGACAATACCAATGTTCATCTTATGAGCCTATTTCAGACCCAGGTGACAAGAGGTCAAAGCTGACTATAAGATGGAGGACTCGCACTAGCTATATTCAGACTGAATGATGAAGCTGTTTGGATGAGCAGGAAATGTTTCTATCTCTCAAGAAAAAGAAGTCCAGTAGCCATGACTCAACTTCCAGATAAACTCACCTGGATGACTGAGAATCTTAACAGACATACTCAAACTGATTCCTTACTGTGGAGTAAAAGTTTGTTTCTCATTATGAAGCTTCATTTAAAAAAATTAGGAGTGTATTAGCAAAAGAGAGAGAGAGAGAGAGAGAGAGAGAGAGAGAGAGAGAGAGAGAGAGAGAGAGAGAGAGAGAGAGAGAGAGAGAGAGAGAGAGAACCCATTAAGATTTCATTAATGCTATTATTTTTAAAGCAGTGGTTCCTCAAGCTTGTGGGATGCAGTATCCTGAATACTGATGTCAAAGTCCTCAAACACTTTGAATTACATTACTGAAAATTATGTCTTTTCCTTCTAACCCTCTCTTCTTAACCTCCATCAGCTAATATAAGTTATGAACCCTGGAACCTGTCTATATACAGTGGATAGCCCCATCAGTGCCTTTTCTTCTTTATGCTTTTGTCAACAATGCTGAATTCCATCAACTCAGAGGGATCCATAAAAACAGAATCAGAACTGGGGTGGATAGCCAGGGCATAGTGTAAAAAAGGCTTCTGGAAGAACATGAACCTGGTCCTTGGTCTTGGCTGCTGGAAATGCATCAATAACTCAACCCAGGGTTCATGGTCTGCCTTGCTACTTCTTCTTGCTCAGATGGAACACAAAACAGAAGGACTAAACATGGAAACAACATGGCCAGGTGGAGTAAGGCAGGCATGTCCAAACTTCAGCCCTCCAGATGTTTTGGACAGCAACTCCCACAGTCCTTTGTCATTGGCAATTTAAGCTTAGAATTCTGGGAGTTGCCATCCAAAACATCAGGAGGGCAGAAGTTTGGACATGCCTGGAGTAAGGCATTCCTCCCCATGCCTCCATTCCTGCCCCACATATGCCAATATCAAACAATCTAAAACATATCCTCACCAATAAGATATGAAATTCTAGCTTCCAAAATTGCTGGATGTCTGAGATGAGAGGCTGTTTCTTCAACTGAAGCTTTGCTGCAAAAGCTGTGCTGATTTTAAAGAAGAGGATAAATACTGACTTCAATCGTAACAATGGATGTAGTGAAGAAATGTTAAGAATGTGTTGCTCCCCTGATCAGAATGATCCCTTCCACAATGGGATGGAAGCTTGCTTTGGCTTCAGTCTCCATCATGAGCTCCTTCTAGGAGGAAGCTCTTTTGCGAGAGTTTATAATCTTTCCTAAAAGTTTGCTTTTCTAAGAATTAAGACATCAATAAACTCCATCTTCAGTTTTGCCATGTAAAGAAAAGCAGGCAAAGAGATAACCTGCTGGAAATGTTGCTACTAGAGATGGGCACAAATCAAAAAAATGGTGTTTCGTTTGTCATTTGTCATTTAGGGGTCCGTTTCGTTCATTTCCATTTTTTGCGAATTTTTGCAAAAAATTCATTTTCATTTTTGTTCATTTTGTTACCATTTCATTACCATTTATTTCAATTTTTTGTGATTTTTTTTTAGGATTTTAAGCAATTCACTCATATTGCAGTAACGGAAACAAAACGCACGACAAAATTTCCGGTGTTTCTGTTTGTTTTGTTTCATTTTAGAGACAAAATTCATTTGTCATTTCATTACATAATGAAACAAAAAAAAAACAGAAACGAAAAATTGTTCGTTTCGTGCCCATCTCTAGTTGCTACGTCCAATACATAAAGACACTGAAATAAGAAACTTAGTAAGTATTTAAAAAATTTAAGAGGCTGTCACTACTGAACAAATACAAAAGTACAATATAAACCTATGTAAAATAATTAATCATATGGGGTAAACTGCTTGTGTGTAGAACTAAAGATTACAGAGTCAATCTAGCTTACTGAGTCAATATAATTAGTTGGACTATTTGATAAACTCTTTGTGCTTTGCCTATGAAAATTGTCCAGAAGTTTCAAAGGATCCAGACTTCAGACCAATGCCAATAGGAGGTAGACTGGAACCCCACTGATTCAACAGCTTTAATGATACCCTGTCTTTTTCTGGCCACAATACAATGTGCTGATTATTGTTACGTAGTGTGTGCTATATGTCTTTGGAACGTTAGAACCTTAAATAGGACTGAGGAACTTCAAGAGAGAGCCCTACGTCATCCTACTATTGTTGGAGGCACATTTTGTGGGAATGTGAAAGAGAGCCTTCTTGGTGGCTGCTCTTGGGTTCTACAAATACACCCCTCCCCTTCCAAATTGCAATACCTTTCAGAGGCCTCTCAGATATACAATTTGCATTTTTGGGTTCAATTTGTTTGTGCAGCACGAGCCTAACTACATTATTTCACAAGTCAAGATGAGTGGCAAGTGTATGAAAATGTATGCTCAGATTAGATAATGCATTTAAATTCTAGCTTTCTAAAGCCACTGAAATCGATTTAATACTATGTACATCCGATGAAAGACTCTGAAACTGATGTCACATTGATTTAAATTCAATCTGTGAATTTAAATTCACTTCAACTTTTTTTAACAAAATAATTTCCTTTTACTGTTAGCGAAGACACTAAGCATGACCTTATATCGTTCACTGTTTCATACTGCATCAATCTGATGTTGACATGGAGGAGAGGTCAGAAAAAAATATCAGTGATTCTTATAGATGCCTGAGCTGCATTTTCTTATTATTCTGACTTTATTTTTAATGATAAGGGTTTTTTTAAATTAATATTTTGACACACAGTAGGTGCTTCAATTAAGCACTGGCAGAATCAATTACTATTCTTTTCTTTGGTAATGAAAACAGGATTTTTATTTGAAATTTATTGGGATGAATGTGAAAGGCAGCATCTTCAGCTCTCCTATTAAGGATTTTATTTGGAAAAACAATTAATAAAATTAAAGTCAATCTTTTTTCCCCCCAACTCCACTGAGGTTAAAATAGATTAGCATTCATATAGTTTTTCTTGCATACTGGAAAGCTGAACAACACATTTTCTTTCTAACAGCAGGGGAAAAATGAAGAAAATCAAACTTAATTACACTGGTGATGTTAGGCCTTCAAATAGTTAGGGAAGCACCAGAACTCTTGTTGCAAATTTCTGGATTCAGGACATTCATAAGTTGTTAGTGAAATTCTCACAGGGCAGAAACTTACTGTATAAACAGCATGAAACTCAAATTGTTTTATTTTCCAAACTCAGAAATTTGAAAAGAAGGCAGCACAAGCAACAAATAGATTAATTTTTATCACACATTCATTAGCTCAGACTCATTTTTTATTCATGTTATTACATTAGTACAATAATACAGTTTTAATTTGATGGAGCTGTGGGTGTTTGGGTAATAGCAGTCAACTGTACTGTGGGGAGGTTAGACAACTTGAGTCTAAATCATTCTAACTGTACGGAAGCTGTTGGGATTATGCTGGGTCGTACCAACTAAAAATCTGACCTCAACAGTATTTTATGTGTCTTTCCTATGAAGTTTCCTTTCTCTTTCCTTTTCTCATTAAATATTTATTTGAATGCCGCAGCATTTGAGGCACCATACGGGATGCAAAATTAACATGGCCCAGCCCAGTAGGCCTAGAAACGAAAGCTGAACCCTCTTGCACTCCTATTTAGCTCTGTGAAGTTTGTGGGACTTCTCAGTAATAAATAACAGGATGGGAATCCTGCAGACACTGCAAAAGTAGGGGATGGGTTGGGAGGGAGAAACAGAATGGTTTGTAGGAGGAATATGAAGAAAAGGAAATTGGTTGGACAGATGGACCAGAGGAAAAATGAGCTATTCCTGATACTAGACAAAACATGACATAAGGCCTGATGGTGGTTAAAAAATGGCTCATGTTTTGTTCCTAATGGAAATTGGTCAGACAAGTTCAGTACTGATTTCAGAGGGACTTGGAGGCAGCTGATGTAATCTGGACCTAACACAATCATTTTGGCTAAACATACATAGTTGCCAAGAGGAGAAAACCTATTTGGGACAGAACCTTGGACTTTGGTAACATATTCCAACCTATTTTATAGGAAGCCCTTAGAATATATCCATATTTATAAATATCATTCTAGAGCTATAATTTATCTACATATTCATATGTAGGTTAGAGGTTAGAGGGCCATCTCCCTGTTCTGGATGGGGTTGCACTCTCCCTAAGGGACAGGGTCTGCAACATGGGGGTCCTGCTGGACCCCGGTCTAACTCTGGAAGCCCTCAGTGTCCAGGAGTGCCTTTTGACAGCTGTGGAAAATATACCAGCTACGCCCCTACCTTGCCGAATGGACCGTAACTCATGCATTGGTAACATCCCATATTGATTACTGCAATGCTCTCTATGTGGAGCAGCATTTGAAGATGGTTCGGTGACTGCAACTGGTTCAGAATCGTGCAGCCTGGCTGGTGAGTGGTGGGGCTGTCAGGGATCACATCATACTGATTCTGCGTAATCTGCATTGGTTACCACTGCCTACTTCCATATGAACCTACCCAGCAATTAAGATCTAGCCAGGGAGCCCTCCTGAAAGAGCCATCCCTCAAGGAGGTGAAAGGGGTGGTTTGTAGGTCTAGGGCCTTTTCAGCAGCTGCCTCCAGGCTATGGAATGCCCTCCCAAGTGAGATCCGCTTCCAGATGTTGTTAACTGATATAACATAGATTGTGGGTCCTGATGGCAAATTTTAGTGAATCATAGAATCATAGAATCATAGAATCATAGAGTTAGAAGAGACCTCAACGGCCATCTAGTCCAACCCCTTGCCATGCATGAACCCCATCACAATATTTCTGACAGATGGCCATCCAGCCTCTGCTTAAAAACCTCCAAGGAAGGAGACTCCACCACCCTTTGTGGCAGCATATTCCACTGCCGAACAGCTCTAACTGTCATGAAGTTCTTCCTAATGTTCAAATGGAATCTCTTTTCCTGTAGTTTGAAACCATTGCCCCGAGTCCTAGTCTCTGAAGCCATGGAAAACAAACCTGCTCCCTCTTCAATATGACATCCTTTCAAATATTTAAAAATAGCTATTAGACATGGGCACGACCAGAATAAATGACGTTTCGAGTTTTCATTTGTCGGAACGGGTCCGTTTCGGGTTGTTTCCATTTGTCGTGAAATTTTTCAAAAATTTGTCATTTCGTTGTTTCATTTGTCGTTTGTTGTTTGTCATTTCCACCGCGATTTAGCACGATTTGACTTCCCAGAGCATAGGGGCTTCCCGCAATCAGGGCTGGTGCTAGGTGTTTTGGCGCCCTAGGCGGCGGGCGGGGTGGGGGAGCGGGCGGTGGGGGGGGAGGTGCGGCCAGGTGGCGGTGGTGGGGGGCCATGGCCGGGCAGCGACAGCGGCAGGGGGAGGCGCGGGAGGGCGAGCGGGCGGAGGCTGCGGGCGGGCAAGTGGGCGGGCGGCAGCATGGGCCACAGGCGGGTGGCGGCGTGGGCCGGCGGGTGCGTGGGCAGTTAGGATATCACTTAGGATAGAGGTTCTGTTCTTGGCTTGCACCCCAAATGTGTGTGTGTGCAAGCAAATTGTAGTTGGGAAAATAGAAAATAAATGGTAGTATATAATATATTTTTAAAATAAATCCACACCTCCCACTCCCAGTCGAACCTCCCCTTTATCCAATATCAGAAAGAAATCCTCACAAACTGCCAGAGAAGAAATAAAGAATAAACTGCTATTCCCTTCAGCAGACAAAGCTGCAGGGAATCAAAGAAATTATTTTCTAAATTCAATTCCCTTCCTGCCTGCCTAACTTAAATCCTAAAGCCTCCAGCCTCCCTCCTCAATCTTGATTGGATCACACCAGCACCAGCAGCCAGCCCTCCTCCCTCAACCACATCCATACAACCGACTGAGATTTCTGGAAGGTGCCTCGGCTTTTTATGCCCTCTGAGACATCCAGAAGTGTCAGTCAAAAACCTGGCAATGTCATTGGTGGAATGGTTCAAAAAAATTGCATGGTCCCATCCCATGCCCAGCCCAAATGGGCAGGTCTAAAACAATAAAAAATAAAATAAAATAAAATAAAATCAATACGATGTTTTATTGCTATAAAAACCCACTGCTGCTACTATTAAAATTCAGGCATTTAAAATAAATAAATTTCACATGTTTCTGTGGTGATTTGGTGTGTTTTTTGACCACGATTTCAAAAGAAAACTTGTGGTCACCATTTTGGATCCCTCCCACCGCATGGCATGGCGAGATGATGAGGATGACCCCCCCAGCCTGGTGCAAGCAGCCCAGGACAGGAGAAGGGGGGAAGGCCAGGGACCCCCAGAAACCACCCCTCTGGTAGGTGGCAAAGCCTCAAGCAGGCATATTTTCACCTGCTTTTTTGGCTGGGAGTCAGGTTTTTTTAAAAAAAAAATTTAAAATTTTTTTCTGTGCTTCGCATTGTGCGATCGCTGTGATGCCACAAACTAAAACGAAAAACCCGACTAAATTTTTCTTTTTTCGGTTCGAGTTTGAGTTCTGACAGCTTAATTATCGTTACTGTTTCCGTTACGTAATGGAAACGAAAAATGGAAATGAAAACAAAAATTTTGCCGAGTCGTGCCCATGTCTAATAGCTATCATATCCCCCCTCAGCCTTCTTTTTGAAAGGCTAAACATTCCCAGTTCCCTAAGCCGTTCCTCATAAGACATTTCCTCCAGACCTTCAGCCATCCTGGTCGCCCTCCTCTGCACCCGCTCGAGGTTGTCAACATTCTTTTTAAATTGAGGCACACAAAACTGGACATAGTACTCCAGGTGGGGTCTGACCAGAGCAGAATAGAGTGGTACTATCACTTCCCTTGATCTAGACACTATGGTTCTGTTGATGCAACCAAGAATTGCATTGGCTTTCCTGGCTGCCGCATCACACTGCTGACTCATGTTCAATTTGTGGTCCACTAAGACTCCCAAATCCCTTTCACAGGTACTATTCTCCAGCCATGTATCCCCCATCCTATATATGTGCAGTTCATTCTTTTTACCTAGATGTAGCACCCTATATTTCCCTCTGTTGAAATCCATTTCGTTGGCTTTGGCCCAGCACTCTAATCTGTCAAGGTCTTTTTGAATTTTCACCCTGTCCTCTAGGGAATTAGCAACCCCTCCCAATTTGGTATCATCTGCATAGTGTGTTATATTTGTATTTAAATGTTATTGGTATTTTAACATTTTAATTGTTCCTTTTAACTGTAAGCTGCCCAGAGACCTTTAGGTAGTGGGCGGCATATAAGTTGTATAAATAAATAAATAAATAAATAAATTCCAATGGGCAGCAACATCCAACCAAAATAACTATCAGGATGTTCATTCTCCATAGGTGACATTCACTAGCCCTGCCTGCCGAACTGATTCAGTTGCAGGACAGATTAAAGAAGCTAGCTTCTCATTATATCCAATAGAGATGGGCACGACTTGAAAAAAAAATTTTTCGAGTTGTCGTAGCCAGTCCCATTTCATTATTTCCGGTTTTCAAAATTCGCAAAAATTAGTCCCCGTTTTTTCGACCTCGTTAGTACTGGTTTTTTTGGGGGAGCACCCCACCTCCTCTGGCCCGCTATAAAGGGAAAGTGGGCTCCTGGAGGCACCCGTGGGTGCCTCCTGCCACTAGGAAGGAAGCAGGCTCCAAGAGAGACCCCTCTACATGGGGTCTCCCTTCCTCACCTGCTGCTGCTGCAAAATGCTATGCAATAGCCATATGGATATTGCATAACATAATGTGCAGACGTGAGACCAGTGTGAGAGTCATTCATACCTTCCCTGCACAGGGCTCCCGATCATCACAGAAGGGAATTGTACTTGCTGCGTGTAGTGCAATGCAAGCAAGTAGATCTGGCTTTAAGGTGGCTTAGTGCAAGAGCTAGGGTTAGGCTAGTGACGGGTAAGGTTACGGTGGGCTAGTGGGTTGCACCTCTGGGTGCCTCTCTGACCCACTAAGAAGACAGTCTGTGACGTATGGGTACGGAGTCAAGGGTTAGGGTTAGGGCTAGGGCAGGTTTTAGGGGGCTTTTGGCACATCGCAGAAGTCTCCATGGCCAAGTGGCCATGCGACTGGTGGGATGGCTCCAAAATTTGCATGGTTGTCCACTCTCACATGGCTGGCCACTTGGCCAGCCCATCATTGCGCAGGTGTAAATAAAATAAAAAAAATAAAATCAATGGAGGACAGAGGAGGAGAGGAGAGACATTTTGTTGCAAGAAAAAAACCCACTGCTACTGTGAAAAATCTGGCAGTTTATATATTTTCGCGTGTTTCTTTCTGTTGTGCTTGTGTGTTTTGGACCACGATTTCAAAAACAATATTGCGTTCGCCGCCCCATTTTGGATCCCCGCCCGCACCGCATGGCATGGCGATGGCGACTCGCGAGTCCGGCTGCCCAGGACGGGGGGGAGGCTGGACCCCCCCTCCAGAAACCACCCCTCCGGTAGGTGCCCTGCGCCCTTAGTCAAGCAGGCATTTTTCCGCCTGCTTTTTTGGCCCGGGAATGGGTGGGGGGAGAGTTTAAAAGTTTTTTCCTGTGCCGTCCGTGCCACTTGCTTGCGCTTTAATTGAGACTGGGCTTTTGCTGGCTGCGAGCCTGCGGTGAGTCCCACCAGAGCAGCCCAGGACGGGGGATGAGGGGGGAGGCCGGGGACCTCCAGAAACAACCCCTCTGGTAGGTGCCCTGAGGCACGGCAGGCATTTTCCCGCCTGCTTTTTGGCCGGGAACTGGGTTTTTTTAACTTTTAAAAACCTTTTTTCTGTGCCACGTGTGGCATCGCGCGATCTCGCGATGCAAGGAACGAGCACGACAAATCAGACCAAAATTGTTCGTTTGTCAGTTCGAGCTCGAAGTCTGGGGGAGTAATTCCCATTACCGTTTTCGTAGAGTAACGGAACCGAGTAACGGAAACGGAAACGGGAATACCGCTAAGTCGTGCCCATCTCTAATATCCAACATCATCCGCTCTGACCTCATCACCCCACAGCACCAGCAAATGGGCAACAGCCATCAATAGAGAATTCACCAGTGTGCTTTGCGACAGATGAATGCCAATCCATCTTAAATCTAAGATTTATAAGACGATCATCTGCCCTGTTGCAATGTACGGCACAGAATGCTGGTCAGCAGCTATGGCCATAGGGAGCCATCTCCATGTTATGGAAATGCATATGCTCCACTGGAATATTGTACATCTCCCTGCTTGACCATGTCACAAATGATACTGCCTGACAGCAACTAGGTGAGAAAAAGCTGGATTTGCTGATATGGACATGTCCTCAGAGTGGCATCTTCCACATTGCCAAAACTGCTTATGTCTTAAAAATCAGTGGCCAGCAGCCAAATGGGCAACCAAAACAGAGATGGCAAGACAGTGTCAATAAGGACCTGTGCCCTAAAGAAGCAGTTGATCTGGCAAAGTGGCAGTTCAGAATCTGAACATCAGATCCTGCACCTGAGAAAAAACACTAAGACGACTACGTGAATAGACACGAGTCATAGTGGGAAATAACAAAGTGCTGGTTGCATTCCTAGTCATACACCCACTCCCATGATCAGTACACACCCAGGAATGCAATGAGCAACTTGTTAATAGGCAGCAAGTTGCCATAGATATTTTTGTGATTTCGCTTATGCAGGTGGTATTTGGCAACAGGATTATGGCCAGTGTGTCTGTGTATCAACTGTTTTAAAATCTGATGTTAGAGAAGGGTGGAAGTAAAGATAGGTAAATCAGTATGCTATTATGCAGTCTCTGTTCTTAAAATCTGGTTACCTATCTAAGCAATTTTCACCGTAACACAATATTTTACAATTTAAAGTACCAAGTACAGCTTAACATAGTGTGGACAATATGGGCCACTCCATATGAAAATGACATGATCTTCTATTTCATTTTTTTGTGTGTGGGGGGGGGCAGTAGTATTCTCTAGCACTGTTAGAAAACTTCTGATGTGAATGCCGTACTACAAAACATATCACCAAAAGCAATCTATTAACAATTTTCATTTCATTTCATTTTCTCCTGTTGTTGTTTTTAGCATTATAAATCTTGTGTTTTGTTTTTGCTTTTGACTATTTCTGGTCGTTTTCCTGATGAGAACTATGCTGGAATTCACTGTCTATTTGATGTTGATGCCCTTGAATGGATTCATTTAAACTGATAGAAATCCATAAGCATAAAAACCAATATTATTTCATGTGTAATATTGTCATTCTGGCAAGTATAGTGCATCATTTCTGCTGAAATTGTTTCTCCTAATGCACAACTTACAGAGTACATTACCGATGAATGTCTGTAGCTTTAACCCTCTGCTTATATGTGTATCTTTGTAAAGTGAGTGATGGAGCTGGTAGATATTTCAACCCTAACTCAGAAAGTGAGTACATGGTCAAATATTGTAGGATTTGTTCCTTATATAATTGGTGAATTTGAAGTTTATTTTACTAACCACATGATGCAAAAGCTGCTCCAGTGTTTTTTTTGTTTTTTTGTCACTGGGGGACTTCTCCCTTTTTAAGCTGGAAACATCTGAGTAGGCATTTCCCTATGTGGTTGGCTTTGACACCTCCTTGTAAAGACGGGGTGCATGTCTGTAGGTTGTGTTTCAGTGGCATAGGCATTTGGGGGGGGCATGGTGTTTAGGCCCAGGAAGATACTCAAAAGCAAAGCATCATGATTTTAATGTAGGGGACTGGATGCTAATCCTGTATCCTGTCAAACACAGTAAGTTTCAGATATTGTGGGAAAGGAGAGGATCAGACTCACCGGATCTGTATATTGTTGCTGGTGCGGAGACCAATGGACAAAGCAAATGTGGTGACCTCCATGTGGAGAATAACAGGGTCTGGGGGTCAGGCATAGTGGGAAAGGGGGGGTTTGAGAAAGCCCTGATGTGAAACAGATGCTAGGTATGGGGCGGCTACATGATGCTTTCCTTGAGGGCCATCCCAGAAGGTTTAAAAGTTTACTTGTCCAACAAGGGCAATGAGCGGTGGGTGCGCAGACTCAGAAGGGCCATAGTTGATTGGTTGCAGCTGCAGTGCTCCGGTGAGAGACAAGCTAGCCTCGCTTCTAGTGGCGATTTTACAGGTATTGGGGTGGATCCAGGAAATTAAAACTGTAGGAAAGAATGTCTGGGTTCAAAAACACTTGCAAAAGGGCCGAAGCACAATCTCAGGCCAAAATCAGGGAAGAAGAAATATCGCTGGAAGTAGTAAGATGGCTCAAAAATTCTAACATGGAATATCAATGGTTTGAACACTCCAGAAAACGTGGAAAACTTTCAATTTCCTCCAAAAACAACAATGTTCAATCATCTGCCTACAGGAAACCCACATATTGAGAAAACATGAACATTATTTAATACAAAATAAATTGGGAAAGCTATTTTCCACATCAAACAAAGAAAAGAAGCAAAATGGGGTGGCACTGTATATCAAACCAGAGCTTTCTCCAACTCTTCTGGAAAAGGATGAATCAGGCAGATGGATTCTTGTCCAAGTTAAAATTCAATCTAAAGAAACAACTATCGCTGGTATATACGCCCCAACGATAAACACGGAAGACAAACCCTTTTTGAACAACTGACTCAGAAACTGTTGCAATATGGGAATCATCAACTTATAATATTGGGAGATTTTAATGCTGTACATATTCCCTCAGTAGACAGGAAAACACCAAAAGGGAAAAATTTCAAGACTTCATCTTCCACACTGCCCAAATCGTTCTTGGACATGTCCGATATTTTAGAACTTCATGACATCTGGAGAAGGAAAAATCCACTAAAAGATGGTTACACCTTTTACTCAAGACAACATGCTTCCTTCTCCCGTATAGATATGTGTTGGGCCACATCTGACCTTCTACTAAATACAAGAGATATAGAAACCTTACCCCGAATGTTATCTGACCACAATGCTATTTTATGGACATTGAAATCTTCAGGTATGCCCAGGCACTGGAAAATTAACTCAACACTTTGGACCGATAAAGAATTCATTTCAGAGGCTGCTAGAGATCTGAACTTGTATTTTGAAACTAATCTAAATAAGGGTACACCACTCAAAACGGTATGGGATGCCTTTAAACCATATTTCAGAGGATTTGTTATCCAACATATGGCAAAACGGAATAAAGAGAGGAAAAAGAAATATGAATCAATCCTTAATATGATGAAAAAGCTTGAAATGGACTTAACACAAGACCCCCGTAATGACAAGCTGAACAAAGACCTGGCCTCTTGTAGACATGAACTCAACCTGATCCTGACCGCAGATATAGCTCACAAAATTAAGCTGGCCAAACTGAATTTTGTGGAAAATGCAAACAAACCAGGTAGATGGTTAGCGTATAGGTTAAAAAAGGTACAATCACAAAAATCTATATATTCACTTAAAGACAAAACTGGGGAAAATCAGACAGAGCAACTACTAATCCAAAAAATCATAGAGGAATATTACCAAAGATTATTCAAGCCGGAGATGATTGACAAAGATGCCATCTTCCAATATCTTAAACAAGCCAATTTTCCAAAACTTACTGAAGAACAGAGAGCTCAGACGAATGCTCCTATCACAATGATGGAAATAACAGAGGCTATCAATCATCAAAAGTTGTATAAAGCACCTGGACCTGACCAAATACCAGCCATATTTTACCAAAAATTTTCTGAGACAATCTCTGGAAATATGAAAAATCTCTTTACATCTATATTTGAAGGCGAAGATATACCAGATTCCTGGAAATCATCACATACGACACTGATTCCCAAAGAAGGGAAATCCAAAGATTTGATACAGAATTACAGGCCAATTGCCCTCCTAAATGTGGATTACAAAATTTTTGCAACCATTCTGGCTAATAGATGGCGGATGATTTTACCTTCTCTGATATCACGCGACCAGACTGGCTTCCTTCCGAAAAGGAATCTCCAATCCAATATTAGAACTTTTCTCAATGTGTTGGAATATTACGAATCTCACCCCGAGAAGCAAGTAGCTTTCGCATTCATCGACGCTAAGAAAGCCTTCGATAATGTATCCTGGTCTTTACTCAAAACTCAATTAGATTATCTCCAGTGTGGCCATAGAATGTTGCCCAGCTATTGAACAAATCTATTCTACTCAAAATACCAGGATTGTAGTCAACGGTCACCTTACAGACAAAGTCAATATACACAAAGGTACTAGGCAAGGATGTCCCCTTTCCCTCTTTTTGTTTATAACTACCCTGGAAGTTCTTCTTCATGTTATAAGGGGAAACCCTGACATCCAAGGCCTACAAAACAAGGGAGAAGTTTACAAGGTACAAGCCTTTGCAGATGACCTGATGGTTATCATGGAGAACCCTCAGACATCTTCCGTAGAACTTCTAAAGACCCTGGAGGCATATTCTAAAATCTCTGGATTAAAGGTGAATAGAGAAAAAACATTGATTCTAACTAAAAATATGACTCCATTCATGATTCAAAAATTGGTAAATCAATCTGGTTTTCAACATTCAAATAGGGTAAAATACTTGGGTATTACTATATCTAACCGATGTAACTCTTTACTTAAAGACAATTATGTCAATGTTATAAAAACAATCAAAGCTGACCTCGAAACTTGGTCAATACTTCAGCTACCCCTAATGGGCAGAATCGCTGCAGTCAAAATGAATGTCTTACCTAAACTGCTTTTTTTGTTTCAATCTCTGCCTATATTGCCAAACTTTAAGATCATTTCAGATCTGGAAAAAAGTATACGTATATTTATATGGCAAAAGAAAAAAGCAAGGATTAAAAATATTTATTTGCAAGATAGAACCAAATTTGGTGGTTTTGCCCTTCCTAATTTGGTACTATACTACAAGGCTGCTGCCTTGACTTGGATTAAGGATTGGATCTTGATGACAAATAAAAGAATATTGCAGCTTGAGAGTTATGGTCTTGATAAGGGCTGGCATCACTATTTGTGGCATAGGGGAAATTTACCTACCCTCTTTAAAAAGCACTGGATAAGGAATGCCTTAGTCAAAATATGGCTAATGATTAAAAACAATTTTACCTCAAAGCACCTATGTGGTTATCCCCACTGGGAGCAATTTACAGCTCCCAGGCAAGTGAAATCTCAAATGTTATAACCTACAGACACCTTTTGAATGATGACTTCTCATTGAAACCACTAGGGAAATTAGTATCAGAAGGCTATAATCTGGATTGGTGGAAATATCAACAAATACATTCACATTTCAAAGAGCTTTCCAAAGAGGGTGGTTTTATGACTACTGATACCTCATTTGATAAAATACTTTCCTCTGGTGACTCCAAGCTTCTTAGTAAATTCTATAGCATGTTGTTAAATGAAAAAATGATTGATACACTGGTTAAAGACTGTATGATAAGTTGGGCAGAAAACTTAGGCTATACTATTCATTTAAATAAATGGGACTCTCTGTGGAACACAGTTAAAATCTTTAAATCTATTTCGTTCAAGGAAAATTGCTATAAGATGTTTTATAGATGGCATTTCGCGCCTCATCGTTTATCCAAGATGTATAATTGTTCACCTAAATGTTGGAAATGTAATTATGACTGTGGAACCTTTTATCATATGTGGTGGACTTGTAAAGAGGCTAAGGCGTACTGGAACATGGTAAAACTTTTCTTAGAAAGATCTTTGAAAATTAAAATAGAGTTTAGACCAGAACTATTTCTGTTAAATATAGTAGATATGAATATTTCTTATGATCAGAGATATGTACTTCATCATGTAATTGTTGCTGCAAGAATACTGTACGCGAAACTTTGGAAACAACCAATCACGCCAACAGAGAAGGATCTACATGGAAAGATAAGAGAATGCATCGAAATTGATAAACTCTCTGGTTATTTAAAGGGAGACTACGACGAGATCTTTCGGGAAAGATGGCAAGAAGTAACAAATTTATTAGTATTGTGACAACATTTGGCAATTTTAGCAATATGTTTAATTACTATTTCTATTTTGCTTGATACACTCAATGTAAATCTTAAAAACTGTATCCCCCCCTTTCTTTCCTTTTTTTCTTTTTCCTCTTACCCATACTCCTTCCCTCTGTTCCCCTCTTAAAAATCCAATAAAAATTTATTAATAAAAAAAAAAAACACTTGCAAAAGAACTCTGAGGTCACGGTCAAGGGTAAACAGTGTGTGGGGGAGGGGCCCTCTCCCTTAACAATTATTTAGGACTCAACCTGATGGGGTCAATGCCCCTCAGAGACAGCCAATTTTAATGGGGAGCTGGGACACTGATGGGGTGGACATGCCAGGGTTCCTGGAACCCAAGAAGAGGGACTACAAAACAAAGAAAGTGCACAAGAACACCAAAGGGGCAAACTTCAGTGAGTTAGTACCTTAGAAGTGTGCTGTTGCACTTATTCAGCACATTTCCAAACTATGGGAGACTAATTACCCCAAGGCAGCCTTAAATAAATTGAACAACAATCAATTGTCTTATTAGCACTATACTAACTTGGACAGTAAGTAGCAAGTAGTGCTATTGTGACTGATATGAACCCTATTTAACCCAGTCATGAGATTGGGATGGGCAGAAACACACTGGTACCGAACAGTCAATCAGGGTAAAAGCCAAAATTTCCCATTTGGTCCTGAAGCGACCAACTACTTTCATTCTCATTACCTCTAGGGCAGGTGGGAGGGATGCTCAAAAGCAAGGAAAGAGACTAGGGCAAGCGTGGGCAGTCTTTTTAAAGGCTACCAAGCCCCAGCTCTCCCAAATACATGAGTGTGCAATTTTCATGCCAAAATACAGGTCAGGCAGGCAAAGAAGCCCTATGGTGGACCGTTAGCCACGTGGAGCTGTCATTCTCATTTAAAGCTACAGACTACTACATTTTTCATAAACTCGAAAAATAACATGAAAAGCTACTTAGTTCAGAGCACTGAAAACCAACAATTTGAACAGTAATTTTGACACATGCATCAAAATTCACTTGTTAGAATGATTCCCAAACAGGGTCAATCACTCCTCCCTTCCTGTCCTTTCCTCTTTTGTCTTGCTTTCAAATAGCAATGTCTTGTTACATGTGGTTTGAATCTATTGGCATGATAAACTGTGAGCAGAGATGAGCTAATTCCTGCATGCCTTACCTCCCATGCAGAAGGAGGTGATCGCTTTTATGGAATCATTTTGACATGTGAATTATGATGTAATTTTGCTATTTAGACTTTTGATGGTCTGTATTCTTAAATTGTTAAGTATCTTTCCATGTTATTTTTCTATAGAAATTATTTGAGAAGTGAACAAGTCTGAAGCTTTAAGGATCAGCAGATATGGAGCCAGAAGAAGAAAGGAAAGAAGCTCGTTGTGGTCTGCAATGCAACTCAAATCACATCCACTACATCCAGCATGAACTCCAGAATCAATCTGCAGCACCTGTGTGACCACTGATCACGATTTCAAATGTAATACAGGCTGCGTATCAGATCTAGTGTAGTTACATCTCTGATTTGATTCGTTACAATTTTCATTTCAAACACACTGATGTTCTGTGTTAAAATACTTGAACCTAGGGTTCTAATTAATTAACACCTTTGGAAAAATTAGCATCTTTGCAAGTAACTGGAAGTTAGCATAGTTAATAGTAGAGATGAGCATGAAATGGAAACATAGGATTTTGTTTTGTTGCTCATTGCCTTTCATTTTGTAATTAGCACATTTTAAATAGAATTTTCGTAGGGAAACAAAATGAAACAAAATGATAGGGAAGCTTCCCCACCCAGCTTTTTTTTTTTGGCAGCTTGGGCTGTGGGGGCACACAGAAGGTAAAGTGTGGCTTTAGGAGTTAAGCTGCACCCTCCCCCCCCAACCCTGACCTGTCAAAAAACACCAGCTGGGTGCTGGGGGCAGGGGCAAGAACCAGAGAGTGAAGCAGGATTTTGAATTTGGCACTGCCTGCTTGTTCTCTGCTTGTCACCACCTGCACCCAGCTGGATGTCCACTGCCTCATTGCCTGACCTGTCCAAAAAACTCACCTGGGGCCAGGAGCAGGGGTGACAAGGCAGAATGGAGTAGGGTTTTTACTGCTGCCTTCTTCGTTCTGCCTTGTCCCCCCGCCCCCTCTCTTAAGTTTTTTTTTTGACAGGTTGGGCTGTAGTGAGAGGGGGCAGGGGTGGGGGAAGTAAGGCAGAATGGAACAGGGCTTTTACTTCTGCCTTCTCCATTCTGCCTTGTCACCCCTCCCTCTACCCAAGATGGGGTTTCTTGACATGTTGGGATGTGGGCAGTGCCCTCTACCCCTCCCCACACCCCAACCTGTCAAAAAAAAATACAGCTGGGTGCCGATGGTGACAAGAGTGAGCTGGTGGCACCAAATTCAAAAGCCTCCTTTGCTCTCCAGTTCTTGCCATGCCCCTGCCACCCAGGTCAGGGTATGGGGATGGGTCTCCCTCCTTCCCCACACCCTGTACTGTAAAAAAAAAAACCCACCTGGGTGCCAGTAGTGACAACGGGAGAGAGAGAGAGAGAGAGCCAGCATCACCAAATTGCTCTCCAGTTCTCGACCCTGCCACTTCCACCCAGCTGGTGTTTTTTGATAGGTCGGGCTGTGTGGAGGAAGGGTGCACCCCCTCCTCAGAGCCCGACCTGTCAAAAAAAAAAAACCCACCTGGGAGCTGGGGTGGCAAGGGAAAACAAATCATTTGTTTCCCCAGTAAAAATGGTGTTTCTTTTTGTTTTGTTTCGTAATGAAACACTGTCTGCCATTTCATTACATTACAAACCATTTTGTAATTTTATGACATGACAAAACAGTGTGCCATTTTTCATTTCATGCCCATCTCTACCTAACACACAATTATTATAGTTTACCAGAAATATATAGACAGAAATATGTGTAAAACATAATGAATAAAAACATAAATTCCCATACTCGCCATTAAAGTTCCTTAATACTTTGATTTGGTTTCCATTGGGCATTATGCTAAATGTTTTAGAAGCATAGTGATTACAGAGTATCATAAAGGTAGAGGTGCCTATCTTTTTTTGCTAGATCGGTGAATGGGAAATCAACAATCATTCAGGACCTGATCCTAGAATAACGTGCTGATTTCACTTGCATCACAGAGACATTGCTGGATGAGGCTAGGGGTGTCAACCTCACTCAGGTCTGTCCTCCAGGTTTCTCTGTGGAACAACAGGCCAGACCGGGGGGGAGGAGGGGTGGTGGAGTGGAAATAGTCTACCACAACTCCATCCCTCTTGCTAGATGCCATGTTCCCCAGTTTCCTGGTTTTGAATGTATGTACTTAAAAGGAACTAGATTTGGTGGACAGAACACCTGAAGAATTATGGATGGAGGCTTGTAACATTGTACAGGAGGCTGCAATGAAAACTATTCCAAAGAAAAGAAAATGCAAGAAAGCAAAGTGGTTGTCCAACGAGGTCCTACAAATAGCAGAGGAGAGAAGGGATGCAAAATGCAAGGGAGAAAGGGAAAGATACAGAAAATTGAATGCAGACTTCCAAAGAATAGCAAGGAGAGACAGGGCGGCCTTCTTGAATGAACAGTGCAAAGAAATAGAGGAAAACAACAGAAAAGGAAAAACCAGAGATCTGTTCAAGAAAATTGGAGATATTAAAGGGGTATTTCGTGCAAAGATGGATATGATAAAGGACAAATATGGTAGGGACCTAACTGAAGCAGAAGAGATCAAGAAGAGATGGCAAGAATATACAGAAGAATTATATCGGAAAGATCTGGATGTCCCTGATAACCAAGATAGCGTAATTGCTGACTTGGAGCCAGACATCCTGGAAAGTGAAGTCAAGTGGGCCTTAGAAAGCATTGCAAACAACAAGGCCAGTGGAGGTGACGGCATTCCAATTGAACTCTTTAAAATCTTAAAAGAGGATGCTGTAAAGGTGCTGCATAAGATATGCCAGCAAATTTGGAAAACCCAGCAGTGGCCAGAGGACTGGAAAAGATCGGTCTACATCCCAATCCCAAAGAAAGGAAATGCCAAAGAATGCTCCAACTATCGCACAATTGCACTCATTTCACATGCTAGCAAGGTTATGCTCAAAATTCTACAAGGCAGGCTTCAGCAGTATGTGGAAAGAGAACTTCCAGAACTACAAGCTGGATTTCGAAGGGGCAGAGGAACTAGAGATCAAATCGCCAACATGCGCTGGATTATGGAGAAAGCCAGAGAGTTCCAGAAAAACATCTACTTCTGCTTCATTGACTATGCCAAAGCCTTCGACTGTGTAGACCACAACAAACTATGGCAAGTCCTTAAAGAAATGGGAGTGCCTGACCACCTTATCTGTCTCCTAAGAAATCTATATGTGGGACAAGCAGCAACCGTCAGAATTGGATATGGAACAACTGACTGGTTTAGAATTGGGAAAGGAGTACGACAAGGCTGTATACTGTCACCTTGCCTATTTAACTTATATGCAGAGTACATCATGAGAAAGGCCGGTCTGGATGAATCACAAGCCGGAATTAAGATTGCCAGACGAAATATCAACAACCTCAGATACGCAGATGATACTACTCTAATAGCAGAGAGTGAGGAAGAATTAAAGAACCTCTTAATGAGGGTGAAAGAGGAGAGTGGAAAAAATGGGCTGAAGCTCAACATCAAAAAAACTAAGATCATGGCCACTGGTCCCATCACCTCCTGGCAAATAGAAGGGGAAGAAATGGAGGCAATGACAGAGTTTATTTTCTTGGGCTCCTTGATCACTTCAGATGGCGACTGCAGCAATGAAATAAAAAGACGCCTGCTTCTTGGGAGGAAAGCAATGGCAAACCTAGATAGCATCCTAAAGAGCAGAGACATCAGTTTGCCAACTAAGGTCAGGATGGTTAAAGCTATGGTTTTTCCAGTAGTGATGTATGGAAGTGAGAGCTGGACTATAAAGAAGGCTGATCGCCGCAGAATTGATGCTTTTGAGCTGTGGTGCTGGAGGAGAGTCTTGAGAGTCCCCTGGACTGCAAAGAGATCAAACCTATCCATTCTGAAAGAAATCAACCCCGAATGTTCACTGGAAGGACAGATTTTGAAGCTGAGGCTCCAGTACTTTGGCCACCTCATGAGAAGAGAGGACTCCCTGGAAAAGTCCCTGATGCTGGGAAAAATCGAAGGCAAAAGGAAAAGAGGACGACAGAGAATGAGATGGTTGGACAGTGTCATCGATGCAACCAAAATGAATTTGACAAAACTCCGGGAGGCAGTGGAGGATAGGAAGGCCTGGCGAGCTCTGGTCCATGGGGTCACGAAGAGTCGGACACGACTGAACGACTGAACAACAACACTTAAAAGTAGGAGGCAGGGACAGGATAGAAATTCTCTTGGTGTTTCGCCCTCCCTGTGACACAACTTCTCTACCTCAGCTCACTGAACTAACAGGGCTGGTGTTGGAGTCTCCACGGCTCATTGTGCTGGGAGACATTAACATCCATGCTGAAGCAGCTCTGTCAGGGGTGTCTGAAGACTTTATGACCTCCATGTCAACAATGGGTCTGACCCAAATGGTATCTACCTCAACCCATCCAGCAGGCCACACCTTAGACCTGGTCTTCTGCCCTGATATGGTCAGTGGAGACAGTAAGGTAAAGGAACTTTCTGTAGTACCATTGTCCTAGACAGACCACTATATGGTGTGCTTTAGGCTCGCTGTAACTCACAGCCTAGCCAGTGGGGAAAATCAGACAAAAGCAATATGTCCCAGAAAGTTGATGAATCCAGATGATTTTTTAACTGCCCCTGGGGAGTTCCATACCTCTCTGATGGGTGATTCTGTTGAATCCTTGGTTGAACTCTGGAATGGGGAAATGAACAACACCATTGACTGGGTAGCTCCTAAATGTCTCCTTCCTCAAAATAGATCCAAATTGGCTTCTTGGTTTACTGGGGAGTTGGCAAAATTGAAATGGGTGATACTTAGAGCTGAAAGGCATTGTCGGAAAACCCAGATTGAAACAGACAAAGAAACAGTGAAAGGCCTTTGGAAGGCTTACTCCAAGGTAGTAGAGGCAGCAAAGAAAGCATTTTTCTTTACAACCATTGATTTGGCACAAAATCACCCAGGGCAGCTTTTCAGAATAGTCAAAATTCTGCTACATGCTGACCCACAGGCCGATAACACAGACCACTATGTATCTCGCTGCAAAGGATTTGCACAACACTTTATGGGAAAAATTGAACAGATCCGGGCTACCTTTGATGCAGCCATTGATCCAGAGCCTGTAAACAAAACACTCCACCCTCCCTGTCCTGTATTAATGGATGACTTTCAGCTCCTATAGCTGAATGATGTGGTCAAGACCCTTGGAGAGGTGAGGGACATTACATGTGAGTTGTATCCTTGCCCCTCATGGATCATAAAAGCTTCCATAGAAGGTATGGCAGACTGTTTAGGAAGAGTAGTGAATGCCTCCTTACAACAGGGCAGGATTCCAGCATGCTTAACGGAGGCAATAGTAAAACTGCTGTTTAAAAAAGCCCTCTGCCACAGAAATTGGTGTTAAGTGATTCATGTTTGACACCATGGCTGCTGACCTGTGGAGTTCCCCAGGGTTCTGTTCTGTCCCCTATCTTATTTAACACATATATGAAACCACTGGGGGAGATTATCAGGTCTTTAGGGGTCAGGTACCACTAGTATGCTGATGATACCCAGCTCTACCTCTCGTCATCTCCAGACTCTAAGGGAGCTACTATCTCAACTTTACGTGTGTTTAGCTGCAGTAATGAACTGGATGAGAATGAGCAAAATGAAACTAAACCCAGACAAGACAGAGGTGCTCCTGGTCAGTCGAAAGGGAGAACAAGGGATAGGGATGCAAACTGTTCTGCATAGGGTCACCCTCCAATTGAAAAATCAGGTACACAGCTTGGGGGTGCTCTTGGACTCATCCTTGTGCTTGGACACCCAGGTTACAGCTGTGGCCAGGAGCGCATTTGCACAATTTAGGCTAGCATACACGTTATGCTCCTTTTATGAGAAACTAGCTTTGGCCACAGTGACACATGCCCTAGTGATGTCCTGGCTAGAATACTGTAATGAACTCTATGTGGGACTACCAATGTCCAAAATGCAGCAGCCAGACTTTTGACTGGGGTGGGGTTACAGAGATCACATTACACCCCTATTAAAACAGTTTCACTGGCTGCCAATCAGCTGTTGCACACAATTCAAGGTGCTGACCTTGACCTACAAAGCACTATGTGACCTGGGTCCTAGCTACCTCAAAGATCAAACCTCACAGTATGAACCGACTTGGGTGTTAAGGTCATCTGGAGAGGACTTTCTCTCCATCTCACCATGAAAGGGCCTTCTTGGCTGCTGTGCCCAGACTCTGGAACTCTCTCCCACTAGAGGCCAGGACTGCCTCATCTCTGTTGTCCTTCTGGAAACAGGCAAATACCTTTCTCTTCAGGCAAGCTTTCCCTGAATGATGGTCTACCGTTATGTGTCTTTAATGAATCTATAGGTTCACATAGACTTTGTGTTTGTAACTACTTGTAACCTTGTGGCTTTAATGTGATGTCTATTAATTCTGTAAGATGTCCCTCAGTTCCTTGTTCTCAGTACTTGAACATATCTTAATTGTATTGGACTGTATATTATCCCTCATTACTGTAAGCTGCCTTGGGTCTTTTTCCAAGAGGAAAGGCAGGGTAAAAATACTCTAAAATAAATAAATACCTCTGCCTTTAAAAGTCACCCCATTTATTAGTTCATTATTACGGTACTTGTTCTATAACAAGTATCATTAGGCAGATAGCTCATTAAGAAAATGGTGGCATGTAGGTTAGCTTCATTTTATACTAGACAGCACCACATTTGATCATTCTTTTTAAAGCTAGCTCTGAATTCTGGTGATCAAGATTTTCTTTAATTATAATAATGCTTTTTTTCCCAACTGCATGAGCTGCTCAATTTGTATACCTTATAATTATGAACTTGGTATTTCACAGGTGCCCTCCTTCCTGACAGCATGGGGGTGGGGGGATATCTCCATCTTTTGAAATTATGGGATGGTTGTCTTCCAGTGGCAGAATCTAATCTGCTTCCAATTTATGTCAGCTTTCTGCACTGGGAAAAGATATCTCAAATCCTCTCTAAAACTAGGAATCAGTGGAAGGTATTTCCTGGGCTTCATAAGCCCAATGTAATTAGGCAGCAAGTGACTGTATGCCATATGCATTTATTGCTCTTCTTAGCATGTGTTACTTTGATGTGTGAGGCTAGAAAGCTAACTCTTTTACTTGGGCAGCCTTCCTCCTGGGTCTTTATACTGCTTAGCAGTTGAGTGCAGACTTTGAAACACAGCCTAATTTAGAGGCAGCTGTTGCAGCTGCTGCTGTCATTTCAGCCATCTCCCCCTTCCCCAATTTTGCTTTGATGTCAGCTTAGAGTCGTTGTTGTTGTTGCATTCAGCAAGTTGTCTCCTTCCTTCCCAATTCACAAAACAGAACCAGCATCATTTTAACTATTTGCTTTTGCGTATAAATCCCATTTGAACGGCCCTCCTCACATTTATCATGGACGGCTTCAGGCTTCTGTCATGTCTTCATTGTAGGGTTGCTTCGTTCATAATTGCATGGGAGATAAAAAAGGTTTGTGGAAAAGTAAAATAAACAACAAGTCCCTTTGATGTGAAGGGAATGGCTAAGGCCATGGGGGAAAAAATTAGGCATTCTTGACCAATATTTTTCTGAGCCCTGTATTTGCATAAGAGGCAGTGCGGGCACATCTGTGATGAATCAATTGGAGCAGCAGAGTTGCTCTGCAGCTTATGCTGGCCTTAACGACAGACTGGTCTCTCACAAAGCTGCTGTTTGTGTGATCTGGTACCTCACATTGTTTATGCACGTTGAAATGTTACTATAACATTTATAGTACCCATGCACTTAATGCATGCCAGCATGTTTCACAATTGAGTTGTATGACCAAGCCAACCTTGGATAATAGACCTCAGCCCAGGATCTTTGACTCTGCCAGTGTGATACCTACTGTGTTTGAGCAAAATACTGTGAGTCCTTAAAACAAGGCCAAGGAACTTCCTTGTCCACCCAGCCCGAAATAAAGAGATGAGACACGTTTTGAGATTAAAAATGGGCCACACTTTATTAATATTTCATTGTACTATTTGTCGTACTGTTTAGTCTTTAACAGGGGAACCTGAATGGGGCAAGTAGAACTGGGGGGATTTCCCTATAACCAAACTTGGGTATTACCCGGTGGGGCAGTACCCCCCAGCAATAGAGTTATGGGCAGCCCTTTGCCGATCTTTACGTAAATGATCATAAATCAATATCTACTGCCCTTTCTATTTCTAAACCTAATGTGGGAATTTAAGGGCTGCCTTCATACTAAGCTGTATTTCTTCCTATTTCCCTAACGGACTTACTGCTACTTGCCCTTTCCACCACCGGAAGTGGGGCTACATAGTATGCCCTCTTCCCCCCCTTCCTTGGCATTAGGAGTGAATTTGCAGGACTTCCAATTAGGAAACTGAAACATCATTAAAAGTTTGTTAAAATACACTCATCTAGTTTAATATACAATAATTTGAATTTATTGTAAAATAATTTCAAATTGAGTTTTAAAACAATGCACTTTAACTTACTGACTGTAAAAAAAGAAACAGTACTGGCAACTACTCTGAGTCTAGGAGTCTACCATTTTGCCCTCTTTGAATAAACAGATAAGGCACTTTAAATAAAAATATTTAATTATCCTTGAATAACAATAAAGACTTACGGAACAGTTGTTACGAAAGAGACATAGAGAAGAAGCTGGTTGAAACTGATTGTTCAGTTGAGCTCTGAGGAGGTGAAAAAAGCATTCTAGCAAACTGAACTGTGGTAAGCTGTTGATTTAATGGTGGGCCTCTGAATTTCGGTTGCAAGCCACTGTGGCTGTTACTTTGAAAAATAAATTCTGGATATCCTGGGGGATCAGAAGACACAATGGCCACCAAAAGGACTTGTAGTGTACATGTGCCCCGAGAGCCATACTTTGCCCCCTAAAAATAATGGGGGGGACAAAAACGGGGGAATGGAGGACACAGTTTGGGGAAAGAAGCGCAAAATTGTTTGGGAACCATACAGACTTTAAACCAAGTTTGCCTGTTCTTTGGTTTAAAGCAAGAATAGCCAAATTATGACTCTGAAAAATATATTGGCTTCATCCCATGGCAAACGACACCCACAACTTGCTTGTGCTCTTCGGTGTCCACCATCTGTCTGCCAGCTCCCGGTCTTTGCTGTCTATCAGACCTTTCAAGCTGGTAATTCTTCTTTCTTTGCCACTCTATTACAATCTTAACACAAAGATTGTTAGATTCTGGGCTCTGGACTCTGTCAGAGTATATGCTATTTGATCAACCAGCAGAAGCAATACTTATTGAATAAATAGTTAGCCAGAGACAGAGTTTTCTTAAAACAAAAAAGATATATTCCAAACTGTACAAAAATATAATACAGAATAAAAGAACTTCTACAAAGTTCAACAAAGCATAGAGGGAAAAATCTCATTGGTATATTGATACAAAATTCAACAGCATAACAGCATAATAACATACATTACATAAACAAAATATATGACTGAGAAACAAAGTGGGTGCCTTACTCATGGAAGGCCCAATGAACAATTATTTACCGAACATTTTTATACGTATGTCTGTCCAATCATAAATTACAATACCTCATAGCTATTGCAACTGCTTGCATCAGACAAAATTCATTATGTTAATTCTTAACATCTGTACTCCATTTGAAATAACTATACATTGAGTCACTGCGACTTTGCACTTTTACAAACTCCATCTTTATATCAATTAAATACATATCAAATTAATTAAATACATATCTAAAATAGAGGCCATCCGAACTGGTCTAGACTCTGGTTGCCCTAGCGTACTCCCAAGTACCCCTGGTGCAGCACCCCCTCGGTCTCCTTGTTTGGTTGAGTTTGGGCCTGTCTCCTCTATTGAGGCCTCCAGGGCCCTGGCTCACTGCAGGCCGGCAGTCTCCCCCTTCGATCCTTGCCCTTCTTGGCTTATTAAATCTGCAGGAGGGAGTATGCCTGAGTGGGCTTCTGTTATTTCCAATGCCTCCTTAAGGGAAGGGGTCTTTCCCTCTCGCCTGAAGGAGACGGTGGTGAAGCCCACCCTAAAGAAACCTGGCCAGGTGTCGGACAAATTGGCTAACTAACATCCAATTGCCAATGTTCCCTTCCTGGGCAAGGTAATTGAGAGGGTGGCCACTGTCCGGCTCCAGTCATTCCTGGAGGAAGAACAAATCCTTGACCCATTCCAGTCTGGGTTCAGGCTGGGTCAAGGGACTGAGATAGTCTTGGTCGCACTGCAAGATGACCTCCTCCAGGGGGCCGACAGGGGTTGCTCTACCCTGTTGGTTCTTCTGGACCTGTCAGCAGCCTTTGATACTGTTGACCACGGTATCTTGCTGGACCGGCTCTCTTGGGTGGGGATCAGGGGCACTGTGCTCAGTTGGCTCCTATCCTTCCTGGGGGACCATCCCCAGCATGTGCAGTATGGAGGGGGGGAGTTGTTGGCTCCGTGGATGCTCCCTTGTGGGGTTCCACAAGGGTCGGCTCTTTCTCCCATGCTGTTTAACATCTATATGAGACTGTTGGCTGAGGTCATTAGGAGATTTGGAGTCTGCTGTCATCAGTATGCTGATGATACACAGCTCTTTCTCTCCTTTTCCACCTCTGCAGTTGGGGTTGTACAGACCCTCAACCAGTGCCTAGATACGGTAATGGAATGGACCGGGACCAACAGACTCAGACTCAACCCGGAGAAGACCGAGGTCATGCTCTTCAGGGCTCCTTCCTCTAGATATGGAGCCCCCCTCCCCAGCTTGGAGGGTGTTTCCCTCCAGCTGGCGGACAGTGGCTGGAATCTGGGCATGGTCCTGGATTTGGCCCTCTCCATGGAGGCCCAGGTGGTGGCCGTCTCCAGGACAGCCTTTTTCCATCTTCGGCAGATTGCCCAGATCCATCCGTGTCTGGATGAGGACTCCCTGATAACTGTAGTGCCGGCGCTTGTGATCTCGAGGATAGATTATTGCAATGCTCTGTATGTGGAGTTGCCCTTGTCTCTTATTTGGCGACTTCAGCGGGTGCAAAATGCAGCTGCCAGACTGGTGGTGGGTGTGCGTCAATATGACCATATCACCCCAGTGCTGGCCCGCTTGCATTGGCTACCCATTGTGTCCTGAATAAGATTCAAGGTCCTGGTTTTAATTTATAAAACCTTCCACGGCTTGGGACCTGAATACCTGGCAGAGTGAATCTCCCAAAGATCAACTGAGGCCCGACCTACCAGAATGTTGCGGCCACACCCAGAGAGGCTTGGAAAACCGTCACATGTAACCGAGCGTTCTCTGTGGCTGGCCCTGTGCTTTGGAATCTCCTCCCAAGTGACTTGCGCCTGGCAAAGCCTTCAAAAAAGCCTTAAAGACCTGGCTTCAAGAAAGCCTTAAAGACCTGGCTTTTTTGTGAGGCGTTTGGTGACAGTTAATTTCTTTTCCCCCCTCGCCATTTATTTATTATTTACTTATTTGTTAATCTTATACCCCGCCCATCTTCCCAGTGGGAACTCTGGGCGGCTTATAGTTAAAATAGTAATACAAAAGACAAAGAACAAGCAAAGACAAAACACAAGGAAAAGGAGCAAGATGGCGGGCCAAAAAAAGAAAAAGAAAAAAACTAACTGGAAAGGTTGCCAAATGCCTCCCTGAAGAAGTGAGTCTTCAGGGCATTTTTAAAGGCGGGCAGGGACTCAATCAGGCGCAGCTCACTAGGTAGGTGGTTCCAAAGCACGGGCCCCACCACAGAGAAGGTGCGGACACACGGACACAATTTCCACGCCCCTCTGGGTGTGGCCACCCTTAGTGAGTGCGCCTGCGCCAATCTCATGGGTCTGGTCCCAGATGAGCTTAGAGAGATACGCTCTGCCAGGTACTCTGGTCCCAAGCCGTGGAGGGCTTTGAAAGTCAAAACCAAAACCTTGAACCTAATCTGGAGGACAACAGGGAGCCAGTGCAAGCGAGCCAGGGCTGGGGTGATGTGCTCGAATCTCCAGGCGCCCACCACCAGCCTGGCCGCTGCATTCTGCACCCGCTGTAGCCTCTGGACCAGGTTCAAGAGCAACGCCACGTAGAGGGCATTGCAGAAGTCGATCCTTGAGATCACCGGGGCCTGCACTACTGTCTGCAGGGAGGACTCGTTGAGGTACTGGCGGATCTGGGTGATCCTGCAGAGATGGATAAAAGCGGCCCAGCAGACAACCATCACCTGGGCTTCCAGCAAGAGGGCTGAGTCCAGGACCATGCCCAGATTCCTGGCCCTGTCCGTAGGCTGGAGGGAAACACCCCCCAGCATAGGGAGGGGGCCATTGTACCCAGACGAGGATGCCCCAAAGAAAAGAACCTCCGTCTTCTCGTCAACGACTCCTTTGTAGTTTTATTATGTGTTATGTGTTTTATTTAGTTATTATTTTTCTTATTGTTTTTATTATTGTTATTTGTATACCATTTGTAAACCGCCCGGAGTTCTTCCGGAAGATGGGTGGTATATAAGTATTAAAATAAATAAATAAGTAAAGAAAGAAAAAGAAAGAAAGAAAGAAAGAAAGAACATCCAGTCTAATACATGTATTTCACTAACTAATATCTGACATTTATCGTCACAAACTCTTGCAGAGATGTGCACGAACCACCAGCTCAGCAGCTTGTTCCAGTTCCTGGAGGTGTTCCAAATCAGTGTTCTGTGGTTCGGTGGCCTGCCCCCCCAGCCGGTGCCCACTCAGAGGCAGTTGCTTCACGAAGTGGGGCAGAGGAGCTGGGTCGCTGCTTCTGAGTGGGTGCCCACTGTCTATCTCTAGCCTCTTGCCTTTCTAGAGAGTGTCCTCTGTGCCATCAGTCTACAAATAATATATTCTGGCCCTGTAGAAGAAATCTGTTTGACTCATAGTATTTGGGATCAAAACCTGGCCTGGTAATGGTGCCAGTGAGAGAAATAGTACACTGAGCAGGAAGGTTTGATAGATTGCAAAAGGGCTAGTTTAACATTTATTTCATTAATTATTACATGACCTCCCATCTTTACTCTAAGGAGATCTGAAGGAGACATCCTTCTCACAAGCACCACTGAGAAGATGAAAAGGAATGGCTGGTCCATGGTCACTTAATGACTATGAACGATCATTTAGAACACATAGTCATTTAGAAATGAACATGGATATCTCCGAGCATAGTCCATTGAAGCTATACATGTTGTTGTTGTTGCTGTACCCAAATGGCTCACAATAATTAGATCTATACATTGCAACAGCTTTTTGTAAAAAACCCTACATTTAATACCAACTAAACATTAAACAAGATTAAAAATGTGATTAAAATTTTTTAAAGGCATTGAAAATTTTTAAAAATATTTACATTTGATAAATAGAGTGTTCTCAAGAGTACCACTCACAGCTTAAAAGCTTGCCTTGGAATAAAAGTTTTAATCCAATGACAGGAAGACAAGAGGAAACATTGGAAGAGTCCCAGGCCAAGGAAGCTTGGTACAAATGGAGCAACCAACTAAATTTAATGCAGTTCCCTAACAGTCGTTAACAGATATTTGATTCAAAAATGAAGCAGCCAAGAGAAACGGCAGTACTGTCTGAGAGACCTGGACAAAATAGCCTTGAGGTCTTTGGTGCACTGGCCCCCATGCTTTAAAATCATTCAGGGACCCCCTTCAGCTGTGAGTAGAACCCTTGTGATATGATTTTTATGAAGGTGCTTTGGAGACTAGGGTTTTCCAAGAAGATGCACCCTGAGTTTGGGAAATTTTTGCTCAGTGTTACACTACAGAAATAACTTGCTCACTATCTGTGGAGCATGCAGAATTCAACCATTTTAAGCTGGTTTGGGACTAGATATCCAATTTCCAGTTTATTTCCTTCAGCAGAAAGTAATTCAGAAAAAGGGGGCATTAGCAGAGTGTTTACCATGGAGTTTAAAAAAGGGAAGAAGAAAGAAAAAATTACATAGGAAAATGTGATTATTGTTCTCTTGGTTCTTTATAGCACAGTTTCTGCACCTCACCCACAGATTTGTTGCCTGACTTTTATTGGAAAAGGTCAAATTTTGAGTAATTGTTTGATGATGTAATTAAGCCTAATTAACAAGTAATTCCAGGAAGACTGAACTATTATAGCAATGATTTTGTGGAGATAAACTAATGGAAAGAAGTTAGTTTGCTTTTAACTCCTTAGTCACTATCCCTATCTTACTTATTAAAAGAAGTGAAGAAAGTAGATATGTTGGTTTTGTCTTTTTCACAGTAGCATGAGTAAAAGGGCATACAGAGAACCCCCAGATTATCAGAGAGACAATCATCTTGATGAATGGTTATTTAATTACTGTAGTGTTGCAAAGGTATCATGAGACCATTGACAAGTGAGGAACACCGTGAGCGCTGCTTTTGGAGTGGTCCTTGAGCCCCAGAATGAGTCCAGGAACAGAAAAATGGCACCTGACCATTAGTTCACTCCCGTTAGAACTGTTCACTCTGGCTAAAAATGCAAAGGATTTCCCTCCCTACAGCAACTTGGTTTCTCAAAGGTAAATTACTGCTATTTCTGTTGCGGGAAACATATGACTCATCCCAGTATCCTTGGGAGTAGATCTACATCTTCAGGTACTTATCATTGTGCAGTCATTTATAAGTCTTTTCTCTACCATTTCCCTATCATTTTCCCTACCAAAACATGGCAGGTTCATGTAAAACAAAGCAGATAATGGAACTTTCATGAAATAATAAACATGCAATGGCTGGGTATCATTGTGCATAAAAGAGATTTGTCATGCAGCCAAAACTATTTGATGAGCTATGCATGACAAGCTCTTTGCCAAACAGCTGTGGCTGCTTCTTAAACTTCCATTCTGTGTGCAGCAATTCCAGCGCAACCCAGACTTGCATTGTAACCTACCCTTCTGTCTATCTGTCTCCTCGTGAAAGCTGGGAATTGAGACCATCATTCGCAAGTATTGAAGCCCCTGTCAATGTACATCCACTACATCATCCAGGTCTTGACATTTAAAACAAATAAATAGGATAGGCCAGATGGTTATTCTGGGGTCAGGAATTTCATGACATCTACTTGCATTATTCCAAGAAACCCTACATTCTGGTCCCTCACAAATATAATCTCCTAGACCGAAGGCTCCCACAGCCAAGCAAAGATAATAAGGACAATTATGTGGAAAAAGATAGTTAGGAAACCACCCCTTTAGGACTTTAAAAAATAAAACTGCAACTTAAAAACTGAGGTCAAGACTGTCACTTTCAGGTATTTATTGGAGAATTGGATGTCATTAGTATTTTGAGCTGTTGCTCTTTTCCAGAGGCAGAATAAAATCAGGACCATGCTTTAAATATATATAGCTCTCTGTGTTTCTGCCAACATAACACCTCCTCACCTTTACAACCTCCCCGTGCACACAGAGCTGCCTTCTCTTTCCATGGGTAATTTCAATAAATGACATGGGTCATTCCAGGAATGAAGCAGACAACATATTGATCCTTTCCAATTCTCTCAAAATGCTTATAGAGTAGCATGTATACCATATGTGAACAATGCCTGTGGAGTGGGGAGGTATGTGTGTGTGTGTGTGTGTGTGTGTGTGTGTGTGTGTGTGTGTGTGTGTGTGTGTGTGTGTGTGTGTGTGTCTGTCTGTCTGTCTGTCTGTCTGTCTGTCTGTCTGTCTAGTTAGTGGAACTGCACCACATTTGCTGGCTGATGCGGGTCAAAGGAAAAGAAATGTGTCAGTCTCTTGTAATCTATAACTTCTCCCCAAGACTCCTATTTTCTCCTATATATAAGATTTTCTTTTGATCTCAGACCATTGAATTGCTATCAGGGTAACAACAGTGTTGTCAGTTTTCCTGTTGTGAGAACAAACCATAGAGCATCCAGTCTTCTTCCTATATATATTCTCTGTTCCCACTTTCTCCCTTGTCACACTCTTTGTGGTCTTTTTGAAAGCACGATGCACAGATGTTTCTCTCTCTCTTGAATTGTTGGATGTTTTTTCAAGTAGCTTCCCTGAGAAAAAATGTGTCTATGTGTGCAAGTCCTTTCTTTCTACTAATACATTTTCTTTCTGTATAAACAACCTGCTGCTGTTTTTTAGATCTAGAGGCAAAAAACTCTGTTCCACAGATGCCATTTTTTCTTTCAAGTTCTTTGGAATGTCTACATCTGGCCACTGTGCAACACCTTCTTCCTGTCCCCTTAACTATGCTTTTATGTTTTGTTGCTTTAGTCTTATTCCCCTTCTGTTAATCCTATTTTGTCACTGCACTTCCTTCTCTCTCCTTCAGCAGAATTTGTTTGCACTGGTGGCCAGTTAGAAACTATTTGTGTCCTGTTAAAGCTGCACAGGAGAGGGTAGACCTACTAATTTCAACACTTTCAAATGCAAAGTTATTTCAAACTATTTCCCCATCCTTAATTTTCTTTCTTTCCTTAAATACGACCATCTTGTTCTATTTTGGATGTGGATGGGACTATAATTCAGCAATTCTTTATACGATTTTCAAATGCGGATTGTTTGGATGAAACAAGGAATAGTCATAGTTTGGCAATAACCAAAGATGAATAATTGTTTATCTGTACTTAGTTCCTTTCCCCAATAGCTAAGGGAATGGTGCAGGTGATCCCATGTGATGGAAGGGAGATGCTAGCCAGGTGCTCAGTGTAGTAATGACTAGAGTTCAGCACAAACCTCCCCAGCCAATGACCCACTCACCAGTTAGAGTGTGCTCCTCTTCTCTTCTTCTTTAGCTGTTCCAACAGTCCCCAGGAGGAGCACAGGCTCATTGGGTTGCCTGTCAGCCAAGGAGACACGCATGGAAGGTTGGGCTTCTTTCTGAGACTGGTTGAACACCCTAAGAGCAAGATGAAAGGAGCACATTCCAGATGGTGAATGGGGAATGCAGCCAAGCACCAGTGGTTTGTGCCCATCACTAGTAATGGCTTGTTGCTTTGAAAGTCACAGGTTACAAAGTTAATTTGGGAGTTCCTTTTCCTGTATCTGTGCTGGGTGCCACAAGCGCTAGTTGTATCTTTTTTTGGGACTAATAATATATCTCAGCAATAAGGTATGGGTATCATGTCAGAAGAAGGGTACTTAAAATATTCCAACATCCTTTATTGTATAAGTCGATTAGACCATTTCAAAGCCACAAGATAAAAACACGCACTTCCAAGTACTAATAAATATACAAATACAATGCACAAGGGATATATTCACATTTAATATATATCTTGATCCAACTAGATCACACCCTTACTAACCACCTGCTTCCTTAGAATTACTGCTTTTACTGCAAAAATTCTGACTTTATGTGTTAAATGATTATTTCTCCCACATAACAAATAGGCAAGTTTCTTATTATCATCCCAATTCCCCCAGCATCTAGGATAGGGGCTTAAATAGAATTTTCTAATATTAGTATACAATTGGCAATGCAGAACATAGTGTGCCAAGTCGTCCACTTTGGCCTCCTCACAAATATACAATCTATCTTGTACAGGTATGCCTTGATATCTGCCTTGTAACATTGCTGAGTCCATTAGTTCGAAACAAAGGTGAGTGAATGCAATATTGCATCAATAGTTTTTGTTTGTAAAATATCCATTGGAAGGTTGGGCTTCTTTCCCATCCATTGGATATTTTTGCTTTAATAGGCTCCAACAGGAAAAAGAAATATATTTATTAGGCTTGGGATAATTTGATGTAGGAGTTTCTTCTGGAATGAAAACTCAGTGGCAATTAAATCTGCTTCCTTGGATCAGCTTTGGGACAACATTTTCACCAATGCAGCTTATGGGCAGTGCTCCAGGCCTTCAGTGGAGGCCTCTAATACAGTATTTGTATATGGCTCATGGATCATACTTTGTCATTTTATAGGAATTCATCAAGACAAGGGATGGGCATGAAACAGAAAAATAACATTTCGTTTTGTTTCATTTCTTACAATTTTTGAAAAAAATATACAAAACAAAAGGAAACAAAATGAAACGGCTCCCCTAGGTCCTAGAGGCCACAGATTTGGTGCCCTGGAGCCATTTCTAAGGGCTCCTGCTGAGCTGCTATCAGCTGGTCCCTTTAAAACTGGCCCATTCGGCACCAGGGTATCCCCCTGGTGCCAACTGGGCCATTTTAAAGGGGTCCCAGCCATGACTTCTCTGCAGGGGCCCTCTGAAAATGGTCAGGTGGGCAGGTCCAGGTGATCCCCTCGGTCCTAGAGTTTTAAAAGGCTCCAGCCATTGCCAGCTCGACAGGAGCCTTCTCAAAATGGCTCCCTGGAACTAAATCTCCTGCCTCTAGGACCAAGGGAAGTCACCCCTCTCCTCCCAGCTGAGAGGAGGCCAGAAGCCAGTCTGAAAGGAGGCAGGGAGTGCCAGAGCGGCATCAGTGACTCACCACCTCCTCTTCCCTCTCCTAGGCTCCAGTGGCAGCGGCCACCCTGCAGGTAAGGGACCCCCTTTAACAGACAGAATGAAATGGTTTGTTTCAATGGAAAAATCAACCATTTGGTTTCGTCTGTAAGAAAATGCTGCTTCCTCATTTCATTTTGCCGGGCTAGTCAGCAATAAAGAGGCGACACACGTTGGGCTTGGTGAAACTCGGGCCACAATTTATTAATTGCAATAACCGATAATAACTTTATCAACGAACAGTAACTTCAAAGGAGGGTCTGTGACGTAGCGCAATAAATTACTAGGTGGTTTATTAAAGGTCCGTTAATTAATTTATTGCACCCACTTACGGATGCAATGAGGATACCAGAGTGTTTGGGCATCCCCCATTCCCAATTTCTTGGCAGTCCCGTAGTTAATGTTGGGTTTTAATTATCTGAAACCTATCGCCTAGCTTACCTACTTATTAGAATGGGACTGCCGAGGACCTTGAGTATTTGTAAGGCACTGTATGATATTCCAAATTATATTGCGCTACCCGCCACTAAGAGACGCACTGCAGTCTCTTACCCCCACCTACCCCTCAGGTAGGCCAACAGACCCTCCCGGATATCATCAAGGAAAATTCCAAGCCCCACATCAGATAAGTGAACTCCATCGGGCCGGAAAAGACTCCGGTCCCGCGCTGTGATGGCAGGATGCGAAATAACGGAACCAATTTCAGCATTAACGAAACGGGCAACCTCCCGGTTAACTCCTTTGCGAGACTTGTGCATCTTCTGGGGCGGATGATGCGCACTCCACTCCAATCTAGGGGTGATTGCCGACCACATAATCCACACTGTGGGCCGATTGGCTTTAAATACTCTCAGGTCAAAGATGATCTGGAGAGCCAAAGACTTGCCAGACATCCTGGTCAAGTCATTCCCTCCAAGGTGAATTACCATGATGGAGGGAAAGGGGTCAGGGGGTTGGGCGAGGGCTGTCGCCAAAAAGGCACTCCACCGCATGCCCCGTATACCCTTCCAGACCAAATCGGCCCATCGCTCCAGGCCAAGGTTACGGCCACGTCCAGAACTGATGGCAAACTTAGCGGCCCAATAAACGAAGCTGTGGCCGTAAAGAAATACACGGGTACGCCTGCAATCCGCCGGACCTGCAAAGGAGATAAGAGAAAACACTGGCCCCTTTTACGGGTCCATTAACGGGCGAACATAAACCTTAAACTGATGAGACTTCCACCGGCCAATACGTTGAATGCCCTCAGTACCCATGCCGAGGGCGGCGGCGGTAGACGCCGCGCCTATCCGAAAGGAATGAGTGCCAAATCGCAAATGCGGGATGCCCACAAGGTGAAGGGCCTTCGATGTCAGCTTCCAAAATTGGTAACGAGTCAATGGGGACCCGTCCAAGTGTTGAAACAAATAGCCCTGCCGGGCGGGTAAGCAAGATGCATACGTGTGCAGAGCCAGGATGGGGCAAATACGCGGCTCCCCGAACACCTACGCAGGTGTATCGTGCAACCTCTACCCTGCTGATCTGTTTTAGACCTGCGAATGTGCAGGGAAGCGTGCCCGTCCTCCAATACTAAATCAGACCATAGCAGCGCTGTAGCCGAATTATCAGTTTTAGCAGATGCAACCAGCTCGCTGACTCGCAAAGCAGCAAAGAAAGCCACCAGCGACGCAGCGTGTAGTAAGGCAACTTCAACAGGATCCCTACAAACCTGGTGCCAGGCCTGGGCTAGGTGAAATAAGATTGACGGCGAGATGGGTTGGCGAGTATCTCGTGGTTTTCCCTTCTCCCTGGTCCAACCCTCTATCATTTTTGCTATCTGGAACTGACAATCGGGAAAAGCCAGACCCTGGGCCTTGGCGTAATAAGCGAGGGCGGACATCTTGCCCTGTATAGTCCTCGGGGCAAGGCCCTTAAAATGTAAATAAACCGCAAAGTGAACTAATTGGTCGGTCGTGGCCGGCCAGAGCTGAGTACACCCTTCCCGAGCACAAAAACGAGCGTACTCGGCGCAGGCCACCGAGTAAGCCCGACGGGTGCTGGGCGCTAAAGCCAAACCCATGGCCCTATTGGCCTCTACCCGCCAAGCCGCCATACCTCGGGTGGGAGACGCTCGGGTTCCTTCATAGCCTGGGGGGCTAGCGCTCTGAACCGTTCGATCTGTTGGCGGGACAGAGCGTCAGCCAAATCGTTCCGGACCCCCGGCACATGAACTGCTCGAAACAAGATGTTAAACCTTAAACAACGCAGAGTGAAGGCACGAACTAAAACCATAACCCGCTTAGATTTAGAGGTCAGATTATTGATAATATAAACGACCGCAAGGTTGTCACAATGAAATTTAACGGCCGAGTCCGCCCACAAATCTGCCCACAAATAGAGTGCACCAACAATGGGAAAAAATTCAAGGAAAGTTAAGTCGCGTGTTAGGCCTGACTGATGCCATTCCTGGGGCCACAGGCCGGCGCACCAGCGCCCCCTGAAAAACAACCCGAAACCCAAGGAGCCAGATGCGTCCGTATGCACTTGTAGGTCAGCTGCCAAGGCAGCCTCCGACCGCCAAAAACAGACGCCATTAAACCTAGAAAGGAATTCAATCCAGGTGTCAAGGTCCTCCCTAATAGGGGCGGAGAGGCGCCGTCTGTGGTGCGGGCTGCGGAGTCCCACCGTCGCATCGCAAAGCCGGCGCAGGAAGGGGCGCCCCGGCGCTACCACCCTGCAAGCGAAATTCAGGTGGCCAATAAGCTGCTGGAGCTCACGGAGTGTGGCCTTCTTCGCCGACCTGACAAGCGTGATCCGACGCAAAAGGTCGGCCAACTTCTGTCGAGGGAGGCGACTTGTTTGGGCTACCGTGTCCAATTCGATGCCCAAAAAAGTCAAAACAGTAGCAGGGCCCTCCGTTTTGTCGTCGGCCAAAGGCAAACCAAGCTCGGCTGCCATATCCTGAAAAACTGACATCAAGCGGGCACATTGGCCCGTGCCCGCCGGACCTGCGAACAAAAAATCATCCAGGTAGTGGACCACATGGGAAGTCCGTGCACGTTGACGGGTCACCCATTCCACAAACGTACTAAAACGTTCGAAGGCGGCACATGAAATGGAACAGCCAAACGGCATAGACCTATCCATGTAAAAACCCCCTTCAAACGAGAACCCCAAGAGTTCGCAGTCGTCGGGATGAACAGGCAACAACCGAAAGGCCGACTTTACGTCGCACTTTCCTATCTCGGCCCCAACCCCACAGGACCGGACCATCCGAACCGCATCGTCGAACGACGTGTAGTGAACGGAGGCCAACTCCTGGGGGATACCATCGTTAACAGATTGACCCGCCGGGTAAGACAGGTGATGGATTAAACGGTACTCACCCGGTGTCTTCTTAGGCACGACTCCCAGTGGGGAGACTCGGAAATTAGGGGTAGGCGGGTGGTCAAAGGGACCAAGAACTCGTCCGGCCGAAAGTTCTGCAGTAATCTTTTGTCTAACAACATCCTCCATACCTCGGATAGATTTGAGGTTTGGTGACATAAATGGCTGTCTCCGGCCTAACGCTGGGATTCTAAAGCCATATTGGAACCCATGCAAAAGGTAATGCGCATCGGTGATGGAGGGGTAACTACGCAGCCACGCCCTCAGGGTTCCGACTTTTATGGGACTAGGTCCCTTTTGGGGGCGGATTATTGCCCTGCTGTAAACGTTTTCCCCCGGGCTCCCTGCCTGTGTCCCCCGATCTGCCCCTGGAGCAGGCACTGACCGGATGGTTAGCCCCGCAGGCGGAGCAGGCATGCCGGAATTTGCACTGCCGGCGCCCACAGACCCCTCTGTTGTTGAATTCGAAGCAAACCAGCCTGGGTTGAACAGACTGGCCCGCATTGGTGCGGGGGTTACCTGCGGCGCCAGAGCGCAACACCGGGTGTCCACTGTCAAACCGGTCGTTGGACCGATTGGAGCCGCTCACACGCAGCCATAAGTAGCTATGTGGGCGGTCCCAACGTAAAGCCGGCTCCTTCGCGACCCTACGCCGAAATCCCTCGTCATACATGAGCCACGCCATGGAGGGGAGATCCTGCCGCGCCCTAATTATGAGATCGAGGTAGTGCCACAATTTTGCGCCCTTTTGCGGGTGTGCCTCTGAGTAAATACCCGCAAAAATGACGAAGGCATTCAGCCAATTATTCCAAGAACGTTCCGGCTTACGTTTGCGGATACGTTCCTTCTCTTTGTAATCCAATTTTTCGAAGTCTTTCACGTCGATCTCCCTGTTAAGCAGGTCAAAGATATCGACATATTTACCAGCAACTATTTTTTCCACCGTTCCTTCAGAGAGGTGATCTCCTAAGGGAAGAGATTCATCCGCCTCAGGGTAATCACCTATAGCCGGGGCTAAAGATTCAGGCTCCTTTGCAAGCGCGGGTGTCGACGTTCCAGGCAGAGGCACAGTAGCGGGTTCAGTTTGGCGCTGGGGGGCTGGGACTGACAAATCGAGAACCGGGGCCGTCTGAGCAGACGTCTCCGCCATGGACGTAGCGCTCCCATGAGGCAGCGGGTGCAGTCCGGTGGGCGGAACGCCCCGAGGCATTATGTATGGCCTAAAACCACGCATCCCACCAGGAGGCGTGCTGTCAGGCCAGGGCCATGAGACGCGCCGCGACATGTCGGTGTGTAAAAGCATGCACTCACCCTCCTCCGCGGGGTCCAAGGGCGCTCCCGGCGAAGTGACTGCAGAGCCGGCAGGACGGGAGAGGTCAATGGCCTGTTGGCGTGGCGCCTCCGCGATAGGCAATACCGATGAAGGTACGGCTGATAGCTGTTCAGGCCGGGCTCGGGGCGATTGTTCGTGGAGGCTGGTTAGGTCGACGGGAACCCGAGCGGAAGCAGATGATGCAGCCTGGGCAGAAGGTCCTGCTAAGGAAGATTCAAGAGATGCGGCACGGGCCTCCATTAAGTCGGCCACCAACTTCAAGGCCGATGTTTGCTGACCCTGCCCCCCTGCTGTGCTAGCACCTTCCCCATAGGCCTGAGCCATCCCTTGCCGGCGTGCCCTCTCGCGTTCCAAACGGGAGAGCTTTTTCCAAGCCGCCGCGAGGCGCGGCCACTCATCATCAGAAGATGATGGGGACTCGAGAGCAGGTGGAGGACAAGGCCTCTTCTTGGCCGGAGCCTTGCCCTTGCCCTTTCCAGAGGCCTTCTTGGGTGCCATGGTGAAAAGGCAAAAAGGAGAAATAGGCCGCTCAGAAGGTAGCCAAAGCAGTGAGGGCTGTAATCCAAGTGTCACTCGGCTACTAATCCCACCCTGGGGTCAGATGGATGGTGATATGGGTGCCCCCCCCAGACCAGAACCTGGGAAGACCAAACAAAATGGCCACCAAGTAGCTACAGACGTCAGGCCTATGGGCGCCCAACCGGCCCAGGCGAAAGACCGGGCCGTCCAATACCGCCCGCCCCGATGAGCCCTGACCTCAAGTTGGGTCCCTCTGTATGCTCCAGGCCCCTATGGCCAAGCCCTTGCCCAGATGGAAACAGATAGAGGCCTGAAGGAAAATGGCCGCCGCACGTGGGCAAAGGGTGCCTGCTGGTAACAGGCACCGCCAAAGTGTCGCCCGGGCCGCACGCTGCACCCGCTGGCTACCTCGCCCCCTACACTATGCCTGGCGCCAACCCAGGGCCCGGTGGTGAAAAGACGAAGTTCGGGGCAGTCAAACTGGGAGGTAAGGGGAAAAAAGGCAAGGGACGCCGACGCAGGGGCCGGTAAAGGCCCGAAGCCCTGAGAAAAGGCCAAGGGATGGCGCACAGCCGTCCGCGCCGCCACAGGCCCAACGCCGGCCGGTCCCAGTTGCCGCGGTCTCTGCCCGCGTGCCAGACGCCCGGGACCTGAAACCCCAACCCCACGGAGCAGGCAGCGGCCAGGTGCCCGAGAGTTGACCCCCCCGGTCCTCCCGCAGGCCGCCCGCACCTCCGCTCCCGACCCCCCGTTCCCCCCACCCCGACGTGCTCCGCGAGCTCACGAGAGCCCGGCAGAGCTCCCTCCCCCCTCCCCACCCTCCCCAGAAAAGACAATCAAAATCTCTTAGCCGTCCGTCCGATAACGAGGGCTCCGTTGCTGGAGTGCCGACTCCAGCGCGAATAACCCGACTGAGCGGCAGCCGGTGGGGGGGGCGCGGCCATGCCTTATATGGCCGCGCAATCGGCGCACGATACGCCGAATGCGCTGCCCCGCCCACCGCCTGCCAACTGACAGCCGGCAAAATCCCCCCCCCGCGCCTCACTAAGAGACGCGGGGAGGCATTGTTTCATTACGTAATGAAACTACAAAACAGCATTTCATTTTTCGTTTCATGCCCATCCCTAATTAAAAAAATGTTGATGCCCTTCAAAAAAGATGCAATCATGGCCTGATAGAGTTTGTTGGTCAGACATATGTTTGATCTATTCAGAAACAGGGCTCTCAATTACTCTTATTTCCTGATAGATAAATCCCTAAATGGGCCTATCTTCAGCTAAGGCAACTGATACTATTATGAGACTGTTTAAAATACTGTAATTTCTAAAATCTGGAAGGAATTTCCTTTTACATGGAAATAAACCAACTCCATTTGAAATATTCAAGAAGGAAACTATCTGCAACATGTGCTTCAGCTCTTGGGCAACTCTAGTACCGTTTGTCTCTCAGAAAGAGAGAGCAGGGAATTGAGAAGAGAAGCCCATAAATCTCCATTTTCCCTTAAAGCTAGTCCTTGGTGCTTCCAGTTTGCATGAGCCACACGATAGTCATACATTTTATATGGGCAAGAAAATGTAGATCTTACTCAGGAGAGGATATAAACAAAGTTGTCCTTAGGTTATAAGGCAGGCATGTCCAAAGTCAGGCCCGAGGGCCAAATGTGGCCCGTTTTCAAATTTTGAGTGGCCCGCAGCCTCTTTCCCCTGCCAGCTCAGCCTGTCATGCTTCCCTGCCAGCTGGCCTCTCCCCATCAGCTTGCAGTTTTACGGTTTGCCTGCTCTCCCTGCCTCTGTCCACCCCACCAGCCACCTGCTCAACCTACCCGCCCCCAGTTTCGTTGCTGCAGCATCCTCCCAGCCTCCTTGCATGTTATAGAGACTTGTCCAAAGTCTGGCCCAGGGGCCAAATGCTGCTGAATGGTCGGCCCCCGCACATTTTCACCTCAACAAATCTGGCCCTACTTCCAAAAAGTTTGGACACCCCTGTTATAAGGTAACCACTGAGATTTCAAGACCAGAACCTGGAACCAGGGGACAGATCCCTGTAATGGGTGTTAGGGCAGTCAAAAGTTGATTGGAAGATGTGACCTGGGTAAACTGAAAATGGAAACGAGCACATCGGGAATCTGGGTGAACTGGGTCAAAATGAAAGTAAAATCCAATTGACCATGCACCGAGACTGGTTGAACACCCTAAGAGCAAGGTGAGTGGGAGTGGGCAGGCAGGTGGCAAAATGTGCTCAGTAATAGCATTATTGCTGTCATTCCATGCATCCCACACAGCCCCACCTATACTACCAATGAATTCAAGGAGTTGTTCCAGGTCTTGTGATACTGTTTGAACTTGTCAAGGCACATGGGCTGCTAGCAAGGCCCTCTGCCACTCCTCCAGGATCTGTGCAGCAAAATTGCTTGGAGGGTCGTGATACTTACACTTCACCCCCTGTCTGCTTCTGAAGGCAAAAACTGACTCATTAACATGTGTCCATTAACTCCCCACTCCCCAGTCACCTCTCCTTGATTTGGTGCACTGTTACTGCATTACAGCCAACCTTAAAACACCTTTGTGAGGTCCAGTGCCAGCCATGAATTAGCTGAGCTGAATGCCCAGCTTTTGGTGTTTTCTCTGAGTTTCATCTCCCTGCCAGGAAAATTTTAGAAGCAAAAGAACTATCTGAGATTTCAGCTGGTGCTTTAAGACATGCCTTTTCCTCCCATTCTATTCTTTCCTGAATTGCCAGGTTCTGGTATAGTCATTTGTAATTTTTGCACTCCGTTCCAGTGACTCATTGCCTAAGAAAGCTCCTCTCTTCTAAGGAGAAAGAGAAGAGTCTTCTTAGATAATGCTAGAAACCCCACCTATTGATCTTCATCACCACCATTTCACTATTTTGTACCCTTGTGTAGGTGCCTCTGCAAGTCCTCCAAAGGAAAGGTGCATCAGAGGAACCTAGGAATCCTGACATAAGGAATGAAAACTTATCTTGCAATTCAAATTTTAAAAAAATTAAATCAGCAAGATAGGTCCAAGCTACTTTGACTGTTCATCCATCTACCCTAATCATTCCAATTCAGGGCAGTTCTTAAATCCAAAGATGGGGAACAATTTCTTCACTTTCACCATGTAAGTCTCTAAAGGCTTACAATTGTCCTTCTACACTCTATTATAGGAGGAAGAGCCTATATGCTGGATGATCCACACCCCAGGTTCCAACTGGCAGATATGATTGAAGTGCATTTGCCACGTCTACCATCTCAGCCGTGGGGGAGCAGGAGTTTGTTGGGGCAGGAATTTCTATGGACTGCTGTGGCATCCTTTGGGTGTCTCAGGGTCAATTGAAGCTTGAGGCTTGTAGCACTTTCTCGGGGTGGTCCAGGCAGGGGCCCTTCTGGTGTCTCCACTCAGCTCTCCCCTTCATTGCCGCTTCCACCTTACTTCTAATTAGCAGTACCTAACTAGTAGCAGCTGTGATAGCCAGACCAATATTCTCATCACTCCTCCTTTAATCCTCATTTGGAAAGGTGAGTGTTTTCATCGGGGAAACATTTTAGATTGTGAACTCTTAACATCGATGCTCCACAAGACACGTTTTGTAGTTTTACATCTAATGCAGCTCTATTTTTTTTTTTTTGTAATAACCTGTCCAAATGAAACAAACGGAGTGATTTGCAGAAATGGAGTCTTAAGTTTGATAAGGCATCTAAACACATTTCCCAATCAAACAGACATGCCCCTGATTATTCCGAGGCTTATATAGCAGATAATGCAAAGGCAGTTTAACTTGGTATCTTACCTTCTTTCTCTAGCCAAGTGGATTTAGAGTTAATGGGCTCACAGCCTAGCATGCTCCTCTAATCTGGCAATTCAGCAGCTGCATAATGCAGCAGTGTAATTTATTAATGTAATATGTATACGCCTGTTATAATAATAAAAAAGAGATTGTTGATAGGTTCTTTAATTCTTCACCAGAGTTCCTTATTATTACTAGGAAAGCCAGTATTTCAGTATCTTTAGCTTCTAGTTATTTGCAGTTATTTTGTAAGATACAAAATAAAACCTACTTTATGCACCTCAAACTCTACTTTGCTTTTACTTGTACTTCAGTAGCCTCAATGAGAAGAGGAAGGGCAAAGAGGGCAGAAAGGAAGACAAATAAAACTATACCTGTTTAAGGAAACATATATTCTTAGTCAACTTGTACCAAACAGTTCCTTGGATTCTTGTTTCTGAATTGTCTATGAGTCAAACTCAGAACTTGGAAATGTTGGCCATATTGCCTGAGAGATTTCCAGAGCTTGATCCAAAATAGAAACATTTGTCAGTTGCGGTTGAACTAGAATGCAAATGGATGCAACTGATGCACCTCTTACATTCTTTTCTAAATAACAGTAACATCCCAGTGAGGAGAATTCTTCCGCACTACCTTGCATGCCTTGTTTGCACTCACAATATTTATTTATTTATTTATTTATTTATTTATTTATTTATTTATTTGATTTACCGTATATACCACAACCATCTAGCAAAAAAGCTACTCTGGGTGGTTTACAAACATATACAAAATACAAAAACAGATTAAACAACTTAAAATAGTAAATAAAAACTAATCAACCAGACCAAATAATCAAATCATCATAATAAAAAGAACAAATAAGCAAATAAGCACAAATACAATAAATCAAAATGATTTAACAATTCAAAACTAGAACAAATGGAAAAAATAAATAACTAATAGAAAATTATTACAAGGTGGGGGAAATAACAGCGTCCTATTTATATAAGTTGGTTGAAAAATAATGATCAGGGAAAGCCAACCTATAAAACCAGGTTTTCTGTAATTCCTTGAAAGCTTGTAGTAAGGGTGCCAGGCAAATCTCTTGGGGAACCTGGTTCCACAGGTGAGGTGCAACCACCAAGAAGGCTCGTTTCCTTGTTGACACTTTCTGGGGGTCCTTGGGGTCGGTACCTGCAGACAGCCTGCCTGGCTTGAATGAGTGATCCTGACAGTTCTTTCCTGGCAGATCCTGGCAATATACGGAGCTCATGGTCATGCATAGGCATCCATAGTATTGAATGTTCATGTCCCATGGAATTATGTGTTCAAGAAGCTGCCCTGGTGTAGATGGCCTCTCTACAGACAACCTCAGGGATATCTCTGGATGTCCATTGGTGGAGCCAGCAGCACATCAGAAGCATGGCCCCATTCCTTAGCAATCACATGATGTTCTCCACGTGAAAGTAATGTAGAAAGAAAGCTGAAATGTCCATCAGACTCAGTGCTATATGAGGAAAATGGGAGAAAGATTATGCTTCTTGCAGAGTTGTTAAAAATGGAAAGTATTTGATAAAAAACTGCCAAATATTTTTACACTAATGGAATTCTACCAAATATATTTATTTTTATTTATTTTATTTATTTAATACTTATATACCACCTGTCTTCTGGAGGAACTCCGGGTGGTTTACATCAAAATTATACAGAATATAGCAATATCTAATCTATAAATGATTATGAAAGAAGTTTAATTAGCCAACAGGTCCCCAATTAAGGCAATATAGGATTCAAAAGCTGAACTGAGGAAATGTGTAAACAGAATTCTAAACACGGGCAGGGTCTACACACAGCAGTGTCTAAACAAGTGCAAAAGGTGAGGATCTTTTCTTTCTGTCCTTCGCCAATAAATACATGTCAACAACAGGTGTTGGTGTTAATGAGTGCTACTTAGAACATCAATCTGAATCCCAAATCTTGTGATGCTGTTTAGTGTCATGCTTTAGCCACTGGTAAATGGAGGAAAAAGCTGCAAGGTATATTTTTCCCCTTTTGGGAAAAAAAAAAAAGCAAGTGCTTTTGGACACCAGCAGTTCTGTGATTATTATGGGCTGATTTTGTGACGATGTGTCTTTTCACCGCTTTGGACTGTCAGAGACCAATTTCATGCTGTGTGAATTCACTAATCATGCAACAAGGTAGCAATCAGATGGTGGGAAGGTGATTAGTTTGTGCTCGGTTTCTACCGAAAGAAGCTGAAAACAAGGACTAGACCCATTGCCTAATTGCCACCGGGAAACATATTTATTGTAAGGTTCCCAGAAAGCCCCACATTGTGCTAATTCAGAGACAATTCCAGGATATATATGAAAATATCCAATATGGATCAAATGCCACGCGGGACTAGACTGCACTGTTTGTTCCAAGCAGTCAGCAGTCACACATCTCATTTACCCTTTTACACTCTCTCTATATCATTATAGACTTTTCTGGAGAAATTATCTAGATAGACTGTGCTAAATGCATGCTAAATTTGCGTAAGTAAATGTGATTGTATTCCAGTTACTTTTTTTTTGGCTCAAAAATTAAAATAGCCCTAAGATGGAATAATGCGGAAGGGTGTTATGCAATAGGAAGCACCGAGTTCAACAGGAGTGTAAAGACAGTGATAAAGAGCATTCCCATCAAATACGTGGAAATTAATCTGGCAGTTTGACCCAGTAACCGACGTGCATACTAAAACACTGATGTGAATTGAAAATAAAATAACCACGCTTGACAGATATAATAGTTTAAGTGATTTCAAATTAACCACATCCCACTGACCGCAAGTGAAGAATGTGTTCATTCTCCCGCAATGAAACATGCTCTAGGGACTCATTATACAGAGCAGAGTAAGTAAAGCCAGAGTGGAGTAATTGATGCTGAGGAAGAAGAAAGAATGACAGCTATTTAATGATTCTCAAACTTATACATAAAGATATCACATGTGCCTAATATATTATTTTTCTCTTTCCAAACTGGGTGTATTATAGGCTTACGTCTATATTGCATTGCAATTGTAACACTTGATATGGCTTTTAGAGATAATGAATTATGACCCCCCCTCCTCCCAGAAAGGCATCAGCTGCTGCATGGAAAGAGTGAATAACAAACATCTTGAGCCACTCAGATATATCCACTGTGGATATGTCATGAGGCCAGTTCTTCAATGGAAGCACCTTACTTTTGACTCCCTATCTTCCTTTTTTTTTTTTAAAAAAAAAGAGATAAATTCTCTTATAGCATGTGTTTTAAATATTTTATTTCAAAATGTTTAAATGTTTTAAATATTCAGTTTTATTCAATATTTCCTTACAAATCCATAGGGCATAATATAGAATAGGAAAGCAACAGAAATTCTAAGAATCTCAAGGTTAGCCAAAAGGCACAGTGGGCTTCAAATGGTTGGTCTGGCTATGCTTTTTGAATATGCCCAGATAGACATTTTCCTTTCCTTTCCTTCCTTTCCTTTATATTTTGGGGGAAAGACCTTCTAAAACAGTGCTGGCGAACCTTTGGCACTCCAGATGTTTTGGACCACAACTCCCATAATTCCAAGCTTGTATTGCCAGTGACAAAGGACTGTGGGAGATGTGGTCCAAAACATCTGGAGTGCCAAAGGTTCACCACCACTGCTCTAAAATAAAACTGGTCCTACTGGATATTATACATTTTGGCTCAAAATGAAAATACGCTTCCACACATATAAGGCATGTGGTTCAGGTTTGGAAAATGTTCAGTATACGAAGTGAGTTAGGGGCATTTGTTGGTTTCTGAATATATATCCAAAGTAAAATGAGGAAGTCTAAAGGAGTGTTCAATTCAAATCAATTAATATTTTAGCTCTTTGATGGTTTAAAAAATGCATTCAGGTAACAAAAATGATACTATTAGAGATGGGCACGAAATGAGTTTTTTTATTTCGTTGTTCGTTATTCAGTTTGTTATGTAATGAAACAACTAACGACCCTAGGGGCAAATTTAACATGAAATGAACTGAACTGAGAAAAATTGGTTTGGTTCGGTTCGGTTTGTTAATGGGGGGCCAGAGATGTCTCCTACCTGGTGCTGGTCTGGAGGTCCAGTCTTCCTGGCTTCTGGGATGGTGACTAGGGGGAAAAAGCCAATGACAGCCACACTACAGCTGTAGTGCGGCCATGTGGTCGACACAGTAAAAAAAAAAGAGCACTGACCAGGCCACCCTTGGGGTGACTAATGCCGCCCCATTAATAAACTGAACCAAACCGAACCAATTTTTATCAGTTCTGTTCATTTTGTGTTAAATTTGCCCCTAGGGTCATTAGTTGTTTCATTACATAACAAACTGAATAATGAACAACGAAATAAAAAAATTAATTTCGTGCCCATCTGTAATAGTATCATTTACCACAGTCACAATTAGAATTATCGGGCAGCCCTCACTTTCCAATATTGGAACCTGCCGTAGTTAATCTGAATCCAGTTATGTGCTGTCCAGTTTTTCCTTGTGAGATCAAAGCCATAGAGCAGTGATGGCGAACCTTTTAGAGACTGAGTGCCCAAACTGTGATTCATAACCCACTAAATATTCGTAAAGTGCCAATATAGCAATTTAACCTGAATACAGGTGGCTGTGAAGGGGGCGATGTCGAGTGCCCACAGAAAGGGCTCCAAGTGCCACCTTTGGCACCCATGCCATAGGTTCGCCAACACTGCCATAGAGGCACTGTTTTGAATCAGATACCAAGCCAAACAGATCTGGATTAGAAAGTATCCACTGCTAATGTCATGCTATCTCAGTGTCAAAGTCTTCTCTGACTAGTTGCTATCCAAATGTCCATGGCTGGTTCTAAGATTTGAATCTAAAGATTTGATCACAACAGTCCTTGAGCATAAGTAATGGTCGGTTTCCCTCACATTGCTGCCAGTCCCTGGGGTACTGAATTGCCAGTCTCTGGCTCAGGTTTAGCCAGTGAGCTAAACTTAAATACTTAAATACTTCCTTGGCTAGTGGGGGTTTGGATTCTACACAGCTTCTGCTGGTCTTGTGTCAGTTCATATAGCCATCTTGACTATATAGTTTGGATTGTGTATTTACTTGCTTACTTATTGTCTACTAATCCATATTGAGAATGTAGTTAAATACCTGATAATTTCCTGAACTTCCAGTGAGTCTTTGACATTACTGCAATTGTATTATTATTATTTTGTTGATCCTGATTCATGGGAAAGTACATACAAAAAATAAAAACACTTCATTACTTATTCTTTGCATCTTTTTCTGTTCTTTGGGGGATGTCAAAGAGGCAGGCACTGTTACTTTTATTTCAGGTGATTTTACCTAGAAGTAAATTTCATTGATTTCTTTTGCAGCTAAACCAATGAAAAGTATTGCAGCACCTTAAAGACAACCAACTTGCATTTGACATGAGCTGCTCCAAGAAAACTCCATGGTAGAGATGGGCACAAAATGAAAAAAAAATTCATTCCGCTATTCATTATTCGTTTCATTATGTAATGAAATGAATAACAAAAATTGTGATGAAATTGGAACAAATCGAACAGAACCACAAAAATTAGGTTCACTACATTTTGTTTTTGTTAATGGCGATGTGCAATGAAATGAGCAATTTTTAAATGTTAAAAAATGTCCTGAATATCCATAAAAACCCAGCGATAATTAGTTATTGCCCACCCACCCGGAATAACGAGACGAGGCAGTAATGTGGGGTGAAACTGGGCCACACTTTATTAAACAGAACTTTCAACGACAACAACCATAACAGGGGAGGGCCTGGCTTCAGCGTTCATGGTTGGAACCCCGGGGTCATTACAGGCCCCTCCAACCAGGCAGCATGGGGCGAGTTTGACCCCTGGATGGCGCGGTCGAACGACAACGCCACCCAGGCCGGCCCGATATTATCCCTCCCTGCGTCTTATAGCTTAAGGCTGGGTTACCCCCTGCGCAGGGAGGCGTCCAGCTTTACCCCCACCAGGCCCTGTGACCTCTCGATCGGCAGGACCTTGGCTATCGGGTATCTGGTGATAGATGTTTAAGCTACTCACCGCTGCCTGAAACCGCTTCCGCCGCCAGTGTGACCGAATTCCGGGGACTACCCTACAGCCCAGGTACCAGTGTGGGATAGGCGAAAAATCCCCGCTCTCTGAGGCCAATTTAGAGCGCGGGTCAAAAATTCCTATCCGGCCCCCGAAGGCGACCAGTAGATCTCACACTGGTCCTATAAAGGGTGGGCGGGCGGGGAACGCTCCAACCAAACGGATGTGGGAAGGGGTTGGAGCCGCCCCTTTTAAGGGGCACTCCTCCCCCTCCCCTCTGGACGCTCCATGCGTCCTGCCTGTCTCTCCATCCGGGGAGGCAGGCAAGTACGCCCCGTGGGCGGAGTCCCGTCCACGGAGCGGCAATTGCCCACCCACCCGGAATAACGAGACGAGGCAGTAATGTGGGGTGAAACTGGGCCACACTTTATTAAACAGAACTTTCAATGACAACAACCATAACAGGGGAGGGCCTGGCTTCAGCGTTCATGGTTGGAACCCCGGGGTCATTACAGGCCCCTCCAACCAGGCAGCATGGGGCGAGTTTGACCCCTGGATGGCGTGGTCGAACGACAACGCCACCCAGGCCGGCCCGATATTATCCCTCCCTGCGTCTTATAGCTTAAGGCTGGGTTACCCCCTGAGCAGGGAGGCGTCCAGCTTTACCCCCACCAGGCCCTGTGACCTCTCGATCGGCAGGACCTTGGCTATCGGGTATCTGGTGATAGATGTTTAAGCTACTCACCGCTGCCTGAAACCGCTTCCGCCGCCAAGGCCGGGGGCCTAGCCGTGCTATGGCCCCGGTCCCCCCACCTAGCCAACTCCTCGGCCAGGCCCTCCCGTAAATCCCGCAAAAACAGTTCCGTGCCCACGTCGGACAGGTGCACCCCATCAGGCCTGTAGAGCTCGCCCCTGCCGACGTGGAAATCCGGGTGGCCCACCACCGCCCCAAAGTCCTGGCGCACTGCCCGGCAGACCTCTTTGTTCACCCCCCCGCCGCGAGTGGTTCAACTTGCTCGGGTCACAGGCGGCCGCCCAGCGCTGGCGGGGTATCATATTAGACCAAACCACGCGGGAGGCCGGATACCTGGACTTCCAAATGCCGAGGTCCCGCAAAATCTCCAGCACCAAAGACTTGCCGGTTTGTTTGGTCAAGTCGTTGCCCCCCAAGTGGATGACCAACATGTCCGGGGGCCTGCCGGCCGCTGCGGTCGAGGCCACCCCCAGGAATTCCCTCCATCGCATCCCCCGCTTCCCCCACCATTCCACAGTGGCCTGATAGCCCAGCCCCAGGTTGGGTCCCCAGCCAGACCTGCGAGCATACCGTTCGGCCCAGTACACGTAACTGTGGCCGATGAACACCACTCTGGCGCGGGAGTTGCGGGGAAGCAGGCCTGGGAAGACACAAAAAACAGGTTAGAGCGCCGGCAGCGGGCGCACGTACCGCCGGTAACAATTGGAGGACCACCTGCCCAGCCGGCGGATGTCGCTCTGCCCGTACCCCAGCGCCGCGGCCGTGGAGGCCGCGCCAATACGAAAGGAGTGCGTGCCGAAGCGCAGGGATCCTAAACCCAGGTCCCTCAGTACCTTACCAGAAAGCCGCCCGAATTGGAATTTAGTCAATGGCCAACCATCTTTATGTTGGAAGAGATAACCCTCGTGAAGTCCCCTCATGGCCATGTAAGCCCGCAGGGCTGTGACAGGACAGATAAGCTCCTGCGAGCAAGTGCCTAAGATAATGAGCGCTCCCCTGCCCTTTTGGTCTGTTTTGGATCTCCGCAGGCGAATGGTGAGCTGGCAGGGCTCAAGTGCCACGTCTGATGCGAGGAGGGCGGTAAGCGAGTTGTCCCGCTTGCCCGCCGCTACCAGCTCACTGACCCTCAAAGCGCCAAAAAAGGCCAGTAGTGACGCCGCTTTCAGGAGGGCAGCCTTGAAGGCGTCGTGGCAGATCGTGTGCCACCTGGCGCACATTGCCCGCAGGATTTGAGGGGTGACTGGGGAACGGGGGTCCGGGGTCTTCCCCCTCTCTCTGCTCCACCCCGCTACCATACCCCGTATTCTAAAATCCCCCGTGGGGTCCCCGTAACCCCGCAGCTTCGAATGGAATGCCAGGGCCGCCAGCTTTCCCTGCATGGAGCTCGGGGCCAGTCCTTTCCTATGGAGGTGTACAAGGAAGATACGCAGGTGGTCTACGGGTAGGGGCCAGATCTGGCCCAGCCCTTGAGCGGCACGGAATAGTTCGAATTCCTCCATCATGGCCGCGTATCCCCTGCGTGTCCTGGGGGCCACTGAGAGGCAAAGCGCCCTGTCAGCTTCCTGTCGCCAACCCGCCATACCTCCGTCGGGATCTCCACTGGAAGCTCCGCCGCTCCTGGGGCGAGAGCCCGGAAACGCTCGGCCTGTCGGCGGGATAATGCGTCAGCTATGTTGTTCTCTACCCCGGGCACGTGTCGAGCGATGGCCACGATATTATATTGTAGGGCCCTGAGTGTAAAGGCCCTGACCAGGCACATCACCCTGGGCGAGCGTGATGTAAGGCTGTTAATGACATGGACCACCGCCAGGTTGTCGCACCAGAAGCGAACCACCGAGTTGGCCCAGTCCTCCGACCAGGTATACAGGGCGGCCCAGATGGGAAATAGCTCCAGGAATGTCAGGTCACGTGTAATGCCGGCCTCGTGCCAGGCCGTGGGCCAAGTGCCGCTGCCCCACTGCCCCTTCCAGAATATGCCGAACCCGATGCCCCCCGCGGCGTCGGTCTGCACCTGGAACTGGGCCCCCAAGTGAAGCTCGTCCCTCCAGAAGGACACCCCATTGAATCCGTCCAGGAAGGTGCGCCAAACCGCCAAGTCTTCCCTCATGTCAGCGGTGACCCTGGTTCTGTGCGCAGGCCTGCGCAGACCTGACATGGCCGCGCAGAGGCGGCGGAGGAAAGCCCGCCCCGGTGCCACCACATTACACGCGAAGTTAAGGTGGCCCACCAGCTCCTGTAGCTCCCTGAGCGAGATTTTCGTCCGCGCTTGGGCCTCCCTAACTCTGTTTCGGAGGGACACCAATTTGTCTTCGGGGAGGCGGCACGCCTGCGCCACGGTATCAATCTCGATCCCTAGGAAGGTGAGCACTGTCAGGGGACCCTCAGTCTTCTCCTCGGCTAGCGGCAGGCCCAACTCCCCGGCCAGCGCCCTAAATCCATCCAGTAGGAGTTGACATCTGCCCGACCCAGGGGGGCCACAGAACAGGTAGTCGTCCAAATAATGGGCCGTACTCGACCATCCCATCACCCGGCGCAAGCGCCATTCCACGAAAGTGCTGAACTTCTCGAAAACCGCGCAGGACACCGAGCATCCAAACGGCAGGGCGCGGTCCATGAAATATTGGTCCTGGAATTTGAAACCCAAGAGTTCAAAGTCCGCTGGGTGGACAGGGAGGAGGCGGAAGGCCGACTTTATGTCGCACTTCGCCATCTCCGCAGCCACCCCACAGGAGCACACCATGCGCACGGCTGAATCGAAAGATGTATACCGGACCGCGCACAGCTCGTGGGGGATGCCCTCATTCAGTGAGGCGCCGGTTGGGTGCGAGAGGTGGTGGATAAGCCGCAACTCGCCTGGAGCTTTCTTGGGGACCAGTCCCAATGGGGACACTCTCAAATTGGGCACCGGTGGGCGAGGGAAGGGGCCGAGGACCCGGCCCTCCCGCACCTCCTTAAAGATCTTGTCGGCCGCTACCCCCTCAGCGCCCCGCAGGGACCTAAGGTTGTGGGCCGAGAAGGGCAACCTGGGGCCCTGAAACGGGATACGGAAACCAAACTCAAAACCTGTAACTAAAAACTCCGCCGCTTCCCGGTCGGGGTAGTCCGCTGCCCACTGCCTCAGCACTTCAAGCTTGATTGGGCTGGGGCCCTTTTGGAGGGGCGCCGTCCCCGGGTCCTGACTTCTGGGTACCCCCTGGGTCTCGCCCCCTACCCTGCTGTGGGCGGGCCCTACTGCAGTTGATGGAAGGGTGTTGCCCCCCGCAGACGGAGCACTCGTGCTTAAAACGGCACGGCTTCCGGTTGCGCGCCCCCTGACCATTGTAGTCCCAGCAGACCAGCCGGACTTGAACCGACTGGCCCGCCGGGGTGCGGGCAGCAGGATTTTGGGCCCCCCTACGTATGAGATGGCCACTGTCATAACGCTCTCCCAATGTTGGGCGGACTGGGGTCATAAACTGCAGCCACACCGGGGGCAGTGGCTCGTCCCACCTCAGGTAGGGCTCCAAGGCCGTCCTACGACGAAATTCCTCGTCGTATTGCAGCCATGTATGACCCGGGAAGTCCACAAAGGCGCGGTAGATAAGGTCCAAGTATTTAAGCATGCACTGCGCCCGCCAGGGATGGGCTTGCAAAGTTAAGGACATATAAATGAGGTAAGCCGGGAGCCATGCTGCCCAAGAGCGCTCCGGCTTCTTGCGCAGCCTACGCTCCCTGTCCTGCGGGTCTTCCTTCTCCAACTCCTTGGTATCTAGGTCACGGTTTAACAGACTAAAGATGTCGATGAATTCCCCCCTCCAAATTTTCTCTTTCGTGGCCTGTGGTAGGTGGTGTCTGAATGGTGAGGCGTAGTCCCCATAAGGGAGTGCGCCCCCGGTAACCCCCGCGTAGCTCGGAGCCGCACCAAGGCACGGCCATGCCAAAGCACCTGCAGGCAGCTGGCCGGGCGCCAGCCAAGCGGGAAGCTGCCCGAGGGGCCAGCCGAGCGGAGCGGTGGCCGGAGAGCGCGGTGGGGCGCCTCCCATCCCCGGGGCCCGGGCTGCCAACCGGCGGCAGGCACGCCCGCCCCGTGAACCACCCCCGGCGAAGGCAGCGGGGAGCTACTCCATGCTGACCCCGTGCCCGGGGCTGCCGGTACGGGGCAGGCCGCCTGCGCCGGCCAACCCGCTGGGGCAGGCATCCCTGGGGCGGCCGAGGCCGCCGGCCAAGGCCACCCCGATGTGGGTGCTAGTTCCGGTGCGCCAGCCAACTCACTTGTGGTGGGGATCTCCGCCGCCGCCGGTTCAGCGCCTTCGTCCTCCCTTCCACCCGTTACCTCCGGACCGGTGGGCGTTGAAGGCGGGCCGCGCGGTGCCGTTCTCTGCCGCCGGGCGGGCGCCGTCGGGCGGCCTGGCTCCCTGGCCACTCCAGCAGTGGACTGCATCTGCTCCAGGGCTGCAAAGCGAGCAGAAAAATTCTGGGCCATCTCCCGCAGCTGGGCTCGCTTGCGGGCCTTGGAAGGCCGGGTTCCTACCCTAGGCCGCGCATCCTGCGGGCCTTCCGTAGCCTGCACTCCCTTGGCTGTCTCTAGAGCCACCAAGCGTGACTCCAGCTCCAGCCATATGGGCCATCCCTCCTCCTCTGAGGAGGATTCCGAGAGCTGGGGAGCGGGACGTGGCTTTTTTGCAGGTTGCTTACCCCTGCTCTTACCCTTCCCCTTCCCAGGAGCCATCGTAGAATTGGCCAAGGGCCCTGGCAACAACTCAGGCAAGGCCCGCAATCCGGCCTACTCCCTCGCCTGCGGGCCCGCCGGGTCCCACCACCCGAGGACCAATGCGTATGATTGTATGGGGAGGGTATCCTCCCCGCAACTGACCCCCGCCCTCAACACCCCCTGCCCGTGGGGGGGGGGTTACTGACCCAAGGCCGTGGGAGATGGCCTAGCCAGGCCTAGTGAAAGGCTTTCTTCAGTCCCCTATGGGCCGAGGCCCAGTAGCCTGCGGGGCTGGCCGGCTGGCTGGTGCTGGCTGCCCAGCTAAGGGAGCAAGGCCTACCACCCGCAAGGCCGCACCCACCCCCAGGTGCGGTGCCCTCCCCGCAAGCCGCGGTCCCCAGGGAAAACCCGCTACCCCCAGGTGGGCCCCCCCCCGGAAGGGGCAGCAGAGGGGTCGCGGGTGGGCTGGGGTTAGGAAGCCGCGCGGCGCCCGCTTACACGGGAGGGCCGTTGCCGCTCCCCCAGGTCCCGGTCCAGGCGTCCCTTGGGGCGTCCGGCTGCCTCTGCTCGGGCCTCGCGGCACTGGAGGCCGCCGCCGCCTGGTACGCGTCCGCGCCGCCCGGCCTGCCCCCGCCAGGAGGCCGCCGAGACGCGGCCGCGCTGCCCCGCCTACGGCCGCCCAAAACGCGGCCGCGATCAGCTGCCAGGCGGCTCTGCGGGCGCCGCAGCTGCGGGACCGCAGCCGCCGGGCTGGAAGGCCGGCGCGAGGCCTCCGCTCGGTGCGGGCCGCAGCGCAGCAGCCCAAGATGGTGCCCGCCACGTGCGAGTTCGCAGCGTTGGCCGGGCGAGGAGCGAACGGCAGGTCTTCTCCTGCCGAACGCTCCAACCAAACGGATGTGGGAAGGGGTTGGAGCCGCCCCTTTTAAGGGGCGCTCCTCCCCCCTCCCCTCTGGACGCTCCATGCGTCCTGCCTGTCTCTCCATCCGGGGAGGCAGGCAAGTACGCCCCGTGGGCAGAGTCCCGTCCACGGAGCGGCAATTCTGCCTGATAATACCTACCAGGGGGGTTGGGGTCCTTAAAACGTGCATATATGTCTTTTCTCAGATCACTGTATTTTTTTTCCCCCTTTAAGGGGAGTTAGGGGACATCAACCCAAAATGGCTCCCAGATGCCTAATATTGATTTCTTGGGTATTAAAATGCCCTGGACATCCGTAAAAACACAGTGATAATTATTTGAAATTATTACCTACCAGGGGGTTGCGGTCCTTAAAATGTTTGTTTTTGTCTTTCTCCTATTGCAATGTATTTTTCTTTTCCCTTTAAGGATGACACAAAATGAATTCCAGCCACAAGATGGAGGCAAGCCATGTGATGGGATCATGTAAATTCTTGGACAATTTTAATCAATAGCATGCCCAGGTTGCAGACTGGGTAGGTGTGGCAGCCACAGAGGGCATAAAAAGCTTTGGCAGCCCCCATCCTCCTTACAGTCTGTGCTGGGAGTTAGGGTGGGATTGCTGTCTCTGCAACTCGTTATTTTAGGCCAGCCAGGCAGGTGTGTGTCTCTGTGTTCCTGCTGGCTGCAGCCTGGCTCTTAGGGGAGAGAAAGAAGAGATTTATCTTGCAGCCTCCCTGTGTGCGTGCGTACCTCTCGGTGAGTACCCTCCCCTGCCCCACAGTGCAGTCACTCTGAGGCTGCCTTACACCCTGGACAATGCCCACCACTGCCTTTGCAGCCTCCCTACATACCTAATCTATACTGTGTCTCTGCCTGCATCATTGTTTTTAGTGTTTTCCCTCTGGTCTGGGGCGCTGGGGGACATCTACGTGTGGAAATGCTTTAAGTTGCTCAAAAAGCGGGTAAAAATGAAAAACAACAAAAAAATGAAACATTTTTTTCAAAAATTCACAAATAACAAAAATGAACCGAAATGGACCCGCAACAAAAAACAAAAAAAACAAAATGTCATTTTTTTCAGTTTGTGCCCATCTCTACTCCATGGACATGGGGTCATGAAGAGTCAGTCACAACTGTAATGACACAACAGGAGCAGCAGCAGCAGCAGCAGCAGCAGCAACAACAACAACAACAACAACAACAACAACAGCAACAAATGTGGACAGCAGCTGACAGGCTTGGGGAAATTACTTACAGCTTCAGTGGACATCTATTTATACACAGCTAGAGCCTGGAGAATTTAAGAATACAAGTTGCTTTCTTTAAACACTCTGTTGTTGTTGATTTCCTTAAACAGACTATGAATTAACATGGTTATCCTTCTTGAAATATCATTCATTTCAGTGTAAAGGGTACCATGGTAGAAATCACATCAGCCTTCAGTTAAAATTCTTATTTACCAATCTCACTCAACACAAACATTAGTGATACCGAAGGCTGCTAGAAAAAGATGCCCTTAGACAGTTGTGTGTGCGTAAAATTAATATATGTGTGTATTACCGCAGAATACTCTATTAGCACCATCTGTGCCCACTGACTTCAGGTGAAATAAATGTGATTTTCAAATTAAAGAGGGGAGAAAGGATAAAACCTTCCACTGCTTAAGAAATTAATGTCTTCTGTTCTCTTTCCTTACTGGTCACCTGTGCCTCCAGTGCCACACACCTTGTGGCCAAATATGAGTTGTGATCAGTCGTCACACAGTTTGAAATATTATAGATGAAATCCTTCCGGGGCAGCAGCTGGCTTGTTTTGCAAACTATATAGTCATTTGGCAGTGACGAGGCTACACATGTGGCTTGGGTTTACTCAGATGGTTAAGCTTCTTTTTCTCCAGGGTTCCTCCACCCCCCTTTCCCCCATCTTTGATTGTGAGGAATTTATACTTGGCAATATATGCTCAAGGCCAAAGCCTAACAATTATTTTACATTATAGCCTTTAGAAACCTTTCTATTATAAATAAGGGAAACTGAAAGCTGGCTATTAATATGTTGAGCTGGAATGTTATTATTCTAAGAGAGTAAAAAGAAATATGGCACATTAGCAGTCTTTGAAATGCAGAACAAATTCTATTACTATATTCTCCACTTCTAACAAAAGGCATGTTTTTTCCGTAGAACCAGAGAAATTAGAGATAAAAATGACTAGGAGGGCAGTCTTTTCTAGTCTTCTCATTAATGTAAAATTATACCCTCAAGTAGATTCTCAATTGCTGTGTCCAATCGTATTTCAAAGGATCTAGACAGACAATGAGTTTAGTCCAAATCAGCTGAAGTCAGTGGGAACACCTCTCTTGTTTCAAATATGGTGGTATCAAGAATACACCCAATGAGTGAGAGTGAGCGGTGTTAGGCGTTTTAGCCTGTATGCCTAAGACAGTGTAGAATCTTATCCACACTTTCCCCAACAAGAGATTTCATTTCCAGTTTATTTTAAAATGATCATGGATTCCTTTTGCCCATCCAAGTCAAGGTGAATTGTATTCAAAGTCACCTATTCAAAGACAGGTTCTTCTATCACAACCTGTTAGTAAAAATACAATAATATAAAAAAGTAAATAAATAACAAATGCTGCCATTTTATGATACCCCAAATGGGGTATTTGGAGCAGTTGCCTCTGTCTCATAGATACAACAAAATCATAGAATCATAGTATCATATAATCACAGAGTTGGAAGAGACCTTGAGGGCCATCCAGTCCAACCCCCTGCCATGCAGGAAACCCCCCCCATCACAGTACTCCTGGCAGATGGCCATCCAGGGTCTGCTTAAAAATCTCCAAAGAAGGAGACTCCACCACCCTCCGAGGCAGCATATTCCACGGCCGAGCAGCTCTAACCATTAGAAAGTTCTTCCCAATGTTCAAATTGAATCTCTTTTCCTGTAGCTTGAAGCCATTGCCCTGAGTCCTAGTCTCTGAACACATGGAAAACAAACCAGTCCCCTCTTTCATCCTTTCAGATATTGAAGCATGGGTTAAATATTCCCTCTCAGCCTTCTTTTTGTAAGGTTAAACATTCCAAGCTCCCTAAGCCACTCCTCATAAAACATTTCTTCCAGGCCTTTAACCTTCCTGGTCACCCTCTTCTGCACCCGTTCAAGGTCGTCAACATCCTTTTTAAATTGAGGTGCACATAATTGGACACAGTACTTCAGGTGGGGGTCTGACCAGAACAGAACAGAGTGATACTATCACCTCCCTTTCTCTAAATACTATGCAACCAAGAAGCGCATTGGTTGTCTTGGCCACTGCATTCCATTGTTGACTCATGTTCAATTTGTGGTCTACCAAGACTTCCAGATCCCTTTCTCTGGTACTATTTTCCAGCCAGGCATCTTACATCCTATATCTGTGCAATTCATTCTTTTTACCTAGATGCAGCAGTCTACATTTTCCTCTGTTGAAACCCATTCCATTAGCTTTGGCCCAGCACTCTAATTTGTCAAGGTCCTTTTGTGTTTTCACCTTATCCTCTATGATAGGATGAAAATCAGTTCTGTGTGAGCCCACAAATCATCCATGTCCTGCTGTAACAGATTGTGCTGTAAATGCTAAATAGCATTGATCAGTGCATTAGGAAATGAAGGCAGATCAGCGCTGAGAAGTAGAAATGGGCACGAAATGAATTTTTAATTCATGTTGTTATTCATGTTGTTATCTTACAAAATGAATAACGAACCAACCTGTCAAAGAAAAACAAAACAGAACAGAACAAAACAAAACAAAAATGGAAATTTCCATTTTGTTCTGTTTCATTTTTCGTTCCCTGGTGTCAGTTACCTTGTCCTATAGTGCCGGCCTCATCGCCTGGAACTCAAGCAGCCAGGATGGGGAAAAGCCCACCCTACAGCTGAGAGGTGTGTGGGGGGGGGAAGCCTGGCACCTGGGGACTTTAATAATAATAATAATAATAATAATAATAATAATAATAATAATAATAATAATAATAATAATAATAATAATAATAATAATAATAATAATAAATAAAAGCACCGACCTGGCCCAGGAGCTGCATGGTCAGTGCTGTAAAATAATAATTAAAAAATTAAAAAAGCAAGGGATAGCGGAATTTATATGGAAGGAAGTTAGCCTCTCTGGTATTCTGGGCCTTCGGCATTTTGTGCTTGGCAGCTTATTGGTACCCATGACCAGTTGTTGCAGAATTGTTGGAGTAAAATGATTTCTGGGCAAGCACTTACCATACCAACACTGTTACAAGTGTAGTTTGGCCCAACAGAAGATTCTCAAATGTAGGTCCATGTAGACCAGTGGTTCTCAACCCATGGGTCCCCAGATGTTCCTGGACTGCAACTCCCAGAAGCCTCCACTACTCACTGTGCTGGAAGGTGTTTCTGGGAGTTGCAGTCCAGGAACATCTGGGGACCCACGGGTTGAGAACCACTGATGTAGACCATGTTGCAGTAGATCATTCTGGATGTCACTAAAGTGTGTTTCACCATGACCAGCACTGACATCTGCAAAGGATTGAGCTGGTGTGCCAGTGTTCTGAACCTTACGTAAGTAGGGAGCAATTGTATACAAAGGGGGCTTCTCAGAGGCATCTTATTGACCCAAGTGCAAAACAAGATGCTGGACTAAATAGACATTAGCCTGATTTAGCAGGGCGTATATGCTCTCAACAGCTTTTTTTAAAACTACACAAACACTTTACATGCAACTTGCCCCCTCGTATCCATTCTGTTGGAAAAAGTAGTAGGTTAAAAAAATCCAGGTAGAGCTACATGAAATACTGAAGAAGATTTCTAAATTAGGCATTTCCAGGAGCTCCCCAGTCTTTGGGAAGACTGTGTCCACATTGTAGCTCCCAAGGTTAAACTGGCATTAGCATTCCATCAGTTGTCAGAGTAACGAATTCAAAGCTAGCATTCTCCAAAATCTGTATTTCACTGTCAGATCACCCGCAGAAGATCCCCAGTTTCATCCCTGCAATCTCCTGTTAAAAAGGTTCAAATGACAAATGGTGGTAAAGAGCCCTCCTTTCAGACCCTGGAGAGGCATTGCCTATCAGATTGGATAATATTAGGATGGCAGAACAAAGTCTGACCTCACATGATGTGCCTTTCTGTACTCCAAGGTCAGGTCTTTGTTTAAAAATGCATGCACAGTTGAATTGTATTTCCTTATGTACATCCTCCATTTTCACAGGCAGATTGCAGTTTAATGTAAACATACCTGACTCAATACGTCACGTTAACAATGTCTTGGCTTCCAATTCCCAAGGTATCATGCTTTACTTTGCTGGTTTTCAACAAGCTGATGCACTTTCAACAGTGTTCCAGCATTCTCTTGATTGATATTATTGGTAAAGGGCTGGGAAAGGCAGAGCATAACATCTATGTAATGGAAGATTGCAATAGGTATCACCCCCTACATGGAAGAGGAGACATGAGGCTGTAGAGAATAGGAATAATGCAGTTCACAATGATAATTTGTCAGGGTCAGGAACACTATTCATCTCTGAAAACTGTTAAGCTGAAAATGTTGAGTAGAGGAAGAGTCATGAAGAAGAATTTTAGGGAAGGAATCCCCAGGCCTACTGAATCAGTTGGATTTACTCAAGTGTCAGCTCCAGTCCTATTGATGCTAGCAGGTTTATCCAAACATTTTAAAAAGCTAGCCCAAGGATACTATACACAAGGATACTTATACAGAATACAACAGAATACACAAACCTGAGAAACAGAGTAGTTTACTGGCCAGTAGTTTACTGGCTCCCCTTTAATGGGAATTTTTTAAAATCTGGAAATGCACATATGGTACAGACCTGGCAACACAGCAGTTTGGAATGTCACTAAGAGGGCAAAGGGTGAGGCAGCCCGCAATTGGTGTGCCCTTTAGTTGGGTACAGAGTAGGTTAAGGGTGTCCACCAACTCCTACTTTGCAAACTTAACTACACTGTATTCTCGAAGGCTTTCATGGCCAGGCTCTGATAGCTGTTGGGCCATGTTCTGGAAGTTTTTCTTCCTGATTTTTCACCAGACTCTGTGGCTAGCATCTTCAGAGGGCAAGGAGTTCAGGGAGCTCCTTGCCCTCTGAGTTCCCTCAGCTCCTTGCCCTCTGAAGGTGATGGCCACAGTGTCTGGTGAAAAATCAGGAAGAAAAACTTCCACAGAACAGCCAAACAGCCTGGAAAACTCACAATAGTAATCTAAGGAGCCACAGAGAGTTTGTACCATATTAGCTGCATCTTCATTGAAAACTTCTGCTCCAATGATCTACCTATCACTACAAATTCTTGTTCTTCTCCTTCTTCCTTAGGTTATATGCCAAGGCCACTTCCCAAGCAAATCTTCACATTCCTTGTCAAGAGGAGAGTATGACATAGACATTATTTGCAATTTTAGACTGGTATCTGAAGACCTACACAAGTAGTTCTAAGTGCCCAGGAATCCTTCCGTGTTAGTTACAGCAGCCACCTTGATTGTGTAGATAACATATTTTTCAAATAAAGTGGTATTTCAAAAACAGCTTTGATATGGCTTGGTGTCTACTCTTCACAGGAAATTTAAAAACACACAGTACATCCCAACTGCCAGACTGGATATTATGTTAATGATCATTGTACTGGTCTGTATATTATTTTCATTACTGTAAGCCGCCTTGTGTCCTTTTCCAAGGAGAAAGGTGGGGTAAAAATACTCTAAAATAAAATAAATAAATGCACAGCAGCTATGTCATTTCTACACACACACATTTTATTATAATGTGCTGTTCCCAGAACAACATTTGGATGTTCAAGTGGGGATCTAAACCCTTTGCCCTTTACTCCTGTCTGATGCTGATAACCTTCCTCCATAATCACCTAGAATGTATATCGCCACACAGTGATATATTAAAACAAGAAATATAAATTCTAGAAATACAAATAGCTGGTTCAGTGGACAGGTGTGTGTGTGTGTGTGTGTGTGTGTGTGTGTGTGTGTGTGTGTGTGTGTGTGTGTGTGTGTGTGTGTGTGTGTGTGTGTGTGTAAATGGTGATCCAGATTGGTACAGAAACAGGAAACAAAGGATTACAGCCCCCACCATATGATTGGTCCTCCTACACTTACTCTATATTTAAAAAGTAAAGAAGAAATAAATGTATCTGCTATCTGCCTTGGGAGATAACATGTGACCTTCCATAAATTGTTGGACTGGGCTCCTCACTGTCCTGCCCAGCATTTCATTTCATTATTTGTTACTCCACCCCGTTTTGTTTCATTTAATACAAAATGGATTTGTTTTAAAAATTTGTTTCATATTTTGTTTGTTTGTTTCATTTTTTTTGGTGTGTTCTGTCCATTTGTTCAGCACCCTCCCAAAGATATAGCGGTCTGGGCAGCCCTTATCTATCAATCTTGGACATATTTTATGCATAATCCTACTATACTATGCTTAAATTACTAATCCTTTCCTAATTAAAATTGAGGGCTGCCAGTCTAATACATCATATTCTTCACTAACTTTATCTTGACTTCAGTTTACCACTTGTACTGCCTGCCAATTGTGACCAGAATTAATATAACTCCCAAAGCCTTAAAGATAATGGGATGGGCGAAAATGCACTGCCTGTCGTGGCCATTCTGAGTGACAGTCAAAAATTTCCATCCAAACCTTAATGTGACCAGCTACTCTCCTTCTCTTAATTGGGTGGGAGGGTGGGAAGAAAGAGGTACTGTGCCATGTGGCTGTCCCTTAAATAACCTCTGGCCCTAGCCAGATGGCCACGTGCTCTTTCATTTTTTTTCCTGCCTCCAAAGGAGTGGGCAAAATGGCCCCTCCCAGCACTAATGGCTGTTAGGAGCAACCATTGGTAGTGTCCAGATTTATCCAAGTGTAGATAATCAACAAGCTAAAACTCCTTTAACTGACCCAGAGACCCAGACAGCACTTCTTTCCAGATTATCTGATGTGCTTTATCACAAACACTGAAGGCTACCATTTACTATTAGCCCAAAGATCACATGAAAATAGCCATCGACACAGTAACATTATTGAAGTTCATTACTGAAGTTTGGTAGCTTAGATTCACTGTCTCCCTCACCTCTGTGAACAACAGTGGATCTATTTAGTTTCCTTTGCTTTTTAGCAGTTGTCCAATCCAAGCAAACTCTTGAGTCTTCAAAGAAGAGACACTGAAAACACCTTTACTCTCAGTTCTCTTTCCCTTCATTTAAAAGAATCATGGTTGAGCAACATCCTCAATTTCCACAAAGAAACAATCAGGAAAGTTAAACATAATGATTTCATGCCGTGACTATAGTGCAAACACACACTTAACCATCATTACCTTCTCTCCATATAATAACAGAAAACATCTGTATTGTGTATCACAACATAACATCTTGCATTATAATTAGATATGTACTGAGGTATTGGATTGGGGTGATAGATTATTTGTAGTCTATAAAAGATAAAATTCTGTTTTTATTTTTGCATTGCACAGCTAGAGGGGCAGGAATAAAAGAATTTAGAGATTTAATGTTTCTCATGAAATTTATTTATTTATTACATTTATTATATTAGTAATTCAGTTCAAGAAATAACACCCTCTCCCACACTGAATCAGGCATACAAAGAATATATATGCTGAAGAATAAATTAGCATCTTGCTAAATATAATAGTACATGATATTTTATTAACTGAAACACTGTTCCATCTATGTTTTGCATATTTCCCCCCTCAGGAAATCATTTCTGCACATCCACAAGTGAGGCATAAGCCCTTCAAAGCCTCCAAACTTGACTATATTTCTCTTCTTTAAATGCCTGGCCAAGAACGAAGGAAGAATTTTAAAAGAGAACCAAGCATAAATACTAACAAAAACCTGATCCTCCTTCCAAAATGGATTAATATGAATATATGTGGATGAAGAGAGGGCCCCTTCACCTTTGGTGGTCACTCTTCAAGAGGAATGATTGTCTGAAAAGAAATGGGTTATGTGAAAGCTATTTACATGAACAGGGTTCTCTGGCTGGAGCTGGCTACACTATTTGCCAAACCGAGGGAGGTAGTTAACTGAAGTGGTAGAAGGTAAGGACATGAGAGCCACACACAACCACTTATCCCTCTCCCTTATATTCTGCCCAAGAGGCCTTGTCCCTATCTTCTCCTTCCAAACCCATCTGCTCCTTTCCAGTAGCGCTGGCTGGCATCTTCAGTAAGTTCTGTCTACAAGTGGTTCTATGGGTGATTTTTGTTTGGAACTTGCATGGAAGACATCCTATGGCCAAGTCTTAAAGAAGACTCTGGACAGTGAGGAATGAGGGAACAAGCCCAAGGCTTTCTTTGGGTTGTGTATAGGACCCACTCGTGGTTCTTTATGCAACTGAATTGTTGTTGTTGTTCAGTCGTTCAGTCGTTCCGACTCTTCGTGACCCCATGGACCAGAGCTCGCCAGGCCTTCCTATCTTCAACAGGAGAATAGCATGTTGTAATGGCAACTCTGTCATCTTACAATGTGGAACAGGTGCAATTAGCTGTTGACCTCAGATATATGGGTAGAGACTTTACTCTTCTAAATGTCACTCTCCACACTCAGTACCAGGGGAAAACAGTCTAGTCTTCACAGGTTCAGATCCATAGCTGTCAAGTTTTTCCTGGCACTGGGCAGGACAGGGGGAGGGAAGTGTGATGCACATGTGCACGCTAGCATGCATACGCACCCCTGCACCCACACCCACACCACACCACCCACCACGCGGGCCAAAGTGGACGTTGCCCCTTAGAAGCTGCACTGGGGGACAAGGAGGGTGATGACAATGATGAGGAGCGCATGGCGCAGGATCTGGGCATGATAGTACCGGGAAGGGGAGGCAAGGGGAAAATCAACCCTACCACCCAGCCAGCCTCTCTGCCTGCCTGCCCCCCCTGAAGCCCAAATGCTAGAGCTGCCCAGATCCTGCAGCTTTACCAGGAATGTGCCTGAGCCATTCCTCCCTTTATATACCTCTGGCATTGCAGGCTCCTTGGAATGCGGCTGCCAGAGAGGACCATGGGAGTCGTAGTCTCCTCTTTCTCCAGTCGGAATCAAAAGTCTCTCCTGTCAGCAGCCGGAGGAAGCTCACCTCTGCCTCTGGCGCCCGGGACATTTCTGGTAAAAAAATGTTCTGGGAAGATGATGGGACATGGGCTAGAAAACACGAATGCCCCCCCCAAAAAAAATTGTGACACTTGTCAGGCCTGTTCAGATCAACTCCTTTGTGGAAAGCTAAATAAGAAGGAACTACCTTGTAGAATGTTAGATACACACTTGAATCCAGTTATGGGTCTCATCTGAAATAGGTCCATTGACTCAGTTCAGCACTTGATCCAATTGCAACTAGAAAATGGATTTAAGATTTAGGATTTAGGCTGTCATCCTATACCCATTTGCCTGGGAATAAACCCACCTAAATTAAACTGGAATTATTTCTTTGAAAACATATGGCTACAAAGAAGAATTTTTAAAGTGTAAGTAGATGTTTGTATCTGCATCAACAACCCCAGGTGTCTTTTGTCAGCAATTCCCAGAATTGTCAACAAGCTATTTATTTTCCTTCTAATTCCCATAATTCTCTAGCCAATATTGCCACCAACCATGCTGCCTCAGGGATGCAAGGAGTTACAATCCAATTTCTTTTTCCTGGTTTTAAAAGCAATTCAGCAGATCTAGCATTTTTATCCCCACTGGAGTCAATCTTTTTTCTAATCTAGTGGGTCTTAATTGTCTATTTGTGACCAGGCCACACAAAAACATTTGTGTCACAGCAAAGAAGGCTCATATGGATCACTGAGGAAATCTGTTTCTTCCCAGTTTTTATGAGGAATGCATCTCAGCTCAGAGGTGGAGAGGAGACCGAAAAGCATGGTAGATGATGTCATTACTCTGTTAATTAAAAAAAAAAGTCCATTACAACACTGGGTGGAGCGTAACCTACTGCAGTCAATTCTTTCTTCAGCTCTTTACTGAATGAACTGCCATTGAATAAGTAGAGCCACCCAGACTGATCTGGAATGGGGCCAAGAGATACACCTTCATCCTAGCCTCTTTGTGGAAAAAATCATAGACCCCCCCTCCCCCAACTCCCTGCAAGACTCCAAAAAGCACAATGGAGCATTTTTTATAAAAATTAAAATCTTTTAGCCCAACTTTTTACTTAAAAGAACCCAAGACATAAATGTGTACCCCAAGGTTTCTTGTCAGTCCCATGTTGTCTCCAATGTCTGCCTGCCTGCCTGCCTGCCTGCCTGTCTTCCTGCCTGCCTGCCTGTCTGTCTTTACCCTGCCTTTCTCCTTTAAAGACTCCAGGTGGTAACCTTTCTTTGTACTGGTGTTGTGTAAACATAAAATACAAGCAGGGCTGGAGCTACCTCTAGGTGAACTAAGCAACTGCCTAGAGCACAGGCCTGAGAGGGGCATAAAACTGACCTCAGAGGGTTGCAGAACTGACCCGAGGGGTCACAGACCTGAGCTCAGAGGAGTTCTGTTACTTGTCCTCTCAATATTTTTAAAATAAAATTTTCACAATTTCAAATTTGGCACTTTCTGTTTTTCCTATAATTTGTCTGTTTTTGAAAATTGGTTTGGGTGTGTGCGCAAGTACTTTGCCTTGCCTAGGGCGCAAAAAAGTCTGACACATCCCTCAATACAAGCATATTTACACTGAGCCAATGAGGCCAGGACGTAGTTGGGAATGCATGGAGATGTGTGCCCTTAAAACTACACTATATACATAAAATCAAACACTTTTGTCTCCCACCTCTGCTGGCCCTGAGATGTATCTCTCCATCTGGAGACCTAGAGAAGCTAATGAATCACCTGAGCCATTAGTCAGTGTACAAAGACTTTGTACTCCAACACAGCTGAATGTTGGCATGTAAGATCCTGAGAATTCTTCTCTCTCCCCATTGCTTCTAGGGTTTTTAAAGAGATGAGACGACCAATTTAAATCTACAATATACATGCAAAGCAGAATAAATTCTGCTGACACAAGTGCTGAGAAACTGCAGACTCATTTAAAACAACTAAGTTATTCTCATTGCTTTTGCAGTACTGTTGCAATATTTCTCGTAGCCATCCCCAAATACAGGAAGCTGTAGGGGGCATCAGCATTTTAGAAACATTTTATTTCCCCCCGAGATAATCCATTTTCTAACTTCCAGAATTCTGTGGTGTCTTTCATACTGTTCCAACTATAGCTGATTGTTTGAATGTCTGGAGTATTCAGTGGAAGAGATGCTGGAGTGGAGGCAGGATGGAAATGTTCAAATATTTCAATTCTTAGTTTCATATTTACAAATGTTCTTGGAAGTTATCCTTGAATATTTCAACGGAGACCAAAGATTGCAATACTATGCATAACAGATGAAATTACTGCAAGACCAAAATGCATCCGATTTATTAGATATGAGCTACTTTATATTCTCAAAGGCTTTCACAGCTGGGATCTGATAGCTGTTGTGAGTTTTTTTGGTTGTTTGGCGAAGTTCAGGAAGTTTTTCTTTCTGATGTTTCGCCAGACTCTGTGGCTGGCATCTTCAGAGGGCACATTGCTCAGGGAACTAGGAGCTCTCTCTGTGCTCTTGGGTATAGAGTGAGTGAGACAGTGAGGTTTTTTTTTGTGTGCTTTCCCACAACTTTAAAACCTCACTGTCTCATTCACTCTATACTCCAGACCACAGAGAGAATGTCTAGTCCCCTAAGCTTCTTGACCTCTGAAGATGCCAGCCACAGAGTCTGGTGAAACATCAGGAACAAAAACTTCCAGAACACGGCAAACAGCCTGAAAATCTGACAACAGCTATGAGCTACTTTGTTTGCAAAATAAGAAAATGTATATTCCTGTTTTGGAAATACATAATTTCTAATGATTTTCATGCATCTCCCATCCTCCCCATTAGCAGAAAGACATTGACCCTTTTGGGATCACCAGAACATATCCATGCAAATTTGAAATGGACCATGAACAGCCACAAAGGTAATAGCATTACATATAATTCTTCAAGTTTACTCAGACCAAGAGGACCACCTCCTTATACCTTCTTTCCTGTTATTTGCACTGCAGAAATTACACAGCAATGGTAACAAAGGGTATGTATGAGCCACAAGGTCAAGTTCAGACCCCAGCTCAGTGATTTAGAAAACAACATGATTTGGCAAGGTATCTAGTTTGAACTGACCCCCCCTCTCTCTTCTACAGATGAAGTACCATGATTATGCTCTATATTTGGACCAATGTACCTTAGATATGAAAAATTATCTTTTTTTTTCCTCCTGTATTTTTTTTTTTAAAAACACTTCCTTCACACCATGAATAAACCCACCAACACTCTTGCTACCTTTTATAAAAAGGGGAACAGCTGCCCCTCACCCCTTTCTTAATTTTCTAGCAAAATGTTATGAAATGTGCAGAGGTCATTGTTTTTTCTGAGAACATTAAGCCTGCATCAGGTGTTGGGGGTGGAGGACAAGGTATGGAGAATTTGGGATGAGAACAGCCTTTATAGTTGGTTTTTATTTTTGCTTGTTTGTTTTGGAGGGGGGAATGGATTGAAGAAAAAGGACATGCTTATCCACCTTGATTTCTGAAATATGATTGCTATGAAATTGCTGTACAGAACAGTATTATCCTATGTGATACTGCAGGGGGACCTACCTCAGCCTTACCCCACTGTCCAGCCTGCAAGAAGGCCAAAACTGAATCCAACTGTGAGGGTTGTGTTAGCAGCCAGTTGCCTGGCAATGCAGATGAATACTGATAAATTGGTCTGTTGGTATAAAAAAATTGCACTGCCACACTTTAATTAAAGGGCTAACAACATGCTTTATTATTAAGTACAGAAGGTTAACATAAGACAAAACACAGAGACTAGATGTATCCAGGGTCCCAAATCAACACACCATCAGAGGTGATTACAGAGACTTTGGACATCCAAATGACCCATGGTACTCTCTTAAATACCTTTTGGGGTGTCATACCCACCTTCCAGCGGCTTACTGTTGCATACCACTGTACTTGTAGTAGTTTGTAGTATGAACCCAACAGTTCTGCACATTTCTATAATTATACATTTTGGTGGTTAAGCATCCTGCAAGATGTTGCCTAACATACGTTCTGTATCTCAATAACAGGGAACCCCCCTTGTATTGCTGGAGTCTCAGTGTGCTTTAAAATATGGAAGTTATATGTGTAAGCCAACACCCTTATTCATTGTAAAATTTTACTGATTAATATATTATTTTATCACCTAAAATTTCAATCTTATCAGTCTCCCCTTCTGCTCCTTTAAAGGAGCACACTTTATATACTCAAAAGGTATATCAGAATAAAAGAAATCTATGTATGTAAAATATCCAGTAGCTATCCTATGTGATGCTATCAACGGTACATTATTTTAACTGTGTTGCAAAAGTACAGAGTAAAAATAATTCTCAATGTTTGCAGCTTTGGCTTCTCGGTGTCTTCAACATGTGCTTTTTCAGGGATTGGATTTTATTCGTGGATACATATGCTGTCAGTGTCTTTTACACTAAAAGCCTCTTGTATGTTTTGAAGAAATGAAGGGACTTTACTACTCTTGTTATAGATTGACATGGAATAGTGTGATGATTGGGCTGGTTGTTCTCTGCAGCATCTGCATCATCAATGTCTGTTGTAGCCATCCAGAGTTGGTTGACAGGAGAAGGTGACGGGGTGTGTGTTTTGCAAACTCTCATTATTATCAGTTTAATACATAATCATGTGATTCCAATCAGAATGACAATGACAATGATGATCAGAAGGACCTGTACTATCCACTGGTACCAGTGGATAGCCCTGAAAACAATTGGTCAAAATATGTATAGATGATAGCTTCTGAATCCCTCTGATAATCAGAAACCACTTTCCTAATGTGATCAATGTTGTATGTAAGTGGTTTAGTACCAACAGGAATGTATGTGCAGCAGGTAATTCCAATAAGTTTACACACACCACCATTTGTAGCAAGAATTGTGTCCAATGTAATCCTATTTTGGGTGACTACCTCCCTCATGGGACTGAGTTCTTTGGAAATAATCTGGAAAGAAGCAGTGGTGCTGTTTATAAGAGTGTCCAGTAAGATAGCAAAAGCTTTATATTGGTCCCATAGTGTGTATATACCAGCTTGAGGAAACACTAAACCCCAAAATCTATCCCAACCACTTTCTAATACATGGAACAATTATTTCTGTGATGTAACCCCATTGGAATGACTGCAGGGACTATTACTGGAACAATCACTCCAATATAAGAAGTGCCTTCACACCATGGAGGCAAAACTTTATATGCCTTGTTACCTCAGATAAAATAGTGACCATCCCAAGCATGCAAAACATTATGCCAATGCCATATATTGAATAATATGCTTCCAAAGTGAGTGCAAGTAGACTGTTGGGGATTCAGACTGAGGTTGAGCAAAAGCACCCATAAAATTACAGTTAGAATAAGTACACACTCCCCCTTTCTTAAAGGCCCATCTAGTTCAGCTTCCTGTATCTTACAGTGGCATCACCAGATGCGTCTGGAAGTGCACAAGACTAGATATCTGTCTCTTGATACCACTCCCCTGTATCTGGTCCTTGAAGTACCCTGGTTTTAGGCCTGGAGATTACACATCTCCATCATGGTTTGTAACCTGTGATGTACTCTTCCTCCAGAAATCTGTCCAATCCCCTTTTGACTGCATCTAGGCCAGATGCCATTACCACAGCCTGTGGCAGGGAGTTCCACAGACTAAAAATGCGCTGGGTGAAAAAATATTTTCTTTTGTCTGTTCGCACTCTCCCAGCCCTCAATTTGAGTGTATGTCCCCTAGTTCTGGTATTTTGTGAGAGGGAGAAGAGCTTCCCTCTATCCACTTTACTCATGCCTTGCATTATTTTGTATGTCTCAATCATATCCCCCCTCAGGTGCCTTTTTTTCCAGAGTAAAGAACCCCAAATGTTTTAGCCTTTCCTCATAAGGTAGGTGCCCCAGCCCAATAAGGGGTGTTTGGATGGACAAGTGTATTTGCATGAAGATGGGGAGTGAAAGGGAGTTGTACATGGGAGAAAAGACAGCCAAGGTTAACATAAATGGGACCATTAGGGGCATGTGATCAGAAAGATGGGGGACAGCCAAGGAAGGAATTAGGAGGACATGGGCAATGGGCATCAAAGAGCCCTAGACAGGAGAGCTAAAGGCAAAGGACAGCAAATTACCAGCCTCATAACTAATGTGAAGTAAAATTGTCCTGTTGAAAAGACTATGGCCAACTGGCAATGGGAACATGTGAAACCTAATAGAGGAAGACAGAGCAGATATGTTGTACTGTATAATAAAACAATAAGGGGCATGTGAGGCCAAACTAAGAAGGAGGAACATAGGTGTGAGTGGAGAGTTGGAGCAGAACTGAAATAGAAGAAGAGAGAGCAGGAAAAGGGACCCAAGAAGGGGGAAGCAGAAGCAAAAGAATTCATTCTGGTGACATGTCATCCATTGGCAACCAAGACCATATGGAGGAGAGGTGTAGGAATAAGAAGCAGAACAGGCAGATGTAGAGGAGCACTCATTCTCATTTTCCTGAACCAAAAGGGGGAAGGGAAACTGCCAAGGATCAGGAGGGATCTGAAGGGTGGTGGGAACAGGGGTTTCATACCAGGACCTATTCATAGGGACACCATCAATTGGAATGGAATGTGACACTGAATCAGCGACAACTGCGCACAGCCAGCAATCGCTTAAAAGGGTGGAATTAATAACCTGGCAGTATAGTTCAAAATAAATCAAAAATTGGTTATCACGAAAAGAATTGTCATTGAAAGTGTTCGGAATGCTGCAACAAAAAATCACCAGAACAAAAGTCTGAGTTCAGAGTCAGTTGAGAAGAACAAAGAACATACCTTCTGAAAACCTCAAAAGAATTCAGGAGAACCCCCAAAAAAAGGAGAACTGCTATGAATATCATGATTGGAATCAGACACTTGCGGGTCAAGGTGTTTCTCTCAAATGGTGGCCAGCTTCCATTGTTAAGCAAAGTGTCACAGTTCCACTGCACCAGATGGGTGAAGCTAGGGTGAACCAGTAGGGTGAACCAGTAGGGTGTCAAATGCCCTCAAATTTCCACAGTTCCCCTTCACCGGATGGGAGAAGATGCAATGGACAGCAGGACCCAAGGCAGGAGCAAATGCAGGACCTGAGCTGTCTAAGTGAGGAGAACCAACGAAGAAAGCCATCAGTGTATAGGCAAACTGCAGCGAGGATGAATGTTGTATCTAGGAAGTGGCACCAGAGAGGCAGGTCCACAGTCACTAGGCCGTGATTGGTTAGTGTTTGCAGAGACATCAACACTCAGTGGATCATCGGAAACAACAGGGACTGCAGAGTCTGTAACAGCAGGAACTGAGAGATTAAGAAAAAAAGACAAGCAGAGCATTGCTGTTTGGCTCAGAGATGTCAGTGAAGGGGCATGGAGAGCACAAGTGAGGGACATCTTTTTTCCAACGGCAAGAGATGGAGGAGAATGCTGAAGATGGGCAAAAAATGACGTTTTCGAGCAGAGGCATCCGTTTTGCTTGAGGATGTCCGTTTTTTCGGCATTTCGCTTAGTCGGGTTTTTGTTTTTTCGTTATGTCGTTAGTACTGGTTTGGGGGTAGCGGGCTCCTGGAGGGAGCTGCAGGAGTCAGCCAGAGCCACAAGTGACGGACTGGCAGACTCTTTGCACCCGCTGTGTCTCACATACTTGCATGTAGTGCAATGCAAGTAGATCTGGCTTAGGAAGACGGGTTAGCAAGGGCTAGGGTTACAGTTACTTTGAGTTTGGGGTGCACCTCTGGGTGCCTCTCTGACCCACTTAGAGGACAGTGTACTGGCGTATGGGTTAGGCTTAGGCTTAGGGTTCGGGTTTGGGCTGATTAGTGGGCTGTTTATGCCCGATTGGCACATCCCAGAAGTCTCTGTTCAACCTGTGGCATTGAAAATTTGCATGGTCCACTCCATGGGCGAGCAAATGTGCAGGTGTAAAAAATAAAATAAAATAAAATAAAATAAAATAAAATAAAATAAAATAAAATCAACTGAGACCTTTTTTTTTTGCAAGAAAAACCCACTGCTGCTACTGTAAAAATTCAAGCATTTAAAATAGCTCATGTTTCTGTGGTGCTTTGGTGGGGTTTTGGGCAACAATTTCAAAAAAAATATTGTGGTCGCCATTTTGGATCCCCTGTAGTGCATGGCAAATGGATGCGCCCTCCCAGCCTGGTACAGTCAGCAAAACCTGGCCATCGATTGGTGGAATGGCTCCAAAACTTTGCATGGTCCACTCCCATGGTAAGATTGTTGTAAAAAAATAAAATAAAATAAAATAAAATAAAATAAAATCAACGGAGACCTTTTTTGCAAGAAAAACCCACTGCTTCTAAAAAATTCAAGATTTAAAATAGCTAATTTTCAAAAATTGCGGTCGCCATTTTGGATCCCCTGCACTGCATGGCAAATGGATGCGCCCTCCCAGCCTGGTACCAGCAGCGCAGCAGTAGCAATAGCCAAGGAAAGGGGGGCGGGGAAAACCCCCCCAAATAAAACACCCTTCTGGCCTGGTAGGTGCCCTCAGACAGTTTTCGCCTACTTTTAGGGCCGGGAATCGGGTTTTTTTTTTAACTTTTAAAAACTTTTTATCTGTGCCGCTTGGCATTGCAGTCCCGATGCAAATGGTCAGACCAAATTGTTCCTCTCAATACCCGTTACCGTCTGTAGAGTAACGGATGGCGGAAACGGAAATGGGAATACCTCTAAGTCGTGCCCATCTCTAATGCTGAGGCCTCACTGCTTTGGTGCAGAGAGGTATCTACAGATTCAGTACTGGCTTTCCAACACTCACACATGATGGTCAGTCATGTTGAGAGAAAAGGAAGAAATGAGCTTCCATTCTATTCACTGTCTGGTAAGATGTTACCCAGATATGGAAGATTCAAATTCCCATAAACAGACATGCTGTAAAAAACAGGAACAGGAGGTCCCCTCCTCACATGGCAATAGGCAGTCCCTACGGCAGTGGTGGTGAACCTTCAGCACTCCAGATGTTTTGGACCACAACTCCCACAGTACTTTGTCATTAGCAATGTAGGATTGGAATTCTGGGAGTTGTGGTCCAAAACATCTGGAGTGCCAAAGGTTTGTCCTGCCCTAGGGCATAGAGAGATCAAGAATCACACAAGACTAGGGTTAAGTCCAGTGTTCCCTCTAAAGTGCAAGAATCTGTGAGTGCATGGAGCTCCACTGCTGCCCTGCATTGGCAGTTGTCCATTTTTATTGTCAATGTCTGCTTACTTCCAGATTTTGGATGAACCTCCACCCCACCCCCATGTGCAGACAGGCAAGTCTATCATACAGTGGGGATGAAAATTAGAGAGAAAATTAGTTAAGTCCTTTCCTTCTGCCATTTTGTTTCCAGCCTGAATTGCTTCCCCTTATAGCAGTCTTTTCCACTTGAGAAAAGAGATATGATACAGTACATTGCCTGGAGTAGGAACAAGCCACTCCAGTATTACTGCCAAGAAAAATCAATGGACATGGGGTCGTGAAGAGTCAGTAATGATTGTAACCACACACACACACACACACACACACACACACACACACACACACACACACACACACCATATGTGAGTTTGTCCCTCTGTGGCCCCCCTTTCAAAAGGACAGGGTATAATTGCAGAGCAGGTGAAACCTTTTGACACTGGTGTATTCTATAAAAAGCCACTGTTTCATAAGACCATCATAAGAAACCACAGTTCCCTAAGTTCAAATATGAGTGTAATGATAATTAATTTAAAACTATTGGAAACTTAGAGGAAGGGAAGCTAAAGCACAAGAACTCAACACTTATGTTAACTAGTAGATATCATGAGAAATCATGGATTGCTTTCATGTAAAAATAGTCTAGAGCTTATACATACTCATGAAAGAACAAAAAGAGCAACAGCTCACATTTATCAACATCTACCAAGCCACAGGGAAAATCATATATGTAGAATTATACAAGTCATGTCCATCTGCTTACTCTAAGCAATCAAAATGTAGCCAATGCATGGCTGTAGAGAATGTATTCAAGCCATGAGCTGCCTTTCAAGGGAAGATATAAACAAAGTAAAAGTAGTGCAAACATTACTGATACTCATGCACTACATGTGAGATGCTGATCTTTTTAGTTTGTATAAGGTATACCTTTTAAAAACCATTTAAACTGTACTGGTGGGAGAAAAAAGATTTAGCATATTATCTAAAACATCAATGCTTTCTCTCTCTTTCTAATTCCTACCAACAAAGTCCTTATGTTCCTGTTCTGAGTATGGAAAAGTTAACATTGTGTTCCCCAACTTAGGTAACCCTTAGGATAATTTTTTAAGCAGCAGGAAACAGGACTGTCTGGCTGGGTAGATAATGATATCAGCTGCTTCCTTCCAAAACAACAGGTGCTTTGGCATAAAAATGTATATCATCATACTGAGATGATGACATCAGATCATACTTCAGCCTAATCGTAGACCACCTCCATTAATCCTCAAATAATTAAACATTTTCATGACTACTGAAGGTGAATCATAAATTAGAAAGGTGTTCTCTCGCTCAGTAGAAAGAGTTCAAATGACATTGTCTTTTCTGTACAAATGCAAAGTTCACATATTTGACAGACCAGAAGTGATATATCATTGAGATTCAACTGAAGTATTATTTGTGTGTCAGAGAGATCCAGTTAGGTGTTCTAGAATGAGCCAGAACAGTGGGCGCTAAGATTAATTGAGGAGACAAATGTGGAAAGGGTGGGAAAGCTATAAAGCACTGCTAATCTGACCTAATGTAACAATAATGGCAAATTAAGAGATATTAGTAGCTTTTAAAAAGATCTTTCTGCTGGGCTACAGACCTGAATATATTTAACTAGTTTGCAAATTGTTTACTTCTCTGTAAACATGCTTAGTGCCTTTCTTCCATTATTTGCATCAGAGTACTGCAAAATTTAAAATTATGTACAGGTAAAATTAAAAACAAATTAAATATGAAGAAGATAATAAAACCATTCTTGACCAGAAGCAGGCTACTTCAATAGCGTTATCTCCTCATTTGCTGGATTATAATTATTATTTTTTTCTATATGTGGTGAAGCATAAATTCCATGCACAGAAGTGTTTCATTAACTGAATTTCCCTAGTGTCACAAAAATGGTATTTATGTTGCCCCATTGTACTTGATAATTCCTTCATCTCCCGACTTTGCTTCAAAGTCTATTGAACAACTTCCAGATGATCCAGGTAGAATATTTTCCTAGTTGGAGACACTCTTCTGTATTCATTCACTCAGCAAAGGGTGCTGTTTTTGCTCTTTCTAGGCTTAACCTAGCCTCTTCTGGTTTAGGGCTTGAGATGTCTACAAAAAACTTTTAATTGATTTTAGTCATTGTCCAGGGGGTTGATGTCCCTGAAGTGAATGGATTTGCTACTGTGTTGTCTTATGTTGTCCAAAAGTGTTGCCATGTAAATTTGCTGATGTGAAGAGTTATTTTTTCATTGTCTATCAATTCCTCATTTGCAAGCCTAGTTTCCCATTTGCTCCCACAGTGAGATCCAAACATTACGCTCAAAAGAATTAATATACAATCAAGAACCATTCTGTGCAAGAGTTAAATGGAACAGTTGTTTTCAACTCTGAATTACACCACTGAAGTTTAAAATTAAAATATCTCATCTGGTCTTTCCTAACTGGCACCATCCTGAAGTTTTCGATAACAGCTCTTACTATCATTAGCCACTGGCTTGTCATTGGGGCTTGTGTGAGGTGCAAAACCCAAGGTAGGATACCAATTTTGTTATGGGTTGTTTAGGTAATGGTAGGGTGGGTAGTGGAGATGGGCACAAAATGAACAAACAAACAAACAAACAAACAAACAAACAACAGGTTTTTAAAAAAATCCTGATGATCTGGCCTGGTTCATGATCCATTTCACAAGCCAGTTCAGGGAAGCCATTTTTCCTAAGCAAAACTGAACACCAAACTTTCCCCCTGCTGATAGGGGAGTAAAATGGTTCATTTGGGGGGTGTCTGTGATTCATGGTTAGCTTTGAACCAAGAACCATCATGAACCCCACATTTTCCAGTCTGTGCCCATCTCTGGTGGGACGTCCAGGAACAGAAGAGACTGTTTGCAAAACAGAGCTTGTTGGGTTTAAAAGTGATAATTTGTGATAGGTTTTATTCCCCTCCATTTCTGTACAAGTTACACTGTGCGCCGAACCAAGACAGGAAAAATCAATGCATCCCTTGAACCAGCAGCCTGAGGCCAGCTTGAATATAATTGATTCACTTCTACTGGTTATATATTCTATATATGCAGGTAACGAAAAACAAAATGCTGATTTGTCATTTTGTTAGGTAACGAAATGAAATGAAACGAAACGAAACGAGGAAGCAGCATTTCATTACAGACAAAATGAAATAGTACTTTTTGTTGTTGTTGAAATGGACCATTTCATCCCATCTGCAAAAGGGGTCCCTTACCTGCTGGGCTCGCAATGAGCCACCACCACTGCCGCTGAAGCCCAGGAGAGTGAAGAGGAGGAGATGGGTCCTTGCAGCCACTCTGTTGCTCCCCACCTCCTCCTCTCAGCCAGCTTCCGGCCTCCTCTCAGCTGGGAGGAAGGTGGGGGATGACTCCCCTGGGTCCTAGAGGCACCATATTTGGTGCGGGGGAGCCATGTTCAGAGGGGTCCAGCTGAGCTGTCATCAGCTGGACCCCTTTAATAAAGGCCTAGTCGCCACTAGGGGAATCCCCCCAGTGGCAACTGGGCCATTTTTAAAGGGGTCCAACAGATGACAGCTCAGCTGCATCCCTCTGAACATGGCTGAGTCACCACCACAGGAGCCCTGCTCTGGCAACCTGGCCATTTTTAAAGGGGTCCAGCTGAGCTGTTGTCAGTTGTGTCCCTTTAAAAATGGCCCAGTTACTACTGGGGGATCCCCTGGTGGTGCCTGGGCCAGTTTTAAAGGGGTACAACTGATGACAGCTCAGCTGAACCCCTTTAAAAATGACTCCCGGGCACCAAATCTGGTGCCTCTAGGACCCAGGCTAGCTGTTTCATTTCATTTCATTTCATTTCATACGATTTTAAAAAATCATAAGAAACGAAATGGAATGAAACGTGGGTGGGCACGAAATGAAACAGAATATTATTTTTCTGTTTTGTGCCCATCTCTATCTGCAGGCCAATGTTCTGTTTCTCTAAATTTGCTAACCAGATGCTTCTGGATTGCTAAAGCATACAGTTCTTTGTCTCCTCCACATAGCAAAACACACATTACTTCTAAACATGGACACTCTATTAGTTGTCTTCTGACAGAAACTTTCCTTTGAGAGATGTAGCCCTCCATTATTTTGTCTAATCCTGACCAGAACCCATAGTCCTATTATGATGAATGTATTGGGGGTGGGGGAATTCAATAAAACTTCATATATTTTATTTGCATAAAACCTGCACCAAGAATATATTTAATCTTTTCCCATACATTTGAAATGCACCTATAGAAATCTCATAGGCATTCCCCCCTAACAAGTGTTCATTTATTGCAAGCACATCTTTAATGGGCCTCTTTATTATAGTTTCACAATTGAACAACAGATTGCACATATTTTGATTTGGTATTATAAAAAATAAGTAGACAGAACTGAATGAAAATTAACTTGAGTTCCTAGGGTAGAGAAGCAGAGAAGCATAACAAATAAAAGATTATGTTCTTCTGCCTTTAATTTGAAAACATAATACTGACCTTCTTTGAAACAGATGCTATCTGCAGGAGCCAGATGTGTCTCTAAGCAAATTAGTTATAAGAAATACATCCAAGGACACGGCCATTTAAGGATCAATAAATTATTCATCTGTCATTAGTTATTGTGCAAGGTTTACCCTGACATCTTTGACATGAACAGAAATGTCTCCGTCCACAGTAATACCATTAACAATTTAAGCGGGGGTGTATTTAAAAAAAAACAACAACTAAAAGGGAAGTTGCTTGTGGAATTGCTGTTTATCACCACATACATATACACACCTTAATTATTCATGACACCTCCACTTAAAAAGTCCACACTCCATTATTGTGAATTGTGGAGAAAGGAAATGGGAAACTCTGGGCTGTATTTGGCAAAAGAACAGCTGTCCTGAGGGTTCTGTGGTACCCTTTCTCAGTGAACCATTCAACAGCACTTTGTTTCCTAAATCCTTGCAAGGCAAGTTTTATTTTCTATAAGCAAAACTCCTCCTGGAATTTTTTTAGTGGGCTTAGTTGTAACATTTGGATGACCATATGGAACTCTTAGAGGCGTTGTGGGACCATGCAGCTCTGAAATCTGATCACAAACTCCCCAATGACAGCTGGAGCCTTTACACCATCAGAAAATTTTCAGACTCCTAATTTGTCATAACTACCTCCTGTGGAAAAGAAATATGTCATGTAGTCAGAGGCAAGAATTTGACTCTATATAACTACAATTGTTGGCTTCTATTTCCTCCTTTTTTGGATTGGAGCTTCAAATGAATTTCTTTTTCACATCTTGTAACTTGCATATGCAATAAATAAAATTTGGTTACATTTCTGGAAAAAGCCCATGTCCATATGGGAGTCTTATACAATCATGAGTGACCATTTTCGAGCATATTTTCCCCTAAGAAAATGTGCCTTGCAGTACTGATGGGAGATATAGTGGTCTCACTTATCTTTTCTGAAGTTGTTTTAAAATTTGTCTGTGAAGATTCTCAGTCATCCAGGTGAGTTTATTTGGAAGCTGAGTTAGATAAACTCACCTGGATTACTGAGAATCTTCACAGACATATTGCTATGCAATTTGGGGCAGATGCCCTGAAGGTGCGAGAATATGAAAGAACAGCAAGAAGATGGAGGACTTGCACTAGGTGTATTCAGACCGATGAAGCTGTTTGGATGAACAGCGAAACGTTTCTATCTCTCAAAAAGAAGTCCAGTAGCCATGACTCAACTTCCAGTTTGTTTTAAAATTGTTTGTTCAAATATCATAATTTGATCATTATAAGATTCCTTGGCTTGGCAGTGATTGCTGTGTTGTTCTGTAGCTGCATGTAGCTATTTATGCAAACTGGAAATATTAATATCCCTATGTTGTTCAGATTATTAGCACACATTCCCACCAAACATACCTGTTGCAGAATATTGGCTGCCTTTCCTAGTTTTACAAAATCACACACCTATTGGAAAAGCATACTTCTGTTTGTCACACAGAAGTGTGGGAATCAGGTGGCTGCCATTTATTATCAGTGGGATGTATCACGTGTTGGCAAAGATTATTCCTTTCCAAACATAGATAATGTATATGAGGTACTCCATGTTGGCTGTATCCATGAACATTTGGGTGACAAGATTGTTTTTCTTATAAGGGGAGCAAAAACATATACTATACATTATTTCTCCAAGCTCATGGGTGGGAAAATCTAATTGCCTCATTTTTTCATGATAAAAACTTAAGAAAACCTGCATTTATTTATTTTTTGCTTCCCATATATTGCTTCCCACAGAAATTTGAGGAAAGGAACTTGAGGGTGAAATGTTATTGAAATTCCAAAGGGGAACAGAGGAAAAAATATCATTCCTGTAGAAGGACTTAGAGAACTTAATACTTAAAATAGTGGTATTGATGGTGGTATAAAGCCAACCATGTAAGTGGTGAATTAAGACTTATCCTCTGTTCCCCCTGCTCTCTGACAGAATTTGCATTTTGGATATATGTACCAGCAATTCTGAGGTACAACCTGAACTTCTCTGTATTAGTACCCATATAATACCCATATCTGTCAGTTCAGTTTGTTCAAAATTTTGGTAGGTTGAGTTTTCGTAGGAATTTACTCAAATACGGTATACAAAATTATCCATGAATTAGAAGGGGAAATTTGTTATTGGGGGAAAATGTAACAGGGAAGATAGCAAAATTTAATCAGTCTATTTATGTCTTTGAGTAGGCTGCCACATGGTATGCCTGTCACACAAATTTTGCTGCTTTACGACTGCCTATGCACAATACCATCATATAAATAGGTAATGTATTCTTTCTAGAAAGGATGGAGAATATGTTTCATTACTTCAGTGCAAACACACACACAAAATAGAGATCATTGTGAAGAATATTGGACTACAAAAAACCTGTCAAAACAAAGGGTATGTACTCTAGCACCCCAAATACAAAGGATGGCTTGAAAGATAATTGCTCACATTACTAGAAATGATGAAAGACTGCCCATTAAAAAGCAATGAGGAAAGGCCGTGCCTAACCCTAGGAATAAGGAAAGAGACTGCAGGAATAGCATCATGCTATGTAGCAACCTGCCACCAGCACAGAAATGGACAATAATGACAAATGGACACAAGGATGAAACCGCAAACACACTGTGTAGCATTATCCTGGGCAGATGCTTTAGTATATATGCAGTCTAGTTTTGATAAATACCCAACACTTGTATTCCTACACTTTCCAAGATCAACATGGCAATACAATATTGTGGCTAAGAACTGTAGCTGTTATACACTTTTCTTTGCCTATTTCCAGGTAGACGTTCAAAGCAAATGGCAGTGTTTTGTTTGTCTTGATCATTTGGAAGGAAGTGACTTTGATTTCTTTTTCTTATTACTGGTGGTTACCTGTCAGATTTAGGATGCATGACACTGGGAATCAATATGATTGGCAGAAGATCTTCCTCCATATTAGCAGCCCTAAGGATCTCTGCCTGTTCATGATGATTAATATTTTGGAATCTCCTGGGTCTGAGCTTAGTACTGTTGTAAACTGCTATCAGCTGGAAACTGACTTATAGCAAACCTAGTAGAGCTTCCAAAGGGAGATATTTAAGGTGTTTTGCCAGCTTCACATCCCTAGTAGGTTTACATAAATGAGTAGGGATGCACACCCAGGCCTCCAGAGTTCTAGCCCACCACTATGTCTACAACAACATGCTGGGTTGAGCTCAGCTCTATTGTAGGATCCCCCCCCTTTTTTGGCACAATATATAGCATTTCCTAGTCCAAGTGCAGCCTTGATGTTTGTTTTTGTGAAATGTAACTAGGAATATTTCATTTGACCTGCTGATCCTTAGATTTCCAGCTTCAATCCTCTCTTGACTATTTCTTGGTTTATACATGGAATTGTCGCCCATTTCAGGTATCAGTTCTTTACTACTCTCTGGTAATTAATTGATTTGCCAATTACCAGACAGATACTTTCAGGTAGTTTCAGAAGATCAGGCAGAGTCTCAACCATGTTTTGCCATCAAAAAGTTCCATGTTCTGTCTCAGTCTTGTATTGCCGCTGCACCCAGACTCTGGAACTCCCTCCCACTAGAGGCCAGGACTGCCTCATTTCTGTTGTCCTTCCGGAAACAGGCAAAGAAATTTCTCTTCATGTAAGCTTTCCCTGAATGATGGTCTACCATTATATGTCTTTTATATGAATCTATAGGTTCACATAGACTTTGTTTATAACTGCTTATAGCCTTGTAGCTTTAATGTAATGTTGTCTATTAATGCTGCAAGATGTCCCTCAATTCCTTGTTCTCAATACTTGAACATGTCTTAATTTTATTGGACTGTATATTATCCCTCATTACTGTAAGCCACCTTGAGTCCTTTTCCAAGGAGAAGGGTGGAGTTAAAATACTCTTAAATAAATAAATAAATAAATAAATAAATAAATAAATAAATAAATAAATAAATAAATATTGTTAGGAGTAGAGGTGGGCACGAAACAGAAAACCCATGGTTTGGGTTCGTCTGTTTTGGGCCTACCCTTCGTTTGGTTCAGTTTGTGTTTGTACGATTTTTTTTTTTAAAAAATCGTACAAACCTGAACCGATCAAAAACCGGTTTGGGTCAACTTACTGGGTGGCAACAGCAGCGGGGCAATCATGGCTATGGTGGCAAGGGCTTTTTGAGGCACTGGCCCCCAGTCAGTGCCTCTTTTTTTCCTTTTTTTCCGCGGCTGCTGGAGCCAGGTCAGCACTGTTTCTTTTTATTATTATTTTCCTTTAATTTTAGAGTGCTGACCGGCCACCCCTGGAGCTGGGTGCTCCTTTTTAAATTTGTTTTTATTTTTTTTGTTTTTGAAGCACTGACCGTGCAGCCCCTGGGGCCGGGTCAGTGCTGGTTTATTTATTTGTTTGTTTGTTTGTTTTACAGTGCCGACGGCACGGCTCCTGGGGCCGGGTTGGCACTCCTTTATTTTATTTTATTTTATTTTTGGCTTTTAAAAGTCTCTAGCTGGGGGCTTTTTGAGGAACTGGCTTGGGTCCAGTGCCTCTACAGGCCTACATTCCCCACCAGGACCAGGAGGACTGTAGCAATGAGGACAAGGTCAGAGGGGTGGTGGGAATGAAAAATGAAGCAAATGAAACAGAAATTTCCATTTCGTTTTGTTTCATTTTTCTTCGATGGGCTGGTTCATTATTCATTTTGTTAACTAATAAAACAAATAACAAATAATGAAATGAATTAAAAATTTGTTTCATGTCCATCTCCAGTTAGGAGTTCATCAGATGCCAAAAACCTCTTCTTGAAATCAGACTACATCTGCCTGTCAGCATAAGTCATGAAGAAGACGCTGATGATATATAAGGCAGCTTCCAGTGATACCTGTGCGTGTGTGAAGTTTCAAACCAAGTCTGAGAAGGGCATAAGTTAAGGCTGTTTGTGAAAAAGCAATCAAGTAACCAGACTAATATGGAGTGCAAACTATACCACTAAGAGTTTTAGAAGAGATAGTCATGTTAGTTTGTGCTAGCATATTAGGCAAAAAATTTCTGAGCCTTCTGGGGGAAAAAGATATCTCACTTCTAAAACAACCTCCTTCATGCTATTACCACACTGCATTAACCCATCCAAGTGTGGGAACTTCCTCATGCAGATGTGTATGCAGGGTTAAAAGCTAATGTTTGAAAAAATTCTTGCATACTTTCAGCTTCTAACAGGAAATTCTAAGTCCCCCCCCCTCCCTTCACCCTCTCTAAAACTTTGTAAGGGGTTCCCATAAATCAGAGTTGACTTGACAGCATGTGATTATATTATTAAAATAGTCAGTGAGGACACCTGTGGGGGAAGTAACTCCTTCCTCACAATGTAATGCCTGCCCCCTTAAATATAAAACAAAATAAAATGGCTCATATTTGCCATGGAGGGAAACACTGACTGACAACAATGGGAAAATTATGTAGATGTAAAAAATAATTTTCAGGCAGGGGAAAAGACGAATTGTTGTTTTGTGAAGACTGTGTTATCCTAGCTTCTTGTGATCTGATCCATTTCCTCTCCCAGCAACTGCTACAGTATTTAACTATTCCAAAAGGATACACATTATGCCAAACTTTGCATTTAATATCATGTGAAGTTCATGCATTAAATCTACAAGTCAGCCCAATATTTGTTTTCCTTGGCGGTCCATTTAAATAATATGTTGAATAAGTAAGGTTTCTACAGTGCATTTATGTCTTATTAAAAGAGCTTAGGAAAGTTACCTTTTGGTATGCAATTCCCAGAAACCCCCTGGGCAGTTTAGGTTAGGGATTCCAAAAAGTGACTTTCCCAAATTCTTCATGGATCTAGATGTAACATTACACTATGTGAATATGATACACATTTGCATATTGGAGGCAATTTGGACTTAGCCAGATGCTGACAGGTTTGACAAACCAAATGTCAGTTTTTGGACAAAATGTTTTGCGACATGTAATTTAAGCGGTGGAACTGAGCCCATTTCCCCTTGCATGGCAACATAGCCACTGGCTCAGTCTGGAGCACAATTAGAAGCTCAATCTTTCTGAATTAATTATGCATGAGATAAGGCTACAATTAGTCCCCTTTCATTGCTATTGGGAGTTTGCCCCGCCAATTTTTAATAGCATCAAAGCTAAGCTGAAACCTTGAAGCAGGAAGGAAGTTTCTGCAGTAAAGAAGTCCCAGGTTTGTGGATTAATAGGCTCCTGGCTGGCCACCAAGGAGCCTGCCCTTCTGTTTCTGTGGTTGTTGCCTAATGCCTATAGGGCACGTCATGGAAAGGAAACCTGTACTTCATTATCCATATCTGACAATGGCATAATTTGAGATGACTGGGTTGTTTTGAGGATGCTTCTCCATTTAATACCCAGGGCCAGTGCATCCATTAAGGTGAACTAGGCAGTTGCCTAAGGTGCCAAAATGGAGAGGGGGCGCTGGCCAGCCTGCTGCCCCCCTCCTCCCCCCGTCACTGGCCACCACCGTCCGTCCCCTGCCGCCCGTCGCCGTCCACCCGCCCTCCGTGCCCATCGCCGCCCACCCCTGTGCCCGTCGCCGCCCCTGCCCTCTGCTGCCCCCCTGCCGCCCCGCCCCCCACCGCCTCCTGCCCCCCTGCCCCCCTGCCCCCCGCCCCTCACCTAGGGCACAAAAAAACCTAGCACCGGCCCTGTTAATACCTATCAGATGAAGAAGTTTACCAGTTGCAAGGCTATAGCCATAGAAAGCCCTGTAAGCTTTATGAGAAAAACTTCTTATGCAACCCATCTACTAGCCACTGATTTCTCATCCAACTCTGTCCCATCTCTTTTCTTTTAGTTTCAGTTTTCAACTAAGTGACAATTCTTCTGATGCTAAAGATGCTACTTTGTGCTGCATTTCTGGGACAGGGTGACAAAATTTACCCCATGAAGCTGCTACACAAACTCTTCCACACAGAGACCTTTCATTTTTTAAGATGGTAACTGAGAATCATTACACACATCAACTAAAAGCCAGCACAGGACATATACAGGGAAGTCTCAAATATTTGTACTGGAAGATAAACTCTATTGACTTCAATGGGACAACCAGGTAAGTGGGTATGGGAGTACAACTCTAACTAAGTAATAAATAAATTACGGTAATTAAATTTAACCTTATAGAGTTAATAAACTCTTGTCATTTTTGTTGCATACTGTGACATTATGTATTTATAAATTAATATCTTCAGAAAGGTCCTATAAGTAACATGCTTAGTCAAGTCCCACAAATGTGAGATAAATTGAAACTGAAAGATTTATCTCTCTAGTCAAAAGGCTTTGGTCAATTAACCTATAAAAGCCCAGGTTTGAAGACCATGAATTAGAAAATAAAATCAGATGACACTTTTTTTTCCTTGGGAGCCTGGTCAGCTTTAAAGGATCTATGCCAGTGAGATACACTATGGTTCTCTCCATGAAGCCAATTGCATAGGCTGAACTTGACTAATGGAGGTGAATGGATATTTCATTGCAGTTTATTTTTTAAAGAATATATCAAAATTTGTGAATCATACTTGTGAGAGAAGGAACTTGAGCTTCTAAACATGGAAAAATCTTATCAGTTTCTCCATATCTAATTTATACTTTTTCCAGGTGAAGAAGGAAATCACTTGAACCTTGGTCAATATTCTCTGCCAATGTGTTCTCAAAGGCTTTCTCGGCCGGGATCAAAGAGTTGTTGTGAGTTTTCTGGGCTGTTTGGCCGTGTTCTGGAAGTTTTTCTTCCTGACATTTCACCAATCTCTGTGGCTGGCATCTTCAGAGGGCAAATTGCTCAGGGAACTAGGAGTTCTTTCTGTCCTCTGGGGTCTAGAATGAGTGAGCTTGAGGGTTTTTTAAGTTGTGGGAAAGAGGAAACTTGTCCTATGCAGGAGAATAGGTGTTAGTCATTGTATTGTGATGTGGAGGGATTAAGAAGTTTCACTGCAATCAGGGGGTGGTGGTGATCCTTCTCTGTGGTTGATGGGTGCCATTAGCTGTTCTATTGTGTGTACTGATCACTAGTGCTTGTGGCTAGTGACGGAATAATAGAACTTTGATCTTTTTCAGGCTGCGGTTTTCAGTGCTGGAAGCCAGGCTTTGTTGATTTCTCACTCATTCTATACCCAAGAGCACAGAGAGAACTCCCAATTCCCTGAGGTTCCTGCCCTCTGAAGATGCCGGCCACAGAGACTGGCAAAATGTCAGGAAGAAAAACCTCCAGAACATAGTCAAACAGCCCTAAAAGCTTCCACCAAGGCTATTGATACTTACAGATGTGTGTGTGTTGTGTTGTTACAGGCATGACAGTCTCTTCATTGACCCATGTCCATGGAGTTTTCTTGGCAGGTATACTGGAGTGGTTTGCCAGTCCCTACTCCATATCCATACATATTTCAGGACTATGTTCATTCTTGCCTCTTTGTTTCTTTGTTCTCTGCTGATGCCACCTAGTATATACACATCCACCATCTCAAAATGAAGGAAACATCAACTGCCATTTTTGCTGATATACAAATTTAGAGTACAGTCCACAGAATACTTATAAAATTTAATCCCCATTGAGAAGAATGGAGATTATATTACCATGACACATTTATCAGTGAGTAATTCCTATTCAACGTAATGGGAATTTATCACTGGTAAACGTGTCAGGGTTGTGAGTGCTTTGATTAACAAACATTTATGTATTCAACCCAGATTCTTTAACTAACTGATAGATTTAAATTAGAAATTATATCATTTTGAACCTACATCAAGTAACATTGATTGTAAGCAGGAGTTTGTCTTAATATATGAAATAAATTTAGTGATTGCCCCCCAGGATTTTTAAAATTAATTGGTGGAAATTAGTTTGTTTTATGTTTGACTGTCCAAGATATGACAGCCAATTCATTTTCTTTCTACCCCCACCTCATTTTTTTTCTAAACACACACACACACACACACACACACACACACACACACACACACACACACACACACACAGAGACACACACACACAGAGAGAGAGAGAGAGAGAGAGAGAGAGAGAGAGAGAGAGAGAGAGAGAGAGAGAGAGAGATTAAATTTGGCACCAGACTACATTTTCCATCTTTGTGGGCTGAATTTTGATTGGGCAAATTGTCTGACAACCCCACTTAAATGGATAGCCTTAATCAACAAAGTCAATGGTTAAGTATAGTATGAAAAGCTGCAGGGAAGGGGATATGGGTTTAGCAGAACAGAAGAGAAATCGGCAGGAAAGAAATAGTCGTTATTAATTGTGATCTACAGTGTATTGCCATTTTGAATCTATGAACTGAAATGAGTAATTCTCCATGTGCTATCTTACATACAAAAAACAATCATTTTAACAACAAGAAAAAGTACCTAAGGAAAAAAATAAGGACACTTTATATTTCATAAAAATTAAATGCCCACCAATTTTAACTCAAAGGATGAAAGGAACACACAAAGCTCTATTGTCCTGAGACAAACCAGCAAATACTGTCAACTCCAAATGACAGTAATGCTCCAAGGCATCAGGTATGATTTTAACCCTATTCAAGTCTTACTTCCCAAACTAGACATCCATCTTTGAGTGGTATGCCCATCGTGATGCTCTACCTATGGAAGGCAATGTGTCCACAAAGGGTAGATTCTTTTTCATTTAAAGGCTTTCTTGATGAGCAAGGCCACACTTTATGGCTTCCTTGATCATGATTGCTGTGCAGCCTACATGAGTAATAACCTTTTTACCACACCCACTTAACTTCTTGCATGCAGAAAGTTACAATGGGAAAAGAAAGGGCAAACCATAACATGAAAGAAGAGACAAAGCAATGAGTGAAACAAGACATGAAGGCATGGAATGGTATGTAAACACTAGGGTTCTTAAAACTTCATGAGGCATAGTGTTCCATAATTAAGTGAGAGGAAGGATAAGAAGAAATAAAGAAAAGACAGACTAGATCTTGAAATCTTTGTATCTCATCCATTGTCAGGGTGAAATTATTTGATTAAAAAAATCATAGTTGGTTCACCATGTTACAAGTAATTTTGAGAATTTAAGTATTTAATAATTTGAGCATGCACATAGTAAAATGATATTTGTGGAACGATGTGTGTAAAATAGCATATTGTCTTTCAAATTTGCGCATTGTGGCTAGGGATATTCATTACAAAGGATTTAACAATCTTAAATTAAGGTTGCTTAACAAAATAACAATTTAAAAAAATCTGAAATGTAAACATTACATTCTGTTATTGAAAGAAAGAAAAAAACAGCAAAACAAACAAAAAAACCCCCACATAAAACGCTTTCTCAAAAACCAGGGAAAGAAATCAAGCAAACAAATAAAGAAAGGGAAAACACATTCCAAGTCTCCCTCAATGAACATTACTTGGACAAAGAGAGATTTCTTTTCCCTGCCTTCTCTCCTTTTCTTCAAGTATAGCAGGCAGCGGGAGGAGGTGGAAGCAGGCAACAAAAATGATGCAGGAAGGGAAACTAGCAACAAGGGTAGATAATCAGGAAAAAACTAAACCCAAGGACTCATGCTAGCATATGCAAGACAAGTAATAATAATAATAATAATAATAATAATAATAATAATAATAATAATAATAATAATAATAATAATAATAATAATAATAATAATAAATATGCCCCCTCCTAAGTTATGTGTATTTTTATTTGTTATGCTATATTATATTCTATATTTTTGTTTTGTTATGATGTATCTTTGTAAACTGCTCAGAGTAGCTTTGTTGCTAGATGGTATACTATAGAAATCAAAATAAAAATGAAGGGAGGGAGGAAAGTAGAGAGAGAGAGAGAGAGAGAGAGAGAGAGAGAGAGAGAGAGAGAGAGAGAGAGAGAGGAGAGAGGATCCAGGATGGAGACACAGAGGCAGGCAGGAAATCTAAGATGGACTACCCTCAAAGAACAAGTGAAACAAAGAAAAAGCCCCTCTAGGTTCCAACCCATCCATCCTTTAGGAGTGATAAAACAGGAAATGAAACTCTTTATGTCTACTGGACTAGTGGCAATATTTTTAAACATTAAAGACATTTCAGACATTCTCTCCTTCAATCTACAGTTTCAAAAGTCTATCCCAGGATGAATAGGATCCCTAGAGATCACTCAAATTTGGAGTGGGAGGTGCAGAATAAGAAATGTTGAATTTCTTCCTCCCAAACAGATTGATGACATCATCTGACTTTTGTGCTGCGCAACAGGATTCCAGCCACTGAGCAAGATGCTGAACACGTTTATTAATCTGAAAGAAAATAACAATGTTGATCACATCAAAATGCAAGGTTATGATCCATTTGAGAAACACATCTTCACTGCATTCAACTGGAGAGCTACTATCTTCATTTTGGATGGTGCTGCTACTTAGGATGGGCCACTTGAAAGAAAAATGAAAACACAAAAATAAAAGCAGCTCCTTTTGACATGGGATGTGCATGCAGTCCAAGACAGTACCCAGTGTCTCCTGGATTTGCTTGATTATGCTAGGAAGTGGCTTAGCTAGAGCGAACAACTTCAGTGATGCAACCGGGGTTTTGCCTTTCCTGTCCTCACTTCTCACCCACCTACTGTTCTCCTTTTGTCGCCATTTCTTCTCCAATTTTCAGGAAAGGATGGGATGGAATTGCAGCAGGCCTAATCCTTCTCACTTGACTTTTGTTTTGATTGGCCTTAATTAACCTCTCCCTAGGCTCATAAAATATGTGATTATATTTTTTTAAAAAAAAAGAAAGTCTTTTCTTTATTCACCAGGAAAAGCTTTTGTAACTACTTGAAACCTATTTCTTACTGTCTTGAATGCAACACTGTGTACTCCGGTGGCCAAGCCTTCTAATTTATCCCATTTCTCTACTTTCCCCTTGGGTGAAATAGAATAATTCCAGTCCTATGCAATTGTTTTTCATTTCCTGCATCTGAAATATTTTTTGTTGCTGTTGTAGTTGCTCACAGATGTTTTTGCTTGTGAACACTGGAGAACTATTTTAGATGTGAAAAATCACCATAACCACTATGATTTGCTTAACACTGCACTAAGGTCATGAAAAAATTATTTAATGCTTCTTCTTATTTGCAACAACAACAAAAATGATTTATTTATTTATTTATTTATTTATTTATTTATTTATTTATTATTTTTGAGTATTTTATCTCACCTTTCTCCTTGGAAAAGGACCCAAGGCAGGTTACAGTGAGGAGAGACTATGTAGACCATTATAATTAAGACACAATCAGTTTGAGAAGCAGAAAATTGAGGGATATCTTACAACATTATAAGGCTAACAATTGATAACATAGTGTCAATGCAATCACACAAGTAGAGATATAAACACAAAGTGATTATAAGTGGTTATAAGCACAAAGTCTTTTTAGCCATGTATGATAGATTCATATAAAAGACACATAGTAGGTAGTCCACCAGCACACCAAGATCTCTTTCCTGATCTGTCACAGATAACTCAGAGCCTATGAGTTGGTAGATAAAGTTTTGATATTTTTGCCCCAATATGAATTAATATACATTTTTTCTACATTGAAACACATTTGCCATTTTGCAGCCAATTCTCCCAGTTTGGAGAGATCCTTGTGGAGCTCTTCATAATCTTATCTGGTTTTTACCACCCGGAAAAGTTTCGTGTCATCTGCAAACTTGGCCACCTGTCTCCAGGTCAAGAGTACCATAGGTTCTTCAACCCTCTAGTAGAGGAGGCCAACTTGCAAATCCATGTCATAGTACAAAAGGGCCAAAGACTGGTTAGTGTATCTACTCAATTCCTGGAAATCTATGAAAAAGAAATTTATGCATCAGATGTAACTTTGACTGAACTTTAGGAAAACTGCCACTAGTCCCAGTAGACGACAGTAATACTAAATGCAATTCCATATATCTGCATAATTTTACAGCATTCTATGAGTGCCATACTGTCCTTAGATTGATGCCATTCTCATTGTGGCCACTCTATTATGTTGCTACTCATCTCAACATATGGAGACCTAGAGATGCAGTTATTTAGACCAGACCATTCTTTCTCTTCACAGCAAGATTTGCTAAAGTCAGTGGTCAATTTTTTTGTTGATTGCAATAATTCTGGATTGAGAAAAAGGCATCCATTATAAACTACTAATGGTGGGTGGTCACAAGCTCCTCTATACTGCAGCTGTAATCTGTTTTGTGTATCACAGGATTTATGCAACAGAGTAGTCTCAAAGGGAACTTTATCCACTTGAATTCTCAGATTGGTCCTAGCTTCTGAAATGTAATATTTTTATAAACCCTCACAAAACAATAATAAGGGAGCTTTAACTATCACACTCTGTTCCTACAGTACATTCAGAAATGGCATTATCTCATTTCTTGCACTTTTAGAAATCCCCTTGGGTAATCTGGGTTTTGCGGTGATCAATGACTGTCCCTCTACCATCCTTGCATTCATATCTTCAAAAAATTCCAACCTGTCAAACATGATCCTTGCCTTCCTGAAAAACTGATGAATGTCATTAATCAAACCCTTCATTTCCCAAATATTCCCACACTTGGTCTTGTGAAAATGGTGCACAGACATTTGTTTTTTAGTGGTTGGATGGGGGTTTGTTGTATTAATTTTTAAAAATATGTAAACATGTATTACTGGCATGCAGGTTCGGGGCTTACTAAAGAACAAAGTCATGTTCCAGCCTTCAAGGATATCATTTAAATTCAGAAAGCCAAAGCTTCCATTCCAAATTCATTTAGCACAGTGGGATGTCTGTTCTCTTAAGAGGACAACTTGGCTGTTTTAAAGCCTTTTAATAAATATCTCAAGGAATACACAGACACTAAACTGTCCACGAGTTACTTATTAAAAAGTAAAATGGATGAACCCTTTCAAGCCCTGTGCAGAATTTATACGTAATCAAAAGTTAACTTCTTAGGATACATATTCATACAAAGCCGACAAAAGGTTGTTGCTATATTTAAACTATGCCAATTTGCTTATGGGTTAATTTGATGATAAGGATATGAGGGAACTATGAAGCAAGTTATTGTGGTAAGAAATGCCAAGCCAATTGTGGATCTGAGCCAAATGCCAAGGTCATAATGTTGAGGCCAGGAAACAGGGCATCTATTTTTCGGATGTGTTGTTGCCTCTAAAACATTTCCTGTCCATTGCAATATGAAGCAGGAGTACCAAAATTTGGAGGGAAACCATGTTATTACCACCTTGAATGCTAAATGGTGTATAAGAAATGTGGCTGTTTGAAGGTGCTGGCAGCTGTCTAGATAATCCAGGAGTGAAAATATACTGGTTTTGTTATATGCCATTAAATCACTTCAAACGAATTGTGGCCCTATGAATTAATGGCCTCCAGAAGATTTTGTCATTAACAGATTTCTGAAGGTCATTCTTTTAATATGTCAACCCACTTCATGTTCGGTCTTAGTCTCTTCTGAACTAATATTATTATGCTTTTTGGCCAGCCTAGTCTTCTGATGGTTTGTCTAATTCTAGAGAAATTTCAGGCTTGATATAACCAAAACTGATTTAGTTATCTTTTTGGACGCATATTTGGGCATATGTGTGTGTTTGTCAGCTTTCATTCATTCATCATGATTCATTATACCAACGAATTGATGGCATTTACTTTGGTCTCCAGCCATATATCTTTACATTTCAGGATCCTTTCTAGTTCCTTCATAATTGTCCATCTAAGTAGTAGTCTTTTAATTTCATGGCTGTATCTTCCATTTGGATTAATAGTTCGACTTCTTTAATAATGCTTTAGAATATTCTGAACAGCTTTGATTCTTCTCCCATGCTACAGGGCAGACTTTAGACCTGGTTTTCTGTACTGGGGTAAATGTTGGTCATCTGTTGTAGATGATCTCCTTGTAGGTCTGTTGTCATGGACAGACCATCATTCAGTGGGGTTTAGACTCACTGAAAGTCAGAACATCTGCAGGGATGCAGAAGGTCTACCCCAGGAGACCTATAGATCCAAATGGCTTATTGATGGCTATTTTAGAGATCCCTGTATCCTTGGCAGGTGATTCTGTTGAAGCCTGGGTTGACCTCTAGAATGGGGAAATGGCCCGGGCTGTTGAGACAATCACTCCTAATAAGCGTTCCCTCCCATTAGGTAGACTGCCCTGGTCGCTCTGCAGGATGACCTCCTCAGGGAGGCCGACAGGGAGTGTTCCTCCCTGTTGGTGCTCCTTGATTTGTCAGCTGCCTTTGATACCGTCGACCACGGTAACCTGCTGGTTCGGCTTGCAGGGGTGGGAATTGGGGGCCTTGCTCTGTCTTGGCTCCATTCCTTCCTTGACAGCCAGACTCAGCGGGTTCAGCAGGGTGATGACTTGTCGGCTCCTTGGACTCTCCCTTGTAGGGTGCCCCAGGGGTCGGCAATCTCACCCATGCTGTTCAACGTTTATATGAGGCTGCTGGCAGAGGTCATCAGGAGATTTGGAGTCTGCTGTCATCAGTATGCTGATGACACACAGCTCTATCTCTCCTTTTCGTCTTCTGCAGAGGAGGCAGTTCACTTCCTCAATCTGTGCCTGGAGGCAGTCCTGGAATGGACCAGGAATAACCGGCTCAAGCTCAACCCGGAGAAGACGGAGGTTCTGTTCTTTGGGGCGTCCTCGTCTGAGTACAATGCCCCCCTCCCTAGGCTGGGGGGTGTTTCCCTCCAGCCTCCAGACAGGGCCAGGAATCTGGGCGTGGTCCTGGACTCAGCCCTCTCCCTGGAGGCCCAGGTGATGGCTGTCTCCAGGGCTGCTTTTATCCATCTCCGCAGGATCGAACAGATCCGCCTGTACCTCGACGAGTCCTCCCTGAGGACAGTAGTGCAGGCCCTGGTGATTTCGAGGATCGACTATAGCAATGCCCTCTACGTGGGGTTGCCCTTGACCCTCCTCCGGAGGCTCCAGCGGGTGCAGAATGTGGTGGCCAGGCTGGTGGTGGGTGCTCATAGATTCGAGCACATCACCCCAGTTCTGGCTCGCTTGCATTGGCTACCCGTTGTCCTCCGGATCAGGTTCAAGGTCCTGGTTTTGATTTTCAAAGCCCTCCACGGCTTGGGACCAGAGTACCTGGGGGAGCGTATCTCCCAGAGGTCAACTGGGTCCAGACCCACGAGAATGGCACAGGTGCGCTCACTGAGGTGGCCACACCCAGAGAGGCACAGAAATTGTGTACGTGTGACCACACCTTTTCTGTGGTGGGACCTACGATGTGGAACCATCTTCCCAGTGAGCTGCGCCTTGCAGTGTCTCTGCCAGCCTTCAGGAAAGCCCTGAAAACCCATCTATTCAGGGAGGCTTTTGGCGACCTTTTTAGTTAATTTATTTCCTTCTTCTTCTTCTTTCTTCTTTGCCTCCATTGCCATCTGTTGGGGGGGGTTATGGTCCCCCTCCTGTTTTTATTGCCTTTTTATTGCATTTTACTTATTTTTATCCTCGTTTCTTTTCTTGTTTTTATTGTTCACCACCCCGGGTTCCTTTGGAAGATGTGGCGGTATACAAATGCAACAAATAAATAATAATAAATAAATAAATGACCAAACTGGCCTCCTAATTTACTGAGAAGCTGGTTACCATGAAACATATAGGACAGAGACTATAGCTACAACAACAGAAAACTCAGATTGAATCTGACTGAATATGAGCTAGAGCCCATTTGAAGGACTATTCCATTTGCAGTGGCATCTGCAAAGAGTCACCCAGCGGAGCTCTTTCAAATGGTCAGCAGCCTCCTACATCACAACCCACAGGAAGATAGTGCTGACCATGTGGTAGCTCACTGTGAATGAATAATGTGCACAGCATTTTGCAGGCAAAGTCATTGAGGTCCACTCTGACTTGGATGTTGTATGTGATACAGGTCATACAGATGTAACTATGGCTCGTGCTTGTCCAGCATTGATGGGTACATTCTAGATTTTTCAGCCTGATGATGTGGAGAGGACCCTTGGAGAGAGAAAGGCCTCCACTTGTCTGCTAGACATTTTACCATCCTAGTGCCAGAGGGAGACTGGTTAAGCAGGTCCAAGGGACAGTGAATGCCTCTTTGCAGCAGGTAGGATCCCTGCTTGCTTAAAGGAGGTATTAGTGAAACCATTATTGGAAAAAACCATCATGGACCCTAAAGTACTGGATAATTAGTAGACAGTCTCTAAAATCCCATTCTCGGGAATGGTGCTGGAGCAGGTTTTGGCTTCCCAGCTACAGGGGTGGCTGAATGAGATTCATTATTTAAATCAAATTAAATCTGGCTTCAGGTATGGTTATGGGACAGAAATGGCTTTGGTTGCAATGGTGGATGACCTACGCTGGGAACTGGACACAGGGAGTCTGTCTCTGTTAGTTCTACTATACCTCTCAGTGGCTTTTGATACCATTGAACATGGTATTTTCTGGGCCATCTCTCCACAATGGAACTTGGAGGTAGTTCAGTCCTTCCTGGAGGGGAGATTTTTCTTGGATGACTGAGAATCTTCATGGGCATTTTGCTTTGCTTTTTTTCATGGAAGAAAACTAGCAGAAAAGTTCGACCAAATAACCAATCAGTCAGTATGTCTGTGAAGATTTTCAGTCTTCTAAGTGAGTTTATTTGGAAGTTGAGTCATGGCAACTGGACTTTTTTTCTTGAGAGATTGCAACGTTTCACTGCTCTTCCAAGCATCTTTGTCCGTCTGAAATCAAGGTGAACGATAAAATGGAGGTCTCACCACTAACCTTCCTCAGACTGACAAAGTTGCTTGGATGAGTAGTGAAATGTTTCAGTCTCTCAAGAAAAGAAGTCCAGTTGCCATGACTCAACCTCCAGACAACCAGTCAGTAGTTCTATTTTTAAAAAACTAATAATTAAAAAAACCCTAATAATTTAGTTAATTTAACTATTACTGATTATGCTAGTAGGAAGATTATGGGAAATGTTATCCAAAATAGTACATTAGCAATATAAAGCAGAACCACCACCCCTGTATAATATTTATTTATTAATTAATTATTTGACTTATATACTACAGCCATCCAGCCCAAAAGCTACTCTAGGTGGTTTACAATGAAAATATTGCAAAACAAGCTCTTCTTTTGATAGTATATAAACATTGTTGCAAATGCTTTATATCATACTATCCCTTCTAAAGTACCATGATGCTACGTCCAGATAATGGAATGCAGAACTGATGACAGAACAGCTATCATGAGGTCAGTTATCTTCCATTGTTCCTGGAACAAAACAATTCTTCTGAGGTTAAAAAGATGATAAACATTTTGAAAGCTATAGTAGCCCAATGGTGAAATTGTCACCTAATCCGCTCTATTCACATCAAACCAGACAGCTTCATGGTAGATTGAAGAGAATGATCTCAGCAACGATAATTCAAAACTCATGGCTGGGTTATGGCAACTTGGAAAGACAGTACAATTCACCTGCTCTATCTCAGTGACTTCTTGGTAAACATTTGAAGATCTTAGCCTGTTAAGCTGATGGAGGATCATTTGTCTGATGCCTGGGTTGAAAATGGCAAGACAAGCAAGACAAATACATTTGATAGGCACCTGTTGAGAGAGAAGCCAAAACATATTTTTAGATATGTGAGGCCAAGATCCTTTTTTTAAAAAAAACTAAATATGCGAGTCAAAGACCCTGGGTTTTTGCTACTATCTCAGATGATGACATGATTTAGGATATTCATAGCATGGAATCTGGCATATGGAGAATGCAATTTCCAATGGCTGTACAAGGCATCTGAATTCAGCCTTAAAAGAGGCTTCATTTTTAATCAGAATGGGTCAACATTTTGACAGATGCTGTACAAAATCCAAGCCTACAAAAACTAGACAGGAAACACACTCACAGGAAGTACACATTATCATTTTCTTTGGACAAACATCAATACTCCATATGGAAACAATCTCATTTGACAAGTGCCAGAGCAGGTGATATCTTTTATTGGACCGCTAAATAATATAAGTCACAAGCTTTTGTGGAAGAAACCCACCTCCTCAGGCTAAGCATACCTCCTTTAACACACTGGATATTATCACTGACTTCCTGCCACATCTATGATAAATATATTGTCACAGCTTAAGCAAGACATGTAAGTTTAGCTTCCAAAATCAGGCAAGTTAGAAAGTTAACGAATCAGACTAAAAAACTGTAGGAAATAATTGAGGAGCTTTCTTGATTGGTGAATTTATACCATTTCTTGATGCCATCATAAATGGCCTTTATATGATCACACACTAATGAAATTCATCATGGAAAAACTGCCCTCCTGATATATATTAAATGTACTGCTAAAAATTACAGCAATATTAGGAATAGCACACTGCATGTTACATAAGAATTTGACTGATACTTAGGATTTGGGTTAAAAACTGAATATGTTATCTAATACCAGCCAACATCTGCTTTGAATTTAAACAACAGCAACAACAACAACAACAGCAGGAGCAGGAGGAGGAGGAGCAGCAGCAGCAGCAGCAGCAGCAACAACAACAAAACAGGTTTATCTGCAGAATTGCCCTGTTGTATGGGAATAATGCTATGCATACTTTATTGGATGTTGCTTATGCTGAATATAATGGGAGACATGCATGGATCACAACATAAATAGCTTGAAAGTGCACAGAGTGGTTTTTATCTCAACTGAAAATGCATTTGGTGCTGAACGCCTACCAATATACATGTCTAGTGTGAAATATATACGAATGTTTGCCAGACCTTGGGTGCAGTAAATTATTTATCTCCTGCAGGGAATTGTTGGGAAATAGTAATAGTATATGCTCACAGGTATTAGGAAAGTGCTTCCATCGTGTTAGAGCAGTTGTAGTTAATAAAGCTGTATTCCCAGCCACAAAGGGCTTTCAGGAGATTTCTCACTTGGATTACTTTGCTTTGTGGATTTTAAAGATTCACTCATTGGGTCTGGAGAATTCAAAGCTAATGTTAAAACAAAACCTGCGAAATACCACATCAAATATTTAGGCCTGAATGACTGATGTTACATGGAGACGTGTAGTAATATTTCTTAGATGAAAATGAATACACAGTAATGGCAATATAGATCACATCATAATCTTAACATAAAGCATTAAACCCTCTCTCCCTCTCTCCCCCCCCTTAGCATCTGCTTCATTTCACCGTATTATGCACAGAGAGAATGAAATCCTTCGTTGCACTATGGATGACATAATTAATTATATCAAGACTATCTTCTTAAGGCAGTGAGCAGTGACTTTTATACTGGCTGGAACGCCTGTTGTTTTCCTCAATGTGTGTGATAGTTTTACTGAAGTGGTCATTTGGAAGTCCAAAGAAAACTTTCAGTAAAGGCCCATCTTTAGCAAATTTAAAATGGCCAATCCCTATATGAATTAGTGACAGTCCAGAGATTACAACAATTTGAAACCAGATGGACAAAACTAATGTATTCACAATTCACTTTACACAGGAAGAACATCTAACCCTAGTTATAACTGATACAAACTTTTGTAGAGAAGAAACTCATTTTTATATAGTCTATTTGGCAGTTCCTCTCTAATATATCTGGTAATTAGACGTTTTACTCCAGTTGTCTAGGGTCCAGGCTGGCATTTTTCTGTATGTAAATCATGTGCTCTGTCTATAATTGAAAATATTTATATCCTAGAGAAACAGATGTGGCATATGTAGTCTGAATTGCAATTATGGCAATATTTCCATCAAACTAGTTGTTGCTTGGCTGAAGTTACAAACTTAGACTTCAAAATAACAAGTAAAGTAGTTAACTGGTTACTTGCAATATTATTTAACTAGCAACTTTGGGCATAGAATACCATAATTAGCCATCACAGTAATATAACAAGCAGTTACAAAGTTACTTTTTTGTAGTGATAAGTAATGTTTTCTAGTTACTTTCAAAATTTTAAAAGGCATTTCAAGGCACTGTGATAGTTTTAGAGAAATTTGTTAGGTTTCACCATTGTCTTATTAATTCTAAGTAGAAAGGCAAGTATTTTTAATTACTTTTTGTCTTTATTTATTTGCAAGGTGTAACACACAATAGAGAATATAAGCAGTATTTTCCTTTCTGGAGTAGGGAGTGAGCCTCTGCTTTGTTTTATTCTGGCCTGCAAGTGAAGTCAACATGCCAACAACTTGCAACCAGATAACCTAGACAGTTTAACCAACAGTTTCTACAATCATTCATCACTCCTATGAAATCATTATTGTTTTCAGGTTTACCATATTCTCCATCACTCTGCTGTCGAGTGAACAAAATCAAATCATTAATTTTTTTTTATCCTTATATTCATGACACTAAATGGTCTACATCTCATTCTTGGATGTTCTTTTACAGAAGCATATGCTATCATTCCCCAGAGAAATACAGAGAATTCCTGGAGGCACAGCTTATATTTCATTTATTTTTGAATGGTTTTGGATAACAGCAGCAATTTTGGGTCCCAATTTCTGGGAGAATGGCAGGATATTATTCAAATAAATAAATCAAATTCATTCGCTTCCAGTGAGCACAGCTGATGGAGTAGAGCAGCATTTTTCAACCACTGTTCCGCAGCACCCTAGTGTGCCGCGAGATGTTGCCTGGTGTGCCGTGGGAAAAATTGAAAAATTCTGAAGAAATTCAACCCAGGGCCGGCGGGCAGCCCACAGCTGAGAGGCGCTATAAATAGCGTCCAAGGGCCAGCTTGGCTCCTCCCCCCCGAGGCCCACGACACTGGCGTCACTTCCTCCCCGGCCGGACCTGGCCCCTCTCATTCTCTTAGTGTTTGCCCTGTGCCTTTTTTATCTTACCCTGGACCACCACCACCCCTTTCCTGGGAGCTACCAATGGACTGAGCCGCCCGACAGCCCGCCCGCCAACATGAGCTGGCCCAGGAGCCCCAGCCCAGAACAAACCACCAGGTGAGGGGAAGGGGAGGAGGGGGCGCCCGGCTGCCCCATGAGCACAGGGCTGCGAGGAGGAGGGATGGAGGAGGCCTCCACCGGGCCTGGGCTGAGGAGGCGGGGGCGGGGGCTACTGGCATGGCTGGACGGCCGGCCTTTAGGGTCCGGGAGGGGAAGAGCTGTCTCTGAGGGGCCCCGCGATGGGTTCCTTGAAGTCTTGCCCCTTTCTTTCTGTCTTGGGTCACCCTCTTCTCTCTCTCTCTGTCTTTTCTTTCTTTCCCCCCTCTCTCTTTCCATTCAAAGAAACGTATATGTGTATGTCTAGCAGCCTGCCTACTGTAATTAAAACTGTAAACCGCCCAGAGACTCCTTGAAGTGGTATGGGGCGGCATACAAGCAGAACACTTTCTGCCTTCTTTCCTTCTTGCCTTCCTTCATCCTCCTCCCCTCCTTTTGCTGGACTTGCTGAAGGCATCTGCCTTGGCCACAGTGTGGAGAGCAAGATGGGCTTTTGGGTTTTATTTGTGTTCCTGGAGAGTCAGTGCCCCTTCTCAGGTCTCCACTGGACACAGAAGTCCATGCAGGGCAAAATGTCTTTAAAAAAACAACACAGGTAAGTGGGAACTGGGTGCTAGAGAGCGGGCTGCCTCAATCTGTGGCCCCTCTGTCCTGCTTCTCCCTACACCAGCAATGGCGAACCTTTTAGAGACCGAGTGCCCAAACTGCAATTCAGAACCCACTAATTTTTTCGTAAAGTGGCAATACAGCAATTTAACCTGATTACAGGTGGCTGTGAAGGGATGATGTTGGGTGCCCACAGAAAGGGCTCTGAGTGCCACCTTTAGCACCCATGCCAGAATATCAGCTTTGTGTTCAGCCAAACAGGCCCAGGTTGCGCACTGAAAAGTATTTTATAATTTTTCATATTTCTTTTTACTTACTATTTCATAATAAGGTAATTATAAAATACTTTCTTTGTGTTTATTTGATTCCTATTCAAGAGAATTACTTTATATATATTCAATATAGGCACAGAGTTAAATGTTTTAACATTTTCTAATGGTGGTGTGCCTCGTGATTTTTTTCATGAAACAAGTGTGCCTTTGCCCCCAAAAGGTTGAAAAACACTGGAGTAGAGGATGCAACTGTGGAGGTTGGAGTCGGAAGATCACTTCCCAAAGACTAGAAAAGAGAGCAAACTTCCATGGAACAGTTTATTTTTTTATTTATTGTATTTCTATACAATGCCATACAGCCCGAAGGCCACAGTATAGCCTTGTGAAGTGCACGGGGTACCTCTTCACAAATATTTTTCATTAGTTGCTGATAGACATAGGCACAACTCGGCGAAATTGTCATTTCTGTTTTCGGTTATCGTTTCCGTTATGTAATGGAAATGGTAACGATAATTAAGCCATCAGAACTCAAACTCGAACCGAAAAAAGAAAACTTTGGTTGGGGTTTTCGTTTCCATTTATGTCATCGTGGCGATCGCGCGATGCGAAGCACAGAAAAAGATTTTAAAAGTTTTTTTAAAAAACCCGACTCCCATCCAAAAACGCAGATGAAAATATGCCTGCCTGAGGCTTTGCCACCTACCAGAGGGGTGGTTTCTGGGGGGGTCCCCGGCCTTTCCCCCCTCTTCTCCTGTTCTGGGCTGCTTGCTTATAGCAATAAAATGTTGTATTGATTTTATTTTATTATTTTATTTTATTTTATTTTATTTTATTTTATTTTTTTTAGACCTGCACATTTGGGCTGGGCATGGGATGGGACCATGCAATTTTTTGAACCATTCCACCAATGGCATCGCCAGGTTTTTGACTGACACTTCTGGATGTCTCAGGGGGCATAAAAAGCCGAGGCACCTTCCAGATATCGCAGTCGGGTGTATGGATGTGGTTGAGGGAGGAGGGCTGGCTGCTGGTGCTGGTGTGATCCGATCGAGATTGAGGAGGGAGGCTGGAGGCTTTAGGATTTAAGTTAGGCAGGCAGGGAGGGAATTGAATTTAGAAAATAATTTCTTTGATTCCCTGCAGCTTTGTCTACTGAAGGGAATAGCAGTTTATTCTTTATTTCTTCTCTGGCAGTTTGAGGATTTTTTTCTGATATTGGATAAAGGGGGAGGTTCGACTGGGAGTGGGAGGTGTGGATTTATTTTAAAAATATATTATATACTACCATTTATTTTCTCTTTTCCCAACTTCAATTTGCTTGCACACACACACATTTGGGGTGCAAGCCAAGAACAGAACCTGTATCTTAAGTTCTATCCTAACTGCCCACTCGCCCGTCTGCCCGCGCCGCCGCCCGCCCACTCGCCCACCCGTGGCCACCGCCCACCCATGGCCCCCTGCCACCACCGCCCGCCCGTACCTCCCCCCCATTCTCCACCCCCCCCCCCGCCCGCCACCTAGGGCGCAAAAACACCTAGCACCAGCCCTGATTGCGGGACGCCCCTATGCGCTGGAAACGCGATGGAAACGACAAACAGAAATGACAAATTTTTGAAAAATTTCACGACAAACGGAAACGACCTGAAACAGACCCGTTCCGACAAACGAAAACTCAAAACATCATTTTTTCTGTCCATGCCCATGTCTAGTTGCTGAAGTCATTTCTTTTCTTCGAGGCTTTTTTTCCTGCTGAGTATTTGTTCTGTTAAGAAGGATTTAATTTAATTATCCTTTGTCTGCCTCTGCATTTCCACCGCCTTTGGCCAGAATCCTATTGCTGATTTATTCTTGCATAAGAAATTGTGAAAGCCTCGGTAGCAATTCTTCATTCATTAATGAACTGCCGATTAAATAGTGAGGCTACAATGTGACACCAAATGAGGGAAAACCCCATCATGTAACTCCTTTTCTCATCAATTCACGCCTCTCATCCAACCACCAAAGCAATTGTCAGGGATGTTTTTCAGCAAGTGTGAATGGAGGTGAGTACAAGAAGGTATCCTGTAGACCAGTGGTCCTCAACCCCCGGGCCGCGGATGCCAGTCCGAGCCGGGCTTCCAATCATTCCCCTGTGGCGTCCCGAAATGTAGCATCCCAAGGCTGGTGCTTGCCTCCTCCTTGGTGATGCCCAGCGCGCCCAAAAGCAGCCCCAGGAGAGCACGTCTCCGGGGCGATGCATGTCCCGAACCCCTCGGGCTCTTGGCTGGCGGCGGCGAGGGGGCAGGCAGGCCGCGCCTGTTTTGAGGTGAGGGGAGGGGAGGGGGGGGGGGGGGCGGCTCAGGCCGGGCCGGGCTTTGGCCGGCCGGCACCGTGTGCAATTCTTTTTGGGGGAGGGGGGAGGGGCGGCTCAGGCCGGGCCGGGCTTTCCGGCGCCATGTGTGCCTCTTTTTTGGGGGAGGGGGCGGCTCAGGCCGGGCCCGGCTTTGGCCGGCCGGCGCCATGTGTGCCTCTTTTTGGGGGAGGGGGAGGGGGGGCAGCTGAGGCCGGGCCAGACTTTGGCGGCCGGCGCCGCACGTGCCTCTTTTTAGGGGGAGGGGGCGTCTCAGGCCGGCCTGGGTCTTTTCCCCGCCGCCACGCCTGTGTTGAGGTGGGGGGGGGGCGGCGCAGGCCGGCCCGGGTGTTTTTCCGCCGCAACAATCACCACCCTGCCCCGCCATCGCCGCCACCATCGCGCGCCGCCGCCGCTGCCGCGACTCCCCATCGCGCCCGCCCCGCCGCCGCTGCGACAATTGTCACCGCAACCCCCGCCATCGCGCCTGCCCTGCCATCGCCGGGACCCCCGCCATCGCCCCGCCATCACCGCAAGTGTGAATGGAGGTGCCGCGCAACCCCCGCAATCGCGCCCCGCCATCGGTGCCCGCAAGTGGGCCAGGGAAAAATTATCAAACATTTACCGGTCCCCGGTGATAAAAAGGTTGGGGAGCACTGCTGTAGACCATCTTGAATATTGCCATTGATGCTGTCTGTATTTAAGCTGCCCTTTTCTATATAAAGCTTGGTGTCCATTTTCCTGCTGGCCACACAGGCACTGTATTGTGTAGAAGATTCAGACAATTTTTCTGGCATTTGGATTCATGAATACAGAAGCACAATACCCCACAATCAGAAACTGAAGGTGTTTTTTTAAATAAGAATTATAATTCCTATTTAAATAAAATGATAAATTTACCTGGTCATTCTAGTCTAGCAATCCATTTGTAGAAACTGTCTCTGGACATTTCCTACTCTGTCCTGATCTGGAGCAAGCCTAATAGTGCCCTTTCCCAACCTTAAGATATGTTGAACTTCTACCAGCCAACATATGCATTCCCATCATCCCTTTTCATCGTGGACAGTAGGTAAGAGGTGCTGCCAAGCAGACCATGCCAACATTTTCTCTTAGTCCAGCCATGTCCAAACTTTGGCCCTCCAGATGTTTTGGACCACCACTCCCACAGTCCTTTCCCATTGGGAATCTAAGCTTAGAATTCTGGGAGTTGTGGTCCAAAACATCTGGAGGACCAAAGTTTGGACATGCCTGTTTTAGTCTCAGAAGACTCTTGACAGCATCGTTTTACACTAGCTACACTTGCACTACTTAGTCCGGTGTTTCTCAACCTGTGGGTCCCCAGATGTTCCTGGACTGCAACTCCCAGAAATCCCTTCCCGTACAGCGAGTGGTGGAGGCTTCTGGGAGTTGCAGTCCAGGAACATCTGGGGACCCACAGGTTGAGAACCACCGACTTAGATAGTTGGAACAGGCTCAGTTGTGGTGTGCCTTGGTGGGATGGAAGAAATTTTGATATTGTGATCATGCACTTTCCTAGAATTCTGAATAGTTCAGGCACTGTTCTAATGATCATAAACACTGAACTTAAAAGTTCAAACAACACACCCACATGAAGAGAAGTTTTGGCATGTGCTGTCTTTAGAGGCCTAGGAAAGTAAGAATTCAGATCCTTCACCTCAAGGTTAAGGGACAGAAGGTTTATTTCTCCATAGTTCCATCCTTGGTAGACAAATTCACTTTACTTTTTAAGACCCAAATAGAATGTTTGGGGACATAGTTGCAGACAAATTCAGTTCCAGGCTTACATGAAGAAACAGATCTACCAGAAACATTACAGTATGCATTTCTTTTCTGCTATTAATTAAAATATATTTCAGGTGCATCTATCTCACTACTCCTCACCTCATTCCAACAGGACACTAGAGCTGTGGAAGTCAATTAATTCCAAAGGAGCTTTTAGCAGAAACTGAAAGCTAATCCTTGTACTAAAGAATATACCTTTCAGAAATCTTATTCTCTTTGATGTTTTGTAATACAGGGATAAAATTATTATTTATAGAAATAGGAAAAGCAGACATCTTTGAATTGACAAGGTGCCTGGCAGTAGTATGGAAAAATATGTGACATAAAAGATTTTCCTTATATGTTAAATTCTTTAAATCTTATTTTTGAAAGTTCATAGGTTTTTTTAATTTCAATTTATGATTTACCATGTTTGTTTTTTGAGAGGCACCATTCCTAAATGGTGCAAAAAAAAAATGAATTGCACATATATAGGGTGGGGGACACCTGGCTGCAGAATAGTAGATCTGGAAGTTTGGGTGGACCACAAATTGAACATGAGTCAGCAGTATGACGTGGCATCCCAAAAAGCCAATGCAATTCTTGGTTGAATCAACAGAAGCATCAAGGGAAGGGATAGTACCAATCGATTCTGCTCTGATCAGACCCCACCTGGAGTACTGTGTCCAATTCTGTGCACCTCAGTTTAAAACGTATGTTGACAACCTTGAGTGGGTCCAGATGAGGGTGACCAGGATGATTAAAGGTTACAAGGAGCATCTTAGGGAACTGGGAATGTTTAGCCTTACCAAAAGAAGGTTGAAAGGGGATGTGATGGCCATGCTTAAATATCTGAAAGGCTGTCAGAGACTAGGACTCGGGGCAATAGTTTCAAACTATAGGAAAAGGGATTCTATTAGAGGTGGGCACGAAACAGAAAACCCATGGTTCGAGTTTGTCTGTTTCGGGCCCACCCTTGGTTCGGTTCGGGTTCGTATGATTTTTTTTTCAAAATCGTACAAACCCACACTGATCAGAACCAGTTCGGGTCCTTACCAGGCGGTGGCGACAGCGGCGGCAGTTGATCCTGGCCCCTGCGGTAGGGGCTTTTTGAGGCACCGGCTTATGTCCAGCGCCTCATTTTTTTCCCTTCAAATGCCAACTGCACGGCAACTGGGGCCGGGTTGGCGCTTCTTTTATTTATTTTTTCTTTATTTTAGAGCACCAACCTGGCCAACCCTGGGTCGAGGTTGGTGCTCCTTTTTAAATTTAATTTTATTTATTGGGGGGGGGGTTAAAAGTCCCCAGGGGGGCTTTTTGTGGCACTGGCCCCAAGCCAGCGTGTCAGGTTTTTTTAAAAGCGCCGACCAGTTCTGATGCTTGCGCTGATCCAGCGGCCCCTGGGGTAGGGTCGGTGCTCCTTTTTAAAAATTTGATTTTGGGGGGGGGGTTAAAAGTCCCCAGTGGAGACTTTTTGAGGCACTGGCCCCAAGCCAGTCTGTCAGTTTTTTAAAAAAGCACCGATCAGTTCTGGTGCTTGCGGGCTGTTACTGGGGCCCGCACGCCGGATTGTTATTTTATTTTATTTTATTTTTTTACTGCTGATCACATGGCCAGCCTACCAGCTATAATGTAGGCCGTCAATTTTTTTTTCTGGAACCCAGCAGGAACACTGGACCAGACCACCACCAGTCCAGGTAGGAGACACTAGCGGTACGAAAAACAAACCAAAACAAAATGGAAATTTCCGTTTCATTTCATTTCATTTTTCTTAGAGGGGGCAGTTCATTATTCATTTCGTTAGGTAATGAAATAAATAACGAATAACAAAACGAACCAAAAGTTCATTTCGTGCCTATCTCTAGATTCTGTTTGAACATTTGGAATAACTCCCTGAGCATTAGAACTGTTCGGCAGTGGAATATGCTGCCACAGAGGGTGGTGGAGTTTCCTTTGGAGTTTTTTAAAGCAGAGGCTGGACAGCCATGTGTTGGGAGTACTTTGATGGGGGTTCCTGCATGGCAGGAAGTTGGACTGGATGGCCCTTGGATCTCTTCCAACTCTATGGTTCTATGATTTATTTCTCTTCTCCCTTTCTGTTTCATTCTGACAATCATTTTCAATACTCTTCTACACAGATCATAAATTTCTCCTCACAATAATGACATCTTGTCTATGAGTGGGTACTACTTCAGTGAGCCTCAACACAGACTTGGATCTTACAAGAAGCTGTTTTAAAGATAAGGATCAATATCTGAGATCTTGACTAACCTTCATTGCCATCCAATTTCCTTCTTACATCACTTCAAGATGCTGCTTTGGAACTGAAAGCTTTTGTCAATGAGTCTACCCTAAATGTACTGCATGTAACTGAGATATTTCAATCAATCCCACTACTTTGAGAAACTAAATTGGTGGGTGTTGGAGAGAAGGCTATTTCTGTAGTTGAACTGCCAGTCCAGTTGTGGAACACCTCTTAATTTATTTATTTATTTATTTATTTATTCAACTTATATGCCGCCCACTACCCAAAGGTCTCTGGGCGGCTTACAATCAAAGAATTAAAACAATTTAAAATAGTTATAAATAAAATATCAATAAATCATCAAACAGTAATAAAAACCTTCTTTAAAATCATCATCCTAAAATTGTCATCAGTGGACCCACAATCTATATTGTATCAATTAAAAACCTTCTGGAACAGGAAGGTTTTTACCTGGCGCCGAAATGTAATCAGTGTTGGCGCCAGGCGGATCTCCCTTGGGAGGGCATTCCATAACTTGGGAGCAGCTGCCGAGAAGGCCCTTTGTCTACAAGCCATCCCTCTCACCTCCTTGAGGGATGGCTCTTTCAAAAGCCCTCCCTGGCCCTTAAAGGGAGTTAGACTGATTCCATCCCTTATGACAAGTTGCAAGGCAACCAAGGCCCTATTGTGTCATATACCCTTGCCTTAACTGAAGAATGGTACACTCCTTCTACCTGTGTTTGTCCTCTTCTACTAGGTGGACAACTTGGCAGGAAGGCATATGGAATGGTGAGGAAGGAAGGAGATACTTGCTTAACCAGGCAGATCAGCAGACTCAATCTTGGAGATCAATGAGTTGGCAGATATTGCAGCCAGATCACTCTGGCATGCTTTGTTGTTTTGTATGCTTTTAATTTTAGAATGTTTCTAATTTGGTTTAATGTCAGCTCTCAGCTATAAAAAGAACATTTATCAGCTTCTAAATAATCGTTCTTATCTGTATATGTTCTTGCATGTCTTTGGAGCTTTTATGGGCTGAGAATCAGTAGCAATATTTTTAATAATAAATGAATGAATAATAATACCTTGATAGTGGCATTTCTTCCCTTTTCACACCCTTTACTCCCACATTACCCATGGCATGTTGTCCAGGAAGGCTTTTAATGGGTCTAAAACAGTGTTTTTCAACCACTGTTCCACGGCACACTTGTGTGCCGCGGGATGTTGCCTGGTGTGCCGTGGGAAAAATGTTTGACCTCACCCTCGGCCAGCAGGTGCGCTGCGCTCCTCAGGGGGACACCCTCCACTTTTTAAAATCTCCCTCCCTTTTTATTTTTAAAAGCCCCTTTGGCTGCTTCCCTCCCTCCTAAGGATGGAAGGAGCCAAAGTTTGTCACGCGCAGCGGGGGTCGGGGTGGTGGTGGTGGTGGTGGTTGCAGCAGCAGCAGCGGGGCAGCGGGAAAGGTGGCTTCTTGGCCGGGCGGGGGGCGGGTGGATGGTGCCGGCCGCGTGTGTGGCGCCCAGAGTGAGTCCGCCGCGAGTTTGGGGCTTGCCCGATCGCGACCGGCACAGGTGGAGTGGAGTTCGCCCGCAGTTCCATGCAAAGGAGGAGGAGGAGGGCTGAGGAGGAGCATAGGCGAGGTGTGTGTGTATCTCTCTCTCTCTTTCTCTCTCCTTCCCCCTTTCTCTCCTCTTTTCCTCTACATTTTTTCCGCCCCTTCCAAACGTTCGCAGGAAGCACGGGGGAAAGCGATCCAAAGTTGAAAGGTGAGCCTCTCTCTCTCTCTCTCTCTCTCTCTCTCTCTTTTTAAATCTCTCTCCCTTTTTATTTTTAAAAGCCCCTTTGGCTGCTTCCCTCCCTCCTAAGGACAGAAGGAGCCGAAGTTTGGCGTGCACAGCGGGGGTTGGGGTGGTGGTGGTGGTGGTGGTTGCAGCAACAGCAGCAGCGGCAGCGGGAAAGGTGGCTTCTTGGCCGGGGGGGATGGTGCCGGCCGCGCGTGTGGCACCCAGAATGAGCCCGCCGCGAGTTTGGGGCTTGCCCGATTGCGACCGGCACCGGTGGAGTGGATTTTGCCTGCAGTGCCGTGCAAAGGAGGAGGAGGAGGGCTGAGGAGGAGCATAGGCGAAGTCTCTCTCTCTCTCTCTCTCTCTCTCTCTGGAGTGGGAGGGGCAGGGTCCTTTTTAATTGGCATTAATGCTTCCCTTCCAAGACACAGGGGGGTGTTGGGGGTGGCGGCAACGGGCGGCTGCCTGGGACATCATGCTCGGGGATGGGTGGCCGGAGTGAGCAACCAGAGGAGGAGTGGGTTTGATCGAAAGCAGGAAGAGAGTAAGTCGGGTTGCAAGGCAAGGGAGACTTGGGTGTGAGTGGGGGGCGGGGGGGAGAGACCCGCCAGCTCTTGCTTCTCCCCCCCCCCCACCAGCCAGCAGCTGTCAGGTTGTGAGGCCTTTTTAACGAGCTGGAAAAAAGGCGGTGTTGCGCGTGGCGTGCGTGTTTGTATGGGGGCGGATTTGGCATTTTAACATTTCCTAATGGTGGTGTGCCTCATGATTTTTTTCATGAAACAAGTGTGCCTTTGCCCAAAAAAGGTTGAAAAACACTGGTCTAAAAACTCTATAAAATGCTGCACACAGGTTTCAGGAACCCTGCTAAATGAGGTGCACCCTTGGTCACTGAAGCTGACTGGTTAACTATCTCTCACAGCACACTCTGTTTCTTTCAGTATCCCCCAAGATTATCAGAGTATTAGCATAGCTACCACTAATAGGATTGTGTGTACAGTTACAGTACAGCTATATCTGGGTCAAGCTCTTTATGGTTTGTATAGGACAAGGGCAGACAACTGTTGGCCCTCCAGATGTTTTAGACCACAACTCCCAGAATTCTGAGCCTAGATTACCAATGACGTAGAACTTTGGGAGTTGTGGTCCAAAACATCTGGAGGCTGACAGTTGCCCACCCCTGGTATTGGACATAAAACAGCCAACCATATACTACATTGTCCCGCCTGTGAAGTTTGGATATTGCTGAGTGGGCAGAATCTTGTTAACAGGCGCAGAGCATAATGGGCGCAGAACATACTGCTCTAGGGATAATTCAGGAGGCTTACAAGTTCACAGAGGGTTAGTAAGCACCTCTTTGCACAACTGGTTGAAAAGGACAAGTGTGTGTGTAGTACCACCACCCTCACAGGTACGTCTTGTGGGAACACATGAAAAGGCCTTCTCAGCTGATGCGCCCAGACCCTTCCCACTAGAGTACTTCAAGGGCCAGATGCAGGAGAGTGGTATCAGGAGACAGATATCTAGTCTCATGCACTCCCAGACACATTTGGTGTGGCTACTGTGAGATACAGGAAGCTGAACTAGATGGGCCTTTGGCCTGATCCAGCATGGCTCTTCTTATGTTCTTATGTTCTCAAGAGGCCAGGACTGCTCCATCTCTGATGTCTTTCTGGAAACAAGCAAAGACCTTTCTCTTTAGGAAGCTTTCCCCAAAATGATGGATTACCTAACATGTGTCTTTTATATGAATCTATAGGGTCGCATAGACTTTGCTTTTATAACCACATATATCCTTGTGTGATTGCATTGACACTATGTTTTCAATGTTAGTTCCATCACTCTTAACTTTTACATGGAATTTTACTGTCTTTTTAACTGGTCGCATTCTCTTGTAGCTTTAATGTAATGTTGTCCTTTAATGCTGTATGATGTCCCTGAATTCCCTGTTTTTAATACTTGAACGTGTCTTAATTGTACTGGACTGTATATTATCCCTCATTAATCTAAGCTGCCTTGGGTCCTTTTCCAAGGAGAAAGGTGGGGGTAAAAATACTCTAAAATGAAATAAATAAATAAATAAATAAATAAATAAATAAATAAATAGTAGGCCATGATCTTCACAAGAAATCTATTCAAATGTTGTGCAATGTATCTTTTCAATCTTCATATGTTATACCTTTTATGAGCAGTTGTTCAGAGCAGCCCTAGTAGTCTGATTCACAAAGAGTTTGAGTTAGTTCTATGTGGTATGTACATATTTGTACATAGATATTTCATTCTTTTAATTATTAAATATACAACAATTGGATGTTTGTATTGAATATCAAAGATATTACTGATAAGCAGAAAAGATAATTCCCCCACTAACTTGTCAGAAGAAACCAATGAACTTTTCCATCTGTGTGACAAGGCAAAGTATGTATGTTTAAAATATATAATTTTAAATGTTTGTTTATTGATTAACAACCACATTCATTATACTGTACTTAGGCTATTTTCTCCTTTCAGGTGACTACAAAATATAGTTTTAACCTGTAATAAAGTTCATAACTATTGAGAGCTTTTTTCTTTCTTTCTTTCTTTCTTTCTTTCTTTCTTTCTTTCTTTCTTTCTTTCTTTCTTTCTTTCTTTCGTTCGTTCGTTCGTTCTTTTGTTCTTTCGTTCGTTCTTTCATTCGTTCGTTCTTTATTTGTTATACCAACATTCTTGATAATTTTACCACAAGCAAAAATGCAGAAGCACAAGAAAAAGCATATTTTCCTTTGAACACAGTAGCATATGGAAAATAATTCTATCAATTGTTATAATGGTCAGGTTTTTATTGCTCTTTCACATTATTTCTACAGTGGACCTTGGCATTAAGTGCACAAATATTACAAAGGTGTCATAGAATTTATCTTTTCAATCATAACACAACAAAATAAAAACCAGGGATGTCCAACTTTTATGCTTCAAAAATGGTAACTTTAAAAGGATCCCACAAATGGTGTTCGCCAAATAAAAAGTCATATATTTGAGAAATTACTCTGTGTTTTTGTGGCAATTAAAAATCTAACTAGGTGTTGATTTGATGCTTTAAAATGCCCTTTGTCAATTCAGGCTGACCTGCATTTATCTGAAATGTCAGGTGACTCAGGTCATTGGTGTGTTGCTTTTCTTCCTTTCTTATAATAGTTTCCCTTTGACAACAAACATCTACAGCTATCTAAAGTAATAAATGCTATCTTCCAGTGTAGTCCAAATAGTCGTAAGATGAAAATTTTGGTCATGCTTTTTGCAGACAATTGTTTATAGCTCAGTAAGTGTGCTGTTGTTACCTAAATCATATTTTACATGTCTTTCCTCCATGTAGCACTTCAGTTAAGAGAATATTACGTTTTCCAAAGATTTCAATGAAAACTATTTTATCATAGGGCATTGTGACCTTTTCTGAGTGGAAATCATTTGTATTGATTTTGTAACTATTACAGTCATTACTTTTTCAGGTGCTGTGAGAAATGAGATTGTGCGCACTTCATGGGTAGTGTGAATGCAGTATCATGGTACAGTTGGCTCATGGATAAAACAAGAAGAATGTCTCACTCTGAAATCAGGAAAGCAGGTTCCCATGTTCGGGATTTAATGTTACCACCTTTAAAATTTATTTCTGTTACTGAAATCATCTGAGTCTCTTTAGTTAAGTTCTTTTTAAAATTAATAAACGAATTTTATTGAAACAACAAAATTAAATACATTCAGCAATAATTGTATCTCCTATCAGATCCTTATCTATACATATTAGGGCTGGGCACAAAACAGAAAAAATAATGTTTTGTTTTGTTTTATTTCATTTCTTACAATTTAAAAAAATATGAAACAAAATGAAATGGCTCCCCTTGGTCCTAGAGCCACCATATTTGGTGCCCAGGACTCTGTGAGCCATTTTTAAATGCTCCTGCTGAGCTGTTATAAGCTGGACCCTTTTAAAACTGGCCCAGTTAGCACCAGGGGATCCCCTGGTACCAACTGGGCCAGGTTTAAAGGGATCAAGCCATTGGCAGCGTGGCAGAAGCCCTCTGAAAATGGACGGGAGTGCAGTTCTGGTGATCACACTGCCATCTGAAGCATTTTCTGAGGGCTTCTGCTGAGCAGTCAATATCTGGACCCCTTTAATCCTGGCTCATGCAGCACCAGGGGGACCCGACTGGGCCAGGTTTAAAGGGGTCCAGCCTTTTACAGCTCAGTAGTAGCCCTCAGAAAACAATGGAATGAAACAGTTTGTTTCAATATAGAAACAACCATTTTGTTTTGTCTATAATGAAATGCTGCTTCCTCATTTTTGTTTCATTAGGTAATGAAATGATGAAACAGCAATTAATTTTTGTTTCCTGCCCATCCCTAATACATATCCCTAACCGACTAGGGGCCTTTTTACATGACCCCTAAGATCCGCTGGCCACTTAAATTCGGACCAGAGATCTTAGGGGTTCATCACTCTTCCTGCGTTCCCACCCCCTCCGCACTTCCTGGCTGCTGGCTGCGTGAGGGGAGGGAGAAAAAGAGAAAGAAAAGCATGCCGCTCACCTCTGTTCTGCCTCTCGTCTCTGTAAAAGTAGCTCTTAAAGGGGCGGGAGCCAAAAAACAACAAACAGAAGCAAGGAGAGCCCCGCACTCACTATCATTACACCGGATCAAATAATTTTCACCTCCAAAGAGCAGGTACTTGAAAGGTGCGCTGGGACGCGCTAAAGTGGGCATGGTCACACTTAATTTCCTGTAAACTCCGGAGCTGGTGGGTAAACATTTTTAAGCTACGGAGCTGGGAGCCATTTGCCCTGGTGTTTAGGGGTCGTGTATAAACGCCCTAGATGAATGTTGCAGCTCCCTCTCTGACTATAAATTTACAATAATCAGTACCCTCGCTAATCTAATACTGGCACATTTAAAGTACTGTATATATACACTCTGGCTCCGCCCGAGCTCTACCACAGGCTATGCAAATACCAGGTCTTTACATTCGTCTGAACAATATATATCAGTAAGTAAGGCTGTTCACTACAGCAAGTTGCCCTGGCTATGAGTCACCTATGGAAAAACTGGGCATGTTTAAGCTTGAGCAAAGACTGAAGAGAGATAAGATGACAATTTTCAAATACTCGGAAAGTAGTCATACATTAATTCCAGTGTATAAAACATGTAACAATGGACTCAATCATTAGGAAGCCAGATTTAGGCTGAATATCAGGAATGGCATCTTACCTTTTTCAACAACATGACAATGGAACCAATTCCTTCAGGAGGTGGTGAATGCTGCAGTGCTGGAGATATTAAAGAGAAAATTGGACAGCTATCTGTCAGGTCAGCTATAATTTGGGTTCCTGGATTGAGCAGGGGGTTGGACTTGATGGTCTTATAGGCCCCTTTCTATTCAATTACTATGTGAGTCAATGATTCTGTGTATCATACTAGGAACATGGTCTTCTTTGTGACTATATGTTGAACCAGATGCATAGTGGCTTCTATTTCATGTGAGGCCTAGATGTTTAATTTTTTCTACAGTAGCATGTTTTTATTGATAATATTAATATGGAAATGACTGGATGAAAAGAAACAATTTTAGCATGGCCTTAAGTCAAGGGGAATAATATTTCAGAGAGCACAAACTACATTAAAAATCCCCTTTTTAGTTCCTCCACAGAATCACTAGTTATCTCCGATAACTGAAGGGATTAGACAGGAATGCAAGGCACTGTCAAAATCTCACCTATTTTCAGAAGCTAAGCAGGGTCGGGCCTGGCTAGTACTTGGATGGGCGACCACCATGGAATAACAGGTGCTGTAGGCACCTGGAGTAGGAACTGCCAAACCACTCCAGTATTCCAGCCAAGAAAACTCCTTGGGCATGGGGTCACAAAGAGTTGGTCACAATTGCAATGACACAACACACACAACACATTGTTTAAAGCACTGAACACTACTAGACCTAGCGCTTCCTTGTGTGTTATTTCAATGTACAATAAAATTAATTAAATTTTTTAAAATAATTTTATTGGGTTTTTAAGGGGGGGAAGAAAGGGAGGGGTATGGGGAAAAGGGGGAAGCAAAGGGGGGATACAATTTTAAAATTTACATTGAATATGTCAAGCAAAGTAAAAATAGTAATTTAACATATTGATAGATTGCCAAATATTTTTGAAGAAAATACAGGTTTGCTGAATATAAAAAGTAAATGCTGCTCTTACCACTTACAGCTTTTAGAAGCAAGCTGGCTATAACAGTGTTGAACAACAATATGCCTATTTCAGTGATATGGTCCTTTCATTGAAAAGTTTCAAAATCAAAAACTCAATATAGGTAAAGCAGCTGGTCTCCTAAACTCTTAAGTCATTTTTTGCATATCCATGTGTTTCATGGCACAGACTTCCTCAAAGACTACCCTTCCCATCATGCTGTGGTTCCAACAATCTTCCTTTGGAACCAGACATCAAAAAAAGGAAAGGAAAGGAAAGGAAAGGAAAGGAAAGGAAGGAAGGAAGGAAGGAAGGAAGGAAGGAAGGAAGGAAGAGAAAGAAAGAAAGAAAGAAAGAAAGAAAGAAAGAAAGAAAGAAAGAAAGAAAGAAAGAAAGAAAGAAAGAAAGAAAAGATCTGAAGCTGTATGGAGAATGAGCTCTTTTAAGTACAGTGGCAGCTTTCTCTTGTTTCCTGGGTGGGGGTGGGCTCTAGATATGCGGAAGAATGGTTTGGCAATGGATGTGGTACTTTTATTTTCACAAGGCAGTGGGTGACCTGATATTGCAATGCTGAACCTACCTTTAGCTCACTGGAGATTGGCCCATAGAACAAGGCAGTTGCCATGCCATCTAAACTTGGCACTCTGGTGTAGAGCCCCAGTTGCTCTGTCCTAGTTACAGCCTTACAACCTATAGCTTCCCCATAGAACAGTGTTGGTGACCCTATGGCATGGTTGCCAAAGGCGGCACTCAGAGCCCTTTCTGTGAGCACCCGACATCGCCCCTTCACAGCCATCTGCTTTCAGCTTAAATTGTTGCATTGGCACTTTGCGAAAAATTTGTCAGCTTTGAATTGCAGTTTGAGCACTCTGTCTCTCAAAGGTCCACCATTGCTGCCATAGAGCATTAAGGCCATGGAAAGCACGTCAGCCTGTATGTTAAAATGAAATGTTTTCTTTGGTGATCTGGATTTATTTACACATTGAGGACTTTACTAAATTTAAATAACATACAGAAAGATGTTTGCAGTTTTACAGCTAGACCACTTTCATAATTTGGAAAGAGTACATGACAGTTCCCTCAGTGGTCTTTTTTAATATATACACTGATCTGTCTGTATGGTGTCTTTGGAGTTTCGGAGACTGGTAATCTTTCTTCTTTTTTCTGTTTTTATATTCTGCCTAAATGTAAATGTAAAGGTTCCTCCTGTGCATGCGTACTAGTCATGTCTGACTCTAGGGGTGGCAATCATCTCTGTTGCTGAGCCAAAGAGCCAGTGTTGTGCAAGTCCGTGGCCATGTGGCCGGCATGGCCAAATGCATCTCTGCGCATGGAACACTATTTACCTTCTTGCTTTTTATGGCAGTACCTATTTATCTACTTGCATTTATGTGCTTTCGAACTGCTAGATTGTCATGATCTGGGGGTTAACAATGGAATGTTTCAGGTACTAGATGAAACTTCCAACACCTTTTTGCTTCAGTCTTTTAAAATAATTGATGTTTTTTCTTTTACTAGTTGTTCTAAAACAAAATTAGGTCATTTATAATTGCATTTTTCTTTTCCCTTCTCTTCCTTTCCCTTTCCTTTCCCTTTCCCTTTCCTTCCCTTCCTCCCCCCTTTTTTCCCTTTATTTTGGGGCAGGTTATTTAGTGAAGCAGTTGGCTGGATAGCTCAATGGTTCAGATGTCTCCTTGCAGAATCAGAGGTAGACAGTTCAATTCCCCACTATGCATCCCATAAGAGACAGCCTATGTGGTCTTGGGCAAGCTGCACAGTCCCAGGACACCAATGAAGAAGGGACTGGTAAACTATTTCTGAATATTTCAGTTCTGGAAAGCCCTGGAAAAATGTTGTCATAAATCAACATAGACAGTGCACAATTGTTGCCTAGTGAGGTGCTCTGACAAATGTCTGGCTCCGCGGCGCGACTGCGCCCAGGCGGAGCTCCCTTGCCCCCCCCCAGACCGGAAGCCTCGCGGGACTTACCCGGTCTCGCGAGACCTCCAGGGAGCCGAGCCCATATAGGGGCCGGCTCAGGTGTTCCCCGGCCTCTTCGTCGGCCGGTTTTGGGAGCAGCAGCCGGCAGCTCTGCCACAGGGGGCCGCCATCTTGGCCACGTGGAGAGCTGCGGGGATTCCCGGGGAGCCGGACGGCGACGGGGCAGCCGAGGAGCGGCAGCGGCGCGGGAGGCAGCAGTCGGGGAGGCGCGGCAGCGCTTCTCCCCAGGTTGGAGTGCCGACGGGCCGCGGCGTGGGTGGCGCGGGTGCTTGACGCGGCGCGGCCTACCGCGGCTCGCCGGCACTGAGGGCCCCTGGACAGGAGCAAGTGGGGGGGCGCAGCACCGGGGGAGGAGGCATCAAGGGGGGGGGCAGGCCCGAGAACAGACAGGGGGGTGGCCCGCAACACCGGGCGGGTGTGGGGCGCACAGGCCTCACCCCAAGGCGCGGCCTTGGACGTGGGCCCCGGGAGTGCCGGGCCCGGCTGATGGTCACGGGGGGGTGGTGAGCGGCCTAGCTGGGTGGCCGGGCGGTCGGGACAGCCCGAGGCATCAGGAGTGGCTGCAAGGCCTGGTTGGGCCCTGCTGAAGGGAGCCTGGGCTGGGGGGCGCAGGGCCGATAGGCCTCTGGGGGCGGTCTGGGTCGAAGCCAAGGAAGGCCCGTGGCCTAGGCGAAAGGCGGTGGGCTTACCCACTCAACACCCTGACCCCAGACAGGTGGGCTGGAAAGGCCAAGGGGTGGGGACCACCAGCGTGGGATACACAGCAAGGCCCAGCGATGGCTCCCAGAAGGACAAAGGAGGGCCGCAAGGGAAAGCACCCAGCCAAGAGGCCAGTTCCGGAGCGCTCCAGCTCAGGGTCGTCTTCAGACGACGAGGATTGGAGGGCGTGGGCCCAGCTGGAGGCCCGTATGGAGGCCTGCGAAGGCGGGCCTAGTGGGACACAGCAGGCAGGGGAGGGGGCCCGGCCATCCAGGGCACGCAGGAGGGCCAGAAGGAGGAGGATGGTCCAACGCTTGAATGAACGTTTTGAATTCCTTGCACAGCGCTACACGGCAGCTGCCCGCCAGGAGAGGGAACAAGCAGCTGGGGCGGCGACGCCGGCGGAGGGCCAGCAGGTGCCAGCGGCCAACCAGCCAGGGGCAGAAGAGCCAGCCGCACATGGAGTGCAGGAGCAGCCGGTGGCCCCAGCCACCGCGGCAGCAGGAGGCACGGTGGCGGAAGCAGCGGGGGGCCTCCCCCCCACCCGGGAGCGGGGTTGGCGACCCACCGCCCTTTAACAGTGAGTGGGCGGCTGCACCGGACACCACACCACAGGAGGCGTGGCCCTGGGGGCCCCGGGGGGTGGTACAGCAAGCACAGGCAGGCGGGCCCTCTGGGCTGGCAGGGGCTCCCAGTATAACTGGGGGCTCAGGCTGGCGGGGGGGCAGGACAAGGGGTGGCACCTGCCGCGACGCAGCCCGTGGGGACCGGAGCCAGCGCACAGCAGGTAAGCCAGGTGCCCTGTTTGCCTGGATGTGGAAACTGGAACCAGCAGCAGATACCCCCCGGCCCGGCGTGGCAATGGCCCACCGGGCCGCTGGGGGCGGTGGGTACGGGCCCCGTGGCGCCATGGCAGGCGCCACTGCAATTTGGGTGCCCCCCGGGGGGAGGTAACTCACAGGGGTAACCCGCCACTTGGGCGGCTGCCCCCGTATATGCCGGGGTGCCCTACACGGCCCTCCCGTATGCGGACTATGCATCCCCGTTGGGAGACCACCTGGCGCAAGCCACGAAGGAGAGAATATGGCGGGGCGACTACTTAGACCTGTTTACCCTGCTTAACAGGGAGCTTGACTCCAAGGAATTGGAGAAGGAAGACGCCAAGGATAGGGAGCGCCGGCTGAGGCGCAAGCCGGAACGCTCCTGGGCTAACTGGCTTCCAGCATATAGTATCTACATGTCCATGGTGCTCCACGCCCACCCGTGGAGAGCACAGTCGCTCATCAAGTACCAGGACATGATATACAGAGCCTTCGTGGATTTCCCGGGGTACGCGTGGCTGACATACGATGAACGCTTTCGTATGAAGGCGGCCACGCAGCCCCACCTCAGATGGGACGAACCATACCCACCGCTGTGGTTACAGTATATGACGCCGGTACGTCCCGCGCTGGGGGAGCGATTTGATAGCGGGCACATCATCAGGCGCCCGGCCCCGGCCACGAGTCCCTGCCCAACGGCGGGCCAGCAGGTTCAACCCCGGCTGGTCTGCTGGGACTATAATGGTCAGGGCGTGTGCGGCCGGGCCCAATGTCGCTTCAAACACGAGTGTTCGGTTTGTGGAGCCCAGCATCCGGCGGCCAACTGCGCAAGGGCCAAAGGGGCCTTTGGTAAGTCAGGGACCGGGGGACAGCAGAGGAGGCCCCCGCCCGGGGGTGGACCCAATGCGGCAAAAGGGCCCCAGCCCAATCAACCGTGAGGTGCTGGAGCGATGGCTGAGTGCCTACCCTGACGAAGGGGAAGCCCAGTTTTTGGTGGAGGGTTTTGCTAGTGGTTTCAGGATTCAGTTTGGGGGCGTTAGGAGGCCATTTGCGGCTGACAATTTAAGGTCATTGCGGGGCATGGAGCAGGTGGCTGAAGAGAAGATCCGGAAGGAGGTGGCAAAGGGGAGGGTCCTGGGTCCGTTCGACCGGCCCCCGCTGCCCAACTTTAGGGTCTCGCCCTTGGGGCTGGTTCCAAAAAAGATGCCGGGGGAGTACCGGCTCATTCATCATCTCTCGTACCCAGAGGGGGAGTCGGTGAACGATGGGATCCCCCAGGAACTTTGCTCTGTAAGGTACACCTCCTTCGACGCGGCGGTGGCCATGGTCCGGGCCTGCGGGGCGGGGGCTGAAATGGCGAAGTGTGACATCCAGTCTGCCTTTCGGCTCCTGCCGGTGCACCCCGACGACTTTGACCTGTTAGGTTTCCAGTTTAAGGGAAAATTTTACTTTGATAGGGCACTACCCTTTGGATGTTCCATTTCCTGCGCTGTCTTTGAAAAGTTTAGTTCGTTCGTTGAGTGGCAGTTGAGGCAAAGGACGGGTATGGGCAGTACTGCCCATTACCTGGATGATTTTCTTTTTTGCGGGCGTAAGGGGTCGGGCGCGTGTGTTTTTATCCTCAGGGCCTTCCAGGAGCTGGCGGGGGAGCTGGGCCTACCCCTCGCGGCGGACAAAACGGAGGGCCCGGCGACCCGCCTGACCTTCCTGGGCGTGGAATTAGATACGTGGAACCAGTCATGCCGCTTGCCGGAGGAAAAGCTGCAGGATTTGCGGGCTAGGGTGGCCACCCTCCTCCCACGTAAGCATATATCACTCCAAGAACTGCAGGAGTTGGTGGGCCACCTGAATTTTGCCTGCCGAGTGGTCGCCCTGGGGCGGCCGTTCATCCGTCGATTCTGTGACGCGATGCGGGGACTCCGTCGGCCGACCCATAGGGCCAGGATAACTGGGGGCATGCGGGAAGATCTAAGGATGTGGCTAGAATTCCCCCGGGGGTTCAATGGCGTTTCCTTTTGGCGGGAGGAGATGAGGATGGGGGCGGACTTTCAGGTACAGACGGACACGGCAGGCTCCCAGGGCTACGGCATCTATTGGAAGGGTAAGTGGTGCTGTGGCTCCTGGCCAGCGGTGTGGGCCGCTGCGGGCATCAATAGGGACCTGACGTTCTTGGAACTCTTCCCTATAGTGGGTGCGTTGTGGCTCTGGTCCCGGGACTGGGCCAACTCCATAGTCCGATTCTGGTGTGACAATATGGCCGTTGTATTCACCATTAACGAGTTAACTTCCAAATTGGAGAGGGTTATGGGGTTGGTCCGCGCCTTGACGCTGCGCGCACTCCAGTTTAATATCGTGGTGCGCGCACGCCATGTGCCGGGCCTGGATAATTCCATCGCCGATGCTCTTTCCCACCAGCAATTCGATCGCTTCAGGGCACTGGCGCCAGAGGCAGCAGCCCTCCCCGAGCAGCTGCCAGCCGAAGTATGGCGGGTTGGCGGGAGGAGGCTGACGGGGCCCTGGAGCTGGCATTGGCCCCAAGAACAAGGCGGGGATACGATGCAGCCGTCAAGGACTTTGGCGCCTTCCGTGAACTGATGGAGCTCCAGCCGGCGTGGCCTGCCCCAGTGGACCACGTACGACAGTATCTGGTATTTCTGAAGCGGAAAGGCCTCACGCCCGGGACAATGCAGGGGAGATTGGCGGCGTTGGCGTTTCACGCCAAGGCCTTGGGATATGCCGACACGACCCAGGATTTCAGGGTGAGGAAAATGTTAGAGGGGTGGGGCAAAGCCCGGGGCCGGGTGGAGGATCGACGCTTCCCCCTCACGCCAGAGATCCTAGCCCGGATGGGCAAGCAGTGGGCATGGCTGTGCCGGGACAGCTACGAGGCGGCGCTGATGAGGGCATCGTCGCTGGTGGCCTTTTTCAGAGCATTTAGGATCAGCGAGCTGGTGGCGGCTGGGAAACGGGATGCGTCATTGACGGCGCTGCAGAGAGCCGATTTCCACCAGCAACAGGGTAAGGTGGTGCTCCTGGTGCGCCGGTCGAAGGCGGACCAGCAAGCAAAGGGGCAGAGGGTCGTGCTGAGCCCCTGCTCGGTGGAGGAGGTATGCCCAGTTCGGGCCATGGAGGAATACATGGCCCTCCGGGGGGAGGGGGAGGGATACCTCTTTCGCCACTCGGCGGGAGATCCGTTGACTAAATTTCAGTTTTGGAGGTTGACCCAGTTGGCCCTGGAAAAGTTGGGCCTGGGGGAGATGAAGTTTGGGACTCACTCGTTCAGAATTGGGGCCGTATCCACGGCAGCGGCCCTGGGGTACAGGCCGCGGGAGATACAGTCGCTGGGGAGATGGGCATCATTTCGTTACAAGACTTATGTCCACCCCCTCCCCCAATGTTAATTGTGTGGTTTGTTTTTCTTCCAGGATTGGGGCCGGGCCGCAGGAGATGCCGTATCCTCATCCTGGGTCACAGTTATATCTATTGGGCCGAGAAGTATGCGGCGCGGACCGCATGGGGGGTTAATTTGGGCTTAGGAGGTAGGGCGGTGATTGAATGGAAGGGGCTCCGTGGTATGCGATGGTGTCAGTTTGAGAGAGCCGCCCGGTTGGCCGCTCTGGGAAAACCCCCCGACATTATGTTAGTCTATTTGGGGGGCAATGATGTGGGGTTCCAGTCGGGCAAGTCGCTGGCGTTGGAAATTGTGAGGGACCTCACAGCCTGGAAGGAAGCCTTTCCAGAATCTAAATTGGTATGGTCCACCATCATACCGCGGCGACAGTGGAGGGGGCAGTGTGACCCGCAAGTCATGAATACGGCCAGGAGGGGAATCAACAGGGATGTATGCCGGGCAATGGTTCAGCGGTTGGGTACAGTGGTGGGCCACCCGAGGATACCAGCTGCTGCCCCGGATTTGTATCGGGAAGACGGGGTACACCTTTCGGACCGGGGCATGGATATCTTCGTTACCGACCTGAAGAGGGGCCTGCGGGAAGTTCTAGATGGTTTGTGGGGTTGGCAGGGGCCATAGCAAGGCTAGGCCCCTGCCGTGGCGGTAGTGCGGAGCATTCTGAGGCAGTAGGTGAGTATGGTCCCGAATTCCCTGTGGGAACGTCCGGCCTCACGGCGTTGCGGATCTGTGATCACAACGCCGGGGGGGATGGACGTACCTGGAGGGCCCGCCGGGCGGACAGGCACAAATGGCGTGCCTGGACAGACCGGATGGGGAAAGGGGACTGGTTGGCCGAGGCTGCCCTGCCCAGAGACAGGGCACCCTCGGGGCTATGGACTCGCCCAGGTAAGCTGCCAGAGGGAAGGGTCCTGGGAGACCCAAGGTAACAGCTGACAACCCGCACTACAGCAGGCCCCCTGTTGAAGTTGTGTTTATGTTGTGTTCTTAATAAAGTGTGGCCCGGAGCGTTTACCCAACACCCTGTCTCGCGTGGTTATTCCGGTGTGGGGGGGCAATGCTGCAGAATGAGATGCAATGTAACTGCTGGATAGTTCAGTAGTTTAGGCAACAGAGGCATAGCTAGGGCTTCCAGAGCCCAGGGCAACAGTCAGTTTTTGGGTCCCCAATTGCAAAATATAATCTGGATGGAAGGGGGCAGCGGTGGGGGTCAGTAGGCAATTTGGCACCCCCCAATTGCTGCGCCCGGGGCACCCTGCCCCCTTGCCCTCCCCACACTATGCCCCTGTTAGGCAACTGGCTGAAGAGCCAGAGGTTGAAAGTTCAATTCCTACTGAGCTTCCTTGACAGGGACTGGACCCAATCCACGGGGACCCTTTGAGCTCTGAAGTTCTAAGATTATCTAAGACAAATCATACAAACAAGTAAATAGCTAGAATATAAATATATATAAAAGCAATCGCCTAAAGAACATCAATGAAGGCTTTCTCATATTGGAGTTGTCTTCCTTGTAGGTGGCAAAGTGCTCTTTCCTCTCCTAATCTGAGCAACATTTGACCTCTCTACAAAGTCTGCCAACAAGCGTGTTAAATGTTTGGATTTTTTACCCTGTTCCATGATTTGGACACCTGTCTCTTAGGAGCAAGACTAAATCCACCAACTCATTTTACACAACTCATGGCACACCTGTTGAACAGTAATAACTTACATTTACCATCAACCTAAAGACCTTAGCCGGATGCCAAGTGGTGACCTAAAGGAGCAAGGTTTCAGATCTTGTTACCAATCCCTTGAGCCATCAGTTCCTCCATGGTCGTTCTTTGGGCTCCTGAAAGAAAGCTCCATGTGTTTAGCAAAAAAATAAAATAAAATAATGAGATCTGAACATGGCACCATTTAAATGCCTGCATTTAGAAAAATGCATGCAGGTGCTAGGTGGTCTTGAAGGATTAAAGCTTTAAACACACATGAGTATTTGTATAATTTAAGCTGTGATTAAGGTTTTGATAATTCACTGTTTTGCATCTGCATGGCTACCTAGCATACATTATTATTATTATTATTATTATTATTATTATTATTATTATTATTATTATTATTATTATTATTATTATTATTATTATTATTATTATTAAGGAGTGGGATATGTTTTGCTAGGCAAGGCCACCAAGAGAAACTTCACATGGAGAAAAAGATTTTTTTTTTTTTTTAGGAAATATCCTGCTCCTGATAACAAAATAGGTAAAATGAGTCCCACTCTACAGTGCTGTTACTGCTTGTTTTGCAATGATGGTTCATATACAATGATAGTGATACAGAAATACTGTCAGGCTGTCCTTGTGTTTTTCTCACTCCCATCTGTACTCCCACTGCACTCTTCTCACCCTCATCTAGCTGTGAAACTGTTCCGCCCTTCCCAACTGGAAATTTGATTGTGAAATGCTTGTTCCACAAGATAAATGGTTTGATGCCAATTTCTTCCATAGACTAAAGCATGTCTGTGCATATTTTTGAGTTGTTTATTTTGGTTTGAATTTTTAAAAGTGTGCATGAAATGTACCACCAGGCTTGCAAGTGTATGGATTTCTGAAGCAAGGTACAATTTGTGTGGAGGTTTGGCAAGATGAACCTTGCGACATGCAAAATTCATAATTGCAGCGAGAAGGTGAAAATTATTTTGCTATGCTTGTGAATATATCCCAGTCTCATATACTTTGCTGTTGTCCTAACACGTGATTACTGTTCCCTGCAAACAGTGTGCAAGCTTGCACAGGTAAACCTCTAAATCTTGGATCAGACATTTTGACTTCTTCCCCATAACAGGGATGAACTAGTTGGAGAAAATCCTCTTGCTTAAAACTGTACCGACAAAGGCAATTGTGCAAGTGTTATTCACCGATTGTTGGCAGTCTGCCTTGTGCCTCTTTTACATGTGGGTACAGAGAACTCTGTGCACAGGTAGGGATGGTTCATGTTTCCCTCCCTCCAACAAATGTTGCCTTCTCTCCTAAATTCTTCCCCTGGGGTTCAAAAGAAAACCTCCCTCACAGAATAGCACTTAGTCTTCAGTAGCTTCACCCCCACATATTTTTCGAGAACACAGTACAGAGATTGATGCCTGAAATAACATTTTCAGAACAAACAGTAAGATACGAAATTGCCCACTGACATCTTTGTAAGCAGAGTTCACACAAAGCCTACAATCATCGCACATGTAGAATAACTTTCAGAAAAGTAGTCATAAGTTTGCAAATGTAAATGTGCCATTTTCCCAACATCAGCTTGAGCACTTAGAAGATGCACTGAATATAGTCCACCAAAGTTGAGGAGAAATGATTAGAAATGGGGAAGAATTGAAAAACAAACCATGATTTCTGACAGATTTGGCTGAATTGTCAAAATTCATCAATTTGTATTTGTCATAAATAAAATCCCCCAGTGAATATGAACTGATGTATTTTAGAAAATCTAAGTTTTTAAAAGAGATTCCAAGAACAGACTTTCCAGACATGAATCATAATCACTGGCATTTCCTCCCTCTTCCAGAAATTGCACTAATATATATTTGTTTTTCTTGATGTGCATACAAAATCACAACAAAAGTGTTGTTTGTTGAAGCTGGACTGTGAAATACAGGACAACTGATTCAGAATGAGTCCTAATGAAGCCAATGGGGCTTACTAGTGAATAGAGATAAATAGGATTTATTGTTCTTTAATTCCATATGGCTCATGTCGGTACTTCTAATCCAGGGTTGTGGAGGTGGGGGTTGGGATGATAACAATTATCACACTGTGTTTGCATTCCGCACAGAACTGGGAAATGTTGTATTCTGGAAAAAATGTTGGGAGACAATTCTTTCTGCATTGGAAATGATAAAGGCTAGATTGTTATGAAAATAAATGACAAATGGCAAGATAAAATCAGAAAAAATGCCAACAGCCAGCAAATGCTTGTGTACTTTCAGATGAAAGTCCCATAAAAGGAAAGATAGGAATGCTGGCAGAGCTGAGCTCTTTGTCAACATGGCTTCAGAAACAGATTTCTCTTAAAATAAAACAAAATAAAAACAAAACAGCTAGGCAATGTTTTGAGTTCATCTTTGAATTGCTGTGAAAGAGATGAGGTGCCAGAAGCAGCACCTCTGTCAACTAGATAAAAGAATTAATGACAACCAGGAAAGAGTGACAAACAATTCTCAGGGGAAAATATGGTGTTTTCAAACTGCATCTGAATTTTATGTCATGGGGATACCGGGAGTTGCAGTCCAAACCCCCTGATTGTTCTTAACTAGGCATGGGTCTTTTATTTTGGAATGGGTCCAGTTCCAAAATGAATCATGGCAGCACAGGTTGTGTTCGGAACTTGGAACCACCCTCCAAAAAGGAAATCACCCATTGACTTACCTTGCCTTAGCTTGCACAGGATTATACTCTAACCAGGAAGTAGCCTCTGATGCATCATCATTTCATCTCCCTGGTGCTTCCCAATCAGACAGGGGGGCAGAATGATGCATGTTTTTGCCAGTTCCTGATTGGCAAGCACCAGGGAGAAGGAACTATTATTATTATTATTATTATTATTATTATTATTATTATTATTATTATTATTATTATTATTATTATTATTATTATTATTATTATTATTATTATTATTAGCATATCTACAGAGTCTATCAACCTGAAAGACCTCAAGGTACCTCCACAGACACTCTCCTGAGCAGGGACAGCTCAGGGAACAAGAGTAGTGGGATTTAAAGGTGATGGCTATTGGGGTCTAGATCTAGAAATCAGGGCAATCTTCAGACCCCAGTTTTTTTCCTTACATGAGGTTTACATGAAACAATTAAATTTTAAAAGAAGAAACCACCGAGAATATCTCAAAGCATAAATTAAAACAGTTCCTATTTCAGTGTGAGAAGATTCTCTCTCTCTCTCTCTCTCTCTCTCTCTCTCTCTCTCTCTCTCTCTCTCTCTCTCTCTCTCTCTCTCAAAAAGAAAGAAAGAAAGAATGAAAGAAAGAAAGAAATCTGACAAAAATATCAAGCACAATTTGCTCATGGTAAAAGGTTCCCCAGTGCTTGCAGGTAAAACAAAATTTTATAACTGGTATTGAATGGCACACTTTAGTCTGGAATGAGAAATTATGCATATCACATATGCTAGATTCAAATGGTAATGACAACAATACTTTCATAATTGCAAAAGTTTATCTCTCTCTCATTTTTGGAAATAGATACCAAGCATATAAACATATAAAAGAAGAAAATATTATTCAGCTGCCATGGGCTTCTCTCCTCGACACCCTTCTCTCACTTTGTTTTTGTTTTCCAACCTCCTTTCCAGAGCGATCTGAAGATAAACATGTACTAAATTTTACCTTCCATTTTATCATAGATATTTGTGATTACATTAGAAATCCAGATTAATAACCACAGAGAACAGAATGTGACCTTCAGACATGGCAACATCCGAAGAATCAGGATATATCAGAAGTGTAAGATTCAGATTTCCAGTACACAATCTAATCTGAACAAATGCTAAAAGAAATTTCCCATCCCTGCACTGTAGAATCAGATTACATTTCCAGTTCTTCCCCCATGCATTTATCATCATCAGAAAACAACAAAGGAAGCCATGGGGGAGGGACATCAATTTTGTTATTCCATGAGCTGCTCTCAGTTGTGGAAGAAATCCAGATAGAAATTCAATTGAATGCCATTTCACATTTCAAAGAGTTGGAAATATGAAATGGCAGGAACTAATGTAATGTGGTATAAGTTTAACAAATTTTACTGGAGGACAGAATGTCCTTTCAAGAAAACAAAAAAAAGAAATCTACTGGAGGGGACAGAGGAAAATCAAAACAATGGATACCAATAAAACTCGACCAACTGGAAATTAAAGCAATTTTTAGTTTCAGAATTATCATTCCCCCAAACTACAGCTGCTGGTTGATCAAGGATACTTCAGTTGTCTTCTTCACCCAGGGTTCTTTTAATATGAGCTAAAATCCTGTAGGCCACATAACTACACTTGTGGAGATATTACAACATCATTGACAGGTAGTGGTTTCTGATGATTACGAATGTCCTCTTTAGAAGCTTTTATGGCTCCTTCCATTGCATGGGAGCAATGAGAGCCACAGGATAGATGTCAGAATTCTTTAACTACTGAAAATCACCACTGCTAGTTCACATTACTGGCAGGGGAAGATTTTCAGTAATTAAAAACTTTATCTTTCTTTCCAATGACTCCTCTGGTCTCCTTTCCAAATATTAACCAGGAACAGCTCTGCTTAGCTTCTGAAATCAGTTTAAATTAGTATGTCCAAACAAGTCATACACTTAATCTTAATCCTAACTCTAATGACAAACAGTACAAGATGTGAAATAAAGAGAGGGGGACATGATTTCTCTCCCTCCCCCTGTCTCACAATATTGGACGCTCCCCTCTGCCTTGTGCAGAGGTGGGGCGTCTTTGCCGGCTGGCTGGGCGAGGCGCGATAGGCTATGTAAATTATGTAGCCTACGCAGGGGAGCGCACCTTTATAAGGCATCTGCGTGCTCCCTGTAGCCTGCCTGTTCGGCTACAGATCCGGCGAGGAGATGCAATGAACGGCTGGAGGACTCCCGATCGGATCATCGGCTCCACGGACAGGCTAGCTCCGTTCCAGCGGGGGTTTGGGAGGTGGGGGGGGCATCCCTCGGCGAAGCTCTCGGGATTGCAGCCCGGGATGGCTTGGGCTTTACCTGGTGGGCGGCTGATTGGGCGTGCGTGCGGGTGCGGCGATAATGCTGAGCCGGCAGCAGCGCTTGCACGCGGTGCCTGCCGGCCTCCTGAGCAGCTGGGTCACAGGGAGAGCAGCCTCGGCTGCTGCGGCACCTGGCCATTTCCGGGCCCCATGTCTTCCCGGTGGGGAATCTAGCCACAGAGCGCGGCGCCCGGAGTGGGAGGCTGGCCTGCGGGCAGCAGGCGAGTGACCGACCAGGCCACTGCCAGGCGACCTCCCCCAGGGCGGCCCCCTCCAGTGCTGCCCTTGGCCATTAAGGCCAGACCACGCGGCGTGGGTGGTGGCCATTTTGACTGCCCATCCCTTACCAGGGAACGGGCCTCCTTTATCATCCACTTCCATCCCACACGTAGCCACCCTCCAGGAGCCCTTGGTACATTTCTAATACAGTTGTAATAGCTCACCACGGCTTGGGGGCATTATTCCTTGTTTTCCTGGGTTTCGGTCCGCAAATTGGACTTAGGCCCTTCAGCTGCCATTTTGGATTGGGCCCAGTCACCGCCTTGAATCTAGTCCCATCCATCAGTTGGGGGAGTGGAAACGTAGCGCAGCACACCCGCTGTGCTGGCGACAGCCCTGCCTGATATTCTTACAGGGTATTTTTGTTTTTCCACCCTCCTAACTAAATTTAAAAAAATCATCTTTATCCCCATCATCACACTATACCACATATTGGCAGACCTAATCTTGACCATGCCACCCAAAAAGCCCCCTAACAAGGGTGAGGGCAAGGCCCCTGCCGCTAAGCGGGCCCCCTCCCAACCCGCCCCTGAGGTTTCCTCATCCTCTGACGAGGAGTGGCCTCAGTTTGCGGCTGCGTGGGAGAAATTATTGTGCCTTGAACAGGAGACCGCCAAGCGGCAGGGGATGGATTCCTCATATGTAGGAGGGCACCCCCCAAGGGAGGCCAAGGCCTGTAGTAAAGGGGAGCTTAATATCATAGGGGAACTCATGATGACTCGCATCTCTGTTCTCGAGGTGGCTCTGGCCGGATCTTCTGGTCAGGCCCTCTCGGGTTCTCAACACAGGACCGCTGAGGCTTCTTCATCGCTGGAGGCGTTGCCAGGCCCAGGTGACTCCATGGCGCAGCCGGTACAAGACTCCACCATCCTTTTGGAGGCAGACGATAGTCAACAACAAGTGTTGGATCTGTCCCTCACTGTGACGCCTGTGAGCCAGCCAGCGGCCCCTGGTAGCCGCCAACCGGCCCTGGGTGAGTCCAGTCCTGTTATTATGCACACACCTAGACAGATTACCTGGCCTTGGCCGGCTAACACTGGTGACACACACACACACAGGTTGAAGCCATGTTCCCAGGATGCCTTCGTCTGCCGGTGCCCAGGCAGCTCACTGGTATAGGGGTCCCGGTTTTGGCCGAGGCAGCCGCTCAAACTGAACCCTCGTCTATTACTGAGGCCACAATGGCTTGGGCAGCTGTGCCTAGCTCAGCTGCCATGGCGCCATCCAAACCGCCTGTGGCACAGATGGTCGATCCTGCCCCTTCCACGTCAGTGACTCTTGATCTTCCTGAGGGCAATGAGTCTCTACCCTTGGGTGATCACTTTTCAGAACCCATGGTGGATAAGATCATCACTGGCAAGTACATTGATATATTTGATCTGTTAAATAGGGAAATTGACCCCAAAGAATCGGAAAAATTGGACGATAAGGAGAAGGAGCGGATTCGGAAACGCAAGCCGGAAGGCTCTTGGAATAACTGGCCTTTGTTATCTATGCTGGGATTTGGTCACTAGCTCACCCTGAAAAAGCTCTGTGCTGTTCCATTACCTAGATCTGATTATTAGGGCCCGCAATGACTTTCCTGGCACAGTCTGGCTAATGTATGACGAAGGCTTTCGTTGCTGGATTGCCAAGGACCCCAGCCTATGCTGGGATAGATGACACAGCTATTTGTGGCTCAGGGTAATAAGTGCCCGCGCCAATGAGCGGTTTGATAGTGGCCACCCTGTTTTCTGCTCCGGCACTCCGGCAAGTCCCCGCGCTGTCACGGGCCAGTCAGTTCAACCCTGGCTGGTTTGCTTTGACTATAACAGCAAGGGGTCTTGCGGATGCCAACAATGTAAATTCTGCCACCTGTGCTCCACCTGTGGGGCTAATCACCCGGCCTCCACTTGCCCGCGCGGGAGGCCTGGGGGCGATGGGGGTAAGGACCCGGGTGGGAAACGTAACCCACCAGGCATGACCCAGCCTCCAAAAGGGACCTAGTCCGATAAAGGTACCGGTCCTCAGGGCATGGCTGCGTAGCTACCCTTCCCAAGAGGAGGCTCGTTACCTCACTGAGGGATTCCTGCATGGATTCCGCATCCCAGCCATGGGCGAGCGGACGCCCTATCTGGCTAGTAATTTAAAATCTGTAATTGGCATGGAATCTATTGTTTGCGCAAAAATTGCAACTGAGTTGGCTGCAGGAAGAATAGCAGGACCATTTGCCCACCCCAAACCCTCATTTTCTGGTATCCCCCTTGGGGGTCATTCCCAAGAAAACACCGGCTGAATTCTGCCTTATTCACCATCTATCATACCCGGCCTGGGAATCAGTTAACAACAGGATACCCCAGGAATTGGCCAGTGTCTGATACACCTCCTTTGATGCGGCTGTGAGGATGGTCCGCAGCTGCGGCATTGGAACTGAAATCGGAAAATGTGATGTTAAATCGGCCTTTCACCTGTTAGTGGTGCACCCCATGACTGCGAGCTGCTGGGCTTCACATTTGAGGGCTCCTTTTACATGGACAGGGCTATGCCCTTTGGTTGTTCCATCTCCTGTTCAGCCTTTGAGTGTTTCAGCTCCTTTTTGGAATGGGCAATCCGTCAGCGGACAGGTGACTCTCATATAATACATTATTTGGATGGTTTTTTATTTGCTGGTGTGACAGCCTTATGGCCACATTCAAGGGAATGGCAGAGGAATTGGGTTTGCCTCTGGCTGAAGACAAAACTGAGGGCCCCGCCACTGTGCTGACATTTTTGGGGATCAAACTTGACACTATCAACCAGGCTTGCTGTTTGGCCCCCTCAGAAGCTTGCTGACCTCCGGGCGAGGGTCATTGCCATGAGGGCTCGCAGGAAGGCCACCCTCCAGGAGCTACAGCAATTCATTGGGCACCTTAACTTTGCTTGCCGGGTGGTCGCACCTGGGCGCCCGTTTCTGCGCAGATTGTGCGACAGTGTTGTTGGACTCCGTAGTCCACACCACAGGCGCCGTATCTCAGCTGAAATCAAGGAAGACCTTGATCTATGGATTGAATTTCTGTCTAAATTTAATGGCATCTGTTTTTGGCACACCGAGGTCTTGGAGGGGGCTGACCTTCAGGTACAGACAGATGCTTCTGGGGCTTTGGACTTTGGCCTGTTTTTTAGGGGCCACTGGTGCTTGGGTTTGTGGCCCCAGGAGTGGCAGCACAGTGGACTCACATGTGACCTCACATTCCTCAAATTATTTCCTATGGGTGGACCTCTGGGCTAATTCGGCCGTGAAATTCAATTGTGACAACTTAGCAGTAGTGCATATAATCAACAATTTGCCATCCAAATCAAAGAGAGTTATGCACTTGGTCCATGGCCTCAGCCTCCGGTGCCTCCAGTACAACATCTTATTCCGCGCTTGTCATGTCCCGGGCGTGCGGAATGAACTTGCTGACACCCTGTCACGCCAACAGATGGAGCGGTTCAGAGCGTTAGCACCCTCTGCCTGGAAGGACCCCGACCAACTCCCACCAGAGGTATGGAGGCTTGGAGGGTATAGGCTAACCGGGCTATGGGACTGGCATTGGCCCCCAGCACATGACGAGCATATTCTGCGGCTTGCGCGGAGTATGCCCGTTTCTGTGCAAGGCAAGGATTCCATAGACTTTGGCCAGCATCAGCAGACCAGTTGGTCCATTTTGCAGTACATTTACATTCTCAGGGCCTGGCACCCCGTACTATTCAAGGCAAGTTCTCTGCCCTATTTTATTATGCTAAGGCACAGGGTTTTGCTATTCCCAACTGTCAATTCAGGATTGCAAAAATGGTAGAGGGTTGGTCCAGGGAGAGGGGTAAACCAGGTGACACTAGGACTCCCATCTCTCCCGACATGTTGTGCAGATTGGCTGCTACTTGGCCCAAGTGTGTGTAGATAGTTTTGAGGTGGCCTTATTTCAGGCTGCCGCACTGGTGGCCTTTTTCGCCGCCTTGCGTGTTAGCGAGCTCTTGGCCAGTTCAAAAACTGACACTTCCGCTACGGCGTTGTTGTGGACCGACATGGCTTTAGATCCTGATCAAGTCGTATTCCACATATGCAAATCAAAAACCGACCAACGAGGCAGGGGCACCATGATACACCTTCATAGGTGTTCTATAGCCCAAATCTGCCCCATAGCGGCATTACATCAGTATGCCCGGTTGATTGGCACTTACCGGGGATACTTATTCCAGCATAAGGACGGGTCACCTTTGACCTGCTACCAATTTTGGCATGTTTCTCTCAGGGCTTTACAGCTCGCTGGCATACAGGGATGGCACTTTGGCACACATTCCTTTGGGATTGGTGCCGCTTCTACTGCGGCTGCCATCGGCATCGATTCAGCTGGCATCCTGCGCATCGGCCGATGGAAGTTGAAATGCTTTAAAGCATATGTTTGCCCATTGATGGACTGCTAACACCGGGCCAGTTCTTTTTGCTTTTTCGTTACAGGCTCATCTGCAGGATGGCGTACCCGGATTGTGTTGAATGGCCACAGTTTTGTTTACTGGGCCACCAAGTACGCCGCCCGATCTGGACGTGGCTGCGATCTCGGCCTGGGACAGTGGGCAGAGCTGGTTTGGAGGAGAAGACGGGGGGATGTCATGGAACGCCTTTCTGACCGTGGCACTAAGTGACCCCCCTGATCCTCCACCTGCCATTGTTGTCATACATCTGGGAGGCAACGACTTGACCCGTATGTTGGGCAAGTCTTTGATTTTCAAGGTCATCGATGACCTGAGGGTATTTAAGCGTCACCGCCCTGATACCTGGATTTTATGGTCTGCAATTATCCCGCGATTGGACTGGGGCCTGCGTCATCACCCCCAAAAATTCATAAAGCCCGGAAGGGCGTCAACAGGGAAATTGCATGGGTGGTAGAGTCCGAGATGATTTGGCACCCGACCATCATGGCTCGAGACACTAGCCTTTTCCGTCCTGATGGTGTGCACCTGTCCTTGAAATTTTCCTCACTGATATTAAGGATGGCCTGTGTGCCGATGTTTTCAGCAGGTTGGGGTAAAGAGACAGCAGTGTGTCTCTTTGGTGGCAGGTAGCGCAAATAAAATGTTAATGATCAGGTCCCCGACTTAATTAATTGTCTCAAGGTCCTCGGCAGCCCTCAATTAAATTAGATTAGGATTTAGATAGGGATCAAATTAAGAAAACCCAATTATACTACAGATGGCTGCCAATGGGTAATTAAATATCTATTAGGCCAAAGCAAAAAGTTGCTGGCCAAAGGGACCGAGTAAATATATTATTTTCATCCTAATATTGCGCTACCACACAGGTCCTCCTCAAATTACAGTTCCGTTATGGTTAAGTTTAAGGTTGGTTCCTGTGATCAATAAATTGTGGCCCATGTTAAACTAACTCAAAAGTGTGTCACCTCTTTATTCCAGCCTAGACTGTCAATGGTACATGTGGCCATCTACTAAAGTTGAAAGGCAAGTGCTTTAGGCAAATAAAAAGTACTTATTCATAGAGCAATTAGTTAAACTTCAGTCTTCACTACCACAAAATGATACAATAACTACCAATTTGGATAGGGGGTTAGATAAATTCATATAGGCTGGTATCAGGAGCAGTATGACTCAACTATATAATTCTATATCACATCCTATATAAGAAGGAAAAGAAGAAAAGCATTGAGAATTAAATATTGCTACTCAGGGGCACTAAATACATTTTCAGAGTGAGAAAGGGGCAGTTTGGATGGTGTGCTTGTGGCACCTATTTTGAAAGTGGCACTGTTGCTGATTTTTCAGGGGTGTGGTTTTAGCAAGAAGCAATTCCACAAAGCACTAGGAGCTACATGTGGTCCATCAAGGTAACCAACCTAGTAGCCTGCCTACGTTGTTGGATGACAGGTCCAACAACCATAAGCCCCAGCTACCATGGCCAATGATCACAGATGCTATGACTTGTCATTCAAAACACCCAAAGTCCACCAGGTTGCCAATCTTTATCACAAAGCAAAACATGGAGGATTATTTTCCATTAAAAGGGCAAGTGTACCAAGCTATGACAGATGCTCACCAACCATGGAAGCAGTCTCCTACCAGCAGGATACTCTACAAACTTTGAAAGGGTGCTTCAGAGTTTTATGTATTCACACAGGATTCAGGTTGAGTTATTTTAAAAAGGCCCTGCTGGAGGCCCTTTCATAGCCCCTCCTCCCAAATCAATTCCACCCATGCATCATTTAGCCAACGAATATATGAATCATTTTTAAATATCACCAAACTGTTTCAACTGTAGCTCTTATTGCTGGTGTGACCAAGCCCTCAGGTGTAGATTTAGGTTTGGGTATGCTGGTCAGTGTCTGGAAGTTGAGTCTTGGCTACTGGACTTCTATTTTGAGAGATAGAAACGTTTCACTGCTCATCCAAACAGCTTCATCAGTCTGCCTGATGAAGCTGTTTGGATGAGCAGCGAAACGTTTCTATCTCTCAAAAAAGAAGTCCAGTAGCCATGACTCAATTTCCAGATAAACTCACCTGGATGACTGAGAATCTTCACAGACATATTGCTGGTCAATGATTTCAATGTATGGGTTAGAATCACTCATTGTTCAGATACTTGACTTTGTCCACTTATTTATTTATTTTATTTATTTATTTATTCAACTTATATGATCCATCATTTTACCAGTCTGGTTCCAGGTAATGGGCACTGTGAACTGTGAATACAATGGATTTCAGAGATCTTATCAAATGCCCCAATGCAACTTACACAACCCCTTTTTACTTTTACTTTTTTAGATACAGGGGAGAATGTGATCTTTTTTGGTATCATAGCATGACAACTAGGAAAAATGCATATGGTGTTAGCTAATCACAAGTCTAATTACAACAGACAAAGATAAGGAGAACAAAGCAAGCAACAGGACACAACATTTTTGATGTATCAGCCCTGCCATTGTTTAAGAATGCTTCAGAATTTGAATTTTGGTTCAGAATTACTGCTGAAGACACACTTGTGGTTCAGGGATAGAAGGGAAAATAGAAAGAAATTGTGATAATAACAGGTCCATAACAAGTATAACAGAAGAAAAATAATAGATACGGAGAGGTGCAAATCTCTATACAGTGAAGTTCCAAATTGCTCATATTATGTGGGATTGTAACAGGTTTTAGCACAACATTATAGAGGGGCATTTGTAGATTTCTTGTTAATACTGAGTATCATTGTACACTGATTGCAAGCACTCAAGGGTGCAAAGGGAAGAATCAAGGGTACAAAATGGAGAAAAACAATACACAAGAGTCTAATAAACATCTTTAAAAGCATAAATTATCTACTTCTTAAGAAGGGATAAAAGATAATTAGAAAATTTGCTGAAGCATTTTAATAGATATAAATAAAGAAGTTATATGAAATTGCTCTTTCATTTTGTGTGTCATTCTAATATATCAGTGGTACTTTGGATTTATGCAGAATTGGGGAGGTAAATTTGTGAGAGGCTGGCATGTGTATAGTTGGCTGAACATTACAAATATTAGATATAATATTGATTAGGAGACTGGAACTCCTTCCTTAACATCTGAGGATGCAACGGCTGGGCCTCTTCACTCTTGAACGATGGTGCTTAAGAGGTGACCTGATTGAAGTTTACAAAATAATACACAGTGTGGACAAAGTAGATAAGGAAAAGCTGTTTTCCCTATCACACAACATTAGAACAAGGGGGCAATCCATGAAGCATTTGGGTGCTAGATCTCAAACAAATAAGAGAAAGTCCTTTTTCACCCAGAGGATCACTGGTCTCTGGAACTCCCTGCCAGAAGAAGTGGTGACATCTGTCCGCCTTGACAGCTTTAAGAAAGGACTGGACAATTTCATGGAGAACAAGGGTATCAATGGCTATCTTTATGGATGCCTAAGGACAACCTCCGGGTTGGAGAGATAGGTGGGATACCTCTCAATGTCATTTGCAGGGAATTGTAAGCAGGTGAAGACCTCTGCATGGGAATACACTGAAACAAATGGTGAGTCAGTGTGTGAGGCAGAAGAAAAATCCCTCAAGGGTATGTAACCTGGATGGGCTGTGGCCTGTTCTTATGTTCTTATGTTCTAGAATCTAGACAGTAAAGTTAAGCCTCATTTTTCTGAATTCTCATTTCCTTGTGAAGCGGAATCTTTGCTTCATGCCCTCTGATGATTGTATGAAATCAGTTATTCCTCAGGAAGCATTAGTGGTGGGAGAAGAGGCACAGCTCTCTTCTTCCTCAACACGACTATAGGAATGTCGGATGACTTTACCTCTAATCCAGTATTTTCTTAACCTTCTTTCTTTCCCTTGTTCTCTGTCAGCCTCTTAGCCCTACAGTCACCCCTAAGTGTATCTGTCAAAATGGAAAAGGTTATATACCCTTGGGGTGGGGTGGGGAGCAAAGTATGCTGCTTATACACTGTGACGGACGCCCAGATATTTGACTACTTGGCACACATGTACATGTGGTGAAACCACAAACTCTTCTTCATTCGGTAATGCTTCCACCAATTAGTTACTTAATTTCCTATAGATATGAAACAGGACTGACGAGGATGGTAACATTGCAAATCACAATTAAGGGGTTTTTTTGAAAGATAAATAATACATAAATAAAGATCTTCTTTAATGTTGCTTGCTTTACTTTAGTTACAGATAAAAAGATTCAGTCCCTATCGCCTTTAAACAAGTCCCAACCAGTTTCTATGTCTCAAACACTGTTTCCCCGCTGCCAACTACTAACTTGCTGTTTCGCTCTCTGGTTCTCTATAGTTCTTCAGTTCTCTAGTTGTCTTTAGTTCTCCGCAGTTCTCTCTTGACAGTTTACCAGTCGCTCCTTATATAGGTACCAGCCCCACCTACCTTCAGTGGATTGGTTGCCTATTTACATATTCATGACCATGCCTGCAAGGGTTCCATGACATATACCATCCCATAGCACTTACAGCATTTTCTGGGCAGTTTACAAGTAATTTTAAAGGCTGCACATCCTCTCCCCCCACCCCAGCAAGCTGGGTACTCAATTACTCTCATATGGATGGAAGGTTGAGTGAACTTTTTGCCAGCTACCTGGAATTGAACCCCAGGTCATGAGCACAGATAGCACAGTTAGTACAGCAGTTTAACCACTGCACCATGAGGCTCTTTTGTCTGCTTGCATTAATTCCAAAATGGAGGGAAGCAGAGAGAACTTAACAGCATAGTTCATTAATGTGCAGTTTATAAGGAAAGGGAGGAATCTAAATTTATGAGCCCTGTACCACCATAATCCTGAATTGCCATTTCTGTCTTATCCAAACAATCTGAAGCTTTGGAAGGCAAGGACTTTATCTTAAGGAACAACTGTATGTTCAAATGAGTATACAGTGGTACCTTGTATAAAGGAATTAATTTGTTCCAAATGAAATTCTGTTAAGCAAAATTTCCTTTATATAAATTTCCCATAGGAAGTTATTAAAATGGAGTAATCCCTAATCACGACCATTTTTATGTTGTACGGATTAGCCCCATAGGTGATTCTCTTAAGCAAATTTCCCCTATCTCCGGAGTTTTTATGTTGTACAGATTTTGTGTTATACAAACCGTTTGTTATACAAGGGTCCACTATATTTGCAGATCCTGAGCTTTCTAGATTGAATTAGCTGGAAATGCAGTATTGCTAGTCTCTGACAGAAAATATTTTTCCATGTTTACTTGGAAAAATTCCAAGACAGAGGCAAAGCAAGAGGGCAAAGGTACCCGAGCCTAAAAGAATCCATGGTTTTCATAAACCTGACCCATTCAGCAAACAGAAATGGTTACAAAATCACATACATTCAGATCTTCTTCCAAATAAATAAATAAATAAATAAATAAATAAATAAATAAATAAATAAATAAATAAAACACCAGTTTCTCCCTGCCTTAGGAAACAGGTTACACCTAGGTAAACTGCCATCAGCTTTCCTTCCCTCACTATCTATGCACCTCATTGAGAGAAAAAGGAGGTTCTTTTTTGGCTGCCTCTATATGCGAAGAAGAAGAAGAAGAAGAAGAAGAAGAAGAAGAAGAAGAAGAAGAAGAAGAAGAAGAAGAAGAAGAAGAAGAAGAAGAAGAAGAAGAAGAAGAAGAAGAAAACTGTCCAAGATGATGGAGAACTTTCCCTCATAGTTAGAGAGAGAACTGATTGCATAACAGAATTGGCAAGTCGAACAATCAAGGTTGATGGCTGAAAAATACTTTGAAGTGACCTTAGATATTTTTAAAAGTGTGCATTATACTCCATGAAGCCTATTGTAGGTATAACACAGGCACACAAGGATGATTTTTCCTGAACTTTAACTTAGTTAAAATCAAATGGCAATGACTCCAGAATTATGATGAACCAAAGAACAACTGAAAAATAGAATTCTGCTCATGCAGCTAAATGTACTTAGTACCATGCTTCTTCTCCTGGTTCCTAATAGGGATGGGCACGAAATGGAAACACAGTGTTTGTTTCATTCCATTTCATATGAATTATTGCAAAAATAATAGTATGAAACTAAACAATAACAAAATGTTTCGTTCCTTTGGGGGCTTGTACTCACCCCCTCCTCCTCCTCCTTCTGGGCTCAAGGCCTCCGCGCACCTGATGGTTGGCAGCAGAGGTGGTGGTGGGCAACGAGAGGCCTCCCCACTCTGGATTGGTGGCAGCAGCAGTGGCAGCTCTTCAGCAGCAGCATTGGAAGTGACAGACCTTCCGAGCCCAGGAGGTAAGGGATCCCTTTTAAAGGCAAGATGAAACAGTTTGTTGTAATGGGGGGAAAAACCACTGTTTCGTTTCATCTGTAACAAAAGCTGTTTCCTTGTTTGTTTGTTTTTGTTTCATTACGTAATGAAATGACAAAACAGCATTTTGTTTTTCATTTTGTGCCCATCCCTGGTTCCTAATGGTCCACCTGCCATGGCTTTTGGGTCTTCTCAGAAAAGTCCAAACCAAAGAAAAATTCTTAACTTTTTCCCAGTTTACTCATTACTTCTGGCAAATGTATATACCTCTTAATCATTAAGGATGACACAGAATCATAACATTGTAGAACTGTAGAGTTGGGGAATACTCTGAAGGTAATCAAATCCAAACTAACACCAAAGCAGGAAATCCACAGTTAAATCATCCAACTCAAGTTCCCATCTAATTTCTGTGTAAAACCCAAATGAATGAAAGTCTACCTCTCCTCAACATAATTATTTTCACAATAGAATAGTTTTCACCAAGAAATAATATTTAGATGGGAGCTCTTTTCTCATAATTTGAACCCATTACTTCAGGTCCTACTTTCTGGAACTACAAAAAAAAAACAGATTTACTCCATCTCAGTGACAGCTTTTCAAATATTTGAAGATGGCTATACATGCACAGCTCTCTTAAATGATCTTCACAGGTTTTAGCAGCCTGGTTGCCTACTCTAGACATCATCATCATCATCATCATCATCATCATCATCATCATCATCATTAGTTCAACTTATATACTGCCCAATAGAGCATAGTTGTGCAAGGAACACTTTACCACTCATCAAGCTAGATACTCATTTTACCAGCCTCGGTAGGGTGGAAGGCTGAGTCAACCAACTACCTGAACCTACTGAAATTGAACTCAAGTTGTGAACAAATGATTTCCAAGTCTTGTATATATCACTAAAAGTTGAATCTGAAGCCATATGAGCAGAATTAAGTGTCTATACCTGTGACAGATAATTCACACATGCAAATTATCACTTGCTGCTATACGGACTTAAAGGTAAGCACTCACAAGTGAAACAACCCTGACTGATCTGTTGTTACTGCATGTTCCTTTAGGCTCACAGACATTGGTGTTGCAAAACTGGCAGTTTTCTTTCTGAAAAAGCATTCCAATATGTTTTGGGTTTAACAAAAAATTAAGACCATGGGAACCAGAAGGATGTTTAAAGAGTTGCTGGAAGGGCTAGTCAGCAGTTTCGATAACTCTTCTGAGCCATCTGCCATAAGCTTAATTTCCAAAGGTATGCTTTTCCTCCTCTTAAATCCATCAGGAGGAATGTTTAACAGGTTTTTAATTGTTTTATTGTTCTAACCAATGAAACTGTATATCAATGTAATACATATGTTACATTCCTATATACTATCTTATACCAGAACATACTGCTTGTAACATAAATTGAGAAATTTGCATTTTCTAAAATGAGTAGGGCCATTCAGTCTAAAATCCTTGGGATTGGGAAAAGGAGATTACACAAGTACTGTAGAACATCAATATTTTTCGTGTCCCTGTCTCTCAGATGTAGCACTTTCCGGATGTGCTACTGTGCTTATTAAAAATGCAGTTGTACCTCTTTGTTGTTGTTGTTGTTTTGTTATTATTGTTGTTGTTGTTGTTGTTGTTGTTCAGTCGTTCAGTCGTGTCCGACTCTTCGTGACCACATGGACCAGAGCTCGCCAGGCCTTCCTATCTTCCACTGCCTCCCGGAGTTTTGTCAAATCCATATTAAAGACTAACTTTCATATTTCAATGTAATGTTTCATGGACACGTTCACCTCTTCAGACATATAGCATCGGAATGAGGTCTGTAATATAATATGAGATATACATTTCATACCAGATCTTCATTGGTGGATAGAGGAGGGGGAAGAAGAGGAAGAGAAGATTAGTTGTAGAAGTAGTGGGATGATTAGGCCAGGGGTTATAGATATGTTAATCATTATTAATGGATCTGTGGAGGAGGGAGAAATGATTAGTTGTACAAATGGTGGGCATAACAATTTGGCTGGGGGGTCATAAATATGTTAGGTATTGCTAATGGCTCTATAACCACGGTCTGTAGAAATGTTAAGTGTGGTTTTACGGTAAATTCCTCAAGAGTCAGAAACCAGAACCAGATAGAGTGGGGTGAGGGGGGTGGAAGAGATGGTTGAGAAAGTGGGAGTTTTTACCTTAGGGTCCAGGTGGGATATAAACTTCCATGAAAAAAGTGGCAATATAGTAATATTAAATTTGATAATGACTCGAGAAATCCAGACTTATGTTTAATCCATTCTTGTGTGTTTTGATCATGCATATGAATTTTATCTCAATGGTTTCTCTTTGTATTCTGGATTTGTAATGATTCTGATCCAAAATTGTGACCTTCAAATCCTTCAATGAGTGTCCTGGTAGACTGAAATTGTTTGAGACAGGTTTTTGTGTATCGTGATTTCTTATGTCAAACTTGTGTCCACTGATGCATTTTCTTAGATATTGTCCTGTTTGTCCAATGTAGAGTGCAGATGGGGATTGTTGGCAAAAGATGGCATAGATCTCATTGGTTGAGGAGCAGGTGAAGTTGCCCTTGATATTGTATGTGACATTGTTAGGTCCTGCGATTGTGTAGCCAGAGTAGATGTGTGGGCAGAGTTGGCATTGGGGTGTGTGGTAAGATTTAGTTCCATTTTTCATGTTGCTATTTTCTAATCTTGTGTGCATTAGTATTTGTTTGAGGTTGGGCAGTTCTCTGTAGGGAAGTATGGGTCTCCTGCCAACAGCTCTGGAGAGTGATGTGTTCTTGTCAAGGATGGGCTGGAGGTCATTTAAGATGCTTGTGAGTGGTCTCACTTGTGGACTGTAAGTGACAACCAGTGGTGTTCTGTCATTTGGCCCTTTGGATCTGTCTTGTAGCAGGTTACCTCTGTGTATGTGTCTTGCTTTGTTAATTTGCTCATTAACTATGCAAGGTGGGTAGTGTATTCTCAGGAAGGCATTTTGTGTCTCCTTGAGTTTGGAGTCTCTATCCTGTGGGTCAGAAGAGATGCCGTTGTATGTAAGTCACACATGCACTGGTAACAACCAGATTGGACTACTGTAATGCACTCTATGTGGAGCTGCCTTTGAAGATGGTCCAGCAATTGCAACTGGTACAGAATCAGGCCACACGGCTAGTGAGTGGTGTTGCTGCGTGGACTCATATCACGCCAATATTAAAAACAAATCTACAATGGCTGCCAGTTGCTGTCTGGGCCCAATTCAAAGTGCTCATGGTCACATATAAAGCAATATTGTGGAACCACAGTACACGCTGGGACTCCAGCTGGTTAGCACTGTGGTGGGGTGGGGGAACCTTTATTTCCCCAGCCCAGCCCCAATAAGCTAGAGCCCGGGGTGTGGGGAAGTGGGGAAAGGGTTTTAAAAGCCTGGGATTTTTAAACCTTTTTTTCCCTTCCCCAAGACCCAAGCTCCAGCTTGGTGGTGGATCTGATCTGCTACCGTTGCTTGCCCGGCTGCTCCAAGACTTCTTCAAGTAGCCTGGGCGAGTGGTGGAGGTGGACCCAATCCCCCTCTGTTGCTCACCTGGGCTGCTCCAAGAAATCTTGGAGCAGCTCAGGCGAGCGGTGGCAGAAGACCCAATCTCCCTCCATCACTCATTGGGGCTGCTCCAATAAACCTTGGAGCAGCCAGGGCAAGCGGTGGCGGCCTACCTAATCCCCCACCATCACTTCCCAGGGCTGCTTCAAGTAGCCTTGGTGCAGCCACGGCAACCGGCAGAGGCAGACCCAATCCCCCTCCATCGCTCACTGGGGCTGATCCCCTCGTGTTGCTTACCAAGGCTGCTCTAAAACTTTTAAAAACTTTTTCCAGCAGCCCAGGCAAGCGGGATGGCGGGTCAGTTCCACCACCACCACTTACATGGGCTGCTGCTCCCCCAGGCCCCACCTGACCTGCATCCGCATATTGCGGATTTTCAGTCATTGCGGGTCGGGTGGGTCCCTAACTCCTGTGATTAGACATGGGCACGACTCGGCGAAATCCTCGTTTCCATTTCCGTTCCTCGTTTCCGTTATGTAATGAAACGAAGAACGACAATTACTCCGCCAGAACTCAAACTCGAACCGACTAAAGAAAAATTGGATCTGATTTGTCGTAGTCATTCCTGGCGGCATCGCAGCGATCGCACGATGCCAAGCGGCACAGGAAAAAAGTTTTAAAAATAAAAAAACCCGATTCCCGGCCAAAAAAGCAGGCAAAAATATGCCTGCCTGAGGGCACCTACCAGAGGGGTGGTTTCTGGGGGGGGGTGTTCCCGGCCTCCCCCCTCCTCTTCTGGGCCGCATCCATTCCTCGTCATCTCACCAACTTGCCAAGCGGTGCGGCACAGAAAAAAAGTTTAAAAAACATAAAAAAACCGATTCCCGGCCAAAAAAGCAGGCAAAAATATGCCTGCCTGAGTGAGGGCACCTACCAGAGGGGTGGTTTCTGGGGGGGGTCCCCAGCCTCCCCCTCTCCTCTCCTGGGCTGTGCATCCTCGTCGTCTCACCAACTCGCCAAGCGGCGCGGCACAGGAAAAAAGTTTTAAAAATAAAATAAAAAACCCAATTCCCGGCCAAAAAAGCAGGCAAAAATATGCCTGCCTGAGTGAGGGCACCTACCAGAGGGGTGGTTTCGGGGGAGGTCCTCCCCCCTCCTCTCCTGGGCTGCGCATCCATTCCTCGTCATCTCGCCAACTCGCCATGCCATGCGGTGTGGGCGGGGGATCCAAAATGGGGCGACCGCAAGCAATATTTATTTATTTTGAAATTGTGGTGGTCCAAAAACACACCAAAGCACCACAGAAACATGCGAAAATAGCTATTTTAAAACTGCCTGAATTTTTACAGTAGCAGCAGTGGGTTTTTCTTGCAACAAAACATCTCCATTGATTTTATTTTATTTTATTTTTATTTTTGTTTTTTACACCTGTGCAATGATGGGCTGGCCATGGGAGTGGACCATGCAAATTTTTGGAGCCATTCCACCAATTGCATGGCCACTTGACCAGGTTTTGACCGAGACTTCTGGGATGTGCCTGTTGGGCATAAAAAGCCCATTAACCGTAGCCCAAACCTGAACCCGAACCCATACATCAGTACACTGTCCTTCTTAGTGGGTCAGAGAGGCACCCAGAGGTGCACCCCACGAACTCACCCTAACCTTACCCATAACAACCCAAAGCCTAGCCCTTGCGCTAACCCCCCTAACCCTAAGCCAAATCTGTACTCGCATTGCACTACACACGCAAGTACAGTTCCCTTCTTGGTGGACCACAGAGCGCCCCAGACTGAGGAGGAGCCTTCCCCCAATGTGCGCACTGTGACACTGCAGTTAGCAGTGGGCCTGTGATCAACAGAGAGAGGCACCCAAAAAAGAGGTGCCTCTGTACTCAACTTGGTATGCATATCCAATTGGCTATGCATGCCATTTTGCTATGCATGGAGGCACACCCCAGAGAGGTGCCTCCAGGAGCCCGCTTTCCCTTCATAGCGGGCCAGAGGAGGCACCCACCCCAGAGAGGTGCCTCCAGGAGCCCACTCCCCCCCAAACCAGTACTAACTATAGACGAAAAAACGACAAACGAAATGACAAATTTTTGGAAAATTTCGCAAAAAACGGAAACGAGCCAAAACGGGCTGGCTCCAACACACGACAACTCAAAAACGTCATTTTCCCTGGTCTACTCTACCCGTGATACGCAGGGAGTTACTGTGTAACAAATGCAAGCTATATCCCAAAAACTGCTTCTTCTTCTGCTGCTGCTGCTATTTTTGATGGTGATGATGCATGGTGTTGATGGTAACAATGATGATGATGATGAGAATGATAAGTTTGTTATGAAGTGATACTGAGAAAATAAAGTTGGGGAAAATTTTTCTGGAGTGACATCTGAGCCTCAGCGCTTTTTAGTAAAATGGGAACATGAAACTCACCTTAAATACCTTTTTGATGATGATGATGATGATGATGATGATACTAATAATAATAATAATAATAATAATAATAATAATAATAATAATAATAATAATAATAATAATAATAATAATAATAATAATAATAATAAGAAGAAGAAGAAGAAGAAGAAGAAGAAGAAGAAGAAGAAGAAGAAGAAGAAGAAGAAGAAGAAGAAGAAGAAGAAGAAGAAGACATTTCATAACCTTCTGTAAAGGAAAACAAAGTTAGCTGCCAACCTTGCAGACTCTGTGCCATGAAAATGCAATGGCTAAATTGTGATTTCTGAAGCAGGGATTTTTACTTGTTTGTCTGTCCTTGTTCTCAAAATAGAGCAATTCATTGACAAGGAAAGGTACAGAAACATTTGTGGTGCCCTAATGTCAGTGCTCCCAGTACTAATGGCAATTACCACTGTTTAGCCCTCAGCATTGTCGACAGGACTAATATTTAATCAGGCCAAGAAATATGTCTATGACACCTGCAAAGTAGCATTCAAATGCATTTCTGCAGCCTAGGATGAGTGATGCTAGTCCCTTTAGGCTTCAATGAACTGCTACTCTTTATGTACAGAAGAAGGAAAAGAACAGATGTGAAAGGAACTTCAGTGACTTGAAGGATTAGCTTACCAAAAACTGGGAACTGCTCTTCATTGTGTTCCCCTCCCTCTCCTGAAAATCCATTTCATGCAGAGCTCATAGAGGTGATGGGAATGCAAGCTGAGGAATTTGGGATGAGTTATCTTCAAGGGAATATAGTGGCTGTGTTCCATGTGAAGAAAGGTTATGCAAAAGTTGAGGCAGCCTGTATTCATTGACTCTGAAACAAATTGGCTCTTCCCCAAGTGTAGAAAAGCTTTTCTCTTTTAGACTACAATTCCAAACATCTTGCACCACTGCTATTTCAGGAGTTCTGAGACAAGTATCCCAAAAAGCATTTTTAAGAGTTCTTGACCACTGGAATTTATTAGCAGTAAGAAATATGACTATGAGTGTACAAAGAATGAAAATGGAAAACAAGGTCCATCTAGTTCAGCATCTTGTTTTGCACGTTGGAAGGGAAAATCCAAGATGTTTAAATGCCTGAGACCAAGAAACACTGGCAAGGGAGGGGCCATTGGCCTTGATGAGTCACATTGAGAGGAGGTGTGAATGTGTGTACCTGACAGGTCTTTGGAAGGACTGGGACAATAAAACCCCTCCCTTCATTTCTGATGCAGCCTAAGAACAGCTAAACTCTGAGCCTCAACTAAGAAACTGCCTGGCATTTTTTCCCAACTTGCCAATGACTTTATATCTAAGAAATAATTCCTAGAAAATCCATATTTTGCCATGTTTTAACCTATTGGTACAGCTCTGATGAATAGGGAATTGTGATCAAAATATTAGCAACGTGTTTGTTAATTTTCTAGTAGCCTTAATGTATCACCTGTTCCACTTTGTATTTTTTTTTGTGATGGCTACATGGCTCCTCAACTTGTTTTATATCACTAATGTGTACAAAGGAGCTGATCGAACGGGCAATTTACTTATTATTTATTTTATTTATTTTAATATTTCTATACCACCCTTCTTTCAATGGAACTCCGGGCGGTTCACAGCAATTATAGTACAACAGTAACAACAAAATCAAAATCAAAAATCAAAAAGATATTAAAAAGAAATAGATAAATAAAAATAAAAGGCAGCACAGATGGCAGTTAATATATATATTTTAAAAAATCTAATGATTGCCAAAGGCCTCTCTAAAAAGCAATGTTTTAAAAGCTTTTTTAAAGGCTAGCAGGGACAATGCCAGGTGCAGCTCACTAGCAGATGGTTCCAAAGTGAGGGGCCAGCCACCGAGAAGGCCCAGTTTCGGGTAACCAATTTCCTGGCCTCCCTGGGAGTGGCCACCCACAGTGAGAGCGCCTGCGACATTCTGGTGGGTCGGGCCTCAGTTGACCTGTGGGAAATACGCTCCGCCAGGTATTCAGGTTTTGTTTCTATTGGGTCTTGTTTCAATAGAGGTGATAAGGAAGCATGCTGTACCATGTGCCATGCTACCACAAGAGGTGTAGAACTATGAACCAAACAATCCAATGAACCATGCTGCTTCATGGTTCAGTTTGTAGTTCAATTTCAGGGGATCCCATTTTGCCAAAATGAAATCAAGCACTGATTTTTTTCCACTCAGCACTTCATTTTTGGCAAAACAGATGCCCTACCTTCTTCATACTGCCCCTACCATATCCATACCTCATCCTTCCACCTTCTCCTCTTTATCATCTGCTGCTGCCATCTTTAGAGACGGTAGCATGGCTTAAATGGAATAGGTTATGTGACGCTTGTATACCTTACCACTAGAGATAGGCACAAAATGAATTACAAAATGGAATAAATAAATAAATAATCATGAATCCCCCCTGGAAGTGAAACAGGTCTACTTTTTCTAAATCTGGAGGCAGAGGAGGATGAAGAGGAGACAGTGGTAGGACCATGTAGGCAGATGAGGGGGACAGTGGAGGAAGACCAGTAGGCAGCTAAAATATTGGAGGCATTCAGTTCCACTCCCCTGAGCACAGTCCGGGGGGGGGGGGAGAACCACAAAGAGGTTGTTTTTCCAAGATTTATGGGTGGCTCATGGGAAATAGTGAACCACCCAAATTTGTCATTTTTCCATAATGTGCCCATCTCTACCTACCATACAATGAATTTTGGTTGGTAAAGATGTAAGACAGAGACTTTTGTGTGGTAGCTTTCTGTCTGCAGAATTCTCTCCAAAAGGGATATGAAACTATTCTCATCCTTACTAAAATTTAGGCAAATGATGAATACATAATTTTATGTTATTCTATTTATTACCCTGGGAGTAATTTATTACAGCTGGGAGGTAGGCGGCAAGGCAGAACGGAGCAAGCAGCACTTCGTCTGAATTTCCCACTGCTTGCTTTGTTCTCCCTTGCCACCTTGCTTCACAGGTGGGACTTTTTGACAGGTCAAGGGTGTGGTGGGGAGGGGGAGCACACTCCCTCCCAACCCCATCTGTTAAAAAGCCCCAGCTGGGAGGTGGGGTGGGGCAAAATGCAGAAAGAAGCAGGCAGAGGGGCAAAATCCTGCTTCTTTCTGCCTTTTGTCTCTTCTCCTGCCCTTTTGACAGGTTGGGGTGTGGGGGGAGGGGATCCCCACACCCCCACCTGTTAAAAAGCCCCAGCTGAGAGGTGGGGGAAGTGAGAAAGACAGAAAGAAGCAGGCAGTGGGAGGGACTGCTTCTTTCCGCCTTTCACCCCTGATGTCAACACTTCCCCTCTCAGACCCCTCCTGTTTGGGGAAAGACTACAGGATTCCATGCTGCTGTGAGCTCAGCGCCCTCAGCAGCAGGGAATCCGCTGGTTTTCCAGCACCTCCCAACTGGGTTTTTTTTAGGGAGGGCTGGGGGGGGTGGGCCCCCTCCCCACAGCCCTACCTGTAAGAAAAACCCAGCTGGGAGGCAGGGATTACAAGGAAGGAGGCAGCAGTAATTTCAAGCTTTGTTTGAATTTACCGCTGCCTCCTTCCTCTTCCTGTGCTCTCCCTTCCTCCAAGGTAGTTTTTTTGGACAGGGAGCGCTGTGGACATTGGGGGCTGACTCCACTGCTCACGGCACTCCCTGTCTAAAACACACACACACGGGAGGAGTGAGTGACAGGGGAGAAAGAAGCAGTGAGGCAAATCATTTACTGCTGCCTAGCTGCTCAGTTCTCCCTAGGCACCTGCCTCCCAGATGAAATTTTTTAACAGCTTCAGCTGTCGAAACCAGCTGGGAGGTGGTGGCAGGGAAACAGCCAGCAGATCTCACTGCTGAAGTGAAATCTGGTAGCGGCTCCCTGGTTCAGTTCCTCCCAAACTAAAAACATAATTTCATTTCACTTAGGGACGACACTGTCTGCCATTTTGTTTCATTTTGAAATGGTTTCAAAGGTTACAAAACAATGAAACACTGTCATTTTTCATAAGATGTCCATCCCTAATCCTGATAATTAATTACACCACAAGGTGTTTGTTGTTGTTTTTCCTGTGAGAGATCAGTAGTGCTTTGTGAACATTTGAAATTTAATAATTGCCTCCTGTTTTGCCAACAACAGCAACAACTTTTTTCATATTCATTTGAACACACTGCAAGAGCTTTAGTGCTTAATAATAGGTCTTAATGCTTAATAGTGTGATTTAGTGTTTGATAATTTAATAATGGGAAGCAAGAGAACAGCTTTGTGGATACCCTAAAGCAAACAAGTGGGTTTTAGATTAACTCAACCATGACCTATCACTGGAGGCAAAGATGTTGACATGGAGATCATCCTACTTTGCCCAGCCAGACCTGAAATAAAGAATTGACACAAAATTATTTGAGTTTAAATTGGGCTACAATTTTATTAAATCTCATTTAACTCTGAGAATGCAAGCTTTTTTAAAAAGGGGGCCTGCCATAGTCAACATTGGCCTGGGTCGACTTTGACCTTCTTCTCATATAATCACTTCAGTGAGTTCCTACTTTAGAAGTGTGCTGCTGTACTTATTCAGCACATTTCCAAACTTGGGGAGATTAACTCCCCTGAGGCAGCTTTAAAGAAACTGAACTACAACCTGTTGTTTTGTTAACACTATATTAACTTGAACCTGTGATCTTGACATTCTATTACAAGTCTGTCCCCTACTCTTAAGGGCACTTGTATCATGAACTCACCTAAAATCAAAATCTTGCACATTGTGACTGATGTTAATCCTACCTAACCCGTTAATGAGAATGAGATGGGTGAAAACACACCGTTACCCCATGGCCAATCAGGGTAACAGCCAAAAATTCCCATCTGGCCCTGAAGTGGCCAGATACTCTCATTCTTATTACCCTAGGGAATGGGAGGTATGCTCAAAAGCTAGAAAAGAGACCAGGGTGAGCACGGACAGCCTTTTTAAAGGCTACCAAGCCTTTGCCGGGCAGACAAAGAAGCCCCACTATGGACTGTTGGCCCCATGGAGAAGCCACTGGGCACACTGTGTTTTTTTTTTTCCTCTTCTTCTTCTTCTTGACCCATACGTTGTATGTTTGTTCCTGCCGCTGCCACAGTATTTGCCTTTTTGCCTTTGGTGATTTTATGTGAACCGCCCTGAGTTCCCGCTCAGGAAGTAGGAGCGGTATATAAGTGCGATAAATAAATAAATAAATAATAAATAAAAAGGCAGGATTCTCTGGAAAAGGCAGCAATACACGGAATGTTTAAAGCCAGCAGGAAAAAGAGAAAAACCATATACAAGATGGATTGACTCCCTGAAGCAGAGGTGGGGAATCTTTGACCCTCTAGATATTTTGTACTACAAGTCCCACAGCCCTTTATCATTGGCATTATAGGCTTGGATTTCTGGGAGTTGTAGTCTAAAACTGCCTTAGTGGAGGTCACAGGATTGTGTTTACTAGAGCTAAACTTGGCAACTCATTCATGGGGTTGCCATAACTCAAAGGCAACTTGATGGCACATAGCAGCAGCAGCATCTTTAAGGCAGGGGGCTTCCATCTTGTCCTCTATAAGGTATCATACAGTTTGTTTCCTATTGGGCAAAATCCTCTGGGCATGGTTCCTCTGGTATTAACTGGACACCAGAAATAATGAATTTAAATCAACTTAAAATTTCCCATCTCTCCATTTCAGCTTATAGCACTCTGTACAGCAAGCTTTTGTAAGTTTCAGAATAGATGTGGGGATCATTTAATATTTAATAATCACTTAATAAAATTGGCACTGGATGGCAACCATTGGCTGTGACTACTGACAGTGATCTCACAGTGAATCTTTACAATTACAAGTTTTTCTTCCATTCTGAAGCTACCAAAGGCTTCCCCAGAGGATAAGGGTAAGAGAGTTATTGGGAGCAGAAAGAGGGTGTGGGTAGAGGATAGGAATATTTAAATTTATTTAAATGTATTAGTCTAAGCAACCTAATCTGGGTTAAGCCATCAGAACCATGCTGGCTTAACCTATTTAACCCCTACATGTACAAAACCCTAATGTGCAAAACTATATGTAGAATTTAGCCCTATATGTATGTACAAAACAAACAAAGAAAAATCTTTCCTCATTTTATCAGCAATAAGTTACGCAAAGGAAATGGGCTGATACTAATGCCTGGCTCCGCGGCGTGGCTGCGCCTGGCGGAGCTCCTTTGCCCCCCCCGCCCGGAAGTCTCGCGAGACTTACCGGATCTCGCCGAAGGTCGGGAAGCCGGCCCTCATAGGGGCTGGCTGCGTGGATCCCGGCCTCTTTCAATGACGGCTTTCGGCGAGGGAGGACGTGCGGAGCTCCGAGGCTCGCGGCTGCCATTTTGAACACGTGGCGGCGCGGCCGGAGCTCTGCAACAGCCGGAGGCCAGGAAGAGGAGCCCGGAGTGCGCCCGCGGCTGCGGGCCTGGTGTCGGCGACCGGACCGAGTGGGAGGACCAGCATCGGGGAGGGCGCGGCGGCGCATTCCCACAGGTTTGGGGCCCGACGGGCCGCGGCGTGGGCGGCGGAGGGATTCCTCCCACGGCCTACCGCGGCTCGCCGGCCCAAAGGGGGGTTGAGGCCCAGTTGCCGGGCCCTAGGGGACGGTGACCCGGGGGCCGGCAACCCAGGGGACGCAGAGGCGCGGCGGGGTGGCGGCGCCTACTGGGGGAGTGGGGACGGCGGCAGTAGCGGCCCCAATTGGTTGGCCGGCCTTCCCGGCGGGGCGCCTGGCGGGAGGGCGAGCGGGCCCGACCCGGGGGACGCCAGCGGGGGGAGGCGGGGGAGGAGCGGGTCGACGTCGGCCGCTGGAGAGCCCCGGGGGTGGACCCTGGGCACCCGACATTCCCCTTCCGGCAGGCCCGTAGTAGGCCTGGCTTAACCCTGACCGGTCGAGGCCCCAATTCTCGGCCCGACCGGGACTTTAGGCAGAAGGCATCCGACCAGGGGGGCAAGGGGAACGGCGAACCTGGTCTAGGGCCAACGACAAGTGGCGGCCAGAGCCCCCACCTGGGAGGGAGGGGCGGCCACCCTTGGGCCCATCCCTACTAGGGGCCGAAGCCAGCTGTGAAGGTGCTATTGCACCCGGCGTGGGGCCTGCTGTGGGCAGGGCCCTGTACCGCCGGGTGGAGAGATAATTAGGAGACCCAGCCTCTGGCCTGCCACTGCCGGGGGGGAGGGCGATCCCTCCTGGCTGGGAGGGCTGGTGGCTGAGAGGCCTGTGTGCTTGGTCACAGGCGGGGGAGGATTTGGACAAGACTATGGCACCCAGACGCACCACAGGGGGGTCGAAGGGGAAGCACCCGGCCAAAAGGCCTGCCCCACAGATCTCTGATTCCGATTTTTCCTCATCAGAGGAGGACTGGGCGGCGTGGGCTGCCCTGGAGGCCCGTATGGAATCCATAGAGGGCGGCCCCAGTGGGGTCCAATATCGGGGCGAGGGGTCCACGGCCGGACGGGCCATGTCCCGCCCCTCCAAGGCCCGCAGGAGGGCCAGGAGGAGAGGGATGGTGCGACGTCTAACTTCCAGTTTTGATGCCTTGGTGCAGAGACAACCACACACGGACCGCATGGCAGAAGCGCGGGCGAGTGAAGCACCGGCGGTGACAGAGGAGGCCCGGGCACCCGAGGCGAGCCAACCGGCAGCGGAGGATGTGACCCCAGGAGGGGGCCACGGAGGCGCAGCGGCGGCTGCGACGGGGGCAGCGGAAGGCATGCTGACGGGTGAACCACCCCGCCCGGCCAGGATGGAAGCCGCAGCGCAGCCCACTATTAACAGTGAGTTGGCAAATGCACCAGACACTATATTTCAGGAGACATGGCCCTGGGGCCCCGTGGCGGGTGCGTCCCAGGAGAACAGGGCGGAGCCCGCTGGGCAGGCGGGCAGGCCGCCGGGATTGGCGGGAACAAGCTGGGCAGGAGGACTGGGTCCCGGTTCGACATCCCCCTGGATGCCTTGCGGAGGGCAGGGAGCCAGTGCCCAACAGGTGAGTGCCAGGCCTGGCCCAGTGACAGGGGGTTATGGCCAGCCTCCCCAGCTGGTGGCATGCCCGGCGTGGCAGTGGCCGCAGGGCCAGCAAGCGATGGTAGGTATGGGGGCGACGGGCCCATGGCAGACGCCACAGCAACACCTAAGTTGCCCGGGCGCGAGTGGCGGCCAGGGGTACCCCAGTGCGTGGGCAATGGGCCCCGTGTACGCGGGAGTCCCTTACACTGCTCTGCCATATGCAGATTACGCCTCCCCGCTGGGTGACCACCTGGCGCAGGCCACGAAGGAACGGATATGGCGGGGGGACTACATAGACCTTTTTAGTCTGCTCAATAGGGAACTGGACTCCAAAGAGCTGGAGAAGGAGGACACCAAAGATAAGGAGCGGCAGCTGCGACGCAAGCCAGAACGCTCCTGGGCTAACTGGCTGCCAGCGTACAACATTTACATGTCCATGGTACTGCATGCGCACCCGTGGAGGGCGCAATCCCTCATTAAATACCAGGACATGATCTATAGGGCCTTTGTGGATTTTCCTGGGCACGCGTGGCTGACGTATGATGAGCGCTTTCGTATGAAAGCGGCTACCCAGCCACACCTTAGATGGGACGAGCCCTACCCGCCGCTTTGGCTGCAATATATGACACCAGTGCGCCTGGCTCTGGGGGACAGATTTGATAGTGGGCACATCATTAGACGCCCCGCGCCGGCTGCAGGGACCCGCCCGGGGGCGGGCCAGCAGGTTCAACCCCAGCTGTTCTGTTGGGACTACAACGGCCAGGGCTCCTGCAGCCGGACCCAATGCCGCTTCAGGCATGAATGATCAGTCTGTGGCGCGCAGCACGCCGCCGTCAACTGCACACAAGCCAGGGGGTCCTTCGGGAGAGCAGGGAACGGGGGACAACAGAAGTGGCCACCACCGGGGGGAGGACCCAATCAGGCAAAAGGGCCCCAGCCCAATCAATTGTGAGGTCCTGGAGAAGTGGTTGAGCGTATATCCCGATAGGGAGAGTGCACAGTTTTTGGTCAATGGTTTTAGGGTTGGGTTTCGAATTCAATTCGAAGGGGTTAGGAGGGCCTGTTGGGCCCCCAATTTGCAATCGTTGTGGGGCATGGAGCAGGTCGCGAGGGACAAAGTACAGAAGGAGGTGGAAAAGGGAAGGGTCCTGGGACCATTTGACACCGCCCCGCTGCCGAATTTCAGGGTGTCCCCTTTGGGGCTGGTGCCGAAGAAGGCGCCGGGCGAATACCGCCTCATACACCATCTGTCCTACCCGGCAGGGGGGTCGGTAAATGACGGGATCCCGCACGAGCTCTGCTCGGTTAAATATACGCCCTTCGATGCAGCGGTGGCCATGGTCCGGGCATGCGGGGCGGGGGCCGAGATGGCGAAATGCGACATCCAGTTCGCATTTCGGCTCCTGCCTGTCCACCCTGCAGATTTTGATCTGCGGGGCTTCCAGTTCCAGGGAAAATTCTACCTGGACAGGGCATTACCCTTCGGCTGCTCCATCTCCTGCGCGGTTTTCGAGAAGTTTAGTTCTTTTGTTGAGTGGTTGTTGAGACACATAACGGGCATGCGCACGGCTGCCCACTATTTAGACGATTTCATATTTTGTGGGCAGCGGAACACGGGGGCCTGTGGCTTCCTACTTCGGGCCTTCCAGGAGATGGCGGGCGACCTGGGCCTTCCCCTGGCCGCAGACAAGACCGAGGGCCCCACAACCTGTCTTACTTTTCTGGGGGTGGAATTGGACACGTGGAACCAGTCGTGCCGGCTGCCAGGGGACAAGTTGGCAGACCTTCGGGCCAGGTTGGTGGCCCTCCTACAGCGTAAAAGCATCACCCTCAGGGAACTGCAGGAACTGGTGGGCCACCTTAACTTTGCCTGCCGAGTGGTGGCGCCGGGGAGACCATTCATCCGGCGCTTCTGCGACGCAATGCGGGGCCTCAGAAAACCGGCCCATCGGGCAAAAATCTCCGGGGGTATGCGGGAAGATCTGCAGATGTGGCTACAGTTCCTGCAGGGCTTCAACGGGGTGTCATTCTGGAGGGAGGAGTGCAGGCTGGGCGCGGACTTTCAAGTGTGGACGGATGCCTCCGGGGCCCACGGCTACGGCATCTACTGGAAGGGTAAGTGGTGCTGCGGCACCTGGCCACCCGAGTGGGCGGAGGCTGGGATAACACGGGATTTAACATTCCTGGAGCTGTTCCCTATAGTGGGGGCCTTGTGGCTCTGGGCCCAGGACTGGGCCAACTCCATAGTCCGCTTCTGGTGCGAAAATATGGCTGTCGTCTACACCATTAATGAGTTAACTTCCAAGTCGGAGAGGGTTATGCGGTTGGTCCGAGCCCTGACGCTGCGCACGCTGCAATATAATATCGTGGTGCGCGCACGCCATGTGCCGGGGCTGGACAATTCCATTGCCGATGCTCTCTCCCGCCAGCAATTCGATCGATTCAGGGCCTTGGCACCGGCGGCGGCCGAGCTTCCCGACCAGCTGCCCGAGGAGGTATGGAGGGTTGGCGGGAGGAGGCGGATGGGGCCCTGGAGCTGGCGCTCGCGCCGAGAACCAGGCGCGGATACGAGGGGGCCCTTAGCGACTTTGCCGCCTTCCGGGAATTGATGGATCTACAGCTCACATGGCCCGCCCCAGTTGATCACGTCCGGCAATACCTGGTATACCTCCACAGGAAGGGCATCGCACCGGGAACCATGCAGGGACGGGTAGCAGCCCTGGCATTCCATGCCAAGGCAATAGGTTGTGAGGACACGACCCGGGACTTCCGGGTGAGGAAAATGATAGAGGGGTGGGGGAAGGCCAGGGGTAGGGTGGAAGATTCCCGATTTCCCCTGACGCCGGAAATCTTAGCTCGGATGGGCAAGACATGGGCCCAGATATGCAGCGATGATTACGAAGCCACATTGATGAGGGCGGCGTCCCTGGTGGCTTTTTTCGGGGCATTTCGGGTCAGCGAGTTGGTTGCAGCTAGCAAGCGCGACGCGTCCCGGATGGCGCTGCAGCGGGCCGACTTCCATTACCAACAAGGTAAGGCCATTTTCATGGTGCGCCGGTCCAAAACCGATCAGCAGGCGAGAGGCCAGAGGATGGCTCTGGGCCCGTGTTCCATGGAAGCGGTATGCCCAGTAAGGGCCATGCGAGCCTACCTGGTTCTCCGCGGTGAAGGGGATTGCTACCTCTTTAGACACGCGGAGGGAGACCCCCTAACACGGTTCCAGTTCTGGAAGCTGACACAGAGGGCCCTGGGAAAGCTGGGCATGGGGGGGATGCGGTTTGGAACCCATTCCTTCAGGATTGGGGCTGCATCTACGGCGGCGGCCCTGGGCTATGGGCCGCAGGAAATCAAGTCGCTGGGGCGATGGGCATCGGCACGTTATAGGACTTACGTGCGCCCTATCCCACAATACTAACTATTGGGTTTTGTTCCCTTCCAGGACCGGGGCTGGGCCGCCCAAGGTGCCGCGTCCTCATCCTGGGCCATAGTTACATTTACTGGGCAGGGAAGTATGCAGCCAGGACGGCTTGGGGGGTGAATCTGGGAATGGGAGGACGGGCGGTCATAGAGTGGAGAGGCACCAGGGGAATGAGGTGGTGCCAGTTCGAATGGGCCGCCAGGAGGGAGGCACTGGGCCGTCCACCGGACGTTATGTTGGTGCATTTAGGGGGTAATGATGTGGGAGCGCAAACGGGGAAATCGTTAGCACAAGATATTGTTCGAGACCTCACAGCCTGGAAGGAGGCTTTCCCTCAGTCCAGGCTGGTGTGGTCTAACATCGTGCCACGGCGACAGTGGAGGGCGCGATGTGACCCGCAGGTTATGAATACGGTCAGGAGGGGGGTCAACAGGGATGTCTGTCGGGCAATGGTGCGGAGCTTGGGTATGGTTGTGGGCCACCCTAGGATCTTGGCAGCCGTCCCGGAGCTGTATCGAGGGGACGGGGTGCACCTGTCGGACCGAGGTATGGAAATATTCCTGAATGATATTAAGCGGGGCCTGCTGGATGTGGTGTCTGGCTGGTGGGAGGGGTAGGGACCATAGCAAGGCTAGGTCCCTACCGTGGCGGTAGTGCGGGGTACGGAGGGGCAGTAGGGAGTCAGGCCTCAAATTCCTTGTGGGAACGTCCGCTCTCACGGCGTTGCGGGTCAGAGATCACAACGCCGGGGGGGATGGATGTACCTGGAGGGCCCACCGGACTGGCAGGCACAAATAACGCGCCTGGGCAGCCCGGCTGGGGAAATGGGACCTTGCTGGCTGGGGCAGACCTGTCTACGGATTGGACTGCCTCGGGGCGATTGACTCCCCCAGAGACACTGCCAGAGATTGGGTTCCGGGTGACCCAAGGAACAAATGGCTACCCGCACTACAGCAGGCCCCTTGTTTGGAGTTGTGTTTATTGAGTTGGTTAATAAAGTGGCCCGAGTTTATACCCAAGAACTTGTCTCGCATGGTCATTCTGGCGTGGGGGGGCAAATGAGTAGTGTCATATACAATATCTTATCTTTCAAAAGGTCAGGGCAATATATTTTAAAAAACTCATTTTAAAAGTACACATATTACACATTAATGCATGTCACATTGGTTTTAAAGAAAATTATTAATTGCAAACAAAGCAAACTCTAGAACCAGGCAAAAATTGATAACATGCCTGAAACCAGTAAATGGTCTTGTCTGAATACATTAAGGCCACTGTGTTATATCAATTTGATCAAATTTAACCTCTAGTTAAGTAGTCTTTGCCTGCATAAATCATGCCCACCCCTGCTGTGTTAAAGAAGAAAATCTACTGTATCCAGGAAACTAGAGCCAGCTAATCAACTTTAACCTTATATTACTTTCATGTCTTAATTTTTTTCTTCAGCAAAGTATTATAAGCAAAGTAACAGATCACAGAGTACACATGATGCCTTTTGTTTTATATGCTTCTGGGATTAGCCCCTGCAAAAAAAAAGTACTCTGTTTATAACTGCATGAACTATGTGATGTAACGAGAGATAGGGACTAATTAAAAAAAAAGAATTGTGATACAGTGGTCCCCCGCCCTTTCACGGTTCCGATACCGCGGTCCTGCTATATCGCGGGACCACGGGACCAGGAAAGGACTTGAGGGAGGGGGGATCGCACACCGCCCCCCGCGCCTCCTAAACTGATGGGAGTACCCAGCTTGCTGGGGGGGGGCAATGTGTAGCCTGCATACTGTAATGAAACTATAAACCGCCCAGAGACTACTTAAAGTGGTATGGGGCGGTATATAAGCAGAACACTTTGCTTTATTCTATCCCGTATTGCCTTTCTTGAAGGAGAGATCACTGGTACATCTAACTCGACTGTGACTGGCCATTCCTCGACTGGACGTGATCTTAACTCGACACCTGGGCACGAGCAGGCTGCCGCAACACAGCCTGTTGTGTCGTCTCATTGCACTATGCCTTCTTACACTGTTGGCACGGAGCAGGGCCAGGCTATTGATCTTTCTGTTGGAGCTGCATACGTTGGAGGCCAGGTGACTGCTTCTGAGCCTAGTGCTCACTCAGGTGAGTCTGGCTCACAACACAGAGTTACATCTACACCTTTTGTGTGGCCGTGGGGATCTCAGGCACATCACTCACCCCGACAGTTGGGTGGGATGGTGTCCTTGGGGTTGCAGGCCTCTAACCTTGGATCCACACTGGGAGGCTTGTCTGGGTCAACTAGGTCTGCCACTACTGAGGCTTTTGCGCAGACTGATACTGAGCAGTTCAGGGCAGCAGTTGAACTACTGACAGCGGTGGTGACTGCTGAGCAGGTTAATTTGTCCTCCTCCAAATGAGATACCACCCCTGCATCTAGTAAGTCAGCTCAGGATGTTTTACAACTGCCTGAGGGTGATGAGTCCCTCCCCTTGGGCAATGATCTATCTGATGCTGTTATTGACAAGATTGTAGCTGGCAAGTACGTTGACTTATTTGACCTGCTTAACAGAGAAATTGAAAGTACTGTATTTGACAAACTTGACAAGGAGGAGAAAGACAAAATTAAGTAAAAGAAGCTGCAAAAATGTTCGGATAATTGGCTTTCTGCATTTGCAATTTATGCAGGCATCTTTTCCAAGGCCAAGCCTGACATGGCACCTGTATTATTTCACAACTTTGATATGATTCATTGGGCTAGGATGGACTTCCCAGACACGGCGTGGCTTTCTTAGGATGAAGGTTTTTGTCGTAGAGTAGCCCGTGACCCTAGTCTTAGGTGGGATGTGCCCCACAGCACTCTTTGGCTGCGATTCATCAGCTCCTCTCGGCCCGCGACTGGTGAGAGGTTTGATAGTGGCCACCTCATACAGTGAGCAAGTCAAGCACCTGCAACCCGACTTGGGGCGGGCCAGCCGATTCAACCCCGTCTGGTCTGCTTTGAATTTAACAATAAGGGGGCATGTGGGCACAGACAATGTAAATTTTGACATGTTTGCTCTAACTGTGGTGGATCCCATGCAGCCTCAGACTGCTCCATGGGTAAATCTGGCAACAGTGGGAACAAGAACCAGGGGGAAAGCGAACCCCCTCAATCAATCCTCAGTTCCCAAAGGACCCTAGTCCTATAAAGGTGCCGGTATTAAGGGAGTGGCTTAGTAGCTACCCTTTATGTGAGGAGTCACGTTACCTCCTTGATGGATTCCAGTATGGCTTTTGGATTCCTGCAGTTGGGGAACGATTGCCATACATCATGCACAATCTTAAATCTGTATGGGGCATGGAAGATATTGTTAGGAAAAAGATTCCTACTGAGCTTGAAGCCAGATGGGTTCTTGGCCCCTTTGATGCACCACCTTCACAGCATTTTAGAGTTTCTCCCCTAGGGGTTGTCCCAAAGAAAACCCCTGGTGAATACCGCTTGATACATCATCTTTCTTATCCTTCAGGGACTTCGGTTAATGATACTATCCCCCAGGAATTGTGCAGTGTGCATTATACATCTTTTGATGTCGCGATCAAGATGGTGTGTAGCTGTGGGCCTGGGGCAGAAGTTGGGAAGTGTGATATAAAATCAGCATTCTGGCTTCTGCCTGTTAACCTGGCTGATTTCGAGTTGCTTGGTATTGCCTTTGAGGGTAAATGTTATATGGATAGGGCTATGCCCTTTGGTTGCTCGGTTTCATGTTCTTCATTCAAAACCTTTAGTTCTTTTGTTGAGTGGCTTGTCTGCACCAGGATGGGCAATTCTCATGTTGTGCATTATTTATATGATTTTTTATTTGCAGGTAGGGCTGGGGCACAGCAGTGTGCTGCCCTTATGGCAGCTTTCAGGACATAGCACACGAACTTGGCATGCCCCTGTGTGTGTGTGTGTTGTGTCGTTAAAACTGAGGGACCTGCTACTAGAGATGGGCACGAATTGAAAAAATGGCATTTCGTTTTTTCATTTTTCATTGCAGGTCCATTTTGGTTCGTTTTTGTTTTTCATGAATTTTTTGAAAAAAAAATCATTTTGGTTTTTCATTTATCGTTTTTCATTTTTACCTGCTTTTTGCATGACTTAAAGCATTTCCGCACGTGGACGTCCCCCAACACCCCAGACCAGAAGGAAAACACTAAAAAAATGATGCTGGCAGAGACACAGTATAGACTAGGTATTCAGGGAGGATGCCAACACAGTGGTGGGCATTGCCCAGGGCGTAAAGCACCCGCAGAGTGACTGCACTGTGGGACAGGGGAGGGTACTCACCAAGAGGTACACACGCACACATGGAGGCTGCAAGATAAATCTCTTCTTTCTCTCCCCTAAGAGCCTGGCTGCAGCCAGCAGGGACACAGAGATGCACACCTGCCTGGCTGGCCTAAAGTAATGAGTCAGAGACAGCAATCCCACCCTAAATCCCAGCACAGACTGCAAGGAGGACGGGGGCTGCCAAAGCTTTTTATGCCCTCTGTGGCTGCCACACCTACCCAGTCTGCACCCTGGGCATGCTATTGGTTGAAATTGTCCAAGAATTTACATGATCCCATCACATGGCTTGCATCCATCTTGTGGCTGGAGTCCATTTTGTGTCATCCTTAAAGGGAAAAGAAAAAATACATTGCGATGGGAGAAAGACAAAAACAAACGTTTTAAGGACCGCAACCCCCTGGTAGGTAATAATTTCAAATAATTATCACTGCGTTTTTATGGATGTCCAGGGCGTTTTAATACCCAAGATATCAATATTAGGCATCTGGGAGCCATTTTGGGTCAATGTCCCCTAACTCCCCTTAAAGGAAAAAAATACAGCAATCTGAGAAAAGACATAAATGCACGTTTTAAGGACCCCAACCCCCCTGGTAGGTATTATCAGGCAGAATAAATAATTATTGCTGGGTTTTAATGGATATTCAGGATTTTTTTTATCATTTATAAACAGCTCATTTCATTGTGCATCGCCATTAACGAAAATGAAACCTAACAAACCTAATTTTCGTGGTTCTGTTCAGTTTGTTCCAATTTCATCACAATTTTTGCTATTCATTTCGTTACGTAACAAAACGAATAACGAATAATGGAACAAAAATATTTCATTTCATGCCCATCTCTACCTGCTACTGTTTTGACTTTCCTGGGGATCAAATTGGATACCATTCAGCAATCCAGTAGATTGCCAGAGCAGAAGCTTGTTGAGCTGAGGACCCATTTAGGGTGCATGCCTTCATGTCGTAAAGTCACCCTGCTTGAACTTGCAGGTTGTGGGACACCTCAACTTTGCCTGTCGCGTAGTTGTGCCTGGCAGGGCATTCTTGAATAGACTGTATGATGCCATGGTGGGGTTGAGGCATCCTTATCAAAAGTGCAGGTTATCTGCTGCTATAAAGGCTGACTTGAAGATGTGGCTGTGGTTCCTGGCCGAGTTTTATTTATTTATTTATTTATTTATTTATTTATTTATTTATTTATTTATTTATTTATTTATTTATTTGACTTTTATACCACCCATCTAGACCAAGGGCTACTCTGGGCAGTTTACAACATGTAACAACAAACAAAGGAATACATTTTAAAAACCAAAATACAAGGTACAAAATAAAATAAAATATACATAAATCAACAACAAAAACTAAAATGAAACTAAAATGAAGCTAAAAATGGCAAGAGATTTGATAAAATGGTTTAAAAATAGTGCCTTACTAAATGTTTAAAGAATCAGGGAATGCCATTCTATAGAACCAGGTCTTCAATAGTTTTTTAAAAATTTGAAGCGAGGATGCCAGCCGAATTTCAGGGGGTAGATGGTTCCATAATTGGGGAGCAACCACCGAGAAGGCCCTACTCCTTGTGACAGCTTTCCGGGCCTCCCTCGAGGTTGGGACTCCCAGGTGTCCTGCCTGGCTGGCAGTTCTTCTTGGGAGGAGCCGCTCTGTCAGATACTGAGGTCCCAAACCGTTTAGGGCTTTGTATGTTAACACCAAAATCTTGAAGTCAATGCGGTAGCCTACCGGCAGCCAGTGCAGGACTGCCAGCACGGGGGTAATATGTTGGTGCCTTCTTTGACCCATTAGAAGTCTGGCAGCTGTATTCTACACTAGCTGCAATCTCCGCATTAACCTCAAGGGCAGCCCCACGCAGAGAGCACTACAGTAGTCTATTCTTGAGATTACAAGTGCATGAACCAGCGTAGTTAACACCCTGATGTCAAGGAGGGCCCGCAGCTGGACAATCCTCCACAGTTGGCAATGAGCGGAATGGACCACTGATGCCACCTGGGTTTCCATGGTGAGTGCCGGGTCCAGTAGGACACCCAAACTGCAGAGCCCATCCTTCGCGGAGAGAGTCACCCCCCCAAAAGTGAGGGAGTTCCCCAATCCGCAGGCACCAGTGGGGGCACACGCAGGATCTCCGTCTTGCCTGGGTTCAACGGTAGCCCCCATCCAATCTGAGACGGCTGTCAGGCAGCACTCAAAGGACGGAACTGCATCCACTGCAGAAGATGGAAAGGAGATATAGAGCTGGGTGTCATCCGCATATTGGTGACACGAAGCTCCATACCCCCTTATGACCCCTCCCAGTGGCCTCAAATAAATGTTGAAGAGCATGGGAGAGATGACTGACCCCTGTGGCACCCCACAATTGAGGGACCAAGGAGCGGAGGTCATCTCACCCAGCTGCACTTGCTGGGGGCAGTTCTCCAAGAAGGAGCGGAACCACTGCAAAGCAGTGCCTCCAATCCCCAACTCGGAGAGCCTCCCCAGGAGGATACCGTGGTTGACGGTATCAAAGGCCGCTGAAATGTCGAGGAGGACCAACAGGGACGTTTTGCCCCTGTCAGACTCCCTCAAAAGGTCATCATGCAGGGCGACCAATGCCGTTTCCGTACTATGGTGCGGCCTGAAGCCCAACTGAAAAGGATCGAGGGCATTTGTGTCATTAATGGGGTCTGCTTTTGGTGATCTGATGTGATAGCTGCCTCTGATCTATAGCTTCAGACTGACGCCTCTGGTGCCCTCAGTTTTGGGCTGAATTTCAGAGGTTGTTGGGTGCATGGGACTTGGCCGGCTGAATGGCACCACAATGGAGTTACCAGAGATCTTACCTTCTTGGAATTATTTCCTATTGTGGGAGCGCTATGGCTTTGGGCTGATCAATGGGCTAATAAGACTGTAAAATTTTGTTTCGATAATATAGCTGTGGTCCATATTATTAATTCACTGTCTTCTAAGTCACCATGAGTAATGCGCCTGGTCAGGGACTTTACCCTCCGATGCCTTCAGTTTAACATCATATTCCATGCTAAACATGTCCCAGGTGTTAAGAATGAGATTGCTGATGCACTGTCCCACCAACAGATGTCGCAGTTCAGATCGTTGGCACCTCTGGCATCCCAGGATCCTGATATTCTGCCACTGGAGGTATGGAGGCTTGGAAGATAGAGGCTAACAGAGCCATGGGATTGGTGTTAGCTCCAAGCACCCACCGATCCTACTCAGCCGCTTGTGCTGAGTACGCATGCTTCTGTGCCAGATAAGTGGTCTTGACCATGTGGCCAGCTTCCTCTGACCAACTAGTTCATTTTGCCGTGGACTTGCATTTTAGGGCTTGGCCCCTCGTACGATTTAGGGCAAGATGTCGGCACTTTATTATTATACAAAGGCACAGAGTTATGACATTTTCAATTGCCAATTTAGGATAGCCAAAATGATCTAGGGTTGGTCTCGGGAAATGGGAAAAGTCAAAGACACAAGGACGCCCATTTCACCCCAGATGTTGAGTAAGTTGGCTGCTACTTGGCCTCAAATTTGTTCTGACCATTATGAGGCAGTGTTGTTTTAGGCTGTTTCCATTACTGCCTTCTTTGCTGCTCTTAGAGTGAGTGAACTGGTTGCACATTCCCACTCTGACCAGTCTCAAGATGCCCTACAGTGGGCGGACTTGGAACTGGGGGACGAGCAGGTCACCTTTCATATCCATCGGTCCAAGACTAACCAGAGAGGCAAAGGGCAATTGATACACCTTGGTAGGTGTTCAATTCTGCAAATTTGTCCCATGTTAGCTCTCTGTAATTACACTGTGTTGAGGGGCTGTGACCTGGTTATCATTTTATCCATAAAACTGGGCCCCCGTTGACCCATTTTCAATTCTGGAGGACTGCCATGAAGGCGCTGGTACGCATTCCTTTTGCATTGGCATGGCATCTATGGCTGCTGCCATGGGAATGGATTCTATGGGCATTTAGCAGATTGGGAGATGGAGATCACGGCAATTTAAGACATATATAAGGCCATTGATGGACCAGTGATTCCGGGCCATTTCTTCTGTTCTCTCATTTCAGGTGCTGTGATTGGAGAGCGTGCCCAAATTGTGATCTGCGGCCATAGTTTTATTTTCTGGGCTGCCAAGTATGCAGCATGCTCCAAATGTGGCTGAGATCTTGGCCTTGTTCAATGGGCCAAGTTGGTGTGTAGGGGATGACAGGGGATGTGTTGGGACAGCTTCGTAGCTGCTTCCACATTAGATCCCCCTGACTGTCCACCAGCCATTATGGTTGTCCACCTTGGTGGCAACGATTTGACCCGCATGACCCGCTTTGATTATCCAGGTAATTGATGACCTGAGAGCATTTAAGACCCAATCGCCTTAAACCAGGATCGTCTGCTCTGCAATGATTCCTTGTTTATTCTGGGGCCCAACTCATCCCCCTCAAAAAATGAACAAGGACAGAAAAGGAGTCAATCAGGAGGTGTCTCACTTTATTGTTAACTCTGGATTTGGGTCTGTTATTTGGCACCGTAGTATCACGGCCTGCAACCCTGAGTTATTTTGACCCGTTGGGGTCCATCTGTCTGACAAAGGCCTTGAGATGTTTCTTGACAACTTAAAAGAGGGTCTGTTAGCCAACACGGTGTGTCTCTTTAGTTGGTGGTTAGGGCAAGCGGACTTGTAATTTCAGTAGGCACCTCTGTTATACAGCATGTCAGGTGCTGGGCAGCCCTCATGATAAATTTTGATAAACTAGAATGTCAATAGTTATTGTTAAATAGGAGACCCGGTCAGGAAATGAGGGCTGCCAATGGTTAGGAGATTCTCAATGGTAAGATGGTTTAAGTCCCTGTTTGGCATCTTACCAAAGGCATTATTCATCATGCCGAATTAATCTCTTATCAATCGGAGGTGCTGATAAATTATAACATAGAACTGAACTACTACTTGCCCTATGGCACAGGCCCTCTTTAACTTGCAGTTATTCCTTTACAGTTAATTAATGTTATTAATAAATTACGGCCCTTATTAACTCCAGAAACTTTGTCTCATCTCTTTATTTCTTATGGGGGGGGGCAAAATGCTTTCATATTCATTGGGTCCAGAGACTGCTGACATCTTTGCAAAGGGCAGCCCTGTTTCCCTTAGGGCCTTTGCAAAGATGGTAGTGTTGACAGAGGCCGAGGCATGAGTGGCAGATGGTGATAAAGATGAGGAAGTGATGGAGGACTTTGGAAGGGTGGTTCAGTGGGGACTTGTTTGGCTTTTGTTTTTGTTTGATCTGGGCTTTTTAGACAGCCACTGGGTGTGGGAATTTGTTACCAGCAGCAAGTGAGGTTGCAGAAACTCCAACACTATGATTCCCAGGCTATGGTGACAGAGGATTCTGGAAATTGAAGTTAGTTCTATTATCCTCCCTGGGCCTGAGATCTCACATGTTATACTGACATTTGGCTTTTGACTATAACCCATAGAACCTTTTACAATTGTCAGCAGTGGCAATGATTTTGGGAGTTAAAGTCCAAAACATCTCATTGGGCATAGGTTCCTCATTTTAGATTACATATACTTTGATATGTAATTGACAACTTTATATGGAAGGTAGCCAAAATAATATTGTCTTTACAAATGAGTACTGAAATCCATATATAGAAAACACTTTTAACAATGATTTCTGATTTCAGTTATAAGTTGGGTCACACTGAAATCAACTGTACATCTTCCCACCACTAAAGTTTGCATGATTCATGACCATATCTGTAGCCACTATCTTATGCAGTAGACTCATTCAGAAAGAGTAAATAATAATATTTTTCCAGAGACACATGTATCAAAATGGTTAACTGACTCTTTGAAATTTACAAAATACTATAGAATGCCTCCAATTCTTTCATTGAATATTCATTAAATAACTTTTTTTCAAAGGATGTATAAATCCTGAAAAATGCAATACATACACATTTTCAGCTTTGACAGAAAACACACATATTTCTAAGATAAAAGCCCCCCCTTCTTTAAGCACTCTCTCAAATCATATATAATCAGGATCATTGGCAACACGGTTGCATCGTGAAGGACTGTGCAAGCCTCAAGAAATCCAAATGAATTCAATCCCATTAAATGTAATGGTGTGGTAAATCTCACTACACCATCTGCTATAGAATGCTGATACACTATAGGAATTCCACATCTTATTTACATAACAGATAAGAATGTGATGGGAGATTTATATGTTAAATGAATATCCAGAGAAAAAAGAACCTCCAGGTTTCAACTCAGTTTGCATCTGGGGGAACACTGGCACATAAAATATATTTTGTGTATATATACATACATGCAACATATCTGAATGCATGGTTGTTTAGTCACTATTAGCACCACTGTCCTTTCCTGGTCCAATAAAGAAAGGAGATTGTTTTGTTGCCTTAGTGGGAAGTGATTTCCTTTAGTGAAAACACTGTATTCCCTAAATTAGTACATTTCTAAAGGAAATTTGTTCCAAGTACCCTGGCAGAAAGGACATATCATATTTAAAACATCTGTGTGAAGAGTTTAGAAAAATCACCCAGGGCAAAAACATTACAGAAAAAAATATGCCAATATATGTGTTCCTGTCTTCACTTACCCATTAAGATTGACAGCCTTGCATATGAGATTTGTAACTTCATTTACCTGATACTGGGCCGGTGAGAGACATATCACGTTGCAGCGAGATTCACTGTCAAAATCAAACTAGTATGAAGTGAAACAAAGGCAAACCTCTAGCCTGTTCATCAGTGGCGTAATGGTATGTTTGGAAGCACAAGTGTCCTTATGACATTCCTCATAGTGAACTCTTCTGAGGAGAGTGCAAAAGGGCAGAAAACTGGATCAGCTCCTATACACATGTTTCTGAGATTATTTGCAAACTAAATAATCAATAATCAAGTTGATTTTGATGGATGACAACCCATCCCAGTGGTTTCTAGACATGGTGGTTGTACTCAGAGGTGGTGAATCATTCCCTTTTTCTTGAGATAAATTGTCACTGTGCAGCTTTCCCAAGGCTACACAGGCCAGCTTTTCCCCCACAGTGGGGCATTGAACTCCAATCCTAACAAGCAGATGCTCCAACTGAATGAGCTATCAATGAATATTAATCATGAATTCATAATTAAACCCTTTTGAAATACTGTACTTTGCAATAGGGATAACATTGCCACAATGTAGTCTTCCTCAGTAGATCCAGTTCTCTCTTAACTGCAGCAAGGATTACAAGTCAGAAGGAATACAAAAGAAACATGGAAGCCTCAACAGAGTGACAGATCATTGTCGTAGTTGTCGTTGTCATGGAGGTCCATAACTAGGGTCTGTGTCACCTGAAGCAAACATGGATCCCACGTTCCCCCAGCAGGGGAGCACAGAATACTACAAATACTGTTGTCATTTTGGTGTCCCCCCTCAGCATGGCACCCGAGGAACATGCCCTTCTTGCCTCTCCATAGTTTCAGCTCTGCCATAATCCTTCTCCTCCTCCTCCCCTCCCCCTCCCCCTCATTCTAATAACTGCAGAGCTGGAAGGTACGCTGTCAGGGAGGCACAATGGGGAACCTTACAACCCCTGGCTCCACAGCCAGATAGAACTCATAGTGACTTGACTAGGGATTTCAAGGTAATTGAGATATTTAAGAAGTGGATTTATCAGTTCCTCATCATCAGTTACATGGCTGAGCAGAGATTCAGACCTAGGCTTCCTGAGTCCTAGTCCACCACACTATCCACAATTTTTATGGATGTTGAGTCATGGCAACTGGACTTCTTTTCTTGGGAGGTCAAAACATTTTTTTTACTCATCCAAGCAGATTCATCAGTCCAAGTAAAGTTAGTGGCAAGTCCTCCATTTCATAGTTCACCCTCATTTCACATTACCCTGGTCTGAATAGGACCGTAAGTTGGATAATAGCCTGAATAGTCTCATTAGGTGGACAATGGCCTAAGGTGCTGAAAGTCCCACCTATGTAACCTCTCCCAGCACCCATTAAGTATAGGTCATTAGCTATGGCCTTGCTGGTGGAGGTGTGACGTACTTCTGATAAGTAGCAGACAACTGTTTCTGAGTCCCCCGCCTCTTTTGAGAGAAGGGATTTCAATACACACATGAATAGCTTCCTTCATCTCTCTCTTGAACTACCTTTCTTCTCTATCTAATATGTGTGCATCCTCATATTTGAATGAGTGACCTTTGCCGTTCAAATGGAAGTACAAAGAGAAAATGGGTGTTCTGAATAAGCAATAGTAAATACATAAGAGAACACACACACACAAACACACACACTGTGACAACTTTCTTATTAACTGAAGAGCAAAGAATCATAGGAACACTGCTGACATCAATGCTATATTTGTTACATTTTCAGAGAAAGCATATCCTAAGGATCATATATGGCCTTATATTAAAGGTGGTGGCTTGTAAACTATATATTTTTGTCATAAAAACACCTACTGCAGTTCAAATACATTGCAGTAATTTACCAAAGGAGGAGTACTGATGTTAATGGAACCTGACAGTGGCTTGTGGTTGCTTTGATAGAATCTTGCATTGAAAGTTTTCAGCTACATTGTCTATATTCTTACCAGATTCTAGGTAAATAATTCAATCTCCATGTTTCCCTAACTCTAGAACTCAATAAAATAAAATAAATACTGTTTTTTCTACTAATAATACCACTAGGACAGAAAAATAAACAAGGCAGGGCACAAAAGTTTCAAAAGTCTCATAACAGTTACTAAGTATTCACCATCCTTCAGTGCCCCCACATTTACCTATAAAGGTGACATACTATCTTCTTCAGATCCTGCTAGCCACAGAATATCCAACACTTTGCAATGCAACTAATGACCTTGGACAATGAGGCCCCTCTGGGCAGTTTACTTACAAGTTGATTGACTTGTTATATAACTTATTCTGTGAACAAGAAGCTATTGTTATGGCAGAAGACAGAGATACAGAATGTTTTTCCAAAGGCAAAGGTGTAAGACAAGGGTGCATTTAATTCCCCCATATTTCCAATATGGGTCACATAGAAAGATGGAGTCGATAAAAATGAAGAAGGACTGAAAATTGGTGCAGAAAATATAAATAAATTAAGCTATGCAGATGATATCATATTACTGGCAGAAAGCATTAATGACTTGAAATGACATCTGAGAAAGGTGGAAGAAGAAAGTGTAAAAACAGGACTGTTTTACAAAAATAATTTCTTCTCAAGAATGGCAAAAAATTAATGACAGATTTTTGAATGGTTAAAGACTTTGTATTAAGTTGTTATCAGATCCCGGCCATAAAAGCCTTTGAGAATACATTTTGTATTTAAATTTAGATTCCATCACCAAACTAAATGGTGACTTACCGCTAAAGAAATAGATGAATAAATCAGGAGAGTGTGATTGGGAAGAGCAGCTATGCAGTAATTAAGCAGATCATCAAGTGTAAAGGCATGCACTGGAAACCAAGAAAAATATAATCTGTAAATTGTAAAGGAAAATGGAAGCCCATAGAGCCAGACAAAAATGGAAATTTGACAAATGCCATACGAATCAACCAAAACCCACACCTCACAAATAATCATCAACCTAACTGAATGCCAACTCTCCCCAAGACTTTGTGAATTTTTATACTTGAGAAGTCAAGCTAGATGCTGCTCATCTTACAAGGTCAACTGTCACACTTTGAGAACTAAAGCTGTTAAACCATATAAATTCCCTTCCCCAGAAAATGATTCAATGGAACTCATTTTTTATTAGTGGCACAGAAAGGAAAGAATATTAAGAACTACCAGAATAAGCATTGAAAAGGGGAATACTTATATTTAAATAGATTTGTGTGAGTTGGGTCAATGGAAGTTAAGATCAGGTGATATCACAAACTCATTTGTCTGTGAGAAATTCCTTTCATGGACAAGTCTGATAACAGTCACTGATACAAAATATTTGTCACCTTATGTGGTAAACAGTCCTCTTACCCTCATGCATTCATGTACCTAAGGCAACATGTAAAGTTATGAAGTCTATGATTGCCATATTTGTTATGAAATCTAACAAATATGACAATCCACAAAATTAAAATTAAAATAATAACATGGGAAGTGGAGAGACATATAAAAATGTTAAAATCTGGTTTAGGTGGGTTGCAAGAGTGATCATATCCTAGCAAGAAATAAGGGGAGAGCACTGGTGGCATATTTATATGCATAGTGATTTCTTTGAATCTTCAGGCAGAAAAATCAGAACAACTTTGATCTCTCTTTTTAGATAAGCGAGCTGTTGTGTACCATACAGAGAAGAATGAATTTGTACTATTGTACAAATATGGGAGACATTATTTACTATGGTAACGCCTACAGTCTCTCTCTCTGTGTGTGTGTGTGTGTGTGTGTGTGTGTGTGTGTGTGTGTGTGTGTGTGTGTGTGTGTGTGTGTGTGTGTGTGTGTGTGTGTGTGTGTGTGTGTGTGTGCTTGTGTGCACACACACACACACACACACACACAAATTAAATAATGTATCTGATCTACTTCATAATGTATCTGATAATGTATTTGAATACCAAATATTATGCGTACCCAAAGTATTCCATCACTTACGGGTTTTGTTCTCACATGCCATTCTGATTCATCAAATGCCCCAGGTGAACTGCTTAATTCCTTAGACAGTCACATTATAGGGGCACCAAACAAATATCCTTTTGATATGAAGCTCAGATCTCTACAGCTCTATTTTAATCCGTTTTTTTAATGTCATGCTGTGTGGCACCCAACTATCAGAGGTACAGGTTTAAAACAATAGATTAAAATGATATTAAGCCAAAACATGTCTTGCTTTTATTAAGAATGCAGTTTTTCTTAATCAAGAATGATACAAGGAAAATATTTTTAATTGTTAGACTGTTAGAGATTCATGGACAGAGGAAGATCATTTTAATTGTTTGTGCAAGGTTTAAAAATACAAGCCTCAAAGGCAGAATATTGGCTCTTTGATCTTAAAAGGGTTGTAAAAGGATGGCCTCACTTGTGTTTACTCAAATATTTGCAGGTAAATGCAGATAATCCAAAGTGAGCCAAAGCTGTGGAATTTAGAATAAGGAATTTGCATATCAAGAGCCTGAATATAAATACCAATTCAGACATCTTAAATGTTTCTGAAAACTAATAATCACTTGAAACAAACATGGTTAATGGCAGAGCTGGGCCAAGTGTGCACAGTAAATGTTTTATTTGATGAATGTCTCCTCTGAGCATGCTTGTTAATTGTTTATGAATGGGGGAGGGTGTGGGTAGCAGAAACACATAAACTTAATAGGCTGGCTATTTATAGATATCAAAGCACCTCATGCAAATTAGTCTATGCTTTTCCTCAAATCTGCTTTCTGCTTACAAGTCACAATGTTGAAGATCACAAGACAAAAAAAAAGTACAAGATGTGGAGAACTGTTCTCCCAAAGCCACTAAAAACTTAACACAATAACACTGCATTTGGACCACTACGTTGTGCTTTATGTTATGTGGGGCTGCCCTTAATGGAGCAGCTAAAAGCAAAAGGATTCTACTTGACTGGCTCTCAATGAGGGAACCTACCAGCTGTTCATAATAGTCTCAGTGACAACACTGCATGAAGTAACCTGTTTGATGTAAGAGCATATTCTTAGCCTATAGAGTCTCATACACCTTGAGACCTACAGAATCGAAATACCAACTCTATCCTTACAGAACCATTTCATTCTTAAGATTAGATGGAAAGGCTATTAAATACATGCTCTAAGATGGGTGGCTCTGCATTTGATCATGGATCCGTGATACATGGAATCTTTTTACTCCTATTAGGTACAAACTCACAGTTCTTATTTTTAGGTAATTGATAAAGATATATTTATTATTTGTGCAACTATGGTGTCCTTAGCATATATTTCTATTTTAATAATGTATAGGTATTGCATACTGCTTTTATACAATGGTTCAAATCCTGTTACATTTTAATGCAACTTAGCATAAAACTCAATGGTGAATTGTTGTATATTATGCAATTGCCTTCACTGACTTCTTAATTTGTGGCCATTTCCCATTGACATTTACACCAGCTGTGTCACCCTGGAGGGCTTAAATAATAGGATTCTTATCCCTGACTTATACTGCATGTTTTATTATTGTTGCACTCTGCTTTAAAATCATTGCTATAGTAGGGTCCACCAAGTTGAACCTGGCTTATAGTGACCTTAATAGGGCTTTCAAGATGAGTGAGATATTTAAGGATTGGATTTCCTAGTTCGGCACCCTCCCAAATAAGTTTCCATAGGCAAGCAAAAATTCAAATCCAGGTCACCTGAATTCTAGTCTAACACTCTATCCACTACATCACACTGGAAGCCATATTAAAACCTTCAGATGTAAATAGCTTATAAATTCTTGTAATTAAACAAATATAGACTACAGTTCAGACTGCTGTTTGACTTCAAAAAGTGACACAACACATTTGGTGACTAGGAATGAACTATCACACTGTTGTTTTCTGCCTAATGAATGATGGTGGCAGTGGTGTGCCATCAGGTCACATGCTTGATTTGTACCACATAAATTGTATGATACCTGCACAATTCTATGGCATGTAATGTGAACTCTTACATTTTCTTAAATGTTACTCACAAATAGACAGAACAGAAGATTGGGGTGGGAATGAGGGCTACATATAGGACCAAGGAAAATAGCTAAGCTTTGCTGTACCTGGATTGTGTTCCATTGACATTTTCTGAAATTGAACTGCCTCAGTGATTAAATACAAATCATAAACCAGTCAATGCGAGGAGTTTTTCACCCATGTGCTCAAGTGCGACAATCCAACTTTGCCATATTGGCTGAAATACGATTTTGCAAATACACAGGTGGAAGACAAATGGTAGAACATTCACTCACTTGCAGTGAGCAATGATTCTAAGGGAGGCATATGCTTGAAAATGAAAGCAGAGACTCTCTCATTGCTGGAAGCAAGCCAGTTAACCCCATTTTCCTTCTGCATGCGTTAAAAAATGGCAACGGGATTTCAGCTTGGTGCCTATCTAAACATTATATAGATGTTACCTCACTTTATTCAGCACATGACCTGGAAACCCTCTCTCTGAAAAGTGGGTGCCATGCAGACATGGAAGCCATTTTTAGGCCCTCCAATATCCTACATAAATTTTTATTTTTAAAGAAAAACAACTGAAAATCTGAAGCATGATTTTCTGGACATGTTCCTGGCTTCCTCAAAGCTATATTATATTTATTTTAACTTATTTAGTGATTAAGCATTGTTTACTGCTTTCAGTTTTGGATAAAACTGCAGTTATGAGGTTAAATTGTCTTAACTGCATGAGGAAATCTTCAATCAGAAATAATTATGTTGTAATTTCAGTAGCTTTGAGGGGAAATGTAACCCCTAAGCTGCCAGCCAAGCTGGGAATGGGTCCTCCATCCCTAGATTCCCCCTTCCCCTATCTAGTTTCTTTTCCTCACACAGAAGGCAAGGCATCTGATGGAGTGAGGATTTTCTTCATCTGAAGGCTTTCTACTAAAAGAAGAACCATAAAAAATGTTCAGACCTTCCTTGTACAGATTACCTTTGCCTGAAAGAATCTTCCTGTTTCCACATATTATTTTCCATGGGAGAAAAATAAAATGGCAAATGAAATGAGGTTAATGTGCTGAACAAATTGAGATAAGGAATGCTTGAAAGGGTCAGTAATTGCTGTCCTTTTCTGCTGTCCTTTTCAGCTGAAATTCTAACCTTCCATTTAGTGCTACAGTGTTCTGTTCTTCATTCTCAGTTACTTGCCTAGGAAGACAGCTACCATAGTTAACATGGTCCCAACTGATACATATTCAAGTTCTTTCTCACTATTTCTCTCTCTCTCCTTCTCATCTCTTAGGAGCAGTATTAGGTTTTTATTAAATTAAGGAGAAAAAATTGTTTTTAGACCTGTGAATCCTGTTGTGTTTTTAAGCCTGCAAATTCTGTAACAGTACAGGTCATTTTGAATCATCAACGTTTTATGCTTTATATGTCTCTAGTCAATTTTATAAAACTCAGACTGTGTTTCTACCCATGTGTACATACATGCATCTTTATTCAAAATTGTAACAGAAATTAAATTAAGGAACATTAGTGTAGTCGTGTTCAGATCAAGAAAAATACAATATTTGGAACAAAAATCCTATATTAAAAATCTTAAAACTATAGAGAATCTGTCTAAAAATACATTTGTTACTGCTTATCCATTACTCGTAGCTGTATTATTCTGTTGCTGCAAGTTTTAGAATCTCTTGTTGGGAAAGAAATTAACAAGCTTGTTTGGACCAAATTTTATGCAATTCCACTGACTGAATTTTCTTCACTCTTTTCCTTCCCATATGAGGAAGTTTTCCATATGATAAAGACTCCAGCATTTGTCACACAAACAGCAGATTCTCTTCTGGTACTGCTGAAAAGGTTGCTTTTTGAAAATTAAATACAGTACCTTAATTGTTTTCCAAGTTGTAGTGTGCAAACGTAGCTTTCTGAGCCACAGTGAAATAAAATTTGTAACATTTCATATTACCAATTTAAAATAACTAAGGGCTGACTGTGTGAGAGAGTGCTACCCTTCCAATAAATCCATACTGCTTACCTGCTTACAGTATAGCGTTACAGCAGTTTAATGCCACTTTAATTGCTATGATTTCAACCTCAGACAGTGGTGGTGAACCTTTGGCATTCCAGATGTTTTGGACCACAACTCCCACAGTCCTTTGTCACTGGCAATCTAGGCTTGGAATTCTGGGAGTTGTAATCCAAAACATCTGGAGTGCCGAAGGTTCGCCACCTCTGACCTAGGATATATTGTTTGTCACAGCACTTTTTCTACTAGAGAGTAGTATTGTACTCTCCTGAACTACAATGTAGCATTCTAAGCTCTACACCAAACTACAAATCCCAGAATTCCATAGGCTGAAGCTACAGCAGTTTAAGGTGTCACTGAAGTGTTACACCTTTGCCACACAGATAGATTATATTACATCTGTTCCCTTTGCCTAACCCACAGTTTATAAGACGTGAGGACAGGGTTACACAGAGTGTGACAGCATCACAACAAAATGGAGCTGCCCTAAGCATTTCAAGGGGGACGGGACCAAAAAACAGAGAAGCCATTTTGGATGCCAGTTTTGCACCAGATGTCATGCCATGTTTCACCCTAAAATACACACCACAGGGGTTCAATCAGATTAAGCATCATCATTCTGAATTGCTGTGTCAAAACTGAAGTGATGTGTCCTGAAGTAACATTGAACTGCCTGCTCATATTAGACAGCTAGCAAAACTGTGAGATTTTCTCCCCAAGAGAAACAGATGGCATAATGTTCCAGACAGATAGGCAAACTCATGCTTCAGCATTATTCACCGTAAGCCAGCAACTTTAACAATTATATTCAAGTTCATGCTAAACTAACCAATTACTTCAAAAAAATTAAAACTAAAAATAATAATTACAAGTACCCATTACATTAACATATTGACTTGTTACGGCACCATCCTTCCAACCAACCACTTCTCATAACCATGACCAGTTTGTTTATGTAACCTTCCCTCCTTGTCATGCTTACTTTAGAAAAAAGAGAAGAAAAAGATTTTATTTACCTTGAACCGTATTATTCTAGAAATTGCCAAAATATCAAATCATGCAGTGATGTGGAAAGAGAGAGTGGGAGAGAAGAAGAACATTCAAAAGGTCTCCCTATTGTCACCTTTAGTTGTTCATGAAAGGAATGACAGAGTATCTACAAAGACAATGCCATGAACACCAGAGACAGAAAGTGCTGAGAGAGGGGCTTGGCAAATTCATAGCTCCAGGCCTGTCCTCTGATGATGGCAGCAAATACTGACACCTTGTAAACTTCTTTACCGGCAGGACTGCATTCCTCACAGTTTGGCACTTGAAGCCCAGCTGCTCCCCTACTGCTCTTGCTCACTGATATTTCAGCAGTCTTCTCTATCCAGAATAGTGTTTCTCTCTTGCTGGATATGCTCTTACACTTTTGTTCAATAATCTGCACATAATTGGTTCTCTTCCTCCTCCTCCTATATTGTTCATTTTTTAAAGCCAACCACACAACTCAGCTCCTGCTCCAGCCTGATTCTTACAACTGTTGCAGTTGACACTGATTTCACACCATGGGAGCTGGGTACTCAGTTTAACAACCTTGGAAGGATGGAAGGCTAAGTGAACCTCGAGCTGGGGATTGAACCTAAGTTGTGAACAGAGTTTTGGCTCAAGTTTAACCACTGCCCCAGAATGCTGTCACAACTGAGGACACAGAGGCCAGATTCCTGAGTTGTATTTATCTAAATGAAATCATGTAAGTCTTGGCAAAAAAAAATAAACTATTAATGAGGTGTTCTATGTGTGCCACACTTGTGACTGGATGCATGATAAAGTATGAAACCAGTACCTTCTCAATTAGCAGTAATTTTCCACCAGGACTTGTATGATTTAAGGTATAAAATATAAATTGATGATGTGATACTGGCCCATTACTTTGTTGTCATCCTCCTTTCCCCATCTCTCTCTCCCACACAATCTTTTGCAACATCTTTTCTGGTGATCCTACAAAATTTATATTCTGCTTGTCTTCCAATGTGCTCAAAGTGGTGTATATGTCTGTCTTCCTCCACACTTTTATCCTCAGAAGAACCCTGTGAGGTAAATCATACTGAGGGAGAATGATTGGTCTCAAGAATTTGTACATGAATTAACTAAAACTGGATCTCCCAAGTCCAACTGTGATAATTGGGAAGGACTTCAGGCTTGTAAGAATTGTGTTGTTCCCTAAATTAGCATCTAAAGATCCACCAACTGAAGTATCTCAAACTGACACATTTGTTGTGGTTCTAACGAAATACAGCCCACAGTCATTTAGCACAAAAACACTCCTGGTTGATCCAAGACTTCCTCATTTGAGCAGTATAATTTAGAATATGTACATTTTTGGTTATATTTTAAACAATTCAGATGTGAAATCTTTGCTGATCTACTACACTGTAAGTCAGCCGCTGCATTCAGAATTCCTCTTTTAAAATGTTGCCCCAAAGCACTAATTCCCTAGAGGAGAGGATGAAAAATGAAAACAACATTGACAGATTAGAGTGCTGTGCCAAAGCTAACGGAATGGGTTCCAACTGAGAGAAATGTAAGGTGCTGCATCTAGGTTAAAAAAAAAAAAAACTTTTTCTGAAGAGCCCCTTTGGCCATGCTCATTTTTGACTGCTGTGCTGGTTTTTCTTGTGACGACCACTGAGGCTGGTGTGTGTATTAATCGGTTCCTGCACTCCCTTTTAAAGTGATTTTGTTGTATTTGTGGACATATTACACCACCTTTTTTTGCCCCCCCCCTGTTTCTGCCATTTCCCTGTTGTAGTTTAAAGCAGTTCAGCCAACTATGAACGGGGAAGCCGATTGCTAAACAACTGCTGAAGTGCGGACTGCCGAACCGCTGTAGCGACCACATGACTGTGGGAGGAGATAAGGCAATGCAAAATAAAAAGCGGCTGCTCAAGGAAGGGCAGTAGTGGCCAAAGACAACTTTGTCTCACCAGATATTTCAGGGCACCTTATGAGGTCTTGGAAATCTCTGAGAGGGAGGATGGGTTAATGATGGAAGTAACCAATGTCATAAACTGATGCTTTACGAGACAGAAAGGAATTAACCAGATTGCAAACATGGCTTCCACTATCTACCTATAAGTAAATTACTATTAGCAGCTGTAAAATCATCTGCTATTAAAGAAAGAAAAGGAGGGGGTCAAATCAATTCAAATTAAATAGCATACCAACAGAAGCCATGGGCCAAACACTGAAGCACAATTAAAATGACTGAAGTCAACATGATGTTGAGTTCTGTCCATGATGCTATGTGTAAAATAGAGGCTGTGTGTCTAGATTGCTGCAAAGTAACAAAACTTTACTATTTCTTTAGTGTGTGAACTATTCACAGCTCCCCCCCATTGGTAAATAAAGGTCACATACATTTTAAAATCTTCTTACAGGTATATTTTCTGTCAGAGTAGAACTTCCATATTTCAATGACTAGTATGACTTCTAAAACCTTTAGCACACTTTTCAGAAAAAGTCAGAATGTAAACTTCCAGGGAGTCAGTGGTTTGATCCCAGGAAATCCTGATTAATAACAGTTGCTTGAGGCAGACCACCCTGTATGCATTTAGGAAAACATTTGCTTTGTTTCATAGGCATTTAAATTGCAATTCAGCTTCTTAAATAGCTTTGGCTGGAAAAAAGTCACCATAATAGTGCAAGAATTTGCATTGCTTTAAATTACCCCAGACACTGAATATAACCTTCATTCCCATTCAACTATTACATGCACACACACACTTATTAAATAAATATAAAGAATGAGAACATATATCCTCTGATTTATAGATTTCAGTTGATCAGCCAATTTTGTTCTGTGTATTTAACTGGATTCCCAGTAAAAAAAACAATCTTCCTGAAAATAGAATCATTACATTTGTTTAAACAACCCTTATAGTAGAGTATAAGAGTTCGATTTAAACATACTTTTAATAAGGCCCCTTGGTCTTATCATCTATCTATCTATCTATCTATCTATCTATCTATCTATCTATCTATCTATCTATCTATCTATCTATCTATCTATCTATCTATCTATCTATCTATCTATTAAATTACAGATCTTTGTAAGTTGTTTTTAAAGCAAATGTTATACAAAAATTCTATTTATTGCCAAAGGGACAATATAGTATGTGATATTTTACGAACTTAAGATGTGTGCTCAGATTTTGAAATAGTCTGTCTCTCCTGATTGCAGTACAAATAGAAAGAAAGAATAAAAAATAATGGTAACTTTCATAAATTCTTTCATTGTTACTCTGGGCTAAATAATGTGAAACACAGAGAGTGGCTGTGTCCCACTGGGTTCAATGAAAATGATGGTCCCTTAACATTTCTCAGGAGAAATCTGTCTGTCTTCAGAGACATACTTTGGAGATTGTGCTGGGCAGGGCTTAATGATAATGCAGGAAATTTGGACCAGAACAGCTATAAGAGAAATTACCCAATTTGAACAAAATGAAACAGTCTCTTAATGCAAATGGTTGTGCCTTGATTACATACATCATGAAGTAAAATAATTTTATCACCAGCACAATGAAAAGCTGGGTGATATAAACATAATCTGACAATGCTGAAAATTATGAAATCAGATTGTCCAAGATATATGCAGCTTTCCAATCTATCCATTGCAACAGCATGACAATGTTGAAATACGCCATTCATACCCAAGCATTGCGGGTTATTTTTAACATGAAAAATAAAATGTGTTTTAGGACTAGATTTTGCCATTGGCTGTATAACATGCAAAACCAACAAGGTTTCTGCTATTAAATTATGAAAAAAATCTCATTCACTAGCTTCCCTTTGCTTAAGGTGATTGATGTAGAATTTTACTGCCATCCAATGGTAGGGACCTAATATAGCCTAAGTGAATGTCTAATGCTTTTTGATCCCATTATAGCCTTGGGAATTCAACGTATGTAGCAAACTTAGCACTTCCATCAATATATCTCAATTCCTTCCACAGCAAGAAGAAATATGGCTACAGTTTCAATTTATTGTGTGTTTTTCTAATTTAATCTAACTGTGAATTACACTAATAACACTGTACATAATTACCTACATGCATAAATCAGCCTAGGCTACTTACTAAAGAGAACATTAGCACATAATTCACGTGTGTGCCTTGTCATATTAATTTTAAAAGTGCTTTTTATCAATTAATATCTCCTAATAAGCAAAATCCCTTTTATTAAATGCTGCTCTCAGAACTGTACTTGTTACTGCTGATGGTAACAAGATTTGGAGACACGGATTTGTTGTTGTTGTTGTTGTTGTTGTTCTTTGTAACTGGAGCCAAAAACAAGGCAGCAATTCTGCTTTTCCAGTGAATACATTGGTGTGGATAACACAATGCAAGTGTAGCTTCATATAGGAGGCCAGTGGAGTTTATCCACTGCTAGGCCGAAAAAGGTGCAACCATGCCTCCCTATCCCCTTGAAGCAGCATAACAAAAGATGGAGTAGGGTCTGTATCTCTCCACATTCCCATGGAGCATTGCCACTGGTCAACAAGCCCTATTCAACTACATGGGTCTTATATCTAGGAACTCCGACCCTCCATCTATTTGAAGTTCTCCAAGTAGCAAGAGGGGGCTCCAATCCTTCAGTGATTTCCTTCTTTATCATGATTTCTTGTCTGGTAGTCTCCCTCCTTCATTTTTCAATTTGATTTTCAAACTGAAGAACATGCTTGAGGCTTGCCAGGAAGGATGTGACCTGATTGTCCTGCTAGTGGTACAAGAAACACTGAAGGTGGTGAACACATCACTGAGTAATGATACTTTGGGTGCTGTTTGTGTTTGCTTTGGCTCATCTTTGCTCTGTTTGTTTTTGTTTGTTTTCTTTTCCCTTCCTTTTTGTTTATCTGTAGGTTTATAGTTGTGTGGCATGATCGCTCAACTTAAGTGTGCACATGAACTTGATGTGAAGATGTTCATTTACTGGAATATCATAGAGTCTGCTTTATACCAATGGGATAAGAAATCTAAATGCCTAACACATAATAGCTGATGTGGGGAAAATAGAAATGGAACAATATAATACATTGACTAGGACCAAGCACTAAAATGTCACAGTGGATACATACACACAAACACATGCATAATTATTCAAGCTCAATATGTGTCTAATCTTTAAAGGAGAGTGAGAAACATGTTGTTAGGCATCATGTTAAGTTTAGCTTTATAGATTAAAATGGAATAGAGAACATATGAGTTCTTGATTAGTACAAAGAGGATTTCAAATTGCAACAGAGTCAGACGGGACAGAAAGGACAAACTCTGGGAAGTAATCGTTATAAGTAATGTAGTTATCACTAACTACTTACTTTTTGGATAATGTAATGTAAATAATATTTAAAATAACATACAAAGCTAGGTAGAGTAGAGTTAGGTATCTGGCTATGGAATCACAGGTTTGGAGTTCAATTCCTCACCATGGCTCCCAAGAAAAGAGCCAGTCCCTGTGGCCTTGTGAAAGCTGCACTGTCTGAAGAAACCTCCAGAAGAAGAGAATGAGAAACCAAACAACATTGGAATAGTAAAACTCAGAAAAGGGTTGCTATAAGTTAAAATTGACTGGGTGGCACACAATAATTATTATTAAAGCAATATAAACTTTTAATGTAAAAAGTAAAGATTTGTAGTTAGTTTTAAATGTTACTTTTAAAGAGCAAATCAGAACATTGTTAGAGCATTTTAAGCCATTATTTTATCAATTAAATTTTCTTTTTTGATGTCCTATTCCTGTAAATATTTTCAAGGTAAAATATCATAATTGGATAATATTGAGGCTCTGAAAGTATTACCTATCTCCTTCTAGCTTGGTAGTGGCTAATGCTCAATTATGTTGATGGAGTGGAAGTCCCTGCACAGGTGAATGAAGCCAGGTGAAAGTCAGAGAAAGCAGAGATGGGATAAGCACACATTCACAAAGAAGGGAAGAAAGGGAATTGAAGCAAGACAGATTGCCAGTTTTTGACCTCTCTGTGTGGGTATCCTGATGCTGAGGTGGGGCAGAGCCCTATTTTCCTTAACATCCTAGTTTCTTTGCTTGTTGTCAAGATCAACCCAAACCTTAGCAATAACATGTAACACAACAAATTGCTTTGATTAAAGCAGTGATAATAACAGCAACATGGGGGCCAGGAAATAAATAGCTTCTAGTGGTATCAACAATTATTAGAAACTTTCCTCAGCCTTGTTATAACTCATGGGTTGCTTGTAAAACATAAAACAGGAGGAGAATACTCAAATATTTTGCAAATCCATTTTAAAATGTGTAGTTTAGAAACAACCAGAGCAATCTAGACTTATCTAGTGAGGCAGTGGTCCAACTTAATGGCTTTCAGTCCAGATGGTAATGCATCTTAATTAATTTATTTTGATTTAGAATTACATATCAATTCTTATTCTGCTGAATGAGTCCCTAGACCTTGATCCCCATATCTTACCATTATTTATTTATTCATTCATTCATTCATTCATTCATTCATTCATTCATTCAAATTTTATACCACCCATCTAGCCCAAAGGCAGCTGAGATGTTATTATACACCCAACGTCTCAACAATGATACCTCCTTCCATCTTTACCTCATGGACACTAGATGTATACTCCTCCCCTTCAATTTAGGGGTGGGGAGTAGCCTCCATAAGGCATTTTGATGAATCTGAAGATCATGCATATCTGGGTATGTTCTGCTCATCAAGGACTGTTTCTGTTCCTAAGTAAAAAAATACCTATCAGTCATCAAGCTGTGAAATATCATATGCATATCATTGTGCAACTGGTTTTTGGTGCTTTTGGCTATTTTCACATGACTCAACACACTACCGAGTGTACAAAAGAGCATGCAACTGGGGCACACTGAAACACATAACGGAAAGCCAGTAAATGCACACATATTACTTCCATGATTACTGATTAGCACTGCATAGTCCCAACCAAATTCTGGATAATATGAAATAGATTGCCCATCTAAATTGTCAATGTTCAAGCATGACATGGATTGATAGAATAGCAGACTAGAACTCAAGAGATATGGATTTAAATCCCTGTTTGGCCATGTAAACTCACTGGGGGGTGGCAATGGTAAATGTCTCACATACTTTCAAAGCCTCACCATAACTCTAAAGTGTCTGGATAGCACATAAAAGCAACAGCTGTACTATCTCAAATCTTATTATATTGAAGGTGAAGTTAGTTTCAGTGTTTTTGGAATAAATGGGCTGTCAAATATGAATTCAATGAATGGAAAGAATTGTGGATCTCAATTATTCTGGATTCTGTTCATTCTGAATTCTGATCACTGTGATTCATCCAAACCATCTGAAATTGTGCCTGTAGTTTGCCATTTTAGTTCATCTAAATCTAGAGTTCATTGCATGACACTATATTTTTATGTCTATTTATTAGTCATTGTCATGTCATGACTACATCATACCTACATGACCATGACCTGCAGCTTTCTCACTGCAAATTTTTATTCTGGATGTACTTCCAAGAGGGGAGATCAAAGTCTAAAGTTCTCCAGGCCATGGAGAAAAGGGAGGAATAAAACATTCAGAAGACTTTTTTTCCAATGCAGGAATACTGACTAACATTTCAAGAGCCCTTTAACATTACAGAGATGCCACTTCAGAGAGAAAGGAAAAATAACATCTTAAATAATGACGATGATAAGGTTGAATGAAAGTGTGAGGAATAGGAACATTACAGTGACAGCAGCAAGATAAACAAAGAAACAACATCAAAAGGACATTCTTATATAGTTATTCCATTTTAATTAATGGCATATTTGGATATTGCATATTCTTCAGTAATCTAACCCATTATCCAATAGATTCAAAGGGAGGAATTCCACTCATTTCAAAAGTCCTTTATCAGATCCTAATTAAGAAATAACGGCTATTTTTCATGCATACACAGCACTATACAAATGCTAGGATTTTCCTTTAAAATAAATTGCCACTTTTACTACAATGAGTTTCAGTTGGTTTTAATACCTTACATGAGTAGGTTCTTTTGAAAAACCACTGCACTCTCATCATAATACTGCCAAGAGTGTTTCAAATATTGCCTTTGGCAAAATAAAAACTGCTTCCAAAAATTAATTGCAAGGGCTCATTATGACTCAGTTCAACCATCATCTGAAACCATGCTAAGGGTAGCATACAAGGCAATCCCCTTCCTCTTTACTTAGAAGTACATTCCAACAAATTCAGGGTGAATTATTCACTAATAAGTGGCTATATGATTATAGCTGGAAGTGTAGCTTAGGTCAGATTCAAATGAAAGTGGGATAAAAATGGATAGAAGAAACATCAATAATTGAAGATACATAGGTCACACCTTAGATGCAGGGAGTAGCAATAACTTCAAATGACTACTTAGGAAGGATTTTTTAAAAGTGCCAACTCAGATATGCAATTAATACAGAACTGATTCAGATTTTTGATACCTTGGATTCAATTATTAACCCATGTATTAAATGTAGTAAAAAAAGAAGAAGATTGAGAACTGAGAGGGAAGAGGATAAAATATACATAAGTATAAAGGTGTATTTCAAGTAATGACAATATAATAAACACCACAAAATTCCTAATTCCTGTGCATGTATGTGACGAAAGCTGCTGGAAGGAGGAGGCAGGATTCGGCCTTCTGAATACGGTGAAGTGCTAGATGATGGGCAAATGGGTGTTTGATAATATCAAAGGTATTTGAATGAATTCTCTCTGGAGAGAGTAATGGCTAAATGGGGGGGGGCTTCCATAATTTGGACACATCAAAAGAAGACAAGGCTCACCTAAAAGATACTACTCTTCAAAAAGTGGGAGGCAGCAGGAAAATAGGAAGACCAAATATGAGGTGGACTAACTCATAAAAATCATGCCCTTTGGCTTGTGGGACTTTTCTTACGTGCCATCAAGTCATCTCTGATATATGGCAACTGCATGAGTGAGTGACCTCCAACAATCTTATCATTAATAGACCTGTTAGCTGTTATGAATGCAAGACTGTGGCTTCCTTTATCGAGCCATGCTCTCTCATATTTCTTGTTCTTATTTTTTCTTGTTGTATTAAAACTTCTCCTAGTGTTATTCTCTTTTTTGGGTGAGACTTGTATTCTCATGACACACCCAAAATATGATTGCCCCCATATTATTTATTTTATTTTATTTTATTTTATTTTATTTTATTTTATTCAGCTTTTATACCATGACCTAGGGCTACTCTGGGGGGTTTACAACATGGAATCACATGGCCATTAACAAAGGAATATGTTTTAAAAACCAAACTACAAGGAGCATAATAAAACAAATATACATAAATCAACAAAGAAAAATGAAAATTAAGCTAAAATGAAGATACAAATGGCAGGAGATTGATAAAACGGGGGAGGGGGAGAGAGAAGATAAGCGGTAAAAGAATAGTGTCTTACTGAATGTTTGAGAGATCAGGGAAGGCCATTCTATACAACTAGGTCTTCAATAGTTTTTTAAAAAAATTGAAGCGAGGGTGCCAGCTGAATTTCAGGGGGTAGATGGTTCCATAACTGGGGAGCAACCACCGAGAAGGCCCTACTCCTTGTTACAATTGCAAGGCTGTCCTCTAGCACTCTCTGTCAGTGCTTTGATTACATATCTGATTGGTGTCCTCAACTGACCCTATTCCTTGAAGGAATTGTTAAGGGAGATTGGCCAGATACCATTTTATCCCAGTACACATGCTAATTTAATGTGCCACGGAGTATGCTCCAAACTGCACCAATATTGTTTTTGTCAGGAAAGGCTAAACTAGTATGATCCTCAACTATGCGTAAGTGCCACTATTCTGTTGTTTTCCCTTCTAAAATCTTTGCCCACATGTAAATGGCTGCTGTCTAAATAGCTGCACAAATGCACTCCGTAGATGAAAAGATAATAGAGATATGAATCTTCCAGTATAATCTTTGTGTGTGGGCTGTTAGAAGACAAACACATTAATATGAGGCAGACTGGAATTAACAAATAAGATCGGTGAATTATTTTAGCATGAAGATGTTGTTACAGAAATGAAAAAATGTGTTTTTCTGAACTGTTGAGTCACTTCCAACTGATTAGACATTTACATTTTCCCCTGCTACACTAATTCTCATGTACAATGAGAACAGCCAAATATTCATCAAATACATACCAGAATTATAACACGCTCTTTATTAGGTAATGATTATTAAAAATGTCTGTTTAAGACAAGAGTTAAGCCTATCTTACATTCCAAAAATCTCATTTTCTATCAAGTCAGAACATTTGAAACTCAGACTTTGCTTTTGCAGGCACAGTGGTGTAGTGCAGGGTTGAAAACCATGCTTCCTTACAACTCAACATCCCTGTTTTCTTGATCCTTTCCAGTCCAAATTCAGATGTGGAAGATGGAGTACCTGGGATCAGCAAATGTGCTTCTCCTTGCCCTGGCCTTGCACTGCCTTGCCAAGCAGCAAATCATTTCTGGTTGGTTCCTGCAACCCTCCATTCAATTCACTTATGCCTTTTCACAGTGCCTTTACCCAGTTTAGCCTGTTCCTGAGAAGATCAGATTCCTTCATCACCTCCAGGTCAGATTACTGCACATGTCTTCACCACCTCCAGGTTAGGTTACTGTAAGACATTCACCAGAGGACGGGGTTTCAAGAAACTTCAGTTGATTGAGGAGTAAAAGAATATTAGTGATGTGGAGGTCTGGTGAGGGGGGCACCCCTCCCTGAAACTGAGGAAGTGGCTTTCCTTGTCCATGACCTACCCTGAGTTAGTGAGCACTTGCCTGTGAAAATGCTTCCCTGTCAGTGGTTGCACATTTTCTACCAACATTCATTGTGCCTAAAGTAATTTTGGGGACCACTCATTATTAATCCTGCAATGATCTGTTGATTGTTCAATAAAGATTTTATCTGTCCAACTGTCATTGGGTCAACATAATTTGGAAATGACTTGACAGTTTTTACCGGAAAATAATTTGCCTGTAGGGTTTATTGATCCACATTTCCCCTCATAGCTGTACCTTCCAAGTTCTTGTGAAATAATTCCATGTCCGAGTACAGAAATCTTTAAGGAAGCAGGTCCTGGAATACAGTGAAGCTACAAAATGGGGAATTAAACAAAACAGTGGGTTTGTTAGATATTGGAAGTTGTGGAGGGACTTAGCATACAAGGAAGGAATAAAAGAAAGCAGCACAGATACCGGAAAATCACCAAGAAAGGTACTCCTATGACAAGAGACATAGAGAAGGAATTAGAAGCTATGAAATGGAGGATGCTTGGACATCAGGATGCACCTTAACACTAAACTCAACCCCCCAAATTAGTGCATCCTCGTGGTGCAGTGGATAAACTTCTATACTATAGCTATAACGGGGCTCATGACCTGGGGTTCAATCCCAGGAAGTCGGCTCATGGCTGACTCAGCCTTATCTTCTTCTGAGTTGTAAATGAAGTAGAAATCTTATAACAAACTATGAAATGTCCAGAGGAGGACATAACAGTCTTTGGACCTGATAATCATAGAATTATAGAATCATAGAGTTGGAAGAGACCTCAAGGGCCATCCAGTCCAACCCCCTGACATGCAGGAACCCCATCACAATATTTCTGGCAGATGGCCATCCAGCCTCTGCTTAAAAACCTCCAAAGAAGGAGACTCCACCACCCTTTGTGGCAGCATATTCCACTGCCGAACAGCTCTGTCATGAAGTTTTTCCTAATGTTCAAATGGAATCTCTTTTCCTGTAGTTTGAAACCATTGCCCCGAGTCCTTGTCTCTGAGGCCATGGAAAACAAACCTGTTCTCTCTTCAATATGGCATCTTTTCAAATATTTAAACATAGCTATCATATCCCCCATAACTTTCTTTTTGAAAGGGTAAACATTCCCAGTTCCCTAAGCTGTTCCTCATATGACATTTCTTCCAGACCTTTAACCACCCTGGTCGCCCTCCTCTGTACTTGCTCAAGGTACAAACCTGAGGGCATGAAAGAGCTAAAAGTAGTTTATCACACAAGTGAGGAAAATAAACTTTACATAGTGTTGAAATGAATATTGCAGACAAAAGAAAGAATGAGTGACAGGAAATTTAATGTTGAATTCTCAAGAAATGTCCTATTTCTGCTTCTTTATCAACAAGGCCCAAAGCCAAGTAAAGCAAAAATCAGATGCATAGCAACTTAGGTTCCACTCCTGCTACTTTCAAAAAGGATGTGAACACCCATCTCTCTAAAACTTGTTTATAAAAACTACTTGTTTCCAATATATTGTATTGATTTTAAAGGGCTGATTATTACTGCCTTTCAATACTTGTGGAGGAACAAGAGTAGCTTAGACAGGAGGAAAATGTTGGTGCCGACTTAGATACCATAATGGGAGCAAAAAGAAAAACCAGTGCTGCTAATCCAGTTTATAAACAATGATGGAGCAAAACACATGAATCTTTTCAGTTAACGTTAATGGGTTAAATTCACCAATAAAGAGGAAAAAGATATTCACTAAACAGGTAAAGGAAAAAATAATTATTGTATTCATCCAAGAGACACATATTAAAGAAAAAGACCACAAGTTGCTGGAATATCCAAAATTATAGGAAGACTTTTCTATATGGCTGATAAAGAGGGGGGGAGAGGAATAGCCTTATATATCAAACAAGACCTGGAGGGAAGAATTTTAATGGTAGAGGCCCAACTTAATTCAATTAAAACATTACTAATAGCAATTTATACACCCAATGAAAATCAAGAAATCTTCTTTAGGAAGCTGTACAAATAACCAATAATAAGAGAATATGACAACATATGTTTATTTGGAGACTTTAATGGAATAGTGAATGCAAAGCTGGACAACAAAAAAGAAGGAAAAAATAAAAACAAAAGGAAAACTTTCCCAAAGATCTTTTTCCAGATGGCGGAAAAAATAAATATAAAAGATATATGGCAAGACTTAAATACCAACAAGATTCAATATACCTTTTATTCAAGCTGCACAGATCATGGTCCAGAATTGATATGGTCTTGGTGTCAGTAGAATTAAAGAAGGGGCTTGAAGCAGTGGAAATTCAACCTAACATTTGGGCAGATCACAACCCGATCAAAATCTCTTGGCAAACACAAAGGAAGAAGTTGAGAACAAGATGGGCATTAAACATAGCAATTCTGAAGGATCGAGATTTTTTACAAACAGCTACAGAAGAAATGAAATTTTTTTTCAAGAAAATAACCGGCATGATACAACAATTCAGAATATTTGGGACACCACAAAAGCCGTCTTTAAAGGACTCACAATCAGCTATATTGCAGGGAAGAATAAGAAGAAAAAACACAATACCAGGAAATAAATGATAAATGTTTAAAGCTAGAAAAAGAGCTCCAAAGAAACCCAGTAAACTGAAAATTGAGTAAAGAGTTACAAATATTAAAACACAAACAGAATCTTTTAGAAACGGAAGAAATAGCACAACAAATTAAAGTGGCTAAACAGAACTTTTTTGAGCATGTTAACAAACCTGGAAAATGGCTCGCCTATAAACTGAAGAAACAAAAAGAAAAAAGCCAAATATATAAATTAAAATATGAAGGAGGAGTCTTAAGGACAAAAAAAAAGATATACATGAAATATGTCAAAAATATTACAAATCTTTGTACACTAAACAAATAACTAACCTTGAGAAGATTGAGGAATTTTTGGATCAGACAAAGTTACCTAAAGTACTGGAAGAAAAGAAAAAAATAATAAATGCTGATGTCACCCACAAAGAATTAATGAAGGCTATAAATAAACAAAAGAATGGAAAATCACCAGGCACAGATGGTCTGCCAGCTGAATTCTACAAAACATTTCAGGACATAATAGCAGATTCTATGATACAAGTCTGAAATGAGGTTCTAAACTGAGTGAGAATTCCAAAATTGTGGACTGAAACAATTATTACACTGATTTCAAAGATGAGGCGGACTTGACAGACATAAAAAATTACAGGCCGATATCATTAATAAATGTAGATTACAAAATCTTATCGTCAATTATGGCAAACCGGGTAAAAGAGTTTTTAAATGAATTTATTCATACTGACCAAAATGGCTTCCTCCCAAGAAGAAATATTAGAAATAATATTAGAACAATCTTAAATATACTGAAGTACTATGAAGCTTACCCAGGCAAACAACTTGCCGTGGTCTTCCTTGATGCTCAAAAGGCATTTGACATCTTGGATTGGCTTTTTATGAAACAACAATTAGTAAAAATGGATTTTGGCATAAATTTTCAACATTTTATAGCAGCCACCTTTGACAAACAGACAGCTAAAATATTGGTAAATGGAGAAACAACATCAAACATAGATATAGAAAGAGGAACAAGACAGGGATGTCCCCATCTCACCATTATTATTCATTTTGACACTGGAAGTGTTGACAAGAAGGGTAAGAGAAAACAAAGGAATTCGCGGAACAAGAGTAAGAGAGGAAGAATATAAAGTGCAAGCCTATGCGGATGACTTAGTCTTTATTCTAGAGGATCCATTAACTTCAGCACAGAATTTATTAGAAGAAATACAGAGGTATGGAGAATTGGCAGGATTAAAAATGAACATGACAAAGACTCAGTTCTTGATGAAAAATCTAACAGAGAAACAGAAAACAAACTCACAAACAACACTAGGATACAAATAGTAAAAAAATTAGATATCTGGGGATAAACCTGACATCAAGATGCTCATCGTTGAAAGATGACAATTACACTATATTATTGCAACAAATTGTAGATGATTTGGAAAGATGGAAGAGATTTGGAATATCTCTAATGGAAAGAATTGCTACTCTGAAAATGAATGTCCTCCCCAAATTACTATATTTATTTCAAAATTTGCAAATAGACTAGATAATAGAACTAAATAAAAATTCTTTGTCTGGCAGGAACTAAAAACTACTACAGGAGATGAAGGAAAGAGGAGGTTTGGGGATTACAAACTGGTTTTGTCTGTGCAAGGGCAAAAGCAAGAATTAGGATTAAGCTACTAGGGGGCAGGAGACGAAGGAAAGAAGAGGGATGGGGATTACGGCGGTGGCAGGGGTGGCGGGGGCACTGGTATTTGTACATTTTGGCAAGCCATTTTGGCACCCTAGGCAACTGCCTGACATGGATATGGGACATGGATACAGGAGTGGATTAAGTTAAAAAATAAAAGAATACTCTATCTGGAGGGCCATGATCTACAAGTTGGCTGGCATGCATTTACATGGTACGGTAAATCTAAACAGCATAAATATTTTGAAAACCATAAAATAAGAGGTTCTTTATTGAGAATATGGGAAACAATTAAAATAAAGTTCTACAGGAAAACACCAAGATGGGTATCACCCCTGGAGGCAACCATATACCCCAATGTGATGGACATAGAAAAAGCAACTCCCTATGACCTGCTTGCAGAATGAAGGAGGGGTTTTAAAGACTGAAATGCAACTGAAGGACCAGGGATTGTCTTATTCTTGGTGGCCCCTATTACAAATGAAAACAATATATAATCAGGATTCTAAAACAGTTGGATTTGAAGATAAATACTTATCGATTGATAAACTTTTACTTTTCATGGAAGATAAGCAAATAAGGCAAATATATAAATATTTATTAGATTATGAAATGCAGAACGAGGAAGTGAAAGAAACAATGATACAATGGGCCAAGAATTTTGGATATACGATTGAACTGGCACAATGGCAAAAGTTGTGGACAAAAAATTATACGCTTACAACATCTGCAGAATACAAAGAAAACATTTTTAAAATGTTTTATCGATTGCATGTTACACAGGCCAAACTATGTAGAATATACTGCAACACATTGGACAAATGTTGGAAATGCAAAAAACACGTAGGGTTGTATTACCATTTGTGGTGGACATGCGATAGGGTTAGAAGTTTCTGGGTAAAGATACATACATGGTTGAACCAAATTACAAAACAGAACATTTCCCGGCTTGGAGGAAGGACTTTGGGCCCACCGGGAGAGGACTCTCGCCCCGGCTTGGAGGAAGCCGGGCCCTAGCCGGCCCCGGATCGACGGCTGGGACCTACTGCAGCCTAACTGCGGGTCCCAACCCTGCGGAGCCGCGGGCGCGCCGCCGCAGCCGCTGCAGCGGGCTCCTTTTCATTGTTTTTAAAACAAACAAACAAACAAACAAACAAACAAAAAACAACGTGCCCCCATTCGCCGGCTAAGTTCCGGCAGGGGCCTTGAGGCTGTTGGTCGGGAGCCGGCGCCAGCGCGCGCGGCTCCCGATCAGAGAGCGGGAAACCCGCTCACTGTTTAAAACACACCCACGCACACAGACACACACGCACACACACACACACAAAACAAAGCGCGTGTGCCAGGCCCTGGGGGGGTTGCGTTGCCCCCCCCAAAGTCCTCCCCCACCCCGCTCGTCCCGGCTCTCCGCTCACCAGCTGTTCGTCGGGAGCGGCGCGGGACGAGCAGCCCTCGGGAGAGCGGAGAAGCCGCTCTTGAAAGCAAAATAAAATAAAATAAAATAAAATAAAATAAAATAAAATAAAATAAAAAATAAATAAAAGCACCCGTCCCCCCCCGTCCCTTGTCCCGAACCTAGGCAGGGGGCTCGGCGAGGCCAGCTCCCCTGCTCCATCCCGGGGCCCGTGGGGAAGCCTACCCCTCCCAGACTTACCTGGTTGACCGGCTCCGTGCTTCCTCTGTGCTTCTCGGCGTCTGGAACTTGAGCCGGCTGCTGGCTTTCTTCTCAGCAGCAGGCCTTGCGCAACAGCGCCACCTGCTGGCCGGCTGGGCAGCTGCATTTGTCTGTGAAAATAAAATAAAATAGGAAAAAAATAGAATAAAATAAAATAAAATAAAATAAAATAAAGTAAAGTAAAATAAGAAGAATTAAACTACGGTAACCAAAATAAAAATTAGACAAGCTAACAGGTGTTACTTAGAGGGCAGCAGCTTCGGTTAGGGACACATACTGTGAAGTGATAATAATTCCATGGCTCCCAAACGCCCTCCAAGCAGGAAGGGCAAGCAGCCTGCAAAGCGCCGCACTGCTGCCAAGCCCGCACCTGTCTTATCATCATCGGACGATGATGACCCGACCAATTTCAGGTCAACATTCGACAAGCTCAGTGCCACTGAACAGAGGAGGGTCCTGCAGCGGGGCATGGCAGGGTGCTTCGGGGCACAGGGACCAGCAAGCGAATCTCAGAAGTTAGCTGAACTTAACCGCACAGTTGAGGTACTCATGTCTCGAATTGCTGTCCTTGAAGGTGAGCGAGCCGGCACGTCCAGCCGTGCACAGTTAACCCCATAGTTGCAGCAGGAGCGAGTGTTTGTGGCCCAGGACACACAGCGGGCCGAGACGTTGGCAGCTGTTGAAACCCCAGCAGCACTGCAAGCGGTGGAGCCAGCGACGGTTGAAGTGCAGGCCCTGGACCTATCCACGCCCACTCGAACAGCCGAGACACTAGGACGGGCCCAGCACCTGGGTGAGTCACAAGCGCCGTGTAGGACGGTTAACCCACCAGGGAGTTGGCCGTGGCCAGGCACATTTACGGAGAGGCGGCCATTGTGGCCCTACACAGTCACTGGCAGTCCTATGCAGCCTCCTGCATCAGAGTCACCGCTCCCGGCTGCACAGAGTACGGTAAGTCCATCACCGCAGGCACCCAGTCCAGACATTACCAAAACGCCTCATGGCAACGTGGAGCCCTCCTCCTTGCCGGCGGTCCCGGCACCTTCGACCAGCCACGGGGGAGACAGGGAGATCCCACCGCAGTTCTGCCCAGACTCAGACCAATCCACGCCCTGGGTGACCACCTCTTGCCGGCAACGGTTGAGAGGATCCTCAAGGGGGAATATGTGGACATATTCGATCTTATGAATCGGGAAGTAGATGAAAAGAAATTGAAGCATATGGAGGCCCAAGATAAGGAGCGGATTCGAAAAAGCGTCCGGACCACTGCTGGGCTAATTGGCTCCCGGCCTTCCTTATTTATATGGCCACTATAGTCAAGGCCCGCCCGAGCGCGCCTTGACTTGGTTCAATATTTGGACCTGATCTACAGGGCACACTCGGAGTTCCCGGGAACTGGGTGGATGCTTTATGACGAGGATTCCGGATGAGGGCGGCCTTGCGGCCACACCTGCGCTGGGACGTTCCACTAGACCCATTGTGGAGGCGACTTATGGTGCCCCAGCGCCCAATAACTGGTGACCGGACCGATAGCGGGCATTTGATTTTCCGAATTGGACAGACCAGCCCTGCCCGCGTGACTGCGGGCCAGTCGGTTCAGCCACGACTGGTGTGCTGGGAGTACAATGCAAAAGGATTCTGCACCCGCAGACCCTGTAAATTTAAGCACCTGTGTGGCAACTGCAATGGGCCCCATGCGTCTTACGCTTGCCCCAAAGGGTCGCCAAGGCGGACAGGGAGGACGGGGACCAGCCCACTAAAAGCAGCCCGCCCCGGGCGGGGGCCAGCTTCCAAAAGCACATAGTCCCATTAACTTACCTGCTATGATGGAGTGGCTCCACGGCTACCCAGACATGGCAGCAGCAGCCTACTTAAGGGACGGTTTCAATTTGGATTTAGGATTCCGGCACAGGGTCCCCGGTCCCCTATCGGGCAAATAATTTAAAATCTATAAGGGGCATGGAAGATATTGTCCGTGCTAAGATTCAGAAGGAGATACAGGAAGGCAGGGTCCTGGGTCCGTTCACTGATCCCCATCTGAGCGCTTCCGGGTATCTCCGTTAGGGATCGTACCCAAGAAGGCCCCTGGGGAATACCGGCTCATCCATCATTTATCGTACCCTGATGGGGAGTCAGTGAACGACATGATCCCACCGGAGCTCTGCACTGTGAGGTATACTTCCTTTGACGCTGCAGTACGCATGGTCCGGCGTGAAGGCACGGGTGCACTGTTAGGAAAATGCGACATAAAGTCTGCTTTCCGATTATTACCTCTTCACCCGGAAGACATTGAGCTCTTGGGCTTCGCCTTTGAGGGTTTTTACTATATGGATAGGGCCATGCCCTTTGGATGTTCGATATCATGTGCAGCATTCGAATGTTTCAGCACATTCCTTGAATGGGCACTCAGGGTTAGGACACACACCACAGCTGTGGTGCACTATTTGGATGACTTCCTTTTCTGTGGCCCGGCTGGGTCACCACAATGCCAGTTTTTAATGGACCAATTCCGAGCACTAGCATGTGACTTTGGTATCCCTTTAGCGGAGGAAAAACTGAGGGCCCAGCGCCCAGCCTAACATTCCTGGGCATTGAGTTAGATACGCGGGCGCAGGCTAGTCGCCTCCCACTGGAAAAAAATACTTGATTTACGGACAAGATTACAGCAGGTTCTAGCACGGCGAAAAGTCACACTTAGAGAACTGCAAGTACTCGTGGGTCATTTGAACTTTGCTTGCAAAGTGGTGGCCCCGGGGCGTGCTTTTCTGCGACAATTTTGTCATGCCATGACAGGCCTTACTAGGCCTCACCATAGACGAAAGGTATCTAGGGAAATGCGGGAAGACTTGAGGGTGTGGCAGATCTTTCTCCAGGAATTTAATGGTGTGTCGTTCTGGAGGAGTGAGCTTCTTCTAGGTTCAGAACTCCAAGTCCACACGGATGCATCTGGAGCACACGGTTTTGGCATCTTCTTCCAGGGCCGATGGGCAAGGGCACATGGCCAAGCGACTGGGGCTCCCGGGAATAACTAGGGACCTTACTTTCCTAGAACTCTTCCCAATTGTGGGAGCCCTATGGCTCTGGGCACCGTTATGGGCAAATTCGGCGGTCACTTTCTGGTGTGACAACCAGGCAGTGGTCTCCATTGTCAACACCCTGTCCTCTAAATCAATTAGGGTGATGCGGTTAGTCAGGGCGCTTACATTGCGCTGCCTCCGTTATAACATAGTTTTCATGCACGCCACGTCGCTGGGGTCAACAACGAGATCGCTGACGCTTTGTCCCGTCAACAGATGGAGCGTTTTACGACTGTTGGCCCCGGGGCGAGGGCGGAGCAGGAGGTGTTGCCGCAGGAGGTTTGGAATCTTGGAGAGCCGAGGCCATTAGAGCCGTGGGCTTGGCACTAGCGCCAAGTACTAGGCGTGCCTATGCGGCAGCCTGCAGGGACTACCAGCGTTTTTGTGCACAACTGAACCTGCAGCCATGGCCGGCCCACGCCCGATCAATTGATCCAATATGCGGTTCGGCTGTATCGGAATGGGTTGGCCCCACGTTCAATTCAAGGTAAGCTGTCCGCGTTGGCTTATTTCGCAAAGGCTCAAAGGTTCCCTCACCCCAATAACGATTTTGTTCTGCAGAAGATGTTAGAGGGGTGGTCCAAAGAGAGGTGGCACCAGTGACACGCGCAGGCCCATCACACCTGGGATTTTGTTAAAGTTGTATGATATTTGGCGCACTACGTGTAGCGGCGAGTTTGAAGCGTTGCTATTCGGGTGACTGTGTCAGTAGCCTTCTTTGGAGCTTTTAGGATGGCGGCCTCTAAGCAGGATAACGCTAAGGCCTGCCTTCAACGTACAGATGTGTCAATGACCGAGGATGGGGTGGTGTTGCAATTGCGTAAGTCCAAAACGGATCAGTGGAGCCGGGTACCCGGTGACGTTGAACAGCCACAACTATGCCCCTTGATTTTACTACAGGCCTATCTAGCTAGACGGGCACCAGTACCGGTCCCCTGTTTGTTCACGCAGATAACACCCCTTTGACCCGTTATCAATTCTGGACGGTCACGTGCCGTGCTTTGGGAGGCGGCTGGATTACCTAGCCGACAATTTGGCACGCACTCATTCCGCATTGGGGCAGCCTCCACTGCGGCGGCTATGGGATACGGAGTGGCAGATATACGAGCACTGGGCCGCTGGTCTTCAGATCGTTATAGGACATATGTCCGCCCAATCCCAAAAATCTCGCGAGAGCTGTCGCGAGGTGCCCTTATAAGGGCGCCACGCGGTGTCCCGGCCTCTCTTCGATCCGACTGGCACCGGGAGAGGACTCGCCGTTCCGGCTTGGAGGAAGGACTTTGGGCCCGTGCCGTCAGCCGGGCCCTAGGTGATCGACGGTTGGGACCTACTGCAGCCTAACTGCGGGTCCCAACCCTGCGGAGCCGCGGGCGCGCCGCTGCAGCGGGCTTCTTTCCATTGTAAAAAACAAACAAAAACAAACAAACAAACAAAAAAACAACGTGCCCCCATTCGCCGGCTAAGTTCCGGCAGGGGCCTTGAGGCTGTTGGTCGGGAGCCGGCGCCAGCGCGCGCGGCTCCCGATCGGAGAGCAGGAAACCCGCTCACTGTTTAAAACACACACACGCACACAGACACACACGCACACACACACACAAAAACAAACAAAGCGCGTGTGCCAGGCCCTGGGGGGGTTGCGTTGCCCCCCCCAAAAGTCCTCCCCCACCCCGCTCGTCCCGGCTCTCCGCTCACCAGCTGTTCGTCGGGAGCGGCGCGGGACGAGCAGCCCTCGGGAGAGCGGAGAAGCCGCTCTTGAAAGCAAAAAAAAAAAAAATAAAATAAAATAAAATAAAATAAAATAAAATAAAATAAAAAATAAATAAAAGCACCCGTCCCCCCCCCCGTCCCTTGTCCCGAACCTAGGCAGGGGGCTCGGCGAGGCCAGCTCCCCTGCTCCATCCCGGGGCCCGTGGGGAAGCCTACCCCTCCCAGACTTACCTGGTTGACCGGCTCCGTGCTTCCTCTGTGCTTCTCGGCGTCTGGAACTTGAGCCGGCTGCTGGCTTTCTTCTCAGCAGCAGGCCTTGCGCAACAGCGCCACCTGCTGGCCGGCTGGGCAGCTGCATTTGTCTGTGAAAATAAAATAAAATAGGAAAAAAAATAAAATAAAATAAAATAAAATAAAATAAAATAAAATAAAATAAAGTAAAATAAAAAGAATTAAAATAAGAAGAATTAAACTACAAAACCAAAATAAAAATTAGACAAGCTAACAGGTGTTACTTAGAGGGCAGCAGCTTCGGTTAGGGACACATACTGTGAAGTGATATAATAATTCCATGGCTCCCAAACGCCCTCCAAGCAGGAAGGGCAAGCAGCCTGCAAAGCGCCGCACTGCTGCCAAGCCCGCACCTGTCTTATCATCATCGGACGATGATGACCCGACCAATTTCAGGTCAACATTCGACAAGCTCAGTGCCACTGAGCAGAGGAGGGTCCTGCAGCGGGGCATGGCAGGGTGCTTCGGGGCACAGGGACCAGCAAGCGAATCTCAGAAGTTAGCTGAACTTAACCGCACAGTTGAGGTACTCATGTCTCGAATTGCTGTCCTTGAAGGTGAGCGAGCCGGCACGTCCAGCCGTGCACAGTTAACCCCAGAGTTGCAGCAGGAGCGAGTGTTTGTGGCCCAGGACGCACAGCGGGCCGAGACGTTGGCAGCTGTTGAACCCCCAGCAGCACTGCAAGCGGTGGAGCCAGCGACGGTTGAAGTGCAGGCCCTGGACCTATCCACGCCCACTCGAACAGCCGAGACACTAGGACGGGCCCAGCACCTGGGTGAGTCACAAGCGCCGTGTAGGACGGTTAACCCACCAGGGAGTTGGCCGTGGCCAGGCACATTTACGGAGAGGCGGCCATTGTGGCCCTACACAGTCACTGGCAGTCCTATGCAGCCTCCTGCATCAGAGTCACCGCTCCCGGCTGCACAGAGTACGGTAAGTCCATCACCGCAGGCACCCAGTCCAGACATTACCAAAACGCCTCATGGCAACGTGGAGCCCTCCTCCTTGCCGGCGGTCCCGGGCACCTTCGGACCAGCCACGGGGGGGGGAGACAGGGAGATCCCACCGCAGTTCTACCCCGACTCAGACCAATCCACGCCCCTGGGTGACCACCTCTTGCCGGCAACGGTTGAGAGGATCCTCAAGGGGGAATATGTGGACATATTCGATCTTATGAATCGGGAAGTAGATGAAAAGAAATTGAAGCATATGGAGGCCCAAGATAAGGAGCGGATTCGAAAAAAGCGTCCGGACCACTGCTGGGCTAATTGGCTCCCGGCCTTCCTTATTTATATGGCCACTATAGTCAAGGCCCGCCCCGAGCGCGCCTTCGACTTGGTTCAATATTTGGACCTGATCTACAGGGCACACTCAGAGTTCCCGGGAACTGGGTGGATGCTTTATGACGAGGGATTCCGGATGAGGGCGGCCTTGCGGCCGCACCTGCGCTGGGACGTTCCACTAGACCCATTGTGGAGGCGACTTATGGTGCCCCAGCGCCCAATAACTGGTGACCGGACCGATAGCGGGCATTTGATTTTCCGAATTGGACAGACCAGCCCTGCCCGCGTGACTGCGGGCCAGTCGGTTCAGCCACGACTGGTGTGCTGGGAGTACAATGCAAAAGGATTCTGCACCCGCAGACCCTGTAAATTTAAGCACCTGTGTGGCAACTGCAATGGGCCCCATGCGTCCTACGCTTGCCCCAAGGGTCGCCAAGGCGGACAGGGAGGACGGGACCAGCCCACTAAAAAGCAGCCCGCCCCGGGCGGGGGCCAGCTTCCAAAAAGCACATAGTCCCATTAACTTACCTGCTATGATGGAGTGGCTCCACGGCTACCCAGACATGGCAGCAGCAGCCTACTTAAGGGACGGTTTCGAATTTGGATTTAGGATTCCGGCACAGGGTCCCGGGTCCCCCTATCGGGCAAATAATTTAAAATCTATAAGGGGCATGGAAGATATTGTCCGTGCTAAGATTCAGAAGGAGATACAGGAAGGCAGGGTCCTGGGTCCGTTCACTGATCCCCCATCTGAGCGCTTCCGGGTATCTCCGTTAGGGATCGTACCCAAGAAGGCCCCTGGGGAATACCGGCTCATCCATCATTTATCGTACCCTGATGGGGAGTCAGTGAACGACATGATCCCACCGGAGCTCTGCACTGTGAGGTATACTTCCTTTGACGCTGCAGTACGCATGGTCCGGCGTGAAGGCACGGGTGCACTGTTAGGAAAATGCGACATAAAGTCTGCTTTCCGATTATTACCTGTTCACCCGGAAGACATTGAGCTCTTGGGCTTCGCCTTTGAGGGTTTTTACTATATGGATAGGGCCATGCCCTTTGGATGTTCGATATCATGTGCAGCATTCGAATGTTTCAGCACATTCCTTGAATGGGCACTCAGGGTTAGGACACACACCACAGCTGTGGTGCACTATTTGGATGACTTCCTTTTCTGTGGCCCGGCTGGGTCACCACAATGCCAGTTTTTAATGGACCAATTCCGAGCACTAGCATGTGACTTTGGTATCCCTTTAGCGGAGGAAAAAACTGAGGGCCCAGCGCCCAGCCTAACATTCCTGGGCATTGAGTTAGATACGCGGGCGCAGGCTAGTCGCCTCCCACTGGAAAAAATACTTGATTTACGGACAAGATTACAGCAGGTTCTAGCACGGCGAAAAGTCACACTTAGAGAACTGCAAGTACTCGTGGGTCATTTGAACTTTGCTTGCAAAGTGGTGGCCCCGGGGCGTGCTTTTCTGCGACAATTTTGTCATGCCATGACAGGCCTTACTAGGCCTCACCATAGACGAAAGGTATCTAGGGAAATGCGGGAAGACTTGAGGGTGTGGCAGATCTTTCTCCAGGAATTTAATGGTGTGTCGTTCTGGAGGAGTGAGCTTCTTCTAGGTTCAGAACTCCAAGTCCACACGGATGCATCTGGAGCACACGGTTTTGGCATCTTCTTCCAGGGCCGTTGGGCAAAGGGCACATGGCCAAGCGACTGGGGCTCCCGGGGAATAACTAGGGACCTTACTTTCCTAGAACTCTTCCCAATTGTGGGAGCCCTATGGCTCTGGGCACCGTTATGGGCAAATTCGGCGGTCACTTTCTGGTGTGACAACCAGGCAGTGGTCTCCATTGTCAACACCCTGTCCTCTAAATCAATTAGGGTGATGCGGTTAGTCAGGGCGCTTACATTGCGCTGCCTCCGTTATAACATAGTTTTCATGCACGCCACGTCGCTGGGGTCAACAACGAGATCGCTGACGCTTTGTCCCGTCAACAGATGGAGCGTTTTCGACTGTTGGCCCCGGGGGCGAGGGCGGAGCAGGAGGTGTTGCCGCAGGAGGTTTGGAATCTTGGAGAGCCGAGGCCATTAGAGCCGTGGGCTTGGCACTAGCGCCAAGTACTAGGCGTGCCTATGCGGCAGCCTGCAGGGACTACCAGCGTTTTTGTGCACAACTGAACCTGCAGCCATGGCCGGCCCACGCCGATCAATTGATCCAATATGCGGTTCGGCTGTATCGGAATGGGTTGGCCCCACGTTCAATTCAAGGTAAGCTGTCCGCGTTGGCTTATTTCGCAAAGGCTCAAAGGTTCCCTCACCCCAATAACGATTTTGTTCTGCAGAAGATGTTAGAGGGGTGGTCCAAAGAGAGGGGTGGCACCAGTGACACGCGCAGGCCCATCACACCTGGGATTTTGTTAAAGTTGTATGATATTTGGCGCACTACGTGTAGCGACGAGTTTGAAGCGTTGCTATTCCGGGTGACTGTGTCAGTAGCCTTCTTTGGAGCTTTTAGGATTAGCGAGTTACTGGCGGCCTCTAAGCAGGATAACGCTAAGGCCTGCCTTCAACGTACAGATGTGTCAATGACCGAGGATGGGGTGGTGTTGCAATTGCGTAAGTCCAAAACGGATCAGTGGAGCCGGGTACCCGGGTGACGTTGGGCGCTGCGCACAGCCACAACTATGCCCCTTGATTTTACTACAGGCCTATCTAGCTAGACGGGGCACCAGTACCGGTCCCCTGTTTGTTCACGCAGATAACACCCCTTTGACCCGTTATCAATTCTGGACGGTCACGTGCCGTGCTTTGGAGGCGGCTGGATTACCTAGCCGACAATTTGGCACGCACTCATTCCGCATTGGGGCAGCCTCCACTGCGGCGGCTATGGGATACGGAGTGGCAGATATACGAGCACTGGGCCGCTGGTCTTCAGATCGTTATAGGACATATGTCCGCCCAATCCCAAAATGTTAGGCTGCATGCGCGTTTTGCTAACTGTTTTGTGTTACAGGTTCCTTTCCACGTGACAGATTGCGAGTGGTTATTTGCGGCCACAGTTTTATTTTCTGGGCAGCGAAATACGCCCGGCGTTCCGCCGTTGGTCAGCACCTTGGACTCAGTGACTTCATCAGCATTGAGTGGAAAGGATCCCGTGGTATGAGCTGGGACAGCTTCTATACGGTCGCGTCCCGTTGCGCCCAAGAGGCGCCAATTGCCATCCTGCTCGTCCATCTGGGCGGGAACGATCTGACCAGGGCTAAGGGAAGAGCCTAAGCTTACGGATCTGTCGTGATCTCGAGGCCTTTAAGGCCCAATCCCCTTGTACCAGATTGGTCTGGTCAGAGATGTTGCCACGGCGGGTGTGGCTTGGGGCCCGGGACCCGCCTGGGGTCGAAAGGGCCAGGAAACGCTTGAACCGGGCCATCTTCAAGGCCATGCAGCGGGGTGTGGGAACAGTCGTCCCACACCCGGATATCAAATATGCTTGCCCGGAGTTGTTCAGACCTGATGGTGTACACCTGTCTGACAAGGGCATAGAAATTTTTCTCAGGGACCTGCGGATGGGCCTCCAGGCCGAGCTGGCCTGTTGTTTGGCGGGCGAGGAGCATGCCTAGCAGCTCCTTCGCCGTGGCAGGTAGTGCAATAAAATCAGAACCCGAGACGTCATGTGTAAGGTTCCCATTGCAAGGAACCGGGCGGTCGTGCAAGAATTAGGCTGAACAAAAAGGGCCTCACCAGGCCATCGAATAGAGTACGACCAAATGGCAGGACAGGCACGGCCGCTGTGAGATACAGGTCCAAATATACCAACGGGGAGTGCCATGCTGTACAAAGGGCACTCCCATAGGCTAGCACATGACGTCATAAAATCAGACCCAAATTAATTGTAAATAGCAGTAAAAACCTAACTTGCACTACGGGAGGCCCATCCGAATTAATAGTTCCTGCTACAGTTAAATAAAGTTATGATTAAGTTATTAATAAAGTTGTGGCCCAGTTTAAAAAACCCAAATTATTGGTGTGTCGCCTCTTTATTTCGGGGAATGGGGGGACAATGGCCTCCCCACAAGGCCAGGTCCGAGTGGGGAGGCTTTGTCCCTGCCGGACTCCGTAGTCGGACCGAGGAGAGGCGCGGGGGATATCTCGCGAGAGCTGTCGCGAGGTGCCCTTATAAGGGCGCCACGCGGTGTCCCGGCCTCTCTTCGATCCGACTGGCACCCCACCCGCCCACCCTTTAGTTGTCTGGAGAATGAGATATTCTGGTCGCCGGGGCCGAATGGGAATTTTTGGTTGGCACCTGATTGGCCTTGGTGCCAGCGTTTTTTCGCCCATTCCATTCTCTTTGACATTTCATTAAATAGGTATGGAGGTTATGTCTTGATGTCAGGAAGTCGTTAATATAGGTAGGAATATTCGGCCACAGAGGGGCAGGTAGTGCAATAAAATCAGAACCCGAGACGTCATGTGTAAGGTTCCCATTGCAAGGAACCGGGCGGTCGTGCAAGAATTAGGCTGAACAAAAAGGGCCTCACCAGGCCATCGAATAGAGTACGACCAAATGGCAGGACAGGCACGGCCGCTGTGAGATACAGGTCCAAATATACCAACGGGGAGTGCCATGCTGTACAAAGGGCACTCCCATAGGCTAGCACATGACGTCATAAAATCAGACCCAAATTAATTGTAAATAGCAGTAAAAACCTAACTTGCACTACGGGAGGCCCATCCGAATTAATAGTTCCTGCTACAGTTAAATAAAGTTATGATTAAGTTATTAATAAAGTTGTGGCCCAGTTTAAAAAACCCAAATTATTGGTGTGTCGCCTCTTTATTTCGGGGAATGGGGGGACAAAGTTGCCACTGTGCTCTGAGTCATAAGAATATAAGAACATAAGAAGAGCCATGCTGGATCAGGCCAACAGCCCAACTAATCCAGCTTCCTGTATTTCACAGTGGCCCCACCAGATGCATCTGGGAGCACACAAGACTAGATATCTGTCTCCTGATACCACTCTCCTGCAACTGGCCCTTAAAGTTAATTTAACAATTAACAGATGAAATATTAATCAGAAAATTTGTCAGGCATTCTTTTAGTTACCAATGGTGTTTGCTATATTCATGTAGCAAATATGCAGTCCCTCTATCATGGAAAGTTCACCTGCCACTTGATTCTTCACAGGGTATGACATTTATTAGTTTATTGCAAAGAATGCAAGGTCTCAAATTCTCCTTCCTCAGGCATATACCATTTTTTTCACTCCATAATATGCATCGGACCATAAGATGCACCAAGTTTTTAGAGTTATGTATGTGTGGAAAAAATATTTATACATACATACTGCAGTCCTGGTACATCTGCAGTCCCAGATTAATCTACAGTCATGCTGTTCTTGGGAGGCCTGGAGTGCCATGGCTAGAGAGTAAAATATGAAGACAAGCTGCCGCCCCCACCTAGGTCTCCATGCTGGGAAGCCTCCAGCCCTTGTAGAGGGCTCTGGACCCGGTGCAGGTCTGAGCCCCAGTTGCAGCCCTAGCAGAGGCTTCCCAACCAGGCTGTTTTTAAAAAATTGCATTACATGATTAATTCTGTTATTTATTTATTTATTTTTCACACTTATATCCCGCACCTATTTCCCACAAAGGGGACTCAGGGCGGTTAAATAGAATAGAAGATGGAGAGTAAATGGACCTACCAGAGACCACAGAGATGAGAAACAGGCTAGAAAGTAAACACCCACCATAATGATCATAGAGCTGCTCTTCAAGCCAGGCTGAATGGGAGATCTCTATCCCCTGGATTCACATTCTGCCCATCTTGAAGAGCGGCTCTATGGTCATCATAATGGGTGTTTACTCTCTCGCCCATTTCTCATCTCTATGTAGGAGACCATAGTGACCTCACTGCCAGATGGGTGGTATAAAAATCCAATAAAGAAATGAATAAAAATAAATAAACAGGGCTGTTTACCCTCCCTCTTCGACTCTATGGAAAAAATCAATTGTGCAAGGGAATTTTTTCAAAACATCTAGGTAAGCGGCCACTGGGGCTACGGCTGGGACCCGCACCAGGTCCAGAGGCTTCTGCGGCAGGCACTCTGGAGGCTCCCATCAGCGGGTATATGTGTACTCATCCTATAAGACACATAGACATTTCTCCTTACTGTCTTATAGAGCAAACAACATGGTATGTTACAAATTTTGGAAGATAAGGGAGAAGCAAAAAGTCCAAAAATCTAGCTGCATGTAATGGTGATTGCTCTTTTGGGCAAACCAATAAAGAGTATGGAAAGTGTACTTTCAATGAAAGGCAAAGGTATGTAACGCTTCTCTTGTATTAAACTTTTATCACATAAGAATGCAAACTATTCACTTTCAAACCTACAGCAAAGAAATCCCCTTCAAGAAGAATGTCAAAGGAAAAATAGTTTTGAAGTAAATGTCATGGATGGGATTCAGGATTCTAGACTTTACTGTGCAGATGTGTTGGCAGAGGAAACTGAGACATGGCTTTTCTTTCCTTGATCTGTAATCTCTGTAGCAGACAATGTGACCCTTCTTACCATATTTCCCCACACTTTGGATCTCAGGCGAAGATGTCACCAGGCATCTCTTCTCACTTTTTTCAGATCAGGTAGTGTAGGCAGCCACAGGAAGGCATGTAGTGATGGAAAGATGTGTGCAACTGAAAGAAAAAGCAAGACAGCATCCACAAACAGTTTACAAAATTAGATAACACTTTAAACAATTATAAAAAATCCAAAGGTATCTGCAAATGAGGCAGAAAAACAGATTTTTTAAATGGAAAAATAAAGTTCTGGCCAAATAGAAGGGCAGTTATGCAAGAATACTAATGTCACCCTTTTCCTGGATCTAGAAAGAACACTGCCCTTTCTCATATTTTAAAGAGGAAATAGCTATATTAAAAACATCTGCAATAAATGTTTTTTAAATGATGACCTATTAAAATGTAGCTTTCAGGAGGCTTGGGGAAGATGCTGAAGCCTGAAGAACAATAGCAAGCATCAAGACAAAACTGCTCAGAAAACATTTTTCTGAGAATTGTCTGGATTCTTTTTTTTTTTTTCCTTCCTTTCTTAGAAACAGAAAGCCATTTGTTTCCATATTTTTTTTTGGGGGATGGCCCTCCCCAGTCCACAGCTGTTGAAAAAGTACAGCAATGCTATATTTGGTCAGTGGTCGCTGAAAAGAAGACTGAGAGATGGGATTGGGCATGCTGATTTCCTATGCCTTTCTCTAAGTGTGATTGTTAACGGTAAGACTTTTTTGAGTCTATTAATTCACCAGTTCACCACAAGCTGAAAGTAGCATGGTAGTCTAGCATTCAACTCCAATGGATCTATCTATCTATCTATCTATCTATCTATCTATCTATCTATCTATCTATCTATCTATCTATCTATCTATCATCATCATCTACAGTGCTACCCTGACTTAAGAGCAGCTCGACTTAAGAGCAATTCAACTTAAGAGCAGAAAACTTGGCATTTTAACTGCTGCCTTACAAATTTTTCCATGTTTTTGATTTTTTAAACTTATTTTTCAATTTTTTTAGATCGGTACCCCGACTTAAGAGTAGTTTGACTTAAGAGCATGATTTGGAATAGATTAATTCCTAAGCCAAGGTACCACTCTATCTATCTATCCATCCATCTATCTATCTATCTATCTATCTATCTATCTATCTATCTATCGATCGATCGATCGATTAGATATGGGCACGAATAGAAAAATGGAGTTTCGTTTGTTGTTTGTCATTTAGAGGTCCGTTTCAGTTCATTTCCAATGTTCATGAAATTTTTCAAAAAATTCGTTTTCGTTTCATTACTGTTTCATTACCATTTATTCCAATTTTAATGATTTTTTAAGCATTTACAGCCGCTCACTTCATTGAAGTAACGGAAACGAAACACACGACCAAAAGCCCCATGTTTCTGTTCGTTTTGTTTCATTTTAGGGACAAATTTCGATTGTCATTTCGTTGCGTAACAAAACAAAAAACAAACAATGAAAATGAAAAATTGTTTGTTCCGTGCCAATTTCTACTATATCTATCTATCTATCTATCTATCTATCTATCTATCTATCTATCTATCTATCTATCTAAATGGGCATTACAAATACAAACTTCACACATACACACTTATATAACAAAATAGCAACAAGCAATAGTAGTGACATAAGAAAACTGGATGCAACAATTAGTATACCCCAAGTTGCTTGAAGAAATGAAGAATTTAAATGCATAGTACATTTTTATCTACTTCTCCCTGAGGTAGAACAACCACAACATAAAAGTATTGGCTCCAAATATACTGTCACTCACTAATAAAAAACACAATGCTAATCTACAGAATAATAAAGCAAAGCAAAGCAAAGTGTTCTGCTTATATACCGCCCCATACCCCTTAGTTGTCTCTGGGCGGTTTACAAATTTAATTACAGTGTACAGGCTACACATTGCCCCCCCCCAGCAAGCTGGGTACTCATTTTACCAACCTCAGAAGGATGGAAGGCTGAGTGAACCTTGAGCCTGCTACCTGGGACTGAACCCCAGGTCGTGAGCACAGTTTTACCTGCAGTACAGGCATTTAACCACTGCGCCACGAGGCTAATAATAATGAATTTGGAAAGTATACGAGTTTGGAAAGTAATGAATTTGGAAAGTATAAGAGTCAAAATCAAACTATATCTGACAGTTGTTCATAATGCTCACCACTTCCTGAGGTAATTGGTTCCATTGTCATACTAGTGTTAGGAAGTTGTTTGTGATGTTCAACCAAGATCTAGCTTCCTGTAACTTAATTTCATTATTAGTGGGATTAACTAATCTCCCCTTCCCTGATGACTATCAACATACATGGAAGCCATCTCTGTGAGTTTCTCTGGTCAAACAAGGTGTTATTCTGTCTTACCATGAATGGATTTCTGGTGATAAAAAATGTAAGGACTAGACATGAGCACGACTAGGCGAAATTGTCATTTCCGTTTTCGGTTCTCGTTAACGTTACGTAACGGGTAACGGTAATGAGAATTACTCCGCTCCAGCTCGAACCCGAACCGAAAAGAGAAAAATTGGGTCTGATTTTTCGTTGTCATTCATGGCATCGCAGCGATCGCACGATGCCAAGCAGCACAGAAAAAAGTTTTAAAAATAAAAACCCAATTCCCGGCCATAAAAGCAGGCGAAAATATGCCTGCCTCAGTGAGGGCACCTACCAAGGGGTGGTTTCTAGGGGGGTCCCCGGCCTCCCCCCCTCCTGTCCTGGGCTGCTTGCACCAGGCTGGGGGGGTCATCCTCGTCATCTCCATTTGCCATGTGTTGGGGGGGATCCAAAATGGCGACCACAATTTTTCTTTTGAAATCGTGGTCCAAAAACCCACCAAAGCACCACAGAAACATGTGAAAATTAGGTATTTTAAATGCCTGGATTTTTATAGTAGCAGCAGTGGGTTTTTTAATAGCAATAAAATGCCATATTGATTTTATTTTATTTTATTTTATTTTATTTTATTTTTATTTTTATTTTTTTACACCTGTGCACGCTCAATGATGGGCTGGCCATGGGATGGGACCATGCAAATTTTTGGAGCCATTCCACCAATCGCATGGCGAGGTTTTGCTGAAACTTCTGGATGTGCCAGAGAGGGCATAAAAAGCCCACCAACCCTAACCCTAACCCTAACCCTAACCCTAACCCTAACCCTAACCTGAACCGTTACCCTAAGCCTAGCCCTTACCCTAACCCCAACCCTAACCCAGATTCGTACGCAAGTACACGTCCCTTCTTAGTGGGTCAGAGTGATGCACCCAGAGAGGTGCTTTCAACTCCAGAGACCCACTCCCTCCCTCCCTAAGCGTAACCTGTACGGCAGTACGCCAGTATGCTTTCCTTCTTAGTGAGTCAGAGAAGCGCCGACGAGGTTCCTCTGACACACTAACCCCCACCCTAACATAATGTTCTTAGTGAGACAGAGAAGTTCCGATGAGGTTTCCTGTCATACTAACAACCCCAACATAATGTATAACGGCTGCTACACGTTACGCTCCCTAAACCACTGTACAAACGACAGACGACAAAAGGAAACGACAAATTTTTGAAAATTTTCGCGACAAAAGGAAACGACCCGAAACGGGCCTGTCCCGACAAACGACAACTCAAAACGTAATTTTTTCTGGTCATGCCCATCTCTAGTGAGGACTACTTCTCCCCATTGCCAGCTTCTACCTTATCATGAGCATCCAGAGTGCTTATCCCTAATTTCCTGGAAAACAACCTGTTTCACTTGCTCATCCGATCCACAGTGCTGAAGGTGGCCATGCCAAAGAACAATATGGAATGGGGTTTCTCAGTGGTGGCCCCCACTCTGTGGAACAAACTGCTAATCAGGGTGTGCCAGGCTCCTTCCCTCCCATTATTTGGGAAATTACTCAACACAGAATTAGATAAAACAGCTTTTAAGGATATATTCCCAAATGCTGCTTTTTAAAAAATGAAATTTAGGTTTTCCTTTGTATATTAAGTGCATTAGAATTGGTTGTATCATCATACGGATTATGTTGTTATATGGGAGTGAAGTTCAAGGAAGGATGCTTTTAGAGGTTCACGTTTTATCCTGTACCGTCCACAGTATATGCTTTCACAAAATGGGTGGTATATAAATTCAATAGATAATATTTCGTAGACATTTGTTCAGCTTACTTGACTCCACTGTATCAACATGATTATCATAAATTCCTATAGGAAGAATATGAGGTAGATAGCATGTAAGAGGAGACAAAATGGTGGCTAAGGTTGCCAGTTGGGATTTGCATCTCTTACCGTGGCAGCACAAAACCAAAATCCTTTTGGCAGAAAGAACAAAGGAAAGCTGAAACTGCCACTGACGGTGAGCCTGACCTCTCAGAAATTCAGAGAGGCGATTCCCCAAATTTCTTTGCTCACAAACAGCAGGGGACTTTTCCAAACACCATTTGTGGAATGCTCAAATGAATTTATAGTCTTTCCCTTCTCTGAAACCTGTGTTGGTCTTTGATTCATCACAAACACAGTTGCTGCTGCTTAAAAAGTGACACAATGTTTAGCCCACAGTTCAGATAACCCTTTGGGGAAGGGAGGGGAGAATACATTTAAAGGTTGCATAGCCTTTGCGTTGTAGAATTATCAGCCTACAGGCTTCCAAGGGACAGAATAATATTGTTTACACTCTGCAGCTAATGCAAAAGTTATCAGAGTTGTCCTTGCTCTTGCAAAGTTTTCCCTGGGAGACACAATAGGGCTTGAATTAAAATGGGTTTTGGTCCAGATAAGTCACTTATAGGCCAATTAGTTCCAATCACCACAACGCTTGAAAACAACCTGTTTCCAGTAAAGACCATATACACATCTAAAGAGCTGTTCTCTTATTCTCCTTTAGGGTTGTGTTAGTATAATAAATCCTCCATGCTCCTATGAATCTTTTAAGATGAGTAACATAAACATCTGCAAGCTTGCACTTTCTGCATTCTGTAACAACATCTCCAACTGGTTATTTCGCTTTTCCTTTTCATAATGATGCTCCTTTTCATTCTCCATGCATTATTCATGGATACCTTAAATTTAATTACTAACCCACTAAAGTTAAAAATCACACTATATCTGATATAGAAACACTATCACATTGGAGTTAGGAACACTTTTTACCTTATATATAATCACAATCATGCTGCGGTAAGGTTGCCACCTTTTTTTTGTGGAACAGCAAAGGTTTTTCTATCCATTCCTTTTTCTCCAGCCTGCTTAGATGGTTATTTTTCTTCTTCCTTCCAGAACTTAGTATCTCACACATCTTTAAGATGATTGTTGTGTGTGTGTGTGTGTGTGTGTGTGTGTGTGTGTGTGTGTGTGTGTGTGTGTGCTCACATTCATACTTTCATAGTCTTCCTTTAGCTAGCTGTTGTGTTTTTAATACATTAAAGTGTATTAATACATTAATACATTAAAGTGATTATCCCTAAAACAATATCCTACTCAGTGACCTAATTTATTGTGAATACTGCCTGCAAAGGATTAGAATGGAGGGGGAACTGTATTCCAGAAAATACTGTTCTGCCAGCTTTACTGAAATAAAGTTATCCTCTAGCTGAGTGGTTCCTTGGATTTCCAGATGTTCTTGGGCTCCAACTCCAAGAACTCCTGGCCAGGACAGCTAGTGACAAAGGTCAAGACTGAGATCATTCCTATTGTAGTATTCCCAGTTGCTTTGTGTGGATGTTACAACTGAACTGTTGGAAGTGACTTGACAGCACAGGAAAAACTCTAGATCCAGGTCTTCATAGTGGACCTTCACTAAGAATGTAATAAGAGCATAACCTTTAAGAGGCTTCCTGATGTCACCCTAGAAACTGCAGCTATATTAGGTTTGAGACTGTCCTGAGTTGGCAAGAGGCTAAGGAGATTGGACAGGGAAGCCTATGCTCCTGCCAGAGACTGGTCAAATAGCTGTGGAGGAGGAGGAGGAAAGGACAATCACTGGGGATCCTGTCAAAGAGCCTAGAAAAAAAGGAATGTGCAGCACCAACCTCTGAAATGAGGTTTCTGCCCATTTCTCCTCATGGCCCTAACATCTATTCTAATTTGGATTCCCCCATTTCTTATTGTCCTGCTTCTCATATAACTTCACCGGATGAAAAAGTCCACATTCAGCCAGATTTTTTTTTAAAAAAATCACTTAAACCAACTGCATTGAAAAAAATCCCACTGCTCTTACTAAAGGTAAAGCCCAATTGTGGCAATTTTGATTTTTTAAAAACATTTGTTTAATAATTCCTTTGTTTATGGCATGAGGAAGAAACATTTTAGGACATGCGTTGACAGTAGAACCTTCAACTGAAAAAAAATTAGGAGTCCAGTTCAATCAGTGGTAACCAGCCTTTTTTACTGCTAATAATAATTTCTAGTTCATTTATCAATGCCTGTCATAAATCTCACACTTCTAATTTCTTGGCTGAAATCACCATTTGGATTTATTATTGAACCAAGGTACAGATAATCCTTCAAAATTTCTTCATTGTCAGCAATAAAACTACTTAATTCTTCTCTCTCATTATTCATGTCTCTTAATATTAAGCTTTAATCTCTTAGTGGACAAGTTAAAATATGACACTTTTTGGCCTCTGTTCAAAAATAAATAAGTAAATCTTAACATTGAGTCTGCTGCCATGTTGTAGTATTTTCTTCCCAGATTTTTGTATATCCGTGTTTGCAAATACAATGGAAGGAACCAAAACAATACAGCTAATTACAGTTGAATATTGTTCATGTTAATATATACATTAATAAGGGTAAAATATTTCCAATATCTTGGTTCAGTCATCAATCACAGACTGCAGCCAAGAAATCAGAAGACTGAAACCAGGAAGGGCAAGATAATGAATTTAGTGGGAATCAGAACATTTAAAAGGATTAGAAATAAGCCTTATGAGTAAAGATGTGTGATTGGAGACCATGACCACGGTTGTGCATTCTTGATTGTCATGTCCAGATGCGAAAGCTGGAGAGAGAATAAAGATGACATAGAGAAAAGAATGACTGATTCACGTTTGTTGGGAATTTTGCAGAAACCACAGAGTGTCAAAAAGACAAATGACAAAATTGAAGCAAGAGGTGCATCTTGAGAAGACAGGACTCACTGGAAAAGACTGTAAGGCTGAGGAAATTTGAAGGCAGCAGGGAAAAGAAGGCTGGTTTTGAGATAGATTGATTCAATAAAAAAGGCATGACTTGAATTTGCAAGACTGGATCAGGACTCTAAATGATGTCTTTTGGAAGTGACTAATCCATAAGGCTGGTTTAGGACAGAAGAGATTTGACAGCATAGGGCAACTATTGTTCATGTTCTACATATAGTTGCATTGCCCCCACACTCGAAATGACCAGGCGAGACAGTGTGTTAGGGGCAACTGGGCCACACTTTATTAACACATATAACCAACAACAACAACAACAACAACAACAACAACAACAACAACAACAACAACAACAACAACAACAACAACAACAGGGGCCAGGCATCCATAACTTGGTTGGAACCCCGGGGTCTCCCGGGACCCCTCCAAACGGATAGCATCAGGCAAGCCACAAACCCCCAGGTGGTGCAGTTGTCCGACAGCACCCACCAGGCCAGTTGATTTTGTTTGATCCTCCCTGCATCTGCTCTCACCAATCTGGGTGATTCCCAGCACAGGGAGGCGTTTGCTCTCCCCCACCCCAGCATGAGACCTGCTGGCCCGCAGTGCTGTGGTTGAGGGGCGTTTGGGTCCAGATGTCAATTGTAGGCTCACCACTGCCCTCCATCAGCTTTTAGCCACCATAGTGTGACCAATGTGTAACTTGACATAAACCTTCTAACTCCGAGGTTCCAGTGTGGGATAGGCAAAAAATCCCCGCCCTCAATGGCCAATCTACAGTGCGGGTCAAAAATTCCTATCCGGCCCCAAAATTGGCGACCAGTCAAACTCACACTAGTCCCAACGTGGTGGGTGGGTGGGGAACGCTGGAACAAAACTGCCTGCTCTTCGGGGGAGGAGCCGCCCTTTATAGGGCACTCCTCCCCCTCCCTCACAGGACGTGAGCGTCCTGTCTTGCCCCTCGTCATTCTCGCAAGGGGCAAATCGGCTCCGCGGGTGGACGAGCCGCCCGCGGAGCCAGCATTAAGACTGGAACATTTAACAAAATACTAAGGTCTTTATTTCGGTCACTGATCAGACAAAATACAAAATACATTCCACATAAAACCAAAATAAAAGTGTATAAAACAATAAATAAAACAATAAATAAAAGCATGCACACAACAATACAATGGCATACCCTTTACATAAAAGCCAGAACAGGTAAAATCTCCCCAGCCCAGTAGGCCCAATAACAGAGTAGTCAACTCAATAGGTCTAGAATTTTCTCCAGCCTGGGACCATGCCCGTCCTCTAGACCCCCTCCAATCTACATCATGAGGAGAGGTAAGGATAAATACACAATGGACATTGCCAATCATCTGACCTCACCACCTGAAGTGGGCAGGGAAGAGTGATGCCTCATTGCACCACCACCACTGTTACATCCTGCTTTTTATCTGCCACCACCACTGTTACATCCTGCTTTTTATCTGCTAGCAGGTGTAGAACACAAAACTCCCTTGGCCTCCCCTGAGTTTGCTGCAAGATAGAATGAAGAAGAGTCCTCTGGATATCCCAATAAAGGGAACACTCCAAGAGGACATGATCAATAGTTTCAATAGTCTCCTCGTCACAAGGGCAAACACGTCTATCCACTGGCAGACCCTGGTGTCTGCCTTCCAGCAATCTGGAGGGAAGAACATTAAATTGAGCTTAGGTGAAGGTTCTCCTGAACTTGGGAATTGTTATTTTGGATAGGTAGTTGGCCATTCTAAAGGAACTATTCCTAACTGTGCTGTCATGGGCAGCTAGATGTTCTTGGAGTTCTACATCCCACATTCTCCCACACCTAGAACTATGCCTGAGCTAAAACTGTACAGTAGTCTACAGTATTAAAATATTATAGAAAGTATATTTAGAAATAATTAAACATAGATAAATATTAAAACCAAGATTAAAAACAATTTGAAAATATTTTAAATAATCTCTAAATATCAGATTTTAATAAATGTAACTCACAGATCCTTTACTAGACCTGTAGTTTGAGGCACATAATTATAAGAGATGTTTAGCATGCATGGTGTCAATTACTATATTTATTAACATGTTAGAAGGTTTATTACAGCATTGTTGCTCATTTCACAAATTACACATTAAACTTATTTTAATACATTTGGTTATACAATGAAATCACCCAATTTTAAAATGTGAGAGAGTTTTACAATGTGCACAGTAACAACTGATCATTCTATATATTAAGAAAAAATTATAAATAAATAAATAAATAAATAAATTCTGTAGCTCCACCTCCCAAAATGTGTTTTTAGCACACTGTTAAGAATTGTCTATGACAGGAATCCCTATCTCACACCAGGTAGCTTACTTCAGCAAGTTATCAAAACATATCCTTTCCCATGATCAAGGTTACATACAGGCCAGACATTCAGAGAATATTACCTCTTCCCTCAAAAGCAGGAATTGTTTGATATCTGGTTTCTCTGTCCACAGTTCCTTACAGGAAAGTTAGATTTTCCTTCACTGCAAGGTAAGAAAAAAGAAATTCGACTTTTAAAAATTCTCACACATGACACACAATGGAATTTCTACAAGAATATTTAACAAAATGATAAATGGTGGAGGAAGGTGTTTTTTTTTTTTTTTTGTAACAAAGTCTCTAATGGCCTGTTTTGGTAGCTATATGGACACCTCCTTCATGAATGAACATATTTTAGCTTCTGGACAGTGGAAAAGAAGTGTTTAAGTTCCAAAAAGCTACAACTGACATTTAGATTTACCTTGGGCTGCATCACCTAGACATGTGGTCTCTAGGGGACCTAGAAGACCATTGTTCCTGCTGAGCCAAGAGTCCAGTGCCATCTGCCGCTCCCTCTGCCCCTGGGTGAGAGACAGGGGACCTTTCTGTGACTTCTCTGGGGGAGTTTGGCCTCTTGGACTCCTGAGGCAAGTCAGGACTGGGCCCCTTGCCCTGTTGCTCAAGCTGCCTTCCACCTCAACACTCACCACCTGCCCGAGGGAGGGAAGGCTTGAAAAGCTGAGCGGCCTGGGAGCTGCCTGGGACCTAGAAGACCATTGTTCCTGCTGAGCCAAGAGTCCAGTGCCATCTGCCGCTCCCTCTGCCCCTGGGTGAGAGACAGGGGACCTTTCTGTGGCTTCTCTGGGGGAGTTTGGCCTCTTGGACTCCTGAGGCAAGTCAGGACTGGGCCCCTTGCCCTGTTGCTCAAGCTGCCTTCCACCTCAACACTCACCACCTGCCCGAGGGAGGGAAGGCTTGAAAAGCGGAGCGGCCTGGGAGCTGCCTGGGACCTAGAAGACCACCGTTCCTGCTGACCCAAGAGTCCAGGTTCCATCATCCAGCAAGCGCTGCTCCAAACGGACCCTGCTTCAACCACCACCCCTTTGTCTCCACCTGCTTGCTGCTGGGTCTCCTCATGAGTGAGAGGCACGAGAGGTAACCTAGCCAGCTTGCCAATAGAGGGGTGGGACTGGAGAGCTGGGACTCCGCCTTACAGCTTTCTAGCTGTCTGCAAGCTTGTGCTGTGGTTCCATCATCCAGCAAGTGCTGCTCCAAACGGACCCTGCTTCAACCACCACCCCTTTGTCTCCACCTGCTTGCTGCTGGGTCTCCTCGTGAGTGAGAGGCACGAGAGACAATTTAGCTGGCTTGCCATCAGAGAGGTGTGGCGGGGGGAGGGGCATCGGGCTGATACCAACCTCTATTATTTGCCTGTGAAGGGGAGAGGGTGGTGGGATGTTGAAGCTGAATGGTGGGGTGGTTTGTTTTTATCTACCTTATTCTGTTTTGTTTTATTTCATTTTTGTCATTTTCTTGCCATCTGAGATAGAGATAAGGACTCACAATGGAACTGATGGAACAGGAAGGAAGGAGGGCAATGGAGGGGGAGCCATTGAGCCTGTGCTGGGTAGAGGAAGGTATGGGGGTGGGAGTGGAACGTGCCCGCGTAGGGAGAAGAGAGGTTAGATATCTTACATCTATCCCCTCTTCTGGTTCCACTTCCAACCTGAAGGTATCAGGTGACCATATCAGTGAACCTACGGGCCACACGGTGCTGTTGTTGAATGCCAGGTCAGTAAAAAATAAGACCGCCCTCATTCATGATGTCATCATGGATGAGGGTGCCGACCTGGCATGCATTACTGAGACCTGGGTGGGAGAGGAAGGTGGGGTTCCCCTCTCCCAACTCTGCCCACCTGGGTATTCAGTTCAGCACCAGTGTCGCCCGAAAGGTCGGGGAGGGGGAGTTGCTATAGTCTATAGGAGTTCTATCTCCTTGACCAGGCTTCCTGTCTCCTTGAGAGGAGGTATAGAGGGCCTGTATTGTGTGCTGGGCTCACGAGACAGACTGGGGATTCTGTTGGTGTACCGCCCACCCTGCTGCATTCCAACAGTCTCCCTGCCTGAGCTGACGGAGGTGGTCTCGGACCTGGTGTTGAGGACCTCCAGACTGTTGGTACTGGGGGACCTCAACATCCATGCTGAGGCTGCCTTGGCCGGGGCGGCTCAGGACTTCATGGCCGCCATGACAACCATGGGGCTGTCTCAACATGTCATCAGCCCGACACACGAGAAAGGCCACACTCTAGACCTGGTTTTCTCAACGGGATTGGAGGATGGTGGTTTGGATGTGGAGGGGTTGGTCCTGACTCCATTGTCATGGTCAGACCACTACTCCAAGCCTCTGCAAGGGTGGGGGATCTATTAAGATGATCCGCCCTCGGAGACTGATGGATCCAGATGGTTTCTTGAAAGCTCTGGGGGATTATCCGTCTGATATGGTCGGTGCTCCTGTCGAAGCTCAGGTCACCCTATGGAATAGGGAAATGTCCTGGGCAGTTGACACGATCGCACCTAAGCGCCCTCTCCCCTTGCGCAGAGCCCAGTCGGCTCCTTGGTATACATCTGAGCTGCGGGCAATGAAGCAGGAGGGGAGACAGCTGGAGCGCAAGTGGAGAAAATACCGCTGTGAGTCCAATCGAACACAGCTTAGAGCCCATTATCGGGCCTATTCTGTGGCAATACGGTTGGCGAAAAGGCAATATTTCGCAAACCGTACTGCTTCCTCAGAGTGCCGTCCAGCAGAGCTGTTTCGGGTGGTCCAGGACCTTCTTCAACTGAGAAATACGGAGGAGGTTCTGGACCACTCAGCAGCCCGTTGTGACGAGTTTGCTGTTCACTTTGAGGGAAAAATCGCTCAGATTCGCAGGGAATTGGACTCCACTATTGGTGCAGAATCAAGGGATGTGTCCAGTGCGCCGTGCTTAGGTCCAGTATTATTGGATGAGTTTCAATTATTGAGACCCGAGGATGTGGACAGGGTGCTTGGATCTGTCCGTTCTACCACCACGCTGCTCGACCCTTGCCCTTCCTGGCTAATTGAAAGATCTGCCAGGGGGGTTCGCACCTGGGTCCAGGAAGCTGTAAATGCCTCATTAAGAGAGGGAGTGGTCCCTGCTGCCTTAAAGGAGGCAGTAATTAGGCCACTCCTAAAAACCAACCTGGACCCAGGGCTGGTGGGTAACTACCGGCCAGTAGCGAACCTCCCTTATTTGGGCAAGGTGTTGGAGCGGGTGGTGGCCGGACAGCTCCAGGCGCTGCTGGATGAAACGGATTTTCTGGATCCATTTCAATCTGGTTTCAGGCTGGGTTTTGGAACAGAGACTGCCTTGGTCGCCCTGTACGATGACCTTTGCCGGGAGAGAGACAGGGGAGTGCAACCCTGTTGATACTCCTGGACCTCTCAGCAGCTTTCGACACCATCGACCATGGTGTCCTTCTGGATAGGCTGGCCAGGTTGGGAGTTGGAGGCACTGTTTTGCAGTGGTTCCGCTCCTTCCTGGCTGACCGTGTCCAGAAGGTGGTGCTGGGGGACAGTTGCTCCGCCCCGTGGCGTTTACGTCATGGGGTTCCTCAGGGCTCAATACTGTCTCCCATGCTGTTTAACATCTACATGGAACCACTGGGAGAGGTCATCAGGAGGTTTGGGCTGAGGAGTCAGCAATATGCTGACGATACTCAGCTCTACCTCTCATTCTCCACCAATCCAGGTGAGGCGGTTTCTGTCCTGAACTCGTGTCTGGGCCAGATAATGGACTGGATGAGGGTTAATAAATTGAAACTCAATCCAGACAAGACGGAAGTGCTGTTAGTGGGTGCTTCGCCGGACAGGTTAGAGGGCCACTTCCCTGTCTTGGACGGGGTTGCAATCCCCTAAGGGACAGGGTCCGCAGCTTGGGGGTGCTTCTGGACCCTGGTCTAACTCTGGAAGCCCAGGTGGATTCGGTGGCCAGGGCGCCTTCCTTCAGCTGCGGAAAATATACCAGCTCCGCCCTACCTAGACGAGCAGAGCCTCATGACAGTTACGCATGCGCTGGTAACATCCCGTATTGATTACTGCAATGCGCTCTCGTGGGGCTGCCTTTGAAGACGGTCCGCGATTGCAACTGGTTCAGAATCGTGCGGCGCGGCTGGTGAGTGGTGGGGCCACCAGAGATCACATCACGCCGATTCTACGTAACCTGCATTGGTTACCAGTTGCTGCCCGAGCCAAATTCAAAGTGCTTGTCTTGACATATAAAGCCCTAAACGGCTTGGGACCTAGATACCTGAAGGACCGCCTCCTTCCATATGAACCTACCCGGCAATTAAGATCTAGCCAGAGGGCCCTCTTGAAAGAGCCATCCCTCAAGGAGGTGAGAGGGATGGCTTGTAGACATAGGGCCTTCTCGGCAGCTGCCCCCAAGTTATGGAATGCCCTCCCAAGTGAGATCCGCCTGGCGCCAACATTGGTGACATTTCGGCGCCAGGTAAAAACCTTCCTGTTCCAGAAGTTTTTTAATTGATACAACATAGACTGGGGTCCTTTGATGGCAATTTTAGTGATGATTTTAGTATAATGTTTTACTGTTGTTTTAATTATTTATTGATATTTTATGTCTTAACTGTTTTAATTCCTTGTTGTAAGCCGCCCAGAGACCTTTGGGTAGTGGGCGGCATATAAGCTGTAAAAATAAATAAATAAATAAATAAATGTTGTTATAACTCCCAGCTATTTCTACCAGGCATGCTGACTCAGCAAACAACAATCCAACAAAGAGACCTCTTTCTTTGGAGAAGGGCCACAACCATCTTATCAACCAGGCACATTCTTTGAAACCTTTTGAAACTAAGAGGGCAGTCTCACATTGTCTAAAAGCTGCTTTTTCCAGCAATCAAAGGCTCCTCTTTTAAAAGTGGCCTCACAGGCAGCTGGCTTTTCTGAAAATAAACTTTGGCCACACCCCCTGAAGTTCAGTTTCCCCAGAACCACCTCTGGGGCTTTTCCTCTTTTTTGCAATGGCTAGGAAGGCACTTTTTAAAATGAAGCAGGGAAGGTGGGAACTCTGAAAGCTGCAAATGAAAGGGGAAAGGAGGGAGGAGTGTGGTGTATGTGTCTGAGACAGCAATTGCTCAGGCAGCCTGGCCGGAACTACTTCTTGCTCACCATCCCGTTCTTCCTTTCTTTCTTCCTCCCTTTTTCTCCCTCTCTTTGCTCCACCCCCTTTCAAGATCCCACAGCACCACTCCAGCCCCAAGAAACCTTGCCATGTCCCTGGGAAGAGAGAGAGAGAGAGAGAGAGAGAGAGAGAGAGAGAGAGAGAGAGAGAGAGACCCTCGCACGGGTGCACACATGCCTCACCCCTCCCAGCCCTGCTCTGCTGTTGTGATAACTTCAAAAATGCTATTTAGGTCACGTGATTGCATCAGGCAGAAAGGCGCTTTTTTACAATGCATCTTCAGACTGGTGAGATAGACCTCTAAGTTAATCCCATAAAATATCCATTGTTATTTTGCCTTTAAATGTGGAGGAGTGGAGAAGGAGTTCCAAAATTCCTCACTTATTCATGATAATTAACCTATTTTGATGGGCTGAAGGATATGCTTATCTAGATATTCAAATACTGCACTGTGACTAACCAAGCCAAATTCAATGGAAGTCAATGTCTCCCAAATCTCTCTACAAAGAAACACAATGGGATTTGCAATTCAAAACTGTTCCATAGTTTTCCACACCATGCATACTTCATGTGTACACTTGGGAGAAAGCCAGAAATAGTAGCAGATTTCCACTACCTTTACAATATATATACTGTTAGAAAAAATATGTAGCCATTTTTAACAGGAAAAAGACATTTGATATTTCCAGGAAGGAAATAATTGCTCTGCCCCAATGACTGTTGGGTGAAGTCTGGACTTTGCATGTTAGAATTATGTACCCTAAAAAGGTCCCCAACTGGTAAGTTCCCCCCAGGCATCTACTAGAGACACCAAAATTGCAGAGAAACTTCTCCTAATTCTCGTCTACAATACTTCCATGCTTGGTGAATACTGGCTTTCAGACAACTGAGTTATACACCCACAAAATGGGATCCCAGGAAAGTGCTCTTTAGCTGGCTGAGGGATACCCAATCTTCACCAAACTTGGAAGGTTTGTAGAAAAGTCAGGGAAAGCTTCCCTGAAATGTTAGTGTCTCTAAGTGCATTGAATCTATTTTTAATCATCAAAATATATTTACATTTGTCAGGGGACATAGATACATATGAATATCAATCAATGAATTAGCAATTTTGAGGAATTTTATAATTTGTTTTTTAATTCTTGCCCAACTTTATTTTCCATCACTTTATTTACTCTCCCACCCCAGCCAAACAAACAAACAAAACCTAAGAAAGCAAAAAAGATAAAATTGCTGAAACCCCATTCTGCAGTTATGCAAAAGTTGTAACTTGTAGAGGAGAATTACCTAAAGTTAAGAAATCTCTACAGCCATTACCTGTTGTGCACCAAGTTGTTCATTCTGAGGTGCAACAGCTAATATATGTACATAATTCTTAACTTATGGCAATTCATCTGTGAAAGCTACAGTTTTTGTGTACCAATAGCATCATGGTGCAATGGTTGTACAGTGAAGACTCTGCTCACAACCTCAGTTTGAATCTGGGCCCTGGTGTGTGTGTGTGTTGTGTTGTTACAGTCGTGACCGACTCTTCGTGACTCCATATCCATGGAGTTTTCTTGGCAGGAATACTGGAGTGGTTTGCCAGTTCCTACTCCAGGCGCCTACAGCACCTGGTATTCCTTGGAGGTCTCCCATTCAAGTACTAACCAGGGCCGACCCTGCTTAGCTTCCGAAATCCAGCGAGATCGGATGTGCTTAGGGCATCTAGGCAGCTATATCTGGGCTCTGGTAGTCAGTTTAATATTGACCCAACCTTCCATCCTTCTGAGTTTAGTAAACTGAATGCCCAGCTTGCTGGCAGGGGGACAATGTGTACCTTGCATAATTAAACTCTAAACTGCCCAGAGAGAGCTTTAAACACAATGGGGCTGTATATGACCAGCACACTTTGCTTTACTTGCACAACAGAATTTCAACAACCTATGTCTTCTGATTGGGAGCACTAGAAACCCATCTGTCTGGAAGTACTTTGAAACACAGACTTATACTTCTGAGTTACCATGCATGGAAGATGAATGCTAAGAATAAAAGCATTGGTTATATCAAGAGTAAAATAGATACATATTACTTTTCCTCATCATTATAAATTGTCTATGACACTGATTGTAGACTTTCATTCCTCAGATCTGAACTATAAATGGTTAATGTAACAGAGAAAAAATAATAATTGGGCATGTAGATCAGGAACTTTAAAACAAATTTTAAAGTTCCTGACACTCAAAATTAATATACATGCAGATATGTGTGGTAAATTACACTCCATCAAACAGCAGGAGCAAAGGTACTAAAAGTTTTTGAACACAGCCATTTCACTAAGCATGAGGGGGTGTTTGTGGGTAGATGCCTAGCCAGCAATCCATTTTATGTGAGTCTGTAACAAAATTTCAACCACAGCAAGAACCACAGATTATGCCCACAGAGAACATGAGCACCGAGTGGGTCACAAAAATACCATATCACTTTTTATTGTTCCTAGAGATGTCAAATATATAAATAAAACAATAGGTCTGTCTTGAGATACTGTGCACAGCACCAAAACACTTACTTTCAGGCAGTAGTTCACATAATGAGTGAAGGGCGGAGGAGAAGGTGTCAATGTTTTTGAAATGAAGCTGTAAGTGTTGCATCTGAGAGAGACAATGAGGTAATTTTAATTTATTATAATTGTAGATTGTTGTTTTGCTCTTTTGCAACCCCCTAGTGTGTCTCTTGGCCAAATGGGTGGTATATTTATTAAACAAACAAAAACAAACAAACAAACAAACAAACAACAAATTGCTAGGAAACTGGCATGGCGGTTCAAGTCCACACTTAGTCATGAAGCTCAATGGGTCACCTTTGGCTAGTCATTCATTCTGATAACATAGTGAGGATGTGACCGTGGTCAAACCTCACCTCTACTGTATTTATGCCTTGACCCATTTGGGAGAAGGATGGGAAGGGCATATTTAGGAAGAAGCTTCGGCCAAAATAGAGCTGAAAGCTGAAGCTGCCTAAACTGTTCAAAGGTGACGTCCGTGATGTGATTCAGGAAGACCTCAGTGACAGAGCGACCCTGCTTGGAAAAGGAGCCCATGGTTAGGTCCAGAAGAACAGTTTCAAAAAGAAAGCAAACTAATTTGCTAATTGTAGGAGTTGTGAAGAGCCCCTGCTGTGAAAATCACACATCTTTTAGAACAGGAGGGCTTGTCACTTATGCTGCCAAATTGTCTGAAATATATTGCCTGACCTGGAAGGACTATGGAAAGACAGAAATCAAATATAATGTTAGGAAAACAATGTTAAATGAAGTATTCAGCTGTTCCAGCTGCCTACGACAATGATCAACCAGATGCTCAGGGTAGCTTGAAAGCAGAGCTGTTGCTTGTTGTAGCCCCTACTAGTAATCACAGGTATCTTGCCACAGAATATGAGGGTTCCTTATGCTGACTGGCCAAAAGCTGTCCCTAGGCTTACTACAAACTATTAATTTATTGAGTCCTTTTCAAATGCCATCTATGGACCAATGGATGTAGTAAATCATCTGAGTTTGTATGACCAGGAAGATAAAAAGCACAGATGTGTTTTTAGATAGTTGACTTTTTAAAAAGATAGATAGATAGATATACAGTGGTGCCTTGGATAACTACGGTAATTTGTTCTCCGAGGTTAGTTGTTATCCGAAACATGTCGTTAAATGAAACACAGTTTCCCATAGGAATGAATGGGAAACCGTTTAATCCATTCTGGAGCCTAGGAAAAAGGCACAGACACCTGGCTTTTTTGCTCAAAACTCTTTAAAAAGTGCACTTTAAAGGTAAAGATGCAATTTCACCTGGGATAACTTTTTTACTGATGCATGCTGGAAATTCATTATTTGAGGCAGTCCATAGGGAAAATACATTATCCGAGGCCGCCCATAGGAAGATTCGTTATCCAAGGCAGCCCATAGAGAAAATTCATTCTCCAAGACAGACCTATACCTAGGAATTGCGATTCGTTATCAGAGGCAGCCCATAGGGAAAATTCGTTATCAGAGGCAGCCCTATACCCGGAAATTTGCAGTTGTTATCCAAATTATTCATATTGAGGCAAGATTAATACCGATGAAATATAATGCTAGGTATAAGGTTAACAAAAAAGTGCAAAAGCATACAGTGCCCTAGAACCTGAGTTATTAGGATTACCTGCAGAAGGCTTCCTCTACTGTATTTATTTAAGTTCATCACTGAGCTGCTAAAGTATAGAAAATGCTTCATCGCTCTTCTGAGGTTTTCAATGACATTTTGTGATCCTTTTGATTCTAATGGAAAAGCCATCGTGCAAATATTCTTCTTACAGGTTCTGCTTAGTTTTTATCACTCAGCATTGCCACCATGACACCTGGCTGAGTAAAATTCCCAGTGGGAGCCTAGCACTCGGCCTGCCAGCAGGATGTGGACATTGGCCTTCTCTGAAAGAGCATAAGGTTGATGCCAATTTCACCCCTTATAGCATGAAGTAAGAGCAGAACCAGAAGAGACTTAACAGAAAGCTTTCTAAGATCTCTTTAGTTGCAATGAGCTTTCCCACTCAACGTCCCTTCTCTCCTTTCTTCCCTTTAGATGTTCTGAAGAACAGCCAAGGCAACAGCTAGGAGAGGCAGAGCATAAAATTGCCTTCAGTTGAATCACCTCATCCAGAGATCATGTTGCCTTTTGAAATAATTCACACACAATATTTTTCATGCATAATGCGCCTGGAACAATTTTACTTTCATTTCAAAGAGAAAGATTGAAACATAGCTATTTCCCTTTCTTTTCCAAGAAAAACATTTTTTTAAAAAGGAAAATCTGTCCTTTAAAATGAATGTACACCTTCCTCAACCTTCTCACCTCCCACCCACCCAGCCAGCTTCTAAAAGAAGATTACAAGTGGATTCTGTTGCGTGGATCTCTTGAGATGCTTCTGTCAAGTCCCGCTGGTGGGCGCTTGAATTTATCATCAAATGCTAAGTAAACCTTGGCCTGCATTCGGAATATGTATTAAATTACATCCTGAGAAGTCAATGGTGAAATAAAAATATTGGACCTTAGAAGGGAATGTCTAATACAAATGCTATTAATGTACCTCCCAAAGATTGCTCAGAGGCAAAGGTGACCAGAAGGGCAGAGGTAGATGGTTACAAACTGCCTTTGCTCACATCTGTGTAAATACAGAAATAGGGAGCCATTCGGAGTTCGAAGGGCTGGTGTTTCAAAAAATTAAAATAGTCTCTATCTGTAACTGTACCGAAACAAATAAATAAATAAGTCAGTGTCTTTCCTACTCCAGCCCCCTCTCATTATTCTGGCTTCTGTTTAACAAAAATAATAGAGGACCACCAAAGAAGAACAGTGCAGAAAAAGAAAATTTCAATGGCAAATCCACATAGTAAAATGACAACAGCTGCCATGAGTCTTATCTGTTCTGCTTTACGGATAAATAGGCTCTGCATATTTATAATGCCAGTTGACCAAACAGTCATATTCAACAGGTTGTTTAAAAAGAGTGATCCAGTTTAGTTCTCCTTTTCTCTTTTTTGTTAAGCTATTACCCCAAAGTCCAATGTTCTGAATATTAAGCCCTGCAAAGTGGATTGTTATACATGTTTGTTTGTACTGAAAGCTGGTAAGAATTAATTTCACATACTGAAATAATTATTTTTTTTCTGCTTTGCTTTATTTTTTCTGCTTTAGCTCAGATGGCAAATCACTTGCATTTCCATCTTGACAATAATAAGCAGGGAGTAGAAGGAACAAGAGAGCCTAGACTGTGTAATTTAAAAGTAGCTTGACTTCCCATTTCTGAGACCAAGTGTCATATCAATCAAATGTATATAAATTGATATTTGCTTTGTGTAATGTCCTTATTACTTGGAACAATTTTCTTTGGAGGGCTAATTATGCAGACCCAATATGATGCTAGTTGCCTCCTTTACATTTTGGTAAAAATACCCACTTTATGACATTGATGCCTGATTTTAGTGACCAGTACTGTGAAAATTCCAGATGTTAATGAAAAATACACTGTTGAGATGGGATGTTTATGAAGCATCTGTGAGAAACAAAATCCTGGAAGAGACTTGGCCTTCAGTGGAGATAATCTTCTTTCATAATGCTGGCATCAACAATCTATGCATTTTTGTGCATAACTCAAAAGTAGTTCATGGAGGGGAGAGGATCTCTCCAAGAAAGCCTGAAAACCCATTTTTATTTATTTTATTTATTTTATTTTTACAACTTATATGCCGCCCACTACCCAAAGGTCTCTGGGCGGCTTACAATAAAGAATTAAAACAATTAAAACATCAAATATCAATAAATAATTAAAACAATAATAAAAACCTTACACTAAAATCATTACACTAAAATTGCCATCAGAGGACCCACAGTCTATGTTTTATCAATTAAAAAACTTCTGGAACAGGAAGGTTTTTACCTGGCACCAAAATGTCATCAATGTTGGTGCCAGGCGGATCTCACTTGGGAGGGCATTCCATAGCTTGGGGGAAGCTGCCGAGAAGGCCCTGTTCCTACAAGCCATCCCTCTCACCTCCTTGAGGGATGACTCTTTCAAGAGAGCCCCCTGGCTCAATCTTAATTGCTGGGTAGGTTCGTATGGAAGGAGGCGGTCCTTCAGGTATCTAGGTCCTAAGCCATTTAGGGCTTTATATGTCAAAACAAGCACTTTGAATTGGGCTCGAGCAGCAACTGGTAACCAATGAAAGTTATACAGAATCGGCGTGATGTGATCCCTGGCAGCCCCACCACTTACCAGCCGCGCCGCACGATTCTGAACCAGTTGCAATCGCCGAACCATCTTCAAAGGCAGCCCCACGTAAAGTGCATTGCAGTAATCAATATGGGATATTACCAGTGCTTGCGTAACTCTCATGTGGCTCTGCTTGTCTAGGTAGGACCACAACATATGTTCTGAGAGAATATACTGAAACAGTGAGAGAACAAGGGCCCTTAAGCCAATTTAAGGCTTTCCAAAGACTAACATGCCAGTGAGAAGGGGAGGATGAAGAGTTCAGAAAGGAGATGTGTAATTAGTATGAAGCAAAGTGTGGGTTAGAGATGGGCATGAAACGAGCAATTTTTCGTTTTTGTTTTTGTTTTTTCATTTCATTACGTAATGAAATGAAAAATGAATTTTGTCTCCAAAAGGAAACGAAACAAACCGAAACAACAGAAATTTTGTCATACGTTTCGTTTTCGTTGCGGCAAAAACATTGAACTGTAATGAATGCTAACGAAACAGCAATTTTTCATTTTCGGTTTCATTTTTTCATTTTGTTACGTAATGAAACGAAAACAAAAATTTTTGCAAAAAATTCACAAAAACAAAAACGAACCAAAATGGACCCCCTAAATGACAAACGACAAATGAAACACCATTTTTTTGAGTCGTGCCCATCTCTAGTGTGGGTCTATGCTGGATATGACCTTTCAGGATGGTATTTGATAGGTTTTAACACTCTTGTGTAATTTGCAGCTTTCTCCATGACAAGGCTTTTTTTACCAATTGAAAGGATAAGGATTTGTGGAAAAAAAACCAACTTAAAGTAGGACACGGTTTTACTAAAGGATTTTGACTATGAGAACCAAAGCAAACCACATCACACCATGGTAGAAGGTGACCAAAACTGTGTAGGCAGACAAGCAGACCTGCATGGATCAAAACAAAATTTATCTAGCATATTAAAGCTCATCCTTGGAAACATGTAGAAATCAATTATTCCCCTGAAGGAGTAGTAGAGGAAGGGATGTTAGCAAGTCTTTGGGTCCAAGTCCCAAGTTCAAATCAAAGACTTTAGTGCCAAGTTCACAAAATGAAACAAAATGCCATTTTCTCTCTCTATAAATGAAATGATTTCTCCTAGAGGAATCAATAGCAGGTTTGCTCAATCTCTTCCTTGTAAGCCCCTGAAATTTGGAAAGATTTGGTGGTGAGGAGGCTGAATTATTAAGCTCCAAAGAGGGTGCCCCTAGGAAAAACAATCTTTGTACAGCATGCACGAGGTGTTAAGCTGCTTAATTATAGGTGTTAAGTTGCTTAATTAACCCCTATATTGCTGACGTGTGGTGTACAAACTCTTTTAATTAACTATGGGGATCCCCTTTGGAGCTTTAAAACTAGACCCCCTGACCCCCCAAACCTCTCCAGATTTGGGGGGCTTACAGGAAATGGTCCAAAAGCAACTAGCCTGCAATTTCCATGCTGATACATGGCTGTGATACTTAGATTTGAATAAGATAAAGGTTTCCCCCGCACATGCATGCTAGTCGTGTCCGACTCTAGGGACGGTGTTCTTCTCTGTATTCAAACTGAAGAGCCAGTGTTGTGTAAGTCCATGGCCATGTGGCCAGCAAGGGTACAATGAAACACTGTTTTACCTTCCCGCTTTTATTACGGCAGTACCTATTTATCTACTTGCATTTACATGCTTCAAACTGCTAGGTTGGCAGAGGGTGGGGTTAACAGCAGTAGCTCACTCTGCCGTGTGGCACCCAGGATTTGAACCACTAAGCTGCCGACTTTGTAGCTGACAGTTTTCAGTACTCTAGACCATGCCCAGTGGGCTACAGCACCGAAAGTACTCTTATTAAGTACACAAGCATAAAATATGTACTCAAATATAGGTATCACAGCCATGTTTCAGCATGGAAATCTGGGGAGCTGCTTTGGCCTCCTCCCTGTAAGCCCCTGAAATTTGAAAAGGCTGGGGATTCAGGGGGCTGAGTTATTAAACTCCAAAGGGGATACCCCCAGGAAATAATAATTTGCAATTAAGGGAAGTGCTTGAGGAAGCTTCCCTTAATTGTGAAATGATTATTTTCTGGGTACCCCCTTTGAAGTTTAATAACTCAGCCCTCTAAATCCCAAACCTCTCTAAATTTCAGGGGCTTACAAGAAAGAGTCCAAAGCAGCTCCCCAGTAATTTTGGTGCTTCTCTGAACCAGGGAGCATAGTGTTTTGATTTGTTTCATTCTGTTTCATTACAAAGCTACTTTAAAAAATTGTTAGTAACAAAACAAAACTACTTAAGAAATGAAACAAAACAAAACGAAATGAAATGAAACACTCTTTTTCCATTTTGTGCCCATCTCTACTAGAAATCCACAAATTACATAGGTCACTCAAGTGGCCTGCAGCCTCTTACTGCAGCCATAACTGTGCCCATGAACTAGGTTCAATTTCCAGGTAGCAGGCTAAAGGATCATAAGAACATAAGAAGAGCAAGGCTGGATCAGGCCCAAGGCCCATATAGTCCAGCTTCCTGAATCTCACAGTAACCCCACCAAATGTGTCTGGGAGTGCACGAGACTAGATATCTGTCTCCTGATACCACTCCCCTGCATCTGGCCCTTGAAGTCCCCTGGTTTTAAGCCTGGAGAGTACACATCTCCATCAAGGTTTGTAACCTGTGATGGACTTTTCCTCCAGTTCACTCAGCCTTCCATCCTTCCGAGGTTGGTAAAATGAGTCTCAGCTTGCTGGGGGTGGGGCAATGCATAGCTTACATAGTTTCCTGTAAAGTGCCCAGAGAGTGCTTTAAGTGCTATGGAGTGGAATGTAAGTAGCACAGTTTGCTTCCCTGCCTCCCCCTCAGTTTTACTATATATCCATGCCCAAACTATGAGGTCTCCATTGTTGAGTAATTTAGACTTACATTCAGTTCTGCCATATTTTCATGATTCTTCTGTCAAATATTGATCACCTCCTATAACAAGGAAATATTTTCTTCAAAAGAAAAAGAGCAGCAAGCTTCCTGGTTTACAGGTGAGTTGAAATAATGTAATAGCTAGAACAGAACATCAACGGGAGAAGACCCAAATGAATCTGTGTAAACATTGAACAGAGATAATTTTAGAGCCTACTAAAGAATATAGCATTCTCATCTACCCCAAATTGTACTATATTCCCAGCATTCACATATACCCCAAACTGTACTATAGAGCTGTTGTGGATTGTCAGAAGACCATTACATTTTGTCTCCTATATTGGATAATTTGATCCTTCAATGACACACTGTGAGTGATCTCCAAGACACACTGGGCAATGGCATTAGTACTATTTTCCACAGACTTACTTCTGGCAGGCTACTTGTTGGTTATTATTGATATTTTCAGTATTTTCTATCCAGTGATATAAACAGGACAGGGGGCTTGGAATTTTGAGGCCTACCACTTGCATGTTTGATTCATGTTCATCCTGGATAATTAAGGCTACCAGAGGGCACTGACTGAAGGCATCAAAAGAATGTTCCATAGATTATTAAAGAGACAGTATTAAAGTAGTTTAAACTTGTAGACAACCTTTTAGAAGGAATGTATCACCCTTGGTTCTGTTGGAGCTTTCCACAGATTTCATGGATGAAATCCTTCTAGATCAACTGGCTGGCATGGGATCCAGCATGCCTTGCTGTGGCATTTCTGTTCTTCCCTGTAGAGTTGTTCCCAGAAAGCAGTACTTGAGTACTGATGCTACCATGTGCATTCCATTTGTATTCAAAATTCATACTTCACCATTGCTCAAGAAACAAACAGATGTTTTACTAGAGAAATCAGCATAGCTTAGTAGTGGAGCAAACATTCACTCTCAGGCCTCTCCAGTTAAAATGGAGCTGGAATTAGGTAACCTAACCTCCTTGGAATCTCCTCCTAGCATCTTCTTTTCAGTGCTAGAATCCAGACTTCACCCTTGTGATATATTGTATAACTACTATACATTCTATTCTATTCAAGTACCCAAACATTAGTGAACACTTGCTGTTCCATTCCTATTTTCGATGGGTTTGTTTTTAAAGGTAAGTTGCAAAGTTGGTTCTGTAAATTGATTGACTAACTGGATAGAAGGCAACAGAAGAAATTTATGACATTTCCTTTACCTGCCTGATACTGTATCTCTGCCTATGTGTCTGTATTTTAATCCCAAGCCCCCTTGCAACTCTTTTTTTTCCTTTCTCTTCACTCATCTCCAACCCAAAAAGGGCATGGAGACAAAAAACAGTAGTCTTTCAGAGATCAGCTCTGTAAAATAAGAAAAAAAAATTCTGTGGATTCTATACGTGAAAGTCAAACGCTCTATTGCCTCAGCCTCCTTAACTTTAGCAATGCAAACAATGCTATCTAAACAGTGCCAAGGTCTGCCAGGGAAGTTGGAACAATGTTTAACGTTCAGAAAATGAACAATAAGGGACTCGGGATTATGGGGATCGATAATATGTGCTATTAGCCCCTTTTAAAGTATAGCTCAGTGGTTTAGGCATCTGTCTGCAGAGCCAGAGTTTGGGAGTTCAATTCCCCACTGTGCCTCCTTGGCAGGGGCTGGACTTGATGATCCATAGGATCTCTTCCAGTTCCATAGTTCTAAGATTATTATTAATATTATTATTAACTTGTAGGAAAGGACTTACTGCTGCCTGCTGGGAGAAAGGAGAAAAGCACACCAGAAGTAATTTCTAGTGACGATGCTGCAGCATAATTTGTGGACCCCTGATGACATACTTTTTAAAGAATTACTTGAATCATAGGCACCTTGTGCCCATGCACAATAAAGGAATAAATTACATAATCGGAAGACATTGTGGCTGAATTTAAGGAAATAATATACGGTATGGGAAATCTAAGAGGAAAATTTTCTAGTGCTTGGTGAGGATTGGGAGGACAGTTAGGAGAGCTTTGTGGACCATGTGGAATGTGCATGGAGTAAAGGCACAGAATGACCCTTGTCCACCCAGCCTGGATATAAAGAGGTGAGACACATTTGTGGAATTCAAATTGGGCCACAATTTATTGATATGAAATTCAATTCAACTCTTAAACGTCCCTTAAACAAGGGGGCCTGAATGTAGTGCAAGTGGATCTGTTAATGATTCCTAATATTATTAGAAGGGTGCTGCCCACCTGTTCAGTACCTTCCCAAAACCTATGGTCTGGGAGGGCACTGATTCCTCATCTTTGAACCTATTTATACCTAACACCTTATGTTCCTAATTTCCTAATCCGTTTCCTAATAAGGGCATATGATTCAATAAATTTCACCTGGCTTAAATTAACTGTTTGCACTACCTACCTATTGTTACCAGTTATAAACACTCTCTTAGCCTAAAGTGAATGGGATGGGCAAAAACACACTGTAACTCTGGTACAGCCAAAAATTCCCACCAAGCCCTTATGTGACCAGATAATCTCATTCTCTTCTCTGGGAGGGATGGTTGGGAGATGGCTGAATCTAAAAGAGGCCTCTTGCCACATGGTGAGGCCTTACGAAAACTGATGCCCCTGCCAGTAGCCCTGTAAGATGCACCCCTATTACGCCTGCCAGGCAGGTAAGGAAAGGAGCCCCCGGCCTAGCACTTCAGCCTGCCAAAACAGCCACTGTCAAAGCAAACTAGTGGGGTCAAAAGAAGGAGAGAAAGAGCTCTTGGTTGAGGACTTACTCTGTTTCTTACATGGATGAAACACAATATATTTGCCAGCGTTATCATACATTTGTTAGTGTTCAGGTTGTCACATGACTCCTACTCTTTTACTGCAGCAAACTCACCCGTCTCTTCAGCCATCATCGATAGAATCTGAATCACTTTTCTATGTCAGTAAGTTCATTCCTCAAACTTCAGCCAGTATCATTCCTGCTGTGCTATCCTTGGATTCTCCAATTAGATCCTTTTAGAGTAAACAAACAAACAAACAAACAAACAAACAAACAAACAAACAAAAACAAAACTCCTTCCTCAACTATTTTCATTACAAGATTCCTGAACATGCAGGTCATTGCTTGGTTTTAAGGTTCTCCATCGTGTACCTTATTGGGTATGTTTCTGGCCTGTATTGATGCATTGATCTAGGTGCTAACAATTTTCCATACTCTTAGCCAGGAGAAGTTAGTCATGAAAGTTAATTCTAGTAAGCAAATTGAAATTGGAATGGCTGTATGTCATTGGGATAATTGTTCATCAAATCGTTCAAACAATCAAAAATCCGTACATGAGCAATATCAGATTTTTAAAAAGCCAGAAATTAAAAATTAATCAACACGATTTATGTAACTAAAAGCTGATGTCTAATGGGATATTTTTCAATAAGGAGACTGCAGTAATTATGCTGGGGGGGAAATATTCATTCCTGTAGCTTGAACGATTATAGCAATTTCCACCAGGGGATTTCGCAGCCAGATTCTAGTTCTGGGCAACAGTGATTAATATAACGCTTATAAATGAGAAGTCTTTTTTGTATTTCTAGGGGTGTTTAGGTGTCAGTGTACCAAAAGCAATGTGTTTAGCATATTAATAATAAAAGATAGTAATAGACTGGGGGAGTAAGTAACCATATTGATTTTTCTGTCTTTCTTTCTTTTTCTTTCTATTTAATACTACCTCATCCTCCCTCCCCCTCCCTCCCTCCCTCCCTCTCTCTCTCTCTCTCTCTCTCTCTCTCTCTCTCTCTCTGTGTGTGTGTGTGTGTGTGTGTGTGTGTGTGTGTGTGTGTGTGTGTGTGTGTGTGTGTGTGTGTGTGTGTGTGTGTGTGTGTGTGTGTGAGTGAGTGTGAGTGATGTTAAAGGTCAATTAGACTTATGGAAACAATGGGGCCCTTCACAGCAGGCTCTATCGTTTCTCTGTGCTGACATCTTTTTAACGTGTACAAAGTTCATTAAATGTGCAAAAGTAGTAGTGTTAAAAGGAAGAAAGTGATTGGGTCAGAGGTCACACACCATGGCAGGCTGACAGCCTCTTGTGGTTTACTCGGCAGGAGCTAAGTAACAGTGAGAATTGCCTTTCAGAGTGCCCACTGGGATTGAGGAGAATGAAGTCATAAGCAGCTAATGCCATTGGCTTAATTAAAATGAATATTGACAGTGTCTTTGTTTGTCTAGAATCAAGCTAGATGCTAACCATCTCTCTCTCTCTCTCTTTGAATGGAAAACTATAGGAAAAGAACAAGGACCAAAACAGGTTGCCTAACAGAAGCAAATCTCATCTTAAATGATTATTAATGTGTTACTTACCAATGGCCCAAAAGACAAATACTGAGCCAGATAACATATTCCTGGCAGTTGTCTTCTATTGTAACATATATTTTCTTTAAATATGGTGATTCAGGTGTGCTCTTTGAGGTGTTATCATATACTGTAATATGGTAGTGGTGCTGGACAGCTAGAATTCTCTCATTTGCCAAGACAATGCTAATTAATATATTTTACAGCAACCTATGCAATGACTGTATAATCTCTGAAATCCAAGTATAGTGCTGTAGATTTAGAATAATAAGAATAGGACTGTAGTCTGGGTTTTGAATCCCCACTTGGCTATGGAAACTCACTGGGGTGTGGAAATTGTTGTTCCATTGTGGCTTTTGTATCATTATTTTTTTCTTTTTCCTTTTCTAGTTTATTACTACTACTATTATTATGTTTTTGGTTGTCTAATAGGTCATTGTTGTTAACCACCCAGCGTTCCCATATGAGGAAATCAGATTGCAGTATGTAAGTAAGTAAGTAAATAAATAAATAAATAAATAAATAAATAATTAAATAAATAAATAAATAAATAAATAAATAAATAAATAAATAAATGGTAAAATACTTCATTAAACATCTCACTTACCTTGAAAGTCTTGTTAGTTGATTCTGACTTGATGACACAGAACACAAACATATATAGCAGCTGGATACTAGAAGGAAATGACACCAAAAGATTAAAATGCTCAGGAAAGAAAGAAAGAAAGAAAGAAAGAAAGAAAGAAAGAAAGAAAGAAAGAAAGAAAGAAAGAAAGAAAGACAGCAGATGACTTAAATTTCAAGTACTTCATTATCGTTCTAATATTTGCAGAACAGATGAATAAGCACTTTGTTAAATTAATACTTTTTAAAAAGCATATCTGTAAGGATGTAGGAACAGATCATCACTATCTCATGAAGAGGGCCGTTTATATATATATACATTCTCCCTCAATCCTATCCAAAAGTCACAGTACCAGTACTCACTGTGAATTGGGAAATGCTAATTGCATTCTAGATGTGACTAATTTGCTTCTGCGATTCACCTGAAAACAGCAATTTTTATAAAGGGGGTGGGGGAGCCCCTGAAGTTTTCATTGCTAAAATAGAAGGGTTTGATGTGACATCTGCAGGGAGCAATCTGTGTGTGATTGCTTAGAATTTTGTGTGATCCATCTTTGCTTTCAAAATGAGCTTTGAGCTGATGCTGCACAGCAGACACAAAGATACACTTCAAAAGGGATTTTATTCTTCCACTTTCCATTTTGACACAATCAAATGTCTTTTAACTTTGTTTAGTTGAACCCTATATACTGCATGCCATGATTTTGAAGAGATACATTATACTATATATCTGAATCTATTTATCCTTCTATTGCCATCGATAAAGGTATAGATAATATAGATCTATTTTCATTTCTATGCTGGAAAACTTTGGGGTCTTCCAGGTGGGGCCTTTGTAACCTCTGTTCCAGATTTTTCACTAATCATATCAAAAAATTTCCTTCCTATCTTTCTTTGTCTTTTTCTTTTTCCCTAACCCCCAGAACATTTTCATCTTATTCTATGCCTTAGTTTATTTTTAACTCTAGTTTGTATGTGAGGGTATGTGTGTGGTAGATTTAGTACTATCAGGATGTAACTGCTGAAATGTTGCATGAACTTCCTTCATCAAGCAACAGGAAAGGAAGCAAAACTACTACTACTACTACTACTACTACTACTACTACTACTACTACTACTACTACTACTACTACTACTACTACAGCAACATGAATAGTAACACCATATAAGTACTCTGTCTGGAAGAACTCTTTTTCAGTTTAAGATAAAAATCCTCTCAATAATTAGAAATGTTCCATATTGTTTCAATGAAATGAAAGCTGTGTATTCCTGAGAGCATTAGGATTCACCTCAGGATTCTCATAAATTTTTATTCCTGTTTTAATCTGTAGAGGTAGCTAGCCCATTATCAAGCCACATACCTTAGATAAATCACAGACAAATAAGCACTGTCATGGGCCTTGTTAAAATTTCTCTTTCTTTTCCACATTTTTCTTCAGGGGCTATTGTTCACAAAAAGTTACTACTCCAGACTCTAAATAAGCATGGGGGTTGAATAGAGTTCTCTCAAGCTAGCTGAGAGACACATCACAGAAAATCCTTATCTGAGGCTAGCCAACCTAATCTCCAAAACAGATGGATCCCATAATAAGGTGACAAACTTAGTTTTCAATCATTGGTAAGGTTTATAAGGGCAAACACTGGACTCTGGATATTTTGAGGCTATAAAGCCTAGATTAGTCTTTCCACTTTCATTTGTTGCTGGGGATGGGGGGGATAGAGAGAAAAGCTTGCTCTCTTCTATTCAGTGTGCAGTACCCTCTCCTCTGACCTCACTTGTAGATGGGGTCGGGCATTACATATTTGAGTCCGAGGAAGGCTGTTGATAGGCAGGTGTTGAGAGGGCAACTAGGATGCAATATAAGCAGCATGACTGTTCATCTTCAACAGTCTTACACACGCTGCTGAAAACTTAGTTAACCAGTGCGGCAGGAGACTGAAGACCATGTAAGCAGATTTAAATCTGCAAATCTACTTTGTAGCTTACTCCCTCTTTGACTCTCAGTCCAGTCAAACAGAGCTTACTTACTATGACTACTGCCTTTTGAAAATTGCATGGAGATTGTTTCTAAACATTTAAGAATTTCTAAAACTCATAAGAAACTCTGCTTACCCAGTCTGGAGCAAACTAGGATGTGGTGTTAGATGATGCCTACAGGGGCTAGAAAGGGGTAGAGCCGTTGAGGTGGAGCCAATGGGGTGAGCAGGTCATAGCAAAGGGGGCATGGAGGAGGATCCAATTGAACTTGTCTTCTGCCCACCATTATCTAATGCAATACCCTAATGTCACATAAACAATGTATTATATATATTTTGTATATAAATAAATGAGAGTGTAGTCTCTTACTTTGGTTCAGAATGTTTCTATCCTATCACATTTGGTTCCATATAGAGAGCCTCATAGCACCATGGTTAAACTGAAGTACTGCAATCAAAACTCTGCTCACAACCTGCCTTTGATCCCAGCAAATTCAGGTAGGCAACTCAAGGATGACGTATCATTCTGAGATTCATGAACTGAGGCTGGCCCTCAGCTCATTGGGGGGCAGAGGCAATGTGTTGTCTGCATAATTAAATTATAAACCTCCTAGGCTTCAGCAGTGGCGGCAATGGTGGCAGCGGCAGGCCTAGGCTGGCAGGGCTCCGGCAGTGGCGATGGCGGCAATGGGGCGGGCTGCCAGCCATGCCCTCTCCAGCTGGCTGGCAGTGACTCTGGCGAGGCCCCAGCAGCAGACACAGCGACTCAGGTGGTGGTGGAGGCAGTGGGCCTAGGCTGACCTGCTCGTTGCTTGCCCTGTCTTTCTGCTGCTGTGGGGGCTGCGAGGGTGGGGGCTCTGGCAGCAGCTGTGGTGACTCCGGCATTGGCAGTGGGCCTAGGCCGGCCTGCTGGCTGCTCATCCTCTCCTGCTGCTGCTGTGGTGGCTGTGGGGGTGGGGGCTCCGGTGGCAGCTGCGGTGACTTCAGTGGCAGTGGACCTAGGCTGACCTGCCCAGCTGGTTAGCGGGGCTCCAGTGGCAGCCCCTGTGATTTTGGTGGCGGTGGCAGTAGCGGGCCTAGGTCAGCCTGCTGACTGCTTGCCCTCTCCTGCTGCTAAGTTGGTGGCTCTAGCAGAGGGGCTAGGCAGGCCTGCCAGCCCCTCACCCTCTCTGGCCTGTCTGGGTGGTCTCACCTGCAAGTAAGTGACCATTTTACAGACAGAACGAAATGGTTCATTTTAAAGAAAAAAATTGACAGTTTCATTTCATCTGTAACGAAATGCTGCTTCATCGTTTCATTTTGTTTCATTTTGTTACATAACAAAATGATTATTTTTTTGTCATTTTGTACCCATCCCTAAATTTGAACCATGCTTTCACAAATTCTGTTTGGCTGACTGATGAAAAATTAATGACACTGAGATGAAAGTGAAGTACTAAATAATCTTTATATAAATCTCTTAGGAAAAGGTAAATAGGACATTCCTAATAAAACAACAAACTACTAACACTACATAACAAAACATAACAAAACAAAGTAAAAGCAAGTAGGGCAATGGCAGCTTGGGAATGCCCATAAACTCAGTCAAGCACTCACGGTCTCTACATTGCTCAGTCAATCAGCATGAGTGAAATGCGAGTTAAGAGAGAGGGTTGTGAGGAGGCAAAGAAAACTCATTTCGTGGAGCCTTACTGGGAAAAGAGACAGGACTGATTGGTTCATAGTTCCAAGTGACGTCCACTTCACATTAACCCCATAATGTCTGGAATGTAGGTTTTTCCATATTCCAATAATAACTGCATGGGTGTTAGGAGGCTTATGGACCAATTCCACAGTCTCTGTCCAATCACAGCATTTATTAAGTGACAAACTAAGGAAAGTGTTAATGAGGTGTCAATAACACATTGTTATTTTTATGGGAAAACTGGAATAGACAAGGCAATCTGTTGATCAGATTTTCAATTCTTCAAGAAGCACAGCTATCCACACAACACAATTCCCCACATCATAGCCAGAAATTACTTCGAATATACAACTCTCTGAAATTCCATGTCCTAAACTAAAGCAGGGGACAAACCTCTGCGAAAGCCAACACATTCCACAAGTGCCTAACTGAAACAAAACAAAAACAAAAACAATGCCCTGTGAGCCTCACATTTCTCTACATGCTGTTATTTATTTATTTCTTCTATTTATAACTCTCCTTTCTCCCAATAAGGGGATTCACAGCAGCTCTTAGACATTATGTATGACTGTAAGCATGTCCATATTAGCATATACATATGAGGTATGGATTGTTTGTTTTGGGGGAGGCGTGTCAATGTGTGTTTCAAATGAGTTTGAGACATCCTTCCCTTTAAGAGCTGCTGCACACCATTATGACCAAGCAGTATGGCATGCATTCTTTTAGGCATGCTTGTTTAGCCAGAAGAAAATACCCATTGGCAGCATCAATCTGCAGGTTCCAAGAGAGAGCAGAGGCAGGGGGAAAAAAGAAGAGAAGGAAAAGGAGAAAACAGAACAGCAGGGACAGAGGGAGAAAGGATCAATGTAAAAAGGGCTTTTGCTTTCCCTGATGCTCCATAGATGATAAAGGAAAGCATTCATCTGATGGACAATTAGGGGTCATTTGCTGTTGGCATGGCAGCAGTTTGCCAAATGGCTACTACCATCCATCACCTCAACAGACCATTTGTAGCCTGATCCACTCAGCACTAGAGATGGGCACGAAATGAAGAATGAAACACTGTTTTGTCATTTTGTTTTGTAACAAAATGCCATTCCCCCACCCCCAGAATGAAACAATTCTTCCTGGAGGAATCAATTGCAGGAGAGCTCAAGCTCTTCCCTGTAAGCCCCTGAAATCTGGAAAGGGTGCCCGTAGGAAAAAAAATATTTCCAATTAAATCTAGAAACTGCAATAGCCCCCACAGCAGGTTAGTGATTAGCACTGCGGCTTGGCTTCCAAATCTGAAATCAATCAGAAACATTTTCTGCCCCCAAATCAATTAGAAAGTTTTATGTACTCCAAAATACATATTGCAGACATGTTTCAGCACCAAAATTGCTGGGGAGCAAGATTAGACTCTCTCCTGTAAACTCCTGAAATTTGGAGAGGTTTGGGGTTCAGGGGGCTGAGTTATTAAGCTCCAAAGGGGGTGCCCCTAGGGGAAAAAGTCATTTCTAATTGAGCAAGAGAGAAGACAATAATTGCTTGCCTGTGCAAACGATTAGCGGCTTCTTGCTCAATTGGAAATGATTTTTCCCTAGGGGCACCCCACTTGGAGCTTAGTAAATCAGCCCCCTGAACCCCAAACGTTTCCAAAATTTGGGGGGGTAGGCTTACAGGGAAGAGCTTGAGGAAGCTCCCCTGCCATTTTTGTACCTCTAGGACCCAGGAGAGCATAGTGTTTCATTTCATTTCATTTCATTACAAAGCTACTTTAAAATTTGTTAGTAACAAAATGAAATGAAACTACTTAATAAACAAAACAAAACACTCCTTTTCCATTTTGTGCCCATCTCTACTCAGCACCCAAAAAGGTTACTCTGGACAGGCCTGTGACTGGCTTAAGGGGTCCAGTGCATTTCATACTAGTATGTGAGGAGGTTGGGGGGTTAGGGTATGATCTCAGATATTTCTTGTCCTAGCTCAGTGGTTCTCAACCTGTGGGTCCCCAGATGTTCCTGGACTGCAAATCCCAGAAATCCTGGCTAACTCAGCTAGTGATGAAGACTTCTGGCAGTTGCAGTCCAGGAACATCTGGAGACCCACAGGTTGAGAACCACTGCTCTAGCTCAACAGACTAAACACTATAATGACTCTAATAATTATAGTGCATTTATCTTACCTTATTGAATTGGAGAGGAAAAGAATCTCATTGAAAGAACTGTTTGTACCACAAGCTGGAAATAATGCACTCATGCACACATACAAAAGCAAGAAACAAAACTTTTCCAATAAATGTACTGTATTTGAAGCTTTTAAAAATAAAACTGTCCCAGAGAAATGTGAGTAGGGAAGAGAGAGAACTCAGTTCAAAATATTATTCTCAAAAACTATACATCATCCAAAAGAAACCTGAACATCAGGTCACATACTTTATTTCAGCTAGTTTTATTAAGTACATAAATCCTCTCCGTGCAATAATTGGTACTCTCAGTATTCTCAGACCTTTTTCTCTCCATCATCATTTGCCCTCTTTGCAGTTTCGAAGGCCTTCTACCAAGCACAGGAACAAGAGCAGAGCAGGGCAACAAACGGCCACTAGTCTCTTTGAATGTCACAAAGGGCTTTGGCAGTTACTTGATTTCCTTCTTTGTTCTGCGAGTAGTTTTGTACCATGATAGCGTTGGTCGCAATCACGTGGGTTTTTCCTTGTTTCAGTGTTCCCATGGTTGTGATAACTTGTCTTGTGACAAGTGTTACCTCACGGTCTTGTACCGTGACAAACACTGAATTTATCTAGCTTTCTTTTTCCTTTTTTGGGGGGGTGGGGTGGGGGTTAAAAATTCTTTTTTGACATTTTGCTTCTGAAAAGTAAAAAAAAAAAAAGGATACAGTTTTCTGAGAGAAACGAATGTTTTGTTTTGTGACAGTTGTTACTACACGGTGTCTTGTCTCAGAACAGAAAGCGGGAACAAAGGGTGACAAGGAAAAACCCTACCCCAGCACCAGGTACAGTATTGTTGCGCTTAGCACCCATTCCGGGGGCGAGACAAATTTCAGTAGTTGTGCGACGGCTGTGAAGTAACATTTTTTGTACCGATCCTAAGCGCAACACTAACAGAGACAAAATGGACATGAAGTAACCACCTTTGTCTTGTTCTAAATGGGACTGATTTAAAAATAATGTGGTAGTCATATGGCATTTGGGTCGGTGCTTGTGTCTTCTTGGGAAAAGTTTTAATCTGTTTTTAAGCTGCATTGTATCTCATTTGAGGGAGCTACACTGACTGTTGGAATCATTGCATTTTGAGGCTTTGTCCTGCAGCCACCTGCCCTGCCTTCATGCTGCCCATTTTCCCTTGCTGATGTGGTGAGGTGAGTGGGATGGATAGACAGGATCTGTTATTGAAACTGCTTGTCCATTTTGAAAGCTTGACTGATTCTGTCCCTTTAAAAATGCTCCAGCTGTTGCCATTTGTACCTACAGAACAGACCACAGAAACAAAGGCTACCTGGCTTTGCAGTGGTGCAAATACACTGATGCAGGCATGGGTCCTCCTGAATCCACACAATTTTAAAATGGGATCATCACCAAGCCGCTGTCCAACCTGTAGGCAGAAATAATGCCTACCACTATGTTTGTTCAGGGGAATGATTGTACCTAAAAACCATGTGGAAGCATGAGGATTTGTGCCTCTGATTAATGTTTTTACCCAAAGACACTTTTTCACCCCTACATCCACCCCTGGCCTGGCCTGGCCATGAAGCAAAACAAAGAGTTCTGCTTATATATCTCCCTGAAAGCATTCTTTGGGTGGTTTACAATTTATTTATGTAGGCTATACATTGCCACTGCCCCCCACCCCATGAAATGGGTACTCATTTTCCCAACCTCAGAAGGATGGAAGGCTGAGTCAACCATGAGCCAGCTACCTGGGATTGAACTCAAGGTCATGAGCTCAGTTAACAGCTGCAGTACAGCACTTTAACCACTGCCCCATGAGGCCATGTCATCCCCTTCCTCTCAGCTCCCTGTGAACCCACCTACACATCCCAATGCAACTCTTGTTGCTCCTGCCACCTCTGCCACAGGCTCTGCTAGTTACACAAAAATGCAATTTACCCCAGCCAAAGAGTTTAGATATCTGGGTTTCATATGCATGTTAAAATAAGCAATCCTCTGCTGGAAGAGAATTTTATGTCACTTTCCCGCTAGAAAGCATGCTTCCCTGGCAAAGTACAGTAACGCCCCGCCTATCACGGGGGTTAGGGACCCACCCAACCCACGATACATGAAAATCCATGATATGCAGAAGTGGGTCGGGTGGTGGTGGTGGGCGATCAGAGGGGCAGGTGGGGGCGGCAGGGAGCAATCAAATTGCTCCCTGCTGCCCCCAGCGTGGCTCCGAGGCCTCCCGGATGGGTCTGGGGACCGGCTCTGAGGCCTCCCGGAGGGGCTGGGGAGTGGTGGGGAGCTATTTGATTGCTCCCCGTCGCCCCCGCATGGCTCCGAGGCCTCCCGGAGTTGGTGAGGGGCAGTGGGGAGCAATTTGATCGCTCCGCTCCAACCCCCGTGCGGCGTTGAGGCCTCCCAGAGGGGGAGCGGCAGGGAGTGTTGCGATCGCTCCCTGCCCGCCCCCCTGCAGGTACTGCGATCCCGCGATATAGTGGGACCGTAGTACCTGAACCACAAAATGGCGGGGGGTGACTGTAACCTATAGTTCCATTTACATCATGGAGGCACCTTATTTTAAAGCTTTATTTTAAAGCAGGAGGTGACACAACAGTGTTTCTTATTGCCAATAGGACCAATCCCTAAGTAGATAAGAAAAAATACCAAAAAATTATTGGCTTTTGCGATGATCAAGAGTCTTGCCCTTTTGCTTTTCTTATCACAGAGCAGAAAGATGGGAGAGAAGTGTTATTTGGTGTTTCAAAAAAAAATAGGCAATCTATGGATTCTTTTAAAAATGTCCTTTCATTTTGCCCCTTCACAAGCTTCATATTCACAGTGAGCACATTGTAACAGTGCTGCCATTTTGAAATGCTCCTTTCCCATGCCCGGATCTGGCCTCGCCCTGGGTCCATCCTCTGCATGATTCTGAAACTCTTACCAATACTAAGATATTTCATTACAAAGCTTCTCAGTATCTAGTATATGGGTGAGTAGTAGGGAAGACTAGCTCCTATCAAAATGACTTTTGGGTGGTCACAATCCTGATGGAGTCTTCCTACTCCTATACCCCAAGGAATCTTGTCTTCAAGCTCTTGATCCTTAAGAGTTTAAGTATGGTTTGTTGAAAGGATTTCATCATATCATATCATTTCATCATGTCTGAACAGAGCAATGATAATTCTGAATGAATATTCTGGGACAAGGAGACAAAAACTGCAGAAATAAGTCTATCTGAAAATGAGCATCTAGTAGAGACAACAACCCCATAGGAGCTGTCCTAGCAGGTAATCATTTGAATCTCCTTCTTCATTTCCTGTTCCATTCCCTAGCTGACATAGGCAACAAACATTTCAGAATAGAGATGGATTAAACTGGCCTTGAGGAGCTGACAGGTTGAGTGGAAGAAGAGGGGGGGAGTTATTTCTATTTCTCCAGGTTGTTGAACTGGGTACCACCATACTGGAATTTAATTCTAAAATGAGAATAAAAGAAAAGCAGATACATTGAAGGGGACAGAAGGAAGGAAGGAAGGAAGGAAGGAAGGAAGGAAGGAAGGAAGGAAGGAAGGAAGGAAGAAAGAAAGAAAGAAAGAAAGAAAGAAAGAAAGAAAGAAAGAAAGAAAGAAAGAAAGAAAGAAAGAAAGAAAGAAAGAAAGAAAGAAAGAAAGAAAGAAAGAAAGAAACCAGGCTTCAGAACAATTAAAAAAACACATAAATAGAAGTGAGTCTATATTAAATGCATGCTATATTCAACAGCTTTCCAGCTATGTCCAGATTCCAAAGGAATCTACAGTATCCCTTATTAATAGCAGGTTTCCAGCAATATTTCCAAAAAGCAAGAAACAGAAATTATGTACAAATGGTCTCATGGAAAGGCTGTGACCTGTATGGTATTTAGAAGTCCACAGACGCATATAGGAATGAACACAGCAGTTGTTCCTTCATACTCTGTTATTACAGAAAGAACTGGGGGTCAAATTGCATGAATGATAAATGGAAGGTGCTCAAAATGAGTTAGTTCTCTTTTTGAACATAATACATTGACCTTGGCAGTTTTGACAATTACATCCATCATGGCTAAGAATCCATTCCAGCAAACCCGTCTGTTCTCTGATATGGCCAAATACACGGGATTTGTGAATATAAGTATTAAAGATTGATCTTCTGTGCAAATACACTGATTAACAGTTGGTTAGTTATTCAAGTCTACTTTTTTTCATTCAGTGAATTATAGGAGGAGGGGAATCACTCACCATAGCACACCTGTAAATGAAAGTATTACCGAGCTTTAATCTTCAGTTACAATGCTTCAGAAAGAGCAATAGATGACTTCTGAATATGATAAGAAGCAAGACTATTAAAACCACAGTACAGCCTAGACTTACACACAAAATTAGCTTTCATGAGTTTCTGTTATGCAGCTTGTTAAGGCAACTTGTACTTAGAACTATATTATCTTCTCACTATAAACAATTCCATTTATATAAATAATGTTGATGATTTCTATGAAGGCATTAAATGTATTCATCTGCATTAGATGTTGGCATGGATTGTGAATGACATAAATGATTATATCATTTTAATCCAACTGCAGGTGTTGTAAAATATTTTAAACATGATTTTCTGGGTACAGTCACCCCCGCCATTCTGCGGTTCAGGTACTGCGGTCCCACTACATCGCGGGATCGCAGTACCTGCAGCTTGGGGCCATGGGGGGCAGGGGGTAATCGGGTCACTCTGCGCCCCTGCACTCCACCGAGAAGCCTCGGGGTGGCGGGGCAGGCAGCGGGGGCAATCTGGTCGCTCTGTGCTGCCCCCGTGCTCTGCCGAGAAGACTCGGGCTGTGGGGGGGGGCGATCCGGTCGCTCTGCGCTGCCCCTGCGCTCTGCCAAGAAGACTCGGGGCCACTGGGGGGTGGCGGGAGGGGATGGGATCCCTCCTCACCGCTCCCGCGCTCCACTGAGAAGGCTCGGGGCCGCGTGGGGGAGCAGTGGGGGAGATGAATCCTTTCATATATATTTTTCTTAATTGTTTTGGCTATAGTCCTTAAGCATGTTCCTTGATACCATTTCATAGAGTTTGATCTTATACCATCTTTTATCCATAATCTCCAAAGCATGTTTGCAGTTATAATTGGACTATCCTAGTCTTCAGGTGGCAAAGCTGTAATTAGTCAATTTGGCTTATGGGCATGCAGTTAGTCTTGCCTAGGGTGCAAAACAGCCTGGCACCAATGCTGCTTATAAGGCAAGTGACACCCTCTTCCACCCACTCCATAGTGAGACAAGGGCACAACCCTTCAGAAAAAAGAAGGAAGGAAGGAAGAGATGTAGAGTTGGAAGATGATGCCATTTCTTTTCTAATACCCATCAGTAGTTTCATCTGTAGGTTTGTCTGCCACCAAAATTTTGGTGCAGTGCGGCAAAGCCTAGTTCTTCATCCTTGGTTCCAGCACTGTCAGCTGTTAGGAAGATGACAACTGTTTTCCATTTGAAACATTAAACCCCCCAATTTAGCAACTTATTGCCATGAGCTGGAACTTATGTCAACAATTTCCATAGTAGGTTTTCTATCATTGGTTGGAGGGGGTCAAAAAACCCTCCTTGGGAGCACCATGGCCTGCATATACCAAATGGTGCTGTGTGAGGGGGTGGGTACCACAAGACCCTTCACCCAATAGGTGACCTACCATTATATCTGCCCATCTATGAGGGAAGAGACTGCTTCTGCCTGCCCCGTCCACTCCCAAAAGGTGACTGGTGACATAAAACCTGCTAATGCAGATTATCTCGACAAGGAGGCTGTCCAGTGTGTTGAATGACCTTTTCCAAGACAGATTTCTCAAGAGGAACCATTCCATCTTCTCTCACCTCTCCCAAAAGTTCCTTTTTGTTTTATTTTTCCTCCCAACCCCTTCACAATAACCATATCTCCCTTTATAAGTCTATCTGGGTATCAAGATCATCAGGAGAGGTTATTCTCTTGATCCTGCCACTTTCATAGGTGCACATGGGGGGTCCACAGGAGCGATTCTTCTCTGTTCCTGCTTCCAGATTGAGGAACTTCCTTCCGCAGGAAGCCAGGTTGGCCCCATATTTGCTTGTTTGCTTCTTAAAATAATGTCCATATTAGAAGTTTTAAATTATTTAATACTTTTTAAATATTTTAAACATTTATTATTTGGCTTTTAACTTTGTTCTTTTAATACTGTAGGCTGCCTAAGATTCTTTAGGTGAAAGGTGGCACATACCTACCTACCTACCTACCTACCTACCTACCTACCTACCTACCTACCTACCTACCTACCTACCTACCTACCTACCTACCTACCTACCTACCTACCTACATACATACATACATACATACATACATACATACATACATACATACATACATACAGTCCACCTATTTATTAGGGCAGAGATACAACAAAGTGAAGCTAGAAAAGCAAAGCAAAGTGTTCTGCTTAAATACTGCCCCATAGCACTTAAAGCACTCTCTGGGCAGTTTACAATTTAATTATGCAGGCTACACCCCCAGATAGAAGACCATGAGCCTGCTATCTGGACTTGAACCTGGGGTCATGAGCACAGTTTCTGGCTTCAGTACAGCAGTTTAACCACTTTGCCACAAGGCTCTTGGATCATCAGGAATAGGTGGGACTAGAGATGGGCACGAAATGAAGGTTTTTGTATTTCATTTTTCGTTATTTGTTTCGCTACATAACGAAACAAATAATGACCCTAGGGGTAAATTTACCACGAACCGAACAGAAGCGAGAATTTTTTTTCAGTTAGGTTAGGTTTGTTAATAGGGAGGGGCGGAGCCGGAGATGCCTCCTACCTGTACCTGCCTGGTGCTGGTCCGGGGAAAAGACGTCTGCCACGCTCCAGCCACATGGTTGGCAGTAAAAAATAAATAAAAATAAAATAATAAAAAATAAAAAGGAGCGCCAACTGGGCCCCAGGGGTGGCCTGGTTGGCACCCTAAAATCTGAAAAAAAAAGATTTAAAAAATCCCAGCACCGACAGGGCCCCAGGGGCTGCACTGTAGGCGCTGAAATAAAAAATATAACAAAAAAGCCCCGCACTACAGCTGTAGCACGGGGCCAGGAAACCCGGAAGGAAACCCTATTCACATTCATTGTCCTCCACACACCTGCCAATCTGAGGAGGCTAAAGTATGAGAAGCAGCCAGAACCAGTGCAATCAGTGGCCTCTACATGACCTGCCCCAGATGCCCCAAGTATCTGGGTAGGAGATAAAATAAATGACTTATTGACACTGGAGCTCAATTTTTGGCTATTCAAGACTGTACCCTGCCCAAGACAAGCCACTGCTCACATCAGGGGAGTTACAGAGGAGAACACTAATTCTCTGCCTTTACTAAGGTTGCAGGCAGGAAATAGGTGGCCAACAGGAAGATAACCCAAATCACATTCCATAGCATGAGGGAGAAATATGCCCCATGTTGTCTTGAAGGACCAGCCTCCACAGATACTATTCATCCTATACCGATGCTATAATAGCCTATGCATTCGCTGAAAAAAGCGACGTGAAAACAAACAAGAGAACAAACAAAAGCAGCCAGCAGCTTCTTTAAGCCATGTCTCTAAATAAAACTAGGAGTAGGAGGGAATCCAATTATCCAAAGGTGAGGGATTATTTCTTACAACCTGACTTTGGCTACACAAGGGCTGGGTAATTTACAGAGGCCTGAAGGCAGCAATTCTGCATGTCCCTCCCAGATTATACTTAGGCAAAAAAAAAAAAAATCATCACTCAGCCCCAGAATGGCCACTAACCACAATAGGCCATTTTGTTCTTTCCGGCATCACTTAGTCCACTGGTTTCCAACCTTGGGACTCCAGATGCTCTTAGATTAAATCTCAAAGACGCCTTCACCACTAGCTGTACTGGCCTGAATTTCTGGGAGCTGTAGTCTAAGGCCGTGGCCTTACCAGAATTTTCTGTGTATATAAATTTCCTGCGTATTTTTTTTGGGGGGGGGTCACATGGTTTTTAATGTGCAGTTTGTGTCCTCTAATCTGTGTTGTATTTTGTATTCTGGTTCATTCTCTACCTGTCTACTTCGCATTTTGTCCTTCTTTCCAGCTCTAATTTCCAAGCCTCCGTGGGGTTAAAGGGGAACAACTGATTTTACAGCGTATTTTCAGGGTTCTGTCATGGTTACAGAAGCATTTTCGAGCAAAGTTTCTAAATCCAGTCCCTGGAGGTGGTTTAGGAAACTTCACTGAATCTGCTGTTCCAGGGGCATGGTCGGCCAGGACTAGAATTTACTTTTCTTCCCTGTTAGCACACAATCTTTTACTATGCAGTTCGCTGCCAGGAAACTACACAGAAAACGCTGGTAGGACCGTGGCCTAAGAATGTTAGGAGACCCAAAGATGGCAACCACTGGTTACTCTAGGATCTAATTTTGCCCTTTGCACATCTCTATTTGCAATTCATGAAGAACTGAAAATACACAAATACTGACATGTATCTGGATAAGATTTAGGTCAGACATTCTCCAAAAAGGTAAAGGCTCTCAATCTCTCTGCTTGTTATTCAGGCACAGAGAAGGCCAGGAGATGTTTTTAAATTCCTTTTAATAAAATCTTGATGGCCTCAACTGTACAATTCATCCTCCTCCAATATGTGTTCCATAACAGATTGATGATTACAGCTATTTTGCCCATTGGCTTTCTATCCCTCCCTCTCCCAATTTAACTCTCTCACCCATTTTAAAACAAATTTGAACAAAAGCAAAAAAGTGTTCTGCTTATACACCACCCTATAATGCTTCAAGCACTCTCTGGATAGTTTATAATTTTGATTATGGCCGATTCTGCCATCTAGGTGTATAACATTTGGGACCATTTTCTCCAATCCTACTTAGGCCCACTTTCTCCCCACCACTTTTTAAAAATAAAGGCTCCTAACAGAAAATAAGATTAGCAGAGGAGTAAATTGAGATGGCAAACAATGCCTCGAAGAGCAGAAGTGGCCATTTCTGGACGAAATTGTTAAAAGAACTGGAGATGTAAAATTTCTGGAATTTTTTTGCTTTTACCAAAGGTTTTATTACAACCCCACCACCACCACTGGTGGCTTCAGAATTTCTGGGAAAATTATATCTCAAAAAAGAGCAGATGGAAGCAAATGGTGGGAGATGAGTTATGGGACACATCTTAGATTAAGGATAAGGAATGTGTATTTTTCCAGATGTTCAGCAGGGATGGAGAAAGTGTTTCTCCAGATGTTGGCAGTGATGGCTGATGGGCATTATGGTTGCCCAGAACTAGGTGGCCACTGAAGGACAGTAGCTATCCTCTGTTCCACCACCTTCCTTGTTTTTGCTGCCCCTCTTCAGGGTGTGTAGAGATAAAATCTAACAAGCTTAGCCTAATAGTACTTGATGTACTTTTAACATTCCCATATGTGGTAAGGGATAACTTGATTGCTTAGCACTGATGTGGCAGCTTTCTTTCCTTCCTGCTGCATTGAAGGAAGTAGAACAAGATGAAGAATTGATAGCTGGCTTAAGGGTTTAGAGATACGGGTGGCAAATATCAAAGGCCCATTTCTAATGCCTGGTGACACAATCATGAGCCCAGGGGTGGGGGTAGAAAGGAAGCTGGAGATTCTCCTACTGTGTGAGAGAGTTAGAATGGGGTGAAAAGGAGCAAGATCAATAGCTGTAGGTCAAGCCTGAACCTATTACAAAGGATTATTTAGTGTCATTAGTGAGATTAGACATACTGGGACAGTTCATTGAGTCCAGTATTCTGGATTTGGTTGTAGCACTTTTAAAGGCAGTGATGACGCAGCACTGCTCAAAATAGAATATGTGAGATGTGGTGTCTCTTTGTGTTAGTGGTTAGCGGAAGCGTAGTCAACACCTTCCTACACAGTCAAACCACTAATGACTGAGATGCATTCATTGTGCCAACTGACCAATCTGCCTTTCCTATTCAACTACAGTATTGGTTTTACATAGGACACAGATATGCAAACATCCTTGCAAAATGAAAAGGCACTTTCTTAGTAACTGCACTGCATAGAATAATATAATAACTATGTTGGTGCACAACCAGCAATGGAATCTAGATGTCAAAATGAGCAGACTCAGTAGCAGTCATAGCACTAGATCCAGGTGCTTTGGAATGGGTCTTGAAGATAAGTGATCTCAACTTCCATGCCATCCATTGCTAGGAAGTAATTTTATGAATTTGAATAAAGTTTCTGCACTTTTTCCAACATTTATTGACAATCCTTGGAAATAACTAAAACAATAACAAAGATTATAATAAAAGACCCATAATCCAAATGCCCATACCCAGCACCGATGTCAACACCAATAAGAACACCAAGTTGTGGTAGGTATCTCATTTTTACCCCACCTATAGCATGGTATTATGGCTCAAACTATAGTACATATTTGTTAGAATAGTACAATTGTTTTTCCATCAGGATGTTGCAAGGTTTGTCAAAGTCAGAAAAGGCAGCATGGAGAGATGTTCTTTATTGTTGTTTTTGAGTCTTGTCCCTGTGATTTTTTTAAACAAACCCAACAGGGCTTTAAAAACGTATTTGTTACATTTATATTCCAGCCACCTCCCATGAGCTGCAGGCAGTGTGCAGAGCTTCCCCACTTCCTTGTCTCCTCAAGCCTATGGAGTTGCTAAAACCTCCATTATGTTGTATCCCTCATCATATCTCTTTCCCCCATTTGGAATGTGGAGAAGAAACTGAGAGAGAGCAACCTGATGCATTCAAGTAAGATGTATAGTTTTGTTTCTACAGCTAAATCTGCTCATCCCAACAGGACTCTCCCCACCTACCATTTTCCCACAAGGTATTTTTTTTGGGGGGGGTGCTGTTCAAAGAATCATGGTGGCAAGTGTTATCTGCTTCACAAATATGCTGGGATACTGGGGAGTCACAAACCATACTGCATAACATATTGAAAATGCAGTGGCAGTTTTGTGTAGAGGTATTATGTTCCAATATATACCACAAAATATTGCCAACTGCAAATACCACTGGAGAACTTAAGAACACTTAAAACATTGAGCTTTCAGGTGTAAGTTGCCCCCTCCCCAGCGAGCTTTTGCATGTAAATTATCTGTCTCGGATGGCTTCCAGCAAAATCCTCCACAAACTCTTAGCTGAAAAAAAAATTGAAATTATCAGACATGCTGGAATTATGCCCAAAATGAATGTGAGTGTCTTCAACATGGCTCCCTACCCTCACCCCCCACTCTACTTGCCTCTATGCAAAATGACCTGGTAAAACCTTCCACAAGAGTCCATCTATTAATCTGTTCTACAACATTCCAATGCCACAATAATTTTTTCTTAAGGTACAGATGGGCTCCCCCCCAAAAAGAAAAGAAAAGAAAAGAAAGCTGGAACGTTAAAAGCAGCTCTCATTAGCGTGTGTTGAAATGCGGCCTTGGAATGACAACAGAAAGACGAGCCTCCATGCAAACCAATTTGATTACACTGGATTTGGAAGGCTGGGGAATGAGAAACACACCCAGAACTGGCCCGTTTATGACACAAAGGAACAACAGGGTCCTGCAGGTTGGAAGTTAATGGCCACCCCACAAAGCCAAGGTCTGAGTGGGGAGGCCTTGTCCCTACCGGCCTCCATAGTCAGACCGAAGAGAGGTGTGAGGGAAGTCTCACGACAGCCGATGCAAGAAGCCCTTATAAGGGCACCACGCGCTCTCCCCGGCCTCTCTTCGCTCCAAGAAGCACCCCACCCACCCTCCCTTTAGTTGTCTTGAGAATGAGATGTTCTGGTCGCTTCGAGGCCGAATGGGAATTTTTGATTGGCACCTGATTGGCCTTGGTGCCAGTGAGTTTTCGCCCATTCCATTCTCATTGAAATGGCATTAAATAGGTATAGTTGTTGTTACATGAAGACACGATGAGGTTACAAGTCATGTTTTCCGGCCATGTGGGGCAGGTAGTGCAAGAAAATCCTATCCGGGGACGTCATGTGCAAGGTTCCCTTTGATAGGAACCGGGCAGCTGTGCAAGAATTATGCAGAACAACAATGGCCACACCAGGCCATCAACTAGAGAATGGCCAAAATGGCAGAACAGGCACAGCTGCTTTGAGCTACAGGTCCAAATCTACCAAACGGGGAGTGCCATGCTGTACAAAGGGCACTCCCATGGGCTAGCACATGACGTCATAAAATTAGACCCCAAAATAATTGAAAATATTAGTAAAATCTCACTTGCACTACGGGAGGCCCATCGGAATTAAATAGTTACTGCTACAGTTAAATAAAGTTATGATGAAGTTATTTAAAAAGTTGTGGCCCAGTTTTAAACCCCAAATTGCTGGTGTGTCGCCTCTTTATTTCAGGGAATGGGGGGACAAAGAATTTTTCAGCTGCATGGGCATAAGCCCTTGACTAAATACATTGCACTCTCCACTTCACCGTTTGTATAGCAACAATTTGTGTTTAGTTATAATGCATTTCTGTGCCAGCTTTTGTAGATTCTGAGTTATTGGTCAAATCCGAGCCATTGAAAACAAAACCCGAGTTGAGTCACTGGTGTGACTTACGTCCAACTTGACTTAGTTCCTTGACACAAGTTGTATTTTTTCCCCATTGGGGTACTGACTTAATCCCAGTCAGTTCAGGATAGAGATGGGCACGACTTAGCGGTATTCCCGTTTCCGTTTCCGTTACTCGTATCCGTTACTCTACGGAAACTGTAACGGGAATTACTCTGCCAGACTTCGAGCTCGAACCGACGAATGAACAATTTTGGTCTGATTTGTCGTGCTCGTTCCTTGCATCGCGCGATCGCGCGATGCCATGCGGCACAGAAAAAAAGATTTTTAAAGTTAAAAAAACCCGGTTCCCGGCCGAAAAGCAGGCGGAAAAATGCCTGCCGTGCCTCAGGGCACCTACCAGAGGGGTTGTTTCTGGAGGTCCCCGGCCTCCCCCCCCCATCCCCCGTCCTGGGCTGCTCCGGTGGGACTCGCCGTAGACTCGCAGCCAGCAAAAAGCCCAGTCTCGCCGCCGGCCTCCGCAATTAAAGCGCAAGCAAGCGGCAGGGACGGCACAGGAAAAAACTTTTAAACTCTCCCCCCACCCATTCCTGGGCCAAAAAAGCAGGCGGAAAAATGCCTGCTTGACTAAGGGTGCAGGGCACCTACCAGAGGGGTGGTTTCTGGAGGGGGTTCCCGCCTCCCCCCCATCCTGGGCAACCGGACTCGCCATGCCATGCGGTGCGGGCGGGGGATCCAAAATGGGGCGGCGAACGCAATATTGTTTTTGAAATTGTGGTCCAAAAACACACAAGCACAACAGAAACACGCGAAAATTTATAAACTGCCAGATTTTTCACAGTAGCAGTGGGTTTTTTCTTGCAACAAAATGTCTCTCCTCTCCTCCTCTGTCCTCCATTGATTTTTTTTTTACACCTGCGCAATGATGGGCTGGCCGAGTGGCCAGCCATGTGGGAGTGGACGACCATGCAAATTTTGGAGCCATCCCACCAATCGCATGGCCACTTGGCCATGGAGACTTCTGGGATGTGCCAAAAAGCCCCCTAAAACCTGCCCTAGCCCCCTAACCCTAACCCTAATCCTTGACTCCAGTCCTTACCCATACATCACAGACTGTCTTCTTAGTGGGTCAGAGAGGCACCCAGAGGTGCAACCCACTAGCCCACCGTAACCTTACCCGTTACTAGCCTAACCCTAGCCCTTGCACTAACCCACCTTAACCCTAATACAGATCTACTTGCATTCCACTATACGCAAGTACGATTCCCTTCTTTGTGAGACATGGTGGTGCGAGAGCCTTAGGCATCACCTATGGCTCTGGGTTCACTGCCATCACTAGTCTCACTGTCTGCAACTGGTATGCATATCCATATGGCTATTGCATACCATTTTGCAGCAGCAGCAGGTGAGGAGGGGAGACCCCCATGTAGAGGGGTCTCTTGGAACCTGCTTCCCTTTCCTAGTGGGTGAGGATAGGAGGCACCCACGGGTGCCTCCAGGAGCCCGCTTTCCCTTTATAGCGGGCCAGAGGAGGCACCCACCCCACAGAGGTGCCTCCAGGAGCCCCCCAAAAAACCAGTACTAACAAAAATGAAAAAATGAAAAAACGAACCGACTAATTTTTGCGAATTTTTGCGAAAAACGGAAACGACCCGAAACGGAACCGGCCCGACTAACGACAACTCGAAAAAAAAATTTTCAAGTCGTGCCCATCTCTAGTTCAGGATACTGGGAGATGTCTGTATGTTGTTTTTCATGAAAAATGATTCAGAGCAATATGTTGTGCTGGTTGTCAGGGGAGACATTGGACATCATTCAGGGTGTACACCTCAGTGGGTTTGGGAAATTCTAGAGTTGTACAGAGGACACTGCCTTGGATGGAGGAAAGATCTCCATTTGCATTGAAAAGCTGAGTCAGACCACTTATCTGTCTCACCTATTATTGTCAACTCTGAATGGCAGCAGCTCTGCAAGATTCTAGGAAGGATTCTTCTATACCCCTCTTCAGATATTCTCTGGTAGTGTCTCATCCAAAGATAAATAAGGCCCAATCCCATGTCACCTAATTGTGACCTACATCACATTGCAAACCTGGTGCTAACCCCCAAAACACTGGAATGCTCCCTCATGACAGAAACACTGGAACTCAGTGCAGCTTTGGTTGTTTCTTCCTGTTTTGAGACACATGTTTAAACTATATGCTACAATACAGTGCATAAATGCACTGATTGGAATCCCAAACATGTTCTACAACTGAAGCCTGCATAAGAAGTCCAATTTGAGAATGGGGGAATTTTATTGAATTTGCAAACTTACATGAATTCACCAAAATTCACTTTTTACATAATATTATAAAAATGATTTTCCAAAAATATTTGCCTTTTTCTCAACTCTGTAGCACAGTTGTCCAGACTAAAATGCATACAAAACATGTATATATCCAGGCAAAGAATACAAAATGTATACTGTATATAAAGGAACATTTCACATTGTCCCCCATTCCCCGAAATAAAGAGGCGACACACCAACAATTTGGGTTTTAAAATGGGCCACAACTTTATTAATAACTTAATCATAACTTTATTTAACTGTAGCAGCAACTATTTAATTCGGATGGGCCTCCCGTAGTGCAAGTTAGGTTTTACTACTATTTACAATTAATTTGGGTCTGATTTTAAGACGTCATGTGCTAGCCTATGGGAGTGCCCTTTGTACAGCATGGCACTCCCCGTTGGTATATTTTGACCTGTAGCTCACAGCGGCCGTGCCTGTCTTGCCATTTGGTCATACTCTATTTGATGGCCTGGTGAGGCCCTTTTTGTTCAGCCTACTTCTTGCACGACCGCCCGGTTTCTTGCAATGGGAACCTTACACATGACGTCTCGGGTTCTGATTTTCTTGCACTACCTGCCATGGTGAAGGAGCTGCTGGCATGCTCCTCGCCCGCCAAACAACAGGCCAGCTCGGCCTGGAGGCCCATCCGCAGGTCCATAAGGAAAATTTTAATGCCCTCGTCAGAAAGATGTACACCATCAGGTCTGAACAACTCCGGGCAAGCAAATTTGATGTCTGGGTGTGAGACAACTGTTCCCACACCCCGCTGCATGGCCTTGAAGACGGCCCGGTTCAAGTGTTTCCTGGCCCTTTCGACCCTGGGTGGGTCACAGGCCCCAAGCCACAGCCGCCGTGGCAACATCTCTGACCAGACCAATCTGGTAAAAGGGGATTGGGCCTTAAAGGCCTCGAGATCATGACAGATCCGTAAGCTTAGGCTCTTCCCGTTAGCCCTGGTCAGATCATTCCCGCCCAGATGGATGAGCAGGATAGCAATCGGCGCATCTTGGGCACAATGGGACGTGACCGTAGAGAAGCTGTCCCAGCTCATACCACAGGATCCTTTCCACTCAATGCGGATCCAGTCACTGAGTCCAAGGTGCCGGCCAAAGGCAGAACGCCGGGCATATTTCGCTGCCCAGAAAACAAAGCTGTGGCCGCAAATAACTACGTGTAATCTGTCTCGTGGAAAGGAACCTGTAACACATAACAGTTAGCGAAATGCGCTGGCAGCCTAACATTTAGGGATTGGGTGGACATACGTCCTAAAATGATCTGTGGACCAGCGGCCCAGTGCTCTTATATCTGTGGCCCCATATCCCATAGCCGCCGCAGTGGAGGCTGCCCCAATGCGGAATGAATGCATGCCAAATTGTCGGCTAGGTAAGCCAGCCGCCTCCAAGGCGCAGCACGTGACTGTCCAGAATTGATAACGGGTCAACGGGGTGTTATCTGTGTGAGCAAACAGGGGGCTGGTATTGATGTTATGTCTAGCTATATAGGCCTGTAGCAACATCAAGGGGCATAGTTGCGGCTGTGCACAGTGCCCCAACGTCATCCAGGTACCCCGGCCCCACTGATCCATTTTGGACTTACGCAAATGCAATACCACCCCATCCTCAGTCATTGACACATCTGTACATTGAAGGCAGGCCTTAGAGTTGTCCAGTTTAGAGGCCGCCAGTAACTCGCTAATCCTAAAAGCGCCAAAGAAGGCTACTAATACTGTTGCCCGGAATAGCAACACTTCAAACTCATCGCTACACAAGGTGTGCCAAATATCATACAACTTTAGCAAAATCCTGGGTGTGATGGGCCTGTGCGTGTCACTGGTGCAACCCCTCCCTTTGGACCACCCCTCTAACATCTTCTGCAGAACAAAATCATTATTGGGGTGAGGGAACCTTTGAGCCTTTGCAAAATAAGCCAACGCTGACAGCTTACCTTGGATTGAACGTGGGGCCAACCCATTCAGATACAGCCGAACCGCATATTGGATCAATTGATCGGCGTGGGCCGGCCATGGCTGCAGGTTCAGTTGTGTACAGAAATGCTGGTAGTCCCTGCAAGCTGCCGCATAGGTACGCCTAGTTCTTGGCGCTAGCGCCAAGCCCACTGCTCTAATGGCCTCGGCTCTCCAAGATTTCAAACCTCCTGTGGCAACATCTCCTGCTCCATCTGTTGACGGGACAAGGTGTCAGCGATCTCGTTGTTGACCCCGGCGACGTGGCGTGCATGAAAAACTATGTTATAATGGAGGCAGCGCAAGGTAAGCGCCCTGACTAACTGCATAACCCCAATTGATTTAGAGGACAGGGTGTTGACAATGGAGACCACCGCCTGGTTGTCACACCAGAAAGTGACCGCCGAATTTGCCCATACAGGTGTCCAGAGCCATAGGGCTCCCACAATTGGGAGGAGTTCTAAGAAGGTAAGGTCCCTAGTTATCCCCCGGGGGGTCCAGTCGCTCAGCCATGTGCCCTTTGCCCAACGGCCCTGGAAGAAGATGCCAAAGCCGTTGGATCCGGACGCATCTGTGTGGACTTGGAGTTCCGAACCTAAAATAAGCTCACTCCTCCAGAATGACACACCGTTAAATTCCTGAAGAAATATCTGCCAGACCCTCAAGTCTTCACACATTTTGCTGGACACCTTGCATCTATGGTGAGGCCTAGTAAGGCCCGTCATGGCTTGACAAAAATGTCACAGAAAAGCGCGCCCCGGGGCCACCTCTTTGCAAGCAAAGTTCAAATGACTCACGAGTACTTGCAGTTCTCTCAGCATGACTTTTCGCCGTGCGAGAACCTCCTGTAATCTTGTGTGTAAATCCAGTATTTTATCCGGCGGGAGGCGACTAGCCTGCGCCCGTGTATCTAACTCAATGCCCAGAAATGTTAGGCTGGGTGCTGGGCCCTCAGTTTTTTCTTCCGCTAGAGGAATATCAAAGTCACATGCTAGTGCTCTGAACTGGTCCATTAAGAAACGGCATTGTTGTGACCCAGCCAGGCCACAGAAAAGGAAGTCGTCTAAATAGTGCATCACAGCTGTGGTGTGTGTCCTGACCCTGAGTGCCCATTCGAGGAATGTGCTGAAACATTCGAATGCTGCACACAATATTGAACATCCAAAGGGCATGGTCCTATCCATATAATAAAAGCCCTCAAAGGCAAAGCCCAAGAGCTCGATGTCTTCTGGGTAAACAGGTAACAATCAGAAAGCAGACTTTATGTCGCATTTTCCCAACAGTGCATCCGTGCCTTCACGCCGGACCATGCGTACTGCAGCATCAAAGGAAGTATACTTCACAGTGCAGAGCTCCGGAGGGATCATGTTGTTCACTGACTCCCCGTCGGGGTACGATAAATGATGGATGAGATGGTATTCCCCTGGAGCCTTCTTGGGTACAATCCCTAACAGTGATACCCTGAAGCGCTCAGATGGGGGGTTAGTGAACGGACCCAGGACCCTGCCTTCCTGTCTCTCCTTTTGAATCTTACCACGGACAATATCTTCCATGCCCCGTATTGACTTTAAATTATTCACCCGATAGGGAGCCCGGGGACCCTGAGCCGGAATCCTAAATCCAAATTCGAAGCCGTCCCTTAAGTAGGCTGCTGCTGCTATGTCCAGGTAGCCGTGGAGCCACTCCAGCATAGCAGATAATTTAATGGGACTATGTGCTTTTTGGAAGCTGACCCCTGCCCTGGGCGGGTTGCTTCTTAGTGGGCTGGTCCCGTCCTCCCTGCCCGCCTTGGTGACCCTTTGGGCAAACGTAGGACGCATGGGGCCCATTGCAGTTGCCGCACAGGTGCTTGAATTTACAGGGTCTGCGGGTGCAGAATCCTTTGGCATTGTACTCCCAGCACACCAGTCGTGGCTGGACCCTGGCCCGCGGTCATGCGGGCAGGGCTGGTCTGGCCAATTCGGAAAATCAAATGCCCGCTATCGGTCCGGTCACCAGTTACTGGGCACTGTGGCACCATAAGGCGCTTCCACAATGGGTCCAGTGGTATGTCCCAGTGGAGGTGCGGCCGCAAGGCCGCCCTCATCCGGAATCCCTCGTCATAAAGCATCCACCCAGTTCCTGGGAACTCTGAGTGAGCCCTGTAAATCAGGTCCAAATATTGAACCAAGTCAAAGGCGTGCTCAGGGCGGGCCTTGACTATAGTGGCCATATAAATAAGGAAGGCCAGGAGCCAATTAGCCCAGCAGTGGTCTGGACGCTTTTTCCGAATCCGCTCCTTATCTTGGGCCTCCATATGCTTCAATTTCTTTTCATCTACTTCCCGATTCATAAGATTGAATATGTCCACATATTCCCCCCTGAGGATCCTCTCGACCGTCGCCGGCAAGAGGTGGTCACCCAGGGGTGTGGATTCATCTGAGTCGGGGTAGAACTGTGGTGGGATCTCCCTGCCCCCCCCGTGGCTGGTCCGGGGGTGCCCGGAAGCGCCAGCAAGTTGGGGGGCTCCACATTGCCATGAGGCGTTTTGGTAGTGTCTGCACTCGATGCCTGTAGTGATGGACTTACCATACTCGGTGCAGCTGGGAGCGGTGACTCTGATGTAGGGGGCTGCAGAGGACTGCCAGTGACCAGGTAGGGCCACAATGGCTGCCATCCCGTAATTGTGCCTGGCCACGGCCAACTCCCTGGTGGGTTAGCTGTCCTACGCGACAATTGTGACTCACCCAGGTGCTGGGCCAGTCCTGGCGCCTCAGCTGCTCGAGACGGCATGGATAGGTCCAGGGCCTGCACTTCCGCTGTTGCTGGCTCCGCCGCTTGGACTGCTGCTGTGGGTTCAACAGTTGCTGTCATCTCTGTCCCCTGTGCGTCCTGGGCCGCAGCATCCTGCTCCTGCTGCAACACTGGAGCTAACTGTGCATGGCTGGACGTGCTGGCTCATTCACCTTCAAGGACAGCAATTCGAGACATGAGTACCTCCACCGTGCGGTTTAGTTTGGCTAACTTCTGGGTCTTGGCTTCACTTGCTGTCCCCCGCGCCCCAAAGCACCCCGCCATGCCCCACTGCAGGACCCTGCTCTGCTCGGTGGCACTAAGCTTGTCAAATATGGGCCTGAAGTCGGTTGCATCATCATCGTCCAATGATGATGCTACGGGTGCGGGCTTGGCAGCAGGGCGGCGTTTTGCCGGCTGATTGCCCTTCCTACTTGGAGGGCGTTTGGGAGCCATAGTAAATTATTACAGGTATTATTGTTATTTGTTATTAATATTGTTATTAATATTATAATATAATTAATATAATATTAATTATTAATATTATAATCTCTTAATATAATTGTTTTTGTTATTATTATTATTATTATTATTATTATTATTATTATTATTATTATTATTATTATTATTATTATTATTATTTGCTTATTGTAATCTACTTGTTTTATTTTATTCTATTTAATTTATTTATTTATTTTCTCAAAGGCTTTTTTTTTAAGCTGGGTGCAGCGACCCTGCTGGCCAGCAGGTGACGCCTGCAAACCAGGCCTTATGCTCAGCCAAGCTAGGCCTGCTGCCTGAACCTGCGCCCGGCCCTCGTCACAATAGGCGCCCGGGAGTGCAGCCAGGAATCTCCGCACCCGTGGGAGGACCCAGGAACCCAACCAGGTAAGCTGGGGAAAGGTTCCTCTGCTGGTCCCCTCAAAAAAGCCGGGGCGCCGGTTTTTTCTTATCCGGGCCGGCTGGGGAAACTGGGGGTGGACAGCCGGGACGAGCGGGAGCAGAGGGGGGCGGACTTTTTTGAGGCCTCTAACACAACCCCCCCAGCACCGGCGAGCCTGCGGGTGGCCACTGGCTCAGGATCAGGTTCCCCCCCACGAGGGTGTGGGGTTTTTTTTAAAGCAACGAGCGGGTTTTCCGCTCTCCGGTCGGGAGCCGCGCGCGCTGGGGCCAGCTCCCGACTAACAGCTGATGAGCGGGAAGGGGGGAGCAGCCTCTAGGCCCCCGCCGGAACGTTACCGGCGAGTGGGGGGAACTTCGGGTTTTTTTTAAACAAAAGGAGACCGTGGCGGCGCCGCGGCGGCGGCTCTGCAGGGTTTTATTTATTTATTTATTTATTTATTTATTTATTTATTGCATTTATACCCCGCTTATCTACAATGTGTACTCTAAGCGGCTTACAAGGCTGCAATAGCCACACAAATTACAATAGTGCACAGACAGAACGGGTGATAGTAACACTAAACAAAAGTTAAAACCTTATTGCAGTGCTCCCCAACCTTTTTAGCGCCGCGGACCGGTAAATGTTTGATAATTTTTCCCTGGCCCGCTTGTTTTGATTTAATAAGATAAAAAAGGTAAATGCCCCCCGCCGCCGCTGACGCATATGTGTGCTAGTCGTTTCCCACTCTAGGGGGCGGTGCTCATCTCCGTACTCAAGCCGAAGAGCCAGTGTTGTGCGAGTCCTTGGCATTGCTGCAAGGAAACACTGTCCTTCCCGTGACCTCCCCAGCCCTCCCTCTCCGCCCTCCACACACACACACACACACACCCCAAGAGGGAGGAGAGCGAGAGCGAGGGAGGGGAGAGGCTGGCTTACCGGTGTCCTGCCTTCATCCGTGCCACGACCGAGAACCCCCCACAGCGGCCTCCTCCTCCTCCTCTCTCCGCCGGAGCCACCGCCACCCCCATGGCTGGCGGGCCGGTCGGTGGGTGGGTGGGCTGCCGCCGCCGCTGCCACCACAGTTGCTAAGGGTCGCTCCTGCTTGGCGGACAGGCGCGCGCCGCCTGCGCCTTCTGCGAGCCCTACTCTTCGTTGTTCCTCCTCCTCCTGCTGGTGCTGCCGCCGCCGCCTCCGACCCCTGTCAGGAGGAGGAGGAGGAGGAGGAGGAGGAGGAGGAGGAGGAGGAGGAGGAGGAGGAGGAGGAGGAGGAGGAGGAGCAACAGCACCACCAGCGACCGCGGCGGCAGCCCCCGCAACGCAACAAGCCACCCGCCCATTGGGCAGCGGGCCGCCCCCCAACAAGCGCAGTGCTCATTGGCTCCCCTGCCTCCTCCTCCTCCCTCCTCCTCCTGGGGCGCATGCTGAAGAGATCGGGGATGGAAGGGAGGAGGAGTTTCCCTGGTATCCTCGGGCGGCCCGGTGCCGATTGATCCACGGCCCGGCACCGGTCCGCGGACCGGGGGTTGGGGAACACCGCCTTATGGCACCTCAATAACTAAACAGTGGTAAATAAAAACAGGTAGCGATGGCGGGGAAAGAAAAAAAACTTAGTTAAGAATCGCCAAAGGCCTCCCGGAAAAGAGAGGTCTTTAACGCCTTTCCGAAGGCCAGCAGGGACTCTGCAGAGCGCACTTCACTGGGGATGGAATTCCAGAGGCTGGGGGCCGCCACTGAGAAAGCCCGGGTCCGAGTACTCGTCCTCCGGGCTTCGCGAGGAGTGGCGACCCAAAGGAAGTGTGCTCGCGCCTGCCGAACGGGACGGGCCGAGGTTGATCGCTGAGCGATACGCTCTGCCAGGTAGTCCGGTCCCAAGCCATGGAGGGTTTTATAAACTAAAACCAAGACCTTGAATCTAATCCAGGCTGTAACGGGCAACCAGTGCAGACGGGCCAGGACTGGGGTGATGTGGTCATAGCGATGCACACCAGCCACCAGCCTGGCCGCTGCATTCTGTACCCGCTGCAGGTGCTGGAGAAGAGTCAAGGGCAACCCCATGTAGAGGGCGTTACAGTAGTCCAGCCTCGAGATCACCAGAGCTTGGACCACTGTTCTCAGAGAGTTCGTGTCAAGGTACGGGCGGATCTGGGCGATCCGACGGAGATGGTAATAGGCAGACCTGGTCACCGACGCCACCTGGGACTCCATGGTGAGCGCTGGGTCCAGGAACACACCCAGATTCCGCGCCCTCTCCGCGAGCTGCAGGGAAACTCCCCCCAGACAGGGGAGAGGGCCACCGTACCCCAATGGCGAGCTCCCAAAGAACATAACCTCCGTCTTCTCGGGGTTGAGCTTAAGCCTGTTCACCCCGGTCCAAGCCAGTATGGCCTCCAGGCACCCATCGAGGATCCTCACAGCTTCCACAGCAGAGGTGGTGAAGGAGAGATAGAGCTGCGTGTCATCAGCGTACTGATGACAGCAGACTCCAAAACTCCTGATGACCCCTGCCAACAGCCTTACATAGATGTTAAACAGCATGGGGGACAGAGATGACCCCTGTGGAACCCCACAAGGGAGAATCCAAGGGGCCGATAACTCCCCCCCCCATGCTGCACGTACTGTGGGTGGCCCTCCAGGAAGGAACGGAGGGCAAGGGTCGAAAGGGGTGGAGGCAGGCCGGCAATGCGCCATAGCACTGGAGACCTCGACAGCAGAAACAGGCCCAAGCGCATCCAACCGAGGCGACGAAGGCGGACCAGCAACTGGAGATGGCGGGGCAGGACCACTGCAACCGGAGTCAAAGCCGGCATGGATGGCCTCTATTTTAGTTCGAAAGAAGGCTGCAAATTGCTCACTACTGAACTCAGTAGGAGGAGGCCTGGCCAGACTAGGATTGCTGAGGTCCCGAACCACCTGGAAAAGCTCCGCCTGGCGGTTCGAGGCCTCAGCAATTCTCAGGGAGGTGAAAGATGTTCTGGCCTCCCTGATCGCGTTGGTATAGCAGCCTTACTCAACGCCATCCAGGTTTTCCTCCAGCTGCTCTCTAACCTCCTCCTCTCCTGCTTCATTGCACTAAGCTCCCCCATGAACCATGGGGAGGGCTGGGCTTGGCAACGGAGGAGGCGCTTGGGGGCGATCCGGTCTATCGTGTCAGAGCTGTTTCATGCCAAAGATTAGCCACATCCTCGGCCGGAACGCCAGTCATATCACCAGGTAATCCCCCAAAGAGCTCACTGAACCGCTGGGGGTCCATGAGCCTCCGGGGGCGGTCCAAAACAGCGGGCCAATGGTCCCCTCGGGGAGGGGCTGGAATCGCCAGGGAGAAAGAGAGCAGGTGATGGTCTGTCCATGACACAGGAAGGGATACAAAGTCCCCCACCTCCAGACACGAATCCCCCGACATGGAGGTAAACACCAGATCCAGGGTGTTACCAGATCTGTGGGTTGGGCATAAAACATGCTGGGACAGACCCATGGAAGCCATGGATTCCATGAACTCCAGAGCTGCACCAGAAAGTTCACCATCCGCATGCACGTTGAGATATCCTGCAACCAATAGGTGCGGGGATCTCAACAGGGCAGCGGCGATGAACTCTGTGAGCTCCGGAAGGGATTGTGCAGGGTTGCGGGGAGCTCAGTAGCCCAGCACAATGCCAAATCTGTCCCGCTGTCCCACCAACAGATGAAGGACCTGCAGTTAAGCTGCGGTAGGTCCCAACCATCGATCACCTGGGGCCCGGCTGACGGCATGGGCCCAAACGCTCCTTCCTCCGAGCCAGAATGGCGAGTCCTCTCCCAGTGCCGGTCGGATCGAAGAGAGACCGGGGATCCCACGTGGTGCCCTTATAAGGGCATCTCGCAAAAGCTATCGCGAGATATCCCTCGTGCCTCTCCTCGGTCCGACTACGGAGTCCGGTAGGGACAAAGCCTCCCCACTCGGACCTTGGCCTTGTGGGGCGGCCATTGAATGCAGGAATATAAAAAACACTGTGCTGGGTAAAAATATATGCATTTTGTTTAGAATGTGCAAAATTCATATATTTCACAAATGGTCTCAAAATGCATATTTTTTAAAAGGTAATCATTTCAAAAATCTGGGCAGATTTCTGTACAGACCTCAAAAATAATAATTGTAAGCAGATGTGGAAATAGAGTAGAATGAGCTGGGTGTATGTGAAAAAATTAACCCTAGACGAAATATAACATTGCAGATGTGCTCATGCCTACAACTCACGATCTACAAACTATTGTTTGAAGGGTATATGCATGCACTAAACAGCTTTGTTATAGATGGGCTGGGGAGTTACTTTTCACAAAATGGTTAAAGCATTGTTAAAGTCCAAACCACTGGCCCACATATTTAATTGTAACTATATATATGCCATTATACCAGGTATGAGGGACTGAGAATTGGTTTACCATTCGCTTCTTCTGGAGCTCTCCTCAGACTGTGCAGCTTGTCCATGACACCACAGTCTGGCTCTTTACCTCCAAGGCACAGTGGGGAATCAAACTTCCAACCACTGGAACTACCGACCTCTGGCTCTACCATCAGGCGTTCCATCTCTCTGAGTTATCCAGCTGCATTTCATTATACACTGGGTAGAAAGGGGCTGATTGTGATAGAAGAAATCTTACAGGTCTTGGCAGATTTCTGTTTTTTTCCAGCTACCCCACAGAGAGTGAGAAATATTTTATGTAAAGTAAATGTTCCTTAGCTCTATCCTCAGAAAAAAGTGTTGAAAGCTGTGGCATTTGATGAGTCAAGTCCTCAATGTTATCAAAGTTCTTTATAGAAATGCAATGCTGGGGCCTCGTCACTCCCCCCCCCCCATTGGTGCCCCAATGCTGCTCAGACGGTCCTAGGTCTGGGTTTGATGTGACAAAAGAAAGATGCACTGGCCACCCAAAAAGAAAAAGAAAACACACACATGCACACACACATGCACACACAATTTTCAAAAAACATGTTTTCCATCAATTCATTGGAAACCAAATTGAAACAACTCAATGTCAATGGATCTTGTTCATTAACCAGCATGGTACAAACTCTATTGTCACATTCCTTAGGATGTTCAGTTTCATTATATCCAGCTAGATATACCAAGATGGTGTTTTTGTGCCGGATTATCAAAAATGTGACTGTTAGAAACGTATTGCATATTTTTAAAATATTGGAATTGGGAGATGTGAACAGGGCTTTTTAAAAAGGGTTGAAGGTGCAGTTGGAGTTAAAACTAATTTCACTTGAGATGTCAGGCCTTTATGACATCATAGCAGTATTTGTGATGTCACAGACACAGAGCAGCCAGGGTTAGGAAGTGAAGTGAAACTGCTTCTGAGCTAGTTGATTATGGGAACTGGGGTCATGGGAATGCAGGTAAATGAATGCAAAATATGAATATTACCAGATGGAGAAAAAAAAGGAATCTAGGCAGTCAGTGAAAGACATCCAGCAGCTTCAGCAGTTGCTGCCATTCTCACAAGGACGTGCATTATGCATGTCCCTACCTAAAATTGGTGCTGGTCATCCTTTCTGGTTTAACTCAAAATTTCTTTTCCATCTAAACATTCTACATTTTAGACAGACTTAAACTGATTGTTCCGTTTGTTTTTCAGGGTCCTTATGTCCCTTATTCTGTAATTTTATCATTATTATACAGAATTAATTTGTCTATTTATTGTTGCACTGTCAAATCACCTCCCATGATGGTGACCCTATAAACAAGTGATATCCACATTGTCTTCCCAAACACCCTACTCTGGTCTTGTAAATTCAAGCCTTTGGGTTCCCTTAGAGAGCTAATCCATCTTGTGTTTGGTCTTCTTTTATTCTTGCTACCTCAACTTTTTCTAGCAGTATTGTCTTATCTGGACCTTTGCATGATGTGCCCAAAGTAGGACAATCTCAGTTTCATCATTTTTGCTTCCAGAAATTGTTCCGCCTTGATTCATTCTATGACCCACTTGTTCATCCTTCTGGCAGTCCAAGGTATTTGCAAACCTCTCCTTTGGCAGCACTTTTCAAACAAATCATGGTTTGTTTTTTTTTTGCCAGTCAGCTTTCTTTCCTGATCTTGGTCTTGGATTCCAGTGTCACATCCTTACAGCTGATTATCTTTTCTAGTTCCTGCATTGCTGCCTTTTCAGTATCAGTCTTCTGATTTCTTGGTTGCATTTGAATTCTTAAAGTTAGATAACACACGAGATTTTTCAATTATATATATTTCCTTGAGCCATTTCATTCATTGAATTGTAGTGGAGTTTGGAAAAGGTACATTCTGGGAGGGTCTAGTTCCCAGAACTCCCCAGCCAGACTGGCCATGGAGGACCTCCTTACGTTATGTGAGAGATTCTGGGAACTATAGCCCAAAATATGGCTTTTCCAAACTCTGGGCATGAATGCCAGAAGGCCAATATGAGGATGGAAACATTAGAATCACCAATTGTGTGATGTAGCAATTATCTTTAGAAGAGAGGTATAAAACATACAGAAAACAGTTTTGACATCCATGGCCATAAAAACATACAAGTGGAGAAAAATGCAGACATATCTGTTTTCGCTTCTTCCTTGACAGAATACAATCAGAATTAGAAACCACTGAAGTTGCTATAGGAACAGCGCGACAATTTATAATACAGCATACAATTGTCCAAAGGTCTCTTGTTACTCATTAGATGTCCTGCCTCAAGCTCCAGAGAATTCATATTTTCATATATTTAAAAGGATTATTAAAAAAAGCTGCAAATAAATATGCTGCAGCAGTATTATTAATCTCATATAACAATAATTACATTTTATTTATATAAACATCTTGGCAGGGGCACACACAAAATCTATTCCATATGTGACCCCAAAGAGCCCATAGGAGATGATTCAAATAGAAGAAAACAGTTGTAGAAGGCAGGAGAAATAAAACATAGAGCCTCTCATTTCTTGATGCATTTCAACTTTAGTTTTAATGGCTTAGAGCTGGAACAGGGAACTATTGATCCCAGGAAGTCAATCGGGGTCACAGCCAATGATCAACAGAGAAAGCACTATTTTCCCCCTCCCTGGGAACTATTCTCATCTTTAGTTACTACATGGCAGGCAGGTCTTCTCCATGCTGTGAATAGCTGTACCTATTAAATATGCCTAGTGCAGATAGATGAGAATGTCTTTCTGTTCATTTTTCATTAGTACTGACTCAAATTCACAGAATATGTCCATAAATATAATGGAACAATGTTGACTGTTGCTGCTGGATTTTTTTTTCTTTTCTGAACTCAGAAGAAAATAAAATGGGCAGATATGTATCTCCCTGCCTCTGATGCTTACTTGTGTATCCTAGGAGTAGCTGGTGTCCATTGTGGACAGTGGGGCAGAAGGCAGAGTAGCTAGTGGTGGCTTGAGTCATCACCAAGACAAGCAGAGATAGAACAAAAGTGGCTATGCAATCTCTCCCTCCCTCTCTCCCTCCATCCCTTTCCATCTCCCCCACTCTCTCTGTGCCTCATCATTACCCCTTTTATTCACACACAGCTCAACTGAGCTCTATGTGGCCAACACTGATTAAGCATACACCGTTGTGTAGAACTTTCTTCTCATACAGTGGTCCCCCACCCTTTTGTGATTCATATACTGCGGTCCCACTATATTGCAGGACTGTAGTATATGAAAAAGGCTTTTTCTGGCCTCCCATACTTACCCCAGGACTGGTGCTGCCCCAAATGGGCCTGCAAGGGCCTTCCCAGGGGCCTCCAGAAGGCCTGGAAAGGCCTCACAGGCCCGTTCGGGGAAGCACCAGGCTGGGGTAAGTACAAGAGCCCCCAGTTAGCCCCCCAGGCCCAACCTGACCTGCATCCGCATATCACAGATTTTCAATTATCGCGGGTTGGGTCGGGTCCCTAACCAACACGATAGGTGGAGGGAGTCACTATATTAGAAATATAGAAAGCTTCTTTACATTGATTCAGGCCTTTGGTCACCTGTAATTATCGACACTCACTAATGATTAGAGATGGGCACGGAACGAACATTTTTTCATTTCCGTTACCGTTTGTCGTTTCCGTTACGTAACGAAATGACAAACAAAAATTGTGATGAAAATGCAACAAAACGAACAGAACCACGAAAATTGTGGTCGTTACGTTCCGTTTCCGTTAATGGCAATGTGCAATGAAATGAGCTGTTTTAAATGTTAAAAAAATGCCCTGGACATCCGTAAAAACACAGCTATAATTATTTATATTGTCTGATAATACCTACCAGGGGGGTTGGGGTCCTTAAAATGTTTGTTTTTGTCTTCTCCCATCGCAATGTATTTTTATTTTCCCTTTAAAATGGATGTCACCACCAGCCACAAAATGGAGGCAAGCCATGTGACGGGATCATGTTCAACCAATAGCATGCCCAGGTTGCAGACTGGGCGGGGCAGGTCTGGCAGCCACAGAGGACATAAAAAGCTCTGGCAGCCCCCATCCTCCTTGCAGTCTCTGGTGGGAGTTAGGGTGGGATTGCTGTCTCTGCGACTCTAGCTTCAGTCCTGCAGCCTCCCTGTGTGTGTGCGTGCTGCGTACCTCTAGGTGAGTACCCTCCCCTGCCCCGCAGTGCAGTCACTCTGCGGCTGCCTTGCACCCTGGGCAATGCCCGCTGCTGCCTTTGCAGCCTCCCTGCATACCTAGTCTATACTGTGTCTCTGCCAGCATCCATTTTTTTAGTGTTTTCCCTCTGGTCTGGGGCGTTGGAGGATGTCTGCGCACAGAAATGCTTTAAAAATCGTGCAAAAAGCGGGTAGAAATGACAAACGAAAAAATGAAAAACGGTAACAAAATTTTTCAAAAAATTCCTGACAAACGGAAACGAACCGAAACAGACCTCTCAACGAAAATGAAAAACCGAAACACCATTTTTCTGTTTCGTGCCCATCTCTACTAATGATCATCATGTGCTGTCTAAGAGATTCTGACTTTTTTCTGGGGGTTTCCAGATAGAGAGGAATCAGAGGTGGCTTCCTGTTCCCTCCTTCAGGGGGGCTTCCTGAGACTGTGAGACTTGGCCATGGCCACACCAGCTGGCTTTTCTGGGATGCACAACGAGGAATCAGATTCCCATCATCTGGCTCCAAAGCCAGGTATCCAAACCACTGTGCTCTCCAGCCAGCACTGACACTCGCTAGTAGTAGAAAATCCAGCAGGAGATTTTCCAACCTTCTGTGGCGATTCTGGACACAGAGGCTAAGGCCACCTGCATGTAAACTATGTGTGCAGTCATTGCCTTTTCTTTAAGCACAACATTGATTCATGCTCTGCTGCTACACATAGCAGGATCAGATGCTAAGCAAGTTGGAGATAATGTGCCTGGGTGTGCTGGGAGAATCCACATAGCCCCAATCTTTCCCCCTGTTACCAGTTTTACTGATTATTTTTGAGTCCATGCTTGGCTCGGAACCAGTGTCCAATAATTAAATTGAAATAAAATAAGGAAGTGCAAACACTGAACTGTTTCAGTCTGATTTCTTGAAGCCAAGCCAAAACTAACAGTCAGTGGTCTCACCCCGGTTGGTGTGATGATCATTTAACATCAGTTTTTATACATAAGAAACCAGATCAAGTTTTCCCTCAATCTGCATTGGAGGGTGGTTGTTCACAGTTTCCTGTGCCACTAAGCCCTTGAGGGTTTACTCCTTGAGTTAATGTTCCATAGATTGGTGTCCCATTGTTCAACTGGGCTGAGTTGGCAGAGACAGGGAATGTGGAACTCCAGACAATGGGAACATCTCCTCTCCCTCAGGCACGGTTTGCCCTGGGGATAATCCTCTCATCCAGGTGTTCTGCCACTTCCTGGAGTCAAATACTTCCAGTTAATTTACATTCTTAATATATTCAAGTTCCTATAATTTATCTAGATAGAATAAGTGTGTTGGAGCCTGATTGCTCATGGTATTACCCCCACATGGGTACCAGCCAATAGATTCCCTTTCTCACCTGCTGCCCGCTTTCACAGCTCCTCTGGGGAATATGTGTGGCCAGGGGACCTGGCATATCAGCAGCAGCGCTGCTGGCATGCCGTCTTCTCAGTCTGTATCATTTTTTGCCTGTTGAAAAAACATTTCGCACTGGCAGCTATCTTTTCCTGGAATCCTGGTTCACCTAAGCAGCTGATGTTTCCTCTACTGAGCATGTACCCTAGGCGGCAAAGTGGGAAACCATTTCCACTCTGCATTCCAAAATGTATCCCACACTAGCAGGTAGCCTGGCTATATTTAATTCTCATTTTTTGTCAGTTACCTGTGGTGTGACACTCATGGAATGTTTTCAGAGCTCCATCCATCACAGATAATATTGGTCAGATTTTATTGCAACAAAGAACCATGGAATTTAAACTGCAATATCTTATACTGGCAAATTTCCAGCTCTAACTAGAATTGAAGTTGACCATCTGGTCTGCTTTTTCAGCCAAGAAATATTAACTATTCCAAGTAGAGAACTCAGCATCATAAATGGATATTGTACACTGATTGGTTACACCACCAGACCTTCCTGTTCCTTAGTGACAACATTTTGTATGAAGTTGTTAAGAGGAGTTTCTACAACAGAAAATATTATTAAATATTAAATATTATTAAAGATTATAACACTACAACAAAGAAAGAAAACATAAAACAACAAAATACTGTCAAGAAAAGACTTGACTATCATGACTGGGAGTGTGTGAGTGCTCCCTCCCCATATTGGGTGTGCTCAGAAACCTATGCAAACATAATTCCTCTAGGCAGTGGTGGAGGCAGGGTTTGCAGAGATGAAATACTGGATTATCTGACTAGCAGGACTATTACATCATTTGCTCACCCCCATGCCTATAACCTTGGGTTTTAGCAGCAATCCCCACACTAGTAGGGAAAGAAAGTAATTTTTGAGAAGTGGCATATTGCTGCAAGCTATAATTTGGGAAATTATATACATTATATGTTATAATATACATTATTGGAAGGAGTTTTGTTTTTGAGTGGGCAACTAAGAGCCATTAGATTTGCAAAATACCTACTTCTCACCTTTCAGTATGGACCAATCCAGCACCCTGCCTATGGACGCCAATGGAGGGGACCTGGCTTCATAGGCTGTCTGATGAGAACCTCCAAATTGTCCACTACAGCACTTCTTATGGAGGCATGCTATAAAAGGGAGAAAAACATGCAGCCAGAGGCATGTGCTAGCCTTTCCCCTTCCATTTGCACACACACACACACACACACACACACACACACACACACACACACACACACACACACACACACACACACACACACACACACACACACACACACACACACACGTCCCATATGAAGAGAACAACTGTCTCTGCAGAACAGCATCTTCTCAGTGTGTACAAGGTACATGCCATTGGCTACATTTCAAAGTTTTCATTCCCATGGAGAGCCTCCATATGAAAAGACTCTCCTCTTCAGACTGTTGGTCTCCAAGACCCATGACAGATTAGGAGAGCCAGCATATGCTTCGGCTCATATATTTACTTTAGCCCTTTTATTTAATGTATGGATTAGACATGGGCACGACCAGAAAAAAATGACGTTTCGAGTTTTGGGTTGTCGGAATGGGTCCGTTTCGGCTCGTTTCCTTTTGTCGCAAAAAAATTCAAAAATTTGTCGTTTCCATTTGTCGTTTGTCATTTCCACTGCGATTTAGCGCAATTTGACTTCCCAGAGCATAGGGGTGTCCCGCAATCAGGGCCGGCGCTAGGTGTTTTTGCGCCCTAGGTGGCGGGCGGGGCAGGAGGCGGGGGGGGTGCGGGTGGGTGGCGGTGGCAGGGGGGCCATGAGTGGGCGGTGGCCATGGGCGGGCGAGTGGGCGGGCGGCGGCGCGGGCGGACGGGTGAGTGGGCAGTTAGGATATCACATAAGAAGGATAGAGGTTCTGTTCTTGGCTTGCACCCCAAATGTGTGTGTGTGCAAGCAAATTGAAGTTGGGAAAATAGAAAATAAATGGTAGTATATAATATATATTTAAAATAAATCCACACCTCCCACTCCCAGTCGAACCTCCCCCTTTATCCAATATCAGAAAAAAATCCTCAAACTGTCAGAGAAGAAATAAAGAATAAACTGCTATTCCCTTCAGCAGACAAAGCTGCAGGGAATCAAAGAAATTATTTTCTAAATTCAATTCCCTCCCTGCCTGACTTACTTAAATCCTAAAGCATCCAGCCTCCCTCCTCAATTTCGATCAGATCACACCAGCACCAGCAGCCAGCCCTCCTCCCTCAACCACATCCATACACCCGACTGTGATTTCTGGAAGGTGCCGGCATCCAGAAGTGTCAGTCAAAAACCTGGTGATGCCATTGGTGGAATGGTTCAAAAAAATTGCATGGTCCCATCCCATGCCCAGCCCAAATGTGCAGGTCTAAAAAAATAAAAATAAAAATAAAATAAAATAAAATAAATGGAGACGTTTTATTACTATAAAAAAACCCACTGCTGCTACTATAAAAATAAATAAATTTCACATGTTTCTGTGGTGATTTGGTGTGTTTTTTTTACCACGATTTCAAAAGAAAAATTGCGGTCGCCATTTTGGATCCCCCCCACCGCATGGCATGCAGCGAGACAGACGATGAGGATGACACACCCCCCAGCCTGGTGCAAGCAGCCCAGGACAGGAGAAGAGGGGGGAAGGCCGGGGACCCCCCAGAAATCACCCCTCTGGTAGGTGGCAAAGCCTCAGGCAGGCATATTTTCGCCTGCTTTTTTTGGCCAGGAGTCGGTTTTTTTTAAAAAAAAAAAACTTTTCAAACTTTTTCTGTGCTTCTCATCGCGCGATCACCGCGATGCCACAAACGGAAACAAAAAACCTGACCAATTTTTTTCCATTTGAGTTTGAATTCTGACAGCTTAATTATCGTTAACTTTTCCGTTACGTAACAGAAACGATAACCGAAAACGGAAACGACAATTTCACCAATTCGTTCCCATGTCTAGTATGGATTAAATAGTGGCTTATTTATGTGTGCATACAAGTGTGTGGTGGTGGTGGTGGGGTAACAATCCCCCTGAACAAAGAGTAATAGTGCCATCTGAATGGCAGAATTAAATAAGTACATGAAATAGCTTTTTATTTCCAGTACAGAGGTTCTTAGCTAAACAGCAGCTGTCTCTCCTGAACCAGCCAAATGTCCCCTTGCTGACAATTGGACCACTGCACTAAAAATAAGTAGTCCATTGAGGGTTAATGGTGCTAAACCCATCCTTCAAAGGACAGACTCACTTGCCTTACTCCCTATTATGTCCATAGTCTTTTGCAGTTTTCCTGCTCCATTCTTCAGTTCCCAGGGTTTTTTTAGCATGGAAATAGGAAAACGAGTATCAAAATGCTTGTGTATGTAGCACATGTTCAACACAGTATTCAATATTACGCTGGGCACCTCTGCGACCTTGCCTGGACATTGGGGGTATAGCAGTGGAGATATCTCTTTGGAGAACAAGGATTCCAGACAGCTTTCCTGTTTTAAGGCTTGTACAAAAGTGTGGACACAACAATCAATATTACTTTATAAGTTCCAGTTACATCATCTATTTTTAACAGGCATTAACATTAATTAATGGAATGACATTGTTGTAAAAGAGCTTCCAAATGCCACTGGAATGGCTGGAAAATGAAAGAAGAATGAAAAAGTCCCTATTAATTTAGAAGCCAAACAAGCAAGGAGGGGAAACAGTGAAGTTGCTTTGGGGAAATTTACTTTTTTTCTAGAACATTCTAGACAACTTGGGAATTGCCTGGTGAACTATACAGTAACCCCCCCCCCCACACCTCTTGTGGGGTTAGGGACCCACCCGACCCGCAATGACTGAAAATCCGCGATATGCAGATGCAGTGCGGGGAGGGCAGGGGGGCGGCGGCACGCCGCCGCCGCTTCCCTGGGCTGCTGGAAGACTTTTTAAAAAGCCTTCCAGCAGCCTGTGCAAGGGCCATGGATGATCTGATCCACCGCCATGCCACCCCCAGCCAGCACCAATCAGCTGCTTGGTGCTGGCTTAGGTCCAGCGCTCCCCAGCAATCTCCATTGAAATGCATTGGCTCACTCAATTTCAGTGGAGACATTTTTCCTCATTGGACTGCATTGGCTCAATGCAATCCAATGGGGAAATTTTTCTCCATTGAAATGCATTGAGCCAATGCATTTCAATGGAGATGGCCCAGCACTGGAACGGATTTTAAAAGGGGTGCACCACTTTGCTGAGCCCCCATGGGGGGGAGCGGCATGCCCCTTTTAAAATCCCTTCCAGACTGAAAGTGCTATAAAAAGGGGCACACTGCTTCTCCGGAGCCCCGCGGGAGGAGGGGGAAGCAGCGTGCCCCTTTTAAAATCCCTTCCAATCACGGAGGCAGACTTGCCTCTGTGACTGGAGGGGCTTTAAAAAGGGCCGTGCCATTTCTCCAAGCCCCACAGGGGAAGTGGTGCACTCCTTTTAAAATCCATTCCAGTCCTGGGCCATCTCCATGGAAATGTATTGAACCAATGCATTCTAATGGGGAGATTGCGGGGGGAGTGCTGGCCCCAAGCCAGTGCCAAACAGATGATTGGTACTGGCTGGCGGAGGAATGCCTTCAGCAGGTGCGGTGGATGGCCCTTGCATGGGCTGCTGGAAGGCTTTTTAAAAGTCTTCCAGCAGCCCGGGAAGCAGTGGTGGTATTTAAAAAGGGGTGTGCTCCAACTGTTTGATGCTGGGGTGGGGAAATAATGTTTTTTCTCCCTCACCCCAGTCCTAATCAGCTGGAGCCCCAGCATGTACTGTGGTCCCATGATATAGCAGGACCATAGTACATGAACCGTGGGGGAGGGGTTACTGTACCTGAAAGGTATGGAAGGTTGATAATGGGTATAAAAATAGTATGGGGAAAAATTTAGCTTAGCCTAGGTTCACTGAGAAGAATGTTATGCTCACCTGCTGTAAGCCTAACTGACTTTCTTCCTGCACTTTTTCTGGAATAACGATTTCATGTAAGCCAGGCATGTCCAAAGTCAGGCCTAGGGGCCAAATGCAGCCCATTTACAAATTTTGAGTGGCCTGCGGCCTCTTCTCCCCACTGGCTCAGCATGTCATGCATCCCCACCAGCTAGCCCTTCCCCATACCTGATGGAGGTATCAGCTTGCATTTTTTTTTTTTGCCTGCCCTCCCTGCTTCTGTCCACCACCACCCAGCCACCTTCCCAGCCTACCTGCCCCTGACTCCATTGCTGCAGCTTCCTCCCTTCCTCCTTGCATGTTATAGAGACTTGTCCAAAGTCTGGCCCAGGGGCCAAATGCAGCTGAATGGTCAGCCCCCACACATTTTCACCTCACCAAATCTGGCCCTCCTTGCAAAAAGTTTGGATACCCCTGATGTAAGCCATCTATAATATTAAGTTTTTAAAATTATCTGTGGAAACTATACTGAAATTGCATTTGCATCTAAACCTTTTGAATGTGTATTTTTCTACAAGTTTTTGGTTCATTTTGAAATATTGGGAACTAATTTTTAAAAACTGCTTCTGACATGCTCTCTTTTTGATGTTTTCTGACATCTTCAATAAAATACTAAATATTTCACAGCAATTTGCTCATTTTGGGAATAGAGAGGATTGGTACTAATGAGATGCCATTCTGGATTCCTTTCTTTTTACCGACATGCTGGTATCCTTTCACAATAGTTAAAGTGTTGGCACCTGGTAAATCTTTAGTAATTTCCTGGGGTACTGGGAGGAAAGGAAGAGTTAAGGTATTTGTATTATAGGCAAATGAGTTTGACAATCTAAGATTTGAGTCATATATCATGTCAAATGCCATAGAAGAACCCAGGACTTTCAGCTCATAATATCTCAAAACCAATCCCTAAATACAACCGAGAATGATGCAGATAATATATTGACCTCATAATAAGAATAAGGTGAAAATAGCCCACTCAGTTATGCAGTGGCCCCTTATTCCTCATACTATTACTCAAAAATACTTGTATAACAGAGAAAATCACTTATTCAGATCATCTGATTCCATTATTCCAGATGTGGAATCTTACATCAAAGCATGGTAAGCTGCCAGCCCACCTGGCAGGGTTTCTAAAGATCAATAAAGTCTAGAAAGGCAAAGCTCTGATAAATACCATTGTCACTTCATATTTCGTTCTGTAAAATATAACTACTGGTCCTTCATACTGCTTTTGCTGCTTGTTGTTCTCAGCTGACAATATTACATTATTTATCTTCCTCCTGGCTTCTTATTTAACTGTTGATTAGCTAATGTACCTTGCATTTGAAGTCAAGACAGGTGAAGTCTGAAATGTACCCAGCAGTGATGGCTTTGAAATAAAGAAGACACTCAACAGCAAGCATCTCCTGGAAGACATTAAATATTTTACGACGACAGTTGTTACTAAGCATCCATTGGTCTCTTTCCAGCCTCCCAAAGAGTTGTGTGGGGCACCCCATGGAATTACAGTCTTAATCTGGCAGGCAGGTTACTTCTTGACTGGCAGATGTTGTGATGCAAACAATACAGTAATAAGCCATGATATACCACCACTTTGCACTTTATTCTTTATTGATTAGGGAAAAAAAATAGGCAAGCCTTTTTCATGTCTTCATGTACACTACAGTTACAATCAACAGCTTATAGGTTGCCCAACTTCTTCCAAAAGAGTGGTTTTACAACATTCTAACATATAGTATATAAAATAGAAATGTGTACCTAGCTGGCTGAATATTTGTGTGGATATGAGTAGAATCAGGTGGCTTGATAGCACATAACTTTAGTACTTGGCTATGGAGCCAGAGATTGAAAGATGGATTTCCATCTGTGGCTCCCTGGGAAAAAATGTAACCAGTGTAGCCTTGGGTGAGCTGCACAGTTGCAGAGCACCCCACCAGAAGATGGGAATGTATTGGTAAATCGCTTCTGGGCATCCTCTTCTTGGGGACACTCTGGCAAGGGTTGCTATATTTTGGAATTGTCTTAATGGCAAGATATTAGGAATGGCTTTGTTGTATCTAATCCTCCAAAGTCAGGGGTCACCCCTCAAGATGAATTATGGGAATGCAAGCCCCAAAGCAGCAGAAGGTAGAATAGACTCTCTTATCTTTACTTGGTTACCAGCCAGTCCTCAGTCAACAGTGAACAAAGTAAAAAGCAAAGCCAAGTATGCTGTGTACATATTGCCCCATAATGCTTAAAGCACTCTCTGGGTGGTTTCTATTTTATTTATGCAGGCTATGCATCTCCCCCACCCCAGCAAGCTGGGTGGGTACTCATTTTACCAACCTTGGAAGGATGGAGGGCTGAGTTAATATTGAGCCTGCTACCTGGAATTGAACCCTAGGTCATGAGCACAGTTATAGCTGCAGTGCAGCAGCTGAACAACTGTGCATGAGGCTCTTGTGCCCTACTGAGCTCTGGAAATGGCAGGATTTCCTGAGACTTGCAAGGGGACTGGGAGAGCCAGTTCTGATGGAGACTGCTTTTGTGTACTTCCATGCTGACTTCTGCAGCTGGAAGTCTATCAAATACAAAGTGCCATTCTTGGTGATTATTATTATTATTTTGTGTGTGTGTGTGTGTGTGTGTGTGTGTGTGTGTGTGTGTGTGTGTGTGTGTGTGTGTGTGTGTGTGTGTGTGTGTGTGTGGGTGTGTGTGGGTGTTCTGCACCATCAAGCTGGAACCAATTTATAACAATCCTCCTGGGTTAGGATTAGGGTTAGGGTTAAGGTTAGGGTTAGGGTTTCAAGGTGAGATGTTTAAGGAGTGGTTTCGCCAGTTCACTCCCCCAGTCAATTTCCATGGCCTAGTGAGCATTTGAACCCTGTCCATCACTCTCTCCACTATGCCACATTGGGCATTCTTATTATTAGGAGGAGAAATATTTTGCTCTTGGTTTAGTTTGAAACCACCTGACTGGGAAATTACATACCATCTGAAGACTAAGCATTGCAAACATGCTTGATGCTTCTGAATGTGTTCTATTTAGTCCAGAGTGTTTTGTCTTACTCTGTTTTTAACTACTTAGTTTGATGCCTTGGAAAACCAAATCAGTAAAACTTTCTTTGTCCCCCCCCCCCCAATATACCTGTAGTATATAAAAGGGATTAAGGAATCCAAAGTGGCAACCACTTTTCTTCCGTAAGGTGTGTCTACTCCCTTTTAAAATAAATCTTGTAGCAATGAGTTCCAAAGCCCAACTATGTCTCATGTGAATAAATATAAATATTTATTTATTTATTAGACTTCTATTCTGCACCATCTTGCAACAAGGCTACTCTGGGCAGTGTATAAATAATTCAACAAACAAACATGAACAATACACAATGTAAATGTGTGGCTAATAAAATAAACATAACTAAATCAACAATAACAACATAAAATGAATATGAAAATTACTGAAAGAACAAAAGATAACCAAAGCAGAAAGGGCAGATTGAAGATCAGCAGAAAGGGTGAACTAAATTAAAAAATAAAAGTAAACTAGATAAACTAAATTAAAAAGAATAAAAGTACTAAATGCAGCAAAGGAACCTACCTATCCCCTGTATTTACACTCAATTAGCTTCAGTTTCAAGCAGGGTATATATATAAAAGGATATGCATGAAAGACATACCACTCACTTTTTATTTGCATTGTCCATAAGAAGAAGGAGAGGATGGAGATATTTCTGTGTGCAAGGTGCAAACAGACTTTAACTGTCATGGATGGAAAGAACTTGGCTGTGTTGTGCGTTTGAGATTATTTTGCAGCTGAAACAAACAGAGAAGACTGCATATGTGCTCATTTTGTATTGTAATGTGGATACACAGCACCCTCTACTTTCTTTTGATCAAATAACATGCCAAGGCTTGATGAGGGAAGGGGGGGGGGAGAACCTTGGATACTGTTTCTTTCTGCAGTTTTCCCCCCTACAGAAACCAGAAGAAAGAATTTGTCTATAGGGTTCATTAACAGTTGGCCTGTGCTGGCAGTAACCCATGTTATACAGGCCACCATTGTGACATCCTCAAAAGAACTCCCTGGAGGAGGCAAAGTCTAGAAGGGGGATATCTACTCTGAAGTTTCCCACCTTGCCTGAACTGTATCTGCTGAGCCACCCCAGGAGGGAAGAAGGGAGCTTTGAAAAATAACACCTTTGTTATTCCAAGTGTTAGAGATGAAGCAGACTTTTCAGATGGCCTCAAGGTTTTTTTGCACCCTTCACCAAACACAGATGGAAACTGGACTCTTTGAACTGCTTTGAAAATCTGTTATCATGCATTGCTGAGGGGCCTGTGAAAGCAGCCCTTGCTAACTTCTGTCTGACTGCAATTTTTATGGTGATGTGATGACAACAGACTAAATAGCCTGCTTTTTAAGACACAAATCAGCACTCAATGCAAAAAAGGAGAAAGGGAGAGTAAAAATGCACCAAAGGCCACACATCGGCTTGCATGTTTGTCCCACTGAACCTGGTTGACTTTACTGTCACAAGATTGTGAAGTGAAATGTATAATAATTCCCTACTCAAGGTCATATTGTAAACTAAGCCAAGTTAGTATATCAGCTAAGACTTTTCATTTCTAAATAACAATTTGCAAAAGTGGTGCATTCTGTTTGACAAAGAAGTAGATCAACAAGTAACTTGCACCTGATTGTAAATGCTGATGCTTAAGCCACTACTTGTTTTTTTTCCTGATAGAGATTGGGCATCACCATGGGTATCTGAAACTTGAGTCATGGCAACTGGACTTCTTTTCTTGTGAGACTGAAATGTTTCACTACTCATCCAAGCAGCTTTGTCAGTTTTAGGTAGATGGTGGCCTGAATAGTCTCGTTAGATATACAATTGCCTAGGGTGCATGAAAGTCCCATCTATGCAACCCTTCCCAAAACCCATTAAGTATCACCAGTGTGATGTGAAATCAAGGTGAACTATAAATTGGAGGCCTTGTTGCAACCACCTTTCCCCACACTGATGAAGCTGCTTGGATGAGTGGTGAAACACTTCAATCGCCCAAGAAAAGACGTTCAGTTGCCACGACTCATCTTCCAGATAACCTCACCTTGATGACTGAGAATCTTCACAGATATCATCATGAGTGTTCTGACTTCAAATGTGGCAGCTGTAGCAATGGTATTGTGTATCTTGATCTTCAGCCAGTATGTTCTTCTCCTTCCTATATTTCCCCCTGCTGTTTCTCATTCCATTTGATCTCACTCCAACCCACACATCCTGTACACTGTCTACAAACCTGTGATCAAGCTAGTATACTTCGTTTATCCAAACAAGTAGATGGTGTTGTGCAAAAGCTTGCAATGAAACAAATGTGTGAAGCTAAAAAAGTGCCACAATGCCGTTTGGTTTGTTTATATGTTTTAAATAAATATGTCACAATTTCCAGGTTGACCTCCACTGGAAAGATATTCCAAAATGGAGGAATCACTAGAAAGGAGACCTTATGATTCATCCATTCACTTCACTTTAGTAGATGGAATGAAAGGGCCTACTCAGATGGAATGATTTTAAAAATAATTTGTTTCTGAGCAGCAAAAAAAAAAAATGTTTGGTAGAGATGGGCACGAAACGAACAATTTTTCGTTTCTGTTTTCATTTTTTTGTTTCGTTACGCAACAAAACGACAAACAGATTTTGTCTCCAAAATCAAACGAAACGAACAGAAACACCGGAAATTTTGTCTGCGTTTCATTTCCGTTACTGCAATACAGTGAACTGCTTTAAATGCTAAAAAAATCACAAAAAATTGAAATTAATGGTAACGAAATGGTAATGAAACGAACAAAAATGAAAATGATTTTTTTTGCAAAAATTCACAAAAAATGGAAATGAACCTAAATGGACCCCCCAAATGACAAACGACAAACGAAACGCCTTTTTTTATTCGTGCCCATCTCTAATGTTCAGTTCTCTTCAGATGTTACACTCTGTATCCAAACTCTTATAGACAGTGTATTCCAAAGCCCTCCATGAGACATCCCAGGGTCTTCTTTTATTACACAACATCTGCCAAATTTGTACTGTTGTGTTGGGAAGCTTTACAATTACAACATAAAGATTGGAAGAGTGGCTGCATCCTGGGGCTTAAATCCGATTGTGTATCCTGTTTAAAGCGGACTCTTTGTGTGGTTAGCCCAGTGTTGGGAGCTCTGGTGTGGACCTTTGAGAGATTTCCAGGCTGCCTGCATAAAGATGGTGGCAAGCCTGTGCAAATCTAGAACAAACTAGAGGGACTACCACCTTCGCCAAATTAAGGAAGGGGCAAATGATGAGGAAGAAGAAATAGATAACCAGGAATGGAAGAAGAAAGTATCTATGACAGCTGAACAACAATCATGCCAACTGCCAACTGCCTGAGCAACTTGAGAGCCCCAGCTTCCATGTGCAGCTCTATTAGGATTGTGTCTGGCTATGCTAGAAAGACTTACTTCACCAGGAGTGAACTGTCTTGAAGCAATCCTTCTATGCATACAGAAATTGCTCCAGACCAGTTCCCAAAAAGAATAGCCCTACTAGTGAACCAAAAATGGACGGGTTGGGCATGCAGCACTATCAGTTTGATTTGCAATCCACTGTATGGCATCTGATTGTCAGAGAACAGCTCACACCAAACCATGCCAGAAGCAGTTCAGAATATGAACTGTATATTTGGTTGCATCTGTAGCCACATAAAAAGGAAAGCAATGTTGCCCATAATACTATTGCAGGCAGAAACATCTCACAGATATGTAGATTAACAGGAGTTCATAAGAGTCGATAAATCAAGTCCTCTTTCACTACACTTAGGGAGATGAGAGTTGTGAAAGTTTAATACCCTGTAATTCCAGAAAGTCCAAGAAATACCACTAATTCCAAGAATGAAAGAAAACATTTGATTGCCTCATTGGAAAAAAAAAAGGTGTGGGAATTCGCTGGAAAAGTTCTGAAGCCAGACTGATCTTGATTACAGAAAGGATAGAAAAACACACAGAAAGACAGATACCACTTTTTTAGCCAGCTGAAAACAAACAAAGAGACAAAGAGACTCTGCCTGTGTTGCTCTCAGAACACAGCTTGTTTTATTTCATCTTATCAAAGCTCATAAGCAGGAATTGGAGCAATGATGAAAACAATAATTCAAATAGGAGGCAGGTGCCATTTAGCCCGTTGGCCCTGCCTCAAAGCAAAAGGTCAGAGGAAATAGAAGGTCACTTCCTTTTCAGATATGCCATGTGAGCGAAGTCAGGAGTGTGTGCACTACACAGAAACTTCCTCCAAAATACACCCTACAAAGAAAGGTTGCCTTATATTCTGCAAGCATGGCACATTTATAGGAGTTAGAGAGAATCTAAAGCAAAAGGAGAGGTCTTTCCATAAACGGAAATCCTCCCCAAATGAGGAAAATAAAAAGGAACACATACTCTGGCAAAAGAAATGTAAGAAGATGATAAGAGAGGTAAAGAAAGACTTTGAGGAATGTATGGCTAGCAGTATAAAGGGAAATAATAAAAGCTTATTTAACTATGTTAGAAGTAGAAAACCTGCTAGAGAACCAGCTGACACTCTGGATGGTGAGGGAGGAAAGGGGAAGGGAAATTGCACAGAAGTTAAATGAGTTCTTTGCATCTGTTTTCATGACAGAAGACCTTGGGCAGATTCCTCTGCCAGAACTGCCCCTATTTACTAAAAATTAAATGAAATACAGGTTAAAAGAGAGGATGTTTTAGGTTTAATTGATAAATTGAAGACCAACAAGTCACTGGGCCCAGATGCCATCCACCCAAGCGTTATTAAGGAAATGAGAAATAAAATTGCGGATCTCTTAATGACAATATGCAACTTGTCTCTTAAAACAGCCACAGTGCCAGAGGACTGGAGGATTGCAGATGTCACACCAATTTTTAAAAAAGGAAAGAGGGGGAACCTGGGAAACTGCAGGCTGGTCAGCCTTATGTCTGTCCCAAGGAAGATTGTGGAAAGCTTCATCCAAGAGAAAATCTTAAAACACATAGAAGAACAAATCTTTGCTGAGGGAAAATCAGCATGGCTTCTGTAAGGATGTCTTGCTGACAAACCTTTTAGAATTCTTTGAAAAGACCCACATGCATGTGGATTTGAGTGAACCAGTGGATATTGTCTATCTTGATTTTCAGAAGGCTTTTGGCACAGTCTCTCACCAAAGGCTGCTAAGAAAATTGCACAGTCAGGGGATAAGAGGGCAGGTGCTCTAATGGACTGAGAACTGGTTGAGATCAAGGAAACAAAGAGTAGGTGTCAATGAGAAATTTTCAAAATGGAGAGAAGTGAAAAACGGTGTGCCCCAGGGCTCTGTCCTGGGACTGGTGCTTTTCAATCTATTCATAAATGACCAGGAGACAGGGATAAGCAGTGAGGCGGCCAAGTTTGCGGATGATGCACCTGGAGTATTGTGTACAAATCTGGTCACCGCATCTCAAAAAAGACACAGTGTAACTGAAAAAAAAGTGTGAAGGAGAGCAACTAAAATGATTACTGAGCTGGGGGATTTCCCTTTTGAGGAGAGGCTAAAACATTTAGGTCTCTTTAGAGTGGAAAAAGGTGCCTGATGGGGGATATGACTGAGATGTACAAAATAATGTAGGGCATGAACAAAGTGGAGAGAGGGACACATGTTACAAACCATGATGGAGATGTGTAATCTCCAAGCTTAAAATCAGGGTACTTCAAGGACCCGGTGCAGGGGAGTGGTATCAGGAGATACTCCCAGAGGCATTTGGTGGGGCCACTGTGAGATACAGGACGCTGGACTAGATGGGCCTTTGGCCTGATCCAGCATGGCTCTTCTTATGTTCTTGTGTTCTTAAGCAGCGGATAAGAGAACGGTGATAATAGCATAGAAGGGTGGGTGAAATGGGGACTGTGTGAAAAGCATCTTTCAAGAATTTAATATTTTTGTGTGAACCCAGTGATTGATTTAAATGTGAGGATGTGGTATAAAACGTTTGTGTCACCCTAGGAAAATTTACATGTGGTCATGCCCTCCTCAGACAAACAAGCTTCCTTCCCTTGGCTGCCGTTACACTAATAATTCCAAAACATAGAATAATATGTTTTTCTGCTAATCTATGTATTTTGTTCATTGATCAGTTTGAGGCAGGATGTGACAACCTCTTCCAGGCAATGACATTATTTCATGACTTCATATGTGTAAAGACATAATCTGGAATTGAACTGTTCCTATAAGGAATAGTAACTTTTGGTCTATGGAACAGTTGGCCTAACAAAATGCATAGGTGCTTCATTCATTCTATGCACTTTTTGGGTAAGGATGAAGGTGAGAAAGCCAAGAACAATATAACTGTCATTATGATAAATGCCTCTGCAAAATGCTATTGAGTAGCAGAAGACACTAGGTGTTATTATGGCCTATTGTAGAAATAGAATTGCCCAGACACCGATTAAAGTCTCATTGCTATGAATATTCCCGGATAATCTGCTCATATTTGCATCTTCTGAGGGCTCATTTTGATTTTTAAAAGTTATAGACAAGAGAATACATTTAGCTCCAAATGAAAATAAATGCATGCTGCTTAGGAAGCTAATTAAGTTTATAAACCACAGAGAATCATTTTAAAAAAGAAAAAAATTAAATTGTTTAGTTTGGAGCACAATCTTTTAAGAAACATTTGTTGAATAAACATACTCAATGCTTTTTCTAATGGTCACACATCAGGAGTCTGTGTGTGTGTGTGTGTGTGTGTGTGTGTGTGTGTGTGTGTGTGTGTGTGTGTGTGTGTGTGTGTGTGTGTGTGTGTGTGTGTGTGTGTGTGTGTGTGTGCGTGCTGTTAATTCATTTATAAGTCGTGGAGAACTGGGGACAAGTAAAACTACTTCTTTGCTATCTCACCTACCTTGAAATCTTCACAAGGCATATGTAAGGAAAGCTTTGGGCAACAAGTAAGCCAGTAGATGTCAGGTTGTAGATATACAACAGAACAGCTATGACACAGTGGCTAAAGTCATGATAAAGTCCATTATCAAATTCACACGGAAGAACAATGATGTAAGCATTCCTTCAGCTCTGACAGACATCCATCATATGACTCGCGTAAAAGGGGGGATCTTCTAGAATGAGAGGAATAATTGCTTGTGTTTTCTCTTCATTTGTTCAATATTGGCCAACATTTTTAGTTCAATGACACTCCCAAAATAATAGGGGGTTGTTCATATGAGCACTTACCATAAAGATACAGATTATGCAGTTAGCGATTTTACCTATCAATCAACTTCAATGGATCTATCTATCCATCCATCTATCTATCTATCTATCTATCTATCTATCTATCTATCTATCTATCTATCTATCTATCTATCTATCTATCTATCTATTATTTCTGTAACACAGGGGGCATAAAGTACTTCTAAGGTGGACAAGGACTGAGAATAGAGGTGATGGATTTGCAACCTGACAAAGTCCTGGTCACTTCCTCTGATATTTGAAGCTAAAACTGATCCAAGTGAGTTGGAAGATATGAGGTAGTCTAGGTCAAATTGGATGACATCCATTTTCGATCTAAAGACTACTGCAAAAAGGTTCACTGCTGAAATCACCAACCTGAAATCTTTGATGACCAAGTTTGATGAGGCTGCCAACAACTGGACATACCTTTGCCTGCTGGTTTACTGTCGTGCAATTTATCCTAATATTACAGGTTTTTTTCAGCAACATAGTACTTTTCAAATATCATCAGCTTAGTTACAACAGTGAGATTAGCACCCAACAGGTCCCTCCTCCATCTTCTCACTAGCCGTTTCCTAACTAACATTGTAGCCCAAAACTTCTCCATAAACCGCGTCAGGTTCTGAAGTGGAGAGGGAACTTGGGAATGATCATGTCAGCTGCCCAGGACACCATTTATTGACATAAATGTTGACCAGGCCACCAACCAAGTTGGTTAGAAACCCTCCCAAGGCCTCCACAGGCTCAAGAAGCTTCCAAGGGTAGCCCATCTTAAGTGCTCCAATCTCCACATAAGCAGGTTACCAAGGTTAAGTTACATTTCAGCAGGAAATGATCTGACCAAGCCAGAGGGCTGGACTTCATGCCCACCACCCTCAGATCAACCTTAGACACGGCTATGTGAAAGAGTCTTAGGTAAGGTGTTCTCTCAGATAGTCCATCTGCAGTATGGAAAATAACAATAGACCAAATCCTTTTTGCACAGCTCTGTGCCATAAGGTTGATTATGCCACCAGTAGAGCTGGGCATGAAATGAATTTTTAATTCATTTTGTTATTCATTATTTGTTTTGTTAGCTAACAAAATGAATAATGAGCCAACCCATCAAAGAAAAATGAAATGAAACAAAACAGAAATTTCTGTTTCATTCACTTCATTTTTCTTTCCTGGCACTTACCTTGTCCATCAAGTGGAGTCCTCCAGGACTTGCCCTTCTCTTCTGCTGGAACTCCTGTCCCTGGGCCCTAGGAAGCAAGCACCTCTTGGGTGTGGGGGGAAAAAAAGGCCCCAGTATGGGGACTAAAAAAAAAAATTAAAAGCACCAACCCAGCACAGGAGCCACATGGTCAGCACAATACATTGAAGGGAAGAAAAAACAACAGCACCATGCTGTCCCCAGGAGTCACGCAGTCGGTGCTTTAAAACAAACAAAAAAGAAGAGAAAAAAAAAGAGAGAGAGAGCGGCAACCCGTCCCCAGGAGCCATGTGGTCGGTGCTCTAAAACAAACAAACATTTTTTAAAAAATGATTGCTGACCCAGCCCCAAGAGCAACATGGTTGGAGCTTTAAAAAAAAACAGGAGTGCCAACCCAGCCCCAGAGGTGGCAGGTCGGCGCTCTGAATTCAAGAAAAAAAAAATAAAAAAAAAAAAGTGCTGACCCAGCCCCAGGAGCCACGCGGTCTGTGATTGAAGAAAACAACAACAACAAAGCACTGGCCCCAAGCCAGCATCTCAAAAAGCCCCCACTGCTAGGGCCATGATCACCTGCCACCACTGCCACCACCACCCGGTAAGTTGGAACCAAACCAGTTTGGATTGGTTCGGGTTTGTATGATTTTTTTTTTTGAAAAACTTGTACGAACCCAAACCAAACTGAACCAAGGGTGGGTCCGAAACAGACAAACATGAACCATGGGTTTTCTGTTTCATGCCCACCTCTACCGACCAGCCACAAGTATTAATTGTTAATTAAAAGTTTTCTTTTAAAACGTTTAATTTTAAAAAGATTCCAATGTCCTCTAGGGATCCATTATGACATGGAGAAGCATTTGGAGTTCTTGGGATGAGGGATGATAGACTGTAATGCCTGAAAACCACTGCTAACAATGCCACATGTATGTTAATTCACTTTCTACCCTCCCCTCTAGATGCAGACTGAGATGTACATGGATCATAGAAAACTCAAGGGAATGTTGCACCAAACTCAATGCCACACTATTTTTGAAGTGATCCACAGCAGACTCCTGGTTTTAGCCAGTGGTTCTCAACATTTGGTCCTTCAGAAGATTTGACTACAATTCCCAAATCCCCCTTTAGGCCTGACTTGCCTCAGCCCCACTGATTTCCAGTGGATCTGCTCTGACCCACTGTGTGAATGTGAAACTCATCCCAGTTCTTACAACAGGTTAAATCCCAGGTTTCTTGGCTGTGGCCTGGCCCTTAAGGCTGGATTCGATGCAATATACTCATTAACAGAAGGATGGTCAACAATAAGTTAAACTATTAAGAGATGGATTGTTGACTTTAGCAAGATGTAGATTTTGCCATTTTTTTCTAAGTGCTCTTGAAGCAATTAAAAAAGGGGGAAGATATGACATTTGTTTAAGAAATTAAGATTGCTCTAAGAAGGCTTTTTGTGATGTTGAAATTAATCCCCAGTGTTTCCTCTTAAACACATATATCTTACATGAGGAACAAAAAAAGACTGAATTTGAAGGTAGGATATAGAAATAATCATTGTATATAGCAACTGACAGGTTTACTAGATTAGTGTTCATAGCACTTATTGATATCCCATGGTAGCATTCCATAGCTGAACGGAGTAGAGATTGACTCTGGAGTATTAGCACTTGATGAAAGTAATCTGTTTTCCTGGCTGCGACTCACAAACAAAGCAGTTAAATCCCCATTATAAATGGCTAAACTGGGACCCATTACACTTCTTTTAGGCCTTTCTTGTTTCTGTAATCCTTGCAACATTTATAAAGGGCAATGTTAAAAAATTTACAGAACCTCGTGATAAATCTTTAAGAGAAGATCCATGGTGTGTGTGTGTGTGTGTGTGTGTGTGTGTGTGTGTGTGTGTGTGTGTGTGTGTGTGTGTGTGTGTGTGTGTGTGTGTGTGTGTGTGTGTGTGTGTGTGCGTGCATGTGTGTGTGTGTAGAATTTGAAATCTTTCTCCCAAAGCTTTACTTGTTAAATATAATTTAACAAGTAAGAGTCAGAAATAACATTCTAACATGGCTTTAGAGTTACCGTAATTGCCTTCATTTTGAACAAGGTGTGTTGAAATCTCTGCAGTAAATTAACTGATGGTGGGGGGAAAACCCATCCTGATTTCGATTCCAGCAGCAGTACAAATGACTTTGTTATTATAATTCATGCCATTCAAGATATTATTTCTGCTGTCCTTCTGATTCTATAAGGCAATGGTGCTAGAACTGGCTGGTACCATATTTGTGATGCAGACATTGATCAAGAGTGTAATCTTTTAATGAGCAAACCCATATTAAGGTATCATGATATATAATATTTTAATGATTCTGCTGGCATCAGATTATAGGAGCTAGATATCTATTATTTTAATGAGAAATGCCTCAGAGGCGTAAAATAATTTGGGGTAGGTGGAAACTGCCAAAGCTTTCTTGTTAAAGTATTACCTATTTCCAAATAAAAATGGCATATTTGAAATTCTGCATCTTTGTTTTATTTTGTTTTTAGATAAAGAAAGTAAATAAATGGCCTCAGTGGATGGTGGAAACAAACCAGAATGAAAGCCCAGCAACCAGTCTTGTAGCATTAAGTGAATGAATGAATATATAATTGTTTTTGGAGGAATACAGCTTTCACAAGTAGTTTTCAATTTTCTGAAGAGGTAAGGAAGTACAGTATAGGGTTTTGTGTCATCAGTTTGCTAATGACACCCAGCTCTCTCTCTTTTTTCCTATCTGCAGTGGATGCCATTTCGACCCTGGATCACTGTCTGGATCCTGTTCTGGAATGGATGAGAGTGAACAGACTCATGCTGAATCCAGACAAGACAGAAGTGGGGGCGTCAGGTGTTGGCGGATTGGGAAACTCCCTCAGTTTTTTTTGGGGGGGGGCAGCTCTCTCCTTGCAGGATGACATGTTCAGTCTTGGTGTAATACAGGACACAGCACTCACTATGGGAGCCCACGTGACATCGGTGATCCATTCTGCCCACTGCCATCTATGGCGGATCACATAGCTGTGAGCCTTCCTGGACCCTGGTGCCCTCATTATTACCCCTACATTAGCTGTACTGCACAAGTTGCTGATCCATTACCACATTGACTTCAAGGCTCTAATGTTGACATACAACACCCTAAATAGTTTAGGACCTTGCTATCTGTCAGGACAGCTTCTATCCCGGAATACTGTGCATAACCCTCGCTCTTCCAAAGCAGGTCTTCTGTGGGTGCCGATACTGAAGGAAGCCCATAAAACAGTCAGTAGGAATTGTGCTTTCTTGGTGATGGCACCTCGTAATAATAATAATAATAATAATAATAATAATAATAATAATAATAATAATAATAATAATAATAATAATAATAATAATAATAGTAGTAGTAGTAGTAGTAGTAGTAGTAGTAGTAGTAGTAGTAGCAGTAGTGTCATACAAATATGTATTTATTTATTTTTATTTACAACATTTTACTATGCCTTTCCCCTTAAAAAGGATCTAAGGCAGCTTACATCACTAAAATTTGGGCACCTAAATTTAAGTACTTTAACTATGGACACAATGACCTGCAGATACATAGCACAGGCCTTGTTCAATTATTCTATTTTCAGTTGCTAATTATATAACTATATTGTTGTTTTGTTGTGTCATTACAGTTGTGACTGACTCTTTGTGACCCCATGTCCATGGAAGTTTCTTGGCAGGAATACTGGAGTGGCTTGCTTACTTACTTACTTTATTGTTATATGGTCATAGACCCGAATATTCATAAATAAATAGCATAATACAAAGTACAAAAGTCATTAAAATATAGCAAACAGTATAACTCATAGGTCAGATGGTTGTCTTGCTATAACATTTCCGAATTCTCAAGGCTGAGAGTAAAAACTTAGCCACAGACTGTGTTATTAATTTCTCCAGACAGCAGAAACTTCAAGTAGCCTTTGGGGGATGTACTGGTACATTTACTCAAAATTGGGTGGTGATATAGAGTACGTTCAGTCCTATATAATCTACATTCTAGCATGGTGTGTGCCAGAGACTCAACTGTTTCTTTCCCACAAGGACAGATCCTTTCTACATAGACAATGTTATTAAAACGACCTTTTAATAGCGCGGAGGGAAAGCAGTTAAATCTGGCCCTTGAAAATACAAAGTGATACCTTGGTATTGTGATTTGATGTAGGTAATTTGCTGGCTTGGTAAAGGTAAAATTTAGACCAATGTGCATTGGTGAACAGGTTCTGTCAGCACATACTAGAGAATACTGATAATCAATATATTTAATGCATTGTACAAGCATTATCTTAGTACTATCATAGGACTGGCTTCAAAGGAAGTCCATAGAAAAACCCAAAAGAGAAAGTTTGTCCATAAATCCCTTATGCCATTAACTGGCCAAAACCTCTTTTTGTAGGTAATATAGGTACCCACTGGTTGTGGGGCATATATCACCTTTAACCAGAATCGGAAGGCATACAGCCACACTTGACATTCCACTGATTGAAGACCGGCTTCTAAACACAAGGTGGCTGAAGAAACACATCTTGGCATAGCAAATAAGAGTTGCAGCAATGTTGATAACACTCTTTCAACAAATAAATTAAAACCCTTTATCCAAATAGCAACACCATATAAAAGCTGAGCAAGAACTTTGTGCTTGACTATCTATAAAGCAGCAGGAATGAATGAACTTTACTGGTGTTGTTTGGAGTGGCTTGCCAGTTTCTACTCCAGGTGCCTACAGCACCTGCTGTAATGGAATACGCAGGGTTGCTTCTCTGCCCAGACCCATCTGCAATCAGTCAACCACAGATGCTTTAAATCTGGTGTCTCTAGAAGTCAAGCCCAAAATGGGTTATGTAAGAATCCCCCAGCCTTGCTCTAAAATCTTTCTCACTTACCAGAATAATTATTCAACAAGTCACCTTCACTTGAATAATAAGTTAAAAGCATTTATTTGGCTAATAAGGATTTCAGAGGAATATTCTCTTACTAGAAAATAAATACATGATTTCCCTTCCTAACATTAAGAAATGTAAAGCAAACGTCAGAGGCAAAAGCCTCACTAATTCTACTTTAAGACTACATTGCATGCTAAGCATTAGTCCATTAGTCCATATTGCAGAATCCATTCAGGAAAAATCTCTCTGCGTCTCTCTTTCCATCTCTGTTCACAGCATGGGAAAAACGTCACATGTTGCCTCTTTGACCTATCAGGGTTCACTTGCCTCTTAGATGGAATGCGTCTTCGGGCTTTATTTACATTACTTTACAATTGCAGATCTACATCAGGCCAGCATGTACCTTTAGTAAAGGCCTAAGGAAAAAAAAGGCTTTCCTACTTCTAAATTACGTTACACCTGGTATTCCCTGGTGGTCATTCAGCCAAGTACAACCAGGCCCAACCCTGCTTAGCTTCCAAGATGAGGCAATATCGGTTGTGCTCAGGGCATCTAGGCAGATATATAAATATATAATTGGTACTAATTGTAGCCACAGCTACTACCATAGGATGAAAACCAGTGTAATGTAGCATATGGAATATCAACTCAGGACTCAAATTCCTGCTTGGCTATGGAAACTATTTCAGAGGAATGGTAATAGTAAACCACTCTGGAAACATTTCACAAACCTTGAAAACTCTTGCTTTTTAGTGGTTCTGTTGAAGTACCTATGCTTTCTACCATGGAAATGAAGATGTCTATCATTTACTTATGTTCAAGGAACCATGAAATTGACTATGAATCTTAACTGAATTCACATAAACCCTTTAGGTTTAATATGTTATGTTATGGGCATTTGATGCTCGCTCATACTTCACATCAATGCTTTGGGTCCCAGTTTTAGGAGAAAAGAGTATACAAGTAAATAAGAAACACTGTTTCATCATTTTTATGTAATGAATTGTTTAATTATGAAATGAAATGGAAGAACATGTTTCATGATAAAACTGAATGAACCAGCCTTTTTGGCTCAAGAAATGAAATGATTTGTCCCAGAGGCACCAAATTTGGTGAGCAGCTTCCTTGGACTCTTTGCTTTAAGCCCTCCAAATTTGGAGAACTTTGGGGTTCAGGGGGGCAAGTTATTAAACTCCAATTTGAGTCCCCCATGGAAAAAGAGGAAGAGGAAAATGTGGGAGTTAAGGTGAGTGCTGCTGCTGATAGGTCTAGCTTGGAAGGGCTGTTCAGTGATAAAGCAATAAAAACCCCATTTACCATTTTACTCTCTGAAAGAGTAAGAGTAAAATTTTGGCCTGCGCTTCCTTCCTTTAGTGAAAGGCAAGCAAAAAGAGAACAGAATCGAATCATTTCAGCACTGGACTCAACTCCCCTCCTTCACATTTCACAGCACAGAGAGGAAGGTGATGAATGAGGCTTGAGTTTAAAAAGATGCCACATTTTCCTCTTCCTCTTTTTCCATGGGGGACCCAATTTGGAGTTTCATAACTCGCCCCCTGAACCCCCAAACCTCTCCAAATTTGGAGGGCTTACATGAAAGAATCCAAGGAAGCTGCCCCCTAAATCTGGTGCCTCTAGATCTCAGGGGAGCCATTTTATAGTGTAATTAATCATTTCATTTCATTTCATTTTTTTAAAAAAAATCATTAACAAGGAAAGGAATTGAAATGGAACAAAATGAAACAAAATGAAACACTATATTTTCATTTCGTGTCCATCTCTAATATGAATGCATGAGAGATATGAATATTTCAACCTTTTTTCCCTTGGCTTTCCTCTAATAAACTCAACCTGGTATTTATAGTTCATCATTTCTTATCTTCCTTAAACACTCTTGAGATAGTGAAGCCACGAAGCCTATGCCTATGGGAGGATGACAAGTAAGTCACCTTAGTTCAAGCCAAGAACTATGGCAACTACAAGCAATGGACATTGGTAACACAGAGAGCTCGAGAGCTTGAAGCATTTAGCAGTTCTAACACTTATATGGAAGAAGGAACTGGTCAGCTTCTTGTGCTTTTTGGTTGGATCAAGTTGCCTTATAGTGCTTAATATGAAACAAGTTCATTGTTTAAAATTCTTGCAAGGTTGACTTTTTTTAAGGTGGGTGGTTATTCAGAATAATGAGCTGGGAAGGTACCAAACTGAATAGAGGGAGCCATTACAGAGAATATGGAAGGCTTTAAGGAGGCATCCTGTGATGCAGCAGGCAGCCTGTTCTTGTCACACAGAGAAACTCCAGGCATGCTAAGGAATACATTCAACCAATGAGTGAGTATTTTAGGGAATAAACACTAGCTAAATTTTCCAGACACCAGCTAAGTTTTCACTGAAGGGTCATGTTCAGTGCCGTTTATCACAGGGATCAGTGCAGGACTAGTGTGAAACCAGGAAACCCTCCTAAGTGATCAGTAGAGAGGGGCAGAGGTGTCTTCTTTCCCTCATCTCATTTGATCTCCATCCCACGGATGTGGATTCTGTGGACTCTGGCCTTCTTTGCTTACCTGAGAATGTGGCTTGTAATCCATGAAAGCTAGCACTGAAACAAACCTGTCAGTCTTTGACATGCCACTTTTGGTTTTATGTTAACTATCTGTACACTTTGTTCTGAGTACAGAAAAACATTGGTCATGAGTTACCTCAGACATTGCAAATAATATAACAAATGCACTAAATGCACTTTTGAGAAACTATCAGTACAGTCCTGTACATTCTCCTTTGCAGCCTCAAAGAGCTATCTTTTATATTTGTTGGGGCAAGCAACAAACATTGCATGCCTTAAATTCTAAGACCCTTTGAATTTTAACTCTTATGAGCTAGGAATCTAGCTCCCTCGCCATGATCAGATCTCACTTAGAAACAAACACCACATTGAAAAGAATGTCAGTAGTACTACTTACTGGTAAATGAGCTAAACTAGTATGGTGTTTTGGATAGCATGCTATAATTTTCAGAAATCCTGGTTCCACATCCCACTCAGTTACAGAAACTCAGAGAGGGAGGGCAATATTCATTTGGCATGTTGGAAAATAAGCACATAGCCATGCAGAAGCAACCTTAACTTGTGGATTCAATCTTTTGAAGCGTGGAATGACCATCTGAAAGACTATGTGTCCCTTGTAGAGGAATACCATCTGCCCTTCTTTCTAAGGTATTATCCTCTTTAGAGGAAAAATTGTGTGAGAAGGGGGGAAGTGATATCAGTAAATGTTCTGCAAGTGACCCACATTTATGTGACTATATATATATGTCAGTCCCTTAAATGGAACTCCCAGAATTCCCAAAAGAATTTTTTTAAAAAAATCTGAATGGCATATTCCTGAAGTACTTTTTAAAGACCTCCATCAAAGATCAGTATTCTTGTAACATTCACTCACTGGCCAAAGCACATTTTGTGCACATTTTTCACAGCTTCTTTTGCAAACAGGAAGTTAAGTTTATCTAAAACAAGCAAGAAGCCTTACAGCTGGGCCTCCTCTCCAGTGTGCACAGTTTAGATGTCTGTCAAGTCTGGGTCTTGCAGGTAAGGAGCCTCAGAAGGGAGAATTTTGGGATTTGTAGTTAGAACAAAAAACAAGCAGCTGTATCTACTTCTTTCATCCTATTCCCTTTTCTTATGTCCCAGGCCTGTTGTGAGTTGCTCCTGTCACACAAGTTGAGGAGGAAGCTAGCATATGCATATCTCTGTATGTGGATGATTATGTGGCAATCAAGGTATCCAGTTTTTTTAATTTAAAAAAGTAAATAGGAACAGCACTGCCTAGATGCCCTAAAGCACATCCGATCTTGCCTGGTTTTGGAAGCTAAGCAGGGTCGGCCCTGGTTAGTATTTGGATGGGAGACCACCAGGGAATACCAGGTGCTGTAGGTGCCTGGAGTAGGAACTGGAAAGCCACTCCAGTATTCCTGCCAAGAAAACTCCATGGACATGGAGTCACAAAGAGTCGGTCATGACTGTAACGACACAACACACACACACACACACAAATAGGAACAGCAGAGGGACAGTGTTCACACTGTGATCTGAGGAGAAGATTCCACCCCAAATCTTTCCCCATATCATGTGAAAATTAATCCTCCAAAGGTTTTATTTATTTATTTATTTATTTATTTATTTATTTATTTATTTATTTATTTATTTATTGGTCAGGGCGTAAGTTGCTCCCTCCTGCCACAAATAGCAGTTTGGGGATGTATGGAAAGAAAAAAAATTAAAAACCTCCCATGAACACTGAAATGTTGATTTTGATGTGACCATCACCTTTGTTGCTGCTATTTAAAGTTTTAAAATGTATAATCAATCCATTTTGTATTCCCCAGAAAACCATTCATTATCTGAACATGTGGATATCCTCCATCAGTCATTCCATTTAACCAGCTTATCACTTGGGAATTCTTTTAGAAGACTATCTCTTTTGCTGCAAGATACAAGGTGGCTGTTCTTAGAGTCGAATGCCTGTTTGTGTGAGAATTATAGTTCTCTCTGGTAGGCTTGCTAAATATTACAGCTTAAATCTATTACTAGGAGGCACAATTTTCTGTAATTTAATTTCCTAAGCTTAATGAACCTAGTAAATTTGCTTTCATGTCTTCCCGAGTTAATATGTTTAATCCAATTTATTTAGGGGAAAGGGATGAATTTGCTCTTAATTGAATTAATCCAGGAATGAAAATATATTGTCCTTGTAGAAATCTGTGATATTTAATTCATACATGTGAAAGTCCTTCATTATGGGTTTATCTTCAACTTCTGTAGTACTTAGCTGAATTTAAAAAGAGGATAGACACTGCCTCAAACTTCTTTTCCAATAGTCTGTTAGTAGTTAGTTTAAATGTTTTATGCTTCCAGTGTCTCTTAATATATGAATTTGCTTAACCCCCATAAGTGATTATCTCCTCTGATTGTGGCACATCACATTTTATTCTTAAGAATAAATCTAATACAACTCAACAGCACAACAAGAAGTTTAATGCTCCCATTAATCTAGCTCAAAATGTAAAATGATCGGAAGTGTCATTGCTCCAATTTAAGAAGTGGAAGCTGGGCTCTACTATTAAAAACCACAACTCTTGGAGTTGATACACCATTGGTTAGAAGATCTGGCCCTCTTGGCATGTTTGGACAAGAGTTTTATTATTATTATTATTATTATTATTATTATTATTATTATTATTATTATTATTATTATTATTATTAGTAGTAGTAGTAGTAGTAGTAGTAGTAGTAGTAGTAGTAGTAGTAGTAGTAGTAGTAGTATTTGCTGCCTACCCAACTGGCCTAAAAGGTCATTCCGTGTGGCTAACAACAATAAAATATAATACAATAAGAAAGAAAGAAAGAAAGAAAGAAAGAAAGAAAGAAAGAAAGAAAGAAAGAAAGAAAGAAAGAAAGACATAACCAACACAAGTAGTTGAGTCAAAAATGAGAAAAAATACATCAGTGACACCATAATTAAAAAATTAAGTTGAATTTAGATTTAGATGGCAAGAAAGATGGCAAAGCTGAGCAGGGGCTTCCATTTGTTGTCACTACTATACTTGGTGCTCAACTTACTTCAAAGAAGCGGGGGGAAGCAGTGAGGGAGATGCTCCCAATATAAGAACCTGTTTTAGATGAACTTGTGTCTTCTTGGCTATTTGAACCAGCAATACTGGAGGAACATGGTAATGTTATCTCAGAGCTACTCTTAAAAGTCTTGGAGAACCTGTGATATTTCTGAAGGTGGAGGCACAGCCTTCTTAGCTAGTTAGAATTGCACCTTTAGGCTTAAGGGGTTCTTGGGGATTGAGAATATTTTCTGGGACCGGTTGGGGTCTTGACTTCCTAGATTAGCTGGGGTGGCTAGCATTATTATTACATCTTGTCTGCCCCTTTACTTGTGACATTGCTGCTAATCATTTCTCCTACCTATGGTCCTCCCTCTCCCCATTCCCAGGTGTATCTGATTTCTACCTTGGCAGTTAGCCTGCTCCTATTATTTTAACCATCTCCCTCCAGCCTAAGGCTTTCCTGTTATTTTTTTATTTTATTTTTCTTTGAATTATTTGCACTGTATTTTATTATTTGCTCTGTATTGTATATTACTTATTTGTATTGTATTGTTATTATTTGTTTGCACTGTTTCTGGGGCTTTGTTGCTGTTGGGTTTTTTTTTTTTTTGATTGACCAACGTTATCGCCATGTTCGGGGGCTCACTACCAACGGTGTCGGGCCGTGGGCGGACGCTTGTAGCCGTTGGGTTCGTGACTAGAAGAACTCGAGTCAGGCAACTTGTGCCTGTCCCTCGTTCTGACCCCTCGGCTCTCTGTCACGTATCCGGGAGTCACTCCACCAGCGCCCCCAATCTTACCTGTCTCCTGTTGAACGCCAGGTCGGTGCATAACAAAATCCCCATCATTCATGATTCCATCGCGGATGGCGACTCCGACCTGGCGTTCATTACTGAGACCTGGGTGGGCACGGAGGGTGGGGCTTCCCTTGCTCTCCTGTGTCCGCCTGGGTACTTGGTAGAGGGAGTGGGAAGGTTGGGGGGTCAAAAGGGGGGAGGGGCTGCGATCGTGTATAGGGATTCTTTTCATGTCAGCAGGGCCTCGACATTGGTTAGCCAGGGGTTGGAAGTACTTCACCTGTTGGTGGGTCAGCGGGACAGATTTGGCATTGTGCTGGGTTACAAAGCTCCCGCAACCAACAATCCCTTCCAGAGCTTACGGAGTTCATCGCCGCTGCTCTGTTGAAGTCCCCGCGCCTTTTGGTGGTGGGTGACTTCAACGTGCACGCCGGCGGTGGACTTTCCGGTACTGCCCTGGAGTTCATGGAATCCATGGCTTCCATGGGTCTGTCCCAGCATGTTATATGCCCCACCCACAGGTCCGGTCATACCCTGGATCTGGTTTTTACCTCCATGTCGGGGGACTCGTGTCTGGAGGTGGGGAACATTGTTTCCCTGCCTGTGTCATGGACAGACCACCACCTGCTCTCTTTTTCCCTGGCGATTCCGGCCCCTCCCGCGGGGACCCTCGGGCCTCTGTTTTGCCCGCCCCGGAGGCTCATGGACCCTCAGCGGTTCGGTGAGCTTTCGGGGTTGCCTGGTGGTTTGACTGGCGCTCCGGCCGAGGTTGTGGCTAAACTTGGCATGAAACAGCTGCCCACACCATTTCACCTTGGTTCACCGGGAGCTTAGGGCAATGAAGCAGGAGAGGAGGAGGCTAGAGCGCAGCTGGAGGAAAACCTGGATTGAGTAAGGCTGCCGTTGATGCCCAGTCTAGTCGCTACACCATCGCGATAAGCACCTTTTACCTCCCTGAGAATTGTGCAGGCCTCGAAAGGCGGAGCTTTTCGGGTGGTTCGTGACCTCAGCAATCCTAGTCTGGCCAGGCCTCCTCCTACTGATTTCAGTAGCGAGCAGTTCGCAGCCTTTTTCGAACTAAAATAGAGGCCATCCGTGCCGGCTTTGACTCCGGTTGCAGTGGTCCCGCCCCGCCATCACCAGTTGCTGGTCCGCCTTCACCTCGCCTTTTGGATGCGCTTGGGCCTGTTTCCGCTGGAGGTCTCCAGGGCTATGGCGCATTGCCGGCCTGCCTCCACCCCTTTCGACCCTTGCCCTGCCTGGCTAATTAGAGCTGCCAGAGGACCATGGCCGAATGGGCTTCTGTCATCGCCACCGCCTCCTTCAGTGAGGGGGTTTTTCCTCCCGTCTGAAGGAGACGGTGGTTAAGCCCATTTTGAAAAAACCCGGCCTTGCAGTTGACGATTTAATAAACTATCGCCCAATTTTATGGGCAAGGTGATTGAGAGGGTGGCGGCGGTCCGGCTGCAGTCATACCTGGAGGATCGGCAGTGCCTCGACCCATGCCAGTCCAGGTTCAGGCCCGTTGGGGTACCAAAAGCAGTTGGTCGCCCTGCAAGATGACCTTATCCGGGCGGCCGACAGGGGTTGCTCTACCCTGTTGGTCCTCCTGGATCTGTCAGTGGCCTTTGATACCGTCGACCACGGTATCCTGTTGGACCGGCTCTCTGAGGTTGGGATTGGAGGCTCTGCTCGCAGATGGCTCCGTTCCTTCCTGGAGGGCGGCCGCATTTCAGCATGGGGAGGAGTTATCGGCCCCTTGGATTCTCCCTTGTGGGGTTCCACAGGGGTCGTCTCTGTCCCCCATGCTGTTTAACATCTACGTAAGGCCGTTGGCGGGGTCATCAGGAGTTTTGGAGTCTGCTGTCATCAGTACGCTGATGACACGCAGCTCTATCTCTCCTTTCCACCTCTGCTGTGGAAGCTGTTGAAGTCCTCGATGGGTGCCTGGAGGCCGTTGGACCGGGGCGAACAAAAAGACGGAGGTTATGTTCTTTGGGAGCTCGCTGTCGGGTATATCGCGGAGAGGGTGCGGAATCTGGCGTGCTCCTGGACCCGGCGCTCTCCATGGAATCCCAGGTGGCGTCGGTGACCAGGTCCGCCTATTACCATCTCCGTTCGCCCAGATCCGCCCGTAAACTCGACGCGAACTCTCTGAGAACAGTGGTCCAAGCACTGGTGATCTCGAGGCTGGACTACTGTAACGCCCTCTACATGGGGTTGCCCTTGACTCTTCTCCGGGGCTGCAGCGGGTACAGAATGCACCCAGGCTGGTGGCCGGCGTGCGTCGGTATGATCACATCACGCCAGTCCTGGCCCGCTTGCACTGGTTGCCCGTTGCAGCCCGGATTAGATTCAAGGTCTTGGTTTTAGTTTATAAAACCCTCCATGGCTTGGGACCGGACTACCTGACAGAGCGTATCGCTCAGCGAACCACCTCGGCTCGTCCCGTTCGGCAGGCGCGAAAAAAGTCGAGTACTTTCTCAGTGGCGCCTAGCCTTTGGAATTCCATCCCTCCTGAAGTGCGCTCTGCAGAGTCCCTGCTGGCCTTCCGGAAGGCTTTAAAAACCTACCTCTTCCGGGAGGCCTTCGGCGATTCCTAGGGTTTTTTTTTTTTCTTTACCCCGCCATCGCCATGTCTCTGAATGATATTTTTATTAGATTTTTATTAGATAGTATCAGGAACACTATCTGGTTTTTAACTATATTAGTTTGTTGTGTGTATCGTCTGTTTGTTTAATTGTGATTATCTGTGCCAACTGTGGCTTTGTAAGCCGCTTAGAGATCTTTTGATATTAAGCGGGATATAAATACAATAAATAAATAAATAAATAAATAAATAGGTTGGAAATACCACACACACAAATACAGGATGGACAGCAACTGACTGGACAAAAGTTTTTTTTTAAATGCTGCTTATATACCATCCCATAGCACTTAGAGCATTCTCTGGGAAGTTTACAAGTAATTGCACAGGCTATACATTGCCCACCAGCAAGCTGGGTACTCACTTTACTGACCTTGGAAGGTTGGAAGGCGGAGTGAACCTTGAGCTGGCTAGCTGGAGTTGAACCCCCTTCTCATGAGCGCAGTTTTAGTTGCAGTACAGCAATTTAACCATTGCGCCACGAGGTTCAGTACCGGTGAAAAGCTTTTGAGGGCCTATAAGTGAAGCATGAGTTAACTTATGAAGCACCTACAAAAAGACCAAAGCAATACTAAGCTGCATCAGTAGAAATACCAGATGATCTCTGTGTGGTGTTGAGTGGATCACACCAGATATCCTTTTCTGATATGGGTGTGATTCCAACAACTGACAAAATGGAAGAAAAAACATTCCATTTGGCTCTAGGTTACAGGTTTGCACTATAATTTGGTTCCAGTCTTGGGCTCACTCTAAAGTGCAAATTAATGTTGAATCAAGACTTCGATATTTTAATTGGGCACACATGTGGAAGTTGTACTTTTTAAAAACTATTAGCATCAATTATTGGGATCATTTGTGAATGCACCAGGAGCTTTCCAATTGCCAAAATGCACTTACACCTGCATTTTATATATTTCCAGGAGAACAGGGATCAAAAAAGAAAATAGTCACTAAAATAAAATATTAAGTTCAGCTGTATTAGCACAAAAATCAATTTTACAGTATGTTTGCTAGATATGCAAAGTTTTTTTTTAAAGAAAATGAATGTGAACAGATTGGGTGACTTTTTGGATATGTGAACTATAATCACAGCTAGAGATGGGCATAAATCGAAAAAATAGTGTTTCAGTTTTTTGTTTTTCATTGAGGGGTCTGTTTTGGTTCATTTTCATTTTTTGTGAATTTTTGAAAAAAAATCATTTTCATTTATTCGTTTTTCATTTTTCATTTTTATCCACTTTTGTGCGATTTTTAAAGCATTTCTGTGTGTGGGCGTCCCCCAACGCCCCAGACCAGAGGGAAAACACTAAAAAAAAATTGATGCTGGCAGAGACACAGTATAGACTAGGTACACAGGGAGGCTGCAAAGGCAGCGGCGGGTGTTGCCCAGGGTGCAAGGCAGTTGCAGAGTGACTGCACTGCGGGGCAAGGGAGGGTACTCACCGAGAGGTATGCACGCACTCACCCAGGGAGGCTGCAGGACTGAAGCTAGAGAGAAATCTCTTCTTTCTCTCCCCTAAGAGCTAGGATGCAGCTGGCAGGAACACAGAGACACACACCTGCCTGGCTGGCCTAAAGTGAAAATAACAAGTCGCAGAGACAGCAATCCCACCACCCTAACACCCACCAGAGACTGCAAGGAAGACGGGGGCTGCCAGAGCTTTTTATGTCCTCTGTGGCTGACAGACCTGCCCAGTCTGCAGCCTGGGCATGCTATTGGTTGAAATTGTCCAAGAATTTACATGATCCCATCAGATGGCTTGCCTCCATTTTGTGGCTGGCAACATCCATTTTGTCATCCTTAAAGGGAAAAGAAAAATACATCGCGATGGGAGAAGACAAAAACAAACGTTTTAAGGACCCCAACCCTCCCTGGTAGGTATTATCAGCAGTATAAATAATTATCATTGCATTTTTATGGATGTCCAGGGCGTTTTTTAACATTTAAAACAGCTCATTTCATTGTGTGTCGCCATTAACAAAAAACAAAATGTAATGAACCTAATTTTTGTGGTTCTGTTCTGTTCGTTCCAATTTCATCACAATGTTTGTTATTCATTTCGTTTCAAAATGAAATGAATAACGAATAATGGAAATGAAAAAAGTTTGTTTTGTTCATGTCTTCCACATGCCCATTTCTCTGTCTCTGTCTAATCTCTTATTGGTCTGCATCCTCATGTCTCTCTCTCTCTCTCTCTCTGTCTCTCTCTCTCTCTCTCTGTGTGTGTGTGTGTGTGTGTGTGTGTGTGTGTGTGTGTGTGTGTGTGTGTGTGTGAGAGAGAGAGAGAGAGAGAGAGAGAGAGAGAGAGGTGCATGCCTGTTGGTACAGTAACAGCATGATCAGGCATGTATTTGTAACTTTAACTGAGCAAACCTGGAAGCAAAGATCCATTGTTAAAATCAGTTCTAAATTGAATGGGTAAAATGGACCATTAGGGCATGAAAAACATGTATCTCCCAATGCCAAAATCCCAGTTATTCATTCTGGATTTGAACGGGATCTTTCTCAGATGTTGTATTTAGGAATTATAAATTTCTAATAGACAACTGATACCCAGTGTGGTGTCGTGGAGAGGACTTGGTCACGAATCCTTGTTCAGCCATATAAACTTGCTGAGAGTGGGGATGGTGCCAGAAAAGCCACCCCTTAAATATATCACTTGCTTTGTAAAGCCTTGTTCGGGTTGCTAAATCAGTTCCAACTTGGCAGCACATAAAAAGAGACAATTATGTCAAAATCCTGAGAACATGTATTTATTTGAACTATCTGATAAAAACTGAAACATATGCTGCAAAACTATTGTTGCACAAAGGTTCATCTGATATAGCTGACAGATAAATTTTGGAGATCATATGAATACGTCACAAACAAAAGCTTCAATCAGCAACACCAAACGTAGTTCAACTAACAAGTGTGGAGGGACCCTCCCATCCATAATTGCTCTCCTCACATGGTGAGCTGTAGTCTGCAGAGAACTCTGCTTATCACAATGGGGCAGGAACTGTTCTCAGTCATCCCAGTGTGCACAAGTGCAATAATGGGCTCAAGTTAAGAGAATACAGTTTTCAGCTGAATATCACGAAAAACTTCCTAAGTGTCGGCGCAGTACAGCAATGGAACCCATTACTTCAAGAGGTGGTGAATACTCCAACTCTGGGGGCATTCAAAACACAATTGGACAACCACCGGGCAGATATCCTTTGATCTGTGTGGAGCAGGGGTTTGGACTTGGGGCGCTTTTACACAACCCCTAAGATCCGCTGGCCAATTAAATTTGGACCAGAGATCTTGGGGGTTCATCACTCTTCCTGTGTTCCCACCCCCTCCGCACTTCCTTGCTCCTGTCTGCGTGAGGGGAGGGAGAAAAAAAGGGAGAAAAAATGCAGGCTCACCTCCGTCTGCCGGTGGAAGCCTCCCCGAGCCCCGACGTCGTCATGATTCCTGTCTCTTAAAGGGGCGGCTGGGGACAAAAAAACAAACACAAGGCGAGGAGAGCCCGGCAGTCACTACTATACACCCGCATCAGAAATTTTTTAGCTCTGAGACCACGTACTTGAAAAGTGTGCTGGGACGCGCTTAGGTGGGTGTGGTCGCACTTAATGTTTTGTAAACTCCGGAGCTGGTGGGGAAACAATTTTAAGCTCTGGATCTGGGAGCCATTTGCCACGGATTTTAGGGGTCGTGTTGGTGGCCTTATAGCAGGCCTGCCCAAAGTCTGGCCTGGGGGCCAAATCCGGCCCATCAGGCCATTCTGAGTGGCCCGCAGCTGGCTGGCCTGCCCCTCCCTCCCCCTCCTTCACCCCATGTTATTTTAAACAGGCCCCCTGTGCTTCCTTTGATCCCCACCTTCCTTCCTTCCTCCCTTCCTTGTTCCCCACCTTCCTTCCTTCCTCTCTTGGTTTCCACCTCCCTCCCTCCCTCCCTTGGTCCCCGCCTTCTTTCCTGTGTGTGGGGTTGCAAGGGGTCAGCGGGTGGGGCTTATGGGTCATTGGGTGGGGCTTGCAGTGGGGTGGCAGGGTCAGGGAGCAACCGGCCCCTGACATATTCTCAGCCACCAAATCTGGCCCTCCTTACAAAAAGTTTGGGCACCCCTGCCTTATAGGCTCCTTCCAACTTCACTATTAAGTGACTCTATGATTCCATGAGCCTCCATATATTGGGCAGGGAAGGGAGGTTTCTTGTAAGCATCCTTAGTTTACACAGAGGAAGAGCACTAGCAGAAAGGGTAACATGCACTCCCTCCACAGTGCTCCTCACCTAACCATCCCTTCAAATGCAGTGTTAAAATGGCATAAGAAAAATGGGATAATAAAAAGGAAAATGATAGGAAAATATTATGAGGAGGGGGAAAACAACTATTAGGAAGCTCTGGCATATCTCCGAAAGTAATAAGATACGAGAAGAAAGATTTTAACATATATTAGGTTTTGGTTATAGATGCAATGAGTGGAATCCACCCAGCAAATGAAAAGCATAGCAGAGAAGGACCCATACGCTCAAAGGAAGAATCCTGGAAAAGCGATCAGAACTGCCTCCCCCCCCATCATTAATACAAGGCTCGTCCAGGGTGGCCAGAATCTTATTGGTGTCTGTGCCATTTTTGCTCACTGTAATTAGTAATTACAGCTAATAGATAGATTGCCAGGGTGCATGTCAATTAGGTGTTTTACCATGAGCCTGCTTGCACCAACAGAGAAGCACCTGGGCAGCAAGTTATGCAAAGTTTATATGAACATTCACAGGATTTCAGGCAGTGGTTTTGAAAGCTTATCTGAACCCCTTTCAGCCATTTCGTGAAATATCTGTGTCACTGGCGTGGTGCATAATTTAGACTATCGGAAAACATCTATTCTACCAACTAAAATTTAGACTAACATCAGAGAGAGAATCTATGGCACATCTTTTTCATATGCAGTTGGGGTGGGTGGGTTATATTTGATTATGCAGAGATGCCCCAAGAATGTGTTCTGTGTCACTTTTACTACAGGCCCTATGGGTATGTGGGAATGAATTGTCAATTAAACCATAAAGTCCCTTCATTAGTACTGTAGAAGGCTGACTATGAGAACACCCCAGCTCTCTGTGAGCCAATGCATAAGAATGTCTGTCTGCCTTAGATTCTGTCACTGTTTGGCCAGAACAAACAAGAGAGCATATCCAGAAAATGAGAGGAATAGGATAGTAATAGACTACATTAGACAGATCTGGGAATTCTCACCTAAGTGGTGGTTTCTACATGCCCTGTTTGTCTTGGAACTGAAGTAAGGAAATATCTGTTCAAGTATGGAGATTAACCTAGTGACTGGGTGGTTCTGGGATGTATAGTCCAAAAAGTAAAAATTCCAAACTTTGGACTGCTCAGACATGAAGACTCAATTGACCGTTCACCTCAGAGCAAAGTCTTTTGCTCATAAGGTACAAAGCAGTGGTCAATGGTCCCCAACCTTGGAACCCCAGATTTATTTATTCATTCATTCATTCATTCATTCATTCATTCATTCATTTGTTACAGTTATATCCCGCCCATCTTCCAAAACGGAGCTGTGGGCGGCTAACAATAAAACAAAACTACAAAAGAAATAAGGAAAACAAAAGCAGATTGCAATTAAAATGGGGAGGGACAGTACCCTTAGAAGACCTAACACGGGTGGCAAGGGAAAAAAAACTTAAAGAGAAAAGGTCACCAAATGCCTCCTTAAAAAGGTATGTTTTCAAGGCCTTTTTAAAGGTGGGCAGGGACTGTGCTAGGCCATTAGTTATTAGACTACAACTCTCAGAAATCCTGGCCAGAACAGCGAGTGGTGGAGGCTTCTCTGAGTTTTAGTCTAAGAACATCTGGGGATACAAGGTTTGGGAGCACTAATATATTGGTTAGAACAGTATGGCAACAGAACCAATTACCTGAAGTGCTCCAACAGTGGGTACATTCAAGAGAAATTTAGGCAACCGCCTGGAAGATATCCTAAAATGTGTATTCCTGCCTTGGGCAGATGGGTTGCATTCAGTGGGCTTGTAGGCCCCTTCCAACTTCATGGTTCTATCATCTCATTGAATGAATGCAGGTCCGGGTCAACTTTTTCTGCCTGAAGCATGGCCACACCTCTCTGCTGAAATCTCTCCACCCATTTATCCCTTATCATTTGTCTACTTGAATAATCTAACTGGCTAAAAAAAAAAGAGTTACGGTTTCCATCACATGTGCCAGCAATGTTGAAGCTCTGCAGGGTTCCCCCTCCCCCCTTCCAAGTGTGATTGTATGAAGAGAATTGCAACACATCTTGCATCTTTCATGGCAGCTGACCATCAGTCCCCAAAATCCCCTAATCCTCCCTCTGTAATCATGCCTTGGCGTGCTGTGCAAACACTCAGAAATAATTTTCGAAACCCACTTTGTCTGGCATGGAGCGCATATACCGAGGGGCTGCATGATCCCAAATGACTAACAAAATGTTAGGCTATTTATATGTCAGAACTGGTAACAACTGTCGTTAGCTAGGCTCCCCCCCCAGCCCCCAGCCTCAGAATGAAACGAAGCAGACAATGCAGCGCTGAAGACAGAATGAAAGGAATCCCATGGAAGAAATCTGTAGGGGTTTTTGACATTTGGCTTTTCAGCCATTATTTTTTTTTCAAGATTCTGCCTTCTATTTACTTGTCAGCAAGTGGATTTAATTCATAGATGCTGCAAGGAGTTTTCATGTTAAGATATTGATATAACAAATTGCTGGGTTTTTAATAATAAAAGATTGATTGTTAGGCTTTCAGTGAGGAAAGAAAATGCACTTTTTTCCTACTCACTATCCTGACCCCAAAAGACACCTGCTGAGAGACAAGTCTGACTGCCATATATGACTTCTAGCTAACAATTTGCAGATCTTCTGAAAAACTGATTCCCCTCTCCCCTCCTGAATGAAAATTACATTAAGGCTTTAGTGGAATAACCTTGCATAAAATGGACTTGAGTATCCACTGTCAAGTGGCGTATTAACATACTGATTGGTTGTTACTCCTGTCAGTCTTACTCCCGGTAAAATTATGACAGGCCACCCAGCAGGAAGCAAATGATCATTAATACCCTATCGTCTGGGATGCAATAAAATGCCTTTCACCAGCATACAAATAAAATACATAAAGCTTGTCAGATAAGGTGACAGAAGGAGAACTAGGCTTTTTTTTAAAGCCTTTGGGGTGTGATTATGGAAGAGATTTTGTCCTAGAATATATCATTTTTCCAGAAAACATCTTCAGTCATAGATATCTTTTTCAGATTTTTCAGGTTTTTCTCATAATGGCCTCTCTCTCTCTCTCTCTCTCTCTCTCTCACACACACACACACACACACACACACACACACACACACACACACACACACACACAGAGAGAGAGAGAGAGAGAGAGAGAGAGAGAGTTTGTGTTTGTGTTTGTGTTTGTGTGTGTGTGTGTATTAAATGCTGAAAATTGTTTTCTGCATTTGAACCACCTTGTTGCTGTATGCGTTTTTAATTTTAACATGAAAGAAATATATATCAACTCTAATGCCATTAGATGCAATGAACCATTATTGATCCATTGGTCCAAACATTTGCTTTCTATAAACACATTTTTAAAAATATAAGGAAAGTGTACCCAAAAACATTCTTTGTCCTAGTTGTTGATTTTGTTCTCCTTTGTCTTAATCGTACCCCTCTCCTTCTCCATCCCCTCGCTATCATGTCTATCTTGACTTTGGAGCAGGAGGTCTAAATAAAGGTGTTATGTCATCCAACTAGTCTCCCAGATATTTCAGTCACTAAATCTGAACAATCGAGTGACTACAATAATCTATACATTTTGTGTTCAATTTTGGATCTAGCTTTCTGGATTTTATGTATTTTAGAATTTCTTCATCTTTATTCATTCAACATTTATTTGTTGACCAATCCATTCAGGGAATTTTAATGTGTTTTCAACATGGTTCCAAGTTAGGCAACTCTGTGAATGAATGGTCTCCAATTATTAATACTCCTGCTTGCAGATGTCTTGCAGATTAAATGTTGTGTTTCCTTTGTTGAATCTAAGGAAGGTCTTGGTCTGCTACAATAAATTCACATTTCAGTTTTATTTCTGTTTTTGTTCTGAGCAAAATGAGTTAAAGCTTGATTTAATATTTAATAATATTATACCCCATGCTAATAACATCAGTTATTTTACATCAGTGGTTAGTTATTTATTGCATTTCTATACTACCTATCTAGTTAAAATCATCTACTCAGTTCACATCCAGTTAAAATTTGCATTGTTCATTTTAGTGTACCATTTCCAGATCCGCTAATATTCAGGGGCTTAATCCTGAGTCAGATCATTGGTACAACCTCTGAGTGGCAGCTACTATCAAGCGTTGTACGCAGACTTTCCTAGCATTATGTGTTGGTCTCCCTTCCAACTTGAAGGTGGCCATCTCATTGTCCTTTATGCCCTCTGGATCAGGCATTTCAAAATTTGGCCCTCCAGATGTTTTGGATCACAACTTCCCACAGTCCTTTGTCATTGGCAATCTAAGCTTAGAATTCTGGGGGTTGTGATCCAAAACATTTGGAGGGCTGAAGTTTGGACATGCCTGCTCTAGATAGTAACTCTGGAAGAATCAGTAAAGAAAAGAAATTGGATGAAGAGTGCATGTGTAGCTGGCCCTTCCAGAGTCCATGGTGGATGCGTGCATTGCCCATATACTGAGGAAGATGGACGGGACTAGTGGTCTTCTTCGTTAAAAGTACTTCGCTAGGTTTAAGTGCAGGTCAGTCCTTGTGATTAAGAAAATGCTTGTTGCTTATCCTCATGCTGTCTTGCCCCATCAAAAAGCATATATAGTTACAAAGGGAAATCTATGCTGCAATCATATATATTCCTGCAGTGTGAATGTGTTCTGTGCTAGGCGAGTGCAATATTTTCTGTTCACTGGGAGAGGGTCACATGTAAGAAAGAAAGAAAGAAAGAAAGAAAGAAAGAAAAAAGAAAAGAAAAGAAAAGAAAAGAAAAGGAGTTTCTTTTTCTCTGAAATTGTCTGACTTCAGTCATTCTATTTATTTACTTTATTTTATTTGACTTTTATACCGCCCATCTAGACCTAGGGCTATTCTGGGTGGTTTACAACATGAAATCACATGACAATTAACAAAAGAATACATTTTAAAAACCAAAATACAAGGATCATAATAAAACAAAATATACATAAATCAACAACAAAAAAACTAAAATGAAGCTAAAATGAAGATAAAAATGGCAGGAGACTGATAAAACAGGGCAGGAGGAGAGAAGATAAGCAGTAAAACAATAGTGTCTTACTGAATGTTTGAGAAATTAGGGAAGGCCATTCTATACAGCCAGGTCTTCAGTTCTACAAACATGAAACCGTGAACTGCAGTAACCCAGTAGAAAATATTACATATGCTCCACTAATCTTTTGCAACACTATATCCTGTTTTATGAGAAAGGAACTGGCTTCTCATGAGAATATTTGAAATGTCACTTAGGTTCAGTGTTGCCTAGGGTGCAGGTGGTTCTACAAAGCATTCATCCGAAGAGATATGTGTTTATACAGTTGTTGTGGGGAAAAATGAAACTGATTGGCTGCACAACTAATAAAACAAGCACTTCCTCTTTGATCTTCCCAGCCCCTCTTCTTTCGGAAGATGGAAAAGGGGTTTTCATTGTTTATTCCTTTGAGTCTGCTTATTTTAATTTCTCAATGCACTCAATGCAGCCACTTGCCTTCTTTCTGTCTTTATAGCTATGGAGGAATTTTCTCTAGTAGGGAAGACATTTCTCTCTCTGCCGAAGTGCTGATGTTCTGCAGCTGCGCTTCATCAGTAGAAGCCAGGATGGGCTGACACCTGACTCTACAGAGATAGCATTTCTCCTTACTACCAGAAGAGGTTTTGAAATAACATCATTTCTGATGCAGATATATTTATTTGCCAAATACTTCTAGTTGTTGGAACGCTCATTATTTTTGTACAGTCAAAGAATAATAGCCCATCAGCATCTGTGGACCATTATTTAAAACTAGCAGATGTCTGTCTCGGTTCACTTAGCTTGTTGGCTGAGCTTATTGGTTCTCCTGCATAACTCAGGGCTGATACCTACGAAACAGATAGAACCCCTCCATGTGGTTATGGATTGTTTGAGATGGCCACTAACTTCACTCTCTGCAGCTATAATTCAGTTTTTCCTCCCTCGGCAGCTCAGCTTTTATTCATGACAATTGATACCAGCACTGGGAGAGGGTTAACATTGCCAGTCCAGACCGAAATAACGAGGCGACAGAAGGTTGTATTGGAATAAACAAGGGCCACAATTTATTATTAACAGTAATTATTTCTTAACTTTTATAACGGCAACTTTAAGAGGGCCTGTGATGTAGCACAATATTTATTGGTGATAGACATGGGCACGACCAGAAAAAATGACGTTTCGAGTTTTCGTTTGTCGGAATGGGTCCGTTTCGGGTCGTTTTCGTTTGTCGCAAAAATTTTCAAAAATTTGTCGTTTCCGTTTGTCGTTTCCACTGCGATTTAGCACGATTTGACTTCCCAGAGCATAGGGGCATCCCGCAATCAGGGCCGGCGCTAGGTGTTTTTGCGCCCTAGGCGGCGGGCGGGGAGGGGGGTGGGCGGCGGGGGGAGGTGCGGGTGGGCGACGTTGGCGGGGGGCCATGGGCGGGCGGCAGCACGGGCTGCAGGCAGGTGGCGGCGCGGGCAGACAGGCGAGTGGGCAGTTAGGATATCACTTAGGATAGAGGTTCTGTTCTTGGCTTGCACCCCAAATGTGTGTGTGTGTGCAAGCAAATTGAAGTTGGGAAAAGAGAAAATAAATGGTAGTATATAATATAGTTTTAAAATAAATCCACACCTCCCACTCCCAGTCGAACCTCCCCCTTTATCCAATATCAGAAAAAAATCCTCAAGCTGCCAGAGAAGAAGTAAAGAATAAACTGCTATTCCCTTCAGCAGACAAAGCTGCAGGGAATCAAAGAAAATATTTTCTAAATTCCATTCCCTCCCTGCCTGCCTAACTTAAACCCTAAAGCCTCCAGCCTCCCTCCTCAATCTCGATCGGATCACACCAACACCAGCAGCCAGCCCTCGTCATAAGAACATAAGAACATAAGGAGAGCCATGCTGGATCAGGCCAAAGGCCCATCTACTCCAGCTTCCTGTATCTCACAGCGGCCCCACCAGATGCGTTTGGGAGCGCATGAGACTAGATATCTGTCTCCTGATACCACTCCCCCTGCATCTGGCCCTTGAAGTACCCTGGTTTAAAGCCTAGAGGTTACACATCTCCATCATGGTTTGTAACCCGTGATGGACTTTTCCTCTAGGAATCTATCCAATCCCCTTTTGAAGGCATCCAGGCCAGATGCCATCACCACATCCTGTGGCAGGGAGTTCCATAGACTTACAACGCGCTGGGTGAAAAAATATTTTCTTTTGTCAGTTCTTACTCTCCCAGCACTCAATTTGAGTGTATGTCCCCTAGTTCTGGTATTTTGAGAGAGGGAGAAGAGCTTCCCTCTATCCACTTTACTCATACCCTGCATTATTTTGTATGTCTCAATCATATCCCCCTCAAGCGCCTTTTTCCAGACTGAAGAGGCCCAATTGTTTTAGCCTTTCTTCATAAGGGAGGTGCCCCAGCCCAGTAATCATTTTAGTCGCTCTCTTCTGCACCTTTTCCAGTTCCACTATGTCTTTCTTGAGATGCGGTGACCAGAATTGTACACAATACTCCAGGTGGGGCCTTACTATTGTTTTGTATAACGGCATTATAATGTTGGCTGTTTTATTTTCAATCCCCTTTTTGATAATCCCTAGCATGGAATTGGCCTTCTTCACTGCTGCCACACATTGGGGAACACCTTCATGGAGCTGTCCAATCTCTTTCCTGATCCGTCACGGATAACTCAGAGCCCATGAGTTGATAGATGAAGTTTGGATTTTTTGCCCCAATATGCATTACTTTACATTTGGTTACATTAAAACGCATTTCCCATTTCTCAGCCCACTTCCCCAGTTTAGAGAGATCCTTCTGGAGCTCTTCACAATCTTCTCTGGTTTTTACCACATGGAAAAGTTTTGTGTCATCGGCAAACTTGGCCACCACATTGTTTATCCCTGTCTCCAGGTCATTTATGAACAGATTGAAAAGCACCAGTCCAAGGACCGAGCCCTGGTGCACACCGCTTTTCACTTCTCTCCATTGTGAAAATTTCCCATTGACACCTACTCTTTGTTTCCGGGATCTCAACCAGTTCTCAGTCCATAAGAGGACCTGCCCTCTTATCCCCTGACTATGCAATTTTCTCAGCAGCCTTTGGTGAGGGACTGTGTCAAAGCCTTTTGAAAATCCAGATAGACTATATCACCCAAATCCACGTGCCTGTTGACCTTTTCAAAAATTCTAAAGGTTTGTAAGACAAGATTTACCCTTACAGAAGCCATGCTGATTTTCTCTCAGCAAGGTTTGTTCTTTTATGTGTTTTAAGATTTTCTCTTGGATGAGGCCTTCCACCATCTTCCTGGGACAGATGTAAGGCTAACTGGCCTGTAGTTTCCTGGGTCCCCCTCCTTCCTTTTTAAAAAAATTGGTGTGACATCCGCTATCCTCCAGTCCTCCGGCACTTTGGCGTTTGAAGAGACAAGTTGCATATTACCGTTAAGAGATCTGCAATTTCATTTCTCAGTTCCCTAATAACCCTTGGGTGGATGCCATCTGGGCCCGGTGACTTGTTAATCCTCAATTTATCAATTAGTCCTAAAACCTCCTCTCTTTTAACCTGTATTTGATTTAATTATTTAGTCAAGAGGGGCGGCTCAGGCAGCGGAATCTGCTCAAGGTCCTCTGTCGTGAAGACAGACGCAAAGAACTCGTTCAATTTCTCTGCAATGTCCAAGTCCTCCTTAACCTCCCCTTTTCCTCTCACCATCCAGAGGCCCAATTGGTTCTCTGGCAGGTTTTCTACTTCTAACATATTTAAAGAAGCTTTTATTATTACCCTTTATATTGCTAGCCATGCGTTCCTCAAAGTCTTTCTTTGCCTCCTTATCATCTTTTTACATTTCTTTTGCCAGAGTTTGTGTTCCTTTTTATTTTCCTCATTTGGGGAGGATTTCCATTTACAGAAGGACCTCTCCTTGTGCTTTAGAGCCTCTCTAACTCCACTCGTTAACCATGCCGGTGTCCTCTTGGACTTAAATGAGCTCTTCTTTCTTTGTGGTATGCACTTGTGCTGGGCCTCTATTATTGTTGTTTTAAACAGGCTCCATGCACTCTGAAGAGATTGGATTCTTCTAACCCTCCCCTTCAGTTTCTCTCTAACTAGTTTCCTCATCTGAGGGAAGTTTGCCCTTCGAAAATCAAGGGTTTTTATGTCTGAAAAATGCAAAAAGGTAAAATAAAATGAATTCAATAAATATCACACAATATTAGATCTAGAGTTGCCTGTTCTCGGGTGGGCTCCATGACAAGTTGCTCTATCATTCAAAGTCGAGAAACCCAGTTTCTCTTTCTTGCCCGGAGCTGCCCAGTCAATGTGGGGATAATTAAAGTCCCCATGATTAAATCCCTCTTAGCCACCTCCATGATTTCTCTCCTCATTTCAAAAGTTTTTGAAATAAATACTCCAACTATCATATCACTCTTTGGACCTGGTAGTTTAACCCACAGTGATTCTATGGCGGAGTCAGACCCTCTGTCAATCTCCATTCTGCTGGATTTTATGCCTTCTTTGACATAGATGGCCACTCCTCCTCCAACCCGCCCTTCTCTATCCCTTCTATAGAGTTTATAGCCTGGGATTGCTGTGTCCCACTGGTTCTCCACATTCCACCAGGTTTCTGTTATGGCTATTATATCAATGTTATCCCTAGCTGCCAGATGTTCAAGTTCTCCCATCTTTGCTCGGAGGCTTCCCCGTAGAAGCACTTGTACAGTGGGTCCCGCAACAGCTGCTGCCTTGTTCTTCTCCCCCACAGCTTTTATTTTCAGTAGACAACTGTCACATTCCACTATTCTGCCAGTGTTAATACTTGCTATGTCATCTCTATGTGATTCTCTACCCTCTCCAACCTCATTCCCGAGGATGAGGTGTTCCCAATGCCACACTGCTCCTGTCGGCTTTCCCCAGTTATCAGTTTAAAAGCTGCTCTGCTGCCTTTTTGAGGTTGAGTGCCAGCAATCTGGTCCCATCATGATTCAAGTGCAACCCATCCCTCCTGAAGAGGTTTGGCTTGTCCCAAAATGTTCTCCAGTTCCTGACAAATCTAAAGCCCTCCTCTCGACACCATCGCCTCATCCACGCATTGAGGCTTCTGAGTTCTGCCTGCCTGGCGGGAATTGCACGAGGAACAGGTAGCACTTCTGAAAATGCTACCTTGGAAGCCCGGGACTTCAATCTTCTACCTAGCAACCTGAATTTGGCTTCCAAGACTGACCGCTTGGCCTTCCCGACATCATTGGTACCGACGTGTACCATGACATCAACCACATCCATACACCGACCCCACTGCAATTTCTGGAAGGTGCCTCGGCTTTTTATGCCCTCCAAGACATCCAGGAGTGTCAGTCAAAAAACCTGGCAATGCCATTGGTGGAATGGTTCAAAAAAAAATTGCATGGTCCCATCCCATGCCCAGCCCAAATGGGCAGGTCTAAAAAAATAAAAAATAAAATAAAATAAAATAAATATGACGTTTTATTGCTATAAAAAACCCACTGCTGCTACTATAAAAATCCAGGCATTTAAAATAAATAAATTTCACAAGTTTCTGTGGTGATTTGGTCTGTTTTTTTCACCACGATTTCAAAAGAAAAATTGTGGTGGCCATTTTGGATCCCCCCCACCACATGGCATGCAGAGAGACAGACTATGAGGATGACCCCCCCCAGCCTGGTGCAAGCAGCCCAGGACAGGAGAAGAGGGGGGAAAGGCTGAGGAGCCCCCAGAAACCACCCCTCTGGTAGGTGGCAAAGCCTCAGGCAGGCATATTTTCACCTGCTTTTTTGGCCGGGAGTCGGGGATTTTTAAAAAAACTTTTAAAAACTTATTCTGTGCTTCGCATTGCGCGATCGCCATGATGCTACAAACGGAAACGAAAAACCCGACCAAATTTTTCTTTTTTCGGTTCGAGTTCGAGTTCTGATGGCTTAATTATGTTACCGTTTCCGTTACGTAATGGAAACGATAACCGAAAACAGAAACAACAATTTTGCCGAGTCATGCCCATGTCTAATTGGTGATATTATAAATTCTAGATCCCTCCCATAATCAAATTTCCTGCGGCATGTTAGGATGCTGTTGGTGGGATTCCTTACAGATCTTTGGGCATCCCTTCACCTTGAATAAATCTAAACATTGGCAGCCCCCCATTGAGTGTAATTGGGATTGATGTTGGTGGATCTCTAGCTAATTCCTATTCTAGCTGATTATGTGAGGGCTGCCAAGCACCTTGAAGATGCACTGTGAATGAGGTACCTAGATAATTAACATATTGCTTGCACTACCTGCCAATTGTGACCGGGAAGGAATATTACAAAAGCCAAATGCCAGCTTGTGGATGATGGGATGGGTGAAAACGCACTGCCACACTTGGCCAAGCTGAGTGACAGTCAAAAATTCCCATCCAGCCCCGAAGCGACCAGCAAAGCATCACCATCCACACATAACCAAGTGGCAGGAGGGTGGGGGAAGCTCGCCACTGTGCAGGCTGCCATGGGGGAGCATGCTCTTGCCTTAAATAGGTGCGCTCCCCCTGCGCAGCCTACGCAGGGAGCGTAGCCACCCAGTGCCTTCTTCGGCTGGCTGGCAAAGACGCCCCTGCGCCGCAAATGGCAGTGCGGAGCGACCATCAGAGATGGGCACGAACCACAGCTTGGCAGTTGGGCACAGCACCCACACGGGTGTTCTGCAATTGCTGCATACTCCCCTCTCCACCCTTCTCTGTATGCTCACCTGTTCCCGGGCTGAATTGGACATCCTTTCCCTGCCTGCCACGTGGGCAGCTGGTGGAGGAGATGGAGGAGCAAAGTGTGAAGTGCAATTAGTGAGTGAGCAATTGCACTTTGGAGGCAGGGAAGGAAAGTGTGCTTCAACCAAGGAATGGTGATTACACAGAAGAGGCGGAAGGGGTGCACAACATCTGCAGAACACCTCTGTGGGCACTGAGCAGATCTGGGCCGAACCGTCAAACTGTGGTTGATGCTCTTCTGTAGTTAAAACATATTGCTTGGGGTAACAGATATTCAAATACCTGTCATCCACAGGTATAGCTGCTTGATATCTTTGGCTCTGTCCTGTAACACCCTGGGATCTGTGGTTTGGGGAGGTGCTTAGATTTCTATGCTAAAGTGCTCTTTTGAACTACAGAAGGTCACTTTTAAGTATAAAATAAAATTATAAGTACCAGGATAAGGTGGATCTATGACAATTAAAATATGATCAAATTGTTGTAGCTGGGTTGGGTAACTTTTAGGTTGTTTGTGTGCTGTTATGTTATTTATCATTTATTAGTATTTATTGGACTTCTATGCCAGCCATCTAACTACAAGGCTACTTAGCTGGCCACCCTATAAATGAGTGGCTTCCCATATGTCATATCGTTGCCAACCCTTCTCAGCTTTTCCAAAAGCAAAGCCATGGTTGACTAGCTACACTGACAAAAAAATTGAGCTATTGTAGTCATCTTCTCAAGGAGCCACCCCAGGACTGCCGCTCCTTCATATTAACAGCTCACTTACTTTTTTAAATAGCATGGGCACTGTTGATTGGTTCTCATGGGAATTTGAGGACCAATGTGTACCATGTACTCCAACACTGCTTGTAAAGACATCACATTCACTTCAGCCAGATGCCAGTTTCTGATATATCAGGAACTCTCTGAGTCTTCTATTTCAGAAGATGTCAAGATGCCACATCACCTGTCATCTCAGTCGTGTGTGTTATGTGCTGTCAGATAAAAACTGAGCTATAGCAAACTTAATAGAGCTTGCAAGGTAAGTGAGACAATTAAATAGTAATTTTATGAGTTTCGCCCCTCCAGGGAGTTGCTTTGGGTGAGCAAGGATTCAGCACCAAGCTGCCTATATCCTAGATTGCCACTGTTTCCACTACACCATCCACTGGGCATCCCACATCTCAGCTACAGCTCTGGAATAGCCATCACAGTTTCATACTGAACAATGATTACTTCCTGATGTTTATCAACACTACAGAGCAAGCGTACCCATTTCAGAAAGCCGATGGGGATTCTGATGTATGTGCAGTTCTTCAGAAAATTGCTGAAGGACATAGATGGAAGAGCACCGAGGAGTCACAGAGTTTGTAAATATGCCATTATGCACAGCTGGTAATACATTTTCATTCCTTGCCTAAACATTGACCTTACTGCCTAAAGGCCCTCTGAGAAAGTTGGATGGTGTGTGGAGATGGGGGTAGGGAAAAGAAACAACAGAAGAGAAAAAGAAACACTGGAGGCTCCAGATGGCTCAGCTGCTGGCCCCAGGAATTTAAAACACACACACACACACACACACACAAATGAAGAGGGAGACTCTTAGATTTATTCCTCTTTTTCAGGTGTTCAGGATGTGGATGCAGAAACGCCATTCACAAAGGCCAGGATCAGGTAAAAGTTAAGAAATGTGTTTCTCCTGGCAGGGCTCAGGAGGAATGTTGAGCCCAGCTGAGAATGGAATGTGGCCTCAGAGGTGCAAAGATGGTAATACAATACATGCATTGTTGGGAAATATAGTGAGAAAAATTCCCTCCTTCCTCCAGATCAGAGTGTCATGAGAACCGTTACATTCTAATCTGCTAACCTCTAATTGTTGCAAGTGTTTATCAGTGTGCCCAGGATTACAACAAAACTGACTCAAAATTTAGGCTGATAAACTTAGGCCTCCTTGGAAGAGGAGGCAGCTTTGTTTTATTCTTACACTGTTGAAATTATTCCTGCGACTTCAAAATCTCCAGAATGTGGAGATTTAAGATGTGTTAGAATCATAGAATCATAGAGTTGGAAGAACCTCAAGGGCCATCCAGTCCAACCCCCTGCCATGCAGGAACCCCCATCACAGTGCTCCCGACAGATGGCCATCCAGCCTCTGCTTAAAAACCTCCAAAGAAGGAGATTCCACCACTTCCTGTGGCAGCATATTCCACTGCTGAACAGCTCTAACTGTCATGAAATTCTTCCTAATGTTTAAATTGAATCTCTTTTCCTGTAGTTTGAGACCATTGTCCCGCATCCTAGTCTCTGAAGCCATGGAAAACAAACCCGTCTCTGCTTCAATTTGACATCCTTTCAAATATTTAAACATAGCTATCATATCCCCTCTCAGCCTTCTATCAATAATAAAATCAGAAATTTATTCTCTTATAGGCTTTATAAGATATTTAGCCTTTACAAGATCCCACTCATTTTGAATCAGTCAGGGTGCCTTTAAAAAATCTTAAAATTTCTATAAATAAATATTATGTATCAATGGAGGAAATGCCATGAATAAGAAAGGACTGGCTCACTAGATTATTACTCTTGCGGCTGACATTAGTTGGATTAGGCTAAGGTAAGTGGCGGGGGGTTTCTTTTACATGTCTATACAAGTGATCCCAAATGCATTACAGTATTCTTCCATGCCACTACTGTACTGAGTGAAGACACATAATTAATAATCTGCATGAAAATTCTGTTGCATATTTAAAAGAATTCAGAAATACCTTAAACTATTGGTGGCCATTCTGTGTGCTTGGAAGATCTGATTTGTGGTTTGGCAGAACTGTAAAATCCATCTTGATAGCTCATACGGATGTACTACAGTACATATCTGCTTGCAAATCCAAAGGTTGGAAGTTTAATCTCTACCTTGCCTTCATGAAGAATATGTGGCCACCTTGTGTACCTTTGTGAAGCTGGAAAGTCCTTTCAGACCCCCCAGAAGAAGGTAATGTTAAATCATTTATGAACAGCTTATCTCTGGAAACCCACAGAAAGGGACACCATAAATCAGAATCAACTTTTAGTATTCACAAGCCAGAGTCTGGCTGAAAAGACATACAGTACACTAAGAATTAGAGAATTCTAAGTGTTGGAATTTATTTTGTGTTATACCACTGAATGAAGCTCACACCCCTTCCACGTGCAGGGCCGGCGCTAGGTTTTTTGCGCCATAGGTGAGGGGTGGGAGGGCGGGGTGGGGGGGCAGAGCAGTGGGGAAGTGGCAGAGGGTGGGGCAGGAGGGGACAGCAGATGATGGGGGATGGCAACGGGCGTGGGGGGCGGACGGCAACAGGCACGGGGGGTGGCAATGGGTGCAGGGGCAGCGGGTGGACAGCGATGGTCGGTGGGGGGGGATGGGTGGCAGTGGCCAGTGGTGGTGGGCAGTGGGGGGCAGCAGGCTGGCCAGTGCCCCCTCTCCCTTTTGGCGCCCTAGGCAACTGCCTAGTTCACCTTAATGGATGTGCCAGCCCTGTCCACGTGTGATCTGCTTCTGGTTACCTGCCTTTGCCTCATCTTGTTTCATTTCAACAGAAGAATTGAGGCTATGCGGTGTCATTGTACTGTTGCAATTTGAAACAGAGAGAAATAGAAAATTTTGTTGCTCTCTTTCAAATCACCCAGAGATCTACCCATGGATCTCAATCTACCTTCAGATCAGCCCTGTTCTAAATCACCTGGAACTAACTTGTCCCCTTCCTCCTGGATTCAGGAGCTCTGTTCCCTACAACATCATTCCTCCCCTCGCAGTTCAAGGGTCAGGCAACTCGACAGGCATAGGCTAATGCCATATACACACAAAGGTTTTCCAAATTTGGTGAGAAAGTTTGCTCATGTGTTGGTAAGAAATACAGGGGATGTGCAGGATCCCAACCCATATCATTCTTAGCGGGTATCACTCCAGGTGTTAAATGGGGAAAGCCAGAATATTCTCTTGAAAGTCCTGTGTTGTGGCTTCTTATGCTCCTTCTCCAATATGATCAAAAACTATTTATTTTATTTTATTTTAGGGTATTTTTAGCCTGCCTTTCTCATTGGAAAAGGACCCAAGATGGCTTACACTAAGGAGGGATAATATACAGTCCAGTACAATTAAGACATGTTCAAGTATTTGAGAACAAGGAATTGAAGGACATCTTACAGCATTAATAGATAACATTACATTAAAGCAACATGTTTATAAGTAGTCATAAACACAAAGTCTTTGTGAACCCATAGATTCATATAAAATACACATGGTAGTCCATCATTCAGGGAAACCTTGCCTGAAGAGAAAGGTCTTTACCTGTTTCTGAAAGACAAAAGAGATGAGGCAGCCCTGGCCTCTAGTGGGAGGGAGTTCCAGAGTCTGGATGCAGCAGTAGAGAAGGCCCTTTCATGGGTTCCCAAGAGACGTAACTGTGAGGGTGGCGGGATGGAGAGTAGGGGCTCTCCTGATGACCTTAACACCCGAGTCAGTTCATACTGTGAGATTCGATCTTTGAGGTAGTTAGGACCCAAGTCATATAGTGCTTTGTAGGTCAAGGTCAGCACCTTGAATTGTGCCTGACAGCTGATTGGCAGCCAGTGGAGCTGTTTTAATAGGGGTGTAATGTGATCTCTGTACCCCACTCCAGTCAGCAGTCTGGCTGCTGCATTTTGGACCTGTTGAAGTTTCCTGAGAGTTTGCATTGGTAGCCCCACATAGAGTGCATTACAGTAGTCCAGCCAGGACATCACTAGGGGATGAGTCACCGTGGCCAGAGCTGGTTTCTCAAGAAAGGGACGTAACTAGTCATCACTTTTAGAAAGCCTAATATATTCATTTCATTCATTTATGCTTCACTCCAGCCATTTAGAAGATTTATTTTATCTAATTCTTTGGATGACATCATGGAAGCAGATTAGCTACCGTATATATAGAAAAAAAGAATGAATTTCTCTGATTGTAGAAGAGACCCATGTTTCTACATTTCTGAGAAAAGCAGACTGAAACCCATGTAAATGAGGCATGCAGTTTTTAATGAATTGGCTTGAAGAACAGGATGATCTATCCACTCATGAGCGTTTCATTAACTTTATGTACTAGAGAGAGAACAACACCATATCTCCTATTAAATAGGGAGTTTTGAGATATAGAGGGGAGCTCACAACAGCAATACAAATCTCTCCGCTTCAAAAAAAAAAAAGTACATGAGCACCAAGTGAGTTTGTTGGTTCCTTTCAGATGTTTATAAATCAATAAAATTGATTTGTTTGTCATTTCTTCATATTTTAATTAGCTTTGGCAGGACAGAGAATGCTGCAATATTTAGAAACTGGCATCCACTTTCCTTAAACTCTCCACCATAAAACATAATCTGTTCCCAAATGTACAAGGGGATTATTTAAGGAGTGAGCAAAGTTGGAAGCAGTTATATAGATTTGTTTGTTTAAAAGAAACCACACCATCCAAATGACACCCATGAACTCAAATGAAATAATGGCAAAGACTTGAAGCAGTACTTGACCCTGTAGATCAGGGGTCCTCAACGTTTTTAAACAGCGGGCCGGTCCACCACACCCCAGACACCACTGGGGGCCAGACCACAGTCCAAAAAACCCCCAAAAAGGCCGACATGGAAAAGGAGGGAGGGGCAAGTGGGCAGAACTCCCCACGATTGGCCCATGATCATTGTGTCTCCAGGGCCCCAGCAATGTCCCCTGCTCCAGATCACCACCCTGAGGTGACATTGCTGGGATCCCTCTGCTGCGCCTCCTCCTCCTCCTCCTCCTCCTCCTCCTCCTCCTCCTCCTCCAGTGGCAGCAGCTGGAGCAGCTCTCCTTCCTTCCTTCCTTCCTTCCTTCCTTCCTTCCTTCATTGCATCGGGAAGGAGGTGGCAGCCCAGGCAAACTCAGGCCCCTCATCACCTTCTGGGCGGCCACTCAGGATGAGGAGCAGCAGCCGCAGCAAGGCTGATGCCACTGCAGGCAGATCCAGCCGTGTCCCCTGGCCATCACGTCCTCACTCTCCCTGGAGGGAAATCTGCCTCCTCTCTTGGCCTGACGCGACTTGGTGCGCTACAAGTGAGGGAAGGAGGGGAGGGAGCAAGGGCTGGGAAGGAGGGAGGGGAGGCAGAAAGGCATGCCCAAAGCCACCTGCAGCCTGCTCACTGGCCGAGTCCAGCCAGGCTGCGGTGCTCTCTTGGCTCGCCAGCCCACCCATCACCAACTGGGAACAAATGCAGCCCCGCCAGCCTCCCAGGAACCAGGCCTGGGCCACCGTTTGGCCTTCTCTTCTTTCTCCACCACCTCCTCTTCTCTGGTCTCTAACCCGGTGATGGTGGTGGCAGCTTCCGCCTTTGGCCATGGCTGTGCTCCCTCCTCCCCTCCCTCGCTCAATGGAGCAAGGCAGCAGCTCGGAGGGGGCTGGGTGGGTGGGAAGTAGCTCCGTTTCCCCCTTGGTCCCCTGCCGTCCATCCCTCCAGTGGTCCACTGCCATGGCTGCTCTGGCTCGGAAGGCTGGCTGGCGCTGCCTCTGCCTGCCCCCTTCATTCCTCACCACTACAATAACACAGGCAGCAGCCACACAAGAAAGGCAGGTGGGCGGGGGGGAGGAGCACGGGGGGCTCAGGGCCATCGTGGGAGTGGGAGACTTTGCCACAGCCCTCCTGTTTAAATTGCCCCGGTCGGCTGCACCCGGCGCCCCAACCATCTGGGCGGTGGTTGGGGGGACTGGGGGACCCTGCCGTAGCCCTCCCACTTTGAATGCCCCACTAGCCAGTATGCTGATCATCTGGGTGGTAGTTGGGGGGAGTGGGAGAAGTGACATAGCCCACTGTTTTGAGCAGCTGCAGAGGGTGGCTTGATTGCAAAGCAGGGGGTAGGTGGGGGTTGGAATTGGTCCCGGGGGCCAGATTCAGGACCTTCAGGGGCCGCATTCGGCCCCGGGGCCTTAGGTTGAGGACCCCTGCTGTAGATGCTGTTGTGACGACAGTTGACGTTGAATGTGTAAGAAGAGCCCACAGTAGGCTCAGAATAATTCTAGGGTTAAGGCTTTGTTCGGCTTTGTACTCAGTGCTTATTAACAAAGAAGTGGATGGAAATTGAAGAGATAAAGAGTAGATATTGTGAGGCACCATGAGGCATTATATGGGAGATGTCATTTCTGAAGCTATAATCACTGTTTGTTTGCCTGTGGTTCATTTTGTGTACCCTTATGCATTAAGGAAGCAAAAGGAGACACTGTGACACATGGAGTGTGTACAAAGTTATATTTGTAGACAATACTTAATTGAGAGGGGAGAGCAAAATATCTGAATAAAAAAAAGATGATAATTTCTTTTGAAGTCAAGCCGAAAGAGTTTGCTACACTTATGCAAGATTGCCTTCATTTCCTTTTTTTTAAGAAGCCTGAATGTATCAATTAATTGACCAACACAGCCAATTAACTTGTAACTCCTAAACTGTTTTTTTTTTTAAATGAAGTATTCCAGTAGAGTAGATCTTCATGAAAATATGCTCAGTAAGGATGACGTCACATAAGACGATTCACATGCATCACTTCCAAATACTGGTGTACTTGCACATGTGTAAACAAAGAAGGTGCTGTATATAGGCTGCCATACGCTTCACTTGAATTATGCTTGGTGATTCAGCTTGGTGTGCCAATTAAGAATGCCGGACTATGCCTGTGAGTACTTACACAGAGGTATGTCTTCAGCTATTCAACACACTGTTCTGGGGCCTATCATTTTCTTCTGTTTTACTCATCTCACAGGAATAAATAGGATGTGGTATAAAGGTTTCAATGCTGTACTAGGCTACCTTGAGAAAGGATTGGATAGTAATAGCTAAATACCTGGCCTGCTCTGGATAGTCTTCCCTTGACTTCAGCCCCTGTATTCATCTTTTATCCCACCTTTCCCATCGAAGACTAGGGTGGTTACTTCATCTCCTACCTTGTTCCGTGGTTTCGTTTGTACCGTGACAGCGTTGTTTGCGGTCTCATGGTTTTGTCCCTGTTCAGTCCCGGTTTCCGTTTACTCACAGGCATGATTATTTATCTCATGACAACTGTTACTTCATGGTCTTCTTCCGTGACAAATTCTGAATTTGTCTTGCTTTCTTAACCCTTTTTTAAAATATTGTAAATAAAACTTTTTTGGTATTTCGATTCACTGGTCTTCTGGGATTTACATGTCAATGCTACAGAATTTTCAGTACTTTGTTTAATAAACATTTGCACTGCATGGTGTTTCCCATAGGGAAACTAATGTTGAATGCCACTTCAACCACTGACCACTAGGTGGACACTGGTTGTTGCATGACAGTTGTTACCACATGGTCCCTTGTCTTGGAACAGGAACCGGGAACTAACTGTGACTAGAGGATTCCCCAACCCAGGGGCAGGTACAACTTGTCATGCTCTGTTCCCGGTTCTGGGGGCGTAGTCGAGACAAATTTTTGCTGTCACGCTATGGACATGAAGTAAGTTTTTTTTGTGCTGGTCCCAAGCGGGACAGCAAGGAGGGACGAACGGGATGTGAAGTAACTGCCTAGGACTTGCAACCGTTCACAACAAGATGTTGTACCAGGAGCAGGTCTTTTGTGAAGCCAATGGCTCTTAGGACACCTGTTTTAGACCAAACTGCTCACAAATATTTTGCATTACAGCAAGGATAGATTATAACAACAACAAAAATCATTCCTTCCCACAATATATGGAGACTTGTAGCTGTTTAGATAAAGCAAAAAAATAAAATAAAAGGCTATGAGGGCATGATAGCAGAGGGTGTGATAGTCTCTGCTAATAAGAAAGTCCAGATTCTCTGGGTTGAGATGCTATGAAATGCACATTACAAACTGCAATAAGGCAATAAGGAAGACACCTACTTCCATGCAGAAAGAGGTTGGTATAAGGATGATGAAGTAATGTGCCATGTTTACATCTCCCTAGGAGGAATGTGGGTGGACCCAACAAACAGACACATTTCTGACAGAACACATATCTTCATAGGTACATGCAATGGTCAGTCCATTTTGTGACATGGCCATCAACTGATTTAAAAACCCCACAGGCTTTTTTTAATGGTACTGCTGTCTTTCACGCGTGCACCCCAACAACAGGAGAAAGGCTCAAAGCTGCCTTAAGTGGCACGTGTGAAATCTGTCTAAAGCAGGAGCCTCCACAATGGTGCTTCACTTAAAATATCTGCCATTATATGGGATGCCTCCTGCTGTTTTCTATAGAAATGAATGGGAAACCCAAAGATAAATTACCACCCATGGCGCATGATAGCGGACATTGTAAGCAGCTGTCAGGGCAGCTCTATAATTATGCATGTCTTCTTCCAATATTATACAATTAGATGGCCCCATCGCTCGTTCTTCCAGTTGATAATGTTTTTGTAGGTGTCAAGAAGAGCACTGAACTATCTACTTGTTCCCTTGCTTATGGATTAGTGGAACACATTCAATATTTTGCTGGATATTACCACAGCAGAAGATATGTGATTGTGGTTTGTTTTCTCCTCATTTGACTTTTTTACGAATTGATTTCTCTGGACTAATTATCAGTGGAAATAACAGGCTCAAAGAGTCTTGGTGCCCTGTCCCAATAAACCATTTACTGATATATAGATCTCACTGTTGTCTGTAGAACATTTTGCTGTAATATCTCACTTGCTTTCTATATTTACTCCTCAGTGCTTAGAGGGAATGTTTCTGGGGCAGAAATGGTCATAAATTGTATTTTATCTCTTTGTGTTTGTTGTTGTTGTTGTTGTTGTTGTTGTTGTTGTTGTTGTTGTTGTTGTTGTTGTCCTTACAGTTGTGACCAGCTCCTTGTGACCCCATGTCCATGGAGTTTTCTTGATTTATACTTAGCCAAATTCCGATCTCACCATCTCAGCAAGGGTTGTGTATGAAGTAAGGGTAACCAGAGAGGAATACATATAACCTGTTGTCTTGTAGTCAAAGTGTGATCATAAAAATGCATTCTAGGTTTGCTTTTGTTTCAGAAAACAGACCACAGTCAAGCTAAGATCATGGATGGCTCTAAATTAGTACAAGTGTGACTCCCAGGCAACTGAAAGGCATTTTAACAAGAAAGCTCCTGGTGAACCCATGCACTCAATTTACAGTATGGACCTCTGTTTCCTACTCTGTATTCTGGAAGTTGAGTGGTGACAACTGGACTTCCTTTTCTTGAGAGATTTTATCATTTCACTGCTCATCCAAACAGCTTCATCAGACTGATGAAGCTGTTTGGATGAGCAGCAAAACATTTCAATCTCTCAAGAAAAAGAAGTCCAGTTGCCATGACTCAACTTCCAGAATACAGAGTAAGAAACAGAGGTCTATACTGTAATTCCAGTGCATGGGTTCACCAGGAGCTTTCTTGTTAAAATGCCTTTCAGTTGCCTGGGAGTCACACTTGGATGACTGAGAATCTTCACGGACATACTCTGTATTGTTGTTGTGAGGTTTTTGGGCTGTTTGGCATGAAAACTCACAACAACTATCAGATCCCGGTCATGAAAGCCTTTGAGAATACATACACTGTATCATTAACACAGACATAACCTGAAACTGGAGACTGGTAGGTTTGGCCATTGCAGAGATGGGATTTTCAAAGATTTGGTAGAATCCACCAGAAAGACTCCTGGAATTTGGGACTGGAGAATCTAGATGGTGAAAGAGATGTTTCTCTGCCTCTGTTTTATGTTTCATTTCACATCCATCTGGAAAGAAAGAAGCACTGTTTTTTGGGACTTGCCCCACAGATCCATAGGAGGGTTTTAGGATTTTTAAGAAGTGTGTATGCACAGTATGCACGCATTCATTCATTTATAAAGTAAGGGAGTCCGTCTCAAAAACATGTTGCTCAGGATGCTCGAAGACTGTACATTATATGCATTTTAATTAAAAAATGTTAATCCATTGGTACTGAGTTGAAAGAATCATAGAATCATAGAGTTGGAAGAGATCTCAAGGGCCATCTAGTCCAACCCCCTGCCATGCAGGAACCCCATCACAATATTTCCGACAGATGGCCATCCAGCCTCTGCTTAACCCCCCCCCCCCAAAAGGAGACTCCACCACCCTCCGCGGCAGCATATTCCACTGCCGAATAGCTTTAACTGTCATGAAGGTCTTCCTAATGTTCAAGTGGAATCTCTTTTCCTGTAGTTTGAAACCATTGCCCCAAGTCCTAGTCTTGAAGCCAGGGAAAACAAATCAGACCCCTCTTCAATATGACATCCTTTCAAATATTTAAACATAGCTATCATATCCACTCCAGTCTTCTTTTTGAAAGGCTAAACATTCCCAGTTCCCTAAGCTGTTCCTCATAAGAGATTTCCTCCAGACCTTCAGCCATCCTGGTCACCCTCCTCTGCACCCGCTCGAGGTTGTCAACATCCTTTTAAATTGAGGCGCACAGAAGAGGATGTCTGTGAAACAGTACGGATGTACAGTAATTCAGAGAATGTTTCATGAGTGCAGATAATGTTTCATGCACGCTTTTTCATTTAAGACTACATCTAATTGTTAATCCTAGCTGGAGCAGATCAACTGAATGAATGAGATGTGTGAAGTCTCTACACTAAGGTTGCTCCCATTGATTCAATGGGTCCTCTTTAACTAGGATTATTAATTAGCTTGGGGTTTTAGTTTCTTTGACATTTTCATTTATAGACCAATGGCTTAAATCCTATTTGCTGAGTTATATCATACAACTTGGATGATGCCATCAGCCAAGTTTGGGGGCAATTAAAAACTTCATAGCCCCCCTCATGTTCTATGGATTCCTACCGATCTTTGTCATCCTAGGGAAGCTTTCAGAAGATGTAGAATGGAGTAGGAAATGATTTAAAGCCCAAAAGTTGCCATTGGAGGTCCCACTGGAGGGACTGGGAAGGGCAACAGCACACTTTAAATCATTCCTTACTCTGTTCATCATAGACATGCACTGTACTTCCACTTTTGCAATGGGAATTTGTGTAAGACCAGCTGGAAATTCAAGCTGCTTGCACTGTAATCTACTGCATCAGCAATACAGCACCATAGGATTCTACCATTTTTTTCCAAACAAAATAGCCTAGTGAAAGAAATAAAAATGCAATTGCACCCTTCCCTCTGCCCTGCCAGCTTCAGAGAAACAGAGCTTGGCACTTCTCCGAGGCTCCCATTCTGGAGTTCTAAGGAACAAATGGTGCAATAATTAATCCGGACCCGACTTACCGGGTCCAGCGTTGTGGTCCGCAACTCAGCCGGACCCCAAGGCTCTGCAAAATTGCACCAGCCAGTGCGCCCACACGGCTCCCAGCAATGCCACACTGGGCATCAAAGCCAATCCCGGGTGCTCGGTGTGCTTAGCGGCTGCATAGGCAGGGCTGGCACCAGCCCCTTTAAAAGGGGCCGTTGCCTCTGGAAGGCCACCACTGCGTGCCCGTCTCTTTCACGTTCCCCACCCACCCACACCACTGGGCATTGAGCAGTTTATTGTTGGGTTGGTTGAATTAACTTAAATTGTTCTTGTTATTTTTTCGTCACAGCTTTGGCAGTTTGGAGGCATTGGGACCGGATCCAGGCTGAGGTGGCTGCAGGATGGAGCCTGCCCGACATGGAAGCAACAGGTGGCAACGGCAGACCCAGGAGGGAGCTGCGAGTGTCCCGGCTCGGGTGGGACAACAGACGGCCTCTCCACTCAGCTTGGGGAAGGAAATCTCAAAGGAGTCTGCACCCATGGGGGTTTCCGGAAGCTGAGAACAAAGGGTGCTGCCACCTGGGGGTGCCACCATGCACATCGGGGGACAGGCGAGTTCCCCGATGGCATTGGGTCCAACCCAATGCCTGGCCAGAGTACTGCAGGTTGTCAGCATACCAATAAAGCTGTGGCCTCTACATTTTTCCCATAAGTCCAAGAGTGTCAGTGTGGCCAATGGGGGTCAACAAACACCAAGTCTTGGCGCTGGACTACAATGGAGAACGGTGCTTTCATCTGCAGATCTGGCCCTATCCTTAGGCAGAATGAGGCAACCATCTCAGGTGGCAGTCATGAGGGTAGCAGCAGCACACCTACAACTGTTCTTCTTCTGCAGGGTTCTTCCCTCTTGGAAGATATAACAGTATGCCCCGTGGATTATTTATGTTTCCTTAATTGTTCTGCTGCCTTCAAGCTGTGAAGCCTGATGCTACTGCTTTTTCAGAATTAAGGTTTTTATGGCAATCCAGACAGCTTCTACATGTGGAGTGAGTACACCATCCTGACCTTCACCATCTCATCCTTCCACCTTTAGCACATACTCTTTGGAGTCAACTGTGGATGTATGCATAGCTTCCTCGGCTATAATGCCAGTGAGGGAAAATAAGTTGTGTGGTCAATGGGAACCCTGAAGGTTATTTACTTATCCATAATCTAAAAAGCTTCTTCAGAAGCACATCATTAGCTTTCCGAGGGTACAGCACAGCAGAGCTAATAATGCAAATAAGGTTCATGTAGTTAAGCAGTGCTATTGATATTTTTGTTTCCCAGGAGGCCTCCTGCTCTAGCAGGCATAATTGTCTTCAGTGCAAAGTGGTATGGATTCTACATTTCACTTAGAAAGAAATAAAATGGCACATAAACATCAAAGATGTTTTCTTAATGCGTTGTAAATGACAGATTTAGGAGGCATTTGTCAAATTCCAAAGCTTATAAACTTTATTGTTCTGGATGAATGTTACACAGACAGGTTATAAAGACTTACAAAGTGGCTGGGTTTGGAAGCATTCATACGAATGTCCAATATTTCAAATATGAAATTGAATGCAGAACTATTTTGCTATCACACACTCTAAAGCCAGGGTTGGTAGCCCTATGCCTAGTGCTTGGCAACAAATAATTGCAAATAATTAGCTACTAGTACTTAATTATTCCCAATCTTAACCCCCCCCCAAAAGATATACCCATATTATATTACAACAGAATTTTAAATGATAGATGATAGCACTTCTTTTGTTGTGTATCTGCCTTTTAGTTTCATCATAATTACCAGGTTGTAACCTCACTAAATAGTAGAGGACATCCCATGGTTTTTTTTTAATTGAAGCCCAATAGAAATGTGTGTTACCATAGCTCAGCAGCTTGCAACCTAAGAAGTTAAAACAAAATACTGTGATGGGGGTTCCTGCATGGCAGGGCGTTGGACTGGATGGCCCATGAGGTCTCTTCTATGATTCTATGAATTTATGATTCTAACTATTACTAACCTGGCTGGACAGCTTAGAGAATTAGATACCATTCTATATTTCCGGGGATCTCCAGGGAGAAGAACTAGCCTGTGTAGCCTTGAGCAAGCTGCACAGAAGAAAGGAATGGTAAACCACTTTTAAGTAATGTAACTAGAAGGGAAGGTGTCACCTTACATTAAAATCAATTTCTCAACATGTAACTATTATTATTAACTGTTAGTAATATCTGTGAAACAGTGATACAAAGAATTACACTTACAATTGCAGCTGTAACAGTTACTATGTAGAACTTTAAAAGTGTCTAATTTTTAAAAGATACTTTTCCAAGCCCTTTCAAGTTCAGAAACAAAACAGGAGCACAAGTAACAACCAAAAGTGACACAGTTAATGACCCATACTTAATGGATGTTGGTTAACTGCTGGCCTTGTTAGTAGAACCATGTCTCCTATATTTCCTGGTGCTCTGCTGCACTGTTAGCAGGCAGGATACATACTGGTGTGCAGGTAAATTTACAGTGGAGAACCGTGACAATCCCTATAGTTTTGTCCCAATGGACAATCTCAAAATATGGGTAGATGTATTGATGCATTTCAGTTAAAAGTCAGCAAGTACAGGTCTTTTGTAAAGTTAATGTCTCAATTTAAATGCCCCCTTTCAAAGGCGTGCAGGGACTGTGCCCAAATTCACCACCGCGATTACACCGAAAGCAGACTATGCAGCAAACTACAATATATAATATGGGTCAGAAGTTACCAGGCTTTGGACTGGTTCTCCAAAATTACTGGTCAGGTTAAAAATCTTGCTGTGCATAGTAAGCATTCCCTGTGGGTTCCGCATGGGGAAAAGAAATAAGTGAATGCACTCGGAGATAAATTAAGGCAATAGGTCTGCCTCCTGTGCTTTGCACTGTGTTTAATGGGCAATCCGGCTCCTTATAAAAAAGATGTTCTGGGGTTTGTCTGGTGATTTATCAATTGCTCACTGACCACTGAATTTACCAGGTACCTTCAGAAATAGTGAACCTGCTGTGCTGGGAATGCACAGAGGTTACATCTGAACCTACTATTCATTCTAATGGAATGTTAATGGGAAACAGCCACTTGTGCTGATCAGTGCAAAGCAGACTTTTATAAAAAAAGAAAATAAAAGAAAAACCCAACAGCCCAAATGCTCTTCTTTTCTGTTATCTGTGTTAATAGCAGGGAAATCAATGTGAAGAACTGAACAGATTTGATGCGTGGCAGAAATAACTACTGCAAGGCCATGGAACTATGTTATCATCCAGGCCATCAGTAAGATATTTGAAAGGAATTAAGCACCAAAAAGATATAACTTTTATGAATTAAAAAGATTACTCTGCAGCTTGATGGAATAGCTTCTCTAAACATTGCTATTAAATGTAAGAGGGGGAAAATAAATTGGATTGAGTCTCCTCATTCTTTTTATTATTATTTTTGTTTTAGGAGATGAAATGTTTTATTACAATTAAACTCATCTAAAACTTATTATTCTTTCAGTATGCTAATTAATAGAGAGCATGGATTTGTTAATTAAAATACGATACCTCAGGGAAACTGAAATTAATTTTGATGTCCTAATAGAGTTACCATTATGCCATTAAATCTTTCCCAATACTCTATCTGCTGTTTTAAAAAACCCAGGGTAAATGCTTTATATAGTTTGTACTTGTAATAGAATTGTAGAATTGCACAATTTGAATTTGATGACTCAGTAGAATTGCTGTATGAGATGAGCATAACTAGAACAGAAAACTGGGCAATTCAGTAAGTTAAACCCAGTCTTAATATATTCCACCCTAATTACTACTATTTCATTCCATGATCATGATCTAAATTGAATTATTTTAAGTTGTTGTTGTTGTTGTTGTTGTTGTTGTTGTTGTCAGATAACGTGTTGAGCATACTTCCAAGATTTCCCAAGTGATTATTGGGAAATATTACTACAGAAACAGTTTTTGAAGTTAATTCCTCACTTTTCAACTTTCTCCCTAAAGAGGCTAGTCATATATTTTTAGTAACTAAAAAAGGGGATCATTTAAATGCTACAAGTCAACAATTGTTGGTACAAAATGCTCTGTCTTCCCACATACCTTGTCATTGCCTCAGCATGCACAACAAAGCGTGAGGCACCAGCAAGAGTCATATTTTGAATCATGTGATATTCCTCCTCCACATTTCCTGATGCCCCCTAAGTACAAAAGTAACTTTTAACATAAAAGTTCATTGCACAGTTGTTACTTTGTTCTATTTTGAACTAAGGTCACAGTAATCAGGATCCAAGCACATTCAACTCCCGTCACACACAAGCCTGATATATTCAAGCTGTTCTGAAGACCTTCACATGAGCTGCTCTAGTTGCCCCCAGCTGGGGGTAAAGGAATAGGGGTGGAACCTTGGTGCAGACTCCATCCATACCACCTATGTAGCCCTCCCCAGTTTCATGCTAATGCCTGAACGGGGCTAGAGAAAACACACACACACCAGGTATCCTTCCTGGAAGAGTAAGACACCTTTACCTACGTACTTTTGCCACCAGGGGGGAGGGCAGTCCAAAAGTAATAAGATCTATATAAGAACATAAGAAGAGCCGTGCTGGATCAGGCCAAAGGCCCATCTAGTCCAGCTTCCTGTATCTCACAGTGGCCCCACTAGATGCTTTTGGGTGCGCATGAGACTAGATATCTGTCTCCTGATACCACTCCCCTGCATCTGGCCCTTGAAGTACCCTGGTTTTAAGCCTGGAGATTACACATCTCCATCATGGTTTGTAACCTGTGATGGACTTTTCCTTCAGGAATCTGTCCAATCCACTTTTGAAGGCATCCAGGCCAGATGCCATCACCACATCCTGTGGCAGGGAGTTCCATAGACTAACAACGCGCTGGGTGAAAAAATATTTTCTCTTGTCTGTTCTTACTCTCCCAGCCCTCAATTTGAGTGCATGTCCCCTAGTTCTGGTATTTTGTGAGAGGGAAAAGAGCTTCCCTCTATCCACTTTACTCATGCCCTGCATTATTTTGTACATCTCAATCATATCCCCCCCTCAGGCGCCTTTTTTCCAGACTAAAGAGGCCCAAATGTTTTAGCCTTTCTTCATAAGGGAGGTGCCCCAGCCCAGTAATCATTTTGGTCGCTCTCTTCTGCACCTTTTCCAGTTCCACTATGTCTTTCTTGAGATGCGGTGACCAGAATTGTACACAATACTCCAGATGCGACATTACTATTGTTTTGTATAATGGCATTATAATGTTGGCTGTTTTATCTTCAATCCCCTTTTTGATAATCCCTAGCATGGAATTGGCCTTCTTCACCGCTGCCACACATTGGGTAGACACCTTCATGGAGCTGTCCACCAACACACCAAGATCTCTTTCCTGATCTGTCACGGATAACTCAGAGCCCATGAGTTGATAGATAAAGTTTTGATTTTTCGCCCCAATATGCATTACTTTACATTTGGCTACATTAAAATGCATTTGCCATTTCGTAGCCCATTCCCCCAGTTTGGAGAGATCCTTCTGGAGCTCTTCACAATCTTCTCTGTTTTTTACCACATGGAAAAGTTTTGTGGCATCTGCAAACTTGGCCACCTCACTGCTTATCCCTGTCTCCAGGTCATTTATGAACAGAAAGAAAAGCACCGGTCCCAGGACAGAGCCCTGGGGCACACCGCTTTTCACCTCTCTCCATTGTGAAAATTTCCCATTGACGCCTACTCTTTGTTTCCTGGATCTCAACCAGTTCTCAGTCCATAAGAGGACCTGCCCTCTTATTCCCTGACTGTGCAATTTTCTCAGCAGCCTCTGTTGAGGGACTGTGTCAAAGGCCTTTTGAAAATCCAGATAGACTATATCCACCGGTTCACCCAAATCTACATGCCTGCTGACCTTTTCAAAAAATTCTACAAGATTTGTCAGACCAGACTTACCCTTGCAGAAGCCATGCTGATTTTCTCTCAGCAAAGTTTGTTCTTCTATGTGTTTTAAGATTTTCTCTTGGATGAGGCTATCCACCATCTTCCCTGGGACAGATGTAAGGCTAACTGGCCTGTAGTTTCCCGGGTCCCCCCTCCTTCCTTTTTTAAAAATTGGTGTGACATCTGCTATCCTCCAGTCCCCCAGCACTGTGGCCGTTTTAAGAGACAAGTTGCATATTACCGTTAAGAGATCTGCAATTTCATTTCTCAGTTCCCTAATAACCCTTGGGTGGATGCCATCTGGGCCTGGGGACTTGTTAATCTTCAATTTATCAATTAGTCCTAAAACATCTTCTCTTTTAACCTGTATTTGATTTAATTCTTTAGTCAAGAGGGGCCGTTCAGGCAGTGGAATCTGCTCAAGGTCTTCTGTTGTGAAGACAGATGTAAAGAACTCATTTAATTTCTCTGCAATTTCCAAGTCCTCCTTAATCTCCTCTTTTCCTCCCTCACCATCCAGAGGGCCAACTGGTTCTCTGGCAGGTTTTCTACTTCTAACATATTTAAAGAAGCTTTTATTATTACCCTTTATATTGCTAGCCATGCGTTCCTCAAAATATTTCTTTGCCTCTCTTATCATCTTCTTACATTTCTTTTGCCAGAGTTTGTGTTCCTTTTTATTTTCCTCATTTGGGGAGGATTTCCATTTACAGAAAGACCTCTCCTTGCGCTTTAGAGCCTCTCTAACTCCACTCGTTAACCATGCTGGTGCCCTCTTTGACTTAAATGAGCTCTTCTTTCTTTGTGGTATGCACTTGTGCTGGGCCTCTGTTACCGTTGTTTTAAACAGGTTCCATGCACTCTGAAGAGATTGGATTCTTCCATCCTTCCCCTTCAATTTCTTTCTAACTAGTTTCCTCATCTGAGGGAAGTTTGCCCTTCGAAAATCAAGGATTTTTATGTCTGATTTGCTTGACACTCTTCCTCCAACATGCATGTCAAAGGAGATTGCAGCATGGTCACTGTTCCCCAGAGGCTCAGTGACATTCACATCCCTGACCAGATCCTGAGTATCAGACAGTATTAGATCCAGAGTTGCCTGTTCTCGGGTGGGCTCCATGACAAATTACTCTAAGGCACAGTCATTCAGCAAGTCGAGAAACCCAGTTTCTCTTTCTTGCCCGGAGCTCGCATTGGCCCAGTCAATGTGGGGATAATTGAAGTCCCCCATGATTACTATCCTATCCCTCTTAGCCACCTCCATGATTTCTCTCCTCATTTCAAGGTCCCCCTCAAGTTTTTGATCTGGTGGGCGATAGCATACCCCAACTATCACATCACTCCTTGTACCTGGTAGTTTAACCCACAGTGATTCTATGGTGGAGTCAGACCCTCTGTCAATCTCCATTCTGCTGGATTTTACCCCTTCTTTAACGTAGATGGCCACTCCCCCTCCAACCCGCCCCTCTCTATCCCTTCTATAGAGTTTATAGCCTGGATTGCTGTATCCCACTGGTTCTCTGCATTCCACCAGGTTTCTGTTATGGCTATTATATCAATGTTATACCTAGCTGCCAAATGTTCAAGTTCTCCCATCTTTGCTCGGAGGCTTCGAGCATTGGCGTAGAAGCACCTGTACAGTGTGTTCTGCAACAACAGCTGCTGCTTTGTTCTTTTCCCCCCACCGCTATTATTTTCAGTAGATGAACTATCACATTCCATTATTGTCCCAGTAATAATACCTGCTATGTCATCTCTATGTGATTCTCTACCCTTTCCAACCTCATTCCCTGTGGATGAGGTGTTCCGAACCGGATACCACACAGCTCCTGTCAGCTTTCCCCCAGTTATCAGTTTAAAAGCTGCTCTGCAGCCTTTTTGAGGTTGAGTGCCAGCAATCTGGTCCCATCATGATTCAAGTGCAACCCATCCCTCCTGAACAGGTTTGGTTTGTCCCAAAATGTTCTCCAGTTCCTGACAAATCTAAAGCCCTCCTCTTGACACCGTTGCCTCATCCACGCATCATCTATCTATCTATCTATCTATCTATCTATCTATCTATCTATCTATCTATCTATCTATCTATCTATCTATCTATCTATCTATCTATCTATCTATCTATCATCTATCTATCTATCTATCTATCTATCTATCTATCTATCTATCTACTATACCTGTCTTTCCAATGAATTCTTCTCTCAAATGTGCCTGGATCCCATTGCTTGTATTTAGATCAGACTTGGGTGAAATGTGGCTCTCAGGCTTCATGTACTCTAATCAAAGCCCTCATTGGGACCTACAGCACTCTTTTTATATTTACGGTTTTCCCCCAAAGGCAAAAATTGCCCTCCTGTTTTATTTCCAATTACTTCAGTTAGTTAAAACAAAAAAGAATGTCCACCACATGCTGAAATTATTTATTTATTTATTTATTTATTTATTTATTTATTTATTTATTTATTGCTTTTGAGTATTTTTACCCAGCTTGCTGGGGGGGGGGTCAATGTGTAGCCTGCACTCTGTAATTAAAATTGTAAACCGCCCAGAGACTACTTGTAGTAGTATGGGGCTTTATATAAGCAGAACACTTTATTACTTTTGAGTATTTTTACCCCAAGTTTCGTCTTGGAAAAGGACCCAAAGCGGCAGTTCAGGGTATGGGGCACATTCTGAAATTGCCACTCATTACCCCCAAAGGGTGTAAGGGGACTTTCCTGTAGGGAAAAAAGGGATGGCCTTAAAGGGTCTGAAAAGTGAGGATATTTGTATAGATATGGGTGTGGATGTACAGGGTCAAGGCCTTTGGGAGTTGCCCATAGGAGATAATACTACATTGTGGTTGGTGCACATCAGAAAGCATCAAGTTCCATAATGTTGTAGTCACCACCAAGAAGGCCTAGCTGCTGGTGGACATTTTCCAGGCCTCCCTCAGGATAGGCACCACAACCATATAGCCTAAGATGATCCTATGTTTCCAGTAGTAGATCTTAGGGAGAGATGCTCTTACAAATGGCAAGGTCGAAACTCTTTATACCTTTATTTCTTTCCAACAAAATAGGGAGCAACTACAAGACATTGCCATCCCAGGTCAAAATGAATAGGCGAGATGACTTCATGGGTTGAAAACTTGGGCCACACTTTATTGATTATTTACATATCATCCCTTCTATCCCAGAGGGGGATACTGCAGTGGGGGAACCTTTGGACCCTGGGAGTCACCCCCGAACCTCAGCCAATGGCACTGTCAAGGTGGGTGTGTTCCTATTCCACTGGGATGGCGGGGGCATTGCAGTGCAGCATCCCCTTGGCCAGCTGATGCTATGCAGTCCCCTTCCCAGAGGCGAAGGTGCCATCAGTGGCTGGTCCCTGCCACGGATGGCTTTCCAAAGCCTCCTCGCCCAAGGTCTGTGATCTTGGGATCCACTGAACCCTTGGGTCAGATGGGCATAACATGATAACTGATTGGGACTCTTATTGGCTTTGTAAAAATGATTGATTGATTGGGACTCATCAAATGCTTCCATTCCCCGCACTGACCACCAGCATGGCCAATCCCACCCGACCCATGCCAGTGTGGGATAGATGAAAAATCCCCGGGGCAATCAGGGGAGCAGGGCAAAAAATTCCTATCCAGCCCCAAAGGCGACCACATTGAACCACACTAGCATTGAAGACAAGGTGGCAGGTGGGTGGGTTGTTGCGTGTTCCAAAAGAGGCTGAGGGGATGGGCAAAGCCACGTTATATAGGACTTTCACCTTGCCCCCTCCCTGTCCTTACAAGGCCTGGGGAAGCATGCATCTCGTGCTACTTCACCCAGGGGTGGCAATGTGGCCCCAGTGCCAGACGGTGCCGACAAGAGAGCTGCCCCTTTGTTAAGTGGCTTTTTTCATTCAGGACAGGTTCAGTGTTTCACCTGAGGGTTTGCAGTCCTACTACTGCTGATGCTGACTCAATGAATCTTCTTTAGACAGTAGATGCCAAGCATCAATTCAAGAACTGTCCTTGGAGGTCAACAATGGGCATATGTACTTTACCACTTTTTTCATGTCCTTGCAGAAAATGAAAGCAAAGCTCGTAACAAGTTGTCCTTATTTAAATCTCATTAGGCTAGCATATAGAATTAAAACACTTGCTCTCATTTTGCCCCGCCATTTGGAATCTATGGCTAAATTATTGTCATGACCTAGTTCTTCATTTCACTTAATTGCCAGCATAAATAGTGAATTAGCTCCTCAGAAAATGTGCAGTAAACTGTTAATTGTCATTTCAAAATGTTTCCTTCCTTATGCTTTACAAAAAGTCCTGGTTTGAGCTCCACAGAAGAGCAATGTACACTCCCCCCTCCCATAATGAACCACCTCCAAACCTGCTGCCCAAGCAGTCAGTTACTTGTGTGGTTTGAAGGCAACCAAACAGAAGCCAGTCCAGTAGTGCAGCATTTACAGCTGTCATTGCTGCATTAGCTGCAGTCTGTGCAAGCAGGTTCACATCAGTGGAGTTACTAGGTACCAGCTGCAGCAAAGCTCATCAGAAACACCATTCAAGGTGAACCATAACATTAGGTGGCATTTTCCCTTCTTCTTGATGCTTCTGACAAAAAGGTAAGGAAGGTGTGGGTGGTGGAAAATACTTAAATTTTTGAGAGGGAAATGGAGATTCAGACCTGTAAGCTCTCACCTTCCCCCTCCCATTCATATTCATCTTGTTGAGTGTTTTTCAAAAAGGGCATCCTCCAAATTTGAGCATCCCATTATGAGTATTTTACATAGCATTAAGTATCTTCTTAAACAGAGGTTTTTGTTTTATTTTGTTATTTAGCTTTGCTTGACTGAATCCTTGGTGTATTTGACTCAAACCATCTTCTGGCTGTTTTTCAGCAGCTGGGTTTGCAGTTGCTCACCTCTGCAAATCTGCAAATATTTTTGAATGTAACAACTCCCGCTTCCTCTGAGTTAAATAGGTTTGCTCCTTTCCCTGGGAAAGACACCTCTTGGCTGCTAAACCTGCAGACCCATCTGAGGGGAAGCATATGCATACTACAAATCCCCCTGACCACTCTTTAATATAGAGGGAAAGCATAATTCTCCAAAGGAGTTATTAGGGGAACATTCTGAAAACATGGGACCAAGCTATCTAATCATTGCACAGATGACAAAGAAGCCTTGTTAATGTTACGGATCTGGGTATACTCCCTCCTATGATTAATTTTCCTCTTCAGTCTTCCTTCTCTGCCCATACACATCATTGGCAAGAGTTTTTGAGCACTTAGGAGCCCAGGTGTTTTTGGACCGCAACTCCCAGAAATCCTGGCTGGCACAGCTAGTGTTGAAGGCTTCTGGGGGTTTAGTCCAAGAAGTTATCAGGATCCAAGATTGGGAAACACGGAACTTGAGGGAGGTGTGTAGGCCAACCTGCCATCTATTTTCAATGCAGTATTTATAATCATGTATTTCAAAAGCACTGACAAAAATGAAAAAGGCCACGGTCACTCTTCCTGGCTCTACTTGATCTCTTTATTCTTTTCACTGGAGTCAGTCAGAGGGAAACGTACAGCTCTAAGTGGTGACCCAATGTCAAAGTCCTCTAGCACTTTTATCCTTTCAAGAGTAGCCTTTATAAAATTAAACAAAAATGTAGTGCCATGCCCTAGCTCTCTCAGCCTACTGGCAGTCTGTCAGCTGGAAATCATCCCATATCAGAAATAACAATTAGGGCTGGGTTCATCAAAGGGCAGCAATTATGCAAAGGCCTTCATTTTCAGAAGATTCCAAGGAGACTTCTAATTAGCACTCTTCACTTCACTGCAATCAGAAGAGGTTTATACAGGTTTTCTCTTTACTGAAGGGAAGTGTTGCCCAGGCAAATTAAGAGTAGCCCTCAAGCTAGATGGTCACAGTATACAAATGAATTAAGGAATTAAATAATTAATTAAGTAAATAAGGTCAATTTAGTGAAAACAAGGTACATTTGAAACTTTAGAAACATTATCATTTATGATTCCCCGACAGTTTCAGGGCCTCAGATTTCTAGAACACTGGAAGCAAAATATTCAAAGATGGAGTTCTACTTCATTTTTAAAAAATAATCTAATTGAACTTTGTGCTTAGGAAAGTACACATTCACAAATACAGGGAGGAAAATGAAATGCAGAATTGTTTCTTGTTTTGTGCCATCATGTCACTTTGTATCACGTACTGACGCCTCACAAGAAGGCAGGATTCCCTGGAAAAGACAGTAAAACTGGGAAAGGTGGGAGGCAGCATAAAAAAGAGGAAGACTAAATACAAGATGGATTGACTCCCTAAAGGATGCCACAGCCGTATGTTTGCACAGGACGTTGGGAGACTGTTCATCCATAAGGGACAGCGTGAGCTGGAGGCAACCTTTTTAAAATGGCAGGTTTATACTTTTACAGTAGCTTGAGACAGAACCTGACAGATACTTTCAAAAGCTTGAGCATGCTAATGGAAAGCCAGTCCCAGAAGGTGGGCGGGGTTAGGTTCTATAAAAGGAGTGATAGTTAAACGGTAAAGAGAGAGAGAGAGACCTTAAGCCACAGAGCAAGTAACTCAGGCATGTCCAAACTTCGGCCCTCCAAATGTTTTGGAACACAACTCCCACAGTGCTTTGTCATTGGCAGTCTAAGCTTAGAATTCTGGGAGTTGTGGTCCAAAACATCAGGAGGGCTGAAGTTTGGACATGCCTAATCTAGAGGGTAGTTGGCATCAGGGCAAAGTATTTGTCAGAGAGAGGGGGTCTGGTCAGGGACCTGGTTAAGGGAATTAGGGACTGCTTATATATAGGTGTTAAGAATAAGTTTAGATACACAACGTGAGAGAAGTCATATATTTATGTATTTCAGTTACTTCAATAAACTCCAAGTGGGTTTTGGAAATGTTTATATCAGTCAGTCCCACTTCTTATGAATAGGCATATAAGATAGTGAATGGTGGCAGCAACAAAGAAGGTGTTTTCACAAAGTTTAAGTGTGGTCTGGGTTGTCAAAGAAATGGACCCGTCATAGCATGCATAGCAGTTGTTACTTGCAGTCCATGGTGATGACTTCCTCAATGTAATTACAATGGAAGGTACTAGAGGTTGCCTTTAAAAATGGACTGAAAGCTCCCATTAGTCCAAAATAGTTCCACGAGGTTACAAACAAGGGCTGTATACTTTGATCACATTAAAAGAGCACTCAATTTGCTTCAATGACTCCAAATTAGGAGTGGTTTGTCTTGTCCTTGTAGAAAAGGAGGAGGAATTGCATCCCCCCCACACACACCCTGCTTCTTGCTTTTCAAGATGCAAATATATTTTCTGGTGCTATTGACATGGTAGTTTTCTCCATGTTGCATAACTTTACAAGTTGTATAATTTATCTAAGTTTTGTAACATGCAGCAGGCTGCATTTAATAAATGCTTTGGTTTTCTTTCATGGGTTTTTAAAAATCTGAAGCATCTTTTTTTCACAATCCACTAATCCTTCTGTCCTTGTTCTGTCTATGCATGTGCTGTGTGTGTGTTTCAAGCCTTACATGGAAACTAGTTTTGTATGTACTATACTAAAGGCATTTTGTATCCGTTGCAAAAGCAATGATAAAATCACTGCTTGTCTTCCATTCAAACTGAAGTTGAGGAATCCTATGGGGTGGAGCTTGAAATTGTTTCTTTGGTGTTTCTTGTTGTTGTTGTTTAGTCATTCAGTCATGTCCAACTTTTTGTGACCCCATGGACCAGAGCACACAAGGCCTTCCTGTCTTCCACTGCCTCCCAGAGTTTTGTCAAATCCATGTTGGTTGCATTGATGACACCGTCCAACCATCTCATTCTCTGCCGTCCCCTTTTCCATTTGCCTTCAATCTTTCCCAACATTAGGGACTTTTCCAAGGTGTCCTCTCTCCTCATGAGGTGGCCAAAGTACTGGAGCCTCAGCTTCAAAATCAGTCATTCCAGTGAACATCCAGGTTTGATTTCTTTCAGGATAGATAGGTTTGATCTCCTTGCAGTCCAGGGACTTTCCAGCACTTCAGCTTAAAAGCATCAATTCTGCTGCAATCGGCCTTCTTTATAGTTCAGCTCTCACTTCCATACATCACTACTTGAAAGCCACCTTGGGTCCTTTTCCAAGGATAAAGGAAGGATAAAATAAATAAATAAATAAATAAATAAATAAATAAATAAATAAATAAATAAATAAACTGTAGTTTTGACTGTCTGGACCTTTGTCAGCAAAGTGATGTGTCTGCTTTCTTAAGATGCTGCCTAGGTTTGCTATTGCTTTCCTCCCAAGAAGCAGGTGTCTTTTAATTTTGTTGCTGCAGTCACCATTTGCAGTGATCAAGGAGCCCAAGAAAATAAACTCTGTCATTGCCTCCATTTCTTCCCATTCTATTTGCCAAGAGGTGATGGGACCAGTGGCCATGATCTTAGTTTTTTTTTATTTTGAGCTTCAGCCCATATTTTCGCTCTCCTCTTTCATCCTCATTAAGAGTTTTTAAAAATTCTTCCTCACTTTCTGCTATCAAAGTAGTATCAGCTGCATATCTGAGGTTGTTGATATTTCTTCCAGCTATCTTAATTCTGGGTAGTGATTCATCCTGTCCTGCCTTTCACATGATGTACTCTGCCTATAAGTAAAAGAGGCAAGGTGTCAGTATACAGCCTTGTCGTAGTCCTTTCCCAATTTTAAACCAGTGAGTTGTTCCATATTCAGTTCTGACTTTTGCTGCTTGTCCTGCATATAGATTTCTTAAGAGACAGATAAGGTGGTTGGACACTCCCATTCCTTTTAGAACTTGCCATAGTTTGTTGTGGTCCACACAGTCAAAGGCTTTGGCATGAAGCAGAAGTAGATGTTTTTCTGGAACTCTCTGGCTTTCTCCATAATCCAGCCCATGTTGGCAATTTGATCTCTAGTTCCTCTGCCCCTTCGAAATCCAGCTTGCACTTCTGGAAGTTCTCTGTCCACATACTGCTGCTGAAGCCTCCCTTGTAGAATTTTGAGCATAAACTTGCCAGAGTGTGAAATGAGTGCAATTGTACGATAGTTGGAGCATTCTTTGGTGTTGCCCTTCTTTGGGATTGGGATGCAGACTGATCTTTTTCAGTTCTCTGGCCATCTGAGTTTTCCAAATTTGCTGGCATATTGCATGTTGCACCTTTACAGCATCCTCTTTTAATATTTTAAATAGTTCAACTGGAAATGCCATCACCTCCACTGGCCTTATATTTTGCAATGCTTCCTAAGTTCCACCTGACTTCACTTTCCAGGATGTCTGGCTCCAGGTCAGCAACTACACCATCAGGGACATCCAGATCTTTCTTGTAGAGATGGGCACGACCAGGAAAAATTACGTTTCGAGTTGTCGTGTGTCAGAGCCGGCCCGTTTCGGCTCGTTTCTGTTTGTCGCGAATTTTTTCAAAAATTTGTCGTTTCATTTGTCGTTTTTTCGTCTGTCGTTAGTACTGGTTTGGGGGGGTAGCAGGCTCCTGGAGGCACCTCTCTGGGGTGGGTGCCTCCTCTGGCCTGCTATGAAGGGAAAGCGGGCTCCTGGAGGCACCTCTCTGGGGTGGGTGCCTCCTCTGGCCCGCCATGAAGGGAAAGCAGGCTCCTGGAAGCACCTCTCTGGGGTGGGTGCCTCCTCTGGCCCACTACAAAAGGGTATTCATAGCCAATTGGATATGCATACCAAGTTGCAGTGGCAGGCAGAGGCACCTCTCTTCCGGGTGCCTCTGTGACTCACTGCCTGGAATACGGTGCACTTGGGCTGGGGATGGGGAGGAGCGAGGAACAAAGTGAGAGAAGACCCCTATGGGCGCCCTCTGGCTCACTAAGAAGGGAAGTGTACTTGCTATAGTGCAATGCGAGTACACAGATCTGGCTTAGGGTTAGGGTTAGCGCAAGGGCTAGGCTCAGGGTTACGGGTAAGGTTAGGGTGAGTTATTGGGGTGCACCTCTGGGTGCCTCTCTGACCCACTAAGAAGGACAGTGTACGGGCGTATGGGTTAGGGTTAGGGTTAGGGTTTGGGTTTGGGCTAGGGTTAGTGGGCTTTTTATGCCCGACTGGCATATCCCAGAAGTCTCGGTCAAAACCTGGCCAAGTGGCCATGTAATTGGTGGAATGGCTCCAAAATTTGCATGGTCCACTCCCATGGCCAGCCCATCATTGCGCAGGTGTAAAAAAATAAAAATAAAAATAAAATAAAATAAAATCAATGGAGACGTTTTGTTGCAAGAAAAACCCACTGCTGCTACTGTAAAAATTTTGGCAGTTTTAAAATAGCTATTTTCACATGTTTCTGTGGTGCTTTGGTGTGTTTTTGGACCATGATTTCAAAATAAATATTGCGGTCACCCCATTTAGGATCTCCTGCCCGCACCGCATGGCATGGCGAGTTGGCGAGACGATGAGGATGCCCCCCACCAGAGCAGCCCAGGACAGGAGAGGGGGGGAGGCCAGGAACCCCCCCCCCCAGAAACCACCCCTCTGGTAGGTGCCCTCACTCAGGCAGGCATATTTTCGCCTGCTTTTTTGGCCGGGAATCTTTTTTTTTTAATTTTTAAAACTTTTTTTCTGTGCCGCTTGCGCTTGGCATCGCGCGATCGCTGCGCAATGCCAGGAATGACAACGACAAATCAGACCCAATTTTTCTTTGTTCGGTTTGAGTTCAAGTTCTGGCGGAGTAATTGTCGTTACCGTTTCCATTGCGTAATGGAAACGAGGAACGGAAACGGAAACGAGAATTTCGCCAAGTTGTGTCCATGTCTAGTTTCTTGTATAATTCCTCTCTATATTTTTGCCATCTCTTCTTGTTATTTTCTGCTTCTGTTAGGTCCCTACCATGTTTGTCCTTTATCATATTCATCTTTGCACGAAATGCCCCTTTAATATCTCCAATTTTCTTGACTAGATCTCTGGTTTTTCCTTTTCTGTTGTTTTCCTCTATTTCTTTGCACTGTTCGTTCAAGAAGGCCACCCTGTCTCTCCTTGCTATTCTTTGGAAGTCTGCATTCAATTTTCTGTATCTTTCCCTTTCTCCATTGCATTTTGTGTCCCTTCTCTCCTCCGCTATTTGTAAGGCCTCGTTGGACAACCACTTTGTTTTCTTTCATTTTCTTTTCTTTGGAATAGTTTTCATTGCAGCTTCCTGTACAATGTTACAAGCCTCCATCCATAGTTCTTCAGGTGTTCTGTCCACCAAATCTAGTTCCTTAAATCTATTCTTCACCTCCACTGTGTACTCATAAGGGATTTGACTTAGACTGTACCTGACTGGCCCAGTGGTCTTCCCTACTTTCTTCAGTTTAAGTTTGAATTTTGCTATAAGAAGCTGATGATCTGGGGCGCAGTCAGAACCAGGTCACATTTTTTGCTATCTGTATAGAGCTCCTCCATCTGTGGCTGCAGAGAACACAATCAATCTGATTCTGGTATTGTCCATCTGGTAATGTCCATGTGTAGACATGTTAAAATCACTGCTTGTCTTCCATTCAAAATGAAGGTGAGGAATCCTGTGGGTGGAGCTTGAAATTGTTTCTTTGATGTTTCTTCTAATGGAGCCTAAATAAATGAGAACAGGGAATTTAGTATGTTTTCAGCTCTATTCCTAATCTATTTGAAATATTAATTTGCTTTCAACTTCAAGAGTCCGTGGCACGGGATCAGGTGTCCTTGAAAGACCACTTTCTTCCATAAGTTACTATCTGAATGCTAAAACCTCTTTCAGAGGCCCCGTTTCATGAATGCAGCTGAAATGTAAAGAGATGGGTGGCAGGAAGGAAGAAGGCCTTTTTGAGAAGAGGTACCTTATAGCCTACCGAAGAACTGCATCTGTTTCACATTTATTCTGGTGTGGGAGAATGATGGTCTTTGAACACTATGCATTTCAATTGTCTCTTAGCTTTTAAGTAGTTTCTATTGTTTTATGGTGAACATTTTAATGGTGTCAGCTCGTATAGAAATTCCCCAAACAAATTTTGTTATCGGTGGGTGGGGTGGTGGTGGAATGAAGGAATGAATGAGTATATACTTTCCTAAAACATCAGCAGCACTTTCAGACTGGATTATCTGGGTATTGGGAGTATTTTTCCTCCATCTTATATAATGACAACACAGGTGGAACATGTGGCACCACATCCTTCTTCTTTTAGTAGTCTATCTCTTGCCCTCTGTCCGCAGTGAAACCTATGTTATCTGGCTCTTCCTGGCAGAGGATGATGGGAGGTCTGTGTTAGTGTAATTGGGGGGTGGGTCAGGGTGTTCTGTGGGGAGGGCAAGGGGGCAGGGCATCCCAGGCACAGCAATTGGGGGTGCCAAATTGCCTATCGCCCCCCGCCCTCTGCCCGCCATCTCTGAATCCAGCTGCAGGCAGGCAGGCTTGCATGATGGCTGTGGCGCCCTCCTCCTCCTCCTCCTCAACTCCTCCTTGCAATGCATGGGAGAGGTAAGGTGTGCACCCACACCCACCCCATGCCCACTGGGGAGGGGCGAAGGGGCACAAAAATAACTTTGGCCCCAGGCACCCCAAAACCTTGCTACACTGCTGGGGTGGGTTGGAAAGACCATCATAGTATATTAAGTACATGTTAGCAGTAAACGGACATCAGCACAGACAACTAGTGGGAAGCCACAGACAGACATTTAGCCTGGTGAATCTGGATGTCTTGCCCATTCCTGACCATCCTAAAAGCTGGACAAGATATTTATTATTTATTATTATTTGTTTGTTTTATTTCTATACTGCCCATCTTCCAGGTGGAACTCTGGATGGTTTACAACAAATTAAAAATAATATAAAACCAAGAGAGAGGGAGGAACCCCTCAGCAAGAGGCATAAAGAGGCGAGGAAAAAAATTAAATTAAAGGTTGCCAAATGCCTCGCTAAAAAGCATAGTTTCAAAGCCTTTGTGAAGGCGGGCAGGAACTGTGCAAGGCGCAGGAACTCCGTCCTCGGCGGCGGAGGAGAAGCCGCATCATCTCAGCGGCAGGCAGTGGTGGCGGCGATGGAGAGGCCGCATCGTCCACCGCAGCGGCGGCGGAGGAGGAGGAGGAGAAGCTGACTCATCCTCGGCGGCGGTGGTGGCAGTGGAAGGGCCGCGATGCCCTAGAGGCAACCCCAGGCTGCATTGGCTTCTCCGGGGCGGTGAGAGGTGGAAAAGCCATGGTGGTGGTGGTGGAGAAGCCACATCGCCCGGAGTCGCGCCAGCCAGCGAAGGCCTCCTTGATAGAGAAGCGAGGACCTCCTTGATAGAGAAGCCGCATAGTCCTCGGTGGCGGCGGCGGCAGCGATGGGAAGGCTGCGTTGTCCTTGGCGGCGGTGGAAAAGCCGTATAGGACACGCCATCCTCGGCGCCATCCTCGAGGCAACACCGGAACCGCTCTGTCCTCAAGGCAGGCGCGTCAGGAAAAACCGTGTCATCCTCCAGATAGCACCGGCCTACAACGGCTTCTACGGGGCGATGGTGGCGGCGGACCAAAATCCAGGTAGGCTTGCCGGCATCTGGCAACAGTCTCAGGGACCCAGTGCCCAGTACCCCCAACCCCCCTCCAGGCCCTGGCAGACCCAAAGGAGAAAGGATTAGGCATGAAGGGGCAAGTCAGGCAGCAAAAATGAAAATAGCAAACACAGCACACATGGATAGCTGCTGCTGCCGTCCGCCAATCTTTACAAATCCATGACTTCCATGAACTTATCTCAGCATGTTTTATGCCCCACCCATAGAGCTGGTCACACCCTAGACCTGGTCTTTTCCTCCATGTCGTCGGATTCGCGTCTGGGGGTTGGGGGCATCTTGCCCCTGCCTGTGTCATGGTCGGACCATTACCTGCTAAAATTTTCCCTGTCAATCGCCCCCCCCCCCCACGGGGAGCGCCCTTCTTACATCTGGGCTCGCCACCGTAGGCTCCTGGACCCTGTCAGGTTCATGGAGGCCTTCGGGGAGCTCTCTGGCAGTCTGGCAGACGATCCGGTTGATGCCCTGGTGGAAAGGTGGTACGTGGGTTCCGCTGGGGCGATAGACCGGATCGCCCCTAAGTGTCTCCTACGATGTCGAGGCCGCTCTTCCCCGTGGTTCACGAGGGAGTTGCAGTCGATGAAGCAAGAACGTAGGAGACTGGAGGTCATATGGAGGGCAAGCCAGACGGAAGAAAATAGGGCTGCTCTTAAACAGCTGACTGGCCGCTATCTTTGCGCGATCAGGGACGCTAGAAGATCTTTTGCCTCCCTGAGAATTGGCGAGGCCTCGAACCGCCAGGCGGAGTTATTCCGGGTGGTTCAGGACCTCTCCAATCCCAGTCAGCTGTGGCCTCCTCTTAGTGATTTCACTAGTGAGCAATTTGCAGCCCATTTTAGATCAAAAATTGAGGCCATCTGCTCGGACTTGCCCCCCAGTTGCTCTAGTCCACCCTTTGGGATCTCCGGTGCCTCACCCCTCCGTTCTTTCCTCCTGGATGAGTTCGGGCCGGTTTCTTCAGCGGAGGCCTCCAGAGCTATGGCTTGTTGCTGGCCGGCAGCCACTCCCTTTGACCCTTGCCCAGCTTGGCTTATAAAATCTGCCGAAGGGAACATGCCAGAGTGGGTTTCTTCCATTCCACGGCCTCCTTTTGGGAGGGTTGCTTCCCTTCCCATTTGAAGGAAACCGTGGTGAAACCCACTCTTAAGAAACCTGGCTTGGCGACGGACGATCTTTCCAACTTTCGTCCGATCGCCATTGTTCCCTTCTTGGGCAAGGTTGTCGAGGGGGTGGCCGCTGTCCGACTCCAGTCATACCTGGAGGTAAATCATATCCTGGATCCCTTCCAGTCTGGATTCAGGCCTCTTCGCGGGACCGAGACCGCCCTGGTCGCTCTGCAGGATGACCTCCTCAGGGAGGCCGACAGGGGGAGTTCCTCCCTGCTCGTCCTCCTTGATTTCTCAGCTGCCTTTGATACCGTCAACCACGGTAACCTTCTGGTCCAGCTCGCTGAGGCGGGAATTGGTGGTCAGGCTTTGGCCTGGCTCCGTTCCTTCCTCCACGGCCGGACTCAGCGGGTATAGCTGGGGGATGTCTTGTCGGCTCCTTGGACTCTCCCTTGTGGGGTGCCCCAGGGGTCGGCAATCTCCCCTGTGCTGTTCAATGTTTATATGAGGCCGCTGGGGGAGGTCATCAGGAGATATGGAGTTCACTGTCATCAGTATGCTGATGACACGCAGCTCTATATCTCCTTTTCTTCATCTGCAGAGGAGGTGGTTCGCTCCCTCGATCTGTGCCTGGAGGCCGTACTGGAATGGACCAGAGATAACCGGCTCAAGCTTAATCCGGAGATGACGGAGGTTCTGTTCTTCGGGGGGCCATCGTCTCGGTACAATGGCCCCCTCCCTAGGCTGGGGGGTATTTCCCTCCAGCCTACAGACAGGGCCAGGAATCTGGGTGTGGTCCTGGACTCGGCCCTCTCCCTGGAAGCCCAGGTGATGGCCGTCTCCAGGGCCGCTTTTTTCCACCTCCACAGGATCGCCCAGATCCGTCAGTACCTTGACGAGTCCTCCCTTAGGACAGTTGTGCAGGCCCTGGTGATCTCTAGGATTGACTATTGCAATGCCCTCTACGTGGGGTTGCCCTTGACCCTGGTCCGGAGGTTACAGCGGGTGTAAAATGCAGCGGCCAGGCTGGTGGTGGGTGCCCGTAGATACGAGCACATCACCCCAGTCCTGGTCCGCCTGCATTGGCTTCCCGTTGTCTTCCGGATCAGGTTCAAGGTCCTGGTTTTGATTTTCAAAGCCCTCCACGGCTTGGGACCAGGATACCTGGCAGAGCGCATCTCCCAGACGGCATCCGGATCCAGACCCACGAGATCATCGCAGGCGCGCTCATTGAGAGTGGCCACACCCAGAGAGGCGCGGAAAATGCTCACGCGAAACCGCGCCTTCTCTGTGGTGGGGCCCTCGCTCTGGAACCATCTTCCTTCTGAGCTGCACCTGCTGGAGTCCCTGCCCGCCTTTAAGAGGGCTTTGAAGACCTTCCTCTTCAAAGAGGCTTATGGTGACCTTATCAGTTATTTTTTTTTCTTTTGTCCTTATCTTTTGCCGCCATCTTGCCCTCCGTTGCCTTTCCTTGGAGGCTGCTACTCATTTTATGCTTTTTATTGATGTTAGCCGCCCAGAGTTCCTGTTTGGGAAGATGGTGCGGGATATAAGTTTTTAAATAAATATAATAAATAAATAAATATAGCTCACTTGGGAGATGGTTCTACAATGAGGGGCCCACCACAGAGAAAGCGCGGTTGCGCGTAGCCGACCTCTGCACCTCACTGGGGTGGCCACCCTGAGTGAGCATGCCTGCGGCATTCTAGTGGGCCTAGCCTCAGTTGACCACTGGGAGATACGCTCCGACAGGTATTCAGGACCCAAGCCATGGAGGGTTTTGTAAACCAAAACCAGGGCATTGAACCTTATCTGGAGAGCCACGGGGAGCCAATGCAGATGAGCCAGAACTGGGGTGATGTGATCGTATCTACAAGCACCCACTACCAGTCTGGCCGCCACATTCTGCACCCATTGGAGTCTCCAAACAAGGGCCAAGGGCAATTCCACATAGAGTGTGTTGCAGTAATCTATCCTCGAAATCACGAGGGCCTGCACAACTGTCCTCAGGGAGGACTCATCGAGATATGGGCAGATCTGGGTGATCCTGCGGAGATTGAAAAAAAGCGGCCTTGGAGACGGCCATCACCTGGGCTTCCAGGGAGAGGGCTGAGTCCAAGACCACACCCAGATTCCTAGCCCTGTCTGTAGGATGGAGGGGAACTCCCCCCAGGCTAGGGAGGGGGCCATTGTACCTGGACAAGGGCCCCCCAAAGAACAGAACCTCAGTCTTCTCCGGGTTCAGTTTGAGCCTGTTGGGCCTGGTCCATTCCAAGACCGCTTCCAGGCACAAATCAAGGGAGCATACTGCCTCCACTGCAAAGGTACAAAAGGAAAGATAGAGCTGTGTGTCAGCATACTGATGACAGTGAACTCTATATCTCTTGATTACCTCAGTCAGCGGCCTCATATAAATGTTAAGCAGCATGGGGGAGATTGCCAACCCCTGGGGCACCCACAAGGGAGCGTCTAAGGAGCCGACAGCTCATCCCCCACTTGAACTGGGCGTTGAGGAAAGATCGGAACCAGCAAAGCACTGAGCCCCCAATTCCCACCTCGGCGAGCCGATCCAGCAGTATACCATGGTTGATGGTATCAAAGGCCACTGACTGATCAAGGAGGACCAACAGGGTGGAACACCCCCTGTCAGCCTCCCTGAGGAGGTCATCCTGCAGAACGACCAGGGCAGTCTCTGTCCCATGAAGTGGGATAGACAAGGTGATAAATATATTCCTCCAGAGGTGCTCCATTGTCAGGATCAGCATGGCAGCAAGTTGAATATGACACAGAAGAAGCTGTATGCGGTTTGAAACAATGACAAAAACACCTTTCCCTTTAAAAAAATATGAAAAAGCTCAGTTCTTGTGGCTGATTCCTGTGCTGGGATTCATTTTACACTATTTTTGCTAAAAAAGGGAGTGAAGGACAAAGAAAGCAAGGTTCCAAACAATCCAGTGAGTGTTAGCCACCGATGAAAACAAATCACCCTGACACTTCAATAGGAAATCACTCCATTAGCAAAACATGTTTGAACTGCAAATCCTGTAGATATAAGTATTCTCTGTTAGCACTGAATGGTTTTGATAGCTGTAGGACCTTAGCAACAAAGCTAACCAAATTCACTGATGTTCCCTGAATTATAAGCATAATAATAAAAAGGAATTTTGAACAGAGTGTTTATTATATGCAGTCTGCACAAGTTCATGTACAACCTCTCACTTGATAAGGCCACTTGATCAAAGCCAAACTGGGAGAAATCCATGTCATTAGGTTCAGAAGCAAACAAGGTTTCATGTGAATGTTTTTTCACATTTGGATGGGAAATTGGGATAATAAAAAGCTTACCTTACTTATTTGAAGCCTCCCAAATCTATATTCCACATTCTGCCGTTCTGTGCTAGCAATTCACCTATGACATATGGCAAGCCTATGAGTAAGTGACTTTCAAGATGTCCTGTTATTAACAATACCGCTTGGGTTTTGAAAGTGCAACACTGTGACTTACTTTATTGAGTGAACCTATCTCATATTTGGTCCTGCTTTTTTCTTCTGTCTTGACTTTCCATGATCATTCTTGTCATTCTTAGCATGTCTTGCCTTCTTATGATGTGCCCAAATTACGATAACCTAAGCTAAATCATTTTGTTTCCCTTATAGAGAGAGTTTTGGCTTGAATTGATCTAAAACCACATTGTTTGACTTTTGGGAATACTACAGTAGCTGCATAGCTGTCCTCCAGCCCTATGGTTCAAGCAAAATGATTCCCCCCCCGCCGCCCACACACACCCCATTGACTTTCTTGATTGGACATTTTTCACATCCACACATAGTAATTGGGAATACAATGAGGTGGGTGACCTTGGCCTTAATCTCCATCAACATATCCTTACAATGACCTAGGCCACCATTCTATCCACTGCACCACACTGGGTATACATCACAATCATAATGGGTCGTATTTTGGCAGATAAAATACAGTGTCTTCAGCAAAAAAAAAAAAAAAAACCTTCCAATTATGTGATTTTTTTCGATTTCTGTGTTTACCCTGTGGTGATGTCCATGTGTTTGGGCATCTGTGCAATTCCCCGAAGCATGTATTTGCAATAAACAGATTGCTGCCTTCACAGAACTCTACAAGTTGTTGTCTGGCTTCACAACTACTTTTGCCTCTGCTTAATTTTTTTCTGCTGCATTCAAGTGACTGTGATACCAGGAGGACATCTTGTTTTGGTGTGATCAGTTTCTTCCTAGATACCTACATAGAAGGTTTTGATTTTTCTTCTTTAGCCATCTATAATTGGATCATAAAATTGAAAGAGGGTTATATTGATAGGTTTTCCAAGAAGTCTATTATTTGTTCAGACTTTTCACTCTAGTCCCTAATTGCTTGTGTTCCACAGTGCCTTAGTATTAGAGCAACAATGTTGCTTTCTCATATTGTCATTTCTAGAGATGGGCATGATCTGAAAAAAAAATAGTGATTCATTTTATTTCATTTCGTTTAAGGCTTCGGTTCATTTTGTTTCCTTTTTAACAAATTTTTCCAAAAAAATTCATTTTGTTGGTTCGTTAATTCTTTATTCATTTTTACCCGCTTTGCGTGATTTAAAGCATTTAACTGTGCGTGGGCATCCCAACGCCCCAGACCAGACAGAAAACATTAAAAATATACAAAAAAATTAAATTGATCTGAGAAAACACATAAATAGACATTTTAAACACTCCTCACACCCCTGCTAGGTATAATCAGGCAGGAAAAAAATGTGCTGGGTTTTTAAGTATATTCAGGATGTTTTAATACCCTAAAAATGCCATTCTTCACAGATTGTGGCAGCCATTTTTTTAAAAAAACTATATCTTTTAAAACACATATTTAGATGTTTTAAATCACTGGCATCAACCTAATAGCTATAACAAGGCATAAAAATTTTTACGATAATTTTGAAGTGCTTCTCATCCATTTAAAGCATTTAAAAACAGCTCATTTCTTTGTGTGCCACTATTATTTAATGAAACGAAATATAACAAATCATTTTTTCCTGTTCGTTTCATTTGGATTTTGCTCCTAGGTTCGTTATCTGTTTTGTTATGTAATGAAACAAATAACAAATAATGAAACAAAAAATCATTTCGTGACCACAACTCACAAAGTCCTTTGCCATTGGAAATACAAGCTTGGGATTCTGGGAGTTGGGGTCCAAGTCATCAGGAGGGCCGAAGTTTTGGCATGTCTGCCCTAAATCAAAGACCCTCCTTACGCCTTTCAGACAAAAAATCCTCTGTAAACAAGCAGGAAACCTAAGAGCTAGCTGCTGCACAGGGATATCAGAGAGATAAGCTCAACAGCTGATCGGTGGGAGGAAGGAAAATATATTTAAAAATAACCTCCACAGTCCTACTTAACCAGGAAAGGAACAATCAGTTTAAACTTTAAATCAATTTGTGGATACAGGGACAGCCAACAAAGGGAAGGGAAGAGCTCAGCTCCTGGCTAGCTGCAGGCAGGCAGATCAAGATCGGAGATAAGTAACAGCTGAGGCATGGGAGGGGAGGAAAGAAAACAAATCAATCAGTATAAAAACAAACCTCTTGTTCTCAAGATGGCTGGATCAAGTGGCTTCTTGCCACTAGGATGAATCATTTCATTTCCGAAACAAAAAATAGTGTTTCATTTCATTTTTTGATGACACACTGTTTGCTGTTTCATTTCATGTTTCATAAGCTTAAAAAATGAGGAGACAGCATATCGTTTTTCATAAGGTGCCCATCCCTAGTGGAGATTCATAATGGAGTCACTCCCCCTGACAGCATTGCTCTCAATTTCCTCAACACACTGAAAGCTCACTGTGATCAGGTGCACATTTTGTTTTAGTTATGATTAACCCAGAAATTTCTTACTCTTGTTGTTTTAAAAAAATCTTGCATCAAAGGGAAGCCCATTTGCATTCCAGTGTATTGAGGATTAAACTCAGATATTGTCCAGTGTGGTCTCTTTATATTTCCTGAACATGTTAAAATTTTCTGGGATACTTCTCCCCAAAATGAGAGTCAACCTGCTAACCAGCAGAGTACATTGCTTCTGTTTGTTGGCATCATAGTTCACTGAAAACTGACATTGGACTTTAATATCCTAAGACATTGCATTCACTGGGACAAAATATTCCTGACCAGCAAAAAAAAAAAAAAAAAAAAAAAAGAGGGAGAGGTATAGTGGAGTCACAAAATCAAACACACTATTTTTCTTGATACTGTTCTAAATGTATTTTGTTTTAAAATGGCAAATTCATAAATTTTCCACACTATTAATTAGTTAACAAGTTGTGCAATGAAGAGCCAGATTACACCAAGGCCTTTACTTTCTGTCTCCAGTTTGGCAACTTCCAAACAAAGCTTAATTGCCAATCATCATCCTGATCATTTGGCTCTCCGTTTCGAAAGACAGAACCCTCCTCTCTCTCTTTTTTTTAATTATATCCAGATGGCAGTCCAAATGACTCATTCCAGGACCTAGCTGAGAGCAGAGCTAGTTCATCTGGGCCAAAGCAACCATTCAGACATTATTTCAGTAGTAAAACATGAGATTTTATCTACTGGTAAATTTGGTGTCAGGAGATGGGGAAGAAGTTATCTGAAGCCACAAAAACATGTCAAGACCAAGCATATGCAGCATCTGACTTGCACATCCTGGCTCTACAGTGAATGTTTTTTGAGAGACTGGGTCTCCCAAGGATACAGTGGTACCTTGTATAAAGGAATTAATTTGTTCCAAATGAAATTCTGTTAAGCAAATTTTCCTTTATACAAATTTCCCATAGGAATGCATTGAAAACAGAGTAATCCGTAATTGTGACCATTTTTATGTTGTACAGATTTGCCCCATAGGCGATTCTGTTAAGCAAATTTCCCCTATCTCCAGAATTTTTTATTTTCTACAGATTTTATGTTATACAAACTGTTTCTTATACGAGGGTCCACTGTATTTGCAATGCTTTATTTTCATATGTACTTGACACAGGCTGGTTCATGTAGTCTTTTTTCTAGATGGAAAGTGCAAGTTAAATGATGTCTTAGACTTCTATGGGCCCAAATGAGAGAAGGATGACTATTGATGAGAATAATTAGAAGGGTGCAGAGTTAGTCACGTGAGTTAGTCATATCACAAGCAAGCACACATCAGCTTATGAGAGGTAGCAAAAGAGGCCTAAGATATTTAAGTAAGAGTAAACAGAGAATCCTGAAAGAAAATGGAAATGGCTTTCAGCCTGCAAAGTTTAGCTTCATAGCCTTTTCATATATTACCCTTCTCGTGGTCACTTAATAGTTGTGAATCATGCCTGTGTGAGTCACACATGGATACTATCTCCATGGCAACTTGGTCACTAGAGTTAGAAATATGAGGTGGCAACTCAATGTTACTGTATCTCAAATATCTGAAACTAACTGTTGGCTTTATGATTTAGTCTCCATTTGGAAACAAGATCTCCATTCATCCCTGAATTCCATTTCCACTGCAGATACTGCATTCCAGTGGGGCATGTTTTCCTGGAAATAAATCACCCTTGACGAGTGGAGGCTGACGGTAGGATGAAACCTCCATTACACCTACATGACTTTTCCTTATATACTGTAGCACAACAAATGCTGTTTGGACCTGGCCAGGCATTGTTATCAGGTTCTCTTATGATTACGTTCTTTCTCAATGTCACTGTGGACAACTGATGAGCCTCTATCCCCATATAAAGATTAGGTTGAATCCCCACCTCCTTCATATTTGGAGTATCCAAACTTAACTTTCTTACAGACATGCAAATAGCGCCTCTGAAGTGAGCAATAGGTTCTTCCCTCACACATGGTTGCAAATGTCATCTCCCCCTGCCGTCCAAACCGGTAAAATACTGCAGTCCGTCATCTGAGAAAGGTGATGCATTTCCTTGCTGTTCTTTTGTAACCTGACATGAAGTAGACAGACACCTTCTGAAGTTCATGCATGCTGTGCTTTTCCCCCTCCTCCCCTCCCTTGCTGCAACAAGAAAGGCCTTTTCTTTTAACCTAGCTTCCTTTGAAGAAGTGACTCAGGCAGCATCATGGCCTCTCAAGGTAAGTGATTGTATATAACCCGTAAAGAGATGTTTATTAAAGAGAAAGGGGGGGGAAGAAATCCACCTCCAATGGTATATAGCAATCAGCAGTCTGATTAAATAGGCAAGTGACAACTCCAAGACATGGTAATTTTCTGCTCTGACTAGGCTGTAACAGAGGTGGAATATAATGGAATGTCAAGCATAATATCTAAACTTAAAGCCACATTTCCTTGAAGATGGATGTTTGTGCTTATAGCTCAACACCTGCCTTCAGTCTGTTCATGTATACATGTTTTTTTTTATTCAACAAAAAAGAACACAGAAAGGTCAGACTTCCATTAGGGAGATTTGCAACCTTTAAGAATGCTTCAGTTGAGAAATGCTGCATAAGAAAGTACATATCATATTGAACATGGTTGACAAAATTCTCAAAAAACGCTTCTGAAGGACAATTCAAGCTTCTGAGTTCCATCAGACCCAGATGTCACCAGTGCCATGTCTTCACTTGAGTTTAAGACAGCTAACTTCTCATTAAAAGTGAAAATTACAACCAACAGCAAAGCCTTTCAGACACTTTGGCTTGAAAATAATAAGGAAGTGTTACACTTAAAATGAAGTTGATTCCCCCCACACACACACACACCTAGCAGCTAATCTCTTTAAATAATACAGGCATTACAATTCAGCATGACTACTAGAGGTACTAACAGATTCATACCAAAGCTTTTCTCCTCCAAAAGAATTATGTATGGAATGCTACTTTCTATGGTACTTTTTTGTCAACTGCCACCCATAAAAAGCTTGTGCCATTCTTATGTATTTATTGACTGGATTTCTGTATCCCATTTTCACCAATACAAGTCTCCCAGCAGCTTACAGCAAAGATCTCCCAAGTATGTTCAGTTAAACCAGTCCCTGTATCTGTAAAATGGAGAGGTTGGTTGTGAAGGAGCAAAATAAATAAATAAATAAATAAATAAATAAATAAATAAATACTATGCACATTGCAAAATATTTAAATGATAAGAGTTCCATATATTTTTGAATGGATTTAGTAAAACCTTACATATCCTTACAGCAGCTAAGTAGCAGAAAGCCATATCAAATTTACTCTCTCTTTTTTAAAAAAATAATCATACCATTATATCAGTATCTGCTCTATTAGTGACATGGTATATTTTCAGCATGTGGAAAATGACTGAAATGGGATCCTCAATGCTTCACCATAACAGATACACAAAGCAATGCACACCACTCTTCGAAATGCCTCCAATTTCCATGAATATTGAGTGTACCTGCTGCTTGATTTTTCTGTAGCGTAAGTCTGCCTGACAGGGAAAACTTCAATTTGCCTTCTTTTCTTCTTTCCTTCAGAAAAAATGACACTAACACTTGGCCAATAAAACTTCACGGCATTTCATGTAACACAGGTTTTGGCAACATCAGGCCTCTGTGAGGTAAAATGATGCAGGAGAGTCTATGAAATATTTATGACCCAGTTATACATTTTTAAAACCTAGATAGAAATTCAAAGGGATTCTTCCTTCTTCCTGTGGTCTCAGGCTTTGAAAGAAGGCTGTGGTTGCAATGATAAATTAAGATTAAAACATGATTACATGATGGAACAGCTACACTCACACTTAAATAACGAGAAAGGGCCTTTTGGAATTTCACAATGGCAGAGAGGGGTGTCCAATTGCAAATATACATTGTCAGGCAGGGGTTTCTCTAAATGGGACACATGATCCCTTAAAATCCTGGGTAAGAGCAAAGAGAATGTGGTCATCAGGATACAAGGAGCCAGAAAGGATACACTGCAGCTGCCTGGGTTTCCTGTGGCACCAAGAATACAGATGGGAGATAATCAGTAGGGAGACAATATAAGGGCGGACGGCTGGGAACTGTGGCAGTCTTTAAAGCATATGCAGAATGTTGTGAGGGTAGAGTGATAATTTTCCATCCTTCTAGGATTACTGGATGTGGTCTGAAAAGCTGGAAAGAAAACCTTAAGAACTCATTCATGCCACAGGATGGGGAAGAAGGCAAGCCCTATTTACCAAGGCAGGTCCTATACCTAATGTTGGTTTCTTCAGGAATACCCATTTGCAATGGCCATGGAATGAAGGGAGGGGAACCTGTACTTATAGGTGTTCTTGGCAGGAATATCCAGGCTCGGTGCAAGACTTCACTTCCTCAGCAACTGTGTCCCAAAGTTTCCAAGTCTTACATTTATTTACCATGAATTTAGGCCACACTGCAATGAAGCCCCCAATACACCTTTACCAACTACTTTATTTTGAATACTGATTATTAGAGATGGGCACGGAAAGAACATTTTTTCGTTTCCATTACCGTTTGTCATTTCTGTTACGTAACGAAATGGCAAACAAAAATTGTGATGAAAATGAAACGAAACGAACAGAACCACGAAAATTATGGTCATTATGTTTCATTTCCTTTAATGGTGATGGGCAATGAAATGAGCTGTTTTAAATGTTAAAAAACGCCCTGGACATCCGTAAAAATGCAGCGATAATTATTTATATTGTCTGATAATACCTATGAGGGGGGTTGGGGTCCTTAAAACGTTTGTTTTTGTCTTCTCCCATCGCGATGTATTTTTCTTTTTCCTTTAAAATGAATGTTGCCACCAGCCACAAAATGGAGGCAAGCCATGAGATGGGATCATGTTCAACCAATAGCATGCCCAGGTTGCAGACTGGGCGGGCAGGTCTGGCAGCCCCAGAGGGCATAAAAAGCTCTGGCAGTCCCCGTCCTCCTTGCAGTCTCTGGTGGGAGTTAGGGTGGGATTGCTGTCTCTGCTGCGCCTCTAGCTTCAGTCCTGTAGCCTCCCTGTGTGCGTGCGTGCTGCGTACATCTCGGTGAGTACCCTCCCTTGCCCCGCAGTGCAGTCACTCTGCGGCTGCCTTGCACCCTGGACAACGCCCGCCGCTGCCTTTGCAGCCTTCCTGCATACCTAGTCTATACTGTGTCTCTGCCAGCATCCATTTTTTTTAGTGTTTTCCCTCTGGTCTGGGGCGTTGGGGGATGCCTGCGCACAGAAATGCTTTAAAAATCGTGCAAAAAGCGGGTAGAAACGACAAACAAAAAATGAAAAACGGTAACAAAATTTTTCAAAAAATTCACGACAAATGGAAACGAACCGAAACAGACCTCTCAACGACAAATGAAAAACTGAAACACCTCTTTTTGTTTCGTGCCCATCTCTACTGATTATATTCACAGCTAGGATTTTAATCATTGCTTTTTGTGTGTGTCCAAAGCAAATTCAAAACTGAACAGAAGATGTCAGCATAAGATCACTGTCACAAAAATCAGAGATAGTAAATTTAAAGAGTTAGGATTACAAAAGGCAGATGCCTTCCAGATGTGCTTGTGGTCCTTGTGTGAGGATGCCATTAAGGTCCACCCAAACACCACTCTGGTTTTCTTCCTAAAACATCTTGTTTGTAGGAATGTGGATCTTATAGGCTTTCACTTTTAGCAAGAACCTAAAGTGGGGGAAATCACTCTTTTCTCCTAGAGAGCTATCTTTGCACAATTTCCACATCCAAACCCAAGATATCTCCTGAAAAATCTATCAGGATTCCTCTGAAATCTTGTGGTTTTTCCCTTCCCCTAGATTTCTATGGATCTCGGGGGTGGAGGGGTGGAGTGGGGTCCATCTTGTTCAGGATTCCCCAGAACAGCATTCAGATGTACACAAGTGTTGCCATTCTTGCCCAAAATGGCCTTGTTCCCAGGACCCCATAGAAAGGGCAGTGAAGTGTGCAGAACCAGGAGGTTTCTTGGCCAAAATAGGTGGAAAGGGAGGGAAAAACAGAACTAAATGGCATCTCATTTTTGTGGGTGGTTAGGAAATCTCACAAGTGTAGGGCAATGTCTTGATGAAGAGTTTCAGGATAGTGATGTTTTAAGAAGAAATGTTCCCCTCAGCGAGATCTGGAAAATGACAGAAAACAAGATTTCCAAGTACTTGTCACACCCCTATCATATATCATTGGTGAGTTTAATGTTGTCTGATTTTTTAAAAAATGAAATATTATATTTCAAGAGACTGTGTTGGCTGTAGTTTCTGGGACATGCAGTCCTAAAATACCTGGGTTCCCCAAAATTGGAAACCACAAATGCAGTCTAACACACTATTTAGTGGCAGTGAGCTGTGTATCTCCTCCACGATCAAACAATGTTATCAATTATCCAGGAGTTGAGTCATGGCAACTGGACTGTTTTTCTTGGAAGATTGAATCATTTCACTACTCATCCAAGTAGCTTTGTCTGTCAAAAGAAAGTTAATTAATGGGTCTTAGAAAAGATCAAATAGTTGGTACTTCCACACACCCTAGGCCACTGTACACCTAACGAACCTATTCAGGCCACCGTCCACCTAATGAGCCTACTCAGACCAGGGTGATGTGAAATCAAGGTGAACTATAAATTGGAGGCCTTGAATCAACATTCCTTCTACTGATGAAGCTACTTGGATCAACAGTGAAACTTTTCGATCTTACACAAAATAAAGTCCAGTTGCCATGACTCAACCTCCAGATTGCCTCACCAGGATGGCTGAGAATCTTCACAGACATAATGTTATAAGTGAGGAGGATGTTTCTCCTACTTCGTACTGTAAGTGAGCTTCTCAGTAAGTAAAGCATGGAAGATGGCACCACCTGATAGAGCAGATTCAGCAGACTCAGGGTAAACCTGAGGTTTGTTGTAGCCTTAGCAATTTTAATGGAAAAATATAATGACAGACATAGAGAGAAACACAATAAAAATATAAAGAATTAATGGAACAGAATGTTGATTGGCTGAATGGGAAATCAAAGTAGGCTCAGACCATGTTAATAAATCTTAAGGTAGTCATGCTATTTGCAGAGGTGCTTCTCCAAGCTATGAAAGACATTTGGTTGTCATAACACTTAATTCTATTCATAGCACTTAATTCATAGCACTTAATTCTGCTCACCTACACATCTTAGAGATGTATCATCATCATCATCATCATCATCATCATCATCATCATCATCATCATCATCATCATCATCATCATCATCATCATCAGATTGGCTGTTAGAAGATAAACAAGGGTCGAACTAGCAAGTCTAAATAATGAGGCACATATCTTTGAGGATGTTCCATTCTGAAAAGGGAATGTATGTAGGTTACACACAGCATTGAGTTGAGCCCAGGAGAGAAAGAACAGAGTGAAACTGCTAGAAAAAAGGAGGACAGGGAAGGAAAAATTCATGGCAAAGGAATATGGTATGAATAAACCATTTTTCTGTTTCGTTCAAAACACCTAGTATAAAATGTCATAGGGGTGCAGGTGTCCCATTGCTCATAAAAATAAACTGAGGCATCAAAGATCTTATTATTAGAAGGGTCTACTCTAAATCCACCAAAGAACAAAAAAAAATGAGGACTGAGCATATGGCATGCTGATTGACTGCTGCAGATGGAGGAGAACTGGGGTGGGAATAAAATGGAAGGTCTGCAGAGAAGCCCTCTACACTGCAACATATGATTGCATAAGTCCATTTTTAGATATCATCATTCTCAGATTGTCAAGTGGTCCTCTTCATGTAGTTAAAATTGTACCATTCTCACTTTTAAAAGAAGTTATCTGCTTGCTCTCCAGGGGCCCCAAAGCTTTGCAGAAGCACCAGGAATCTTTAGGGAAAACAACAACCAAAACTAAAACAGAACAAGCTTGTTCGTAGGCACAGAGTCTAGATGGACGTTGGCCAGTAAATTGAGAAGGGAGTGCAGCCAGGGCCAGCGCTTCCATTAAGGCAAACTAGGCAGTTACCTAGGGCGCCAAAATGGACAGAGGGTGCTGGACTGCCTGCCGCCCCCACCGCCTTCTCGTCGCTGGCCACCGCCGTCTGTCTGTACATCGCTGCCCCTGCCGCCCGCCCGCCCGCCCCCGCACCCATCAATGCCCCCTGTGCCCGTCGCTGTCCCCCGCTGCCCCATCCGCTGCCCCCCGCTGCCCCACCACCAGCCACCTCCACCTGCCACCCCAACCCCCACTGCTGCCCCACCCCGCCCCCCGCCTGCCCGCCACCACTGCCCCTCCTCCCCAACACCCCACCCTCACCCCACCCTCCGCCCCTCGCCTAGGGCGCAAAAAAACCTAGCACCGGCCCTGAGTACAGCAACCTGAAAGATGGCAGGGATGCTTGACACTTGTTCTCATAACCAATTTATTAATTCTCTATCATGCAGATGCCCCAAGCCAAAGTCATAAAGCCGTACAAGATCTTCTTCCTGGTTCTCCAGAGCCTCTGGATCAGTCAAAACCCCCAGAGACTACGACTATCTTGAAACAAGGCCAGCCTCCCTCCAGTTTGCCCCCTGGACTGGAATACTTACGACAGGTTTTATTAAACATGTTTTTAAATTACTGACCTTCAAATGATATGAAGCAAAAGTTTAAAAGGTGCTGTCTTCTAAATGCATTACCTCCTGAACCAAAACAGTTTCTCATTCTTCTCCTGGTATTCCATAAAATGAAACCACCATTTGTTTTGTTTGTGGTTTATCATATCTTTTCCTTTTAAGGTCATCTGTATTCTTTCAAGATTACTGTATTCCAGAATTCAGTTTGTTCACCTTTCCCTCCCTTCAGAAAAACTGCCCCTTTAGAGTGAAAAGGCCAAAGGGGGCAGGTGTAGTCCAACTGACCTCTCCATGTCATGCTCAGAGCTTGGTAAGTCCTCCTCCTTTTTAACTCCATCTCCCAGAATTCCCTGGAAAGCCAGGTGACTGCTGAATTTGTGCAAAGGCAAAGCAAACCAGAGCTTGCTGTTGTTCTGTTTTGTCTCTCTGCATCTGCCTTGAGGCAACCCAATGGGGTTTTAAGGTAGGTGAGACATTTAAGGAATGATTTTACCAGACCCAGTGTGAGCACCAGCTCCAGTGAGTTTCTATAGCTCAGTAGTAATTTGAACCTCTATCTCTCCTGTTTTACCTGATTTGACACTCTCTGCAGCATCCAGATCCTCTGAGAGGCATAATCTGTTCAAAAATATGAATTTGGGAAGTAATTATCTAGTGTCTCTTAGATTTAACATAGGGCAGTGTTGGCGAACCTATGGCACGGGTGCCAAAGGTGGCACTCAGAGCCCTTTCTGTGGGCAACCAACATCACCCCTTCCCAGCCACCTGTATTCAAGTGTAATTGCTTTATTGGCTCTTTGCAAAAAAAAAAAAAAGTGGGTTTTGAATTGCAGTTTGGGCACTGGGTCTCTAAAAGGTTTGCCATCACTGGCTTAGGGCTTCATCATATCTAAATCTCATCATGGCCAAGTTGTAGAGTTGTAGAGTGCACAAAATTAAATATCACTACTCCACCCCACCCACCACTCACCCCACTTGTATCATGTCTGAGAATAAGCAAAGCTTTCAGAACTACTGTTTTTGTTGTTCATGTGTTTTATATTTTGCTGTTGCTTCAGTTTTCCTGCAAAGGGCTTGATTATTTCTATCAGGGACTCTGCTCCTGGCTCTAGTTTGCAGAATGAAAGAAGCCAGCTTTTGAGATATTTCTTAAAAGGTAGAATGTTTGATTTATAGCTGGTCAAATCAAATCTAAATTACAAAGCCTCAGAACTCTTGTCATATCCTCACTGCTTTAAGATCTAAAATTTCTTGGCTAAAAATACTACAAATGATCAAAATACATTCCCTATATATTTTGTTAGTAGAAAACTTTGTGAACAACAAGGGCAAAGCTGCTTCAGAAAGCAAGCATTTTGTTGTTTTTCCCCATCTTCTTATTATTATGTTTGGGATCTGCCCCAATTCTATGCTTGCTTTTTCTGCATCTTAAAACAGACAAGAAACTTCTAGATACCAAAAAAAACAAAGAAACTGCCATCAATTGCATTATTGATGAAACATTTCTTTTTAAAAAATAATGTTTCCGATTCTGATGCATTTACTCCTAATGCATTTCTACAACACTGAGCTTGGCATACAACAGATTCCTTATCTGAGCTACAATTTAGTATTTACAAATACACACACAAAGTGGAACCCGGAAGAAAGCGCCCTTTAGCAACTGGCTTGGGGAAACCCCAATCTTCACCAAAGTTGGAGGGACGGTAGAGGAGAGTCAGGAGAAGCTTCTCTGCAAAGTTTGTGTTTCTAGCTGCCTTGGAAGCTAACAAATCAAGGGGGATATAACTAAAAATTCATCAGTTCATATTTGTTGGGGGTATCCATTTATATGTATACGAAATGATGAATTATTGATTTTTGAATTAATTTTGCAATTTTTAATATGTGTCTATCTCTAATTACTTGCTTGCTCAGGATTACATTTTGCAAGCACCTGAAAGACAAAAAGTATCCTCAGAGAGGGAGGATTTCTATGACATGTCATTCTCTCTCTCTGCAACCTACACTTGAACCCACAAGTAAGTTTAAATATGTTACGAGTAATCTGGCCTTTCTCATCAGATGTCCAAACCCATTTATAAGTTTAAACAGGCTTCAGAAAAAGTATGACCTGTCATAGAAATCTTCCTCCTACTCATGGTTTTAAAGATAAGTTCAACAGTTTACTGTACCTTACAGGTTGCTCATGACATGTCCACTTGGCCTGATCCTCTTAAACAGCCCCACTGCATGTGAAGAGAATTGATGCTGCTGTGGCATCAGGTCTGAATTAATGCCATGTCCTTGCTTTACACATCTTGTACTGTAAAATAAGAAAGTATGGAGGGTCTGTCTTCCAAATGTTTGAGACTCACTTCACCTTGGTTTTTATCCTTTTTAATCTTCTGATTGTAATTATAGGCAGCAACTGTAAGTAAATATGCTTTCATTTCTACTGTAAATGCTTCTTGAGTGATCTTTAACCAAGACAGTTCTAGTCACTATGAGAGGGGGTGATAGTAAAGCCAGGTGAATACTGTATCTTTAGTTAGTTATTCTGCTAACTAAAAGGGAATTAACCAGATTCTTCCAGCAAAACCACAAAAACTCATTTGTCAACATGAACCAGACCACCCACATTGTGTGGATTCTTCTTTGCCACTTATGCTATGAGGTATGCCTGCATATAAATATTTAGCACTTATAAAAGTGGAGATTGCAGATTTATTCCAGCTTTTTAAACTGTGAATTTTTAGGCATAGAACTCCCCAAAACAAACTGCATATGCTTCAGATTCAGTGATCCTACAATCTCTTGCAGCACATTTTTCAACTGGATGTGTCTTGGCATACAAGGGAGAGCAGACCAAACTATGCAACTAGTAGTATATTACATTCTACTACAATTGTTTGAGTTACTTTGGTTTCTAGATCCCATTATCCAGCATGGAGATTGATCATTCCAGCTAGAAATTTCATCCCAAAAAAGAAATGCTTCTGTATAAGGTTTATATTTTGCACTTTTTAATTGATATTAAATGCTTAACAAGATGAACATCCCCAGATATCTTCAACCATTATTCTCATGTTGTCTTATTTGTTTTCATTTCAAACAGTTGGACCAGATAATTATTCACCAGCAAGTGGAGCTTCTCCAAGGTATTACACGTATGACCATAGCTATTAGATTAGGAATGTCTGAAAGTATCTCTTTCTACTCCCATCAACCCAAAATCCTATTTTTCTACAATGTTAAATGATTCTACTAAAATATACATAAAATCATACCTAGAATACGTAATTTTAAATATATATCATGACATATTTGAGACAAATGCATTTCATTAATATAGATCCCAGAACTTGGAAAAGTTACCTTTTGTTATTTAGAAATACCAGAACCTCACAGCCAAGATTGCCGCTGAAAGTAATGTTCACATGCCACCAAAATAAGCCCTAGACAGATTTATGCACTAGTATGGGATACATTGATGAGATGAGTTTACACTCTACTGAATTCCTAAGTTATGAATTTCTTAAATAGATAAAAGCTGTTGTGATTAGAGATGGACATGAAACGAACAATTTTTCATTTCCGTTTTCATTTTTCGTTTCATTCTGCAATGAAACAACAAATAAATTTTATCTCTAAAATGAAACGAAACGAACAGAAACACCAGAAATTTTGTCGTCCATTTCGTTTTCATTACAGCAATACATTGAACTGCTTTAAAAGCTAAAAAAATCACAAAAATGGAAATAAATGGTAACGAAATGGTAACAAAACGAATGAAAATGAAAACTTTTTTTTGCAAAAATTCACGAAAAATCGGAAACGAACCAAAATGGACCCCCTAAATGACAAACGACAAACAAAATGCCATTTTTTTATTCGTGCCCATCTCTAGTTGTGATCCAAAACAATGAAATATTATGGAGCCAGCACAACAAAGAATTACTATTTAAATGACAAAAAAAACCACATGTATATCTCTCCCATTGAAATCATAGAAATTTGGATGTTCTCCAACATTGTTAGATTATGTCTCAAATATATATGCATACCATTATTTACTGTCCAGTTCTCTATATGTACAATTAGAAGTTAAGTCCGGGACTTACCTCCAGGAAAGATTGTATGGGACTGCAGTTTAATTGGTTTAAACATTATACTGAGAAAGAAATGGCCTTAGATTAAAATCCAAATGTAGCAATGAACTAATCATAGAATCATAGAATAGCGGAGACAGAGGGGTCCTATAAGACCATCAAGGTCTTATAGTTCCCTGATTGACTGTTCAATGCAGGAATCCAAACTAGTGCATATCTGGGCTGATAGCTGTCTAGTGCAGCTCACCACCTCTCAGGGTTACCAATTTCTCTCCCCCCCCCAATATCTAACCAAACCCTCGTTTCCTGTAACTTGAGCGCATTACTATGTGCCTTGCACTCTGGAATAACTGAGAACAGATCCTGCCCCTCCTTTCAATTTTTTAAAGTTTGCTCTTGTATTTCTCCTCATTGTTCTTTCCTCGAGGTTCAATGTGTCCAGTTCGAGAGTCTTTTCTTGCATGGCTTGGTTTCCAGTCCTTTGATCATAAATATGTCTGAATGCCCATTGAAAAAATTCTTCAGCAATTAGACTTACACTCCAAAAATATCATCATTTCTAACTTTTGTTTAGTTATTCTTGGGACCGAAACCTGCAGCAAGTATGAGATCAAAAACCACATGGGACAAAGAGTTTACTTTGCCGTGGAGGAAAATGGCTTCTTTGATCGTAATTTCTGCTCACCGTTACGGGCTTTCACCATGAGGATTACAGATAACACCGGTCAAGAGGTGATCACTGTGAACAGGCCTTTAAGATGTAATAGCTGCTGGTTTCCATGTTATCTGCAAGAGGTTAGTGCATCCTTGTGACAGTCCATATTACCTTTTCATCCAGATGAGGATGGGATTCTCCATTCAGATACGTAGCTACCAGTATGTGTGCATTAAGATGAAAGCAGTTGTGTTTGAAGTCATTCCAATGAACATCTGTTCACTAGTTATTCCCAAACCCTTCTCCTTCTGCAAGGGAATTTTCACTTTGCCATTTGGAAAAAGAATGCTGGGAAGGAAAATGGGAGAAATTGGGGTCTCTTACTTCTGTGCCAGAATCCTCTTTTCATGGTCTTTTACATTGTTAAGGCCAGTTCCTAAATGTAGTTTGAAGGCATTTTAAAAAGCAAAAGCAAACTGTTCTGCTTATATACCGCCCCATATGACTTCAAGTAGTCTCTGGGTGGTTTACATTTTTAATTACAGTATTGCAGGCTACACATTGCACCCCCAGCAAGCTGGGTACTCATTTTACCAGCCTCAGAAGGATGGAAGGCTGAGTCAACCATGAGCCTGCTACCTGGGATAGAACCCCAGGTCGTGAGCACAATTTTACCTGCAGTACAGGCATTTAACCACTGGTTGGAAATGGAAATTAGCTATGGAGGAGCTTTGCCTTCTTTGGGGATAAATGTTACCCGCAGTATAAAAACATAAACAAAACCAGCACACATAAACAAACTCCTGCTGCTCTAAAGGAGTCTGCAGCGTTAACTGATATTGTCACAGGAGATAATAAAGGGAGAAAAAAAATCCCCTGAATTCTCCAGATTTGATGAAAGGAAAGCACCCCATTATAAGGATAGTTCATCATAAAGTTGGGATCTACTGGCTGAGCAGCTCTAGCTAGTCAGAGATCAGTTCCCAGAGTTCAGAGGGCCATACAGGCCCATCCTAATTTTCCCCCTTTCAAATACAGAGGATTTTTTTCCCTCTGAAAAAGCCTGTTAGGGCTCTCTAGTGACCCCTGTTCAAGGAAAACTAAAACGAAGAACATTTTTTTAGGGTAAGGGGCAGGGATTCTCTTGGAACACTCTCTTGGCCCCTGGGGGCCTCATTCTGCTTTCAGGCCACATGCAGCCAACCTTGTCCTATACATTTTGGCTGAGTCATGGTTACGCCAACAGAATATCAGATATGCTGCTTACATTACTTTTATGCTAGGGACTGGGCTGGATAATAGAAAACATTTTTTTAAAAAAGAATCTCATATTATTTATAAAATGTGAAGTACGTTCTAAACGCAAGTGCTAAAGCTGACCACTGAACCAAGGTGGCGTACATGTGTTATTCACAGGTACCATTTGACCTGCATACATTTCAAACAGCTAGCTGGCTAGTATACTTAAACCAACAGTACCTCTTAGAATGCAACATGTGAACACACCAAACCTCTTTAGGACTCATACACTGTCAATGAATGAATATGGGAGCACATAGCCCTGCCTCTTCTATCATTGTTTTTATCTATTATGTATGTATTACTTTAATTTATATACTGCTCCATTAGTGCTAAAGCACTATTCTGGGTAGTTTAAAAACAGTTAAAATAGAACCTGAGACTAATTATTAAAACATCAGGACCATAGATAGATAGATAGATAGATAGATAGATAGATAGATAGATAGATAGATAGATAGATAGATAGATAGATAGATAGATAGATAGATAGATAGAGTGGTACCTTGTATAAAGGAATTAATTTGTTCCAAATGAAATCATGTTAAGCAAATTTTCCTTTATACAAATTTCCCTTAGGAATGCATTGAAAACAGAGTAATCCCTAATCGTGACTATTTTTATGTTGTACGGATTCTCCCCGTAGGTGATTCTGTTAAGCAAATTTCCCCTATCTCCGGAATTTTTATGTTGTACAGATTTTAACCATTTGTTATACTAGGGTCTACTGTAGATAGATAGATATGCAGTCAATTTTCAGACTAAAGCTCAATCAGGACGTTTAACCGGAGTCTGTGTGAAAGTCCTCCCTAAAGAGTAGTGTGTTAGCTGACTCCTAAATGAGTACAGGGAGGGGGACAGGCACAGCTGCTCTGGAAGTTGCTTCCCTAACTTTGCTGCCGCCACCAAGAGTGCCCCACTCCTTGCAGAAGATATCCAGGCCTCTCTCGGGACGACTACACCAAGGAACCTGACTCAGGAGGATCTGATGGGTTGAGAGAGGATGACACGGGGGAGAGATGCTTCAAAATTCTATCCTGTAGAAGTTGCTAAATGGGTAAAGGAGAGTTGTTTGGAGCATGATGTTCCAGGGGCTTTGCTCACAATGAGGGGCTCCATAAACAGGGATCTTTGCTCTTCCGACCTGCTGCTTTCCTTGTGGAGAAACTGATGATGGAGGAGGGTCAAGCTAAGTGGTATGTTTGCCATAACAGGGTGTGACACACCAGAACAATGCTGTAGTGTGTGCTCTGTATGATATTGTTCGGGGCCCAATGTGTTATCATCCAAATGGGGGCAGACACTCAGCCGACAGAAGAGTACAGATGACAAAGACTTCCACATTTTAGCTTGCCCACATACCCTGAGCTCAGGTATATGGTCCTCCATCACACAAAGGACCAGCAATGGCATTTCTCAAATACCACAAAAAAACCCTACATTTTCCCATTATTTTTCAGCTCTCCATTTTGTTCTGCTGATGGTAGGTCCCCCCCCCCCAATATGAAAAGGCTGTGAGTGGTCCTTTAAAAAGGCACAGTAGAAGAGGAGGTCATAATTACTTGTAGGAAGGCATCTGCCTCTGTTGAGGAGAAATCACTTCTGGTTTTGTGCATGATGAGATGTATGGAATGGTGTCCATGCAACAGGAAATGGTTATTTGCATCACACCTTGGATGCAGAAGACTTTATATAACCTCAATAGAATATATAGCAAATATACCTTATCACTGAAACCCGTCACAACTAGTGTCATAAGCCATAGATTACTTTATCACTTACAGTGGTACCTTGAATAAAGGAATTAATTCGTTCCAAATGAAATGCTGTTAAGCAAATTTTCCTTTATACAAATTTCCCATAGGAATGCATTGAAAACAGAGTGATCCCATTTTTATGTTGTACAGATTCACCCCATATGCGATTATGTTAAGCAAATTTCCCCTAACTCCAGAATTTTTTATGTTGTACAAATTTTATGTTATACAAACCATTGTTATACAAGAGTCCACTGTACCTATTTTATAATGCCCAACAGGTAGAAGTACAGTCTCCTCCTGGGACCACTGTTGGTTATGTTGTACAGAAATGGGACCCTCTGTTGCCTAAATTCACTATCAGGAATGAGAGTAATGAGGATGTATTGAAGATCATAGGCCCTTATGCAACATGTGGTTGCTTTGGAGATGTTGACTTTGAGGTAATTTGAATAATATTGCTTGGCATTTGAGTTTTCATTATTTTGTAACTGCACCATATAAAAGAAACAACCCTTGGGAAATGTGAAATAAAATATTATTCCTTAATATAGATGGGGACAAATTGAAAAATGAATAAAATTTTCTGATGACAGTGGTTGATTTGTCAAAATCCATTGATTTTTATTCATCCTAAATAAAGTCCACCGATGAATATAAATTGATGTTTTTTAAAAGCAAATTTTGATTTGTTAAATCATTGGGCTATAAAATGCCCCCCCAAGGTACTTAGAGACCCAAAATGTGAAGAGAAGCAGCCCCTGACTTGGAGAAGATCGGGGTTTTGATGTCTGGGTATGCACCTCCCAAATATGGTGCTCCCTGAACAGTTCTCACCAGGTACCTAGAGACTCCAAACTTGCAGAGAAGCTTTCACTGGTGCTTTTCTACAATCCCTCCAAGTTTGGTGAAGACTGGTTTTCCCAAACCCAATTGCTAAAGGACACTTTCCTGGGGTAGCCCACTTTGTGGTTATATAACTCATATGTTTGAAACCCAATTTCCCCACACTTTCTGGGCTCGTATAGGAAAGTCAGGGGAATCACTCCTGCACATTTGGAGCCTCTAGGTGCTAGGGTTTTAAAATAACATTTTAAAGAGATGACAGATTGATTTGTTAATTCATCACTGGAAATGTCTCAATTTGTCAGTTTTTCAACCCTGATGAATCACAAATCATGACGGAACACCATTTTAAAAATTCATCCCCATCTGTATTCCTTACTAATGCCACTTATAGTGTTATGATGGTGTGTTTTTTTTTCATAGTACAACGTGAACTCAAACCATCATAAATGAGGCCATCTCAAGTGTTTTGCAATTTGATGAAGGACAGTCAGCACTTTAATTCCAGCTATCCACATTTCCAGTTCTTCAGACAGATATTTAAAGCATGCTCTTTTAATGCTCTTATGACATTTTCTTGTCTTCTTTTTTTTTTTAAAACAGGTGAAATCTCTAAATGATATGTCAACTATTGGCAAGATTTCCAAGTATTGGTCTGGATTTGTCAATAACATCTTTACCAATACAGCCAATTTTGGTATTCAGGTTCCAGTAGATCTTGATGTAAAAATCAAGGCTGTAATGATTGGTGCTTGTTTCCTCCTAGTAAGTATCTGTTGAAAAAAAAGCTATCTCTTACAACTCTTGCTCACACCCATCCTCCATGACCTTTAGAGTGATATTCAACCATCACAACAATATGGTGGGCTTCTTACCTTCAAACCCAGAAAACAATTCAGTGGGTGAAATCCTGTTGTGCAACTCTGCCGGGGAAGAAATGGGGATGTTAACACAGGTGTTGTCAATCGTTGTTAAAGGAAATTCTGACTTGATGGAACACTACAACAACATGGTTGTTGAATGAAGCTTCCTTATCATCTCACACTGTTGCCAATACTTGGGCGACAAAACAAGTTCCATTTTCTTTTCTTCAAATGCAACACAATGGGACCTAGTGCAAGTACCACATTGGTTTCTTCTCCATCCTTCTCCGCTCCCTCCTGGCTCTTTGGTTCACAAAACATTACAGAAGCACAATGTACAGGCAAGCCCATTCACCAGCGAGGCCCAATGTCAGATGGGCATCGGTAGAGGCAGCAGCTCAAGTTTTCAAAGCTAAATTTTCTCCTCCTCCCGTGCCGACTGTCTTGTGCCCTGTCTCCCTGCTCAGAGATGTGGAGACACATGGCAGTTCTTTGGTATTTCAGCTGGTGTGCTGAGGCCTGGCAACTCAAGTTATTATTAGCAGCTAATTATGAAAATCTGCTTCCCTTGAAGGCTGACAGCCTTAGGATCCAAACACCCTCTGTCCATAGTTAGTGACTGGAAAGGTTGATTCTAGTGGGGAGTAGCAGGGGGTGAATCCCTGTATTGAACTTATATGTTCCATTGGGAAACATCATTAATTTACCTCATTATATGTGCTGATGGTTCAAATTTTAATACTTTGTTTCAATTCATCCTAGATGATAGGTGGGGAATCCTATAGTCTCACGGGACTATAATAACTATAGCTTCCTTCACTATTGCCTATACTGGGTGTGCACTGATTGAATTCTGATCCAATAGCATTTCATGGACCACATGTTCCCTAAGTTTCATTTGCTCTAACCCTGGTGGGCAAAATGAAACTTGGGGACTATCTTGACAGGCCCCAAAGTCAAACAATGCCATAAAAACCCTAGCTATTCTGCTTTTGGAAATCTTCATGAATTACATTTTTCTTTTTCAGTCTTAGCCAGGGAATGATGGGAGGCATTCCTAAGCCACCCAAAGCTCCAGTGAACCTCAAAACAAAAATAGGAGTTGGATACTTTTGTTTTGATTCTCCACCTCCATTTTGCATTATTTAGGAGCCTGGTACATCACATGCTTCAGGTTCTCCACTCCTGTCCTAGACCTTGAGGTCTAAACATCTAGTGCAGGCATGTCCAAACTCCAGCCCTCCAGATGTTTTGGACTGCAACTCCCACAGTCCTTTGTCATTGGCAATACAGGCTTGGAATTCTGGGAGTTGTGGTCCAAAACATTAGGAGGGCCAAAGTTTGGGCATGCCTGATCTTGTGCATTCAAGTACTTGGGAAGGAATGTGCCTTTTGCTTCCTTTCAGAGTTTCAATGGAAGAGCAAACGGTCTCAACAGTCAATGCTGCTGAATCTTCTGATGGAGGTCTTGCTTTGTTTCCCACGGCCTTCTGCTTTGAAAAATCAGTAGCTTCTCAACCTTGGTTGGAACAGGTGCTCTACTCAACGTCTTGTTTCTGGTTTTTCAAAGTCACTTAGCATTCTGTTGGGCCAGAATAAGTAGACATATAACACTGTAATTTTAAGTATTGACATATCATCTCAGTAAGCTACACCATTTAGCTGTGGCACAGTCTAGAGGAGACAAAACCCACAAGTTTTTGCTTTAGCATGGAGATGAGTGCTTCCCACTGTGCAGTTATATAATCCTGTGACTTTGAACTCTACGATTCCTTCCACTGCAAAACGGCCTTTGCTCAAAGGCACTGAACAGAAGAATGGCTATCCTACAATAATATTCTTTTTTAAAAGGAATCGAAGCTGTACATGCCAGCCTTTTGATATTAATTTTTGCTTTTTTGTATCTTCTTCATCATTCCGTTTATTTATTGGTAGGACTTAATGTTCTTTGAGAACTCCTTGGATGGATTGTAACAGGCGAGATGATAGAAACAATAAAATATGCAAACGACATTTCAGTAAGTAAGAATGAAACATAAATTGATTGCCTTTGCTTTGAAGACTTATACATAAGACACTTCATAATTCTTTTTCATTTTCTTCCAGCAGTCCTTTGAGCTCGAGATATTACTTTTGAACTATACAATCACCTTTTTCAACAACAACCAAAACCCTATCCTTTTTTGTAACAGGGAAAACTGGACAGAAGGATCATGTTTATTAAACTATAACTTATGTAAATCATTATTTCTTCATTTTAACTTTGTGGACATTTCTGAAGTAAACATTTTACTCCCACAGAAAAAGGGAGAAAGTGGAAGGTACAATGCTGCATTCCAATTCTCTTTGGACTCGTTTGATGTCCCCGCGTCAGAAGGCATGAAAGATTAGAACTTGGATGTGGTGCTTACTGATGAAACGTCTTTACTCACAAACCCCTTTGAAGTTTTTCAAGTGTTGGCCCCATCTATTAGCTGAAAAGCAAAGGGAAAGGGGAAAGAGAAAAAGGATGATGAGGCTTCTTTACATGCTGGTGAAGATACTGGATTTAGATTTCAATTAACACTAACAAAAATATGTCATCCACTGGGAAGGATAATGACAGAGGACAGTAGGGATCCTTATGGGCGAGGAAGTTAATAGCTCAGATTTTGAAAGGGTACTTAACACTGTTCAAATGTATGGGCCCTACAAGAGCAATGCTGTCTCTATATCATAGAACAGGTGATGGATCAGGCTGTATGAAACCAGACAGATGCAGTGCAGATGAGGATGTTTAAAATGACTTACAGACACCTTACATTAGGCTGCTGTCTATCCCTGATTATTGATCACATTGGCTAGTGCTTGTGATTGGCTTCCTGAATTTCACATTATGAATCCGCCTCCAGCAGCTACAATAAGAGAGTTAAAGGTCAACTAAAGAAGGTGTGTGGTACATGGTGTGTGGTGTGTGGTGGCTCAGAAGGCTAGAGCACTGAAATCTGGTGGCTGTAAAGTTGGACAGCTCAGTGGTTCGAATTCTGGGTGCCACACAGCAGAAGGAGCTCTGGCTGATAACCCCAGCTCCTGCCAACCTAGCAGTTTGAAAGCATGTAAATGCATGTAGATAAATAAGTACCGCCATAAAAAGAGGGAAGGTAAAACAGTGTTTCCTTGCAGCCATGCCAGCCCCATGGCCATGGACTTGCACAACACTGGCTCTTTTAGCTTGAATACAGAGATGAGCACTGTCCCTAGAGTCGGATATGACTAGCAGGCGTGTGCAGGGTGAACCTTTAACTTTTTAAAGAAGGACAAGGAGATTGCAGAAAAGGTGAAGTGTTTGTCTTGATTGTTGGAATATGTGGAGTAGGGGGGCATCTGCCTGAACTAAATGAAGAAAAGAATGGTGACAAGAGGACAATAGATATGCTCAGGATTGTAGAACATGCAAACAAAGAGTTCAAGAAGTGATTAGGTCGAGTCTCGAGTAAAGATTCCTGGGAGTAAAGATGTTTGTGTACCATGTTCAGCTGATCTCCTTGGGCAGAAGGAAACACAAGCCAGGCAGGTGAAAGAGGAAGCAAGGATTGCCAAGGAGGATACAAGTACCATATTTCCTGCAGGGCAGAGAGCAGTTCAACAGGTTGCATGCACACCAACACATACAGTCCTTGTCACATTTTGCCAATGTAAGCCCAGCACCATCTTCCTTTACTTCTGCATCAGACTTTCCTTTCACTTCTGTCCATGTCAGCCACTGGATGTTATTTTGGCTTTAATCTAGTTGTGTCATTAGTGACAGAGCTAACTGTACTTACCTTTTGCTCTTCTCCAGTAGCTTACTGGGTGCTTTCTCTTCTGGGCGTCTCAGCTTCCAGCACTATCTCCTATTTAGTTTTGGACTGTCTCATCCTATAGTTTTCATGATAAGAACAGTTCAGCAGCCATTTACTGTTGCCAGCATTTGTGCAGTGTCACGGCTGTTGCCTCCTCTGCAAGTGTCACCATCAGCTGTGGCTGCCCAGTAGCTGCTGCCCTCATCATCATTGGAACTATCCATTTTGCTGATGCATCCATTACATGCATCTTCATTCAGGTGCCTCAGCAATGGCCATTCCACCTTGGGTGACTCTTCTAGATATCTACGTTCATAATAGAATCTGAACTAGTCTCATCTTCACAGAAAAACACAAAACCCTTCCCCACATTAAGGTGTTCATTCAAGAAAGGGATAGAGTAGACCCAACAAAATCAACAGGACTTCATGAGTAATTGAAGTTTTCTTCATTCTAGTGGTTGGGTGAAGTATACCTAAATCCTCCTGGCCCTGGAACTCCGGGGAAGCTACCGCCTGTAGAGGCACTGGCCTCAAGCCAGTGCCTTAAAAAGCCCCCGGCTTGGGACTTTTTAAAATAAAATTAAAAATAAAAAAATTAAAAAAACCAAGTGCTGACCCAATAATAATAATAATAATTTTTTTTTAAAGTGCCGACCCAGCCCCAGGGCTACACAGTTGACATTTTAAAACAAAAAATAAATAAAATAAAATAAAATGAGCACTGACCTGGCCCCAGGAGCTGCGCGGTTGGCGCTCTAAACAAAATAAAACAAACAAACAAACAAACAACAAAACGAGGCACTGGCCCCAAGCCAGCCCCTCTCAGCTGGGGACATTTTAAAAAAAAAAAAAAGAGCACCGACCCAGGTCCAGGAGCTGCATGGTCGGCGCTCTAAAACAAACAAAACAAAACAAAAAAATTAAAAAAGAGCACTGACCCAGACCCAGGGGCTGTGCGGTTAGTGCTCTAAAACAAAACTAAAATAAAATACAAAATAGAATAAAATAAAATAAAACAAATGCTGACCCAGCCTCAGGACCTGCACGGTTGGCCCTCTAAAACAAAACCCCCATCACAGTATTCCCAACAGATGGCCATTCAGCCTCTGCTTAAAAACCTCCAAAGAAGGAGACTCCACCCCCCCAGGGCAGCATATTCCACTGCCAAACAACTCTAACCATTTTCCTGATGTTCAAATGGAATCTCTTTTTCTGTAGTTGGAAACCATTGCCCCAACTCCTAGTATGGAAGGCAAGGAGAACAGGCCTGTCCCCTCTTCGATATGACATCCTTTCAAATATTTAAACATGGTTATCATACCCCCTCTCAAACTTCCTTTTGTAAGGCTAAACATTCCCAGCTCCCACAGTCTTAAGCCTACAAGGGCCAAGTGTGGAAATTGAGGTCAAGATATTTTGGAGATCGCTATTTCAAGGGTCAACAAATGTCATGGCAACTTGACAGCACATAACACAACACTGTTTAATGTTCAGTACATTGACACAACTTCCAAAACATCCCTCATTATAATGAAAATCAATAAAAATCATTGCAATGATGAGTCTCAGTGTTGCATATGTGCGGGTCGGGGGAAAAAGCTACGTGTGTTCTTATACAATGTTGTACATGGTATGTAACATTTGTCTGGTGACAACAAACAAACAAACTTTGTAGCTGATCCTTGTATCTGGCAGTTATTTTAAAAGGAGCAATGCTGCCAGGAAAAACAGCTAGGAATGTCAGAAAGTCTGAGCATCTTTTGATGTGGACTTGATGTGAGTGCAGACCTCAGCTGGTGGACATCTCACAAAACACTTTATTTGAAATGAGGAATTAAATCAACATATGCCCTTCAAACATAGAAAAGCAGGACAATTCAAAGAACTGAAATACTGTACAGCCTAGACAGGTTTGCAGCTCTCAAAAGAAACACCAGGTGGCAGCATTGACTTATTATTGTACTATTTCTTGTGCCTGTGCATTTCGTTTGGGGCTAGAGATATTAGAGTAAATAAATAAATAAATAAATAAATAAATAAATAAATAAATAAATAAACCCTAATCCAAACAACCCAACTTTAATCTAAAACTGGTTCTTCCAAAGGCTCAAATTGCTATGAACTGCAAAAGGCAATGAATGAAACACCTTTGGGTTTGTATTAATATTTGAACAAGTCAGTTCAAGTGTGAACATGAAACATTGAGTTAGCCTCTGTGTGTAACCTGTGCTGTCAAGTTGAAACTGATGTATTTATTTGTTAGATTTATATATTGCGGCTATCTAGCCCAAAGGCTACTTTTGGCGGTTTACACAAGGTATGTGAAAGCAGCCAACTGCCCTGTTCCCTGAATGTTTGAAGAGTAGGCTAAAACAGAAGCTTTTAACAGAACACTACCCATTCCTCTGTGACCCAGCTAAGCAAGGCTTTACCCTGATATATTAGCACTGGAGACACATATCAGGCATACTTTTTACAGCATCTGAAAGTTGACTATTTCAACATTTATAGCAGCTCATACAGGATTTTCAAGGTAAGTGAGATATTTAAGGAGTAATTTTTACTAGGGCCACCACCCCTCTCATGAGCTGCCATGGCCAAGAAGAGTTTTCAATGAGAGTCCTAGTCCATCATTCAATCCACCACACCATGCTGGGAATTTGAGGCCACACAGGCTGGCTCTACTCTCAGGAGGCTCATTGGGGAATCAAACTCTCAAACTCTAGCTTCACAGCCAAGCATGCAAACTATTGAGCTACCCAGTCAGCTGAGTTGACCTCCATGTCCATGTTTTCCCTCAACTCCACTGTTTTCCAAAGAAGAAGGGATCAAAGCAGCACCTCACCTCCCCATTAAGCGATCTACACTGTTGCCAAGAGCAGAGCTCCGGAGCAGCAGCTCTGAAAAATGTCTCATCTTCCCCCAAGCCACAGTATTATGACATATGCTTCTGTTTCTGCATAAAAGCTGGAAAAGAAAAGGGCAGCGGGGTCAAGAAATCACAGAGATCACATTACACCCTTATTAAAGCAGCTCCACTGGCTGCCAATCAGCTGTTGGGCACAATTCAAGGTGCTGACCTTGACCTACAAAGCACTGTACGACCTGGGTCCTAGCTACCTCAAAGATCGAATCTCACAGTATGAAGCGACTCAGGTGTTAAGGTCATCAGGAGAGGCCCTTCTCTCCATCCTGCCACCCTCACAGGTACGTCTCGTGGGAACCCATGAAAGGGCCTTCTCGCCTGCAGCACCCAGACTGGAATTCCCTCATCTCTGGGCGTTTATACACGACCCCCAAACTCCGGGGCAAATGGCTCCCAGCTCTGGAGATTAAAAATGTTTACCCACCAGCTCCGGAGTTAAGAGGAAATTAAGTGCGACCCCGCCCACTTTAGCGCGTCCCAGCGCAGCTTTCAGGTACCTGCTTTTTGGATGTGACAAATATTTGATCCAGTGTAAGGATAGTGAGTGCGGGGCTCTCCTGGCTTCTGTTTGTTCTTTTTTTGCGCCCCGCCCCTTTAAGAGATCTGAATGCTGCCAGGAACAAAACGGAGGTAAACCGGCATTCTTTTCTTTCTTTTTTCTCCCTCCCTCAGGCAGCCAGCAACCAGGAAGTGCGGAGGGGGGTGGGGACAGAGGAAGAGCGACGAACCCCTAAGATCTCTGGTCCAAATTTAAGTGGCCAGCGGATCTTAGGGGTCGTGTAAAAAGGCCCTCTGTTGTCTTTCTGGAAACAGGCAAAGATCCTTCTCTTCAGGCAAGCTATCCTTGAATGATGGACTACTATTACGTGTCTTTTAGATGACTCTATAGGTTCACATAGACTTTGTGTTTACAACTAATTATAACCTTGCAGCTTTAATGTAATGTTGTCATTAATGCTTTGCTGTAAGATGTCCCTCAATTCCTTGTTCTCAATTACTTGAACATGTCTTAATTGTACTGGACTGTATATTATCCCTCATTACTGTAAGCTGTCTTGGGTCCTTTTCCAAGGAGAAAGGCAGGGTAAAAATACTCTAAAATACTGAGATAAATAAATAAATAAGAAAGATCAATTAGGAATCTAAAAGCAGCTGGGATTAGGCCCATAGTGGAGATGGGCAAACAGCCACTCATAAGAATCAGGTCACTGGTTAACTCATCTGAGCCTGCAAAGTTGACTGTTTTACCCCTGGACAATTACTCATCCTGCAGGTACATCAAAAGCCCTGAATCCACCAGTGGGTGCTACTCAGAGACAGCAGCCTGGCTGCCTCCTCTGGGTACTACCTCCGAGTGGCCACCCACCAGAGGGGACAAATCTTTGAAGGGCTGTTTGGCCAATAAACAAACCAGTACCAACTGCCAAGCCAGGGGTCGTGCCCATCTCAGCACAGTGATTTAGGTATCTGGTTTTGGAGCCAGCAGTTGGGAGTTCAATTCTCACCATGCCTCTTTGACAAGGTCACTTCCGGCTCTGCCGTTTGAAGATTACCATCAAAATATTTTTTTCTATGCACAGGAGTTGTTCAACAACAAACTAAGTCTCCTAGAATTGAGATACAGCTTCCATGGACTGCATCTCCTATTCTTTTGCTATCAAGGACTATATCTCCTATTCTTTCACAAAGCAAAACTGTTTAATTATTACTATCATTTCTTCCTGGCTTATCAGTTAAAGGAGGATTTTGGCCCAACTGCATGGTAAAGGAAAGTGAACAAAAATAAACCCAGTGTGTCTACTTGTTTCTTTCTGTTCTCTGGGTCAGTTGTGTGAGATGCTTCTAGATCACATTTTTATTGCGCTACTGCCAAACTTCATACATAAATTTATGGGGAGCGGATCCCTGGTGTCATCATCTTCCATGTGTAATATATGAGGTTTCAACAGCTGCTATGTTTTCTTCTTTACCAGGAGGGGAACTGCTATGTGTGCTTCCAGGAAAACATAGCCTTTGCTGCTGCAGTAAATTTGCACAGGCCATCATGACAATAACTGTAATACACATAAGAGGGTGAAAGGCACTCAGATCAAAATAATTTGTTTGATATGGGGTGCTGAACACCTTGATGTAAGTTTTTGTGTGTGCGCGCACACGCATGCATGTGTGCATGCAGATGTGTGTGTGCCTGCCTGCCTGTGTGTGCACCTGCTGATCTCCTTCAGGCAATGGGATGCCCTTAAGGTCCGGCCATGCATCACCTTACAATTTCAGGAGGAAAGGTAGCGTAAGTGAAAAGAGCCTTGAAGATTCTGGGGTTCCAGAACCCAAAACCAAGTAACAGCCTTATTTCAAGAAGTGAGCATTTCTAAATCCTTAAGATTATCTCTCTTCTCATGCTTTTGTTTATAGCTCATTTCAAGTAGAGTTGGAAATGTTACTTTTGGAGGCACCACCTCCCAATACCCATCAAGCTAGCAAGATGAGTGACCATGTTAACCAGGGGGTGTGTGATCCAAAAATACAAGTTTGGAAGGTCAGAGTTGGAAAAGTCCTCCTTTATAACTCACAGATATAGCCATAATGTGTTAAAATAGGGAACATGACTATTTTGCATATGGCTGAGATGGTTTCAGATTTTCAGGGTTTGTGTTTATGCTTCATGCTTCTCATACAGTAATACAAAAAATATCTCTGGGGGAACTGGAAACCCTACAGTGTGCAAAAGATCCATGCAGTCAAGAAAATAGGGAGGGATGAGTAATATAGTTCTCATTTAATATGGTAGAAACACATATAGGTTAAACCAGCGGTTCCCAAACTGGGTGCCGTGGCACCATGGGGTGTCACAAGCATATGCCAGGGGTACCGTGGGAATAATATTCAATTAACTAAACTTCCCATAATCATAAAGAAAATAATGCAAAAAGCATCCAAACAGTTTCATTCATTGCATTAAAGACAAACTGAGCATTACATTTGCACCGTTTTTTCCTTCTTTTCCTAAGTATTCAAACCGCTTTAAGGGTAGCTGTGCCAGAAATTTTCTTTAGCCAGACAAGGATGCTGTGGCGAAAAAAGTTTGAGAACCCCTGGGCTAAACAATTAACATGCATTTGCCTCTTCTGTAACACTTTAGGTGGCGCTGAGCTGCATAAAACCTCCTGGGAAAGGCCACAGAAATGTGAATTGTGAACTATAGCTTCAGGATACCACCAGGTGGCAGTGCGGGAACAGATAATATTAGCATTTCCAGGCAGCCCCTGAGGAATACTGTATGTTGGAAAGAGAAGGGAGAAAGGCTTGCAGGCTTGTGTTTGCACCGGTTGTAGGAAAATGCTGAAACTTAACAACAAAGAGAAAATGTAATTGTACAGTTAGACTCACTGGTAGAAAATGTTTCACATGCAAAATATTCCAAAATCAGAGCACTGAGGGAAGGAAAGTTAGATGTTTTGATCAGCGAGGAACACGGCCCCTCTGAAGGCCCCTCTGGTCCTTGAGAATTATACAGTCATGGAACACATTATCTTAAAACATGGGGTTGGGAGGTATCTAAAGGATGTGTGATGTCCAGTCCCTTCCCAGTGTCAGAATCCAGAGTGAAAGCATCTCCACCAGGTGGATATCCAGCCTCCACTTTGAAATTCCCAACAGAGACAAGTCCACCATCTTCCAAGGAGGTCTGTTCCACTATCAAACATTTCTTGCCATCAGGCAAAATTCCTCCTGTTGTTTAGTAAGAAACTCCTTTCTCATAAATTGAACCCTCCGGATCCAATCTCATCTTTGGCTGCATCAGAGAACATTCCAGCTTCCACGGGACAGCCTTTTAGACACCAGATAATGGCTACCATATCACCTCTCAATCTCCTCATTCTCAGGTTAAATATACTGATTCTGCCCGTGCTATGTACTCTTGCAATTATATTTGATAATAGTGATACATGCTTGTATGATGAATAGCCGTGAGTGCCTAAACAATATGCCTGCATAGGTTGAGTACCAACATTATTGGCTTATGGAAGATAACTGACTATGGCTTGGTTGCTTTGAGTGAAATATTTTGCCCATCAGGAAGCTGACAGAGTCTTGTTTTGAGAGTGAGTTAGTGAGAGTTTGCTGAAGAATCTATTAGAAATTAGCCAGAGATTTTGTATGTTAATGAGGTCTGTTTTTGGCAGAGTATGAAGAAAAATCCCAAATACTTGGTTTGTACTGGGGATGGCTGTCCGTTGGGCTCAAGACTCATCTAATGGCTCTTAGGAGTGATAGCTAAGTTTAAAATGAAGATATCATAGAGATTCTGTAGTGACCTAAGGAGTATATCACCCACAGATGTGAAAACAGGTGAGAGGAAATGCCTCCTCAATGAAGGACATTACATCTTTCTGTCCATCCATCCATCCTGTTACTCTGCAGCTGGGGAAATGGGAGAAATTAACCATCCTAGCCAAACCCCATCCATTCACACCCTTCATAAGAAATTGTATTCCCAATGTTCAACTCTTGAATGGCTGCATAAGGCTAATTTAGCACACATCCGTGAAACAAATTTTGATTTTCTAGACTAGCGATCCCTGACTGTGAAAACTGTACTGGAAGTAAAACTAGCTTTGATGTGTTTAGATCCTAATACAGTCATTTTAGGAAGGAGCAATAAACCAGAAGATTGCAAAAAAAAAAACAAAACAAAACAAAACACACACACACACACACACACACACACACACACACACACACACACACACACACACACACACACACACACACACACACACACACACACACACACACACACACAAAATCCAGGACAGAGTTCATCAAGGTGAACAGATGTTATGTTTTCTATTTGTAGATTGCTCAACATCTTCTAAGTTACTGATAAAATTAAAAAGGAGCAACCACCCCTGGTGCTTTTGGTTACGATTTGAACAGTAAAATCCCCTTCATTAAATGGAAGGTGGATCCTCTTCAAGGAGATAATGATGTAAGTAATCTCAAACATTTCCAAAACAAGTATTTACTGTATCAAAACATTTGCTTGCTATACAGAAAATTATGGTCGTTATAGAGCCACACAGCTGTCTGGGTTTGGCTGGGGGGGCGTGTCTTGTGATGGGCACCTCTGGAAATATATTGCTGCAGCAAAAAGTTGTGTATATTACAGTTATAAATTCTGGTTCACCCTGATAATGTTTGTGGCCTGCACTAATAACAAGCTGACTAAGGACTGAACTTTATATGGGTGATGCTATAGAGCAGTAGTGGCAAACCTTCGGCACTCCAGATGTTTTGGACCACAGCTCCCAGTATTCCAAGCCTGTATTGCCAATGACAAAGGACTGTGGGAGTTGTGGTCCAAAACATCTGGAGTGCTGAAGGTTCACCACCACTGCTTTCGAGGTTCACTTGACTATTTGGATGTTTTTGCTTCTCTCTCATTTCCTGTTATTTTCTTTCATGTGATTATAATTGCATCATCAATAGTCATATTAGCAGAAGAAAGCGGAGAGGCTTAAGCAAAGAAAAACAAATTATTCATTTTCTCATCTACCCAAAGAGTGTGACCCTACTATTTACTGTGAGACTGAGAAAGTGCCGAAACTGCTAGATTACCATTGGTTCCAGGAACCCACAATCTTCTATCAAATGAGCTTTGTGGGTTGTACTTCTGAGCAAATATCGATAGGGTTGCATTTGCTGCTTTCCCCAAAAAACTTATGCATGTTAAGCAGCTTCACGTACATCCCCAAATGGCTAAGTAGCTACGTCTGTCCCTCCCCACCCACAACTTTTCTTTCTCTGACAGGCACCCAGCTATAAAAAGTAAAAGTGTTCTGCTTATATACCGCCCCATACCACTTCAAGTAGTCTCTGGGCAGTTTACAGTTTTAATTATGCAGGCTATACATTCCCTCCCCCACCAGCAAGCTGCGTACTCATTTTACCAACCTCGGAAGGATGGAAGGCTGAGTCAACCATGAGCCGGCTACCGTGGATTGAACCCCAGGTCGTGAGTGTTTTACCTGCAGGACAGGCATTTAACCACCGTGCCACGAGGCTCTTCTGAGGAAATAAAAGAAAAGAAAAAACAGTACCATTTCCCTGTTCCTGTGCTACCTCCTCGTGATTCTCAATCTCTGCAGCCTTGAATACATTGACTTCTGGGCACTAGTAACCCAAAACAAGTGGTGTGTCAGAAACAGCCAACCAAGCAATTGACCTCAGCCAATAATTGTTAACTCGCCTCCTTTCCAAAACTAATATTCACCAACACAGAAAGGCCAGTAACTCAGATGAGAGGAAAACCATCTTTTACCTAATCTGCTACTGAAGGTTTCCAGATTAGCCCTCACCCCAGATTAGCCTGACCCTTTGGGGATTCAGCAGAGACTAGGACCCCACTCTTATTTCTGGTCAACAACTGCCAAGTACCCGTTGGGGTTCCTAGCTCTGCATTTCTCCCACACGTTGAATCAGAATCAGAATCAGAATACTTTTATTGGCCAAGTGTGGTTGTACACACCCAGAATTTGTTTTGGTAAAATATGCTCTCCATATATAAAAGGAAAAATAAGAATCATATAGTCAACAATAAAAACACAGTGCAACAATACAATATAACCTATTATTTAAAAAGGAAGAAGAGAAGTAAAAATTAATTATTCAACAGTTTGATAGCACTTGGAAAGAAACTATCTTTATATCTAGTTGTACTAGTGTGCAATGCCCTAAAACGTCACCCTGAGGGTAACAATTGAAACAGGTTATGTCCAGGATGTGTGGAATCTGTATATATTTTCATTGCCCTCTTTTTAGCTCGTGTGGTATACAATTCCACAATAGATGACAGATTAGTAGCAATAATTTTTTTCTGCAGTTCCAATTATCCTTTGAAGTTTATATCTGTCATGCTTAGTCACAGAACTAAACCAGACAGTTATAGAGGAACAGATGATAGATTCAATAACACCTCTATAGAATTGAATCAACAGTTCTTTTGGCAGTCTGAACTTCCTAAGTTGACGAGAAAAAAACGTTCTTTCTTGTGCTTTCTTAATAATACTTTCAATATTAGATGACCATTTTAAATCTTGAGATATAATAGTACCTAAAAATTTAAAGGACTCCACTATTGACACTAAGTTATTTGATATAAGAGGGGGCTGTATAGAACGACTGGGAGAATCCAGGGGTGAAAGAAACAAAGCTACTTCCTGACCAAGCCACATGGCATGAAGGACACACCTTCAGCCATGGGGTTCAGCTGGGCTTTTAATGGATCTCTTGATGGGCAAAATTGGCATAGATACTGCTGAGCTTCGAATGACAGGAAAGGGTTCAGACTGGATGATATCCATAGCAAGCATAGGAGGTTTAAGTTGAATGACCCAAAACAGAGAAAGCACCCATCTAATGATCTTCGCTTTCAAAAGTCCTTGAAACAAAGCAGCTGTTATTGTGAGCTTTTGCAAGTTGCGCAAGACATGGAAATCACCAGGGAATCATTCTCAGAATTCAAGAATACTGTAAAACCTCTTACTGTCTCACATACAAGGAAGTGTTTTGCCTTCTTCTTGCACAAACAGAAAGAAACAAGCATTTACATTCCTAGTCTACTGACTTTAAAGGTGCCTGACAGTAGAGTGTCTTAAGCCAGCCATTCTCAAAGGCACTAAAACAGTTCTTGGGATGTCGAGGAAAATAAAGGAAAATTAAAAGACTGAAAAGACCATAAAATCAGCACACCGGGTGAGATTCTCAGGTCATTCCGCAAACAGCTGCACCCCTGAAAAGGCCCTCTCATTTGTAACCACCTCACCGACCTGATTGACTGAGGCACATAAGAACATAAGAACAGCCTTGCTGGAACAGGCCACAGCCCCATCTAGAAGATGGCTTCAGCTTTCAATGTTTCCAATCTCAGTCCTACCTAAAGGAGACCCTTGCAAACCAACGAGGACTTCTGTTACTCACAACTGACAAGTCGAGTTGATTTTGATCAGTCTGCACTGGATATAATACACATTGGGCGTTGTACACCATATACAGTAAAAGTAAGCTACAAATGTGTGCATATGTATTTCTTAACATCTAGATCCAGGACTGCTACTAGGCAGAAGTATGTGCCTCAGGTCCTGTGTGGAAGGGGTGGGTGGGGGAGACACCAAAACTATTATTTGTACTATTCCATATCATACAAAATCCATGTTTGCCCCAGGTGGCACAGACTGTAGTTGTGACTCTGTCTAAATGAACACCACATTGTGAGTCTCAGGAGAGGTAAATCCCTAGCCTCCCAAACCACTGTGCTGATCTCAGTGCAGTTCCCCGTTTCGTGTTCAGTGAAAAACAACACAGGAACAATATCTGATTGTATCTTTGAAGCAACAGGTACCTTGACTCAAGCATCTCAGAAACTGGAAGTTCCAGGCAGCCATTATGACTGGGTATCACACTCCTGTTGGCTTTTAATAAGTATATCTCCTCTCCATCTCAGGCCATCTTGATTCTCAAAGCAACACAGGTAGGAGGAGCAAAGAGAGACAGGATTAAGGAACTGTTATGGGCTGTGTGGTGAGAAATGAGTCTTGTTTCAGTTCTCTACTATTTCCAAACTGAGAAAATTTAGGTGACCAGAAACATATTTGCACAAGTGACTCAATTATTCCAAGAAGCACATATGTATTTCAACATACATAAATAAAATAGGGGTATAATGTACCTTGGCTCAGCATGACTCAATAGATTTGCTTGCCGAACTAAAGGTTATTACAATCATTCTTGCTGATAATGAGCAAATGAGCACAATAAAACTCTCAGAAGGATGAAAGTGTTCCTACATTTGTACTGATTCTTTGGATGTTTTAATCATCCCTTCAAATCAAAGAGAGTTATACACCTAACAGAGAACTGAGGGGCTCCTTATCCAGGACTTCCATCTGTAATGACTATGGTGGGGGGGTGGAGGAGGAGGAGACTTAAACTTTAATCTTCACAATAATGAAATCAAAGTTGTTAAAGAGTTTTTATACCTTGCTTCAATCATTAGTCCAAACAGAGGCTTGTAGCCAAGAGATGAGAAGAAGACTGAGACACAAAAGGGCCGCTGATAAGGAACTAGAAAGCATTCTAAAGTCCAAGGATGTGTGGTTGGAGATTTAAAATCCTCCATGTCATGGTATTCCCAGTTACAGTAGTATGTATGGACATGATGGCTAGACAGCAAAGAAAGCTCTTAGGGAAAAATATAAAACCATTCAAATTGGCCATCACTCGAGATGGGCACAAGCTGCCACTTGGGTACTTTGGGCCACTTCATTTACCAGCACCACAAGTGTTCCAAGGTTCGACACACTGCCCACTCTGGTGGGTGACCATGTTGAGACAGTGCCCGGAGGTGGTGTGGCATGGTGTGGCATGGATACTGCCTCTGAGCTGGGTGCCCATGGGAAGGGGCAGGGCTGTGAACCTGTTTTGCCAAGAAATGAACTGCCATGAACCACTGAATCGTTGGCTCAAACCCATCTCTGGTCATCACCACTACATCTTGCGCTAGTGAAGGTTGCACATTTCACAAAATACACCCTAGGCAGGGAGATTTCAAGCAACTTGGAATTTTTAGCCAGGTGGCCTCACCACCAACATTTGGGGTGAGGTGGGTTTGGGGAGTGGCAAAATATTTAAATGTGTTCTTTTCGTTTCCTTCTGCATCTTTGAAGAGTTACCAATTGTTGCTATTTTTGTCTCCCTGGAGGTTTACGTCTATTGACACTAGCAATAAAACAAAACAAAACAAAACAAAATTAACAGGTATACCTTCTTTCCAACTTGAAGTAGAGAGTATGTTGTTTTAGTGGTCAGTTTTGCAATTTCCCTTCTTTTTGTCAGGACTTGGGTACAAATGACAATATTGCAAGTTTTAAACTTGTTTTATAAAAGTATTGCATATCCTACTCTCTTTACATGTGTGTGTACTTAAGCATGTGTCAACATCCTGCTCCTTTTAAAGATGTCATATTTTATTGTCTATTGATTCACCTTAACAGCAGAGTTCTAAGAATATTTGCATAGAAATTAATTCTACAGAGCTTACCAGGATTTCAAGTCACTGATGTTGCAAGCATTCGTAGAAACCTACCATTTTTGTCCAGAATTAATCCAAGAAAATAATTATTGCACAACAAATCAACATTGATATTATACTGTCCAAGGAAGTGGACTTGTCTACAAATGCTTACATTAAGATACAGAAACTAGACTTTAAGGTAGCACAATACTTTTGTCTTCTTTATTTTTATTCTGTTTTTCCCTGATATGCCAGTGCAGACTAATATGGCTATCTCTTCTAACACTGTAGTATCAAAGGCTTACTCTGTAATCCCAAGGCTCTGAAAGGCTTATCTGGGTCTAAAGGGATCCCTAGAGGGAAAACCTGAAAGCAAGGATAGTTTGAATTGAAGGTGTCCAACAAGCAACCTGGGTCACACTGGTGTCAAATGGAGTTTGCATAACTGGCTATGCTAAGGAAAGCCTGCTATAGCTCAAGAGGGGATATTTGCCCTATTGCTTTTCCATTCTATGTGTAGAGTATAGGACACACTGGCTTGCTATTCCAGTTTTGCAATCTGCATGTCCTTGTCCAGCAGTTTACATAAGGGAGGCCTTCAGGATCTCTCAAATTACAGCTTACAGGAGATAAAAGAGAGAGCTATATCTGGAGCCTCCAAGCACCTTAGCACTTCATATCACTCACTGAAGCTACTGCTGCTAGAGGACAGTATCATCAGAATGTATCTTCATACCATATTTAATGGGAAAGAGGGGATTTATGGATACCTACTTACAACCATGGTACATACTGCATAAATTTGACATGCCCAATTTTTCTTAACAATTTCAGCCACATTAAGATACAGAATCACAATGAAAACCCACTTTGTTCTTTGTGGCTTGTTATTTAGTTTATAATAAGTTATTCCTTGGTTGCATATTATTTAAATGCAGTGTCTTTCCATTTACCCACTTTTGGTGGCTCCTGCTACTTTTTAATTTTCCTCTTGTGGGCTTATAGTATTTTCTGTCATTATTCAGTCCTATTATTATACCTGGTTAGTAGGCATGTGACTCTTTAATAATAATATGTAACATTTCTTTAAAAATCTGCTATTTACCAGAATGTTCTGCTGCTTTAGGATATGAATTAGTGAAATCGGCTACAAAGACTGAAGTGACCTTATGAGAAACTTTATTTCTTCAGCAACTAATAATACTGATGAAGACTATGAAATGCCAACCCACAGCTGGAGCTAGGGGGTCTATTTTTTGTACTGTTGGGTTCTCAGATTATTTACTGATTGTTTATCCAACTGTTTGTTCAACCAGCAGTTCTCATTATTTCATGGGAACATGTAGAATGTGAGAATAGTTACTAAGGCGTGACAGTTTAGCTCTTAAATAAATATTCCTTTTACTAAATGGTTGCAGGCTCCTTATACTACTTACTCATGAATGTTTTGTAGTTTACAGACCTTATCATATTGAAGCAAACTTTCTAATCTGCATTACTTGATTTTGTTATTCTGTTTTCCTTCCCTTCTTCTCTCTGTTACCTTGTATGTTATCTTAAAGGCACGTGACACCTATCTACGTACGTTTACTGAATTCCTGGATGGCCTTGCTGAATGAGGCTTTTCAAGACTTTATCGCAGTGCTACTTACTATTAATATTTATTTTTATTTTGGGTGGCAGACAAACAAACCTGGCAGGGGTAGAGGTGGTGTGGCCTCCTGAATGATGCAGAATTGCAATTCTTAGGATCTCTCATCACCGACTCTGTTGTTAAAGCTGATGAGAATTGCTGTCTAACATTTTGAATAGTAGAACTCCTACACCTCTTCCCTGACATGTGTTGGGTGTTGTGTTGTCAGTTAACGGCATGCTGTCCTTTCAAATATTCTCAGACCCTCTCCTTTGCTTCCTATTAACTAGAAAAAAAACCTTGCTGCAGATCTCTGGAAAGAGGCCCACCAGAAAGCAGCTACATGATCCATAAATGAATAACAAGGTTTCCATAGACAATACAAGTAGAAGGAAACAGTTGTGCAAAATATTTTGCATATTTTCAATGTTCAAATGCTTACAAAACTGTCACACCTGAAATCAGATAGCCACGTATGGAATTAAATGTGAGGGAGAGAAAAAGCAGAAATTTTCATGCAATTTATATATCTTGGAGGGCGTTACTGCTGTGCTGATAGCGACATTCTGTCCCAGCCATATTTGTCAGGATACTGTTTGCCTTGGCTGCAAAACAGAAATAGCAGGAAATGCAGCCATAAATTAGAAGAACTATACAAAACTAAACACACAATACTTCAGACCAACCAAAATGCTCCAGCAGAGCATTCTGGTCAGGTTAGGTGGTAGGAGAAACAAACCATTTTTTAAAGTAGGGGATGAAGATGGAAAGAAAAAAAATTCCAAAATAAACTCATGCAAAACTAGGCTAGGTGAAATCTTTTTAGGTCAATAATAAAACAAAAACAAAAAAAAGCATTGCAAGCTGAGCTTTCAATGGCCAGCTATCTTTATCAAAGAACAGTACCAAAAGTACAGTCATGGCAAAAGGTGTAGTTTGCCAGGCGTTGAGATTCGTGGCCAGATGATATCAGCCAGGCACTCTTCTGATGGGTCAGGAAGCAGGGCTGGTGCTAAAACTACATCAAGGTCCAGGACTTGGTTTCAAAGCTCTCCAAACAAACCCCCTTCTCTCCATTTGCCTCTTTCGAGACCATAGTCCTTGTGGCAAGAGGGAGCCGGCGGAAGGTAGATGCAAAAAAACAAAACAAAAAAAACAATGTATTCCATTTGGGGGTTGGGTAAAATTTAGTAAAACTCAACAGGTGTAATCAATTAGGACCAGATTAAAAAGAAGAAATTTTACCCAGTGATTGCAGTCAAGGCCTCTTGTGTTGACAATGTGCCTCCTTCTTCTTGGTACATGAGCAGGGGCAGCTCTTTACTTGGTATCTCCATCAATCTGTAAAAGTAAAAAAGGGGGATGAGCTGTGTTACCAGAAAAACAAATACAAAACTAAGCTAACGGATACATTTATAGGTCACTAATAATAATAATAATAATAATAATAATAATAATAATAATAATAATAATAATAATAATAATAATAACAACAACAACAACAACAACAACAACATTGCGAGCTGAGCTTTCAATGGCAAGCCATCTTTATTAAAGCATTGTACCAAAAGTACATTCTTAGCAAAAGATGTAGTTTGCCAGGCATTGAGATTCGTGGCCAGATGATATCAACCTGCCACTTTTCTGATGAGGCAGGATGCAGGACTGGTGCTAAAACTGCATCAAAGTCCAGGATTGGCTTTCAAACCCCAGCTCTCCAAACAAAGGGATAGACAATGCCCACCCAATCCCCTTCTCTCTATTTGGCTCTTTCGAGACCACAGTCCGTGTATATAATCTCATAAACAATACTGTGTTCATGAAGTGTGTACAGTTAGACACAATTCCAAGACTGACTTTGGCAGTTGAGTAAAAGTATGCCAAAAGGCATTAACTTTAGACCAGGAAACTGTTATTTTCTTTGACTACATTTCTGGGAACCTGAAAAGCCCACTGATATACTAACTTGAGGATTTGGAGAATTGTTATCAAACAAGTATGTCTGTGAAGATTCTCAGTCATCCAGGTGAGTTTATCTGGAAGTTGAGTCATGGCTACTGGACTTCTTTTTGAGAGATAGAAACATTTTGCTGCTCATCCAAACAGCTTCATCAGTAACAAGTATTTTTCCAAACTCTCATTTGGTTACACTTTGTCATGCATGCTTGAACAATGATATAATGCTCTATCCCATTTCTGAAAAGGCAAGGTTTACTACCTGCAACATCAAGATCTCCTTGCTTTTGACAAAACACATGAGCTCCTGAATCGATATGTAGAGGAGGAACACAACAAAGAACTGGATGTCATTTTATGCATGGGGGCATGCCTGTGGATATTCTCAGTCATCCAAGTGAGGTCATCTGAAAGCTGAGTCATGGCAACTGGACTTCTTTTCTGGTGAAATTGAAATGTTTTACTGTTTATCCCAGCAGCTTTATCAGTCTGAGAAAAGTTGGTAGTTGGTAGACATGGGGGCATCTTATACACATAAAAAAATAACATTGCAACACAACATATTGCAAATAACACAAAGCTCCAGTGTGATGTTCTAGTCCAGCTTATTTCATGTTCTGATATAATTATGATGCACTTCTTGCCAAAACTTAGAATGGATTCACAGCTCCAGTGACTCTGGATTCAATAGGTCAGGTTTAAGTTATTCTGCTCAAATTTTCAAGGCCTTTCCTCCCACCTGCCAGTTAAGACAACTAGATTCTTTTTAAAAATACCATATGCCCTAGCTCACAGGGACATTCATCTACCAATTAAAGGGCCATGCGGTGTTAAAAACTTCATCAGTCGGTGCAAGTATCTGGAACTTGAAAAAGGAAAATCAAAGCTCTGAATCTCAGAAACTGCTGGGAAAAACTTCCTTCTTTATTTTCATCCTAGTTTCTTACACCTCATGTGTTTGGAGTGCAACCTTAGCAAAGAGCTATGTCTAGCACATTGTTTTCTTAAGTGCATTATTTACTTATTTATTTTAATGTAATGGATTTTAAAGCCACCTTTCAAAATAGATTGTCCTTCCGAAATGTTTCATAGCAGGCCTGCACAAGAGGTCAACCGTGGGCTACCAGTCGCCTGCAGAAGCAGCACCAGACAAAGGACATTAAAGACACAGGATTATAACATCTCCAAATGCCTGTTGGAATAACAAAAGCCAACATTGGGGATATATGTCTTTCCTTTGTCTCTTTCAGCCTAGTCTCTTTCATTGATAAACTAGAAAACACCATGGTTGATGCCTGTCTCAAGGCTTGGGCAGGAGTGCATCTGGTCTTTCACACAGGTTGGGGACTATCAAAATCCTCAGACTGGCGAAACTCCTTGGATGAGTAGTGAACCATTTCAATCTCTCAAGAAAAGAAGTCCAGTTGCCATGACTCAACTTCCAGATGACCTCAGACTGGAGGTGGAAATGTCACGATCTAGTGTGCCATTATGATTAGTGTGACGTTATGTGGCACATTGGTGTTAACCATGAAATGTTAATTTCATTTCACCAAAGGAGATGGCGGTTGTCTTCCCCACTTGTTTTCACAGGCAAAACCAATCAGCCAGCTACAGGTGGTAGGGCACTTTTAAGGGAAAGGAGCAACCCTGGGTGAACCAATATTTGTCCCCAGCCATCAGAACGACTCGGATCATATAATCATATAGTTGGAAGAGACCTGAAGGGCCACCTAGTCCAACCCCCAGCCATGCAGGAACCCCCATCACAGAGCTCATGGCAGATGGTCATCCAGCCTCTGCTTAAAAACCTCCAAAGGAGACTCCACCACCTGCCATGGCAGCATATTCCACTGCCGAACAGCTCTATCATAAAATTCTTCCTAATGTTTAAATTGAATCTGTTTTCCTGTAGTTTGACACCATTGCCCCGAGTCCTAGTCTCTGAAGCCATGGAAAACAAACCAGTCCCTTCTTCAATGTTATATCCTTTCAAACATATTTAAATATAAGCAACACAGAACTGTAGCAAAAAACAGACTTTGTAGCTGCCGCTGTGAGGAGATGATTGTGATAACTCATGGAAGGGAGAAGATGCTCTCCTTCTACTACACAAAATGAATCTTTGATGCTGAGTACCAACTTCCCACTTTCATGTAGTGAAGGAGGACATAATGTCCTAGAGTGGGACTGGAGAGAGGTTCACTTACCCTACAGGTACAAAAACAAGTGGGTTGGATTTAGAGCAGGCCCACCACCCTTTAAGAAATACAGATATGGATACAAATGGTCTGGACTGGTGAATGTGGAGGTGTCTTTCCGTATTACTCAACCTTGGAGATTGTATGAAAACTTTTGGAAGGAATGTTGGCAAATTCTGTCTCGTAATACCCACCAATTGTATGAACTGTGTGGTGGGTCTCCTGTGCATGAATGGCATACCAGTTAAGAAGACAAAGAAGTGCCTATTGTGGGAGCCTGATGTCAGGCTGAATTTATTCTGATGGTTTTGTCCATATTCTGAAAGAATGGTTTGGTTGCCAGGGAACAAGTTTTCTCTTGTGTCAATCTGGTGTTGTCCTGTGGCATTGAAAGGATCAAAATGAAGAAGTACCTGAATTGTGAAATCTTTTGTCTTCCTTCTTAAGAGCAGAAGGCAGGGCTTTCTTTTCTTTTTACTTTCTTTTAACCAAAACTGGATTCAGAAATTCCCCAAAGATTTCTCTCCTGCTAAAGGATGCAAGACGGGATTATACTTGGGCATACTGTCAGCCTGCCAATACTTCAACCACACCTTTTCCTGACGGCAGTTGCCGCTTGGGCTTCAAGCTCCATTGCACATAAGGAAGCATTTGTTTTAAATGCAGAGGATTTCCTCTTGTCTGATTTTTTACCTATGCTAGAAAGAATGGAAATAAATCCCTACCCTGTAGGAAAGAAACGTTGCTCACAATAGAAGCAGACCTTCATGGGCTTCCTGTCAGTTGAGGAAGAAGCTTTGTCGATTTTTTCTAGAAAAGATTCAACAAACTGGTCCTCTTGTTTGGGAGCTGAGTCATGGCAACTGGACTTCTCTTCTTGTGGGATCAAAACATTTCTTCAGTCTGACTGAAGAAGCTACTTAGATGAATAGTGAAATTGTTGGCTCCCATAAGAAAAAAGCCATTGCCATGACTCAGCTCCCAGATAACCTCACCAGGATGACAGAGAATGTCCACAGACATGGTCTTCTTGTAGTTTAAGCATATCCTCACTGTCTCTGGAATGAAGGAGAACCCCATTTTTGCCACTGGAGCATGAATGCATGGCAGGCGGTTGGACTGGAAGGCCCTTGATGATTCTATGATTCTATTCTATTCTATGAATAAGAAGAACTAGCCGCCTCTGAAGAGTGGGTTGAGATCAGTAATTTTCTGTTGAGCCCATTTCCTTTCTGTTATGCCCATAAATCAACAGGAATAAGCCATGTCCAAGGAATGTGGACTGGTCCTCTTGCCAGGTCCCTTTGAGCTCTCAGGCAAATCCCCCTCTCTCCCTCCCTCCTCCCTTGATTAAACTCAGGCCTTAGTGGCATTAATGGCTTTTTTGAGCAGTGATCCAAATTTATCCACCCTGAAAATGCCTGAGGAGTGTGAGAGAGCATGCTGCCCTCCTCCATCTCAGACTGCATGGGAGAAGTGGAGACAGCCTGCTCCCAGGCTCTCCCCACTTCAGGCCTGAGGTGTGATTAGATGGAGGAGAAAGTTGCATTTTGTGTGTAAGAAAGAGAATCCTGGCTGTAGAAATTAGTTTCCCTTTCCCTAGAGCTAAAAACGCAAGGTTGCCCGTGCTGCCCTCAGAAACCGCAGGTACCAGGACACTCCCAAGGAAGAACATAATAATATTAATTTTACAAAGAACAAGAACAGTAGAGTTGGAAGGGACCCTGTTGATCATCAAGTCTAGCACTTATCAAGAAGTCCCAGTGGAGAATCTGACTCCCAACCTTTGGCTCTGCAGCCAGACAGCTGAATCATTGAGCTACCCAGAATCCGCAGGTGGATGCCCCGGGCAGGAGGAGGATTAATCTTTGTGAGGTGTGGGTGTGGGTGTGGGGGTTTCCGCCCCCTGAAACTAACTGGGCTTACCCTGATTCCCAAGTGTTAAGGGGGTTTAAAAGATAAAGGTTCTCCCCGCACATGCGTGCTCATCTCCGTATTAAAGCTGAAGAGCCAGTATTGTGCAAGTCCATGGCCACGTGGCCGGCATGGCTGCAAGGAAACACTGATTTACCTTCCCACTTTTTACAGCGCTACCTATTTATCTACTTGCATTTACATGCTTTTGAACTGCTAGGTTGGCAGGAGCTAGGGTTATCAGTGGGAGCTTGCTCCGCTGCCTGGCACCCGGGATTCGAACCTCCGAGCTGCCAACTTTGCAGCCGACAGTTTTCGGAAGCCTTAGTCCAGTGAACCACTATGTTCAGTTATGAAGGAAGTTATGCAACTAATAAAATGACGTGCCTGACCATCCTCATGAGTTTCAGACAAACAATAAGTTTACTACCAAATCACACATTGTAGATCATAGGTGAGAGGCTACGCTTAATAAACCAAGAGGTTCTTCCCAGTTCTGAAGTTAAATGATTCTATGGTTTTGATAGTGATCGTCTGGCATAACACAGTAATGATTCCTAAAATCCCAATCATACATTTACCAGTGCAGAATGAAGTCCTCTGTAGCACAGGAGCCAGTAATCTACTACTAGACACAAATAAATTACGAATCACTCCTTCAATGGGATTGATGTAAATATTGGCTTACTATTCAAGAACTCCTTGAATGGCTCTAGAACAGGATCCTAGTAAGAGAAGCCTTCTTCTGAGTAAAATACATAGAATTGCATTGTAATAAACCCAAAAGCAAATGCTCTGATCCAAATGCCTTTTGTTAAAAATCTAACTTGAAGGCCCCTTCCTCAGTTTTGATGGTTGTCCAGCCTCGGAAGTTGTTTTCAAATCCAGTTCCCCCCCCCTTGCAAAAGTAACTATCCTAGCAGAAAGGCTTGTTCTGCTTCAGTTTAAGTAGGTAGGTAACTCTTTCCCTTCCATGTTATCCCCAGGGCTACGTGTGCTTCCTCGTAAGTAATCCCCCAGGTTTAATTCAGTTTCCTCTCAAAGGATCGCCTCCAGCAACGCCAGGGGGACTCAGCAGGGATTCTTGACCTCACGGGCACCTTCCGGGCAATAACAATCATAATAACCATAAAGCCCCGTTGCAGGTGCTGGGCGCCCCGAACCCAGCCACACTTTTTTCCACCCCACCCGCTCTGCGTCAGCGAAGATGTCGCAAGAGGGACTGCCCCCGCCGCGAAGGGAGTCCGCCTTCTTCCGCCCGCACGGCTTCGGCGCGCGGACCTTCGCCCCCTGCCCAGTCCCGCCAGGGGCAGATCTCCTTCGGCGGCCCAGGCGAGGCGAGGCACCGGCGAGGCGCTCCAAGGTAACAAACAACAAGTGCCTGCCCGGGAGGGAGGGAGGGAGGAAAGGAGGGAGCAGCGCGCAAGGGCGGCGGCGACGGCAGGAAACCGTGGGATCGGGGAGAAGGACTCGGAAAAGACGGAGCAGGGATGGGTTATAAGGCCTTCGACGCCCACCGTATGAAAGCCGGGGGCTGTCGTGAGCGACTGTCGCTGTCCTCCGCCGAGCCGCGGTAACGGGATGTCCAGAGGGAGAGAGAGAAGAGAGAGAGAGATTGAAAGGGAAACGCAACCGGGATGCGCAGAACGAGACGGGCGCGACTCCCGGGGTGCTTTCGCTTTCGTTTCTCCCCCAGTGGGTGGCTTGCCTACGGCCCGATCGCAGTTTCCATGGGTGGGGAAGACACGACCCCAGCTTTATCTTGCTAGGGAACGATCAGGAATCGGAAACGCACAGGAGGGGTGGGGGGGTTGCCCCATCAAGATTTCCAACCGGCCCCATCCACGATCTGCCTCTGGGTACACGGATTGGCACCCTTGGGTGATGTCCCGAGGTGATCGTTTTCCCTGATCGGTGACGGCATCCCTGGCTTACGGGAAATGAAACCTCTTACCGTAAATGAGGAAATGCAGAGGGTTTTGAGTCCGGGTGTGACAATGAACGGTGAAGATGTAAGACCTTTAAGGACTCAGCGGGAGGTGCGCAGTCCTTTCTGGAGGAAAGGAAGCATATGTAGAATTATTTGCACCACTAGGTTAAAGGGAAGAAAGAGAGGAGTGAGAGAGCTAAAAGAATCGCCATTAAAAAGAATGCAGGCGTGGATCCAGAGACACACACATACAGTATTCAGTTCTAGTAGCATCACGTATGTAAACCAAGCTGGGGAAGCATAAAACAGGTACCTGTAATTGTAGAATGCAAATCCTAGATGAAGTCGTTCACTTTCACCTGTTGTTACATAAAATGACTTGCTGAGCCATTTGAATGGATTATAGAATCCCTTCCCAACTGACCTCATTCTAAGCTTTCCCTGAGGTCTCAGTGATTGGCATGTCCAATAAAGGTTTGGGCTTTACTGGGGTAGAGGTATCAACTATTATTCTCCTTTGACACCAGCAAAATCTTTTTGGACACTGGGCTTAACTTTCTATTTCCTCTCTCTCAGGTGGAATAGGTTTTGAAGGGGGAAAAACCTAGGCAAGGTTGAACATGAACTCATTGAGGAAGTGCTGTGCCTGTAGTAACCACTGTCTACTTCCACTGACCTAGGGCCATAGAATCATGAAGTTGGAAGGGGCCTCCAAGTTCATCAAGACCAGCCCCCTGCTCAAGACAGAGATACAATTATAGGATGGTTGCTCAGTCAGAATGAATCCAAATGGTTGTTTAAGTTTCTTTTGAAATGCCTCCAGCACTGGAGCACCACAAAACCATGCAAATAACCCCACCTTATGTTCTAAGATGGTTGGCATTCATATTTATGGGCATTTTTTGATACTAAGTAACAGGAAAAAGAGCTTTTCAATATCTTGTGGATAGATCAACAAGCTGGGACTCTGGTCCCTACTCAGCCTTGAAAACTGATGGGGGGGGATTGGAGATATAAAGTTTTCAGTAATTTTGAATTTATTGGGGGGGGATCTTCCTCCCAAAATGGAAAAATTAGGAAGAAAGGGGGAAGAAAAAGTAGGAAGAAACCAAAAAGGTTTCTAGAAATGTTACATCTCTAGGGGAGAGAGCTGGGGAAAACATTCCTTACCTATCTCACTAACCTTGAAAATCCCATCAGGGTTGCTATAATTTTGTTCTGACCATTCCAGTGTGTAACAATAAGGAGGAGGGACTTAAATGGGACTATTTCAGTCCCAGTTAATGGCACCTTCCCCATAGCCCTGGTGTAGAGATGTTTGGGGCTTCTGAATCCTCCAGGCTTGTCTCAGAACTACTGAGAAAGAACCAGGTAGAGAAGGTTACGTAAAGTCCTAACTAGGGGAATAAAGTTGTGTCACAGAAACTGAGGTTGTGCTGAAGCTGTTACAGAAGAGGTGGATTCTAATCAGGAGGTTTGAAATAAGGAAGGAAACCAAGTGCAGGGTTGTATAAGAGCTGCAGGTGGGGTGGCGGTGGTGGTGAACTATGAGCTTGTCCCGAATCTGGGCATGGATGCAAATCCACCTGCTAAGAAGGTGAAAAATTTAGGTAGTGAAGTGTCTTGTGGATTTGCAATGCAAAGGTGAAACACTATGAGACCAGTGGAGAGAGTAGCCTCAATGAGAGAGGAATGGGAATCAAAAGCTTGAACCTGGCCTAGAACAACACAGGCAGCCAATGCAAGTTAGACAGGAATTGTGATTGAACTTATTCACATTTGACACCAGCCTGGTAGCTGCCTTCTGCACCCATTGAAGTTTTCAGCTCAGTTTCCAAGAGAAGACCCATTGGAGCAGTAGATCTTTGAGATGAGAAACACAGGCTCCAACATCTTCAGCCTCACTCCCCACGCCCACCCCTTCCAGGTTGGAGCGCAGCTGGGCAGTCAGCCTCAGATGGTGGAAGGCTTACCTGGTCACAGCTGCACCCTGGGATCCCCTTGAAAGGGCTAGGTCCACAAATAGGCTCAGGTTCTGAACCTGATTCTCAAACAGGAGGATAACACCACTCCATATGGGGTGATAGCCCCCCAAATATGTCAAGAGGGCTCACCAGAAGGAGTATCTCCATTTTATCCCGGTTCAGCTTAGGGCTGTATTCCACGGTCTTTAAAATCGGATCTAATTCACCAAGAAACTGGCTCCAAAAATTGTGCCCGCACAGTCAGCGTTTTTTTTTAAAGGTAAGGCCCACTTAACCGGGTTTCAGCGAGTTTTTCAAGAACCAAGGCAGAGGGTAGGTATTTTTTAATCCAGTTCGAAATGTGTGTTTTTACAAGAGGCAAACGTTAGTAGGGCGCAGAAAACCCATCCCCCCCTTATTTTTGTCAGTTTACTGGTTATGCGGGTCGGCAACATTCTATCTTGCTGTTCTCCCCAACTGCTGTCTCTTTGATATTTTGCTTGGGAGTCTGCCAGCCAAGTCGGAGCCAGGAGGAGGAGGAGGAGGAGGCTCACTTGTGGGACAAGGATGAAAAGGATAAGTTGCCTCTTCTGAGGCCAACTGGTGGCAGCCATGTAGTCCCAGCAAGGGTGTGGGTTGGTGGGCCCCTTTCTGAAGACGCCCAGGTAAAATCCTCTCCAGCCAGGGACTCCATCACCGTGCCAGGGGAGTGTGGCTGTGACGAAAGAAGAGGGAACACTCTTCTCCGCAAAGGACCAAAAGGGAATCTGAGGCTGGCGAGCATGCTAGTGAGTGACTGACAGGCAGCCTGGAGCGTTGAAAGCCAGGCACGGGCAGGCTCTCCCTCAAAGGCTGTCAACAAGGAAGGCCCTCATTGATGGCTTCCTCAGGCGAGGCTAAGGAGAGCTCTTCAGCCTTGGCAGCAGTGGCACCAGGTTGAGAGCTGGTGTGGAAATGAAGGGCAGGACAACTGGCACCAGCTCCTGCCAGCACTGGCATATCTTTATTCTCTCTTTTTTTCTCACACACATACACACATCATTGCATGTACGCATGTGTACACACACACATTCTTGCCTGCCCACCCGCCTTGCTCCTCCACCTCATGATGATATCACGGCCCCGATCTTTATTCCATTGCCACCCCACCTGGCTTAGCTCCTGCAGCACCAAAGCTTGTGAGCTCCACATCGCCAGAAGTCCCCCTCGGACCTTCTAGATGTGGGTTAATGACCTGGAGACATATAAAATGAGGTTACTTAAACCACGTCCATGGGAATGTGGGAACCACATTTTCAGTCCCGTGACAACTTCAGAAAGAACACAGCTTTTATCATTAACCACCTCTTTCGCCCCTATGATAGGGTCCTTAGTACATTCTATTATGGCGGCCAGGCAGTGCTGGTGTAGCATACAAGGAGGCAGGCCCAAGACCACAAGAGGGTGTTCTTGTATGTTGTAGACAGAGCTATAATAAATCATGGGAAAGTGAAACTGCAGAAACATGGTCCTAATGTAATTTTATTTTTATTGGACATTTTCTGTTGTTTCTCAGTCTAGGGCAACTTCCTTTTCCCTCTCAGCCTTGCCAAAGCTGCTGCATACATTATGCACAATGTAAGAACAGTACTTAGTAGGCTTCCAGATAGATCCATGACAGGGCAAAGGTTGCACATGCCTGCCTTCTCTAGTTATTTGCTTTCTTGATATCATAACCCCAGATTCAATTGTCCACTATCTATAAATGGGTGCTGATTGCTGGCTCTGGCTGTCGCTGCACTTTGTCTATTCAGATACCACATCACCGTTTCACATCGTGCAGGGTATAGCTTGTGTGCTTTCATATCTAGCAGCTGTTATGTAAATAAGGGTTTGGGTATGAGGCTGAATAAAGGTGTTTACTGATTTTCATCTGCTAGTATGTTTGGACTTTCACACTCACTTCCGTATTCTTTGTGGTTTCATTTGTGTTGAGACTGCATGGCCTCTATCAGTATCAGTGGTTCCATATGACCTACTGTGGAATTTGTTTATTAACAGTCCAGATAAGCCAGTGATGCAATGGGGAGGTCTATGGTGGAGGAGCCACCACTTTCTAAGCCTTGCCAGCCTGGTACTTAGCATAGGATGTCATATTGAAGAGGGAACAGGTCTGTTTTCCATGGCTTCAGAGACTAGGACTTGGGGCAATGGTTTCAAACGACAGGAAAAGAGATTCCATTTGAACATTAGGAAGAACTTCATGACTGTTTGGCAGTGGAATATGCTGCCACATCTTTGGAGGTTTTTAAGCAGAGGCTGTATGGCCATCTGTTGGGGGTACTGTGATGGGGTCCCTGCATGGCGGGGGGTTGGACTAGATGGCCCTTGAGGTCTCTTCCAACTCTATGATTCTATGATTTTATAAAGCATGACGTGTACAGTGGCTTTTGACTTTATCCTTCTTAAGACCAGTTCTCTATCCCAACATCTCTCTGGTTCAGACAGAAGATAAAACCATGACACAACCACTCCCAGTGTGTTTGGTAAACGCAGAGGCTTTGTATCAGTGGGTACAGAGCTACTCCTAATTTTTCCCCTCAGCCATGGCCTTTTCTTATCTACACTGATGCAGAACATGGCCAGTGATGTGGCCTGTTTAGCAGCCACACAGGGAGGAGCCTTAACTAGAGCACATTCTTTGTTGTCACAGGGTCTCCGATTCAGTTGCGCCAGCACCAAATTAATTTGTGAAAAACCCACCTAAACCCCTGGAGAAACATTGCCAATCAGGTTTCACAATTTCTACTGTGGTAGAAAAAGGAAGGGTCTAATTTGGGGTAATGGTGTGTTCCTGTGGCCAGCTTCTTCATTTGAAGATTCTGAACTTGATCCTCAATTGGGACAATAACAATGCACAATATGGGGAGATAGCCTCCCAAATATGTCCACAGGGCTCCCCAGAAGGAGTGTCACCATCTTATCCTGGTTCAGCTTAAACCAGTGATGGCGAACCTTTTAGAGACCGTGCCCAAACTGTGATTCAAAACCCATCATTTTTCTTTGCAAAGTGCCAATACAGCAATTTTACCTGAATACAGGTAGCTGTGAAAGGGCAATATCAGGTGCCCACAGAAAGGGTTCTGAGTGCCACCTTTGGCTCCCGTGCCATAAGTTCGCCAACACTGGCTTAGACCATTCTGTTATGGAGGCCAGGCAGTGTTGATGTAAAGCATACAAAGCTGCAGGCCAGAGGCCACAAGAGGGTGTTCTTGTATGTTGTAGACAGAGCTATGATAAATCATGGGAAAGTGAAACTGCAGAAACATGGTCCTAATGTAATTTTAATTTTATTAGACATTTTCCGTTTCTCTGCCCAAGGCAACTTGCCTTTTGTCCTCAGCCTTGTCAAAGTTGCTCACTCCTGCTGTGTACGTTATGCACAATGCAGGGGCAGTACTTAGGCTTTCAAATGTATCCAAGACAGGGCAAAGGTTGGGCTTGCCTGCCTTCTCTAGTTGTCTGCTTTCTCGATATCATAACCTCAGATTCAGTTGTCCGCTATCTTAAATGGATGCTGATTGCTGATTGCTGGCTCTGGCTGTCGCTGTACTTTGTCTGTTCAGATACCACATCTGGTCTCTGTATATTGGCCTCCATGGTGTTTGAAGCTTGGGGAGGCAGGAGAGCTTGACTAGAATTCTCTTGGTTTTCACAATGAATATTAGAGAGAGGGGCATGAATTGATTTGTGCTGCTTTGCAAAAAAGTTGTTTGCATAGTGCCATACGTGCCACATATGCCCCCCCTCTCTCACACACACACACACACACAGGCTGCCAGAAGAGGCAGGAAAGGACAGCCAAAGGTCCCTGCCCGCTCTGGATAGCTGTCTGCAAAGGAGGATCCAGGCAGTGTGTGACACAGGGTGAGTGGGGTAGTCTCCCAGGGCACCGGGGGAGCAAATGTGTGGCACTGCACCTACAACTTTCTACAAAGTGTCATGGATCACGTGGTGCTTATCTCTAATAAAGATGGTTAGGGAAGTTGGAACCCTACAGATATAGCTGAACATCCACTTTGTAGCTAGCTAGACCCATGGTGAGAGTGGGAAGTATCATTCAATAACAATTGACAGGCCACAGGTTTGCTGGCTTGGTCATAATTGAATTCTCTTCAAAGCAATGTTTAAAGTTAAAATCACTTAAAAATGCCTTGAGTAGTTTTAATTTGTTATATATTTCAGAGGATTATTGCTGACGTCTTGAGAATTAATTGTTATCATGGTCGCAAACAAGTCGCTGGTTATTAAATTTGTTCTCCCTAAAATAACTATCATGGCTATATCTCTGGAAATAGGAGTAAGTTTGTTTGCTTGGGCAAGGCTATGCCACAATCAGAGATATAAAGGTCACATAGCTTCATTACTGGATTTGCAATGGAAAATTCCTATTTTGAGCAAATAAAAGATGAATCCAGCATACATGCCCTTCCAGGAAGGAGGATGGTTCATAGAGAACAGCTTGGTTTCTTTCTTCAGTAAAGAAGTGGGTTTTAATGAAGTATAACAGGAAATTTATTCCCTTGTCTTTTGGCCTACCCTTACACAACGGAAGCTAACAGGCTCAAGTTTCAAAGACAACTGAAACCATCATCCCCTCATTTGCCAGTAGATTGACAGATACACTTTTTACTCTCCTATTTATAGTTTACATACTGTAGGGATTTGAAGAAGAAAGTTCATATGAGATAAGGCGTCATTGTCTTAATTAACAAAATAAACATTTTGTAGAATGCCTCTAGAATTCCAGCCGGGTTCATTTGGGCTAATTCTTGGTTATTTGAACTTGAAGTACAAAAGTGAGAGTTGACATTCCATGAGCACCAACTACTGGCTTGTTCACTGGAAACTTGTACCAACTTGACTGTTACAGGTGAATACAGCTAGTGTTTATAGTGGAAGCAAGAGAAACACAATTAGAAGTAAAGTGATGGATAAAGAAAATGTTTGATATATTATACAACTGCATTCTCAATGTAGTATATGGTGCTAGTCCTTCCATTATTTTTTAAAAGGAGAAAAAAAGCAATTTAAACATGTAGTAAGCTGGAACAGTCCCACCTCAGGAGCAAGTGAAAATGCCTGGGATTTCTAATTCAGACCTAGGAACACAAGGCAAAACAGTTGATCCATCATTGGAAGCAGTGCTCCTTTAAAAAGTAAAATATTGTTCTAACAAGAGCCTGCCTCAGTTAGCATTGAGCTTGTTTTTATGTATTTGGTCTTCATGATTGAGATGAGAAAGGCATGAGTTCAAGTCTCCATGGAAACTAACTGGAGGTGGGGGCAATGGTAAACCAATCCGTGATTATCTCACATGCCTTGAAAACCTTGTTGGAATTACCAAAACTCAAAGGTGACTTAATAGCATGTCAAAGCATTTGGAGATAAGCACGGCTTTGCACGTCCCGATTTCTCAGGCACTAGCTTGGAATGATTGAAGAATGAAGAGAAAAACAGTATAGGATCACACTTTCTGATCTGACCTTAAGGGAAGAACATGGCAAGGCTTTATAAAACTACAAAGGTTGTGTAGAACGAAAACTCTTTCAACAGGCATGTGGATTGGGATGCACTGGTGGATATTGTCTTTCTGGATTTTCAGAAGGCTTTTGACACAGTCCCTCACCAAAGGCTGCTGAGAAAATTGCACAGTCAGGCAATAAGAGGGCAGGTCCTCTTATGGATTGAGAACTGGTTGAGATCCAGGAAACAAAGAGTAGGTGTCAATGGGTAATCTTCACAGTGGAGAGAGGTGAAAAGCGGTGTACCCCAGGGATCTGTCCTGGGTCTGGTGCTTTTCAGTCTGTTCATAAATGACCTGGAGACAGGGATAATCAGTGAGGTGGCCACGTTTGCGGGTGACATGAAACTTTTCTGGGTGGTAAAAACCAGAGAAGATTGTGAAGAGCTCCAGAAGGATCTCTCCAAACTGGGGGAATGAGCTGCGAAATGGCAAATGTGTTTCAATGTAGCAAAATGTAAAGTAATGCATATTGGGGTGAAAAATCCAAACTTTATCTATCAACTCATGGGCTCTGAGTTATCCATGATGGATCAGGAAAGAGATCTTGGTGTGTTGGTGGACAGCTCCATGAAGGTGTTTACCCAATGTGTGGCCGCAGTGAAGAAGGCCAATTCCATGCTAGGGATTATCAAAAAGGGGATTCAAAATAAAACAGCCAACATTATAATGCCATTATACAAAATAAGAGTAAGGCTGCATCTGGAGTATTGTGTACAATTCTGATCACTGCATCTCAAAAAAGACATAGTGGAACTGAAAAAGGTGCAGAAGAGAGTGACTAAAATGTTTACTGGCCTGGGGCACCTCCCTTATGAGGAAAGGCTAAAACATTTGGGGGTCTTTAGTTTGGAAAAAAGGCACCTGAGGGGGGATATGATTAGGACCTACAAAATAATGCAGGGCATGAATAAAATGGATAGAGGGATGCTCTTCTCCCTCTCACAAAATACCAGAACTAGGGGACATACACTCAAATTGAGGGATGGGAATGTAAGAACAGACAGAAGAAAACATTTTTTCACCCAGCGCATTGTTAGTCTGTGGAACTCCCTGCCACAGGATGTGGTGATGGCATCTGGCCTGAATGCCTTCAAAAGGGGATTGGACAGATTCCTGGAGGAAAAGTCCATCACAGGTTACAAACCATGATGGAGATGTGTAATCTCCAGGCTTAAAACCGGGGTACTTCAAGGACCAGATGCAGAGGAGTGGTATCAAGAGACAGAAATCTAGTCTCGTTGGCTCCCAGACACATTTGGTGGGGCCACTGTGAGATACAGGAAGCTGGACTAGATGGGCCGTTGGCCTGATCCAGCATGGCTCTTTTTATGTTCTTATGTTCTTATCCAGCTATGAAAACAAATAGGCTTATCACATTTGACATTTTCTCCTTAATGAATTTCAAATTCAGTGAAATCTGAAATAAAAGTGAGGAGCTGTGAGGCCATTACAAAATACAAATACTGTACAAGACTAGGCTAATAGGCAATACCTTTGAAGGCAAGTAAAAATAAATAAAAACTTTGCAAGCTTTTGTGGATAAATTCCATTTGTTAAGAACGTAAGAATATAAGAACAGCCTTGCTGGAACAGGCCACAGCCCATCCAATCCAGCATTCTATCTCACATAGTGGCTTACCATTTGCTTCAGGGTATTCCCAAGCAGATGTCTTCACCTTTTTACGATTCCCTGCAAATGGCGTTGAGAGATATCCTGCCTATCTCTCCAACCCAGAGGTTGTCCTTAGGCATCCATCTTGCCATATTTTGGACTTAATGGTGAAGTCCATGAAGAAGGAATTTATCTCATGAAGAAGTGAAATTTATCCCCAAAAGCTTGCAGTGGTTGATTTATATTTTTATTGCTGAAATCTGAAGAACAAACATATAAAAGCTGCTAACCTTTTCTTTCCTCCCCCTACAGGAATAATTGCACATAGACTGGGGGGAAATGACATGTAAGTATTGTGTTTCCTGTTTTTCAAGACTGATACTAACTCTAATGGCCAAAATCCTGTTGGAGTACATCTCTGCTGTGGGAACTGCATGTCATTAGCATTTGGGCTGGTAAATTAATTTAAATATTCCTCTCTCTCATTCTGAGGAAGTTTTTGGTGGGCACAGGATCGGGGTGGGAACCAAAAAGGACTAAAAACCTGCTGCTGGAGCACCACAAATGATGAAAGGGTTCAGGTTTAACATGTGTTCTTCTTTTATTTCAGCAAACAAACCAGCACAAGTACCACCAGCTCCTGGTTACCCTGGGCCTGGATATCCTGGGCCACAAGCACAATATGGATACCCTCAGTATGCCCAAGGACCTGGTCAGTATCCTCCTGGACCAGGTTTTGCAGGTAAACAGTTCATACGTTTGCAGACATTACAGTTGGCTCCCCGCAAATGCCCTTGATTCTAATCAGACAGAACTTTCTACTTGATCATGACTGCTCCGGTTATATGGAATATAAAGCCTATAAGAGCATAAGAAGAGCCATGCTGGATCAGGCCAAAGGCCCATCTAGTCCAGCTTTCTGTATCTCACAGTGGCCCCATCAAATGCCTCTGGGAGTGCAGGAGACTAGATATCTGTCTCCTGATACCACTCCCCTGCATCTGGCCCTTGAAGTACCCTGGTTTTAATCTTGGAGATTACACATGTCCATCGTGGTTTGTGACCTGTGATGGACTTTTCCTGCAGGAATCTATCCAATCCCCTTTTGAAGGCATCTAGGCCAGATGCCATCACCACATCCTGTGGCAGGAAACAGACAATCAATACGCTGGGCAAAAAAAAATTATTTTCTTTTGTTTGTTCTCACTCTCCCAATCCTCAGTTTAAGTGGATGTCCCCTACTTCTGGTATTTTCTGAGAGGGAGAAGAGTATCCCTCTATCCACTTTACTCATGCCCTGCATTATTTTATATGTCTTAATCATATCCCCTCTCAGGCACCTCTTTTCCAGACTAAAGAGCCCCAACTGTTTTAGCCTTTCTACATAAGGGAGGTCCCCCAGCCTCCCTTACTGATACCTTGAAACCAAAACAAACAAGAAACAAGCTATTCTGTATAGTCAGAAACCATCCTGAACACAAAGAACAAAGAAAATTCTGTGGTTACACTATTGCAAAGTTACAGTATATTCTTAGGAGGAGGGGACATTCTTACATTGAAATGAAGCCACAGGATTGCTTCAGAAAGCTTTTGAATGGGAACTGGCGAGGAATTTCTCTGGGTGCCCTTTGTGCATCCCATGTACTTGCTAAGCAAAGGAAAAACGTGTTTCTTAAAGGGAGACATTGCTCTCCTATCTTCTAGTTACACTGTCTTTTAAGTGTTCTGTCTACCCTGTGGTAAATCATTAACTTCTTTGTGTTTAACTTAAACCCACGTTGGTAGATAGATGAGTCCATAGACTTCTGTAAGCAGAGATGTTACCATTCCATGGCCAAATGTGCTGGAGACAGCAGATATTAAGGATGTCTTCTGTGATGGGTTTTACTGAAAAAGGGCATAATCTAAGGAGGTCCTCCTCTATATACCCTAGTGAAATAAATGGGCTTGGTGCACAGGATATTCCATCCCCAGTCACACCCACTCCCAATCAGGGATGAACAACTTCAGTGATTTGAAGATGTTTTTCGACTCCAGAACTATGGGGTGAGGATGGGGGAGAGGGAAGAGAAATAAAGAAAAACCTGCAAAGAATCCCTGTTTGTATAGCCTCCTAAGAGCAGCAGTTTGCCTTTGGAAAGGGGTCAGGGAAAAGGGTGCTTGGGGAAAGTTGAGGTGGGCAATTAAAGCAATCCCAGGGGACATTTTGCCCACATGTTCCCTAAACGTTACTTCTGCAGAATGTCTGTGAAGGAAACTCAGACGACAGAAGTCTATGGAATTATATTACCAGCCTTGCACTTTATCACCCTTAATGGAACTTGTTTTCTTCTTCCTGAAGATGTGGTTTTTATTATTTTGAGAGAAATCCAGTTCTAGCCCCCAACTCAACTCACTTTATAAGTGGAACTAATATCAATGTTGACTTGGCATGACTCATTTAACACTAAGCTGGATGTAGAGCATAGCAGTGTTTTGGTGTCACTCAGTGCCACTCCAGTGTGTGTGTGTGTGTGTGTGTGTGTGTGTGTGTGTGTGTGTGTGTGTGTGTGTGTGTGTGTGTGTGTGTGTGTGTGTGTGTGTGTGTGTGTAGCCTGGGCTCCTGCCTGGACTGGGCAGCCGGTCCTGGAGAACACCCTGGTCAGTGCGCAAAGATGGGTGAGTGGAGGTGCTGGCGAGGGGTGTCGGTGAAAAACTGCCAAATTGGGCCCAAGTGTGACGAACCACTTTATGCCCATCTCTAGTTCTAACACAATGGCATAAGCCTTAGGCAGTGAGGATGTATGACTTCCAGCCATCAAATTACACCACAACTTTTGGTGGGGAAATGAATTTTAAATTGTTGCATCAAGTCCCTTAGACTCTTCCAGTCATCTTGATAAAGTGACAGCAATAAGTGATCAAAATAGGGTCACCACGTGATAAAAACAGGAATGCCATGGTAAAAAGTAGTGATGGGGTACTGTAGTAGTACAGAAGTGGATGGTACTTAATGTTAGGTGCTTATTGACATCTTAGGTTATGACTGTCTTAAGCTAGAACCTCTAGACCCATGTTGATTAAAAAGACTTGGAACTTTCTTTTGAGGTTCATTATTCAGTTAGAGTTCAAGGTTGCATTGCATAGATATGATTTTAACGTTTGTCTAGTTGTTATCAGTCAGAATTGGACTACAATTCCATATCTTATGCTGTTCACTCTAAGGGTTAGAGTTGTTCATAGTTGTCACCCAGCACTATCTGGTACACTATAGATTGCCCAACATTAGTACTGGATGTTCAGAGTTGCTGCCGGTCACTAAATAAAGCAGTTTGTTGCTGTCATCTTTGGAACTAGACACAAATGAAGAAACCATTTCATTGTTCTCATGTCAGTCTTTTGCTTAAAAAAACTTCACAAAGGAGAATGAAAATAAGTGATACGTCTTGTCTTCATTAATGCTTTAGAAATAGAGAGAGGTGTAATAAAAGTCTATGTAAGAAGTGCAGTGGGCAGGGAAAGCTGAAGAGGTGCCACCCCCAAAGGTCCATCAAATGGTATACAGAGCCCATGATTGCCAATTTTGAATTTATCTTTTGACTGATTACCAATAGGTTTCACATGTGTTATACTTTTCTATATCTGTAAACCTAGAGCCACTTTGCCATAGAATTGTGTGTGAATACATTTGTGTTCAGAGCTCAGGCCCAAGTAGCAGAGTTTTGTAAACAGCAGCAATAATGCCTGAATATAGTTATGCCTCTTAACATTGCTCTTCTGTAACACATTAATTCTGCTGGCACAATAGGCAATGCAAAATGGCAGTAAAGTGAATGATAGCCCCTTCCCATGTGGCCTTTTAAATGCAGGCATCAAAAGGATGTGTTTACCTCTCAGAAGAACCCCATACCCAGCTAATGCATCCAGTAGATCATTTGGATTTAATAATTGTTGAAGGAAAAGCAGACTGTTGCTTCCCTGCTTGCTACTGCAGAAAAATAGTTTTGTCCATACCGTAGAATGACTAGAGGAATATTTTATGTTCTTATCACTAGAAAGGTGGGAAGGCAAAAGCTCTGTACAGGAACAACTGTAAGGACCAGAGATCAGCTTATACAGTGGACCCTTGTATAACAAACACCTTGTATAACATAAAATTTGTACAACATAACAATTCCAGAGATAGGGAAAATTTATTTAACATAATCGCCTATGGGGAGAATCCATACAACATAAAATGGGATCACTCCGTTTTCAAGGCATTCCTATGGGAATTTGTATAAAGGAAAATTTGCTTAACATAATTTCATTTGGAACAAATTTATTCCTTTATACGAGGTACCACTGTAATGTGCTTTGTGTTCAGAAGGTCCCATGTTCAGTCCCTTGAAAGGGTTGATGGAGACTCCTTTTTCAAAGCTCAGAAAGACATCACTAGCCAGGAGACAGGATCTTCTGAATGGAGCGGGCTGGGTTTCCTCTCTCAATTTCAGGATAAAACCAACTTCACTGGCTTGTGGGACTTTACTTTTAATAAGTACAGTGGTCCCCCGCCCTTTTGTGGTTCATATACTGCAGCCCCGCTATATTATGGGACCATAGTACAATGGTACCCCAAAAGGGCTTGAGGGAGGCGGGAAAAGGTTTTAAAAGCCCGGGCTTTTAAAACCTTCCCTCTTCCCCAAGCCCCGGGCTCCAGCTGATTAGTGCTGGGGTGGGGAAACAAAAGGGTTTTCTCCCCCACCCCAGTGCCAGTCAGCTAGAACCCAGGGCTTGCCTCCATGGAGGCATCGTGTGCCGCTCCCTCGTGCCCCAGTGGGGGTTCAGGAGAAGCGGCATGTGATGTTTAAAATGTTTTTAAGCAATGGAGCCAAGCGCTTGGCTCCATTGCTTAAAGACATTTTGAACATTGTACGCCACCCCCTCCCAGGCCCGACACGACCTGCATCCACATATCGTGGATTTTCAATGATTACAGATCAGGTCGGATTCCTAACCCCTGTGATAGATGGGGGATTACTATATAGACACTACTAAGCTAGGCGAAGCAATGGTCTGACTTGGTATAAGGCAGCAGCTTCCCATATAGCAGTGGTGGCCAAACTTTGGCCCTCCAGATGTTCTGGACCACAACTCCCAGAATTCCAAGTCTGTACTGCCAATGACAAAGGACCGTGGGAGTTGTGGTCCAAAACATCTGGAGGGCCAAAGTTTGACCACCACTGCCATACAGGTTAGTAGTATCATCATGCCCTGTGGTGTAGTTTTGTGTGTGTGTGTGTGTGTGTGTGTGTGTGTGTGTGTGTGTGTGTGTGTGTGTGTGTGTGTGTGTTAGGTGGTCCTGAAGCAATAAGCATTCTCAACTTTCCCTGCTTTACAAGAAGACATACATGGAGAAAAAGATTTCTGGAAGCAAGAGGTTAAAAGTGCCAAAATATAAATTAGGTTATGAAAGAGGGCCTATGTGTGTTATTTGTACTAAGTATGGATTTCCACTTTATGATTTGTGCTAAGCTGTAGGCATGCTTTTAAACAATCCCAAAAAATCTTATTGCACAGCTATGCAAAAGGTGTAACTTTTAGTGGCAAGTTGTTGTAAGTTAAGAGACCTCCGAGGCATTACTGGTTGATATTCGGCATGTAACAGAAAATAGCTACAGAATTTTCTTAATATACAACAGTTAGCTGCTAAAATTGATCCTTTTGCATAACACTGCAACAAAATTTTGGCCAATATGTGCTTGAGTAAAGCTTCCCATCATAATGAACTTCTTAGTAAAACATCCGCAAAATTGAGGATTTAAGGTGGCTTGGCAGAGGAAAGGTGCTTAATGGAAAAGGGGGTGTGGGTGGGGAAACCCAATGGCTAAAATCCTGTTGCTTAGTATAGTAACGTTCAGTCGAGGAGGCCCATTTAATCAGTGCTGATGAATCAAAAGATTCCAGCTAGCAGTGAGATGGCTTCCTTTCTGCACAAGAAACTAGAGCAGGGCTAGGTCTATTTGAAGCCACTAGGCCAGTTGAGAACCACAGGTTGAGAACCACTGCACTAGGCCTTTACAAGAAGGGCTTTCTCCCTGCCCCCCAAATATAGGTGTCTGTAGCTGTGAACTTTCATGTACATATCTCAGAATGTAGAATTATGGAATTTTATAGTCCAGAAAAAAGTCCCATGCCTAGTGCTGGACCCTAAACAGTTTCAGAATGTTCAGACTATAAAGATCTAGTCCAACTCAAGAAAGAAATCCATGGTGACTATCCTTTAATTAGTCATTGCAGGAATAGTTCTCCCTTTCTTTGTGATACAAAAGAGTATATATCCTTGTTCCACACTTAGAAGAATATGTATATGTAATACCTTTTAAGAATAAATAAAAGTTAAAGAATTTTTGCAGGATTTTGAATAATAGCAGATCTAGCCCAACAAAAGACTTTGTAGATTGCATCACACTTTTTAAATACATGGATCAAGTAGATTGAAATCAGCAAAATCTGAAGTGTAAAGAAATCTGGCAATCTTAATGCTACCACAATAATATTTTCCATTGTTTTTGTATTTGTATTTCCATTTCCATGAAACAAACTGGTGCATCTACCTCTTTGGACATTACTATAATTATTTAGAGTTCACTGTGTTGACCTGTTTGCAAGAAAACTGGTTAAGGCTGTATTCTCACATATGAGAGAGAGGCAGACTTGGACTTGTAAGATAAACTTCTTTAAAATTATTATTATTGGGCCATGACCAATTGGAGTTTGATACATATGGCGGTTACTTAAAAGGAAAGACGTTTGAGTCTAGGAGTTTGTTTTGCGTCCTGAACATTGATAGAGCTTTCCACACAATTTTTCCCCTTCTAACATAGTTTTCTTCAGTATACAAGTATAATTGAGGATGGGAATCACTATGATGGTTACAGAAAAGTTGTGGATTCTAATGTTTACAAATCTATGTCAAGCAGAGATCCTGATGAACCTTTTGCTTTCAAATCACTCCACATCTGCATTTGGTGGCAAGGCCTGTTGACTCATTGGGTCTTCTGCATATAAGGTTGCATTGCATAAGGATTCAGTACAATAAGCTGCTCCCTAGCATGTGAAGAAAAAAACTGTCCAGTTCAAATGGTTCAGCTGTATACATGTGTTTTCTTATCTCTGTCTTGTAATATGTCCCTGAAAGCTATTGCATTCAGTCAATTAACTATGGTTGTTGTTGTTTTACTTTCAAGCCGCCCCAGGGCAGCCTCCATATACATACCAGGGTTATCCGGGAACTTATGGGGCTCCCCCAGTTCAGGGTCAGCCTAATGGAGTTCCTGGTGTAATTTGGATGCCACCGCCACCTCCACCTCCCAACTGTCCTCCAGGATTGGAGTACTTAAGCCAGGTATCGATCTCTTTTCATGTTCAGTTTTTCCTCGTCTGCTAAGTGAAAACTTATCAGGATTGTTCCACTGAGTTTGTCAGATCGTCTTTAGAGTCATCACTCCCATAGATCCAGCCGCAGACAGGGCTCTGGTGAAAATAGTAACATCTGTTTAGAAACCCTTAGGATTGCATCTGGAGTTAAAAGATAGCTGAAATGCTGTTGTGGTGATCATGCAAGTAGTGTTTGGAACAGATACTCAACATTCAGTCAGAAAGATGGCTAGCTTTGCTTGTGTCTTTACTCTTCCACAATTAGAGTGCACAACACGATTCTGGTTACACGGTTTTAAACACAGTTCTACATTGTAGAACTGTACTTCTGATGCAGAACTGTAAAATTGGTATAATCCCCTGAGTTTTATGGAGTTGGTAGTCAACATCCTCTTTAGTTGTTACCCAAACAAGAAATAGGTTGAAGTGTATTCTGTAATTCAGAATTTTGTTCTTGTTTCTGACATTTGACTTCTTTTAATCCTGTAACAGATTGATCAGATATTAATTCATCAGCAGCTGGAGCTCCTGGAAAGTATGTGAAGTATTATTTATTTATTTATTTATTTATTTATTTTAGAGTATTTTTACCCTGCCTTTCTCCTTGGAAAAGGACCCAAGGTGGCTTACAGTAATGAGGGATAATATACAGTCCAGTACTATTAAGTACAAGTATTTGAGAACAAGGAATTGAGGGACATTTTACAGCATTAAAAGACAACAATACATTAAAGCTACAAGAGAATGCGAGCAGTAAAAGGAGAGTACAATTCCATGTAAAGTTATGAGTGATGGAAACTCACATTGAAAACATTGTGTCAGTGTAATCACACAAGGTTATAAGTGGTTATAAACACAAAGTCTATGTGATCCTGTAGATTCATATGAAAGACACATAATAGGTAGTCCATCATTCAGGGAAAGCTTGCCTGAAGAAAAAGGTCTTTGCCTGTTTCCGGAAAGACATCATAGATGGGCCAGTCCTGGCCTCTAGTGGAAGGGAGTTCCAGAGTCTGGACATCACAGCCAAGAAGTATCTGTCACTTGGGAAACAACCCACTATAAGATTCCTTATAGCTGAACTAGCAATTATGATACAGCTCCAGGATATCTATGAGATGGTTGCTGAACATATTATTCCCTTTTTCTGTAGTACCTAATGTCAGCTGTTGACTTGGGTGACAGTAGGATTGCTCTACAAGTCATTGGTTTCCCACCCTCATTATTAGAATAGAAAGGAAGACACTGAATATTCATTAAACATTCAGATCACCAAACATCTTTATTACTGTTCCTTCCTTTTTCAGTTATCACTGGCTTTGAAACATGCAACAAATATGAAATAAAAAATGCTATGGGTCAAAGGATCTATTTTGCAGCTGAGGAGAATGACTGCTGTACACTCAACTGTTGTGGACCCTCACGACCCTTCACGATGAAGATCATGGACAATATGGGCCAGGAAGTCATAGAGCTCATGAGACCTTTGAGATGCTCCAGTTGTTGCTGTCCTTGCTGCTTACAAGAGGTGAATTGCTCATTGCTTCTTTGAGTCCATTGTCCACCTATGAACCTATTCAGGCCATTGTCCAGACCAGGGTGGTGTGAAATCAAGGTGAACTATAAAATGAAGAACTCACCGCTAACCTTTCTCAAACTGACAAAACCGCTTGGATGAGTAGCGAAATGTTTCAATCTCTCAAGAAAAGGAAGTCCAGTAGCTGGAAGTTGAGTCGAGATAGAAACGTTTTGCTGCTCATCCAAACAGCTTCATCAGTATGAATACAGCTAGTGCTCCTTAGTGCTGAATCAACAGGTGATTCAAGCACTAAGGAGATGGCCCTCTGTTAATGATTTTGGTCCCTGTATTGTATAGTCTTGAGTTTCAGACAGATTGCAGCCTGGGTTTCACCTGTCAAGGTCATCCACCTTCATCCTCTTGTATATCTCCAGTTGCTTTAGATGGCTGCACTCTTTCTTCTTGAATTTCCTCTGAGACTGCATCTGCAATGCCATCCCTTTTTTTCTTTCCAAAGTCAAATTTTCTGTCATACTTTCCTGTATATTATACTTGAGGGGTGGGCAACTGTGAGCATCCAGTTGTTACTGGTTTGCAAAGCGCAGTAGGCATAGCCAGTGGGGTGAGATTCTGGAAATCGATTAGGGTCACAAATGGGAAACTCTTAAGCGCTATTCCATATTTCTTATCTGAATTGCCCTTATTCTTTGCTTGCAATGTGGGAGAAGGCTCCTCTCTGGCAGAACCAGAGAGTTAAATCCTTAATTTTCAATATCAATTATGCCTGCAAACTGTACCTTGTGCAAACACAGTAAAGACCCATAACCAGAAATTAGTACTGTATTTTACAATTTTTGAAAATACAGCCACCTTCTTGCTGACTCCATCTTAAAGTGTTTCCCTGTCTTTTGAAGTGATCTTTGTAAAAATCAGGATCAGTCGTAAATAATCTCTAATGTTTCTTTTACCTCTGATTCTCCCGCTCTGCCCCCCCAAAACGAATCTGTCTGTCTGCCTGTCTGTCTTTCTAATTCATTTAATTTATTTAATTTATACCCTGCCCATCCAGCTAATTAGTCATGCACACACAGTTTTGTTTGACTTTGATATTTCTTATATTTACATAATTATAACTGTATGTATGTGTGTGTGTGTGTGTGTGTTAAATCCTTACATACATACATACATACATACATACATACATACATACATACATACATACATACATACATACATACATACATACATACATACATGGATTATACAGCCAACATGGATTTGAACAAACTCCGGGATGCAGTGGAAGACAGAAGGGCCTAGCGTGCTCTGGTCCATGGGGTCACGAAGAGTCAGACATGACTGAATGACTGAACAACAACAAATGTCTGTCTGTCTGTCTGTCTGTCTGTCTGTCTGTCTGTCTGTATGTATGTATGTATGTATGTATGTATGTATGTATGTATGTATGTATGTATGTATGTATGTATGTATGTGAAGGCCAACTTGCACTTCTTACATTGCTTACTGGATGTCCTGATTTTTTTTTCTTTCTAGCTTGAAGTTCATGCTCCCCCAGGCAAGCCAGTTGGATATATAAAGCAGCTCTGGGATCCCTGTTTGCCTAAATTCACTATACAAAATGAAGCCAGAGAAGATATACTTAAAATTGTTGGGCCATGTATAGTGTGCAGCTGTTGTGAAGATATTAATTTTGAGGTAAGATAATATTCAAACACTATAGTCCCATCTCGGAATAGGAATGTCCAGCAATCTAAAAGTTATTGGAATCTAACCCTGGTCAACTTTATCCAGCATAACTAATGGCGTGAAACTTATGTGAATTGTAGTAATGACCGGATTGCCATACTTTTCCCACCCCATATATATCCCATTGGCACTGCTAGTGCACCTGTGAAGCAAGCAACATAATTCACATGTATGTTCTAGGATACACCACATAATCAGATGAGTTTAATGCCATTTTAGTGACCATGGCCATATCCTACAGGATCCTGGAAGTTATAGTTATGTTTTAAAGGTTAATTTAGGAATGAATGAAGTTTATTTGGATTTGGGGTAATTAACGTCGTTTTTCAAAAAATTGAATAGGAAGAAGTTTGTAGTACCTAAAAAATTTTCCCCCTCTAGTGAGCACCTCTTGTATCTCCTCCTAATAATTTGTATTATGCTTGCCTAATTTAGCATTTTGTCAGATAAATGCTGCAGCTTCATAAGGTGTAATGTCAATGCAGTGCTGTGTCACTTGGCAAAAAAAAATCTTTTTAAATAAATCAGGAAGAGGGGAGCTTAAATGATAAGGATGATGGACAACTGTGATCCTAGTGAAGAATGTATCAATTTTCAGATGTATTGTGGACTAGTACTCCTAAAATGGTGTAAACAACAACAGCAATTTAACTTTTATTGGAAACTTCAGTTTCACCCAGATCAACTCTGTCTAGTCAGGCCAAAAGATACTTACCAATAACCCTATTTATAAAGAGAACCCTTCTTGACCTTTAGCATCTTCGAGTTAGACCCCAGAACAATAGGAGACAGGGCTGATGAAAACAACATCTTATTTAGCAACACTGAAGGCTTGCGTGCAACTGCAATAGCTTCAACAGATTCCAGGACAGGTTTAGCTGCTTCAGTTTAAATTAACTGCCCTCTAACCTGGGCATTTCAGAAGAAGTCCTCAAAATGGGTATGTCCCAAACCACTCACAATCCGTCAGCTTATGAAGGGGCTTGCCCTCTCCTGCATGCAGAGTCCCACAGCAGGGGCATTGTTGGCTTCAGGCACTGTTGACAGCTCTGCACCTTGTTCTTGATCTGCTGCCCTCTTCCAAGTACCCTTCCATCTTGGGTAAACGTAGACCATCCTTTCCATTGAATCTCTCCTAACTTCACCTGTATACCCCCCAATGCATCTCTTCTCCTTTTCCCCTCCTTTTATCCCCTCCTTTTCCCTCATCACCTCCTTTGTCACCAGGAAACCCTCTAGGGTCCTCCATCTCTCTCCTCCCTTGATTCCCCCTCCTCCTCTCTCCTGAATCCCCCTCTGAGTCGCTGAAGGTAATAAGATGTATATCCTCCATTTTGGTAGAGGGAGGGGACACATCACTCCTGGGCTCTCTTTTCCCTTTGGATCTCTCCTCACAGCCGTATATATTTAGGTGTTTCATTCTACTTTGAAAAACGTAAAACCTGACATGGGGTTACTAAGGTTTGTATGTGCATTCCTTAAATGGATTAACATGCCTTAAATATCTTCATTCTTGGAATGTTACATAAAATTGTGATGCCTGTGAATTGAACAGATTTATTTTAGCATGAGCAATCACTTTCTAACATCCATTACAAGAAGAACATAAGAACGTAAGAAGAGCCATGCTGGATCAGGCAAAAGGCCCATCTAGTCCAGCTTCCTGTATCCCATAGTGCAGTGCTCCCCAACCTTTTTGTCCCCGCGGACCGGGAAATTTTTTAAAAATTTTCTGTGGCCCAGGGGTGGGGTGGGGAGGGGGGAGAATGTCGGGGAGGCAAAAAAGGGGGTGAAAGCAAAGGATGGGAGGGAAGGAGGAGGCATGAGAGCGGCGGCGGTGGCACTCACCGGCTTGGGGCGCCCGTGCCACTCCCCCCACACACGGGCGGGGGACCCGGGGCTCCTGGGCAGGCGGGCCCCCTCCTCCTCCTCCGGCGCCGGGAGTCTGGGTCCGCTGTTGGCGCCCGCTTGCTCCTGCTGCCGCCGCCGCCGCCGTGGACCTCCTCCTCCGCCTGGGAAAGCGAGCGGGGCGCCAGCAGCGAGACCCGCGTCCTGGCCCCGGCGCCCCGCGCGCAGCACCCGCCCGGCCGCACCGGAAGCGCCCTCGCGGCACCAACGAGCCGCCGCCGCCTCCTGCTCCTTTTCCTCCTCCTCCTCCTCCTCCTCCTCCTCCTCCTCCTCCTCCTCCTCCTCCCGCCTCCGCCGCCGCCGGGAGGAGCAGCAGCAGCCACCACCCCGCACCGCCCTCCCGCCGTCCCGTCTGCAATTGCCCTGGCTGCTGCTCTCCGGCGGCGGCGGGAGGAGGAGGAGGAACCGGAGCACAGGAGGCGGCGGCGGCGGCTCGGGTGCCGCGACTAGATCTCTGTCTGCCGCTGATGGGTCTCACTGCTGGCGCCGCGCTTGCTCCTGCTCCTGCTTGGGCCTCCGCCGCCCGCCCGGGAAAGCGAGCGGGGCACCAGCAGCGAAATCCCGGGGGGAGGAGGAGGAGGATGGGCGCCTCCGCCTCCTCTTCCCCAGAGGAGAGCAACGGTCTTCTGGGCCGCCGCCAACGCTGCCACGTCCCTCCTGGTGGAGCCCAAGCGGCCGCCGCCAACGCCGCCAGGGTGCCAGCGTTTGGGGGCGGAGTCGCCGGCTGGCCGGCCCGGGAAGAGGGGAGGGGAGGGGAGGAGGGAGGCAAAGGCGGCGGCGGCGGTGGCGGCGGCTCCTCCTGCGCTCCTCCAGCCTTCCTCCTCCACCGGCCGCCTGCGGGAGAGAAGAGGAGGAGGAGGAGGGCGGCGGAGGAAAAGGGGAGGAGCCTCCCCGGCCTCCCCAGGCGGCCCGGTGCTGACCGGTCCACGGACCGGCACCGGTCCGCGGACCGGGGGTTGGGGACCACCGCCATAGTGGCCCCATCAAATGTGTCTGGGAACGCACAAGACTAGATCTCTGTCTCCTGATACCACTCCCCTGCATCTGGCCCTTGAGGTACCCCGGTTTCAAGCCTGGAGGTGACACATCTCCGTCATGGTTTGTAACCTGTGAAGGACTTTTCCTCCAGCCATCTGTCCAATCCCCTTCTGAAGGCATCCAGGCCAGATGCCATCACCACATCCTGTGGCAGGGAGTTCCACAGAATAAGAACATGCTATTAAAAAATATTTTCTTTTGTCTGTTCTTACTCTCCCAGCCCTCAATTTGAGTGGATGTCCCCTAATTCTGGTATTTTGTGAGAGGGAGAAGAGCATCCCTCTGTCCACTTTACTCATGCCCTGCATCATTTTGTACATCTCAAACGTATCCCCCCTAAGGCGCCTTTTTTCCAGACTAAAGAGCCCCAAATGTTTTAGGCTTTCCTGATAAGGGAGGTTCCCCCTGCCCAGTAATCATTTAAGGGAGTGTTTTGTTTTGCCATTGAAGACTGCCTACCTCAATTTTTTTTTAAAAGGTGAAGTCAAAAGATGAGAAGAACACAGTGGGAAAAATTTCAAAGCAGTGGACTGGCTTTGTGAGAGAAGCCTTTACTGATGCTGACAACTTCGGGATCCAGTTCCCATTGGACCTTGATGTTAAAATGAAGGCAGTCATGCTTGGAGCCTGCTTCCTTATAGTAAGTCTAATAGTTTCACTGGCTGTGTCATTGTCAATATTAGGACTCACTAAATTCAAAGGTACCCCATTTTATCTAAATAATCCATTCCCTGCAACGGTTCATAACCCAGAAATTATGTAAACCAGATCTGAATGGTGTGCAATGCATCCTGGGAAATTAAGTCATTCAGAAAAAAATGTGTAAAATGTTGTTGGTTTTTTGCGTAAAAATGTGTAAACTGGGTTTTTAATGTAAAAATGTATAAACAGACTCATTGTTTTAAATGGATTTCATTACGTAACCAGGGTACCACTGTACATCAGAGGGCACTTGGTGCATGTGCCTGACTCCCTGTTCCTTATGAGACCCTTGGAGCCTAGTGAATCATTGTGGCTGTCTATTTAATGAAAAAGCAGATGAGGTTTACTGGCACCGGTTGGAAGTGCAGTGGACAGCTTTGGCACAAGTTCCTCCTTTCATTCTAGTCATGTTAGGCAGTCCCATTGATCCAAGATGGATAAAGGAAAAATGCTGAATTGAGGTAGAATTCTTCTGAGAATGTAATGGGCCATTTTGAATATTGTGTCTTTTATTAGAGAAATGTTGTGTTTTAGAGAAATGGGAGGAGGAAACACAGCAATTAGCTCTCAATTTAGACCTTATTTTATAGACAAGAAATGTATTTTGAAAACAATTTCAAATGAGAAGAAATTTCAAAACAGTTATCATAGGGTAATTTAGACACTTCAGTTAAATTACAAGATGGCATAAGGTAATTACTTCCAGAGGGCTTTTGCCAGTCAGGATGTGCAGCTGGCCAGGAAATCTGCAGAGTAATAAACAGCTGACTCCTAATGTTTTGATAACTGTAAAATAAATAAATGATTAGATTTTTTTAAAAAAATCATTTCAAATGCCAAAGGCAAAATTGAAGCATCTTTGATTGGAAAATAAAAATAGGAAAATTCGATGATAGGTTATGCCACAACAGTATCTTCAATTCACATCTTAAAAATTCACATCTTAAAAATAATTCACATCTTAAAAATAAACCTTCGGTTTATTAATGTTGGTTTCAAAAAGCCAGGCTGTGGTCCAGTACTGCTGCACAATGCCATGCCCTTATTGCCAACACAAAAAACGGTGCCAAGTTTACAAAGTAAAGGGAAGTGTGAATATTGATAACATTCATGGCAGCAGTCAAGATAGTCTGCAGCAGTGGTTTTCAGCCTGTGGGTGCCCAGATGTTCCTGGACTGCAACTCCCAGAAGCCTCCACCACTCGCTGTGCTGGAAAGCGTTTCTGGGAGTTGCAGTCCAGGAACATCTGGGGCCCCACAGGTTGAGAACCACCGGTCTACAGGATACCCTCTTCTGCTCATTCCCATTCACAAAAAGGGACACCACAAAATGGAAAATCCCAGAAGCTGACTCCTTTTTTTTCACCAGTTAACCTCTTCTCACCCAAACATAAAGCAATTCTTGGGGCTGCTTTTCAACAGGTGTGAATGGCAGAATGATACTAGGTACAAGGAATTGTCGGTGAACCAAAATGGTGCCTATGCTGCCAACATGGTAATGGTTCTTGCTGAGAAATTGCCGGAAACTCCCTTTTCTCTGGGCAAATTCTGTGAAATTGCCTCTACTTACACATACACATGTCTGTATCCACAAGTAGTGTAGATAATTTCAAGAAACCATTTGTACACAGCTAGACCTGCAAACATATTCTCCTCCCTTCCCCTGGCAGTTTATTATGCTGGGTTCTGTGAGTCTCAATTCCTCAGGAGTTTTCTTATTCAAGTTTGATTTTCAAATAGGTTTTCTTTTTTAAAAAAAAAAGCAATGGAAGGCTTTACATTCTAAAAAGAACTTATCTAATGACTGTCTTCTCCTTGTTTCCCTTGTATAGGATTTCATGTTTTTTGAACATGGAGGAGACCGACAACAACGTGCTGGGGTCTGGTAACACCTTGGTTGTGCATTACAATTGTTTCAGAGACTCTCCTTGCATTACTTCTGCTCTTGCCTCACTAAAGTGAGGCATTTCCAATGAGAGATTGCTGTGCCTTTTGATTTTTAAAGGAAAAAAATATGCCTTGTGATTTTTGCCCATACGCCTATGGTATATGTGCTATCCAGCAAATTTTAAACATGTCATTCTTTGGGTCATTTTATTTAAGATAGACAGAACCTTCCACAATATTCCATATTTCTAGAAGGGTAGCCAAATTAACTTGTTGTAAAAACTAAACAAAGCAAAGCTGAACAGGAACATTTAGTACTGTAAAAGCAAACTAATTGTATTTCACATAAGCTTCACTTCATTAATATCATAGAACTCTGATAATGTGTTTTCATATTCTGGTGTTCCTAAATGTAAATATTTATTATATTATTAAGTATTTTCTCTACTGAGCTTGCAACACTGCTTTTGGGTGAGCAAGTATATTTAAATTTATAAAATATAATGGACTGTTCTCTAAGAAATGTTTCAACACATTGTTTTGCATCTGTAGTTATACTATCCTCCTTAGAATATGTATTCCAAATATCAGACAAAAACAAAAGAAAAAGAAAAAATAAAGAAAGAAACGTGGCACTTTAAAGACTAACTGCTATATTTTAATGTGAGCTTTCACAGACATCTTCACTTCCTCATCCCATTTTATCAGATACTATCTGATAATCACTCTTAAGCAATAGAATGCACAAGTTACTTGCTGTCCTGTACATAGAATATCAAAGCAGAAAATATTATATGTTTGTATTGTTTCCTACAAAGATTGATAATTTCAGTGGTCTCGAGGCCAAACTTTGGAATGCCCCCTCCTTTTCTTTGCTTTATACCTTATTTCGGATAGGACTGGGCCCCATTGCCACTTAAACTCCTTCAAGAACACTCTTTTGGCCCCTTTGGAGTTTAAACCATGGTTCACATTCTGTTAACCATAGTTTACACTACAGATGGGCACAAACCATGGTTTGGTCTGTTTCAGCATGGCACTAGCATAAGTGCCCCACAGATGCCGAGCACTTCATTCCCCTCCCCCCATGTGATTCCCCACTTACTTCTTTCAGCATGCTTCTTTCCCTGCCTTCTCCACGTCACTGTCTTTTCAGATGAAGAAGCAGGGCAAGGAAGTGTTCTGAAGCTGGTGATGGGGTTAGGTTAGGCTTACCCGACTGTTGCCAGTGGGGGAGGAGATCAAAGAGTCGTCAAGGGGTTGGACAATTTGGAGTTTCTCTAGGACGTGGGAGCAAAAGACAGTAGAAGTTCCAGAGAAGTTGGTAAGTTCTGAACCCCCTCCCAGGGGAAAGCTGCTCTCCACTGGTATGCTACAACTACTGAATTTGTCCTTCTGCTCTGCTGACCAATGCATCCTGGCTAGAGATGGGCACGACTAGGGAAAATGACGTTTTCGAGTTGTCGTGTGTTGGAGGCGGTCCGTTTCGGCTCGTTTCCGTTTTTTGCGAAATCCCACAAAAATTAGTCGGTTCGTTTTTTTTGTGTTTTTTTTTGTTGTCGTTAGTACTGGTTTGGGGGGGGTAGCGGGCTCCTGGAGGGAGCTGCAGGAGTCAGCCAGAGCCACAAGTGATGGACTGGCAGACTCTTTGCACCCGCTGTGTCTCACGTACTTGCATGTAGTGCAATGCAAGTAGATCTGGCTTAGGGTTAAGACGGGTTAGCGCAAGAGCTAGGGTTAGGCTAGTTACGGGTGAGGTTAGGGTGAGTATTGGGGTGCACCTCTGGGTGCCTCTCTTACCCACTTAGAAGGACAGTGTACTGGCGTACGGGTTAGGCTTAGGCTTAGGGTTCAGGTTTGGGCTACGATTAGTGGGCTGTTTATGCCCGATTGGCACATCCCAGAAGTCTCTGTGGTCAACCTGGCCAAGTGGCCATGCGATTGGTGGAAAATTTGCATGGTCCACTCCCATGGGCGAGCCCATCATTGCAAATGTGCAGGTGTAAAAAAATAAATAAAATAAAATAAAATAAACAGAGACTTTTTTGCAAGAAAAACCCACTGCTGCTACTGTAAAAATTCAAGCATTTAAAATAGCTAATTTTCGCATGTTTCTGTGGTGCTTTGGTGGGGTTTGGGGCAACGATTTCAAAAAAAATATTGCGGTCGCCATTTTGGATCCCCCGCACTGCATGGCAAATGGATGCGCCCTCCCAGCCTGGTACCAGCAGTGCAGCAGTAGCAATAGCCAAGGAGAGGGGGGCGGGGAACCCCCCCCCCAAATAAAACACCCTTCTGGCCTGGTAGGTGTCCTCAGACAGCTTTCGCCTACTTGTAGGGCCGGGAATCAGTTTTTTTTTTTTACTTTTAAAAACTTTCTGTGCCGCTTGGCATTGCGCGATTGCCGCGATGCAAGTAACGAGCACGACAAATCAGACCAAATTGTTTGTTCGTCGGTTCGAGCTCGAATTCTGGCGGAGTAATTCCCGTTACCGTTTCCGTAGAGTAACGGATACGAGTAACAGAAACGGGAATACCGCTAAATCGTGCCCATCTCTAATCCTGGCTCTCCCACCTCTTCATAGAATGGCTTTTTCACTTGGGTAATTTTGACGACGGGGACAAAGCTTGCTCCGAGCAGTGGCCAAATCATCTTCCCAAGGGACACCAGGATGGCTCGGCTTTTGATCATCCCGTCTTGTCTGAGTCCAGTTCTCTTTTCCTTCCACACCTTGCAAGCCAGAATGAAAGGGCTTTGTGATCAACAACAACACTTCTACTCTTAAAGGGATCAAAAAGACAGGGTGGCAGAAAAAGGTGTCAGTCCTCACTGCGCAGTCCTGTCACTTCTTGCTTTCCAGTTGTCAGCTGATAATGTGTGTAAAATATAATAAATTCACAGACTTTTCTGTTTCTCCCTTGCATGCATGCACTGTCACAGAAAGAGAAATCAAAGATTTATATGGCAGAAGGCTAGTTTACCATTTTGACATAAAATGAATGCATAGCAGACAGACAGCAGAGCAACAGAAAAGTCAACTCACCCTGACTGATGCTTGTCATGATTCCAGTTCATGTCCATGATATTCATCCTTCAAACCATCAGGGAGAGGCCTAGGATTAAGTATCATTACTTAATCCTGGTATGTGAGCTACCATGCAACAGTGACACATGCTGCTACGTACTCGTGTAATGGAAAAAGAGGATATAGGAATAAAAGAACCTTGACAGCTGAAACTGCACAACAGGATTTTGATTAATATTGTGTAAAAACAGTTTTTATAGTGCTTTCCATACTACTTTCCAAACTGCTCTGTCCCATCTGGAGCCGTCAGGGAGCTAGGTGAGGCTGCTGTTTGTGGATTTCAGCTGCACCTTTAATACGATCCTCCCCACAGACTGATATCCAAACTAGGGGCCCTTGTTTTTCCCAATTCCATCTGCCTCTGGGTTATGGACTTCTTGACTGACTGCTCCCAGAGGGTTAGAGGAGGGTCTTATATGTCTACAGCTCTCAGTTTCAACACCGGCTCCCCACTGCCGGGCTCATCTCTGCGGGGGGGATAAGACCACCTATCGGGATGAGGTGAAGCGGCTCTGTGATTGGTGTGGGGATAAGAACTTGGTCCTAAACACCATTAAGACTAAGGAACTGGTTGTAGATTATAGGAGGAATGATGGACATCCAGTCCCTGTACATTTGCAGGGACTGTGTGGAAAGGGTGGCTGCCTTTAAGCTTCTGGGTGTTATTAAGCAGGGCCTACCTTGGAGTGCTAATAATATGACTCTGGTGAAGAAGGCCCAGTAGACAATATATTTTCTCAGGCTCCCAAAGGGGAATAATCTAAGCGAGGAACTGCTGGTGTCCTACCACTGCTCTAATGAAGGCATTGTGCCACCCAGAGACTACTTGGTACTGGGGCAGCTAAAAGGTTTTGTAAATAAATACTATGCCTGTGTTTGGTTTTCTAGCTGCACAGCTGTGGATAAGAAAGTGCTCCAGAGGGTTATTACCACAGTCCAGAAGATTATTGGCCACCTCTTTGGGAGCCTAGCACAGTCCCTGCCTGCCTTCAAAAAGGCGCTGAAAACCTTTTTAAGGAGGCATATGACGACCTTTTCATTTACAGTAATTCTTTTTTTCTTGCCCGTGCCGCCTGTAGTGGAGGGTTTTCCCCTCTTTATCCTATTAGTTTTTTTTTCTTCTCTCCCTTTTTTCCTTACCTGTTACACATTGTTGTTTTATTCTTGTCTGTAAACCACCCAGAGTTCCTTCTGGAAGATAGGCGGTATAAAAATGCAACAAATAAATAAATAATAAATAACTGTTTAGTTCCCATTGTCTTAAAAAGGCAATAAACATTGTACAGGATCCGTCCTGCCCTGGACATTGTCTGTGCGTTGCTGCCTTCGGGCAAGAGATATAGGACAATTAAAACAAGAACAAACACATTAAAATATTTTTTTAATCCCAAGAGCTATAATCACCTTGAATTTGAGTGCTTAATTAAATAGTGTAATCTGATTGAGTTGTGGTGTGTGTGTGTGTGTGTGTGTGTGTGTGTGTGTGTGTGTGTGTGTGTGTGTGTGTGTGTGTGTGTGTTTATTCTTTAGTTATATTTGTACTTGGGGTTAATTTCATTGTTCAATGTACAATGACAATAAAGTTATCTTCTTGACAGTTCAAAGCATGGACAATTTGATTCAGGCTCCAAAATGGGAAGCTGATTCAAAAAGAGCTCGGTTGCTTCCTGCTTCAACATCTCTGCCACCATCAACCTATGCTTGCTTCATAGATAGGCAGCCAATGTGGAAATCATAAGGATGTTCCTGCAATCGGCACTGTCATGCAACATACTGTTAAGAAACAGACGATAAAAGGGTTTCTTCTCTCAATGGCCCATGGTTACTTCAGTCATCTTCAGCTTGCAGTTTCTACTTATGCAATTGATGATGACTGAAATCCCCCTTGAACCACCTGGTGTTTGATGCACTGTGCTTAACTAAAGAGATCACTATAAAGGTAAAGGTTCCCCACACACATGCGTGCTAGTTATGTCCAACTCTAGGAGCGGCGCTCATCTCCGTTTCTAAGCTAAAGAGCCAGTGTTGTGCAACTCCGTGGCCATGTGGCCAACATGGCCGAGTGCATGAAACACTGTTTATGTACCCACTTTTTACAGCAGCACCTGTTTATCTACTTGCATTTACATGTTTTCGAACGGCTAGGCTGGCATGAGCTGGGGTTAATAGCGGGATCTCACTCCACTGCATGGCACCCGGGATTCAAACCGCTGACCTGCCGACTAGAGATTTAAAAGAAAAGAGATTTGATTCTTAATAAAGACAGATTGCTTTTAAGTGCTATCAAGTTGGACCCAATTTATAATTATTCTAACAGCACTTCCAAGGTGAATGACATATTGGAAGTTTCCCCAGTTTCCCGATCCAAAGCCAAGTGGTTTGTTGAGTCCTAGTCACTCAGCCTATCCACATGTTATAAGAGAGTGTTAAAAGGTCACAAAAGCAAGATACACTGTTGTGTTAGGTCTACTGACCTCTAAACATTTGTAATATATGCATGCTTTCTGGTCATAATTATGCATACATACAATGAAGTGAAGCAGATAGCATGTTCCTGAAAAGTCAGTTGTTGTTCATCGTCTGTCTACAATCCTGTGTTTCATGGTGCCCGTGAAACTAGTTGTGTTGTCATCTTAAGTATGCATACACATCCACCTTACACTGACAAGTTCATAGTGTGCTCAGGATTTGTGATTAAGTGAACTAGATCAAATGCTGACTCAGTGAAAATATCGTCAAGGCCAGACATAACCCCAAACTGACATTTTAAAAGACAGATGAATAGAACTACTGAACATTTTCAGTCACCTATAGTCTTAACTGTAAGAAACATATAAAACACGTTATCAACAATCTATAGCTGATTCCATAATTATAACCTTCCTCACAGATTTCAGGTGGGTAGGTTCTATTCACTGACATTGCCCTAATCTTTAACAGGTACTACCACACAACATGGTACTGGCACAGGAACAAGACCACACTGTAAAGCTGGATGCCAGCTGTGTTCCCACCTCTAATCTGGTGTCAATATGACTAGTCCCAGCCATCTCACTTGGAAAATCAGAGTCTTCAGTTGTTGGTCACCACCCAATGGGATCTATGCCATCTACTGCCAGCAGGGAACCCATATATACTGTACAGTACCAGCCAGACAAGCTCTGCACAAGAGCAGAAACTTGACACAAATCAGGCTTCAGAAATTGTACAGCAAGACCCAGTTTCAGAAGACCTCATCTGTTCATAATCTGAAAGTCCATGTTGTACAAAATCCCCAAATGTGTATAAAGGCTTGAATGCAGACCAAGGATTTGTAGGCCACTATAGCCTAACATTCTTGCCAAGAAAGCTATGCCAACATAAAGGAAACTGTAACTCGCTGCAGTTGCTGATAATTTATGAGTCCCTGCTTGGGTTCTTCATTAAACACCAATCCAGTGAAAATCTTAGGGGCCTACTTATTAGTTAATTAGCAGAGATCTGCTCCTGAGGTTGCAACTTTTCCACTGCTGAAACTGCACAACAATATTTTGATCAGTATTGGGTAAAAAGCCGTTTTCTTGACAGTACAAACTTCAAAGCATGGGCAACTTGATTCATTCAGCACCCCCCAAAATGAGAAGCTGATTCAGAAAAAAGCAGGTTGCTTCCAGCTCCAACATCTCTGCCAACATAGACCTATGCTTGCTTCATAGATAGGCAGCCAATGTGGGAATCATAAGGATGCTCCAGCAATCAGCACTGTCATGCAACATACTGTTAAGAAACATATAAAACAGTTTCTTCTCTCTGGTCCATGGCTGCTTCAGTCCAGCTTCCTGTATCTCACAGTGGCCCCACCTCATGTAGAGACAGCTTCCTGTATCCCTCCTTGAACCACCTAGTATAGAGACAGCTTTGTAGGTGGTTTGCTTTTTTTAAAAAAATTATTTTTGATGACCAAGCACATACACTTATGTTTCATACATCTAGTTCCATAAATGTTAAAGAAACATATTTACCCTTCATTTATCCTCCCTAGATTTTGTTATTTTATGCTGAGTGTTGCAATATTTTCCAATATCTTACATTACCAGTATTTTACTCTAAAGTAGTTTGCATTTTAAGATCCCCTGTTTACAAGATTGATTTCTTTTTCCTTTTTGTAATGAAGTACCTTGTCAGCAATGGCAATGATACCACAATGGTTTTCATGTTCCTTAATAAAGAACCATTTCTTCTATTTTAACCGGAGGGTGTGGTGCCTGAAGGGGAGTGTTTTGCTAACTGAGCAGTGCCTACGGCACTACTGAGTCAGATGTGAGCATATTTTCTTTTGGATTTTCTGTTGCATAGAACAGATCGCTAACTGTTCTGAGACTCCAAGTCTTGGAGGTTGAATGAAGGGTGATAACTCCCTTAGCGCCAGCGCACAGTGATGAGATTGCTCACTCTCATTTACTAAACTGTGTGTCTGTCCGCTCCGTGGACACTTCCTGGAGATTCCTGAGGGCGCAAGTTAAGCCTCAAACCTTATCTCTTTTGGTGGCAGTGAGATTTGGCATGTGTGCGTGCCATGAAGGCGTGGCAATAATAATAATAATAATAATAATAATAATAATAATAATAATAATAATAATAATAATAATAATAATAATAATAATACCTTTATTGTCAATGTACAACATGTACACAATGAAATTGGCTGAGTCTCCCTTTCCCACCACCACCACCACCATCCCACCACCATCCCACTAGCAACCACTCAGTCCTATTGCACCCTGTATACTTGACACAGAACGCACCAGCCCACAGGTCAGTTCTTCTTGGAACATCCATTCAGCAGTCTGAAAGCCATTGGATAAAAACTGTTCTTTAGTCTGTTGCTGTGGCAGGCTATACTATGATATCTTCTGCCTGATTGTAACAGGGTAAAGAGGTGCTGACCTGGGTGTGAATCATCCTTAAGAATTTTTTCAACCCTCCTGAGACAATGATCCCTAGCGATGTTGTCCAGTGCACTTAGGGGACAGCCCGTGATATATTGAGCTTTGCTTACCACCCTTTGTAGTGTCTTCCTGTCAGCAGCTGTCAATCCAGCATACCAAACGGTAATGCAATATGTGAGGATGCTTTCAATTGTGGACCGGTAAAAGGCGGACTGGCTGACGATCCGGTTGACACCATGGTGGATCAATGGTTTGAGGCACCTCCTCCAATGCAGAGCTCACCCCTCGCCGTGGTTCACGGAGGAGCTGCGAGCGATGAAGCAAGAATGGAAGAGGCTGGAGCGCAGCTGGAGGAAGACCCAGACGGCGATTTAAAAGGCTGCAGTTATTGTCCAGTCCAGGCGCTACATTCGGGCGATCAGGGAGGCTAAAACATCCTATTACTCTCCCATCAGGCAGAACTGTTCCGTGTGGTTCGCGACCTCACTAATCCTGGGCTTGCAAGGCCTCCTCCTACTGATTTTAGTAGTGAGAGTTTTGCAGCCTTCCTTCGATCCGAAATAGAGGCCATCCGTACCGGTTTTGACTCCTGTTGCTCTAGTCCACTCTTGGCATCCCCTGACACTGCACCCCCTCGGTCTCCTCGCATGGTTGAGTTTGGGCCTGTCTCCTCACTTGAGGCCTCCAGGGCTATTGCCCATTGCCGGCCCACGTCCACTCCCTCTGATCCTTGCCCATCCTGGCTTATGAAAGCCGTTGGTGGGAGCATGCCCGAATGGGCTTCTGTCATTGCCGCAGCCTCCTTCAGGGAAGGGATTTTTCCCTCTCGCCTGAAGGAGACTGTGGTAAAGCCCATTCTGAAAAAACCTGGCTTAGCATCGGGAGATCTGACCAACTACCGCCCGATTGCTAATGTTCCCTTTATGGGCAAGGTAATCGAGAGGGTGGCCGCGGTCCGGCTTCAATCATTCTTGGAGGGAGAACGTGTCCTTGACCCATTCCAGTCTGGGTTCAGGCCGGGTCGGGGGACTGAGACAGTCTTGGTCGCTCTGCAAGATGACCTCCTCCGGAGGGCCAACAGGGGTTGCTCTACCTGTTGGTCCTTCTGGATTTGTCAGCGGCCTTTGATACCGTCGACCACGGTATCCTGCTGGATCGGCTCTCTGAGATTGGGATCAGGGGCACTGTTCACAGTTGGCTCCGGTCCCTCCTCGGGGGCCGTCCCCAGCGGGTTCAGCATGGGGAGGAGTTGTCTGCTCCTTGGATACCCCCTTGTGGGGTTCCACAGGGGTCGTCCCTCTCTCCCATGCTGTTCAACATCTATGTAAGGCTGCTGGCTGAGGTCATAAGGAGATTTGGAGTCTGCTGTCATCAGTATGCTGATGACACGCAGCTCTATCTCTCCTTTTTCACCGCTGCAGATGAGGCTGTCCAGACCCTCAATCAGTGCCTGGGCGCGGTCATGGAATGGACCAGGGCCAACAGGCTCAGACTCAATCCTGACAAGACCGAGGTTATGTTCTTTGGAACTACTCCATCTGGTTATGGAGGCCCTTTTCCCACCTTGGAGGGCATTTCCGTCCAGCGTTCGGACACCGTCCGGAATCTGGGCATAGTCCTGGACCCGGCACTCACCATGGAATCCCAGGTGACTGCTGTGTCCAGGACTGCCTTTTTTCATCTTCATCGAATAGCCCAGATTTGTCCCTACCTAGATGGGGACTCCCTCAGGACTGTGTTGCAAGCGCTGGTGGTCTCGAGACTGGACTATTGCAACACGCTCTACATGGGGTTGCCCTTGACTCTCCTTCGGCGACTGCAACGGGTACAAAATGCGGCGGCCAGACTGGTGGCGGGTATGTGTCGATTCGACCACATCACCCCAGTTCTGGCTCGCCTGCATTGGTTGCCCGTTGCGTCCCGAATCAGATTCAAGGTCTTGGTTTTAATTTATAAAACCCTCCATGGCCTAGGACCTGACTACCTGGCAGAACGGATCGACCAGCGGTCAACATCGGCCCAACTGACTAGGTTGTCGCGGGTGCACATGCTGCAGGTGGCCACGCCCAGAGAGGCTCGGAGAACATCCACCCGTAACCAAGCCTTCTCTGTGGCTGGCCCAACTATGTGGAACCATCTCCCCACCGAAGTGCGCCTAGCAGAGTCCCTGCCAGCCTTCCGGAAGGCATTAAAAACTCTCCTTTTCCGGGAGGCATTTGGTGAATAAAAGTTTTTTTCCCCTCTCTTTCCTGCCATCTGCTATTTTTAATTGTTTAGTCTTGTTATTTGCTTTAATTGTTTTATTTAATGGTCTGTTATTGTTTATATTGTTTTTGTTGTAAACCGCCTGGAGTTCCTCCGGGAAGACGGGCAGTATATAAGCCCAATAAATAAATAAATAAATAAAATCATCATTTGTTGCTTCACTTTGTTCTTACACAAGACCCTGAGGAAATGCAGTCTCTGCTCGGCCTTCCTGGCTACTTTGGTTGTATTGATTCCCCAGCAGAGGTCTTCACTGAGGTACACTCCCAGGAATTTAAAGGAAGAAACTCTCTCCACACAGCCCCCCTGGATGTACAAACATTCCAACTTCAAAAACATATTTGATTATATTTTCTGTCTGATTGCTCAAACTAACAAAATATTTAAATAGCTTCTGCTCCAACCTTTTTCTCTGCATATTTCTTATACATTAATTCCCCCTTTGCAGGTGGTTTGCATCACACAATATATTAGCCCCAGAAATCAGTGATTATTTCAGTACTGCTTTTCAGGAAATGTCACTTGGTTATTTCTGTTTCTGGAACGGGATCCATCTTGATCTAAACTTAATGCTAAATATTTTGTTCTTTGTGTCTAAGGAAGTGGACCTCAATCTCTGATAGGGCACATTGGGGTGGGGAACAATTAGTCCTTCTAGTGCCAAGTTGCTATCTTTTAAAAATGATATTTATTCTTTTGTTGTTGTTGAAACAACAAAGCAAAAGGAAAACATGGTAAAGGTGGGCTTCCTTATGAAGAAAGAAAGGGCCTTTTCACACGACCCCTAAGATCCGCTGGCCACTTAAATTCAGACCAGAGATCTTACTGGTTTGTCGCTGTGCCTGCGTTCCCACCCCCTCCGCACTCCTGGCTGCTGGCTGCGTGAGGGGAGGGAGAAAAAAAGGAAGAAAAGAATGCCGCTCACCTCCGTTCTGCCATCCCAGCACTGCATTCAGATCTCTTAAAGGGGCAGGGGGCAAAAAAGAACAAACAGAAGCAAGGAGAGCTGGGCAGTCACTAGGTTATATCCACATCAGGAATTTTCACCTCCAGAGAGCAGGTACCTGAAAAGTGCGTTGGGACGCGCTTAGGTGGCCGTGGTCGCACTTAATTATCTGTAAACTCCGGACCTGGTGGGGAAACAATTTTAAGCTCCAGAGCTGGGAGCCATTTGCAGCGGAGTTTAGGGTCGTGTACCAAAGAAAGAAAGAAAGAAAGAAAGAAAGAAAGAAAGGAAGGAAGGAAGGAAGGAAGGAAGGAAGGAAGGAAGGAAGGAAGGAAGGAAGGAGAGGCTTAATTGAAACGATGTTGCAAAATACTTGCAATACACAGACGTGAAGCCTGGAGTCTAACTCTAGACTCCCTGAGGAGTTGCAAAGTTCCCTGTCTTTGGCAGTCAATAGCCATTTGCAGCAACCGGGCTCCTGGACCCTTCCACATTCGCGGCGTTCTATTTTTTGAAAGCAAACGCTTCCGATGCTGGGTTCCGAACGGCTCTTGAAATTGAGAGAACCAGGGGACAATGGTAGACATCGGGAGGCGCTCCGGGCGGACCCCGGCCTCCCTTTCCTCCCCCTGGCAAAACAGCACTCCCTGCCCTTTCTGCCTCCGGTTTTCTCCGCTTCCTCTGGACGTCCGGGTGCCAGATCGCTGTGCTCCACGCGTTGGTTTCCCGAAATCGGCTGCAGGGCGAGGGTGCCACAGGGCTGGCGAGTTCACCGGCTGGGCAGAGAGGGAAAAGGAGCGCCTCCGATCGTCGCCAAGGTACCAACTCCCCCGCCGCCGCCGCCAGCCCGCCAGCCCCCAGAACTGGCTGCAGAAAGTAGTGGCGAATTGTAGCACGGCGATCGTGGCGGCTCTTGCTTCGATTGTTGTGGGAGCAACGGAGGAAGCGGGGTGGGGCGTTGTTCGCAGCTGAAAAACAAGCCCTCGAGTCCCTCTCTGCCTCCGTTTCATTTCTGTGGAATAATGTTACACTAAAAGCCTCTGCTGGAACCAGAGGTCCAGAGTAACCCATTTGGGGTGTCTTCCCAACCACGGATTTACTTACATACTCAGGTTGGTCATCCAGTTGCTTCTTCTGACTTATGACAGTCCTCTGATTTAGTGACCTCGAAAAAGTTTTACCATTAAAAGTCCTGCTCAAGTCTTGCAAATTAAAATCTACATTTTCATCTCTTATTTTGCTTTCCTCTTTTCCTGCATCATTGTCTTTTTCCAGTGAGTTTTGTAGGAGGATACCTTCACTTTAATAATTTTTCTTTATAGGGAGAGTCAATTGCTAGACCAAATTCTCCCTCCGTTTGAGCTAGTTCCCACTTGTTTGACATTTTGGTAGAGCATATGCCTATGCCAGTGGGCACCTGGAGTAGGAACTGGCAAGCAACTCCAGTGTTCCTGCCAAGAAAACTCCATGGACATGGAGTCACAAAGAGTCCGTCACCAAAAGGACAAAACACAACACAACACACACACACACACACACACACACACACACACACACACACACACACACACACACACACACACAAGTGGTGAAGAACCTTCAGCTCTCCAGACCATTCTCTTCAGGCAAGCTTTCCCTGAATGATGGACTACCATTATGTGTCTTTTATATGGATCTATAGGTCCACATAGACTTTGTGTTTATAACTACTTATAACCTTGTAGTTTAATGTAATGTTGTCTATTAATCTTGTAAGATGTCCCTCAATTCCTTGTTCTCAATACTTGAACATGTCTTATGTGTTTTGGTCTGTATATTATCCCTCATTACTGTAAGCCACCTTGGTTCCTTTTCCAAGGAGAAAGGCAGGGTAAAAATACTTTACAATAAATAAATAAATAAATAAATAAATAAATAAATAAATAAATAAATGTTTTGGACCACAACTCGCAGAATTTTGAGCCTTCATTGCCAATGACAAATGACTGTGGGAGTTTTGGTCTAAAACATCTGGAATGCCAAATGTTCACCACCACTGGCATATGCCCTCCTTCACCACATTTTATCAAATCTCTGCTTTTCTTGTCTGCTGTACTCACTGCCCAGCTTTCACCTCTGTACACAGTAACTGGCAATGCTGTCTTATGGCTGAATGGGACTGCCCTATGCAGTGACACACCCACATTATTTCCTGCTTCTTTTCCTGCTGCCTTTCTGAGACTCAGTCATCTTGTGATTTGTCAGCTGCAGCCTCCTTTTGGATCGATGACAGACCAAGGTGTATAAAATAGTCAGCTATTTGATCATCTGATCATTCCAGAGTGCACGGCATGCAACAATGGGCTCAAGTTAAGAGAACGCAGCTTTTGGCTGAATGTCAGGAAATATTTCCTAACTGTCAGAGCACTACAACAAAGGAACCAGTTACTTCAAGTGGTGGTGAGTGCTCCAACACCTGAGAAATTTGTACAGCAGATATCCTTTGATGGGTACTTGTGCACGGAGCAGAGGGTTGGACTTCATGGCCTTATAGGCTCCTTCCAACTTCTCTATTCCATTTCTTCACTGTTAACCTTAAATTATCTAATGTGATTCTATAGTCCTTCCTTACTTTGATCTTCTTAATGTTCCCCTGTAATTCTTTTATGGCACTTTCTTCTCTGCCCTTCCTCAGTGGTAGTGGTCTCATTTACACATCTGAAATTGCCAATGTTTTCCCACCAACATTGACTCGTCTTTCATATGAATCTGAACTTTCTAAGTCTCAGAAAGAAGCAAGAAAACTGAACAATGATGATACTGGTAGGGAGAAATCTCCTTTTACTGGACAGGTGATGGTTCTCATAACCTGTATGTGACAGATCAAAAGTGACAGGCATATGTTCCTTCTTTTGTTAAGTGTTGAGGAGATGAGGAAAGCAGACTAGGTTGCCTTGTGTTTTATTGAAGGAAGCATAGAGCATAGCTGTATGCAGCAGCAACAACTGTTGATTTATGCCTCTCCTCAAACTTTCCCAGGTATGGGAATGGTATCTTTGAAATTAGGGATGTGATCATTGTCCCAAGAGAGCCCAATCATTAGCCAGGTTGTTTAGATGGGTTAATGGATTTTTCAATGCACAATACCATTACTTTGATGGGGATTAGCATGCCCACCTGCTTTTGTCTATATCAGGGCTGGGAAGAATAATTAACTGTATTTTGATGGTTGTGGGTTTAACTGAGACCCAAATCAGCCTGGGAGCTAGTGAGGTGTTTCCTTTGACCTCTGACTGCACATTTCAATACATTTAAGGCCAGTTCACACAACTAGTTTGTTCCCTTGGAATATCTGCTGATGGAGTCACCACTACTGCATCTTCTAGAGATATGGCAAACTCTATTGCCTTTGTTAGCCATGCTGTCTGGGGCATTCTGGAACCTGTTGTCCAAAACATAACTGTGCATTTAAAAGAAAATAAGCCAAACCAGCATTCAAGTAATATTTGTTTTTAACAGTGTTGGACTGAAGGGCCTTTGTATAGCCTATAGGGCATTTTATTTGACAATGTTGCAGTTGTTATTCTGTGCCAGCACGTCATCTCCAAGTTATGGTGAATAAGCAATCTCCAAACTTCCTGTTCTCAACAGACCTGGTAGGCTCTTCTGACATGTGGCTTGCTTTAAGTTTAAGCAATCAATCTATATTGCATTTGACCTTCCTCTTTTTCTGCTGCCTTCTGCCTTTCCCAGCATTACTGTCTTTTCTGGAGAATCTTGTCTTCTCAAGATTTTCCAAAGTAGGTCAGCTTCCATTTCAACAATTCTTCCTATAGAGATAGTTCAGCCTTGATTGGTCAAGAAACAATTGTTTGTCCTTCTGGCAATCCAGGGTATCTGCATATCTCTCCACCCACACCTGATTTTAAACAAAACATCTTCTTTTCCCTGTCAGCTTTCTTGACTCTCCAGCTTTCACATTTGTACGTGGTGATCAGAAACAGAACAGTACAGATGAATGTGGTCTTGGTGTCCAGTGACACATCACTGATTACACTTGATCAGCTGTTTTAATTCTTTCATTGCTCCCCTTCCAAGTCTCAGTCTGCTTTGGATTTATTGGCTGTAGTCTCCATCTGAATTCATGTTTGAACCAAGATTTACAAAACCTTTAGTTTTTCTGTAGTCAGGTTTTTGTCATAAAGTCATTTTAGTCTTCTTAATGTTCAACTTCAATCCTGCTTTGCCTCTTTCTTCTTTCACTTTTACTATAAGTCATTTCAGATCCTTGATTGTTTCTGCCAGTAAGATGCATAACCTAAATTACTGATGTTTCTTCCACCCACTTTCACTCCTACGTCATCTGAATCTAGTCTGACTTGCCCTTTCATGTATTCTTTGTAGGGAATGAACACATAAGGGGATAAAATGCACCCCGTCAGACACTTTTCCTTATAAGAAATCATTGTGTTTCTCTATATGCTCTCCTAATGACAGCTTCCTGTTCACAATACAGGTTACAGTAAACCCCCGCCGATCACGGGAGTTAAGGACCCACCTCACCCGCGATCCATGAAAATCCGTGCTATGCGGAAGCGGGTGGGGGGCCTGGGGGCAGGTGGGGAGTTCGCAAAAGACTTGGAGGAGCATGGGGGCGGTGTGGAGTGACCCAATCACCCCCCGCCACCACCCCCGTGCGGCTCTGAGGCACTCCGGAGTCGCCCAGGGCGGCTGCGGAGGACGACGCCATCCCTCCGGAGTCCCCACAGCTCGGAGGCACTCCGGGCGCCCGGGCGGCCACGCATCCTCCGCGCACCCACCCCGCGCAGCTCGGAGGCACTCCGGAGGCGCCTGGGGCGGCTGCAGAGGGGGACGCTGTCCCTCCATGCATCCCCCCGTGCAGCTCTGAGGCACTCCGGAGTCACCCAGGGCGGCTGCGGAGGGGGACACCGTCCCTCCGTGCACCCCCCCGCATGGCTCTGAGGCACTCCAGAGGTGCCCGGGCAGCTGCAGAGGGGGACGCCGTGCCTCCATGCATCCCCAGAGGTGCCCGGGCAGCTCTGAGGCACTCCGGTAGTCACCCAGGGGGCGCCTGGGGCGGGGAGGGGGACACTGTCCCTCCCACCTGCCCCCCTCCTGCATGGCCTCCGGAGGCACCCGGAGGGCTTGTCACTGTCCCTCCCCGCAGCCCTCCTGCATGGCTCGGAGGCCCTCGCTGTCCCTCCCTGCCCCCCCGCGGCTCCAAGGCCTTTCGGGCTTCTCGGAGGTGTGGAGGGGGCACAGAGCGACCAGATGGCCCCCTGCCCCCCCCACGGTGCAGGTACTGCGGTCGCACAATGTAGCGGGACCGCGGGACCTGAACCACGAAATGGCGGTGGGTTACTGTATACATCAGGAAAATCAAGTGCTGAGGGTACTGGTTGTTGTGTGACAGTTGTTACCACATGGTCCCTTGTCTCGGAACAGGAACTAGGAACAAACCATTATAAGAGAATACCCCAACCCAGTGCCAGGTACAGTATTGTCACACTCTGATCCCACTCTGGGGGCGTGGTGGAGACAAATTTCAGATTTTTTTGTACCGGTCCGAAGCGCAACACAGAGACAAAATGGACATGAAGTAACTGTCTTAGTAATAAACTTCCTGGTTTGTTCCCATCTCTAGTAGAATCTCTACCCTTGTTGCTCATCCGAAACATAGGCATGCAGAGCACCAAATAACAACATTCCTTCCTTTGGATATTGATATTTTCCTTTTTGTTACATTGTATCTTATTATATCTGACATCAACATGTTTTTTTAAGCGTGCATCACTATGATAATTTTTTTCTGTGTGAATTTTCACATATGTTAAATAAACATAGATATTTTCTATTCCAGATACAACTGAATAGGAAACTACAACAATGGAGTGTAAGTAACAGTATATGTAAATATGAGGAGTTATGATGACATAGCTTTTGTCAAAATACTCTCCTTCCCTACTGATGGATGGTTTGTAACCCTGAAGCTCTGTGCCAGCCAGAAGTCCCATCTCCAAAGGGGAAATACCCAGGGAAATGGCCCATGTAACCTATCTAAATGTCTGTGAGGTCACCAAGGAATGGCAGGAAGAGGTTTTAGACCACTCAGATCCATGTAGCCTTTCAAAACCACCCTGGTTTTGCACCACAGAGTGACATGAAAGCCCACATACCATTAGGAGGAGGTTCTGACAGCCTTGGAATGCTGTTTGTGTCCATATGCATCCCAGAGGTCTAAAACCTTTTCCTCCATTTCCATGGTGATTTCATACTCTCATAGGGATCACATGACTCAGTTTCCTGGTTAGTTTGGGTTTGACTTATAGCTCGGACAGCGTTTCAGGGCCATAAATCATCCACTCATGGGTGGGTGGGGGTCCTTGTCACAGAAACCCAATGATCGTAACTACTTGTTTGTCATTTTCTGATCTTAGAACATGTGCTTTATATATTGTAGAGGAAGCAGACTGGTTATGTCAGAGGAAGCCCAAAAATGATGCTCCTATTGCCTGTTTGAAGCTCCTCTGTTCCCTGAAAATAGTCTCAGTGTAGGACTGGAAAGTGTCTGGATCAGTCTTTTGACACTACAGAGAGCAACTGGAAGAGTGGGAAAATCCTGATGCTACCAAAGGCATCGCATGAGTGTTAGGCCTCAGGTCCCATTGCCTGGAATCTTCAGGCTACCGATTAGCCAGTAGATCTTCTGTGTCCTTATTTATTATTTTACACCTTTTTAACTTGCCAAGTTTAGAATTCTATACCTGTTTGCATGGATGTGACAATTATTGTGTGCAAGATTAAACACTTCTGAACAAACATAAGAGTAATTACCAGTAAACCTTTAAAATTAGTTCAGTTCTACATAGGGCTTGATCCAACTGACAATAAAACCCACTATTGTATCAGGTTCTCAGTTTTTTCAAAAAATGACATAAATTTTCAAGGGTACGCACAGGGTACATCGACACACACATGAAGTCAAGTGCTAGGGGAGCAAGTTTTTCTGTTCCTCCTCTAGAGGATTGTTTATTTTGAGACACTTGTGAATACTGTGGTAGCAGAGGAACTTGTTAACTAGCCCATCCCCTCACTTACCCATCTGCCTGATAACCCTTATTCCTGATTGTCTCCTCATCTGCTCTCTTGGTCACCCACTCACCTGGTCATGCCCACTGTCTACCTGACCATGCTCTCCACCAATCAAATTGCTCACTTGCCTGTCATTCCCTGCCTCCTCATTCACTCAAGCATGCCCCTCAACAGCCTGATCATCCCCCTTCAAAACTTTGCTCCCCCCCCATAGGAATGTCCTCCTGTACTCCCACTTGATATCTTGGGTGCCTGGTGCCCGTGGTTGACCTTATTTGGGTAGGCAGCATGGACAAAGGCAGGGGCAAAGGTGACAAAGGACCCCCACACCAACACAAAAGTTTGGGCCTCCATGTGACTTTAACAGAAATCCGCAAGAAACCATTCATCTCGCAATTTAATCAAGAGTGGTACCGGGAGCATAGTCTGGTGCCCTACAGTTGTATTGGCCTACGTCTCCCAAGTCAACAAGACAGCCGCTTAGGGGACAATGTCCTAGTTCATTCACCCAGAATCCCTTACTTGTCTGCCCACCCGTCCATTTATGATCAGTGGACCAAACCTATTAATCTTTTTCAATATTTCTCGTAGCATGTAATCAGTGGTGGGGTGAGGAATGAGGCCCTCCAAGTCTTTTAAAGTTGCAGCTGCATATTTCAGCATTTTTTAGCCATTGCTCCTGGCCTTTCCAGGTGTTCAATTATTATGAATTTCTCTCTCATGTGTGTGATGTGACATTGTGCTACAAAGAAATGTAATTTTCTGTGTTTTGTTTTTTTCCAGCGAAGGAACCTGTACTTCAACCTCCAGCATATCCAGGACCAGGTTATCTAGCTCCAGTTACCCAAGTGCCATATGGATCTACTGGGTACACACCGGGACCAAATATTCCGGGTAAGCTGTCAGGGCATATCCACTCTTGCTTTCTTGTTTTACTAAAGGAATACAGATTAATGGAATTGAGATCTTAAGGTAACACAGCCATACAGTACAAGTTGATTGGGGAGATGTCTGTGAAGATTCTCAGTCATCCAGGTGAATTTATCTTGAAGTTCAGTCATGGCTACTGGACTTCTTTTTTCTTGAGAAGCAGAAACATTTTGCTGCTCATCCAAACAGCTTCATCAGTCTGAATACAGCTAGTGTGAGTCCTCCATCTTGTAGTCAGCTTTGACCTCTTCTTACCCTAGTCTGAAACAGGCTCATAAGGCTATGGATACTATTGTCTACCTAACAAGCCTTTTCAGGCCATTGTTCATCTTCTGAGTCTATTTCAGACCAGGGTGACAAGAGGTCAAAGCTGACTATAAGATGGAGGACTCACATTAGCTGTATTCAGACTGATTGATGAAGCTGTTTGGATGAGCAGCAAAACATTTCTATCTCTCAAGAAAAAAGAAGCCCAGAAGCCATTACTCAACTTCCAGATTGATTGGGGAGAGTGAATTCCATCCCCAGGAAACTAGTTCAACGTGAATAGTCTTCTGGAAGGTTCTCTTGGGGCCTTTATACACGACCCCTAAACTCCACAGCAAATGGCTGCAAACTCCGGACCTTACAAGTGTTTTCCCACCAGCTCCGGAGTTTGCAGGAAATTAAGTGCGACCCCGCCCACCTAAGCGCGACCCAGCTGCACTTTCTTGTACCTGCTTGAGGTGGCTGAAAATCCCCAGGTCCGGATTTAATCTGGTCAGTGCGGGGCTCTCCTGGCTTCTGCTTGTGTTTTTTTTTTTTTTTGCCTCCCGCCCCTTTAAGAGAAGAGGTGGGAGGAAAAAAAGCAAGCAGAAGAGAAACGGAAGAGGAGCTCCGGGAAGCTCCTCCAGGTGAGCTGCATTTTTCCCTCTCTTTCTCTGTGGGGAGGAAGGAAGAGCAACCCCTATGATCTTTGGTCCGAATTTAAGGGGCCAGCGGATCTTAGGGGTCGTGTGAAAAGGCCCTTGGTTTCATCTTTTCCTTTCAGAAACAAATGATAAAGAAATGCAGATTATGTTACAAATTATTATTGAACTGAAATTGGAGAAGACCTCACATTGCCATTTCTTGAAAAGTACCAGCACATTTGAAAAGAATATTGCAGGGGCTGCATTCATACCAGCATTAACCCAGAATTAAGGATGATTCAGGTTCATCAGGAACAAGCAGCATATTATTAGTCCTCCTGCAAATGAGAAGGCCCAGCCAGATGTGTTAATATGGTTTGCAACTTTACAAGTCAAAATTTAAATCCAGGATCTTAACTTTTTTTATAAATCCAAACTTGTTTAAAAGAGTGATAAATAACCATCTAGAGTTGGTCAAGGCATTCATCTATGGCCATGTTCCTGGTTATGATTAATTTTTGTATTCTTCTAGCCCATTGGTGGGTGACTCTCTATTGGACAGCAGGTGTCATCAACCTCACCAAGCACTGTTAATGGGGAGGTTGTAGAAGTTGTAGTTGAACAACAGGTAGAGAGCATCAGATCAGCCACCACTCATCCATTCCTACTTGCAGAGGAGACTCATGGGAGGGATTGTGGCCAGTGAAAAAGTTGTGCCAGCAAAAATGCTTTTCAGAAATTGAACACTATCTACCCCATCTTGTAACCCTCAATGTCTTCCCTGCAATGAGAGGGTTCCCATGGGAGCTTTGAGGTCTTTGGAAGGGTGATCAGAAAGGGTTTGTTTTGAAAAAGCTGAAGTCAATAACTCTATGCAGTGTAAATCGAGACATTAAGATTTCACCCAGTGTCTTCAAATCTTAGTGAATATAAGTCTATTCTCTATTTGATTTGAATTCTTTGTTCTTTGGAAACACTTCAGCACAGCATCCTTTAGTTTTTCATTATAATAATTTATAAGTTGTATAAATAAATAAATAAATAAATAAATAAATAAATAAATAAATAAATAAATAGTAGAATTTTCTCTATTTGATTTGAGTTCTTTGTTTTTGTACCACACACCATGCTTTAGCCTTCCAGTATAACCCAATAGCCTCTGGACTTGTCGCATTACAAAGCCAGCCTCCTGCACCTGTAATTTGGATGCCAGCTCCCCCTGTACCTCCCAAATGCCCTCCTGGATTGGAATATTTAACCCAGGTAATTTATCCTTATTATTTGTTGTTCTGTCCCCTTGAAACTTCTTCTTGTTTATGGCCATATTGTCCCCCCCCCCCGCACATGCATACTAGTCATGTCCAACTCTAGTGGTGGTGCTCATCTCTGTATTCAAGCCGAAGAGCCAGTGTTGTGCAAGTCCATGGCCATGTGGCTGGCATGGGAAACACTGCTTTACCCTCCCACTTTTTATGGCAGTACCTATTTATTTACTTGCACTTACATCATGCATGTCCAAACTTCGGCCCTCCTGATGTTTTGGACCACAACTCCTAGAATTCTAAGCTTAGATTCCCAATGACAAAGGACTGTGGGAGTTGCGGTCCAAAACATTTGGAGGGCCAAAGTTTGGACATGCCTGATTTACATGCTTCCAAACTGCTAGGTTGGCAGGAGCTGGGTTTATCAGCAGGAGCTCACTCTATTGCCAACAGTTTTCAGTGCTCTAGCCCACTTTTTATGTAGTTAATTACATAGAAATACAGTATGCCAGGGGACATTAAATAATTGTATAACTCTAACTCTTTGGTAATTCATTCCTGTTCTGATATCTGTATTTCATTTCTTTTCACCATTGTAACAGCTTGATCAGATAATAGTAGAACAGCAGATGGACCTTTTGGAAGGTATATATTTTTCCTTTTTTCCCCCTTAGCCAAAACAGTGTCATTTTTGCTAATTGGAAATATTTGCACCATTTTTTTCAAATTATGGGTGACTTTAGGAGTGGATATATTGAACATGGACTTATTTTTGTAACTACATTGAGAATATGTTATTGTTATTGTTTCACTAAACATAGCTCATTTTCAGCTTTAAAAATACACTGGGCTTTTTTTTGGTATGAATTAAAAATTTTCTTCAACAAGGAATCTCTAAATTACATTTCACATTAACCTAGTACACAGCATGCCCACACATAATTACTTCTCACTCAAAAACTCTTCAGAAGCACCATTCATTTTTCTTTTGAAAAAAGACAAAATAAATTCCAAAAACAATTTATCCAAAACCACTGTAGATACCAATAGTGAAACAGTGAAACATATGCAGAAAGCCACAAACATTTTCTAAAAATTGTGGAAGATTGAAAATCTATCTCAGCCGATGCTAAATGCCTCCTCCAAGAGTTAATAACTAGTTATTTAAAAGCTTTACAAGAGGCTAGCAAGAGCATTTGTGTCTGCTGGAAGGAGAAGGACAAGAGGACTGATGAGTAGATATGGGCACAACATGAATTTGTTTTGTTTCATTTTTCATTTTTCATTTCATCTTGGAACGAAACAAAAACGAATGGATTTTTAAAGAAAAACGAAATGAAACAAAGTGGAAATTTTCCATTTTGTTCTGTTTTGTTTTTGTTAATGGCAAGGTTTCCCGTAGGAATGCATTGAGAAGAAACCGCTTTAAACAACCCATGCCTCAGTGGCTCAAAGACATCTTAAAAACCCCGTGCCTTTCCCCCCAATAGGGCGCATTGGGGGAGAAGTGTGGGTCCTTTAAAATGTCTTTGCCTCTGAGACAAGCGCTTGCCTTGGTGGCTAAAGACATTTTAAAGGACCCATGTTTCTCCCTAAACGTGCCAATTGTGGGGGAAGCGCAGGGGTTTTAAACTTTTTTTTTTTTTAGCCACCGAAGCAAGCAGCAATGTCCACAGCCACCACTTGCTTCAGTGGCTAAAACAAAGTTTAAAAACCCAGCACCATCCCCCTCCCCAATGCGCCCAATTGTTGGGGGAAGTGCAGGGTTTTAAAACTGTTTTTAGGCACAGAAGCAAGCCGCGCTGTCCACAGCTGCCACTTGCTTCTTTCTGTGGCTAAAATTTTTTTTTAAAACCCCACACCATTCCCCCCAATACACCTGATTGGGGAGGAAGCGCAGGGGTTTAAAACTTTTTTTTAAGCCACTGAAGCAAGCAGCAATGTCAGCAGCTGCTGCTTGCTTCAGTGGCTAAACAAAAGTTTTAAAACCCCGTGCCATCCCCCAAAACACACTCGATTGGGGGGAAGCGCGGGGTTTTAAAACTTTTTTTAGCCACCAAAGCAAATGACAGCAACAGACATCGCTGCTTGCTTCGGTGGTTAAAAAAGGTTTAAAATCTCGGCTCTCCCCCAAAAAAATGGGCGCATGGAAATGGTGCGGGGTTTTAAAACACAATGAAAAATGAAAAGAAATGAAAAACAAAATGATTTTTTTAAAAAAGTTTCAAATGAGAAGAAAAGGAAAAAACAAAATGAAAAGTAAAATGAAACATTATTTTGGCGTTTCGTGCCCATCTCTACCGAGCAGATATGACTCTCCAGGGACCATTTCTGCAACTGACTCTTTTTGTATTCCTCCCTCCCTGTATTTTTAAGCACTACAACCTTCCCTAATCATCCCCTCTCATTTTTGTTTTGTTTATGATATTCTTCCCAGACTCTGCAACCAGGGAGAATTTGCTGACTAAGTCTTTGTATGCTTGTGGAAAGAATGGTGTGTCCAGTCAGGGAGAAGCAATATAGGGCATGTGGTCCAATGCAGCGAGAAGTGTGCAGAGCTCTACTTTGGAGAAACTAAACAGCCATTAAGCAGGAGGACGGCCCAACACAGGAGGAGCAACAGTTCAAGACCAGAATCAGCATTTGAAGGATGAGAATGTACACATAACTAGACAGAGAAGATAGGTGGTTCAAGAGCGGAGTCAGGAAAGACATTCTGTGTCTACCACTTATCATGCTGCCATTTCATCAATCACCAGACAAATCCAAATCACTTCATATTCCACCAGGAAGACCACTGCTAATAACCCATACTTAATGGGTGTTGGGAAGAGCTGCATAGGTGTGGTTTTTATACACCCCAGGTCATTGTCCATCTAACTAGCCTATTCAGAACAGGATGGGGTAAAATCAAGATGAATTATAAAGTGGAAGCCTTCCACCAACTTTTCTCAGACTGAAGAAGCTACTTGGATGGGTAGCAAAGTGTTTTGATCCCACAAAGAAAAGAAGTCAAGTTACCATTACTTACCTCCCAGATTGCTTTACAGGAGTGATGGAAGCTTACGTCTTCTAAAGATAGCTAGTCAATTTGCAGCTGCTTAGAAATCCGCATAATGCTGTATGTCACTGCATAGCAACCTGTCTTCATGCACAATAAGCTACAGTAAAATCTTGGCTTACCTGGTATATGTCTCAGTCCCCTCACCAGCCCCCTCACCTCTTCACTCACTTGATTGCCTTGCCTAACAGCCCTCTTCTTAGTTACATGCCCCCTGCCTTTCCATCCTCACTCATTGCCCTTTATTTCTCTTCCCATCCCTTTCCTTCTCATCATCCTTCTCATCCCATTCTGTCCTCCACACCACCCACCCATTCTGGATGGCTGGACCCAATTAAACATAAATGGCAAAGACCTCAGCAGCAGTAGCAGAGGTAGTGGGGAGTCTGAGGTGATGTAGTCGTGGCAGCTACAGGGAAGCCAAGGAGGAGACAGTGGTGGGAATGATCACACTGGCTTAAAGGTTTTAGAATAGATTCATGGTAAAGTCCATGTGACTTTAACCAAAACACACACAGAGAAAGAAAGAGAGAGAGATCCCTCTTCCAATTTATTCTGGCAGTGGAAACAGGCCTTTAAACATTTTTGGCTGCAATTAGAAGGTGAAGGAAGTGGCCCCAATGATGTCTTTTCAAGTTAGTACAAACCTTCATAACAACAAAAAGTTGAATTGACACTGTTTCCTTTACAGCATTAAGTCGCTATGAAACGTTAAACCGATATGAAATCAAAAACTCTCAGGGGCACAGGGTGTACTTTGCAGCTGAAGAAAATGATGAGTACTCCCTACAGTGCCATGGAACATTGAGAGGATTCGTCATAAAGCTCTTTGACAGTACAAACCAACCTGTCATGCAGTTCTCAAGAGAATGTCAGTGCTCCATTTGCTGCTGCCCTTGTATTTGCTGCCTGCAAGAGGTAGGTAACCCTGAACCCCTCTGATAACTGTGTTGCTTATGTTCCTATCAATTAGGCTCTCTGTTTCTTTCAAATAGTTTTTCAAAGTACTCCTTGGTACCTGATGGCAGCTTTTAGGTTCTACCTTATTCTGAAGGCATTTATTTTCTAGTGTTTTCCAATCTTACTGGGCTTAAGGGGTTTGCAAAATAAAACATCTGCATTTCTGCATAATAACTCTCTCTCTATAGATAGATAGATAGATAGATAGATAGATAGATAGATAGATAGATAGATAGATAGATAGATAGATTATAATATAATACATATAATATGTATTAGTATAGCTATTTTATTTCATATATTTTACCTTTTGTTTCTGTATTATCATAATTATTTTTGTTGCATTGTTGTTATCTATTGCTTGCTTTTTAATGTTGTAAACCACCCGGAGTTCCTTCTGAAGACAGGCAGTATATAAATTCATAAATAAATTATTGATATATAGATAGATAGATAGATATAGATAGATAGATAGATAGATAGATAGATAGATAGATAGACAGACAGACAGACAGACAGACAGACAGACAGACAGACAGACAGACACACACACACACACACACACACACACACACACACACACACACACACACACACACACACACACACACACACACACATACTGTAGTTGATTTGTTTCAATCATGCTGTGCTTTTATTTTGAAGCTTGAAGTTCAGGCTCCATTAGGCACAGTCATTGGTTATGTGAAGCAGACGTTCCACCCCTGCCTCCCTAAATTTGATCTCCAAAATGAAAACAGAAAAAGCCTACTGAAACTGGAGGGACCATGTGTGCCATGCCAGTGTTACCAGGATGTTCATTTTGAGGTAAGCAATCTCTGTAATTCCTGCCTTCGGAAACCTGGGAATAGAATGTCCATTTCCAAAATGTAAAAGGAAAGCAGCTCATATTTCCTCCTCTCCCTGCCTCCTCACACACCCTTTCTGGTGACCCTTAAGCGTTTTAAAAGTGCACACTGGTAATGCCTCTGAGATATTCATTGGGATGATGGAGAGAGATGGAGAGAGATTAATTTAAACTATCTTAATTTTATTGAAAAAGTTGAAATTCTGCGAGAATCTAACTATACACGCAAAGCAAATGGGGCAACCAACTTGGTGAAGGAGAAGGGGCAGAACAGAGGACACTAAAAGTGGAGCTAGACAATATGCTACATTTACAGTTAGAAAGCAAACACAATAAAATGTTTCCAATCTAGAAGTTCTTGTGTCTCTTAAACTGAAAAGGATGCTATGATCAATCAATAATCGAGATAAGCTAATTTGCAATTTACAGAGCTGCAGACACAGCATATTTGTCTCTTTTAGAAAAGAAAATTAAAATCAACTCATGTATATATATTGTATTGGACCTGAGTATTTAAGGCAGGGGCGTCCAAACTTTTTGCAAGGAGGGCCAGATTTTGGACAAGTCTCTATATCAGTGGTGACAAACCTTTGGCACTCCAGATGTTTTCGGACAACAACTCCCAGAATTCTGAGCCTATATTGCCAATGACAAAGGACTGTGGGAGTTGTGGTCCACAACATCTGGAGTGACGAAGGTTCGCCACCACTGCTGTGTAACATGCAAGGAGGCATGGAGGATGCTGCAGCAATGGAATCTGGGATGGGTAGGCTGGGCAAGTATCTGGGGGGATGGACAGAGGCAGGGAGGGCAGGCAAACCATAAAACTGCAAGCTGATGTCTCCATCTGGTATGGGGAGGGGCCAGCTGGTGGGGATGCGTGACAGGCTGAGCCGATGGGGAGAAGAGGCCATGGGCCACTCGAAATTTGAAAACAGGCCTCATTTGGCCCCCGGGCCTGATTTTGGACATGCCTGATTTAAGGAAACCTTGGACCACCAGAAAAATAATAATTACTGGATACAAGATCAAGTGTGTATTATCTGGAAGCAAAAAAGAAACTAGGACTACATCATGAGAGGACAAGATTCCTTAATAAAGCAAAGCAAAACAAAGCAAAACAAAACAAACAGAAACAACCTAGGATAGCTGAGACATGTTGAATGTAGCCAGAAAGAGGTCAGGTATGAGATGCCTCCATAAAGGAAACCACAGCCTTGAATTTCCTGGAGCTGATTAAGGCTATGAATAATAGGACTTTCTGCAGGTCAATACCCCATATGTCAGAAGTGACTTGCTGGATCCTAACAACTCAGGATATTTAAAACAATATGCAACTTATTGCACAATGTTATGTATTCATATGCCCTCAAGTTCATTTTGTCTTCTGGAACCATACCTTATTGTTTTCTTATGATCCACACAAGGGAGAAAATTATCAGTAGGGGAGTGGTAGCAAATAGAACAGTATATGATTTTCCTAATTTGGTTGTATTTAAATAGATTTAGAGTAATCAAACAGTGACAGGATTAAATGAAGGAAATTGTGAGCTTGCTTTATGATGTCTTTGCTAGGGTGAAAAAACTGGATCCCTCTAAGATTATTGTTTCTTAACCTTGGATTACCAAGGATTTCAGTCAAAGAATATCCTGCAGGGGCAGGGACAGAACCTGGAGCATATTGTTTGCAGATTATGTGTTTAACCACTGAGTTTTGATCTTTTTCCATTCCACTTAAAAATTAGGTGAAAACACTGCATGAGAGTCCCGCAATTGGAATTATAACTAAGCAATGGACTGGAATGGCAAGGGAGGCTCTTGGATCTGCCAGCCTCTTTGGAATCCAATTCCCACTGGATCTTGATGTGAAAATGAAAGCCCTCATGCTTGGGGCTTGCATCCTCCTGGTAGGTCTAGTGGTATCAATTGTCCCTTAGCCAAATATTAAGACTGGCTGAGTTGAAGCAATTTCTAAAGAATCCACTATAATCATCTTCATGCATGATTGATCTGTGGTTTCTTGGGTGGATATGTTGATGGAACCAAATAGCAGTAGAACCTTACTGGGTCCATGGCAATAGATCTGGGCTTTAGATGGCACAAGAAGTTTCTTATGATGCACCTGCTGTTATGTTCAGTTAGGTTGCCCAGTTGTGTAAGGCTGATGCCAAATTTCTGTTAATCCAAAGAATCAGAAACGTGTGAAATCTGGAAAGGAAAAGTGGTAGAATGAAATGGAATCTGTAGGACACTGGTGATGAAAATTACAAAAAGAAACTAAGAAAGAACTCCTGGAGAGCTCGGTGGTTTAGATATGCAGCTGCAGAGCCAAGACCAGGAGTTTGATGGCCCACAAACATAACCTAGCTTTTGACTCCCCAAGATGGAACTCAAGATCATGTACAAAAGACCACAAACTTGTCCCAAACTGTTACTTTGTTTCACTCCAACTTGGCAGAAGCACAAATACATGACATGAAAGCTGCACCCTCTTGCAGTTCACAAATACCACATAGTATGAGGTTGCATATCTTTCACTCTGATATTTCCCACATTGTAAACGGCTTTAATTTAGGAGCTATTGTGTAATATAAAATGGGGCAAACTCTTTTATTGATGTTTGTCTAATTTCTGTGTTGTTGTTTGTTTTTGTTTTTAAATTTCTTTGTAGGATTACATGTTTTTTGATCACAGAGCATCGAGGAATGACGACAAGTAACATGGTTAACTCCTGCATGTTGCTGGCATCCAAGAAAATATTCCTGTTGAATCTGGTTTTTGTTTGGCCGACTAGGAGTGTCATGCTTTCTGATTCGAAAGAGATTTTTGCAACACAAAATAAAAACCCAACAGATTTCCGCAATCAAAATGTACGGTTGCAGCTCTATCAGTCAGTAGACACAACATACTTGCATTTAAGGGGTCTGGTATGGGATAAATAATGCATTAAAACATAACTAAGAGTGTGGCTGCCCTGTGATAATAGATTGGGAGATGGATTTGAGTTTTTAAAATCATTTTAAAGTCATATGGTAGTCATGTAGTTTTTGGGTCAGAGTGTGCCTCTTCATAGGAAAACTTCGATCCACCCCAACTGTGTTGTCTATTATTGGAGGGGACTGCGTGGGAATTAGAATTGTTGAATTTGAAGCTTTGTCTGGCACCTGCCCACTGTAACGCTGACTGCCTCCCACTGCCATTTACCACTGCTACAAATTTTAAAAATTTCTTTCCAAGTTGGATAGTGATATTCCTAGATGACATTTGGGGGTAATGGGGAGCAGATTGGAATGTAAACTTGCACTGGAGCCCAAGGCACTCAAATGGGGACAAACAACCTTTTTCTCCTGGTAGAGAGAGGGCACTTTTACACGACCTCTAAAATCCGCCTGCAACTTACATTCGGACCAGAGATTGTGGGGGTTTGTCGCTCTTTCTGTGTTCCCACCCCTCCGCACTCCATTGTTCCTGTCTGTGTGAGGGGAGGGAAAAAAAGGGAGAAAAGAATGCAGGCTCACCTCCATTTGCTGGTCGAAGCCGCCCCGAGCCACCCTGTAGTGATTCCTGTCTCTTAAAGGGGCGGCAGGGACAAAAAAACAAACAGAAGGCAAGGGAGCCCCACATTCAAAGCTTTACAATGCGCATCAGAAGATTTTTTACCTCCTGGAGGCCAGGTACTTGAAAAGTGTGCTGGGACGTGCTTAGGTGGGCGTGGTCATACTTAATTTTTTTAAAGTCCGGAGCTGGTGGGAAAACATTTTTAAGCTCCGGATCTGGGAGCCCTTTGCCTCAGATTTTAGGGGTCGTGTAAAAGCACCCAGAGAAAGGTTTCATAGGAGAAACTGTTCCCCTTTTTCAAAAATTTGTCTGACAACTGATAACCCATGATGCAAAAAGGAAAGGCATTTGCAATATGTGTGTTTCTTTTCTGATCATAATTATGCACATGTACAATGAACAGGGGTGTGGTGGCTTAGTGGGCTAGAGCACTGAAACTCTCAGCTGCAAAGTCAGAAGCTCAGTGGTTCGAATCCCAGATGCCATGCAGTGGAGTGAGCTCCCGCTGCTGGCCCCAGCTCCTGCCAACCTAGCAGTTTGGAAGAACATAAATGCAAGTAGATAAATACAGTAAGTACCGCTATTAAAAGCGGGAAGATAAACAGTGTTCTGTGCACAGAAATGTGTTCAGCCATGCCAACCATATGGCCACGGACTTGTATAACACTGGCTCTTTGGCTAAAAATGGAGATGAGCACCTCCCCTAGAGTCGGACATGACTAGCACGTATGTGCAGGGGAAAACCTTTACCTTTACCTTTTCCTTTACAATTAAGTGAAAAAAATAGCATGTAGCTGAAAAGTCAATGGTTGATTGTTTATCATCTGAGTTCTTATAATCCTTGCCTCACGTCTACAAAAGTGCCTGTGTTCTCATGTTAAGTGTCAATTTGCATCCTCTTTACATGAACAAGTTCATAGCGTGCTCGGGCTATATTAGATTACAGAATGTTGATTCAGTAAAACAAATGCAAGGCAGAACAAATACCCCAAGACAAACATAAAGAACAGAACATTGTTATCAGTCATGCTTCTTACTGTGACCACACAAATTATCAACAATATGCAGCCCATTTCAAACAAGAATGCTTTCCTCTTTTAATCTCCAGTGTACTCACAGACAAATCTTAAACAGCTATTGACACACAACATGGTACTGGCACAGGACCCTGCTGTAAAGCTGGATGTCAGCTGAATTGTCTCTGGTGTTACCATTACTGACCCCAGCGATATCACTTGTAAAATCAGGGCTCCTTAGTTGACCATTTAACAATGTGATCTATGTTGTTTACTGCTAGCAGAGCCTCTCTGCATTCTGCACAGTACAGATATGATGATCTCAACAGTATAATTTTCACAAATCTGGCATCAGATTTTGCAGTTGCAAAATATTTCAGCTGTTCATTAACTGAATGTGACTGATGCAGGAAAAACAACTCACAAAGGGAAACTGGAGAGGCAAGCAGCCGAGGTGAGCTACATATACAAATTCCAAAGTGTGTCTAATGGCTTGAGTGCAGACCAAGGATTCTTAGCTCACTACAGCCCACACCCTCTTGCAAAGTTGTCGCATAAAGGGAACAGTGTTACTTATAGCAGTTGCTGATAATATATGAGTCTGTGCTTGCATTCAACTCACAAAGGGAAACTGCACACCAAGCTACAGTACAAATTCCAAAGTGTGTGTGTGTGTGTGTGTGTGTGTGTGTGTGTGTGTGTGTGTGTGTGTGTGTGTGTGTGTGTGTGTGTGTGTGTGTGTGTGTGTAAAAATCCAAGTGTGTGTGTGTGTGTGTGTGTGTGTGTGTTGTTTGGGGACTAATTAATTTGAATAGTTTTGCCCATCGAGTTACACCATTTATTTTCCACTGTTGTAGCTGCACAATATGATTTTGACCAGTTTTCTTTAGAAATTCATGCGTAAACAACTTTATTGATTTTGTCCAAAGTCAGTTTTTCTCTTAAATAGATTCAGAGAAAAATTGTCTGCTTCCTGATTCAACATCTATACATTTCAAACACCAGCTTATGCTTACTTGATAGGTAGGCAGTCACTGTAAAAATGGTCAGGATATTCATGTAATCAACACTGCTGTGCAGTATCCCGTTAAGAAACATGGAAGAAGAATGGGTCCCTACTCTCAGCATTCCATGGCTTCTCCAGGAATCTCTGACTTGCTGTTTAAACATATGCAATGGATGACTGAAATGCCCTTTGCACTTAATAGATTTATTAGGATTTGGGTGCCATTTTAAGAACAGCACTTTTATCAATAGTTTGTTGCAAGCCCAATATAGAATTTTTATTGATCTTTGAGAATGAGCAATGGAATTGGAAGAAGAAAAGAACTGATCACAAATCTAATAACAGTTGAATAAATTAATAATACCAAAGAATTGTGTGATCAATTTCCAATTAAATGAATGGTACAAGAAAGTGGGGGATATAGCTATTAATGATAATTTAATATATAATATTAATTAATAATAATTAAAAAGATGAAATGCCACTTACAGCGTCACCAAAAATAGCATTGTTACTGTCACTAGCTCATTATGCAAAAAATAAAATAAAAAAATATTATGACTATAACTGCTGCTTGATTACTTACAGTAAAAAAATTGAAGAATTGGATTTTTCAACTTCATGAATGTAGCAATCAAACTTGGAACACGGTGATTAACTATAAACTGGTATCTGGAATTAAGTTTTAAAAAGGAATGATAAAGATTAATACATACATAAGTTTATTACGGTCATGTGACCCGAAAACAGTTTAAACAGAACAATACACAGAATAAAACTATATCATAAAATTGCCAAGAGTAGATTACAGTGTCATTTATCTGCCACTATGGTAGCCCTTCTATGACTTGCTGCCAAGAGGAATTTAGCTACCTGAGTAGTTATATATGAGTTCTTGTCTGAAAGGCAGCGCTCTACCAAGATCTTATTTGGACAACTTTGAAATTTAAAAATTAAAGGATAAATCAGGTCTCTTCTAATTTCTTTGTAAAAGGTACAGTATAAAAGAGTATGTGTTAAACATTCAGGTACCCCAGCTCCACAGGGACATAAACGTTCTTGGCACGGGGTTCCATTATATCTACCCTGAAGCATAGCTGAAGGGAGCACATTGAATCTTGCCAAACAAAATGCTCTGCAGGCTTGTGGATTTCCTAATGAGGATAGATAATTTGCTTGTTTCTGATGCCCTGGAAGAATACTGTGTGCCTGGGGTGAGCAGGTTCTATTTGCTGTGGCAGTCAGTTCTTGTCTCTCGATGTCATCAAGTCGCTGACTAAGGGTTTGATAGGCCTGATGTTGATTTAACATTAGAATGGACTCGAGGGGCATTCCAATAAATCTAAATTATGTTGGATTATCTGTGACCACTTGCTCGTATAGGAATCTGATAGCATACGGTATATATAACCCAACTGCTCAGCCAGAAAATGGATTCTCAGCCAGAATTTCAGGGTTTGATTCCATGCCCTAGTCTCTAAGCTGTCTCCAGGTATAGAGCTGCCCATCCAGGTATAGAGCTGCCCATCCCACACAATTAGGGACCCCCAATATTTGGCGCAAGAAGGAAGCCTGTATGTTCTCTACGTTGGAATAGAATGTGCTTATCCAAATAGGTATGCCATAGAGCAACTGGGGCCTAGCTTTTGCAGTAAAGACCCACACAGCAGAAGGGATGTGGAATCCGCCGTTAATATAGAAAAACCAAACAATAGCTGCCATACTGCTGTGAGCCTTACTATGTGTGTAGATACGGTGAGCGGTGGCAGTATCGTAGCCAATGAGGTTAATCTGAGGCGTGATTATTACTAATTGAAAACTTAAAGATTAATAAATTTAATGAGATATGGGATGACTTTATAAATGCTGCATTGAAGAAAGGAAAATGACAAAGTCTGGACAACAATAAAGGGACTTTTAAAGATGAATGGGACACTTGTAAAATATATGTATGTATTCTATTGATAAATGGTTCCTGGGGAGAGGTGTGCACTATTGTTTTTGTTCTATTTGCACTATTGTTTATGTTTGTGCTCTATATTTATGCTTTATTTTTATTTAGAAATAAACATTTTTTAAAATTCTCCTTGTACCTCTGTATTGAAATTGTATTTATCTATTCATTTTATTTACAAATATGAAAGAACTACCTCTGATACAGACTGCTCTGCACGTGGTTTGCATCACACCAACAAGCTTCAGAATTCATTACTTCTCAGTAATGTTCTTGTCACATTGATATTGCGCTTCCTGTGACTCACCAATAACAATGATATTATAAGCGCTGTATCCACATTTCCTGGGTCTCAGCCTTCACAGCCTTTCTGTATATGTATAGCTGCGTTTTTTCACTCCTTGTGTCTGAAGAAGTGGGTTGCATTCCATGACAGTTCACACTGATAAAAGTAAAAATAAGCAAAGTGTTCTGCTTGTATACCGCCCCATACCACTTCACATCTCTGGGCAGTTTACAGTTTTTAATTACAGTATGCAGTCTACAACCACCCCCCCCAGCAAGCTGGGTACTCATTTTACTGACCTCGAAAGGATGGGAGACTGAGTCAACCATGAGCTGGCTACCAGGATTGAACCCCAGGTTGTGAGCACAGTTTTAGCTGCAGTACAGGCATTTAACCACTGTACCACAGGGCTCACAGAAAAGAGCACCCCCAACTCTATACACTACAGCGCATCAATATTTGGTATGATATGTATATCTCCTACTATACAGTATCTCACACTTCATTCTGCTGCTGTCTGAAGAAGTGCACATGTGCACAAAACATCACATTAAAATATTAAAGTGAGTCTTTAAGGTGCCACATGTTTGTGTCTTTTGTTTTGTTTTGTTTTGTTTTGTTTTGTTTTGTTTTGTTTTTCTTTGATTTTTGCCTGAAAGAAATGAATCTGTGAGTCTTTAAAGTGCCACAACCTTTCTGTTTTACTTTTTTATTTATTTATTTATTTATTTATTTATTTATTTATTTATTTATTTATTTATTGCTGTATAGCACAGGAACCAAGATGAATGAAAGACGGCTGCTGCTTGTAAATATTCCAATGGTGATTCCCACCATTGACATGGATTTGCTATTGCCAGACTAGCAAATCTTACTGATGTTATTATGTATCAATTAGCTTCCCATTTATAGGAACCCTATGTTTGAGCAATCTCTTAAATGACCTATCTTGAATTGCCCTGCCCAGCAAATGTACACTCAGACTTGTGGGTTTCTTCACAGAGTCAGTCCATCTTGTATTTGGTTTCCGCTTTTCTTGCTGTGTTCCATCTTTCCCAGCCTTATTGTCTTTTCCAGAGGATTCTGCCTTCCCATGATGTGCCCAATGTAAAATAACCTCACTTTCGACAGTTCTGCCTCCAGAGGTCGTTCAGGATTGATTTGATCTAGATCCCTCTTGTTTCTCTTTCTGGCAGTCCAGAGTATCCACAAGGCTCTCCAGAACTAATCATTCCCCTCCCCACAAGCTTTCTTTTCTGTCCAGCTTTTCCACATGGTGATCAAAAATATAAGAGTGGAAAATTATCTTGGTTTCCAGTGACACATCCTTAAAATTGAATGCTTGAGTTTCTATTTATTTATTTATTTATTTATTTATTTATTTATTTATTCAGCTTATATGCCGCCCACTACCCAAAGGTCTCTGGGCGGCTTACAATCAAAGAATTAAAACAATTTAAAATAGTTATAAATAAAATATCAGTAAATCATTAAACAGTAATAAAAACCTTCTTTAAAATCATTATCCTAAAATTGTCATCAGCGGACCCACAATCTATATTGTATCAATTAAAAACCTTCTGGAACAGGAAGGTTTTTACCTGGCGCCAAAATGTAATCAGTGTTGGTGCCAGGCGGATCTCAATAGGGAGGGCATTCCATAACTTGGGAGCAGCTGCCGAGAAGGCCCTTTGTCTACAAGCCATCCCTCTCACCGCCTTTCAAAAGGCCCCCCTGGCTCGATCTTAATCGCCGGGTAGGTTCGTATGGAAGGAGGCGGTCGTTTAGGGCTTTATATGTCAAAACAAGCACTTTGAATTGGGCTCGGACAGCAACTGGTAACCAATGCAGGTTACGCAGAATCAGCGTGATGTGATCCCCGGCAGCTCCACCACTTACCAGCTGCACCACACAATTCTGAACCAGTTGCAATCTCCGGACCGTCTTCAAAGGCAGCCCCACGTAGAGTGCATTGCAGTAATCAATACAGGATGTTACCAGTGCATGCGTAAATGTCATGAGGCTCTGCTCGTCTAGGTAGGGGTGAAGCTGGTATATTTTCCGCAGCTGAAGGAAGGCACCCCTGGTCACCGAGTCCACCTGGGCTTCCAGAGTTAGACCGGGGTCCAGGAGAACCCCCAAGCTGCGGACCATGTCCCTTAGGGGGAGTGCAACCCCATCCAGGACAGGAAGATGGCCCTCTAACCTGTCTGGCAAAGCACCCATTAACAGCACTTCCATCTTGTCTGGATTGAGTTTCAATTTGTTAACCCTCATCCAGTCCATTATCTGGCCCAGACACGAGTTCAGCACAGAAACCGCCTCACCTGGATTGGTGGAGAACGAGAGGTAGAGCTGAGTATCATCAGCATGTTGCTGACTCCTCGGCCCAAACCTCCTGATGACCTCTCCCAGCGGTTCCATGTAAATGTTGAACAGCATGGGAGACAGTATAGAGCCCTTCTGGGTCTCTCTCCTCTGATTTTTTGTCTCCTTTTCCATTCAGAGGGATGATTAAAAGAAGGTGTTCAAAATTTCTATTTTCTCCCAATTTCAACCACCTCTCCTTAATGTGCATCTGCAACCCTGCCTTGACACTTGTGTCCTTCACATTTGTCTTTCTGTCAATATGATGGTGCCATCTGCATGTTTTAAATTCCTGACGCAACATTTCTTCTCCAAATTTTTATTCCTCTGAATCTGGTTGCATGCCTCATGGTAAATTCAGCAGGGAGATTAAATCCACTGTTGTCTGATCCCTTTGCCTAGAGGGAATAATAGTCTGTTTCTCCATATTCTCCCCTAACTGTGGCTATTTGAGATTTAGCTGACTTGATGCCCACCTTGACATATCCTTGCAATCCAACGAACTTGAGGCCTGTTGAGTCCCTTCCTTTGGCAATTGAGGAAACATCTACAATCAGGCTCCTGGATCATTCCACATTCACTGCACTCTAATTTTAGAAAGCAAACACTTCCGAGGCTGGGTTCCGAAGAGCTCTTGAAATGGAGAGAGCCAGGAGGCAATGGTAGCCATCAGGAGGTGCTCCGGGCGGGCCCCGGCTTCCCTTTCCTTCCCTTGGCAAAACAGCACTCACTGCCTTGTCTATGTCCGGTTTCCCCCCTTTCCCCGCTTCCTCTGGACGTCGGGGTGCCAGATCGCTCTGCTCCACGCGTTGGTTTCCCAGAGTCGGCTGCTGGGCAAGGGTGCCACCAGGCTGCCGAGTCTCTCGCTGTCCACCAGCTGGGCAGAGAGGGAAAAGGAGCGCCTCCGATCTTCGCCAAGGTACCAACTCCCCCCCCGCCCACCCGCCCCCAGAACTGGCTGCAGAGAGTAGTGGCGAGAGCACCCACGGACTTCCCAGCGGAGCGCTCCGAGTCCGGCCCGTGCAGCGAATTGTAGCATGGCGATCGTGGCGGCTCTTGCTTGGATTGTTGCGGGAACGACAGAGGAAGCGAGGTGGGACATTGTTCGCCGCTGAAAAACAAGCCCTCGAGTCCCTCTCCGCCTCTGTTTCTTTTCTGTGGAATAATGTTACACTAAAAGCCTCTGCTGGAACCAGAAGTCTATCTGGGCAGATTTATTAGAAAATAACTCATTATGGGTGTCTTCCCATCCACTGGTTTACTTACTTACTCCAGTTGTTATTATGTTTCATCCAGTTGCTTCTAATTTATCATGGTCCTCTGAGTTGTTATTTTCAGCTCTCAAGTAGGCAATGACTTATTGGTTAGAGGAATACTTGAGGAGTGGCTTTACCAAGTTCACACTCCTGGTGAGTTTCTATTAGAAATGGGCACGACCAGAAAAAATGACTTTTCGAGTTTTCACTTGTCAGAACGGGTCCGTTTTGGGTAGTTTCCGTTTGTCATGAAATTTTTCAAAAATTTGTCATTTCCATTTGTCGTTTGTCATTTCCACCGCGAATTAGCATGATTTGACTTCCCAGAGCATGGGGCATCCCGCAATCAGGGCCGGCGCTAGGTGTTTTTGGCCCTAGGCGGCAGGGGGTGGGTGGGGGGCAGGCGAGCGGGCAGGTGGCGGCCGTGGGCGGGCGAGTGGGCGGGTGGCGGCGCGGGTGGACGGGCGAGTGGGCAGTTAGGATATCACTTAGGATAGAGGTTCTGTTCTTGGCTTGCACCCCAAATGTGTGTGTGTGCAAGCAAATTGAAGTTGGGAAAATAGAAAATAAATTGTAGTATATAATATATTTTTAAAATAAATCCACACCTCCCACTCCCAGTCGAACCTCCCCCTTTATCCAATATCAGAAAAATATCTTCACAAACTGCCAGAGAAGAAATAACAAATAAACTGCTATTCCCTTCAGCAGACAAAGCTGCAGGGAATCAAAGAAATTATTTTCTAAATTCAATTCCCTCCCTGCCTGCCTAAATTAAATCCTAAACCCTCCAGCCTCCCTCCTCAATCTCAATCGGATCACACCAGCACCAGCAGCCAGCCCTCCTCCCTCAACCACATCCATACACCCGACTGCGATTTCTGGAAGGTGCCGGCATTCAGAAGTGTCAGTCAAAAACCTGGCGATGCCATTGGTGGAATGGTTCAAAAAAATTGCATGGTCCCATCCCATGCCCAGCCCAAATGGGCAGGTCTAAAAAAATAAAAATAAAATAAAATAAAATCAATACAATATTTTATTGCTATAAAAAACCCACTGCTGCTACTATTAAAATTCAGGCATTTAAAATAAATAAATTTCACATGTTTCTGTGGTGATTTGGTGTGTGTTTTTGACCATGATTTCAAAAGAAAAATTGTGGTCACCATTTTGGATCCCCCCCACTGCATGGCATGGCGAGACAACGAGGAAGACGCCCCCCCCCCCAGCCTGGTGCAAGCAGCCCAGGACAGGAGAAGAGGAGGGAAAGGCCGGGGACTCCCCAGAAACCACCCCTCTGGTAGGTGGCAAAGCCTCAGGCAGGCATATTTTCGCCTGCTTTTTTGGCTGGGAGTCGGGTTTTTTTGAAGAACTTTTAATAACCTTTTATGTGCTTCGCATTGCGCGATCGCCGCGATGCCACAAACAGAAACGAAAAACCCGACCAAATTTTTCTTTTTTCAGTTCAAGTTCGAGTTCTGACGGCTTAATTATCGTTACCGTTTCCGTTACGTAACGGAAACGATAACCGAAAACGGAAATGACAATTTTGCCGAGTCGTGCCCATGTCAAGTTTCTATGGTTGAGTGGAGATTCGAACCCTTAATTTCAGTGCCCTGGTTAATCATGCTGTCCACAGCCCAGTGGGCATCTTCACTAAAAGCCCTGCTCAGTCTTTGCAATCTAAAAACTGGTTTCCTTTAAGGAGTCATGCTGTCTCATGTTTGCTCTTTCTGTTTCCCTGCTGACTTCCTATTTTCCTGAATTGTTTTTTCAAGTGAGTTGAGTGTTCTCATTATGTGCCCAGAGTAGTGGACTTTCACTTCAATAATTTTTGTTTCTAGCGAGAGTCCAGTGCTACACCTAAGTCTCCCTTCATTTGAGCTAGTTCCCATCAATTTGTCTTTCTGTAGCCCACGGTTTTCATAAGGCCTCCTGCAGCACATTTTAAATGAATCTCTTTTCCCCCTGTCAGCTGTGTTCACTGCCCAGCTTTCACCTCTGTACATAGTCACTGGGAATGCCATAGCATGGATGTCATCCATACTCTTCAGAAATATTCCTGCTTCTTTCCTTCTTGCCATTACAAGTTTCAATCTTGTTGTGATTTTATAGCTGCAGTCTTCTTTTGGATTCATGATGGACCAAGTTATAGAAAATAGCCAGCTATTTCCATTTCTTCACTGTTAACCTTAAATTATTTAAAGCTTCTTTAGTCCTTACAGTAGTTTTGGTCTTAATGTTCAACTGTAAATCTCCTTTGGCACTTTCTTCTTTGCTCTTCCTCAGTAGTGGTTTCAAAAGTGCTCCTTTCTGCCAGTTATATTGTCTAATATACTTATCCTAAATTACCAATGTTTTCCCACCATTTTTACTCTTCCTTAATAAGCATCTGAACTTTTCTTCTGTCTCAGAAAATGGCAAGAAAATGGAAGAGATGAAATAGGAAGGGAGAAAGCTCATTTTTATGGTCAGGAGTTGGTTCTCATAACCTATATGCAATCAAAAGTGACAGGCATATTTTTCCTTCTTTTATTGTGTGTTGGTGGGAAAACTCTTCATTGGTTAGAGGCAACAAAAGCAACACAGGTTGTCTTGAGTTTGTGGAAGGAAATGTACAATATATCTCAAAGTAACAGTGTCTGTAAAATGAAGTATGTGATCATTCTCCGAAGTGAGCCCAGTCATTATTATGCTTGCTTGGATGGTTTCATGGGTATGTTAATTGACAACAAGGAAATCAGAAATAACATGCCCACCTGTTTTGGTCTACATCAGCCATACCCAATCTTCAGCCCTCCTGATGTTTTGGACCACAACTCCCAGAATTCCAAGCCTATATTTCCAATTGGCAAAGGACTGTGGGAGTTGTGGTCCAAAACATCTGGAGGACCGAAGTTTGGACATGCCTGGTCTACATCATGGCTGGAAAGCCTGCAACTTTCCTGGTGTTGTGGTACTAAAATTCCTGTCAGCCAAGCCACCATACCTAATATGTGTGTAGCATTCACTTGCTTTCCCCCGGCCATTTCACCGGTCATTGACAAACACTGCTATTGATTTTCCTATACTGCTGCCACAAACTAGCTTTGCTAATAAATTAAAGCCTTCAGATTGTTTTTATGCTAAATAAAAACAAAACAAGATTATTGATTACAAGGTAGAATCAAAATCATCAATGGTAACATATACTGTAGAAGTATAAGTAAAAGGATAAACCTTGCTCTAACCCACTTAAGTTTGATTTCTAATAAAGATGAATAAATGCACACCCTGATCCTAAGTTCCCAAACCCTAGACACTTAATTTCCTCACAGGCATTCTAATAATCCTGTCCCTTCTTTAGCCCTCTTCAGATGGTGCCAGACCTTATCTCTAAGTGTAGGTCCCTATCTCAGTCCCTATCTGATTCTCTCTCCCAAAAGTGTAGGTCTCTATGTGGCTAAAATAATGCTGGGCAGTCCCTTAAATCCTCTCAGGCCACTCCCTAGACTCTCTCATTGGTCTAAAGACCCACCAGTCCACACAGACACTTCTCATGGATTCATCATAACAAGTAAACACCACAGTGGGGGACTATAGGAACTGCAGTTCTATGACATCTTGAAGATCTCAAGTTTTCCATTCTACATGTAGTAGGATAATAATTTAATAACATCCTTGGCGGCTGTGGCTGTTACTGTGCTGAAAATTAGCTTGAGAGCCATTGATTGACCCCAAGTCATTCATGAATGAACAAAATATAAGGGCCCTAGTCTAGATAAATTTCTGCTATTCCATGGACATTTATTTGAGTCAATATGATCCAAATGCTCCCTACATCTGAGAAAAAGTGATTGGGAAATGCCCCCTGTGGCCCACTTTTCTCCCTGCACACTCTTGAGTTGCTGTACTTTTCATCTATAAGACACTGTCATATATTAGATGAGCGCCACTTTTAAGACACCAAATTAATAACAATACATCCTGATAGTGGTTGTGAGTTTTTCACGCTGTTTGGCCATGTTCTGTTTTTTTTCTTCCTTCTGTTTCACCAGACTTCTTCAGAGGGCAAGGTGCACAGGGAACTAGGAGCAAGGTGCACAGGGAACTAGGAGCACAGAGCACAGAGAGAACTCCTAGTTCCCTGAGCTCCTTGCCCTCTGAAGATGCCAGCTACAGAGTCTAGAAAAACTTCAGGAATAAAAACTTCCAGAACATGGCCAAACAGCTTGAAAAACTCACAAAAGCTATCAGATCCCAGCTGTGAAAGCCTCTGAGAACACATTAATACATCCTCCTCGAGTTCTCATCCATCCCATCCCCTACTGTTTCTTTTCCTTTTCACGCTCTGAAAACTCCTTTCTGCTTTTCTTTCTATACCGATCAGAGTCTTATTTTCAGCAGGGAAAGGCTTGGGAGTTGAGCAGCCCATTTAGAACTGCATTTCCACACTGAAAGGAAGAGTCCAATCCCTGCAAGAGCAAAGCTGAGAGAAGGGCAATCAAATGCTCCCAGAAAGAAAATAGCAGGGGTTGGGAAACAGCAGATAGTGAGGTGGAGGAGAATCCAAACTGATCTTACTGTTTTACTTCCTCTCCGGTAGCAGAGGAGTCTTCAGGACACTGAGAGTAAACAAGGGATATTGGAAAGGAAGGGGGACAGCAAGGTCAGTTGGAGCCTCCTCCACCCAAGCCCCACCCCTTGAGAAAAGCTTACTTCCATGTATATGTGGCTCCTTATTTTTAGTGCCATGATTTTAGAAAAACACTATTGTATAAACAGAAAAATATAGGACTTACTCCATCCCCTCATGAGTGGTCTTGAGGGCTCCACCAATCACATTGCATCTTTTAATTGGCTTTAGCTGCATCATCCAAGCTCTTTTTATTAGCTGCTCTGGATGCCCCTATCTGCTCCCGATGCAAGAAATCACCAACTAGATTCCTTTGTGGACCCTCATCTCGTTCCCAGTAAATGGTGTTTTTGCTTATCTTGAGATAGCTCTTACCCAGTTCTCAAACTACAGTGGTACCTTGTATAAAGGAATTAATTCGTTCCAAATGAAATTATGTTAAGCAATTTTTCCTTTATACAAATTCCCATAGGAATGCATTGAAAACGGAGTGATCCCATTTTTATGTTGTATGGATTCTCCCCATAGGCGATTATGTTAAGCAAATTTCCCCTATCTCTGGAATTATTTATGTTGTACAAATTTTATGTTGTACAAGCTGTTTGTTATACAAGGGTCCACTGTATTTGGGTTTGGCCTGGATCTTTCAGATGTTTTGCAGTTTTAAAGACACAACGTTAACTCTATTTCTGCTGATTCTGTCACATGTTGTGTGTTTGTGCCATCAAAACAAGAATAATTGTGGCTTTTCGGGTGAGGTATATAAGGAGTGGTTTTACCAGTTTTATTCAACAACCCACTCCCTTGAGTTTCCAAAGCAGAACAGGGGTGGGAGCCCTGGTTCTCCTGGATCTTAGTTCATAATTCTACCCACAACTTGACACTAACCAATGCATCTGCATTTCCCTTCCTTTCTTTTATTCAAAGCTGAAGGTTACCAGTGTACAGTATATTGTGATGAAGTAATGCCATCCATTTCAGTGAGATTTAAATCAATTCTAACTTTGAGCATAATAAGATGAAGCAAAGAACGACACCATCTCATTCTCAGCTTTTCTGTGAAGATTGCTGCATAGTTCAGAGTTTGAGATCTCTGGCTGTAATACACCTCCTTGACAAGGGAGTTGATCCTTAGGGTACCTGCTAGCTCTTTATCATCATCATCATCATCATCATCATCATCATCATCATCATCATCATCATCATCATCATCATCATCATCATCATCATCACACAGCAGACAAGATAACTACACTGGATTTTGTATTACAAATCACTAGTCAAATGCTTCCCACCAAGCGTTTGGGACTATGTGATGTATTGGCAAATTATGCGAGCAGATACATCTGGGAAAATTAGGCAGAACATTTTTTTAAAGAGATATCCAGGGTTCAGAATTTGGACTACAAAAATTCTCCCAGTGATTTCAAAATATGTTTTTTTAAGGTAATAAATGCTAACTGCCTTTAAAGTCTTTTGAAAGATATGTAGCCTGTATAGATTACGGGTGCTTCAGGACTAAGCGTTCCATTTGCTCTTAAATTTTTATTTTGAAGAAAATGCTTCAAAAAAGAAAGTGTTATAGGGCATTTTTCAACAGCAGCAGTCACAAATTTTTGAAATAACACCATCAGAGCTACAAAAAAACAGCCATACAGTATTCGGAACAGCATACATACTGTGCCCATGTTTAACAGATAGTTGGGGGTTTGTTTAAAACCTGTGCATCAGTTAATCATTATATAATATCAGTTAATTTTTTTATAATGTTGATTGACTGTGGCAATTAAAGCAGAACGCTTAGCAAGAAAACACCGGCTGCAGATTAATCCTTGTACCACATCCAAAATACAGGTTTGCAACAACTACCAACATTATCTCCTTTGGACACTGATATTTTTTTTTATTATTATGTTTAGTATTGTGTATTTTCTTTTTCCTTGAAAATTTATATCACTTTGATAAATTTTCTTGTAAAGTGTCACATAACTAAGATAAATAGATAAATGCCTAAATAAAGAGGCACTTGCTTTTTAATTTCAGAAACAACTGAATAAGACATCATGGAACTGCAGTGTAAGTAGTATATGTAAGTGTGAAAAGTGTGTCAAAATGTTCCCCTCTCCACTGATGAATGGTTTGTAATGCTAAAGTACTGGGAAATGCCCAGTGAAGTGGCCTATCTAGGTTCTCTAAATGCTTGTAGGGTCACCATGGATCTGTTTAAAAAAGGTTTTGGACCAGATGGATCCATGTAGACCATGTATATTCAAACTTCGGCCCTCCAGATGTTTTGGACCACAACTCCCAGAATTTTAAGCTTAGCTTGCCAATGACAAAGGACTGTGGGAGTTGTGGTCCAAAATATCTGGAGGGCTGAAGTTTGGACATGCCTGATGTTGACAGAAATAACCTTGCAAAGGACCACCTTCTTCCATATGAACCTACCCAGCAATTAAGATCTAGTCAGGGAGCCCTCCTGAAAGAACCATCCCTCGAGGAGGTGAAAGGAATGGCTTGGAGGTCTAGGGCCTTTTCGGCAGCTGCCCCCAGGTTATGGAACACCCTCCCAAGTGACATCTACCTGGCGCCAACACTGATGACATTTTAGTGCCAGGTAAAAACCTTCCTGTTTCTAAAGTTATTTAACTGATGATTGTGGGTAGAGATGGGCACGAAACAAAAAAATGGTGTTTCAGTTTTTCGTTTGTCGTTGAGAAGTCTGTTTCGGTTTGTTTCCGTTTGTCGTGAATTTTTGGAAAAATTTCATTACCGTTTTTTGTTTTTTCGTTTGTCGTTTCTACCCGCTTTTTGCGCGATTTTTAAAGCATTTCCATGAGCAGGCATCCCCCAACGCCCCAGACCAGAGGGAAAACACTAAAAAAAAATGGATGCTGGCAGAGACACAGTATAGACTAGGTATGCAGGGAGGCTGCAAAGGCAGCAGCGGGCATTGCCCAGGGTGCAAGGCAGCCGCAGAGTGACTGCACTGTGGGGCAGGGGAGGGTACTCACAGAGAGGTACGCAGCACGCACGCACACAGGGAGGCTGCAGGACTGAAGCTAGAGTCGCAGACACAGCAATCCCACCCTAACTCCCACCAGAGACTGGAAGGAGGACGGGGGCTGCCAGACCTTTTTATGCCCTCTGTGGCTGCCAAACCTGCCTGCCCAGTCTGCAACCTGGGCATGCTATTGGTTGAACATGATCCCGTCACATGGCTTGCCTCCATTTTGTGCCTGGTGGTGACATCCATTTTAAAGGGAAAAGAAAAATACATCACGATGGGAGAAGACAAAAACAAATGTTTTAAGGACCCCAAACCCCCCTGGTAGGTATTATCAGACAATATAAATAATTATCACTGCATTTTTACGGATCTCCAGAGTGTTTTTTAACATTTAAAACAGCTCATTTCATTGTGCATCGCCATTAACAGAAACGTAACGGAACGACCACAATTTTCGTGGTTCTGTTCGTTTCATTGCATTTTCATCACAATTTTCATTTGTTGTTTCATTACGTAATGGAAACGACAAACGGTAACGGAAATGAAAAAATGTTCATTCCGTGCCCATCTCTTCTTGTGGGTCCTGATGGCAGTTTTAGTGTTGTGTTTTTAATGTATTGTATTTATTGTATTTACATGTTTTATTGTTCTAATTTTATTGTAATTTTGATGTTTTAATTGTCTATTTTGATTGTGAGCTGCCCAGAGACCTTTGGGTAGTGGGCAGCTTACAAGCTATATAAATAAAATAAATAAATAAATAAATAAAACTATCCTGGATTGGCCCCACAGGATTTCATGAATGACTGCAGCCCTGTCCAATGGCAAGAGGCTTTGACAGCCTTGCCTCCATCCCCTGACATGGTGCTTTTCCAATGCTGTTAGTGTCCATATGGGTCCCAGTGGTCTAACTCATTTCCCTACATATCTATGGTAACTTCACAGTCTCTTAAGGACTGCATAACCCACTTCTCTTGGCACTTTGCTTTGGGGATGAGACCTCTGACTGGGGCAGTGTTTCAGGATCATAAATCATCCATCAGAAGAAGAGGGAAGCCTTTTGACAGAGGCAAAATGATCTTAAAACATCTTTGTTAATTACTACACATGGCCTTAGAAGGTGTGTTTTATACATTAATCCCATTAATGAAGCATTCATTGAAGGAGACCTTCCATATTCCTCCTTTGGTTATTATGGCTAGTCTAAAATAGGAAGGTGCCACATTTTAGCCTTGCTCTAGAAGCAGAAAAAATGTGTTGCCACCATGAAACAAATACTGAACAGAGCAATAGACTGTATGCTTGTGCAGTATTATCTTGTTGTGCAACTCTCAAACCAACAAGGCATCAGCCTAGGAAAGAGTGTCCTTGTTTTTGACTTGGCTGTCCATGGATCTGCCCATTCATAATTAGCAGATCTAAGGTACTGACATTTTCAAATCCCTGTGGTAGCATTTAATCAAGGGTCCGGGGGAGGAACCTTGAAATCTTTTTCAAGATGCAGATCAAAATTTCATTTTTTTTTACATCTCATGTGGGAGATGGAACATTCTAGAGTAGTACAACAAGGCCCAAATTTCATATTTTTTTCCAGCCAAGGAAGATGAAGCTCTACCACAACCTCCAGCATATCTGGGACCAGGACAATCTCCAGGGTATCCTCCCCAAGTTTCCCAAGTGCCACATGGATCCAGGGTTTAAACCAGGGTACTTCAAGGGCCAGATGCAGGGGAGTGGTATCAGGAGACAGATATCTAGTCTCATGTGCTCCCAAACACATCTGGTGGGGCCACTGTGAGATACAGGAAGCTGGACTAGATGGGCCTTTGGCCTGATCCAGCATGGCTCTTCTTATGTTCTTATGTTCTTATGTACTGGTTACATGCCTGGACCAACTGCTCCAGGTAAGGTGTCAGGGCACATCCATGCTTGCTTTCTTGTTTTACCAGAGGAACACAGGCTAACAAAATGGAGATCCCACCTAAGGTAATGTAGCCACACAGTACAAGTTGACTGAAGAGACTGAATTGAATCCTCCAATATATGCTTACTGTTATATGTTTAATAACACTCTGCAATGTTTTCATGCAAACAAACTTTCTGAAACTGAAACTGGACTGAATTCAATCACCAGGAACCTAGTTCAACATGAATAGTCTTCTATTCAAGGCCCTCTTGGTTTCATCATTACCTTAAAAAAATTGAGGATGGCTTCACCCTGCCATTTCCTGAAGCCTACAAACAATATGGCCGGGGCTGTCTTCACACTAATATTAAACCAGAAATAAGGACAATTCAGGTTCATCAAGAATAAACAGCATCCTACCAATCCACTTGTAAATGGGAAGGACTAGCTTTTTCCCAACTATAAAAAGAAATGGATAGCCTAAAATATTAGCTTGTATTAGTCTAGAGCAGTGTTGGAGAACCTATGGCCCTTTCTGTGGGCAGCCGACATTGCCCCTTCACAGCCACCGGACAATGCTGTATTGGCACTTTGAGAAAAATTTGAATCTCAGTTTGCTTTGAATTCTCATCATTTGTCTAGGCACTCAGCCTCTAAAAATGGTTTTTTCCCTGGCCATCATTGGTCTAGAGTATTAGCTATGGTGCTCATCTCCGGAACGTGGTTTGTCTTGACCTAAAGGAAACACTGTTTTTACTTCCTCGCATTTTATAGCAAGGTCTTTTGCCCTTCCTTGACATGAGGCCTCCCTCCCTCCCTCCTTTCTTTCTTTCTTTCTTTCTTTCTTTCTTTTCTCTCTCTCCCTTCCTCCCTCTTTCTTTCCTTCCTCCCACTCTCCTTCCTTCCTTCCTTCCTTCCTTCCTCTTTCTCTCCCTTCTTTCTTTCTTTCTCTCCCTCCCTCTCCCTTCTTTCTTTTTTCTTTATTTCTCTCCCTCTCCCTCCCTCTCTTTCCTTCCTTCCTTCCCTCCTACTCTACCTCCTTCCTTCCCTTCTTTCTTTCCTTCCTTCCTCATTTTCTTTCTTTCTTTCTTTCTTTCTTTCTTTCTCCCTCCCTCCTTCTCTCCTTCCTTCCCTCCCACTCTCCTTTCTTCTTCTTTTCCCCCTTTTCTTTTTTCTTTCTTCCTCTCTCCTCTCCTCTCCCTTCTTTCTTTCTTTATTTCCTCCCTTCCCTCGCTCCCTCCCTCCCTTTCTTTTTCTTCCTTTCTTCCTCATTTTCTTTCTTTCTTTCTTCTTCCTCCTCCTTTCGTTCTTCCTCTCTCCCTCTCTCCCTTTCTTTCTTTCTTTCCCTCCCTCCCTCCTTCCTTTACTTACTTACTTTCTTCCTCCCTTCCTCCTTCTCCCTCTTTCTTTCTTTCTTTCTTTCTTTCTTTCTTTCTTCCTTCCTCTTCCTCTCCTTCCTCCCTTCCTTTCTCCCTTCTTTCTTTTTCTTTCTCTCTCTCTCTCCCTTCCTCCTTCTCCCCTTCTTTCTTTCTTTCTTTCTTTCTTTCTTTCTTTCTTTCTTTCTTTCTTTCTTTCTTTCTTTCTTTCTTTCTTTCTTTCTCCCTCCCTCCTTTCTTTCTTTCCCTTATCTTCCCCCCTCCCTCCCTCCTTTCTTTCTTTCTTCCCTTCCCTCCCCCTCCCTTCTTTCTGTCTTTCTTTCTTTCTTTCTTTCTTTCTTTCTTTCTTTCTTTCTTTCTTTCTTTCTTTCTTTCTTTCTTTCTTTCTTTCTTTCTTTCTTTCTTTCTCTTTTCTTCCCCCCTCCCCCCTCCCTCCCTCCCTCCCTCCCTTCTTTCTTTCTTTCTCTTTCCCTTTTCTTCCCCCCTCCCTTCCCTTCTTTCTTTCTTTCTTTTCTTTCTTTCTTGATGATTAGAGATGGGCACGAAACAGAAAAACTATAGTTTGGTTAGTTCTGCTTCGCCTCCCCCCAGTTCGTTTTGGTTCTATTTGTACATTTACTAAAAAAAACAACATTTGATTAGAGATGGGCACGAAAGAGAAAAACTATAGTTTGGTTAGTTCTGCTTCGCCTCCCCCCAGTTCATTTTGGTTCTATTTGTACATTTAAAAAAAACATTTGTACGAACTGAATCAAAACGAACTGGTTCGGGTTACTTACCTCAGCACCCTGGCACAGCTATGGAAGCAACAGAGTCCAGGGCAAATGGGGGCACTGGGAAGCAAACGCCTCTCAGCTGTGGGAAAAAAAACAGCCCCACATGGGGGACTTTAGATAGACAGACAGACAGACAGACAGACAGACAGACAGACAGACAAGACAAGACAAGACAAGACAAGACAAGACAGACAGGCAGACAGGCAGGCAGATAGGCAAACAGACAAACACAATGAGAAATGATTTCAGTACCTCTTATTGTTTTCAAAACTGGTTAAGATCTGCCAGAACATTAGTCATGCAATTAAGGCAAGAGGGGCAACCAACTTGGCTTGTCTGTCAGCTAGAGAAGTAGTAGAATAGAAGGCACTAAAGAAGGAACAAGACAATGTTCCACCTTTGCAGTTACAAAGGAAGTGGTATAATTAGTTTTTAGTCTAGAAATTTGTTTCTACTTAACATTTAAAGGAAGCTGCAATCACCTACCACCAACCAATACAACATACGGTAATTTGCTGCAGCAAAAATTCTTACTGTGTGCATCATGGAAAACTATGGCTTGTTCTAAAAGAAATGGGTATGTTTCACCTTTGATAGTCCTGAAGTGAAACCTACATTCTGGACAAGAAAGCACTGGAGCCTTGTGGCACAGGAGTGTTTAAATGCCTGTACTGCGGCTAAAGTTGTGCTCACGACCTGGGGTTCAATCCCAGGGTTCAAATCCAGCCTTCTATCCTTCCAAGGTCAGTAAAATGAGTACCCAGGTTGCTGGAGAGGGGGCAAGGTGTAGCCTGCATAATTAAATTGTAAACCGCCAAGAGAGTGCTTGAAACACTGTGGGGCACTATATAAGCAGAACACTTTGCTTCGCTTTGCTTTTGTTATGACAAGAATACAGAAAACAGAATTTATTCATGAAGGTTTTCACAGTCAGGATCTGATAGCTGTTGTGAGTTTTTTGGGGGGCTGTTTGGCCATGTTCTGGAAGTTTTTCTTCTATCCCAGAGCACAGAGAGAACTTCTAGTTCCTTGAGCTTCTTGCCCTCTGAAGATGCTGGCAAAACGTCAGGAAGAAAAACTTCCAGAACACAGTCAAACAGCTTGAAAAACGCACAACAGCTATCAAAACCAGAATGTTTCCCATAAGCAAAGGTGCCAGAAAAGGGTGTATTTTATCACCCCATTTGTTCAATTTCTATGCTGGTTAAATTCAGATGCAAGAGAGCTTAAAATTGGTGGAAGAAACTTGAACAATTTAAAGTTTCCTGATGATATTTGCATAGAAGAACATTCTGGCCTAGGAATTTAAGTCACTCGTGATCAGAGCTTCTCTATTTAGAATAGCTTTAGATTAAAAATAACAGATTGTGCTACTGATCACCAACATTCTATGAAGACATGGGACTTTAAGAAGAATAAGAATACGACATATTATTGGCAGACAGCAACAATGGTAAGTGACTCTTACAGGTGAAAGGAAAAAATACAAAAATAGGACTGCAGTTGAAATTTTTAGACAGAAATCACCACAAGTGAATTGTATGAATGTAATGTTGAGTATCATGGAAGTGAATTGTTAAAGATCTTATACCTACATTTAGTCTTTGAGCCAAATGGAGACTGTTCCAAGAAATTACAGTGAAACCCATCAGTACATCAATAAATCCTCTGGGGCAAATATTTCCAGTTACTATCTAGGGAAGTGACTACTTGACGGTGAAGAATATTGACAAGACAAAAAAATCAGCTCATTTAAAACATAGTTTGGGAAGAGAACTTGATGGATATCATAGATGATCAGAAAGACAAACAACTGGCTACTTGATCAAGCCTGAAATCAGTGGAATCAAAAAGGAAGAAATTGAGGGCACATTATGAGAAGACAAGATTCCTTTAAAAAACAATATTACTGGTAAAATTTGAAGGCATCAGGAAAAAGAAATGCAAAATGTGAATGTCAGGAACTGAACAAGCCTATTAATAATAGGACTTTCTGGAGGTCACTACTCCAGATGTGAGAACATAAGAACATAAGAACATAAGAAGAGCCATGCTGGATCAGGCCAAAGGCCCATCTAGTCCAGCTTCCTGTATCTCACAGCGGACCCACCAGATGCGTTTGGGAGCACATGAGACTAGATATCTGTCTCCTGATACCACTCCCCTGCATCTGGCCCTTGAACTACCCTGGTTTAAAGCCTAGAGATTACATATCTCCATCATGGTTTGTAACCCGTGATGGACTTTTCCTCTAGGAATCTGTCCAATCCCCTTTTGAAGGCATCCAGCCCAGATGCCATCACCACATCCTGTGGCAGGGAGTTCCATAGACTTACAACGCACTGGGTGAAAAAATATTTTCTTTTGTCAGTTCTTACTCTCCCAGCACTCAATTTGAGTGTATGTCCCCTAGTTCTGGTATTTTGAGAGAGGGAGAAGAGCTTCCCTCTATCCACTTTACTCATACCCTGCATTATTTTGTATGTCTCAATCATATCCCCCTCAAGCGCCTTTTTCCAGACTAAAGAGGCCCAATTGTTTTAGCCTTTCTTCATAAGGGAGGTGCCCCAGCCCAGTAATCATTTTAGTCACTCTCTTCTGCACCTTTTCCAGTTCCACTATGTCTTTCTTGAGATGCGGTGACCAGAATTGTACACAATACTCCAGGTGGGGCCTTACTATTGTTTTGTATAACAGCATTATAATGTTGGCTGTTTTATTTTCAATCCCCTTTTTGATAATCCCTAGCATGGAATTGGCCTTCTTCACTGCTGCCAAACATTGGGGAGACACCTTCATGGAGCTGTCCACCAACACACCAAGATCTCTTTCCTGATCCGTCACGGATAACTCAGAGCCCATGAGTTGATAGATGAAGTTTGGATTTTTTGCCCCAATATGCATTACTTTACATTTGGTTACATTAAAGCGCATTTGCCATTTCTCAGCCCACTCCCCCAGTTTGGAGAGATCCTTCTGGAGCTCTTCACAATCTTCTCTGGTTTTTACCACACGGAAAAGTTTTGTGTCATCTGCAAACTTGGCCACCTCACTGTTTATCCCTGTCTCCAGGTCATTTATGAACAGATTGAAAAGCACCGGTCCCAGGACCGAGCCCCGGGGGAACACAGCTTTTCACTTCTCTCCATTGTGAAAATTTCCCATTGACACCTACTCTTTGTTTCCGGGATCTCAACCAGTTCTCAATCCATAAGAGGGCCTGCCCTCTTATCCCCTGACTATGCAATTTTCTCAGCAGCCTTTGGTGAGGGACTGTGTCAAAAGCCTTTTGAAAATCCAGATAGACTATATCCACCGGTTCACCCAAATCCACGTGCCTGTTGACCTTTTCAAAAAATTCTAAAAGGTTTGTAAGACAAGATTTACCCTTACAGAAGCCATGCTGATTTTCTCTCAGCAAGGTTTGTTCTTTTATGTGTTTTAAGATTTTCTCTTGGATGAGGCCTTCCACCATCTTCCCTGGGACAGATGTAAGGCTAACCGGCCTGTAGTTTCCTGGGTCCCCCTCCTTTCCTTTTTAAAAATTGGTGTGACATCTGCTATCCTCCAGTCCTCCGGCACTGTGGCCGTTTTAAGAGACAAGTTGCATATAACCGTTAAGAGATCTGCAATTTCATTTCTCAGTTCCCTAATAACCCTTGGGTGGATGCCATCTGGGCCCGGTGACTTGTTAATCCTCAATTTATCAATTAATCCTAAAACCTCCTCTCTTTTAACCTGTATTTGATTTAATTCTTTAGTCAAGAGGGGTGGCTCAGGCAGCGGAATCCGCTCAAGGTCCTCTGTCGTGAAGACAGAGGCAAAGAACTCGTTCAAGTTCTCTGCAATGTCCAAGTCCTCCTTAACCTCCCCTTTTCCTCCCTCACCATCCAGAGGCCCAATTGGTTCTCTGGCAGGTTTTCTACTTCTAACATATTTAAAGAAGCTTTTATTATTACCCTTTATATTGCTAGCCATTCGTTCCTCAAAGTCTTTCTTTGCCTCCCTTATCATCTTTTTACATTCCTTTTGCCAGAGTTTGTGTTCCTTTTTATTTTCCTCGTTTGGGGAGGATTTCCATTTACAGAAGGACCTCTCCTTGTGCTTTAGAGCCTCTCTAACTCCACTCGTTAACCATGCCGGTGTCCTCTTGGACTTAAATGAGCTCTTCTTTCTTTGTGGTATGCACTTGTGCTGGGCCTCTATTATTGTTGTTTTAAACAGACTCCATGCACTCTGAAGAGATTGGATTCTTCTAACCCTCCCCTTCAGTTTCTCTCTAACTAGTTTCCTCATCTGAGGGAAGTTTGCCCTTCGAAAATCAAGGGTTTTTATGTCTGATTTGGTTGACACTCTTCCTCCGACATGCATGGCAAAGGTAATTGCAGCATGGTCACTGTTCCCCAGAGGCTCAGTGACATTCACATCCCCTGACGAGGTCCTGAGTATCACACAATATTAGATCTAGAGTTGCCTGTTCTCGGGTGGGCTCCATGACAAGTTGCTCTAAGGCACAGTCATTCAGCAAGTCGAGAAACCCAGTTTCTCTTTCTTGCCCAGAGCTCGCATTGGCCCAGTCAATGTGGGGATAATTAAAGTCCCCCATGATTACTATCCTATCCCTCTTAGCCACCTCCATGATTTCTCTCCTCATTTCAAGGTCCCCCTCAAGTTTTTGATCTGGTGGATGATAGAATACTCCAACTATCACATCACTCTTTGGACCTGGTAGTTTAACCCACAGTGATTCTATGGTGGAGTCAGACCCTCTGTCAATCTCCATTCTGCTGGATTTTACGCCTTCTTTGACATAGATGGCCACTCCTCCTCCAACCCGCCCCTCTCTATCCCTTCTATAGAGTTTATAGCCTGGGATTGCTGTGTCCCACTGGTTCTCCACATTCCACCAGGTTTCTGTTATGGCTATTATATCAAAGTTATCCCTAGCTGCCAGATGTTCAAGTTCTCCCATCTTTGCTCGGAGGCTTCGAGCATTGGCGTAAGCACCTGTACAGTGGGTCCCGCAACAGCTGCTGCCTTGTTCTTCTCCCCCACAGCTTTTATTTTCAGTAGACGAACTGTCACATTCCGCTATTCTGCCAGTGTTAATACTTGCTATGTCATCTCTATGTGATTCTCTACCCTCTCCAACCTCATTCCCGAGGATGAGGTGTTCCAACCGGATGCCACAGAGCTCCTGTCGGCTTTCCCCCAGTTATCAGTTTAAAAGCTGCTCTGCTGCCTTTTTGAGGTTGAGTGCCAGCAATCTGGTCCCATCATGATTCAAGTGCAACCCATCCCTCCTGAACAGGTTTGGCTTGTCCCAAAATGTTCTCCAGTTCCTGACAAATCTAAAGCCCTCTTCTCGACACCATCGCCTCATCCACGCATTGAGGCTTCTGAGTTCTGCCTGCCTGGCCTGGCGGGACCTGCACGAGAAAAGGTAGCACTTCTGAAAATGCTACCTTGGAAGCCCGGGACTTCAATCTTCTACCTAGCAACCTAAATTTGGCTTCCAAGACTGACCGCTTGGCCTTCCCGACATCATTGGTACCGACGTGTACCATGACCACTGGCTCCTTCCCAGTTCTCTCTAACAAGCTATCTATATTTCTGGTGATGTCTGCAACCTTTGCACCCGGCAGGCAAGTGACCATCCGGTTATCATGCTCCTCACAAATCCATCCCTCCGTATTTCTAATGATAGAATCCCCTAGCACAATGAGCTTCTCTCCTGCAGGCTGCTCATCAACATGTACCTGATCTTGTATCTCATCAATAGTGATGAGGGAGAGATCCTCCGGTGGAACCACTTCTTCCTCTATGTGTGCCTCATGAGGTGTGCTGAGGGAAAGAGCTTCAAATTGATTGTGCAAGATAAGACTCTCTGAGCGATGCCTTGGCCTTCTACTCCTTTGAGTCACATTCCTCCACCCATCCACCTCCTGAGTTGGGGGAGTGACTTCCTCCTCTGAAGTGTGCCCTGTCTCTTCTTGGACCTGGATAGTCTCTTCCGCTCTCTCCAGGAACTGCTCAAGCTCCTTAATATGTTGCTGGTCCACTATGCGAGCCTCTAGCTGCTGGACCTTCTCTTCCAATAGCGCTACCAGCTTGCACTTGCAGCAGATGTAGTTCTGCACACGCTCTGTCAAAATAACAAACATGGCACAAGTACTGCAGGTAACTACAGCTGCTCCCTCCAACTCCATTTTAACGATTACAATAAAATGTATTCAAGGTCTCAAAAATGTAAATCTAGTAAGACTCTTTACTTCTTTTATTTAGTCAAAATCTAACAGTGTAGGGGCCGCTAAAGCACCTCTACTCCAACTGCAAGCACGTCAGGAAGTGTAGGACCTCCTCATGAGCTGCTTGGCTTGGGAACTGAATTAAACCCAGAAATTTTTTTTTTGAACCCAGAATTTTTTTTTTTTAGTTTGCACGCGCCGTAAGGCGCGTGCTGCTGGAAGCAGCTATTTAAAGCTAAAACTCCGCCCCTTGCTCCTTCAAAAAGAAGAAGTTAGCTCTGCCCTTTGGCCGTGTGCTCCTCTGATCACCTCTTTCCTCTCTGCTGCTCTGCCAGAAAAGGACTGAGGGACTGCTGGTAGCAGCTATTTAAAACTAAAACTCCGCCCCTTGCTCCTGCAAAAAGAAGAAGTTAGCTCTGCCCTTTGGCCGTGTGCTCCTCTGATCACCTCCTTCCTCTCTGCTGCTCTGCCAGAAAAGGACTGAGGGACTGCTGGTAGCAGCTATTTAAAGCTAAAACTCCGCCCCTTGCTCCTGCAAAAAGAAGAAGTTAGCTCTGCCCTTTGGCCGTGTGCTCCTCTGATCACCTCCTTCCTCTCTGCTGCTCTGCCAGAAAAGGACTGAGGGACTGCTGGTAGCAGCTATTTAAAGCTAAAACTCCGCCCCTTGCTCCTGCAAAAAGAAGAAGTTAGCTCTGCCCTTTGGCCGTGTGCTCCTCTGATCACCTCCTTCCTCTCTGCTGCTCTGCCAGAAAAGGACTGAGGGACTGCTGGTAGCAGCTATTTAAAGCTAAAACTCCGCCCCTTGCTCCTGCAAAAAGAAGAAGTTAGCTCTGCCCTTTGGCCGTGTGCTCCTCTGATCACCTCCTTCCTCTCTGCTGCTCTGCCAGAAAAGGACTGAGGGACTGCTGGTAGCAGCTATTTAAAGCTAAAACTCCGCCCCTTGCTCCTGCAAAAGAAGAAGTTAGCTCTGCCCTTTGGCCGTGTGCTCCTCTGATCACCTCCTTCCTCTCTGCTGCTCTGCCAGAAAAGGACTGAGGGACTGCTGGTAGCAGCTATTTAAAGCTAAAACTCCGCCCCTTGCTCCTGCAAAAGAAGAAGTTAGCTCTGCCCTTTGGCCGTGTGCTCCTCTGATCACCTCCTTCCTCTCTGCTGCTCTGCCAGAAAAGGACTGAGGGACTGCTGGTAGCAGCTATTTAAAGCTAAAACTCCGCCCCTTGCTCCTGCAAAAAGAAGAAGTTAGCTCTGCCCTTTGGCCGTGTGCTCCTCTGATCACCTCCTTCCTCTCTGCTGCTCTGCCAGAAAAGGACTGAGGGACTGCTGGTAGCAGCTATTTAAAGCTAAAACTCCGCCCCTTGCTCCTGCAAAAAGAAGAAGTTAGCTCTGCCCTTTGGCCGTGTGCTCCTCTGATCACCTCCTTCCTCTCTGCTGCTCTGCCAGAAAAGGACTGAGGGACTGCTGGTAGCAGCTATTTAAAGCTAAAACTCCGCCCCTTGCTCCTGCAAAAGAAGAAGTTAGCTCTGCCCTTTGGCCGTGTGCTCCTCTGATCATCTCCTTCCTCTCTGCTGCTCTGCCAGAAAAGGACTGAGGGACTGCTGGTAGCAGCTATTTAAAGCTAAAACTCCGCCCCTTGCTCCTGCAAAAAGAAGAAGTTAGCTCTGCCCTTTGGCCGTGTGCTCCTCTGATCACCTCCTTCCTCTCTGCTGCTCTGCCAGAAAAGGACTGAGGGACTGCTGGTAGCAGCTATTTAAAGCTAAAACTCCGCCCCTTGCTCCTGCAAAAAGAAAAGTTAGCTCTGCCCTTTGGCCGTGTGCTCCTCTGATCACCTCCTTCCTCTCTGCTGCTCTGCCAGAAAAGGACTGAGGGACTGCTGGTAGCAGCTATTTAAAGCTAAAACTCCGCCCCTTGCTCCTGCAAAAAGAAGAAGTTAGCTCTGCCCTTTGGCCGTGTGCTCCTCTGATCACCTCCTTCCTCTCTGCTGCTCTGCCAGAAAAGCCACCTGGTAGCTAATAACAATTCTGGTCACTTAATACATGCCTTCTTGCACTGTGCTTTGTAGTTATATGTCCTGGAGTTGTTTTTTTATTTCTGGCACTGTACTCTAAAGCTTTCTTGTAACTGACATATTAATATTAATTGGCAGTGGAAGAGTGGTAAATTGAATTGCATATTATTTGCCTTATTTAATCTTATTTTAATCATTTTAGAGTAGAATAACAATGGCAAGGTAGAATAAAAAAAAGCTATAACCCAATGCCATGTTGTCTTTGCCGAGCCAAGGATTCTAGGCCATCTCAGCCATCATGACTAATGGCAAGGATTTGTGGCCACCCCTAATTTATGATTATTCACTAGAGCTGCCCAGGAACCTGTGGTGTGCTGCATGCAGATTATGTGTTTAATCACGCTCACCCATGAAAAGCCAATGGCTTCAGAACATCTGGGACCATTTCATCATGGACAAAATCTCCAACAGTGTACTGGAGGCAACCATCTATCCCAGATATACTTTCTCATTAATTGCTTCCCCTTGCTTGAATATGCAGCTAACAGGACTCTTAACCCAACAACCCAATATAACAAAACATGCTGCACTTCTAGGTGGACATTGAAAAACCCATTGGCTTGTACAGCTATCACATACGTTAAGAACTTTACTTCTTCAAGCCATATAACTATCCAGCGTGAAGTGTTTCACATGATATGATAGTTATTTGGGGATTAGTGCAATGAGGAAGTGTCCTGTATACTTCTTATGGAATAATTAGTGTTATTAATTAGATTTATAACCCTAATAAAGGAAAATTTGCTTACAATTTAATTTGGTTTAATGTTTAACTCATCTATAATGTACACCCATGCAAATGACTAGTTTTTTTTTAGTTTTTCTTCTCAGTTTCTATTAGAAAAATGTTAATTAAAATTTTAATTATAATAAAAAAGAAACCATTTTATGTGTTTAACCCCTGAGTCTTTTATCTTCCATGTATCATTTAAAAATCAGATGAAAACACTGGATGAGACTGCGACAATTGGAATTATAACTAAGCAGTGGACTGGACTGGCAAGGGAGGCTGTTGGATCTGCCAGCCTCTTTGGGATCCAATTCCCACTGGATCTTGATGTGAAAATGAAAGCCATCCTTCTTGGGGCTTGCATCCTCTTGGTAGGTCAAATGATGTTGGTTGTTCCTGACTGAGATTTAGCGTTTTGTGTGGAATCCAGTAAAAGTCTTCATACATGTATTGTATAACTGATAGTTTTTGGGGTGAACATGTTATAGCCAGATGGCAATAGAGCCTTATGGGCCCTTTTAAAATTCACACTGGCTAATCAGTCCTTAAAGGGCACAAGTTTTCCTTTTGATGGACATGCAGACTCTTGAAACAGGAAGCCCAGCTGTAGAAGTTTAATGGCAAATTTCCATTAATCCAAAGAAGTAGAAATGTGTGAGATGTGGAAGGAAAATTCATAGGGTGGAATGAAATCTGTGTAGGATGTTGTGGGTGAAAAACATAAAAACATGCTAAAAATAACTCCTGGTTTGGGAATCTGGCTCTGGAGCCAAAGGTGGTGGTGGGGTTCAGTTCTCCCCTGTGTTTCCTTGGTGGGAACTCTGCCTGTTCGTTTCCAACTCTGTTGTTCTAAGATGATGAAGAAAAAATCCAATAAATAAATAATAATAATAAGAAGAAGACTGCAGTTTTTACTTTGCTATTGCTAAAGAGTATAGTGTTTTTATAATATGTGAGGGATTGCTTAACACAGCACTTAAAATAATTTTTCCAGGTTTCCAGGACCTCTTTATTACCATACTAACTGGCCATGAAGGCGAAGGGATGCTGATAATTTCAAAAAGTTACTTTCCCAAGTCCTCTGCAAATTACTGAAGTTATAGGATAGTCATGGTTTGGTGATGCTTTATTAGACCAGTAAAAATCACAATCACGAGCTAGTTCTTGACTCCCTGCAATGGGACTTTGGCATGCTGGGCACCCAAGAGCTGGAGCTAGTGCAAAAGGAACGGGGAAGATCCAAGCTTGTGTTAAGAGATCACACGGTACTGTACTCTGAAACAGTTACTCTGCTTTACTGCATCTTTAGCAGAAATGCAAATTCCTTTATTCCTTGTATAAAGGAATTAATTCGTTCCAAATGAAATTATGTTAAGCAAATTTTCCTTTATACAAATTTCCCATAGGAATGCATTGAAAATGGAGTAATCCCACTTTTATGTTTTACAGATTCTCTCCATAGGCAATTATGTTAAGCAAATTTCCCCTATCTCCGGAATTTTTATTGTTGTACAGATTCAAGGTTCCACTGTACATGTAACCAAAGCCCTATCTTTTGGCTGTTCACACAAGACTGCATTAAGTTCCAGACATCTCATCCTCATATTTTCCTCACTTTAAACATTTTTACTTTTAGAGATTCTGCAGGATCTAGAAGTGAGGCAAAATCATTTCTTCAGGTTTGTCTAATTTCTGGTTTGATTGTTTTTAAATTTCTGTGTAGGATTTCATGTTTTTTGATGTGAGACAACGAAATCGGCAACAAAGATAATATGAGTGACCCCTGCGTCTTGCTGTCTTCAGAGATAATTCTCCTGATGACTCTAATTTTGTTTGGCTGACAAGAAGAGTTAAGCTTTCTGATAAGAGAGGTCGCCCCCCCCCCAAAAGGCAGCAAATTTCTGCAATCTAAGCTTATGGCTACAGCTGTATCACTCTAAGCAGACACAATATATTTGCATTTATGGAGAGTGCTCTGGAATAAATATTATAACATCAAATGAATTACTACAGGGTTGTATTAGTGTAACAACTATTGTTTATTGGTGTAATTCCTTCAAAGTAGTGTATTCTGATTTTTGTGTGCTGTATCCAATAACAATGTAGCTGCCACATTCTATGCTAGCTGAAGTATCTGTGCTATACTCAAAAGGCAGCTCCTTATAGAATGTATTGCAGTAATCTAGGCCAGAAGTTAACTAGGACAACATTCAGCCGTGTCTCCTGGCCTAAGCCCTGTTGTCCACATCATATTTGGTGAACACCTAAAACAGTGCCCCTCATGCACAGCTTCCCTGGGAAGTTGTGCATGATGACACAGGGATTGTAAAAGCACGAAAATGCAACAACTGTGTGTGCCCTTTTTCAGGTATTGAGGCTGGTCCTGCAGGTGGGATTCTGTTCCCTCCTTCCTGTGGAGAAGTACTGGGAGGTGATTTGAGTCACAAGAAGTGCCTTCATCTAGTGCGGTTGGGTCCAAACTTTGACCTTTCAGATGTTTTGGGCCACAACTCCCACAGTTCTTTGCCATTGGCAATACAGGCTTGGAATTCGGGGAGTTGTGGCCCAAAACATCAGGAGGGCCGAAGTTTGGGCATGCCTGATCTAGTGTGTTGCCTCCTTAAATGGGTTGAAATGTGTGCTTCACTGCTGGTTTCTCACAGAACGAAACAGGAAGTTTCTGTGCCTTTAATATTTATGAAGAAGATGGACTTTAAGTTGATGCAGTTTAACAGGAACTGAGGCAAGATGGGAGATCCAAAATGCTTCAGTCACCGATGCTGTGCTCTTCCAGTATTTTATTATTTTATCATTTATTTCAAATATTTTACTCTACCTTTCTCCTTAGAAAAGGTCCCAAGGTGGCTTACAATAATGAGGAGCAATATACAGCCCGGAACATTTAAGACATATTCAAGTTAAGAATAGGGAATTAAAAGAGGCATCTTAGAACATTAAAAGATAACAGTACAATTAAAATGTCTTGTGACATGTGGAAGGATTCTTTTTCAAAACATAATACCCTTAGACATAAAGAAAGCTTTAACTTTGCTTCACATTTGGAAATTTTCAATCCTTTAATTCACTCAGTTATTGGTTTTGACATATTGTTCCTTGGAAATATTTCAATTAAATGTATTACATTTACTCAAAAGTAAATTTGTCTGGGTTCAATGAGTTTTATTCCGAACTTAGGGTGTGATTACATTATGAAGAACTAATGGATCTGCATCAGGTTTAACACACTTTAAAAATGTTCATGCTCACATCATACAGCTGAGTGCACTCTTTTTTCTTTTTTTTTTCTTTTCTTTTTGCCAGGAAGCATGAGTTTTTGTTTGGAATGTGAGGTATTTTAAGCAGCATTAAAGGGGCTACTTGTTTCAATTAAATTGTGGACTTTTTTTTAAAAAAAAATAGCATGTTTAGTTGCCTGCATCAGAGTAAATTGTGTTTGTGAGGTTTATCAAGTAATGGATGCAATGGTCATGAGTTTTGTGCTGAAGTGAAGCTTTTCAGTATGAGCTGTTACAAGTTTTCTTTCTGTAATACTGAAATAATGATATCCTGCTTTGAAATAAATAAGACAAATATTTAAAAGAACACTGGCCTTTGTTGTGGTGACTGGCTGTCAAAAAGCATTTCAGGCTTTCTCCTGAGCCTGTCCTCATACTGTTTGCCTCTCACAGCCCCTCCCAATTGCCCCATCAGTAACATTTTAAATAGTTGTTTTAATTTTAAAATTTCTTATAAACTGCAACTATTGCAGATAGAAAACAATATAACAAATCAGACTGGAAGAGTTCCCTGCAGCCCACAACCCATGACCCTGATATCCATTATTACTTGACAAACCCCACACAATTGAGCACATATGTCAGTGTGAGGGAGAGCTGGTGAAGGGCAAAGCCTCAAATGCAACTGTTTTGAAAACTCGTGTAGTCTAGCTCCTTCAACCTATGTGCAGCATGTCTGTGGAGATTCTCAGTCATCCAGGTGAGGTTATCTGGATGCTGAGTCAGGGCAGATTTCCTCAGACTGAAGAAATTATTTGGATGAGTAGCAAAATGTTTTGATCCAATAAGAAAAGAAGACCAGTTGCTACGATTCAACTTCCAAATAGGCAAGACAGCTTAAAAACAAATTTAAAGATGCACACACTGACTATCATGTGACCTTAAACATACTTTAATCAAGTGACTATCATGTGACCTTAAACATACTTTAAAAATCCCTTCCCAATCTATCACCTGATTTGTTTCAGTAGTCAAGCCACAACCTCATTATGTAAAAAACTGCAGCATATTGCACCATACTAAACATACTTATTTGGAAACCCCCTGAGGTCAATGGGTTGTACTCATCGGTAAGTAGTTACATTGTGGACTGTCTCATCATAGGGCTTTGGGGTCATTAATTCCTACGATTATCAAATGTTGGAGGCAGCTTGACAGTGGGTAACAACAAGGAATTGCAGACATTCGATCTAAATGAAAAATAGTATGATTCAGTGTAGGAGGTGGGAATCTTTACCCTTGATTTTTTATTCACTTTAACAAACTCCCCTTTTCCCATAGCACCTCATGTTCATGTCAGGTGAAATTTAAAACATACATTAAAAACACCCTTGCCCCACAAAAATGTAATCTGCCCCACAAAAATGTAACCTGCTTCCTTAAATAAAAAACCATATCCATGCTACATCAAAGAGATACTTGTGAAAGGTAGCTACGTGATATATTAGAAGGGGATGCCTAGGAAGGGTCACTACACTCCAAACAGCCAAGTTTTCCTTACAAACCATGTGGTACATACAACTAGCTCCTCCTTGAAAAAAACCCCTTGGAAAAATAGGAAGAGCATTTTTGGATTCCTTCCCAGAACAGTGGTTGTATCATTGAAGGAAGGAAATGTGTACTTAGACAGCACAATATAACAATGCAGTTCAAGTGCAACTGGAGAGTAAACACTGAAATGGTAAATTAAACAAGGAAAAAGCATTACATGTCAATGATACCATTAAACTTTTCTGTGACTGGCAGCACAGATTCTGTGTTTGCAGTAAATTCTCTGGACTTTTAAATTAAAACCCAGTGCAAGATGAAAGGGTACTGAACTGCTGCATAAGTGTTTCCAAGCTAATGGACTGAAACTTCTGTGTTGTGCTCTGTGCTGTCCTATGTATGGTCTACTAGTGAAAGGGAAAGATATAGCATAAAATTTAGCACACAGTTTCTACAAATGAGGTAAGAAGCCAGTTGAGGAATGAACTCCTTTTCTGTCTGGTATGACTTCGAGCCCGATATGATTTTGTGTTTATATTGTATCTACTGTATACTGTTTATATTTTATTGATGTAAACTACCAAGACTAGCCATATAGCTAGATGAGGGTATATAAATCAGAAGGAAAATGACTTGTAGAGACACATTGAATTGCATTGGAAAATTGAAATGGCAATAACTTTTCTTGTTTTTCTACTGATATACATGACATCTGGAGACACAGTAAATAGAGATGGGCATGAAGCGGTCCATCCTGGTTCATAAAGTCATCAGGATAGATGCTGCTGCTTCCTTTCCCCAAATCCTCTGGCTCAAACAGCCAACATACTCAGCCCGGTTTGCTAGCTTGCTTCTCAACTGATCTTCCACTCCTGGCTACAGCTCAGGCTGCTCTGCCCTGCCCTATTGACTGATCTTCTGCTTAGACAAAAGGGTGGGGCAGAGAAGTCTGTGCTCTTGCTAGGAGTGGAAGATCAGTTGAGGAGCTGCTGGAAACTTGCTGAATTAGTAGCTAGATTGTTTGAGGAGGCAGGGAGGGGAGCAGCAGCATCTGTCCTGATTGCAAACAAGGACAAATTGGTCATTTTCCCTAAATAGGCAACTGATTCAATGAATATGGACTTGGACTGCAGCCAATGCATGGCCCTCAGTAAAACTATGAGCCAAGAAATCACCACTAAATCTCATTTCATGGCAAGGGAACATTTTTAACATTTCGTATCAGTTGCTCTGGTAAAACCAGAGTCCATATTCTAACCTAATATTAGGTCAACGAATCCTGTGCACATCACAATCTCTTTTCTTTTACCTCCTATGGAAACAAGTACACTGAGACAAGGACAACAAGGGCTATCACTTCAAGTGAAACATGGTTTGATTTGTTATCCAGATCCTAGAGAGTAGTTAACTCTTAGTAACATGTGCACATATATTCCACTGCAGAAACAAACAAATTAACAAAGCAATGTGGTGAGGAACTGGGTTTGTTTTCCTTAGGAAGTTTTGTACTGGAAGCAATTTGTACCTCTCTGGATATTGTTGCACTATCAGGCCAAGACAATATAGCCTATGGAACAGCATATTTCCAACTCCTGATCGTATGTGGCAGTTGATTCTTTACAAGCACAGTGCGGCTGTCCCCTCTAAGAAAATAAACAACTAATCCAGGTACATATTTGAGAAAACTATTTAAAAATGTGGAAATACTATGGTGCCCTACAAACTATTGTATTGTATCCGTTATGGCATATGTGTTTATGGACCAGAGTCCAGTTCATTGACATATTGGCTGAGCTGCCAAGTTCTAAACAGAGTGGGCCCATTGAATCAATGGGATTTACAAATGAGATGAATCAACAATGGGCTTATTTGAGTTGTTGTGCCTTACTCCTGGCTATGAGCCCTTAAGGGCTATCTTAAGTTCAAAGGGGTATATAAATCTTTAATTATAATGTAAGTTGCTAACAGTTGTTTTCCGATATCAAATCGCTTCTAACCTAACAGTGACCTAAACAGAGTTTTGCAGTTTGTGTGAGATGTTCACAGACTGCTTTTGCATTGTCCCACCCCCTGAGGGGGTGCATGGCTAAACAAGGATTTGAATCCAGGTCTTCTGAATCCTATCTTGTTTGCTGTAGCACTGTGGATCTCCATGTAAGCTGCATGAACAGGTAAAGATTGAGTAAAACTGCAGACTGGCATAATTTTGCATTGCATTCTTTTTCTCTGAATCCATTGCTTGTTAGTAGATATGGGCATTTCGTTTTGGAAGGAGACTGGTTCCAAAACAAAACACGCCAGCACAGCTGGTGTTTGGAACACAGTCCCACCCTCCAGAACAAAACTAACCACTGTCTCACCTTGCTTTGCCTCACGCAGGGCGAAACTCCAACTGGGAAGTAGCCTGCAATATATCATCATTCCATCTCCCTGGTGCTGGCCAATCAGACAGGGAGGCAGGATCATGCATGTCCTTGCACAGCTCCTGATTGGCCAGTGCCAGTAAAAATGTAAAATAAAAATAAAATAAAATAAAATAAAGGAGCCCCGACCCGGCCCCAGGAGTGGCTGGGTTGGCACCCTAAAATAAAGAAAATGAAAATAAAAATAACAGAAGCAGCCACCTGGCCCCAGGGGGCATGCAGTGGGTGCTTGAAAACAACATCAACAAAAAAGAGGCACTGGCCCCATGCCAGCACCTCAAAAAGTCCCTGCAGCAGGGGCCAGGATCCGCCACCACCACCAGTAAAAACCCGAAACGGTTCAGGTTTGTACAAATTCTTTTTAAAATTTGTACAAACCCGAACCCAAACCAAACCAAGGGTGGGCCCGAACCAGATGAACCCGAACCATGAGTTTTCTGGTTTGTGCCCAACTCTAAATTATAACAACATCAACTCCTATGACTCCCACCTATTAGCAAGAATGTACTAATTGTCAAGGCAAAGAGAAAACACACAAACCGTTTTCTTGCTGTTTTAGACCAAACTAAACTCCTACCAGATCATTCCCAGCTCCAGCTGAAAACTTAGAAGTTACTTCATTTTAGACTTCTGAAGCTGCTAAGAACTTTGTCACCATTTTATTTTATATTGACGGACTTATCTGACTGTTTCTTGTAGTGTTTGCCAACTTCCTGGTGTTGGTGTTGGCTGTAAACATTTTCACTTGTGTAATCTCTGCCTTGCTTTGCATGGAGAAGCCTCCTTTGACCCCCTGAATAACATAGAGAAAGTCCCTCTTGCTCCAACACAGACACTACTGCATTAGAGCTGTTTAAAACAGCAGGATTAACCTCCATACTGCAAAAGGGTTTGCTACTATTGCCTTAGTTTGGTTGTCCCCCAGAAGAACATAAGAACACAAGAACATAAGAGCCATGCTGGATCAGGCCAAAGGCCCACCTAGTTCAGCTTCCTGTATCTCACAGTGGCCTCACCAGATGCGTCTGGGAGCACACAAGACTAAATATCTGTCTCCTGATACCACTCCCCTGCATCTGGTTCTTGAAGTACCCCAGTTTTAAGCATGGAGATGACACATCTCCATCATGGTTTGTAACCTGTGATGGACTTTTCCTCCAGGAATCTGTCAAATTCCCTTTTGAAGGCATCTAATCCCCTTTTGAAGGCACCCAATCCCCTTTGAAGGCATCCCTCTTGTGGCAGGGAGTTCCACACACTAACAACACACTGGGTTAATTTTTTTTTCCATTTGTCTGTTCTCACTCTCCCAACCCTCAATTTGAGTGGATGTCCCCTAGTTCTGGTATTTTGTGCAAGGGAGAAGAATATCCCTATATCAACTTTACTCATGCCTTGCATTATTCCCCCCCTCCTATCCTGGCTAGTTGGCAATTGCAGGAACTGTTGGCATACTCAGGACTTTACATCATATATAGACCTTGTTGTCGTGAGATAACAGCTTGAGAAGGGTGAGAAATGAGGGAAGCAGACCAATCTATGTGAAATCCCCCAGGAGCTGGCTTAGCAGCAGCACCACACCATCTTACTTTTGCTGTTTCTGGACTTCTCTGTAAAAAGGGAAATGGGGGGGAGGGGAAAATGGTACATGCAAAGAGAAACTATAAAGATCTGTGTCTTTCTCCCACCTTTCTGCAACATCCTCAGCTTCAATTTTCAACAAAGACTAGGATAACTACCGTATATGCTCAAGTATAAGTCGACCCGAGTATAAGCCGGGGTCCCTAATTTAAACCCAAAAGACTGGGAAATTTTATTGACTCAAGTATAAGCCTAGGGTGGGAAATGCAGCAGGGCCTGGCAACTCCTCTTTAGTGAGCTGGGGGAGTGGTGTGTGATGTTTAAAATGACTTTTAGCCACCGAGGCAAGTGCTTGAGTTGGTGGCTAAAAGTCATTTTAAACATTGTTTTAAAATGACCTTTTAAAAAGTCATTTTAAACATGGGGGGTCAGGAGAAGTGGCGCACAATGTTTAAAATGACTTAGCCACTGACCCAAACTTGCCTCAGTGGCTAAAAGTATTGACCCGAATATAAGCCGAGGACCCCTTTTTTCAGCCGAAAATTAGGGCTGAAAAACTAGGCTTATACTCGAGTATATACAGTACTTTCTTTTCCAAACCAAAACCTGCAGTTCTACACCAGGAACATGTGGCAACGAATCCTCAAATATTCTGTCAAAGACCAGCTGCTTCAGCCAATTCAGAACCCGGGACCCCTGTACAACTTCAATATCTAGATAAATGTCAGTTAGAGGACACCAGTTTTGATAATAGATTAATTCCAAGATGAAGAATGCCTGGCAGCATTTGGATCTAGGGATCCTCCAAGCTCCCAGGTGACACCAAAGCCCTTCCTTGACTCAGTCTGCCTCCATGTAATGGGGACACAAAATGTGTTATTTGCAAACACATTGCAAATTCTTTTCTAGGCTATCAGAGGTATCAAACAACACATTGAAGAACTCAAGCAACCCAAGGGAGAATTAGTTGGCATGACTTCTAGCCCTATCATGAATATAGTCCCAAACTTGTATGTCAAACACATCAAACTGTAGCACAGGTGTTGGTGCTGTGATGCTTCTTTCCTTTGTGAAATGAACTTTGCTTGCAAATTTTGTCGGTAGGGTGCAAATAGTCCCACAGAAGTGTTAGACACGTTTCAGTTTTGACTCTGTTCCAAAAATAAAGTGAAGCAGGGGTATTTGTTATTTTCCAACCTGATCCCAATTAAGATGAGGAACTTCAAAGTGTCAACCAAACTGGCAGTCAACCATTTCTCACTGAAACACAAAGCAACTGTCAACAGCAGCTGTTATCTACTGCTTGAGGCACCAAGCAATTGGAATACATTCTCTATTCAAGCAGGGATGTTGACATATCATAAGCTGCTGTGATGAAACTTCAACTTGTAGGCTTACAGAATGTTGTCTGGCCTGGTCATGCAACACCAGGAGTGCACTCCCCTAATGCCCAAATAGGGCTTTTGTAGACATTCAACCTGAACCTTAAAAATGCATGGATTTCTGAGACAAGGCATATTTCTTTTTGTCATATGCTATATATTCATATGCTATATATAACCACCCAGAGTGACCTTGCTGCCAGATGGGATGTATAAATATCCAATAAATAAAATAAATAAATAATAAATATATTCAAGGTCATTTAGTCAATGAGAGGTCCTTTGCACTGGAAGACATCTGCATGACCAGTCTGACAGGAAAAAGCATTTTCCAGAAATTAAATTACTCCCTGAACTAATTTTGAATTTAATTTGCTGATGGCTCCATCTCTCTGCCTCTTGCATCCTCCAACAATGATAATGTTTTTAGAGAATGAAAATAAATTTGGAATCCAGGAATATATCAGTGTGCCAGGAGGACAGCAGCAAATACTCTGAGCACCCTCTAGTGGTAATTTCAGACTTTTGCTAATAGGAAAAGTCTGTGGAATCCTATTTGGAAATACATTTATTTCTAAACAAATCTACTGTTTTTACTTGCAGCAGAAGAACGATAATGGTGATAAAACACAAGAAGCCTGTAAATACAAAATGATATCATTAAGAGCCAGCTTATGACATTGATCAGATAGGAATGTGTTCTTAGATAAATAAAGTTGCAAAGAGATGGATGGTCACAGGACAGGAGGTATTGCTGAGTCTAAACTAGTGATCAGCATGAACTGCTGGTTCGGTGGTTTGGTGTGGTTTGTTTCTGGACAGCTGCTCTGTGGTTCGGCATCTGCACCCTTCAGCAGGCTGGTACTTAAAGTTGGCACATGGAGGAGGTGGTGTGGTAGGGTGCTAATAGGTCACCCACTGGAGCTGAAATGCAGATCAGCTGTATGGACAGGAAACAAACTGCACTGAACTGCTGCCCATCTGTTCATGCCCATCTCTAGACTAAATTAAGGGTTGGATTTTCTATCTATCTATCTATCTATCTATCTATCTATCTATCTATCTATCTATCTATCTATCTATCTATCTATCTATCTATCTATCTATCTATCTATCTATCTATCTATGATGAACTACAAGTACCATAATTCTCCATTCTTGGTGCTCTACAATCCTTATAGACAGGGCCAGCGCGTCCATTAAGGCAAACTAGGCAGTTGCCTAGGGCACCAAAATGGAGAGGGGGTGCCGCCTCCCCCACCACTGGCCAGCCTACTGCCCCACCACCACTGGCCACCACCATCTGTCCCCCTGCCGGCCATCGCCCCGACCCCCGCCGCCACCGCCGCTGGCTCTGCCCGCCCATCTGCCTGCCCCTGCCGCCGCCCCTGCTGCCAGCCCGCCCGCAGCCCCCCCCCCACTGCCGGTGCCCGCCCCCTGCCACCCCCGCCCCCACCACTGCTGCTGCCCCCCACCGCCTAGGGCACAAAAAACCCTAGCGCTGGCCCTGCTTATAGACACCTTATAAATTCTTGATTGTGAGGAACCTGGGAGAAAGAGCAAAATCAGAAGCCTTTGAGACTTACCTAGGCCAAGCAACACCCAAGCTTCCTTTTGCTACCACAGTGTGGTAGAGGTAGGAAGTGTGGTTAGAGCTAAGACTTTCCATTTTAGGCCTTTCTCTCAGGTGGATCACAGTCAGGTATTTGTCAAGTACTATACCTATAAGGTGTTTGGAACTCCCAGAACAGAGAGTTATGATATTTGCAGTCTGGAAAATCCCAAAATCCCCTCCTTGATGGATGTATGGCATGGAAAAATAGTACCACATTTCTTCAGGCATATTTGTGTTTGTATATAGTAATGAACAGTCACATCATCACCCAAACCTAACGCTGTTGCTGAGTCATTGCCCTTCCAAAGCACAGTTTAAATACAGCTTTTTCCCATTAGGGCCTAACCTTTCATTTCACACTCATCTATTAGCGGCAGCACCTTAATAATCATTCAGAAATAAATCTTGTTCAGTAAAGGTTCAGTTGCTGGTGCATGAGATTTCCTTCACGCTCAATCACTGCAATGATATTCCCAAATCTCCACTTCAATTAGCCATTTACTAGTATTTTTTTTACCTGTCTTCTGAATGTAAGAAGAAGGCAGTCATAAAATAGGGAACTAATAACTAATTAAAGAGCAAGCTTAAAGTGTTCTGCTTATATACCGCCCCATACCACTACAAGTAGTCTTTGGGTGGTTTACAATTTTTTAATTACAAGAACAAATTAATTAAAGCAACCAAGAGTAAAGCAGGAAAGGAAAAAGTGTATTGATTAAAGGACAAGTATCAGGGAGAAATCACAGAAGTGCTTTGCAAGACCATGCTGGATAAACTGGCAGGGCATCTCTCCTCAACCTCCCCAATTAGCCCATACAAACTACAGTAATAAAACAGGAGAGGTGGGCTGACAACATCTCTTTATATTTTCAAAACCTCAGACAGAAATCAGCTATTTCAGGTTGTTTCCTAATCCAGCTTTCTGAACTCCCTCTATTGGGTCATCTCACATGTTTGTCTGCTTCCCCACTTCCCCGATGACTTGCACAGGGATCTGTGTAATCCCTAGGAAATATTGGTTCAGCCTAAAGGGGCGGGCCTAAGAAAGAGCAGGGCTGTGAGTAACAATTTTTTTAATCAGAAAGACTGAGAACACTAAAGAGACCAGAGCTGCTGCTGCCTCTTAGGGTTGATGTAGCCCTTGCCAACTTGTTTTACACATAATTGTTACATGATTGAGTTGAAGGTGTTGTTAGATGGCTTTGTAACTGGTTGACTGATGATATGCAAAGGGTGATCCTAAATGGCCTCTCCTCAGCATGGAGAGGAGTGACCAGTGGGGTGCCCCAGAGTTCTGTTCTGGGTCCAGTGCTATTCAACATCTTTATAAATGACTTGGAGGAAGGGATAAAAAGTAGACTGATTAAATTTGCAGATGATACCAAATTTGGTGGGTGGCTAATTCCCTAGGATAGGATGAAAATCCAAAATGACCTTGAGTGCTAGGCAAAAGCAAATAGAATGAGTTGCAATAGAGAAAAATGTAGGGTCCTGGGTCTAAGCAGAAAAAAATGAATTGCATAGATATATAATGGGTGACACCTGGCTGGAGAATAGTACCTGTGAAAGAGATCTGGGAGTCTTGATGGACCACAAATTGAACATGAGTCAGCAGTGTGAGGAGGCGGCCAAGAGATCCTTGGTTGTGTCAACAGAAGATTAATTTCTAGAGCAAGGGAGGTAATAGTACCACTCTGTTTTGCCACCTGGAGTACTGTGTAGAGTTCTGTGCTCCTCATTTTTTAAAAGGATGTTGACAACCTTAAGCGGGTCCAGAGGAGGGTGACCAAGATGGTTAAATGTCTGGAACATATGTCTTATGAGGAGCGGCTTAGGGATCTGGGAATGTGTAGTCTTACAAAGAGAAGGCTGAGAGGGGATATGATAGCCATGTTTAAATATCTGAAAAGATGTCTCGAAGAGGGGGCTGGCTTGTTTTCCATGGCTTCAGAGACTAAGACTTGGAGCAATGGTTTCAAATTACAGGAAAAGACATTAGGAAGAACTTCCTTATGGTTAGAGCTGTTCAGCAGTGGAATATGCTGCCACAGAGGGTGGTGGAGTCTCCTTCTTTGGAGGTTTCTAAGCAGAGGCTGGATGGCCATCTGTTGCGGGTACTATGATGGGGGTTCCTGCATGGCAGGGGGTTGAACTGGATGGCCCTTGAGGTATCTTTGAACTCTATGATTCTATGAAGGTGTAATCTACATGGTGAATTAATGGATTGTATATGATTGTATTTATGTTCTATTTTAGGGCTTTGAAGATTCCCCTATGCTATCCATGCCCAGCTCAGATGAGGATGATATCTTGGATTTTTGCCTGACTTTGATATCAAAGGGACACTTGCAGTTTGCAAATTCTACAAGCAATTTCTGTCTTGGTGCTGTAGCCAAGGCCTTAGGTGCACAAACTGTAGCACTGGTGTTGATGTTGTGAGGGTTCCTGCTGTCTGTTATATGAATGCGAATAAAAAGAGCCTTACTTTGTGAAATGAACTTTGTTTTCATGTTTTGTCAGTAGGGGGCAAACAGTCCAAAATAAGTGTTAGATATGTTTCATTTTTGAATTTATTCCAAAAATAAAGTGAAGAGGGGGTATTTGTTTGTTTCTAACCTGATCCCAATTAAGCTGAGTAAATTCAAAGTACATTATTAACCAAATTGGGAGTTAACTATTTCTCATTGAAACACAAAGCTGTTGTCAACAAGAAGTATTAATTACTGCTTGCGACTAGAGATGGGCACTAAACAAAAATGAAACACTGTTTTGTTTTTTTCATTATGTAACAAAATGAAACAAAATGATAGAAACAATTTCAAGATGAAATGAAATGAACTGCCTCTTTTTTTTTGGGGGGGGGACAAAACAGGAGAGCTTCTTCAAGTGCTTCCCTTAATTAGAAATGATTTTTCCTGGGAGGAACCCCTTTGGAATTTAATAACTCAGCCCCCTAAACCCCAAAGTGTTTATAGGGAGCTTACAGGGAACAGTCCAAAGAAGATAACCCCCACCAAAAAAATTGGGTGCCTCTAGGAACCATTATATAGAGTAATGAATCATTTCATTTCAGTTATTTCTGATTTTTTTTAAAAAATTGTTAATAATGAAATGAAACAAAAAGAAAGGAAAAATGAAACGAAACACTATACAGTGCACCCTCATACATCCAGTGGTTTGTTCAACAGAAAATCCACTTAAAGGAAAAAAATTCTGGAGATAGGGTTAAATCGCTTAACAGAATCACCTATGAGTCGAATCCGTAAAACAGAAAAATGGTCATGAGTAGGGATTAAACCCTTTTCAATGCATTCCTATGGGAAATTTGTACAAAGGAAAATGTGCTTGGCATAATTTCATTTTGGAACTAAATAATCCCTTTATACAAGGCACCATTGTATTTTCATTTCATGCCCAGCTCGCCTTGCGTCACAAAGAAATTTGGATACCTAGAATACATTCTCTATTCTACCAAGCATGTTGACTTATCATCAGCTGCTGTGATGAAACTTCTATTTGTAGGCTTACAGAATGTTATCTGGCCTGGTCTAAATTCATCCCAAACCATGGAAATGCATGGATCTATGAAACAAGGCATACTCCTCCTTGTTGCCTATCTTTGGAGATGCACGAAATATCTTCTGCAGGGAAATTCACACCTCAGGTTTTCTTGTTAATGATCCTTAGTCAGCCAGTCAAGTGCTTGGACAGGCTGTGAGCCTGTTACTATCTGTATGGGTGTAGTTTCACATGGTGGACAGGTAAGGCTTCGGCATTGATGGCAAGTATTTGGATCACCACAGTAGCTGTGCTGAGGGATCTGCCTTTTCAGTAATAAATGAGACTTGCCACAGAATCCAAGTCAGAAGCTTTCTAGAGCAGTGGGTGTACAAAGGAAATGAGGAAAATGACTTCATCCTGAATTTCTATGGGTAATTACAGTCACTCACCATGAGGTTCTTTGTCAGGGCAAACTGACCAGTCATGCAGCGACCAATAACGTTTCATCGTGACATTTTGCTTATGCCCTTGCCTTTGCTGTTTGCAAGAGGTAAATAAATTGCCCTTCCTTAAGCATGAGTGAGGGCAGCCTTCTCCTTGAATTGGTTTTTGTGCCTATCAAAATGATTGCTTTTTAGGACACCTCCTTATCCATCTTTGTAGACAGGTTCCTTCACATATTTGCTCCTGTGACTACAGCAGCAGTGTGTAACATGCAGCCCACTGGACACATCAGGTCATCCAGGGTCCAAAATACCTTCATATCCCTTGAGAGAGAGAGAGAGAGAGAGAGAGAGAGAGAGAGAGAGAGAGAGAGAGAGAGAGAGAGAGAGAGAGACTAAATATAGGAACAAGGCATTTAATTGTTTTCATGTTAGCAGAAAAGAGTGTCTCAGAGAGATTTCACATAAGTACAAGTACTGCAAAACAACTGAATGGGGAAATAGTTGTTGACATCAGACCCCAAAGAAATGGAAACCTATCTGCCTGAATTGAAATGTACAAAATCTACTTGGGCATTGCTATTAGTTCTGATTTCTCCAGCTAAGCTTTGGCAGTGAATGGAATATGGGAGACTGAACAAATGTGTCTAGGATCAATTTAGGACTTGTTAGTACTTATGCAGTAACCTTTTCATCCCCACCTTCTTCCCTGTGCAGTGTAGTCTGATATAAATTGTAAATTTCAGGAAATGACACAACTTCTTATTTTAGACCATATTTGCAAGGGAGTTGTCTGTATCTTTTCTCCACAATTCCTTCATTCATTTAATGCTATTTATTTATTTTTAAACTTAAGGTGAGTGTTTGTTGAAAGCTATAAGTTGAGTCAAGGCAACTGGACTTTTTTTCTTGTGAGATCAAGAAAGTTTTGCTACTCATCCAAGCAGCTTCAATAGTCTGGGGAAAGTTAGTGGATTCCACATCACCATGGTCTGAAGAGGCTCATTAGGTGGACTGTATCCTGAACAGGCTACTTAGTTAGAAAATGGCCTGAATAGGTTCATTAGATGTGCAATGGCTTGGGTGCATGAAAGTCCTACCTATGCAAGCCTTCCCAACACCCATTAAGTATGAGTCGTTAGCTGTGGCTTTAATGCTGGAGGTGTGAAGTGCTTTTGATTTGTCTAGGGACAGATGAAAGGGCAGCATAAGTGGCAGACAGATTGTGCCTGAGTCCGCCCCCCCTCTGTTGAGAGAGAGTTTTCAATACACACATGAATGGCTTCCCTGAGCCCTCTCTTGAACCACCTATCTTCTCTGTCTAATAAGTATACATCCTCATCTTTGAATGAGTGTCCTTTGTCCTTCAAATGGAGACACACCGCTGAGCTGTTGCCCCTCCTCTGTTGGGCCATCCTCCTGTTTAATGGCTGCTTGGTTTCTCCAAAGTAGAGGTCTGCACACTTCTCACTGCATTGGACCACATATGCTATATTGCTCCTCTTGTGTTTTGGTATTGGGTCCTTTGGGTGGAGGAGTCTCTGCCGTATTCTTTTTTTTTTAAGTCCACAAACCATGGTCTCTCTTCAAAGGCATTTTTCCTGTTCCTACCTCTTATTGTAAGCTTGAAACAGAACAGAGCTTGAAACACGGCACCAAAACTGGGCCCTCAATTAATTCCACCATAACTTTCCAACCCCACCAAGGAGAATGTAGACCTGTATGCGTTCACAAGAGATCTGTAAGCATGTGCAGCTGAACATGGTAACATTGTTTCCATGACTAGAATCTCTAATATAACAGGGCTCGCAGACTTGGGAATATAATAAACACGTTTAGCGAGACATGATTATATGTGCTGCTGCACACCTTTACTGTGAACAAATGAGTGAGTAGAGATATAGAGCAGGGTTTCATGTCTTATCTGCTGGAAAGGTTCAGTGTCCAGACCAGCACTGAAACCACTGGGATGCTGTCTTTGCTATGTAACATCAATAGATAATTACAGTTGTGTTAAAGCTGGTAAGAACATACCCTAAGAGTACATTTGGTTTTCCTTAGTTCAAATGCCATTACAGTTTTTAGGGAAGAAACATGTAACTACAAGAGGACTAAAGCAGTGTCATAAACTCAAAAGATCTCTTTTTTATCCTCTAGGCTACAACACAGCTCCATGTATTTCCCTGTTCATAAATCCAGGCTTTTGAAAGAATTATACGATTTTCAGCTTAGAACGTGTTATTTAATTCCTTCTGGTTTGGATAAAACTATTACATAAAACATTTATAGCATGGGATTCCCAGATGGTTTTCTCTTAAAGCCCCCTTCAGCTGTGCCATCAATATAAATTGTTATCTTTTGCTGCATAAAGCCCAAGTATACTTATTGAAACCATAATGTTTCTCTGTTTGAGTGGAAAAGAACCTTGACTATTCTGGAGTGGAAAAGAAACTTAAACTGTGAAATATTGCTAGTGTGTGCATGTGGAAACTTTGTTTTGGCAAAATCAACAGACTACTTTTGTACAATTACAGTTAGAGAGAAAGAGGGAGAGTGAGAGAGAGAACTGTAGTAAAAGGAACACTGTTATAAACAAAAATATATATTATTTATTCATATTTTCTTTTTTCTGGTATATAAATTTCATAATTTATATAATTTCATAATTTCATAATTTAAAATTTAAAATATCACATGTAAGTCATTTTGGGAATAAAATAACATGTAAGTTATTATCCACTTTTATTTGATTCATGAAATAGCCCTAAACCCAATTTAAATATTCATCATATAGTTTATGCCTAAATCTGACAAGTGAGCTTCATATCAGGTTCTTTTGACCTTTAGAAACAGAGGAATTTCTCCAGTTATAGATTTCAGTGCAAATCTTACTGTACTTAACATATTGTCTAAAAAGAGAATATGTTCTGTGTTTCAAGCAAGACTCTTGTTTAACAGCAGTGACTACTTTACAGTCATCCAATAGGTAGAAATGTCATCTGCAGTCATTCTTGGAGGCCTGATTCTAGATCAAACATGGGCCAAACCCATATGTCAGATGGTGGGCAAACCATCCAGGAGCCATCCTATAAATAGCCACAAATTCATTCTTAGAGGGCCAATCTTTATGCAAACAAAATGGCACCACCAACCCACCAGGGAAGTCTTAATGGTCTTTGGGTAACATGGAACTTTGCAAAAGCGCACATACACTGCTTGGGAGCAAAGGAGAGAAGATCCCTTCCCCTCCCATTGAAAACAGTCCAGCTACTCTGGACTTCTCAGTCACCACAGAACACTGGAGTGTCCAGGGTGGGGGAAATTAAAGGATGGGTTGAATGGACTTGCCTGCAGATCATGGACTAGTTGGTTGGTACACTGGATCCTTGTTCAGACTCCAACACCTATTTTCATAAGCTCCATGTCTATTTATAGCATAAGGTGACATATGCTGTACATCCTACCTCAACAGTTAATTCTGTTTGTATATTTCATCTACCCTTACTATAAAATTTCTCTGAAAGCAAAATTAATTAGGCAAAGATCAAAGAAACACATTCTTAAAGGAGGTATGGGAAAGTAATAGCTAAGTGAAAGTCAACATCCTCAATGCTATGCAAGCGTGCTTAGCTGCAGATACAACATTTAACCCAGATGCATTCAAATGATGCTTTAATATTCAACTTGTGAACAACAGAGGGCAGTGCTGTCATAAGTTTTGTTCATATGGCCTGTTCAGCATCTTTGCAGTTTAACAGTCCAAGCTCTTCAGTGACAAAATTATACTTGCTATTTGACACTTGTTGACATATTTTCTGAAGTTATATGATACAAAAATTATTCTATCCAGTTGAGCAGCAAAATTTAAAACATTTCTAGGTGTCACAAAGTCTCCTTGAAAGCATTCAGAAATATGTAGACAATAATATCGGACCAAAATATAGCCTTGGTGTAGTGATGATGCCTGGTTTTGTTTAGATAGAAGCAAGTAAGAGAGCAACACAATCATTATGCCTTTCAACTGTTCTTCCTTCCTACTGACATGGCCCAAAAATGACCATACGGAAGGACAAGAGCTGGAGCTTTTGAGAAAGCCAGCCAGGGAATGGAAAAGCATGAAAAATGTTATGTGAGCAAACCACAGATCAGTAGTACATACAAGCATTTAAATAACAAGAGAAAGATGGTTAGGTTTAACATATCACAGCACCATGGATACTTCGGGATTGGCCAAAGGAGAAGGGGAGTTAAACCGAAGTATACTGCTAAGAGCAGTGTGAAACCACCTTAGCTGGAATGTTGGGACTTGTGGTTTGATAAGGAACATTAAATTCAGCACTTGAGCTGTCTAGTGGAGAATTCTACAAGTTGCACCAAAATACAAAACAAAAACAAAAACAAACAAACAAACAAAAACCCTAGACTTTGTAGGATGGTATTATAGTAGTTAAAGTAGTATTGAATTGTGTTGTGTAGCATGAAAGGGCATGGAAGGCTTTCTTCCTTGTGTCATAAGTAAAGAATACAAAAACACAGACTAACTTGTCTGATTTTTCCTTAAGTGGAGTATGGAACATTTAAAAGTAAAAGCAGACTGTGACTCAAAGTCACCTTGTCCAATGTAGAGTGATTCACCCAAGTTCCACCACTTCAAAGCAATACTACTTTTAGAAGCTTACAGCCTGGTCCAGAATTCCACTTCATTTCTCTCCTCCCTCCCTTTCCAACTTTTTTGGTCATTCTATTGTCTTTTACTTATAACACAGGATTTTATAGTTCTGGGCTATTCCTTAGTTTAACTAATAATGCAAAAAGAAAACTTTTTCCCTTTGAGAGTGCTGTAAATTTGACTCAGATCTGGCTGCTGACCCAGATGATGAGAATTCAATTCCCCACTGTGTATCCCAGAAGAGCCTGTCTGTTCCTTGTGCAAGCCACCCAATCTCAGACATTCCCAGTAGAAAGAAAAAGTAAAGACCTTGTGACTTCTTCATACCTAGAAAGCCCTGAAAGGGGTCCCTGTAAATTGGAATTAACTTGATGATACATTACAGCAGGCTTGTCCAAACTTCCGCCCTCCAGATGTTTTGGACCACAACTCCCACAGATCTTTGCCATTGGAAACACAGGCTTGGAATTCTGGGAGTTGTGGTCCAAAACCTCTGGAGGGCCGAAGGTTGGACATGCCTGCATTACAGTAATTGTTATTAATACAATTCTTCTTCAGTTTTGGCCAATATTTGATAACATAAAGATAGCCTAATGTTATCTTTCTAGCAGTCTGACAATCATTATTATTGCTCGATTTGCAAAGGTAAATTCACTGTTATGCATTATTTATGTGTTACTTTGTTACCACCAGCAGAAAACTAAAGCTTCTCTGTTTCATGAACATATTTGCTGGATCAGGCCAAAGTCCATCTAGTCCAGCTTCCTGTTCTCACCACCAGATGCGTTTGGGAGCGCATGAGACTAGATATCTGTCTCCTGATACCACTCCCCTGCATCTGGCCCTTGAAGTACCCTGGTTTAAAGCCTAGAGAAGTTTGAAATTAGTAGCCAATTATGATATTACATCCTCAACACACTTATGAAAATACATAAGACTAAACAAAACAATATTTTTATTACCATGTAGCATTGTGAGAAAGAGGCAAAAACCATTTTGGGAGGAACCGTGCCAAAATGTATCAAAAACACATTTAGATTAAAGTACAACAGTTTTAAAATGCCATTGTAACACAACAGTTTAACTCTGTTAAAGCTGCCCACTGTATTGCTTTTGACATCTATACTTACCAAATACCTTAAGTTGGCTTTAAAACTGTGGATGTTTTCAATAATGGTATGTGTGTGTGTGTGTGTGTGTGTGTGTGTGTGTGTGTGTGTGTGTGTGTGTGTGTGTGTGTGTGTGTGTGTGTGTGTGTGTGTGTGTCGTGTCATTACAGTGGTGACCGACTCTTCATGACTCCATGTCCATGGAGTTTCTTGGCAGGAATACTGGAGTGGTTTACCAGTTCCTACTAATACCATGTCTTAATGAGGCAAGATGTAAAAAGTAATATAGAAGCAGACAGGAGCATTTCATTCATGCAGACATGTTATATAGGCAGAAAAGAAAGGGAAGTAATGGAGAACAAATAAAAAGTAGATGAATCAACACCTGACTTGGTAAGAACTTGGATTCAAAACAATAGTTTAGCTGCTAAATCAACTGCTTCTTATATACGAAGCAACTGCTTTCTGAGGTTAACTAAAGGAATATATACTGTAAAAAAACTTGAAGAAGGCAACCTCACCCAATGTGTCTGTTTTGCTGCAGCATCTCCAGTAAACCACTTTTCCAAATTAGAACACGTATGCAAAAAAGAGGCCACACCTTTATAGACCAAATGGAGAGGTGTGGGTAGGCACAGGGCCTCTGCTTCTATTTTTTGTTTGGAGGACTGGGTTGCTACACACATCCCACAGCTGCCTAAGCTGTAATGAGAAAACATAAACCAGGCTAAGAGTCAAGGCTGGTAAAACCCATCATGACAAGACTTGTTGGATTTAACAAATAAGAGTAACTTGCCTAGTGGCAATGTCCATCTTGCTATGTATATTTGGACTTTACAGTTTCGTTTCTAAGTTCTTCATACTGGTACAAACCTGATGAAGTGGTGTTTAATCCCTGAAAGCTCATTTATTGTACGGACACACAACTGAGACATGCATGCCACCTCATCAGTTTATTGCAATAGTCACATCAAATTAGGCAAACTATATAGAACCATCAACAAGATTGTGCCTGTGAAAAATATTCAGTGAGCATATTTTTCAAGCAATCCCTTTTCAAGTTTAATGTATAAATGAGCTTTTCAAAGTATGTATCTTATTTTTCCTAATCTGGTGATAAAAAGGAATACTAACTAGGCTGATGAAACACTGAGGAGCCCCGTGGCGCAGTGGTTAAATGCCTGTACTGCCGTAAAACTGTGCTCACGACCTGGGGTTCAATCCCAGGTAGCCCGGCTCATGGTTGACTCAGCCTTCCATCCTTCTGAGGTTGGTAAAATGAGTACCCAGCTTGCTGTGGGGGAGGGGGGCAATGTGTAGCTTGCATACTGTAATTAAAACTGTAAACCACCCAGAGACTACTTGAAGTGGTATGGGGTGGTATATAAGCAGAACACTTTGCTTTTTGCTTTGATAAGAACAAGGGGGGGAAGAGAAGGATAACAATGATATAATAAGCAAAACTACCTCTCAAAATACAACAAACAAAAAGTATGTCAAATTTCAGTCCTAAAAAAGAAAGCAGCAATTGAAATAAAAATCATTTTTGTCTTCCAAACCCTACTTCTAAATATAGTAGTGTGAGAGTAGTTCAAATTGCATTGAGAACAATGTTCAGTTATGTCAGTGTCGACATTTGTAAGGCTAAACTGTTATTCATCAGAGACTTCAGACTAGACATGGGCACGACTAGGCGAAATTCTCATTTCTGTTTTCGGTTCTCGTTATCGTTACGTAACAGGTAAAGGTAACGAGAATTACTCCGCTCCAACTCAAACTCAAACTGAAAAAGAAAAATTGGGTCTGGTTTTTCGTTGTTGTTCATGGCATCGCGGCGATCACGCAATGCCAAGCAGCACAGAAAAAATGTTTTTTAAAAAAACCTGATTCCCGGCCATAAAAGCAGGTGAAAATATGCCTGCCTCAGTGAGGGCACCTACGAGGGGTGGTTTCTGGGGGGGGGGGTTTCCCCGGCCTTCCCCCCCCTCCTGTCCGGGGCTGCTGGTACCAGGCTGGGGGGGGGCATCCTCATTGTTTCCATTTGCCATGCGGTGGGGGGATCCAAAATAGTGACCACAATATTTATTTTTAAATCTTGGTCCAAAAACCCACCAAAGCACCACAGAAACATTTGAAAATCAGGTATTTTAAATGCCTGATTTTTTTAATAGTAGCAGCAGTAGGTTTTTCTTGCAATAAAACGTCTCCATTGGTTTTATTTTATTTTATTTTTATTTTTATTTTTTTACACCTGCGCATGCGCAATGATGGGCTGGCCATGGGATGGGACCATGCAAATTTTTGGACCCATTCCACCAATCGCATGGCCAGGTTTTGACTGAGACTTCTGGGCGTGCCAGAGAGGGTATTAAAAGCCCACCAACCCTAACCCTAACCCTAACCCAACACTAACCCACACGCCAGTACGCTGTCCTTCTTAGTGGGTCAGAGGCACCCAGAGGTGCAGCCCACTAACCCACCCTAACCTTAACCGTAACCCTAAGCCTAGCCCTTACCCTAACCCCAACCCTAACCCAGATCCGTACACAAGTACACTTTCCTTCTTAGTGGGTCCCAGGCACCCAGAGAGGTGCCTCCCACAGCCCACTATCCCCTATCCCATTCCCTAACCTGTATGTCAGTACGCTAGTACGCTCTCCTTCTTAGTGAGGCCCCCAGCGAGGTGCCTCGCAGAGCCCACTATCCCCTATCCCATTCCCTAACCTGTATGGCAGTATGCTACTATGCTTCCCTTCTTACTGAGTCAGAGGCACCCAGAGAGGTGCCTCTGCCACCCCACCCTAACATAATGTAATGTAAATGTATGGTACGCGGTGGCTCTGCGAAACGCTTCCCTTGCTTCCCTTCTTAGTGGGTCAGACGTCAGAGAAGCACCCAGAGAGGTGCCTCCCAGAGCCCACTTACCCCAACCCCAACCCCAACCCAAACTACAAACGACAAACGGAAATGACAAATTTTTGAAAATTTCCTCGACAAACGGAAATGAGCAGAAACGGACCCGTCCCGACAATCGAAAACTCGAAATGTCATTTTTCCTGGTCGTGCCCATCTCTACTTCAGACTCATAATGTAATCCTACTTAGGTTTACTCAAACAGATATCTCTCAGTGGGTTCCACAGCATATCCCTCTGTGAACATTGGTGTTAAATTGCAGCCTAAATAGTTTTGAAAGCATTGTTCCCCCTTCACTACTTGTATTTTTTGCCGTATGTTTTATCTCCATAGCAGTTCTGTGCACATTTAATGCCACTAAAATATTGGTGATCCCCCCCCTTCCCTGGTTCTTTTTCTGGAACATAATGAAAAGTGTGGGGGGAGGGTTAAAAGGGGAAAATAAATTATCCCATAAACAAAATCCCCACAAACCTATCTGCACATGTTAATTCAGCATAACTAATGAAGGAGACTAACCCAGTTTGGATGTAACGCCAGGCAGGACGAATGGGAGTGGGTGAAACCCTGAATGAACTCTAAGTTCTTAGGAAGCTGAGCTGGAAATCACAGCCTTGTGAACCAGAAGCTTTCCCTCAGTAAAACATAAAGTAATCTTAAGATGAGTCAACTCCAAGCAGACAGACTAAACTAGCAGAAGGGATAGCAGCCAACATGGAAAAAGTGTGTGGAATGGTGTACATGCAGCCGAATTCAAGCACATAATATTTGCTTAAGGAGGATTACATTTGGCTCTTAAGGACGATATCTTCACTTGAACTCGGCTGGCCATCTTCCTGGGTAAAAGCTGCTTTGATTGCTTAAAATTCCTTCTTTAAATGTGCCACAAAATAGTCTTCTTAGAGCAGGAAGAATAAATAATAAGCATTCTTTTTTTTTTAACTGTTAAGGGTCATCTTAGGCTCCAGTGGAGAGTTATTTTTTGCACCCCTTGCTGCATTTTGACATTCAGATGTTCTAACAACCGGTGGTACACTCCACAGCTTGAAGCCTGTGCAAATGCTTCTGATGTGCCCTGTTTCTTTAGGCTGCTTTCCAGAGGTCTGGCTTGATCTTGTGCACCATCAGAGCAATAGCTCTCAGACCGGTCTGACAGTCTGCATTGGGAGCAGAAATACAGGGCTAATGAGACCACTGTTAAATTTACCTTAAATAACAATATATGTTGAATTCACAAAAGCATAAAGATTAATGCAAACTACCAACTATGGCTTCCTGAACTTACAAGCAACTTGCAATTGGCGCCCTACAATTTGTGGCACTAGTTTCAAAGGCATCCTTGAGTATAACAAAACAACAGTCAGGGAAAAAGAAACAGCAGCAGCAGCAGCAGCAGCAGCAACAACAACAACAACAACAACAACAACAACAACAACATGCAATAATAATCTCAGAACTACAGAGCTGGAAGGGACCAGCCTGTAAGAAATGAGTGGAATCTAGAGAAATTAAATTACAAATAGCTTTGTAAATATGTTTATGTTCACACATAACTACAACAAATCCTTACATCATTACCACTTGAAGTATGGGAGTTTGTTTTTCTGGACTATAACTCCCAGAATTCCAAACACCAGCCATCGTCAAAGCCATGGTACAGGAATTATTTATAAATCTTCCAGAATATTCAAGAGTGACAGCATAGAAGTAAATATCGTATGTTATTTTAAATCCTGTCATAGCAAAAGCCTTCTCAAACATGATACCTTCCAGATATCCTGGCTGAACTGTCCACACTGGCTGCGGACAATGTGATTTGATCACATCCAGATGTTGGGCTTAGTAGAGTGAGGGAGACTCCATTAGGTTATTCACATTTTGCAGCTGCTTGTCCCTTCATGTGTCCAAGTACAGAAGAGGCTTAGGAGGCTTCCTTAATTGATGAGTGGTATTCCTTTCTTTCTCACACACACATGCACACGCAAGCACACACACACACATGCTCAATAGTCACTATACCTCAGGACATCATACTTCAGTGGAGGTGATAAAGCAAACAAATCCAACCAAAGTGACAAACCCACAGAAGTGTGGGGAATACTCTATAGCAGTGATGGCGAACCTATGGCATGGGTGCCAAAGGTGGCACTCGGAGCCCTTTTTGTGGGCACCCGACACCGTCCCTTCATAGCCACCTGTATACAGGTTAAATTACTGTATTGACACGTTGCAAAAACATTAGTAGGTTTTGAATTGCATTTTGGGCACTCGGTGTCTAAAAGGTTCACCATCACTGCTCTATAGCTATATATGGATTTAATGATGGTGTATAAAGAAGAAAAATCAATAAGGTAATATGTGAAATCACTTAATATTCTGAAAACAAACCAACAGAATCCTTGGAAAGCTGAAAAAGTGAACAAGGCTCTAATGAAATGATCTTTTGCTTTTTATCAGACACAACTTTTCTCCTCAGGAAGGTAATAAACTTTATTGTAGGCCTTTCAGTCTGTACCATAATGGTCTTTTGGAAACAAGAGAAATTGCCCTTATGCACAAGTTGGAGTGTGTGTGCTTTTTTAGTTTTTGCTTTTTAAACTAGTGTTGCAACACTATTTTGTTGCTTCCTAGAGGGTCCTCTCATGACTGGCATATCCTTGAAACAGGTACAACATGCTCTAGTTCTTTCCATGAGGTTCCTCTAGACAGCATTGAGGAGAGGCACCAATAATAAATGTTATGGCCTCTAAACCATCCTAAGCTTGAAAAGAACAATAGCAAATTGTTTGGTGTGTGTGGGGGTGGGTGGGTGGGAGTGTGTGCGCATGTGCATTCTCTCTCTCTCTCTCTCTCTCTCTCTCTCTCTCACACACACACACACACACACACACACACACACACACACACACACACACACACACACACACACACACACACACACACACACACACACACACACACACACACATTAGGGTTATATCATCAGATAACGAGTCAAATTACTGAAATCTATGAACAAATCTATCTTGGATTTTTTTCCTGACATTGATAACCAAACAATGGGGGAGGAAAATCTCATATTACCTTGTCCAAATGTTAGCATTGTTTTATATCAATACCAATATCTTCTCATGTAATTTCAGAATGATTTTATGTTATTATTGAATTTCACCTGTTTGTGCCCCCAAGCAAGCTTTGGAAATGAAAACCATTAATCTTTCTGCTCCTCAGTTACTAATTATACCTCAGGGACTATAAACTGAGCTGAGAAAACAAATAACTGGATCCAAAAACATAGTTAAGATAGAGCATTTGGGGTTTAAGCTGCTTGGGTTGAATTCAGTTCTTAAGCAGGCTACATGTAAAATTATTTCTAAATGTGGTTTTAGAGAAGTTATGTGTTGCCAAAATACACACGTCCAAAAATTAAATTGGGTAAAATTTCACATAATCTCACTTCGGTTTCAGTTTACAGTTGAATGCTCTACTGTAAATAAAAAAAAAAAAGTATAATGGACTGTGGTCCGTGCCTACTCTTATATAAAGTCCTGGTTAAAAATCCAGTATATTTCTTTAAAAAAGAGTGTTTTCTCCTTAAGTATTTTTTCAGAGAAGAAGAAGAAGAAGAAGAAGAAGAAGAAGAAGAAGAAGAAGAAGAAGAAGAAGAACAACAACAACAACAACAAGAGATTACAAATGAAAGAACACCCACTTTCTTCCTGATCACCATACAATTCGTACTTGAGTCATGGTGACCGCAGAATTAAAGCCTCCTCAAGTATAATATAAAGCTTTGCAGCGGTCTTGAGGTTTGAGTGGTGGTCAACAAAAGATTCCAAATACCATCCAATTACTTTTTTTAAAGTGCTCATAATAGCATTTCTAGGCCTTAGTTATGAGAAACTGTCTGGCTGAGTTTTAGGATTAAAGGAGCATAACAAAAATAATTTTTTTTTTTTTTAGCTAAAAGGGTTGCAATTATGGCAGGAGTTATAATCAACGTGGGTTTTTTTTATTTTCCAAATGAGCAGTCTAGCACATCACATCAAGCTGAGGTTGTGATTTCAAATACTTCAATCAATGTTATGCAGTCACAGAGTTTACTAAAGCCCACTATACCTGTCTGAAGATGTGTTCATTTTGATGGACCATTGAATTCTTAGTCTGAATGAAAGCGGGGGAAGAAAATTTATTTAGTTCCATGCAGATATTTTAGTAATGTGTTTCCAAGGTGCATGGAAGAGAAAGTTAAAAACACCATAATGAAATATTTTTGAATAATATTTATGAGTTTCTTTTCCTTGACTCTGGAAAAAACAGAGAATCTGTTCTCAACTTTCCATTATTTCAGCTGTTTATGAATGAGAAAGACAATTTTTTTTGTCGGAGGAAGTACAAGCTGCATCCCACTGAACCTTGAGGCAGAGCCCCAGCTGACATTTGTACTGACCATTGTCAGCCTTGGCATATGAAAAATCAATTTATACATTTAAAAATAGACAAACACTATTGTCATCTTTCTCTTGAGGATTCTTGTGGTTGTTAACTAAAGGTAGGTTAATGAGGTAACTACATTTAGACCCAGTTTTCACATAATTCTAGACTTTCATAATGGAGCCTGACAATGATATCATGAGTTCATTGTACTCATGTTTACAATGTTAAGAGAAGTGCTGGGAGACACATCAAGATTTTCACCATACGATCCCCCAAGGGGGGAAAAATGGATTCAGTGGGCTCTGGAGAAAGAGAATGCTGTTCTATTAAAACCACACACACACAAATGATACACTGGTGGAGATGCATGAAGAGTGATTCATCCCAGACAACACAGATCTGTTGATTTTTACCAGACATGTCAGATTCCCCATCTGTTCAAGGAATCTTCACAGCCCTGAGGTAACGTTGTGGGCCCCATTGTGAGAGAAATTTTCCTATGATTCTTCCTCTTCCCCTGGATATTCTGGTAAATGAAGAATTAGTACCTCTTCAGGACTTTCAGCTTTGCATTAAGGCTGCTTGATTGCTTTTAGTTTTCAAGATGATTCTGGGAACTTTTATGTATTACACAAGCAACACACCCTTTTCTTGAGCATTACATGACACCTCCATGGCCAGGTTTAAAGGCAGAGCATTTCTCCTGGCCTAACTGTGGAAGACCTAGCCCACCTCAAACAACGATTGGTTTCCCTCCTGGCAGTAACCAGCTGGAAATGGAAGACCTGTCAGGGTGTGTTTTACTCTCCCAGTGATCCTCCAGACTTTATCACACTGGAGCTGGAAAAGTGGTTCCCCTCTTATACTATCATGGACATCAACATCCAAAATGGAAATGTTGAAATGGAAATGTTTGCCTCTTTGGACTTCATAATTCCCCAGTCAACAAGGTGACTCAGGGATTCTGAGACTTGTAAAACCAAAAATTAGTATTCAACAACCTCTAGCAAATTGTAAAGCTCTAGGACCAGCGTCCTTAAATCTGGTGAACAAAGGTTAGTGCCCCACGCCTGCCATATTGATGACCAAATAATCACAAAAGCAGTTAGCACACTTCTGTTGGTTGCTGTCCCACAATGGGAATTCATGAAGAAAATAGACTTGATATTGCATACTTCACCCCCTAGACCTGATGCTTCTAACTCCTTTCTCAATTTTCATTCTGAGTTATGTGCCAGAGCTTCCATTCTGACATAGTTCTTATTCATTTACTGCCTTTTCCATACTGACCTGTGATTCCACACTGGACCCACTCAATGGTTTTTAATGGCATTACAAGCAAGGGAAAGGACTAGCATTGATGAATGGTGTGTGTTTATTAATTCAGATTTAGGCAGATGTTAAGAAGTGAACCTGAAGCAAAACCATTATACAGTATAATTTCAGCTGTCTGCTCAACACCCCCCTCTGTGTGTGTGTATGTGTGTGTGTGTGTGTGCGCGCGCGTGTGCGCTTGTGCATGCTAAAGGAGACAGAGGAGCCAATGGTGCAGATAGAAGCACATTTATATACAGAGAGACATTCTCTGAAGCTGCACTTCCATTAATGATTGGATTTTGAAGGCAGTGTCACTATTTGAATGTATTCTGTTCTTGAGAGATCAAAACGTTTCACTACTCATCCAAACAGCTTTGTTAGTCTGAGGAAAGTTGGTGGCGAGGCCTCCAATTTATATTTCACATCACCCTGGACTGATTAGGCTCATAAGCTGGACAGTGGCCTTAATAGGCTTGTTAGGTGGACAATGGCCTAAATAGGCTTGTTAGGCCATTGCCCACCTAACAAGCCTATTCAGGCCACTGTCCAACTTATGAGCATATTCAGAAGTGAGTTCAAGCATTTGAGAGATTCCATACTGCAAGCTGCAAGAATGACGTATAGGAATGCCTATAAAGAGCCTTGGCTTCATACCTTGTCTGACCACTGCCTCTTAGGGCTGGTAGTGAGCTGTAGAGAAAAATGTATGTGCAAAGGAAATAAGATGTGGCTGGCAGGAGGAGCTATTGCCACTCTTCTGATTTCCTTTCAGATGTTGTTGGACTGCAACATACATCACCACAGTCAATGCTGAGAAGTACTAGAGTTTTAGCCTGGGGGATGACTTTACCTGCTACAAGAATAAGTATAATGCCATGAAGGCTGTATCAGAGGAGTCAATTGATGTCCACAGTGCCGGAAGACCCTACAGTTAGCATATGAAAGGACAGTTCACTACTAGATTATGCCCTCTTCATCATCCTAGAACTGCAGAGCTGAAAGGGACCATATGGATAATCTAGTCTCCCTCTATAAAATTTCCTCCAAGCAGGCTGGAAATGGTGTACAGTGAACTTGGGATAAAGTGTTATGAATGTGCCTGCTTTCTTCAGTCCTTTCACTGCTGTTCACTTGTCTTCGCCCCCCTGAGCCTCATCTTCACACTATCCAGAGAAGTTTTTTTCTGTAAGTGTGAGGTGATGCAGAGAGGAGGAAGTTATGCTGAATTTTCCTCTCGTGAATTTCCTTATGTTTACTTCTCTGAGTATTTGACAGGCCTGTTCCAACCGCACTGAAGGTTACAGAAGGAATTCAGCAATGACAGCTTATCATAGAATCAAGAAACGGTGGTTTTCCTACTAGATTCCAATACTAGGCACTGGGAGACATATAGGAATGAATTTGTACTCAAGATTTCCCCTTTGGGATTTGCCTAGAGATTGCTCTTGGCACTGTCATGTGTGAATTATACAGTAGAGTTACATATTATGTATACAACACTTACTTTTCCAGGATTAATGTAAACAGTTCACTTCCTGTAGGCTTCTTTGGTGGTCTAAGCATCAATTATGGAGCCTCCACACTTCCCCAGAAGTATAGGTTGAAATCTCAGTAGGCTGACTCAGCCTTTCATTATTCTTCTCCTGCAGTTCAAAGCATACTTCCCTGGAAGTGTGTCCCATTTAGTTAAGAGGGATTTTCATTTAAGCAAAACTTTGGCTGTGAAAATGGCCATTGAGAACTAGCTGATTTAAAAACATAATTCTCTTCTTTGTGAAATTTATATATTTATTTGTTGATTTGATTTTTGTATCACCCCATTAGAGCAAGGCACCATTCTGGATGCATTGGTGATTTACAGCGAATAATAAAACACAATAACAAAGAAATTACATGAAACCAAATAATAGATAAAATTAGATAAAATTATTTCCTCCACAGCTTCTTACATAACTGGAATATCAGTATTATAGAAGGCCTACAATAATGTAGGTACAGTAATACCTTGGTTTACAAGCATAATTTGTTCTAGAAACATGCTTATAAACCAAAACATAAAAACATAAGAAGAGCCATGTTGTATCAGGTCAAGGGCCCATCTAATCTAGTTTCCTGTATCTCATAGTGGCCCCACCAAATGCCTCTGGGAGCTCATGGGTGGTCTCCTGATACCACTCCCTTGCATCTGGCCTTTGAAGTACCCTGTTTTTAAACCTCTTATATCAAAGCAAATTTCCCCATAAGAAATAATGGAAACTTAGATAATTTGTTCTGGGGTCCCATGGACCGCATACTACGCATACAAAATGCCAAAACTCATAAAAGAAGTTGGCTAGAAGTCCACAGCCACACCATGGTTGTGGAAACTGCTCTGCTTAGGACTAACAACTGGATTTTACTCTGTGTTTTAATGGGACAATAATACAGGGCTATTTGTAGCCCTATACACACTTGACTAGCTTCCCCATGACTGGAAATTGTTTGAAAAAATAAGAATGATGAAAAAATAATTAAAAATATAAATATAAAATAAAACAAAACCCTAACGTGCACTCCCCTTTGAAAATGTTCCTGGCTGGTGCAAAGGGGGGGGGCTGTATTCCTCTCTCCTCCCCCTGCTTTTGAGGCTTGCCTGAGATGGAACATTTCAGACAATCAAGCACAATCCAGCAGGGGAAGGAGAGAAAGAGCCACCACTGACTCACTTGTGATCATGTGACCTATTCCAAAGCTTGCATATCAATACATTGCTTGTTTATCAATACAAAATTTAGAAGAAATTTTTGCTTGTCTTGCAAAATGCTCTTAAATCAAGGCATTACTGTAGTTTGATTCCACCAAAGGACATACTGGTAGCAAACAGAAGACTTTTCCGTAGATGTTGTCTCTTCCATACAATGCTTTGAGGGCATGTTTCATAATGCTATAGGAAATTATACATCCACACATGTCATATTATAATACCTGGTCACACTTGTGTTGGGTGGCAGGTTGAAGATCTTTTATGCAAGTCTAGACAACACTACCATGACTGGGTAAACACTGTTGAGATGCTGATATAATAGATTTAGTGGCCCAATGGACCAAATTCACTGCAGAGGTCCGAGACTTCCCAATCTCAGAGTGGATAACTATTCTTTCTATCAAGATATGCATGCTCTTTGAATAAGGTGAGGGCCACCCCAGCCTCTTTCTCTTTATAAGGATTTTTCATGTCAGAAAAAGAAAGTGAATGTAAGATGGTGAGGGATGTTAAGATAAATACCTACCTATGATTTTTGTTTCTCTCACACAGGGAACTAGCACAGTAACTGGACAGAGGGTCCTTGGGGCTACAATAATTATGTGAAGTGCATGTTTCCAGCTGTGTTCATTTCTCTTCAAAGTGCATGATGCAGCATCGCTATAAAACAGATGTAGAAATCATGTGACCCATATGGCACAGCAAGGCCCTCAGTACGATTGGTTTGTGGGGTCTTCCATTTCTACCCCATTCCATTCTCTAGACCTGATCTGGGCCCCCAAATAAGCATTTCCCCCAAAAGTAGCAGTAAACTTGGGCAGCTGTGCCCTTCAGCCTATATACTGTCCACCCCTGTCATAAACTGACACTACATTATGGGCTCTGGGAAACTATGAAGATTGTGATTAAAACAAATACAGTGGAACCTTGACTTACATGCTGCTTGACTTACAGCATATTTGACTTACAGCAAGAAGGGGCCTGTTTGACTTGAGTCGCAGGCTTTGACTTACAGCTCGGAGCCCCGGTGCAAGGCCCTGGAATCAGGCCGCAGCCACGACCCAGCATCCCAGCTGCCTCCTCCAAACTGCTCCTGCCTTCTTCCTCTCCTCCAGCAGCGGTGGCTTTGGCGAGGCCAGCTCCGAGCACCTGGAGCTGGTCCTCAGCCTCACCGAGGCCGCCGCTGCTGCCAGAGGAGAAGAAGGGCCGGGAGCTCGGGGCTGGCCTCGCTGGTTAGACAGGCGGCTGAGTCTTGTAAAAAATCTGGCTGCAGAGGTCTGGTCCACAATGGAAGCATTTTAGTTGGGGAGCTGTACATTTGTGGGACTCTAATGGTAAGCATAGAGTTGTTCAGAACTTGGACTGTCAGGTTAAAAATCAGTAAAACTTAAATGTTAGACATTGTTGCTATGAACATTAAAAAGTGGAGGCATATAACTTGTGGATAGAGATGGGCATGAAACAAACAATTTTTCATTTCCATTTTTGTTTTTTTGTTTCATTACGCAACAAAACGACAAACGAATTTTGTCTCTAAAATGAAATGAAACGAACAGAAACACCGGAAATTTTGTTGTGCATTTCATTTTTGTTACAGCAATACAGTGAACTGCTTTAAATGCTAAAAAAAAAATCACAAAAATTTGAAATAAGTGGTAACAAAACAAAAATTCACGAAAAATGGAAACGAACTGAAACGGACCCTCTAAACAACAAACGAAACACCTTTTTTTGATTCGTGCCCATCTCTACTTGTGGACTATAATTCCACTGCCTCCTCCTCTCTTTGAAGAGACATTTCATTTACATCCCGGAAGGAATCTCCTTTCCCAGTCAAATTTGTGTTAAATTGCTGTTTTCAGGGGTCTTTTTCATCATCCGGAACGGATTAATCCACTTTCCCATTACTTTCTATGGGAAAAGTTCATTTGACTTAAGTCATGTTTCCACTGTACTCGATGCAAGTGCCTGGGGTGCTGTGATGCTGTTGGTGGTAGAGGTGTTGTTGAATAATTTCTACAGTTTTTTTCCATTCAGACCTGCATGACTCTTTAGCCTTTTCAATACAACTTAAGCAAATTCTCTGGCTGGACACAGGGCCGGCACTTCCATTAAGGCGAACTAGGCAGTTGCCTAGGGCGCCAAAATGGAGAGAGGGTGCTGGACTGCCTGGCGCCCCCGCCCCACCACTGGCCACCACAATCCGTCCCCCCACTGCCTGCCAGCCACCTGTCGCCATCCGCCCATTGCCGCCCCCATGCCCATCGCCACCCACCCCCTGCCCGTCGCTGTCCCCCGCCATCCTCCCTCCACTGCCCCACCCCTGCCCCCTGTCCCACCCACCCACCGCCCCGCCTTCCCACCCCCGCCCCTCACCTAGGGTGCAAAAAAACCTAGCACCAGCCCTGGCTGGACAGCAACTCCCCATAACCCCCCCAGCCAACATACCCATTTGGTAAGGGAAGTAAAAAAAGAAATAATTTTCCATGGTGTACTCTCATCACTACCTCCATCACCACCATAAACAGGCATGAGAAACGTATAACCCTCTAACTGATGCTAGATTCCACCAGTCTCTGTTGGTATAACCCAGAATGATGGGAGGTAAAGTCAGCAGCAGCTAGAGGCAAAAGATTATTGGACCCCAACTTGTAAGCTAAATTTCATTGCTCACAAGAAAAATTCCATTGTTCATTCACATCTATTCATTGTGCTTAGGGCAAATGATCCGTAATCCTGTTTGCAACAGTAGCCAACTACACGTCTGGTAGATATCCACAAGCTTGCATAGCAGCTGATAATCAGTGGCATATCTCTGAGAAGGAAGTCCTGTTTAGTTTCAGGGCTAAGAGCTTTTGGTACATTTTTCCTATTCTGTTATTATCCATTATTTATAACTTGGACAACACACTGCTGCTGTATATACAGTAGAAAGCCACAGCAGTGCTGACTTCATGAAGTTTGGGCCAGTATGATACATACAACCAAAAACACATTTTTCCCATGTGTATTGTCTTCATGTCATCTAAAACAGTTTCATATTCTCTAAAAATGAATAATCCAAACTGTGCTTTTCCCAGAGATCATGCCATAAAGATTCCTTTGTACTTACCAGCAAAATTCTGAAATGTCTTATACACTATTCCACACTAACAATATTGTTGCAGCACTGGAGAAGAAAAAGCAAGTGTGTGCGTGCGTGCACGTGTGTGTGTAAATAAAACAATAAACAACAAGGGGCAGCTCACTGTATTCCACATCACAAATTATTTCTGCATCATGACTTGTTTGGGTGGTGGTAGCTCCACAGCTGCATTCTAAAATCCATTAAACAAATATCATATTGTGTTAATTTTAACACATGAAGAAGCAGGCATAAAACCAATTTATGCAGTGTTATGACCCAAACAAATACAGATGGAAGCATTTGTATCCCTACTTAAATCCTGCATTGTAGGAGGGAAAAAACATGAAAAGGATTAACTTCATTTGTATTGGATTTTTGTAGCATTTTACCTAGGTTCACAAACACTTTACTAGATAGACCAAAGGCCTATCTAAACCAACATTTTGTTTAAATGATGGCCACAACTTTTCCTCTTGCTCTTCCTTGCAACTGCAGCCATAATGGCAGTGGGAAGCAGAGTCTGCTGGAAGCTGCTGTCTCCCAGTGAAATCAGCATGCCAAAAAGAATGCATGCCCTACCACTGGCCTAGGAAAGTGTGTGCCAGCTCTTAAAAGAGAAGGATAGATCATGCAGTTTTTTCTCCCCGTCCCCTGGCCCCTGGTGCAAACCATGCCAGCAGCCATCCATGGGACCAGATTTACCTGATCTCAGCTATATTACAATGTTCAATTTTTCCATTGATTCCGATGAGAAGTTCCAGGTTTTCAGTAAGTGTAGTCCAGCAATGTTGGAATCCACTGGTTCAAGAAAACCTATTAGGACTCACTACCAAGATTTTCAGATTTAAAATTTCAGTTTCTTCTTAAAGCACAATACTTGAGATGGGAAGCTGCTAAGAAATTGTCTTTTCCCATCCCAGTACTCCTGGATGACTAACAATAGGTAGTTTTTGATTATATATGACTATGGTGGCATTCCGAGAAACATTTGGATGAGAAAAGATAGTGAAATCACCTGACCCAATGTATCTTTTTACTGCCTAGATCCTTAAAATGAGGTAGTTACATATTATATATCATTGCTAGTAATATGCAATATGTTAGTATTGGACAAATATGAAACAATAACTCTGAAGGAGATTTGGCAAGGATATTTTAATAAACAAATTAGTGGAGAAGTTTGGAAGATGATGTGGGAAAAGAATAATGAGAAACATGTTGGGGCAAAGGAAAATTGTTATAAAGTAACATGGTTATGGTACTTAACACCAATGAAATTGAATATAATGAATGAAGAGATACTATCTATTTGTAGGAGATGTAAGAAAGATATGGAGGTGTATTATCATATGTGGTGGACATGTGAAAACAGACAGAAAGAATGGACAATTGTTTTCATTGAGATTAAAGAAATTATAGGGATATATATACAAAGATGTCCAATGATGGCTCAATTAAATATATTTAGAAACAATCAATTAGAGACAGGAAAAATGGAACTCCCTACTATGTATTATGTTAATAGCACCAAGACTGATATTGGCAGGGAACTAGAAAACTAATTACCAGTTGAGTTTGAAAGAATAGTATAATAACATAATCCAGCTATTAACAACAATAAACTAGCTTGTGAACTGAAAGTTAGAAAATGACTCTTCTTCCTAGCATTTTTCCACAAATGCATGGTTTTCAGATCCTGAACCATCACTCATCCCATCAGACCCTGTCTTCAGGGCAAAGGCTGATGATTCACATGTCCTTATTGACAGTGTCCTACTGTCTTTGTTTTGGTCACCTATGTTGCCACCGCCATCAATGTTCATATGGTACACAGTTTGGGTGACAGTGGAAGGTGCTGCTCTGAGGACATGTCCATACCAGTGGCCCTGACTTTCTCTCATCTTCTCTGTCACTGATACCACACCAATACCACACCTAGTTGGTATCACACAATATCATTTGTGATATGGTCAATTATCCAATACAGCATACACAATGCCATGGCATGGAGGCATGGAGGCAGCTCTCTACACCTTTTATTGCTGCCGAGCACTCTGTGCTATACAGTGCAACATGATGGACAAATTGTCTTATCAATCTTGGATTTGAGATGGATTAGCATCGATCTGTCACAAAGCACACTGGTGAGTTCTCACCATTGCAAGAAGGCTGCATTCACTTTTGCTTGCATATTGTCACCTTGGATATGGGAGCAAGGATATCAGTAGACGTTCTGTAGACATTCTTTGTTTGTTTGGAGCGTTCTGTGGGTGGTAACAGTCTCTAGGTACTAAGTTTTCCTGATGTTTAGGCAGAGTCCAAAGTGGTTAAGATGGTAATTCCATGTCTGAAACCGCAGTTTGTTCCTAGTGGTAGTAGCAAGTATGACATCATCAGCATACAGCATGGTCCTGGGAGCATTTTGCTGCATGACTAGTATAAACAAGAGTGGCAACAGTGCAGAGACTTGGTGTACTCCAATTGTCACTGGGAAAACTGCTAGAGAGGCCAGGAGAGCATTGCACATTGGGCTGGTGTTCTTGTATAGCATTTTGACTCAAAGTAGTTACAAAGGGCACATCAGATCAGTTCATGTAGTAGGGGCATGGTCAAATGCCTTCTCCAGGTCTAAAAAACAAACAAACAAACAAACACATGTCCAGTGGTTGGGTCTTCTCCCAGTGTTTCTCTATGAGTGGATGAGTTACTAAAATGGCATCAGATATTCCGCATCATTGACAAAGCTGCATTGGTTAGTGGTAAGTTGGGAAATGTTGCAAATGAATTTTCTCAAATATCTTTGGAGGCAGATTGGGTAATAGTTGGTACAGTTGGCTGGGTCACCCTTGTTCTTGAACATGGAGACTTGTTATGCTAATTGAAAAATGTGTTGATATACAACAACTATTCATTGTGGCATTGAAGAATTCTGTCAGTCAAGCTATCCCTAGAGTTCATGTAGTTTCCTGAAATCAGTGGGCAGATCATTGAGTCCAGGGGCTTTCGTATTCTTCATATTGTCTTCTGAACTGGTGACTTCTGTGGTGGTAATGGGCAGAATTGGTCCACAGGTTGGCATGCCTTCAGGGAAAGGTGGGAGCAGAAATTTCAGTGTTGGAGATCTCACTGAAATTATCTTGTCATCTTTGGAGGATTTCCTGTTTGTCCTAGAGTCTTTTATACCATCTTTATCCCTTATGCACACAAAGTGCCTGATGTCTTGGGCAGACTTCTTTCATGCTTCGGCTAATCAGTAAATGTCCTTCTCACTTTCTCGCATTTTCAGATGATTATAGGTGTGCCACCTTGGCTTGGGCAACAGCCCTCTTGGCTGCTAATTTGGCAGCAACATAGTTATGTAGATTATCAGTTTGATCTGATTGCCATTTTTCCAAGGCTAACAACAACAACAACAACAACAACAACAACAACAACAACAACAACAACAACAACAACAACAACAACAACAACAACAACAACAACCCAAGGGTGCCACCTTGTCATGGCGGGGGGCTTAACTGCTCCAGTAGGTCCAACCTTACCAGAGAGGTCTCAACTGAGGAACAGAACTAAGCGCACCCAACAACCCATGAATCATGGTGAAATATAATATAAAGAAGCCTATACCGGCTCAGTCATCACCGGGTTAACAAGGACTGTGATGGGTGTTGATGAACCTGGACACTCGTCGATAAATGGGCTACAGGTCACGGGTCCCATTGCTGAGCAACCAGGGCATGGGCCTGTAGAGTTACTGGAAGCTGAACCATCTCAGAAGCGGCAGAAATATACTCTACCAGAGAATCAGACAATCATGAAATGCTATTATAGAGCAGAACCTGAAAAACGTGGCTACCAAAAGCGGATGCATCAGTTATGGAAACAAGAATATCCAAACTCCAAGATAACTGAATTACGATTAGCTGACCAGCGAAGATATATTATCAGAAACAAGGTGTTTAGTAAAGTTGAACTAGAAAAAATACAGAGAAGTTGTGAAATTGGAGGTCAACAAATTATCCAAATAGGAGGGGAAAATAGATTAATAATACCTGGGGACATTGAACAGTCAAAAGCTGAAGAAAATATGGATGTTGCGCAAAACTTTGAACCAAAAGAAGGTTCAAATAGGATTGGAACACCAGCAGAGCTCACTATTAGGCAGCAAGAATTGAAGAATAAAATAGCCACACATGCTGCATTAAATGAAGAGAGGGGAAGACCCCCCCGATTTTAAAGACTGTGCCTAGAAAAAAATTGGTACCATTGATGAACGATGTAAACTCAGCACTTGCAACAATCCAGATAAGTTCAATTGAAGAGATAAATCAGCTTGCTTATAGTGCAGCAGTAATAGTAACGGAAGAACTAGGGATTCCACAATTGAAGACCCCCCAAAATGCATTGAGAAACCACGGTGGAAAATCAGGCTGGAGCTTAAAATCAAAAGACTCCGAGCAGATGCGAGTAACTTAAAAAACCTGCAGGAGGACAAATTAAAGAATGGTAAGATCAAGAAATATTTGACTAAAAAATACTGGCTAAGTACAAGGAAAATTGGAGAAGCATTGGAAATAGTGAAGCAGCAAATAACATCAACAGCTAGAAAAATTGAAAGATATGATGCTAGATTTAATCAGTGTAAAGACAACCAGTTGTTTCATTCAGATCAAAGAAAGTTCTATCAGAGTTTTAATCAGAAGATAGGTATAAAAGATGAAAAGCCTGAAAAAATGGCAACCATTCAGTTTTGAAAAGACATATAGGGGACTTAGAAAGACTATAATAGAAATGCTGGATGGCTCCAAGATTTTGAGAAGAAATTCTCCAAGTGCACAATGGACCAACTAGAAATAACAGCTGATATGATTACCAAAAGAGTACAAAGAGTCAAAAACTGGACGTCACCTGGCAATGATCAACTGCATGGGTTTTGGCTTAAACACATGACCAGTCTGCATGGGAAAATGGCCCAACAATTTAACAAAATGCTGAGGACAGGTTATATTAATGAGTGGTTAACAACTGGCAAAACCTATTTGATTCAAAAGAATCCAACAAAAGGAGCAATGCCTGAAAATTACAGGCCAATAACATGTTTACCAACTATGTATAAACTGCTAACAGGCATCATAGCTGATAGAGTCCAGGATTATTTGGAAGCAAATAACATCATGCCAGTAGAGCAGAAAGGGAACAAACGGGGAAGTAGAGGCACAAAAGACCAGCTACTCATTGATAAAATGACCCTAGGGAATTGTAAAGCCCGGAAAACTAATTTATATATGAATTGGATCAACTATAAAAAAGCCTTTGCCTCAGTACCGCATAGTTGGATTCTTAAGTGCCTGGATGCCATTGGAATATGTAAAAGTATTAGTGCCCTAAATGAAAATGCGATGAAGAATTGGAAAACAGAATTGTTTGTCAGGGATGAAAGCTATGGATTGGTTAGCATCAAACGAGGGATTTTTCAAGGTGACTCTTTGTCACCTCTGCTATTTACTATTGCCCTGATTCCCCTCTCAATAATTTTGCAGAACACAAATTTAGGGTACCAAACTGCTAAAAATTCAGGAAAAATTTCTCATCTATTGTATATAGATGACTTAAAGTTGTATGGAAAATCAGAAACTGAAATACACTCACTGACCAACACAGCCCAAATTTTCAGTACTGATGTTAGTATTGAGTTTGGCCTAAACACATGTGCCACAGTGGCACTGAGAAAAAGAAAAAATAATTGAGATTGAAGGAGTTGAAATGCCAAATAGACAAGCTGTTAAGCATCATCAGTCTGAAGCTTATAAATATCTGGGCATACTGGAATTAGATAATATCAAGCATGGGCAAGTGAAAAATGTGGTCACTAAAGAATATAGCCAAAGGGTCAGAAAAAGCATTAAAAAGTAAGCTGAATGGTGGTAACACTATCAAGGCCATTAATAGCTGGCCCATACTGGTCATCAGGTATACTGCTGGTATTATAAACTGGACTCAGATGGAGCTAGATATTCTAGATAGGAAAACAAGAAAACTTATGACCATTCACTATGCATTACATCCATGCAGTGATGTTGACAGGCTGTATTTACCTAGAAAATTAGGTGGTAGAGGTCTTCTGCAAGTGAAGCAGACAGTTGAAGAAGAGGAGCATGCGTTGGCAGATTATGTAAAAAATAGTACAGAGCCAGCATTATTGGAGGTTAAGAACAGGGAGGTGTTTAAAGTAAAGCAAACAAAGGGTCAATACAGGAAAACAACAATGCAAATACGAGCTGATAGCTGGCATAATAAAGCGCTGCATGGGCAGTTCCTTGAAAAAGTCAAAGGAAAAGTAGATGAGGAAAAGACCTGGTTATGGCTCACCAATGGAACACTGAAAAAAGAGACAGAGGCCCTGATTTTTGCAGCTCAAGAACAAGCTATCGGAACAAATGCTGTTAAGACTAAAATAGAAAAATCAGCTGAGTCCCCCACATGTAGACTCTGCAAAGAGGCAGATGAAACTATTGACCATATATTGAGTTGTTGCAAGAAAATTGCTCAGACTGATTACAAACAGCGTCATAATGTAGTTGCTCAAATGGTCCACTGGAATTTGTGTCAGGACTATCATCTGTCCGTAGCAAAGAACTGGTGGGATCATAAGCCTGAAAAAGTGACTGAAAATGAGCATGCAAAATTACTTTGGGACTTACGAATACAGACAGACAAGGTTTTGGAGCATAATACCCCAGATATTGTGATTGTGGAGAAGAAAAAAGTGTGGATCATTGATGTTGCTATACCAGGAGATAGTAGAGTCACTGAGAAACAACTTGAAAAAATTACCCGATATCAGGATCTCAAAACTGAACTTCAGAGACTTCGACATAAACCAGTACAGGTGGTCCCAGTGGCAATTGGCACGCTGGGTGCAGTGCCCAAAGAGCTAAGCAAGTATTTAGAAGAAATTGGAGTTGACAAAGTCACCATCAGTCAAATGCAGAAAGCCATCTTACTAGGATCTGCTTGCATAATTCGCCGATACATCACTGAGTCCTAAATGCTTGGGAAGCATTCGACTAGTGATTGGTAATATAAAATCCAGCGTAGATAGCTGTGTGGTTAATAATAATAATAATAATAATAATAATAATAATAATAATAATAATAATAATAATAATAATAATAATAATAATAATAATAATAATAATAATAATAATAATAATAATAATAATAATAATAATAATAATAATAATAATAATAATAATAATAGCTGCTTAGGTTTGGGCTGCATTGCACTTCCAGCAACCCTTCCATGAGCCCAACATTCCAATGTAGTGATGAAAGGAGATAGTCTGGGCTGGATTTCTTGGCAGCAATCTTGCAAGTGCTTCTGCCTGCGTCAGCCATAGTCACAACTTGTTGGGAGAGGTGAAACAAGCTAGGAGGCAGCTGAAGGAGGCTGGCCTCCATCTATAATACATAGAAACTGGGGCAGTCCTGGATTGATATGGAGCAGACTGACCAGAAGAGAGCCCCTGGGGATAGATCAGTGGAGCAGAGTTAACTGCCCTTGAGTGTGATGGCATATGTGATTATGAAGCAGCAGCCATACCATCCATGCAAATGTAGAAGGTAGATTGCTTGATTTTGAGTAAACATGACATTTAAAGATGCTTAGCCAAAACCAAACAACAAAATTCTCCCTAAGGTGAAGAAGAAAAATCCAAATATCCATGTACAAGTAATTGCTAAATACCACACAAATTAAGATACAGTATATGTTTTAGAGTGGGGTGAACCACTTTACAATTTGGCCACCCATCTGTATGTGTGAATGGCCAAATGGGCTCCAGTTGTCCCATAATCAACTGGTTGGCCTCTGTACAAATTGGATGTCAACTGTGCTAGGACCTGGGTCGGATCCACACAATTTTATGTTCTTAAGAAGTGAAGCATGTCAATAATTTTTTAAAGGAAAGAATGGAATATGCTTTCCCGGACTGCAGTTAACTGCATTTGGCACACGAATACGTTATGTGGAAATTAAGTACTGTACCTACACTCCACACACACACACACACACACACACACACACACACACACACACACACACACACACACACACACACACACACACACACACACACACACACACACACACACACACAAAGCGCAACGTTCCAACAGCAGGCGATACTTCTCGCTCTCCTGAAGCCACCCTAATGAAAAGCAGCATCGCATCACAGGCGCGCCGTTGGCGCTCGGGAAGGACCCCATCCTTGCGAACCCCCAAGCCAGAGAGATGCTGAACTTCAAACTCTGGGTCTGGGCAGCGGCTTCACGTCGCTACCGAGCATGTGCAAGCGCTCCATGCACTCTCAGTCGAGGACGCGGGAGGATGTTTTGGCCACGGCAAGCCTCCGGGCGCCCGGGTGGGTGGGAAGTGCGAAAAAGGAGAGTGGATGCAAGGAAGAGGAAGAGACACCCCCGCCTCTCCCCACACACCCTATCCCAGTTCCATGGCCAATAGCCGGACTCCTACAGCTCCTTCTCCTGCGGCAGCTCTGATTTCGCCTTACTCGGATCTGCCCTCCCCGCCCACTCGCTTGCCTGGCCTTATAAAAGAGCCCGCGCGCCCTGAGGATGCCCTTTGCCTGTTGCCCTTCGCAAAGGGAGAGAGGGCGGGGGACTGGACGGCGCCGGGATCCGATCCGTCCTTGCACCTGATCGCAACCTCAGCTCTCCTCTTTTCCTCCATTGTCCCCCTCTGGATTCCTCCGGTTTCCTCCTAAACTTCCTCCGTTCGGAAAAATTCTCGGTTGGAGACCTTCGCCCGGACGTTCCCCACTCAGGCAACGCCGTTCACACGTGCTTCGGTACCGGATTGAGAAAGGAGGCGCGGGCAATCCGGCAAGATCGCCGCGCGCCCTGCCCGGCACGGCTGCGAGGCGAGGAAGGAGACGCTGGTTTGGGTTTGCTGGCTTCGTTGGAGCGCCGCCGAAGATGGGGAGGAACACCGCTGGAACCCTCGCCCTCCTCTACGCCTTAGCCGGCCATCTCTTGCAGCCCATCCACTCCTCTGAGCCTGAACCCGAGTTATCGCCGATTCCTGCAGGTAATCCGCCGGCTCCTTATTCGTTTTTTCCACCCCACCCGCCGAACACCCCCTCCTCCCGCATCTTAAAATGAACCACACCTCTGCCTTTCTGAAAAGATGAGCCCGAACCGAGGTGTTCCTAAAATAAGGCAAGCAACAAAGCTCCTCGTGCTAACGTCTGCATGGAAACAATTTGACCATTTCATAAAATATTATCAAAAGCGAGAGCCTCCACCCCACCCCATTCATACGAACTGTGTTTGACTGTACCACCCTACGTTCTTTTAAAAACAGGGGTTGATCCCTAGGAGGAAAGTTGAGTTGCTGGAGTCGTGTCATTTAATAGTGGATCCATATGCCCATTCCGGAATTTCTCATTAAAAATCGCCTCATTTATTCTTCATCCACCTTGAGAAGAGCAACAGTACAATGAAAGGGGTGAATGAATGGGTTCATAATATCTGTTCCGTTTGAGAGTTAAGGAAGGGAATGCTATTATTGCCACGATGGATTTAAAGCCTCCCCCTCCTTTGTGTGTGCACAAAGATGGGTTCTTGGGTGTGTGTTTTTCCCCCCTGACAAAAGAGGCTTAAACATTCCCCTTGAGTATAGCAGGGTTCTTAAGTTTCAGGGCAAACTTAATCAAGACTCTATTTTCTACTGGAGTCAGGGAATGAGATCCCTCACCATATCTGAGACAAAAGCCCCCTTGTTATACTTAGCTTTCCCTCAGCTTGTAGACAGCTTTGGTTTGCTGCTTCATATTTCCAGGGAGTTTATTGCCCACAGCTTTGTGTGAACAAATGTTCTTTCTTTCCTTCCTTCCCTCTCTTTCTGTCAATTTCCTTGTAACTTCACGTGGAACTTAAATCTGGGGCAAATGCCTCTCAGCTCAGCCATACACAAAGTTAGGGGCAGGGTTGTTCCTTTGTCTACTTGGAAACAATGTTATTTGAGGTTAGGAAGTGTTTGTATGTCAAACCAAGTTTCATGACAGAAAGTATTTCCCTGTGTGAAAAAATGAATGAAATGTAGATATAGAGATTAGACTTTCTTATACGCATGTAATTCACAACATCTGCCCTAGATGTGCAGATAATTAAATATTTGAGGCCGGAATGGGGAGGCTTCATCACACATAGCGTAATTTCACACATTTTCTTACATGGGATTGCTCTCACCCTATAGAAGTGTGTTAAGTTTTTTGAATGAAGGGTTAAACCATAGTTTTTGTACTGGTGACCGCTATACGTATGTCCTCCATTTGAGAATACAAGGGGTAAAATTATAGAAATGCAATGTCCAGGCCAAGAAAAGTGGGAAATCCCTTATTTTTCATTTGAGAAAAAGCTACCTGTGCTTGTTTGAGACTTTTCTCTTTAAGTATTCTTCTACCCTAGTAAGTCACCCAGAGACCTGTGGAAGTTCACTTGGAAATCACTCCCACTGTGTTTAGTATACGGCTATGACCTCCTTTTAAGTATATTTAGACTTGTGCCTTTTCGACAGGATATTTCACAGAGCAAACTTGGCCTGTGGAAAAACAGAGAGTTCCAGGTAATGTAGCCTCTTAGGTTTTTCTTTTACATTTGCAATCCTTCCTCCCCCCTCCCCCCCTTGGCTACTTTTCTCAGAATGAGATGGATTTCCCTCCCAGTCGTGTTCATGATCATCTCTTTGGATGCTGTAAAGTGCTTGTTTGAAAATGCTGGAAAGCAACAAGAAATTCAATGCCCAATGTGTAAAACGGGAGAAAAGAGACATGCATAAAAGTCTGGTAGAAGTACAGTGCCTGAAACATATTTTGGCACTTTCAATCAAAACAGACTGCACTTTTACAAATGCACGTTGTATTGCTTTTTGAACCCTAAGCTAAATCAGGCCTTCCCTTCTCTTCTGGGAACTCATTCCTTTTTGGCCCTGGATATCTATTGACATTTAAGACTTCATATTTTTCATATGGTGGTAATAAAAATATGTCATAGACTTGATTCACACCTTTGTGGCAGTAAACAGCCTACGTTAAATATCCACTCTAAACTCAGAAGGGAAACCAGTGATTAAAGCCTGGCTGTATTAAAATTATGTATTTTATTTAAAAGTAGGGAAATGGCTGAAGAATGAAAGCAGGAATGACAAAACCATTATATTCATAAATCTCATTTGCATCCTGAGAATGTGATGTTCCTGGGTGACTTGCATTGTGAGATAGCCTTCATATTAAAGGCACAGATTTATGATGAAGGGGCAAATTACCTCTGAAAGCTACTTGCTATAGCTTGAAAGTGGTACAACATTGTTCGTTCATTCTCTTTTCCCATCAAAAATGTGAAACTCAAAGTCTGAAAGTCTTATTTACTGTAATGTTAATATGTTAGTAAATAGCTACTAGGATTGCTCAGGACACATTCTGAACAAACAGGTGAAACTCAATAAATTAGAATATCATGCAAATGTTCATTTAGTTCAATGAATCAACTCAAAAGGTGAAACTAACACATGAGATAGACTTATTACATGCTAAGCGAGATATGTCAAGCCTTACTTTGGTATAATTGTGATGATCATGGTGTATAGCTTAGGAAAATCCCAAAATCACAATCTCAGAAAATTAGAATAATGTGAACAGTTTCCCTGTTCACAGTAATGCATCAAGAGCCACCATACACAGACGGATCCTGGACATGGACTTCAAATGTTGTATTCCGCTTGTCAAGCCTCTCCTGAACAACACACAATGTCAGAAGCATCTTACCTGGGCTACAGGGGAAAAAAGTGGTCTGTTGCTCAGTAGTCCAAAATCCTTTTTCTGATGAGAGTAACTATTGCATCTTATTGGGGAACCAAGGACCCAGAGTCTGGCGGAAGAATGGAGAGGTACACAATGCATAATGTTTGAAGTCCAGTGTGAAGTTTCCACAGGTTGTGTTGATTTTGGGAGCCATGTCATCTGCTGGTGTTGGTCCTCTCTGCTTCATTAAGTCCAGGGTCAGCGCAGCCGTCTGTCAGGAGATTTTGGAGCACTTAATGCTTCCTTCCACGCATGAGCTTTATGCAGATGCTGAGTACATATGCATGCTTAGACTTTTCAGAGGTCCGATATTGTTCTATTTACAAACTTTGTGCTATTGAAGTTACGAGATATTCTAATTTTCTGAGATTGTGAATTTGGGGTTTTCATAAGCTGTATACCATAGTCATCACAATTAGACATGGGCACGACTCGGCAAAATTGTTGTTTCCATTTTCGGTTATCATTTCCGTTACGTAACGGAAACGGTAACGATAATTAAGCCATCAGAACTCAAACTCGAACCGAAAAAAGAAAAATTTGGTTGGGTTTTTCGTTTCTGTTTGTGGCATCGCGGCGATCGCGCAATGCGAAGCACAGAAAAAGTTTTTAAAAGGATTTTTTTAAAAAAATCCCGACTCCCAGCCAAAAAAGCAGGCGAAAATATGCCTACCTGAGGCTTTGCCACCTACCAGAGGGGTGGTTTCTGGGGGGGTCCCCGGCCTTTCCCCCCCTCTTCTCCTGTCCTGGGCTGCTTGCACCAGGCTGGGGGAGTCATCCTCGTTGTCTCGCCATGCCGTGCGGTGGGGGGGATCCAAAATGGCGACCACAATCACCACAGAAACATGTGAAATTTATTTATTTTAAATGCCTGAATAGTAGCAGCAGCGGGTTTATTTTATAGCAATAAAACGTTGTATTGATTTTATTTTATTTTATTTTATTTTTATTTTTTAGACCTGCCCATTTGAGCTGGGCATGGGATGGGACCATGCAAATTGTTTGAACCATTCCACCAATGGCATTGCCAGGTTTTTGACTGACACTTCTGGATGTCTCTGAGGGCATAAAAAGCCGAGGCACCTTCCAGATATCGCAGTCGGGTGTATGGATGTGGTTGAGGGAGGAGGGCTGGCTGCTGGTGCTGGTGTGATCCGATTGAGATTGAGGAGGGAGGCTGGAGGCTTTAGGATTTAAGTTAGGCAGGCAGGGAGGGAAATGAATTTAGAAAATAATTTCTTTGATTCCCTGCAGCTTTGTCTGCTGAAGGGAATAGCAGTTTATTCTTTATTTCTTCTCTGGCAGTTTGTGAGGATATTTTTCTGATATTGGATAAAGGGGGAAGTTCGACTGGGAGTGGGAGGTGTGGATTTATTTTAAAAATATATTATATACTACCATTTATTTTCTATTTTCCCAACTTCAATTTGCTTGCTCATACACACATATTTGGGGTGCAAGCCAAGAACAGAACCTCTATCCTAAGTGATATCCTAACTGCCCACTCGCCCGCCTGCCCACCCCGCCGCCCGCCCACTCGCCCGCCCACGGCTGCCGCCTGCCCGCTTGCTCGCCCCCTGCCCCGCCCACCGCCTAGGGCGCAAAAACACCTAGTGCCGGCCCTGATTGCGGGATGCCCTTATGCTCTGGGAAGTCAAATCACGCTAAATCGCGGTGGAAACGACAAACGACTAACGGAAATGACAAATTTTTGAAAAATTTTGCGACAAACGGAAACGACTCGAAACGGACCCATTCCGACAAGTGAAAACTCAAAACATCATTTTTTCGGGCCGTGCCCATGTCTAATCACAACTATACCAAAGTAAGGTTTGACATATCTCACTTAGCATGTAATGAATCTATCTCATATATTAGTTTCACCTTTTGTGTTGACTTACTGAAATAAATGAATATTTGCACAATATTCTACTTTTTCAAGTTTCACACATATCTGGTAATGCAAGTCTACGTGTTTCTACTCCAAAAGACGTTCCATTAAGCTGAATGGGGAATTATTAAAGCAAAGAAACCTGAGAAGATGTTATAGGGAGCCATGTTTGTGGAGCAGTTTTCTCTGTGACAAATACATGAAAAAGGAGGTGCTCAGATGAACTGACAGAATGGAATGGCTGTGGGGACCTTGGGGAAATTTGACACTCCACAGAAAAATGCATAGCAGAGAAGGATATCCCCATGATAGTTTAAGTCAGAATGGCTGGGAGGTTGTATGTTGTCCGTCTGAAAATATAGTTTTCATCGTTCAGGAGTTCAAAGAACACAAACATGAACAGTTAATGGCCTGGGACATTGTACAGTCATGCCCCAGGGCTGAAATGCACCTCCAGATGTGCCTTGACCCCCTCTGTTACTTTCTCTTCCAGTATGATGTTATGCATCACAAACACAAAGTTGGTCATTCTAGTCAGGATATTTTAGAAGAATGTCAGCAAGTCCATTATCCAAGTAGGAGAGAAGGTAGGATGTTTGAAGGAGGAGGATTTTCTTGAAGAACACAAGAAAATATTGTAGTAGGAGCATCTGGTGGACATTTTTATTTTGGTACTAGGTGGGTCATTAAAGTGTTAATGAGTGGCAGGTTGATGCTTTACTTGAATGAGAGCATAGAGATCTTGGTTCCTGTACTCCAAAGTTTGCATAATTCAAGAGACGAAGAAACAGAAGTCTCTCTTTTTTCATTTCAGTGGAAAAGGTAGACTTGACAATTTGGCATCCTTGGTTTTAGTTTTTGCCAGCTTGTCATATGTTTAATACATGAGATGGAAGCTAGGAGACAAAATGGAGGTGTTTTGGCATCAGGGTTTAATAGACCTGAAAGTCTTACAGTTAGTTCATTGAGAGACGAACTCCGCTCAAAACAAGCAATAAATAAGAGCATCTTTCCCAAGAAATGTCTATAAACCTACTGTAAAGTACAAGGAGTCAAGATACCACACACACACACACACACACACACACACACACACACACACACACACACACACACACACACACACACACACACACACACACACACAAGTATATTATTGAGATGGATAGAATAAAAATAGACAAGCAACACGTAACAAATATATTTTTATCAGTACTGCGGATAAGAGTGGGTTTTGATTTACAGAAACAGTTCAGAATTATTATTGACATGAATTCCACACTGCATAAATCACTGGGGAATGGGGCAGAAATGTTCTTGTCAGTCACAACCACATCAGAGGAATACCGAACATTCACCATCAATTCACTGTTGCTGGTGAAAAAAGACTCTGCTATCCAAGGTGGCTTCCTTGTTTCCTTGAACCCAACATCCTTTGATGAACCAAACAGATGATCGGATTGCTGCATGTAATGTAATGTAATGTAATATAATGTTCTTGTGTGGTTACACAGATGCCAGTGACACGTAACCAGCTATTGTGACAAAATTTGGACTCTTGGTAAATATTGCTCTGGAAAAGTATTTTCAGGACAGGGACTGCTGTGCTGTTGCAGGACAAAAACAAGTATCCCTGTAATTAAAAATGATAATAAAAATATCACTTCTTCAGTGCCTAAAAGCTGCTGTTTGGGAAGGATGGCCAGTGTGCAACAGCCACTTTGACATAACCATTAACCAACACAATGTATAGAACAGCAGTTATCCTTGAATATGTATGTCCAATCATCTTCCTCCTGATCTTTCACGTACACAAGTAGACTATCATGTATAGCCAGCCTTTAATATTAATGTTCTGGCCCAGTTTGCATGACTGCCCATTCTTCTTTCTGAAACAGACAGATATTAGAGATACACACAGAAACAGGGTTGAATCCTCATATGCTTGGAAGCTGTGGTTGAAATGGGTTCTTAGCAATCCCTTCCCCGAGTGGTGGCTCAAAGAAATACTAGGTGAATTGAATATAATCTGGGAATGCAAATAATAATCCAAAGCAACATACCATGGGAGTGGAGAATTTAGTTCAAATAAAGATAGCACTTTTAAAAGAACTGAGGAATAATGATGATATGTCAGGCTTTGCCAATGAAAAGGTATGATGTGTTACTTTGAAGAAGCAGTAATAAAACAAACATGTGAGTGTTATGGAATCTCCCTCCCTTTTGCCCCCTTTAAGGGTGGGCCCTGGTTTACAGAAATGATTTGGAAATCTCCAGTGATGTGTAGCAGACGCTGCTGATCTACAGACTCATGCCTGGAGCCCAGACATTGATAGCTTTGTTATCATCATCCTCCAGCTTTAATTCATGTGGACCTGCTATCTGCCTTGCATATAAATTTATGCCATATATGTCATCTATTTCAAGATCTAGTGAGAGTGGTTTTGCAGGTTGCTTCTCTTTCCTTAAGCTTAGTTTAACCTAATTAAACCTCTTTTTAACAATATAGATTCAAATCTGCTGGGTATTTCAGGGGTTTAGGTATCTGGGCTCCTGCTGTGGAGCTGAACATTGGGAGTCTGATTCCCCCTGAGCCTCCTTGATGGAGGCAGGGCTTCCAGTTCCCTTCCAGGTCTGTAGCTCTAAGATTAAGATTGTTCCTTTCAACAATTAAGTCTGCCCACCTACTTCTTCATGTAGAATGATGTGCTGCTGGGGAAGTATTTCTGAGATGTAGAGGCCTTTTCTTTGCCTAGTTGGACAGAAAGCAAAAAGCAAAGTGTTCTGCTAATATACCACTCCATACCACTTCAAGTAGTCTCTGGGTGGTTTACAGTTTTAATTACAATATGCAGGCTACACATTGAGCCCCCCCCAGCAAGCTGGGTACTCATTTTACTGACCCCAGAAGAATGGAAGGCTGAGTCAACCATGAGCCGGCTACCTGGGATCGAACCCCAGGTCGTGAGCATAGTTGGACTGCAGTACAGGCATTTCACCACTGCGCCCCGGGGCTCCTGATATATAGCAGGCAGATGATAGCGGGAAAGGATGAAAATTCCCCCAAATGTGCATTTTGGGGGTGGTCCAGGTGGCCATGTGGGTGAATTGAAAGCCCCTAGTTGTGCAGATTTATGTTTTTGGTCTACAGCTCTCAGAATTCAGTCCTATAATTGGAGGATGCAGTTGGTTTTGCAAATGAAGAAGATGATAATTGCTCCATGATTGTCTCTCTTAGCCAATACAAATAAACTGGTGGAGCTTGAAATGCAGTAATAAGATTCTATACCAGCCAGAATGACTAGTATCCATGGTGCTGGGACATTCTGGAATCATCATCATCATCAATAACAACAACAGCAGAAGCAGCAGCAACTTTCATTTTTTAAGTGTTGGTCCCACCTGATGGTGGGATCTACTGTTCTTGTTTTGGCTTTCCACTTGGCATGATCATGGGCTAGCTCCAGGTGAACTCGGAACAACTTCATGTTGTCGTCAAGGGTGTTCATCCAAAACTGTTTTAATCATCCTCTTGGTCGAGATCTGCTGACCTCCAGGGTGGGATCAGATGGTGATGTGCTGGAAAAGGTTGCATCAATGAGAGCAATCTCCTTTAAAGCAACTCTTCCGTATGTGCATAATCCAGCTCTGATTGTGTCATCCCAATTCCAGGAAAAGGGTAGCATTGCTGCTGGACCAAAAATATTTGGATTGGTCAGAGAGCAGGGTTGGGCGGGTTTACTATTTCTTGTGTGCTGTCTATCACTGGAAAATAGATTTAAGTAACTTCTATCCTCTAGTTCTTGCAGTGGCAGTCTTCTTATTCTGTGCTGGTGTATCAGAAAAAAACAAAAACAAAGCAGAAACCAAAACCAAAATTGAGAAAGGAGACAAAAGCATTGTGGCAATTTAAAGATTAACCAGCATATTATAATGTGAGATTTTGTGGGTCAGGTCCACCTCTTGAGACATAAAAGCAAAAAAGTATGTTCTGCTTATATACCACCCCATAGTGCTTAAAGCACTTTCTGGGTAGTTTAAACTGAATTATGCAGGATATTGCCCCCCCCCAGCAATCTGGGTACTCATTTTACTGACCTCAGAATGATAGAAGTCTGAGTCAACTATGAGCCGGCTACCTGGGACTGAACCCCAGGTCGTGATCACAGTTTTAGTTGCAGTACAGGCATTTAACTACTGTGCCAGAAAGTTCTTAAAACCTGACTTAAAACATTGAGGTTGTATGGCAATCATTTATACATGATTTCATCACCTTATCGAGGTACAGAGGCCAGAGTGGTTGGTTGGTTAGTAAATTTGACAAAAGTTGTAATTTTTGTGAGTCATTGTGGAATTTCATACTTGAAAGTAACTGAAGGCCTCGATTGATATATAGTTCTGTTACGCAGGTTTCTTTCCATTGTTTTGTAAAAAAATATTACAGTAGTTTGTCATTTTTATAGCAGTTAGTCTTTTATATTTATCACATTTAAACACAGTAATCCCCCATTTGTCACAGGGGTTAGTGACCCAACCTGACCCGCAATAAAGGAAAATCCGCATTATGTGGATGCTGGGTCAGGTTGAGACTGTGGAGCCTGTTTGAGGCCTGCTGCACTTACCCCAGGCCTGGCGCTGCCCTCAATGGGTCTTTGATGGGCTTCCTAGGCCTGTCAGAGGCCCCAGAAGTGAAGTCCCTTCCGGTTCACTTCGGGGGCCTTCGATAGGCTCAGGAAACCCATCGGGGGCCCACTCAGGGCAGCACCAGGCCTGAAGTAAGCGAAGAAGGCCCCAAACAGCTTGCCCCAGGAGCCCTTGCCTTCCCACAATATACCAGAACCACAGCATATGAACCGCAATATAGTGGAGGATGACTGTGTGGCAATTAGTCTTTAAGATACAATAGCATTTTTTTCTACTTTTGTTTTGTTTAGTTTTTTTTTAAATTGAACACTTACAGCTAGGTACTTTTCTGTGTCTTCTGTAAGCAATTAAATTAGAAAAGCTTGCATGTCACATCCCCTCCCAGCAGAAAATGCATCATGTATATCTAATGCAGTAAAAAGAGAGATAAAGTATGCAACAGTTACTGATTAATCTTGATTTATGTATCATAGACATCACTGAGATGGATTATAGCGAAAGTAGATCATTTAAGAACTCTTTGGTTACAGCTACTTCAAAACTAAGCAAAAACATGATTCCTGAGTTTACTTCATAAATTCTGCATTTATTTTGAGAAACATGTGACATGCGGATAATTATAAACCTACATATGTATGCATATGCTCCTGTTATTGTTTTATTATTCTTATATATTTGAATCTCTTAATATTTAGCAAGACTGTCATTCAGTGGAATTTGAAAGCTGGCATATCTCTCATCTTGTTTGTTCCTCTCTAAACAGTAATCCACAGAAGTGGCAATATTCTGGCATTTTGCCAGAAATGAGAGGTGGTCAATTCTATTTTAAAAACAACCGATATGCAATGGCTTATAAAATGGCTTTGAATATTCAGGGTAGAATTGAGCTGCATATTGGCTGAAAACCAGTTTTACGTCACAACTAGAATAGGCCCACTGTATCAGTGGGGATTTGGTAAGTCAACACTTACGTAAGTTCTCCTGCTTCTGTGGGCCTACTCTAATTGCAACTTACCCCTGGTCTGAATTCCATCCATGGAATATATGTGCACTTTTTATCTTTTTAAATTTAATTTAATTAATGATAATTATTTAGGTTGCTCTTTAAATTGTTGTGTCATATATGCCATTGTATTGCTTCCTGTTTATGACAGGTCTAATGGCTTTTTCCAGGCACATTAAATGTTTAAGGAGTGAATTTCCATGGCCAGGGGCAAAATTTGAATCAAGATCTCCTGAGTCTAGTCTGATTCTATAACAGACTGCCTCTCAACTCTTTAATATCATTTTCCAAGATCTAGCTAAACCTGAGCTGTTTAAAAATGAGAAATAATTTCAAAAATAGGGGGGGTCACCCCCTATTTTTGAAAGTTTGGAAAGGCTCTGTTCAACACACTATCTACTCTCTAGAAGAAGGCCAACATCTTCTTGAAGCATGGAACATACAGGATGACTCAGGTTCTGCCTGTTCTCCCCCGGGAACTTCAGTGGCAACATCAGGACAGTGAATTTCTCTCTTTTTACTCCGACTCCAGGAATCTTCGATGAAGATGAAGAATATTTGAAACTCATTTAACTTACTCCTCTCTCTTTCCCCCTCTCTCACCTCCTATCATCCCCTTTGTTTTTCTTCTTTTACTCTTCTCCCCCTTTTCCCTTCCACTTCCCTTCCCCCCTCCCCCCTTTTTTCTTTTTTTTTTTTTTTTTTTTTTTTTCCAATTTTAATTTTTGTTTTTGGGATGTTTCTTTTTCTTTTTCTTTTCATTATCCCTTTTCTTCCCTTTCCCCCTCCTCTCCACCCTTCCCTTTTTTGTTTTTGTTTGTTTGTTTGCTTGTTTTGAGGGGGCGGTGGTGGTGAGAGGGTGGTTTAGAGGGGGGTAGAACAACTTATAGAATTTTCAGTAACACGCTACTTAAGAGTTAAGGAGATCTAGGCTGGCTAATGTCTGTGGACGACTTCCTCCCTCCCATCCCCTTGATGCACATGCTAAACAGTATGATAGCTGGTGGGGTGGGAGAAAAGAATAGTTTTTTAGGGTGGAGGATTAGATTTATTTTAGTTTATTTTTTATTAATTGATGGTGTTTTTACTTTTGTATGCACAACGGACCATTCCAGAATATTGAAACCAAAAGAAATAGGTTATGGGAAAGTTTATAAAATTAGCAACGTTGAATGTAAAAGGTCTGGGGTCATTTTCGAAGAGAAATAGAATCGAAGCGATGATCAAAAGGCACAAAATAGATATTGCCTTTTTGCAAGAGACTCATCAAATGAGAGATGGTATTAATGAATTAAAAATTCCAAATGTTGATATTTATGAAAAAAGCTTTGGCACATCTAAAGCAAGAGGGGTTGCCATTATAATCTCAAGGAATTGTGAATGTGTTGTTGAAAATGTGGTAAAAGATTCAGAAGGTAGATATATAATATTGCAAGTTCTAATGGGGAAAGATCATTATACTTTGGTTAATCTGTATGCACCAAACGTTAACCAAGGCCGCTTTTACAATCTCCTTTGGGATCAGATTGAATTGGTTAAAAAGGGGTATTTAATAATGGCAGGGGGGGGCACTTCCGCCCATGACGATGATGGTTGGGTGATCCGGCAGCTCTGCTTAATGAGAAGAATAAAACTTGAAATACTGTCTTTAAATGATACCAAAATCGTGAGTAAACGATCATAAATCTTTGGGGAGGACAGGTTGAAAACTGTGTATTTTCAAGGGGAGAGATAACAATGAATTACTGAAGCAGTGATTTACTTTCGCTTTCTGCCGAAGTCACGTCCCAGGCAGACGGACTGTGAGAGACTGTTTTCTTTGCTTTGAGGCTAGAAAGAAAAGAAAAAAGCGTACTTACTTGGTTTCTCTGCATGCCACCCAAGAAAAAGGGTCCTACTGTGATAAAAAAGTGGGTACGCAAACCCTCAGACGCCACGTATCAACGTGCTCGTCTTGAAAGAGCAGAAACTGTTGTCGAAAGTGACACAATGGCGTCTGATTCTGGCAAGTTGCCAGCACACCAGCCGGATTTTTCAAGGGAGTTCAAAAACTTGAAAGCAGAAGTCAGCTCCTTATTAAATCAGCCCTAAAAGATGTAACCTCTACTATCGAAGACCGCTTCCAGTCCTTATCATCACAGAATAAAGACCTAAGGAAGGACCTGTTACAAGAAATACAGACCCTGCAGACACAGGTATCTAATAATGGCATTGAACTGAAAAAATTAGCAGGAGAAATCAATCAAGTTCAAACTCTAGCCTTTAAGAATGAAAGTGTTATCGCTGCGCATGAAGAAGAGATTGATGCCTTACAGCGGAAGCTTATCTATATGGAAGATTATTCTCGTAGGTCTAATCTGAAATTAATTAATTTTGAACTCCAGGATAAAAAAGAAATGAAGAAAGAAATCCTCGTTTGGCTTAATTCTATCCTCCCCCAACACCTTGCTGAGACCGACATTGAAAGGATACACTATATAGGTAGTGCTAAGACAGCTACTTCAAGACCAATCCTCATTAGATTTACTTCCTATGCCATGAAAGAACAACTGATGTCAACTCTTAGGGCAAAGCCTGACCTGCTGAAGCGTGAGGGAAGAGTTCTACAAGTTTACCAGGATATCTCCAGGGAGACTTTTGAATGGAGAAAGACTATGAGACCTGTGACAATTGCTTTGAGGAACAACAACTACAGATATAACTGGGGATTCCCGATCTTTCTTAAGGTGTGGAAGGGTCCAACTCTACACAAAATTTATTCTTTGGAAGAAGGTGAACAACTTCTCAAGGCATGGAACATTCAAATTGAAGAAGAATAGAGAACTCCAAATTCAGCGTCTGCAGTGAAGACAGTGTCACCCTTTAACTCTTTAAATCTTTCAATGAGCAAGCAAATGGAGACCGATTTGAAGAGCATTGCACTACAGAAGACAGCCCTCCTTTCTCTCTCCCCCTGTCTCTCCCTTCCCTTCCCTCCTTTTTTTTCCCTTTTTTTTTCTTAGCCCATTCTGTTTTATTTTGTTTATATTTTGACTTGCCCGTCCCATAATTCTCCACTCCCTTTCTGTTCCTTATCCCTTATCCCTTATTCTTTCTTAGCATATCTTTCCTTTTCCCCTCTATTTTTTTTTATATTTTTATATTTTTTTATTTTTTATTTTTTTATTTTTTTATTATTTTTTACTTTTTATTTTTTATTATTTTTTTTATATAATTTTTTTTTTGGTTTTTTTGGGGGGGGGACTGAGGGAGGAAAAGAGGAGGATAGAAGGATCTTAAGATTCACATTATCATGTTATCTTTTTATTACATTCTTTCTTTTCAACTTTTCACGTATATAACTGTAAGCAAGACTAGACAGTGCCAACGCTAATTTAGAGCTTCTGAATCATTATTAGCCATCAGGAAGTGTACGGGTGCCTTCCCCCTCCCTCCTATAAGGGCGCATACAGGTTGTGTATGAGAGCCAAGAGGATGGGAGAACAGAAAATAAATGTAGGTGGTAGGGTTTGGGTAATCATTGTTTTTTTCTTTATTATATGTAATGTTTGTTTGTATATATGCACAAAGAGACCGTTCCAGATCGATAATAGAATGAAAATATGGGTAGACTGTTGAAATTAGCTACATTGAATGCCAGGGGTCTAGGAACTGTCACGAAGAGAAACAGAATAGAGTCATTAATTAAGAAGAATAAACCGGACATCGTCTTTCTTCAAGAAACACACCAAGCGAAAGATGGCCAAAACGAACTGAAACTACCCAACATCAACATTTTTTTCCACCTCTGCAGTGGAAGCTGTCCGGTTGCTCGACCAGTGCCTGGAGGCGGTTATGGCTTGGACCAGGGCCAACAGGCTCAAACTCAACCCTGGGAAGACCGAGGTGATGTTCTTCGGGAGCTCCCCGTCTGGATATGGTGGCCCCCTCCCCAGCTTGGAGGGTGTTTCCCTCCAGCTGGCGGAGAGGGTTCGGAATCTGGGCGTGATCCTGGACCCGGCCCTGTCCCTGGATGCTCAGGTGGCAGCCGTGGCCAGGACCGCATTCTTTCATCTTCGCCAGATCGCCCAGATTCGCCCCTATCTAGACGGGGACTCCCTGAGGACAGTGGTCCAGGCGCTGGTGATCTCGAGGTTGGACTACTGTAATGCTCTCTACATGGGGTTGCCCTTGACTCTCCTCCGGCGATTGCAGCGGGTGCAAAATGCGGCGGCCAGACTGGTGGTGGGTGCGCGTCGCTATGACCGCATCACCCCGGTTCTGGCCCGGCTGCATTGGCTACCCGTTGCCTCCCGGATCAGATTCAAGGTCTTGGTTTTAGCTTATAAAGCCCTCCATGGCCTGGGCCCAGAGTACCTGGCAGAGCGGATCGCCCAGCGGTCAACATCGGCCCGACCGGTTCGGCAGTCGCGGGCGCACTCGCTTCAGGTTCCATCCCTCCGAGAAGCCAGGCGGTCCCGTACCCGGAACCGGGCTTTCTCGGTGGCTGCTCCATCTCTATGGAACAGCCTACCCAGCGAAGTGCGCTCTGCAGAGTCCCTGCTGGCCTTTCGTAAAGCGGTGAAGACCATCCTATTCCGCGAGGCCTTTGGTGACCTAGCTTAGTTTACCTCATTCTTCCCCCTTTCTTCTCCCCCATCCGCCATCGATAATTGATATTAGGTTATATTTGACATAGCAGCGGTGAGGTTTGTATTGAGGGTGCGCCCCTGCTGCAGTTTTCTTAATATGTTTTATTAATCTATGTTGTTTATGTGTCCATGTCCCCATTGAGATTTACTGTACCCGATTGTTGTATTCCCTGATTTGTTCTGTTATGTTCGCCGCCCAGAGTTCCCGTTGGGAAGATGGGCGGGATATAAATTCAATAATAAATAAATAAATAAATAAATCTATGAGAAAAGTTTTGGTACATCTAAAGCAAGTGGGGTAGCAATCTTAATATCAAAGCACTGTGATTGTATTGTTGAAAAAACTGTGAAAGATTTGGAAGGTAGATATATTATTCTTCAGGCCACAATTGGTCTAGAACAATATACACTGATAAATGTTTATGCACCAAATGCTAATCACAACCTGTTTTATAAAGAGATATGGGAGCAGATAGAAAAGGTACAGAAAGGACATGTGATTTTGGCAGGAGATTTCAACATGGTTATGGACAAAATAAAAGACAAAACAATGACTAGGAAGGTAGACTGGAGGGCTAGACATACAATCTTAACAAAATTCATCGCAAATACAGGATTAAAGGATGTTTGGAGAGAATTAAAGGGCGATGAAAGAAAAGTTACTTTTTATTCATCAGCCCACAAAGCTTACTCGAGAATAGATTTTATATTTGTCTCACAAAGTTTGTTATCTAAAGTTGTAAATACAAATATAGAATTGATAAAAACTTCTGATCATGCTCTAATGTCTGTTGAAATAGAAAATAAGAAGAATTATAAGGAAGCTAGAAGGTGGACAATAAACCCTAGAATTTTTCAAACCCCAGATACAGTACAAAAATACAAAGAGAATGGCTAGAAACCTGGAATATCAATGAAGAAGGTGGTGGTCAAATAGGAGTTATCTGGGACACTCTGAAGGCAGCGGCTAGAGGTTACATAATAAAAGAAAGTGCTATTATAAAAAGTCGAGATCAGCAAAATAAAAAAAAATTGGAGGCTACTATAGCAGACCTTGAATCTCAATTTTTTTTAACCAAAGACAAAAATTTTTAATTCAGGTTGAGGCCAGGAAAAGGGAATTAGAAGATATAGATCTACAACAAACCCAAAGAAATCTACTATATTTGAAAAGAAACTTTTTCGAATACAGTAATAAAAACTCCAAGATGCTAGCAAAATTAGCACAGAAAAAGAAAGAAAAAAGCATGATAGGAAGGATAAAGGATTTAAGCGGCAATATATCTACTCAAATGAAAGAAAAATTAAAAGCTATTCAAGAATTTTATCAAAACTTATATACAGCCAATAGAAGTAGTAAGGAAGTTATGGAACAATATATTGACAAAAACCTAAAAGTAAGACTAGCGGAAGAAGACAGGCTTGAAATGGAAAAAGCTATTAAAGAGGAGGAGATAGAGGATGTTATAAATAAGCTAAAGAATGCCAAAACTCCAGGAGATGACGGATTGGGACCAGAATTTTACAAGGTATTCAAATCAATGTTAATTCCTAAGTTAAAGAAGCTTTATAATGAGATATTGGAGGGTGAGCAAGTTCCTTCCTCCTGGAAACATACTTTAACTATTTTAATTCTCAAGCCTAATAAAGATCCAATAGATGTTGGATCTTACAGACCAATATCACTTATAAATCAAGATGCCAAGATTTTTACAGCAATTCTAGCCAAAAGAATGTATACATTTATAGACAAATATATTAAAGAAGACCAAACGGGCTTTATCAAAGGTAGACAAATGTCAGACACTGTAAGAAGAGTTTTGAATGTTCTTTATGAGATGGGAAGATCACAGGACAAAGCATGCATTTTGTCTCTAGATTTATTTAAAGCCTTTGATTGTGTCCAATGGCCTGCGTTAAAACTTTTATTAGTGAAATGGGGATTTGGCGAAAAATTTCTAAGTGTAATAAACCAACTCTATTCTCATAGCACCTCATCAATCATTGTTAATGATGGGATGACAGAAAAAAATTACCCTAGGCCGAGGAACAAGACAGGGATGTCCTTTATCGCCAGTTCTGTTTTGCATAGTGATAGAGCTACTAGCTAATGCAATAAGGAGGACCAACTTATTAAAGGTATGGGTAAGGAAGGCAAGATAAAAATTAGTTTATTTGCGGATTTACGCTTTGTTAACAATAAAAAATCCGGTAGAAAATATATTAAGAATAAAATCACACCTAAAGGAATTTGGTGAAACAACCGGATTATGTGTTAACTGGCAGAAATCAGAAATCATGCTTTTCAATCAGGATAATCGAGACATGGAAGAGATCTCCAATCATGAACTGAAAGTTTGTAAATGTATAAAATACCTAGGGATACTTTTAGATAAAGACATTACTAAAACGAAAGAACGAAATTACACAAAAATAAAGGAAGAGATTAGAAATAAATTACAAAATTACTCCAAATTAAATTTATCATGGTTTGGTAGAATAGCAATGGTAAAAATGAAAATACTTCCTAAAATAAATTTTCTTTTTAGAATGTTACCTATTCAATACACAGAAATTGAAATTAAAGTTTATCAAGATCTTTTAAATAAATTCTGCAATGGTGGAAAAAAAAGCAGAATAAATAAAAGCTTATGGTACAGATCTCAAAAGAGGGAGGTATAGGCATACCTAATCTTAGAATGTATTACATAGCTAATCAGCTTAGCTCCCTGGGGAAATATTATTTAAACCTCAAAAACTAATATGGTGGGAACTTCAATCAGAGGAACTAAATGAAGACATAAATAAATATGTGTTTAGTTTCCCCCCAAAAAGGAAAAGTTACCCAATTAAAAATCCTCTTCTAAGTTCCCTATTGCTTACTTGGAAAAAGTATGGAAAGAAATTGATACAGGAAGGTTCCCGCTTGGTGCGGTGATCGATCAGATAAATTTCCCCACGAACATGAAGAAATTGGGAGACTTATTTAAATTAAGGAAAGTGGCAAGACTAAAAGATTGGATTAAAAAGATGACATCAAAACAAGAAATTAAACGTATTCTGCAAACTCAGGAATTGTCATGGTTGAATTACGCCCAGTTAGAAAGCTGGACGAAAGAATGGATTAGGAGAAATACACAACTTAGAGGATATACAAAATTTGAGCAATTTCTGACAACATATGAATCAGAGAAAGGAAATACAGGGAAAGGAACAGTTGGCAAATTATATAAAATAATTCAAGATTCATTTGAGAATAGGAACAGGACACAATAAGAGAGCTATGGAAACAAGACATAGAGAAAGAAATAAATAATGATGAATGGAAAAGAATTTGGAATTTGAGGATTTTACGGTCATTATCAGTCAGAATAAAAGAAAACTACTTCAAACTAGTTTTAAGATGGTATATGACTCAGTCAGAATGAATAGAATGAATCCAAAATATTCTAAGCTCTGCTGGAAATGCGAAAAAAGATAGGTACCTATTTTCATTTATGGTGGGAATGTGAAATAGTTCAAAAGTTTTGGCAAGAGATTATTGAGGAGATAAGAGAAATACTACAAACTGATATTAAATGTGTACCGGAAATTGCTTTGTTATCATTACCATCTATCAATGAATATGATGTGAAAACTAAAGAATTAATAGCAAATCTTATGACAGGAGCTAGACTGATTATTGCTAGGAACTGGAAACTGAAATCAGACCTTAAAATTGCTGAATGGTATAAGGAAGTGTGGGACATAGCACTAAATGATAAACTATCTTGTAATATAAAAGTTTTGAGAGGTGAAATAAAAAAAGATACTTTTTATGATGTTTGGGGGAAATTTATAGATCATGTACTATTAAAAGGGAAAGGGATACAACCAACTTATAACCCAACACAGTTCTGGCGTAAAGGACCTTAAGAAGCCTTTTGGAAGAAAAAAAAAGATGAAGAAGAAAGAGAAGATGCAAGAATACTGGACGGTTTCTTGGGGGTGGGGGGCACTTTGTACTGTTTATGATTGCCTATTACTGTTTTTTTTATATAATTGTTTATCATTGTTGTTTTGTCTTTTTTATGTTCAATAAAAAAAAATTAAAAAAAAATAATGGCAGGGGATTTCAATATGGTCTTAGATAAAATTAAAGATAAATCGGTATGTAAAAAGGAAGAGTGGAGGACAAGACATACAACTCTAGCAAAGTTTATAAATACAACAGGATTGAAGGATGTCTGGAGAGAACTGAAAGGAGATGAAATAAAATACACCTTCTACTCACCAGTGCACAAAACCTATTCTAGGATAGATTTTGTGTTTGTTTCACAAAGCCTAATACCCAAGATAAATAATACCGAAATTGAGATCATAAAAACATCTGATCATGCTTTAATGTCGATTGATTTAGCAACAAATAAAAATTATAGAGAAGCTAAAAGGTGGAGAATGAATTTAAAAATATTTCAATATCCAGAAGTGCTGGAAAAGGTCAAAAAGATTGGTTGGAAACTTGGGATATAAACGAAAAGGCAGGTAGCCAAACGCCAATCATATGGGACACCCTGAAAGCGGTAGCTAGAGGCCTTATCATAAAAGAAAATATTAAAACTAAAAAACAGGAAGAACTCAATAAAAGAAAATTAGAAAAACTAATAGCAGATTTAGAATCCCAATTTTTTTCTTATTAAGGATAATAAGATATTGAGGTTGATTGAAGCAAGGAAAAAAGAGTTAGAAGATCTAGATTTACAACAAACACAAAGGAATCTTCTGTACCTAAAAAGAATTTTTTTTGAATACAGCAACAAGAACTCAAAACTTTTAGCCAGATTAGCACAGAAAAGACAAGACAAGAATACAATAGGGATTATAAAAGACTCCTCAGGTAAGACATGCACACAAATGAAGGAAAAGTTGTCAGCTATACAAGAGTTTTATCAGTTGTTATATACTACAAAAAAATAAACCTAAGGAGGATATAGAAAGGTATATCACTAAGAATTTAAAGAGGGTCTTGGAACAGGAAGATATGCTGGAAATGGAAAAGCCTATTACAGATCAAGAGATAAGCGAGGTAATAGACAAATTAAAGAATAATAAAATGCCCGGAGTGGACGCTCTGGGACCTGAATTTTACAAACTTTTTAAAGCAGTATTAATACCTAAATTAAAGAAGCTATATAATGAAATTTTGGATGGAGAACAAATTCCGAGATCTTGGACCCATTCTTTAACTATTTTAATTCCAAAACCTAATAAAAATTTAATGGATATTGGGTCATACAGACCAATATCCTTATTAAATCAAGATGCTAAGATTTTCACAGCAATTTTGGCTAAAAGAATGAATAAATTTATAGCTAAATATATTAAAGAGGATCAATGTGGTTTTATCAAAGGTAGACAAATGGCAAATATTATTAGAAGGAATTTGAATGTTCTTTATGAAATGAGTAAGAGTACTACTAAAGCTGGGATGTTATCTCTAGATCTTTATAAAGCTTTTGATTGTGTTCAATGGCCCACATTAAAAATATTGTTAAAAAAATGGGATTTGGGAAATCCTTTTTGGGAGTAATAAATCAACTATATTCAACGGGCACTTCCTCAATAATAGTTAATGATGGATTGACTGAACAAATCACCCTAGGCCGAGGAACTAGACAAGGATGTCCTCTTTCTCCAGTCCTTTTTGTATTGTTATAGAGCTCCTGGCAAATGCCATAAGGGACGACAAATTTATTAAAGGTATAGGGAAAGATGGGGCAACTAAAATTAGTTTATTCATGGACGATGCTCTTTTGACTATTGTAAACCCAATAGAGAATATTCAAAGAGTAAAAACTCATTTAGAAGAATTTGGAGAAATAACAGGATTATGTGTAAACTGGCAAAAATCAGAGAGTTTATTCTTCAATTATGGAAAACATGACTTAAAGATGATTGAAAAATCTGGACTTAAACCGGGAAAAAGCATTAAATATCTAGGATTAGAACTTCATAAAGAATTTACTAAAACTAAAGAAAGAAATATTTCGAAATTAGAAGAGGAGATGAAAAACAAATTATTATCCTACTCTAAACTAAAATTATCGTGGTTTGGCAGAATTGCATTGATAAAAATGAAAATACTTCCAAAAATTAACTTTATTTTTAAAATGTTACCGGTTCAGTTTTTAGAAAAGGAAATTAAAACTCTCCAAGACATGATAAATAGGTATTGTAATGCAGGGAAAAAAATCAAGAATAAATAAAAGTCTATGGTATAGATCTCAGAAAGAAGGAGGAATAGGTATACCCAATATAAAAATTATTATATAGCCAATCAACTTAGTTCTTTGGGGGAAATTCTTTTAAACCACAGAAGTTAATATGGTGGGAGCAAGAGTCTTTGGATATAAAGGGGGAAATAAACACATTTTTATTCACGGAAGTTAAAAACAAAGTAAAGATTGACAACCCCTATTGAATAGTTTAATTGCTACATGGAGAACATATAGGAAAATCTTGTCTCCGAAGGGATCCCCACTGGCTTTAGTTACTGACTTGGAAAGCTTTCCAGACAACTTGAAGCATTATTTGGAGTTATTTAAAATTAAGAAAATAGCTAGACTAAAGGATTGGATGCTCAAGATTAAAACAATTCAGGATATAAAAAATATTTTGCAACCCAGTGATTTAACATGGTTAAATTATATTCAACTAGGAAAATGGATAAAGGACTGGGGAAAGAGAAATAATCAAATCAGAGAATGCACAAAATTTGAACATTTCCTACTATCGCTTGAGTCTGAACAGGAAAATTCAGAGAAAGGAATAACACGTAAAATATATAAAATACTAGGGGAATTATCAGAAATGAAGGAGTTAAACACCTTGAGAGAAGTTTGGAACCAAGACCTTAATGTACAGATAGAGAAAGAAGACTGGAAGAAAATTTGGAATATGAGAATTTTGAGATCATTGTCAGTCAGGATAAAAGAAAACTACTTCAAATTGGTTTCCAGATGGTATTTAACCCCAGTAAGACTAAATAGAATGAATCCTGCTTACTCTAAGATATGTTGGAAATGTGAAAAAGAGCTTGGTACTTACTTGCATCTTTGGTGGGAATGTGAAATAGTCCAAAGGTTCTGGAAAAAGTGTTTTTAGAGCTAAGTAATATGATTAAGATGGATATAGATTGTAATCCAGAGATAGCATTATTATCATTGTTAACAAGTAAAGATTATGTTGTTACAACAAAGGAACTAATAGCAAATTTTATAACAGCTGCTAGATTAATTATAGCAAAAATTGGAAGTCAAAACTAGAATTCAAGATGGAAGACTGGTATAATGAACTTTGGGATATAGCTATAAACGATAAACTGTCCTGCAGTTTAAAGGTTAAACGAGGAGAAATGAAAAAAGACATTTTCTACGATATCTGGGGTAAATTTTTAGATTATGTACTAGTCGAAGGAAAAGGGAAAGAGTCCACGAATATCTCACAACAATTCTGGAGAAGAGAACTTTAAGAAGACTACTAGAAGAATAGAAGATGGAGCAACGAATAAGAATGTATGGATGGCCCCGTGGGATGGGGGTGCACTTATATTGTTTGTTGTAGTTTTTTTTTACTTTCATTTTTTATGTCGTTGTATGTAGTTTAAAATTTAATAAAAAAACATTTAAAAAAATGAGAAATAATTTAAATACTCTGTTTTATTGTTGTGGATGTGGCAATTTTAAACTAAAAAAGTAAACATTCTTTATATTCCTGAATATTTTATTTGTATCATTAGCCAAAATCATATTGGTATTTGTTTAAGGTATACATAACCTTAGAAGGCTGATCGCCGCAGAATTGACACTTTTGAGCTGTGGTGCTGGAGGAGACTCCTGAGAGTCCCCTGGACTGCGAGGATATCAAATCTATCCATCCTAAAAGAAATCAACCCTGAATGTTCACTGGAAGGAGAAATTTTGAAGCTGAGGCTCCAATACTTTGGCTACCTCATGAGGAGAGAGGGCTCCTTGGAAAAGTCCTTGATGTTGGGAAAGATTGAAGTCAAAAGGAAAAGGGGATAGCAGAGAATGAGATGGTTGGACGGCATCATTGATGCAGCCATCATGGATTTGACCAATCTCCGGGAGGCAGTGGAAGACAGGAGGGCCTGGTGTGGGGTCCATGGGGTCACAAAGAGTAGGACACGACTTAATGGCTGAACAACAAAATGCATAACCTGCCCACAATAAACCTATTCAGCTCAAACAAGTATAATCACAGTCCAATCAAGTTACTCCCATGATAATTATGCTTTAGCCAGGATTTGCTAGGATGACATGAGAAAGACAGGGAAAAGAGTGCAATGGAATGCAATGGAAATACTGAGGAATCAACAATGACACAGATAGGAAAAGTTACTTTTATGGCCCCAGAGTTCAGACAGTACCTCATGCTGGCTGAGGTATTTTAATAGCTGTTGTCCAGAGGGAGAAGAATGGAGAGAGAAAAAGGAGGAACTTTCTTTACATCTGCCAATAAGTCGGAGGACTAGATGATGAAAATGATTTAGTATTGTGGGCAGTCTTTTGTTTGATGATGTTTAAACAGTTGGCCTTGTTTAATAAATAATAATAATGTCAAGGCCAGATGCATTCTGAACTAATGAGCTTTTCTCACATTCTAAAACCAAAGCCAGTTGCTCAGCATTTAAAATGCACACTAAACAGTATACTAAATGAAGAATACATCTGTATGTTCTACAGCCAGACAATGTGATACATGCAAAAAGGTTTAATACATAGCAGCATTGTCATCTTATTGTTCAATTCCATTACTATTTCATGTATTATTCCCCCAACCCTGATAAATAAAGGTTGGCTGCCTCATCATTCACCACAGACTATGAAGTAACTCTAAATCTTTAATGATTTATTCAGCTTATCCTTCACCAGACAAAAAAGCTACATATTTCTGCTCTTTTAGCCTTCGGTTATGGTTAAAATGAGCAACAACTGATTTGCATGGAAAGTCGTTTTTTTCAAAAAGGCTTCCACTGCAATCCTAAATGCACTTCGGTTCTGGAGAATAAAGTCCACTAAGGTCAGAGTGACTTACTCTTGAGTAAAGAGAATTAGGATTATATTGTGCCTTTCTTTGGGACGCTCCCTTAACGTGTATATGAGTCATTTTAGTATCCCTGTTGTTTGAAGCTGATCCTATACAGTTGTGTTGTACCATTTTCAGCTTTTTTTTAAAGCTAAGGCTGCATTTGAAGCCAATCATGGGAACATTCATCTCTCCCTGTTTCCAATGAAAAGCTGAGCTAAAGTCACTGCTATTCTTAAGAGAGTGACTTGTATCACTCTCTTAAGAATACATTGAATTCAGGCTCCCCTCAGTATTTACTAGCCCACTCTTGGTTTATCAAGCAGGTCTCTTGCTGTCTCTCCCCCCATCTCTCTTTCCCTCCCTCTCTCCCTCTCGCTCAAATAACATTGGATGATGATGATGATGATGATGATTCAGTTTGTGTAGGTCAGCATAGAGAACACTTACAGTGGGCCCTTGTATAACAAACAGCTTGTATAACATAAAATTTGTACAACATAAAAATTCTGGAGATAGGGGAAATTTGCTTAACATAATTGACTGTGGGGCGAATCTGTATAACATAAAAATGGGATTATTCTGTTTTCAATGCATTCCTATTGGAATTTGTATAAAGGAAAATTTGCTTAACATAATTTCATTTGGAACGAATTAATTCCTTTATACAAGGTACCACTGTATTTTACAGTTTCATCCTAGAGGTGGATGACTTACTCCTGGTGTGTATTAGGAATAATGTACAACAGGGGTGTCCAACTTTGAACAGCCGGCGGGCTCCCACCCACCTGCATGTCCCCGTGAGCTCCCCACCAAGTGCAGGCACGTGAGAACTTGAGTGCGTGCAATTTCCCTGCTGCCACCCCACCCCGTCTGAATTTGGTGTAGCACAAGCACCCTCGCTGGTGCCACACCAAATTCAAATGGCTTGAGTCTTTTCCCTTTTTCCCTTTGCGGTGAATGGGAGGACGGGGATTGCTGGATCCATTTGATTTTGGTGGCACAAGCACCCTCGCTGGTGCCACGCCAAATTCAAATGGCTTGAGTCTTCTCCCTTCTCCCCTTTGCTGTGAATGGGAGGAGGGGGGAGGTTCGAAAAAGGAGATTTGAGCAGCCTGGGAGGTTACCGAGGCAAGCAGTGGTAGCAGATCCGATTGCTTGCCTTGGTAAATTCCCGGGCTGCTTGAATCTCCTCTTCAAGAAAGCACACCTTCACCCCCAACCCGCTCGATTGGGGGGGTGAGGTGCACCTTTAAAAAAAGGAAATTCAAGCCTACCTGCCCACCCAGGTTCCCCACACTGGGCACGCACTCTCTCTGCCACCCCCACCCCCAAGGTTCATGGCACTGGCGGTGGCAGCTGAGACCTGGCCGGCTGCCCGGCTGCCTATCAAGGATTTTGGTGCTGCGTGTGCACAGCCGCTCCCCCACTCACCCACCAAGGTCCCCTGCACTGGCGATGGAGGCAGCGGAGCCCCGGCTGCCCACCTGCCCGCCCACCAAGGTCCCCTGTGCTGGTGATGGAGGCAGCGGAGACCTGGCCGCTGTCCTGCCCACCCACCCATCAAGCTTCCCGGTGTTGCATGCGTGTGCACATCTGCTCCACCTCCCCACCCACCAAGGGCAGCAGAGCCTCAGTCACCTGCCCACCCAACCACCCACTAAGTTCCCAGAGCAAACCCCCAAAATGGCGGCAGGTGTGGAGGCAGGCAGGGACCTGATGGGTGACCTCTGAGGGCCCCGAGGGGAACCTTGGGCAGGCCTGATGTACAAGAATGATAGAGATTAATTAGCTTGACTGCAGTTTGTGTTTCATATGTTCTTAATGGAGATATGAAGGCCTGGGTAAATAACCTGAAAATTTAGGGACACCTAATGTTTCTCCACCCATTCCCCTGCCCCAAAGCCTAATTTTTTTACTTGTTCAGTAGAAAATCTGGAGAACCTAGGAAATGGAGAGGAAAATATGCTCTAAATAATATTTTTGTTTTCTAAATGAGAGAGATACATTACTTTTAAAGAGAATGTTTGGCTTGTTCAAAAATGATTGTGTAGAATGACGCTCAGTCGGCAGTTGAAGAAAAAAAAAAGAGGCATTGACCCCAAGCCAGCGCCTCAAAAAGCCGGGGTCAGGATCGCCCCCCCCTGCCACCGCCGCCACCACCTGGTAAGTTGGACCTGAACTGATTCAGCTCGTTTTGAGTTCATACAATTTTTTTTTAAAAAATTGTATGAACACGAACCGAGAAGAACCAAGGGTGGGCCTGAAACAGATGAACCCAAACCATGGGTTTTCTATTTCGCGATCACCTCTAGTTATTTTTAATGCCACTGCTCTAAAGCATTAGATTGTCCATTTGAACTGTTGGGGTGGTTCTTGTGCAGTTAGTTGATGGCCCACTTTAGACAAAAGAGTATAGAACCACATGAGTGTTCTTTGTGCTTCCAATGGAACCAGCTATCTCATCATCATCCTGATTTTCAGCATTAAGTTGGATCAAATGAGGTGTCCTGTTTTATGTGTGTGTGTTTTCACAAAAAGCTTCATGACAAAAATGCTACTGAAGAATCAGTCTCCATAGTTATATATTTGTATATAGAGAAGGAATTCACAACTCAGCATTCAGACATTGTTTGCTTTCAGAGAATCTTTGCTCAATCCTTGGTATTTTCATTTCAAAAGGCTGGTACTAGTAAAGGTTTTCTTACCTCCTTGGAAAGCTATGGCCAGTCAAAGTAGACAATACTGAACAAGATGGGCCATGATCTGGTTGCCTTATAGAGCAACTTGATGAATCTGTGCTGTTTTAGTGACTTTTTTTCCATGAATGTGGCTTTTGAAAGCACAAAAGGTTATGAAAACATATATTTGGCTATTGCACATATGGTCTTACTCAATTTCCTGTAGGAGTAGTATGCATAGTGCTTATGATCCAATTTATGTGGGATTTAAATTGCCAGTTTGCAAGTAATTGCAGTGTTCATCCAAGAACTTGAGCTTATATGCTTTCCTTTAACTCAGTGCTATTACCTCTGTATGTCCAAGTGGGGAGGGGGAGGCATTTCCTAATTTGGCAAGGCATTTAAGCTCCCAGACCACACAACTTCTCACCAAATACAGCAAGGGGATATGCTGTTGTGAGTAACTTATAGAGAGCTGTCAAAATAAATAGTTTCAATTGATTTTAGAGCTAGTAGAAATAATTCAGTAACAGCCCTGGTTCGTTTTGTTTGAGACAGAATATTAGAAACTGGGCCTGTGTTTTGTTTAATATAAAATAAATAAATATATCATAGCAAACACATTCTAAGAAGGTTTATCCTTTTCAGGATTAGAATCAGAGAAGGCAGTAATGTTTACATTATGTCCTCTGCTGCAGGAGATGAACAGCTTGTGCCATTTCAAATCTTGTTGGAAATCAGCTCTCTGTATTATGTGCCACTGGTTATATTGGCTAAGGCTGATATGGTTTGCAGTCCAATAACATTTGGAGAACCACACATTGAACTATCCTCTGTGGTATCGTAGGTTGTGCTGTAGAAGAACTTAGGTATGTGTCAGAACACATAGAATGATGGTGGTTATTCCACATGTGGTGTCTAATATTGGCTGCTGGAACATGTCCACATCATCCATCATATTTACAATAGCATTGGCTTAGAAGGCAGCACAAACTGTTTAATATGTTATCTGAAACTCTTTTATTGCCTTCTAGACATTGAAAATTGGTCACAGCCTTGGGTTTGCACGAATGCTGCTATGGCAGTCATTTCAAACATATTTCTGTTTTGGATTACAGGTCATAGGGTTTTTCCAAGAAGCTGGCCAAAGGCATTTTCCTATCTGAGGTAGAGCTTTATACTTACACACTCAAGTTGTGCTATATATCTTGCTAATCTAGCCAAGTTATTTTGGCACAAGAGGCATAAAATCCCACAAGTGTCTCTTTATACGTCTGGAAGTGAAAAGAAATTATGAGAACAAGTTCAGGACCAAACGAATTGCTGTTGTTTCATGACACCCAATATTCGCTGCATGTTTCCTAAGGGTGGGCATGCTGTTTTATCCAGGAATCCATCATGCATGATTGAGGAATATGTCTAAACCATCAACTTTCTTTACAGGCATCTCATAGAATCTTTCTTTCTTGCTAAATAGGCTTGTGTGTACATAGGGGCGATGCATTCATCATATCATTAACATCATAGCCATTCATTCATGTCTTATCTTAGATTTTGATCTTAGCACATATGTGAAATTAGTGTCTTTTCTCTGTATACATAGCAAAGCAGAAGCATTTCTGGCTTCTGATAGCTGTTGTGAGTTATTCAGGCTGTTTGGCTATGTTCTGGGAGTTTTTCTTCCTGATGTTTTGCCAGAGCTCAGGGAACTAGGAGTTCTCTCTGTGCTCTGGGGCACAGAGCCCAGAGAGCACAGAGAGAACTCCTAGTTCCCTGAGCTCCTTGCCCTCTGAAGATGCTGGACACAGAGTCTGATGAAACGTCAGGAAGAAAAATTTCCAGAACTCAGCCAAACAGCCTGAAAAACTCACAACAGGTATCAGATCCTGGCTGGGAAAGCCTTCGAGAATACATTTCAGGCTTCTTTTTCTGTGTGTAGCTTGCATCTATATATCATAACCCCCCAAACTGCCAAGTTATTAGAGGTGCATTTTTCAGAGAAAAGTTTCTTTTTAAAACTGATTTGACATAGTTTCTCATCATTCTATTTTTAAAGTTCCTGTAACGTCTCTTAATTGCATGTTTGGTGTCATTATGTGCTTTCAAGTCACCCTCCACCTACCATGAGACCATGAATGAGCCATCTCCCAAATGACCTGTCCTCAACAGCCCTTGCAAAATCAAAACTTTTGCTTTTCAGTCCATCTTGTATTTGATCTTCCTCTTTTCTTGCTGCCTTCAGCCCTTCCCAGCATTGTTGTTTTTTTACAAAAAGTCCTGTTTTGTCATAATTTGCACATGGTCCTCCAGCACCTTATTTCAAATAGAACAATTTATTTTCTTGTCAGCTTTTTTACTCTCCAGTAGAGATGACCACGAAACGGAAAAAATAGCATTTCATTTTGTTTGCTTTGTGTAGTTTGTTCATTTGTAACAAATTTTTAAAGTAGTTTCATTATGAAACAAAACAAAATGCTCCCTTTGGTCTTAAAGGACCAAAATGGCAGCAGAGGTTCCTCAATGAATCAATTCTAGGTAACCCCCTGAAATGTGGATAGGTTTGAGGGTTAGGGAGGTGAGTTATGAAGCTCCAAAGGGGGTGAGTTATGAAGCCCCTTGGACAAAAACCTTTCTAATTGGAATTGGAACTTCGGAAGTCAAGCTGTGGGCAAGCCACAGAGCTTGGCTTTCGATTCCAATAGAAAGATATTTTTCCTAGGGATATCCCTTTTGGAGCTTCATAAATCAGCTTGCTGACCCCAAAACCTTTCCAAACTTCAGGGGCTTTCAGGGAAGAGCTTGAGCTCCCCTGCAATTGATTCCTCTAGGATGAATTGTTTCATTCCAGAGCAGTGGTTCTCAATCTTGTATCCCCAGATGTTCTTGGACTACAACTACCTGGAGTCTTCAGCACTAGCTAAGTTGGCCAGGATTTATGGGAGTTGTAGTCCAAGAACACCTGGGGTTGAGAACCCTTCTTCTTCTAGAGAGAAAAAATGGTGTTTCTTGATGAGACAAGACAAAACCTACCATTTTGTTACCTAACGAAATGGTAGGTAATGAAAGTAATTTGTTACCTAACAAAAGTAATTTGTTACTTAATGAAACAATGAAACAGCATTTTGTTTTTCATTTCATGCCCATCTCTACTCTCCACCTTTCATTCCCATATATGGTGATTAGAAATATGACAGTGTGGATGATCTTGGTCTTGATCTCCAATGATACAACCTTACACTTGATGGTCATTTTTAGTTCCTTTATTGCTGCTATTCTGAGTCTTCTTCAAATTTCTTGACTAAACTCTTCATTTGGATTGATGCCAGAATCAAGGTATTCAAAATCTCTTGACTACTGCAATTTCTTTATTGTCAGTGTTGAATTTGTATAATTATTATGTACTCAGATTTTGGCCATCAAAATGTTTAACTAATTTCACTTAAAGCATCTCACTGGGAAAAAAAGCAATTACTTCAAATGACTTTAAAGCAAAGCAAACTGAAGTGTTCCGCTTACATGCTGCATCACAGTGCTTAAAGGACTCTCTGGGCAGTTTACCATTTAATTATAATTATGTGGGCTGCAATCCTCTCATCTCCCCCACTGGCCTCAGGTGACTGTGTACTCATTTTACCAACTTTGGAAGGATAGAAAACTGGGTTAATTACAAGCCAGCTATCTGGGATTGACCCCTGGGTCGTGAGAACAGCTGGTCATCTTTCTGTCACTTTTACTTTTCCTTCTTGACTGTCCTTTACAGTTTTAAAAATAGGTTACAGGTGATACCTTTATAGGCCACTAATAAAAATAAAAAATAAAGTATATTGCAAGCTTTTGAGTGTAAATCACTCTTCTTCAAAGCAGGTCCCAGAATTTCAGACATGGTGAAATATGTGCATTACCAGGAGGTTACTTTTAACCTATTTTTGCAGTTGTGTTTTGTGATGGCCACGCAGTTCAACACCCTTTTTGTTTTTACTGTTTTAAGAGTCTTCCATCATACATCTTAGGTTTTCTTTTTACTACAGGAATTATCTTCCTGCATTCTTCCTTAATAATAAATATATCTGGTTTCAGTTCTTCTGGCTCACAGCCAGTTGAGTTCAGTAATGCAAATCTGTTCCTTATGTGGAGATGTGTTAAACCACATGTTTAATAAAAGACAAATGATTACTTCCCTTGCAATGTAAGCATGCTCTTCCTCATTTCTGAGTTTTACATGTATTGTGAAGCCAAGATTTTGAATTCTTATCCTGAAATAGTTGTCAGTTATCACTTAGGAGAGGAGCAAAGAGGTGATATAAAAATGCCCAAATTGTAAAAATATAGAGAGATCAGATGATACTTGACTTTTGCACCATCTATGCTAAAGGTGTGTTTGGCACCTAAATATCTGGAAATGAAAATAAATGTGCTTATAGTTGAAATATTACCAAACTATGTTGAACTGAAAGCTTTGGCTGTTGTATCCCAGTAACAGATACAATTTACTAATAAACCCATCATCTGGTATAATCCTGAGTAACCTATGAACAGTTAAGAGACACAGGGTGGATTATAGTACTCTATCCCATTTCCAATAAAGGGGGGGAGAGAGAAGGCACTATGTATGGCCATAGATCTCATATGCAATTTAATCCATTAACATTTTTCAAAAATTCTTGCTAGTGAATAATGGCTGGATAGCTCAGTAGCTTAGGTCTGTGGGGGCAGAGACAGAGATTAGGAGTTCAATTCCCCACTATGCCTCCTTGAGAGACTCTGAACAATGATCCATAGGCTCCTTTCCAGTTTAAAGGTTCAATAATGTGTGCAAGATGCCAGAGAAATAATATGTGCAATAAAGTTTGTTGCTTAAAATACAGAAGTCACCCATTTAACTTGCATGACTGGAAATGTGTTTTTCGACCATGGCACAAGTAGTGAAAGCCAAGGTGACTGTGTAAACAAGTACTAGTTAAATAAACTACTCATAGATCTATGAGTTGTTCAAGAAAAATGTTATCAGAGTGCTGACTGCTGGATAACCATGTAGGGTTTGCTTTGTCAGTTTTTCCCCGCTCGCTCCAGAAGAAAAAAAAGCTGAGGAGGGTGGAAGGCATGCATTTAGGTTTTTACTGACATTGACTGGAAACTACCCACATCTTGCAGCTATGGAACATAATGGTTCAAAATTTTGTTTTGAAAGACAAAATTGGTGTGGATTTTCATTTCTTGTTCTTTAGGCTTTTTTAAAAAATTCCCTTTCCCCCAAGCCCCACCTGTCAACTGATCAGTGCTGGGATGGGTGAAAAATCTTTTTCTTAAAAGCCCGGAGCTTTTAGAAAAACCTTTATTCCCTCCCCCATTGGTTTACAGACGGAACAAATTTGGTTTCGTCTGTAACAAAATGCTGCTTCCTCGTGTCATATTGTTTCATTTCATTAGGCAACAACACAATAAAACAGCATTTTGTTTTTTGTTTTGTGCCCATCCCTAGTCTCTAACTTCAGCAAATAAATAACCGAAATAGAAGCACTGAATGAAGAGAAACTGGCAGATTCGAGCCAAAACATAAGTAGAAACAAAAACAACTCTTAATACAGCAATCCTCAGTGTTTAAGAAAAGAAGCAAGGCCAAATACTGTAATATAAAAAATAAGGGAGAAATAAATCAACCCAAGAAAAAAACTCTTGGTTTGCTTGATTTGTTTACTTGCTGTCAGCCTCAAATAGCAGAAGTGCTTATAGCAAATTCAAATGCACTGTTGTACATATAGATATTTTAAACATGACTGTGCCATTCAGAATGTGTATCTGCTGAGAAGTGGATATGTGTTGGTAAGAATCCATGGCAATATCTAATCTTACATCTTTCAGAAAATGGAACCCTATTCTGGATGGGGTGGGAACAGGGAGTTTGGGTGGGGAAAAATCTTTACAGTCCTTCGACAATTATAAACCTATAGCAAGGCCAACTTTCTAATACAGGTTCTGCGGGCACACAAATTGGCAGTTCAAAATGGAATCAATGAGTCATGTCTTTTTACTTATTTCAGGGATGTGCTTTGGATTTCTGCTTCCATGTCAGTGAAAATGTCATCAAAGGGAAGGATGACACTCTTTCTTTAAACACAACCGCTAACCAAAGTTAAGAATAATGTTGGCAATCACTTATATTTTTAAAAACTATGAAAACTGCTGGTAGCTAAGTGGTAAAATTAGGCATTTTATTTTAATCTTCAAGTTATCTGTTTTGTTTTTTAATTTGAAATTAAAACCTGTACAAAACTGGAAATCTTGAGGTACAGGTCTTCCAATCTAGCTTTTGGAAGGGAAACTGCACATGATGCAAGAAAACTACTGTATAAGCAGGAACTATATTAACAAGTGAATTTCCTTCAGCAATTCAACATTATTGTTGGGGTTCTATGACCAATATTTCCAGGATCTGGGAAAATAGCATGAGGACCACCAACACCTTGGTGTCAAGATTCACTTAATGTGGGGTCAAGCTCTAGGCCAGGGCAGGCAACTCAAGAAAGAGCTGCTTACTCAATTAAAGTCGTGAGGTCCTGTCATCTACAACGTCATTTTTTACCTCTGGATCATACCCTTATTTTTCCCCATAACCTTGCTCCTAAACTAATACAGGTGCCATGTGGTTCTGGCACTGTATTAACATTCTTTTATGTTAATGGGAGTAGAGGAAATGAAGCAAGGCTTGGGAAAAAATGAACAGATTAAAGTACAGTTTCTACCCTAGAGCAGTATCTAGGTTAAATGCTACGGTCTAGTGTTATATGAAGTAGAGTGGGATTATATGTGATAGTTTGTTTGTTTGCTTTTAATTTGTGTAGTACTGTGAGCAGCACCTAATTTCATTGTGCATGTTGCATATGTGTATAATGACAATAAGTTGCTGTTCTATTCTATTCTATGATCTGCAAAATGGGGAAAATAGGGATGGGCACGAAACGATGTTTCATTGCATTTCCTTTCATCCCATCCACATTTTTTCATTTTGTTTCATACAAATTTTTTCAAAAAAAAATTCATACGAAATGAACCACTAACAAAATGGTTCGGGGTGGTGGTGGAAAGTGGTGGAGGGAAAAAAGTTTTTTAAAAAGCCCTGGGCTTTTTTTTTAAAAAAGTTTTTTTCTTCCCTAAAGTTCTACCTGCCAGCTAATTAGAGCTGGGATGGGGAAAATTTTCATGACCCTATTTCCCTACCCTTGCGGTTTTTTTAAAAGCCTGGGGCTTTTTTAACCCCCCCAGCCCCAGCTGCCAGGTGATGGGCTCTGGGGTGGGGAAAAAGATTTATTTCTCCGTCCCCCAAGTCTTTTGATTCATAATTCACAGAAAGAAAGAAACAAAACAGAATGCACTGAAAATTTCCATTTTGGGGCTTTTTAAAAAAATGTTTTCCCCATCCCTCAAGCCTTTTTTCCTCACCCCAGTGCCGTTCAGCTGGCAGCCAGGGCTTGGGGGATGGAGAAAAAAATTTTTTTTTTAAAGCCCCAAAATGGAAATTTTCAGTTCATTCCATTTCATTTTTTGTTTTCCCATAGGAATGAATTGCTCCATCACTACACACCACCAAAGTTGCACCAGCACTACATGCAAAAAAAGTTGTACAAGCACCACACACGCACATATTACCATAATATTGATTCTGAACTCTTTCTTGAATCCTTTTTTTTCTCATACTTTTTAAAAATCATTCTCACCACCAAGGGTAGGTGTAAAATACGTCTTTCCTCACAAAATTTTGCAGCTACTGCCAGAATAGTTTCTGTGATCACATTTTCCATTACGGTATGCACATTTTTCAAAAGCTCTTTTCAAAAGAGCTGCTCCACAAGTGAAAGTGGGGGAAGAATAACCAATTCCCTACATGTCACAGTTCCTTTTTCCTCCTTCTTGACATATGTTACCTAAATAAGAACTGGACTTTGCTAAGGAATAGGTCATAACTACTCACAACATCTGTTCAGTAAGGATGCGTATGGGTTCCTCTTGTGTGTGGTTGTTTTATTCCCAATGCTAAAGCATACACAGCAGTAGTAAAGCAATTCAGTTCTTTTAAAATAACTTTTGATGGAAACATGTATTTGAAACCAACTAATCCCCAATGATTTTTGAACCGATGACTTAGTAGCTTGAAACAACAGGCTTCTAATGCACAAACTGCATTTTCCCTTTTGGGCTTGGAAAGCCAGAATATTAAAAGTATATAATTTTCCATGAGTGTGAGGGCCTTCCAAATGGCTTCATTCCTATTTGTGCTAATATTCAGAGACTTCTAAGGCGATTATTGAGAGACAGACTTTCCACATCTTTGGGTTAGGATTTGTATGCTGGATGATTTTGGCATTCATGTTTAGTGTTGGGTAATATAACATGGAGTATTAAATCTGACAGCTGTAATTCATAAGTCAGCTTTTAGGGGCTTTTTAGGCCTTGTGGTTTTGATGATTTGCAATTTAGTTTTTAAAGTGGAAAGTACTCACTTGTCTGGACAGTTGCCATTAGCTTTTTCAAAATTTTCAAATTACTTCTACAACTAATTACTTACATACAGTACCCAATGTGGTATAGTGGATAGAGTAATGTACTAGGACTCAGGGGACCTGAGTTCAACTCCCTGGAAACTCATTGGAGTGTTGAACTGGTAAAACCATTGCTCAAGTACTTCACTTACTTTGAAAATCCTATTACAGTCACTATGTCAGTTCTGACTTGATGGCAAATTTATATACAGTATGTACTGCAAGGAACCAGAAAATAGTTATTCACTGTTACTCTTTAAGTTTTTGCATTGTTAAAGTAACTTGACATTCCTGTTTCTCATAGATAGCTATGGTAATTATATGAAGTCGTTAAAACACCTTGATTCTACAATCCACTGGCTTATGGTACAAAACATGCATTATTTCCATCTACCTTACAATCACCTCAGCACCCACAAAAGTGCAACCCAGCATCTGAGCTGTGTTGGTCAACATTTATAGTCATTAAGGGCAGTGGCTTCTAAAAATGATATCTAAATAGATGTACAAAAAGCAGTGAAATTATTCCTTGTTAAATTACAATTATAATGTTACTTAAGGAAAAGGTAGTCATGTCCAATTCTATGGGCAGTGCTCATCTCCGTATTCAAGCCAAAGAGCCAGTGTTGTGCAGGACCATGGCCATGTGGCTGGCATGGCTGAAATGATACACTGTTTTACCTTCCCGCTTCTTACATTTATTTATTTACTTGCATTTACATGCTTTCATACTGCTAGGTTGGCAGGAGCTGGGGTGAATAGCAGGAGCTTTGCAGCCAACAGTTTTTGGAGCCTTAGTCTGCTGAGCCACCATGTTGCTTAATTATACCTTTATTCTTGGCAAGCAGAATTTTTTATGGCGGTACCTATTTAACCCATTTATCTACTTGCATTTACATGCTTTTGGAATGCTAGGTTGGCAGGAGCTGGGATGAACAGCAGGAGCTCTCTCCACTGCGTGGCATCTGGGATTCGAACCGCCGAGCTGCCAACTTTGCAGCCAACAGTTTTCAGAGCCTTAGTCCACTGATCCACCATGCTGCTTAATCACACCTTTATTCTTGGCAAGCAGAAATTAGTTACATATAATTGATCATTTGTAACTAACTATTTGCAAGCAAGCTAATGGCTTACTGAAATGCTGAGTTGTTTATTTTGCTGTTTATATAATATAGGTATAGAGCTAAGCTGCCAGTCCAGTCTGAATTCTAGTTCAGTTAAATGTTATTGAACGGTGAAATTGTTGTCTATCAGTCTAACATGCTCACACAGTAATGATACTAACTTTTTAGGCTAAAGAAGTGATTTGGTCTCCTTGGTGAAATATACTGTACTTCTGCCTTGTATTTCACAAGTCTGAGCAGCATGGATTTGTTTATATACAGATGTTTTAAAAGCAAGCAAACAAACATTTGATAAATATGGCATACCTAGCTGAACAGAACCCCATGGATTAAACACTGAAGGTGTCAAAATGGTCTACTTGCCCCAAACACCATCTCTAATTCAGGCTCTGGATCAGGGGTCAGAAGGACATTAAGACTCATTACACATGGTATATTGTGGAAAGGCTTGCCAATGCTATAGAAGACAAAATTGCTCTCTCTAACTCTCTCTGTTTCTCTCAGTGTATTAATCAAGTGATTATGCCATGTAGTTGTGTTTTTTTGGGGGGGATAAAACAAAAAAGCAAAGCAAAGTTGCGCTTCTCCTTATATACTGCTCCATAGTATTTAAAGTACTCTCTGGGCAGTTTACAAGTAATTATGCAGGCTACATATTGCAACCCCCCAGCAAGCTGGACACTCAATTTACTGACCTCAGAAGGATGGAAGGCTGAGTAAACCATGAGCCAGCTACCTGGGATTGAACTCCAGGTCATGAGTACAGTTCTAGTTGCAATACAGCAGTTAAACCACTGTGTCATGAGACTCTTATAAGAGATTTATATACTGTAGATTTTGAAGAACAGGGGGCTCTGGCATCCCCAACTCCAGTGTTGTCAAAAGCAGAAGTATATGTATTTATTTATTTTCACTGTTTATATGATACCTTTCATGTCAAAAGAAGAATACACACTTAGTTTTGTCTTGAATTGCTTTGGGCCTGTTTTACCATGGCAAAATTAGTTAAGGAAGGTTTTCTAAATTGCCAGTTTCTTGAGAATCTGTCATGGCTACTGTCTTTGTGTTTTGTCAGAGAAAATAATTTATTCTTAAATACCGTAAGAGCAAAATCACTCCTGTTGTCCATTCAAACAAATACCTCAAATAGAACTGCCTTCTATTAACCCAGTCTGTTGCTCCATCTAGCCTAGAACTGCCTGACACTAATTGATGCCATCTTTTGATTTCCATATGGAAGGCATTCTCAGTCTTGTTACCCAAGATGGCAGATAGCTTTGAGCTTTGGGCTTTTAGGACAAGGTTCATCACTGAACCACAGCCCATCCCACAAAGGAAGATTTATGAAGCCATGGCATCGACTAGATGGCCAAATTGATACAGTATTTGAATTCTAAATAGGTATGATTAGCAACCTGTTCATGTTAGTTGATTTTGTGAACCTATGACTAGCACAGATATGCCTGAGCATGTGATCTAACATTGTTTAGTACTAACTTCTTTGGACTTAGCATGCAGAGCTGGAGTGGAGATTTGATAAATAACTATAAGGAATAGTTAACTATTCATACTAAGAATGGGACTTCAGGAGTTAGAGGATTGCCACTCCTGTAATTTGGCCAGAACTTTGGAGGCAGAAATGTAGGAATGAAAGCCCTCAAACCACAAGGAGATGGAGCAGCCCAATCAACCTCCATGCTGTTCCCATGCGACTACTTCTTTGAGTGGTAAGAAAAGTGCTGTCTGTGCTGCATTGTGAGTGTCCTAAGGATCTAAGCAACTTGCAAAGATTCACTGGGAGGGGTAGTTCCATCAGGCACTGTGTCTGTGGAGTGTAATGGACCTCATGATTTGCCCTTCTATGAGCACTGTGAGCCACAAGAGATACTTCAGATAGCTACAGTGCAGTAAAGGACTTACCTTACAGTTAGAAGAAGTGGTATGGAAGTGCCATGTAAGTAGATAAAGTGGATATAACTTCTGATTTGGGAAGTTTCACTTGCATTCTTTTGCCCAAGGGATTCTGGCCAAATTATAGGAGTGGAAGTCCTCAAATTCTGAATATACTCACTTCCTTCTTTATCTTTGGTTCATCTGTTCAGCAAAGATATTATTACTATTAAAATTTTTAGCAAGTCTTTGTCACTTGCAGTGCCTTTAAATCAGCCCTCCCTATTGGATGTTACATCTCCCAAAGGCCCCCAAAAGCCTAGCCAGTGGTAACTAATGGCCTAAGATATAGTTGAAAGTAGGGACGCTACTTTGAAGGACCTCTTTGCCTATGAAGAACTTAATGACTATCTTTCCCCCCTCTTTTTTTAGACAAACTGTTAGTTCTAACGGTTGCGACCAAGGAAACAGATGGCTTTCACAGATTCATGGAATCCGCAAAGCACTTCAACTATACAGTAAAGGTACTGTGTCCCCCTTTTTCTCCTTCAGAAATGTTGAACAAATTTCACTTTGCATAAGTGTATGTGTTTGTGTGGTCTCTGCCTATCCTGTACTAAAATGTAACTGTCAAGGACTGTAGTTTTGACAAAATGTCTGTAATATATATTTAACAGATTATAAAATGGATCCTGTGTAAAATGCTATGTCATGAGCTAGACAAGAATGTGTATTAGGTCTGGGTCACGGGTGTAAAGAATAATCAGTACTGGAAGATCAGGATGATTAGGCACAGGTGGTATAACTAAATAACCTCATCCCATGTGGTGTGTGATTGGCTTACAGTTATTCCTTTGTGTATAAAGGTATCAAGCAAAACAATGTAAAATTGGGACTGCCTAAGGTGAGAGGCAGCTTTTCCCCATGTTTTGTTGTCTTTTCTACATGCTGTGCTTTGTATATTGTTATTATATATTACTTCTTTGTTGTGTGTACATATGTAATATAAGTTTTGTACTAAGTTCTGTTGCCTTGTTCATTTGTCTCCTAGCTCCATAGAAGGGTTATATACTTTAACAGTAAACATTATAGAATGAACTCATGGAAAATACCTCTTTGATTATTTACGGCATGTGTTTGGCAATTCCGAATTATTCCTTATTGTAGGTTTGCTAGAGTTTTTTTCCTACTCTAACTCTTAATATTTGAATGTGAGGATTTGAATATTCCAGATGATGGAGTCTAGCATATACTCAAGAGGGTATTCCACAGCATATAGATTTATGTTGCAGAAAAATTAATTTACAGGCTGTGTAAACATTATCTCTTCCATCTTCCATAAAATTCCCTATATGTGGCATTCCAAACCAATTCTTTTTTATTACTTTGACTCCTGAAGAAAGTACACAAATTTCCTGGCTTTCACGTCTTTTAATTTTTGGCCTTATCCCAACTTCTGCTGTGCAAGTTAGCTGTTCATGGAATGCATGTGTCTCTGCTGGACTATGTAAAAATATGTTCCTAGATAAAATGGACTCTTGAGGACTTCATACTACACCTGCAAACCAGAAATAGCTTCTGGGCTGGATCTGCCAGAAACCTCCATCCTGTTTTGCCCATGGTCCTGCTGACACAGGTTTATGGGAGCTCTAGTTTCCATAGAAATATTATAGTGTTTGACACTGGTAGTTCAAGACAGTCTCTATGGTGCTGTTAGCCAAATTATGTTTGTTCTTTTTTTCCTCAAGCATCATTCTTTGGCAAACCAAATATCTGTACACAGGAGTTGTGGATGTGTGAACCCTTGACACCCAATCAGGATTCAAAACCCTAAAAAGACAGCATATGCTTATAGGGAGAGAGATTGTGCATATGTGAAGCTTGTGGGTGTTCCTCCATTTACAAAGCAGGAAAGATGAGAGGGCAGTAAATATATGAATGTGAAGTTGATGAGATCTTAGTAGAGTATAAAGGGGGAAAATCACTGGCCCGCATTTAAAGACCACTGACTTTTCCATGGGAAACTGATTGAGTTCATTCAAGAAGCCCCCTGGAATTCTTTCCCACTGATCCAAGTGAATGGTATGATAGTAGAGGCTGGTGTGTGGAGATAACAGTATACTCCTGCTTCCTGATTATTATAGATAAGTATCAGTTTTGGGAAAGAGGTTTCTGTGTCATAGTCATAATGGAAAGAGGAAAGATAGTCAGTAAAGCCACCTACAATATTTTTGTTGGTTTGGTTTTGCCATCATTTGGTACATTAATTATTTTTATTTTTTTAATAAAATAAATTAATCCAGCCAACCAATTCAGTAAAATACTCATCCACTCCAAACCCACCAACTGATCTGGCATGGTAATGCTAAAAATGCTTTAGCTGCAAAAGCATGAATGTTTATTCCACTTCAGTGGTCAGGAACAGAATATAAGTGAAGCAGAACTTTCTGCAAGCTAGGCAAAAAGTTATTTTGCCAAAATCCAACAAAGCATGCACATTAGTTGAATTTCTCTGGCCCTTTATGATTCAACAGACACCTTACTTTGAAATAGCACATTTTAAGAACATAAGAACATAAGAAGAGCCAACCTGGATCAGGCCAAAGGCCCATCTAGTCCAGCTTCCTGTATCTCACAGTGGCCCCACCAACTGTGTCTGGGAGTGCACGAGAGTAGATATCTGTCTCCTGATACCACTCCCCTGCATCTGGCCCTTGAAGTACCCCTGTCTTAAGCCTGGAAATTACTCACCTCCATCATGGTTTGCAACCTGTGATGGACGTTTCCTTCAGGAATCTGTCCAATCCCCTTTTGAAGGCATCCAGGCCAGATGACATCACATTTTGTATAAAGCAGTTCAGCTACTCTAAGGAAAATGAAAGCCACTGCCAAATATTGAACAGGAAAGCAATGCTGGCCAAGATGGCTGAACAGGAAAAATGTATAACTTGTGCCATAGGAAAAAGTTCCCCTTTTTGGATACACGTCTTAATGTGGTGAGAAGCATTGGTGTCAGAAACGCAATGCTATTGGGAGGCTCAACCCCATTATGAACTCCTAGTAAGATCACCCAAAACTGGAAAAAGTTGTGGACTGCAGGAAAACAGCAAGACTAAAAATGAGGTAGTTGGAGGCAACTTGGCAACATATAACAAAAGCACAGAAAAATGGTGGGTCCCCATTGGGATTGTATAGTACAGTAGTTCCCAACTCTCGGTCCTCAGATATTCTCGGACTAAAACTCTCAGAATCCTTCACCACCACTTGTGCTGATGAGGATTTAAGGGAATATTAGTCCAAGAATATCTAGGGATCCAGTTTGTGAACCACTGACCTAGGTGAAGAACTTTGACCATCAAGATGGTTAGAAGCTGAGCCACTGAGAAGAGGAGAAGGGGTGGCACCATCCTTCACCACAGTCCCCCAGTCAGATTGGCAATATTTCCAGGGAAGAGAGGGGAAAGGGAAAAAATCTCTGCAGTTGCCATATGGAAGTGGAACCTATGCAAGCACACCTTATGCATGTTTGCTTAATACATAAAGACTAGGTGTGTTCTGACCCTGGTCTCTCAGTGATTTCGGTCACATTGTCTGTATTGAAGGTTGCTTCCTGTATGGAAAGCATGGACGTTTCTACATTGTTTTGATCTCAGGACTCAGAATCAGGTGGTATGATTCCACGGATAGCAAAGGCTGTTCCTTCATTGCTGCCTTCCAAGTCTCAGTCTTCTTCTGATTTTTTGGCTGCAGCTTCCAATTGGAATCATGAAATTAAGGCAATTTAATGTGAGTTATGTGTACTTCATGTCTGACCATACACACAAAAGTCTCTCCTGTGGGCATTTGCACAGTATTTCCGGGTGTGTGTGTGGGGGGGATGGGCAGTGGAATGACATAGCATCAGGCATGAACTACTTGTTTCTGCTCAGGTAGGGAGTTCCTTTAGTTTTTGTACTGCCTGAATAGAGCTAGATTGTCTCATCAAATTCTCCTCCAGGTTTGAGAACAGAAGAAAATCCATGCAGAATCTGACCAAAGGCTTTTAGAGACTGAATGCCCAAACTGTGATTCAAAACTCACTAACTTTTTGCAAAGTGCCAATATAGCAATTTAATCTGAATACAGGTGGCTGTGAAGGGGCAATGTCTGGTGCCCACAGAAAGGGCTCCGAGTGCCACCTTTGACACCAGTGCCATAGGTTTGCCAACAGTGGGCTAAGCTAAGACAGCTTCTTTCCTCTATAGTGGTCAACCAGATTCTAATGAAAAGCCAGCAAACATGAGTGTACGAGCACTGAATCACTCTCCTTCTGGTAACCCGATTAGGTTTTTGGAACACAAACTCTTCCCCTACGCAATTTTGCTTGCTAAGGTCGGAGAGTTCCTTGTTCTTGGCAAGGGAGTTTCCTGAAGGCTGGCCAATTTTTGATGTTGAATTTAATATGCATTTCTTGAAAACTGTTCTGTCACCCCAAGAACCAAACACAAAAGTAATAGCTGCAAGTGGAAGATAAAATAATATGTTTAACCATGTTTGGATACTCACTCTATTTTACTTCTGTATGACGCTTCCTCCAACATGACAATGTAGGTGCTGATATGTTTTACTGTGTGTCTGTGTTGCGTTGTTACAGTCATGACCGACTATACAAAAATATAAACCCATGCTTATCTTGTTTTAAGATCTGTTAAGTGTTTCTTCACACACACACACACACACACACACACACACACACACACACACCTTTCTCACATACATGGTGCTCAGAGTAACTTTATGTGGTGGAAAGTAATTGCTGGGTTGCTGTTTGGTTACAAATTGTCTCATATTTCTGGAGTGATAATGTGCTCAGTGCTGCTTGGGATGTGGAAAATCTAAATGCTCTCTTAATAAGTATTAACTCTTGCAGAGAAAAGTATCTGAAGTTGTACATTAGGCAGAGATTGGAACAGTTTTTTTTAACTATAGCCCCTAGAATTCCCAAGTTAGCATGACCACTGGCTGGACAATTTTTAAAAAAGTGTAAACATATATCTTCCAAAATGAGTTCCACTAGTATTCGTTCTCCAGCTTCCAACATGTGTTTTTCCTAATGCTTCTTGCATTGTTTTTCCTTTTTGTTCTTATATGATAGCATTGCCTTTGACACAATTTTAATGAGTTATCTCCAGAATGCCCTGTCCCCAATAGAACTGCTCAACTCTTGTAAAAGCAAGGCTGAAGATTCCTTGGTTAAATCCATCTCACATTTGATCTTCCTCTTTTTCTGCTGCCTTCAGTCTTTCCCAGTATCATTATCTTTTCCAGAGAATATTCCCTTCTCATAATGGGTCAAATTTATTTTTCTTTCTGGATGAGTTTTGAAAGGGTTTAGCATATGAGAACAACCCATTTTCCCTCAGTAGGCCTCTGTTAGCGTAGTCCCACTTGAGCCAATGGAACCTATGGAAGAATTGACTCATAAAATTCCCATTGATTCATTGGGTGCACTCTAGTGCAATTTATGATGATAAGCAACAGAATTTTGACTATAGGGTCATATGGTTGAGAGGTAACCAAAGACCATCTACTTCAATTTCTGGGAATACATAATTGAAGAATCTCTCACAACCATTCAATCTCTGATTAAAAACCTATAAAGAAGGAGCCTCCACCACTTCCTAAGGTAGTCCATTCAATTGCCAAGCAGCCCTTATATACCATCTGAAAATTCTTCCTGATAATTGAGTTGGAATCTGAATTCTTATCATCCTAATTAATCAATTCATTCAAAATCTTCCCAACATTCAGCTTTATTAGATAATCCAGCAGATTATGAGGCACTTTTGACACAGATTTCTCTTATATATGTTGGTAACTTTTGCAGTTGTAGCAGATGCTGTCCAACAAAACATAACCCACTTTATCTCCTTCCTAGGTTTTGGGTCAAGGTGAAGAATGGAAAGGAGGAGAAGGTCTAAACTCAATTGGAGGAGGCCAGAAAGTGCGGTTGTTAAAATCTGCACTGGAGGCATACACTAATCGGGAGGATTTGGTGGTTTTATATGTTGATAGGTAAGAAGATTTTCCTTGTTTGACTTTTCATGCTGCAGTCAGGAGGAAGCTTCTGAACTTCAGTTTTGTTTTGATGTGCAGTTGGTTAGCATGGAGTTGTTTTCCTGTGCCCTAGTTCCTTTCACTGGGGAAAGTGAGTACCTATTTTCCACTTACACAGACAGTAAGCCATCTGCGGCCCAGATGGTGTTTGTTCGGTGGATCTGCAGATGTAAAAAAAGTCACAGGACTTTGCCTTCTGTACTCCTTGATGTTGTACAGAGAGATGACAAGCGGTGAGAAACACACACCCAATGAAACATTCCTGTATTATGACTTAATAATTCCTGTCAAGAATGAAAGAACTTTACTTAAAATATCAAGAAGCTAGTTCTCTTTATAGAACTATAGTGTGCATAGTGAGCAGAATAAAAGGTGAGAGAAACCATATTGCTAGATTTCTAACAGTGCCTGCTTTACAAGATGCTGTGTGTGTCAGATGCTAGATTGTAATCATTCCTGATCATGCTTTTATATCTTTTTCTAGTAATCTCAGTTATGTGGGAAATGACGATAGTTACTTTGTGGTATCATTTCATATGCTCAACAATCCCTGTCTCAGAGATGTCTCAATGTTTGCTGTTTGAGGCAAAACAATGTCTTCCCCCATTCTTAGTAAAAATTGGCTTCAATATTAGCTGACACACAAGAAAGATGTATGAAACATATGGTATACAGCTCTGCCTTCTAATGCTTTGCCACCTGCAAGCAAAATGCAGACACCTCAGAAAGGTCTGCTCTTGTTGGATGCTCTTGAAAAGAGAGGTTTTTAACCCCCTCCTGACACCTCAGCAAACGGAGCTGGAGCTGCTCCTGCCAGCTGCCCTTGCAAAGAGAGGTTTTTAGCCAACACCTAACACCTCATCAAACTGACCTTGGGCCGCTCAGCTGCTGTTTCGAAAGAGAAGTTTTTAACCTCCTCCTGACACCTCAGTAGACAGACCTTGAGCTCCTGGTAGCAATGTTTGCTGAGGTGTCAAGAGGGGGTTAAACACCTCTCTTTGGAAATGCAGCCGGCAGGAGATTTTCCTTTATTGTGGGTGGAACAGGCACCAAACTCCTGCAGTCATCGGTTTGTAGCAGAGTTAGGATACTGGAAGTCAATGGATGTTTATAGCTAACTCAAGGATTATGTCAAAATTTGACTGTGTGAGTTCACTACCAGAGATAATACATTCAGAATAATTTTATACATGATATTAAGGAGAATAATTTTTGTTCTGGTGTAGCAGCATAAACATTAAAGCTTTGCCCTCCCATGTGAAATAAGGAGGCGGGACAAGGTTTTGGGTTTTAATTGGGCCACACTTTATTAACAGATAAAACATACTATTCCAACCATAACACTTAGAGGGGTCTGGCTCCATGCAAACCATTGGTTGGCATACGGGGTCTCTTGGGACCCCTCCAACAGGCAGTTTAGGGTGAGTCACTACCCCCTAGTGGTGCAGTCTGCGAGACAGTGCTCCCTGGGCTGTTAATCCATGTACCATCACCCAGGTCCTGTATCATCACTATTGGTTGCTCCAGGCCCAGAGAGGCATTCCTGCTCATCCTCTCCCAATTTGTAATCCCTCAATCTGCAGTGTCCTGTGGTTGGATGGGCTAGGAACGGATCTATTTCAAATGCATGAGCTGCCTTCTCCCTTCTTCCTGCCGCTAGTGTGACCTACTTAAAGAACTCCCTAATCTACCCCACCAAGCACCAGTGTGGGATAGGTGAAAAATTCTCACTCCCAATCAGCCAATCTTGAGAATGGCTCAAAAATTCCTATCCGGACCCACAAAGGCGACCAGTTAGATTCAAAAGAGGACTGAGAAATGGTGGTGGGCGGGTGGGGAACGCTCCAAAGGCAAGAGGCTTCACCTGGGGAAGGAGTCCCATTATATAGAGGCCTCCTTCCCCCTCCCCTCACAGGACGCAACCCTCTCATCTCATCTCATGCCTATTCACATGAGAGGGCATATCAGAACCACGTGCAGGAGAAGCCCAGCCGCAGAGCTACCCTTGTGCAGATATTCATTCCACATACCGCTGGACATGGAAATTTGGTGAGCAGGGTGAGGGTTGGAACATGCCTATTGGTCCGGGTGAACCAGTGTATATAGTCTATCTGGATTTTCAAAAGGCTTTTGACACAGTCCCTTACTTGCTGAGAAAATTGCATAGTCAGATAAGATATCCTCTTATGGATTGAGAACTGCCCAGAAACAAAGAGTAGGTGTCAATGGGAAATTTTCACAATGGAGAGAAGTGAAAAGTGGTGTGCCCCCAGTTGTCCTGGGACATTGCTTTTCAATCTGTTCAAAATGACCTGGAGACAGGGATAAACAATAAACAAATTTGCAGATGACACAAAACTTTTCCGGATAAAAACCAGAAAGATTCTGAAGAGCTCCAGAAGGGGAGTGGCTGAGAAATGGCAAATGGGGGAGATTCTGGAAATGGCAAATGCAATGTAACCAAATGTAAAGTAATGCATATTGGGGCAAAAAATCCAAACTTCATCTATCAACTCATGGGCTCTGAGTTATCCGTGACGGAAGGAAAGAGATCTTGGTGTGTTGGTGGACAGCTCCATGAAGGTGTCTCCCCAATGTGTGGCAGCAGTGAAGAAGGCCAATTCCATGCTAGGGTTATCAAAAAGGGGATTGAAAATAAAACAGCCAACATTATAATGCTGATACAAAACAATAGTAAGACCTGGAGATGTGTACAATTCTGTCACCGCATCTCAAGAAAGACATAGTGGAACTGGAAAAGGTGCAGAAGAGAGCCAAAATGATTACTGGGCTGGGACTCCCTTATGAAGAAAGGCTGAAACAATTGGGCCTCTTTAGTCTGGAAAAAGGATGATTGAGACATACAAAATAATGCAGGGTATGAGTAAAGCCTCTTCCCAAAATAAGAACTGGGGACATTGTTCTGAGTGCTGGGAGTGTAAGAACTGACAAAAGAAAATATTTTTTTCACCCAGCGCGTTGTAAGTCTATGGAACTCCCTACCACAGGATGTGGTGATGGCATCTGGCCTGGATGCCTTCAAAAGGGGATTGGACAGATTCCTAGATAAAAAGTCCATCACATGATGGAGATTGAATCTCTACTTTAAACCAGGGTACTTCAAGGGCCAGATGCAGGGGAGAGGTATCAGGAAAGATATCTTCTCATATTTCTGAAGATACAGAAAAGATGGGCCTTTGGCCTGATCCAACTCTTCTTATGTTCTTATGTTCTTATGTCTACCAAATTTATTGAGCCCAATTTTCAGTGAATATTCTTGCAAAAATTGTTCAGTTGTGTGACATTGCTTCCAATGCAGAGATAAGGGGATAAACAAATTTGCAGGATTATTGGATCATGACCGGAACATATGAGGTGGCTATGCTGGCTGGGTAGATTCTGGAAATGACAGTCCAAGACATTTACTATTCAAGTTCTAATACTTGGCATACAGTGTCAGAGTCTATAGAGGAATATCTTCACTTAGAAGATGTCAGTCTATTTATATGACCAGAGGAAGCCTGCCTTGATGGTAAGGATGTAGCTTTTTTAGCCTCCCAATAATTTGGGGTTGATCTACTTGAGAACAGTGTTGTAAGTACAATCTTTCCCTGATAATTCCACATATTTGATACAAGTGTTATGATTAGAGATGAAAAATTTCCGGATATTTTGAAGAACAGAAAAATGCCCAACTTTTATTTTTTTTTTTGGAAAAAATGGAAATTTTCAGAAATTTGAAAAAAATGCTACATTAGTTTCCCAAAAATATTCCAAACAGCATTTACTTTTTATAAACTAATGTAGTGAATGATTTGATTTTCTGGAATCAGATAAACATAAACTCTTACCTTTTTAAATTAAGTAAATTAAATTAAATTAAGTCGTTCCAGTGCTTTGAGGCCTAGTGAAGAGGACAGAATGGAACCAAAGTACCCACCCACATGCAAAAACAAAAGTGAACCCTTTTTCTTTTTGTTGTGACAAAAGCAGCCTAAAGGAATAAATGCATTTTGTTCTTGTTTGGAGAGTTCACTTTGTAACCTAGGACTTGCTTATCCTCAGTGCACAGAAACTGGAATAATCTGATACTATGCATATTTTTTTTAGAAATGATTTGGAAAATATTTGAGCACCCTGTTTTAAAATATTTTATTCATCATGTTAAAATAAAACATTCCATAATTATGTTTTATTTTTATTTTTAATGCTTTCCATTTTTTGGAAAGAAAACAAAATCAAAATGCTTCAGGAAAAAATAAACAGAAAAAGCCAATTTTTCCTTGAATTTTTCCAGTCCCCCCCCCACCTTCACATCTCTAGTTATGATTGTGGTTAGAGTTATGGTTATGATTTGATTCCTCATAGGAGCTCAAGGTGTTTATATTTTATTTTATTTTAATACTACTTCTATGACATACCATGGTGGCTCAGTGGGCTAGAGCACTGAAAACTTTTGGCTACAAAGTCGGCAGCTCAGTGGTTCAAATCCCGGGTGCCACGCAGCGGAATGAGCTCCCGCTGTTAACCCCAGCTCCTGCCAACCCAGCAGGATGTAAATGCAAGTACATACAGGTAAATAGGTACCTCCGTAAAAAGCGGGAAGGTAAAACAGTGTTTCCTTGCAGCTATGCTGGCCACATGGCACGGACTTTCACAACACTGGCTCCTTGGCTTGTAAATGGAGATGAACACTGCCCCTAGAGTTTGACATGACTAGCACACATGTGCGCGGCGGCGGGGGGAGAGACCTTTACCTTTACCTTTTTATGACTGATACATAATACATAATTCAATAACTATTGCATAGTGAGTCAAAATTGTCACTGAGCTGTCTACAGTAGCTCTAGGTTTTCCTCTCCGCTTAGGCTCACTGCTAGTTCATCTTCCATCAGTGTTTGTATGTTTGCTTGCTGCATTTATATGTTGCCTATCTAGTGGCAAGCCTCACTCTGATTGATTATAACAGTATAACATTTATTTTATAGATGAAATTAGAACATCTTACGTTAGTCTGATCTCCCCACCCACTTACTGTATGTTTCTATGGACTGTCTTCCCATCTCTGAGCATTGTTATATAATCCCATTCATTTGCTATTTTTTAGATGTTATTCTGCATTTTCAAGTTTGGCGAGTTGTCCTTAGAACTCTCTGCAATCCAATTACTCCACTAGAGATATTGGTTTAGTTATACCACCATCAGGATTCTTTGCAATGTTTATTGCCCTCTGAGCTTGCAACTTGCATGAAGAACAGTGTTTTGGCTCAGCAGGCTTGTCTTGTGTCCCAGGCATATACTTTTCTTGTTTTGCAGCATAAAAAAATAATTGTCTTTGTTGCTGGAATTCCACCCCTGAATTGCTAAAAAAAATTCCCTCCTCTGGACTGGCTGGCAGCCACTTTGTCGTGATGTTTGTCGTTGAATATTTGATGCCATTTAATAACTGGTCCCTCATTGGGAATATGATGACCAAATACATGGAAGGAAAGCTAGGCGTCTAAATGCCTTACAGATCAAAGTAGAGATGGGCACGGAATGAACATTTTTTCATTTCTGTTACCGTTTGTCATTTCCATTACGTAATGAAACGACAAACAAAAATTGTAATGAAAATTAAACGAAACAAACAGAACCACAAAAATTGTGGTCATTACGTTTCATTTCCGTTAATGGCAATGCACAATGAAATGAGCTGTTTTAAATGTTAAAAAACGCCCTGGACATCCGTAAAAACGCAGTGATAATTATTTATATTGTCTGATAATACCTACCAGGGGGGTTGGGGTCCTTAAAATGTTTGTTTTTGTCTTCTCCCATTGCAATGTATTTTTCTTTTCCCTTTAAAATGGATGTTGCCACCAGCCACAAAATGGAGGCAAGGCATGTGATGAGATCATGTTCAACCAATAGCATGCCCAGATTGCAGACTGGGTGGGCAGGTCTGGCAGCCACAGAGGGCATAAAATGCTGTGGCAGCCCCTATCCTCTTTGCAGTCTCTGGTGGGAGTTAGGGTGGGATTGCTGTCTCTGCAACTCTAGCTTCAGTCCTGCAGCTAGCCTGTGTGCGTGCGTGCTGCGTACCTCTCAGTGAGTACCCTCCCTTGCCCAGCAGTGCAGTCACTTTGCAGCTGCCTTGCACCCTGGGCAACGCCCACCACTGCCTTTGCAGCCTCCCTGCATACCTAGTCCATACTGTGTCTGTGCCAGCATCCATTTTTTTAGTGTTTTCCCTCTGGTCTGGGGCGTTGAGGGATGCCTGTGCACAGAAATGCTTTAAAAATAGCGCAAAAAGCGGGTAGAAACGACAAACAAAAAAACAAAAACGGTAACGAAATTTTCCAAAAAATTCACGACAAATGGAAACGAACCGAAACAGACCTCTCAATGACAAATGAAAAACCAAAATGCCATTTTTTTTGTTTCGTGCCCATCTCTAGATCAAAGCATTCTCTTATAGCTCTTCAAATGTCTTTTGGATGACAGAAGAATTCAGGCTTGCCGTAATCCAGGTGTCTCTTATTAGTGTTTTTGGACGATTAGGATAGCCACTTTTGGAAGACAAAGAAGGATATTATGCATGCAAGCAAATGTTGAGAAGTAGAATTCCAGAGTTTAATTAATGAACTCGAGCTACAGTAGCTAAGAAAGATGCCATTTGAATCTCTAATCATATCCCTTTTCCTAAGGCTGCCACATTCACCACATCAAAAAGCAGTCTGAATGCCTTAATATGCTGCTGCTATTGGGACGGAAAGAGGGAAAGGAATACGATTAGGTCACCCTGGTTATGATGAAAAAGGTTGTGTGGGAAACAGTGCTTCAGATGGCGTCTGGTTTTTGTCACTGGCTGAAAAATTTCCACTGCGACTTTGCAAGGAAAAAAAAACACCTTAGCAAATACTTTCTCCTCGCCTTTTGGCTGTTCCCTGTTTCGCCTAGGGTTTTATGTCAGCTTCTGGGCTCACCAGTTTGAAGGGGGCTTTGTCTGTAGCATAAACTGGCCCATTTTCTTTTTAACCTGGAGAAGCTCCAAGGCACACAATTTATGTTTAGCTGCTACCAAACCTTGGGAAAAGGAAGACAGTGGGGCTCTTCATAGGTAAGCTTTTTACACATGTTGATCAGGCTTCCTTTCCTCCGAGTTCCTAAATACCTGCCCTTCTGCTTAGACTGAGCAATGGGCAATTTTTTGCTTCTCCTTTCTTTCCACTTGTAAAACCAGCAGCACTCTATTCTGCATCTCTTTCTCAATTGGGTTAATGACCTTTACATAAAATAGTGTGGCATCCAACTGTACCTATTTTATAATTATGCTGACCATTATTTATTTATTTCTTTTAATCTTTGTATATTCCAGTTTGCTGGGGTTTTCAAGGGTTTTTTTTTCTCAAGTTCCTCCTGCCAGCAGAGAAGGGGCCATTTCAGTGATGGCAACACAATTGGACAGTGTTGTCTGAGAAAAGTTTCCCTAGTACCCCCACCGCCGGGATACATAAGAACATAAGAACATAAGAAGAGCCATGCTGGATCAGGCCAAAGGCCCATCTAGTCCAGCTTCCTGTATCTCACAGCGGCCCCACCAGATGCGTTTGGGAGCGTATGAGACTAGATATCTGTCTCCTGATACCACTCCCTGCATCTGGCCCTTGAAGTACCCTGGTTTAAAGCCTAGAGATTACACATCTCCATCATGGTTTGTAACCCGTGATGGACTTTTCCTCTAGGAATCTGTCCAATCCCTTTTTGAAGGCATCCAGGCCAGATGCCATCACCACATCCTGTGGCAGGGAGTTCCATAGACTTACAACGCGCTGGGTGAAAAAATATTTTCTTTTGTCAGTTCTTACTCTCCCAGCACTCAATTTGAGTGTATGTCCCCTAGTTCTGGTATTTTGAGAGAGGGAGAAGAGCTTCCCTCTATCCACTTTACTCATACCCTGCATTATTTTGTATGTCTCAATCATATCCCCCCTCAAGCGCCTTTTTTCCAGACTAAAGAGGCCCAGTTGTTTTAGCCTTTCTTCATAAGGGAGGTGCCCCAGCCCAGTAATCATTTTAGTCACTCTCTTCTGCACCTTTTCCAGTTCCACTATGTCTGAACATAATAAATAAGACTGAACATAATAAATAAATAAATAAATAATCATGAGATGCCAAGTAAATTCAGGTTTATGGTCACCCTTTGGGGGAGTTTTCCAGGTGGAGAATACTTAAAAATGGCTTGTCATTTTCTTCTTTGGGGTATCCTGGAACTGTACAGATTGCCCAAGGCCACTCAGGCTGGCTGAATTCACAGAACGAACAGGGAAGAATTGAGTCTCTGGCTTAGGAGAGTGACAGTGATAAAAATGCCTAAAATATCTCACTTCCATTGAAAGCCCTGTTAGGGTTGTTTGTTATAGGTTGATTCTGTCACACATTCCTTATTAACTAAACTTATTCTTCCCCAAAAATCTCATTGCCAGAATGTTCTCATGCTCCGGTTGCAATTTTGAATATGTACACCAATAGGCGTGCAACTGTTGCAAGTAGGTTCTGCAGCGGGTTACCTAAACCAGCCAGCCTCTTCCTTATTCAGGGAATATTTCTACCTCTTAAAAGACATGCCATGATTATTTAATAATCAGTTATTTGAGTCATTAGATGCTTTTTATTGGATACCAGGCAAAATCCAAACAAACAAACAAAATAAAGAAGTTAAAGCAGAGCCCTTAAACAACATAAACCAAATCACTGCACACAAGTGTACCATACACCCAAGAACCAATGAATATTTGGCTTGAAACTGATACTTTGTTCATCATTTTATTCTCTTGCCCTATCTCTGAAGAAGTGGACTTGTTCCATGAAAGCTTACATTATAATTGTTAGCTTTTTTTCCCTTTGTGAATAAAGGTCAACACTTGCTTATTTAAACATTGGCCACATTCAAAAATAAAATGGATGTGGAGTTAAAGGAAAGGCACTCTGGGGAGGTGAAAGGAACATGTGTACTGGAACAGGCTGATTAATCTCTACCCAGGTACTTTTTGCAATCGATTAACCTCAGTTAATCAATGCAGGAACCTGGAGATTACTTAAACCCACGTACGTCCTTTCTCTGATCGTCTCCCAGCTTATCTTCTGTGTCATTTCCAATTTACCAAAATAACTTGTAAGGCATCATCTCTTGAATAATAATTGTGACATGCCCCTTTCACACACTGGGTTTTCACTTGCTGCCACCACCAGATTCACTGAACACTTATATGTATTTGAGAGGGAGAGTCACACCAAGTAATATATTTTAAAACAAAGCATGAAACATTTATTGGTTTACAGTTATATGATCAGAATTATGATAGCTTTAACCATTGTTATTGTATTGCATACATGAGATATAATATCTTTCCTCTCTAAACCAGACCCTCCCAGTGTCAGGATCTCCCACCTGGCCAACTGACAATATAACTGACTCTCCCCTCAGCTCTATCAGAAACTGGACTCAACTCAAACTGAACTCAAACTCCCATTAGGTTCCCACCTGCTTGGTGATTGGCTATTCAAATCAGAGTCATAAATATTCATACTTGTATTAACCCTTTTCACCACAATAATTAAAGGCATTTATTTAAGTAATAGGAATTACACAGGAATATGGTTCTTACTTCAAAATAACAAAACATGGTTCCTTCCCTAAGGTGAATAATACCCCGAGGCGAAAGCCTCATTATCTAATTCTTAACATATATGGCTAAGCATTAGTCCATCTTGCAGGCATAAAATCCATTTGAAAAAAGTCTCTTCTTCTCCCTCTCTCAGACTGCTCACAGTATGGGAAAACAGTCATATGTTGCTTCTTGGACCAATCAGGTTTCACTTGCTTCTGGCTGGAATGTCCACTTAGCCATAATGTTTATACATTCACTTGCAATATACTACACTACCAAACCAAAACTGCACTTTAATATTGACATCATTTACTTTTGGCCTGAAGAAAGGCTCCCCTACATCTAAAATCTGTTACAAGAAAAATATATTTTGCCATGAGAAATAATGCCATACTCTGCCCTAAAAGTTTGCAGAAATGAAAGGCAACCAGGGAGTGCTCTTGCACCAGCTGTTTATCTGGCATGTCTTCAAACATAGTATGTCATGTTAATTGCATGTTCCGTTTTCTTCAGCCCCTCAGGCTTAGTCTTCTTCAGTAGTACCTCCCATTCCAGAAGTATTAATCTTGTGCTTTTATTTCTTCCTTGTAACGTCTGGAATATCCCAATTCCTGGATATTACTCCAATGTGCATTCTTCTCTGCTGTCATAGTTGGATGCAAATTCTACTAACAATGATAATGCCTCCTACTGCAGCTCCTCATTGGAATGGATGTACCTACTTCCCTTGTCTGAGTTGGCCTTGTGGATTCCAATGAGATTTCTTTCCCTTGCTTCTGTTGGATCAGCAGCCTGGGAAGTTTTCTCTAGAGTGAAAGGCAGAAAAGGGAAGGTTGTCTGGAAAAAAATACAGTAGTGGCAGAAGCCAAGATTTCTGAAACACCTGGAACTGCAAAAGAACACTGCCTGAGAAATGGATGAGGGAGCAAAAGCGACAATAGAAAAAGAAGCTAGGGTGAAGGCTTAGACTCAGGAAGCCTAGGTGCAAATCCATTAAACTCATTGAGCTGGTTGGTGTCAGTCAGAGTGACTCTGCTCACAAGAGGGCATTGTGAAGATAAAGTGATAGCAGAGGATAGTAGCGGAGTGGAGGAGTTATATGGATCATTTTGAACTGATTAGAGCAGGCATGTCCAAACTTCGGCCTTCCTGATATTTTGGACCACAGCTCCCAGAATTCCAAGCCTTTATTTCCAATGGCAAAGGACTGTGGGAGTTGCAGTCCAAAACATCTGGAGGGCCAAAGTTTGGACATGCATGGATTAGAGGAATGGTGGGCTATAAATGCTTCAAACAAATAAACAAAAACTATGTATTTTGTGACTTCCTCAGTGGCACAGAGTGAAGGGTGGCTTGAGTGCACATTCATAGTAACAAAAGGAGCAAATATAAATAATCAAACAAATTATTTTGTTATCTTTGCAAGTGGACTGCAACTGCCAGATTACAAACAGCTCTGCTGGTTTTGCATTTGTAATCATAGCTGCCTGGAGAAAAATACAGAGGAGGAGAAGAGACCGTGAAACCAGGAAGGGAAATATGGATCCAGCCAAGGATCTCCAACTGTGTCAGTAGTGAGACAACATAGTTTTGCAAGTTTCTGGATTTGGGAGCAATGGATTGACAAAGGAATAGGTTTATGCCTTGGTAATCTGGCGAGAGTTGTGGGTTTAGAAACATATTTGATTTTTTTAGTTGCCCCATCTTTCCCTATACATTGGAAATGTGAAAAAGAGCTTGGTACTTACTTGCATCTTTGGTGGGAATGTAAAATAGTCCAAATGTTCTGGAAAAAAGTGTTTTTAGAGCTAAGTAATATGATTAAGATGGATATAGATTGTAATCCAGAGATAGCATTATTATCATTGTTAACAAGTAAAGATTATGATGTTACAACAAAGGAACTAATAGTAAATTTTATGACAGCTGCTAGATTAATTATAGCAAAAAATTGGAAGTCAAAACTAGAATTCAAGATGGAAGACTGGTATAATGAACTTTGGGATATAGCTATAAACGATAAACTGTCCTGCAGTTTAAAGGTTAAATGAGGAGAAATGAAAAAAGACATTTTCTACAATATCTGGGGTAAATTTTTAGATTATGTATTAGTCGAAGGAAAAGGGAAAGAGTCCACGAATATCTCACAATTCTGGAGAAGAGAACTTTAAGAAGATTACTAGAAGAATAGAAGATGGAGCAATGAATAAGAATGTATGGATGGGCCCGTGGGATGGGGGTGCACTTATATTGTTTGTTGTAGTTTTTTTATTCTCATTTTCTTATGTTGTTTGTATGTAGTTTAAAATTTAATAAAAATATTAAAAAAAAGAAACATATTTGAGCATCTGCAGAGGGAGAATTAAGGAACAATCTGAAACAAAAAAGAAATATAAGCAACTGCAAAGTGAAACATAGTCATATACACAGAGATGTCAAGCTGTGGGTTTGTTTAAGCCAAAAGAGCAATTTGTATACCAGAGGTTTCCAAAGACTACTGAAATAAATTATGTTGACACAGATTCCAGTGATTCTACTAGCTACACTGACTGCACAGGATTAACTTTAAGGAAAACAAGTCACATCAACATTTTATTAACAGGAAATTTTTTGCTATTTTTTCTCCCCTCACCCCCTTTTTTTTGCTACAAAAATGGTGAATGTTTGGCAACACAGAAAGCGTACAGGAGTGGCTTGCCTAAATGGGAGCATGCAATGATTTGCTCAGCTCCTCCTTGAAAAATACTTTTTTGTTGTTGCAGCATAATAGTTCTAATGGGGGAGGGGATTATAAGGAAAGGCTAAAACATTTGGGGCTCTTTAGTCTGGAAAAAAGGCACCTGAGGGGAAATATGATTGACACATACAAAATAATGCAGGGCATGAGAAAGTGGATAGAGGGATGCTCTTCTCCCTCTCACAAAATACCAGAACTAGGGGACATACACTCAAACTGAGGGCTGGGAGAGTAAGAACAGACAAAAGAATTTTTTTCACCCAGGGCATTGTTAGTCTGTGGAACTCCCTGCCACAGGATGTGGTGATGGCATCTGGCCTTCAAAAGGGGATTGGACAGATTCCTGGAGGAAAAGTCCATCACAGGTTACAAACCATGAGGGAGATGTGTCATCTCCAGGCTTAAAACCAGGGCACTTCAAGGGCCAGATGCAGGGGAGTGGTATCAGGAGACAGATATCTAGTCTCATGCGCTCCCAGATGTATCTGGTGGGGCCACTGTGAGATACAGGAAGCTGGACTAGATGGGCCTTTGTCCTGATCCAGCATGGCTCTTCTTATGTTCTTATGTTAATTAGACTTATTTACTGTCAATGGGGAGTAAATCTAATATAGTTCAATCTAGAGTAGAACCTCTGAATGAGAATTAACTTTAAAAGTCCCCTTCATTTCAGTGTGCAATTCTTTTAGGACATCTGATTAGACAAATGATATTTTTGGTGTATAAAGAAAGGAAATCTTTCAGTGAAGAACTACTGTATACATGTTGCATGAGACAGCACTGTGAATCAAACTTCCCTGGCCAGAAGGCCATATACATCATGCAATTCTGATGATGTCACCATCTGCAGTCATACCACAGACTTTTCTGGGGAATTAAAAGGTTCCCTTTGCCAACCTCCCAGGTTCTGGGGAATCCCTAGAAATTCTGAAGGCTTCATCCTAGGAGGTGCATGTCAGGGGGTTAGGTGAGGTGTAAGAAGTTTTAATTATCCAAAAAAGGTTACAGCTAATGATATTGTCAGAGTTACGCTGTGTAACATGCACCAACTGGATTCTGTTCAACATATCGCAAATTGTCAGCCAGAGCCAACATAGCAATTTTTGTGTGGAAACATGCTTTGACAAAATTAGGACACAAGAAATGATTTTTATGAACCATTTTGATGTTTGTTTTTGTGCCGTATGTGTTCCATCCTGCCCTGGTAGTTTGTAAGTCACATGTCTTAACATATTCATAAAAGCCTTTAGAAGCTTGTATATTCTGGCTGGGCATCAGCTTTATAGCCTATATCGATAAAAATGTTAGGTCTGAAAATATGGAAGGAAATTTAATGAAATATTTGGCAACAGATGGAAGCTCTGTATCGTGTTTTCAGTAGGAAAGGAGCGGAGCCTCATTAGCTTGCCAGGACTTCTTTTACCTTCCAGCGACAGAAACAGGATACATTTGCAGTTGGTAAAGATTCAAGGATTCAACTTTGCTGGTTCTGTAATTTGTATTACTTTGGGAGGGGATCGTTGCATCATCATCACCACAAATTATTTCTGGTACTGAAGACGGTTCCCATGTTCATTGGTTTAAAATAGAAGTATAAGATGCTGGGATTCTGTCTGTTGGCCTCATTTCCTAATGTTTATGTATAGCCTGTGAACAAAGCCTGTCTACATTCATAAGTGTGGATAGAAATGGGCAAGTCAGCAAAAGGGCAAAAGGGCACGAGGGCATGTGTGCCTCCTTCCTGACACACAACCTGTTCGTTGGAATTTCTTCAGCATCCTCTTGAGTGCTTAGGAAGACTTCCAGTTAGCGATGTAAGGTCGCTGACTCAATCAGCAGATTTTAAGAAAGAACAGGAAATTGTTAGCGACATAATGTCTGGCTTTGAATGGGTGGAGGTGCTTGTGGTTTATTTTTCTTTGTTTGTTTTTCTGGATCCTGTGCCAGAATCACATGTCTGGCTTTGAGTACTATGACGTTAGGCACTCTGCAAAGCAAAATGGTTTAAGCAAGTCCTGGTTCTGTGAGACCAATTCCTCTCTCTCTGCCCTGTTTATAATTTAAAACATGCATCCTCAAAATAATATGGAAAGTTACTAAAGACTAAGAAGAAAATCCAAAAATGTGTGTGTGTGTGTGTGTGTGTGTGTGTGTGTGTGTGTGTGTGTGTGTATTTATTTATTTATTTATTTATTTATTTATTTATTTATTTATTTATTTATTTATTTATTTATTTATTTAATATATTTCCTATTTAGCAAGAAGTTTGATGTCTCAGACAAATAAGCAGTTTCTGGGAGATGTGTTTTCAAATTAAGTACACTCATTCATGCTGATAATACTAAAACCCATTTCCAGTTGGGTTTTTCTGGTATAGAATAATAGAATAATGAAGTTCAAGGGGGCCTATAAAGGCTAGTCAAATCAAACCCCCTGCTCAATGCCCTAGCATTCCTAGATGGGCTTTGTCCTGAGGAAAATGCCACCGATGTATACCCAAGTTTTATAATCTAAAATAGGATTGTTGCATCTGGCTGAATAAATTTTAACTGCATAACAATATAAGTAAAACAAATGGGAGGAAGTCTTTATTAAAACAATAATTTGGATCCTAAGTACAGTATATTCACTGCAATATATTAGATTATTTTTAGGGCAATGTGTATGATAAAATTCACTTTCCACAAATGATATGTCATTAATGAACCCAGCAGACAAGTAGTTAAAACTATGGCAAACCTATGATTTTTGCAAACTAGGTTGAAGACTTGAGGGCTAAATTCTCATATTTTGCTGCAGACATCATACTGACCTATGATAAGAAAGCCATTGTGTGAGAACATTCCAGTGGAATGATTGTGCTGATCAAGGAATATTTTTCTTTGGAAAATCTGGAAAGCCCACATAGGGATAGTGCCCCTAAATTGCTGCAGCTGTCTGCAGTGATCTTTCAACACATCTTGGTACAAAAAAAATGCACAAATTCATCACAATTAAAACTTGACATCTCTGCAGCTATTTCTCAGAGCTTTATGTCAGTTACATTTGTAAGTTCAAGTGTTTTTCAGCCATTAAGATATGGAAGAGTACAGAAAATGTTCTTCTCATATTATTTCGTTTGAAAAGATGTTAGCATACCTTTGAGTCAAAGGCAGGTTTTTAAAAACAAAACAGAAACAAATATAGAACCTAAAAGACTGCCAAATAGAACAAAAAGCAAAACAGTGGTCAAAATTGCTTTGTGCAGAAAATAGCTTTAAAGTAGGCGATTGAATCAATGGGGATTTCACAGATCAACTTCTATGCAAGTTACATTGAATCAAATGATCCTACTCTGTTTGTGAATTAATTTAGTACACACTAACTTCTCTACAGAACAGAAGCTGAGCAATTAAGAGCAAAAAAGGAAAGGCAAAAAAGGCTTTGATTTGGGTGATGTTCTGGATCCGTCATCATTTGTAATTGGCCTGTGCCTCAGTAGAGCAAGCCCTTAGCAACTCTAGCACAAAAGTAAGTTAAAGAAAAACATGTTGGTTGCTTTAGGGGCAAGCCAAGCCCACACTCACTTCAGATATGTGTTTACCATCATACCTTGCAGTGATCCTTGTGTAGGCTGAAGGACACAATTGGTCTTCTCAGGTTGCAGAGTTCCTGAGAGTGAGGGAAGAGAAAAGAATTCAAAGAGGGTATCTTTACCATTCTATAATTTCTCAATTAAGAGGTCCAGATTATATTATAAGAATCATAACTCATGTGCCTTCCACATAGGGGCAGTTTTACCATTAGGAAGAATGCTGCCTAAGGCAGCAGAGGCTGGGAAGAAACAAAGTGCCAGAGTAAAGAGATTTGTGGACTGCAGCTATGCCTACTAAGCTAGCCTGCTGCCTTCAGTTGTGTGGAGGATGATCAACAGTGTTAAAGAAAGAGCTAACTGTCAGTTGAATGGACTTTTGTCCAAAGAGAGGGGTGGATGAATGCCATATTTAACATTGCCTCGGATACCAGTTGCCTTGCGTTAGCCCTACTGTTTCAATCAGATATAAAGCAGAGGGATGCATTTTCACCACCCAATCAATTGTCTTAGGCACTAGGCCAGGAAGGCAGAAAGATGCACAAATTAGGCTGGCAATCAACAAGCGCCAATCAGCTGTAGTGCAGGCCTGGCTGATTGGTTTTTTAAAAAAAATGCCTCCCTGTCTCCTCAAAAGCCCTCCCCATGGGGGCTCATCAGCAGCAACAGTGGTGCATGGCAGTGGGAGGCTCCCTGGCCTCAGGCAGGGGAAGACATTGGATTGGGGAACCAAAAAATGAAATGAAACAAACCATTTTTTGGTTCATTTTATTTTTCTTTGATGGGTCATTTCGTTTTTCATTTTGTTAGGGAATGAAATGAAAAATGAAAAACAAAAACAAAAACAAAATTTTTTTGTGCCCATCTCTGCTAGTAGACTACCAGGCTGGATGGGTGGCTCTGTTACATGAACCACTGTTAGGGTGTGGTTGGAGGGAATTTATGTAATCTCAGAACAGCTGCAGAAGAAGGAAACAGTCTATACCTAGAAATCCCAGGAAAGGGTCAATGTAAAATTTTATTGACTTGATGGCACATGTTAAACTATCAACATGAACAAAGGTTTCAGATCACCCAAATTTTACTAGGTGATCTGTACATTTTACTAGTTAATATGTGATTATTATCCCTTTTATGCGTCCACTGACAGTTGAAGACCATTTGAGGTGGGCTTTGACCAATCACGGTTGAGTCCCTGAATGCCATTTTAAATTTAAGATAGTGCTTAATGCTAACCTGCTTTTAATTATTTAATTGTATTTTAATTAATGTATCATTTAGTTGTTGTTTTATGTTTTTATTATAAGTCTATTATATTAATATAGTGTGCCACCTTGGATCCTCTTATTGGGAGAAAGGATGCCTATAAAACAAACTAACTAGAAAACAAACATATAATAAATATTACTAATTCAAACTATGTAAATTGAGAAAGGCTAAAGGAAGAAGCAGTTAACACCAATTCTTCCTGTTCCTTCCATAGTTTGACCCCTTGTTTTATAAAGAGCAGTAGGGTGACAGCCAGATTCCACTTAAGATTAAATGATTCACGTGTGAGGACTTATCATTGCCTTAAAAATAAAATCTGTATCTGAAATACTTAATCAATGAGTATGGTATTTCTTATTATAATACTGTATATGTATATTTTAATTTCTCTCGCTATGACAGCTTACATTTGTTATACAGTACTTAAAAAGATTTTTAGTCATCATTCTGTTTTACCCTTGCAACCAACAGCTATGATGTTATATTTGCCGGAGGACCTGAAGAATTGTTAAAGAAGTTCCAGAAAGCCAAACACAAGGTTGTGTTTGCTGCAGATGGTTTAATATGGCCTGATAAAAAACTGTCAGACAAATACCCTGTTGTTCGCAGTGGGAAACGATTCCTTAATGCAGGAGGTGAGTAATGTTTGTAGAAACTAAAAAGATCTTTCAAAATATTCTCGGGAAAATGCTGTCTGAGCCATGTCATGTATTTTGTACAAATTCCTTCTCCAGCATTCCAATCCCCATTAAGTGTTTTTTTAAAAAATAGCATTTAATGGACAATATTGTCTTATGTAAGTAGGTACTTTGTAAAATTATATTTTTAACTGCAACTAGAAAAAGAAATGAGGAAAAGGGGGGATGTGGGAAAATATGTGCAGTGTAATGATGGACTAGGTACAGTGGTACCTTGTATAAAGGAATTAATTTGTTCCAAATGAAATTATGTTAAGCAAATTTTCATTTATACAGATTCCCATAGGAATGCATTGAAAATGGAGTAATCCCATTTTTATGTTCTACGGATTTTCCCCATAGGCAATTATGTTAAGCAAATTTCCCCTATCTCCGGAATTTTTTATGTTGTACAGATATTATGTTATACAAGCTGTTTGTTATACAAGGGTCCACTGTATATACAATAAATGTGGACCCTGACCCTTAATTCAGTTGCTAGTCCCAAGCAGAGTAGACCTACTAAATTAAATGATAACTCATTATTTATATAATTATCATTGAGTCAGTATTTCTGTTTGTAGAGGCTACCTGTTCTGTTCTGCTACATACAGTATGTCAAAAACATTAACAAAAAACTTCATAAATGACTGAAGCTTGGCATCTAGAAGATTTAATTAAGTTTCTGACAAAAAGTTTCCATTTGGCACAAAGTCTCCTACTCATTTTCAAGTGGACACAAATAGAAGCTTTATTACTTTTAGTCCTTGTGCTAGCACAATAAATGTCCACTCAAAGTTATGATGCCTTCAGGGTGAAGTACATGTATGATTGCTCTGAAGATTCCCTCCCACACTCACTTTATGTAAATTCTTTCCTACCCCTTCTGTGAGAAAGAATATGGATTATTTCTTTACTGTGATGACATGTGGGGGTGGAGGGGGGGAATGATGACTAGTCATTTCATGCATTCTTCCACAGGATTGTTTCTACCATATCTGGAATGTTTTTATTCTGGCCATAAGGAAACAATCTAAAATAAAACATGGAAAGAACTGGAATTCAGGAGTTTAATAACACAAAGCACCAGGAAACCTCTGGGTGGACAACTGAGTTGACATGCAGATTTTCAGGCCAACTTCTTTCAGCCTCAAGCAGTGGTGCTACTAATAAAAATTATAAAAGTGGTAGCCCAAACCACCTAAAGCTCCTTGATGTTTTGATGTTTGATATCTAAAATAAACAGAATGTGGTGTGTGTTTTTTAAGTTAGAGCATTGATGCATATAATTAGACTATCATCTGGTTTTTTCCAGGATTTATTGGTTATTCCTCATCTGTAAATAGTATTGTACAACAATGGAACCTGCAAGATAATGATGATGACCAGCTTTTTTATACAAAAGTTTATATTGACCCATTGAAAAGGGTATGTAGACTCTGATTGGTAATAATTCTTGTAGGTTGTGGAGCATGTATACTTTACAAATAGATTTTAATAGTGAATGCAAGTCCAAGCTGCAATTCTGGTTCCATTTAGGTTTAAAAATGAAGAAAGATGTTAAATTTAACATTCTATCACTTTAGTTTGAGTGCATGATTGGTTGGCTTAGTTGAGTCCTGTACGTGTACTTGAAAGTGTTAGGAACAAATTCAGGCTCTTACATTGACGAATAAACCCACTTAAAACTGTGCAATATAAAGGGTCTGAATTTTACAGGAGCAGAACAAAGATACAAAAATCTTGTGGAGCATAATACTTCAGGCACAGTCAGCATAGAACTTAATCGTGAACAGGCAATCAGTAAACAGAAGGAACATAGTGTTCAGCATTCATCTCTAGTGCTTCTTCTTAAAATCTCTCATCTTCATGGGGTCCTGGATGGATTCTCTAGGGCAGTGATGGCGAACCTATTAGAGACGGAGTGCCCAAACTACGATTCAAAAGCCACTAATTTATTGCAAAGTGCCAATACAGCCATTTAACCTGAATACAGGTGGCTGTAAAGGGGCAATGTTGGGTGCCCACAGAAAGGGCTCCGAGTGCCACCTTTGGCACCTGTGCCATAGGTTCGCTAACACTGCTCTAGGGAGTTTAAATATCAAAAATCACTGGGATGGAAATATATGTTGAATAATTATTACCTCCCTGGAGTTCAATACAAGCAGAACAGTTGTGCCAATATTCAGAAATCTGGGGGAGGAAAACCCCTTCTAAAACCCCTGGGTTAAAGTTTCTACAGCTAGACTGGAGCTTCTGCAGGACACGTAATAGCGGGCTCAAGCTTATAGGAATCCAGATTTTAGGCTGATTCTCAGGAAACACCTTTTAAACTGTTAGAGCAGTTCAACAATGGAACCAGTTGTCTCAGAATAAGCTTCAAATGGATTCCTGCATTCAGCAGGGAGTTGGACTTGATGGCTGTCTAGGCCCCTTCCAACTCAGCTATTCTATGATTCTAGACCCTGACATCAAACATTGAGAGCCTGTAGTCTGACCAGTAGGGACACTTCACTGTGGCATGAACACTACCCAGATTAAAATGGTTATCAGCCCACTACAAATGTGGTAACAATCAGAGGCAGACCCCAGATGCCTGGACCACTAACTACCCATGGGAATAAAATGTGCGGAAAAGGGGCCTTCTGTGAAAGTTACCCTTTCCAAGCAGAGAGCTGCACATGGAAGGTTGTGAGAGAAACCCATTTCTACAGATCTGTTTCACTTATAGACAGCTTTGTTTAACACGTAGTCTTGTAAAGGCAGTTGGAACCTTCCAATAGAACAGTTCCAGCAGGATTAGAATTTCCTTTCAAAATCAAACATCTGTCTCACAAAACTGCAGTACTTTTTTGTCATAATTGAAAGGCACAGGAGAGATACTTCCAGAATGGCTTAAAACTAACAGCAAATATATATACTGTATTTTAAAAAACAGAGGCAAACACTTAATATGTATCATTATGATGTTTTTAAGATGGTTGGAGATGAACCTCTAGTTGGAAGAAAGATTCCAGCTGGGACAAAGGCAGGCATTTGATGTTTTGCCCTGGCTGTCTGAGTCCTTCTCCTGGATCCATGTTTGTTTAAAAGAGCAAAGTGTGTCCAATTCATGATTTGTCATACTGTGTTGGATTGAACCAATTGTTTTTAAGGTTTTGCTACCCTGATGCTAAAGTTATTAGTATAAATTCCATTGATTTACATGGAACATCAAAAAATATGTGGATAAAATTCCCTTTACTAGAGTTATTAAAATCATTCTGCACATATATTGATAGTTTTTTCCATTGTTATTCCTTTTATTTTTTTTAAACTGTTAATCTATCAGTAGAATCTGACAGATATTTATAATTATATCATATTTATATCATACTTATAAGCTGCCAAATCATCATTCTTTAGAAAGTCATGGACTTTGCTTAGGTTACACAGCAGAAAGCACGCTGTTGGTTTTGAGATCATATAAACAGTTTGTTAATGAATCATATGTTCATGAATATTTGTGGCATAAGTGAACGCTGAAGATGTATGAAAGTTTGGCTGAAAAATTAACGTTATTAAAATGAATTTTAAAGGAACCTATAGTCATGATTTTTACCTATCATGTAGTTTTGAAGTTATTTAGTTTCAGTTTATAATGCCCTGCATTTTATTATGCTCATTTAGAATTTTTTTCCTTTGTTCTTATACCTTAGGAACATATTAATATTACCTTGGATCACAAGTGCAACATTTTCCAGACTTTAAATGGAGCTATTGGTATGTATGTCAAACTGCCTCAAGAAAATACCCTTTCCCTTAGTGACTGGCTGTCTGAGGGTTTTTTAAATGGATTATTGTGCCCTGTTGCTTTTAAACATTTTTAGTATCACATTTATTTACTGTTTTTAATACAATATTTGTTTTATTATCTTAAAATATTATTATACTACTCACATCAAGAGAAAGGCAGGATAAAAATATTTTAAATCAATCAATCAATCAGTCAGTCAGTCAGTCAGTCAATTAATCAAGGTATCATATCTTTTTGCTTATCAGAAATGTGTTACAGTTGTCCCCCACCCTTTCGCGGTTCATATACTGCGGTCCCGGTATATCACAGGACCACAATATATGAAAAAAGGTCCCCTGGGGTAAGGAGGAAAGGCCTTCCCAGGCCCGTCGGAGGCCCCAAAACTGCTTCCCTGCAAACCTGAAGTGATTTCCAGTAAACCAGAAGTGACCTCCAGATACATAGAAAGCACTTTTGGGGCCTCTGGGGGAAAGGAAAGCCCCTTGCAGGCCCATTTGGGGCAGCACCAGGCCCCCAGAGAGCCCACCCAGTCCCGACCTGACTCAGCATCTGCATATTGCGGATTTTCAATTATTGCGGGTCGGGTAGGGTCCCTAACCCCTGTGATAGATGGAGGTTTACTGTACATGAAAATATACCTATTATATAATACCCTTGAGACAAATACTTCTCAAAGCCTGTTACTTCACATGGGAATATTGGCGTCTGATGACTGAATCCTTTTCCTCCTACCAGACTCTTGCAGATGTTTGAAGGGTTAAAGCCCCTTTGAATATCTCTTAGGATATTTGGAATAGGAAGGTGGTATAAAAGATGAGAGCAAGTTATGGGCCTGGATCTACCCTCTTCTTGGGAGCAATTGTGATTGGAGTGTATCTGAGCAGGCACCAAACTTGCCAAAAAAGTGTTGAAAAAACATCACCCAGTTCCTCAGAATTCTGCGATAACAGATTGGCCATTGTAAAACAAAACAAAACAAAACAAAAAAGCAGGACCTTTGGACAGATAAATTGTCCTTTAAAGAACTGGTATGCTTTTTGTTCTTTTCAATATGTTCCTAAGCAATGAAACAATTAGCTTAGAGGACTTATAGGTTTAACAAACAGGAAATGCAGGAATCTGTATAAAATCTCAGTACTCAGGGCATTTGTAAAGAATGTTGTACTGTTCTTCTTTGAGGAAATTGCCATTGACATATTGTTAACTTCTTAATGGGCTGCAGATGAGGTTCATCTAAAATTTGAAGAAGGAAGAGCGAGAGTGAGGAATTCTGTGTATGATACCTTCCCTGTCACTCTTCATGGAAATGGACCGACTAAAGTAAGTGAGAGCAACATTTCTTCAACTGTGATTTTTCAACATGAAAATACCAGTGGTGGTGTTGGGGAATACACAGCATAATTTTAGTTGGTTATGCTATTGAGGCTTAGTTAGCAGTATTGGGAACATGCAATTTGTCACATCTGCTATGTGACCCATTGCCACTCATTTCTATTGTGTAAGCATCATCACTGAGAGGTGTAGAATCTTTTTCTGAGAGCTGCTGAAGCAGAGTTTATTAATCTGTTAATCTGATTTAAACTTCTCATCAAGATTAATCTGAATTACTTTGGAAACTACATCCCCAATGGCTGGACCCATGAAACTGGATGTGGCACCTGTGACAATGATTTACTACACCTAGCCTCATTGTCTGTAAGTATACATTTACAAGCAATTCGATTTGTCCCCAAAATAAAGCTATTTATAATGTATAACCTATGTTTTAGTCAGTGTGTTTATTTTTAACATGATGACTTGCCTGTTTTTATCTTGCTGTGAAGAATCAAGAATAGTGCATTGTACCCTTGGGGTATGTAAATTTTAAAAGATAAGTAAGTAAATAAATACCTGTGATAAATATCTCCCAGTTTCCTGTCCCTGCTTCTGCTTCTGTTTTGGCCTTCTGCAGTACTTACTGTCATGCCACTATCTGTGTTTATTTAATAGCCACAACTGTATCCATCCTGTCCCTACAGCCTCAGTCAGCCATATATGTGTGGCAACCACAGTGCAATGGTCAGCCCCATCACTTCCATCAGTTCTTTAGCCTTGGAAAAGTAACTGGCAAAAGAAGAAGAAATTGCTGTACTGGGTAGCCTCTCCAGGACAGCCAACCTCCCCAAGTCCCAAACTGATTTTCCCACTACCTTCCCATTATACTCCTTCTAGTCTCTCGTATTCCTCTAAGAACCATCTTTTTAACCATAACTCACTCTATGAACACAAGCGCCACATCTGGTTTGGAAAACCGCTTCACTAATTTCCATTATTTCCTGCCCGCAATCCTTTATGAGCCCCCTTAGCTCCATATGCTCCTCTTGTTCTCAGAGGTCTGAAGGAGCAACAAGGTGAGGAGATGATGAATTGAAGCACTAGCCCAAGGGCATGTTGAGCATATGGGAAACTGTTCATAAAGAAGCGAGGAAACTAGGATAGTTGTGGTGCTATTGGCAGCAAGAGAGTAAGAAAGAAGCATATGAATAAGAAGGTCCTAGAACTGAAAGGTAGGTTGAATGAAGAGGTACACGAAATAAGGAAAGGTAAGATATAGATTGAGAAGCTGGATTGGAGAACAAAGATGTCTGAAAGATATAGACAATTCAAAGCAATCCTCAATGGTAGATCTCTTTACAGATTTGACCTCATGTTTTATCTCTAAATTTCTACCATGTTTCAGAAACAATTTGGAAGATTTAGGGAGATTTTTTTAAAAAAATCCTTATTGGGGCATAAGAAGATAATAATTCTTATTGGGATGAAGGGAGATGTTTCCTTTCACATCCAGGCATTGACTTCATGAAATGTTAGCACATATTGATATTTCAGACAGACACAAAACAGGTTCTAGGGAATTTGCCAGACCTTTCATGCCCATATTTAGTTTTGGGCTGAAATACAGTTTCCAATGTTTATACAAAATGTCTGGTGTAAAGGTAGAAACATATTTCTCTCTTACCGGTACATATCCATGTCCACTGCAGTACATTTTTGGCCTATGTGGATTTAGCAAAAATATAAAGCCCACAAACCTCCTCTCTCTCTCTCTCTCTCTCTCTCTCTCTCTCTCTCTCTCTCTCTCTCTCTCTCTCTCTCTCTCTCTCTCTCTCTCTCTCTCACACACACACACACACACACACACACACACACACACACACACACAGCCTCCCCCCCACACACAAACACGGTTATTAGCCAGGCTTCCTGCTAAGCTTATTTATTTAGGAAGAGTCAAAGTAGGTTGCAATGCACTAGATTCAGGGGTTGGGAAGAGGCTGACCAGAACTGCTCATTTCCATTCTGGCAATGTATTGGTAGAATACACTGAGTTTCTATAAAGAGAGGCATCCTATAATAAAACTGATTTTGGATGTATTTATTGAAAACTATGGACTCCAGTAACAAGTAAGTACTGGCTCATTTAAGACCTGAATTTTACCATTGCAAATCATACTATTTTTATTTGACCAGATAAAGGTGCAACAGGATTTGGGCAAATAATTTGTACAGATACATTGAGACCATTGTAAAGATTCTTTTAAGTATTTTACAAACGTATGAGAGGAACAGCAATTCAATGTTGCAATGAAGGCTGCCATTCAAGGCTACGGTATATGAAAAATAGAAAAGGAAAAAGAATGTTGCATAGTGAAGTTTGCAGTATATTTTCCAAGGCATTTAATGTGATTCATTGACATTGATTCAAAGATTGTTCATACTGTAAAAGACTTTGAATTAAATGCTTTGCACCCCCCCCCCCATGTATTATTGGTTTTAGGAGATTCCAAGAGTAACAATTGGTGTTTTCATTGAACAACCAACTCCTTTCCTGACCAAGTTTTTGGACAGACTGTTGACTCTGGATTATGCAAAGGAAAAACTTAGCCTGTTCATCCATAATAATGTGAGTACTTTATAACCAAGTGATAACTGAACAGTTATTTTTGTAAATCAATTTTCAAAAAGTTATTAATCTAGTAAATTTAACAATCTAATACATTTAGATTAATATTATAAACATTGACATCAATCATTTGTTGGATGATAGAAAACAGCACATATATTTAAGTTCGCAACACCATTTTATCAAAAAAATTTGAATCTGTATTTCAGCTCTCAATATGCATTGTTATGTTGAGGCTATCACCTAAGGTGAGATGTTTTTAAAGTCATTTATTTTTTGGGATATACCTGCCAGCTAGCAAGGCTATTGGCAGCTGTCATCCCCAAAGGTGACTCTTCGAAATTCATAATTAATCTTAGAAACACTGTTTCTTTGCTGGTAGGATGCATAGCCTAGAGATGGAAGTGTGGGTACAATTACAGTTAACTGCACTGGCTTCCAGTTCTTTCCTACCCTATTTCAAGCTGTTGGTTTTGATGTTTAAACCTGGAGGCCATGATGTCTGAATGATTCTTCCAAATGAGCCAGCTTGGATCAGTGAGGATAGGTCCGTTCACTTCCACCTTTAAACTGAGAGCAGAGTTCTTGAACATTTTTGGCCAGAACTTGTCTTTAGTTACTTGTTATATCCATCACATGGTGTTCTGAAGAGTCCAGATTTATACCACTGGGATCTACCATAGTTCACAAAGGTCTGAAAACACCCAGAGTTTTTCCAGCAATCATTTCCTTTGGGGGCAGGCTTTTTTGTTTGTAGGTCTTTTTGGGGACTGCATCCTATTTTATACAATACTCAGTGACCAACGTTTGGCACTCCAGATGTTTTGGACCACAAATCCCACAGTCCTTTGTCATTGGCAGTCTAGGCTCAGAATTCTGGGATTTGTGGTCCATAACATCTGGCATGCTGAAGGTTCACTACCACTGCCCTAGCTGCTGCCAAGGACAAGTAAAGGATAGGTGAGGCACCTTGTTGTTCCGGGCTTTCCACCATCCCCCACTGCAAACTTTAATCTCCTTGGGGAAAATCCGGTCCACATTCCAGCCAGTCACTTTCTCACCTTGGTCTGGTGGCCACTGGAAGAAGAACAGCAGCTAGGCGGGAAGCCAGGGCAGCTTAGTGTGCCTGTGCACCCCTGGCTCTCTACACCTTGCACAGACATGGCTTAGTGCAAGCCTCACAGAGGTGGAGCTGGCTTTGATTGCTCTACTTTCCATCTCCTTGTCACATCCTCCAATTGCAGGGAGCTCCCCTGGGCTGCTTGCATTAACAGGTACCCCTAAGCCAAAGCTGGCATGTTCCCCTCTTGGGTGGTTTATCCAACACTCTCCCTGGTCCAAGCCTGCGGCAGATTCCTCTTACCTCTATCCCTTTGCCTCTGTCTATCTTTTGGGTTTTTTTTCTGCCACTCATACACCTTCTGCTCTCTCATCGGCTTCCCCCATGTTTTCTTTCTCTCATTCTTTGCCCCTTTGAAGAATTATTTTCTACCTTGTTGCTTGCAGCTCCTCCCCTTCAGATATGCAGGTTCTCATAAGCTCAGCCTTTTTATCCCTCTGGCCATGCAGATTTCTTGGCAGCCCTGCATGTACTTAACTAAAAACTTCCCCCTGCTTCCAATGCAGACAAGATTTCATTTCACCCGGAAGTCTCTGGTGTCCTAATATGCTCTGCACCCATCTGAACATGCATCAGAAAGAGCTCTCCTCTTTCTGACCCCTGTTCCCCCACTCCTGGGGATATAATATTTTTGGGCATATATTTATCATCTGAAAAAGAAGCCCTGCACAAGCAAGGACAGAACCAATCCCTGGTCCTAAAAGGTAGGGGAACCGCTGGTCTAAAGTATATATTTCATCATCAAACTGGAAGAAAATCAGTTACTAGTAGAGATCTGTGCACATCTGTGCAAAAGGAAGTCCCATTGTGTTCTGTGGGCTTACTCCCAGACAATATAGGATTGTTGTCTAAGTGACTAGCAGTTCAGAAAAAAATCATTTGGATGACTCGTGCCAGAGTGATTAAACTGCTGGACTACAGCCCAAACTGCTCATGGCCCAGGGTTCAATCCCAGATAGCCATCCCAAGGTTCACACCACCATCCATCTTTCCAAAGTTGGTAAATTGAATGCCTAGCTTGCTGGGTGGGTAGGTGGGGGGGATGGATGATGTGTGAAAAACTGCAAACCACTAAGAGAGTGCTTTGGTGCTGTATAGAGCAGCATAGAAGCTTTTACAACTGCTGGATCTTACACTAGTTTCTTCTGACTTCTGTTGCTGAAGTGTCAGTAATAGTTCTCTGTGTTTTTTACTGTGAAGGTTTCTACTGTTTGTAAAAACTTTTTTTAGAAATTATATATGCAGATTCAAAATGGACAGTATTAGAATGAAAACAATATTTTAAAGAGAGATAATAATAATTCTTCTATGCCATCAAGTAAATTCTGACTTTCGGTGACATTTTTCATGGAGTTTTAAGATAGAAAATGCTGTGTTTTTTCATACTTTTCTTCTGGGAGTGCCCTGCATTGTGCAGCTTCCACAAAGCTACATGATGGCTCTTCTAGAATACAGAGCAGGGAATAGAACTCCCAGATGATGAGAAAGACAGATGGATGCCAAGCCTCCCCTTCCCCTCACTGTGATCTGTAATGTTAGTCACTCACAATGCCTCTACTCTTAATCATCTAAACTTCATTCTCCATGACACACCTGTTTGGAATATTTCTAGTTCCACCTTCTATGTGCTTGATCAGAGATAGTGAATTTGATGGCCAAAATAATGTTAATTATGGCAGCATAAATGTAAAGGCATGACTTGTAGTGGTGGACTGTGGTTATTTAATGAGCTGTCAGTTGAATCCATCAGCGTGCACCGACTCATCTTATTTTAAATGGGAAATTGTTCAGGTTGTTGTAATGCTAGATTTTGATGGTACAACTCCAAATTGTGTCTGTGAAGATTCTCAGTCATCCAGGTGAGTTTATCTGGAAGTTGAATCATGGCAACTGGACTTCTTTTTCTTGAGATATAGAAATGTTTCGCTGCTCATCCAAACAGGTTCATCACTCTGAATACTGCTAGTGCGAGTCCTCCATCTTATAGTCAGCTTTGACTATAAGATGGAGGACCCGCACTAGCTGTATTCAGAGTGATGAAGCTGTTTGGATGAGCAGCGAAACGTTTCAGTCTCTCAAGAAAAAAGAGAAGAAGTCCAGTAGCCATGACTCAACTTCCAGACTCCAAATTATGCACTAGATTGCAGGGGCCATAAAAATGAAATGGGGACCACAAGTAATTCATAGACATAATTCATATACTGGGTTGCATCTTCATGGGGATTATGGAGCAGAAATGGAGAAGAAAGAACCCTGCATTCATAAATCATTGCAGCTATGATGGATTGTGTCGTGTGTTTTCCTCTTGCCCTCTTCTATCCTGGATGCTAGCTCTCAACTGCATTATTGCATGTTTTAGTTTTTACCCAGTGTGACTGTTCTGTCATTAGTTCTGTACTTTATCACTTCCAGGAGGTTTACCATGAAAAGCATATCAAGAAATTTTGGGAAAAAGCCAAGCACATGATCAAAAGTATACACATTGTTGGACCTGAAGAAAATCTGAGTCAAGCTGATGCCAGGAATATGGGAATGTAATTTTACTTTTAATCGTTTTTCTTTTCAAAGTGTATATTTCACACAAAGCCAGACATAGATCTTAAGTGGAAGCTGTCCAATTGAAATGAACAAGAAACAAATGGATATTTTATGAAATGCCCCAGCTAGGTTTATGAGCAATTTCTATCTTGATATGTGGGATTGTTTCTCATTGGCTAGTATTTAATGAACCATCACTGAGATTTTCAACATATGTTTTTACAATATGGATGGTAACAGTTTATGTTGAAACAGAGCAGATGTTGTTGATTATGCATCAGCCTCTCTGTTAAGATTATTACTTCATTTTTAGTTTTCTAAAAACATTTCTGCTGTACCTTTCAGCAAAAGATTCTGATGCAACTATTTGAGAAGTTTTTTAACCAACATCTAGCATTAATATTCAAACAATAAAGAAGAGAAATTGTAAATGTTTCAATCAAATAAAAACAGAAAGAATGGCAGTAAGAAAATAAAGCAATAGCAGAAATGAAATACATCATCCATAAAATATTCTGGATAATGATATGGTCTCAAATGGACATCTGAGATCTGATAAAATTGCCACAAACTGTATCTCTGGGGAGGATGTTGTAAAATATTTTTCTCTATCATCCCAGGGACACTAACTTGGGCATATCATGATTATTTAAAGAAGTCTCATCTATGTTGATGTTTTGCTAGGAACCTGAAAGTATTTCCTTCCATATCTGAAAAGCTATATCCTGGGAGTTAAAGAGAGGGAGAGGGCAGAAATAGATTTTGATACATCTTTGAGAATTTCTGCTGTACTATAATAACAGTGGTGGGCTGTCAGAGGTCATAGGCTGTCTGCCGCCTTCCAGAAACATCCTTGTAGTTCTCCAATCCCTATAAATACCCTTCAAAAATATTAGAGGTGCTTTTGGAAAAATGATTTTTCCATTATGCCCTCTAGGGATGGGTGGTTATTTTGTCCATTTTGAGAGGTACAAGTGCTTCTGTTTCCCTTTAGATTTTATTTTCCCCCCCTCCATGAGAAGGTATGGGGGAGGTGTTAAAACCCATGTTGTGCTAACCCATTGTAGCTAATCCTTTTTTGCCCTTCCTGGCAGGGAGTGTAGCCATTGAGCTGGCACCAGGCCCAGAAAATTGGCTTTCCATTTTTGCCCATCCCAGATTACCAAGTCCTCTACCGTTTCACTCATGTGAAACATTAACCAACAAAGTCTGAACCCTGAGCCACAGAGCAAACAAGCCAGTAATCCTTCTTCAGTTAACATTTCCCATTATGCCTTAATTGGGAAGCTGTACTGAACAACTTCAGCATAACTCAGGCTGTGAAACTACAGTTTGGCATTGACTTGGTACTCCCTTTTAATTTATGATTGCCAAGGAGAGGTTTTGTGAATACTCCACAAGGCTGCTCCGTGTTTCATCTTATTAAATTGAGACACCCTTATACAAACCAGCCCACCAACTTAGTCACAACAGATGGAGAGTTCAGCTTTGGCAGATGCAGAAATAAAATGCATCCTGATTACCAGAACAAGGAACCTGGTCAGGACATGAAGTTGACATCATGATGGGGAGAATTTTGGCATAACACTAGGTGGGATGGGATGCTATGGATGTTTTTGGTTTTGCCTGCTGCAAGCATTTTTTTAATTGAGGAAAGACATTGACAGAAGTAGCCCAGCAATTTAATTCTGAAATGTGTAGAATTTCCCATACCACATGGTTTAAGGCCTCTTTGCAATGGAGGCAGTGGGATTTTTGCAGTATCCCCGAAATGCATCCTTGCTTGTATAATGCACTAGTAAGCCCTTGTAACTCCGGCAATATCCATAAATAAAATATTGTTCTCGTTTTGTTTATCTGCAAATCTTTTTATCACATTTCCAGAACAACTCAAAGTTAAAATAGGCAGAGAGTGTGTGTTGCAAACAGGAGCTTTGAAGACAGAGCAACATACACCGAAATTTGTTGTTCTGGCTTTTAAGATCAAAACTCCCAGCGATCTCCTAACCAATTAATTGAGTAACATGCTTGAAATGAACATGCTCTAATATCTGAGTTGCCAGTTTAAGTAGCTAATTAATGAAAGTTCTTAAAATCACACATTCATTATTTCACTGCAAGTGTCTGCTTAACTTGATTATGACCTTTTGGGAACCAGACATGCTTTGCGTGCTAATAGCAAAGCTGTAACTAGGCTGCTTTGTTCTAAAACCAAAATATGGAGGACATTGGAATCTAGAGTTGAAATTACTAATGGATGCTAGGAAAATGAACAACAATAACTTCATTGTCCCATTAACCCTTTCCCCTCCCCCCTTTATGAAACCATAAACGGTTTTGAGTGGCCAACACATTCTCTTCCTTTTTTGTTTTGTTTTGTTTGTGTTTTTTTCCTGGATGAGCTCATGGTTGTGTTGTAGGATGGAGTGAGTGCACTCCAGGTGCAAGCCTTAATAGTAATGGCTGGTCAATGGCTTGTCCTTCTCTTCATTTTCAAGGGATATTTGTCGGCAGAATAAAGAATGTGAATATTATTTCAGCATAGATGCAGACGTTGTTTTAACAAACCCAGATACGCTGAAACTCCTCATAGAACAAAACAGGTAAGCTTCAAGTGAGGAGGGTGGCTGGGCTAACCAATTCCATTTATTTTCCAGTGGCTGGACCAGTTTCATTTAGTAATTCCTTAAAATAGGTTGTCACTGAATAAAAGAGTGGGTTGCATCCAATTGTGGTGTGCCTCTCTAACAATGTGCCCCAGAAATGGGAATAAAGACATGTGGATGCAAATCCCCCTCTCAAATGTATGTGGGAATTGACTCCGGACAGCTGAGAAACATTCTGAAGCTCATTTTTTTTAGGGAGCATGGAGAATTAGGGTGTGATAGCCGGAGTAATGTTGGATCACTTAACACTGTATCTTGAAGCTGTAAATATTTTTACACCCTGCTAGGTGACATCTGGCCTGTCAGCATGACTTTAAGTAACCCCATTCCAATATATGGGGTGCCATGTTCTCTCACTGGAGCCACTAGGAAAAAAAATACTACATATTTATTTCACAATGTTGATATACTGGCTAGGAGAAATGTTTGAGTTGGTTTGATAACATTTTGTTTTCCAGTAAAAAAGAGTGATTACACAGTTGATTCATCAACTGCTAGTTTATGTATCTGGTGGTGGATCCAAAAGTTGGGAGATCATTTCTCCACTGAGATTCCTTGACAGAGGGTCGACTCGATGATACATAGTCTCCATTCCAAATCTGTGGTTCTAAGATTATTATTGTAAGTTTTCTTGCCTGGTATGATTGCTGGAAGGTCTCCAAGACTATGGGCAATACAGTTGGACCCTTGTATAACAAACAGTTTGCATAACATAAAATTTGTACAACATAAAAATTCTGGAGATAGGGGAAATTTGCTTAACATAATTTAATATAACTAGAGGTGCTTTTGGAAAAATGATTATAAAAAAACTATTGGGCGAATCTGTACAACATAAAAATGGGATCACTCTGTTTTCAATGCATTCCTATGGGAAATTTGTATAAAGGAAAATTTGCTTAACATAATTTCATTTGAAACAAATTAATTCCTTTATACAAGGTACCACTATCTTTGCCAAAATTCTCGCCTAGCAACTTTTAAGTGGAAAGCTCAAAGAATATTTGAAGACTCTTAAACAGTAAGCACTTCATTTAGCCATCAAGGTGTGCCTCCTGTCTTTGTCACATTCCAGAGATTTATTTTCTTATAGTCCATTGCTGTGTCAAATTATGGTCATGAACAGGTGAACGTGTACGTGCCAGGGCATAACTGAAATATGTCAATTTGGCATTTCAAAACACATGTTTAGGAGCAGAATCAAAATCAATGGAAATCTAAGGAAAACAATAGTTGAAAATCTAAAAACCCCCTTTATTTATTTATTTATTTATTTATTTATTTATTTATTTATTTATTTATTTATTTACCACCCATCTTCTAACCAGACCTCTGGGCAGTTTACAATAATAAAATAAAAATAAAGGAGCAGAACAACAATAAATATAATAATTAAAAATACATTAATAACAAACCAGCAGGAAATCTAAGTTACTGGTCCAAACATAATCAATCAATTAACTAATGGTCACCAAATGCCTCTCTAAAAAGCAGCATTTTAACTGCTTTCTTAAAGGCAGGCAAGAACTCTGCAAAGCAAATCTCACTCGGGGTGACCACAGAGAAGGCCCAACTCCTAGTGGTTGTTTTTTTGGGGCCTCTCTACACATGGCCACCTGGAGTGAGAACACCTGTGACACTCTGGTGGGTTGGCCTTCAGCTGATCTTAAGGAGATTTGCTCAACCAGGTATTCAGGTCCCAAGCCCTGGAGGGTTTTGAAAGCCATGAAAGCCATGACATCAGTGTCTAGTTGTTCTCTCCCACTTTGGGCTTTTTGAACCACAGAGTTTTGTCTCACATTATCAGCCCTATCAAGATCAAGGTATTGGCTCTGGCTCTTTGCATCCAATGTCACATCATGTGTTTCCGTTTTGTTTTGTTTTGTTTTTCAACAGAAAGATAATTGCTCCTCTTGTGACACGCCATGGGAAGCTCTGGTCAAATTTTTGGGGTGCGCTAAGTCCTGATGGATACTATGCTCGATCTGAAGATTATGTGGATATTGTCCAAGGAAAAAGAATGTGAGTTAATCATACATTATTTAGTAGTTTCCATTCAGGCAGCTTATTAGTTGGAAGCTTCAACTCTTCTTTTGACTGCATACTGTAAATCAGTGTTTTTCAAACTTTTTTTGGGCAAAGGCACACTTGTTTCATGAAAAAAATCACGAGGCACACCGCCATTAGAGTCCTGGTCTCCGTCCATCTCCTCCTGCATCGGTTCCTTTTGGTGACTCGAGTCGCGACGTCTTCTCTCCGCTGCTGCGCACACTGTGCTCGGGCGGGAAGGAAGTCGGAAGATGATGTCTTCTGTGATAGGTCCAGGCTGGAGTCTTGACCAATCACAGCCCGGACATCAGAAAAGTGGAGGGTTTCCCCCTGAGGAGCGCCAATTGGCGCCCCTGCTGGCTGAGGGTGGGGTCAAAAACCCCACTCCTTCATACCCAGGACACAGTCCAGCGCCCGCCTAGTGGGCGAAAATTCGACATTTTTTTTAAAATCTTTTGGCACACCAGGCAACATCTCGCAGTGTGCTGTGGTTGAAAAACACTGCTGTAAATAACTAAGGTTTTAGAGCTGTATTTTGTTTTGTTTTGGCTAAACAACTCATATAATTATCTATATTCAAAATGAAAATGTGTCAATTTTTTAGGAATTGGTAACAGCAAGAATTGATAATATTCTGCAGAATCTGAGCTTTCCTTTCCCAACAACAATGTATTAAATCTAGAGCTGATACAGTAACTCAACAGTTATATAGTTTTATAGAAGCTCTGGGAAATAGCCATAGATGCTTACTAAAAAGCACTGACCTGAAAAGGATGCCCTCCATATGTCTGAATTGTTGGCATTTCTTTATTAAATCTCTAAAGTGTGTGCCAAATAATTTCTCAACCAGCACAAAGTCCAGTGGGCCTGTGCATGCAAAACATTTATCTTTTTATTTATTTATTTTTGAGTATTTTTACCCCTCCTTTCTCCTTGGAAAAGGGACAATACAGTGGAACCTTGACTTATGTCATTAATCCGTTCCAGAGGTCTAGACTTCAGTCAAACGTGACTTAAGTCAAACAAACGTTTTCCATAGAAAGTAATGGGAAAGTGGATTAATCCGTTCCAGATGATGAAAAAGACCCCCGAAAACAGCAATTTAACACAAATTTGACTGGGATAGGAGATTCCTTCCAGGGATGTAAATGAAGCGTCTCTTCAAAGAGAGGAGGAGGCAGTGGAATTATAGTCCACAAGATATACACCTCCACTTTTTAATGTTCATAGCAACAATGTCTAACATTTAAGTTTTACTTATTTTTAACCTGACGTTCCAAGTTCTGAACAACTCTATGCTTACCATTAGAGTCCCACAACTGTACAGCTCACCAACTAAAATGCTTCCATTGTGGACCAGACTTCTGCAGCCAGATTTTTTACAAGACTCAGCCAACTGTCTAGCCAGCGAGGCCAGCCCCGAGCTCCTGGCCCTTCTTCTCCTCTGGCAGCAGCGGCGGCTTCGGCGAGGCCAAGGACCAGCTCCAGGTGCTCGGAGCTGGCCTTGCCGAAGCCGATGCTGCCGCTGCCGGAGGAGAGGAAGAAGGCAGGAGCAGTTTGGAGGTGGCAGCCGCGATGCTGGGTCATGGCTGCCGCCCGATTTCAGTGCCTTATGCTGGGGATCCGAGCTGTAAGTCAAAGCCTGCGACTCAAGTCAAACAGGCCCCTTCTTGCTGCAAGTCAAGTATGCTGCAAGTCAAGCAGCATGTAAGTCAAGGTTCCACTGTATACAGCCTAGTACCTTTAAGATACATTCAAGTTTAAGAACAGGGAATTGAGGGGCATCTTACAGCATTGTGGCAACATTAAATTTAAAAGAGAATGTGAGTAGTTAAATGAACAAAGATTCCATTATGAGGGATGGAACTAACATTGAAAACACCAGTGTATTTTTGAAGTCAGTCAGTGTAATCATGTAAGGTAGACCATCTAAAGTTATTAGGGATGGAAACATACTATCAATGCAATCATAAAAGGAGAGGCATAAACATGAAGTTATAACTGATTATAAAACCAAAGCCTGTGTATTTGTGTATGGTAGAATCATATAAAAGACACATAATAGGTGGTCCATCATTCAGGGAAAGCTTGCCTGAAGAGAAAGGTCTTTGCCTGTTTCTGGAAAGACATCAGAGATGGGGCAGTCCAGGCCTCTAGTGGGAGGGAGTTCCAGAGTCTAGGTGCAGCAGCTGAGAAGGCCCTTTCCCGTGTTCCCACGATATGTACCTGTGAAGGTGGCGGAATGGAGAGAAAAGCCTCTCCTGATGACCTTAACACCCGAGTTGGTTCATACTGTGAGATTTGATCCTTAAAATAGCTAGGGCCCAGGTCCTATAATGCTTTTTAGGTTAACATCAGCACATTGAATTGCACCTGATAGCTGGTTGGCAGCCAGTGGAGCTGCTCATGGTGCAGTGGTTAAATGCCTGTACTGCAGGTAAAACTGTGCTCATGATCTGGGGTTCAATCCCAGGTAGCAGGCTCAAGGTTCACTCAGCCTTCCATCCTTCTGAGGTCAGGGGCAATGTGTGGCCTGCATACTGTAATTAAAAACTGTAATTGCCCAGAGACTACTTGAAGTGGTATAGGGCGGTATATATGCAGAACACTTTGCTTTGCTTTTTAATAGGAGCTTAATGTGATCTCTTTAGACAAAAGTAATTTTAGAAAGTGCTTCAGTATGAGTGTTTTTCCACTGTTGAGTTTTCAAAACTACAAACAGCAAATAGCAAACCAACCTGGCAGCAGAGTTTTTGGTCTTATTTGTAAAAGAACAGCAGTTTCTAAAATTCAGCTCAGAGGATTTGTTGCATGATAAGACAGTGCTGATTATAAAAAAAAATCATGGTTCCATTTTACTTTTTATTCTTGTTCATAGCTGAAACAGTACAAATTGGGCCTCATAGGCTTTTTTGTTCTTTGAATGTGCCTTGCTTACTTTTGAAAACCATGAGCCCAAATGGAAACTGCTGGATAGCTTAGCTTACTGGCTTAGGCATCCAGGTGTAATGCCAAAGGTTGTCAGTCTGATTCTCCATTCTCTCTGAAGGAGATTGACTTGATGATCCATGGGGTTCATTCATTCCAGCTCTGCAACTGTAAAATTGAATATAAGCTTCAGATGTGAACAGGGTATTGAAGAGTGTTTGGGGTTTTTTTATGAGTGAAATGAGTAACATTCAAGCATGACTCGACACATTAAGCTAAAACATGGAACTAAGCTTTTGGTGCAGTTCCTAAATTGGAACCCTGTCTGGAAAGCCAAAGAGGGTGTTCAGCTCCGTGCTGTGACTTGTGTGGAAAGACGTTATCCTTCGTGGGCTTAGACTCAAGAAGAAAGGAATAGTAAGTCAATTCAGAGCATTCATTTCCTAGAAAACTCTGGAAAACATTACTGTGGGTGAGAATCGACTTTATAGTACACAGATAACACAGTTGTCCCTTGCTTCCCATCTACAAGGAAACAAAGCAAGAGATCTTCCATTAACCACACACATCTTGTTTCTTGTTCCTCACAAAATCTGTGTTTTGAAACTGGTTTGCTGAAACCAGTTTCAGGTTGTCCTGAAACCATTAGTAGATTTTGGCATGAAATATGATAGCCACAGGAAACTGGAGACATTCTGTTTTACTTGCTCAGTCAATTGAAGAAAGAAATACAGAGAACTGGTGTGGAAGTAGTGAAAAGCCTCACTCAGATATTTTCATATCTTGTACAATTGTGTGAATACATTTATTATTTCTCTTACAGAGGTGTATGGAATGTCCCTTATGTAGCAAACATATACTTGATCAAAGGCAAGGTTCTCAGATCTCAGATGAAGGAGCGGAATTATTTTGCACGTGATAGACTGGATCCCGATATGGCCCTTTGCAGGAATGTCAGGGAAATGGTGAGGAGCATGCTTTGTAAAAGCTTTGATAATGCCCGGCTATACTTTGGATTATTATTCTTTCTTCCTCATCAAAAGTACTAGCCAATTTTTTTCAGTCATGTTTTCTCAACATTTTACCTGTTCCACAAAGCAGCAGTGGCAACAGTGTGTAACCAGTTCATAATAATTTGGGTGGGGGGGGAATTAAAATTATTGTATGCTGCTGAATTTTGAATGCAGAATTACATTTCATAGTGTTAACTTATCAGTTCCTGTTAAAAATTGTAATATTTAACACTGATTTCCCCTCTTTCTTTTCCCTTACATTGAAGTTCCCTTCCTTAATGTTTCCAAGAGACACAATAGTATTGATGTCACTCCACTAATTCTAGAACTGTCTGTTTCAAGGACATGAATTACTGATTTTATTATTTCAAGGGAAATTAAATTTTTGTTTAACAAGAGCCATGCTCTTTGTTGTTAATAACATTTAGTGGATGTTAACATTGTGAGAACCTCTATGAATATCATTGCAATACAAATGTAAATCTGTATTTGTACTGATATTTACATTAGTTCCAGAGCACAAACAAATGACAGCTATTTCCAGGCAATGTAGCACTGAAAAATAATTTTGCTGAATTGAACAAGAAAAGTTGGCAAGTATTAAAGTTTATTCCCTCCTTTAACAAGGCATGGTTTTCGTCTGTTTGTACTCGTTCTGCAGAATATTCCAATCAACCTTCTCTTGTTTTCTACCTTTCAAGCATCAGTTATGGAAATTGTACTTACTGTGTGCTTGTGTTCCAACTAATCTGACTTGGTGGCTCACCAGGAAAAAGAAATGTCTTTTCTCTTTCTCATGCTGTGAAGCAGCCTGGTGTTGAGCATGTGTGTGCCTCTGTATTTCTTATCGCAACAAAGAAGGGCTCGATAGAGCCAGCTATTTTTAACCCATACATGATAAGCTTTGCTTGAAGCTGCATGCTGTTTGCAGAGGTTCCTTTGGAATACCAGCCTTTGAATAAAGGATGTTGTTCTGCTAACATGGCTGCAGAAATTTAACACAACTCTAACAATGGGAAAGAGAACAATGAAAGGTCAACTGATGCAGTGCTTCTCCTCCTTCATTTTTAGACCCTACAAAGGGAAACAGACTCCCCTTCTGCGGAAACATTCCACATGCTCAGACCCCCAAAGGTTTTTCTTTTTTTTTTAAATTCATTTATTCCAATGCAATCATCTAACTATTTTAGAGAATGTTTTCCTGCCCTTTTGCCATGCCCTTGGTCAGTTTTTCCAGCCTAGGTTGCCCATGTATAATACAGTACCTATCATCCCATGCAGTGTGGCCAATGAGGGCTATAGTTCAGAAACATCTAACTTTAGAAGTGGAACAGGCTTTCTGTGAGCAGAAGATTATTCTTCAAAAAGAATAGCCCTTTTTGATCAAACCAGAGTAAATTTCATTTTGAAAATGAAGGTGAATGTGTTTTTACACACTGCAGTGCATGTACAACAGAAGGAAGGAAAGACAAAGTACAAATTTTCAGTCAGCTTCATATGTGACATCCTGCATTAACTTCATGTGATATTTTATAATTGCCAAAGTATGGTTTTCTAAATTTTTTTTGAACTGATTCTTTTTGAAATTTGATATGAGGAATTCTTGTGTTACACCTTCCTGGTGATACATTAACATAAATTATATAATGAGTAGTAGGAATTATGAAATTCATTAACAGCAGGTGTAAGCTGTTAAGCACTGTTGTGAGACAATTCATTTGTTTCATTACAGCTTCAGTGTGTTTTCCACTGAGATCAATGGAAGTTGGAGAGTTCCCTCAGGAGCTTTACTTTCCTATTCCCCCCCCCCCCCATTTAAAATGCAATATATATATCCCTTTTATTTAAAAAAATTAGTGAAATTATAACCTTGTTAGCCCTTGGAGGAGGCAGTGACTGGTAACATGAGATTCATTGTGAAATTCGTTGTAAAGATTGAAATCCTCTTGTGCAATTTCACAAATGATATAACTTTTGGAAGTAAATCTCCTGATTTTAATTTGTAGAGTTTCTCTTGTTACACTTTGAGTTGCACAACCTGGGAAACAACCGATAAGGTCTGTTGGGATATCTTACCTGATGGCACTTTGTCTCTAAAAACGATGCCATTTGTGGAACTGCACAATAGGATTTCAGCAAATATTGTAATACAAGAATGGTACATTGAAATATATTGCCCCAAATAGGTGATATCTGCTAATCTACAACTCAGTAAGCTTTATCTTCCGGAATCCATAGATACATTTAATGATATCTGTGTAATAATTATTGGGTGTAGTTCGATAGCTTGTCCTACTGAAGCTAAGTTATCCCATCTCTATAGGCTACTCCAGGGTTAGAAACTATTGCATAATAAGGGTTGTTGGCTGTTTGCCTAACACACCTTCTTCAGTAACTCATTGTGAAGAAAACTGATGTTCTCTTGCTTTGTTTCACATGAAAAATGTGTGTCTGTAATGTAATGTCACAGTTCTAAATACACCCACTATCAGATGCCTGTTACCACTGCGTTTATTCAGTTCTATGCTGATGCAATTCCATTGGACAAAATGGAGCATAAAACTGGGCAGTGGGGGTGTATTTATGTTGAGCAAGAAGCATTACATAATCACCAATGCACTTTTTCTTCAGTGCTCTTTTAGCTGCAAACTTTATGCATCTTTCAAAAATAAGAGCCACAAACTGATCACATATTTAGTGTCTGTAGGAGCAAGAAAACCCTTGCACAGTATTCTATGCCAAAAATACAAGGCTTCCAAGTGGCTTTTGTATAACAGAGTTGTCATATCCGCCTGTAGAGCTTGTGCCCTGTGGTGAGCATATAGAGATGATTGCTTCTGTAGTAAACTCCAAAGCAAAACAGAAAGCACCTCATGGGGGAAGAACTTTATTAAGTGAAGTCAGCGGTACTACCACTATTTTTATTGGTTGTTGAAAAGTCTTATAGTTAAAAAAAAAACCAAACATACTGGAACCACTCTCTCTCTCTCTCTCTTTCCCAAATATATTCCAATGAAATGAGCCAAAAGGCTTCAGCTTCCCATGTGTTCTATTCAGTGACTTGTGCTTACTGATAAAGTATATGTGCAATTCCAGTTATCCAGACATCACTTTTATATATGGTTTCATAAAGTCTCACTTCCAAATTTGAAATACTGTAAGAATACTGGAATCATACTTTTTTTCAAGGCTCTTATAAGAAACAAACCAAAATAGTCTGAAGTATTCTGGGACTGATTTCTTGTCATGCTAATCTGAATCCATTCAATTGGTATTTTGGATTTTATATTACATAAAATGTATAAATAACAATTTCCGCTGTTCTCTCTGCCAGCCAGTCTCAATGGTTGGTAATCAAGATAGATAATCTATGTGTTTATTAAGTGCATATTCTTACTATGATATAATTACTAATACTTTATAATAATGTGATATTAAGGTCATGTCTCTGGGTTTTCCCTCAGTTAAATTAGGAACACTTTATTTGCATAGTGGAAATCTTTCTTTCCAGCACATGTTGCATAATAAAAAGAACCAATGCCCTCTGCATACATCATACTGAAATCCTGGACAATTTGCTTTCTCAGATTGTAATTCCCAGCTAACGTACTCCTGGGAGGTATAGTCTACATGGAATATCTAACCTAAGCACCAATCAGAATTTATACTTGAATCACTCACTACCCATAAACATTTGATTATCATTAAATCTCCACAAAAACACCCTATAGATGGTTTTTAGAGTTTTAGATAGAGGAGTGTAATTCATATTGTCCCCATTAGGGAAATCAACTCATAGATTGTAAATATTAATATCTTAAATAGATTAATTCGGGTGAATTCAATCTCAGATCGTGGTAGTCAGTTTTCATTGGAAAAAATGGAGTCTAGATATTATGACCAGCTTACTCTTTTCAGTTGATCTACTGAAAATATGATTGTCTGGATGTAATCTATTGGTATTTTTGGTGTTTCCAAGCACTATGTGTAATCACTAACTTAAGGATTATTTTTTTGTCTGCTGGTAGGGTTTCTTTATGTACCTCACTAACAGACATGATTTTGGGAGACTTTTATCAACTGCCAACTACAATATATCTCATTACAACAATGACCTCTGGCAAATCTTTGAGAATCCTGTGGTATGTATCAAAGTATGCACTAAAATTATCTTTACATTTTGTAATGCAGTTGTTTTTCTAAGGAACAGATCACAGAAACTGTTCTTAATTTCAAGGCTTTGGTATTATAATTATTAATACCTATTATGGTAATACCTCTTAAGATGAATTTAATTTGTTCTATGAGTAATTTTGTTTTATGAAAAATTCATCTTGTGAAACAGTTTCCCATAGAAATGAATGGGAAACTGATTAATTCATTCTGAAGCCTAGAAAGAAGACAGAAATACTCGATTTTCAATACCATCATGCAATACACATGGAAAAAGGCATGCAAGCAACTTGGCTGCCTACCTTTCCTCCACAATGCAATGAAAAAGTACCCCACTCACTTCAAAATTGCTCCAAAATTGCTAGTAATTGTTGCAAAAAATCACTGCCAACTCCTTCCACACCTCCACATTTGATGCTTCGTGCAACCCATAAGCCACTGGGTCACAGCGCATCCTGGGAGGATTTTTTTTTAAAAATGGAATTTTGTAACGGTTTTTCATCTTATGAAAAAATAGGGAATTTTTGTTATAAGAAGAAACCCTATTCCCGGAATTTTTTTTCATCTTACAAATTTTTCATCTTACGGGGCATTCATCTTAAGAGGTATTTCTGTATTTCTATTTTCTTAATAGAAAGGGGGAAATGATACCCGATGCATATTTTTTTTAAAAAAAAGAACAGAGAATCATTTTTCCTGAATTATTCTTTCCAGGACTGGAAGGCAACTTACATAAACCCCAACTACTCAAAAATCTTCACTGAACATATAGTGGAACAGGTAAGGGATCATTCTTCTTAGGAAAGAAATACAATATGATTTTCCAAGTGAGGTTAGAGAACATCATTCAAGTGTAATAGCTCCAAGAATGGGCAAGAAGAGAAAACTAGAACAAATCAAACAAACTCATCTTTGTTTGGAACCAAATGACCACAACTTTATTGGTTACAGCTGGCACCTCCAATGATTAAAGAGGCCAGCTAAGCTGAGACTAGAACTTTTTGTACTCTCCAAACTGAGTCCCACCTACCGGCTGACCCAGTAAGTTGGCTTTGGAACCACAAAGAGCTCCTTCTTCCACACAAAGTATGCTGCAACAAAGTAGGCAACTCCACATGGTGGCCGCCCTGCTGCCCCAGCCCTCCAGTGCCAGTTAATGACAAAAATGGCTGTCACTTAGTAAGGGGCTGCCACTCCTTCCGTATTAAGCATTTGGTGCAGAATGAAAATGCTTCTTTCATTTACTGCTTGCACATAAAATTCTAGAGCCCTGTAGCAAAATCTCTCACCAAAACAACAAATCCAGGGGTTCTGTAAGAGCGAGACAAGGTAGTTTTGGTTAAAATTTCTCAATTTCCAGCTATTATTCATCCAGTTGACCTCCTGTCCTTGACTGTGGTGGTACTGACCTTCAAAGACCAGAATTTTGTGACAAGGACAAAAATAATAGCACAATTACTACTGGTGTAAATTTTTTGTTACTATTCCACTTTTTGGAAGCACGTAGTAGTGTGGAGGGTCAGTTCCAAATCCCACTGCAGCTTATAGCAGGACAGAAGGCTTATTAGTACACAAAGCTACCCATAGAGAAACATAATAGAAGCTTATTATTAAGGCAGGTGAAGGATATTGATAGGTGTGGCCAAACTCAGAGCAGAATGAAGGGATTTCATGGAAAAGAGAAGCCAGGGATGGAGAGGAATGGGCCTGTCTTGCAGCTCTCTTCCGGGAACCCTGATTCAGTTTTGTATGGGAGGCCTATTGAGTTGTACTCTAAATGGGTATAACCTACGTATCATTAGAGGAGTGTGCTAGCCCGGTCCCCCACCCCCACCCCAGCATTACTTTTCAATAGGCAAAAGTGAAGGTGTACAAAATAATGCATCTATTTTATATACCTTCTTATTCTCTGTTTTGTTATATTGTTTGAATTCTTATCTGTTATCTGATTTTCTTGTTAACTGCCCGGAGTTCCTTCAGAAGACGGGCAGTATAGAAATAAAATAAAATAAAATAAAATAAAAAAATAAATAAATAAATAAATAAAATAAATAAGGTCTAATGCAGGCATGTCCAAACTTCGGCCCTCCTAATGTTTCGGACCACAACTCCCAGAATTCCAAGCTTGTATTTCCAAATGAAACGGACTGTGGTAGTTGTGGTCCAAAACATCTGGAAAGCTGAAGTTTGGACATGCCTGGTAAAGGGACCCGTACCGTGTCCATATAGCCACCCCATGTAAGCCAGAACCCCAACCAACCAACATGTTTCACTGCCACAAATTTTGTTTTAGCCTTTAAGGTACATGTGTTTTCTGTGTTTCCTTCGCTGCTATCCTAGTTGTTGGTAGGTAGATGTTTAAGGAAACAATTGCTCATATTTACAAGCCAGGAACTTTGACTCTTGCAATAAAGCAAATGTTATCTGTGAGCCTTGTTGTAAACCTAGTTGTCAGCCGCCTTGGGTCCCTTCGGGGAGAAAGGTGGCATAAAAATAAAGTTGTTGTTGTTGCTGCTGCTGCTGCTGTTGTTGTTGTTGAATAATAATAATAATAATAATAATAATAATAATAATAATAATAATAATAATAATAATAATAATAATAATAATAATAATAATAATAATAATAATATACCTCCCAGAGTAGCCCTTAGGCTAGATGGCTGCAGTATAAAAAAACAAATAAATAAGGAAATAAAACAGTCTTTTTCTTTTCTCCCCCACATCGCTCCTTCAGTACTGCTCCAATCCCAGATGTGGCAACATTACTAATAATTGAGTACATGCACTACCCTATTTAGTTGCTTCAGCTCTGGGAATCTGTGGTTCTAGCCACAAACCCAGTGCTCCATGTCAGTTTTTCTAATAAACCACCAGCCTGGCTGCAGTGAATACAAATGCCATATCCTTGCACTACCCTATTTAGTTGCTTCAGCTCTGGGAATCTGTGGTTCTAGCCACAAACCCAGTGCTCCATGTCAGTTTTTCTAATGGGGGGACCCCACAAAGATAAACCACCAGCCTGGCTGCAGTATCAGAGATGACAAATGTTTGTAGGGTGTCCATATCCTTGGAACTGGTGGACACCTGAGGAGCTGCTTGGGATTGCACAAGTGCTCCGGGGAGAAACCTGATGACTGTAAAACAAAATGTTATTTTTTTCTGTGGGAATGTTAAAAAGATGAACATCAGTGCCACATACCATTGTGGGTACCTTGTGGGCCCAGGAGAGGAAACAACTCTTCACTGACTGGCACAAGCAGTGGCTGATGTGGTTTCTTCTTTCAGATAATTAGAGGTCACATAATTTCCTCTTATGTCGTTGGTCAAATACATAATGCAGAATCATCAGTTCATCATTAAATCTATAGCTGAAGTCTTGTTCTAATAAGTCAAGCTCAAGTAGGCCAGTTGAATCAGAGGCAGTCTTGTTTTGTGAGAGGTAGCCATGTTAATTTGTGCAAGAATTCCAGGCAAAAATCAAAGAAACAAAACAAAACAATATAAACAACATTATTTTAATTTTCTGATATTGTGAATTTGAGGTTTCCATAAGCTATATGCCAGAATCATCACAATTATACCAAACTAAGGCTTGAAATAAGTCTAGCTCAGTGTTGGCAAACCTATGGCACGGGTGCCAAAGGTGGCACTCAGAGCCCTTTCTGTGGGCACCCAAGATCGGCCCCTTCAGAGCCACCTGTATTCAGGTTAAATGGGGTTAAATGGCTGTATTGGCACTTTATGAATAATTAGTGGGTTTTGAATCGTAGTTTGGGCACTCGGTCTCTAAGAGGTTCACCATCACAGCTCATATACTAGTTTCACCTTTTGAGTTGACTTACTGAAATAAATGACCATTTGCATGATATTCTAATTATTTGAGTTTCACCTGTATAAGAGACAATGTAGTATGTTAACTATTCCATAGGGTCTGTTGATTCCATGGGTCCTATTCTAGTTGCAGCTCACTAGGGGAAGCCACAAATTTTCAGGCAGTCTTACATGACAATAAATGACATTTTAAAAAAATGAGTGACTCTGACTGTACAGGATGGGGAAAGCATCTACCCCCACCCTACCCCCATTTCTGTTATCTTTAAATTTAGAGGTGGAAAACAAAAGTGGTGTGATAGCATTGTCTGCTGGCATGCAGAGCGTAGCATGGTGATAATTCAAGGATGTATGTATTTCTGCTTTCTACTTTTAGCCTTGTCCAGATGTGTTTTGGTTTCCCATATTTTCTGAAACTGCCTGTGATGAGCTGGTGGAGGAGATGGAACATTATGGACAGTGGTCTGGTGGAAAACACCGCGTAAGCATAGCATTTGGAAACTTTATATAAAACCATTAGAAAGTGTGTATCTTGCTGGCAAAAGGTGAGCAAAATCCATCCCTTCCATTCACACAGGGTAGGGTTACTGAAAGTCACTATAGCCATTCTCAGTAATACCCAATTTAGGGGGAGTAGGGCACATGATCACAATCAAGGGCCAGAGGAGCCATTCAGGCAGATGACGTATGGAAGGGGCAGGATTCGTCTTGGTGTATTTCAATATAAATATGGATTTTGACAGGGTATTATCAAAAAAGGTTCCTGTAGAAACTCTTTTTCCTGTTTTAAGCTTTTAAAAAGTGTTAATGTGTTCTGACATATTGTCAATATGTCTATGATGGCTGACGTAACAAAAAACTAACTACAGTATATCAAGCGGTCCTTTCATCAAACCCCAGACAAAACAGAAGCACTTCATACCTCCACCAGCAAGACCATACTTAATGGGTATTCGGAAAGGCTGCATACCTGGGACTTAAACACACCTTAGGCTGTTGTCCACCTAATGAGCCTATTCAAGCCACTGTCCAACTTATAAGCCTATCAGACCAGGGTGATGTGAAATCAAGGTGAACTATAAAAGGGGGGCTCACCACTAACTTTCCTCAGACTGACAAAAGTGCCTGGATGAGTAGCCAGTGTTTTAGCCTCTCAAGAAAAGAAGTCCAGTTGCCCAGACAAAGTCACCTGGATGACTGAGAATCTTCACAGGCATACAGGATATCATCTTACCTATATAGACACTGCCTGAAATCCTGTTGGTGCAAAGCTGCTATGTGAGGCTATGACATTATGAGCCATTGTGATTTTTCAGAAATGAATCATTTCTGATTCCACCATTTCAAAGGTCCCAAGACTTCTGTGGAATCTTCTTTGTCTTTGGGAAAGTTTTGGGCTACCATAAGACAGGCTGGATGTCTTTAATTTCTGGAAATCAAAGATATCCTGATTCAGATTCCATGGGAGTCTTGGGACCTTCATAGGGCAAGTGGAATTTTGTTTGTTTGTTTCTGCAGATAAAGCTGTGGGAACAGGATTTCAGCTACTACCTAAGCAGATTTCCATTCAGAGTGTTCTGGCTTACAGTGAGAAAGGGGGAACCAATCTTTATCAATGTCCCCTTCTCCTTACAGCTCCCAATATTACTACCTGTACTATTCTGCAAGTAATATAGTTCTCTGTACATGTTAACAGACTGGTATAAATAACAATAGCACAGAACAAACTTTATAGTTTTAGAATACAGATTCTTATTTCATGGACAGTCATGGAAATGGGTCCAACTAGAATAAAACTGAAGTTCAAAATTAGTTTAGGCTGAAGTCCATATTATGTTAACTAAATGAATTGTACATCAGTTCTTTGTGTCAGCTTACAGTATATAGGCAAGGTTGGGAGTTAGTGCAATATTGATTCTAAAGGTCAGATTCCTATCATGGATTTACACCAGCATTGTGTAAATTACCACTCCTAACTGCCAATAATTAATGACTTGCAGTTCACATGCCTGGTCGCATACCAGTCATCTAACCTGGCATGTGACAAGTAATGTAAGCAGTAGCTTATTACTTAGTAGCAACTCCATTCCATAATTTATCCAATTAACCTTATTGTATAAATTTATAATCAGATTCTGGCCGTAGAATCCATGCTGTAGTATGACATGTCCCCTATGATCTGCACAAGCTGCTCTTACATAAAAGGTACTTCTATTTAAAATTCGTATTGTGTTACCTTGTCTTAGGACAGCCGCATTGCTGGAGGATATGAAAATGTTCCAACTGATGACATTCACATGAAGCAAATAGGGCTGGATGGTGTGTGGCTACATTTTATTAGAGAATTTATAGCACCTGTGACACTGAAAGTATTTGCTGGTTACTATACAAAGGTAAGTGGAAACTTGTATTCAGCGTAAAGGACGTGGTTCAATTAAGCAAGGAAGTGCACACCTTTGGTCCCAGCTATGATCATGACTCGGGGATTCTGGCATTCTTACAGAGAGCAGACCCACCACCTCATTTGTTTAGGCTCTCATTGTTAAGTGTTGCTATAAGGGCACATACACAAACAGCATGAAGGGAAAGTGCATGGGGCAAGTGTATATTCTACCCACTGTCCAATCCAAGCATCTATTTCCACAGTGAGCAGATTGCTGTTGCTCTGCAGTGCAATCAATTGTCCAACATCACCACCAACGTTGTCTTTCTTATTTACAAAATATTTTTTTCTGCTTCCATACTGTTGTTCTAATTTGCTATCGACTGGCACTACCTGTTAAATAAAAAGAGCCAAGTGAGAGAGTTTGGAAGATACTGCACAAGCTGGGATGGATGATATATACAGTATATTGAAACTAGAAATAAGTAAATCTAAGCTATAGGTACAGTGATCCCCCACCTATCACGGGGGTTAGGGACCAGACCTGATCCACAATAATTGAAAATCCACGATATGCAAATGCAGGTTGAGTCAGGCCTGGGGGGGCCTAGCTGGGGGCTCTTGTACTTATCCCCAGCCTGGCCCTACCCCGAACAGGCCTGTGAGAGCCTTCCAGGCCTTCTGGAGGCCCCAAAAGGGCCTCCCTGCAAATGGGAAGTGATTTCCAGTAAACCGGAAATCATTTCTGAGGCCTCCGACAGGCCAAGAAAGGCTCTCTCAGAAATGATTTTCGGTGATCTGGAAGTCACTTCCAGTTTGCAGGGAGGCCCTTTTGGGGTCTCCCAAAGTCCCAGGAAGGCCCTCACAGGCCTGTTTGGGGCAGCTCCAGTCCTGGGGTAACTATGGGAGGCTTGAAACAGGACTTTTCCCCCTTAATCCAGGAGGCCTTTTTCATATACTGCAGTCCTGTGATATAGCGGGACCGCAGTATATGAATCACGAAAGGGTGGTGGACCACTGTATTTTGTTGTCTTAAGGACAGTGTGGTGAATTAATTGCCTCAGAATAAGGTATTATTTTTTTAAAAGCCTATTGTTTCCTTCCAGGGCCATGCCTTGCTGAATTTTGTTGTGAAATATACTACTGACAGACAGCGGTCCCTCAGACCTCATCACGATGCATCTACTTTTACAATTAACATTGCTCTGAACAAAGTAGGAGAAGATTTTCAGGTGATTTTCATAGACAGTTTGGGTTCATTAAACTTTTCAGTCTTTGAATTCATTTTTATAAAAACAGTGCTCCCACCTATACTTACAGGACCTAAGTAACAAACTAGTACCACCATTGGTTACATTGGCAATGGAACCAATTATCTCAAGGGGTGGTGAATACTCCAACACTGGAGGCATTCAAGAGAAATTTTGACAACCACCTGACAGATATCTTTAGTTTTCTATACCTGCATGGTGTGTGTGTGTGTGGGGTGGGGGACCTGATGGTTTTATAGGTTCCTTCCAACTTCACTATTCTATGATTATAACAGTAACCAGTAATTTTGCTAATATATTGGGTTAGAAAAGTGGTGGTGGTGGTGGTGGATGTTGTAGTCTGATACCATTGGAGCAGGGCAGGTTTGGGGATGCTGGCATAAGGCAAGTTGCAAATAGACTAGGACCCCTTTGGGAGTCGATCAACCATTTCACAGGGGTCGCCATGAGCCAGTGCAGAAAAAGGCACAAACAGATTGGGTCTGGAGGGGGAGGGGAAGGAAAGGAGAAATAGTGAGTTACTGCATGATAGTTTGAAGGGGATGTCAGTCAGTGGTACTGGAGGCTGCGATTGGCTGAGAGTGCCTGTAGAGGGAAGTTCTTCATGGCACCTGTGGCAGTGGCCTGCCGAAGAGGGCTTGGGGCCTCTTCTAAGCAGGGCAAGGGGTCACTACAACATGAGGAACTGTCTTAAAGGGTCGCGCATTAGAAAGTTTGAAAATCACTGGAACTGGAAGAACTTGACAACTAAATTATATCTACTGTGCCATATCAACATGAGTTGCAGCTTGCATTCCAAGTGACATGTAATCCTGAATTTTGTCATTTGACTAGTAATGTACTAGTACATTCAGTATATGTAGTGGAATGTACATACTAGAACATGTAGTGGAATGGCAACCCTAGAGGGGGATTTCATTTCAAGAATATTGCTTCTCAGAATCAACGTGGTACTTGTTTCAGCATGTAATGGTAACATGAGTTACTGTTATGGCTTTCGGAAGAGCTTATGCTGATGAACTTCTACAGGTTTCTGTGGAATTGCTTAGATATCTAAAAGTATGCTTCTGATTCTCTTATAGGGAGGTGGATGTAAATTTCTGAGGTACAACTGTTCAATTGAATCACCCAGGAAAGGATGGAGTTTTATGCATCCAGGAAGACTTACTCATTTACACGAAGGACTTCCAATCTTGAATGGAACAAGATACATTGCAGTATCATTCATTGACCCTTAATTTTATTTCCAGCCGGCTTAAAGACCATGTTTGGCAATCTATGACAAACTCTTATTTATAATTCTTCTCCCAGAAGATGGTGACAAAAGAAGGTTCTGCTAGACAGCTGCTTTACTTTGGGTTAAAATATTGGAGAGAAATTAAACACTTCCAAGCACCTGCTGTGAGCCTCATGTGACCAAGTAGAAGCCATTTTGATTTCTCTCCTTCTCTGTTTTAAATGGAGAGGAATTTCCCTGGTTTGCAGACAAATCAATAAAGTTTTTCTATCTGAATTTTCCATTGATTACATCATGGAGATCAAGGTGAATTTTTTGTATATAGGATATTTGATAATAACATATTTTTGTATGAAGGAAACATATCATAGATAAGTGGGAATCATTGCCAAAAAAAGTACATGTGATTTATTGGAGTATTATATTGAGCGCCTTTAAAAGAATGCAAAACCCTCCTAGGATTATTGTCTGCACACCAAGTGTGCTTTGATTAGTATGAGTTATACTGAAAATACTTTCCTTTTTTTTTCATTTCTTTTTTTGCACCAGCTGAGAGTTGGCAGTCCACATCCTCTTTTGAAAACTCTCAAATAGCAAGTTATTTTGGAAATCAAATTTTCTATTCTTATTTAAAACTACTTGAATTTTATATCAGGAGATCAAAAAAGTTGAAGTTGCTCTTTTATATATATATAAAACAGATTTTTTGACTTGCCTTTGTTTTTTAAGGGCTCAGTTTTAAATAATTCCTGCTGTGCCTACTGTTTGTAATTTAAAAGGTTACACTTGAAGAGAAAATGCTGAAACCATGAAATCTGAGGTGCTAAAATGCACATAGTTTTTAAAATGTGGAAAAATAAAGAAGTCTTGAATTACAATGCAATTCTCATGTCTCTGCTTTGGGGAGAGAGAGAGAGAGAGAGAGAGAATGAGTGAAAGGGTACAGTGGGACCTCAATTTACGACATTAATCCATTCCGAAGGCATTGTCAGAAGTCTATCAAGTTGTAAGGTGAACAGTGTTTTCCCATAGAATACATTGAAAATCAATTAATCTGTTCTGGAGGGAACAGATTGATAGGTTTTAAATGCATTCATATAAGAAGGCTGTCCCAACAAACCTTAATCAAGGGCAGCTGAAGGCTGCTCTCTGCTTTCCTGCCAGACAGCTGACTTTGACAGGTCCGACCAGGATCTCTTGGGGCAGATGCATGTTCACCCAGCCCAGGCAGTTTGTAAGGCAAGCAGTAAAGGCAGATTGCGGTCACGGCTTCCCTTACAAGCCTCCCAGGCTGGGCGAAGATCAATGGATCCATTTTCTGCGGTGGGCAGAGCAACTGTAAGTCGAAGTACCACTGTACAGTATTTGGTTTTGGAAGTACGTTGTGCTTCTTAAAATGTTACAATAGCTTGGGGAGTTTGTGTAAAGAACTACATATTTTATGTGTGTTCATCTGCAGTTTTCAGGAGAAATGCTTGTTTCAGTTTTAGGCCACTATAAAGTAGAACACCCATATCCGTTGATTCGCCATCTGCGGATTCAGTTATCTGCAGTTGGTGAGCAGCAAGTGGTGGGGGGGATGGAATGTCGGGTGTGAAAGTTGTAGCAAAGCATGCCCGGTCTGCCATGCTAATGTGTGGCCCAGCCCCCTGCTCAGTGGACGCTTGATGATCCATAATGTCCCTTCTAGTTCTGCTGTTCTAAGATTATAATTATTTCAGCTTCCACTTTCCCTCATTAGTGGTTCAGTATCTGAGGGTAGCCATAAATATGAATGATCATAAAGTATCTAAAGTCCATTTAGACAAGAATTACGTATAATCCTGTTTGTTAATACCTTATTGGCTGCCAGGACCCTGCCTGTCATGGAACCCGAATGTGAAGGGTTAAATGCTGGAGAGCAGCAGGAGGAGCCTTGTAGTTCAACTCAGCAGACAGCTGAGTCTGAGGATCTGCTGAGGGCACATCTCCTCCTCCTATCTGGGCTAGGAGCAGGATCCTGCAAAGGAGAACTAACAGGAGAGCTAGGGAAAGGATCTTTAATGATAGGTATAGAATTAGATCTGCAAGCCCTGAGTTCTAGCAGGAGCCTTGCCTATGGTGTGCTCCTGTTTTAGGATAAAGCTAGCAAGTTTACCCTGAACCCTCTGTGGGAGCAACATGATCCATAATTGCCCCTTCCTAGTTCTCCTGACCTTGGATTATAATTATTTCTCTGTTTCCTGACCTTGGACCCTTCCTTAGTGGTTTCTCTGTTTCCCTGAACTTGGCATTTGGCTCTGTAAATTATTCTGAATTGACTCACTGTAACTTTATCTGGATTACAACTAAAGTTCCTGGCAAAGAACTGAACTTGGCTTGCTGTGTGTTCTGTGTGTGGGGCTTGACATTGGCTGTAATCCAGTAATCTCATGCCTAGAGTAAATACATTGATTCATTGGAGATTTGAGGTGTCACCATTTATGTACGTTAGAGATGGGCACGAATTGAAAAAATGATGTTTCATTTCATTTCGTTTTCTTGAGGGGCTCAGTTTGGTTCGTTTTTGTTTTTGTGAATTTTCACAAAAATTGTTTAATTGTTTTGTTAATTTGTTATTCATTTTACCTGCTTTGCACAATTTTTAAGGCATTTCAACACGTGCGCGTCCCCCAACGCCCCAGACCAGAGGGAAAACACTTTAAAAAATTGATGCTGGCAGAGACACAGTATAGACTAGGTATGCAGGGAGGCTGCAAGGCAGCGGCAGGTGTTGCCCAGGGTGCAAGGCAGCCACAGAGTCCCCGGAGGCAGGGGATGGTACTCACCAAGAGGTATGCAGTATGCACACAGGAAGACTGCAAGAAATCTCTTCTTTCTCCAGGCTGCAGCCAGCAGGAACACAGAGACACATGCCTGCCTGGCTGGCCTAAACTGAAAATGAGTCACACAGACAGCAATTCCACTCCAACCTAACTCCCACCCCAGACTGCAAGGAGGATGGGGGCTGCCAGAGCTTTTTATGCCCTCTGTGGCTGCCAGACCTGCCCAGTCTGCAACCTGGGCATGCTATTGTTTGAAGTTGTCCAAGAATTTACATGATCCCATCACATGGCTTGCATCCATTTTGTGGCTAGCATCCATTTTGTGTCATCCTTAAAGGGGGAAAATACAACGCAATGGGAGAAAGACAAAAACAAACATTTTAAGGACCCCAACCCCCTGGTAGGTATTATCAGGCAAAATAAATAATTATTGCTGGGTTTTTATGGATATTCAAGACTTTTTTAACATTTAAAACAGCTCTTTTCATTCCACGTTGCCATTAACGAAAATGAAATGTAATGAACCTAATTTTCTTGGTTCGGTTCGGTTCGTTCCAATTTCCCTGCCAGGTTTGTTATTCGTTTCGTTACATAACAAAACAAATAACGAATAATGGAATTAAAAAATTCATTTCGTGCCCATCTCTAATGTAAGTTTCATTGATTAAGTGCACCAAATGAAGCAGGGAAAATATATACAGTATATACAGTAGTATCCCATGGCTAGTCAGCGGACCACTACATGATACAGAGAAAAAGAAAGAAAGAAAGAAAGAAAGAAAGAAAGAAAGAAAGAAAGAAAGAAAGAAAGAAAGAAAGAAAGAAAGAAAGAAAGAAAGAATCATATATCAATTTAAACTAAACAAATTTTCTTACTGAATTTCTTTCTGTCATTCTAGAAGGACATGATTATCTGTGCGGGCAACTTCGCTGGGTTTTGCTTCTGTCTGCAGCTCTTTTGATGTCTAGCCCATCAGAAGTAGTTTTTTTCAAAGAACACAGATGACGGGAATGCTGCTGACATGCAGCCAACTTGGAGTTCCCCCGATTCCACTGTACTTGAGTGACATAAGCCTTATTTCTTATTCATCTTGGCCTTTTCTTCATTTTCCACATCCTTTACAGATAGCAGAAGAACACTGCGTTGCTCTGGACAGGTTTCATAAATGTAAATGCAAAAGGCTTGATCTCTGTTGATGAGACCTGTATTGCACCTAAGCAAATCATGGACCTCAGAAACACCCATGCTTTCACACCTTGAAAGCTACCATTGCATAATAAGGCTATTTCCAGCCAACTGGACTTGTGTGCTTGCACAGTATGATGTGGCTGGTCTAGATGAATTATTATCTGTTTTCTTTCAAAAAAATCACATTCCTTTTCAAGACACTAATGGTTAACCGCTGGGGTAACAGGCTAAAATTATCTGGGGGTGTGTGTATGTGTGTAATTGCATAGTATAAGATGGATTGTTTATATTCTCTTGAGTATCTAGTCATTCAGGTCTTGACAATAGTGATTCTGAACCCACAGATCCCAAAGTACACAGTAGGCCACGTACAGGCTGTATCCTCAACAAGTAGACAGCCACGTTGTGATTTACCCTGTGAGGCGGGGCCTGAATCTTCCATAAATCTTTTCTTTATTTTTTGATGGGGGAAAGCTTAGGACAAACTATGTACATGTCATATGATATCCTCTCAATACAAAGAGCTATGACATAATGAGCTGCCTAAATGTCCTAAGCACATCCGATCTCGCCTGATTTCAGAAGCTAAGCAGGGTCGGCCTTGGTTAGTACTTGGATGGGAGACCACCAGGGAATACCAGGTGCTGTAGGCACCTAGAGTAGGAACTGGCAAGCCACTCCAGTACTCCTGCCAAGAAAACTCCATGGACATGGAGTCACATAGAGTCAGTCACGACTTTAACGACACAACACACACACACACACACACACACACACACACACACACACACACACACACACACACACACACACACACACACATGAGATAATAAGTTACAGTGCTGGGCTCTTGGTCACCAGAGCAATTACCATATCCTCCAAAACTCCTTCAAAAGCTTCTGCATGACTTGGTTCCCAAGGTATTTTGCTTTCATGGTATTATCATCCCATCAACAACTCTTTAACTGACAGTCCTTAATATTCCAGGTTATTTTGAACTCTTCCCATGGAAATATATTGCTTCACACCATAGGAAGTTTCTTTAACATCCTTACATCTTGTTCTATGTCATTAGACTGCCTCATAGAAAAGGAACACAATGGCAAAACTCCCACTGCTTAGAATACTAAAATGCACTAGGGTGGGCCCATTGAATTAATGATGATTTAGTAAATCAAATCCTCTGTAAGCTTCATTGTTTTAAATGGGCTTACTCTGTGACTCGCTTAAGCATATTGAATTGCATTTATAGTAGGTCCATTTGAATCAATTGAACATATGGAGCAATTGACTTACCAAATCTCCATTGCTCCAATGGGTTTTCTGCAGTGTGGTTCACTACATTATGCAATAAGATTATTGCCAATTTTAGGTAAGTAGCAGGAGAAAAAGAAGAGAAAAGAGACACAGGAATAACACCTGTTCTAGCTGACTTGCTTAACTGGCTTATGGTTATCTACAATTTCAAATGCACATAACTGTATTCATTCCAAAAGCAAAAGCAAATTATGCTGTTATTCTGCTTATATACTGCCCCATAGCATTTAAAGCACTCACTGGGCAATTGAAAACTAATTATGCAGACTACACATCTCCCCATCCCCACCGCCTTTGAGCTGGGTATCCATTTTTCCAAGTTTGGAAGGCTGGAAGGCTGAGTGAACCTTGAGCCTGCTACCTGGAATTGAACCCCAGTTCCTCAGCACAGTTACAGCTGCAGTGAAGCAGTTTAACCACTGTGTCATGAGTGTAACAAAATGTTACGAAACATTACTAGACAATATGGCAACAATCATTTTAGGGGTGTCTAAACTTTAAATTTATTCTATTTTACAGATGATGTAAAGCATTTATTAGTTAGACATGTGGTGGCTGGCAGTAATCGTGAGTTTATTTTATCTCTATATTTATATGTCCAGTGTTTTTGTTTATATTTTAAGAAGATTTGGTATTCTTGCTCTGTCTCTCTCCCTCTCCCTGGGTACACATGAAAGCACACATATGATTTTAAAGTCTAAATATATCTTACATTAGTTTATTTTAGTATTAGGAATAGAGTAACCTCATAAATGAATTAAGTGCCATCCAAAGAGTACCTTTAATGTGAAGCAAATATTCTATATTTATTTGAAATCTAAAAAAGACTAAAATACAGTGTCAGGAAAAATAGTTCTATTTATAGCTCTTGAGAATTTTAAAAAATCCTGTCTCACTTTATATATATATAAAACCAAGTAGAAAACTTTCATTGTTTCCACAGGAACAGATGAATGGAACCATTACATGAACAGATTTCCCAAAAAAAGGTACAGCAAGAGTATGTTTCAAGAACCACAGCTATTTTGTTCTGTGTATTTTTGCTACCTGTCTATTTTGGCTTGGTTTATTTTGAATTCATTCAAAGTATTTTTATGTTTCCTTGGTTTCATTGTGAGAATGCACCTAAAGTACATCTAACTCTCTCCTCTGAATCATAGCACTTCAATGTGTTGCAGCTTTGCCTTCATTGCATTGCAGTTTTCGGTAAATGAGCTTAAAACTGAATGGTGAGGATTTATGTGTTTAACTCTGTGTCCCTAAACAGCTTTATTAATTCCTCCCTGGACATTTTGTACATAATCCATACACATGGCTCAATGGTTGAAAAGTCACTTCTGAATCATAGTCAAACATTGCCTGGAGTCATTTCAACCAGGATTAAGTAATGTGAAATGGAAGTTGCTTTTTAGGAATAATGTGTGAGTGAGAAAGAGAGAAGCACATATCCGTACATACAGTACTCAAGTATAAGTCGGCCTGAGTATAGGCTGATGCCCCTAATTTTGCCTCAAAAACTGGGAAAATTTATTGACTTGAATATAAGTTGAGTTAATATTTCCCTTCACTGTCTTCCCCATGCTTTTTTTGTACAGGAATTTGTGTGTGGGTAGAAAGACCACTGAGGCTTTATCTAATTTGATGTATCACTTATTTTAATTTTAAATTGTTTTAAATAATTATTTCTTTTCCTTGATCATCTGTTCATTGGTTTTTGTATGAGAAGATTTTGGCTTTATAAAAATAAACATACCCTTTACAAGGTGATTCTTACAGACATTGATTTCTGATCTCGTCTTCTTTTGATTACTGACTTCATTTGATTACTCACCTTCACCTCCTGGACACTTCTCCTGCTTCACCACTAAGGTCCTAAGTCCCTGGGGCATGGCGGGCCTGCCTGTGCTGGGCGAGGGCTACTCTGGCAAGGGGGTCTATGCATGCACCCCGGGATAGCAGGCACCCACTCAGTCTGCCCAGGGCCCATGTGGGAGTACTGTCCCAGACTGTGCGTGGGCAGGGGGGGGTCTGGGCTCATGGGCCCAGGCCTTGAGGCTGGCATGCTACAGGCCTTCCAGGTGCCTCCAGTCTTGCACAGAGTGTGAAAGGAGGGCATGCCTAGCTGCCTGGATAGCACTGCCGAGCCCTCTCCCGGCTGCGCTGGTGGTGCCCGCTATGCCCAAGGAGAGCAGCAACACATCAGCAGCAGGAGGAGGAAGAAGAGGAGGATGCCTAGAGTGGAAGAAGCCTTGCCAGTGGCCGAGCCAGTGCCACCATGCCCAGAGAGCCAGAGAGCTGGAGGTTGCACCTCCCTCCATCATCCAGCCACTGCCACCCTCCAGCTCCCATTAGCCGCCAGCTAAAGCCCCACATCCCCGCCATACTCCTGCACCAGCTGGGAGTCTGCACCACTGCTGCTGCTGTTGTTTCCGCCAGAGGAGAAGACCCCCATTGCCAAATGCCTACTCTTGCCTGATGGCCCCGCAGCTAAGGACGACACCAGCACCACCAAATGCAGCTGCCTCACTGCTGATTGCACCTCTGCAGCACAGCAGCATTGCCCCAGAACTGCTTGAGCACAACCAGTTCGCCTTGTGGGCCCGTCTCACTGGCCTCTGTCGGGAGCCCCGGGGCTGCCTTGACCACTTGCCCCAGCACTGGTGCCGGCAGTGACTCAGGCCCCAGCATCCTTGCAGGCTACCTCTTTCTGTCTTGGTCCAACTGGGAGAACGTGTCTTAGGCGCTGGACCTCAACACTGTGTGGGAGCTGCGCTGCAAGGTAAGTGTGCCGCTGCTCAGTGCCCGGTGGCCACATTGGACCCTTAAGTCCCGAGCCTTCAACAAACCAGCTGAGCAGTCAGGAGGTGGCAGAACAGGTAGAACTTGCCCCCCCCTGCTGCCTTCCCCAGGCTGGCTACCGTATTCACCCAAATATAAGCTGAGGGCATTTTTCCAGCCAAAAATAACGGCTGGAAAACCAAACTTCTATTCAAGTATATACGGTAATTCTGTAGCCTACCAGATCATGCTTTAAATGTTGTAAGAACCCTTGGATGATGTTCTGTTTCTACAAACAGGTCATTAAGTGAATTGGTTGTTAAGCGAGGAGGTTAAGGCAAATGTCTTGTGATGTGCTGAGGTTGCCCTCCTTGTAGGCAGGCTACAGCAGTAAGGTTCTCCAGGAGGCACTGAGAGAAGAAGAAGAAAAGAGGAGGGGAATGTAGAGGTAGCCAGTGCTTCACTCTGCTCTTTCTCCTCCCAAGTGGAACCATTACAGCAACACCTGGCCCTTGGAAGTAGTGGACCAGGAGGAAGGCAGGAGGGATGCTGAAACCCTGCTTCTTCCCATCTGAGCTGTTGACAAGGAAGGCAGGCAGAAGGGGGTGGAACAACAGGTTCTTCCTGATGCATCATTTAAGCAGCAGCTGAAGCAGCTGTGGTCACCGCTGGTGGTTGTAAGTCTGAGCAATCATTGAATGAGTAGGTTGTTAAGTGAGGAGTGGCTGTAAATATTTGCCTTTAGGAAACACAGTAAGGGGTGTGATTGGATGGACAAAATATCTTGCATTTTGGATCATTTATGGCACAATTTTGTGCAAACCATTTTCCAGTGATCACATGACATATGGGCAATAGACAGTTTTTTTGTTGTCATTTTTAAAAATTAAACTGCGTTTGCAAATACAGGTGTAGTTTGAAGATGGGCCTTGACTTTATAAATTATCAACGAAACAGAAATCCATCAACACAATTAACTTACACTTAAAGGTCTTCTGATTTTGATCAGTGCTGAGTGATTTTCCATAACTGGACAGGAAGCTCACTGTGCAACACTAACTATTGACCCCACTTGGCACCGGTATTCTCGCATGCTGCCAACAAAACTGGAATCCTTCTTAATATAAGTTATTTTAAAACAATGATTTCCTAGTGTTTTTAGTGTTTTTGTCTCAACTTCCAGTTTTGTACTATATTTATTGTAAACTGCCTAGGATAGTGCTTTGGCACTAACTGGGAATGATATATAAATTGAATGAATAAATGAATGATTCAATGAATGAACGAACGAATGCATGAATGAAACAAGTGTTCTACAAAAAAAAGGAGTATTCAAGGAAAGAATAGTGCTGCTACTCTGTTCAAGCTGTCCTCATATGTGGGTCTAAATCTGAATACAGTATCTTTCTCCATCCATGGCAAATTGCTACCCAATGGAGAATACTGTATTTTCAGGATTTCTGATGGCACTGAAATAATCTACAAACAGGTAAGTTTCCTCTATAGACAGAATTTAGGATGGAGGGGTTGTCGTTGGCATTTCCTTCCCTCACATGTTTACTTTAACCTTTTTGTTTAAAACCTGCAGCAGACCTAGAGCGATTTGGTATAATATGTAGACTTTATTTATACGCTGCAGAATTTCACTACCCCAGTTAAACTGATCTCTTTAGGTTTATTTTCCCACTTGTGCTATATAAGTTTTTAAGAGCCTTTTTGGGAAAGTTTATTTGCATAAACTCATTTATTACCGAAAACGTATTCCTGCCTTTATTTCTATGGATAAATGAAACAACTGCTGACTTTTATAACAAAAGTCCTCAAATTTCTAAATACACTGAAACATCTCCCAGATCATTATTTGTGGTATCTGATTCCAAAGAAAACAATTGTCAATCTCATTTATGAAATGCCCTTCAAAGGGTCTCCTGGCGGCATCAGCACATGAACAGGCAGAGAAATTCCTTACAACACTTTCCCAGAGCCCCTTATATTAGGCTCGAGACTTATCTCTCAAAAGACTTAAGCTGTACAGAGTTTTATGCATTTCAGTGCATATTAAGATTGCCTCCCAAAAGATTGTTTTGCTAATTAGGTCAGAGAAAGTAGTAACTCCTGTCCTTCCAAAGGGCGAGTAGCCACTGTGCTTTCAGGTTAGGCTTAATATTCTGCCAATAATCTGCTTTATTCACAACAGGTTGGGTGGTTTCTTCTGGTAAAATCATTTGTAAACCACCCAGGTCTCCCCAGCCATGTCTTTTTCCTAAGTACATAAGCATGTACAAAAGGACTTGCCAAATGCGTTTTGACTGGTAGATATAAGAGATATAAAAGTCTGCAATGGCAGACTAATATGCATATTTTTCCCTAGTTTAAGTCTCATTTAGGTCTCAGGAGGCAGGAGGTCTTGAATACCATCTGGGGCTCTTTAGAGAAAAGGTGGGGAACATTTTTATTCATTTATTTAGTGGACAAATAAAAATGGTGGAGTGAGTGAATGAGTGAGTTTACAAGTCACTACTGTGGGCGGCTTCCAGAAAATAATATGCATTTTTTTAAAAAAATGATTACCGTATATAAAATTTAAAACTCCAATTGGTTAACTATGAGCTGACATAAAACACAGAATTAATATTACATAGGAGTGAGGTTTGTAAAGGCCTGGGTAACCCCCCCCCAAAAAAAAGAACAGGTTTTAACTTTCTTTAGGGTCAATGATGATAGGAAAAGGTTCACAGATCAGGAATAGACCTGAAGAAAAGAGTTTGGCCTTCATAAGTGCACCTTCTCCAGGGAACTAGCCTGGACAGCAATTTGGCTGGCTCAGTGTTTTTCCGGGCTTATGAACAGGGTATTGCTCAGATCCATGTCTGAAGCCACTATCTGGCAATGCTGAGTGGATGCCAAACAACTTTCCAGATGAGGAGCATTTTTCACTCACCACCTTTCTCACAAAGGGCACAGCAGGCGAGATGGGGCTTCGTTATTTATGAAATTATTTACTCTTGCTAGATATAGGTAACTCAGCAGGACACTAGGCATCTGAAAATATTTCCTTTCAGCAATTCAACTGCAAATTAGAGTTCACCGGAGTTTATATACATAAACATTAACTTGAGATTGGTATGGCTTCCTATGCATGGGAGAAACACAATGCTGTACTGAAATTTCTGAGGACTTCTTGTTCCGCCATCTTTAAAAGTTGCTTTTCTCCCCTACTTGCTGATTTGCTCTAATTAAAACCCTACAGTGAAACTCACTGCTCAGACTGTAATGAGAAATTTTTAGCTCATTACTATTGAGCGCACATGCACAGAAGTAAATGATGAAGTACCCGTTTGCCTTTCATTTTGTTTGATCTGTTAATAGAAGCTGAACTTTTTTTCTGAGGAAGTATTCATGCAAAGGTATGAACAAATATTTCTGTGAATTGAGTGCAAGCGGTGTGAACATGGTAAATGGATTGAGGGGTGCCATAAAATCAATGATTCCAAGACATCATAAACTGAAGATAAGGAAGCTGAGTTCATGTTAGGAACATATCTTTGTTAGCTGTTTAGTTCATGATGTGTGTGTGTGTTGTGTCATTACAGTTGTGACCGACTATTCATGACCCCATGTCCATGGAGTTTTCTTGGCAGGAATACTGGAGTGGTTTGCCAGTTCCTAATCCAGGCGCCTACAGCACCTGGTATCCTCTGATGGTCTCCCATCCAAGTACTTACTAGGGCTGATCCTACTTAGCTTCTGAAATCAGTTGAGATCGGATGTGCTTAGGGCATCTAGGCAACTTTAGTTCATGATAGTTGGATTTTTACTAATGTCGTTGTGGGTTGGGGAAGAGTTTGGGAAGCCAGTATAACATTGTTGTCATGACAGAAGGAGTAGAATACAACCTGCTGCTCTGCTTTATTTGGGATGAGTCCTGGATGTATAGGAATATATAAGCCACAAGTGAAATGAAAGCACTAGCAAAATTGTATGTACAATGTCATTAATATGAGCATGGGCTTGTATGTGGGAGCCCCACAGCGGTACAATTCAGGAAGGATGTCAGCCTATACTGCTTCTACAGACTTAAATGAGCACAAGAACATCTTTTCCCCAACAGTCTAAGGGCCTTTTCACACGACCCCTAAGATCCGCTGGCCCCTTAAATTCGGACCAAAGATCTTAGGGGTTCGTTGCTCTTCCTTCCTCCCCACCAGAGAAAGAGAGGAAAAAATGCAGCTCACCTGGAGGAGCTTCCCGGAGCTCCGTTGCTCTTCCGTTTCTCTTCCGTTTCTCTTCTGCTTGCTTTTTTTCCTCCCACCTCTTCTCTTAAAGGGGCGGAAGGCAAAAAAAAAAAAAACACAAGCAGAAGCCAGGAGAGCCCCGCACTGACCAGATTAAATTCAGACCTGGGGATTTTCACCCACCTCAAGCAGGTACAAGAAAGTGCAGCTGGGTCGCGCTTAGGTGGGTGGGGTCGCACTTAATTTCCTGCAAACTCCGGAGCTGGTGGGAAAACACTTGTAAGGTCCGGAGTTTGCAGCCATTTGCTGCGGAGTTTAGGGGTCGTGTATAAAGGCCCTAAGACGGGCTGCAATTCTCTGGCAGGATAAACACTTCAAAAGGCAAAGGCCTTGATAAAAAGTCTACCTTTCCCATTTGAAGAAGAATATTGTTTAAAGATGTGGTAAGGCGAAGTAAGGAAAACTTCCTGGGCTATTGGAAGTTGGCTGATAGCCAAAATAGACCATAGTGGGTTAGATGTTCTGATCCACTTACAAAGCTTGGGAAAGATACTTTTTTTAAAATTTAAATTCCCCCCAATGTTTTGTCATCTAAGACTTAATGGAGCTTCCCTTGCCTCTGCATTCCTATCTGATTGTTGTTTCGGTAATTCAATTATTACTGCCAATATGGGGATTATGTCTTGGATCTACCATGCTTCAAAGTTGAAATGATTGATTCCCTCCCCCCCCCCAAAAAAAAAACTAGTTAGCTCAACATCAACACACTTCTGCTGATGGATTTCATTCTGAACCAAGCAATTTATTTTCCTTCTTGTGGGCATTTGGTTAACCTATGAAATAGGGTGATGAATCTACCAGAGGTTTTAGTCCACCGTTTAATGAAGCTATCCAAGGCACCGAATCTATTTTGGGGAGTCAGCTTGAGTATTACGGATAACTCAGGTAACTTTTTTTGGATTTACTGCCACCCATGAAATTGGAGCCATCACCTGAAGCTGCCCTCTGCTTCGAGGAAGAATATTCTGTGTAATAACCCTGGTGTATCCTTCTCCATTTATTTATTCTGAAATAACCTGAAGAAGGCAAACCATGAAATGTGTATCAGCACATGTATAGCAGTGACTTTAAGGTCACTTGAATCAGAATAGGTTCTGTAGCAATTTGCTCTGTTCATTTTTATTTATTAGTTCATTTTTAAATGTTTGTCAGCTGTCTTTCTTCCCACAATGTTAAAACTAGTGAAATTGCAAACACAATAAAGTTCATATTAAAAACAATGCTTAAAACCCATTAATTGGAGAACATAAACTTCCCACATTAAGGTTTTCATCAGTGCTGCAGAAAAAAGACCTGACTGCCTTCTTTATCTTAACTTAGGTTGTATGTCTCCCACACACATATGAACATAAGAACAGCCTTGCTGGAACAGGCCACAGCCCCTCCAGTCCAGCATTCTGTCTCACACAGTGGCTCACCATTTGATTCAGGGTATTCCCAAGCAGATGTCCTTGCCTGCTTATGATTCCCCGCAAATGGCATTGAGAAATATCCTGCCTCTCTCTCCAACCCAGAGGATGGCCTTAGGCATCCATAATGATAGCCATTGATATCCTTGTTCTCAATTAACTTGTCCAATCTTTTCTTAAATCTGTCACAGCTGTCACCACTTCTTCTGGCAGGGAGTTCCTCAGACCAGTGACCCTCTGGGTGAAAAAGTACTTTCTCTTATTTGTTTGAGATCTAGCACCCCAAAGTTTCATGGAGGGCCCCCTAGTTATAGTGTTGTACGACAGGGAAAACAGTTTTTCCTTATTTACTTTGTCCACACCGTGTATGATTTTACAAATGTCAATCAAGTAATCTCTTAGGCGCCGTCATTCAAGAGTGAAGAGGCCCAGTCGTTACACACATGCACATGCACACATTCTCTCCTCTTAATAAAATTTGTAAGCATGGTTTCACAGTAGAGGCTAGCAGAATTTTATCTTGGAAATACAGTAACAACCAAAGGATGTTTGAACCAGTGGAATGGGTCTGTGGCAGCTCCTGTTGTGAAAGATGATAGCGTTCAAGAGAGTATATGAAAGCAGTGTTTAGTCCTGTTAACGCTTGCAGGGAAAGGTCACATCAATATGTACAGAAGGCACTGCACTAATCCCAAGTCTTCTGTCACTACTTGACATGTGTGAAAACAGTGGCTCCAAAGTGGATATGCACAGAAAGTCTCTGCTTGAGCCCAGAGATTGAAAAATCTAAACATTGAAGCCATGTATGTTCCTGTTCTTGTGTGATGATTTACCACCATCACCCCTATTTCTAAAGAAAGTGGGGACCCTTCCTTATTACCGCAGACAACTTTGGTATTTCTCCTTATCCATAAGCTACCAGGTGTCTGATGATGGAATATACTTAGGCTTCTAGCAAGGATACTAGAGTCTCTTTCAGGGTGCTGGTAAGTATGCAACATTAAGCTACCATCCATCTTTAACTTTGGTTTATTTCCATTTATAAGCCAGGTTCCAAAATTTCTGACTATTTCCTTTCAAAAGGTCTGCAAATGTATAAGAGATTCTGAAGTCTAAATTTTATATTTCACAAGCCTTTAGAAATTTCTAAAGTAGTTTTTGTTTGGGATGGGTTTTATATGGTTTTCTTGTTTTTTGGGAGGGTTTTGTTTTTGGATTGTTGCTAGTGCTATGTGAGATCATTTTAACAGTTGGAAGAAAAATATCAAAGTCATTTTCTCAGAAATGAACATTGTAACAAAAACCATGGAACACTTTGTCAGCTTTTTCTTTGATTTGGTTCAGCATTTTTTCCTGCTAATAGGAAGGCACACTGCCTACAAATAAAGCTAAACCTGTCACAAGAAGAATCTTAATTTAAATCATGTGGTTGTTAGCGAAAATAATCACGATAAGCATAAAAATGGTTTTAACTGTAAAATAAATAATTTTAATCATAGCCTGTCCACAAACATATGCTTTAAGTAAAACCAATAGTAGTATCAGTTTGAGGGTCATGCCTGGAAATTGCTGTGTAGCTATTTATTTCTATTATCAGTTTAAAGTTATTTGGTGAAAACTATATAAAGCGACAGCAAAACAACACATTCTGAACTTTTCTTTAATCGTAATGCTATTACTTAATCCTGCCCCCATTCCAGGCTCCATACTGATATTCATTTTTATGCACTTTCCTTCTAATACACACATTTTATGCTAGTTAGATTAATATATTCAGTTTTGCCACTCATTTCCACCTGATACAATGCTTTTTTCTCTATGTTTTTCTCAGACATACAATTTCTTGTGTGTGTATTTTTCCCTAATATACTTTTTAAAATACAGTAATACCTCGGATAATGACTGCCCCGGATAACGAATAATTTGGATAACGACTGGACATTTCTAGCCACCCCCAAGTCCTCAGCCCTAGCCAGGGATACTATCCCTCACAAACTGAAGTGATCCCTTTAGCCTTGACTCACCGGCTCCTGGTTCCCAGCGGCGGCAGAGATGGCAGAGGTGGGAGGCGGGTGGATGGGGGGAGGAAGGGGCGGGAGGGAAGGGGGTGGGAGAGGGAAGCCCCGCGCTTCTAGGTGATGAGTGGCAGCGAGGCTGGGAGGTCAGGCAGCACCGGCAAAGAAAAAAAGGTGAAGGTCGGGATGGGGGAAAGCTGTGCGAGTGGCGCGGGACTTCCCCGGCTCGCCTGACTCCTGGGTCTTCAGCGCCGGTGGCGCCCGGCTTCAGAAGAGAGGCGGGGGTGGGGGGAAGGCCACGCTAGTGGCGTCTCCTGGCTTGCCCACATCCCGGGTGCTTGGCACCAGCAGCATCGGCAAAGAAAGAGAGGCGGGGATGGGGAGAGGAAGCGCCAAAGGTGCACGGCTTCAGCTGGGTATACCCGCCACCCATGTGCCCAGCAGCAGCGCTGGCAAAGGAGGAGAGGTGGGGGCCCTTGGGAGGATGGGGGTGGGCGAGGAGGGAGAGGAGTTCACTTTGAGAATGTACTTTTTAAAGAGGTCTCGGGGAAAAGGCTTTTTTTTTTTTTTGCCTTTTTCCGGACCTCCAGAACGCATTAAAACAGTTTCCCATTCATTTCAATGGGAAACCATGTTTCGGATAATGATTTCTTCAGATAACGAGTAACCTCAGAGAATGAATTACCATCGTTATCCGAGGTACCACTGTATATATATATTGTGGGTGGAGTATATTATATTTTGTTTTATTTTCCCCCTGAGAATTGAACTGCAATTTTCTGAAAAGTGCAACAATGAACAAATGATAACTGCATTGTATTTGAATTGTGATTCGGAAAGTGCAACCAAATGGAATTGTCCTCTACCGCCATAACGAAGTGCTTCCATATTCAGCCTACCCCACCTATGGTCAGTTTTGGAAGACAGGGTTGGGTTGGTACATATTTTAAATTTGGTTCTTCAAGATATTCAAAGTAGCCCACAATAAGAAATACATAACTTAGCTGAGACACTATAGAATAACAGCAATATGGAATGAAGCATAGTAAATAATATTGTCATGTCTTCAGGAAAGTAGTTTCACAAATACAGGACACTTCCTTCCTTTCTGCATCAATGGCTAACAAGCCCAGTTTCTAGCAGTATTCTTCCAAAGAAAGGAAGCACACAATAAAGCTAGAAGTCAAATGATTTCCAGCAGTCCTTGTTTGCATGTTGAGATAAAAAGTGTCACTTCTTCCATTACCACTATTTTAACCTTGGTGGTATGACCATCAATCCAAAGATGAACAGTACAGACCTCTGTGGGTTTCAGAGAGGCCAATGTCCCACCTACTGTCTACTTTTCTTTTGAAGATTAAAAGACAACTCCAGCATTATGACACTGGTAAAGAGAGATCACTCTGCTTTGTGAAGGTATGATCACAAAATCATGGCCTCATGATTTCTGTCTTTTCCTAAAAGATTTGGCCATTTCAGCTGATGCCTGGCCAGTATTCACTGCAAAATCTGCCAACAACTCCCTTTCTAAAAGGAATGCTAATATGCAACCTTTGTCAACATGACATTTTCCAGATGTGTTGAAATACAACTCCCATTTTTTTGTATCACAGTTGGGGTCCACCAAGGATCAGCACTTTCCCTGCTTCTTTTCATTCTGGTTATGGATGCAGTCACTCGAGATCTGCAGAAGCCAGTGCCCTGGACACTCCTTTACGCTGATGTCATGATTGCAACTGAGAATATGGCAGATCTTGAGCACCACGCCCAAATATAGAGTGACCGTCTGACAAGGTTTGGCCTGCACCTGAATGTGAAGAAAGAATATCTGACGACCAACCCAAATGACTCCAAATCAATGGTATTGACCTACCAAGTACTGAGAAGTTCAAATACCTTGGTTCAATGATCACAGCCAATGGGAGCCTGAATCACAAGGTGACACTGTGGATCAAAAGTGCCTGGCTAAAATGGCATACAACATCAAGTGTCATGTGTGACAAAAAGATCAGTGACCTTTTAAAATCAAAGATGTATTGCAGCATATGACCTGTTGTGCTTTATGGTGCAGAGTGCTGGCCAGCAATTAAAGAAACCGAATCTTGCCTTGGTGTCATGGAGATGAAGATGCTGCAATGGACCTCTGGTCTCACACGAAAGGATCACATGTGCAGTGATGACATCAGAGCAAAATACGGCATTGCACCTGTCACCGACAAGATGCGCGAAGCCCAACTACATTGTTTTGGACATGTCCTGTGTGCTGATGAGGAAATGCTGGCCAAAAAGGATCTCACCCTGCAGGGCAGCAGATGCCAACGAGGAGTTGACCAAAACAGCACTGGACAAACACCCTTGAGAATGACATGAAGTTGTCCTGGGTTCACCCGGACCTAGCCCGTGACTGCACTAAGTGGAGGGCTAAAACAAGAATAGTGGGCCCCACCACTAAGTGGGACAAACACTAAGACAAAGAAAAAGAAAAAATATTGAAATACAACTCCCATTATCCCATGGGGGCTGTAGTACAATACATCTAAAAAGTGCCAGGTTAGGGAATTAATACCATCCATCACTCTTGATTAGCTTGCTTTTAATATGCAGAGCAATCACTGCATATGTTGACAGTACTGGATTTCTTTTGATTCAGCATGGCCTTTTCTCAGGCAGTGGTTCTCCTCTCAAAAATACTTACAGAAGTCATCCTCACTGACTTCCCTCAGAGGAAATTACTTGAATTCCAGCCCATTGCCCAGCATTTTTACACAGAAAAGATCTTAAAGGACTAAAAGTGCTCTGAGACAGGGGATTCATAGCCATACTGGTTGAAAGACATTGTCCATATAGTTCTATCACATAATTGCAGAGTGTAAGAACAAGCATGCACATCTTTTTAACCCCTTTCCAGCAGGCTCCCTATTCCTGTCTGGCCATTGTCTTTAGTTAGGAGATCACTCACCCACTTGGCCATATAATAAAAAAACCAGCTGTAGGTTGGGGAAGCATGCACACAATTGCTTTTCCATTCTGCATTTATACACTTGGGATACTAGCCAAGGTGTAGCTGTGCCTTCTCTATATTTTATTTAGTTCCTTAGCATAGAGAGGTTGACAGTATGGTAGGATGAAGAAGGAGTTGACTGCAGGATGCCTTACAAAATTCCATGAGTGAGGCAAGGTCATTGGGTAATGAAAGCCCAGTCTCACATCAAGACCATCAAAGACAAAACAGAAGGAGGCTTTATAATAAACTACAGAAACTAGCCTTTCTTTCTTTTTCTTTCTTTCTTTCTTGAATGTAAACAACAAGTCTCAGATATTCAATCCAAGGAATAAACTCTGCAGAGTAGACCAAATTAATGAACCAGCTGGGATTATTTTGCTCCACCCAAAGTTTATAAATCTGTGCTAGTTTTTCAGAGACAGTCTTATGCACACAGAGTCTGTTTCCACATACTTATGTTTGCACCTGAGGACAGTCTTGCCATAATGTTCAACAAACCACGGACATGCATCATTTTGAGGATGTCTGATCTAAACTCAGTTACAGACCTAGCCGCCCAGTAATAATATCCATCAACTAAATGATGTGGTCAAGTTCTGCAGCAAATGGAAAGGTAGACAAAATGACTGGCTTATTCCAATTGCATACAGTTGCTCCACAAACCACAGCAACTGGTTCCGGGTACTGAATCAAAATTTTTCAAGAAATTGAGCTATCTTAAGGAGAAAGGCAGGGATGCTCCTAGTCAAGAGGTGAAGAACGCGTGACTTGCTACACATTGCTGATTTCAATGCCTACCAATCCTAACCAGTGGTGAGGTACCAGAAGTCAAAGTACTACAACATGAGGGGTCATGATGTTTGAGTATGCAGCAATATCCAGATTCAACCCCTGGCGTCTTCCGGTAGGGATAAGGAAGAAACTGTTCTGGAAACATGAAGAGCCACTGCCAGTGTGGATTATATGGGCTGATTCATTATATGAGAGCTTATTAACATCTGCAGAGCTACAAGTTGCCTAGCAATTAGAGATGGGCACGAAACAAAAAAATGGCATTTTGGTTTTTCGTTTGTTGTTGAGAGGTCCGTTTCGGTTCGTTTCCGTTTGTCATGAATTTTTGGAAAAAAATTGTTACGTTTTTTTGTTTTTTCGTTTGTCGTTTCTACCCGCTTTTTGTGCGATTTTTAAAGCATTTCCATGCGCAGGCATTCCCCAACGCCCCAGACCAGAGGGAAAACACTAAAAAATGGATGCTGGCAGAGACACAGTATAGACTAGGTACGCAGGGAGGCTGCAAAGGTAGTGGCGGGTGTTGCCCAGGGTGCAAGGCAGCCGCAGAGTGAATCATAGAATCATAGAATCATAGAATTGGAAGAGACCTCATCTAGTCCAACCCCCTGCCATGCAGGAACCCCCCATCACAATATTTCTGACAGATGGCCATCCAGCTTCTGCTTAAAAACCTCCAAAGAAGGAGACTCAACCACCCTCCGCACTGCGGGGCAAGGGAGAATACTCACCGAGAGGTACGCAGCACGCACACACACAGGGAGGCTGCAGGACTGAAGCTAGAGTCGCAGAGACAGCAATCCTACCCTAACTCCCACCAGAGACTGCAAGGAGGACGGGGGCTGCTAGTGCTTTTTATGCCCTCTGTGGCTGCCAGACCTGCCCGCCCAGTCTGCAACCTGGGCATGCTATTGGTTGAACATGATCCCATCACATGGCTTGCCTCCATTTTCTGGCTGGTGGCGACATCCATTTTAAAGGGAAAAGAAAAATACATCTCAATGGGAGAAGACAAAAACAAACGTTTTAATGACCCCAACCCCCTGGTAGGTAATAATTTCAAATAATTATCACATCATCGCTGCGTTTTTACGGATGTCCAGGGCGTTTTTTAACATTTAAAGCAGCTCATTTCGTTGTGCATCGCCATTAATGGAAACGAAACGTAACGACCACAATTTTCGTGGTTCAGTTTGTTTTGTTGCATTTTCATCACAATTTTCATTTGTCATTTTGTTATGTAACGGAATGACTAACGAATAACGGAAATGAAAAAATGTTCGTTCCATGCCCATCTCTACTAGCAATTATCTAGCTTCATAAATTCAGAGACAATTTTTTTTAAATAAGTTGTGAACAGCCCCACTGGCATGTGTCTTATATCTACAAATTGAATGGACAGGGTAACAAGATTTGGTTCAACACTTAAGTTTCTTCCCTAGAAAGGAGGAAAGCACTTCCAAGTTAGTGTTTTCAATTGATTCTTTCTCCAACTGCTGTGGTGGAAAAGGCTGCAAGAGGAAGGGAAAATTTATATATACAATGATTGGTCATGCTGGGTCACTGGAGATACATGGTCAACTTCACTTACGTAGATAATAAGTGGAAAGGCTGGCAGGATTTAGTGGAGTTTTATTATAATACATCAGACTGGGAAGGATATTTTATACAGATAGCAAAGTTTATTAATAGGGCAAAGGGGGTATATCATCAGAAAGATGTTATTTTGTTTACACGTACTTCAGTTTTTAGATGTTTCTTAAAATGGCAAAGGTTGCTCTAAAAAGCAATGTGGGCTACAATTATTTCAGGGTTACTAACTGAGATCGTTTCAAGAAACAACACGGCCACATGTCATAAATCTTGTTCTAATTGTACATTTGAATGTAAGCAGTTTTCCCAGAAAAGATTTGGAGAGTGTGGGGTGCTGAGCTAGTGTTTCCACTTCTGATGTACATAATTGAAACCCACACAGCTGATTCATCAAAGAGAACAGAAATATTCAGTCTTGTACAATAACAAGCACTTTTCTAGTTAAATGGTGGGGATAGAAGGTATATATATATATATATATATATATATATATATATATATATATATATATATATATATATATATATATATATATATATATATATATATATATATGCATGTTAGGGTGGATTCGGGTTTCTTCCCGTGTAGAAATCTGGTTGTTTTGGTGACGTTTCGACGAGGTCTCACTCGTCATCTTCAGGCTGGTGTTCTGGCTTCTTTCTTCTTGAAGCAAAGTGTGGTCTCAGTTGAAGTCCTTCTATAAATACTGCTGGGGGTGTGTGGTTTGCTTGCTCTGTTGCTGATTGTAGGTTCCTTTGTTCTTTTGTGATCTGCTGTGTGGCTGAGGCGATCGTTAAGGGATTAACTGCTGATGGCTGTTTAGATGGCTGTTTACATGCTGGTGGGTTAGATGGCTGGTAGGTTCTGGCAGTATCCTGGGGTTTGGTGGAGTGGGGTCCTGTGTCTTGTGAATTCATTTTGGTCTGGCTACGTGTCTGTGGTCTCCCAATGTTTTTTTGGGGTGTGTGAGTGTGCTCCATGTGGTGACTGGAGTGGGGTGCCGCAGTAGATGGTGCAGTCGTGGTTTTGTTATTGGATGGTGGTTTCGTTTCATCTGTGGGAAGGGTCTGGGTTTGTGTTTGGTGTGGATGGAAGGTGGTGGCATCTTGTGTCCTTTTGGACCTGGTGTCAGTCTTTGTGACAGAGGCTCGTCTGTTGACCAGGGCTAGTTTCCAGATGTCAGGCAAGCGAGAGGTGTCATCTCGTTTATTCATGTTGTTTGGGTGTTTCTCTATTTCAATGGCTTCCATGATTATTCGACTGTTGAAGTGTTCAGTTTTGGAGATGAGTTTGGTTCTTTCAAAGTCAATTTCATGACCTGTTGTTTTTATGTGCTGGAAGAGAGAGGAAGATCTTTCTTCTTTTTTGACTGCGTTCTTGTGTTCTGCGATGCGCGCGCCCACTCTCCTGTTTGCCCGTCCGATGCATGTGGCTGGACAGACTCCGCATGGCACTTCGTAGACTCCTTGGTTTTCCAGCTCAATCCTGTCCCTGGGGCTTCCCAAGATGTTGGCCACTTTTTGGTCGGTGCAAAAGGCTGTCCCGATACTGTGTCTGTGGAGAACCTTGCTGATTTTGTCCGTGGTGCCCTTGATGCAAGGGAGGAGGGCGGTGCCGCCGCCCTCCTCTGTCTCCTGGTTCCTGGGGGGTGCCTCCCCCTGGATTAGCTTGGTGATGGCGTTCCCTTGGAATCCGCTCGCAATCAAAACATTCGAGAGAGTGTGCAATTCAGTTTCTAGGTGGTCTTTGTCAGCGAGGCGCTCGGCCCTGGAGATGAGGGCTCCCGCTACGGAGTTGATCTGTGCAGGGCGGCGGCGTGACTGTGCATTTAAGTAGCGGTTTGCATGTGTCTTCTTCCGGTAGATGGTATGTCCCAAGGAGCCGCCGGGCTTTCCGTAGATTAGGACGTCCAGGAAGGGAAGTTGGCTGCTGGCCTCTACTTCCATAGTGAATTGTATTCTGGGGTGTAGGCTGCTGAGATGTGTGAGGAAGCCGTTCAGTCTATCCTTCCCGTGTGGCCAGACAACAAAGGTGTCGTCAACATATCCGAGCCAGAGCTCGGGTCCATGCTCGGACTTCTGTAACGCGTTGGTTTCAAAGTGTTCCATATATAGGTTTGCGATGACCGGTGAGAGGGGTGATCCCATGGGTGCTCCTTCTATCTGTTTGTATCTTTGTCCATTGTGGATGAAGTATGTGTTGGTTAGGCAGTGGTTGGTCAGATCTAGGATGTGTTTGGGGGGGTTGTATTTGTTGTGGATAGCTGTCAAGGCTTCTTGAATGGGCACTTGTGTGAAGAGCGAAACAACATCGAAGCTCACGAGTAGGTCATTGGGTTGTAGGTCTTGTTTCTTTATAATTTCTATGAAGTGGAACGAGTTTTGTACGTATGAAGTGATGGATTCTGCATAGGGCTGGAGTTGTTTGGCAAGAAATTTGGCGAGGTTTTGTAGAGGTGAGCCTATGGAGCTGACTATGGGTCTGAGGAGCTGACTATGGGTCTGACTATGGGTCTGTAAACAGCCATCTAAACAGCCATCAGCAGTTAATCCCTTAACGATCGCCTCAGCCACACAGCAGATCACAAAAGAACAAAGGAACAAAGGAACCTACAATCAGCAACAGAGCAAGCAAACCACACCCCCCCAGCAGTATTTATAGAAGGACTTCAACTGAGACCACACTTTGCTTCAAGAAGAAAGAAGCCAGAACACCAGCCTGAAGATGACGAGTGAGACCTCGTCGAAACGTCGCCAAAACAACCAGATTTCTACACGGGAAGAAACCCGAATCCACCCTAACATGCATACCTATACCCGTGAAAATCTACGAAAACATATATATATATATATATATGCATGTTAGGGTGGATTCGGGTTTCTTCCCGTGTAGAAATCTGGTTGTTTTGGCGACGTTTCGACGAGGTCTCACTCGTCATCTTCAGGCTGGTGTTCTGGCTTCTTTCTTCTTGAAGCAAAGTGTGGTCTCAGTTGAAGTCCTTCTATAAATACTGCTGGGGGGGTGTGGTTTGCTTGCTCTGTTGCTGATTGTAGGTTCCTTTGTTCCTTTGTTCTTTTGTGATCTGCTGTGTGGCTGAGGCGATCGTTAAGGGATTAACTGCTGATGGCTGTTTAGATGGCTGTTTACATGCTGGTGGGTTAGATGGCTGGTAGGTTCTGGCAGTATCCTGGGCTTTGGTGGAGTGGGGTCCTGTGTCTTGTGAATTCATTTTGGTCTGGCTACGTGTCTGTGGTCTCCCAATGTTTTTTTGGGGTGTGTGAGTGTGCTCCATGTGGTGACTGGAGTGGGGTGCCGCAGTAGATGGTGCAGTCGTGGTTTTGTTATTGGATGGTGGTTTCGTTTCATCTGTGGGAAGGGTCTGGGTTTGTGTTTGGTGTGGATGGAAGGTGGTGGCATCTTGTGTCCTTTTGGACCTGGTGTCAGTCTTTGTGACAGAGGCTCGTCTGTTGACCAGGGCTAGTTTCCAGATGTCAGGCAAGCGGGAGGTGTCATCACGTTTATTCATGTTGTTTGGGTGTTTCTCTATTTCAATGGCTTCCATGATTATTCGACTGTTGAAGTGTTCAGTTTTGGAGATGAGTTTGGTTCTTTCAAAGTCAATTTCATGACCTGTTGTTTTTATGTGCTGGAAGAGAGAGGAAGATTTTTCTTCTTTTTGACTGCGTTCTTGTGTTCTGCGATGCGTGCGCTTATTCTCCTGTTTGTTTGTCCGATGTATGTGGCTGGACAGACTTTGCATGGTATTTCGTAGACTCCTTGGTTTTCTAGCTCAATCTTGTCTTTGGGGTTTCTTAAGATGTTGGCTATTTTTTGGTCGGTGCAAAAGGCTGTCTTGATATTGTGTTTGTGGAGAATTTTGCTGATTTTGTCTGTGGTGCCTTTGATGTAAGGGAGGAGGGCGGTGCCGTTGTTCTCTTCTGTTTCTTGGTTCTTGGGGGGTGTTTCCTTTTGGATTAGTTTGGTGATGGTGTTTTTTTGGAATCCGTTCGCAATTAAAACATTCGAGAGAGTGTGTAATTCAGTTTTTAGGTGGTCTTTGTCAGCGAGGCGTTTGGTTCTGGAGATGAGGGTTTTTGCTACGGAGTTGATCTGTGCAGGGTGGTGGTGTGATTGTGCATTTAAGTAGCGGTTTGTATGTGTTTTTTTCTGGTAGATGGTATGTCCTAAGGAGCCTCTCCCTTAAGTGAAGAAATCAAGCCAAGCATCATCCCCAGAGAGAAATCATCCAGATGCCCCAAGCTCTACGGCCTCCCCAAGATTCACAAAGAAGGAACACCTCTCAGACCCATAGTCAGCTCCATAGGCTCACCTCTACAAAACCTCGCCAAATTTCTTGCCAAACAACTCCAGCCCTATGCAGAATCCATCACTTCATACGTACAAAACTCGTTCCACTTCATAGAAATTATAAAGAAACAAGACCTACAACCCAATGACCTACTCGTGAGCTTCGATGTTGTTTCGCTCTTCACACAAGTGCCCATTCAAGAAGCCTTGACAGCTATCCACAACAAATACAACCCCCCCAAACACATCCTAGATCTGACCAACCACTGCCTAACCAACACATACTTCATCCACAATGGACAAAGATACAAACAGATAGAAGGAGCACCCATGGGATCACCCCTCTCACCGGTCATCGCAAACCTATATATGGAACACTTTGAAACCAACGCGTTACAGAAGTCCGAACATAAACCCAAACTTTGGCTCAGATATGTTGACGACACCTTTGTTATCTGGCCACACGGGAAAGATAAACTGAACAACTTCCTCACACATCTCAACAGCCTACACCCCAAAATACAATTCACTATGGAAATAGAAGCCAACAACCAACTTCCCTTCCTGGACGTCCTAATCTACAAAAAACCCGACGGCTCCTTAGGACATACCATCTACCAGAAAAAACACATACTAACCGCTACTTAAATGCACAATCACACCACCACCCTGCACAGATCAACTCCGTAGCAAAACCCTCATCTCCAGAACCAAACGCCTCGCTGACAAAGACCACCTAAAAACTGAATTACACACTCTCTCGAATGTTTTAATTGCGAACGGATTCCAAAAAAACACCATCACCAAACTAATCCAAAAGGAAACACCCCCCAAGAACCAAGAAACAGAAGAGAACAACGGCACCGCCCTCCTCCCTTACATCAAAGGCACCACAGACAAAATCAGCAAAATTCTCCACAAACACAATATCAAGACAGCCTTTTGCACCGACCAAAAAATAGCCAACATCTTAAGAAACCCCAAAGACAAGATTGAGCTAGAAAACCAAGGAGTCTACGAAATACCATGCAAAGTCTGTCCAGCCACATACATCGGACAAACAAACAGGAGAATAAGCGCACGCATCGCAGAACACAAGAACGCAGTCAAAAAAGAAAAATCTTCCTCTCTCTTCCAGCACATAAAAACAACAGGTCATGAAATTGACTTTGAAAGAACCAAACTCATCTCCAAAACTGAACACTTCAACAGTCGAATAATCATGGAAGCCATTGAAATAGAGAAACACCCAAACAACATGAATAAACGTGATGACACCTCCCGCTTGCCTGACATCTGGAAACTAGCCCTGGTCAACAGACGAGCCTCTGTCACAAAGACTGACACCAGGTCCAAAAGACACAAGATGCCACCACCTTCCATCCACACCAAACACAAACCCAGACCCTTCCCACAGATGAAACGAAACCACCATCCAATAACAAAACCACGACTGCACCATCTACTGCGGCACCCCACTCCAGTCACCACATGGAGCACACTCACACACCCCAAAAACATTGGGAGACCACAGACACGTAGCCAGACCAAAATGAATTCACAAGACACAGGACCCCACTCCACCAAAGCCCAGGATACTGCCAGAACCTACCAGCCATCTAACCCACCAGCATGTAAACAGCCATCTAAACAGCCATCAGCAGTTAATCCCTTAACGATCGCCTCAGCCACACAGCAGATCACAAAAGAACAAAGGAACAAAGGAACCTACAATCAGCAACAGAGCAAGCAAACCACACACCCCCAGCAGTATTTATAGAAGGACTTCAACTGAGACCACACTTTGCTTCAAGAAGAAAGAAGCCAGAACACCAGCCTGAAGATGACGAGTGAGACCTCGTCGAAACGTCGCCAGAACAACCAGATTTCTACACGGAAGAAACCCGAATCCACCCTAACATGCATATATATATATATATATATATATATATATATATATATATATATATATATATATATATATATATATATATATATATATATATATATATATATATATATATATATATATATATATATATATATATATATATATATATATATGTATGTATGTATGTATGTATGTGTGTGTGTGTGTGTGTTTTTTGTTTGTGACAGGGGGAGCGAGTGAGTGAGAGAGAAAGATGTACATTTGAATCGATAGCAGGATTCTGCTTAGTTACTACCAAGTGAACAGGAGGCGAGCTGGACTCAGCATCTACTGTCTTTATTAAGAAAAACAGGTTAGATATATCAGTGGAATATTATTTCTGATGACATAAAATTGATTTATCTTGTCTCATGTAACAAATTGATACAAGTGCTACTAAAGAATGAGTCAATGGAAAAAATTTCATGGAGAGTGGAGCTTTACTGTTGGGAGAAAGCTCTGGGAAACAGCATAATGCATACACAAATACACACTGTCTAGTAGTCTCTTTTTTCTCCTTCCCCTGCCACTTGTCCCCTCTCTCATTTAGCTCTTTCCTCTGACAGGTCCAAAAAAGCCCTGTTAAGTCTTGTCTCTCCCATTTAAGAACAGAATTCTGCTTTTTTGCCCTCTGTGGTGCAACTGTCGAGATGTCTGTAACTAAATCAGAAGAAACAGTGTAGAGGGTAGAGGGTGAGGAAGACCAGTAAAGCTGGCCAAATTTATCAGGGTGCAATTTGAGGCTTTCTCTTACATTTGTAATCCAGTCCCTCTAGTTTGTTGCCTCTCTGAACATGACAGTTAGCTAAAGTTTTATTTCCTGGTTTGTTTCTTCCTCCTCCTCCTCCTCCTCCTCTTCTTCTTCTTCTTCTTCTTCTTCTTCTTCTTCTTCTTCTTCTTCTTCTTCTTCTTCTTCTTCTTCTTCTTCTTCTTCTTCTTCTTCTTCTTCTTCTTCTTCTTCTTCTTCTTCACCACCACCACCACCACCACCACCACCACCACCACCACCACCATCATCATCATCATCATCATCATCATCATCATCATCATCATCATCATCATCATCATTATTATTATTATTATTATTATTATTATTATTATTATTATTATTATTATTATTATTATTATTATTATTATTATTGGGTTTTGTCTGGCTTGAAATGGTGTTTGGACCCAATGACCTTTCCAGTGCCATGATTTTGTGACAATACACTGGGAGGTGACAATCTTGGGGCTGAATGGAGGCATTTCTATTCTCAAAGCTCCCTGGCATCATGACACTTGCTTTTACCCCCAATTTTCCTTATGCAGGAAGAATTCACATCCTCCTCAGGAGCCTGTCATTTCCCTCTTGGTGGTGAGGACAGGAAGTGTATACCAGCAGTGAAGGGTCATTTTATGACCACCTGGCCCTACCCAACCCACATGTGATTGGCTGCCCCCTGCAAGACTCACAGGCTCACAGTATTATAAAGGTCATCTTCCTTTCTACCACGAGTATTAGTTCAATATAGAAGGAACAGACAGGCAAGGATGAATATCACCTCTCTCAAAAGTGAGCCACAGAAATTTACTGTCTCATGGTGTATAATTTATGCTCTGTTTATGTCACCGAGTCTGTGGATCATGGAGGAGCTTACAGCACATGTTCACTACCTGCTACCAATTTGCATACACTTTTAGTGACTTGAATAAAGGTTCTCAGGGTGTGCAAGATAATTAAAGAGTGCTTTTATCACCGCCAGTGTGGATACTCTGTGTAGAAAGAGTGGTATCCTAGGATTCAGGAGATCTGGATTCAAATCCCTGTTCAGCTATGGATGCTCACTGGACATGTGGGAAAAGCACTCCTTAAATATCTCAGTTGCATTGAACAAGAGATTATGGCAGCTTTAAGTTGGTTCTGACTTGATACCACACAAAATAAAAATTCAACATGGCCACTCCCCCCAACTCATGTGAGTTCATATTTTTAATGAGGATTTTGAATCCAGGTCTTGAATCACTCTATCAATTATACCACATTGGCTTTCTGTATCATATCCTGATACTGTGTTTCCACATGGAGTGCTACAAATTCAATACCAGCACCGGTAGAATCGGAACTTTTCCCCACACTTACAGCAACTTCTCACAACATGAAAATCCTGCTTCAAAGCATTTCTCGAAGCTGTTTTTCTTACTGCAAGAAGGGTTAAGAAAGGAGGTAAGATCGCTGGTTCTGGAAGAAATTACATCAAGTGAAAATACGTCAAGATATATTTCCCATACAATTTGTATCTCTGTGTTAAAATTTAATATTGTATGTAAGTTTTGTAACTGACTATGTCTGTGAAGAGCTACAATGTAAAGCTCAAGATGTAATTCAGCTGAGATAAAAAATAATTAGCTAATGATGCAGTGCAACTTGATTGGCTGAAAGTCAGTATATCAAGAAGGAGATGAAAGTAAGACCTTTCCAGATGTAGGTCAGTTAACTCTGATGCCATGTCAGGTCACTCTGCTCATTTTGCTTCCTCTGTTACTTTGTTACTGTGCTAGGTCTGTTTTAAGTCAGATTATGCCTCTATGTATGTTCTGTGGTTTTTCTCTGTATGTTATGTTGTGCTGTGTGTTTATGTTGTTTGCCAATGAGTGCCTATTTTATTTAACACATAACGTTCAAGTTTTACTTATAACTTGGCTATGTTGAGTTGTTGTGTTTCTCTGGGGTTTTTAACTGGAACTCTGCTAGCTCTTACATATTCAGTAAAGAGTCAGGAGCATGCATATTGCAACAAAGTACACCGTCAGTTCTGGCCTATATCTTGAAACGGACTACAGTGAACTTTGTCTAGGATTTATTTATTCATGTATTTTAATTCCACCTTTGTCTTAAAAAAGACCCAAGACAACTTACATCACTAAAAGATAATATTAAAGATAAAAACAATAAGTATATGAATATTAAAAAGGAACAAACATCACTCAGAGAATTAGTAAACTCAAGCAATACTAAAAGCACTGTCAAAGCAGTAATGCATAAAAATCCATCTGAAAATTCCACTCAGGCAGGCAGGCAGGCAGTCACTGAAGAAAAGCTTGTCTGAAAAGAAAGGTCTTTGCCTGTTTGTGGAAGAACAGCAAAGCTGAGGCCAGTCAGGCCTCCCTGTGGAAGGGAGTTCAAAAATCTGGAAGAAGCAATAGAGAAGGATGTCTCTGGTGTCCCCATGAAATGCACCTGTGAAGACTGCAGGCCTGAGAGAAAATCCTTTCCTGACAGGGAGATTTCAGTTTGGAAAAAGATGAAAGAAGAAAGAGGGAGAAGAACTGATAATTACAGTGGTTTGCAAAAGTATTCGGCCCCCTTGAACTTTTCCACATTTTGTCACATTACAGCCACAAACATGAATCAGTTTTATTGGAATTGCATGTGAAAGACCAATACAAAGTGGTGTACACGTGAGAAGTGGAACAAAAATCATACATGATTCCAAACATTTTTTACAAATAAATAACTGCAAAGTGGGGTGTGCATAATTATTCAGCCCCCTTTGGTTTGAGTGCAGTCAGTTGCCCATAGTCATTGCCTGATGAGTGCTAATGTCTAGAGTGCACCTGTGTGTAATCTAATCTCAGTACAAATGCAGCTGCTCTGTGACAGCCTCAGAGATTGTCTAAGAGAATACTGTATTGGGAGCAACAACACCATGAAGTGCAAAGAACACACCAGACAAGTCCGGGATAAAGTTATTGAGAAATTTAAAGCAGGCTTAGGCTACAAAAAGATTTCCAAAGTCTTGAACATCCCACGGAGCACTGTTCAAGCAATCATTCAGAAATCGAAGGAGTATGGCACAACTGCAAACTTACCCAGACAAGGCTGTCCACCTAAACTCACAGGCTGAACAAGGAGAGCACTGATCAGAAATGCAGCCAAGAGGCCCATGGTGACTCTGGACGAGCTGCAGAGATCTGCAGCTCAGGTGGGGGAATCTGTCCATAGGACAACTATTAGTCATGTACTGCACAAAGTTGGCCTTCATGGAAGAGTGGCAAGAAGAAAGCCTTTGTTAACAGACAAGCATAAGAAGTCCCGTTTGCAGTTTGCCACAAGTCATGCGGGGGACACAGCAAACATGTGGAAGAAGATGCTCTGGTCAGATGAGCCCAAAATTGATCATTTTGGCCAAAATGCAAAACACTATGTGTGGTGGAAAACTAACACTGCACATCACTCTCAAGACACCATCCCTACTATCAAATATGGTGGTGGCAGCATCATGCTATGGGGGTGCTTCTCTTCAGCAGGGACAGGGAAGCTGGTCAGAATTGATGGGAAGATGGATGGAGCCAAATACAGGGCAATCTTGGAAGAAAACCTCTTGGAGTCTGCAAAAGACTTGAGACTGGGGCGGAGGTTCACCTTCCAGCAGGACAACGACCCTAAAGATAAAGCCAGGGCAACAATGGAATGGTTTAAAACAAAACATATCCATGTGTTAGAATGGCCCAGTCAAAGTCCAGATCTAAATCCAATCGAGAATCTGTGGCAAGATCTGAAAACTGCTGTTCACAAATGCTGTCCATCTAATCTGACTGAGCTGGAGCTGTTTTGCAAAGAAGAATGGGCAAGGATTTCAGTCTCTAGATGTGCAAAGCTGGTAGAGACATACCCTAAAAGACTGGCAGCTGTAATTGCTGCAAAAGGTGGTTCTACAAAGTATTGATTCAGGGGGCTGAATAATTATGCACACCCCACTTTGCAGTTATTTATTTGTAAAAAATGTTTGGAATCATGTATGATTTTTGTTCCACTTCTCACATGTACACCACTTTGTATTGGTCTTTCACGTGCAATTCCAATAAAATTGATTCATGTTTGTGGCTGCAATGTGACAAAATGTGGAAAAGTTCAAGGGGGCCGAATACATTTGCAAACCACTGTACAAACAATGACCAGCCTAAAAGGAACAAATAAAGACTTTTAAATAGATGCAACAGAAGAGATACATTTCAAGAATGGATAAGGGAAACCATCACATCAGTTCAACTCTGCTACTATCTGTTTCTCCTACAGGGAAAGTAGAACTAAGTTGACATATTTTTTTAAAAAAACTTTTATACACAAGCTGTAGAGCAATAATCCCTCGTGCATATGAAGTATACATAATTGCATCTCCATGTTCAGAATCTACAGCTGGCCTCTTTCCCCACAAGCGGATAAATCATCTGTTCCTGCCAAAGCTTAAGAATCCTGGCATGCTAACAAATTGTGAAGGAAGATCATCAAACTCAAGATGCTGGCTATAGAAGTCATTTGCCTCTTTCATCATATCTCATTTTTAAAACCTTCCCCATGTAATGAAATGGCTTTCCCTCTCCTCCCTCGGCCATTTATAATTTCCTGTCAGTGCCAAAAAATATGCTGCTCTGATGCATTTAGCTCGTTTCGTAAGAGTGCTGAGGAGTCCCCCCCCCAAAAAAAAATATGTTTGTTGCAGCATTTGAGTTTATCAGCCTCTCAAGGGAAAGGATGTTTGCTGCAAGATGACACCTAAAATGTAAAACTGGTGTGCAGCTTTCAAGGAAATGAAGACACCCTCCCTCTCCTGGGATATGTTAAGATAACTGCCCTCCCAGAACCATTGCCATTTTTGGTGGATTTATAGACTATTCCTGCCAGACTGCAACCTGGACAGGTGTGTTTGCCCCTGGACTTCTCTTCAAATGCAGCTGGGTGCACATTGCTGAGGAGAAGGAAGCAGGTTCTCTCTCTCTCTCTCTCTCTCTCTCTCTCTCTCTCTCTCTCTCAATCTCTCTCTCTCAATCTCTCAATCTCTGTAATGAATACAACTGAGCTGCCAATAAGAGCTGGAGGAAATTCCCTCACTGTTCACATTGTTTTCATCCTTGGCAAGCAGACATTTGGCCTTGTCTTCTGATTCTCTTCTCTATATTATGACTGTTTCCAGATGTTTCCTCTGGATGATTTGCCTGTAGACTTGTTTGCATTGGGGCAGCCACTTTGGTATTAACATCCACCTTTCCTCGGTAGAAAACCTTTAGAAATATTCAGACCATGAATGTCATACTTACATTCTTTTAAAAATATGAAATTGATGGGAATGAGGTTTTGGGTTTGGCTGATTGGGAGCGATTTTGACCCGGATGTTAAGTTCAATAATATTCAAAGCAAAGCACATAATTGTTTTATGCATTATCTCTTTTGCATTTTTCTTCTGATAATCAGTGGTTAAATGTTTCAGTGGTAAATATTTCATTTCAGTATCTAAAGTAATGGATACCCCTTATGCTAAAATCCTTCATAGTCAATGGAAGAAAGAATATAACTATGCTTTTGAGGAGTACCGTACGTTGAACGGATGTTCTTAAGTTCCACAGAAGATTCTAAGTATCTGTGTGAAAAACATGCAGTTTGGAAATTCAACCCTGAAGTTTCTCATCTAGCATATGTTTTCCTGCTCTTTCATCACAGACCTCTCTTTGAAGCTGATGATAACAGCTCCTAACATGATATATTCAAATATAATCTAGAATAGTCTCTGCATATTGATAATATAGAGATGTGCATTTTGTACTGCTCATAATTTCCAGGAATCCCAATGGAAAGACCCAGACCTTACAAACACTTAAGCAGTACTCACATGGAGGAAAATCTAGCTGTAAGCTATGCCTATCTAAATGAAACTGCACTGATGGTTGCTAGGAAGCATCTTTTTCAAACAGGAAGTTAAGCCTATCTAGGGCACCTAGAAGATTTGGTCTGGGTCCTGTATAAGCCCTGGATTTGGTCTGGGTCCTATAGGTGGGACTCCCAGGAAGGAGAATTATGCATCTGCATTCTTAAAAAAAATCAAAATGAATTGAACACCCCTAGCTAGTGTTATAACGGGATTGATATATTAGGATTTTTCTTTAGAGCAGAAATGCACAGTTCTGTTGGATCCAGAGTCCAAATGTTTGTGATTCTTCATAGGCCAGATAAACTGCTAAAGCCACCCAGAGTGGTCATTGTTGCTAAATGGCGCAATATAGAAATCGAATAAATAAATAAATCCCACAAACAGGAAAGCAGAAATAACTAGAGGTCCATTTGGGAGTTTGAAAATGAATATTTGAAAGTATTAAGGCATGCTAGTTGTTTCTGACTCTAGGGGCAGTGTTCATCTCCGTTTCCAAGCCAAAGAGCCAGTGTTGTGCAAATCTGTGGCCATGTGGCTGGCATGGCTGATTGCATTTCTGTGCACAGAATACAGTTAACCTTCCCACATTTTATGCTGATACCTTTTTATCTGCTTGCATTTAAACGCTTTCAAACTGCTAAGTTGGAAGGAGCTTGGGTTAACAGTGGGAGCTCACTCAGCTGCGTGGCACCTGGGATTTGAACTGTCGAGCTTCAGACTTTGCATCCAACATTTCAGTGCTCTGTCCTGCTGAGCCACCATGCCCCTGAAAGTATTAAACACTGCAGATAAACTTCTGAACTTTGTAATGGATGAATTGCCATTCCTGGAGGCTTCCAGATATCAGCTCACCTTTCTTTTGCAGGAGAAAGACAGTAATTCCTTTAAAAATATAAAAAGAGAGATAAATGAACATTTTAAGATGAGTTTTTTGCTGTTCACCTGCTATTCAAAGCTACTTATTTCTCTGTTCAGCTCCTTGATATCATCCTAATGAAACTGAGACGTTTTAAAAAGATTTCCTTAGTGACTTAGGCTGCTAGCTCACCTGGGGGAAGATCCAGATATTGTGAAAGTCCGGCTTTTCTTCTTTCTTGGTCACATGACTGAAGATGTGGGATCTCCGTTCCCACATACAAAGATTTTTTTTTAAAAAAAGTGTTGTTCAGCCCCACGGCCAGCAGGTGGCACTAGGAAAAAATGAAAAACAATGAAAAACCCAGTGCTGACAGCCTGAAGGCCAGCTGATCAGCACTGGGGGAAGGAGAAATTTTATAAAACAGGGGCTAGGAAAAAAATGAAAACAAGCAAACAAAAAAGCAGAGCTGACAGCCTGAAAGCCAGCTGATCAGCGCTGGGGGGGGAGGAGATTTTTTTTTAAAGTGCCGACCAGCCCCAGGACAAGTTGGTTGGGGACAGGGGGGGGGAAACAAACCAGAAAACCGGATCATATGCGAGGTCCCACAGACTTATGGCTCACATTTTTTACTGGAGCAAAAAATTCCCAACTTCTCCAGTAGGTCATGGAAAACTCGCTAGATGGGGCATAACCAGTTTTTTTTAAGGCCGGTGGCTGTGGGGACAATATTTTTTAAAACACTTTACCTTGAAATTTAATCAGCACTTTAAAGGACGTGGGATAGAGCCTGTAGAGAGATTTGCTTAGTTACTCTCTAATCAATATGAAAGTGTGATAGCATCACACAATGTGCTATGTCTGTTTTCTTGGGAATATTTTAAAACCAAATTAAAATTAAGTAAAGCACTGGCTTGGCTATGCATAGGTTCCCTAATGACTTTGTATTTCTCTGCCTGATGATGTCACAAAGTTAAATCAGAATTTGATGATAGACATGGCTTCAGTTGTAAGAAAAGGTTCTTTTTAAAAAACCTGAACCAAGCTTTATCTGTTTGTCCCACCCATTACAGTTTTTTTAAGTCCTAAATAATTCTGGATTTCTCTGTCTGAATGATTTTGATGTGACATCCGTGGTTCTGTCTCCATTCTTTTATTGTTTTCAGAACACTTGGTTTTGTATTTTTTATTTTACATTCAGAAATATGCATTGGAAGGATGTCATTTGAATAAAATGACAGTCATTTGATAAAAGAAAGAAGCAACTCATCAAATGGTATGACTTATAAGAAAATACTATATGTTGCTAGAGTATTTGCTTGCAAATCTGATTAGCAAGATCAGAACTTTCCACTTCCTGGACTGAAACTGGGATTTACTTCCAGCACAATCCTTGCCAAGAAGGATGAAGGTGAATGGAGCTGACCGTAAACCAGCTGGAACTGTGCTGAATCCAAACTTCACCCAACTCCTGTGAGGGATGTTATTTAAAACTACTCTCAGTTTGAACCATGTTTTACTGTGTTTCTGGGCTGGAGGAGATATGGATCTGATAATGTCTGTCCTCCCTCACTCTGACCTTTCTCTGCCTCTTTTGTCTAATTTGCTGGTATATTGTTCTGCTGACAGATTTCTATGATCTGCCAGCAGAAGAGTGCTCTACCACAGTAATTCATAATAAGGGAATGTCTGTACACACCTACTGTCCCCCAAAGCCATGACATCTTTGGGTTAGGAGTGAACTCCTATTACTGTATATGTGGCCTTTTTACATGCTGTGTTTTTGATACCATTTGGTTTGTATCAAATTGGCTTTTTGAGCTTTTCGATTTTTTCTGAATCTACTGTTAACATGAAATATTAGATAATGTGCTCTGATGCCAGCACAGGAAGCATCTTTGAACAATCAACAATATAACAAAGTACATTTGTTTTAGTTCAACTGAAAGATATAATACACTTGAAGGAAAAGATTGGTATGCTTTGAGTATAGTAATGATAGCCGCTTTATACCTATTGTGCCATTAGACCGAATGAGGAACTGCACTCATTTACGATTTTGATTCAGGCTTAAATGAGTTTGTACATTTTCTCAGACCAGAAGAGGGCAACATTAAACCACAGTTGAACACTACACTAGCAACAGAGTAGGTGTAGATTTATTAATTTAACAATTAATCAATGTAAACAACTACATTCATTATAAACATTTTACTTCCAATACTGGAAAGTAATATTATGTTAGCAGTCAAATGACTTTCTGTGTTTATTTCTATTCATGCTTAATATTTCAGTAATTCCAAATTGCCTGTGTTAATTAAAAATATTACTTTGTGGAGAACCAGGGAAACCTAAATAACTGGAGAAAGTGTCATTTTTTAACTGGAAAGTAGGTATGGGGGAAAAATACACAAGCATATTTTACACTGGGAAACACTGAACAAAAAGTGTTCTGCTTATATATTGACCCATACCACTTCAAGTAGTCTCTGGGTGGTTTACAGTTGAATTACAGTATGCAGGCTACACATTGCCCCCCACAGGAAGCTGGGTACTCATGTTACTGACTTTGGAAGGCTGGAAGACTGAGTGAATCTTGAGCCTGCTACCTGGGATTGAACCCCAGGTCGTGAGCACAGTTTTACCTGCATTACAGGCATTTAACCACTGTGCCATGGGGCTCCAACAAGTTACATATGAGACAGCAAGGTTATTGTTGCTTATTTTATGTGGGAAATCTAGGTTTTAAAATCAACATATTATAGTTGTTTTTCTCTCCTTAGTATCTACTCTGTGTGTGTGTTGTGTCATTACAGTTGTGACTGATTCTTTGTGACCCCATGTCCTTGGAGTTTTCTTGGCAGGAATACTGGAGTGATTTGCCAGTTTCTACTCCAGGTGCCAACAGCACCTGGTATTACCTGGTGGTCTCCCATCCAAGTACTAACCAGGGCCGACCCTGCTTAGCTTACAAAATCAGGCGAGATCTGATGTGCTTGCGGCATCTAGGCAATAAACATTACCAAAACAGGCTATTCCCATCATCTGGAAAAACGAGGTCACACCTCAGGCAGCAGACAGTGGTTGTCATATAGGATCAGCAAATTACATTTTTACTTTGTTAGTATTGTATTTAAACTGCTGGGGACAGGAGAAGCACCTGCTAGATGTTCTGCTTCATGGGCCCAAATAACGTGGCAGGCCTTTCATATAATGGACCTTTGAGTGGAACTAAAAAGTGACCTGCTGCTCTATCTCAAGCTGCAAAATTGGTTGGGCTGCTCTGTTATTGTTTAACGTGCAATATTGCAAACCCATGTATGTCTACTCAGAAGTTAGTCTCTTTGAATTAATTATGGCTTACTCAAAGGTAAATGGATTTAATCAGTGGTGTAAACATCTGGCTGCAAAGCCAGACCCTCTGAGTTTTATTCCATATTATGGCTCACTGAAAGGCGCTGAGTTTGAGGACCCATGGGGTCCCTTACAGCTCTTCAGTTCTTTTATTGCATTATGACTCTACTGAAGTCAAAATATATTAAAGAAACTGAACTGGTCCTTGTCCCACTATCTTTTATATTCCCCCTTATCTTTCGATATTTGAATACAAATTTTAATATTTGAATACATGTTATTTCATTCTTGAAACTGAACAGACACAGGGCAGTTCAGTGATGCAGTCGCCAAAATCTGTCAGTTACAATCATTTATGCATAAATATGCCGTCCTCTCTAATAGCATTGAGATTAGGATAAATATTTGTAGATCTCTCTTTAACCCCTCCGCCTTTTTTTGTTTATGTAAAGGCCCAGAATGGAAAAGTTTCAGACTGATTGTTTGAGATATAAATGCCTGTATGTGTGAAACAGAGATAATGACACTTTGAAATTACAAAGAACCTGATTAGACATGGGCATGACTTGGTGAAATTGTCGTTTCTGTTTTCGGATATCCATTACGTTGCAAGAGGGCATAAAAAGCTGAGGCATTCTCAGAAGAGTCGCAGTCCGGGCTTGGATATGGGTGGGAGAGGGCTGTGTGTAGCTGGCTGCTGTGCTAGACTAGTTTCGATTTCACGGAGCCTTTAGATTTCAGTTAGGCAGGCAGGCAGGGAATTGATTCAATTGAATTTTTAGGAAATAATAATAATTCCTTTCATTCTCTGTCTGCTGTGGGGAATAGCAACACAGTTTATTCTTTTTTATTCTCCTGCAGTTTGTTAGGATTTCTTTTCTGATAGTGCTTCAAAGGGGGAGGTTTGAGTGGGAGGGGAGGTGTGGATTTATTTTAAAATTTTCATTTGCTTGGTGGCAAGCCAAGGTCCTTTCATGCCCTGCCTGCAGCTCTGCTGTGGGTGCACTGCCCACTTTGTTTGCAATAAAAATTGAAATTGCTTTATTCAATGCAGTCTTGTGCAGCAAGTAAGTTTAAAGTGTTTTCCGCCTGCTCTGGGTCATTGCGGGACCCGCGCCCGCCACCCACGCACCGGCCGCCTGAGCACCGGCTGCCCGTGCGCCCACGCGCCCGTGTGCCTGCCCCTCCCCCTGCCGCTGCCGCTGGCCACCCATGGCCCCCCCGCCACCCCGCCCGCCGCCTAGGGCACAAAAACACCTAGCGCTGGTGGGACGCCACTCGCTGGGACGTCAAATTGCGCGAAATCGCAGCGGCGGTAACGAAAAATGACAAATGACACGACGAAACAACAAATTTTTTAAAAATTTCACGAAAAACGGAAATGACCCGAAACGGACCCGTCCCGAAAAACGACAACTCGAAAAAAAAATTTTCTGGTCGTGCCCATCTCTAAACCAGATGCTTTCCAAAATATCTTCTGAAGAACTCCAGGAAATTGTCAGTTGTGAAATGAATGGTTTTGGGGGGGTTTTGAAATATTAAAACATGTTCTATGACCTTTCATGAACACTGTGATAAAAAGCAGGGTTGTAAACCATTAACAAGGAAGAAAATCCATTCTCTGGTTTTTAAAAAACAATGCCAAAAAAGAATAATTGTAACAGAAGACAAATAGTCTTTGCTTAAATAAACCTGACACCTGGAATGAAACAATTTAGTAACTGAACTCATGTTGCTTAGCATAGTACATTGCAGTTGTTGTGTACCATCAAATCACCTCCAATTTATGGTGACCCTGTGAAGCAATCTCTAACATATTCTGTCCTCAACTGTTCTGTTCAGTTCCTGTAAACCCAAGCCTGTTGGTTCCTTTAAGGCAGGGCTGTCCAAACTTTGGCCCTCCAGATGTTTTGGACCACAACTCCCAGAATTCCAAACCTGTATTGTCAGTGACAAAGGACTGTGGGAGTTGTGGTCCAAAACATCTGGAAGGCTGAAGTTTGGAGACCACTGCTTTAAGGAGTCAGTCTATCTTATATTTGGTCTTTCTCTTTTCCTGCCGACTCATTGAGTCCCATTGAGTCAATGGGGATTTGGTGAGTTAAATCCTCTTAGGGCCTTTTCACATGACCCCTGAGATCCGCTGCCCCTTAAATTCAGAGCAGAGATCTTGGGGGTTCGTTGCTGTTCCTCCGTCCCCACCCTTCCTCACTTCCTGGCTGCTTGCTGCGTGAGGGGAGGGAGGAAAAAAGGGGACAAAAGAATAAAGGCTTACCTCCCGGTGCCGGTGGAAGCTGCTCCAAGCCCCGTCACTTCCTGATTCCTTCTCTTAAAGGGGCGGGAGGCAAAACACAACAACAAAAAAAGCAAGGATCGCCCGGCACATCCGCATCAAGCAATTTTCACCTCCCAAGAGCAGGTACCTGAAAAGTGCACTGGGTCGCGCTTAGGTGGGCGGGGTTGCACTTAATTTTTTTTTCTTTTTCCTCCCCGCCATCTCTTATGACCAAGCGACCAATGTTTGTGCTTAGTTGATTATTTGTCTAGTGCTGTTGTTTATTCATGTTCGCTTGGTCTTTAAGTTTTATGATGCCAACTTGGCCCGCTGGGGGCTCCTGGGTTTTTAAATGTTTACTCTATGTTTTGTTGTTTTATATTTAATTGTAATGTTTTGTCTATCTGGCACATGTCACTCACTGTAAGCCGCTTAGAGTTCCGCAAGGAAGATAAGCGGGGTATAAATATAATAAATAAATAAATAAATAAATAAATAAATAAATAAATAAATAAATAAATAATTTCCTGTAAACTCCGGAGCTGGTGGGGAAACATTTTTAAACTCCAGGAGCTGGGAGCCATTTGCCCCGGAGTTTAGGGGTCGTGTATAAACGCCCTAAAAGTTCCATTCATTTAGTGGGCTTCTAATTCTGACATATTACTCTAAGCAACAGGAATTCAGCTAGTGATTTTTTTTGAAGCAGTCTCTAAACAAAAAGTTTAAGCTTCACATTATGAGCCTATTTTAGATCGGAGTGACATGAGGTCATAGTAAACTATAAAATGGAGGAGTCGCCACTAGCTTTCCTCAGACTGACAAAACTGTTTAGATGAGCAGCAAAATGTTTCAATCTCTCAAAAAAGGAAGTCCTGTTGCAATGACTCAACTTCCAGATATGCTTCATGCCCTCTTGCCAAGAGCAGTATTCACAAGATTTTCAATGTCCAGGGTTCTTATTTCCTGATCTTAGCACATTTATTTGTCTTTTTAATCCACAGCTCCCCAGCAGATTTACCTCCCAACCTTCTGTTTGGTTTTCTTCCCAACTTGCTAAATATTCTGCTTGTTTGTTTGATTGATTGCAGCTGCTTCCTTGCCAGCTTGGTAGTTTCCCACAATATAGGACTCGAGAATATGTAGACATCTTGATGTTGTTGGATTGCAGCTGCTGTTACCCAGAATAGTCAGTGGTGAAAAACAAAGAAAGTTGCTTTTCAACCACAATTGGATAACATTATCCCCAACTCTGCATCAATTTGGAACTAAGATATGGAAATTCTGCCATATCTTAGTTATAAAATCTTTCCCTGTCCATGAACCACCTGGGACATTGAATCAGATCAGTTAATTACTGGAAGGTGGTAGAACTTGAAACAGATGCCCTCTACTTTTAAGCCTGACATAATATTCTGATGCTAGGATTGTATGAAAGAGGAGAGTTCAGTCATTTGGAAGAATTGGTGCATTTTCAAAAGAATTAATTGGCAACTACAGAATTCTTGTAACCTTATTAACATTATAGTGAATCCCCTTGGTTTTGAGAGCTTATTTTCAGAGCAATGTGTTGAGATTGAGAATCACATAACAACTCGGTAGTGAGTTGATTGTGATTGAATACTCGAATGTTTGTCAGAAAAACTAACAGAGGTGAACTCCTAGTAAGAACTAAATGCATGGTTTGCACTTGTAGCTGTTTTAAAAAGATGGTTGCTGTTATTTCAGACTATGTAAAAACTAGTCTTACATTCAAAAAATAGTCTCATTGTGCTCACCCTTCTCTCTCTTCCTCCATTGTGGCTAAGAGGTAGACAGGAAAAGCGATGGAGTTTCCTTCATGGCAGGCAGTTGGACTAGATGGCCCTTGAGGTCTCTTCCAACTCTATGATTCTATGGTTTGACATATCCTGCTTCAAACGTACTGTGAGTCAAATTATACCTCAAAGGGAACATGTCATCAGAAGAAGGGATACTTTAAATGCAGAAAGCACCTGATTTCCAAAGAAGAAATTTTGCATATCTCCTGTAGCTGTAAATCATCTCATACTGCTTTTTTACTTGTTTTTATGTGATATATCTCCAATACGAAGAACCATGAAAATCATATCTCAGAGTAATGTGATTTCAAGTAGATCTATCAGATTTCTTAATTTGCAGCAATTAACTTCTAGAAGTTATACTGTACTGTTTGCATAACTGTACAATAGGATTTCAGCCAATGTGTACTTAATAGCTGAACATCTAACATAAACTGAACTTCTTTTGAAATGTTTACACACAGATATATATTACTGCACTCATCCTCTCTGGCATTTAGAAGAATGACACAGGAGAAGCCATGTGTTTGATGTTAGAGGACACTAATTTATAAAACAGGCTTGGATGCATCACCTGGGAGCAATTTAACATTAATTTGTAATTGTCATTATTGATCTGCCTTCCCCGCCCTGTGTTAAAAGGAAAGAGTGACTCCAGTACTCATCATTTCCTTTATGTTTTTTTTTAAAGCACTTCAGATTTTTGTACTAAAGAGACCTCATGTGTCTGATCTTTGGCCATCAAAGCCTCTAACTTTAATTAAAAATCTTTTCCATATGAATCAGGTAATCTCAGGAAAATGAGTCTTATGGCATCCTCTATATAGCAAGAAGTGTTGATCTCTGCATAGCTAACTAGCCACAGTGCTTGCTTCGCTTCCAAAAATTGACCAAGAGGCTACTACTAGTAATTTTTCAAATAACTCTTATTCTGAAGTTTACCTGCATCATGCCCATTGAGGTAGTTAAAGTGGTGCTTTAAATCAAAGGCTAATTTTGTAGGTTGGTTGCATTCATCTCAGTTCCCAGAAAGGAGGCTTGTGGCTCCAGAGTCAGAGAGGTTGGGAGTTCAGTTCCCAATGGTACTTCCTTGTCAGGAGAAGGATTGGATGATCCATATGATCCCTTCCAGCTCCACGGTTCTAAAATGATGATGATGATGATGATGATGATGATGATGATGATGATGATGATGATGATGATGATGATGAAGAAGAAGAAGAAGAAGAAGAAGAAGAAGAAGAAGAAGAAGAAGAAGAAGAAGAGAGTCTTGATGGCACACAATGCACACAAACACAGCAAGACCAAGTCCTTGGTCTGATCAGTACACAGATGAGAAAAATGCCTATGAAATGAATTCATGGATGCTAAAGGAATACAAGACAATAGATACCAATACAAGCAAATAACTGAAAAACAATTGGTCATTCTGATAACTGCAATAGGTTTGTCTTCTTCAATATTTGCTATATTTAAAAATTAAAAACTATAGGATTTTATTAATAGTGTGAAAACCTTGTTTGTAAATGTTGTTGCATATTTCTGACTCCTCTCTGTATTTGTTTCCCAGACATTTTTCTGAATCCTGCCTGTATTTTTATTTGTTTATTTTTTTTACTCTTCCCTTTAATATCCATTAATAGATATGATGAAGGATTTCTTTGAAATTAGGGTATTTGTAGACGACCCCTAAACTCCACCGCAAATGGCCGCCAGCTCCAGAGCTTACAATTGTTTCCCCACCAGCTCCGGAGTTTGCAGGAAATTAAGTGCAACCACGCCCACCTAAGTGTGTCCCAGCGCACTTTTCATGTACCTGCTCTGGGAGGGTGAAAATCCCCAGATCCAGATGTAATCTGGTGAGTGCCGGGCTCTCCTTGCTTCTTTTTTTTTTTTTTTTTTGCCTGCCGCCCCTTTAAGAGAAGGAATCAGGACGAGGATGGGGCTTTCCAGGCGGCTTCAGTGGTGAGCCTGCATTTTTTCCTCTCTTTTTTTCTCCCTCCCCTCACACAGACAGGAGCAAGGAAGTGCGGAGGGGTGGGGACGCAGGAAGAGCAATGAACCTCCAAGATCTCTGGTCCAAATTTAAGTGGCCAGCAGATCTTAGGGGTCGTGTGAAAAGGCCCTTACACAAGGAGAGGTTTCTTGCTTGCTTCCTGCACAGAGACTGGGGATATTATCCGACCAGCCCTCTTTCACACATTGAGTGTTTGCTCTATGGAAGCTGCAAAAAGATCTGACATATACAGTGTTTTAAATTGTTTTCATAATGCTCTCACTTTCACCACTTGCATCCTCCAAAAAACTGAATAAAGATTATATTTCAAAATAATGCATACATTTGTTCACATGTCACTGGAGTCAGATTGTTGTATTATTTTGATAGAGTTTTGGGGTGTTTCTCTTTTTATCTAGACTCTCCCCTCAACACCACATTTATACAAATACTACAGGCAAAGCCTCAGGCTGGTGGTATAAAACACTTCAACTTTTGCCAGTGAAATATTGGGCAGATGATTAAGGTGTGAGGTTACAGATGCAGAGTTATGACTCACTCATCCCTACATGGACTTTATGTGTATAAGAGTTAGAAACTTGGCTTGAGATAAAAGGAGAAAAGAAAAGCAAATAAATAAATAAATAAATAAATAAATAAATAAATAAATAAATAAATAAATAAATAAAAACAAAGATAAAGAAATAAATAAATGCAACTATTTGTGCATTGTAGGTATTTTTAAAAAGTCTGTTCTTAAAGTTTTATTTCACATAAGAAATTTGCCAAAGAGCTTTAGATTTCCTCTAAGCACATGTGCAGGAATCTTGAAATCAATAATTATTATATAGCTTGAAAGTCAGTGCAACACTGAAGAAGAACACAGCTGTTGTAAACTGTACCTTACTGTTGATTATATTGACCTCTTTTTGCAGCTGAATTTGTGCTTCTATGTCTGCCTCCTGGAAGGCTGACTTGAAGGCAAGAGGATCAGGTTGGACACACATGTTGCCTTTCCAATCAGAAAAAAAATCTAGGAGGAGGACCATAGCTGTGCTGCTCTGACTCCCACTCCAGACACAAGCTATCACTCCACTACACAATATCAGTGTGAGCAGCAAGATTAATCATTGCTAAAATTGAAGACTGAAGCATCAGTCTAATATTGTGAAACTTCCTCAAGGTGGCCAAAGTACTGGAGCCTCAGCTTCAAAATCTCTCCTTCCAGTGAACATTTGGAGTTGATTTCTTTCAGGATGGATAGGTTTGATCTCCTTGCATTCAAGGGACTCTCAAGAGTCTCCTCTAGCACCACAGCTCAAAAGATGTAATTAAAACTGTAAACCACCCAGAGACTACTTGAAGTGGTACGGGGCTTTATATAAGCAGAACACTTTTGCTTTGCTTTATTTCAGTAAGTCAACTCAAAGGTGAAACTAATATGTGAGACAGAGTCATTACATGCAAATCAAGATATGTCAAGCTTTACTTTGGTATAATTGTGATGATTATGGTGTACATCTTATAAAAACCCAAATTCATAATCTCTGAAAATTAGACTATTACATGACATCAGTAACACAAGAATTGGAAATAGAACAATATGAGACCTTTGAAAAGTATAAGCATGCATATGTACTCAGTGCTTGATTTGGACTCCTTTTGCAGCAATTACTGCCTCAGTGCAGCATGGCATGGATGTTACCAACCTGTGGAACTGCTGAGGTGTTATGGAAGACCAGGATACTTTAATAGTGGGCTTCAGTCTTGTGTCCCTCATGTTTCTCTTGGCAATGCCCTTAGATTCTCTATGGGGCTCAGGTCAGGCAAGTTTGCCTGTCAATTAAGCACAGTAATCCCATGGTCATAGAACCAGGTTTTGGTACATTTGGCAGTGTGGGAAGTAGAGATGGGCACGAATTGAAAAAATGGTGTTTCAGTTTTTCATTTTTCATTGAGGGGTCCATTTCATTTCATTTTTTGTGAATTTTTGAAAAAAAATCATTTTTGTTTATTTGTTTTTCATTTTTCATTTTTAACCACTTTGTGTGTGTTTTTTTAAAGCATTTCAGTGTGCGGGCATCCCCCAACGCCCCAGAGCAGAGGGAAAACACTAAAAAATTGATGCTGGCAGAGACACAATATAGACTGCAAAGGCAGCAGCAGGCTTTGCCCAGGGTGCAAGGCAGCCGCAGAGTGACTGCACTGCGGGGCAGGGGAGGGTACTCATTGACTGCACTGCGGGGCAGGGGAGGGTACGCATGCACACAGGGAGGCTGCAGGACTGAAGCTAGAGAGAAATCTCTTCTTTCTCTCCCCTAAGAGCCAGGCTGCAGCCGGCAGGAACACAGACACACACACCTGGCTAGCTGGCCTAAAGTGAAAATAATGAGTCACAGAGACAGCAATCCCACCCTAACTCCCACCGGAGACTGCAAGGAGGACGGGGGCTGCCAGAGCTTTTTATGCCCTCTGTGGCTGCCAGACCTGCCCAGTCTGCAACCTGGGCATGCTATTGGTTGAAATTGTCCAAGAATTTACATGATCCCATCACATGGCTTGCCTCCATTTTGTGGCTGGTGACATCCATTTTGTCATCCTTAAAGGGAAAAGAAAAATACATTGCTATGGGAGAAGACAAAAACAAACATTTTAAGTCCCCCCCGGTAGGTATGATCAGACAGTATAAATAATTATCACTGCGTTTTTATGGATGTCCAGGGCGTTTTTAAACATTTAAAATAGCTCATTTCATTGTGCGTCGCCATTAATGAAAAACGAAATGTAATGACCACAATTTTCATGGTTCTGTTCAGTTCGTTCCAATTTCATCACAATGTTCGTTATTCGTTTTGTTATGTAATGAAATGAATAATGAATAACAAAAACGAAAAATATTTTGTGCCCATCTCTAGTGGGAAGGTGCCAAGTCCTGCTGGAAAATGAAGTCAGCATCCCCATAAATTTTGTCTGCAGAAGGAAGCATGAAGTGCTCCAAAATCTCCTGGTAGATGGCTGCACTGACCCTGGACTTAATGAAGCACAGTGAACCAACACGAGCAGATGACATGGCTCCCCAACACAGATTGTGGAAACTTCATGCTAGATGATAAGCATTGCACATTGTATGCCTCTCCATTCTTCCTCCAGACTCTGGATCCTTGGTTCCCAAATGAGATGCAAAAGTTGATTCCATCAGAAAAGAAGACTTTGGACAACTGAGGAACAGTGTTCAGGAGCGGCTTGACAAGAGGAATATGACATTTGAAGCCCATGTCCAGGATCCGTCTCTGTGTGGTGGCTCTTGATGCACTAACTCCATCTTCCATCCACTCTTTGTGAAAGTCCCCAACACTTTTGAATGGCCCTTGCCTGACAACCCTCTAAAGGCCTTCCACATAACTTTCTATTAGAGATGGGCACGACTTAGCGGAATTCCCGTTTCCGTTTCCGTTACTCGTTTCCGTTATGCAATGGAAACGGTAATGGGAATTACTCCGCCAGAACTCGAACTCGAACCGACTAAAGAATAATTGGGTCTGATTTGTCGTGGTTGTTCCTGGCATCGCGGCGATCCCGCGATGCCAAGCGGCACAGAAAAAAGTTTTTAAAAGTTAAAAAAAAAAACCCGATTCCCGGCCCTAAAAGCAGGCGAAAACTGTCTGAGGGCACCTACCAGGCCAGAAGGGTGTTTTATTTGGGGTTTCCCCCCCCTCTCCTTGGCTAGTGCTACTGCTGCGCTGCTGGTACCAGGCGGGGGGGCATCGTCTCGTCTGCCTTTGCCATGCGGTGTGCGGGCGGGGGGATCCAAAATGGCGACCACAATATTTTTTTTGAAATCGTGGTCCAAAAACCCACCAAACCACCACAGAAACATGCGAAAATTAGCTATTTTAAATGCTTGAATTTTTACAGTAGCAGCAGTGGGTTTGTCTTGCCAAAATACGTCTCCATTGATTTTATTTTATTTTATTTTATTTTTTTACACCTGCGCATTCGCAATGATGGGCTCGCCCATGGGAGTGGACCATGCAAATTTTTGGAGCCATTCCACCAATCGCATGGCCAGGTTTTGGATACTGTACCAGGCTGGGAGGGCACATCCATTTGCCATGCAGTGCGGGGGGATCTAAAATGGTGACCACAATATATTTTTTAAATTGTGGTCCAAAACCCCACCAAAGCACCACAGAAACATGCGAAAATTAGCTATTTTAAATGCTTGAATTTTTACAGTAGCAGCAGTGGGTTTTTCTTGCAAAAAAGTCTCCGTTGATTTTATTTTATTTTATTTTATTTTATTTTATTACAACTGCACATTCGCAATGATGGGCTCGCCCATGGGAGTGGACCATGCAAATTTTCCACCAATCGCATGGCCACTTGGCCAGGTTGACCACAGAGACTTCTGGGATGTGCCAATCAGGCATAAACAGCCCACTAACCGTAGCCCGAACCCGAACCCGAACCCTAAGCCTAACCCATACGCCAGTACACTGTCCTTCTAAGTGGGTCAGAGAGGCACCCAGAGGTGCACCCCAATACTCACCCTAACCTCACCCGTAACTAGACTAACCCTAGCCCTTGCGCTAACCCGTCTTAACCCTAAGCCAGATCTACTTGCATTGCACTACACGCAAGTACATTTCCCTTGGAGCGGGTGCAAAGAGTCTGCCAGTCCGTCACTTGTGGCTCTGGCTGACTCCTGCAGCAGCATTTGTGTGCCATGCAAACCATGCCTGCAAGTGCTGCCTGACTGTGTCTCACCGACTGTTGCAGGGAAGGCACCCCAAAGAGGGGTGCCTCTGCCAGTCTGCTGCGTCTGCAATATGCATATCCATAGCATATGGCTATGCATGCCCTTTTGTAGCAGTGCTAGCGGGTGAGGATAGGAGGCACCCACCACAGAGAGGTGCCTCCAGGAGCCCGCTACCCCCCCAAAACCAGTACTAACGACAAACGAAAAAATGAAAAATGAAACAACAAATTTTTGCAAGATTTCACGAAAAACGGAAATAAGCCAAAACAGGCTGCCTCCGACACACGACAACTCGAAAACGTCATTTTCCCTAGTCATGCCATCCCTACTTTCTATTGATGTGCTTCGATACAGCACTTTGGGAACATCCAACATCTTTTGCAGTCTGTATGTTTTGGGTCTTTCCCTCCTTATGGAGGGCGTGAATTTGTGAATTTGGGGTTTTCAAAAACTGTACACTTGCACTAACCTCCAATTGTGACTGGATAGGGTGAAAACTGCTCCTGATCCAAGGAGAATGGGATTAGTGAAAACTCATTGCTGCCACTCCTGGCCAATCTGAGTAGCAGTCAAAAGTTCTCATATGGCCCTGACACAACCAGCTAATCTTATTCTCCTGATAGGGTGGGTGAGAGGGTTGGGGTGGAAAAGTAGCCCCTCCCAGCACATATTGGCTGGTCGAAGTGGCTGTTGTTAAAAAGCAACCATTTTATTAAAATGTACCTACTTGCCCTGCACCTCTCCAGATGCCTGCTCAACTTCAGTTCTAGCCTTTGCCAAAGCCACTCCACTTCCTGGAAAACCTGTACTGCACATGTTCAGTGTTATATTTCTGTTTCTCCAATTTGAAAAGATATTTTGAGGACCAATATTTCAGCCTCTAAAGCCTCCATAGTCTCCTTTTCCCCCAATTACCTGTAAAGGAAAAGTGGGAGAGGTAAACAATTCTGTTTCAATATAAGCAAGATTGTTCATTTTAATGTGTGTAAGCTATTTTAAATCTGCAGATACCCAGTGTAATATAATAGATAGAGTAATGGATTAGGACTCAGGAAGCCAGTTTTCAAATCTCCACTCAGCTATACAAACTCACTAGGGTTGTGGAATTGGTAAAACCACTCCTTAAATGTCTTATTTACCTTGAAAAACCTACCATGATTGCTATAAGTGGGTTCTGGCTTAGTGGCACATAACAACATTTTAAATTTGGTAAATCATGGGGCTATATATTTTCTGAATAGGAGGTAAAGCAGATTTAAAGGTCAGAAAACCCTTCACCTAACCTTTACCAAATTTGGCACAGAGAAAGAGACAAGCACAGTGCCAAATGTGGTTTTGATCTGAAGCAGAATTTAAAAGATAGATTTTTATTTGGGCTGTTCACATTTTTAGAATTGTCTAATAGAATCTCACAGCATTAGAGGTGGAACTCCCATATGCCTCTAGTTACATTTATATGCATTGGTTCAGAGGCAGTATTCAGAAATAAAAGAATTTAGGTAGGAATGTCAGTTATTTTGATGTTCATAACGGCTCTTAGAATTCGGCCAAGAAAACTCAGAGAACTTGATTCTGCTGAGCTAGCCACTCCTGGTCTGGTTTTCAGATTTTTCCTGACATTTTTGTAAATCACCTGCTAATAGACCCAAATTTACTTCTGATGCTCACTTGGAATAGAGAATATTGCTAACTCTCCTTTTAACAAAGCACTTGCTGTCCCTCATGTTTTAGCTTACTTCCTGAAAATCTCTCTCAACAGATTCTGGAAGAAAAAGGAGTGGAGCTGAAGTAGCATTAAAGTTAATGCCTCCATATTGTCTGTTTATCTCACACACCACTCAACATTTGCTCCAAGTGTTCCCTCCACAACATCATATGGGTGCAACGTCTGTGATGTCACAGGTCCTGAAATCATCTAGCAACCACATTTTTGAACTTAAGAGCTGGAAGACAGACATTTGTTAACAATAAGCTGGACTGAGTATGTAACACAAATGGAAGAAAAGGGAACAATATATTTGAGAACATCTATTTTTTCACATTTGCAAGTGTTAGTGAAAGGATGTGAATGCCTGTTAAATAAATCAAGCTTCTAAAGGTCATGGTTAAGTTATCAGTGTTTCCTTAAGTGCTAAACAAGTTGTCCTTTCCCCCATTAGTATAAAATACCTGGTTATTTGCATTGAATATTGTCCAGCAAAAGGCCTTTCCTGTCCCTAAGCATTTGTCAGTTCCATATATATATTGTACATCTTTCCATAAAATGAATGATGAAAAACTCTTTCCTGAATGACATGGTACTGTTGTATCACAGAAATACCTCATGATGGAACCAAGGGAACTAACTCAGTGGGTGGTCAAACTAAGCCAGATGGCTTTTTATTCTGATGGCATAAGTATCCGTGTCTCAAGCCTAGTTGCAAAAATGAAAGGCCAGTAACCAGATGCAAGCTATTACCATTGGTTGCCACAACTTTCCAAAATGTTCCCATTTGTTTCTCTCCAGTAGAACTTCATATACATTGCATGTGATCCACCTGAAGACTTCTCTACACAGTGGTCTTGTCTCCAGTTCTTCTGTTGTTGTCTGAGTTGTCCACATTTATTTATTTATTTATTTATTTATTTATTTATTTATTTATTTATTTATTTATTTATTTATTTGATTTTTATACTGCATCATCTGACCAATGGTCACTCTGGGTGGTTAATATTGTCAGCAGATTAAAGGGGGCAGCAAATATAATAATAATAATATTTACTTGTGCCTGACACAAAGCAGTGCAGCAGTAACGTAGATAAAATGCTAGTATTGATATAAAGGGTTTTGCAGAGTTAGTCTATCAGAAAGACAATGACAATGAATAGAGTAAAAACTCATATATTCATATATACATCAAAAATATACACAGCATAACAACCAAGCATTATATACAATATAGCAAACAGACAAACAGAGTATGGGGTGAACTGTTCTCACCACAACAGTCCCCAGTTACAAATGGTAAGCTAGTGCCTTTTATACTTATTCAGCACTCATAAGATCTGATGCAATCACTAATTAACAATCTGATGCAATCTGATCTATCCATTACAAATCATGATGTTACAATCAGTTCCACCTGCACTTCATCACTTAACATGCCTGTGATTACTAGTCTCTAACACTTGTGGATTAACATCATGACACTGCAGAATCTCACTGCCTCCATTTTACAATTCACTTTACACATTCTGTTAAATATACATAACATATGTTTTATCAACTTTTACATATCTTGACACCCCTCCTATATTTAACAGATTTCAACTCCTAGCCTTTTCTTAAAAACATACATGTTTATCTTTACACAAAGGCTTTGTAAATATGTCAGCATAATTATCAACACTTGTACAATATTCCAACACAATCAAATGTTGTTCTATGCAGTCTTTCACATTCTGGTAACGGATCCCAATGTGCTTGCTTCTGGATCCGACCTTCTGATTCTGTGTTAATTGGATACACGAAAAAAAATCATTATATTGCTGACCTGCTTATATAAACATTTCCATGACTGTCACAAAAACGCCAGGATTTTGCTGCAGGTTGAACACCAATAAACATAAGCTTTCTTGACTTTGGGCCATTTTTATGTCTATACCTCTTTGGAATTAATACCCAGGCTTCAGAGCCAAATAAATGGAGATATTTGATTGAAGCTTTCTTTCCATGCATTAGAGTATATGGAACTTCATTCACAGCTGAACTCCACACTCTATTAGACACATAATTTGCATATTTCATTGCCTCAGCCCAGTAACCTTTGGGAAGTTTTGCATCTACCAACATTGCATTCATGATATTTTGAAGAATCCCATTCTTCCTCTCAGCTAATCTATGCTCAGCAGAAGCAGAAGGGTTTGTCAATCTATGTTTCACCACTTTCTTTTCTAAATAATCAACAAACTGCTTTGCTAAAAATTCACCGCCTCTGTCACTTTGTACAGCTAAAATTTTCTGCCTGTACTGTCTTTCTGCCATCTGAAACCATTTTCTAAATACAGCACTCACTTCACTTTTGTGCTTTATTATGTAAACCCAAGAATAACGTGAATAATCATCTGTTATCACAAGACAGAACCTGGCACCACCAAATGAATTCGCCATGGGTCCAATCACATCAATATGTACCAGCTGTAGAGGTTGATGTGACTTTCTCAAACTCTTTTTTGATATGGGTGCAGACTTCACCTTTGTGCCTTTACAAACATGGCAATCTAAAAAATTTTTACAGCTTTGCACAGACCCATGTTCCACATGTTGCAAAGTTTTCCTAATGCTTTCAAAACTTAGGTGCCCTAATCTTCTATGCATCAGATGTATGCATTTGTCATGTAGAGGCTTATTTTCAACCATATTCAAAACTTTCTCAGAAGTGCTTATCATAAACAAACTGTTTTGGAGCCACCCAGTTGCTATTGTTTTCCCATTCTTTACAATCTTGCAACTATTCTCACTAAACTGTACATGATAACCTTGTTTTACAAGCATGGGCACACTCAATAAATTATTCTTTAAAGACGGTATATACAGAACCTTATCAAATACACATTTGAGAGGTTTGAAAAATATATTACCTTCTCCACAGACTTTTGCCTGAGTCCCGTCTGCCAAGGTTACATTTCTACAATTAAACAAAGTTAGTTTCTCAAACAAACATTTCTTGTTTACACAATGAATACTGGCCCCTGAATCTACAATAAACAATTCCTGTCTTGAGCACTCTTGTTCATTATCATTAATTACAGACAGCTGCTGACCTTCACTCTTCCAGCTTGTGCCGGCAACTCTTTTTTGCTTTTGCCGCTTGTTTACCTTATCACAGTAACGAAAAATATGTTGGTCACTCCCACAATTATAGCATCTTCTAATTACTTGTATTGTTTCTCCAGAAACTTGAGCAGGCTTTTTATTTACTTTAGAATCATTCCTTCTTGATTCTTCCTGCTGGAGTCTTGACTGGATATATGATATAGACAATTCATCACTTTTCATAGCTTCTAATCCCATTACTAAATTATCATATGACTCATCCAGGCTTGACAATATAACAAGGCATTTATACTCCTCTTCATGATTTATGCCCACTTCAGACAATTGCTGAAATATACTATTTACTTTCCTTATATAATCAGAAATAGTTTCACCTGGGCTCTGCCTTGACCGGAACAGTTTTTTCATTAGAGATACCTTACTCCCAGCTGTGTCTTTGATATGAGCTGCTCTGAGAAACGACCAAGCCTCATGAGCCGTTTTTGCTTCCTTCACATAAACGAACTGCGTTTCCTCCAAGGACAACATTATAATTGCCAAGGCCTTTTCATCCTTCTTTAAATCTTCCTCATCAGCTTCCTCATCAAGCTGCTTATCTACATACTGATAGAGCTCATGGAAGATCAAGAAATGCTTCATTTTCAGACACCAATTCAGGTAATTATTGTCAGAGAGCTTTACAAGAGGCATTGAATTTAGATTTATACTTGCCATTCTCGCTGATATGTGCCGGCTCCTTATCTGCCATTATCTGCAACACTTTTTATTCAGTTTCTTTTTGGCAAATATTTCCTCAGCCTCCACAGCTTCCAGTTTAAAATCACACTCTGTTTTGCTTGGCTTGTCCTTATCAGCTGCTTTTCTCCTCTGCTCGCATTCCAAGCCTCTGAGAGAAATCCTTTTGCAGCTCTGCTTTGTCTCCGTTCCAACTCCAACCTGTTTCCTCTGCAAAAACACAACTTTATACAACACACACTTTATCTATACAGGTACAACAAAACCCATCAGGCTGCTGAACCAGCTGGGCCCATAACCCTGTCAGCAGATTTAAGGGGGCAACAAATATAATAATAATAATATATACTTGTGCCTGACACAAAACAGTGCAGCAGTAACGTAGATAAAATGTCAGTATTGATATAAAGGGTTTGCAGAGTTAGTCTATCAGAAAGACAATGACAATGAATAGAGTAAAAACTCATATATTCATATATACATCAAAAATATACACAGCATAACAACCAAGCATTATATACAATATAGCAAACAGACAAACAGAGTATGGGGTGAACTGTTCTCACCACAACAGTCCCCAGTTACAAATGGTAAGCTAGTGCCTTTTATACTTATTCAGCACTCATAAGATCTGATGCAATCACTAATTAACAATCTGATGCAATCTGATCTATCCATTACAAATCATGATGTTACAATCAGTTCCACCTGCACTTCATCACTTAACATGCCTGTGATTACTAGTCTCTAACACTTGTGGATTAACATCATGACACTGCAGAATCTCACTGCCTCCATTTTACAATTCACTTTACACATTCTGTTAAATATACATAACATATGTTTTATCAACTTTTACATATCTTGACAAATATATCTTGTTACTAAAGGGGACCAACCCAAGGTTGAGGTCACTGGTATAGACAATATTGTCACTGGTACAGATGGAGGTGGGCATGAAACAGAAAACTGATGGTTCGGTTCATTCTGTTTCGGGCCCACCCTTGGTTCAGTTCAGTTTAGTTTGTACGGATTTTTAAAATGAAAAATTGTACGAACCTGAACTGAGCCAAACTGGTTCGGCTTACCAGGATGGCAGCGGCAGCGGTGATCCCAGCAGCAGTGGTGGCGGTGACCCGGAAGGCCCCAGCAGTGGCCGCTCCAGATGGCGAGAGGCCTCACTGGGCAGCAGGAGGCCTCACCGCTGCCTCCATAGCCCTGGCCGTGGCCATGCCAGGCGGCGATGGAGCGTCCCGCCACCACCTCTGGCTGCCCAGCAGTGGCCACGCCGGACAGCGGGAGGCCTCACTGCTGTATCCGGAGCCTTGGCCGCACCGGGCAGTGTTGGATCATCCCGCTGCTGCCTCTGGAGGCCTAGCAGTGGCCATGCCGGGCAGTGCTGAACTGTCCCACCGCTGCCTCTGGAGGCCCAGCACTTTATTTATTTATTTATTTATTTATTTATTTATTTATTTATTTATTTATTTATTCCAGTGCCGAGCACACAACCCCAGGGGCTGGGTCAGTGCTTTTTTATTTTTTATTTTTATTTATTTTTCCAGCGCCGACCACGTGGCCCCAGGAGCCAGGTTGGTGTTTTCTATTTTATTTATTTATGTAATTTTTTTCCAGCACTGACCTTGTGGCCCCAGGGGCTGGGTCGGCAGGTTTTTTTAGAATAATAATAATAATAATAATAATAATAATAATAATAATAATAATAATAATAATAATAATAATAATAATAATAATAATAATAATAATAATAATAAATTAAACACACACACACACACACACACACACACACACAATGTATTCTTATGGACAGCTTGTTTGTACCCCTGTAACCCAAACCTCACCAAAATTGGGGTGCTTCAAGGGGAGATTTTGAGGAAGGCCCACAGCTATTTCCATGCTGCTAGGTGCATGGGATCAGTATTTTCAAGTACTTTAAAATTACAAAAGTTCTTCTACTGGGTGCACCCCATTTGGATTACATTGAAATTAATAGCTTCATGTCAATGTGCTTTGTGGTCCCAATATATACCTGGCCACAACTACAAGATATCCAATATACTCCTTCATTGGTGAGCGTGTTCCTTTTGTCCTTTGCTGATTGGTCACAAATAATCCTGGAATGGGGAAAAGACTAACTTATGTAGGCTTTCTATTATAAACAGATAAATTTGTCATAGTCATTACAACCCTACTTTTCCAGGCTTTCTTCACTCCAACCAAAAGAATTTCTGGCATTGTCATTTATAACTCCAGCACTGTTTGCCAAAAACACCAGTATGTTTCCTCTAAGAGAACAGTTGTGCTTTGACAGGCAGGAAAAAAATCTACTTAAAGTTAAAAAGAATCCCAGAGGCATCTAAGCTTTCCCATTTCATCAAGCCATTACCAGAATTCACTGGCATTTTAAAAAAGGGGGCAACAAAATACAATTTCCTATGATGTGAAACTCATCCCCATTTATTTCTCCTCATAACATTAGATGAGAGTACAAGAGTTGTCATTCTTTTCAGAAGTGTGGCTATTACGCATCGTACAGTTCCACAGGGGCTCCTTACTTCTTTTCCCTGCTACAACCAATAAAACTGATCTATACACAGCATGTCAGTGCCCCATCTTTGTTACTGACTGTAGCACAGTGATTAAATGCCTGTACTGCAGCTACAACTGTGCTTATGACCTGGGGTTCAATCCCAGATGGCAGGCTCATGGCTGACACAGCCTTCCATCCTTCCAAGGTCAGTAAAATGAGTACCCAGCTTGGGTGGTTATGTGTAGCCTGCATAATTAGACTGTAAACCGCCCAGAGAGTACTTGGAAGTGCTATTAGGCGGTATATAAGCAAAACACTTTGCTTTAAATTATCAAGCAACCTGCTGTATGGTTAGCTGCTGTCAGCCTTGAGAGATAAGGATAACATGACCCTTTAGTAGCTTACCAAGAACTGTAGTTCTCTATGAACTTTATTTTGCGGTATATATGGAGGAGATATAATGACCATACTGGCAAAATGATCTTGGGAGCTGTTATCCACTTCTCTTCCAACCGCTCTTCTGCTCTCTGTTCTATATAATTGGTATTTGCAAACAAACTTCAGAAGGCAAGTAGACAAAGGGTATAGAGAATACAGCTAAAATGATTAATATTAAGCATATAAGTACTTGGGTTTGAACCTGATCTGAACTTTGCTGTGCATAGACTAACACTAAAGTATATGCCTAGCTCACCATAAACTGATCTTCATATTGTATTTTACATCTTCTTTAACTGCTAATTAAATTACAGCTAATAACTTATGAAGCTTCCACTGCTCCTGACATTCATGCTCCACCAGAAGCTCAGGAAGTGGGAAAACTACATTCCTTATGCATAGATTAGCATTTCTTCATATCATGGTGTTCAGCAACACAGAAAATATCTGGACCGTCACGTGTTTTGGGCTTCAGTTTCCAGAAGCCAGAGGTGGCATAATTAATGGAAAAAGCTATAGGAATTGAAGTCAAAAACGTCAGGTGAACCAAGTATTCTCCTGGTGTAGGAAATGATTCAGCTTTGTCAGGGTCATGCAGTAGGTACATTTCACTGTAGACTGAAAAGTGTTTTTCCGAGATCAAATTTTATGCATTTGTTGGTTTGCACCAGAGAGGATGGAGTGTGACAGATGCTTGGCATCCTAAAATGTGCTACTGCTTACTTTTCCAGAATAGGAATGGGCAATTTGCAGGGACGGGCATCATCCCACCCTCCTGTCTGATTGGTCAGCACCATGGAGAAGCAAAAATGACATTGCAGCCTGATTCCTCATTGGAGCTCAGCTCCGTGCCAGCACAGAGAAAGGTAAGACATTGCCTGCATGTGTGTCAGAGGCTTTAGTACACCACCTGCACTCGTGTGGGTTGTTTCAGAACCTTCCGAAATGAATTGCCCATCCCTAGTACAGAAGTTTCATATTCAATGCCAATTGTAGGACCTGTTGGTTCACTCTCCTTTCTTTCTGCACCTCTAAAGGGCTGTGAAACTGACACTCAAAAGGTTTTATTATAATATTTGGTACTGTGTCCTACCTTCAGTTTGCAAGTGTGTGTGTGTGTGTGTGTGTGTGTGTGTGTGTGTGTGTGTGTGTGTGTGTGTGTGTGTGTGTGTGTTTGTTTGTTTGTTGTTTGTTTGTTGGCATATGCCTTACCCAAGGAATAACACAAATGAAATTAAAATGACCATCAACATTTTTTTCAAACTATTGGAAATATGAATTGCCTGTATTAATACACACATTGGCAGAATACATATTTTTGGTATAAACTAGAGATGGGCACAATATGAAAAATGACATGCTGTTTTGTCATTTTGTATTCTTACAAAACAATTTGTAAAGTTACAAAATGGCAGACCATGTGTCATCATGAAACAAAACAAACCACTTTTTCTCAGTTTGGAAACTAAACCGAAAAGCAACCGGATCTTGCTTCAGGCTGCGCACCACCACCCCACCTTTGGCTGGGTATCTGTGGGCGAAGAATATGTGGTGGTGGCTTTGATCCTAAAGCCAGGAACACAGCTGCAACCACCCCTCCTTCTCCAGGATGTCTGTTGGCAAAGGAGGGGTGATGGTAGCTTTGATCCTGGCTTTCTGGTTCTGAGCCAGGTGAGGATCGACCTTGGGTATCGACAGGGACATATGACTGCTATAGCTTTTTCTGTTTTAGATCCAATGGATACAACACATCATAATTCATAAATATTGCTATAAACTTATCTTTTCATCTAGATGTTGTATATATCAAGCAAGGGGATATTTGAAGTACTAAGATCATAACATGAATTCTGTAGGGCTGATATCTGGATTGATATCTAGGAAGCAGATGACTGTGTGAAGAACTATTCATTCATCCTCTCTTCTGATGTAGACAGATACTGAGAATATGCACTATAGAGAGGATAAATCTTACTAAGCCATGCTGCCTAACAAAATGTATATTCTGTTATTTGATGTTTCACAGTCTCTGTTGTCAAAGCATACCTCTCACAATCATAGAAATCTACTAGTTGAAATAGTTTATGCTTTAAGGCATAAATATTTGGGTCAGTCTGCTGCTGACTGTTCGCTAGATAGAAAGTCTGACCCGTACAGAAACCAGGATCAAACTGCTCGCACAACGGTTGCCACTAGAGATGGGCACGACTCATAAAAATGGTGTTTCGTTTGTCGTTTGGTCATTTAGGGTTCGGTTTCGGTTCGTTTTCGTTTTTGTGACGTTTTTTGCAAAAAATTGCATTTTCGTTTCGTTAGGTAACGAAACAAAAAAACAAAAACAAAAATGAAAAATTGCTGTTTCGTTAGCATTCTTTTTGGTTCAATGCATCTGCTGCAACAAAAACGAAAAACACCACAAATTTGGTCGTTTCGTTTTTGTTTTGTTTTTTAAAAAAATCATTTCATTGTCATTGCATAACGAAATGAAAAAACGAAAGCGAAAAATCGCTCATTTCGTGCCCATCTCTAGTTGCCACTATGCAAGCTGTGATCTCCATGGGGAAAACTCACCTGAATTTCTCAAAGCAATACTTGTGCAAGTGGTGTGTTCCTGTTTAACCATGTCAAAAGATTATTTGCTCATTGGAAGGTCAGTAAGCCACTGACCATATGGTGCCTATGACATTGGAAATCTTCCATGTTTTACAATTTGTTTGTATTTTTGACAGGCCCATCTGAAAACCAAAAGGAAACAATAACATTGGAGGAGTACAGTTTTGGAAATAATTGTGGACATGGACATTGTCATCTGCTCCTTGATGCAGACCTACAGATGTACCATTGAAGTAAGCTCTATTGAGATTATTGAGTTCAATTAGATCCTATTCCAGATAACCAGTCATAAGAATAGTCCCAGGTATACAGTACATGTGAAGAATTACATCCAAGGGCATACTGGCTGCTAGATGCCAAAGTGTAGGTGTGTGATTGTTTTCATGTCCTACTGCACACATCTCATGAGTGTATTGCTGTGACTATATAAACAGAATGCTGGACTGGTAGCTAACCAGTTGGTACATAATAGAAAAATAAGGCAGTCATCAAGACAATAGCAAAGCAAAACAAAGAAAAAGAACAAAAGTGACCCTGAATTTTCATAAAACTATTAATGTTAATTATATCTATCATTATTCTGCACTGCAGAAACACTTCCAGTTGATGGAAGGTTAATAGGGTTATTATTTTTTTACATACATGAGATATTTAAGGACTGGTTTACATGGTCATTCCTTCAGTGAAATTCTTGGGTCATAATCTGACACTCTTATCTTCTACTGCACTCTGGATGTCTATTAAATGTACATCTTTAGAATTTATAGTTACTGAGGCAAAATAGGAAATGTTCTCTAAAATGTGAACAGGACTACTAAGCATTTTCCTTCTAGAGTGAAGAGTGTGCCCAGGTGACCTCTTGAGTCTATTGCCTCTTGGCAATTAGCATGGGGTGGGCAACTTCAAGGTGTCTATTCTTGCTAAGTATAGTTCTTTTTCTCTGAATCAGATTTGGATTGAAGAGCCCTTCAAATGGAGGACTGTCTTCCCTAAAATGGTTACCTGGCCACCCAACTGGTTGGGTATTTGCACTCAATAATGATGGCTGCTGTTATGTCCTAAAATATATTTACTTCTAAGTAGATATGAATCAGATTATGTTGCATGTACTCCAGACACTGGATTTATAGTTGTGATGTGTAGTATATTTCCTTTTTTTTTTGTCTCTCTTTTCTCACTGTGTATGCTGCAGGCAACTTTAAATCACTACTGTATTTCAAAACAAACTCTGAAGTAATAGTGTACCAAGCTTCATGAGAGATATATAGGAAGGCAATAAGTTATGTGTATTTTATTATCAGTCAGGCCCTTTAAGAACCTGTTTTTAAATAAATAAATAAATAAATAATTCATTTCATTCTTTATTATGTGGCCATAGACATTGCATAAATAAAATCATCTCCTTCAATCCTCAATTCATTATGGTTTCTAGAAATGACAGCTTTGTTTGCTTTTTCTCTTTCGATTTAGTCATATTGGAGACCTTTAGCCCTTTGTTCATGGACTAGCAATCATAGAAAATACCATTATTCAAAAATAAATAAATAAATGAATGAATAAAACATATGGTTTTTCAGATCCAATATGCTTGATGAAGTAAAGTTGTGGAAAATAATTTCTGTTTTCAGCCAGTCAGGCTGAGCTTCCAAACCACTGACATTCAGCATAATGTGCAGCAGCCTAACTACCTCCCTGCATTTAAATCAGCAACTTTCCCTTTTTTTTAGCCCAATTTATTTCAAGCCATGCTGGGGAAAGCCTTGCTTAAGTGAACATGTGTCACTGGTTTCTGAAATCTAACTCAGATGTTGTTTCTGCATGTTGAAATCTAAATTGATGTTGTTTAACCCTTTGCCTCATAATGCAATATGCATTCTAGATTCCAGTTAATGAGCACTGTCTTACAAAATGAGCACTGGAGGTACTACTATAGTATTTTTAAACTGTTATTTGTTTTATAGTTTTGCCTGTTCTGAGCTACCTTGGGTTCCTATGGGGAGAAAGGTGGCATGAAACAAGCAAGCAAACAAACACATTCTGATCCTCCTAGGTTTCCATACATACAAACATGGTGGCCTATAAGTGCATGGCTTGCTCATCAACCATAAATGCTCCAGATAATCAAAACCAGTGCATTTTCCTCGAAGTTTATTAGTGATGATTCGATTGGTAGCCCCTAGTTTATTACTGATCTACTGTAGCATGTATGTTATGTTTATATTTGACTTATAGGGACATTAATGAGGTCTTTCAAGATCAGTGAGATATTTAAATTCTGGTTTTACCATACCACCAATGCAGGAAATATCAAGGCTGAGTGGGTATTAAATCTTAAAAGACATATAGAAGAACAAACCTTGCTGAGAGAAAATCAGCATGGCTTCTGTAAGATTAAGTCTTGCCTGACCAATCTTTTAAAATTCTTTGAAAAGGTCAACAGGCATGTGGATTTGGGTGAACCGGTTGATATAGTCTGTCTGGATTTTCAGAAGGCTTTTGACACAGTCCCTCACCAAAGGCTGCTGAGAAAATTGCACAGTCGGGGGATAAGAGGGCAGGTCCTCTTATGGACTGAGAAATGGTTGAGATCCAGGAAATAAAGAGTAGGTGTCAATGAGAAATTTTCATAATGCAGATTGGTGAAAAGCGGTGTGCCCCAGGGATGTGTCCTGGGACCAGTGCTTTTCAATATGTTTATAAATGACTGGAGAAAGGGATAAGCAGTGAGGTGGCCAAGTTTGCAGATGACATGAAACTTTTCCATGTGGTAAAAACCAGAGAAGATTGTGAAGAGCTCCAGAAGGATCTCTCCAAACTGGGGGAATGGGCTGCGAAATGGCAAATGCATTTCGATGTAGCAAAATGTAAAGTAATGCATATTGGGACAAAAATATCAAAACTTTATCTATCAACTCATGGTCTTTGAGCTATGCATGATGTATCAGGAAAGAGATCTTGGTGTGTTGGTGGACAGCTCCATGAAGGTATCTACCCAATGTGTGGCAGTGGTGAAGAAGGCCAATTCCATGCTAGGGATTACCAAAAAGGGGATTGAAAATAAAACAGCCAACATTATAATGCCATAATACAAAATAATAGTAAGGCCACACATGGAGAATTGTGCACAGTTCTGGTCACCGCATCTCAGAAAAGACATAGTGGAACTGGAAAAGGTGCAGAAGAGAGCAACTAAAATGATTACTGGGCTGGAGCACCTCCCTTATGAGGAAAGGCTAAAACATTTGGGGCTCTTTAGTCTGGAAAAAAGGCACCTGAGGGGGAATATGATTGAGACATACAAAATAATACAGGGCATGAGTAAAGTGGATAGAGGGACACTCTTCTCCCTCTCACAAAATACCAGAACTAGGGGACATACACTCAAATTGAGGGGTGGGAGAGTAAGAACAGACAAAAGAATTTTTTCCCACCCAGCACATTTTTAGTCTGGAACTCCCTACCACAGGATGTGGTGATGACATCTGGCCTGGATGCCTTCAAAAGGGGATTGGACAGATTCCTGGAGGAAAAGTCCATCACAGGTTACAAACCATGATGGAAATATATGATCTCCAGGCTTAAAACCGGGGTACTTCAAGGACCTGATTCAGGGGAGTGGTATGAGGAGACAGATATCTAGTCTTGTGAGCTCCCAGATGCATCTGGTGGGGCCACTGTTAGACACAGGAAGCTGGACTAGATGGGCCTTTGGCCTGATCCAGCATGGATCTTCTTATGTTCTCATGTTCCCCCATCTCCTTTCACTATTATAAAACCCATATGGGTACCCACCATGGTACCGTGGTTCATTCCTTGTTTTGTTTTACACACAAGAAGACTGCTCCATCTTTTGCTTCCTTTTCCTACACATACGTTATTATAAATTCACCTTATATTTGCTTAAATGTTGGATTATAATGAAAATGAACATCTGCCCAAAGAAGACAAAAAGGGCTCCTTGCCAGTCAATGGCAGTTCAGAAACTAAAGATTTAGTCTATTGACTGACTGACTGACTGACCGATTGGTTGATTGATTGATTGATTGATAGGCAGTATATCCAACCACCCTGGGTGGTTTTGAAGGGTATGAAAAGTCCTTCATAAAAACTAGGTTTTCAGTAAAAGCTAGCATGTATGCTTTGCCCATTGCAAGTGTTGATTGATCTAACTACAGTGACTCATGGTTTAGTTACATCCTCTATCGATTACTGCAACATGATTTGTGTGGTGTTGCCTTTGCAGAGTGTTTGGAAACAGTAGCTGGTTCAAAATGGTCCAGCCAGAGTGGTGATGGGGACAAGTTATGTATGTAACTCTCATGTCGTGTTATGACTGCACTGGCTGTTGGCCTGTTTCCAATACCAATCCCAAGTGTTTGTCTATGACAACTTGATGAGTTAGGTCCAGGCTATCTGAAGACCTATATTTTTGAATACAAGCCAGACTGGATTTTAATATCTTCAAGAAAGCCCTTCTCTTGGTCCTGTCATCTTCATATCCATGCTTGAATTTCCCCAGGAATTGATTATCCTAGGGAAAGTATACAGATGCACACAATATATAATATAAAGCAAAGTACACTAATGAAGTCTTAAATGGGTGGTTAAGGGCCACAAATTCACACAATACCTTCTCTGATTTGTTGACATGAATGGATCCAGCTGTGTAGAGTTTTAGACTCTCCAGGGAGTGGGTGGAGTGGATCAGCTATGGGGCAGTTCCAAATTTAGCCAGTATACCATTACTTGAGAATAGAGATGGGCACGACTCAAAAAAATGGTGTTTCGTTTGTTGTTTGGGCGTTTAGGGGTCCGTTTTGGTTCATTTTCGTTTTTGTGACATTTTTTGCAAAAAAATCATTTTCGTTTTGTTAGGTAATGAAACAAAAAAAAAAAAAAAAAAAAAATTGCTGTTTTGTTAGCATTCTTTTTAGTTCAATGCATCTGCTGCAATGAAAACGAAAAACACAGCAAATTTGGTCATTTCATTTTCATTTTCGTTTTGTTTTTTTAAAAAATTGTTTCATTTTTGTTGCGTAACAAAATGAAAAAATGAAAACGAAAATGAAAAATCGCTCATTTCGTGCCCATCTCTACTTGAGAACCTGGGACTCTGCAGAAGCACAATCAATTTGTACAAAAATCCTCCACCCACCAGGGTGAGTAGCTGAAATGCAAGTGTGGATGACAGCAGAAACAGACTAATATCCATGACCTTGAGATATTATATAGATTGGCCTGAGCACAAAAATCTTAATCATATAAACCAGAATAGTAATATAATGCTTGACACACAGCCATGCCAGCTGCTTACATCTTTTCTTAAAAATCAAGCCATATCTAACTTCTATTCTATTAAAAATTATGTACACATGAGGTTGAAAGTAAAAGAAGATGCTGTTGTTTCTGCTAGTATTGTTATAAAACCACAGGAGACCCATTCAGTGTCACTAAACAGTTTTATAAATAGGGGATTTATGTTGCTCTTTCCCTTTGTTTTGCTTTCCTAACAGGTTTTTTTAGGAGAGCCTTGAGCCTGGCAGTATATCAAGTGAGTTTCATGTTAACAAGTTTATTATCAGGGTTTTATTTTTCTAAAAAATTGCATTGTATATGTTAGTGCTACTGAAACCCTCATACATCTAAAGGGAAATGTAGCGATCATGTTACTGTGGAACCCATTTTGAAGGTCTTGTGGAAGAAGTGAGTCATTTAACAACTGCTTAGAGTGTGTATAGACAACCACAGGGCCAAATGGAGCTGAGCAGAGAACATGCAGAAAAAGCATTATGTGACTGTATGTCCTATAGCATTGAAGCCAGGAATCTTTCCAATCTAACTAAGAAATTTTGAGCCTTAGATCAAGTTTCAGGATAATGGTAGGATATTTGTGGAACTTGCTGTATGCAAAGAAGTGGCTCTACCACTGAACCCCAGGTATTTTCCCAAGTATGGCTGGATGCTGTAGAAAAATATTGAAAATAATATGCTTCTAGTAGGGATGGGCACAAAACAAAAAAGGAAATGCTGTTTTGTCATGTTACATAATGAAACAAAATGAAAGGAGGAAGCAGCATTTAATTACAGATGAAACGAAGTGGTGGTTTTTTTGTTGGAATGAACCATTTCGTTCGCCTGTAAGCCACGTGCACAGGCTTGGGGAAGAGAAACATGTTTTTAAAAAACCCTCAGGCTCTTAAAACACCCCCAAGCTCTGATGGGAGAGAGCCAGCAGAGGGGAGAAGCCCTGCCACCACCACTGCTGAAGCGCCCGGATAGAAGAGTGCATGGCAAAAGGCCCTGCTGCCGCTGCCACCACTGCCAAAGAGCCCCTGCTTCCCAAGAGGAAGAGGAGGAGCAGGAGGTGAGGAGGAGCCCATGGAGGATGGGGAGGGGGAGGAAGAGGAGGAGGAGGGGGCTGCCCAGCAGCTTCTGCAGCCACTTTCCAGCCCCCCCCGAAACCATTTTGTTAAAGGTTTGTTTCATACATTTTTTGCAAACATTTGTATCAAATGAAACAAAAATGTGGGGGATGAAACAAAATGAAACGAATCAAAATGAAATATATTTTTTTCCATTTTGTGCCCATCCCTAGTTCCCAGAGCTACTAGAGTTACATCAGTAAAACTGTGAACCTATCACAACCAAACACAGATGAAAGAGCATCTGCTAAAACAATAAGTTTAGAGAGAGAGAGAGAGAGAGAGATGAGCTGAAAACAGTTATCAGTTCGTTTTCAGAATCAGAATCAGAATCTTTTTATTGGCCAAGTGTAGTTGGACACACCCGGAATTTGTTTTGGTAAAAAATGTTCTCCATATGCAAGAAGGAAATATAAGAATCATATATTCAAAAATAAAAACACAGTACAACAACACAATATAACCTATTATTTAAAAAGAAGAAAAGAAATGAAAACTAATTATTCAACATTTTGATAGCACTTGGAAAGAAGCTATCTTTATATCTAGTTGTCCTAGTATGCAATGCCTTAAAACGTTGTCCTGAGGGTAACAGCTGAAACAGATTTTATGAAAACTTCTGAGCTATATGTGAAGAACTATTTTATTTTGGATGGTCTTTCCACCAAAGGAGATGTCTTGAAATAGTACAAAAGTTTTGGCATTGAGCATAAAGCAAGGCAGAAATCCTGGCCCAACACTTTGGTCTTATTAATCATACTGTCATATTGCCACATCTAGTTGGTTCTATAGTGCCATCGGTTTTAGGAATCAAACAGCATCTAGAAATATTCATATACATATTAGAGATGGGCATGAAATACTTTTAGTTCGTTTCATTATTCATTATTCATTTTGTTAGGTAACAAAACAAATAATGAACCCCAGAGTGATTTTAGAACAAAATGAACCAAACTGAAAAAAATTGGTTCGATTCAGTTCATTTCGTTCTTCCCCAGTGGTGATGACAGCCTGCCTGTCATTGCCTGTGGGGGAGGACTGCCTAGAGAGAGCCCTGTTCTTGCCTCCACACACGGAGGTGGAACCAGGGCTCTCTCTAAAGGGATCTTCCCCGTGGGCAGATGACAGCCTGCCTGGCTGTCATCCACCCGCGGTGGAGGGCGGTTGAGAGAGGACTCCATTCTCAGCTCCGCATGTGGAGCTGAGGCCACAGCTCTCTCTCTCAAGGGATCTCCCCTGTGGGTGGATGACAGCCACCCCAGCTGTCATCCACCTGTGGTGGACTGCGGTCAAAAGAGGACTGCGGTCTCAGCTTCACAAGTGGAGTCGAGGCCGTGGCTCTCTCTCAAAGTATCTCCGGTGAATGACTGCCAGCCCAGCTGCCATCTGCCCGTGCTGGAGGGCAGTTGAGAGAGGACTGCGGTCTCTCTCTCAAGGGATCTCCGCCTCTGGTGGATGACAGCCCACCCAGCTGTCATCCGCCCGCGGGGGAGAACTGTCTAAAGAGAGCCCCGTTCTCAGCTCCGCACGCGGAGGCGAGAAGGGAAGTCTCTCTAAAGGGATCTCCCCTGTGGGTGATTACAGCGCACCAGGCGCTGCTGTCCGCTGCAGGGGGAAACTGTCTAAAGAGACCCCTCTTCTCACCTCCACAAGCGGAGACAGGAACAGGGGTCCCTTTAAATGATCTTCCCAGTGGTGATGACAGCGCCCAGCCACTGCTGGTGGTAAGAAACTGAACCAGTTTGAATCAGATCAGGTTTGTATGATTTTTTTAAAAAATTGTACAAACCCAAATGGGCCTGAACCAAACCAAGGGTGGGGCCTGAACCAGACGAACCCGAACTATGGGTTTTCTGATTCGTGCCCATCTCTAATACATATTCCCCCTCTTATTTTTCTTTGGTTTTCTCACAAATACACACACGACCAACTGGGAAATAGAAAAACTGTCAACACTATAGTTCCAAGAGGATGATAACCTGACTGACTGTTGTAAAAAAAAAAATCCTCTTATGGTCTGACAAACCTTCTTTGGAAGGGCAAAAGTCCCAGAGAAATGGAAGTATGGTTCATCTTGAGGAGGTCCAGGGTTTACTAACTGTAAGCTGCACAGAGACCTTTGGGTAGTGGATGGCATATAAGTTGTACAAACAAACAAACAAACAAACAAACAAACAAACAAACAATTCTGGAGGCTATGCAGTCCTGCAAAAAAACCCAAAACTGATCCATTGAAATAGTTTCTCCAGGTGTCCCAGGGAAGAAATCTTTATACATCACTTTCTAGCAACTTCTCTGACTCTGACTTTTCCAGAGGAAAAGCCAGAGAAAACCTGACATTTTAAAAATACTTTAAGCATTAATTCAGAACTGACAGAAAAGAAACTCTGGCCCTCAAGTTTCAAGCAAGTGAATAATGTTAGCAACTGAAATTAGTACATTAATAACACTATTTAGAAGCCTCAGGCTATAATTTGTCTTATGATTCAATATGTATTTAGTGATCACAAAGAATGATGCAGAAGCAGTGTCCACATTAGTTTCTTAATGCAATCTGAATTTCAGCCCACAGTACTTGATTCTTCCTTCCTTCCTTCCTTCCTTCCTTCCTTCCTTCCTTCCTTCCTTCCTTCCTTCCTTCCTTCCTTCCTTCATCTACTGTTTTATAGTTTGCTACCAAGCTGCTTGGTTTTTAGAGGGTTACAGAGTGTCAGGAAAAGATGGCAGCTTTCTAAAGTTCTTCATAATATACACATAAATATGAAATATGCACACACACTGCAGAAATATACATGGTCTTCTGTATTTCATTGGGGCTGTTTCAATTTTGTAGCATTTCCCCTGTACAGAGGTAATATAGTATGTCAACATAATAATTACACTCATGTAATCAAAACATTGGAGACATTTTGGGGACAAATTGTGGGGGCAGGGGTTCCCATGGTAGCTAAACATCATGTAGTAAATGTCTCTGTCCCTATTTTGCTGGGAGCAAAATAGTTTGGACTGATTTCAATTAGTCTTTGTGTTGTGTGATCAATAAGAAATAAATACATAAAATTGAATCAATCTGTCTCAAAATTAGAGCAAATTCCATGGTATTTGGCTGCATAATGACAACCTCAGACTTGTATCTCTTGTAGAAAAGCTAAAGTAAGTTTTGCTATCCTGAATTAGATATAGGTTCTTGGCTTTAAATATGCTATTGTGATTGGAGGTTCTTGAATGAGTTTCAGAATATTCAGTTGAACAGAATTGTGCAGGGTGAACTTTGATTTTGAGTACATGCTACAATGCAATAGTTTGTTCGTGTCCATGGCTTATCTGATTTGATTTGGACCTGGTGCAACAAGAACATAAATTAAGAGATGTGTAGCCTGTTGTTGTATAATTTGTAGAGATGGCATGTTGGAACCTATTGGCAGACATTCCCTTTGCTGTTCATCAGAGGCTAATCTGATCAATCATGCAGGAGTTGGGTGCCTGAGGCTCCCCCAGAAGATTTCCAAACATGCTGCTTTGGCACAAAAGTACTATATTTCAACAGGCAGTGATTAAACTGATGCTATAAGATACAAGTGTGTTGAAAAATAGACAGTAGTAGTTGTTTTATCTCTAAAACCTCTCTTTCTCCTTATTCCCCACTTCTCTCCAAATAAGCGTTTAATAGTAGAAAGGAAATGAATATGAAATTACATAGAACCAGTATGGGCCGAAGGTATATGTCTGTCATTCAAAGGGATATCAAAACAACCAATATTTCTCCCACTTAATTTTACTAGTCCATTATTTTATGTGGCTCAAAATCAAAGTCCACCCTGCTAGAATCTGCAGTTAAGGAAACGGGTTTCAAACTTGCATCTCTTGATGCACCTAGCAATGTACTGTTGTGGCAATTTTTCTGGATAAGACAGGTCCATATTATGCCTTTTTGACATTTTCATGCCTTTCTAGAACCAAAGCCACTCACAAGGATAACGATGAGAGGAAGACATATTTTTTTAAAAAAGAGGTACTCTTCAGCTCATTATATTCCTTTCAGATTTACAATGGTCCGGCTACATTCCTGGTTTTGGAAATATCAAAATATACATGAGAGGAAAGGGAGGAGCAGGAACATTTCAAGGCAATCTCATGTGCAGTAGCTGGGGATCTTAAGTATTCTAGAGGCATTCCAAGTTATATTCAACTTGGCCGGGAAACCCATCTCAGCTATGACATTCACTGACTCACCCAGCAAGGAAATAAGTCTGAGGTCAATGTACAATCCAAAAAGCAGCACCAAGTGATTCCTGGCTTCTACCAGCATTTTAACCACAAATACATATGTGGCAACGTGTTCCACTCCAGATGCCATCTTCAGACAGAATGTTAGAAGAAAAAGTTTCCAACCAGGATGAACTGTGGTTCAGGCTGTAGAGCTCGACATCAGAATTTCAGCAAACACATTCAGATGGATTGACCCCATGCTCTACACTGTGTAATGAGTCAGGCTCACTCACTACTCTCCTTTCATAAGGCCATGGAGACCTATTTATTTGCAGAGCCCCCCCCCCCAGTTCCCAGTTAGTAGAGTTTGCTGTTTTGCTTTGTTCTTCTTTTGTCTCCCCCCTTGCACCAGCCCTCTGAGAGGAGGCATATTTTTATTATGGTTTTTATTCCTCCACTACCAAGAAATGGGGCAGGATGAGGTATTTTGCCATCTAACAAGTTCTGTTAATGGCTGTTTTAAACATGCTTATAAGATTTATAAATTGGATTTTAATTATATTAACTGTATTTTAGTTGGATTTTATTTATATTTTTAGTATTGCATTGTATGCTATTTTGTAAACTGCCCTGGGTAGTACAATTCGAACTAAGGGGGTGGTATGGAAATATAAACAAACAAACACAAATATAAATAAATAAATAAATAAATAAATAAATAAATAAATAATCTGGATCCATTTCAATCTGGGTTCTATGGGACTGAGACGGCACTGGTTGCATTGGTAGATGATTTATGCAAGGAAATGAATAGGGGATCTGTGTCCCTTTTGGTTTTATTAGACCTCTCAGCTGCTTTTCACACTATAGACCAGGGGTCCTCAAAGTTTTCAACCAGCGGGCCGGTCCACTACCACCCAGACACCACTGGGGGCCGGATCACAGTCCAAAAGCAGCTGCGGAGGTTGCCTTGCTCACAAAACAGGGGGTAGGTGGGGGGTTGCAATTGGTCCCAGGGGCCATATTCAGGACCTTGGGGGGCCGCATCCGGCCCCAGGGCCTTAGGTTGAGGACCCCTGCTATAGACCATGACATCCTCCTGACTTATCTCTCTGAAATGGGAATTGGGGGTAGTTCAATAAAATGACTCTGGTCCTTTCTGCTGGAAAGAATGCAGAAAGTGGTGTTAGGTGATTCATGTTTGACACAGCGGCAGCTGAAGCTCTGTCTCCTATGTTATTTAACATTTATAGGGAACCACTAGGAGAGATTACCAGGTCTTTGGGGATTACGTGCAACCAGTATGCCAATGATAGCCAGCTCTACCTCTCATCATCTCTGGATTCTAAGGGAACTACCATCTCAATGTTACATGAGTGTTTAGCTGCAATAATGAACTGGATGAGGATGAGCAAAATGAAACGAAACCCTGACAAGACAGAGGTGCTCCTGGTCAGTCAAAAGGGAGAACAAGGGATAGGGATGCAACCTGTACTGGATGGGTCACCCTCCAATTGAAAAAAGGGGTACACAGCTTGGGGATGCTCTTGAACTCATCCTTGAGCTAGGATGCCCAGGTCACAACTGTGGCCAGGAGCGCATTTGGACAATTAAGGCTAGTACGCAAGTTATGCCTGTTTCTTGAGAAACCAGCTCTGGCCACGGTGACATATTCCCTAGTGACATCTCAGCTAGACTACTGTAATGTGCTCTGGGGCTACTGATGAAAACTCTCAGGAAACTTCAATGGGTCCAAAATGTAGCAGCCAGATTGCTGACTGGGGCGGGGTATAGAGATCACATTACACCCTTATTAAAGCAGCTCCACTGGCTGCCAATCAGCTATCAGACCCAATTCAAGGCATTGACCTTGACCTACAAAGCACTGCATGACCTGGGTCCTAGCTACCTTAAAGAGCAAATCTCACAGTATGAACTGGCTCGGGTGTTGAGGTCACCAGGAGAGGTCCTTCTCTCCATCCCGCCATCCTCACACATACATCTTGTGGGAACAAATGAAAGGGACTTCTCAGCTGCTCTGCTGAGACTCTGGAACCCCCTCACACTAGAGGGCAGGACTGCCTCATCTCTTATGTCTTTCTGGAAACAGGCAAAGACCATTCTCTTCAGACAAGCTTTCCCTGAATGATGGTCTATCTATTATGTGACTTTTATATGAACCTATCATACATGAATACATATGTTGTGTATTGATCTGTAATTGCTGGTTGAAGTAACTGCCTCCCTGTTCAAAAGGGAACAGGCATATTGGTTGATTATAGTTGCTGCATTTGGATCTTCAATCCTATTGGTTCCTGCCAAAAGGCAGCCTTGTGATTGGTTGTAATTGTTCCCTCCAAAATGTATCTTTTCCTAGCCAGTCCTGGCCCCTATAAATGTAACCTCCTCTCCCCAGTCTTGTCTCTCCTTGATTAAAGAGTTGTTCACTAGAAGCTGTTTCCAGCCTTCTTTGTCTCAGAGCTGAATTCACTGCTGAATCACTAACCCCACACTACAATAACATAGATTTTGTGTTTATAGATTTTGTGATTGCATTGACACTATGCTTTCAATGTTAATCTCCCTCACTCATAACTTTACATGGAATTTTACTCTCTTTTTCACTGCTCGTGTTCTCTGGTAGCGTTAATGTAATGTTGTACTGCATATTATCCCTCATTACTGTAAGCTGCCTTGGCTCTTTTTCAAGGAGAAAGGTGGGGTAAAAATATGATAAAATAAATAAATAAATAAATAAATATTGTACCCCTAATTCCAATGCACTATGTATCCAATGATGGCAAAGAGTTAACAGTTTCCAAATTATAATAGTGATGACTAAGCATAACTAATTGGGCTATCAATAATTTGTCTATTTAACAAAGTCTTCAGTACTTAAAAGCACATGCACACATACCACAAACTTCAGCCTCCCCTTTTTTGACACCTAGAAAAGTCTTTGAAGACTTGTGAGTGAAATGGTTTCAATTTAGAAAACTTTTTAAACAGCCCATTATAAATTTATGAATATTGATAAAATAATAAAATGTGCACATCTAAGATGAAATGTAGGGCAGAAAGATAAATCTTCTTGGGCTGTGAGTTATCCCAATTAGAGACAGCTAATAAGCAGTTTTCTAAGGCTCAGCTGAATTGCTCCCCTGACTTCAATGCAGTTTTGTAAGGAGAATAGCTTTTTCTTATGCCTACCTTAAATAAAAACCATGATGGCAAGTCAATCTTGACTTCTTCCCTCTAATGAACCATGTGGAGATTGATCAAAGTATTGCAGCTTAGTGTAGACGGTGAAAAATGACACACAACCCAATTAATTTTCTAGGTGGAAGAGATTTTTAAAAAGACGCTTGTGAATTTGACATATTTGATCTGTCGAAAATAGTAACTCAGCATCAGATACTGTGTGCTTCTGTGAATACTTGAAATAGCCCCATTTTGACTAATATCTGAGTATAATATGTCTGTGAAGATTCTCAATCATCTGAGTATAAATGGGCTAATAGTAAAGGGCATAGAACTGAGTGAACTAGATTCTCTCTCTCCCCCTCTCCCTCTGTGTCCCAGTTTCATTAATTCTGTGTGATTAGTCATTATTCTAAAATATTTGTGCTGTGTTACATTGGTGAAAGTGCCTTACTCAAAGGCAGCAAATTTCCATGCATGCATATAAATAAAAATGGCATGCCATAAAGTTAGTTCTGACTTATACAGAACTTTTCTAGGGTATTATAGGTACATAATACTCAGAGTGGTTTACCATTCCCTTTTTTTGGGGTGCCCTGTGACTATGCAGTTTGCCCATGGCTATGCAGGCAGGCTGTTATCCCAGGAGGCATAGTAGGGAATCAAGCTCCCTATCTCTGGCTCCATAGCCAGATACCTAAACCACTGAGTCCTCCAGCCAAATTCATACATCCATTGATACCCTCCATCAAATACTTGCACAAGAAAACTGAATCAGTTGTGTCAGATGTGTGCCTGAAAATACGCAGTGCATTCAGTATTTCTTATGTATGTGCTGATACACAAATGGCTCATGTTAGGGCACAGATTTTGTATGTATGTATGTATGTATGTATGTATGTATGTATGTATGTATGTATGTATGTATGTATGTATGTATGTATGTATTTCTATACCATCCATCTTCCATAGTAGAACTCCGGGCAGTTTACAACAATTAATAATAATAATAATTAGACATGGGCACGACTTGGCAAAATTCTCGTTTCCGTTTTCGTTCCTCGTTTCCATTACGCAATGGAAACGGAAACGACAATTAAGCCGTCAGAACTCGAACTTGAACCTATAAACGATAAATTGGGTCTGATTTGTCGTTGTCGTTCATGGCATCGCACGGGATCGCACGATGCCAAGCAGCACAGAAAAAAAGTTTTAAAAATAAAAAAAATCCCGATTTCCGGCCAAAAAAGCAGGCGAAAATATGCCTGTCTGAGGGCACCTACCAGAGGGGTGGTTTCTGGGGGGGGGTCCCCGGCCTCCCCCCCTCTCCTGTCCTGGGCTGCTGGACCTGGTACCAGGCTGGGGGGGTATCAGTCTCATCGTCTCCATTTGCCATGCGGTGCGGGGGGGGATCCAAAATGGCAACCACAATATTTTTTTTGAAATTGTGGTCCAAAAACCCACCAAAGCACCACAGAAACATGCGAAAATTAGCTATTTTAAATGCTTGAATTTTTACAGTAGCAGCAGTGGGTTTTTCTAGCAATAAAACGTCTCCATTTATTTTATTTTATTTTATTTTATTTTTATTTTTTTACAGCTGCACAATGATGGGCTGGCCATGGGATAGGACCATGCAAATTTTTGGAGCCATTCCACCAATTGCATGGCCACTTGGCCAGGTTTTGACTGAGACTTCTGGGATGTGCCAGTCGGGCATAAAAAGCCCACTATAACCCTAGCCCTAGCCCTAGCCCTAACCCTAACCCTAACCCTAACCCATACGCCAGTACACTGTCCTTCTTAGTGGGTCAGAGGCACCCAGAGGTGCAGCCCACTAACTCACCCTAACCTTACCCGTAATAACCCTAAGCCTAGCCCTTGCCCTAACCCCAACCCTAAGCCAGATCTGTAATCGCATTGCACTACATTGAAGTACACTGTCCTTCTTAGTGAGTCAGAGGGCGCCCAGCAGAGGCATTCTTCTCTCACCTCGCTCACAGTCCAAAGTTCCAAAAAACTCCAAACCTGTACGCCAGTATGTATGCTGTCCTTCTTGGTGAGCTAGAGGCACCTAAAAGAGAGGTGCCTCTGCCAGTGCCACTTGGTACACAATGGCTACATGGTCATGTACCCTTCATTTTCCCTTTGTAGGGGGCCAGAGGAGGCATCCACCCCAGAGAGGTGCCTCCAGGAGCCTGCTACCCTACCCCCCTAAACCAGTACTAACGACAAACAACAAACGAAATGACAAATTTTGAAAAATTTCACAACAAACGGAAACGAGCCGAAACAGGCTGGCTCCGACACACGACAACTCGAAATGTCATTTTTCCTGGTCGTGCCCATCTCTAATAATAATAATAATAATAATAATAATAATAATAATAATAATAATAATAATAATAATAATAATAATAATAATAATAATAATAATAATAATAATAAAGAGAACTTCAGAGACTCTGGCATAAACCGGTACAGGTAGTCCCAGTGGTAATCGGCACGCTGGGTGCGGTGCCTAAAGAGCTAAGCAAGTATTAAGAAGAAATTGGAGTTGACAAAGTCACCATCAGTCAGCTGCAGAAAGCCACCTTACTGGGATCTGCTTGCATAATTCGCCAAAACATCACATAGTCCTAAACGTTTGGGAAGATTTTGACTAGTGATTTGTAATACAAAATCCAGCACAGTTAACTTGTCTGCTGTGTGATGATTTAATCATCATCATCATCATCATCATCAGACAAGATGTTGGCTTATTTTTTTAAAAAACCCTAAAATCTAATTGTCTCCAAATGCCACTCTAAAAAGCAGGGTCTTAAGTGCTTTTTTGAAGGCCGGCAGGGACTGTGCAAGGTGATTCTCACCCGGCAGTTTGTTTGTTCCACAGTGTAGGGGAGGCCACTGAGAAGGCCCAGTTAGGAATGATTGATTTCTGGGCCTCCCTAGGAGTGGCCACCCAAAGTGAAAGCACCTGCAACATTCTAGTGGGTCGGGCCTCAGTTGACTTTGGGAAGATTTGCTCTGTCAGGTACTCAGGTCCCAAGCCGTGGAGGGTTTTTTAAGTCAAAACCAGTACCTTCAATCTTATTCAGGACACAACGGGCAGCCAATGCAATATAGCTTATTAAGGTTTTAGGGCACCAATTCAGATGGCTGAAATTCTATACTTAAGCCAATGCAATCTTTATCACTCACATTCCTGATCATGTGCCCAATTGTGCACCTGGCACTGTCTTGCCAGTTAGCCATGCCAAATGTTACAATTCTTCTGGCCTGTGCATAAATATCCGATAATGTTTTGGCCATCGTAAGCTCACACACCTTGGATATTCAGGACAAAAATGCATTGTATTTGACACCAGTATAATGCAGTTAGTCTAAAACTCACCAAGTGTACCTCCACAAATTAAAAACTAAGCATAGACATTTGGTGGTGCATTCTAAGCTAGTTTAATTACCAGGACTTTGGTTTTTTATGCATTTTCTTAAGAAGGAAAAATGAATACAAATGGCAGATTGTCTGTAGTTTTTCTTACTCCTGGTCCTCCGTGCTATCTTTCTCATAGTACAGCAGAAATTCAATACCAACTTGACCATCTCAATTTGAACAACTTTATACTTACTTAAAGGCAACTTGCAACCCCAAATTACTTGGTGATCCCTGTGGCAGTTTCCTCTCTTCAGCTATCTGAAAGCAGTAGGTCTACTGCTACCATTTAGGCAGTCCTGGAAGTAAACATTACACTCACTTTGCTCTATAGTAGGATGTGGTAACACAGCCTTATGTGTACAAGGTTCTTTGCCTGCTTGTGAAAGACAGTAAAGATGGAGCCTGGCTGGCCTCCTATGGGAGAGACATCCAGTGTCTGGGAGCAGCAAGAGAGAAGGCTCTTTACCTGTCCCCACTAAACCTTCCTGTGAGAATGACAGAAGCAAGAGAATGGCTGCTCCACCCAGCCTCGTGCTGAGCAGGGGCACCTTTGCCGGCCGGTTGAGGGAGGCGGCTATTGGCTCCGCTATTGGCGTAGCCTATGGTAGGGGAGCGCGCCCTTTATAAGTCCTCGGTGCACTCCCCACAGCCTGCCTCCGCAATCGCCGGTTTCGTCGGGGAGCTATCAGCACGCTTGTCAGGAATGCCTCCTGAAGCGTCCGGTTCCTGATCCCTTCAGCAAGCGGCCGCTTGCTTTGACTCCTGTCTCTGGAAGCTGTCTGTCTTTTGAAGCTGTCTCTCGGACTGCCCGGGCTGCGGCACAGGTTTGGTGGGAAGGGTCCGGGAGGCACGTGGATCAGGCGGGCGGTCTGGTTTAAGCCGGCGTCCTTGTGGAGAGCTGCAGAAGCTGAGAGCAGGAGCTCTTTGAGTTCCTTTCAGCTCAGCTGCTTGTGGGGACCCGACAAGCAGCTGAGCTTAGGGATAAGCACTCCCTGCTTGGTCAGGCAGGCTGTTTGAAGCCTGCTTCACCTTTGTGATGCAGAAGCGGGGAGCGGGAGCATTGCCAGCTCCTGTCAGCTCAGCTGCTTGTTGGGCTACCGACCAGCAGCTGAGCCCAGAGATAAGTGCTCCTGTCAAACACCAGATTCAAGGCCAGGCTGGATAGCTCAGTGGTTTAGCCACTTGGCTGCAAAGCCAGAGGTTGCAGGTTCAGTTCTCCATTGTGCCTTTTCAACCCCTGCATGAATGTACACTTACAAATATTTGATCTCAGGTTGTCACAAGCAGCAGGAAGTTACTAGTTTAATAAAATGCAGCACTACTTTCTAATTATGGCTTTCTAATTATGGAGAGATCTATAAGACTTCCTATCAGATTCTTGGAAGGGAATTCAAGTATATTTGTGCAGCAGATGAAAAGAGAAAGAAAAAGATAATTTTGCTTACATTTTATTCCAGCTTGGGTTACCCAGGGTATGGTCTTTTGGGCGGCCATGATTCGGCTACGGCACATGGCAACCATGTGGCCTGGGCTTCCTGGGCCCACACTTCAAACTTTTATCCATTACCATCCTTCTGACTGGGCAGCCAAGACGGCTTTACCTACCTAGACTTGGTGGGGAATTGTTAGGGGAGGACTGGGGTGCTTTTATTTCTCCTCTTGACTTATCCCTAGCATGGCCTCTACGCCCTTGCATCCACCTGGTGGGATGGCAAGGTCGGCCATTTTGATCGCCAATCTTTGGCCTTTTGGGGGGTTGGTGTAATCAATCCCCATCCTCCCCTTTGGTTATCATCCTGCTGTGGCGGCACATTTCCCTGGTATTCTTACACTGTGGCCCCCCTTGTCGTTGTTGTTTGTTCACATTTTGTAACTGCACATCTGATCACGCCATGATCAGACGTTCCATCAGTGGCATCTTGTCTTATGAGCATGCCACTTAAGAAGGGTACTTCTAAGGGGAAGGGGAAAGGGAAGGCCCCAGCCCAGAAGAGGCCGAGCCAGCAGCCTCCACCTGAGTCCTCCTCATCAGTGGATGAGTGGCCTATTTTGTCAGCAGCCATCACCACATCCAGTGGCAGGGAGTTCCTCAGCCTAACAACAAGCAAAAAAAAAAAAAACTTTTGTCTGTTTTTTGATCTTCCAGCCCTCATTTTGAGTGGATGTCCCCTAGTTCTGGTATTTTGTGAGAGCGAGAAGAGCTTACCTGTATCCACTTTACTCATGCCCTGCATTATTTTGTATGTTTCAATCCTATACCCCCCTCAGGTGCCCCCCCTTTTTTTTCCTGCCTGAAGAGGCCCCTCATAAGGGAGGTGCCCCAGCTCTGTAATCATTTTAGTCGCTCTCTTCTGCACCTTTTCCAGTTCCACTATGTCTTTCTTGAGATGCAGTGACCAGAATTGTACACAAGACTCCAGGTGGGGCCTTGCTATTGTTCTGTTTAATGGCATTATAACGTTGGCTGTTTTTATTTTCAGTCCCCCTTTTGACATTCCCTAGCATGGAATTGACCGTTTTCACTACTGCCACACATTGGGGAGATACCTTCATGGAGCTGTCCACCGACACACCAAGATCTCTTTCCTGATCCATCACGGAGAACCCAGAGCCCATGAGTTGATAGATGGGCTTTGGAATTTTTGCCCCATTATGTTTTACTTTACATCTGGTTGCATTAAACTGCACTTGCCATTCCTCAGCCCACTCCCCCAGATCCTTTTTTTTTTTTTAACCACACTGGAAAGTTTTGTGTCTTCTGCAAACCTTGGCTACCTCACTGTTTATCCCTGTCTCCAGGTTAATTATGAACGGATTAAAGGCACCGGTCCCAGAACTGACCCCTGGGGCACACCACTTTTAGCTTCTCTCCATTGGGAAAATTTCCCTTTGTCGCCTACTCTTGTTTCCGTGATCTCACCCAGTTCTCAGTCTATAAGAGGACCTCCCCTCTTATCCCCTGGCTGTGCAACTTTCTCAGCAGCCTTGGGCAAGGGACTGCGTCAAAGCCTTTTGAAACTCCAGATAGACTACATCCATCGGTTCACCCAAATCCATGTGCCTGTGGACCGTTTCAGAATTTCTAAAAGGTTTGCTAGACAAGATTTACCCTTACAGAAGCTATGCTGATTTTCTCTCAGCAAGGTTTGTTCTTTTAGGTGTTTTGAGATTTTCTCTTGGATGAGGCTTTCCACCATCTTCCCTGGGACAGATGTAAGGCTAACTGGCCTGTAGTTTCCTGCCCCCCCTCCTTTCCTTTTTGAATTTGGTGTGACATATGCCATCCTCCAGTCTTCCGTCACCATGGCCGCTTTAAGAGACAAGTTGCATGGAACCGTTAAGTGATCTGCAGCCTTTGGTGAGGGACCGTGTCTGAAGCCTTTTTGAAAATCCAGATGGACTATATCCATCGGTTCATCCAAATCCACGTGCCTGTGGACCTTTTCAAAATTCCCTAATAACCTTGCGTGGATGCCTCTGGGCCCGGTGACTTGTCAATCTGCAATTTACCGATTAGTCCTATAACCTCCTCCCTTTAAACCTGTATTTGATTTAATTCTGTAGTCGAGAGGCAGCGGAATCTGCCCAAGGTCCCCTGTCATGAAGTCAGGCGCCACAAATCGCGTTGGCTGTTACACGCCACGATTTGGGTTGGCTGTTACATACCAGGGCCACCCTTCTCATCCTCCTTAAATCTGTTTTTTGGTTTGTGCCACGCCCATGCCACTGAGTTAATTTTCACCTGTTTGCCACTTATATTCGGCTATGCCGTCTAAGGAGGGAGGTTCTAATGGGAAGGGTAAGGGTAAGGCCCCTGTCAAGAAAAGGCCTAGTCAGCAGCCCCTTCCTCATCCGTCCTCTTTATTGGGTGATTAGTCACCTAGTCTTTTGGCAGCTCGGAAGAAGCTATCCCGTTTGGAGCGCGAGCGCGCTGAAAGGCATGGGACGGCCGTGTCTTATGGGGGCGGGCTTCCTACGAGTGAGGCTGAGGCTCAGAGGAGGGTGAAGCGTAAACTAATGATGGCTAATGATGACATGCATTTCTCCTCTTGTGTCCGTTTTAGCAGGATCTGCCAGTATCGTTTCTGCAGGTACGCCATCTGACTACTGAAGTAGCCGCGTCATCGCATGCTCTGCTCAGCTCCCCAGTTGCGGTGTCTTCCAACGTAGTCACGTTCCCGCCTGGCGCTGAATACTCATTGCTTCCGGCACTTGTTTCAGCCTAGGCTGTGTCTTCGTGTGGTAAGTCGGCTCCAGCAGTCCAGCACTCACTCGTCATGGAGTTGCGGCGCCCGGTCGTCCAATTTTGTGCAGACTGTGCCATAAGTATTGTGGGACTTCGCAGTCCTCATCATAGGTGCCGCATTTCGGCCGAAATTAAGGAAAATCTGTGTATCTGGCTCGAGTTTTGTCCAAATTTAATGGCATTAATTTGGGTACCTTTTTTTTTTCTCGCCGCCTCACGTGCTAGCGAGATGCTTGCCCAATCCAAAAAAGCCGACACCTCGCTTCTGCATTAATTTGGTCAGATATGGCCCTCGAGCAGGAGCAGGTCTTTCTGCATATGTGTAGATCGCAGACTTACCAGCGAGGTAAGGGCTGCACGATACACCTTTGTAGGTGTTCTGTGCTCCAAATTTGTCCTGTCATAGCATTATATAGGCACGCTCGGCTCGTTGCCAAGTATCGGGGGTACCTATTTCAACATCTGCATTTTGGGGACTCATTCATTCCGGATGGGCACTTCTTCCACAGCGGCTGCCATTGACATCGATTCGGTTGGCATCCAACGAATCGGGTGGCGGAGATCCTGACAGTTTAAATCTTACGTCGACCACTAACGGACCGGTCAAACCGGGCCAGTTGTTCTTTCTTTTCTCGTTGCAGGTTCTACCCCGGGGAGCCGTGCTCGGGTGTTGGTTTATGGCCACAGTTTTGTTTACTGGGCTGCAAAGTTTGCTATCCAGTCTCGATGGGGCCGCGATCTCGGCCTGGGCCAACGGGCTGATTTCCTGTGGAAGAGCAAGAGGGGGATGTCCTTGCACGCCTGGCTTACTGTGGCTCTCAGTTACCCCCCCGACACCTTGCCAACCATTGTAGTTGTACGTTTGGGAGGAAATGACTTGACTCACAGGTTGGGCAAGTCCCTCATTCTCAGGATCATTGACGATCTGAGAGCGTTCCATCGTACTCGCCCATTGGTGGCTCGTATGGCGGGCAAGTTCCTCATTCTCAAGATCATCGTTGATCTGAGAGCGTATCATCGTACTCGCTCATTGGTGACTCGCATGGCGAGCAAGTTCCTCATTCTCAAGATCTTTGACGATCTGAGAGCGTTCCATTGTACTCGCCCATTGGTGGCTTGCATGGCGAGCAAGTTCCTCATTCTCAAGATCATTGATGATCTGAGAGCGTTCCATCGTACTCGCCCATTGGTGGCTCGCATGGCGGGCAAATTCCTCATTCTCAAGATCATCGTTGATCTGAGAGCGTACCATCGTACCCGCCCATTGGTGACTCGCATGGCGAGCAGGTTCTTCATTCTCAAGGTCATTGATTACCCGAGAGCGTTCCATCGTACTCGCCTATTGGTGGCTCGCATGGCGAGCAAGTTCCTCATTCTCAAGATCATTGATAATCTGAGAGCGCTCCATCGTACTCGCCCATTTGTGGCTCGCATGGCGGGCAAGTCCCTCATGGGGTGCATTTATTGGACAAGGGCCTGGATATCCTTATTCAGAATCTTAAGGAGGGCCTGAGGGCCGAGTTGTTCGGCTGTGGGGTAAAGAGCCGCAGTGCGCCTCTTTGTTGGCGGGTAGCGCATAAAAAGTTAACCATTTAGGTCCCGAATCTAATTACATCTTCACGTCTTGGCAGCCTTCCATTAATAACCCAATAGGATTTAGTTAGGGAGCAAATAATAATAATAACCCAAAACCCTAGGAGGGCTGCCAACCTTTAATCAAGCGTTGATGCCAAAAGATCTCGTTGGCATCCTCACTGCGGCAGTTCAACGGGCCGCAGGAAATTGGTGGAGTAACGGGACCTAATCAATTTGTTGTTACCATTTGATGATGCGCTACGGCTCAGGCCCTCCTAAAGTTAATGTTCATTGATAAGTAATTTAAAATTCGTTACTGTAGTTAATAAAGTTGTGGCCCTTATTTAACCCAAGCGGAATGTGTGTCGCCTCTTTCTTTCAACCTGGCCCGGCAAAGTCCTTCTCCTGATTATCGTTAGATAGCCTTAGGCCCAGGTTATTTAAGGCTTTATACATTCAAACAAACAGATTGAATTCTGCCCAAAACCAGATTTGCAGCCAGTGGAGCTGTTGCAACAGGCAGTTTATGCGATTCCGATGACCAGCCCCATTTAGCAATCTGGCTATTGCATTTTAGACTCACTGAAGTTTCCTGACTAGAGAGGGGCACAAAGTGTTATGAAGTGATTTATGTTGAAACAACTTCCCTGCTCCCCCTCTCAGGGGATGGCCACTTACCTTTGTGAACATCCCACTGACAAATGAGTAGCTATCTACCACAGAGTACTGCCCACAACACTAGCTCCTCTCAAGCATGGCATCTGGGGGTGCTGAACCCAAATGAAGCCTGGAGTGTAAAGTGAGTGTAATGTTTAGTTCCAGGACTACCTAAATGGTATCAGTAGACCTACTGGGCCTTTTCAGTGGTCATGACACACCTGCAGAACCAGCTGCCTTCTGAGACCTGCCTGGAACTCACCGTGTATGTTTTTAAAAACCAGCTGAAGACCTGGCTGTTTAGACAGGCTTTTCCTGACTATTGACAATTATTCCACTGATCTGGTCCTTACGATTGTACTCCACCTCTGTTGTCCTTTCATATTATTTTAGATTTTTGTCACCATTTTGTTATTTTTGATTGAATTATGGTCATTGTTAATTTTTGATTAATTACGGTTATCGTTGGTGTTATCTCATTATTGTGCTTTGTATATTGTACAATTCTTATGTCATTTATGCTGCCACTTTATAAATTGCTCATAGTGACCTTTGTTTAGATGGGTGGTATATAAATCAAATAGATAGATAGATAGATAGATAGATAGATAGATAGATAGTAGACATGGGCACAGAACGACTAAATTACCATTTCCGTTACCGTTTGTCGTTTCCATTATGTAACGGAACGACAAACGGTAATTCACACGGGCCAGCCAGAACCCAAACAGAACAAAGAAAAATTTGTTCGGGTTTGTTGTTACCGTTAGTGGCATCGCGCCACTTGAGTGATGCAAAATGAAGCACATGTAGAAAAAAAGTTTTAAAAAATCCCAGCTGGACCTCTGTGAAAAGCCAGGCGAAAATATGCCTGCCTGAGGCTTTGCCACCTACCAGAGGGGTGTTTTTTGGGGGGTCCCCGGCCTTTCCCGCTCTCCTCTCCTGTCCTGGGCTGCTTACACCAGTCTGGGGGGGGCATCCTCGTTGTCTCGCCATGCCATGTGGTGGTGGGGGAATGCAAAATGCCTACCGCAATTTTTTTAAAATCGTGGTCCAAAAACACACCGAAGCACAACACAAACACAGTTAAATTTATTTATTCTAATGCCTGGATTTTAATAGTAGCAGCAGTGGGTGTTTCTTGCAATAAAACATCTGCATTGATTTTCTTTTCTTTTCTTTTCTTTTTATTTTTTTAGACCTGCACAATGATAGGCTGGCCATGGAATGTGACCATGCAATTTTTTTGAACAAGTCAACCAATGCCATGGCCAGGTTTTGACTGACACTTCTGGATGTATAAGAGGGTATAAAAAGCCAAGGCACCTTCCAGAAATCGCAGTCAGGTGCGGATGTGGTTGAGGGAGGAGGGCTGGCTGCTGCTGGTGCTGGTGCTGCGAATCGCGATCCAATTGAGAGATTATTCGAGGAGGCTTTAGGCTTTAAGTTAGGCAGGCAGGGAGGGAACACAACAACACAACAGGCACAGACAGGAACTATTTCTACTCCTGTCCTGTGAGTTCCAGATCCAGAAGAAGATCGAATTGAATTTAGAATTAGAAAATTATTTTTTCATTCCCTGCAGCTTTGTCTGCCGAAGGGAATAGCAGTTATTCTTTCTTTGTTCTCTGGCTGTTTGTGGAGAAAGGATTTTCCTGATATATTATTGGATAAAGGGGGAGTAGTAGGGTCGACTGGGAGTGGGAGGTGTGTGGATTTATTTTAAAATATACCATTTATTTTCAAAGTTTTCCAACCTGAGAAGAAAAGAAGAAACACTTTCATTCATTTACAGCTGCACTACAGCAATTCTTACTTGATGTTCAACTAAATTATTTAATATTTATTTTACACCAATATCTACTTATTGGAGGCATCTACCTACTCTCTTCAGTTTTATTTTTGGGGTGTGGGTGGCACTAAGCCACCCTTCCAGACCAGACCAGACCAGTTGCTGCTGGTGCTGCTGGTTGGCTATAAAATTTATATCAGCCTAATCTGTGGGGGGGGGGCATTCACCCTACCCCTACCAATCAGGTTAATTCACTGGGGGGCTGATTAGGCAATCAGTTTCATTTGCTGCTTTTTTGGGGGGGGGGTACACTATCCTACCTCTTATTGCACAAATTCCAGTAACCAGTTCAATTAGAGGGAGAGCCTATTGTTAGGGTAACTTCAATTTGCTTGCACACGCACACAATTTGGAGTGCAAGAACAGAACCTCCTCCTATCCTAAGGGAACAGTATAAATATTACATAATATTATTTACTAGCTCATCTTCTGTTTGTTTAAACTTGTTGTGTTGTGTGCACTGACTGAACACACACACTCCATTTCAGTGGATCAAGTTGAATTTAGAAAATTATTTTTTTAATTCCCTGGCCTGCAGTTTTGTCTGCTGAAGGGAAGAGCAGTTATCTTCTTCCTTTATTCATTTTCAGCTCAACCACAAGTCTCTCTCTGCCTGGCTGTTTGTGGGGAAAGGATTTTTCTGATATATATTGGATTAAAGGGAGTTGGGTGGACTTCTGGATTTAGTTTCAAATACTATACCATTTGTTTTCAACCTGAGAAGAAAAGAAGAAACACTTTCATTCATTTACAGCTGCACTACAGCTACTCTTAGTTGATGTTCAACTAAATTATTTAATATTTATTTTACACCAATATCTATTTTTGGAGGTATCTACCTACTCTTCAGCTTTATTTTTGGAGTGTGGCTGGCACTAAGCCACCCTTCCAGACCAGTCCAGTTGCTGCTGGTGCTGCTGGCTGGCTATAAATTTTATATCAGCCTAATCTGTGGGGGGACATTCACCCTACCTCTACCATTCAAGTTAATTCACTGGGGGGGCTGATTAGGCAACCAATTTCATTTGCTGCTTTTTTTTGGGGGGGGGGATACACTACCCTACCTCTTATTGCACAAATTCCAGTAACCAGTTCAATTAGAGGGAGAGCCTATTGTTAGGTTAACTTCAATTTGCTTGCACACGCACACAATTTGGAGTGCAAGAACAGATAACCTCCTCCTATCCAAAGGGGACAATATAAATATAATTTATTTTTTTGCTTCTTCAGTCTTGAAAAGGGGAGACAATTCTAAAATATTAAACTTATTTTCTGGTTCATCATCTGGTTGGCTCAAAGTTGTGCAGTGTGACTGCACTGATTGCACACACACTCAAGTTTTGGGGTGCAAAAGCAGATAATCTGCTCCTACCCTATTCCCTCTCTGCTAACTAAACCCTTCCTGCAGATATACCTTTGTGTTGTGTGGGAGAGGCAGATCCATCCTGGTTCTTCCATCTCGAAAGGGGGAGGGAGACAATTCTAAAATATTAAACTATTTCCTGGCTCATCTTCTGGTTCAAATTTTTGCAGTGACTGCACTGATTGCACACAGTTTTGGGGTGCAAAAGCAGATAATTTGCTCCTATCCTAATCCCTCTGCTAACCAAACCCTTCCTGCAGATATACCTTTGTGACTTGTGTTGTGTGGGAGAGAGAGACAGATCGATCCTTGGTTCTTCCATCTTGAAAGGGGGAGGGAGACTATTCTAAAATACTAATTCTAAACTTATTTCCTGGCTCATCTTCTGGTTGATTCAAAGTTGTGCACTGTGACTGCACTGATTGCATACACACTCAAGTTTTGGGGTGCAAAGGCAGATAATCTGCTCCTATCCTAATCCCTCTGCTAACCAAACTCTTCCTGCAGATATACCTTTGTGTTGTGTGGGGAGAGAGACAGATCCATCCTTGGTTCTTCCATCTGGAAAGGGGGAGGGAGACTATTCTAAAATATTAAACTTATTTTCTGGCTCATCTTCTGGTTGGTTCAAAGTTGTGCACTGTGACTGCAATGATTGCACACACACTTAAGTTTTTGGGGTGCAAAAGCAGATAATCTGTTCCTATCCTAATCCCTCAGATAACTAAACCCTTCCTGCAGATATACCTTTGTGTTGTGTGGGAGAGAGAGAGCAATCCTTCCTTTTACGGTTTTGAAAGAGGGGCAAAATATATATTTTTATTTACTGACACTGGCTGATCTTCTGGTTTGTTCTACCTGTATGTGTGTTGCTGTTGGTTGGTACAAATCCACACACACATTAAGGGGGTGCAATAAGGAGACCCTTACCTATATATCCGTGCTACTTCTGTGTAGCACAATCCTCCTTGTTTAATCAATCTTTAATTATATGTGTTTTTGTGACAGTTGGGAGAAAACAGTGCCTATTTTTTTTTTTAATTTTGGATTCTTTCTGACTGTGTTTAAAGGGCAAAAGTAGCCTACCCTAGTCCTTCTACAAGGGAAAAACTTTTATCAAGGGCCAGCAGGGCAACTTTGAAACCTTGTACAAAAGAACACAGTGGGCCAAAAGGATAAGTTTATTTGAATAGTTTGTTAACTTAACACAAATATAATAACAAAATATATTTCTATAACTTTGAGAAAAAAAAAGAGGAGGGGTGGCAGAGGCAGAGGGAAGGGCAAGGTGACCCCCACTAAAATAAATAGGGGCACGTTTCTGATGGGAGGCACAGGAAGCTGTGCAGAAAGTGATATTGCTGGTACCACTCCCTCCCCCAGCGGCAGATGCACCACCAGCACCACTGGACCATCTTCTGTCACTGAGGGAAGCATGGATGACTGCATGCGATCCCCATCACCAAGCTTTCACACTCACCCCCCCCTTGTATTAGGAGGAAGAGGAGTACTCAGAATCAGAAACCTCTGCGCATCTGCATCTGCCGGATTCTGAGGACCTGTTGGAAGGAACAGACGAAAGGCAGGCTTTGTCAAGCCCCACACACAGAACACACACACAAGCAGAGTTCAGTTCTTTGCCAAGATCTTTAGTGGAAAGCCAGATAGATAACAAAATCCAACTCCCAGCAATTACCAGTCCAAGTCAAAACCAGAATATCTCAAGGAAACCAGATGCCAAACCGAAGGGAACAAATAAAGCCATTGTCCAGGAAGCCAGTCCAAAATCAGGAAACAGAGCCAAGGTCACAGACAGGAACGTGGTTGCAAGTTCAAATGACACGTTGCTCCCACAGAGAGCTCAAGGTAAGCTTGCCAGCTTTATCCCAAAACAGGGAACACACCCTTACCTCTGGAAAGGCTCCTGCTAGTACTCAGAGCTTCCAGACCTGATTCCCCGTCTAGCATCCAGGACCCTTTCCCTAGCTCTCCTGGTAGCACGTCTTTGCAGAATCCTGCTCATGGCCCTTCTAGGAGGAGGAGATACGCTTTCAGCTGAGTCATCAGAACCAGCTGCCTGCTGAGTTGAGCTGCAAGGCTCCTCCAGCAGCTCTTCACCATTTAACCCCTCAGATTCAGGTTCTGTGACAGGCAGGGTCATGGCACTATCCCCCTCCCCATGGTCCCCCTCTTCCGATGGGCCAGGCCTATCAGGATAACTGTCATGGAATTGTTGAACCAACTCAGGAGCATGCAAGTTGGATGCAGGTTCCCATGACCGATCTTCAGGTCCATAACCTTCCCAGTCTACGAAATACTGCAATCCTCCATGGTGTATTTGAGAATCCAAGATTTCACGGACTTTATATTCTTCTTCTCCTTCTACTAAAATTGGTGGAGGAGGTTCAGGATTCGGTGGTCGGTTGGGGTCAGTGTCTGCAGCTGGAACTAAGAGGGATCGGTGGAATACTGGATGTATATGAAGGGAATCAGGTAATTGCAGACGAAAAGCAACTGGATTGATTTGTTCTAAGATGGGATAAGGACCGATGAACCGAGGATCTAGTTTTCAGGATCGTCCAGGATGTCTCAGGTATCGAGTAGAGATCCAAACTTTCATGCCTGGTTTTAACTGTGGCCCTTCCTGTCTTTTCTTGTCCGCTGCTTTCTTATATACTTCCTTAGCATGATCAAGTTGCTATCTCAATAATTCCTGAATGCCATGGAGTTTTTGAATGTATGCATCCGCAGCTGGCACAGAGGTGGAAGGAAGGGTAGTTGGAAAATACCGAGGATGATAACCATAATTAGCCATGAATGGGGTCTGGCGAGTGGAAGAATGTACAACATTGTTATATGCAAATTCAGATAAAGGTAACAAATCCACCCAGTTATCTTGTTGGTAGCATGTATAACAGTGCAAATATTGTTCTAAGGTGGCATTAGTGCACTCAGTCTGACCATCTGACTGGGGGTGATAAGCTGATGACAGGTGAACTTGTGTTCCTAGTGCCTTATGCATTGCTTGCCAGAAGCGAGAGGTGAATTGTGGCCCACGATCCGAAATGAGGTGTGCGGGTAAGCCATGAAGTCTGAAGAGGTGTTGCAAGTAATGATGAGCTGTTTCTGATGCGGTAGGGGATTTAGGACAAGGAACGAAGTGGGCCATTTTGGTGAATAAATTCACGGAGACCAGGATGCAGGTAAACCCTTTTGAGCGAGGAAGATCCGTGATGAAATCTAAGGAGACAGCATTCCAGGGACCAGAGGATGTTGGCAAAGGATGCAACAGACCCGAGGGTTTGGTCACAACATCCTTTGCTCGCCAACAAACTTCACAGGAACCCACGTATCGGGCAACATCAGCACAGACCTGTGGCCACCAGAACTCCCTTGTGAGAAGATGCAGGGTTTTGTAAAGTCCAAAGTGTCCAGCAGGTAAAGAATCATGTGAGAGATGCAACACCTGGTTACGAAGAGGACCAGCAGGAACATATAACCACCCTCGATGTAATAATAACCCTTGCTTTGCAGAAAACTCTCCATGATTCCCTTTCTGGAGTTCCTGAAGACGTTGCTGAGTCCATGAATTGTGAGCTTGAGATTCACAGATTTTTTCTGCCAAGCTGAGACATGGATTCATGGCCGTGAACACAGAGGGAGGCAAGATGGGCGCCACTAATATTTCTTTCACCGGCGCTGCATACTCAGGTTTTCTGGATAACACATCAGCTTTTTTATTCTGAGCCTCAGGAATGTACTTGATCTGGAAATCGAACCGGGAAAAGAATAATGACCACCGGATTTGTCGCTGAGTCAATCGCAGGGCTGTTTGTAGATGTTCAAGGTTTCGATGATCAGTCAACACTTGAACAGGGTGTCGAGCTCCCTCGAGGTAAGGCCTCCATACCTCGAAAGCCGTCTTGATGGCCAGCAGTTCACGCTCCCAGATAGTATAATTCTTCTCTGCAGGTTTTAACTGCCAAGAGTAATAGACACAGGAACGCGGGGTTTGGGAGGGATCATCCTGTTGAAATAGCACTGCTCCCAGAGCAACACTAGATGTGTCAGCCTCCACTATGAAGGGTAATTGTGGATCACGATAACGGAGCAAGGGTTCTGAGGTGAAGTGGGTTTTCAAAGTAGAGAAAGCCTTCTCTGCTTCTGGAGTCCACCGGAAAAGCTCTTCGGGCCGAAGGAGACGGTTTAAAGGTGCAGCAATGTCGGCGTAGGCAGGAATAAACTGGCGATAGTAGTTGGCGAAACCAAGGAACCGTTGCAAATCCTTACGGTTTTGTGGTCACTGCCAGGCCAACACAGCCTCTACTTTCTTAGGGTCCATGCGGATTCCCTGGGGAGAAATAATATGCCCCAGGAATTCACCTTCCTTAAAGTCAAACTCACATTTTTCAAGCTTAGCATATAGTCCGTTTTCCCGGAGATGCTGCAAGACCTGACGAACATCTTGAACATGCTGAGCTGGGTCAGCGGAATAAATCAGGATATCATCTAAATAAATGACCACACAACGTTCTAGTAGATCATGGAAAATGTCATTCATCATCCGCTGGAATACACTGGGTGCGTTTGTCAGTCCAAAAGGCATTACTAAATGTTCATATTGACCATACCGGGTCCGGAATGCGGTTTTCCACTCATCTCCCTTACGGATACGCACCACATTATACGCCCCACGAAGGTCCAGCTTGGTATAACACTTTGCCCCTTTTAACCGGTCCAAAAGTTCAGAGATTAGGGGTAAAGGGTACCGATCCCGAATAGTGATCTTGTTTAATGCCTGGTAATCATTACAAGGACAAAGCTCCCCTCCCTTCTTCTTTACAAAGATCACCGGTGCGGACAATGGCGATTTGGAAGGGCGTATAAACCCACGTCAAAGGTTCTTGTCTAGGAAAGCTCTCAAAGCTTCTAACTCAGGTTCGGACATAGGATAGATTCGTCCCACAGGGAGGGGTGCCCCAGGTATCAGATCAATGGCACCGTCATAGGGCCGATGCGGAGGTAACTTGTCAGCCCCCTTTTCCTCAAATACATCCACAAAGTCTTGGTATACCTGGGGCAAGACAGGGTCAGATGTAGCATGGGCAGCTGCCAGGATGGTAGAAGAATTTTGCTTTGAGCAAGGAACCTTGAAGTACAATTCCCCTTGCACCCAATCCACCAATGGGTTATGAGCTCGCAACTAGGAAAGTCCCAAAACAAGAGGAAACCGGGGCATCCGAGTTACATTAAATCAAATCTGCTCATTGTGGTCCATTACCTGAAGAGTAAGTGGACAGGTTTCCTGAGCTATCGGCCCAGAACGAAGTAACCGACCCTCAGTGGATTCTACCAGCAAAGTAGTTTCCTTGTTCTGTACTGGAATCCGATGGCATTGCACAAATCCAGCATCCACAAAGCAGTGAGCTGCCCCAGAGTCTACCATAGCATACACAGGTACCTTCCGGCCATTAGGAAGCCCTAGAGTTACAGGTACCAGGAAAGGTCCTTGGGGTGTGATGGTATTGTCTGGGAACCCTTCGGTATGCTCCATTCCTGTGGGTTCCTTCAAGGATGGAGCTGCCCTTTTACTGCTGAAGAGGTAGCAGCACTTACTGAGGAGCACTTCAAAGGGCAACTGGAAGTGAAATGTCCTCCTCCACAGTACAGGCAGAGATTATGAGAGCGTCGTCTTGCCTTTTCCTCTGGGGTGACGTGTGGTCGAGCAGCTCCCAGTTGCATAAGTTCTGGATCTATTCTGTGGGCTTCACCGGATTGCAGATTAGGCACAGATGGCAGAGGTTGCCGGTTGTAGTTCTTGCCTCGGGAGAGGCAACGGCTTTCCAGGCGTCCATCTATCCTGAGACACAGGGTAATGAGTTCCTGTAACGTGTTTGGTTGTTCCACCCTAGAGAGTTCATTAAGCACTTCATCTGCCAATCCTTCCATATACTGAGAAATCAGTGCCAGTTCATTCCGATTCAGATCCTGTGCTATCAAACGGAATGCAGTGGTGTAGTCAAACACTGAATCTTTGCCCTGTTTCAGAGCTCTGAGTCTCCTGTTGGCAGTAGCAGCCTGTAAAGGGTTCTGAAAAGCTGAAGAAATGTGATTCAGGAAAGCCTGATAATTATCCAGTAGAGGTGAGGCACTGAGGAGTAAAAGAGTAGCCCATTTAGCCACCTGGCCTTTCAGCAAACTGATGATAAAGCAGGCCTTAGACCACTCAGTAGGAAATTCTTGAGCACGCACCTCAATAAATAGCTTGCATTGAGCCAAGAATGCAGGGAATTCCTCTAACTTGTCTTCAAACTGGTCAGGAGGCAGCAAAGGGCAACAGGGCTGAAACCCAGCCGGTCCTGGAGCTTGCTGCAATTGAACAATTGTCTGAGACAAAAGCAGCACTTGGTTTTGCAAAGCTTCCAGCGGTGTTATCCCAACAGCCCCTTCCTCTTCCATTCTGCTTGAAGAAGTTTGGGTGGGAGCAAACTGTCAAGCCCCGCACAGAGAACACACACACAAGCAGAGTTCAGTTCTTTGCCAAGATCTTTAGTGGAAAGCCAGATAGATAACAGAATCCAACTCCCAGCAATTACCAGTCCAAGTCAAAGCCAGAATATCTCACGGAAACCAGATGCCAAACCCAAGGGAACAGATAAAGCCGTTGTCCAGGAAGCCGGTCCAAAATCAGGAAACAGAGCCAAGGTCACAGACAGGAACGTGGTTGCAAGTTCAAATGATGTGTTGCTCCCACAGAGAGCTCAAGGTAAGCTTGCCAGCTTTATCCCAAAACAGGGAACACACCCTTACCTCTGGAAAGGCTCCTGCTATTACTCAGGGCTTCCAGACCTGATTCCCCGTCTAGCATCCAAGACCCTTTCCCTACCTCTCCTGGTAGCACGTCTTTGCAGAATCCTGCTCATGGCCCTTCTAGGAGGAGGAAATATGCTTTCAGCTGAGTCATCAGACCCAGCTGCCTGCTTAATTGAGTTGCAAGGCTCCTCCAGCAGCTCTTCACCATTTAACCCCTCAGATTCAGGTTCTGTGACAGGCAGGGTCATGGCAGGCTTCAAGCAGTGATGGAAGGAGCACCCCTCCTTCGTTCCAGAACCAGAGTACCACCAGTGACAGCAGTCAATTGTCCCAGCAGGGTACAAGCCACACCACCACCAGCATGGCAGCAGCAGGCAGTACCAGAGGGGGCAGTACTTTACATAAGCCTTGCGGCTCTCTCTTTGAGTATTTCGAGAACAGCCAGGAAGACTCGAGGCTGGCGGTGTGTAAGAAATGCAGGGTGGTCGTGCACAGGGGGAATGACCCCAAACACCTCTCTTCAAGTGCCTTGCGTAGCCACCTCATGCAAAGGCACCCTGGGACTCTGCCTGGGACAGTGTCAGGCCCTGGTTCCTCATCCTCAGGGAGGAAGAGGGGGGAAGCAGGCATGGGGAAGGAGTCCGGAGAAAGCTCCACTGAGAGTGGGAAGAGGCAGGCCACTCTGCAGGAAGTGATGCCTCTGTGTGGGAGTTTTGTCAGCCAACGTACTAGGGCCAAGGCACAGGAGACCACCACTCGCGTGGTTGGAGAAATGGTGGCCATGAATGGTTTGCCCCTCTCCTTTGTGGAGTCATCAGGATTCAGGCACCTGATGAAGTATGTGGCTCCATGGTATGAGCCTCCTTCCCAGCGTACCTTCAGCAGGCGGGTGATTCCCTCCCTTTATGAGTCCATCACGGACATCGTCTGGGCCCTGCTGCAGGTGGCCAGAGGAAAGAAGATCCACTTCACTTCCTACCTCTGGACCGGTGGGCACCACGGATACTTCTCTCTGATGGCTCATTGGTGGCAACCCAAGGAGGTCCATGACACTAGGGCATCCCGTGACGAGCCACAGGGGGAGCCACAAGGGAGCACTCCAAGAGGGTACAGGGTGGTCCCCCTCCAGGCACAAAGCATGGAGGACAGTGCCAAAGGCATCCACATTGCTGAGGTCCTCCTGACAGCACTGCGAGATTGGGCACCCAAGGGGCAGGTCAATCGCAGATTCATGGTTACTGATGCAGGCCATAACATGATCAATACGGTTGAAAGGGCAGGGCTCCAGGGCATCTTGTGTGCAGCACACAAACTGCACCTAGTGGTGGGCGATGCCATTGGGATGGGTACAGCAAAGGACTCCTGGTGTGAGGGGACTCTGGAGACCAAGGCCTTGATGGACAAGTGCAGGAAAATAGTTGGGCACTTCTCACGCAGCGTCAAGGCATCAAGGATGATGCATGAGAAGCAGGCGGAGATGGGCCGACCAGAGCACATCTTGATCCAGGACGTGACCACCCGGTGGAACTCCACCTACGAAATGGTCAAGCGCATGGTGGAGCAGAGGGATGTGGTGGAATACGTCATGTCCCACACTCCCATCCTGCCTGGGGGAATGGTGTTGGACATTGGTGCTACTGAGTGGCTCGCCCTCACCCAGATGGTGGGTATCCTGCAGCCTTTTGAGGAGACCACCCACGTCCTCAGCAACTACAACGCCCTCCTGGGCCATGTACTCCCCCTGGTACATGCCCTTCGCCAACGCCTAGAGGCCAGTATCTGGGAAGAAGCCGATCTTCTCCCAAAGAGCAGAGCCTTGGCAGACAGGCTGTTGACCGGCGTGGATACCCGCCTTAGCCCACTGAGGAGGGAAAAGGTGTACCAGATGGCATGCCTGTGCGACCCTCGCGTCAAGGGTTCCTTGGCGGGCAGCATTGCGGACCTAAACTCATGGAAGTCGGAGCTATGCCGTCAGGTCCGCAGGGCTGCCTCAAAGCAGCCCCAGGCATTCCCGAGGGCTCAAGGAAGCCAGAGCGATGCTGAAGAGGAATCCTCGCAAGGGTCCTCTTCCTCCTCTACTGGAGTAGTTTACACCCAGAGACCAGGTTCATTACCAGTAGCCAACTACCTGGCCTCTGCCCTAGCCATGGCAGTCTCCTCCTCAGTGGAGGCAAGGGAGGAAGAAGAACCGGATCCCGCTCGGATCATGGTGAGGGAGTACATGGCCGAGCCCCTCCAACCCCTCACCTTGGACCCACTCCACTACTGGGCCAGAAAGGCAGACCTCTGGCCCACTCTTTCAACTCTGGTGTTGGACCTCTTGTCCATCCCACCCACCAGTGTCCAGAGTGAGCGCGTCTTCTCCCACATGGGAGATGTCCTGAGGCCACACCGCTCTCATCTGGACCCAGAGACCGTGGAAAGGTTGACTTTCATCTGCTTCAACCTTTCCATGTTGGGATTACCCCAACACTCCAACATCTAGGTCCACAGTTGTTCTTCCACCGGTTCCTTCCTATCAGGGCTCCCTTGCTCTAACATGCACTACCAGCAACACTTATGCCTGCCTGCAATTATGCCTGCCTCCCAGCTTGGCTTCCTCCCTGCAAACCTGACTTCCTCCCTGCAAGCCCAACTTCCTGCCTTCCTGCCATCCTGCCTGCCTGCCTGCCAGCCTACCTGCCTGCCTGGCCTTCTGCCTACCTGCCAGCCAGCCAGCCAGCCAGCCAGCCAGCCAGCCTGCCTGCCTGCCTGCCTGCCTTCCTGCATTCCCACTCAATTTGAAGGGTTAGATAATTATTGCCCAATTTTTCTAGGCCTTGCCTGGCTCCAAACCAGGGAGGACCACTCAAAGTTTAATTTTGAAGGGTCAAAAAAGGAGGGGTGGAACTGGAAAGTCACTTGTGGCCTATTACAGGCAGAAAATCCCAATGTCAGGGAGGGGATAATCCGTCTTTGCACTCCTGCTTCCCTACATCGACTGAGTGTCTACTACTTTGTCTCCTGGGTTGACGAAACTCTGTCTCCTGGCGTGACAAAACTGTAGCCTGGGCACAATGTAAACTCCCTTCCCTTGGTTTATACAAAATGGTTGGCCACAAGTACTGTTGGTTGCACACTCATCTTGGCACCCGAACTAGCTGCCGTGCTGCAGCTTGTCCCTGCCACTCAGCTTTAGCAGCCGGGCTATGGCATGTGAAGTGGACAATGGACACACACAGAGACTTGCCCTCCCTGGGCAGGGAGCAGGGCCTTCTGAGCCACCTTTGCATTGCTGTAGTGTTCAGAAGGAAGTAGAGTACATCCAGACACACAGGAACTGTGTAGAAAGAAAGGATGCTGGTTGATGAGCCACGGCCCAGAGAAAAGAGCTGCAGGTCAGAGGATCCGGTCATGGACTGGAGTGATCCTTAGAGCACCAACCTGGTGATGATGACACCAAGATGGGCCTTATCTCTGGAGAAGGGATGATGACTGTCTGACTCTCAGCCATGGGTGCAAAAAAGCAAAGCCTCAGTACACCCTTTACAGCGGCAATGAACTAGACAACACTGTTGTCGTGGTTGCAGCCATGCAAACTTCCTCTATTACTAACCCCATCCAACCAATGCCTGTATGCCTCCCAATCTCCCATCCTAACATTCCCGAGTCCCGACTTCCAACACAGTTATTCCTGTCTGTATGACTGCCTGCCTGATTTCCTGAATGCTTCGCCTGCCTGCCTGCCTTCCTCCCTTGTCTGCCTGACTGCCTGTAATCCCACTCCATGCATGGATCTAATAAGGGCTACATAATTAGCCCAGTTTTTATAGGGCTTTCCTGGTCTTTATAGCAGCCCAGGAAGGTTTTTTTCTAGGGTCAGTGTAGGCCCAATATTTCCCCTCTGGCCATGGCTGGTCTGAGTGTAGTACACCCTAAATACCTGCCTGCCTCGATGGGTTCCTCCCTTCCCTGGGGCTTTGGAGCCACTCTGCTTACAAAGTGGTTGAGATGCACTTTACAACAACCTACCTCAAAGACTGATTAGCAGGGGTGTAGCCTTAAAGAAATAGCTCTGTTCTCCTGCATCCACTCTGTATCCTGGGTTAATGAAACTCGGTCTCCTGGGGTGGAAACTCACTCCTGCCTCTAACAGGCGGAAAATCCCTAGGACAAGGAGGGGAGAATCCCTCCTTGCACTCCAGCCTCCCTGCATGCATACACTCTGTCTTCACTCCGGGCTGACAAAAGTCTAGCCTGGACTCCAGGCTGTTCCCTACCCTATCCTCTGAATGAGGAGGGTAGGAAAGTCACTCTGGCCTCTCAAAGACTGATAATAATCCCAGAAAACTGTTTCCTGGCACTCTGGCAAACTGCTTCAGACACACTTGTTGCAGACTCCTCTTCTTCGCTGGGTTTGAAAACCACATCCATGCGTACGTCGTATTGATGTACACAGTTGCACTCAGGCTTGAACGACTTGACTCCCGTGCTGGCCTCCAAAGGCTGAAACAATCATTTCCCTAGAAAACTTCCCTGCCCCTGGCACTCTGGCTTAATGGCTTCCCTGCATGGACTCTGCCTCCTGGGTTTGAGAAACTCGGTCTCCTGGGTTGGCAAAACTCTGGCCTCCAAAGGCTGAAACAATCCCTTCCCTGGCACTTTGGCTTAGTGCCTTCCCTGTGTGGACTGTGTCTCCTGGGTTGGAAAAACTCGGTCTCCTGGGTTGGCAAAACTCTGCCCTCCAAAGGCTGAAACAATCCCTTCCCTGGCACTTTGGCTTAGTGCCTTCCCTGCGTGGACTGTGCCTCCTGGGTTGGTGGAACTCGGTCTCCTGGGTTGGAAAAACTCTGCCCTCCAAAGGCTGAAACAATCCCTTCCCTGGCACTTTTGCTTAGTGCCTTCCATGCATGGACTCTGCCTCCTGGGTTGGAGAAACGCGGTCTCCTGGGTAGGCAAAACTCTTGCCTTGTCTCCAGGCTGTTGCCTACCCTATCATTTGAATGAGGAGGGTAGGAAAGTCACTCTGGCCTCTGAACCAGAGCAGCAGCAACAGCATAGGTTGCTGGTTAACTCTTGTAATCCACCTAGCAGTCTTCCTCATCACACCGGCATCGAACAGGCAGAAGATCCCAAGGACAAGGAGGGGAGATTCCTTCATGGCACTCTTGCTTCCCTGCGCGGTCTCTGTCTCATGGGTTGGCAAAACTTGGCCTCCCGGGTTGACATTGAACAAACTCTAGCCTGGGTGGGTACCCTGCCAGCCTTCCTTCCTACCTGCAAGCCAGACTTCCTGCTTCCCTGCCTGCCTGCCTGCCTGCCTGCCCTTCTGCCTACCTGCCTGCCTGTCAGGCTCCCGGGACTCCACGGCTTGGAGGAGGCCTTCCAGGTGCTTCTCCTTCAGCCTATCAGCGGCTCAGTGCTTCAAGTTCAGCCTCCGAGCCGAAACACGCCTTGTCGGCCAGTCTCCTCGACATGCCCAGGCAGCATCCCTGGCTGCCCCCGCCTCCATTGCCTCTGGGCTACAAGAGGCGGAAAATCACTCAGGGAGACCAACTTTAACAGGCACATCAAATATTTGGAATTGGGGGACTCTGTCCTCTGACATGGGGGGTGGGGGGAAAGTCACTCCGGTCGCTTACAGTCCAGATTGGGAAATCCCTTGGACAAGGAGGGGAGACTCCTTCCTGGCACTTTGGCTTCCCTTCGTGGTCTCTGCCTCCTGGGTTGGAGAAACTCTGTCTCCTGGGTTGGCAGAATTCTAGCCTGGTTTCCAGGCTGTTCCCTAGTACCCTATCCTCTAAATAAGGAGGATAGGAAAGAAACTCTGTTACTTTCTAGTACCCTATCCTCTAGTACCCTATCCTAGTACCCTATCCTCTAAATTTCTATTTCTATTTCTAGTACCCTATTTCTATTTCTATTTCTATTTCTATTTCTATTTCTATTTCTATTTCTAGTACCCTATCCTCTAAATGAGGAGGATAGGAAAGTAATTTCCTGGCACTTTGGCTTCCCTGCGTGGACTGTGTCTCCTCTGGATTGGTGGAACTTGGTCTCCTGGGTAGGCTAAACTCTGGCCTCCAAAAGGCTTAAATTCCCTTCCCTAGAAAAGTATTTCCTGGCACTCTGGCTTCCCTGCATGGACTGTGTCTCCTCTGGGTTGGTGGAACTTGGTCTCCTGGGTAGGCTAAACTCTGGCCTCCAAAAGGCTTAAATTCCCTTCATTAGAAAAGTATTTCCTGGCACTCTGGCTTCCCTGTGTGGACTGTGTCTCCTCTGTGTTGGTGGAACTCGGTCTCCTGGGTAGGCTAAACTCTGGGCTCCAAAAGGCTATTGGGTGTCATGGCATTCACACAGGTTGGCACCCCATGGCATCCGCTGCAGCAGCTTGTTCCTGCCAGATAAGCAGCCGGCCCATGTACCCTATCCTCCAAAGAAGAAGAGATAGGAACAGGAAGTCACTCTGGCCTCCAAAAGGCTGAAACATTCCGTTCCTGGGTTGGTGGAACTCGGTCTCCTGGTTAGGCTAAACTCTGGCCTCCAAAAGGCTAAGATTCCCTTCTCTAGAAAAGTATTTCCTGGCACTCTGGCTTCCCTGCATGGACTGTGTCTCCTCTTGGTTGGTGGAACTTGGTCTCCTGGGTAGGCTAAACTCTGGCCTCCAAAATGCTTAAATTCCCTTCATTAGAAAAGTATTTCCTGGCACTCTGGCTTCCCTGCATGGACTATGTCTCCTCTGGGTTGGCGGAACTCGGTCTCCTGGGTAGGCTAAACTCTGGGCTCCAAAAGGCTGTTGGGTGTCATGGCATTCACACAGGTTGGCACCCCATGGCATCCACTGCAGCAGCTTGTTCCTGCCAGATAAGCAGCCGGCCCATGTACCCTATCCTCCAAAGAAGATGGGGTAGGAACAGGAAGTCACTCTGGCCTCCAAAAGGCTGAAACAATCCCTTCCTGGGTTGGCGGAACCCGGTCTCCTGGGTAGGCTAAACTCTGGCCTCCAAAAGGCTAAGATTCCCTTCTCTAGAAAAGTATTTCCTGGCACTCTGGCTTCCCTGCATGGACTGTGTCTCCTCTTGGTTGGTGGAACTCAGTCTCCTGGGTAGGCTAAACTCTGGCCTCCAAAAGGCTGGAAAAAATCCCTTCCCTAGAAAACTTCCTGCCCTGGCACTCTTGCTTCCCTGCATGGTATCTGTCTCCTGCTTTGGCGAAACCCTGTATCCTGGGTTGACGAAACTCTAGCCTGGTCTCCAGGCTGTTCCCTAGTACCCTATCCTCTAAATGAGGAGGATAGGAAAGTTACTCTGGCCTCCAAAAGGTTAAAAAAATTCCCTTGAAAACTATTTCCTGGCACTCTTGCTTCCCTGCATGGTCTCTGTCTCCTGGGTTGGAGAAACTCTGTTTCCTGGGTTGGCAAAACTCTAGCCTGGTCTCCAGGCTGTTGCCTACCCTATCCTTGAAATGAGGAGGGTTGGAAAGTCACTCCGGCCTCTAACAGGCGGAAAATCCCTAGGCCTAGGACTAAAGGGTATGGATCAAAGCCTATAGAGACAAACCTCATGGCAATCTATGTCCCAAGCTATACCCTGTACTATATGGGATATTTCAGGCTATGCCTTGCAAAGTATAAGCCACACAAATTATATATTTAGAGGTAATGATGTTACTAAGCATACATATATATATATATATTTCATTTATATTATTATTCACACATGTATTCTTTATTCCTGCAAACGCTGGTCAAGCCTTTCCGGCCACTAAGAGGGGGGGGGGACTTCTGTTACAAAATTTGGCTGAGCCAGCAGTCTAATTATTTTCGTAGCTTTGAAGCTCTACACAGCTAATTGCATATACGTCAGCCAAGAAAAGTTTTATCTCTGATCCGAGAGTTCAGCAGCTGGCATACATCACGGTACTAGTCTGTGTGAGTCAGTTCAAACACCACAGCAATTAAGACATTTAATTGGTGTCAGGAATACAAAATAAATGACCAAAGATGTCAATTAGTGTTAGATGCATGTAACAAATGTATATGACGTAAATTCGGATGGGCGGAGGGGGAAAGAGTGCTGGAAAAACCTTATAAAAATATCTCCTTTCGTTTTCTGGGTGGACTTCTCACCACCAAAAAGTGTGGAAGTGCCCTGATTGCAATCAATAAATCTTCTTTTCTGTCTAAAAAGACTCAGATTGCTTGTTGCATTCTACAAAGCTATTAGCACGCCGGCAATGAACCCCATAAATTGAATTCATTCCTTTCATTTGGTGGAGATGCTGGGGAATTTTGCCGCTGCTAAAGAGGCTTGTAGAGTCTGACTCAGGTCACGGTAAGAAGTCTGTGCTGATTAATTGAACCTAGTCCGGACCCTCAAATTTGTGAGGAGGTTCACTTTGTCAGTACTGGATGGGCTACCGGACATGAGAGAAAACCAAGTGCCGGCAGGAGGAATTGGAGAGGACTGCGCAAAAGAAATCTGGTAAGAAGAGAAAACTAGTTGTGGGGTGGCGTGAGTTCGAATCTAACAGCTCTGTGGAGTGGAGAAGATTGCGGATTCTTGTTGTCGGCCCCGGGGGGGGGTACAGGGAGGAGAAGGGTCGGATACGACCTTAACATCCCAAGGACTAGGGGACACTGAGGGACACTACGACCCTGAAATCCCCAAGGGAGGAGGGGGTTTTTCAGACTGAAACAGGAGGAGAAGAGCGCTGCTCTAACATCCTGGGAAAGTTTGCAAAACCCAACATCCCTAGAGTCCGCCCCTAAGTATTTGAAACAGGAGGAGAAGAGCGCTGCTCTAACATCCTGGGGAAAATTTAGAGATATATTAATGCATGGGCATGTGGGATGGTGATTCCACTTTTGAATTTTGTATGTGTGTTTTTCAAGGTAAGGGGCTGTGCCTCTATACCCTGCGTAACCATAGGGAAGTGGCCATTCCCTGTGTCTTAAGCAGGGGCAAAGACTGGCAATCTTTGCCCCACAATACCAACGGAGTTCCACCATCTTCGTTTGATTTTAGAGAAGTTAGAAAGATCTATTCTTAGGCAAGGGATCGCAGTTAACTGGGGAAACAGAAATGTGGGAGAGTTGTGTATGGTTGCTGAATCACATGTTGGCGTGTATGATGTGCATTTGATTGTTGAGGTGTGAGTCCGTTTGATGCTTGTGTGGGAGAAATCATAGGAACACAGTTAGACCTTTAAAGTAAACCTATGGGGATAAATTAGTGCAGTTTATGCACCCCCTTTTGATGTGCGATGTGGTAACATTGGAATTCTGCCACCAGAAGTAATGATTTTGGTATTAAATGGAACATGAGTAAGCTTTAAGAAGAACCCCTCTAACTAGGATGAGGCAGGACTTTACCATCTCAAATTAAGATTCTAGCCCTCAGGGAGGACAGACCTCCTCCTGCTAGCAAGAGGTGTGTGAATGTACAAGGACGTGCTTAGTTAATTAATATAAGAGACTAAAAACTCTGCCAACTAGGAGACCCCTCCAGCAATTTTGATAATACCAGGGGGAATATGGGCAGTGAGAAAAATACTTTTGAATACTCAGGGATAAACAACATCCCGCATATTTTGTGACTGGCTGGTCACGCAACAAAATTTACCAGCTGAAGGGATATTTTACAAGGAAAAAATAGTAGAAGGAAGGCAGCAAGACAGAAGTGGGATGGATAGGTATGATGTTGAGGGAACAGGAGGAGAGCACGGAGCATTGAGGGGACAGGAAGTGCTAGATGGGGGATGTGTACCCCTGAATTGCCTTATTCAAGCATTCAGGAGGTACTTCCATCCCGCTACGCCAATGCCCAACTCCTTGGATATGGAAGCTTTAAACAGAACTAAGGGTTGCTATGCACCACATGAGGAGATAGGTAGGGACGTTATTTCTGAACTATTAATAATCAAAAGCAGGGAAATCAAATCAGGGGCTGAGCCCCTTCTGGCAGCTGGCCACGACAGAAAGTAGAATCAATGCCTTTTTTTTTCTTTCCCTTCTCCAAAAGTAGTTAAGAACATTTGATAAAAGACCAGGCATTTTAATTTCAAACACAGGGAGATTCTCAGGACAAAACTGCCAACAACTATCCTACTGTGCAAGTCTACCTTTTTTTTTTTAGACGAAGGAAAAGTGGGGAGAAGATCTTAGTCTCTCTCTCTCTATCCTATCTAGGCATTATTTGCCTCCCCATAGATATAAGAGTGAAGGAAGAGAGAGAAATTCTACATGTTCACCTAAGATTTTTTTTTCTCTCCCTCCTGATTTAAGTAGCTCTGTGTATTCATTACAAAAGCCACGCTTCTCAAATTAGGCTTAAGCCAACAACAAGATCAATAGCCACTGAAAGGGTGAATTGCCCCTTTGTTCCAGGGCATTTCACACCTAATACATTACAGAAGTAATTACAGGAGATTATCTGCTTGCCTCAGACTGTAAAAGGCAGCCGCGGGGGAATTTAAAAGTCGACAGCCCCTCCTTTCTCTTTCTGCTCTCGGGGCCCCCTTGCAGGGCAAGGCAGGATAACAACTCCCAACCCCTCCTTTCTCTCCCAAGCCACTTGATAGAGCTTGGACGCAAAACTTATATTGAACACATCAACCTAATGCATGCATAGCGAAGGGAATAAACTGACCCCTAAAAGCCATAAGCCAGTAAATTTTATAGGCAATGGCCAGAAGGTCACTCCTCTCCACTTACGGGAACGACCACAATTTTCCGTGCTGCCTTAAAAGCATAAAGAGGTGGCTTCTAGCCGATTTGCAGCATTTTTTTTCTCCTGGATAGGGGGAGAGGGAAAGGGGAGTCTATTGTTTAGAAAAGAATCCAGAAATTCGGCCCCAAAACGTCACGTTTTAATTTAATTAAACCCTTGGAATCAAACACACCTCTCAGGTATTTTTGCTAAAGAATAAGAGGTGAAAATCTTGTTATCAGAAACTTTAGAATAAAAGAATTCTTCGGAAAAAGGACACAAGAGAAACCTGATTATTTTTTTTTTTTAGGATGTGACAGCACACTAAAGCCCCCTCCCCTCCTTGTAAGCTGTCCTGCAAGCATATTTTTTTATTTTTGCCTTTGAAGTAACTTACTAGTCAATCCCAAAGCGTTACAGTTAAGGCAGGCTTAAACACTAGAACTTAAGAGGAGCCTTGCTTGCCCAACAGAGTGCACAAATTTCTTAATTTGATTTTTAGAAGATATGTTCAAACGCTACTGGGATAGTGATTTTACTTGCGATTTTAATGACTCTTAAGAATATAAGAATTATCTTTTTGCCATAGGCGGTAAAAGGCTCGCCTGGCCACTAAAATGTGCATAGTGTATTGGTGCAGCTTTTAAATCACACCTGGTCTCAGGAGCTCCCCTGAGGAAAATGAGGCTTATTTTCTTTTTAGAAAACAATATGGACTTAACGATTTTCTTTTTCCTTTTTTTTTTGTGCACATGAAACCTGTATGTAAAGGGCAAGATTCCCTATTTTAAAGGATGGCTCTGCAGTGCACATTATTAATTTGTTCCAAATTTCACAGGGAGCCTAGTAGCGTGGCTATGGAATATTGTTCCAGCTGAACTTGTGCAAAACTACTGAAGTGCAGCTGTGTACTATGTTTTTTTTTTGCATAGCCTGCACTACACTGTGCCATAGAAATCTGCACACAGTGTACTGCATGTAGCACTATCACACCTGGAGATCTGCAGATTGCTTGGCCATTCTTGTGTGTGTTTGCTTGTTTGTCTATCTGTCTGTCTGTCTCTTTCCACACGGGAAGACGCTGGAGGAAACACCCTGTTTTGCATCTCATGGATATTCTGCCAGCTACACCTTTTTGTTGTCCCCGTGTAGAAGAGCAATTTGACTTGGGGATGGGATCTGTGGTTGATTAGGGACACCTGAGCACCTACACCTTGCAAGCGCTCATTGGGGCCAGCTGCACTTGTGCATATCTCCTGCTGTGCAGAGGTGTCCTCATCATAGACCCCCCCCCTTACTTCACGTACTGGTTTTACGAAGAGGAAAGCTTCAATCTGCCTTTTACGACATTTTTTTCCCGAGACTGTCAGATAGACTATACCACCCTGCCTGGCAGCACAAGGACAGCTGAGGGGCCATTTTGTGTGTGTTTGTGTTCTGTGTTTGTCTGTTTGTGGTCGTGTGTCTGTTCTTCTCTTACCCAGGTACATCCTGGAGGACGGGCTTTTGCTCTGGGAAAAACGCCCACCCGGTCTTTATTTTTGGATCACGGAGTCGGTCGGGTTTGGAAAGCTGACGCCGCCGGTCGTAGATGCTCAGATGGGGACCCTCCTGCCCTCCATTCTGCCATCCCTCCTGGACCTCCCCTCCCCGCCTTTGATGCCTTTGATGATGCCATCTTCGTGATGACTTCGCTCCGCGAGTTCGATCGATGTGGGCTCCAGGATCCAGTGATGTCAGCCTTTTCACCCAGCGTGACCCGTACCCCGCGACCGAGAGGGAGTGAGGCCTGACCGGTGACGCCTTCTGCCCTCTGCTGTAGATTGCCCCTATGCCTTAGATGACTTCACCCTGGACGGCGGGCGACAACATGAACCTGACCTGTGGTCACCGCATCCTTGCCCATCCTTCCCCAGATGACAGCGTGCGTTTGATACTTCGGAGGGTCCCAAAGCAGCCTGCGGATTCACTTTCAACTCAGGTTGACAGATTAAAATCCTGTCTTCCTGTCTCTCATTTTTTTCTTCTTTTCTTTTCTGTTTGTTTATGGGGGGAGAGAGTGGGTCTGAAACAGCCACTGACTCCTGTTTTGGATTGCGGCCGACAGACTTCACGTCTGCAATTTAACCCCCTTTTCACCGGGACAGAGACTTGGGGTTTAACTACTGCTTTCAGACCTTCATTGATGCCTGTGTGCGTGCCCTGGATCACCATGAACTTGTGTTGCCACACACGCACACACCAGCCTCCCAGCATCCGACAAGTGAGCGCTTATTTTTTTTTTTTTCTGCGCACGGTAGGCTCCAGAGCAACTTTACATATTTACATTACCCTGTGCTCTATTATGATATTGTTTATTGTCTATTATTGATAGTCACTGTGAAAACTCTTACTGAAGTGCTTCTCTGGATGTGCCTTTTTATGTAATGATCATGCTTGGCCACTGAAAATGCTTTTTACTCACAAAGCATTGAGTGCCAGAGATTATGACTTGCCTTTCTATGCAATTTGTATTGAATGAGAGACATTTTGGTGCCCATGGGTGTTCACGAGCCTTTATACCAAAGAAAAAAGTGGCTTTATGAAGTAGCTATATCTACATTATTTTCTTCACCAAAGACACTGATGAACTAATCTTGGCCCCATGTTTATGGGGCAGATTTTTGTGTGTAAACTATCAGCCACAGAGACATTTCTGACCGGATTTCAACGGCTCATTCATGACTTTACCATGAGAAATGTATGGCGCAAGGTGGGTTTTTCTAAGCACCATCTAGATGTGTCTTATGCCTTTTTCAGCCTTCATGATATGTATATTACCTTTATTTAGTATCATTGCAAATGTCTATCATTTGAGAATGCACACACAACTGGGTGATTCTGCACAGCCTGCTATTATCTGAGTTTGAATGCACACCACACACACCTAAATAAGGTTGGAAAAAACCTGGCAAAGTAGCCTGGCCCACATATTTCCTTGGTGGGCTAAGAAGGGCATATTTTCCTTATAAGTATTTGGTTTGCAAAATGAACCTACAGTGTGGTGCTTTGTTAGAATTCAGGGTTCTCAGCCTGACTACCAAACACACAAACACGATATCTCACATGTGCACTGCTGTGGCAGGCAAATTTATTTGGGTTTCATGATTGTCCTAAAATAAGGTAATGAACAAATCTGCTGTTTAAAGCATGTTTAATTATCGCTTTGGGACAGGGATCTTGATATCCAAGTCTATCACAATATTATAAAAAAATTCTTATGCCAGCCCCCTTCAAAAGTTGAGAATTTGGGATCCTTGAGAAGTGTACAACATGGCCTGGGAGGTTACCTTATACTGCTGTGACCACGATGCATTTCTCCAACAGGGGAAACTTAAATGCTGTGGTCCATGGAACATATCCATCCGTTGCAGTCTGTGGGTCCGACCAGGGGGGGTCTTCTTACATCCCAAGCATGGCAACACTTCATCTGTTAACTTAACATTTTACTCTAGAAAGTGCCCTAGTGGATTAAGGGGTATTTCTTTGTCATTCACCTGTTCAAATGCGTCCCTCACCATGAGACGCCACAAATCATGTTGTGATACTTCTTTTTTTTTTTAACTGTGCCTATAAGCCCTTTGGGAAAACAGGGTGGGAAAAGTTTTCCTGGCAGCACTGCCTACACTCTCGTCAGGAACACTGAACAATCACTGAGCCATGATGACACCCCTCTCCAAGGGAATGAATGGTAAGCAGGGAAGCTCAAGCAATATTCACGCTTCTGTACATACACCTTTGATATGTCTCTTTGTCCCTTACCAGTCTATCACAGGAGCCATGAGGGGCAACCTATGGAGAATTTACTGGCGTAAATTTCCATAACGCGTCACGGGCAAGTAAAGGGTATGGATCAAAGCCTATAGAGACAAACCTCATGGCAATCTATGTCCCAAGCTATACCCTGTACTATATGGGATATTTCAGGCTATGCCTTGCAAAGTATAAGCCACACAAATTATATATTTAGAGGTAATGATGTTACTAAGCATACATATATATATATATATTTCATTTATATTATTATTCACACATGTATTCTTTATTCCTGCAAACGCTGGTCAAGCCTTTCCGGCCACTAAGGGGGACTTCTGTTACAAAATTTGGCTGAGCCAGCAGTCTAATTATTTTCGTAGCTTTGAAGCTCTACACAGCTAATTGCATATACGTCAGCCAAGAAAAGTTTTATCTCTGATCCGAGAGTTCAGCAGCTGGCATACATCACGGTACTAGTCTGTGTGAGTCAGTTCAAACACCACAGCAATTAAGACATTTAATTGGTGTCAGGAATACAAAATAAATGACCAAAGATGTCAATTAGTGTTAGATGCATGTAACAAATGTATATGACGTAAATTCGGATGGGCGGAGGGGGAAAGAGTGCTGGAAAAACCTTATAAAAATATCTCCTTTCGTTTTCTGGGTGGACTTCTCACCACCAAAAAGTGTGGAAGTGCCCTGATTGCAATCAATAAATCTTCTTTTCTGTCTAAAAAGACTCAGATTGCTTGTTGCATTCTACAAAGCTATTAGCACGCCGGCAATGAACCCCATAAATTGAATTCATTCCTTTCAGGACAAGGAGGGGAGAGTTGTTGGGCCTGTATGTCTGCTAGGGGCATTTTTATTCATTATGCCACAGGGGGAGAACGTGGCCACTGAGCCCTGTTTGGAAATCAAACACAGCTGCCCACACAAAGAGTGGTGGACTCACCTTCAGGGTGTTCTGGAGGGCCTCCATTGGCTCCTGAATTTGATCCTTTGGAATTCTGCCTGTCAGCTCCTTGGGATACTCCAGCTGGCAATGCCTCTCTGAGAGAAAGTGAGAGGAGGGGAACTCATCCAGATGAGTGGGGGGGCAGCATCTCTCATGCCTCTACCAGACTGAATCTCTGACCACTAGTTGACCAGGGTGGCATTTGCATGGCTTTACAAGGAGTGACATTGGAGATGGGGACATTGAGAGGAATAGACCCTCATCCAGATTTGGGGGAGGAACGGAATACTGTGTCTCCTGCTGCCTCTGAGAGGTAGAGGGGAAATTGGATGGATAAAGGCTTCAAAAAGACAACAACACCAAAAAACTATAACGGGCCAGACCAAGTGGTGTGGCCGGTTCAGTCTCAGCAGTTGAACAAGTGGCTGCTGCTGGGTGGGAATGGAATGGCTGCTGGCTGCTTCTGCTTTTCAGATTCTGTTCTTTGGAGCTCTGGAGGAAAGAGTTCTTCCTTTGAGATGGGGAAATTGAGAGACAAGCATTTCTCTGGCCTCTTGCAGGCAGAAACCCTGAGACCCTGCTCCTCTGCCCTGCCCTCACCCACTCTTCCAGAAATTGGGGGTGGACTGGCATGCATCTCTTCTGCATCTTCCAGGCAGAATCCCCCTGATCCCACCCTCCTCTTCCCTGCAGAATTGATGCTTATATATATGTGTGTGTGATGGAGTCTGGACTGGAGTATAAAGGTGAAAGAAAAAGAGAATATTGCATTCTGCCCACTTTGTTTGCATTATTGCATATGATGCAGTGTTACTGATATATTTAATATATATTATTCATCATCAGTTTAAAGTGTTTTCTGCCTGCTCTGGGTTATTGCGGGATGCCCCCATGCTCTAGGAAGTCAAATCACGCAAAATCGCAGTAGAAATGACAAACGACAAACAAAACAGCGAAACAATTTTTTTTCGAAAAATTTCATGACAAATGGCAACGGAACGAAACAGACCCGCTCCGACAAACAAAAAAACAAAACGTCATTTTTCCTAGTCGTGCCCATCTCAGATAGATAGATAGATAGATAGATAGATAGATAGATAGATAGATAGATAGATAGATAGATAGATAGATAGATAGATAGATAGATAGATAGATATAGATCAGGGGAAAAATGTTATGTGGGGAATAGCACCTATGGTATACTTAGATGGATGGAAATTGGAAATCAATGTGGGAATAAAGCCCCTGTTTTTATGTTCCCTGGGATTCAGACATTGCTTTTAAAAAACACACCATTTTATTTGGAATCACCCTGCTAGCTTTTCAAGCACTTACAGAGACACTTGAGTAAATGGCATATGTTTTGCAATCAGTAATAAACAGAAATGTGAATTTTTTAAAAACAGTGGTAAATTGTCCTTCCCATGGCAGTAAATCTCCCATTGCTTTGAGGAAAGCATGTTGAAAACGTTAAGACATCCAAAGACATGTAAAATATGCCCTACAGTTCACCTGGAAGGTGGATACAGCAAACTGAATGTTAACCAGTTTTTTTTTGGGGGGGAGCGGGGTGTGTGTGACACAAGGTTGCTTCACAAGAGAACATTTCCTTCCACAGAAAATGGTGTAGAGTGATTCCTGCAGAGTAATTCAGATGGAAGTGGTTTTGTTGGAAGTGAAAATCTGTGTGGATTTTGCAAGGAAAAATCTTAGTGCAAGAAATTGGAATCCTGATTGCATGTTGGTAATGATCTCAGCTGGAGGCAGCTCACATTTAAATATAATGATCATTTCAATATCGTATCTGGCTTTAGACTCCGGGTCACTTCTCCCTGGGAGCATCCTTACAATTAGGCTGAGTGAGCCAGTCATGTCAGGCAGCAGATTTGAAAAAGTGACAAATTGTTAGTTCTTTGTTTATTTGACTGCCAGGGACTGAGAAGGAATACTTGTAGGAAGTTCTGCCTCATGTGCCAAAATAATATGATGAATGTTAGATACTATTCTACAAGGCAGGCTTCAGCAGTATGTGGAAAGAGAACTTCCAGAAGTGCAAGCTGGATTTCGAAGGGGAAGAGGAACTAGAGATCAAATCACGAACATGTGCTAGATTATGGAGAAAGCCAGAGAGTTCCAGAAAAACATCTACTTCTGCTTCATCGACTATGCCAAAGCCTTTGACTATGTGGACCACAACAAACTATGGCAAGTCCTTAAAGGAATGAGAGTGCCTGACCACCTTATCTGTCTACTAAGAAATCTATATGTGGGACAAGCAGCAACTGTCAGAAATGGATATGGAACAACTGACTGGTTTAGAATTGGGAAAGGAGTACGACAAGGCTGTATACTGTCACCTTGCCTATTTAACTTATATGCAGAGTACATCATGCGAAAGGTCTGGATGAATCACAAGATGGCATTAAGATTGCCGGAAGAAATATCAACAACCTCAGATATGCAGATGATACTACTCTGATAGCAGAAAGTGGGGATGAATTAAAGAACCTCTTAATGAGGGTGAAAGAGGAGAGTGAAAAAAATGGGCTGAAGCTCAACATCAAAAAAACTAAGATCATGGCCCCCGGTCCCATCACCTCCTGGCAAACAGAAGGGGAAGAAATTGAGGCAATGACAGAGTTTATTTTCTTGGGCTCCTTGATCACTGCAGATGGAGACTGCAGCAATGAAATAAAAAGATGTCTGCTTCTTGGGAGGAAAGCAATGGCAAACCTAGGTAGCATCCTAAAGAGCAGAGACATCACTTTGCTAACTAAGGTCAGGATGGTCAAAGCTATGGTTTTTCCAGTAGTGATGTATGGAAGTGAGAGCTGGACTATAAAGAAGGCTGATCGCCACAGAATTGATGCTTTTGAGCTGTGGTGCTGGAGGAGAGTCTTGAGAGTCCCCTGGACTGCAAGGAGATCAAACCTATCCATCCTGAAAGAAATCAACCCTGAATGTTCACTACAAGGACAGATTTTGAAGCTGAAGCTCCAGTACTTTGGCCACCTCATGAGGAGAGAGGATTCCTTGGAAAAGTCCCTAATGTTGGGAAAGATTGAAGGCAAAAGAAAAAGAGAACGGCAGAGAATGAGATGGTTGGACGGTGTCATCGATGCAACTAATATGGATTTAAGCAAACTCCAGGAGGCAGTGGAAGACAGGAAGGCCTGGCGAGCTCTGGTCCATGGGGTCACGAAGAGTCGGACACGACTGAACGACTGAACAACAACAACCATGCATTAGGCTTGCTGTCCTCTGTATCGAAGGCTGGACCCATCTTTGCTGTCCTTTCCCAAGATGAAGAATTTCATCCCTTTCTCTTTAGACTTTGTCTTAGTCACTGGCTGTCTGAGATGGGTTTTTAACCAGATTGTTGTGCCTTGTTGCCTTGCATATGTTTTTGGTGTTGATGTTGTTTCTGTATGAGTGTGGCATTTATTTCTTTTAAAATAGTTGTATACTTACTGCTTTTAGCTGTCAAATACAGTACTGTCTTTTGCTGATGCAAGCTGCCTTTGGGTCCTTTTTAAGGAGAAAGGCAATGTATACATATTTTAAATAAATAAGTACCCGAACTAATTAAATGAAAGAAGCTTCTGTTACCTGCCTGTTTGGTTTCTGTAGATATGGTAGCACTATCTTTGTCTGACAATGAGGTGGCAAGTGTTTATGCCTGGCCTTCATTTCAGTTCAGAATCCCACAAACTACTTTCTCTAAATTAGAATGTACTTCATGTCAGAGCTGTACACAGCCACTTAAAAGCAGGTGCCCTGCTCACTTTCCTATCATGGAAATAACTAAAAAATATGGGCTATAATGGTTGCTTCTCTAGTAATTGCCAGGTTCTTAAGGAGTAGTGTAGCCAAGGTGATTTGCCTGTAGGAGCTGTGAAGTGGCTTCCACACATACACATTTATTTCAGACCTGTGATTTGCGAGTGCTAGGATTCACCCAGGGCAAATTGCAGATGCTAATAAAAGTACTCCTTGCTCAGAAATCACCTAATGTCTTCAAACAGAAACAGATGTCTAATATTGTTCTATAGAGTTTCTCCAGTCAGTTTGACTGTAATTCAAAGGCGGAAAAGGGAGTCACACACTTGAGGGTATTTTCAAGGTCAAGGAATAAAGAGAAAGGACCTTGGAAAAACAGAGTCAGATATGATACTTTTTTGTCTGAAGCAGAGCAACTAATATTCCCCTATTACATTCAGCTAACTCACGGTACATAGCATCTAAATCTATTTGTACTATTTTGGCTGATGAGGTAGAAAGTCCCACATATACCCCCTTCCCCTGGCAGTAAAACAACAAATTGTGTAACCTGTCCTATGCTTTGCCAGTGGCACCATTCACAGGTACATGGCTTTTAGCTGTCAAATACCTCTTGAGGCTTCATTTCCAGGGACCCACTGAGGCACCTTGTGTGCTGTCAAGTCAGAACTGACTTACAGAGACCTTAACAGGGCTTTCAATGTCAGTCAGATATTTAAGGACTGTTACTACCAGCTCCACTCCCCCAGAGAGATTCCATTGGCAAGTGGGAAGGCAAACACTCCAAAGTCCTAGTCTGTCACTCTGTTAACTGAACCGAACTATGAATTCCAGTTCCTAACAGAGTACTATATCTATTGTACAATTTAACAGCTTCAGCTAAATCACTTTAATGAAATTTTGTATTGTGAAGAAAATGACTTTGAAAATGTTGAGAAAACTTTTTAAAGAGTTTGTTTTGTTTTGAAAATAAAAAGAATATTGGAATGCTTTGCTTTTCAGCCCTGCTAGTGAACTGCATCCCCCTTTGATTTATTTTATTTATAAAGAACATACTCTATGAAAGATGAAGAATGATTTGATACAAATATTGTCATTTGTCGGATTGTAATGACAAATATCTTTAGAGGTGACTTTCCCATGAGCTACATTAAATATATATTTGTGCAAACAGAAAAAAGCCCATTAATGTCACTTTAATTCCAATGGCAGAAACAGAAAAAATGTTAAAACACACACTCCAGTACATAAATAGATATGTAAAGGAATAAATTCTTATAATTATTCTGAACTCTAGAAATCCATGGAACAGAAACAGAAGCAACAAACTGATGTAATATATTATTTCTATATTTCAGCCCTGACACTATCCACACATCTGCAACACTTCTAAAAATAAAACCAGAGAGAGGCTGACACACTGAGCTCAGCAGTATGTCCTAATACGAACTCCAGGCTTCCATGGATCTGTTGGATCCATTGTTCTGGAGAACCTGGGCAATGATTCAGTGGGTTCTGTGTATATTTTCACAAAGGCTCTAAATATACTGGAGTTTTCAAGTGTATGCTTTACCTTCTGTATAGCAGGTGGCTGCTGTGGTCTTACATTGAAATAAAGCTGCTTTTGCTTCACAGGCTACCAGAAACACAGTGGGTGGGTTGACCCTCGGAGATGAGGAAGTCATGTGGATGGAGTATGTGGTCAGACCTGGAAATCAGCCAGCTGCCACATGTAGATTTGGAAGACACAGAATACTGCGATAATGCCAAGAGGCAACAGTAGCAGCCTTTAATCCACATGGAGTTTGTGGTTATGTCTCATAGGACCACCTGAGAAGAGAATCAAATAGACATATAGTATTCCCTCTCACTTAGCAAATCCTCCTGTAAACAGAAAGAGGAAGCCGGCCCCTGAGGCACTGGAAATATTGTATTTGCCTATGCCACATGGTGGAAAACAGAGTTCTGCCTTTTTATGAGCAATATATTACAACCACTCATCTCATCATCTGCTAAAATGCTATGCAGTCAATATATATTTCAGATATGCTGCACTGTTACTAAGAATATAGTTGCCAAACAGCAAAGAGATTTCTCTTTTTTTCCTGACACTTTCTGATGGTCTTTCAAGCAAGCTAAAACCAGGAGCCACTCATGATTTCCATTCCTATGTGAGAAGAAGTGAAGCTTGTTTTCCCATCTCATCCTAGTTGTGAAAGAGTTCTGATCTCTAGAGCTGGGAAATACAGTGGTACCCTGTATAAAGTAATTAATTCATTCCAAATGAAGTTATGTTAAGCAAATTCCCATAGGAATGCATTGAAAATAGTGTAATTCCATTTTTATGTTGTACAGATTTCCCCCATAGGCGATTATGTTAAGCAAATTTCCCCTATCTCTGAAACTTTTTATGTTGTACAAATTTTATATTATACAAGCTGTTTGTTATACAGGGTCCACTGTATTACATTTTCCCTTACCTCCCCGCAAATGTACAGTCAATAATATTTTTCCAACACATCTTTGTAGAACAGAAGCTTAGCACTTGGGGCATATACTAGCAGTGCCTTACAATCCTTTTATGCAGGGCTGTACATTAGTGTTGTAAAGAGGGCAGAGCAATGAGGGCTTTGAACCATAGCACTAAAATTTAGAGGGCACCACATTTTTAAAGGAGTAAACTGGAGAATTTCAAGTTAACATAGAACCAGAATGAATTAGAACAAAATGCTGGAGTTGTTATTCAAGATGGCATTGCCCCATCAAGTTCTGTTTTCCAGCACCTCAACTAGTAAAACCAAACTTATATTTTGTCCTTTCCAGTATTCACAACTGTGGTGTGTGTGTGTGTGTGTGGGGGGGCTCTGACTGCCTCCCAGAAGAGATGGCAAAGGCCACTTATGGTGGCTCGGAGGCATGGATGAATGTGTGCCTATTTAACGGCTGGGCACCCTTGCCTCAGCCTCTTCTGGCTTTCAATTAGCCCACCCTCCCATCCTTCAATATGGATGAGATCAGCTGGTCACTTCAGGGCTAGATGGGAACTTTTGACCTGCCTTCACAATTTGCCCTGGGGACAGGTGAATTTTCACCTATCCCATTCATCCATTAGCTCACTTACAGGGGTGGTTTTATCTTTAATTGGTCACACTGGTGGGTGGTGCAGTATTCTTGAAGTTTAATAATGTTCCAATGGGCATCCAAATTGGGTGCAAGACAACACCCCCTCCCAGCATTGCAAGTCAAGACAGTTCGGTGCTGGGAGGGGGAACAGGAGGCATTCATTCCATGGACTTAAACTGCTTAGACTCAGGAGAATCAGGTGCCCTGGGTTCTTAGAAGGTGCCATTAATTGAAAGGGAACTCATATGATTAAGTCTAGGTTTGGGGGGTAAAGCTGACCCCAGATCCAGATCTGAATTCTGCAGTACATTTAGCCCCCCTTTGAAAGGGGATGTTCTTGTTCAATGTTAAAAAATCAAGTGTGGCCCTGTTTTATAACCCATTCCTTTTGTCTATCTCATTGTTCTCGACTGGCTGGACATTGTCCTCATTGAATGGTAAATTTTCCACTCATGCTGAATGATGTGGAACAGTACAAAGAAAATGAGTGGTGTAGATATTAGTAGATAACACAGGTTGTGCAAGATATTACAAATGGGAAAATGTAACATGGCTGGTGTTTCCAGCTGTAGCCGCATGTTTCTGGCAAAGGTTAGCTCTGCTCTGAGGCATTGAAGTGTGTGGGCTGGTTTAAATAAACAATCTGGAGAGATTTGCTCTGTAGGCACATTTTTGCAGTGTGCATCTGTTCTGCTGTAGCATTCAGTGCTGTCTGTGTAACTGGGTTGCATACCAGCTCACAAAAATGCTTTAATAGCTTGCTTGTCATAGATTGCAGTGTTACTGGTTTGTAGGTGTTTAAAAAGGCACTTTTTACACGTGTGTGTGTGTGTGTGTGTGTGTGTGTGTGTGTGTGTGTGTGTGTGTGTGTGTGTGTGTGTGTGTGTGTGTGTGTGTGTGTGTGTGTGTGTGTGTGCGTGCGCGCGCGCGCACACACACACACACAAAGTTTCTTCTGGTTGTGTGGAAATGAATGGGTATTTATAAATCCACTGGACAATATTAAAAATTCACAGTGGTGTGAAGTGTGTGTGGAAAAATGTATTTTGTTAACAAAGTTTGGTTAGGCTTCATCCTTAAAAAATAGCCGTTTGATTAATTAATAATGAACTATTAAGCATTTTTCCAAAAATACATATAGCAGCTCAGCTACCAAGATTAATAATTCAGTGTAATTGCAGCTCTAAGGTATACCCAGTTTTTTCATACTGAATTATTTATGCAGTTTCACACATTAAATTGTACATTTGCTCTGTTACTGACTTTAGAGCACCAAAATAGGTTGTCTTTTCTTACAGCCAAGTGTGAAATGAATGAACCAAACAACATTTTCCCTCTGCATTTTGTTCTTAAACTGCAGTATTTAACATGTTTCTCCGATAAAGGGATTTCCTTATAGATGCTTGTCTCAGTATTCAGACTTGCAAATTAAGCCTTTAAAATACAATGACAAAGCAATATTGTAATGCAAGATAAGACTGTATGGAATGTACATGCCAGGACAAACAGATAGTTTTCACTACTTAAAGGTTCACTTCTTCTACGTACTAGCTAAGCATATTGTCTAACCTGACCCTATGTTTCTATAGTAGGGAAAGAGCCATATCTTCACATATTTCTGGAACCTTGAAGAGCCCTTTGGCTACTTGACACAACCACTCCTAACTCTGTTTCTTCTACATGTTTTGGAATCCAGCTGAACCACCTTGTCCAATTGTCAGGAATGATGACTGGCTGTGATCAAAAATATCTAAAAGTGATCTAAATGTAGAAGTTTAGCTAATCCCTAAGAAGAAATTGTCAAGCCATAATTGTTCAATCAGTTTTGGTCAATTCTCAGATCTCATAGTGTGAGTCATTATGCTTTAAGGATTCCTGAGAGGTCATTTAGATCAACCCCAATATTGTTACAGAATACCATTTGTTTTACTTCTAAAGGGCAAGCTAAGGAAGAACTCCAATTGAAGAAGAAAGTAGCAATTTCTACATATACTAAAAACTTCAAAACTGCTACATGAAGCCTTCATTTTATCTCCTCTTAATCAATTATTTATTTGCCAGGGAAATTTTGCATTATCTCTTCCACAAATACAATTATTTTGAACATAATCCTTATTCACTCCCATAGTTCAGATTTCTGGAAATTGTTTTACACTGCTCTCCTGATCTGGTCCATGACATGATATTGGCTCCACTGTGGTTGACCTGGATGGTAACCTTCCAGCTAAGTTGACATCACTATATGCCTTTGACCCCTTCAGATTCAGAAGGTCCTCCCACAAATGGAACCCCAACTGGCAGCACTCAAGATACTTCACATCCAAACCAGAACTCATCAGAGTTATCAACCAATCATTGTTCTTCCAACCCCACTCCAAAGCCAATGAATTTTGGCTTTACTCAGCTGATGATTTCATTACCCATAATGCCTTTGGTTTCCGTTTATTTTGTGACAAATAGGAGGCCAAATGGAACAATATGCTTTTATTATCAAGGTCACAGGTTACATTCAATTCAGGAAAGGCACAAGCCCTTGTCCTATTCCTGTGTAATTAATAAAGCTGAATAGATTAATAATTGATTTTGTATTTCATAGTTATTAGGTGGGCTTCTCGTTCCTCATCCAGGCATATTACTTCTTGGAATCTTCTGAATAAGTCTTTACAATCACACTCTTCCTTGTACCAATCCTCCGGAGCTTTGCTGCTTGTACTAAATATGCGCAAGCAACAAATTCACAACTTCCTCCTTTGTGCTCCAATCTGTATGGGTAACAGTCGAGTAGGCGGAGGATCTGACTCTAAGGGATCCAACCACAGAAATCATCGATTACAACATCTTCTTGACCAATGTATCCTTTCTACCAGGGACCATTGACTTCCAATAGGCTTTTGAGGATTCTGATTGGCAGAACTTGCTCTTACTACTCCCTGGTGAGTCGTACAGCACAGTGACATGGCTCTTCCACATTCGAGGTTTGTTAAGCCCAGCCTCAATAATGTACTGCTTCAAACCATGCCCGTATCTTATAAATACGGAGGGATTCACTCGGGCAACTTCAACCATACTCTTGCCCTCTTCCAGCATAGTCTCAGCAGCCATCAAGTCATTCCTCTGGCTTTGCACGGAAGGGTCACCAGTTGAGGAAAGTACATCGTCCTCCTTGCTGCAATATTTTTTATTGCTGAGGTCAGTTCCCCGGGATATCTCCACATGAGCTCTCCCACCCAGCCTTTTATTAAAAAAAATAAAACCTCATCTTCTCCTTAAGATTTACAAAGCCTTGCAAATACTTTGGGCGTGGTTTGAAGCAGTACATAATTTAGGCTGGTCTTAACAAACCTCGAATGTGGAAGAGCCACGCCACCATGCTGTATGGTCCACCTGAGAGTGGTAAGAGTGGTAAGAGCAAGTTCTGCCAATCAGAAGCCCTGAATGCCTATTGGAAGTGACATGGTCCCTGGTGGGAGGGACACATTGGCCAAGAAGATGTTGTGTCTATGGGATATGTGGAAGAGTATGTGGAAAAAACAACACTCTGCATTTGTAAGGCTTTGTAAATCTTAAGAAGAAGATGAGATTTGTAATTGATGATTTCTGTGGTTGGATTCCAATACATTGCTGTCTGGGGCAAATGTTGTACTCTGTGTAATGATCCAGCCAACACCAAATGCAAGGATATAGGAAACTTGCTACCTAGAAATAATTGGGATGTAATCTGGGACCATTCCCAGGCAGAGTAGATATGTGTTCTCTCACACATCTTCTCCAGCCTTTGCAGACAATCATGAAAAAAAAGTCCATGCTTTCTGAAAAAGACCAGAAGATCACACTCTGTAGCAACAATATTGTGAATCATGCAGTAAATGGGAACCTAAAAACTTAAAAATATATGGGTTCCCACCCACCCCTTCTGTTTGCTAAAGAGCATTAAGAATTTTATAATAACTAAAATGGCACTTTTCTCATTCAAACATTAAGCAATACAGTGTCTCTCAGGAACCTACTTCTAACACAAAGTTTAGTCTCCAGATTATGATTTCTGATGCTTCTGTGTGTGCAGGGTGAAATGTCAAATAAGGCTGGCTGCAAATTCCGAATGAGCCCCCGCAAAAGATTGTTAATGTTCAAGTCGTAAACCTAATAGTCCATTTTATAGCAAAAGGCACACTGAAAGGATCTCTTTGGTTCAGCTGCTCTTGTAGAAGTAAGATTATTATTAGTCAATGGAAATCTGTAATTTTGAAAACTTGGTTAAATATTTTCTGTATAGTTATGAATTGAATCCAAGAGCAGAAGGGTACCAGATATTTCTGCATTATGTACTGAAACTCTTCACATGGACTGTGTATCTCAAGAGAGCTACATAGGTATGAGAGGCAACAGGTTGCAAGGTTGACAAATGTTGAGTGCTCTGATGAAAAAGGAGAATTCAGCCTTTACTGTTCTAAATCATTCATAAGGAATTTACAGCTTTCCAGATCTGGTTGGACTATAATTTCCATGATCCTCCCCCATTGTCTAGGGGCTGGTGAGAGCTGATGGAAGTTGCCACTCAACAGCATCTGGTGGACCACATTTCCCACTCTTCTGCTGAACAGTCTTGGCCCGATTTAAGCATTTAACCAGACTCGGATCACCTATATTAACCTACTCATTCAGTTAGATATACTTCAGAAGACTCATCCATTAACCCTTATGTCAAGGTTTAAGAATGTTAAAGTGACTTTGTATATCACAGGTAAATATGTCCTAAGGGGAAAGTACTTTTTAAAATTTACAACTTGAAACAAATACTTTACATATGTTTTCTCAAAGCAGCCAGCCTCCTCTGTCAGAGAAAGGTCAACAAATTCCCAACATCATGGCAACTGACAGACTGTTTTGCTTTACAATAAATGTTTTGGTTAGGCTGTGTAAACATAGATATGAACTTACAGTACACATTTGGCAGGTGAATGAAGACTAAACAAAGAAAGTAATATTTTGTAATCCAATACTTTTGAAAAAAACTATAAATCTGTGAACTGTAGGTTTATATGATTGTGTTAATGCTAAATCAGCAAAAGTGTGGAATAGTAGTCTTATAAGATAGGAAATCGAGTCAAAAATAAGTGTTTTGTAAGCAAACTGTTGTTGACCCAGAAACTGAACAAGAGTAAAGTAGATGAGAATTTAAATTGCTCTTGTGTGTGTGTGTGTTGTGTTGTTACAGTCATGACCGACTCTACGTGACTCCATGTCCATGGAGTTTTCTTGGCAGGAGTACTGGAGTGGCTTGCCAGTTCCTACTCCAGGCGCCTACAGCACCTAGTTAAATTGCTCTTGCTCACATAGAAATTCCTGCATACAAAAGGAAAATGTGTTAATATAAAGAGTTAAGAGGAAGTACAATCTTGTTGTAGTATAAATATGGGAAACAAGACATGTTTGGAGGCTAAGAAAGTTCTTTTCTTTAACATATTTATATTCTTAAGAACTCTGATGCTTTGAAGAAATGCTTTTCCCTTTGTACAGTCTTATTTTAAGAACAATAAGGCTTTTAAAGCTTTTAAGGGCACTTCAAACTATAATGCTTTTACTTTTTACTGCTGTTTACTAGAGATGCATTCTCTGCCTTTATAGGCTATAAGCGCCTGCATTTTTGGAATGTAACTTAAAACATTCTTTCTGATATGTGGCTTCCAATTTTTTTTGAAGAATTTGCTTTCAACTTAGGTTTTAATACCTGTAACGTTTCATAAGCTGTAAGGATGTATTTTTATGTATATGTGCCTACAGCTTTCGTCATGGCTGCAAGACCTTTGGATGTTACAACAGTCCTTGAAGTTATTTTATTCATTCATAGCATTGAAACAATGTAGAGACATACAGCTTGTAGAAATTGACACGTTGAAGTTGCCTGGAATTATTGCAACAATGAAAATACTTATATCTTGATACTCACATGAATTTTGATTGTCCACAATTGCTTGGTTTCATTCTGAGATTAACCCTTTATTTTGATAAATGTCATATTTTATCAAATATGACATTTATTAAAACAAATGTCATATTTGTACTTTGATGGGGGTTCCTGCATGGCAGGGGATTGGACTGGATGGCCCTTGAGGTCTCTTCCATATGTATGTATGTATGTATGTATGTATGTATGTATGTATGTATGTATGTATGTATGTATGTATGTATGTATGTATTTATTTATTTATTTGATTTATATACTGCAACCATCTAGCAAAAGCTACTCTGGGAAGTTTACAAATATAAGCAAAAAAACTTAAAATAGTAAATAAACAGACTAACCAATAAAAGCCAACATGACAATAAATAATAATAATAATAATAATAATAATAATAATAATAATAATAATAATAATAATAATAATAATAATAATAATAATAATAAAAAAAGAACAAATAAACACAAATAATGTAAATCAAAACCATTTAGCAATTCAAAATAAAAACAAATGAAAAAATAAAGAACTGGTAGAAAATTATCATAATGCGAAGAGGAAGAGTAGTGTCCTATTTATATAAGGAGGTTGGAACAGAATGATCAGGGAAGGCCAACCTATAAAGCCAGGTTTTGAGTAATTTCTTAAAAGCTTATAGTGAAGGCACCAGGTGAATCTCTTGTGGCACCTGGTTCTACAAGTGGGGTACGATCCCCGAGAATCCCCAGTTCCTTGTTGTTACTTTCTGGGTGTCCCTCAGGGTTGGTACCTGCAGATAGCCAGCCTGGCTTAAATGAGTGATCCTGGCAGTTCTACTTTGAAGGAGCTGTTTTGTAAGATACTGAGGTCTCAAACTGTTTAGGGCTTTGAATGTTAATACAAAAACCTTGAAGTAAATAAGAAGCCAGTGCAGATTGACCAGAACAGGGGTAATGTGCTGGAACCATTTTAACCATGTTAACAATCTCATTACTGTATTCTGCACTAGTTGCAGTCACCACAGTGTCAGCCCTTATAGTTCCTTTCTATAAGCAGACCCATTGCTCTTATTAATGAGCACCACTGCTGTTGTATTGTCCACAAATTTAATGGTTGCATTTGTTTTATACAGTGGGGTGCAGTCATGTGTGAACAAGGAATAGAGGAAGGGGCTTAGCACACAACCCTGAGGAGCTCCTGTACTTAGTACCAGAGTAGAAGAATGGTGGGATCCCATCCTTTCTGACTGTGGCATATCTGTCAGAAAATTCTTTACCCACAAACAAATCTTCTGATATATACCCAAGTTGGACATTTTTAGATATAACCTGTTGGGAAGAATGGTATTAAAAGCAGAGCTATAATCCACAAATAACAACATTGCATATGTCCCCTGTTGTTCTAAATGACTCAGTACAGTATGGACAACAATGGACATAGCATCATCTGTAGACCTATTGCTCTTGTGCAAATTAACACGGATCCAAAGTAGATGGACGTCTAGCCTTAACATAATCCAGCACATTTCATAATAACATATGTTAAAGCTATCGGTCTACAGTTGTGAGAGATACCATTACTGACTGCTTAAGGACTGGCACTATAAAAGATGTCTTCTAGCAAGTAGGGACAGAGCCCTGCAACAAAGATAGATTGAAAATATCTGTAAAAACTTCAGCTAATTCTGCAGCACAGTCCCTAACAACTTATCCCATTATTCCATCTGGTCCAGCTGCCTTCCAAGCATTAATATTCTGGAAAGCACATCTCACATCACAAATCTGCAGTAGAAGTGTTTGTCTACTGATGGTAGATTCTAATGGTGTGCTATTGGTGGTAGATGCTGGAGTGATGGTTGTTTCTGTTTCCACCTCAAAACTGCTGAAGAATTGATTTAAGAAATATCTAAAGAGGCATCAGGGTTGATTTGATCAAGGACCCATTTGTGTACCTTCTGGTAGTCCATGAGCTTTTCTCCATCACCTCATTTTGAATGAATCAATCCCCCTCCCACGGGCTTTCTTCACTGTCTAGCTTTCACATTTGCATATACCAATCTGATATAAAATACAAATATCTACAATATAAACAATGCTAGAGAAATATATTTATTTATTATGTTATTTATTTGCTGGAGGGAACGGGGAGTACCACAGGATATGAAGGACACTAACATTGTTACGCTTTATAAGAACAAAGGTGACAGGAGCGACTGTAACAACTATCATGGTATCTTTCTTCTGAGTGTTGTCGGGAAGCTGTTTGTACGTGTTATACTGAAGAGGCTCCAGATACTTGCAGAGAGAGTCTACCCAGAATCACAGTGTGGCTTTCGAACCAACATGTCCACTACTGATATGGTATTTTCCCTCAGGCAGTTGCAGGAGAAATGCAGGGAACAAGGACAGCCACTTTTTGTAGCCTTCATAGATCTTACGAAGACATTTGATATGGTTAGTAGGGACGGACTCTAAAATACTCCTCCGGGTTGGATGCCCACCCAAGCTCCTTAACATCATTAGGTCTTTTCATGAGGATATGAAGGGCAATGCAGTTTTTGATGGCCTGGTGTCAGATCCCTTCAACATCCGAAGTGGAGCGAAGCAGGGCTGTGTCCTTGTGCCAACCTTGTTTGGGATCTTCTTCGCTTCCATGCTGAAGTATGCTTTTGGAACTTCAACAGAGGGTATCTATCTCCGGACCAGATCAGATGGAAAACTCTTCAACCTCTCTAGATTGAGAGCAAAGTCTAAAGTACAGGTGAAGTGTTTGCGGGATTTCCTCTTCACTGATGATGCCGCCATTACTGCTCACTCTGCCGAAGAACTCCAACAACTCATGGACCATTTTAGAAAGCTTGCAAAGATTTTGGGCTAGAAATCAGCCTGAAAAAAACACAAATAATGGGCCAGAATGTGGACTCTCCTCCTCGCATTACAATGTCTGCAAAAGAACTGGAAGTTGTCCATGACTTTGTGTATCTTGGCTCAACTATCTCAGGTACACTCTCACTAGAGTCTGAGCTGAATAAACGTATAGGTAAAGCAGCAACTATGTTTTCCAGACTAACAAAGAGAGTATGGCTCAATAAGAAGCTGACAGAACATACAAAGATACAGGTCTATAAAGCTTGCGTACTGAGCACACTTTTGTATTGCAGCGAGTCTTGGACCATCCATGCTCAACAGGAAAGAAAGCTTAATACCTTCCATATGCGCTGTCTTAGGCGAATATTCAACATTACCTGGCATGACAAAATTCCAAAGAGCATAGTCCTGAATCGAGCTGGAATCCCTAGCATGTACACTTTATTGAAACAGCGACGCCCACGCTGGCTTGGACACGTTGTGAGAATGGATGACAGTCGGATCCCAAAATATCTTCTATATGGAGAACTAATGCAGGGAAAGTGCCCCAGAGGGAGACCACAGCTACGGTATAAGGATATCTGTAAAAGGGACCTGAAGGCCTTGGGAATGGATCTCAACAGTTGGGAAACCCTGACCTCGGATCGCACTTTCTGGAGGCAAGAGATACAGCATGGTCTACATAAATTTGAAGAGGCATTTGTCCAACAGGCAGAGGGAAAGAGGCAGGCATGGAAAGAACGAAACTCGAGGACTGGGCAAGAAACAGAATACATCTGCCCCCAGTGCGGTAGAGACTGCCATTCCTGAATTGGTCTATTTAGTCACACTAGGTGTTGTTCTTAGGATCCCTACTCCAGGCATGATACCATAGTCTTTCGAGACTGAAGGATGACAATGATGATGAATGATATTTTACATTTATACCATGCTACCAAAGCCACTTTGAGAGGTTTTCAATGCTCGAATGAATGCTCAACAATACCAAGCCAAATCAAAAATACTTCATGCCTTCACCACCAAGGCCATAGCTAATGACCCATACTTTATTGGTTTCATCACTTTAGGCCATTGTTCACCTTAAGGCGACTGAGACTGTTGTCTACCTAATGAGCCTATTCAGGCCACTGTTCACCTTATGAGTCTATTACAGACCAGAGTGACAAGAGGGCAAAGTGAACTATAAAATGGAGGACTCGCAACTAGCTTTCCCCAGAACAAGCAACAAAACATTTCAATCTCTTTTGTTGGACAAGCAACAAAACATTTCAATCTCTCAAGAAAAAGAAGTCCAGTTGTCATGACTCGGCTTCCAGATAGGATTGTTAGCAGAATCTTGTTTCATAGGGTTCACAACATTCTTTCTGAGGTTCTGAGACAGTATTTGAGACCAGAATTTGAGGAATAGATACTTCTGATGTCTCAGAAAAGGGGGGTGGGGTGGGGAAAGGTAACCATTATGAGGGAAACATGCACACTATACATGGAAGTATCTTTGTGCTGACCTCTGGCACCAAGTGAGCATGAAGAAGGAGGGGTGTCCACCTCTCAACTTTTGCAAAGCAAAACATTTTCTGCCCTAATGAGGCTCCCTCTGAGATGTTTTGCTATGCCGAAGGAGTCAGAGAAGCACAGTGAATTTGTGAGACTGCAGGCAGTATTCAAAGACATCACAACTAGAGATGGGCATGAAATGCTAAAACTGTGTTTCATTCATTTTTCTTCTCGTTCCGTTCTGTTCTGTTTCATTTCATTTGAAATGAATTTTTTTGAAAAATTGTTTTGTTTTTCATTTTGCTTCATTTTTCATTTGTGTACTCTCTCTCTCTCTCTCTCTCTCTGTGTGTGTGTGTGTGTGTGTGTGTGTGTGTGTTGCTTGTGTAACTTTGCGCTCTGATCAGGGCAAGAAAAGGTGGGATTTGTAAACAATTTTTTGCTACCCCAAGCACTGACCAGCTGTAGCACGTCTTGGGGCAGCATAAAAAGTTTTTAAAACCACACCTTTCCCCCCACCCAATGGGAAGTGGGGAAACCAAGGGATTTTTATTTTTATTTTTATTTTTATTTTATTTTATTTTATTTTATTGCAAAGCCCCAAGTACCAATCAGCTGTAGCATGGCTGGCTGAGGACACTTTTCTTTTTTTAAACAAGTGCCAGTCAAACTACAGCTGATCGGCGCTGCCACTTTGGAAGCCCCTCTGCGGGGGCTGGTCAGCAATGGTGGGGGAACAAAAAACAAAACAAACAAAACAAAAAATTGTTTCATTTCATTTCATTTTCCTTTAAGAGGACAGTTTGTTATTTGTTTTGTTACATAACAAAACAAATAATGAATAATGAAATGAATAAAAAATTCATTTCGTGCCCATCTGTAATCACAACTCTATTAATGAAGAGGTATTTGGCCAAGAAATTTATATGACAACTCAGTCTAATTTCAAACTTCTGTATTTCTTTATCTTTTAAACAGAGGGTGGAAATTGGCCCTTCAAGTAAATCCTAAGCCCAGACAGGAAGATGATGTCGTGTAAAGCAGATTGCTCAATTCATTTAAGTTAGTTCATTCATCTTCTCATTTTATTCTTTTCCTATTTTTATCTAGCTGAGCCATAGGCCAGGCGCCTCTAGAAATAAGTGTCAGTGTTTTGTTCTGTTTTTATTTTTATTATTTTATTTGTGTTTTTTTGTAGTGGGTTTTTTGTTTGTTTTGTTTTGTTCATGCAGGAGGTTGTTGTGGTCAAAGTGAGTTTTTTGGTTGGAAAATGGATCCCAGAACTTCTAGAAATTGCTGATCTCTGCTCCAGGTGATGATGTGAACCAGGCTGCTTGAGAGCATCTCATTAATTAATGTTATTTTCCCATGAAAAAGGCTCCTGTGTGCTTGAATGTATGCACATAATTGCAGCATATTGTAACCATTTCAAAACACTTTAAGATATCCACGCTTGTGAAGAAAATGGACCTGACTGTCAGGACATAACCTGTATATTTACCGGCTACCAAACTATTTGATTTTTCTGACAGGCTTACATTTGCTGTTGATGAATTTACCATTGCTTGTTCTCACAAGCAGGAAATTTGGAATCCTACCCATAATTACTTCACATTTCTGAAAACCCTCTATATAAATACTTTTATGTTTGGAACATGCTTATTTTTGTCCTCTACAGTCTTTTCTCGTTCAGTACATGCATGACTGGGAGTCCTTCCTGAATAAAAAAGCAAATTACAAGCTGTCATTGAGAAAGGCTGAATTCCATGGAAAAGGCCCCCAAATAACAGAGTGAAAGATACCACAATATATTTTGTAAATTGTATTTCTAGATTCAAAAATGGTAATTTTTTTCCCTCTTGGGAACAAGCTGTATTCAACTCCAGGAAGCACAAGAGCAAAAAAAAAAAAAAAAAAAAAAAAAAAAAAAAAAAAAGGACAACAAATCTCAGTCAAGTCCAAGGAATGCATTAAAATAATCTCATTTCTAAACTTTTCGCTGTTTCCCTCAACTCTGTTTGTAAAGTGGCCTGAATCTGGAATTCAACATGTAGGCAAGAATAGCTGATGTGGGGAGCTGAGTATCAACATCATTCTGAAGAGATGGATGTTTTCAATGGCTGATTATCTCTTGACTTGGATGGATAAATGGCTGCCCCTTCCTTTCTCCAGAAAGGAGATACAGATTATGGTTGGTGGCCAGTGAAGGGGAATGCTGTAAATAGCTGCCAGTGTTACATGCTTGTTGATAGGTAATAGTAAAATGTGACAGAGGGCTCTGAGTTGAGAGCCAAGGCCATCAGGCAGCCGAGGAAGGATAATTTGAATTGCAAAGCACAGATACTGTGCTACAGCTTCCCATGCAGGTACAAATCAAGTGCTGTAACCCACCAAGTGTCTATGTTTTTGAGAAGGAGAGATGAACCTCTTATTGGCCAAAGGCTAAATTTTAATTTGGGAAAAGTCTCAAGGGCTGCATTTCAGCAAGGTGCAGGGCAAAAAGAAGGCAAGGCATAGTGGGCAGGGTCTAAATTAGTGTCTAACTAGCTTGGAGCTTTCCTAAATTAAAATTAAGCTTCAATTTTGTGTGTGGCTACTACGAAGGAAGTCCCAGAACAACCGCCTCTTGAGCTGTAAGGGAGCATTGACCATATGCTATGTGTCTGTGAAGACTGAGTTACTGAGTAGAATAAATTCAAGATATTCTAAGTTTTGCTGGAAATGCCAAAAAAAAAAAGATAGGTACTTATATTCATCTTTGGTGGGAATGCGAAATAGTTCAAAAGTTTTGCCAACAGATCTTCGGTGAAATAAAATAAATATTACAAGCTGATATTAAATGTAAGCCAGAAATTGCGCTGCTATCACTACACCTACTAATGAATATGATATAAAAACAAAAGAATTAATTGCAAATTTAATGACAGCAGCAAGACTGATTATAGCTAAAAATTGGAAACTGAATTCAGATTTTAAAATTGCTGACTGGTATAAGGAAGTGTGGGATATAGCTTTAAACGACAAATTGTCCTATAGTATAAAAGTTTTGCGAGGCGAAATGAGCAAACATATATTTTATGATATTTGGGGAAAATTTATAGATTATGTACTATTAAAAGGGAAAGGGATACAACCGTCATACAACCCAACACAGTACTGGAGAAAAGGACTCTTAAGAAGACAACTAGAAAAAAAAAAGAAAGATGAAGAAGGAAGAGAAGAAAAAGGAATACTGGATGGTCCCAGGGGGTTGGGCTGCACTTTGTAGTGATATTTTTGTTCATTGTATTGTTTATTGTATGTTTGTTTATTTTAAATAATTAAAACATATAAAAAGTGAAGATTCAGTCACCCCTGTGAGGTTATCTGGAAGCTGAGACTGACAAAGCTGCTTGAACAAGCAGTGAAATGTTTCGATGTCTCAAGAAAAGAAGTCCAGTTGCCATGACTTAACTTCCAGACCATATGCTATAGTTTCTTAGGGTGCAAAGCAGAGCTCACTTCTACCTTGCCTCTATGTAAACTGTAAAGCAGAACTGGGTTTCATGCTGCAGCTTCCTGGCTTCATGTAGGACAGTAAGCTTGTGAGGTTCCTGGAAAATTGTTTGCAGGTCACATCCAGTATGGAGACTGGGGACTCCATCTCTTTGATACAGAAGATTTTACAACAACTCAGAATAAGTCTGTGTGCCAGGCATGTGTGAGCTCACAGTGGATATTTCTTATCACCATGTACAGCTGTGAAATGTGTGCTGTATAGAGATTTGATATGATTTTTTAAAAATATGGTGCTGGACAAGAGGTTTGAGGATACTTTGGAATTCCAGAAAGATGAACAAGTAGATCCTAAATCAAAATAAGCCTGAACTATCTCTGGAAGGCGAAGATGATGTAACTGAGGCTGCATAACTTCAGGCGCATTGCCAGATAGCAGAGTTCTCTGGAAAAGACAATAATACTGGAAAGAGTTGAAGGATGTAGGAAAAGTGGGAGACCAAATATGAGATGGCTTGATTTTAGAGGTGGGAATGAAACAAAAAACCCATGGTCCAGGCTTGTCTTTTTTGGGGCCACTCTTGGTTTGGTTCGGGTTCGGGTTGACGTACTGGGCAGCGGGGATGGGGGTGGCGCGATCCTGGCCCCGGTGGCAAGGGCTTTTCGAGGTGCTGGCCGCAAACCAGCGCCTCTCAGCTGAGAGGCACTGGCTTGGGGCTAACGCTCATTTTTTTCTTTAAGCTCCAAATGCATGGCCCCTGGGGCCAGGTTGGTGCTGATTCCTTTTTAATTTTTTTCTTTATTTTACAGCACCGACCTGGCCACCCCTGGGGCAGGATCAGCGCTCCTTTTTAAAAGTTTTTTTTAAGCACCAACTGCGCGGCCCCTGAGGCCAGGGCGGCGCTGGTTTTTTAAATTTATTTTTTGTTTTACAGTGCCGAATGCACAGCTCCTGGGGCCAGGTCAGCACTTGTTTTTTTTCCTCCTTATTTTACAGCACTGACCCAGCCACCCCTGGGGCTAGGCCAGCACTTCTTTATTTTATTTTATTTTATTTTATTTTTATTTTTTTTGGGGGGGGGTTAGGAGCCTATTTCCCACTGGGACGAGGACTGCAACAACAAGGAGAAGGTTGGAGGTGAACTAAATGGAAATTTCCATTTTTTTTGTTTTTCTTTGATGGGTTGGTTCGTTATTCGTTTTGTTACCTAATGAAAAGAATAACGAATAACAAAACAAATTAAAAGTTCATTTCGTGCCCATCTCTATTTGATTTCCTAAATGAAACCATAGTCTTGAGTTTGGAAAACCTGACTGGATGGTTGAGAACACAAAATTTTGGAGATCTCATTCACAGGGTCGCCATGAGTGAGAAGTGACTTCAGAAGACATAACGATGTCAACAAATGCCATCATATGACATTTTGATAACAGAATCTCCTTGTGCCACCCCATATGTGAAATATGTGAAAAAATCTCTCTCCCAAACTGAGCATTAGTTAGTGTAAACCCACAAAAACAAGCCTATGTGCCAATCTCCCTGTCCTTAGAGAAAGTTTTCTTGGCTCTCAGTCTCAACAGAAGTTAAAGGTTAAAAGAACTATGTATTAGACACAGGAATAACAGATGACATGCTATTTTGCTTGCCACATCCTCACAGTATCTACCAATGGTTGTTTGGAGATGCTCGGAAATTATACATGGGGAATTCAACAAAGCAGTGTGGTTTCACTGGCAGCCATAAGTCATGTTTCACATACGTTTATGATATGGCTTGGTCTTCATGGGATCAAAACTGGATAAGGAAGGAACCTAATGGATGTCTTGTCCTCTTCTGGAAAATAGTAGCTTCTGAAGCCGTGATGAATATTGTCTGCAACAGAATAGAGTGGAAACGGAATCGAAACAGTTTCTATTCCTGCAAAAAGCCTGATGACACCGCAGCTCAGAGGGAGGATGCAGCCTTATAAAATCTCAGAGATTGGGCTTTTCGTTAATTCAGATCAGCCAATTATCCACCTGAATGTGGTTCTTAGAGGCTGATAAGGAAAAGTGTTCTCAGCAAAACAATTAAGAGGAAAAAAATAAAGTCATTCATTAGTGCTTAGGGGATGCACCTGAATGCTTTTTTCTCATCTAGAGTAGACTAATTGAAATAATTTAGATTTGCAAGTCACATATCATGTAAGCTACCCTGACCCAAAAGAGTCTACCCTAGTTTAGGCTTGTAGGATATCATCCAAACTATTTTCATACATGACTTAAAAGCTTATTCTCCTGTCATAGGAAACAGGTGCAAGCAAATGTTCATATATGAGCCCTTTTGGTTTTCTTTAAACCAGCATTAATTTTGTTAGTACCTAATAAAGGTTTATTATACAGTTATTACCTTTTTCAATTTTATTACATTTGGAAAGAAGCATGTCATAGCTTTTTTGTAGTAGACTTTTGAAATGCCTTTAAATACTCAAAACACAAGAACCTTGGAGATTAACCTCTGACTGGATTACTGATCTCTACAATTTAACATCTTGTTCCTTGTTATTTTACATGAGATAATCCCAGAGGAGTCATCTGGTTCCAGATTTTAGGATGTTGAAAGGTTTGTAGCCTGGTTTGAACATGGCTCATTTCAGTTTTCTTTGCCGGCTACATTAACAGGAGTATTTAATATTTAAATATAGCAAAGAACAGTATCCATGTGAAATCTCAGGAGGCTTAACTAAAAGAAGCAGCGAAAGGTTAAGAGCAGGAACAATGTATTCGAAAAATCCTATATTTATCCCCTTCAAGGACCAAAGGGGAGAAACATTTTAACCTCTCCTAGGGCCTATTTTATGTGCAGTATATATTCATATGGGTGTCCTTTCTTGTTTTTGAACAGGGATCTGTGGACTTTCTAGGCAGCACCTTGCAGAATTGGTCTGCAACTCCCTGAATTCTAGATGAGGCATTCTTGGAGAATTCTAGGACTGGCAGTTGGATATAATGGGTTTTAAATTGGGCCAGAACTTTATTAATTCATTAATCAGTATTATTACTGGAATCCAAGGGGGCTGCAATAGTACAAGAAAACCTGTCACCTGAAGCCTGCTTACCTCAAGGCCCAAAGAACCTAGGTGAGTATCTACCTGCCAACGTGCTGTCAATATTTGGCACAGTGCCAAGATCAGGGATACTAACTTCTCCCCAGCAGCCATAAACAATATTAACCACAAACCAATGCCTTATTAATGTTCAACTAATCCTAGCCTGGACTGAAGACATTTTATTAAAGGCTATCCAGTCCCATTACAGGGAACTTGTATGGTATACTCACCTCCAAACCAGACCTTGCACTACCTGCCATTGTGACCGAATGGCATTCCCTGCCTATGCCAATGATGAGAATGGGATGGGCAAAAACACACCAATACTCAAGGCCAAAAGATTTATATTGTTATTTATTTTGCCCAAATAATTGGTTAAAAATTCCCATCCAGCCCACAAGGCGACCAGCTAATCTCATTCTTGTAACCTCTAGGGCAGGTGGGCAGCACTTGTTCAAGCTGCAAAGGAGGGCGATTAAACTGCGGGGAGCCCTTTTAAAGTCTTGTCAGCCCACACTTGATTTTCACTGTGCATGATTTTCACTCTGAATCTGCCTCAGATCAGGCTGCAAAGTGCCTCACCCTGGAATTGCCGAGGTGAGCCTCCCTTCTCAGTGTCTACAAAGATATTTAGGGAGGATCCATGCAAATAATCACAGCATCATTGGTTGACTTTGCTTAAAATGCAAAGTTTAACACATAGTTTATGTTGGTTTCATAACTTTACTTTGGGTACAAGTCCTTCATGTCCCCATTACTCTCATGGGAGGTTATCACAGTGCCTCAGAATAAAACGGTATCATGGGCATTAGGGGTATACTCACGGCTATCTCTGGCAACTACTAGAAAGAGGTCCTATCAGGAGAGAAGGTAAAGTCATCAAGGTAGAACTTGTTATAGAACTCCAAAGTTGGATCCAGTTTTGATTAGGAAATCTAGTATGTAGAGATGGGCACAATTTAGCGGTATTCCCGTTTCCGTTTCCGTTACTCGTATCCGTTACTCTACGGAAACGGTAACGGGAATTACTCCACCAGAATTCGAGCTCGAACCGACGAATGAACAATTTGGTCTGATTTGTCGTGCTGGTTACTTGCATCGCAGCGATCGCGCAATGCCAAGCGGCACAGAAAAAAAGTTTTTAAAATTTAAAAAAAACCCGATTCCCGGCCCTAAAAGTAGGCGAAAACTGTCTGAGGGCACCTACCAGGCCAGAAGGGTGTTTTATTTGGGGGGGTTTCCCGCCCCCCTCTCCTTGGCTATTGCTACTGCTGCGCTGCTGGTACCAGGCTGGGAGGGCGCATCCATTTGCCATGCAGTGCGGGGGATCCAAAATGGCGACCGCAATATTTTTTTTGAAATCTTTGCCCAAAACCCCACCAAAGCACCACAGAAACATGCGAAAATTAGCTATTTTAAATGCTTGAATTTTTACATTAGCAGCAGTGGGTTTTTCTTGCAAAAAAAGAGTCTCTGTTGATTTTATTTTATTTTATTTTATTTTATTTTTTTACATCTGCACATTCGCAATGATGGGCTCGCCCATGGGAGTGGACCATGCAAAGTTTTGGAGCCATTCCACCAATCGCATGGCCAGGTTTTGCTGACTGTACCAGGCTGGGAGGGCGCATCCATTTGCCATGCAGTGCGGGGGATCCAAAATGGCGACTGCAATATTTTTTTTGAAATCATTGCCCAAAACCCCACCAAAGCACCACAGAAACATGCAAAAATTAGCTATTTTAAATGCTTGAATTTTTACAGTAGCAGCAGTGGGTTTTTCTTGCAAAAAAAGAGTCTCCGTTGATTTTATTTTATTTTATTTTATTTTATTTTATTTTATTTTATTTTATTTTATTACACCTGCACATTTGCAATGATGGGCTCGCCCTTGGGAGTGGACCATGCAAATTTTCCACCAATCGCATGGCCACTTGGCCAGATTGACCACAGAGACTCCTGGGATGTGCCAATCGGGCATAAACAGCCATGAAAACCAGGGGAACTTTGAACAATAACAGTCACTATGACTTTCACAAACCTCACAAACTTGTTGATTGCCATCAACAAATGCAGTGTGATTATATTTTTTGTAATTTTAGAACAGTCAGCATTAGGGTCCTGTGACAATATTTCTTCTTAAAAAAATGACAATTGTAGATTGTTTTGTTATTATTGCACATAATCCCTTAATTCTGTTCTGAATTAAAGAAAAAGGCTGGGCAAATAGAGCATACTATATTTCTTCCTTTGGACAGTTTTCTATAAACTAGAGGATCTAGCCAAGCTACTACTTCAAAAATGCCTATTATCTTTGGCTTCCATTACTAATTTGTGATACATTTGGCATTTCTTACACCATGTCAATAGGTTCTGATAGTTTCCATTAGAACTTCAAGTACTGTAATTTGCCACAACAGCTGGGGAAAGATGGAGGAGTATGAAAGCAATTTCTTTGGCAAGTTACAGGGTTTCCATACAAATTGCACATTTAGCACAACACACAATCCTTCCTGAAGTCATATTTCTCTTCTAAATACTTCTTTGCCCCCTCACACAACAGCAACTTTGAAATTTGAAGAAAAACCAACATATTTTCATTTCCTAAATATAAAGAAAGCGAGCCGAGCTTCAGCTTGCTATTTGGTTGTAATGCACTCTCTTGCATTAACGTGTGAAAATGGAAAGGAAGCCCATTTTAATGCAAAAGTGACAGTGCTGTGACCTTTCTGTGTCATTTTTCATGCGAACTTGCCTTGCAGCATAAAGAAATGTGACATTTGGAAGGAGAGCCCAGTGTGGTTAAACTGACGGAGGTTTTTCATGTTTGTTTTGCCTGTCCTCAGACATCTGCTGCAAATGAAAAAGGGATGAGAAAGTTACCAAATTGCTACTGTGAGATCCACAGGATCTTTTTGGTTGTGTAAAGTTTTTATCTCATTTTCTACTGAGATGGACGTGGTCAACACAATTGCTTCAGTGATTCCTCACTTATTTCTCTTTAAAATGGCATTTTGGTTCCTTGCAAAAGGCAAAGTAAGGCTGACAAATAGCTGTGGGCAAAATTTTTGAGCTGTACTTTCTGAATTTTCAAAGACTTTAATGCCAAAGCCAAGCTGGACATGCAAAAGTCAGGCCAAAAATATAGTTAACATTAAGTATCAGCAAAAGAGATCAAGGTACAAGCACTCAATAGATGAGTCGTGTTTAGCATTACATTGCTATAAGTTAGAGAAATATCTGTAGAATTATCTGTTGATTATCATTATCTGTTATAGAACTGAGCACACAATAGATAACTCCTTTTTTTCATGTAGCTATTTACCACTAAAATGACTAACTAGTGGCTATTATTTTTGGTAGCAAGAGAATTCCTTCTCTCATCCCATGGCTCCCGTGAGACCCTACTGATGAAGGGGGATTATGGAGGACCTGTGATTGCACTGGGACAGAAGAAGAAAAATATAGCTGGCCGTGGGCACCTCAGCAAGTATTGTGGGTGCACTTCGCCTCTTGCCACAACTGGCTCCTGGAGTGAGGCTGATGATAATACTGCCACTACCCTAGAATACCCAGCTGTAGAGATGACTGACTCAGGCTGCTATCACATGACCACTAAAACCCACTTGAAACAGCTGGAAAATGTGGCTCCTAAAATTGTGTCCCCATGGCCAGTGGGCTTTTAAAAAAGTGTGACCATGCCCACTTTAGTGAGTTTTCCAAGTACCGGGTTGATAGGTAGCAAAAAATTTGTTGCTGTTCCCATGCAGATTTGTGACTGGAACTTATGTCCATGAAGACCACTTCATCTTTTTGTCCCTGTTGCAACACGGCCCTGTGGCCCTCCCCACAACACACCCACCCACACAGATGTTGGAGGCGGTGGTGTGGGGACTCACTTCGAGAGGTGGCCTCTCATGTGAGGCTGCTCTTTCTCGTACCTCCTTTTCGGAGGCAGAAGCTTCGGACAGTGGTGCTTCACTCCCCCCGCTTCCACTGAGCAAACAGGGCTGAGGATCACCCTCTCCTCTGCAGAGGAGATGGCTGACACCCAAGCTTCACTAAACATGAAAATAGTCCATAAATTCATTTCTTTTGCTGATTCGTTGACCTTGACAAATCACAAATCAAAATGAATCCCCATTTTTCTGATTTCTCTCCATCTCCCTTCATGTCCCCATGTCAAGCCCCTTTCTTCCAGAAACAAGCATGAAATACTCGACTTGCAAGGCACCAGTTCTCAAAGCACTTTTTAACATTCTACAATAAGTCTTGATAATTCAACTTAAGCAGGCAACTGAAGAACCAATAACTTCTTGTTTCAGAAGATTTCAACATAAGTAGCAATACACTAATAAACCAACAATAAACAAAATCTAACACAGAGAATATTATTTCAAAAGAGCATCCCTAATATTTTCCAAGGAGTTGGTTTGGAAGGGGGGTGATTTTCTAACTAGGTAGAGGAACTTATGCTTCTAAAGGCTGGATTCAAAAGCTAATACAGGTGCTAATATTTTTCTCAAACAAAAAATGAGCCAAACTGCCCAGAGTGACCTCGCTGCCAGATGGGAGGTAGAAAGATCCAATAAACAAACAAACAAACAAACAAATAAATAAACCAGAATCCATCAAGAACACCTACCCTTTTCATAGAGTTAATGTCAAAAATAGCTCGTTCCCCAATTAGATTAAAACTAGGAAAATGCCAGTGTAGATGATCCCTCACTTTGGCACCAGAGGCAAAATATTCCACAAGCATCTCCATGTCATTAAATATAATGATAATAAGTTAATAAGTAACATTTTGCTACTTACTCCAGGTTACCTACCAGAGACAGTTGCCTGGTTCTCACTAATGCTAGAACCAGTTCTGTCATGAATTTAGGTTGTATTGAACTTAGAGTTTGCATGGTATTCAGGAAAAAAATTAAGTAAGTTGTATCTTTTGGAATAGCCATTTTAAAATGTGTGTGTGTGTGTGTGTGTGTGTGTGTGTGTGTGTGTGTGTGTGTGTGTGTGTGTGTGTGTGTGTGTGTGTGTGTGTGTGTGTGTGTGTGTGTGTGTGTGAGGCGATTTCTATTTTCAAGCAATTCAATTCAATACAAGAGATTGTGGAGCAAAAGGGGGAGAAGAATAATGGCTGAGCCTCCTTGTTCTAGGGGTTGGTTGTTATACAGGATAATTTATAGAATCTGCCAAGATGCTCCAAGATCCACCATTATGCCAAGATTCATTATAGACTATGACTCTAGTACATCATGCTCCTTCACTTCTTTGTGTAAATTTATGCTGGGTGAAGTGATAAAATGGATGGAAAATGGAAAATTCAACCTCTTGGAATAACATGGCTTTCCATAAACCGTGTACTGTCAGATTCAGGTATTCTGGTTTTCCTGTGTTATAAAAAGAAAAAAAGTTTTCCCTTTCCATGTTATTTTCTTTTCTTAAGACAAAAGAACAAAAGAGTGCTTCAGAAGAGTACAACTGTGGAGCTATAGGATTCTTTTTTTTGTTTGTTTCTTTTTCTCAAAGCGTAGAGCGACAGCGAGGTTCATTCTGAGCTGAAGAAATCTGACCTCTCAAGCTTTCTGCGAAGAAACCTCAGCAACTAGTGTTCCTTTGATGTTGATATAACAAAATCAGAGATGGCAGAGAGGACGCATACTAAAGGCTGAGGATGTAGTTTCGCAGAACTCTCCTCTCTCTGCAAAGTACACTTGTTTCTAGTTCTTGCTGTGCTTGAGGGCCACCCCATTAGGATCAATGGGATGGAAATCAATCAAAAAGAAAAAGAAGCTCAAATGAGAAGGCTTGAATGGACTTGTGGGGGAGTCCCTGAACACATAAAGGGTTAAGAAAGAAGGGATTATTTGTTTTTTGAAGTCTATAATATTGTTCTGATGTTTTTCCATTGCATCCCATTGTTTTGACATCATTTTTGATTAAGAATTTATGTTCTGCTCCAAAGAAGCTCCCCTGCCATTTTGGTTCCTCTGGTATGAATCATTTTGTTCCTGGAAGAAAAAAATGGCATTTTGTTTTGTTTCATAATGAAATGTGTCCTACTGTTTTGTTACATAATATGTTACATTTCATTACATATTTTGTAACATAACAAAACAACAAAACAGTGTTTTGTGCCCATTTCTAATTGTGTTCCTTCCTTTAAAAAAACGTATGCATTGTTTTTTGTTCCTTCTTCAAACTTTAATCAATCTGTGAAATTTCATTACCTATAAAATTTTCAATAATTCCTGGTCACAGTCTCCTAGTCATTAGGGTAGATATCAAACATGATCTTTCATGATGATTTTTTTTTTTTTGAAAATAAAAACTTGGGGGCTGTATAAAAGACCATTATAAAAAGCCACATTTGTGCTAAAATGCCTGGCTTCTGTTCATGAATTTATTCAGAATCAGTCATATTCTTCTCAAATCTTTGTAATCCCCATCCCTCCACTTTGAGATCAGTGGCCAAAAGGTTTTGGTGTGTTGAAATGTTTTGACATTAATTTTCATATTGCCATTTCTGATTTCAGATTAGCTCCCGTTTATTCACTTGTACAGACATTGCCCTGCTTGGCTTGTACTGAAAGAGAAGAGGTACTGCTGACAGAGGATGGCATAGATCACATTAAAACATGAACAAGTAAATGAGTCCTGATGTTATTTGTAATGTTGTTAGGACCTGTCATAGTGCTGCCAGAATACATATGGGGGTAGAGTTGGTATCTGTAGCAACATGTAGCAGAGTTAAATGTCATAACCCCCATCTCTGCCTCCAGATTTTGTTGCCTATTATAATTCAATAATTAAAGTGAGCAAGTAAGTTAAAAGGGAAGAACGATTGTCTAGACTGGGTTGTCAATGGTTAATTATATGTTAATGAATTATTTTGGCTGTTATGTGGTTTTTAGAAGTAGATGCCATTTTTTCTTTTTTGCACCTCTCTTATAGTAACATGTTCCTTAGTAATACCCTCCCTGGTGCATGTTTTTTCACCCCAGAGTGGGTATTGAATCTCAAGAAATTCCTGCTATAAATTTATTAATTTATCTGAGTGATAGGCATTTGGTATTCAAAGTCCATTTTAGGCACTCTTGATGTAGTGTTTGAAACTGAGTCCAAATATAAATATATAATGCTATTTTTTTAAAAAAATAAGCAGTATCATTCTGTCTGCTTAAGAAAAGAAAATGCACAAAAGCATGTCATTGTTATACTTGCCTCCAATATGGTTTTAACATTCTACATTTCCAGCTTCTGTGAAACATGTAGATATGTCTAGCTAATTCATCAATAACACACAATCAGCCTTAGAAATCCAGTTATTATCTCACTAATGTTATTCTTCTAACTTGTCAGTTCTCCCAATGATTGATTAAAAAGCAAAAGAATTCCAGTAGTAGATTTCAAAAGTACCAAAAACCTAAATCCAAAAAAGCATAATTTTACTTGACAATAAACTCCCACTAAAGATCTGAGCACCCATTCAGCTTTGTTTTGTTACTTAAAAACCATGGAGCGGATGTTCGCCAACATCTAAGATCGACTTCATTTTGCCTTGTCACCAGTTTCAGAACTCATTCATCACATCTGAGATGTGTACTGCTCATGGTATACAACACAGCTATCAATAGGCTAAAATTATGTTGCTTGGTACAGTAAGGGCGTTTATACATGACCCCTAAGCTCCGCCGCAAATGGCTGCAAGCTCCAGACTTTAAAAATGTTTACCCACCAGCTCCGGAGTTTGCAGACAATTAAGTGCGATCCCACCCACTTTAGCACGACCAAACAGCAGTTTTCTTGTACCTGCTCTTTTATGGTGAAAAATTTTGATGCGGAGACTGCCTGAGCTCTCCTCGCTTCTTTCTGTTGTTTTTCTTTTGCCTCCGCCCCTTAAAGAGGAACCAGGAAGTAAACGGAGGTCAGAGCAACTTCCACCCGCACCAGAGGTAAGCCTTTTATTCTTTTGTCTCTGTCTAAGGCTTTTTTTTCCTCCCCCCCTCACGCAGACAGAACAAAGAAGTGCGGAGCGGGTGGGGACGGAGGAACAGCAACGAACCCTCAAGATCTCTGGTCCAAATTTAAGGGACCAGCGGATCTTAGGGGTCATGTAAAAAGGCCCTAAATTGCAGAAGAGTTGGCTGATTGAATCATTGGGAAATGAGGAACTCAATGCCTTTGTTTTTCATTAATTCAAATGATTCCACTCTATCACTTACTTAATTACTGCAAAATTTGGTTTGAGAAAAGTCATTTTAATCCATGGAATTTGCAAAGGAGTTGATTCACCAAAATCCTCATTACTTCAATGGGCATAACTCTAGTGTATTTTTTTAATGCTAAACAAGTTTCTTGCAATAAGAGCTTCCATATGAGAACAAGCTTGTTTTTCTGCAGCTCCATGGGGTAGGACCCAAGCAATAGATTCTAATTTCAAGAAAGGAAATGTTGGTGGAACTGTAAGAAGAATTTCCTGGTGGTAGAAGATCTTTCACCACAGAAAAGACTCTCCTTCCTTGGAGAGTTTTAAACAGAGGCTAGACAAGTATCTGTTAGAGATGCGTTAACTGCAGATTTTCTACAATGGAACTGAATGAAGGATCATAAGTGAATGATTCTTGGGAACTATAGTCCAAAACTATCTGGAAGTCTACAAGTTACCTAGACTGACATAGATGGACTTAGGTTTACAGTCCATCTCAACTGCAAGGAAAGAAATCTTCTGTACAGATCAATTGCAAAGGAAAAAGGGTAGCATTAGATTAAAAGGAAACTATCAAGCAGGTTATTATGTTCCTGCTGCATAGAATAGTAAAATGCAATCTTTGGGTGGCTTTAGTGGCATATAATTTTCCCCACCCCCTACATTTACATGTCAATAAATATTGGTCTGTCACATCCCAGAATATATATTATATATTTCTCCCTGAAGTGGTTACACTCCAAACAAAGGCCATTTGTCTAGATAAAATTTAGTCCAGTTTTCACTTTGAAATTACAGTCGCTGGTTATGAAGCATGGCAATATTGTTCTGATTGCAGGAGATGGAGGGGAGGTATGCGACATGTCTTTGTGATGGAAGCCGCTTCCATCTTCAGGGCTGCATATTGACAAATATCTCCAAGATGATCTTGAGCAGCATGTTAAATATCCTTGAGATCTTATCATCTTTGGAGGCTGCTGGTATTTTATGGATGGAAGGGAAGGAAAGGAAATAAACAGGAAGCTATATCATGAGGTGGTGCTTTGCTTCCTTGCTAGAAGCGGTAATGCAGAGCTCTTCTGGCAGCCATACCTGGCTTTAAAAAGCTGAGATGGGTTCTCTGATAATGATAAAGTAGTGCAAGGTAATAGACAATGACAGGAGAAAACAGAAAGTGCAATTTACTGCTTGGCTCGTGAAAGATTGGAAACCAGGTGAACTGTGTGTGTTCATTTTCCTATCAATAAACTAATGGGTAGTAAACAACCTGAAGGTCCCTGTTCCTCAACTTTGTACTCCTTAATCTTTTTGGCATTTGTGGATGTCATGGAAGATGTGGACAGCCATTCAAGTAGGAGACAGCTGTTCAAATACACATGAATTAACGAGGGTCCTCTATTGCATATTATACGTGAATTAATGAGGGTCCTCTGTTGTAACAATCTGTGCTTCTGAGGGCAGCATTGCCCAAATGAACAGTGGTTTGGAAGACATACCAAATGCTTGCAAGTTGCAACACATACATACCCTTCTTTGAATGCACATGCCCTTAGACATTCACACACAATTATGTATACTGCATATTTATTTCATTGCCTCAGTGGCAGAGATGGGGAAGTTTTGATCTCTCCTCCCAGAGTTCAGGAACTGGGGAAAGTTTGTGGTTGAGACTATATTTTCCAGAACCCCACAGCTATTATGGGCCCTGGAATTCTGGGACTTGTATTTGGAAACAAATGTTCAGAGTACTTCATTTCCCTTTAAGAAATAAGCTGGCCGGTTGCAGAAGAAACCCTCAACATTTAAATAGACCAAAACAATATACTTTGTTGTCTTCCTAATGTAAATTATCACATGAATAAATAGGATGCTTGCCAGTGATGTTCATATGTGGCAACAATGAAAACCTTTCTTCTGTAGAAACATGGGTTGACCAGGCTTGGAAGTTGAAGAGAACTTTGCTTCTTCTGCATGGGATATCAACCAACAATTTTTTTCATCCCTGCACTTTAATATAGGAGTCAACAATAGGCCAACAATAGGGTCCTAAGTATGCCAGAGGCCAACATTTCATGGGTCGCTTTCTAGATACAAATAGCAGGATAGCATTTTAAAATATTTATTTATTTATTGAAAAACAGTCCAGTAACCAAAACTGCATTGCTCAGATCTATGCAATTCAAGGGAGAAGTGTAATCTGACCAATCCTAAAGCCAGCTTCCAGCAGTTTAGCAAAGAATTTTACTTTTATTAACCTACAAAAAACAAAAAAACCTCCTTGCGACACATTGTGGGCAAATTAAAATCAAAACTGTGGTTTTTGTAGTTTGAGATAGCGTTTGAAATTCTAAGTGAAAAATTGCTTCTGCCTGATTGAACAGTTACTTATAATAAGATTTACTTCCTGCAACATTTGGTCGGAGATGAGGCTGCCTTGAGAGACAAAAGATGACACTACATTAAATGTTTTATTAACTGTGATTAGAATTCATGTTAGGGAATTGAATTTTCCACATTTATTACGAAATAATGTCCAAAGCTCTTTGCTCAACCATAAAATGTTATTTCAAGCATTTTGCCTTTAAGTTTATCAAAGTGTGAAGCAAGAATGAAAGTTTGAAACACCACACACAAATGGTAAACTCTATATTTGTATCTTGATAAACTGGTAACACTGTAAATACCGGCTGGGGATTCTAAGCGATTTCCCCCCAAAAAGACAATACTTCCAAATTTTCTGTGTCTGTGTAGCCAAAAAGGGGCAATATTTCCAGATTTATTGTGCCATGCATGCAGAATAGACAACTGTTCAGATGAGTTGCATTTATTTTATTATTTTATTATTTATTTATTTATTTTAAAAATTGGAAGTTCAAGGTCTATTTAGTACTAGATTTCATATTCCAAATTGACACATTCACAGTTCATATTATTTTTCTTTATTTATTTATGCTATTACATCCTGTCCGTCTTAGCCTATCAAGGAAATTTACAAAATCTAATAAGAAAAAAACCAGTGCATGCTGGCCTTACCCCTGCTACTGTTTCAACTGCCCACACACTCATGGTCACTTAGGGTGTGTCACCAGCTAGTGTCTCAGCTTTACATGGAGGGCTAGCATTTCTTAGGTAGGATGTCTCCAACTTTTCCAGTGTGGGCAAAGCTGGAGACTGTGAAAGACAGCCTATCACTTGGGAGAGTTAAGTGGCTCCCGTTGGCAGATTCTCAGTCATCCAGGCTAGGTTATCTGGCAATTGAGTCAGGGCAACTGGACTTCTTTTCTTGTGGGATCAAAATGTTTCACTACTAATCCTAGTGTCTTCTTCAATCTGAGAAAAAGGTGGTGGAAGGTTTTCAATTTATAATTCACCATGGTTTCACACCACCCTGGATTGTTAGGTGGACAATGACCTGCTGTGTGTTTATTTATTTATTTATTATTTATTTATTTTTAACTCTTGTATACCGCCCTATTCCCACAATGGGGACTCAGGGCGGTTAACAACATAAAAAGTAAAAAGACATATAAAATCAGATACAGGTAATAGGCAACAGATTTGCTAAAAACAATTGGATCCAAGATTAAATAGGCGGGGGAAAAAAAAAAAGGACAGGGTCCCTAACCCTCGCCGTAGGCCTCTTGAAAGAGCATGGTCTTAAGGTTCTTCTTAAACGCCGCCAGCGAGGGAGCCTGCCGTAGTTCACCTGGGAGTTTGTTCCAAATTGCCGGTGCCACCACCGAGAAAGCCCTACCGCGAGTACTCACTTTTTGGGCTTCCCTCGGGGGGACCGTCTGCAGGGAAAGGGCCACCGAAGCACGGGTGGGCCGGGCCCGGTCTAATTGTCGGGGAAGACGCTCTGCCAAATAAGTTGGGGCCAAGCCATGGAGGGTTTTGTAAACCAAAACCAACACCTTGAACCTTATTCGGGAGGCAACGGGTAATCAGTGTAGGCGAGCCAGGATGGGGGTGGCGCAGTCATAACGACGCGCACCAACCACCAGCCTGGCCGCCGTATTCTGGACCCGCTGCAATCGCCGAACAAGGTTCAAGGGGAGCCCCATGTAGAGAGTGTTGCAGTAATCCAACCTCGACACGACCAGCGCCTGTACCACTGTCCTCAAGGAGCCCTCATCGAGGTACGGGCGAATCTGGGCGATAAGCCTTAGGTGGTAAAAGGCCGACTTGACCGCGGCTGACACCTGAGAATCCAGGGTCAGATCCGGGTCCAGGACGATGCCCAGATTCTGCACTCTTTGCGCCAGCTGGAGGGCGGACCCGCCCAGACTGGGAAGAGGGCCACAGTACCCCTCCGACGAGCCCCCGAAGAACATAACCTCGGTCTTGCCTGGGTTGAGCTTGAGTCTGTGGGTCCTGGTCCAATCCAGAACCGCAGCCAGGCAACGATCAAGGGTACGGACGGCCTCCACTGCACAGGTGGAAAAGGAGAGATAGAGCTGCGTGTCATCAGCGTACTGATGGCAGCAGACTCCATAACTCCGGATTATCTCAGCCAGCGGCTTCATATAGATGTTAAAGAGCATGGGGGAGAGCGACGACCCCTGAGGCACCCCACAAGAGAGTGTCCAGGGCGCCGACAACTCACCACCCAAGCTCACTCGCTGGGTACGGCCCCCAAGGAAGGACCGGAACCAGGCCAAGGCCTGGCCCCCAATCCCAACCTCCGAGAGCCGTTCCAGCAGGATACCGTGGTCGACGGTATCAAAAGCCGCTGACAGGTCGACCCCTGTCGGCCCTCCTCAACAGATCATCATGCAGCGCGACCAGGGCCGTCTCCATCCCATGACGCAGCCTGAACCCGGACTGGAAAGGATCCAGGACATGGTTCTCCTCCAGGAACGACTGGAGACGCAGGGCGGCGACTCGCTCAATCACCTTGCCCAAAAAGGGAACGTTGGCTATGGGGCGATAGTTGGACAAATCGTCCACAGCCAAGCCGGGTCTTTTAATAATGGGCTTCACCACCGTCTCCTTCAGAAGACTAGGAAGAATCCCGTCTCTGAAGGAGGCCGAGGCAATCAGTGAAGCCCATTTCGGCATGCTCCCCCCTGCGCTCTTAATCAACCAGGAAGGGCAAGGGTCGAACGGAGAGGCCGCAGTCCTGCAATGTCCCAGGGCCCTGGAGGCATCCACAGTTGAAACAGGCCCAAACTCAACAAACCGAGGCGACCGAGGCGGCCCGACGCTGGCCACGACAGAGGCCGGGCTAGGGCAACCGGAGTCCAGCTCGGAACGGATGGCCTCTATCTTAGATTTAAAGTAGGCTGCGAATGACTCACTAGTGAAATCACTAGGAGGAGGCCCCGGCGGACCGGGATTGGTGAGGTCTCGAACCACACGGAATAATTCCGCTTGACGATTCGAGGCCTCACCAATTCTCAGGGCAGTGAAAGATCACCTGGCTGCCCTTATCACACGAGAATAGCGACCGGTCGACGCCTTAACCGCAGCCCAATTCTGTGCCGTCCGAGCCTTCCGCCATCTGCTCTCTAACCCTCTCCGCTCTTGCTTCATCGCCCGCAGCTCCTCAGTAAACCAAGGAGACGAGCGGGCTCGGCATCGGATCAGGCGCTTGGGGGCGATCCGATCGACAACCCCCGCCACCTCCTCAAACCACCGTTGGGCAAGGGAGTCGGCCGGATCGTCATCCAAACCGTCTGGAACATCCCCGAGGGCCTCCGAGAACCGCGCTGGGTCAAGGAGCCTCCGGGACGGGCCCAGATGGAAGGGCCCAGCTCCCCGCGGGGTGGGGTGGCTACCGCAAGAGAGAAGGTCAGCAGATAATGATCTGACCATGACACGGGCCGGGTCAGCAACCTCCCGACCCCCAGATCCGAACCCCGCAATGTGGAGGTAAAAACCAGGTCCAGGGTGTGTCCACCCTTATGGGTAGGTCCGATGACTAATTGGAACAGGTTCATGGAGGCCATGGACTCCATGAATTCCAGAGCTGCTCCCGACAGTCCAACCTCGGCATGCACGTTGACGTCCCCTACCACCAATAGGCGAGGGGACCTCAACAGTGCCGCCGAGATGAACTCGGAGAGCTCTGGAAGGGAGAGTGCAGGGTCGCGGGGAGCACGGTACACAAGCACTACCCCAAACCTGTCCCTCTGGCCCACCATAAGGTGGAGACATTCCAAGCCTGGACTCACCAACATCGCGGATCTACTGACATGAAAAGATTCCCTAAAGACCATAGCCCCCCCCCCGCCCCTCTGACCTGCCCAGCTGCTGCACACGGTAGCCCTGGGGGCAGAGAAGGGTGAGAGAAGCCCCACCCCCCCACCCACCCAGGTCTCCGTGAGAAAAGCCAGGTCGGCACGCTCATCCACGATCAAATTGTGGATGAGAGGGATTTTATTATGTACCGACCTGGCGTTAATCAGCAGACAGGACAGGCCAGAGAGGGAACAGACGGATTGGATCCCTACCATTTGGCGGTGAGCCGACGGGTCAGAACGGGGGACAGGCAATAATTGTCTGTCCCGAGTTCTCCTTATCCGATCGACCCGCCGGACCAGAGCGTACCTCCCACGACCCGACACCACCCTAATGGGGCACCCGGCAGGATCCATAAGATCTCTAGGAATCAGGGACCCACTACAAAGCAAAATAACCACAAATAAAATACAATAAAATAAAATACACAGTCAAAATATACAATCACAACACAAAATGCAACTAACAATTTAAGGAAAAACGAAATACAGAATAAGCAAAACAAAATAGAAAAAACAAGCGAAAGAAAACTAACATATAGAGCTCTCATTTGGCAACTGGTGGAAAAAGCGGGGGGGCAGTCGTAGCCGCCAACAGTGGCTATTAAAATGGATAATCCGCAGCCTACGAAGGCTGTCGGGCCTCCCGAACAGCCAAAGGTAGCGGCAGCAGGCCGAGTTCTCTCTCCATGGGAGGCAGTGGAAACACAAAAATGCAGGTCCCACCAGGGAAGATGTCACTCCAGCGGCCGAGCTGCCGTCTGCAAAAGCAGGTCCCACCGGGGGCGATGTTACTCCGACGGCCGGCATGCCGCCCGAGAGCCAAAAGCCCCTCCCCCACCAGGTCGAAGGAGCAAACGACAGGTAGATGGAGAGGGGGGGCAGCCTCCGGGGACGATGTTACTCCGGCGGCCGAACTGCCGCCCGCAGAAGCAGGTCCCACCGGGGACGGTGTTACTCCGGCGGCCGAACTGCCACCCGCAAAAGCAGGTCCCACCGGGGACGGTGTTACTCCGGCGGCCGAGCTGCCGCCCGCAGAAGCAGGTCCCACCAGGGACGGTGTTACTCCGGCGGCCGAACTGCCGCCCGCAAAAGCAGGTCCCACCGGGGACGGTGTTACTCCGGCTGCCGAGCTGCCGCCCGCAAAAGCAGGTCCCACCGGGGACGGTGTTACTCCGGCGGCCGAACTGCCACCCGCAAAAGCAGGTCCCACCGGGGACGGTGTTACTCCGGCGGCCGAGCTGCCGGCCGCAAAAGCAGGTCCCCACCAGGGATGATGTTACCTGTCTACCACGGGAGCTGTTGGTGTTGAGACCTCTTTACAACCGATTGCATCCAGTTGATTCCACGGTGCTGCTTGTGATCCAAAGAAAGAAACAGATCTCTCTCTGGTTAGATAATGTTCTGGTTGTTGTTGAAAATTTACCTACAGGTACCTTGCAGTTCTGTCCTCCATTTACTATCAGTCCTGGAGAGGACCTGCTTCCCAGATATCTCCAGCTGTTTGTCCCCACGCAGAGTTCTTAGCCCTCGATCCAGAAGATCCCACTCTCTGTGGGGGAATCACGGGGGTCACCTCCTCAAAGGGCAGCGGAAGATTAACTCCCAACCGGGGGGGGGCTTTGCTCGGAAGGGGGTTCCCTGGACTTAAAGTCCCACCTATGCATCCCTTCTCAATACCCATTAAGTATGGGTTGTTATTTCTGATTTTCTTGGTGCAGTTGTGAAGTGCTTCTGATTTGTCTGAGGATCAAAGAAAGGGCAGCATGAGGAATGGGGGACAGATTGTGTCTAAGTCCCCCACCCCTGTTGAGAGAGGGATTTTCAGTACACAAATGATTGGCTTCCCTGACTCCTCTCTCAAACCACCTATCTTCCCTGTCTAATATGCAAATCTTTGAAGGAATGTCCTTTGTCCTTCTGATGAACCTGCACTGCTGATTGTGGTCCTGAGCTGTTGCTCTCCACACTCCTCACTACACTGGACTGCATATATTATATTGCTCCTCTTGAGATTTGGTAACAGGTCTGTTGGGTGATTGAGTCTCTGCCATAGGGGTTTGTGGGTTTGAAGTGAATAGCTATGTGATGTTTTTCAAAAACCCTTTAAAGCTTTTCAGACACTCAAGCCATGTAATGAATGACTAGGTTCTTTCATTGGCTCTGGGCTTCAGACTGATCCATTGTTCTTCTGGGACTGGACACTGCCTTGTTAAAAGCCCACTTTGGATAAACACAACCTCAAATGCTGTCTTCAGATGCATGTCTTCCTTCTTTTTGGCTTCTCTGGAGATGAGGATGTTCTCTGCTCTATGTTAGAGTTCTGATGACTCCTAAGTTTTGTTGTATTGGGTGGTGGGAATCAAATGGTAGGTATTGGTCAGTGTACGTAAACTCCAATTCCCAGGCTATGGTCGGGTCCTATAATAACTGCACAATTCAGGAGAACCAGCTGTTGTCTTTGGTGTCTTCCCTGGTGAACCAGATATTTTGGTCCACTGTGTTTATGTGCTCTCTGTGTGTGTGTTGTGTCGTTACAGTCGTGACCGACTCTTCGTGACTCCATGTCCATGGAGTTTTCTTGGCAGGAATACTGGAGTGGTTTGCCAGTTCCTACTCCAGGCGCCTACAGCACCTGGTATTCCCTGGTGGTCCCCCATCCAAGTACTAACCAGGGCTGACCCTGCTTAGCTTCTGAAATCGGGCGAGATCAGACGTGCTTAGGGTATCTAGGCAGCTTATGTGCTCTGTAAAGGCCTATATTTCCTGGGTCTTGATTTTCACCCAGGTGTCATCCACATACCTGAACCAGTGGGGTTCCAGCAACACATCCTTACATAAATGGTCTTTATCTGTTCCTTGATTGCTGCAATTCTGAGTCTCCTTCAAATTTCTTGTCAACAGTCTACATTTTAGTATAAGGTTTTTATTGTTGTTTTAATTATTTATTGTTGTTTGATGTTTTTAACTGTTTTAATTCCTTGATTGTATTTGGGTAGTGGGCGGCCCAATGAATGGCCAAGACAAACAAAATTTCTATTTCTATTTCTTCCTTGTCAACATTAAATAGAAAATCACTATGTTTTATTTCAAAAAGTTATGAAGTTCTTTTGTAGATATGATTTTTTCCCTTAACATTCAACTATAATCATGCTTAGGAATGTTCTTCTTTCACCTTCTCCAACAGTCCTCTAAGTCACTGCTGCTTTCTGTCAGTAAGATGGGACCATCTGCATTATTGATGTTTCTTCCACCAAATTCCAATCCTTCTTCATTTGACTCTGCTCTAACTTTCCTTATGATCTGTGTACAAAGAGATAAGGGGGTAAATAAACTCTTGTTCAACACTTTTGTCTACATGAAATCATTCTGCCATTCCATAATCTGTCATAGATTTTAGCTTTTTGTCCAGAATACAAGTTGTGCACCAAGACAACCAAGTTTCTTCTATATAATGCCAAAATAAATTGCACTGTCTTAAGGTACTACACACCTTGTGGGATTTGCTCAGGTAGGAAAATGGAAACAAGAAACTGAGGGAATGCAGCAACACGAGCTATACATTCTCTGCTCTCTCCAAATGTTTCTGATCACCTGAGCCTTTCCCACCTGTTAATCTGAATGCTTTCCCATTGTTACTTTGTCCACTGTTGACCTCTTTGCTAGCCCATATGTGGGGCTTCACTGGGAGGTCAGGTGACCCCAGCAGTCAACAGTTAGCCAATCACTCCAGGTGTTCTGGCCAAGCCCCATCGGCTAGCCAGGCTAATATCCAGCATGACTCGTTTGTGCAGGTGGACAAAGGTGCCCCTCCCAGCATGGGACTGGTCAGAGCCCCCATTCTGTGTGTTGTGAGCACTCTAAACAGGAGCATCTCCCTCTACATGTGGAACTTCTTATCACTGTCAGGATGTTCAATTTTTCAGGGACCCTAATCATATGATGGGCATCCAGGTGTAGCAGAAAATCACACTCTACACACATGGAAAATGACAGAAAAGTTGAATAGCATATATTTTCCCCTCCTCCTGTGAACAGATTGACTTTTAAATTAATAACTGTATGGGACTATGGCGTAAACAACACCTGAACTGGGCTTCTGTGTGTCTCCATGTTTATATAGATCTCAGTGAAAATAGAAAAGCACCACAATTTATATGATGAATACTAAAATTTGACAATTGCAGTCAGGTCTGTCTCAAGACACACAAGAAACAATTTTCTTGCCACCACATAGGCTGGAAAACAGCACTTTTACTTTGCAACTGGGATAAAAACCTTGTAGCCTTCCATAGATGTTGTGCCATTTTCTAGGAACTATGTTTGAACAGATGTGTTTACAAAAGGAGGGACATTTAGGAATGCCAGGTTTTAGCTGAACATTTCAGAAGAAACTATACATTTTACCAGTCATTGCTTAAATTTTGAGGGGCCAAGTCTCTGTCCTACATTTCAGAGTTCTTCATTGTTCTTTGATTTACATTATTTAATGTATTCCATATAAATACAAAACTAAATCTTTATAGAACCAATGGGTTAAATCTTTTGCTCCAGTTGCATTCTGTGAAATATAAAGAAGTAGAGTGGTACCTCTTCTTACGAATTTAATCCATTTCGAATGCATGATCTTAAGTTGAACAACTCTTAAGTAGAGGTACCATATCTAAAAAATATCAAAAATAAATAAATAAATAAATAAATAAAACATTTGTAAGTAGAGCAGACCACATCTAAAATTTGTAAGGCAACAGTTAAAATGCCAATGGTTTTCCATCCTTAAGTTGAATTGCTCTTAAGTAGAGCTGCTCTTAAGTAGAGGTACCACTGTACCTCATTTCATTTGATTAATGTGTTGCCTGGGCAACAAAGATTCTTGTGGCACCTTAAAGACTAATTTGGCACAAGGTTTTGTGACCTACAGACCACTTATTTAGATTAAGAACATTGTGAAATTATTTGCTTCCTTGGTGTCCCAAACAACCAGCCCACCAGACAAACATGGTGTATCCTGCCTAGACCATGTCAAACATTTCCGGTGAATGAACATGTCATCTTTTCCCCATAAGTTGTTCTGGAGAGTGGTTTTGCAACTGATGGTGACACAATGAATGTGTTTAGCTTCAGCACACGTTACCAGATTCTCCAAAATAAACAAATATTTAAACAAACAAACTATAACTGTATCTATGATGGATGGAAGGGTTCTTGATTGGATCACCATATTGAAATCAGTGAGATATGTCTGTGAGAAACATGATAAGTTTCATCAAAAACATTATTTGTCTCAATGGCATTACCCATTAAAGCCATTTTGAAATCTACAGCAACTAATTCTACTATAGTGTATGTTCCATGACAGAGATGTTAGTATGAAACAGTGCTGTGTTAGAACAGATCAAGGGATTTTAATTTGCACCAGATAGGCAGGCACCAAGGGAAGAGTCTTTTGTCTAATCAAAGAGTATTTTGGTGGTGGTGTGAATAGTGCTTTAGAGACTCATCCTACAAAGCAATTATTCCCAACTTTGGGTAAATCAGATGTTTTTGGACTGCAACCCCATGGGCTGTGTTGGCCAGGGTTTCTGATAGTTGCAGGTCAAGGACAACTGAGTTTCCCAAAAATTGGAGCCACTAGAGATGAGGGGAAGGCATCATCTCCTAAGACCTGGTGGATTATGTGAGCCAGGGCAGAAGGGAGGTGAGTAATCTTTTATGTTTTGTTTTGTTTTTTGTAAATTTATCTTTCTTTATTTTCCTTTCCACAAAATATTCTACCATGAGTGAAAGGAGGAGTTTTACAATCCCATCCCTGTCAATGTGTTTGAGGGAGTATCCCAGAGATCATTGTGCCCTTTACTTGAATTGGCACTGACTGTCTTTTTGCATGTACTGTATATACTCAAATATAAGCCTAGTTTTTCAGCCCTAATTTTGGGCTGAAAAAAGGGGCCCTCGTCTTATATTTGGCTCAATACTTTTAGCCACTGAGGCAAGTATTCTGTGGCTAAAACTCATTTTAAACATTGCATGCCGCTTCTCATGACCCCCCCCTCTGCATCACAGGGGAGCGGCACATGATGTTTAAAATGACTTTTAGCCACTGATCCAAGCACTTGCATCAGTGGCTAAAAGTTATTTTAAACATCACACACCACTCCCCCAGCTCACAAAGGAAGAGCTGCCTGCTGCATTTCCCACCCTAGACTTATACTCGAGTCAATACGTTTCCTCAGTTTTGGGGGGTTAAATTAGGGGCCTCAACTTATACTCGGGTCGACTTATACTCGAGTATATGCGGTAATTGCCAGATAACTTCACCTTTTCTCTGCTTCCGCATTTATATATTAGGGAAGTAGAGAAATCTTTCTATATTTTTCATTCTTGTCAGGGCAGTCTGCCTTGATACATGGAGACAGCCCGTCAATAGTTCATTAACCCCTGCAAGATTTCTTGCTTCAGGGAGTTCTTTTTTCCTCAGGAGGTTTCTGCAATTTATGTGAAAAGCTTCTGTGTGGAAGTATTTTGCCTTCTAGGAAGTTAAGCACACATTGACACACACAGGAAGATGTACACACACAGCAAACACCGCTGAATGGATGATTTGATCAAAGCAATACAAGCAATTTATTTAATACTTTGAATTTTTTTTTCTAATGACATCCAACAAGGCAGTGGCTTATTGTACTTTTGTTCAACTGTGCAACTTATGTAATAGTCAGTCTCACAAATATGGACACTCTAATCAATATTGGGAAATGGTTATCTAAGAGACTAAATATTTGTGGTTTCTCTTTCTCAAGCAGTTGGTTCATGTCTGTGGTGCCACATCTCAACTGATGTTGCCAAGGTACATCATCGCATGGCTCATATAATGAAGTTGGCCAGCTTGGCTCTTGGCTAGAACGAGATGTGGATAAATATTCCTTGGTTTACTTTGAAATCCTTTCCTGGTTTTTCCAAAGTTTCCTTGAGAATGCTGAAACTAATCAATCACAAAAAACAGCAATGGGGTTTTCTAAGGACATTCAGCAGGATTTTTTTTTTGAAGGGATAAATCATATATTCTATTTAAGCTATTGAAGTAGGGGAAATTATACATTCTATGCTCCCTATCATGCAGTGGTACTATCCCATTAAGCAGATATTGTTCAAGTATTTCTTGTCTTTAGGAAGACATCTTCATTGACGTCTTCCTCTTTTCATACCCTGTTTCACTGAAAATAAGACCTACCCCAAAAATAAGCCCTAGCAGGATTTCTATGCATTTTTTAAATATAAGCCCTAGCCCAATAAAAAGACGTAGTGATGGGTGAGGCTGTGCCGGCACACACACACACACACACACACACACACACACACACACACACACACACACACACACACACACACACACACACACACACACACACACACACACACACACACACACACACACAGAGCACGTTGCCCCTCCTTTTCCATCCATGGTCCTTCCCCCCCCTTCGCTTGGGCCACCAAAATTACCATACTTTGTAGCATGTTTGCTTGCAGTTCCTGTTTCCCTGAAAATAAGACCTGCTCCCAAAAATAAGCCCTAGTGTATCTTCTTGGGAAAAAATAAATATAAGACAGTGTCTTATTTTCGGGAAAACATGGTAGGTAAGGGCTTATTTAGTTGTTCTGCCTATGCAGGAGGGATTCAGCAGTATGAAAAAAGTACATCATTCTAATATGTACAGTTGTCCCCCGCCCTTGCAGGTCCATAGTATATGAAAAAAGGCCTCCTGGGGTAAGGAGGAAAGACCTTCCCAGGCCCATCAGAAGCCCCAAAAGTGCTTCCCCGCAAACCAGAAGTTACTTTTGGTAAATGAGAAGCAACCTCTGGATCACTAGAAAGCACTTTTGGGGCTTCTGAGGGCCCGAGAAGCCCCTCGCAGGCCTGTTCGGATTAGCGCCAGGCCTGGGATAAGTACAAGAGCCCCCAGAGAGTCCCCCCGGACTTGACCCAACCCAGCATCTGCATATTGCGGATTTTCAATTATTGCGGGTTGGTTTGGGACCCTAACCCCTGCAATAGGCAGGGGTTTACTGTAGAAGGCAGTGACTGAACACGCTCTGGCAAATCAGGTTTCTTCTAGACGAAGGATGCTAAGGTGCATCTCCCTGCCCTGGCACATTGTTTCTCTCATTCTTTGCTGGCAAAGAAGAAATGTCTGCCTAAACTTACCTGCGGGTGTTGTCTCTAGACAACACAGCCTCCTCTTTGCTACTGATGCCAGGGGTGTGAGTCTCTCCCACCCCACCACTGTGGGAACCTGTGTATGTTCCAGAGTGAGGCATTGAATAGGTGCACATGGGCAAGATGGGCCTTTAGAGACACTGCAGGGGACATATTTTCTCCAAGGGAAAAGAAGGAAAGAAGGAAGCTGGTAGGAGTTTTGCTTGAAAGCTAAAACTCCACCATGCTCCCAAAGTAGACATCAGACATAGTGTCCCAATCCTGGATCACAGTGCTTCATCATTTTCTACAGTCCCATCCCCCACACACCATAAACCTAGAGATACATGCAAATATTTGAAGAAACTGAAGGAGAAATTGGTTCAAGCTATCTTGAGATCAACAACAGAGGGTTGGTGCTGCTTTGTATGCAAAACATTGGCATACAGATCAGATCCCACTTTTCTTGCACACATCTGAAAACATTCTTTATTTAAAAAAGAGAAAACCTGTTGAAATATTCATCCCTGCTGCGTTTCATTTTGTAGGCTCCTGCCGGGCTTGTCCCGGCTTGGGGCCGCTTTGTCTCCCTGGCCGCCGTAGTTTCGGCGCGAAAGAGGAGGGCACGTGATCTCCGGGCCGTGCGGGGATCAAAGCCCTTAAAAGGGAAGCCCACACTCCAACCCTCCTCTTTCGCGTCGAGCTGCACAGAGCCAGGAGGATGCCGGAACGCTGTTCGGCGGAGAGGATGGGCCTGCGGGGCTCGTGCTCCGGCCGAGCCCAGGGTGATGGACTGGGAAGGGGGGGGCACTCAGCTTGGGACGATAGTCCCCAAAACAGGGTGGATTCCCCTCTGGAATTTCCCCTTCTCCCTAGTCAGAGCACGGCCCCGGCTGACTTACCCCAGCGGGTGGGTGGTGGACGGGGTCCCTGTGCTGGTGAGTTGGAGGACGCGCACACACTCGCTGGCAGCTGCTCGGGTCTGGGGCTGGGGCTGGGGCTGGCTGCCGTAGTTCGCCGGGATGGCGAGGCGACTGCCCACTCTCCCCTTTCTGGCTCCTGCGTGGCTGCTTCGCCGGCGCGCCACGGGGGGCCGGTGGCTGCCCCGGCTCCTTGCTGGCCCTGTGTGGGGCGCGCGTCCCGTTTGGGGATCGAGCCTTGCCGGCGACGGCTGTCCGCTTTCCCGGCCCTGCTTGGGGCCTTGCTCAGGCCGGGCTCCTTGGGCGCCCGTCACGCCCTGTTTGTTTTCGGCGCCGGCAGTAAGGGATGGTGGGCGTGCGCTCGCTCGTCCGCCTTGTGTGCGGCAGCCCCGTTCACTTGGTGAGCAGCTCCGCTCGATCCCTGCCTTGCGTCTGTGTTTTGCTCGGGCCTTAGGGGCCTTAGAGCGCCCTCTGGGCCCTGCTCGCTAGCAGGGCTCGTGTGGTTACGTAATTTAATTTAAAAAAAAAAAAAAAAAAAAAAAGAAAAGAGAGAGAGAGGAGAGAGAGAGAGAAAAGATTGAATAAATAAATAAATAATAAAATGAAAAAAAAATATTATACGACTATTAATAATGATTATACTTATTATTATATAATTAAAGAAATATAAAATACAGTGGACCCTTGTATAACAAAACAGCCTGTATAACATAAAATTTTGTACAACATAAAAATCCGGATAGGAAAAATTTGCTTAACATAATTGCCTATGGGGAGAATCCGTACAACATAAAAATGGGATCGCTCCGTTTTCAATGCATTCCTATGGGAATTTGTATAAAGGAAAATTTGCTTAACATAATTTCAATTGGAATGCATTAATTCCTTTATACAAGGTACCACTGTAAATAATGATATATAAATAACTAATATAAAATATAACCCCCCCCCTTCTTGGGTGGGTGGGGGCTCCTAGGTTTCTTTGTCTTTAGGCCAGGGAGGTAGCTAACCGTTCTGGGCCTGGTAGATTCAGCGTGGTGCCGCCTATCCCGCGCCACTCCACACTAAACATGGATTGCACATCCTCTGGTCAAAGGGGGTGTTCCATATCAGTAGGCTGGGCCTTTGCCCTGGCATTTAATGCGCTGTGTTTTGGTCCACATTTTCTGGCGTAGGCGTGTCCGCCATTGGGGCATTTGACGACCCGTCAGGGGTCATATGAACGTAGTTGGAGCCATACTGGATCATTGCTAAGGTCTTGTCTGGTTCAGCTCCTGTATCTTGCAGTGGCCCCACTATGTGCCTATGGGAGCACACAAGACCGGTTATCTGTCGCCTGCAAGGGGACAGAAGGGGTATAGGGGATTGCTTATCCCGTGACCAAAAGGGAGGATCCTCATCAGTAAACCTGGTATTTAAGGCATCGCGTTATTGGCTCATACCTAAGAACATATGAAGAGCCATGTTGGATCCGGCCGAAGATCTATCTAGTCCAGCGTCCTATATCACAGTGGCCCCACCAGATGTGTCTAGGAGCACATGAGATTGGATCTAGGTTTCCTGATACCACTCCCCTGCAGCTGGCCTTGAAGTACCTTGGTTATAAACCCTGAGATTACACAGCTCCATGTTGATTTGTAATCTGTAAGGGAATTTTGCCCCAGGAATCTGTCCAATCCCCCTCTTGAAGGCATCCAGGCCGAATGCCATCGCCACCCCCGGTGGCAGGGAGTTCCACAGACTGACAATGTGCCGGCTAAAATATTTTCTTTTGTCCGTTCTTACTCTCCCAGCTTTCAATTGAGCATATGTCCCTTAGTGCTGGTATTTTGTGAGAGGAAGAGGAATGCATCTCCATAAACTTTACTCATGCCGGGAGTTATTCTGTATGTCTCAATCGTATTCCTCAGGTGCCTTTTTTTTTTCCAGACTAAAGAGCCCCAAAATGTTTGAGCCTTTCCTCATAAGGTAGGTGCTCCAGCCCAGTAAGTACTTTAGTGCTTTCCTTTCACCTTTTCCAGTTCCCTGATATCCTTCTGTTTGAATTTGTTCCGGTTGGTGCTCTGTGTAAGAAGCAGTCCGGTACGTATGCTGGGGAATTTTCACTTCTGGGTGGCACCTTTATGGGCACATCTACCACTTACTTCGGACTTCTGACTACACATATTAGGAGGCCACTGTCGCCTCATGCTATAGGTGCAAACTGGAATGGAATCATTATTTAGTTTTCAACTCTCTCAATTTTGTCGCACGGTTTTCCTGTTATAAAGCTTCTTAGGAGATATGGCAGTATACGATATTTTCATAAACCAAATGCAAATGTTGGGAATAGATTACTCAAAAATAACCCTAAAAGAAATGCATAACAAAATGCTTTGAATTTATCACTGAGCAGGAACTTTGCCCATCGTTGGCATAGAGGAAGCTGAAGTCACTACTGCTGAACATCAAAATAGCCTGTATTCTCTGAATATATATATAAAAACATGGCCCCTGTGAAGGGTGAACCAGGATAGGTCAGTGCAGCACAGATCGCCCTCAGGTCGTTACTTGCGGCCACAGCAAAATATTTTCAACAGCAAATTATGCTTGATACCTCGCTGGGGTACTTTTCTTGGGCTTAGCGATTGTGTCCAGATGGATTGGAGGGAGGCACAGAATCGAGCCGGGATAGCCTCTCTACGGTGGCATCCCGTTGCGCCTCTAATGCCTTGAGTGCTGCTTCGCGTGTACCTCTGGACTTGAGAGGAAAGCGCTGAAGGCGCTGGGATAGCTTCTTCAGGGTTGCATCCCATTTCAACTCTGAAGCCTTGATGGCGGTTCCACTTGTGCACCTGGACTTGAGAGGAAAGTGCAGAATACGCTGGGTTGGCTTTCCTGCGGCTGCACCCCATTGCGTCTCTGAAGCCTCGATGGCTGTTCCAATTGCCTCCTTGACTGGAGAGGAAAGTGCATGATGAGCTGGGATAGCTTCTCTGCGGTTGTATCCCGTTGCACCGTTGGCGCCCTGATGGCAGTTTTCCTTGTACGCCTGACCAGAGCTAAGGGAGAGGATTTAATTCTGAGGGTCATTGAGATCCGCAGGCCTTTAAGGCCCAACTCCCTTGTACCCAGGTGGGTCTGGTCAGTGATGTTGCCACAGCTGGTGTGGCTGGGCGCCCATATCCCACTGAAGGTGGATTGGGACAAGCAATGTTTGAATCGAGGAATTGGTATTGATATGCGCCGGGGCTTCGGCTCTGTGATTGCTCACTCAGATATAAATTTCTCGCGAGTTGAGCTAGCCTGAGCCCCCTGCTTGTCATTAGAATTAGCAATCAAATTTGTCCCCTGTTATCTGGCGCATGATCGATCTAGTGCAATGTGCACATTACAACAAGTTCGATATTATTCTCTTTTGAGGACATGGCAGTAACAGCATCAATTTGTTTATGGGTCCTTTTGCCGGAGGATCAGCAATGTGTTGTCATCAAACTTACTCTAATGCTCTCTAAATGATGGAACTAAACGAATTTTGACTGGGCACAGCTAGCTTTTCATCTAGTTCTGAATGGTCAAGGAAAAGCTTACTAAATATTGGTAGTATTATATTAGCCAGAAACTTCTTGCACAATGGCTCAGCCAGCCTCACCAGCAGAGCTCTAGGCTCTGCAAACGACATAAGTTGGAATGCTGTTTGAATAGCTTAACATTATGCCTGTGAGAGGTGGTGAGATATCATGTCCAGACAGGGCACATTGTACCATTGGATTTCACAGTTGCACTGTGCAATTCATGATGTGCCCTGTACACTGGGACGTGCTAGATAACTGCTGAACCAGCTTGAAAGTTTAAGTCTGCAGTTTTAAACTGAAAAGTGCCAAACAAGTACAGCAGGCATTCCTCCATATTGAATGTGAGTCCATCTACTGTAAATCAGATATGGGAGGGATCACTCAGATATCGTTCAGCCTCATCAGTGTAGGCCTCCAGTTATATCTGGCAAGCATAGTGGAAGGCCTAGTACTGGGGTCAATCTAGTATTATTATTATGTGCTGTTAACAGGGGGTGGTGGTCTCACTATCGGGTTGTCTTTCTACAGGTCAGTGCAGCAACGAACGCCTTCGGGTCCTTGATTGTGGCCACAGCTATATATTTTGGGCTGCGAAGATGCTCGACCCTCTGCTTGGGGTCCTCAGCTCGGATCTGGCGACCGTGTCCAGGTGGACTGGAGGGGAAAGTGCAGAATGAGCTGGGACAGCTTCTCTATGGTTGCATCCCGTTGCATTTTCAAAGTCTTGATTGCTGTTCCACTTGTCTACCTGGGATGGAGATGACTGCGCAGAATGAGCGGGGATAGCTTTCCCATGGTTGCATCCCGTTGTGCCTTCAACGCATCGAGGGCTGTTCAGTTTGTCCTCCGGGATTGGAGAGGAAAGCGCAGAATGAGCTGGGATAGCTTCCTTACGGTGGCATCCCGTTGCGCATCTGGTGCCTCGATGGCTGTCCACTTGTCCTCCTTGACTGGAGAGGAAAGCACAGAATGAGCTGGGATAGCTTCTTTACGGTTGCATCCTGTTGCTCTTCTGACGTCCCAATTGCGGTTCCGCTTGTACGCCTGACCAGAGCTAAGGGAGAGGATTTAATTCTGATGATCATTAGTGATCTGCAGGCCTTTAAGGCCCAACTCCCTTGTACCCAGGTGGGTCTGGTCAGTGATGTTGCCACAGCTGGTGTGGCTGGGTGCCCGTATCCCAGTGATGGTGGATCGGGACATGCGATGTTTGAATTGAAAAATTGCTACTGCTATGCGCCAGGGCCTCGGCTCTGTGTTTATTTTCCCGGACATACAATTTTCGCAACCTAAGCTCTTTAGGAGCGATGGGGTCATCTGAACGAAGCTGGATTGGATATCCTTTAGTTGACTTTGGGATGGGCCTTGTGCCATGCTAGATGGCTTGGTGGCGGGCAAGGAGCATGTCTAGCAGCTCCTTTGCCGTGGCGGGTAGTGCAACTAAAACGGGCCAAGACTGTGACGTCAAAACTGAAAATGCACCTTGGACAGGGAGCAGGGCAGCTGTACAATAGAGAATATCAAATATAATAACATCCTATAGGTAAACCCCACAGAATGAAAGTAAATTAAAAGACCATAAAGTCACTGAGCTCGTACGGCTGCCCCAAGTAATATGCCGACCTAGTTTTGGCTGGGAGGGCTGCTTCCTTTGAACAGCACCCCGTACTGGGTCACAACATGGCGTCACACTAAAACAACATCTGTAGGCAAAAATATAAGTTGCACTACGGGAGGCCCATCCCTCGGCTACAACTATTTAGTTACAGCTTCAGTACAGTCAATAATAAAGTGCATAAAGTTATTAATAAAGTTGTGGCCCAATTTAAAACCCAATTACCTGTGTGGACTCCTTATTTCGGGACTGGGGGACAATGTAGGCTCCTGCCGGGCTTGTCCCGGCTTGGGGCCGCTTTGTCTCCCTGGCCGCCGTAGTTTCGGCGCGAAAGAGGAGGGCACGTGATCTCCGGGCCGTGCAAGGGATCAAAGCCCTTAAAAGGGAAGCCCACACTCCAACCCTCCTCTTTCGCGTCGAGCTGCACCCCACCCTCCCACCCTTAGAGGTCACGAGAATGAGATAATCTGGTCGCTTGGGGCCGAATGGGAATTTTTGACTGGTACCAAGATTGGCTGCCGGGTGCCAGTGTGTTTTCGCCCATTCCATTCTCATGGACCGTTAGGCTGGGCCACCCGAGTTTGCTTGGCGGGTAGTGCAACTAAAACGGGCCAAGACTGTGACGTCAAAACTGAAAATGCACCTTGGACAGGGAGCAGGGCAGCTGTACAATAGAGAATATCAAATATAATAACATCCTATAGGTAAACCCCACAGAATGAAAGTAAATTAAAAGACCATAAAGTCACTGAGCTCGTACGGCTGCCCCAAGTAATATGCCGACCTAGTTTTGGCTGGGAGGGCTGCTTCCTTTGAACAGCACCCCGTACTGGGTCACAACATGGCGTCACACTAAAACAACATCTGTAGGCAAAAATATAAGTTGCACTACGGGAGGCCCATCCCTCGGCTACAACTATTTAGTTACAGCTTCAGTACAGTCAATAATAAAGTGCATAAAGTTATTAATAAAGTTGTGGCCCAATTTAAAACCCAATTACCTGTGTGGACTCCTTATTTCGGGACTGGGGGGACAATGTTTCTGCTTCCCAGTCTTCACTGTAGGATGTCACACTGCACAAAAGTGATCAGGCCTTTACATTTCAGTCTCTGCCCATGCAGATGCCTTACCAAACTAAGCATCACTGCTCCACCCTCCTTTTATTGTCCAAGGTATGTCTGAGGTTCTAGTTGAATGATGCGAGAGCTGGTTCTATGACAAAATATTATGAGTCATATCCGTACTATGGAAACTTCTGGGTATATCTCACAATGACTTTTAAAAAAAATAACCAGAGAGTTCATTCCCAAGTCCCACAATTCTGAAGTACAACACCTTCATGTTTTCTGAAAACATGCACTTATTCCCTAAAATGAGAGACAGCACAAGGTGCCTTGGGTGTGAATATTAATGAAGGCAAATTGTAAATAAAATCAGTATTTTTGAATGACAATTTCCCTCAAGTGAAAGCATCACAGAAGAGCCATATTAAATTTTGATGGTATAAAATGCATCTGTTATGCTAGATCTTCAATGTTTTTTTTTCCTTTTAAAGTTGAAGTCTTCAGGGCTAGACTGAGCAGTTTTAATGACTGACCCATAAAGCATTAAAATATTTCTGTGCAAGGTTGTATGCTTCAGCTTAAATGTTAGTTATGATGACAACCCATACCAATCTCATGATTTCTGTATTTCTTGTTTTAGAAGCTGTTCTTTCATAACCTTGAAAGAAATCCTGATATTTTCATAGTCAGCCATATATAAACATTTGGCTACAAACTCCCTTCAGGCATTCCTAGAGATTTAGGATCTTAGTAACTCCCCAAACACTCAAAGGAGATTTATTTTGTTTTGTTTTGTTTTGTTTTGTCCTCTCTCTCTCTCTCTCTCTCTCTCTCTCTGTGTGTGTGTGTGTGTGTGTGTGTGTGTACACGTGTGCGTGCATGCGCGCGTGCGCGCGTGCGCGCGTGCCAGAATCCTTCAACAGCATGAATGCTGGCTAGGGGCTTTGAGGAATTACAGGTCAAAATAAACAACAAACAATGTGTCTCTGGTCCTGTCTGCATACAAACATTTGCAAAATGGCACCTTGTTAGCTTTGCTGTCCCACACAACTGGGGCTAGGCCCACCAAAAGTTCTGATGAGTTTAGTTCACATTGTGAGATTCATTGATTGCTTCAGAAGATGTATGTAAAGACTATTTTAATGCAAAGAAAGGTCTACGTTTTAAACTGACCCCTGAGACTGTGGTCAAATAGCTGTGCTATCCCCTCCATAAGGCCTGATGGGCACTCCCAATTTCATGAACTACCTATTGGCGATTATGTGAATGCAAATAAGTCCATGTTTCCAGACCATTTTGCTAAATCCATACATGGAGGTCAGGGAGTAAGACCAACGGTACACAGGAATTATGGGATTCAGGCAACAGTATAACTCACATGCACCTGGTATACTTGGAAAATAGCTTGTATGAGTAGCATAAGAAAAACATTGTGTATGAGTAGCCACACTGCACATGAACCAGCTGTTCCGATTTTCTGGCTTCATGTCATCCCCTCTTCTGTTTTGTAGCCATTGAAAGCTGCCACAGGATGGAGAGGGGTTCTAAATGATCCCCGAAACCTGGAGGGGAAGCTCTAGGAACTTTTCATTTTCCCAAAACAAGTATGACACATAATTATCATTGCATGGTTGCACAAGAGGATTTCAGTAATTAATACTCAAAAACATGCAAGAAAGGGATGGGTTTATATTGCAAACCATAATAAAATGCACCCTGTAATTTGAAAGGAGCTGTGAGCGATGCATATTGCTGTCATAAAGAAAGCCAGTTCTGGGTGATTTTCAAACACACACACATATCTTGCCATGTACATCTAGTTTATTTACCAAAATGAAAGGGGGGTATTTTAAAATCTTATTAAAATTGTATCCCAGTGCTTGATTCTAACACCATTTAAATTACTAGATAGTTTCATCCTTTTATTTGGGTGAACTGTAATTCTGAGTTCCTTATTTTAATTTTTCAGTTTATGATTATAGAGGTCATCTTTCGAAAGCTAATTAAATTCTTTATAGTTTCATAGAACAGAATGGGTATTCAATGCCTCTGAAACAGCTGAACTGGAAACTTGAATGCTGCATTTGGACTGATTTATTGTCTTTTTAATGATATGTTATCACAGCCCACTTAAATTTTTACGGTCCACAGTACTCCTAGGTTAATTCTGCTGATAATGAAAAGCAGAGTGCATGATCAGGAACAGTCTGAAAAGATCATTCACTGTAAGAGAAGATTCAATGAATTTCGGGGACTGATGTCTACATTTCCTGATCTCATTAACATATAGAGCAAAAAATAAAACAAAATAATTGTGGTGCCTTAAAGATATACAAACTTTTTTTAAAAAAATGCAAACTTTCTTGGCTTCCAATCCCCTTCCTCGGACCTATACTTCCTAGAGCAGTGGCGGAGAACCTTTGGTACTCCAGATGTTTTGGACCACAACTCCCATAGCCCGTTGTCATTGGAATTCTGGGAGTTGTGGTCCAAAACATCTGGAGTGCCAAAACATCTGGAGTGCCAAAGGTTCGCCACCGCTGTCCTAGAGCATTACAGCTTCCTGTACAGAGAGGACAAGTTAGACTGAGGGATCTGATAAATCAATCCCTTTGTGGGTCTACAGGTGTTGTCACTTACTATAGTGAAGTACAGGATTTTAGCTACAGTGTGCAAAGCATTTTATTAATATTTGCCATAAACAAAGTTGCCCAACAAATACAAATTTATGCATTTTTAGCATTTTTGGTACCGTATATACAGTACAGTATAAGTCGTCTTGAGTATAAGTTGAGACCCCTAATTTAACCCCCCCAAACTAGGGAAACCTATTGACTCGAGTATAAGTTTAGGGTAGGAAAATGCAGCAGGGCCTGGCAGCTCCTCCTTTGTGAGCTGGGGCAGAGTTTTGTGATGTTTAAAATGACTTTTAGCCACCAACCCAAGCACTTGCCTCGGTGGCTTAAAGTCATTTTAAACATTGTGCGCCGCTCCCCCGTGATGCGGGGGGTTCAGGAGAAGTGGCGTACAAAGTTTAAAATGAGTTTTAGCTACTGACCCAAGCATTTCTCTTGATGGCTAAAAGTCATTTTAAACATTGCACGCTGCTCTCCTACAACTCAGTGGCTAAAAATATTGACCAGAATATAAGTCAAGGGTCCCCTTTTTCAGCCCAAAAGTAGGACTGAAAAACCAGACTTATTGAGTATATACAGTAATTAATTATCTGGCTATAAAGTGACCCCAAAACACCTAGAGACATCAATACTGGAGGGTAGCATTCCCTGAGTCTACAACCTAGTAAGTTTGGTGGAAATTAGATTTTTTGATGTCTGAGTTATGCACTCCCAAATAGAGACACACATCCCAGGAAAGTTTTCTCCAGGCACTTAGAGACTCCAGACTTACAGAGTAGCTTCCTCTGAATCTCCTCTATTATCCCGTCAAGTATGGTGAGGACTGGGTTTTCCAGTTTCAAATTGTGGTTGTATAACTCAGATGTCTGAAATCCAATCTTCACCAAATTTAGAGAGATTGTAGAGGAGATTCAGGAGAAGCCTCTTTGCAAGTTTGGTGTTTCTAGGTGCCTGAGGGACACTTTCCTACAGGTGTCCCTTGAGGGGTAAATAGCTCACATTTCTAAGCCCCAGACATGCAAGGCTTGTAGAGGAGAGGCAAAGGAAGCATCCCTGGAAATTTGGGGGCCTCTAGATGCTCGGGGGGGGGGGTTATAGCATTTTAAAAGAGAGATGAGTAAATTTGTTAATTCATCACTGATAATTCAATGATTAATTGATTCATCAATTCATCAGCCCTGATGAATCACAAATTATGTTGAATCATCATTTTTAAATTCTTTCTCACCTCTAATTTTGATGTACTTCAGATTTTGTAAATATAGCTTTCTCTCTCTCTCTCTTCCCCTCTCTCTCATCTCTCTGAACTTGTTTTGTAATTCCTTTTCTCCACAACAGTTATTCTGAGAGTTATAACAGAATGTACTAGCTTGCTATGTTCTTAAACAGGCTTTTGTGTACCACCATTTCTAATTTCAGAATTGCATCAATTTATTCACTGCCATAGAGATCATATGGATTACTGTATATTGAATGTGGGGGTGGAGGTACATTGCTAGCAGAAATATAGATGGTATAAATTGCACCAGCAGATGAGCATATTAAATGAAGTCCTGATGTTATGGGTCATAATACAGAGGCCTGTAATGGTATAGAATAGAGATGGGCATGAAACAATTTTTTCTTTGTTTTGTTATTCTTTTGTTTTGTCAGGTAACAAAAAAAAATAAAATTTTATTTTTTTAAAAAAAAGCACCGACCAGCCTGCAGGACAGCTGGTCAGCACTAGAGAAAAAATAAGTAATTTTTTTTATTTTTTAAAAAAGGACTGAGCAGCCTGCAGACCAGCTGGTCAGCGCTACAGAAAAAATAATGCTGGGGGGTGGTGGAAATAAAAATAATAATAATAAAGCACCAACAAGCCCTCAGGCCAGCTGGTCAGTGCTAGAGAAAAATAAATAAAAATTAAAACTTTTTTTAAAAAAGCACTGGCCTGCCCTGGGGGGAAGATAAAAATAAAAAAATAAAAAAGTGCTGAACAGCCTGTAGACCAGCTGCTCTGCGCTAGGGAAAATATATAAAAATATTTTAAAAAGTGCTGACAAGCCCACAGGCCAGATGGGTGGCACTAGTGGGAAAAAATAAAAATAATAAAAGAAACAAAACAAGGAACGAAATGAATTGTTTTGTTCCTAATGAAACAAAACAAGAACAAACAAATCAAAAAACAAAACAAAATGCCATTTTGGCATTTTGTGTCCATCTCTAGTATAGAATAGACATGGGCACGACCAAAAAAAATGATGTTTCGAGTTTTCGTTTGTCGGAATGGGTCCGTTTCGGGTCGTTTCCGTTTGTCATGAAATTTTTCAATAATTTGTCGTTTCATTTGTCATTTGTCATTTCCACTGCGATTTAGTGCGATTTGACTTCCCCCAGAGCATAGGGGCATCCCGCAATCAGGGCCAGTGCAGTAGATGTTTTTGTGCCCCAGGCAGCGGGCGGGGCAGGCGGGTGGGCGGCAGGGGGAGGTGCAGGTCAGCAGCGGTGGCGGGGGGCCATGGGCGGGCGGCGACAGTGGCAGGGGGGAGGCGCAGGTGGGCGAGTAGGCGGGCGGCGGCCGCGGGTAGGCGAGCGTGCAGGCGGCGGCTGCGGGCAGGCGAGTGGGTGGGCGGCGGCGTGGGCCACAGGCGGGTGGCGGCGCGAGCAGACGGGTGAGTGGGCAGTTAAGATATCACTTAGGATAGAGGTTCTGTTCTTGGCTTGCACCCCAAATGTGTGTGTGTGCAAGCAAATTGAAGTTGGGAAAATAGAAAATAAATGGTAATAATGGAATCAAAAATATTGTAAGGCTGATATCAGCAGCAGCAGCAGCAGCCTCCCAACAAGAAAGATATTGGGGTGCAAATCAACAAACACAATATAGTTTACTAGTAGTTGTTCAGGCCAGGGAATGTAATAATAAACAAACAAACAGTGGAGTAATATAAGGATGGAATCCAAAATATGGTAATAAGACTGATATATCAGATTCAGCAGGCAGCCTCCCAACCAGGACGATATTGGGGTGCAAATCAACAAGCACAAGATAGTGGACTGGACTGGTAGTTGTTCAGGCCAGGGAATGTAGTAAGAAACAAACAAACAGTGGAGTAATATGAGGATGGAATCCAAAATATGGTAATAAGGCTGATATCAGATTCAGCAGGCAGCCTCCCAACCAGGAAGAAATTGGGGTGCTGCAAATCAACAAGCACAATATAGTTTACTGGTAGTTGTTCAGGCCAGGGAGTGTAATAATAAACAAACAAACAGTGGAGTAATATGAGGATGGAATCCAAAATATGGTATAATAAGGCTGATATCAGATTCAGCAGGCAGCCTCCCAACCAGGAAGAAATTGGGGTGCTGCAAATCAACAAGCACAATATAGTGTACTGGTAGTTGTTCAGGCCAGGGAATGTAATAATAAACAAACAAACAGTGCAGTAATATGAGGATGGAATCCAAAATATGGTAAGGCTGATATCAGATTCAGCAGGCAGCCTTCCAACAAGAAAGATATTGGGGTGCAAATCAACAAACACAATATAGTTTACTAGTAGTTGTTCAGGGAATAGAATGACAATAAAATTCAAAATTCTTCTGATCCACTTAAATGGAATGGGCCTGTGTTGTTGAACTGCACAGTGCACTCACAACAACTTTAAAAAACAAACAATGAAGTAAGTAATAGTAAACTAAATAAATAATATTGTAAAATATTCTCCACTAGATAGAGGTGCTCTTGGATTGCACCACAAATGTGTGTGTGTGCAAACAAGCAAATTGAAGTTGGGAAAATAGAAAATAAATGGTAGTATATAATATATTTTTAAAATAAATCCACACCTCCCACTCCCAGTCGAACCTCCCCCTTTACCCAATATTAAAAAAAAAAATCCTCACAAACTGCCAGAGGAAAAAAAAGAACAAACTGCTGTCTACTGCTATTCCCTTCAGCAGACAAAGCTGCAGGGAATCAAAGAAATTATTTTCTAAATTCAATTCTCTCCCTGCCTGCCAAACTTAAATCTAAAGCCTCCAGCCTACCTCCAAATTCGAATAGCCACCAGCAGCAGCCAGCCACACAGCCCTCCACCCTCCTCCACATCCAGACCCGACTGCAACTTCTGGAAGGTGCCTCAGCTTTTTATGCCCTCTGGCACATCCAGAAGTGTCAGTCAAAACCTGGCCATGCCATTGGTGGAATGGTTCAAAAAATTGCATGGTCCCATCCCATGCCCAGCCCACATGGGCAGGTCTAAAAAAATAAGAAATAAAATAAAATAAAATAAAATCAGTGCGACCTTTTACTGCTAAAAAAAACCCACTGCTGCTACTATAAAAATTCAGGCATTTAAAATACCTAATTTTCACATATTTCTGTTGTGCTTTGGTGGGTTTTTGGACCACAATTTAAAAATAAATATTGTGGTCGCCATTTTGGATCCCCCCCACCGCATGGCATGGAGATGACGAGGATGACCCCCCCAGCCTGGTGCAAGCAGCCCAGGACAGGAGAGGGGGGGAGACCAGGGACCCCCCCAGTAACCACCCCTCTGGTAGGTGTCCTCAGGCAGGCATATTTTCGCCTGCTTTTTTGGCCGGGAGTCGGGTTTTTTTTTAATTTTTTTTTTTCAGTGCTGCAGTGCTCTGTCTTGGCAATGGCATCGTGTGATCGCCACGATGCCACAAACGACAACAAAAACCCCGACCCAATTTTTCTTTTTTCAGGTTGGGTTCGAGCTGGAGTGGCGTAATTATCGTTACCATTTCCGTTATGTAACGGAAACGATAACCGAAAACGGAAAGGACAATTGCGCCGCTCCATGCCCATGTCTAGTATAGAACAAAGTTAGTATCTGGATATGTTGCAGGATATTGTTCCTGTCTCTATGTGTGTTATGTGTCTTACTGTGTGGCAATAAATGTTGAATAATAGAGGGCTCTCTGTAAGTAAGCGGAGGCAAACTATCCAGGGCATTGGAAAGGGAAGTACATTGTCCTTCTGCAGTAGAAGATTGTGATACATTTGAGAGTCCTTCACTGAAAGCTGTAGGTGACTAAACAATTATCTTCTTTCATCTTCTTTTTTGGATCTATAGCCAATTTTGCCTTGCCTATATGAGTCACAATTTCTTTAAAAGGACATACCATGGCTAGGAGCCTTAGAAGCTGGAAGTGGCTTAACAGAATATCTAAGAGAACCTTTCCAGGGTTTCTGAACATTTGAAACAGAATTATTCATTAATTATACCTGTAAAGCAAGAATCTGTCCAGATCTATATTTTTAATTCATTAAATTATTTTGCTTTATCTAGTCCTCAGTGGAACCTCTTGCAGCTTAGCTGCAGAAAGAAACACTTACATAAACTTTACTCTCTCTGTCTATGAAGTTTGGATAATGATTTGTAAGAATATATGCAATTTGACCTTTTGCTGGTAAGATGAAAGAAAGAGGATATGGTCAATCCCTCTAACATCAGATGAATCACTGTAACATCAATGCAGCATGGAAGCACAGCAAAGAATCTTGTTCTTGATCATTCTAACTATAATGATAGGCTCTCCAAATTGATAAGTTAGGCAGAATTTTTTTAAAAAATTGCATCCAGTAGTTTGATTTTTTTTCTCACTGTCTCTAAAATTGTACACTGTTTCATGTCTGCAACAAAGTTTCATAGCATGATGTATGAAAGGTTTTCAGCTATTCACAGTATCTGATGCATCTGATTGTTCTACCTGATCCTCTTCCTATGCCTAGGGCAAATCTTTTATGGGGAGCATTCATGTTATGTGAGCAGTCAGAATCTGTATAGCTTAGATGCAGTAACTAAAGCAAAGATAATCATCATAGGTTGCCATGATCAAAGAATCATAGAATAAATGAATTGAAAGGAGCCTTTGACGTCACTGAGTCCAGCCACCTACTCAATCTAAACCGAAGCAGATCTGACAGATTGTCCAATTTTCTTTGATTGCCTCCAGTGTTGGAGCACTCACCACTTTCTAAAGAGTTACATTGTCATACTGCTCTCAAAGTTGCCCAGAATGGCAAGGTGTTGCAAAAACGAAAAGATCCAGTTTGCAGAATTCTTATGGTCTTATTTATTTATATATTTTTTAAAAAAGTTAAGGCAATTAAAAAAAATCAGCAGATTAATTTTGAAGCCCATGAACAATTAACAAAATGAATTACTTTTCAAAGCAAGCTCCCAATGGTTTTGGAAGCAACTTCTGGTTGGTCAAGGCTGTGTTTCCTGCAGTTTTTGGAACATAATAGGTGTTTTGCCAGACCAGGCGGAAATAAACAGTCGACACACGTTTGCTTTGGGATAACAAGGGCCACAATTTATTAACAGTATTAAACTTTAATTTATGCCAGTCTAATGCTGGCCCTAGCTCCTTGTTTATGGGCTGCCAAGCAGACTGCAGATGTCAATTCAGGTCGGGACCTAGGTAATCAATGTTTAGTTTTGCGCTACCTGCCAATTGTGACCGGAGGGTTTAACGGAAGCCCAGCGTCCGCGTGTGGATGATGGGATGGGTGAAAACTCACTGTCACTCATTGCCAATCAGAGTGACAGTCAAAAATTCCCATCCGGCCCCGAAGCGACCAGCAAAGCATCACCATCCAGACTAAAAGCGGCGGGTGGGAGGGGAAAGGCCAGTCTGCGCAGGAAGGTCGCAGGGTGAGCTAGCCTGACCTTAAATAGGTGCGCTCCCCCTGCGTATCCTGCGCAGACGGCGTAGCCAACCGGCGACTGCTTCCGCCGGCTGGCAAAGATGCCCCGCCCCCGCATGTTGCAGGGCGGAGCGGCCATTCTAGCTGCTGATATTATGGGCTTCTTCAAAATGTCTGTACTGTCATTAGTTTAACATCTGGTTTAGAGCAGTGCTGCAGCTTAATGGAATAATAAATGTCTTGCTGATTTTTTTTTGGAAATTTGATTTTTGGAAATCTGTTTTTAGTGTCATTTGTCAGCAGTTCCAGTGGAAGAAACAGTCCTTTTCATCTGTTGAGGTGGTTATGGAAATAAAAGGCAGACCCATAGGTTGGGCTAGTAATCCCCAGTTTGGTACTTAGCAAACAAGAGATACTGTGCCTCCAGTAGAGAAACAGCTACTTACAGCTTGAAATGTAATTCTCTTTAAATCACTGCCTGCATATGCTTCAAAATAACATTTCTCTCTAACCAGATAATGACACGGGATTTTGCTTATGTATGCCAGTAAAAGCAACTGGAGGTATCACTGACTTCTAATTATACGAGTGGCAGACCAAACATCCTTGTATGAATGTCATACTAACCATGTTTTCTACATTTCCCCTGTTCATAAGATGCCAAATTAATACCTCCTTTTTAGCATTTCTCATTCCCTTCCACCCTTACTCATCCCACTTACATTGTTATTCGTTCATCTTAGTTCATTTCTATGTGCATTTACCCAAAAAGCATTTCTTTTTTCACATTTAACAGGGAAAGATTTTCAAAAGCCAAATGACAAGAGATTACAAAACAGCCATGATTGCCCACCCAGGCCCAGGGCTTTGAGGAATTAACTGAGAAGCTGTGTTTGAATTGTGGCATATTCACCTATGTGGTGCTGAAATTAGGTTAAAAGATTTGTGGGGGTTTTCCCCAGAGAAGACTCAATTATTTAACACTCATGTGGTACATGGGCTCAATACACTCATCTCCCGGCGAGGAACAGCTGTATTTATTGAACTTTTCAGGTGAAAATAAGTACAACTTTATGTCAATTTAATTTTGAGAAATTTATTAAAACACACACTTTTCATTATATCTGAGACAGAAAGAACTTGAAGCTTTAAAAAATGTGATTGCAGGAAGTACAAAACAAGACTGATTTTCTGTTTGCTGCTCCAAATCTTATTCCATGCTCATTACATTCCATCTTTTGTATTTCAGATCCCTTACCTTTCAGACTACTGTGCAGAGCCCCCAGTCATTTCACAGACCATTGACCTGTTCTCCTTACTTATTTAGCTTTGCTTCCACCATCTGTAGTATCCCAGTTTAAAATAACTGAGTCCCAGTTGAAGTGTAATGTGGAACCAAATAAAATAAAGTTTATTGAATACAAATATGTTTCAGATTCAAGTTCACTTGTGTACAAATACTTAAAAGTTCTCAAAGCAATAACACTCAAAGCTCTTTCTTTTATTTCAGACCTCTCACCTCTCTACATCTGATTTTCCCTAGCTTGGTAGATGAACCCCCCTAAAACTCCTCAGCTTGAGCCTTTTATGCACTTGGGCTCTGCCTCCACAGTCCTTATTTAGTACATGGTGTTAACCCTTTATCCCCCTCTTGGTTAGGCACTTGAGTCAGAGAAAGGATGAATGCCACAATAATAATCCTCATCACACCCCAGTTATTATTATCCACTGTGTTTTATTCCTGTTTTATCTTGCATTCCCTTTTTAATGGCACAGTTATTTTTAGATCTCTGTTGTACAGTCACTAAACTGCAGCACTGCAGCCAAAGCTCTACTCATGACAAAAATTCAATCCCAGGTAGCCAGCTTGAGGTTCACTAAGCATTGCATCCTTCTGAGTTCAGTAAATTGAGTACTCTGTTTGCTTTGAGGGGGTGTGGGCATCAACCACTTGAGAGTTTAGGATCAAATAATGGTCAATATGTTGGACTCCTGGTGGAAGGTAGAAAAATAAATATGTGTTGGGAGGGTAGTTTGTGGAGGAGTTTGGTTAATTTTTTTAAGGAATGGGATGTTGTTCGTGATATTATGGGTGTTGGGGGGTCATAAAAAGGGGCCAGAAAGGGGGAAATGATGGTAGATAAATATGGTAGGAAGACTAAGAATAAATTTAAAAGGATTTGGGGGTGTCAGAGAGGAAAAGAATGGAAACATTAAATAAGAGTAGAACAGATTTAATTTTTTTACAAGACATTCAGCAAACAAAAGATGGTGTAATTGAACTTAAATTAAGTTGGTCTGGTGATTTTGAAAAACCTTATGGAAATTTGAGGTTCAGAGGGGTTGCAACCATCATTTTTTAAGAAACATGATTTTAAAGCTGATAAAATGAAAAAGAATCAATAAAGGTAGATATGTAATATTACAAGGAGTAATGAGAGGAGAAGAATATACTTTATGTGATTTTTACTCTCTGAATGAAAATTAAATTAGTTTCATTTTTAATGCCCCCAAACAGACATTTTGGGGTTTTCTACAGCCTGCAGATTTGTCTAGGAATGCGAACTTGGTCCTGACCATGCCTTCTTATGCTATAAATGATGTACCCATAAACAAAGCAAATGAGAGATTGCAGATGTAACAGTAAAATGTCTCACTTCCACAACTGTGAATCAAATGGAAGGTAAAATAATATTTCTTGTTGTGGTTCATCTTCTCTCGAATGCTCAATCGAATGATAATATTTGTGCCTTGCCAATAAAGTACAGTATGTAATATGCTTTCTGGCAGAATTGTGATGGATGCACAACTGCACACATACAGACATAAGAAATAAAGAGAGATTTAAAAAAACTTTGCAGAAAAAACAAGTTATGCATCTAACACCAAATAAACAAATTTGGAAGAAATGCAGATGATTATGCTAAATTACTTCATGATCAAAAAAGGGGGAGGCAAGAGAGGAAGGCTCTGATTAGACATAACTAAAATGCATATGCGGGGGAACCTTTACCTTTACCTCACTTCGTCTCTGACTTTATGCCCCCCATCCTTTTCTAAAAATATATTAGTAGGTGGCATAACTCTGAATAAGTTTGATACAGTTAAAGTGACATAGTACTGTATTCTACAGAAACAAGACAAAAAAATAAGGCCACTCTCCATATATTCTATTTTTACCTCCTTGAGGATGCAGGTTTTTTTTAAATAACATATCTTATGGCACTTTGGCTCAATACTGGCAATTAAGACTTCTACATGAGATTGCAAGGTAGAGTTGTGTGTATCAGCAAAGCAAAGCTTTCCTCTTTCTCCTGCAAATACATTTTGGCATTTTATTTATATGATCAAGTGTGATTCTATTAGATACATTTCAATCAAATTGGAAACTTTTTTTTTGACAAACGAGGCTCTAAAAATGGGTCTCTCCCTAAACCATCTTATTTCTTTGGGTTATAAGAGTGCTAAAGCAGCAATCAAACAAAGGATCTGGGATGTCGAATTTCAAGAACATTGGGGTTTGTTGGACAGTTCCAATGTTGTCAGAACCCATGTCTTTACACTTCCCTCCTATCTGAATACTGTATCCCTACCTAAATATAGAAGAGCTTTTACTCTAGCATGATTAAATGTTTTACCCTCTAAGCTGCTGCATGGAAGATATCAAGATATTCTCCACTCCAACTATCTTTGCCCCTGTAACTACAGTGAAGTGGAATCTACAGGATATGTCCTTTTACATTGCCTGTTTTACAGGGATTTACATAAGGATATTTTGTACCCATTCTTCCAAAAGTTCCCGAGGAGTCCCATTGAATTTTATATTTCTCTGCTACTTTTGTACAGGAATTTTTATCTTATGATCGCAGTGGCCAAATTCGGCACAGCAACCATAGCTTGCTGCAGGGCACTGATCATGTACAGTCCTTCGAATGCTCCCATTTCTGCACCCTTTTCAGCCTCAGCCCTTTTGTCTTAAACTTAATGCTCCCTATTTGAAGTATCAGTATGTTGGATGATTACAGGAACTTTAGTCTCATTATATTCAGGTGCTCAAATTTTGTTAATCATTCTTCTTCTTCTTTTTTTAAATGGAATTCTATATTTTGTATGGCCCAGGCCAGATGGCTTATTTTATGATATTTTACTAATTGTATCTATTCAATCAGTTATTATGCTGGTCAATAAACCTTACTTACTTACTGTGATCAAGTGGGAAATACTGGTACACTGTTTTTGGTTGTTGTTGGTTTTGGGTCATCCATACCAAATTGCTTCAGACTTTGCTGCTTTGCTCTAGAACCAAATTGGGTCATTGCGCTCCACCCCCCATTAAGAGGTGAAACAAACTGTAAGATTTTTCAAAATGGCCAAGTCTTTATTTAATTATTTAAAACCCCAAACCTGTAGTGGGGACTAAGATAGTACATGCATCTGGATCAAAGAGCTGGTTGATTATCCAGGTCAGATGGTTGAATCCCTCACATCTGGGAACCTCCTGTAGCTCATCATACCAGTGCCAGCCAGCCAATTTTGGGATACATCCTCAGGTTTATTTCCAGCCCAGGTCCCAAGATTTATGGCTGGTCATAGCCCAAAGCTACCGCAGAAGACTGTTCCTGAATTTCACAATTTGTGGTACATGCCTGGGGACCCAACTGCCCAATAGTCGGGCTCACTGCTACCACCTCTATTCCTGTACTACCTGTGAAATTGCTCTATTTAAGCTGGCTGTAGTGGAACCTGTGGAAGACATTTGTTATTGCAAGGAGTTAGATGACCTATCTTCTTCCCTTTCTATCCTCTGACTTAAAACAGCAGATTCATGCTTGTGTAACTTGTTTTCAGTATAATTAATGATAAAATGCTTGTTTCTCACATACCTGTGTGTAAGAAGTCTTCCATCTCTTATCTTGGCATGTGCTAACTGTTGATAACTAATGAGGAGGATACCCAGCTGAAGCAACTTAAGCTAAAAACTCTCAGCTGCCCAGCATTTTTGATGAGTTACACCTGGTGGTCTCACCAGTCACAAGTGTTGCCTGCTAGCCAGGTGCAGTCAATTAAGACCATCAAATTGGCTATATAAACCATGGGTTGAAGGGGCTACATGAGCTTCTTCACAGACCAGGTGCTGTGAGACTGTTGGCTTAGGGGTCTCTCTCACTGCTCTTCAGGGACTCTGGGCAGCTGAAGGGGAAATTTGTGTAAAACTCCTGTCAGGTATGCATATTATGCCTGTTGATATATGTGTTAATCTTACTTAAAGCATTACTTGATCTTGATCCACTGGTGTGCTTATTGACTCCAGATTAAAAAAAAACCTGCCCCTTGGCAGAACACCAGCATTATCTGGATCATCTGGCCCCTTATACACTGTAGTAATGAGATTGCAATGGACAAAAATAAGCTGGCCCTCTTTTGTCAAATACACTGATCCAGGAACCTGGGCTCAAAATTCTTGTCTAGACATAGAAACAACGAGAAGCATCACTTGGAATCACAAGAAACATATGGATTGGACTGTTGGATAGTTTAAGAATATTTAATTTGTTGTTACTTTGTATTATAAGTAAAACAAATTATATTGGGTGTTATGTGTCATTTTAAGTGGATTGTCAATAAAACTTTCAATATAAAAAAAATAGAAATAAATAAGCCCCGATGTTTCACTTGGTGCCCTGTTTTTTGGTTGAAACTGTTGAGGATTGTACAAAATGGTATTGTCCTATTGCAAGTTATGATGCAATTTGGGAAGCGCAAAGCAGAGTGAGCACACACCTGTGTAATTATATACTGGCAACTAGTCAAGTCAGGTGACAGTTTGGTCATGCTCAGTTGTCAATTTGCTGAGTAATGATTGCATCAGATACATGCATAAAAGCAAGACAGTTGTTCAGTCTGGTGTGGGATGTGGTTGGAAGAAGCAGCTCGTTATTCTATCAGTTTGGATCCCGGAAAGTTTGGACTACTGGACTGTCTATCTAGCTAACGAGGTATACGCCTACCAATTCTGTTTTTACTGGACTTGTATATATTTTGTAAATGCAGTTCTTGGTGATGGGAGTCACCGCTGTGTTGTGTCTTTATTTTAGCACTGCTCTCTGGCTGTTAAAGTCCACACTCTTTACACAGTCCTCACAGTCCTTCCACTGATAATTAACCACTCTGTGACAGAAACATCACTTGGTGCCCTAATTTTGAATAGGTTGGCAAGCCTAAGTGACAAAGAAAGCAGCATTGAGGCAGGGGCCACCTCTTAAAGGCTTCTGCCCCTATACCTAATGCTACATGTGTGGTGATGTGAAAGCATCATGTGTGCCTCCTCTACCATTCCTGGAGCAAGGCAATGCCCCTCTTGAACAACTGCACAGCCATCCATGTATGGAGGGCATAATCCAATGCAAATTAGTCTAAAGTCATCCTGATTTATTTTGGGATTTCGCCAAATGCTTGTCCAGCACTAACTACAATGGATATCAATTCAGAAACAAGACAGCAAGGATACTATTTATGTAAGCAAGTATGCTTAATGAATAGATTTCATTGAGAAATATCATAACTGCCATTGATCACCTAAAGCTTTAAAAAACTGTTTTTAACTTCATAGTGTTTCTAACTTGGCCCAAAATTTGAAAAAAAAAATATTAATTTGTTTTAAATTATATTCAGGACTGAATAAGAAGTCTAAAAATCCAATAACTTGTAGCAGTATCCTCAGGAATAGCTTATATCACTGCCAGTTCACTGGGGAGTTCATCATCTTTTAAATATCACTCTGTTGATTATCTTTTTGTTAACATGCTGGTTTTCCATTCTCTCCAGAAAAAGGGAGGTGATATCATACAAAATTGACCCAACTTTCTTTTTTCTCCTTTTCCAGTGGAATTTAGCAGGTCACATAAACCAAAACAGCTGTAGTCTGAATTAAAAAAAAAGAGACATTGCATTCAATGACTTTAGTCCAGTAGTAAGTTACAACTAAATTAAGTCCCTTGAATTGGTGAGGATTTGTTGAGTCAACTTCTGTGTAAGTCTCATTGATTTGGTGGGCCTACTTACTTGCAATTTATTACTGGGTTTCAGCCAATGGATACCATAGTGGTTTGAGTCATACTTGGATTGCACTATTAATCACAAACTCAATTCAAGCTGAAACCTCATTTGGAGAACCACAATGCTATAAATTCTTTTATAAAATAGGAAAAGACATAAGAACAAGTGATGGAATTCATGATTTTATGAACCTTGAACTATTTGGCTAGGAAATGGAAAATATATACGTCAACTTATGTAATAACAGTTTCAAATTAATAAAGTAATATCATCGTTTACAAGCACCTTGGCGTATAAGTATTTTGCAACACAAGAAAAATTTCTGGAAATTTTTGTTTTGGTTTACAAGCAATATCTTGCAAAATAGCACATCTGGTGTTTGTTTTGCTGTCACCCCCTCGTCTGCTGCTGCAGCCGTCACCATCAGCTCCTCACCACCACTCCCACTGCCATCACCCCAGTGAGTGGGTAATGATGAAGGCAGCAGCAAGGGGGTGCTGGCAGTGCTGGCTAGGGGCATTCCCTCCTTCCCTCACAGCCTAACTCTCCTCCTCCTCACCCTCCTCACTATCACCACTGCCATCTTGGCATGGCACCTAGATGTTGCCTGGAGTCTCCCAAGATGGGGGTGGGAAGGAGGGAGGGAGGAAGCCAAAGGAGAGGGGGCCCACCACCTCACCACTGCCAAGGGCTCCAGGGAAATGCCCCATGGCATGCGACCCCATCACCACTTAGCACTGCAGCCACCATCCCCTCACCACCACCACTGCCATCACCCCAGCAGTGGTAGTGGCAGTGGTAGCAGCAGTGGCAGTGGTGGAAAGTCTCAGATGGTGATGGCCATTGCAACAATGAGACAGTGATAGCAGTAACAGTGGCAAGGAGGTGACAGCGACACTGGTGGCTGCAGTGGTGCGGAGCCCCAGAACGAATCAGATAAGTTTCCATTATTATTTTTTAGGAAAGTTTGTTTTCATTAATGAGTATTTTGGTTTACAAACATGTTTCTGGAACAAATTATGCAGTAAACCAAGGTACTACTGTATTTTCATATTTTCTGAAAACAATAAATCATATTTTCAGAAGATCCATCCTCTATTGTATGTTATTTTCACAAATTTTCTGATTTTTTGATCTAATTATTGACACAACACTATAATGTTGAAGTATTTTCCCATGAATTGGTTCATTCATTTTCACCCAAACTAGACTTTCTTCCCTGATAGAATACATATCTTATCCATATTTATGCTATTAAGTGTGGGAACATTTCCCATCAGACTGGTAAGCTTTTCCAGAGACCAACTATTAGTCAGCTACATATCTCTTAATACTAACCCTTCATAGGTCTTAACTGCTGCAGTTACTTACTAATTTAGAATGTCAGCAGAATAAACTACAGAATATGTGATGATAAAATCCAGGCAAATATCAAGATAATCCAGAAGGCTTCAGATGAACTGTGTGCCATATGCGTGCCTTGAAACTTGTTCACATAACAATGTTTATCAAAATGAATATTGTTTCTTTCTGGTGCCCGGGGCTCCTAAGAGCCATCAAGCTAATCAGAAAATTTTCACCTTTACTCTCTCCAGGGCCTGGTGAGAGGGGAGGTTGTTCCATATGCAAAGACAGGACATTCCGTGCAGTTAATGGATACTGAGACATTGCTATTCCCATGCTCTTCTTTATCTGGCTCTTTCATTCACTATGGTTGAAAGGCTTGAGGTTGAGGCCTCTACTTCTGCTGGATGTGTCCAAATAAACAAGTAGCATTCACTCCTGAAATATCACAGCCATAGGTGGCACAGAGGCTGAAATCCAATAGTTAAGTTGCAACTAGAGTAAGTGAATTGAATCAGTGAGGATCTGGTGAGTCAATACCTACAGTATGTAGCATCCATTGATTCAATGGGTCTACTCTAGTAGTGACTTGCTACTGGATTTCAGCCAGAATAGTATGAAGTCTTCTTTTTAAAAACCAAGGAGAACATTGATAAGCTGACACTCCTGGAATAATCATGTGTCAGACTAGGTGTCCATATTCTCCCAATTTATTTTCATGGCAGCACACCAGGCATTGGCTGTTATTCTCAGAATTTCTGTCTCAGACAGACTCAAAATACTTGTCTAAAATTGTTTCCAGTGATGGCTTGTTCTTTTTATTTTGAAGAACAAACAGTGGTAGTTTCTAAGTAACAATATCCAACATCTTTTTAAACTGCATACACCTGCCGCTTTTCAAAAACTACTTGTCCAACCAGCACATACAAGGGCAGAACCCATGTACACATTGCCACCTCCTCCCTAATTAAACCTGACTAACAGAGTTGCTGCAAGAAATTTCGTATCTATCCAGACAGCTTATTCTTTTCAAATGAAACTTGTCTAGAACCAGTTTTGTTTGAAATTAATTTTCTATGTACATACATTTTGGGACTATATGATTATAGCATGGCATTTTTATTTTTTAAAAATATATATTTAATAAGCTCGTGCAATTGTATTAATGTGGAAGTACATAAAACTTAGTGCAATTATACTATTGGGCTATTGTTTGATTTTTCACATGCTGAATAGAATATACACAAATGGACCAATACAGCCAGCAACGTAGTCCATCAACCTGTGTTGAAGCAGTATTTTCCATATGTATCTTGAGATGGACATATACTTGTTCAAGTGTATTATGTATTGTGTAGATACTCCCCCTGTCCAAGCCAGTTCAACAGTCAAGGTGGGATGAACCAATCAACCGTGCAGAAGAGAAGCTGGGTCAGGATCCACACTTTTCTCAGCTCCATCTAATTTTTAAAAGTGTATATAATTTTAAGGGCCTTGTATGTACCGCCCATTTATTTCTGTTGAATTTGCTTGCATGTGCTCTTGTTGATATTCTTGTGCCTGTTCATCACAACCAATATTCTAACCCTAACCCTAACCCTAACCCTAACACTAACGCTAACCCTAACCCTAACCCATATATCAAACATTGCTTTCCACAGCACAAAGTGTCTTTCAGGATCCAACGGCTCAATTATTCCAATTCAATGAAAGTGTTTTACCCAAGTGGGGTAAACCCACCACCAAGAAAAACAATGGTGGGGCATTTCTCTCCTCAGGCCATGAGCCAACCTGAGGTTACATCCCTGTTTGTTTGTATTCACTGCTTGCATGGAACACAGCTGAACATCTGTTAGGGGAGAGGGGTATGTGATCCCAAGGTTTCCTAAGGTTCATTTCTTTAAGGCTAAACTCTAGTGTCTAGGTATGTCAACATACCTTTCTTTCGTACCTACTGAACAAGCAATAAGTAATACAATTTAAATGAAAATGCCACTTAAAATGAACCAGATAATGTCTATATTAGAAATGGGCATGACCAGAAAAAATGACGTTTCGAGTTTTCATTTGTCGGAACGGGTCCGTTTCGGCACATTTCCGTTTGTTGCGAAATTTTTCAAAAATTTGTCATTTCCGTTTGTCGTTTGTTGTTTCCACCGCTATTTAGCGCGATTTGACTTCCCAGAGCATAGGGGCGTCCCGCAATCAGGGCTGGTGCTAGGTGTTTTTGTGCCCTAGGCGGCGGGCGGGGCGGGGGGCAGGGGGAGGTGCGGGCGGGTGGCGGTGACAGGGGGCCATGGGTGGGAGGCGGCCGCGGGCGGCGGGCGAGTGGGCGGACGGCGGCGCAGGCTGCAGGCGGGTGGCAGCGCGGGCAGACGGGCGAGTGGGCAGTTAGGATATCACTTACGAAGGATAGAGGTTCTGTTCTTGGCTTGCACCCCAAATGTGTGTGTGTGTGCAAGCAAATTGAAGTTGGGAAAATAGAAAATAAATGGTAGTATATAATATATTTTTAAAATAAATCCACACCTCCCACTCCCAGTCGAACCTCCCCCTTTATCCAATATCTGAAAAAAATCCTCAAACTGCCAGAAAAGAAATAAAGAATAAACTGCTATTCCCTTCAGCAGACAAAGCTGCAGGGAATCAAAGAAATTATTTTCTAAATTCAATTCCCTGCCTGCCTGCCTAACTTAAACCCTAAAGCCTCCAGCCTCCCTCCTCAATCTCGATCGGATCACACCAGCACCAGCAGCCAGCCCTCCTCCCTCAACCACATCCATACACCCGACTGCGATTTCTGGAAAGGTGCCTCGGCATCCAGAAGTGTCAGTCAAAAACCTGGCAATGCCATTGGTGGAATGGTTCAAAAAATCTGCATGGTCCCATCCCATGCCCAGCCCAAATGGGCAGGTCTAAAAAAAAAAAAGTAAAATAAAATAAAATAAAATCAATACGACGTTTTATTGCTATAAAAAAACCACTGCTGCTACTATAAAAATTCAGGCATTTAAAATAAATAAATTTCACATGTTTCTGTGGTGATTTGGTGTGTTTTTTTACCATGATTTGAAAAGAAAAATTGTTGTTGCCATTTTGGATCCCCCCCCACCGCATGGCATGCAGCGAGACAGACGACGAGGATGACACCCCCCCCCAGCCTGGTGCAAGCAGCCCAGGACAGGAGAACAAGGGGGGAAAGGCCGGGGACCCCCCAGAAGGCACCCCTCTGGTAGGTGGGAAAGCCTCAGGCAGGCATATTTTCGCCTGCTTTTTTCGCCGGGAGTCGGGGGGTTTTTAAAAAAAACTTTTTAAACTTTTTCTGTGCTTCGCATCGCGCGATCGCCGCGATGCTACAAACGGAAATGAAAAACCCAACCAATTTTTTCTTTTTTCAGTTCAAGTTTGAGTTATGACGGCTTAATTATCGTTACCATTTCCGTTACATAACGGAAATGATAACCGAAAATGGAAACGACAATTTCACCAAGTCGTGCCCATGTCTAGTCTATATTGTTTGTTCACTTATCACCACTGAATAAAATGAATCTTACATCCTACTGATACTGTTGTTCTTCATTTTTCCCTACTAACCCATACATTTGATACAATTCTTATTGTCATGAATGCTTCTTTAATGCCCTTCAGATCTTACAGAATTGTCACTGACTCTACATTGATTCACTTTAAATAATATTTTTAAAGCAATTTCACAATGCCTTACATATTTCTCTATTACTTGAAATTGGTACTTTTCAAAAATAGTTTTCCATTGCCGCTACTATCGGCATGGCATCCAAGAAAGCTGTTATTATCTTAGAGTTATAGAATTAATGAGTTGGAAAGGGCATATATGGCCACCGAGACCAACCCTCTACTCAATGGAGGAATCAAAATCAAAGCAAATTTGACAGATAGCTGTCCAATTTTCTCTTGGATACTTCTTGCCCTAAAGCCTGGAAAAGAATACATGTCCAAAGAAGTCACAGCGATATGGGACAGGAATGCTTTGTGTTATTATGATTTGTGACATGGGAATTTGTGGCCAGTGCTGGTTAGAGGTTGGTGCATTCCCTCAGTTTGATTCAGAAACAGGCGATTGATTATGAGGCTATTTCAGGAATGCTTTTTTAAAAAGGGAGCTATGATGAGGTATGGAGACTCAGAGTTTGTCTGACAACTAAAATGCTTTCATTTAACACCTTAAGGGTCCTGGGAGAAGGTTCACCCTTAGCTGAAAAGGCCAAAGAAAAAAATGCATTAGGGGATAGCTTGCAGAGAATGAAATTAGAGGGTGAACAAAAACTATAGCCTGCTAGGGTTGGAGTGTGTCCCAGTTTCTAAGCAATCTTCTCTGCTTCATTGCCCCATGATTGCATATTGAATTATTATAGACCAAATTCCTCTCCTTAATTTAAAAACAAAGGTAATCCTTTTTTCAAATTAATTGTATGGTTCATAATACACAGTCAACTGCTGCTGCTGCTGCTAAGAGCATAGTAGTGTAATGCTGATTCTGAACTTAGGTCTGTCTGGCAAAGTCAGAGATTGATCCAGAATCTATTGGTAAAGTGTACCTAACAGATGGCCATCCAATCTCCATTAAAAACCTTCAGCAAAAAAGAGAGGTAGTCCATTCCACTGTCAAACAGTTCTCTCACTGTCAGGAAATTCTTCCTAATATTTGGTTGGGAGTCTTCTTGAATCCATTAGTTCAGGCCACATCCTCTGAATCAGCACAAAACAAACTTGCTTCATTCATATAGCATCTTTCAATTATTTGAAAATGGTAATAATATTTCCTTTCAGTCTTACCTTTTCCAGGGTCTGCATACTCAACTGTCCATCATAAGGGTTGGTTTCTTTCACACCTTGGGCCCCAGAATAGGGCTCACCAAAACAGAATAGAAGGGTACCATTTGTTACACTGGAAACTGTATCTCTGTTGATTCAGCCTCAAATTAAAACTACTGTATACAGTATTTCTTAAGAGCCCCATGGCGCAGTGGTTAAATGCCTGTACTGCAGGCAAAACTGTGCTCACACCCTGGGGTTCAATCCCAGGTAGCAGGCTCATGGTTGACTCAGCCTTCCATCCTTCTGAGGTTGATAAAATGAGTACCCAGCTTGCTGGGGGGGGCAATGTGTAGCCTTCATAGTATAATTAAAACTGTAAACTTCCCAGCGACTACTCAAAGTGGTATGGGGCGGTATACAGTAACCCCCCGGCTATTGCGGGGGTTAGGGACCCACCCGACCCATGATACATGAAAATCTGTGATATGCAGAAGTGAGTCGGGTGGGGGCGGGGGGCGATCAGAGGGGCGGGGGCGGTGAGGAGTGATGCGATTGCTCGCTGCTGCCCCCCCGTGCGGCTCTGAGGCCTCCCAGACAGGTCTGAGGGGGCGGCAGGGAGTGATGCGATTGCTCACCGCCCCCCACATGGCTCTGAGGCCTCCCGGATGGGTCTGGGGGCGGCGGGGAGCAATGCAATCCCTCACCGCCACCACCCTGTGTGGCTCCGAAGCCTCTCAGAGGGGTGGTGGTGGTGGTGGGGAGCAATGCGATCATTCCCCGCCCCGCCCCCCGCAGGTACTGCAATCCCATGATATAGTGGGACCACAGTACCTGAACTGCGAAATGGCGGGGTGACTGTATAAGCAGAAAACTTTGCTTTTTCAAACCTCGCCTCTATGTGGCTTAAATTTAACTTGTGTGTTGAACAAGCTGTCTGGGTAGCTCAGTGAGTTAGGTTTCTCTTTGAGGAGCCAGAGGTTGGGAGTTCAATTATCCACTGTATTTCCTAGACAGAAATACCAGCCAATGTAGCATTTGGCAGTCTGCACACAGTCCCAGGGTGTTCCAGGAAAATCCTGGAACTGATTAATATAAATTGAAATTGGCTTGATGGCAGGTAATTATTCTTTATTATTGTGTATTATTCTATTAATCATCATCATCATTACCATTATCATTAGTGATGTTAATAATATTGAGTATATTATACAGACTGATGATGAGGAATCATTTTGTACTCAGCAAGCTTGACAACCACAAGCTCTTATTGTAACATTGGGAGATGCAGATATTCAGCCCCTTCCTGATTAACCAATATAAATCTGAAAAATGAAAATAACTGCAGTTTAATTCTATTTTGTACAATGCAACCAGAGCAGATTTACTGAGCAACAAGGTCTAAGTATATACAGTAGTACTTCTTCATATTACTTTAATCTGTTCTGAATGCATGCTCATAAGTCGAACAACTTGTAGTAGAGCAGCCGTAACTAAAAAATAAAAGATTGAAAAAATGAAAAAATAAAAAAATGTTAGAGCAGACCGCATCTAAAATTTGTAAGTCAGCAGTTAAAATGCCAACGGTTTTCCCACTCTTCAGTTGAATTGCTCATAAGTAGAGCCGCTTGTAAGTAGAGGTACCACTGAATACTCATAATCTGAACCCTAAGCTTCAAACGAATGTTGTGCTTGTATTTTGTGCTGCTTCTTCTTTTTTCTGTGATTCCTCTGTGGTTTTCAGAGTTTAAAAAGGGACATGGGGAAAGGCAGTGTGCACAGGGTGAATGACAAACCACAGAAAAATACAGATGGATTTAGGACAGTGGTTATGACCCAATCCATCCTTGACCTTTATTCCTCTCCTTCATAATGACTAGTTCTCTGCTGTCCAACTCTGGTGTTTTCAATATTTTTTATTCTGCCACAAGAAAAATAAACATGCTTAGAAAAAAATATGAAAAAGGAAAAAGAAACACAATTTTTTAAAAAATGAAATATGCTATATAAAACAAAAGTAGATATTGTCATGGCATGTGAATCAGGCTGCAGTAACCTGTCCCCAATGGTAAGGAGATTCTCTCTCTCTCTCTCTCTCTCTCTCACACACACACACACAGAGAGAGACACACATCTAGAAAGAAAGAAGAAAGAAACATCACTTCAGGAATTTGCATACAGGAAAATGAGCCATATGTGAAATGCCATCATGTTTTTGATGAAGCTCTTAATTCTCAGGGAAATTTCTGTGGGAACAGGTTATATTACTTTTTTATTCTCAACAGCAGAGTTCTGAAGGCACCAAACTGTCCAACCATGAAGGAAATGCATGCCAAGAATATCTGTCACACCTCAGCCTCCTTACAGATGCACTTTGTCTTAAATCTCAGAAGAAGCCTTTTTGATTTTCACTACAAGGGGTTTGTCTGTAGTGCTCTGTGTAGTATCCTGTAGTGCTCATAAACAGCACTGCCACAATTTTTCTGACTGCTCCTCAGGGACACAAAGAAAAACAATCCTCTTCCACCCATCCTGCTTTCTACTTCAGGAAAGGAAAATGCCACTGAGGTTGAGATGGAGCACATTCTTTGCTCAAAGCAGCCCTAGACTGTGTCTCTGTATCAGCTGGTTAGTGCCTGTCTGAAAAACCTAGGAATATTTAGCCAGGCAGCATAGATACACTGCTTATTGCAAGACATTGCAACTAGAGTAGATCCCCTTAATCAATAGAATTATGGAAGAGTTGACTCATCAAATGTTCGATGATAGAATGGATCTCCTCTAATTATAACAAACTATGTTAAGCAGCAAGATATCAGCAATTATATTGAGGTAGGGATAGATGTTTGTGTCTCTATGCCTCAAATCATTGTGTGGATGAGAAAGTTCTGTGGTATTTCCAGCCCCACATTGAATGTAGTCCCTGAAGTAAGGTCTATGAACACCCACAAGAGCTATCAATAGCACTGAAAATCCATGCTTCCAAGCCCACTAGAACAGTCCTTTAAGACAAGAGGAGGGCTACATCTCCCATTGGTTTCTGCCCTGATTTCACTTACCCTAGTAATTATTGTCCAGTACTGCCATCATAGGAGCTTCAGGACTTGATTTTTTTTTCTGCTCCAGGGCTAGATCTCATGAATTCAGAAGGATAGATTGTGTTGAATAATGTGATGTACCATCAAGTCAGAACTGACATGGAGTTCCTAATAGGGCTTTCCAGAAGAGTGATAATTTAAGATTTTATCAGTTCTGTTTCCCAAATGAGTTTATATGTCTGAGTGGCAAATTGTACCAGGCCTTCTTAATCCATCACACTGGGTAACTGTAAAAACAATTTGACATTGGAGTAAATTGTGTAGAGTAGGGGGTGTCTCCCTCAGTGGATGCCTTCAAGGAAGAGCTTAATAACCATCTTTAGGACATGTTCAAGCTATCCATTTACAGAACTGAGTAGGTGTTTGGGCTATAGGGCTCACATAGCCCTTCCAGCTGATCTTGTGAACCTTCTATTTGAAGCCAAATTTAGAGATGGGCATGAAACAGAAATATAGCATTTCATTTGTTTCTTTAGTAGTTTTGTTTTGTTTCATTACTAAAGAATTTTAAGGTAGTTTTGTACTACAATGAAATGAAACACTATGCTCTCCTGGGTCCTAGAGGCACCAAAATGGCAGGGGAAGCTTCTTTCAACTCTTCCCTGTAAGAACCCAAAACTTGGAGAGGTTTGGGGTTCAGGAGGCTGAGTTATTAAATTCCAAAAGGGGACCACTAGGGAAAAATCATTTATAATTAAGTCAGAAGCCGCTAATCAGTCACCTGCTGGGGGAGGGAATTATCGGCTTAGTGCCAAACTTCTGACTCAATTACAATGATTACAATGGGAGACAGGTGTAGGATCACAGCCATGTTTTGGCATGGAAATGGCAGGATAGCTTCCTCAAGCTCTTCCCTATAAGGCAGGCATGTCCAAACTTTGCCCCTCCAGATGTTTTGGACCGCAACTCCTACAGTCCTTTTGTCATAAGCTTAGAATTCTGGGAGTTGTGGTCCAAAACATCAGGAGGACCGAAGTTTGAACATGCCTGCTATAAAGCCTCAAAATTTGTAGTGGTTTGGTTTTAAGGGGGTTGAGTTATTAAACTCAAAGGGGGGGTGCCTATAGTAAAAATATATTCTAATTGACTCTGAAGTCTGGAACTAAGGCAATAATCCCCCCCCCCAGCGAGCTATTAGCAACTTCCAACTCAATTAGAAATGACTTTTTCCTATGGGTTCCCATTTGGAGCTTATTAACTCAGCCTCCTGAACCCCAAACCTTGGGGTTTTGGCTTCTTACAGGGAAGAGTCCAAAGAAGCTCCCCTTCCATTTTGGTTTAAGACAAATCATTTCATTCCTAGAGGAAATTGGTGTTTTGTTTCACTTTGCAATAAAACATGTCCTACAGTTTCATTATGTTATAAAGTAAATTGTTATGTAACAAAATGATGAAACAGTGTTTGATTTTTCATTTTGTGTCCATGTCTAGCCAACTTTGTTTAGGCTTATTTAGTCAGGAAGCAGCAGCCCCCTGTTTGGTTACAACTCTTGGGGAACTGCTGGCTAGTTTCAGAGCATGGTAAAACTTCTTTTGTATAATATAAATCCCAGATCCCCCCAGCAATCATGGTTGCAATATAGCTTTCTGGCTAGTTCCTTTAATTCATAGATTCTGGTCACCATTATGGTCTAATGGCATTGCTGAATCTATTGGCCACCCCTGAAACAACATATAGATATGGAACTCTATCCCTCTAACTCATCCCACTCCAGCCACATCGTGTACCTGAAATAAAGACTATAATTCAGTTGCCCTTGGTTTTAAAGATATGGTTAAACAAGCAACATTTGAATGGAACCAATTTCATTTGTTTTATGATTTCTGTTTTGGACTATAGTGTGGTTGTGTCAACATGCAGCCGACTAGCTCAAACTCTTTTGATGTTCCTTCAGTACCCTGTGATTTAGATACTGATGGTAGCCATTAAATCCAAGGGGTACTTCAATATTTGGAGCTGTCAGAATACTGATAAACAGTGGTCAGCATATATAACCCAGGCTTAAGACTGCCTCTAGTCTGCAGGTATAACTATCACTTGTTGTCAGTGACAGAGGGCAGGATCATGCAGGCAGAGTTTCACAGCAGGCCCAGCTCAGATGCAGCTAGTTTGTTAAAAAGATAATGCTGGAAGAAATGTCCTCTGCTTTCTTCTGCAATTACAACTATTTGTTGTGTTCTTAGTGTAACCCTTGAACTGCCTGAGTTTGGAGTTTATGAATAAATAGAAAGGAAGGCTCCAAACTTACCTTAGCTCCAGCCAACCTCTAGCCGGGCCCCAGCTGGGAGGAGACTGATCAAGCTCCCAAACACAGGCAATGGGAGACAGGTATAGGACTAGGATGTGGGAGCTTGAGGCTGGAGACTAACTGAAGGGCAGGATTCTGGCCTATCCAATTGGGGGCCAGCAGGCTGTTTAAACCATCCAATGGCTAGCCATGGGGATATCCTGGGAGTGTATATAAACATGTCTTTGGGCCATTTTAGCAGGGTTTTTATCCCTATGTTTTTGTCATGGAATAAAGAGCTGAATTTTCACTTTGGGCGTCATCTGGTTTCATCAGACCCACTATATAACACAATTTTTCCAAACACTCTTGGTTTTCATGCAAAGACATACAAACTCTGCAATCCTGTAAGGAATCATTAGGTGGACTGAGGCTCCTTTGATACATCAAGTCAGGTGGGATTTAACACAGGCTGCAAAATACAATTTCTTATTAAATAACCCTGCAGAAAGGACCACTCAGTTGTGTTATGCCAAGCGGTAGCCTCTTATATGCAAATTCCCTGCTTAACTATTTTATATCTTGATTTGTCAGATGTACTGAATTGTTTTACGTGTAATCTGAGGATTTCTCAATGAAGATTCATTGGCATTTATTTGGAATGTTTGAAGGCAAAAGTAGTTCAGACATTAAAGAATGCAACTTGCTGGCCCCTTTCATGTCTTCCTTCTTTTGGCCTCATTAAAAATATCACATATTTCATGTTTATTCCATATTTAGTCATCAAATATACATCATTCAGTCATGCCACTCTTATTTGCTTAGGTGCTGTGATCACAATGTTGGATTGATGAAATTGCATCTACATTCTGCCTTTTTGCCAGTACTTCCTTGGATTTTTGTTGATTAGACTGGCCATTTTGAGGCAAATTTCATTTTTGCAAGGTTGCTATTTCAGGTTATGTGAAACCCAACTTTGTACTCCCATGGGTTCCAAAGACCACAGGCAGCAACTAACCAATTTGTCACTTACTTGCTGGATGACTGTTCATTTATTTGTTGTTATTTTATTAAAGATACAGGAAATGACAGGATCTGAGAATTGCAGAAGGTTGATGCTAGGGTCTTGTTTTTAACTCTCAGCATAGAAACAGCCCTTTGAATTTTAAGTTAAGATGTTCACAATAATGTGGATGCTTCTAGATGGATAACTTCTTATACAGTACTATCAGTACCACTCATGCCAATTGAAAGGCACTGTGCGGTATAGGGATGTAAGTCGTGCCTTGATTCATCCTTGTTTGCTAAATGAGAAACCTCCAAAAAGTTCTTATTTATTTATTTATTTATTTATTAACAAGATTTTTTAGCCACCCCACTACCAAGAGGTCTCTGGGCGGCATTTACTAATAGCAGATGGTTGGCCTTTGGGAAAACAGCAGATGGTTGGCCTTTCGGACAAGTGTTGGCTCAGCAAAATAAATAAATAAATAAATAAATAAATAAATAAATAAATAAATAAATAAATAAATAAATGCTAGTGTTTTTTCTGCACTTTTGAAAAATGCACATGCTGAGAGGTGGGCACAAGCCACAAAAGTGGTAGGTTAGCCCCTGGCAATATGATTTGATTTGCATTTTGCTTTTCTGGTTTGTTTTTGTGGGGAAATTTCCTCCTCCTCCTCCTCCTCCTCCTCCTCCTCCTCCTCCTCCTCCTCCTCTGCCACCCTTCTGCCCCTTTCCACTGCTCAAGTTGTCTCCCTACTTGTCCCTGTCACCACTGACTTGGCCTGATCGGCAGTTGCATACACAGAGGCAGCAGCCCAGCTCCTGAGTTTATTCCATTCCTTTAAACTGAATATGTGGATCAGCTTCATATTTTTGCCAAGAACCTCCTATTTGTCTATCATTGGTCAAGAAGTTCCACAAATAATTTTCTCCACCCCCTCCTTTGTTCCATCTGCATGCCACCTGTTTCATGGTCTGGATGACAGCTCATCCTAGGCAAGATTTCTGTATTTCAGCTGTTTGGCAAAGAAATCATGAAAGGGAACCCCACCTGTTGTATGTGGGACTGCCTGTAGAAAGTGACCAGTAAGTTCAACTTATCTTCCCCCCCTCCAGATGACAGTGCCGAATGGCCGTCTGGCGCTGTTATCGGGAGAGGGGGGAATTTAAAGAGCCCCCTCTTCCCCCCCATGGGATGGGTGGTCAAGAGCAGGCTCTTTAAACTTATCTTCCCCCCTCTCGATGGGAAAAATATCTTCCCCACCCCACCTCTCAGCTGCTCCTTGCTGGCTTCCCTGCACCTCGTTTTCTGGGGAAACAGGGCGCAGGGAAGCCAGCAAGGAGCAGCTGAGAGGTGCTGGCTTGGGGCCAGTGCAGAGGAGCTGAGAGGTGCTGGCCCCAAGCCAACACCTCTCAGAAGAGAGGCACTGGCTGGGAGGAGATCTTTCCCCCACCCCACCCTGCGCTGGCTGGGGGGAAGATTAAGCCCACTCTTTCCCCCAGCCAAATGTTGCATAAGCACCACACACACTAAACACACAAAATGAATAACGAATCAAAACAAACCATGAATATTTTTTAAAAAATGTTAAAAATGAAACAAAACGAACCGAACCCTAAAACGAACCGAACCAAAATGAATCGCTATTTTTTTGGTTCGTGCCCATCTCTACTGTTATCCTTTACTGCACAGATAGGAAGCCTAGTTCTGAACCAGTTTATACTGCTTTTCTATCAATAAATGCCTTTACTTCCCCTGGAGATGGAGAGAGAAGAATCAAAACGATTCAACTCAATTTAAGGAGCCAACATCTGGAAAATGTCACTTTACAGGACTGCATTGACTGGGGAGGGGGACAACCTTATGAGAAGTAATGAAATTTACAGTTCTGTTCAAATCATATTGTATACTTTTATGACAGAAGAAATGAAACTTTCTGAGCTCCCTTATTTTTACTGGCCCAAACAATCTTTTGAGCTGTGTTTCCTGAGAGAGGAGAAGACATGAAAATGTAGTAAGTTCTCTAAGAAATAGAAGAGGAGGTCTGTCTAGTCAAAACAATATTGGCAAATGCAATTCTGCTTCATGGATAAACGAACTGAAAGAATAAGACATAAAATCTCCTTAGGCCATGATATTTATGTGGCCTTTCTTCCATCAGTATGAGGCCCCTGTAATGTCACATAAGTGGCAGAATGGCTGCTCCGCTCTGCATGGAGTTGTGGGTGGGGCTGATTTGCCTTCCCCATCTAGAGATCTCATGTGAAAAAGTCACGCTGATCTGCATCCTAGCTGCATGGGAGTGGTAGCCTATATAAGACTGATTCCTCTGTGCAGCCTTCTCTTTCCCTTTCAGCCTTGTCCCACCCTCCAACCCTTTTGTTGGAGATGAGATTAGCTGGGTGCATCTGGGCCAGATGGGGATTTTTTTACTCAGATTGGCCTAGACTGGCGGTGTATTTTTGCCCCTTCCATTCTCCCTAATGTGTGGGTAGTGGTGTTTATTATCACTCCAGTCACAATTTGGCAGGTAGTGCTAGAGGTATCAAAATTCACCCCTTGATTTGGTGCCCATATGGTACTAGGTAGTCCTCAAGTAAATTAAATGGCATAATTCAGAAGTGTAGGGTTAGGAACAGATAAAGTTAAATAAAATCAGGTTAAGGTAAATTGAGGGCTGCACTGGGCTCAGCAAATGCTTTGGATGGTGAGGGATGCTGAGCAGGCTGGCAGCATCCATTTAAAGCAGGTATTTCACTGAATTCATGCAGGGGCAGATATTAATTACCACCATACTCGGATACCTCCTTGCACTACTTATCAGGTCCTCTTTCCAATTAATAGTCCACAGTTAGAGTTAAATATGATTATTAATAATTGTGGCCCAATTTAACCCATATACTTTGTCTCATCTTTTTATTCTGGGCTGAGGGAGGGCAAAGTATAGGTATCAGTTGGGATGCTGCACATGCATAATTATAACATGGGCAATGGTAATGCATCCCAGACTTGGGGCCTTTTCACACGACCCCTAAGATCCACTGGCCCCTTAAATTCGGACCAAAGATCTTAGGGGTTCGTTGCTCTTCCTTCCTCCCCACCAGAGAAAGAGAGGAAAAAATGCAGCTCACCTGGAGGAGCTTCCAGGAGCTCCATGTCTCTTCCGTTTCTCTTCTGCTTGCTTTTTTTCCTCCCACCTCTTCTCTTAAAGGGGCGGGAGGCAAAAAAAAAAACACAAGCAGAAGCCAGGAGAGCCCCGCACTGACCAGATTAAATCCGGACCTGGGGATTTTCACCCACCTCAAGCAGGTACAAGAAAGTGCAGCTGGGTCGCGCTTAGGTGGGCGGGGTCGCACTTAATTTCCTGCAAACTCCGGAGCTGGTGGGAAAACACTTGTAAGGTCCGGAGTTTGCAGCCATTTGCTGCGGAGTTTAGGGGTCGTGTATAAAGGCCCTTGGTTCCCCAAGTGTCATTGTCCTATGATTTCCAGAACAGCTGGCACTTGGGTTTCTGAGAGCCAATGTCCAACAACTCATGGAGGCATATATTTTGGGAACCACTGGTCAATGTTATAAAGAACTGCCAAGCAATCAAAGTATGAATAGGGACAAACAAGACCCCCCATCTTTCTGTAAGCAGAGTTTCCAGAACTAAGAACTGACTAGTTGTAAACATAAGTGTTACATGTAACTCTTTGTTATTGGTATAGCAAGTAATGTCTCAGAGGCAATGCTAGCTCCGCGGGAGGCTTGTCCACCCGCGGAGCTGATTTGCCCCGCCCGAGGGGGACAGGAGGCGAGGCAGGACCCGTATGTCCTGCAGGGGCGGGGGGAGGAGCGCCCTATAAAGGGTGGCTCCTCCCCCCCAGCCAACAGTTCAGCCTTAGCAGCGTTCGGGGGCGTATGCCCTGCCGAACGCTGCTCTGCGCCGCGGGCGCCACATGGCGGGCGCCATGTCAGGGGCCGCATGGGCGGCTGTATCGGCGCGCGAGGCCCCTGCGTCGGGGCCGGACTGGCTCCCCAAAGACCGCTGCTGCCGCGCTACCGCGCAGCACAGCTGATAGTCGGGGGAGCTTGGCCGCAATGCTGCGGCTCTGTCTCAGCCGGCACCCGGCCTCTGCTGCTGCGCTACTGCGCAAAGCAGCTGATGGTCAGGGAGCCCAGCTGCATTTCCCCGGATCTGTTTGACTGGGGGGGAGCGGCTTCAGCCTCCCCCCCAGGTGCGCGGGGGCGTGGGGAGCTTGGCCGCAATGCTGCGGCTCTGTCTCGGCCGGCCCCCGGCCTCTGCTGCTGCGCTACCGCGCAAAGCAGCTGATGATCGGGCGAGCCTGGCGACGCTCCCGCGGCCCCGTTACGCTGGGGGGGTGGCTCCGGCCCTTTCCCCAAGGTGAGCGGGGGCGTGGATCACGGGGTGTGCGGTGGAGTCGGGCGCCGGCCCCTGCCTCGCCGGATCGGGCGCCGCGGTGGGCGCCACGTGGAGAGGCCGCAGTGGCGGCGGGCCTGGCGCGGCGCGGCCATCGGCCTTCTGAGAGCAAAAGAAGACGGCGGAGCGCTGAGGAGAGGGACTGCGCAGCCGATCTACCTGGCTGTGGCCGGGCAGCGGATTGGGGGGAGCGGCATCGGCCCTCCCCCTCACAGTGAGCGAGGCCGACCAGTGACCCGCTCCCACCCTTATTTTCTCAGCCCCCCTCCGCGGAACTAGGCGGCCAGCGGGGTGCCCCCTCCTTCCCTTCTCGAACTGGTCGGGACCAGCGATGCGATTGAAACGCGACAGGGGAGGGGAGGCACCGGGCCAGCCATGCGGGGGGCGCGTGTTGGTGGGCGGACTCCTCACCCTTCCCCCGAGCCACTGCAGGCCGCGCCGCGTGGGCGTGAGAGAGGATACGGGCCCAGGCTAGGCCCCAGCTGGTAGGTCTTTTGGGGAGTGTTGCCCGAATCGATTGCCCGGGCGGGGAGGTCGCGGTTGCCAGGCGGGAGGTTTCGTTGGAGCCTATGGGCCCCGGCCAAGGGCTGGCCCTCCCACGCTCCTGGGCTAGGCCTTAACGGGCGGTCCAGGTGGGGGTGGGCTCACCAGGTTAGGTATAAGGGGACCCCATCGAACTTGGGGGTGGGTGAGTTGTCTGCCCCTCCCCGATGGTGGGGCCCAAACGGCGGCAGCCGGGGGGGCGCGGGCCTTGGCCCGGGGCAGCTGTCGCCTGCCTATTCATCCCCTCAGCTGAGGCTGGCGCCCGCCACCTTAGGCGGCTGAGCCACCAAGGCCAAACCAGCCTCTGTTAGGAGGGCCCATAGACAAGGGACATGGGAAGACCCATGCGGACCAGGCCAGAGCCCCATCTAATCCAGCTTTCTGTGGCTCACAGTGGTCCCACTAGAGGCGTTTGCGAGCACAGGAGATGGGATCGCGGGCTACTAATAACACTACCATGCACCTGGCCCTCGGAGTACGATGGTTTTAGGCCTGCAGATAGCACATCTCCATTTTGGACTGTTACTTGGGAGGATCTCCTCCTGCAGCCGGGTAGCGAGCACCGCACCCGGTGGCAGGGAGTTCTACAGCCTTATCGGTGAGTGGGGACACATCTCCATCATCGTTTGTAACCTGGGAGGGACTTTCCCCCAGCCCGGATGCAATTTCAGCATCCGGTGGCAGGGAGTTCCATGGGCCAATTACACGTGGTGCACAGAAGTAGGTTCTCAGCAGCGGGCCTTCAATTGCAAACGTGAGGCGTGCACCTTATATATCGCCATGGTACGAACATTAGAAGAGCTGTGCCCGCTCAGGCCAAAGGCCCGTCCTGGGCTACATGGATTGGTTGGAGTCAATCCAAACTCTTCACCGAGACCAGCGCATGTGAAAGTGAAGCGCCCTGCGTATACCATCCCATACCGCTTTGGGTGGTCCTTCGGCGGTTTGCGGATGTGGTTGCGGGGTGCGGGCTGCACGCTGTCCCCCTCGGCGGGCTGGGTGCTCAGTTGCCGACCACGGGAAGAGGTATTGTTTGCAGTCCATCCAGGGCCGGTTGCAGTGATAGGCCCCCGAGTAGTATCTCCTGCAACCACTTTGTGGTAATGTTAAAATTGAAAGTGTAAGCCGCTTGTGGACACTTTGACCGCCATGGTGCGGTAAAGGTCTGCATTGTCCCATCTGGCATTGGTGACACGCTTTACGGGTCACCTACTCAGTACAGGGCCACCTCCCCCCCCTCTAGATCCTGCCCAGCCTGGCTCATAGAGGCAACAGAACATACCAGCAGACCGAGCCACAGTTATAATTAAGGCATCGCTCCGGGGGGGTGGGGTACCCTCCAGCCCTCAATGGAACAGTCAGTGGGCCCATCCGGACGGAATTGAGCTGGACAGTAAAAGATATTAGCGACTACAGGCCCTCTGAGGAAGTTTGAATTGTTGCACCAGTATGCACCGCCTTGCCTTGGGTTACAGTAAAACACATTTGCCATGTCTCAGCCCGTTCAGCAAGTTTGGAGAGAGCCTTTTGGAGCTCTTCACAATCTTCTCTGGTTGTCACCGCACAGAAAAGTTTTGTGCCATCTGCAAACCTGCCCCTCCCTCACGGTTTATCCCTGCCTCCAGGTTCCTGGCGAACATACTGAGAAGCACCGGTCCCAGGGCAGAGCCCTGGAGCACACCACTGTGCGCTTCCCTCCCTGAAAAATTCCATTGACAGCAACTTGTGGCCCATCAGAGGACCCGTCCTCTTGTCCCCTGACTGCACAATTGCCCCAGCAGCCTTTGGTGAGGGACTGTGTCAGAAGCCTTTTGGACAATCCAGAGGGACTATATCCACCGGTTTATACAAACACCCGTATTGGGTTGACTTCTTCGGGAAGAGGGGCGGCCCGGGCGGCAGAATCCGCTCAAGGTCCTTTGTCGTGAAGACAGGTGCCATGAATCGAGTTGGTGGTTACACGCCACAATTGGGTCCGCGGTTACATCACAGGCCCCCCCTTCTCATTCTCTTTGAATATGTTTTTGGTTGGTGCCACGCCCACGCCGCTGGTTCCTTTGCACCTGTTTCCTCCTTATATTCGGCTATGCCGTCTCAGGAGGGGGGATCCCAGTGGGAAGGGTAACGGTAAGGCCCCTGCCAGGAAAAGGCCTAGGCAGCACCCCCCTTCCTCATCCGTCCTCTTCATCGGATGATGAGTTTCCTGGGCTTTTGGCAGCTTGGAAGGAGTTATCCCATTGGAGCATGGGTGCGCGGAATGGCGGGGGATGGCCGTGTCTTAGAGGGGCGGGCTTTCCACAAGTGAGGCCAAGGCTCAGAGGAGGGCGGAGTGTAAACTAATGATGGCTGATGATGACATGCATTTCTTCTCTTGGGTCCGTATCGTTTCTGCAGGTGGTGTCTTCGGGGGTGCCCGAGCAGGTGGAAGCAGCCACAGGACCTGCCACGGGGTACTGCAAGGCCTCAGCCGAGTCTGGACCCCGAGGCCTGCAACGGAGAGCACAGCACTCGGTGAGTTGGGGTGCGCACCCGAAACGGTGCCCACTGTCGTTTGGCCCTGTCCGGGGGGTGGTTTCCGGGCTGGGCGAACTGCCCAGCGCAGGGAGTGGCCCGGGCGCCGACTGCCCAGCTACCAGCGGCCAGACATCTGGGTTAGCGCCCCACAGGTGGGACGGAGAACGATCCAACGGCACCTTCCAGGGGCGGGCCAGGCCAGCATCAGCCAACTCTGACAGGATTCCCCCCCCAATGGGGGCACCTGGCCTGTTGCCGGGCTAGTCGGCGAGCGGCCATATGGCTGGGGGGGAATGGAACCATGGCCGGGACCGGTGCAGCCCCGGGCTACCCCGGGTGGGCAGCGACCGCCACGCCGTAGGGCGCCTGCGCCTGCCCATGTGGGCATCGCTTGTCTACGCCCTCTAGGGAGTAAAACTAGCGGGGGTCATTCACAGACGCCCCCAGCTTACTCGAGGGGGAGCTGGATGTCAAGGCGGCTGGGGAGGTGGGCCTCTCACTGTTACAAGAGGTATGTGCGGCCGTTGCCGACGTGCTAACCTGTTTTGTTATCGTTCCAGGGCCAGGAGGCTGTGACTGGCAGTTCATGGGCTAATTTGTCTTCCCAGGACCTGAGAGCAGCGCCCGCCGGGCGAGAGGGGTTTTGGGGGGAACAGTTAGGTATACTGGGCGGAGAAGTACGCCATCAGATCTGGCTAGGGGCTAAATTTGGGGCTGGCTAGTCGTGCCATAATTGAATGGCGAGGTAAAAGGGGGATGAGGTGGCGGGAGTTCCTGGGTACGGCCATAGCAGCGGCCCGAGGCGTGCCACCGGATTTCTCACTAACCCACTTGGGGAGCAACGACCTGACTACCCGGACAGGCAAGTCATGGGTCTTGGAGATATTGCGGGACCTGGCTGATTGGAAGGCCAGGTCCCTGGCGGCAAAAAAATTTTCTGGTCCACCCTGATACCACGGCAGGTGTGGAGGGCAGACTGTGACCCACAAAAGATTAATCGCTCCGGAAAGAGAGTGAACCAGGAGGTTGTAGGGCAGTCTGCAAGGAATTTGGGGCTGTGCTGGGCCACCCGGAGATGGATGTGCGCAGGACGGAGCTCTACAGGCCGGACGGGGTGCACCTGTCGGATGTGGGCATGGAAGGATTCCTGCGAGACTGGAGGAGGGGCCTGGTCGAAGGGTTAGCTGCTGGTGGGGGGGCCGGGGCCATAGCAAGGCTAGGCCCGCGGCCGTGGCGGCTAAAAGCATGGAGGGCAGCAGGGAGCATACCATTGGCAAGATAAAGGTAAACGCCCCTCCACCACAGCACGGCGGGCCGGGAGGTCACGGGGCTGTGGTGGGAGAGGGAAAGCGCCTCCCTGCACTGGGAATTACCCAGCTTGGAGAATAACAGGCAGGGAGGAGGAAACGCCCCTCCACCACAGCACGGTGGGCCGGGAGGTCACGGGGCTGCGGTGGGAGAGGGAAAGCGCCTCCCTGCGCTGGGAATTACCCAGCTTTGAGAATAACAGGCAGGGAGGAGGAAACCAAATTAACTGGCCTGGGCCGTGCAGTACCATGACGGCACCACCTGGGGGTTTAAGGCTCGCCTAAGGCTGCCGGTCGGAGGGGTCCCGGGAGACCCCGGGGTTCCGACCATATGAGAAGATGCTTGGCCCCTCCTGTTGTTGTTGTTATGATGTTGTTTGTTAATAAAGTGTGGCCCAGTTTACCCCAATACACTGCCTCGCCTCGTCATTCCAAGTGGGGGGGCAATGCTAGCTCCGCGGGAGGCTTGTCCACCCGCGGAGCCGATTTGCCCCACCCGAGGGGGACAGGAGGCGAGGCAGGACCCGTATGTCCTGCAGGGGCGGGGGAGGAGCGCCCTATAAAGGGTGTCTCCTCCCCCCCAGCCAACAGTTCAGCCTTAGCAGCGTTCCCCACCCACCCACCGCCTTAGGGCTAGTGTGAGTTACCTGGTCGCCTGCTTTGGGGCCGGATAGGAATTTTGGACCCGCACTCTAGATTGGCCGTTGAGAGCGGGGATTTTTCGCCTATCCCACACTGGTTCCTCAAGTTCAGAGGTCGATGAAATGTTGTATCGGTCACACTTTGGTGGCTGAAAGCATGGAGGGCAGCAGGGAGCATACCATTGGCAAGATAAAGGTAAACGCCCCTCCACCACAGCACGGCGGGCCGGGAGGTCACGGGGCTGTGGTGGGAGAGGGAAAGCGCCTCCCTGCACTGGGAATTACCCAGCTTGGAGAATAACAGGCAGGGAGGTGGAAACGCCCCTCCACCACAGCACGGTGGGCCGGGAGGTCACGGGGCTGCGGTGGGAGAGGGAAAGCGCCTCCCTGCGCTGGGAATTACCCAGCTTTGAGAATAACAGGCAGGGAGGAGGAAACCAAATTAACCGGCCTGGGCCGTGCCGTACCATGACGGCACCACCTGGGGGTTTAAGGCTCGCCTAAGGCTGCCGGTCGGAGGGGTCCCGGGAGACCCCGGGGTTCCGACCATATGAGAAGATGCTTGGCCCCTCCTGTTGTTGTTGTTATGATGTTGTTTGTTAATAAAGTGTGGCCCAGTTTACCCCAATACACTGCCTCGCCTCGTCATTCCGAGTGGGGGGGGCAATGTGACTAAGTATTTGTAACTTTTGGTGCCATGAGCAGAATTTTCTAGCTACTTTTAAATGTTATTTTGAATGGACCGTTTAAAGCATTTTTGAGTTATTTTGACAAGAATTTTTCAAGTCTGGTGTCATTCCATTGCTAATTCTTGGAAGCAAGGGAAATATGGAATAAGATTTCTTTTAATAGTAATTGTGTGCCATCAAACTGATTTCCACTTACAATGTTTCAAAATTTTCTGGTTTTAAAGTACTGAGCAGTTGCTTACTATTCTCTCCTTCTGTGATCACTTGGGGATATTGTAGCCTGCCCACAGGCTGATTCTATTATTACATGGCACCATGGACAATCAAACATGTGACTTGTCCCTGAAGCCAAGGGCTTCAGTTCATCCATCCTTTAGTCCATATGAAGTGAAAAAACAGAATTGGCCACTATAAATAATTCCCTGTATTTTTCTGGAACACTGGTAAGAAGAACTCACAACACCACAAATTGCTTCTGCCAGCTGAGCCAATGTCAGCCTAAATAGAAGGAATCAAATCACTACATAATGCCATGAAGTTCTCTGAAACAGTAGTGTTCTGAAGTCTGAAGGTGACCAACCCAATTCCAGATCAAAAGCCTGAATCCAGACTGAACTGAATACAGAAGAGCAATATCATCTAAAAGTGCCTCAGGTTGGCCAGCAGCCATCCCTTAAAGGGCTTCATACAGCAAAAATCTTTCATATAGAACCTGATGGCAGTTTCTTTCTTTCTTTCTTTCTTTCTTTCTTTCTTTCTTTTAGGAATTCTCCTCCTCCTGTTTCATGGAGGGTTGCATCTTTTCCACAAGATGCAATAGTGGAAAACAAGGCTGCCCACAAAGATGCCAAAATCACTAGTTATGGCTCTGGTTTTGACCAGATTCCAATTTTATCTGAAGATCAAGGCAGGATAATAAAATAATGAATAGACTTCCAAACGTCTCTGAAACATGTACAATTGTTACCAGTTCTGTCCCTTAAAACTAACTGTAGATGAAAAGACTAGATGTAACTTCCCAAGAGGCTGTATAAGATGGAGAGAACACACAAACATGTTCGAATTATGGTTGGCTGAGAGTGAATCCTTGCAAAAAGGGGCACAGAATTGAGAGAAATTATCTATTTCTGAATCTTTGGTGCTTGTTTCACGTTAACACTCCAGCAAGCCTGAATTGTGGGTTAACACTGGGTTTGGGTTCTGCTGTAACATAAACCACACTGACACATTAGCTCTTGGGAAAGATGTAACGGCCACAGCTTTATTGGCATCAGATGACAAGGTAGAAACTGCAGTACTCTGGACAGGCATTGGGTCAGATCTGTTCCATCAGGGGACCCGCCTGCCCCCCCGATGCGCCCGATAGCACCACAAGGTGGCAACACCCTTTTACCCAGCTTCAGGAAATCCCCGTGGGTGTACACTCCTTCAGGATTTCCTCCGCTAAGCTGAGCGGAGAGGCCGCCTGATGTCCTGCCTGAGCTGGGACCATCCATGCTCCCTCCTGGGTCCGCTGTCACCACCTGTTGCTCCCAAGCTGCACAGGCTCCGTCCTGCTGCCACATCAGCCTGGATCTGGCCCCAATGCCTCCTGGCAAAAAGGGGTACAGAACTGAGAGAAATTATCTGTTTCTGAATCTTTGGTGCTTGTTTCACTTAACACTCCAGCAAGCCTTAATTTGTTCATAGCTTTTTGTGAAACCATGAGAGTACAGAATCGATCAACTGGCCCCCTGAAGAAATTGATTCTCTGTTTATTTAAAGTCAAGTGCCCACTCTCTGGTTTATGAATAGTTGAGGAGGTGAAAATGTGCATTTTTAAATTAGAGAGAGAAATGCCCAGTTTCTTTTGGGTTAGAGGAGAGACAGCCCACTTCCCCTTAACAGATGGATTCTGACTAGTTACAGTTGAGACTGCTACCCTACGCCCCAAATCTCCTTGCCTAGTTCAGAAGTCACTATTAGAGATGGGCACAACCAGAAATTTTTTTCCAAGTTGTCGTTTTTCGGGACAGGTCCGTTTCGGGTCGCTTCCGAATTTCACGAAATTTTTCAAAAAATTGTCATTTTGTCATGTCGTTTGTCGTTTGTCATTACCACCGCGATTTAGCGCGACTTGACTTCCCAGAGCATGGGGTTAGGGGGTAAGGGCTAGGCTTAGGGTAACGGTTAAGGTTAGGGTGGGTTAGTGGGCTGTACCTCTGGGTGCCTCTGGCCCACTAAGAACACAGTGTACTGGCGTATGGGTTAGGGTTAGGGTTAGGATTAGGATTAGGGTTGGTGGGTCTTTTATGCCCTCTCTGGCACATCCAGAAGTCTTAGCAAAACCTGGCCATGCGATTGGTGGAATGGCTCCAAAAAATTGCATGGTCCCATCCCATGGCCAGCCCATCATTGCGCGTGCACAGGTGTAAAAAAAATAAAATAAAATAAAATAAAATAAAATCCATGGAGACGTTTTGTTGCAAGAAAAACCCACTGCTGCTACTGTAAAAATTCAAGCATTTAAAATAGCTAATTTTCACATGTTTCTGTGGTGCTTTGGTGGGTTTTTGGACCACGATTTCAAAAAAATATATTGCGGTCGCCATTTTGGATCCCCCCGCACCACATGGCAAATGGAGACGCCGAGGATGCCCCCTCCCAGCCTGGTACCAGCAAGTCTCAGCAAAACATGGCCATGCGATTGGTGGAATGGCTCCAAAAATTTGCATGGTCCCATCCCATGGCCAGCCCATCATTGCGCGTGCGCAGGTGTAAAAAAATAAAAATATAATAAAATAAAATAAAATCAATGGAGACGTTTTGTTGCAAGAAAAATCCACTGCTGCTACTGTAAAAATTCAAGCATTTAAAATAGCTAATTTTCGCATGTTTCTGTGGTGCTTTGGTGGGTTTTTGGACCACGATTTCAAAAAAAATATTGTGGTCGCCATTTTGGATCCCCCCGCACCGCATGGCAAATGGAGACGCCGAGGATGCCCCCTCCCAGCCCGGTACCAGCAGCCCAGGACAGGAGGGGGGAAGGCTGGAGTGGGGACTCCCCCCCCCAGAAACCACCCCTCTGGTAGGTGCCCTCACTCAGGCAGGCATATTTTCGCCTGCTTTTTTGGCCGGGAATCGGGTTTTTTTATTTCTAAAACTTTTTTTCTGTGCCGCTTGGCATCATGCGATCGCTGCGCGATGCCAGGAATGACAACGACAAATCAGACCCAATTTTTCTTTTGTCGGTTCGAGTTCGAGTTCTGACGGCTTAATTGTCGTTTCCGTTTCCGTTGCGTAACGGAAACGAGTAACAGAAACGGAAACAAGAATTTCGCCAAATTGTGCCCATGTCTAGCCACTATAGACATTATTACATACTGATTTGTGTCATTCAGTACCTAATTATGTCTATGACATTTTTCTAAAATGGAGTGATTTGCCTCCAAAAGTTATGCCATTTGCATAGCTATGCAATGGGCTTTGGGCCTGTATGTTCTTATTTGATATTAAGCACCACTGAATCAAGGGGATTTATTTTTGAGTAAAAATGTATGGGGTTGTGTTATTTTCAAAATCAGTTAAACACTAATAAAGAAGGTCAGGATTGCACTGAGTGCTAAGTATAAAAACAATATTTGGACCACCAATGCAACAAATTGTTCTGCCTTTTAGCATGAAGAACATGTCATTTATGTCTAATGAGTTAAGGATGCTAAGATACTACTTAGAGTCTCCTCTATGAACATAAGAGATATCATGCAGATGACTCCCAAGTCTATTCCTCCTGTACATCCTAATTAAGGGAATCTTAACAGCATCTGATGTCAATAATGGACTGGATGAAGGCAAACATACTAAATCTTAATCGAAACAAGACAGATGTGCTCCTGATCTGTTGAAAGATACATCAATGAATAAGAATCCATGTCTTCATCCATGAAGTTATACTTCCCCCAGGATCCATGGCTGTTGTGTACTACTAGATCCATCCCAGTGCCTGGATGTCTACATCTAAGCAGTAACAATGAATGATTTCCACTACTGAAGGTAGTGCACCTTCCATGAAATGTCTTGATTGACAGATGCCTTAAGTGCTTGCTCCCAGGTTGTGGACCTCCTTGCCATGGGAAGCCTGGCTGTCTGAGTTTACAAAAACCCTACCTTATAAACAGAATCATTACAAATCTAAAAACAAAGAGAAAATTCATATGCATGATGGACACACACAAGAATGGACTAAACATTTTGACTCTTTTATATATTTGCTTGCTGTGAACCACCCGGAGTTCCTTCGGGAAGATGGGTGGTATACAAGTCCAATAAATAAATAAATAAATAAAATAATAAACATAAGTCTGGATTTCTTGAGTCATTATCAAATGTAATATTACTATATTATCACTTTTTCATGGAAGTTTATCTCCCACCTGGACCCTAAGGTAAACACACCCACTCTCTCAACCCTCTCTCCCCCCTCGCCCTCACACTATCTGGTTCTGGTTTCTGACTCTTGAGGAAATTACCTTAAAACCACATTTAACATTTCTACAGACCCTGGCCACAGAGCCATTAGTGACACTTAACATATAATTGACCTCCAGACAAATCTTCCTTCCCACCATTTGTACAACTTATCATCTCTCCCTCTACCACAGACCCATTAACAATGCTTAACATATCTACAACCACTGGCCAAACCCTCCCACCACTTCTACAACTAATCATCTCTCCCTCCTCTTCCCCCTCCCGTATCCACCAATGAACATCAGGTATGAAATGTATATCTCATGACATATTATAAAACTCATTTTGCTGCTATATGCCTGAAGAAGTGGATGTGTCCATGAAACATTACATTAAAATATGACAGTTAGTCTTTAAAGTGCTACATGTTTTGTTTTGTTTTGTTTTGTTTTGCCTGCAATTCTTGAAAGGACTAACACGGCTACCCTCTCTGAAACTTATAAACTCAGCAAGCCATCTGAATATTATATACAGTCCTGGAGAGTTTACAAGTTCATTCCAACCTTTTAAGAAGTTCATTCCAACCTTACTTCTTAAGAAAAAAACAGCTGGAAACTACAGTATTTTCCTAATTTTAAAGAATGATTCTAGGGTGGTTTATAAACTCTATCTTCTAATACATGATCCTGAAATCTAACTTTGGTTTTTTTAAAAAGAGCCAATTAAAAACTTTGATTCATTTATCATTTAAATAATACTTCTGTTTTGTACAAATCTGAAGTCAGTTTACAGTACGTGAAGCGAATTCTTGTTCTATCATCACAAAGCATTTTTAAAGACTGCAGTAAGAGCTGTTATGACATTTGTAGTCTTCTCAACTAGTAAAGAGCTCCACTTACTGGTAGGCAACAGAAATTTTAATCTCAGTCACCGGGCCAGATTTTTAAAATCCATAGTTTATTGCACAAGGGAATAAAATTATAAACATTTGTTTACCAGCAAGATGTCCATAAACCAGCTCCTCGGATTCTCCAACTGCACATAAATGTTCTCCTGGGTAAAATCATATTGGCAAGAAATTGGCAAGAAAACAGAATTCCACTGGAATGGAGGGCCTTTAGTCAATGTTCCCTGTCATATTTCTCAGAATCCCCACCATGCATGGTCTGAGTGGGTGGTGGCTTCTGGGAAATGTAGTCTTCAATATATGGAAGACCAAAGGTTCCCCACCTTGGTTTAGATGAAACAAGAAGACAGAATATGGGGAAATGATTTTGGCTAGATACAGTGTTTCATGGGAACATTGCAGGAATCCAGTGCCTCTAGTCTAAAGAAACCAATATGAAATATAATACTGGATTAACTAGCAGTCAGTCAACATTTCTGCATCTCACTGGCTTACTAATGTACTAGCACCTGTCACTATATCACTAATTTGAAAGACACCTTCAGGCATTCAGAGTGAATGCCTTCAATCAGAGGTGTACAACCCTGTCCCCAAATTCCTTTCCTTCAGAAGAAGCTACATGTTTTTCCCATACATTGATAGTGAGAGAGTGCCAGGTGATGGATGAATTGGCATATTGATTATGCATGTTGATGCAATTCCAGTGGTGTAAGCTACAGCAGCAAATGGCCTCCAGTTAATGAGTCACTGCTAGTATCTTTTATGGTGCCTTAATTCTTGAGTTGCCACTGTGTTTACACCATTAATTAACCTATAGGATAAAAGTTTCTAGCTTGCAAGATTTTTGACAAATGGAAAGGCAAATGCTATCTTAAGGGGTGAATTGCCTCAAGTCATGAAATATCATAGATATTAATTTTTGCACACTGAGTCAGATAAACTAGCATGCAACAGGTCATGCCTAGAGGGGTTTCCTAAACTGGGGCATTTAATTTCTGAAAGAGCCTTGATCCTAGCATGAAATCCTAACAGGATACTGATCATTGTGTTTCTGGTAAAGGTACACAAAAAACAGACTTAGAACATAAGAAGAGCCATGTTGGATCAGGCCAAAGGCCCATCTAGTCCAACTTCCTGTATCTCACAGTGGCCCCACCAGATGCGTTTGGGAGCGCATGAGACTAGGTATCTGTTTCCTGATTCCACTCCCTTGCATCTGGCCCTTGAAGTACCCCAGTTTTAATCCTGGAGATTACACATCTCCATCATGGTTTATAACCTGTGATGGACTTTTCCTCCAGGAATCTGTCCAATCCCCTTTTGAAGGCATCTAGGCCAGATGCCATCACCACATCCTGTGGCAGGGAGTTCCATAGACTAACAACACACTGGGTGAAAGCATATTTTCTTTTGTCTGTTCTTACTCTCCCAGCCCTCAATTTGAGTGTATGTCCCCTAGTTCTGGTATTTTGTGAGAGGGAGAAGAGCTTCCCTCTATCCACTTTACTCATTCCCTGCATTATTTTGTACGTCTCAATCATATCCCCCCTCAGGCACCTTTTTTCCAGACTAAAGAGCCCAAAATGTTTTAGCCTTTCCTCATAAGGGAGGTGCCCCAGCCCAGTAATCATTTTAGTCGCTCTCTTCTGCACCTTTTCCAGTTCCACTATGTCTTTCTTGAGATGCGGTGACCAGAATTGTACACAATACTCCAGGTGGGGCCTTACTATTGTTTTGTATAATGGCATTATAATGTTGGCTGTTTTATTTTCAATCCCCTTTTTGATAATCCCTAGCATGCAATTCTTCTTCACCACTGCCACACATTGGGGAGACACCTTCATGGAGCTGTCCACTAACACACCAAGATCTCTTTCCTGATCTGTCATGGATAACTCAGAGCCCATGAGTTGATAGATAAAGTTTTGATTTTTTGCCCCAATATGCATTACTTTACATTTGGCTTCATTAAAACACATTTGCCATTTCGTTGCCCATCCCCCCAATTTGGAGAGATCCTTCTGGAGCTCTTCACAATCTTCTCTGGTTTTTACCACACAGAAAAGTTTTGTGTCATCTGCAAACTTGGCCACCTCACTGCTTATCCCTGTCTCCAGGTCATTTATGAACAGATTGAAAAGCACCGGTCCCAGGACAGATCCCTGGGGCACACTGCTTTTCACCTCTCTCCATTGTGAAAATTTCCCATTGACACCTACTCTTTGTTTCCTGGATCTCAACCAGTTCTCAATCCATAACAGGACCTGCCCTCTTATCCCCTGACTGTGCAATTTTCTCAGCAGCCTCTAGTGAGGGACTGTGTTAAAAGCCTTTTGAAAATCCAGATAGACAATATCCACCGGTTCACCCAAATCTACATGCCTGTTGACCTTTTCAAAAAATTCTAAAAGATTTGTCAGACAAGACTTACCCTTGCAGAAGCCATGCTGATTTTCTCTCAGCAAGTTTTGTTCTTCTATGTGTTTTAAGATTTTCTCTTGGATGAGGCTTTCCACCATCTTCCTTGGGACAGATGTAAGGCTAACTGGCCTGTAGTTTCCCGGGTCCCACCTCCTTCCTTTTTAAAAATTGGTATGACATCTGCTATCCTCCAGTCCCATGGCACTATGGCCGTTTTAAGAGACAAGATGCATATTACAGTTAAGAAATCTGCAATTTCATTTTTCAGTTCCCTAATAACCCTTGGGTGGATGCCATCTTGGCCCGGTGACTTGTTAATCTTCAATTTATCAATTAGTCCTAAAACATCCTCTCTTTTAACCTGTATTTGATTTAATTCTTTAGTCAAGAGGGGCCGTTCAGGCAGCGGAATCTGCTCAAGGTCTTCTGTCGTGAAGACAGAAGCAAACAACTCATTTAATTTCTCTGCAATTTCCAAGTCCTCCTTAATCTCCCCTTTTCCTCCCTCACCATCAAGAGGGCCAACTGGTTCTCTGGCAGGTTTTCTACTTCTAACATATTTAAAGAAGCTTTTATTATTACCCTTTATATTGCTAGCCATGCGTTCCTCAAAAATCTTTCTTTGCCTCTCTTATCATATTCTTACATTTCTTTTGCCAGAGTTTGTGTTCCTTTTTATTTTCCTCATTTGGGGAGGATTTCCATTTACAGAAGGACCTCTCCTTGCGCTTTAGAGCCTCTCTAACTCCACTCATTAACCATGCCGGTGCCCTCTTGGACTTAAATGAGCTCTTCTTTCTTTGTGGTATGCACTTCTGCTGGGCCTCTGTTACCATTGTTTTAAACAGGTTCCATGCACTCTGAAGAGATTGGATTCTTCCAACCTTCCCCTTCAATTTCTTTCTAACTAGTTTCCTCATCTGAGGGAAGTTTTCCCTTCGAAAATCAAGGGTTTTTATGTCTGAAGGATCAGAGCTTGCTAACAGTTTTGGTTTGCTTTAAACTCTAGTTTCCAGAATGACCCTTTGTACATGACCCCTAAACTCCGCAGCAAATGGCTGCCAGCTCTGGAGCTTACAATTGTTTCCCCACCAGCTCCAGAGTTTGCAGGAAATTAAGTGCGACCACGCCCACCTAAGCGCAGCCCAGCACACTTTTCTTGTACCTGCTCTAGAAGGGTGAAAATCCCCAGGTCCGGATTTAATCTGGTGAGTGCGGGGCTCTCCTCGCTTCTGTTTGGTATTTTTTTTTTGCCTCCCACCCCTTTAAGAGAAGGGGCGGGAGGCAAAAAAAAAAAAACAGAAGAGAAGGAATCAGGACAACGGAGCTTCGACCGGCTTCGGAGGTGAGCCTGCATTTTTTGTTCTCTTTCTTCCTCCCTCCCCTCATGCAGACAGGATCAAGGAAGTGTGGAGGGGTGGGGACGCAGGAAGAGCAACAAACCCCCAAGATCCCTGGTCCGAATTTAAGTGGCCAGCGGATCTTAGGGGTCGTGTGAAAAGGCCCAATGTCCCAGACATCATTACCTGGGGTGATGCTAGCTAAGGAATATTGGGGCTCATAGTCCCAGGCAGTAACTCTGAGTAGAGTTGGGCACGAAATGCCAAAATGGTGTCTGTTTCCATTATTCGGGGCCCTGGGGCATGCTTCAGTTCTTTACCGTTATTCGGCCCCCTGGGGCCTGGCCTGATTTGTTGTCATTTTTTTTATTTTCGGGCATGGCGGCATGCGGGCCAGGAGAGCGTTCCCGCGGCCGCGGGGAGCCCTCCAGGGCCAGGTGCCGCCGGAGCCGGCGGCAAGCCTCCTGAGAGAGCCGTCCCGCAGCCACGGGGAGCTCTTCCAGGGCCAGTTGCCATCTCTTTGACACCCCGCTTCGCCCCTTTGAGTGCAAAGGGGCGAAGGGGGGACTCGGCTTCCCCATAAGGTCATGACAGCGCTGGGTGCTGTCATGACTCCCACAGGGAAGATCCCTTTGACACCCCCCTTTGCCGCTCTGCATGCACGCAGAGTACGGAAGGGGGAACTCGGCTTCCCTGCGCGGGTCATGACAGGTCCGGGCACTGTCATGACCTATGTGGGGAAGATCCTCCTCCACCCGGGCGGAGGCAAGACCATGGCCGAATCTCAGCAGATCTCCTCCGCCCGGGATGACAGCTGTGCCAGCCGTCACCCGGGGCGGAGGAGATCGAGCCGCGGTCTCACAGTCCCTTCCTTCCCGACTCTGACCCACAGCCTGACAGGCCACCGGGCTGTCAGGCTGTGGGGCGGAGGGTGGTGAGAGGGGGCTCCGATCTGGCCTCCACGCGCAGAGACCAGATTGCAGCCCCTTCCTTCCTGACTCCGCCCCAGAGCCTGCAGCCCACCGGGCGGTCAGGCTGTGGGGTGGAGGGCGGCGAGAGGGGGCTCCGATATGCCCTCCATGCGTGGAGACCAGATCACAGCCCCTTCCTTCCCAACTCCACCCCAGAGCCTGCAGCCCACCGGGCTGTCAGGCTGTGGGGCAGAGGGTGGTGAGAGGGGGCTCCGAAGGCCAGCAGCACCAGGTAGGACATTCTTTCCCATTCATTGTGCGGCCATTAATGAAAACGAACAGAACCGAAGAAAATTTTCTTGGTTCTGTTCGGATGAAGCCTGGCCCGTCCAAATGGTCATTTTTCGTACCATTATGTAATGGTGTGAATAACAGATAACGGTAATGAAAAAATGGTTGTTTCGTGCCCATCTCTAACTCTGAGCATGCACTGCCTTGGTTCTTTGAATAAAACCCCAAGACATATTAACTGAAAAAATTATACACAAGAATTCATTTCATAGAATCATAGAATCATAGAGTTGGAAGAGACCTCAAGGGCCATCCAATCCAACCCCCTGCCATGCAGGAACCCCCATCACAGTATTTCCGACAGGTGGCCATCCAGCCTCTGCTTAAAAACCTCCAAAGAAGGAGACTCCACCACCCTCCGTGACAGCATATTCCACTGCCGAACAGCTCTAACTGTCATGAAGTTCTTCCTAATGTTCAAATGGAATCTTTTCCTGTAGTTTGAAACCATTGTCCTAGTCTCTGCAGCAATAGAAAACAAACCTTCTCCCTCTTCAATATGACATCCTTTCAAATATTTAAACATAGCTATCATATCCCCTCTCAGCCTTCTTTTTGAAAGGCTAAACATTCCCAGCTCGCTAAGCCATTCCTCGTAAGACATTTCTTCCAGGCCTTCAACCATCCTGGTCAGCCTCCTCTGTACCCGTTCAAGGTTGTCAACATTGATTTTAAATTGAGGTGCACAGAATGTGACATAGCACTCCAGGTGGGGTCTGACCAGAGTAGAATAGAGTGGTACTATCACTTCCCTTGATCTAGCCTCTATGGTTCTGTTGATGCAACCAAGAATCACATTGGCTTTCCTGTCCGCTGCATCTCACTACTGACTCATGTTCAATTTGTGGTCCACCAAGACTCCTAGATCCCTTTCACAGGTACTATTTTCCAGCCGTGTATCTCCCATCCTATATCTGTGCAATTCATTCTTTTTACCTAGATGTAGCATCCTGCATTTCCCTCTGTTGAAACCCATTCCATTAGCTTTGGCCCAGCACTCTAATCTGTCAAGGTCCTTTTGGATTTTCATCCTATCCTCTAGGGAACTAGTAACCCCTCCCAATTTGGTATCATCTGCAAATTTAATTAGCATAGTATCTATTCCTTCCTCCAAATCATCAATAAAGATATTGAACAGCACAGGACCCTGAACAGAACCCTTGGGCACCCCACTGGTCATGTCTCTCCAAGCTGAAGAGAGGCCATTTATGATCCTCTCTTCAGCCTGGAGGGACATGACCAGTTTGGGTGTGATCTGTCAACCAATTACAAATCCACCTAACAGTAGCACTATCTATCCCACTTTCTACCAACTTCTTTGCAAGAATACCATGGGGAACCTTATCGAAGGCCTCACTGAAGTCCAGATAAGCAATTTCCACAGCATCCACCTCATCCACCAGGCCTGTAATTCAAAGAAAGAGATCAAATTAGTCTGGCATGACTTGTTTTTAGGAAACCCGTGGTGACTTCTTGTAATGACAGATTTGTTTGTTAAATAATTACAGACTACCTGTTTAATAATCTTTCCAGGAACCGAAGTCAATCTGACTGGGTGGTAATTATTTTGGTCCTCTTTTCCACCTTTTTTGAAGATGGGGATAACATTAGCCCTCCTCCAATTGATGGGGACTTCCCCTGTTCTCCAGTACTTAATTTCTAATTAATCTGAGCTTAATTTCACCAGGATAATTTGCAAGGAGATGAGGAAGATATTTTGTCACAAATATTACCATTAACAATTACAGTATCTAATCTAGTTTGGTTCTGAATCAAAACCCTCTATCTTTTGTACTTCAGATCTCCTAGAGGGGAACCAGTAGACTGAGCATAAGATCTACAGTGAAAAACGGTTATACTGTAAATCTCTTCTTTATGAATATGAAACATACTGTACTTCAAAAGAGCTCAGTTGAGGCTGGAACTGCTCCAAAGTGATTTTGTGTTTTTTTTTTTCCTTTTATAGGTGAACTCAGCTTTGAACTTGAATTTCTCAAGACCATCTCTGATACAATTTGCTACACTGCATAAGCCATTTTTTATAAAAATGGCTGCTCCGCCCAGCCTCGTGCTGAGCAGGGGCACCTTTGCCGGCCGGTTGAGGGAGGCGGCTATTGGCTCCGCTATTGGCGTAGCCTATGGTAGGGGAGCGCGCCCTTTATAAGTCCTCGGTGCGCTCCCCACAGCCTGCCTCCGCAATCGCCGGTTTCGTCGGGGAGCGATCAGCACGCTTGTCAGGAATGCCTCCTGAAGCGTCCGGTTCCTGATCCCTTCAGCAAGCGGCCGCTTGCTTTGACTCCTGTCTCTGGAAGCTGTCTGTCTTTTGAAGCTGTCTCTCGGACTGCCCGGGCTGCGGCACAGGTTTGGTGGGAAGGGTCCGGGAGGCACGTGGATCAGGCGGGCGGTCTGGTTTAAGCCGGCGTCCTTGTGGAGAGCTGCAGAAGCTGAGAGCAGGAGCTCTTTGAGCTCCTTTCAGCTCAGCTGCTTGTCAGGACCCAACAAGCAGTTGAGTTTAGGGATAAGCACCCCCCGCTTGGTCAGGCAGGCTGTTTGAAGCCTGCTTCACCTTTGTGATGCAGAAGCGGGGAGCGGGAGCATTGCCAGCTCCTGTCAGCTCAGCTGCTTGTTGGGCTACCGACCAGCAGCTGAGCCCAGAGATAAGTGCTCCTGTCAAACACCAGATTCAAGGCCAGGCTGGATAGCTCAGTGGTTTAGCCACTTGGCTGCAAAGCCAGAGGTTGCAGGTTCAGTTCTCCATTGTGCCTTTTCAACCCCTGCATGAATGTACACTTACAAATATTTGATCTCAGGTTGTCACAAGCAGCAGGAAGTTACTAGTCTAATAAAATGCAGCACTACTTTCTAATTATGGCTTTCTAATTATGGAGAGATCTATAAGACTTCCTATCAGATTCTTGGAAGGGAATTCAAGTATATTTGTGCAGCAGATGAAAAGAGAAAGAAAAAGATAATTTTGCTTACATTTTATTCCAGCTTGGGTTACCCAGGGTATGGTCTTTTGGGCGGCCATGATTCGGCTACGGCACATGGCAACCATGTGGCCTGGGCTTCCTGGGCCCACACTTCAAACTTTTATCCATTACCATCCTTCTGACTGGGCAGCCAAGGCGGCTTTACCTACCTAGACTTGGTGGGGAATTGTTAGGGGAGGACTGGGGTGCTTTTATTTCTCCTCTTGACTTATCCCTAGCATGGCCTCTACGCCTTGCATCCACCTGGTGGGATGGCAAGGTCGGCCATTTTGATCGCCAATCTTTGGCCTTTTTGGGGGTTGGTGTAATCAATCCCCATCCTCCCCTTTGGTTATCATCCTGCTGTGGCGGCACATTTCCCTGGTATTCTTACACTGTGGCCCCCCTTGTCGTTGTTGTTTTTTCACATTTTGTAACTGCACATCTGATCACGCCATGATCAGACGTTCCATCAGTGGCATCTTGTCTTATGAGCATGCCACTTAAGAAGGGTACTTCTAAGGGGAAGGGGAAAGGGAAGGCCCCAACCCAGAAGAGGCCGAGCCAGCAGCCTCCACCTGAGTCCTCCTCATCAGTGGATGAGTGGCCTATTTTGTCAGCAGCCATCACCACATCCAGTGGCAGGGAGTTCCTCAGCCTAACAACAAGCAAAAAAAAAACTTTTGTCTGTTTTTTGATCTCCCAGCCCTCATTTTGAGTGGATGTCCCCTAGTTCTGGTATTTTGTGAGAGCGAGAAGAGCTTACCTCTATCCACTTTACTCATGCCCTGCATTATTTTGTATGTTTCAATCCTATACCCCCTCAGGCGCCCCCTTTTTTTTTTGCCTGAAGAGGCCCCTCATAAGGGAGGTGCCCCAGCTCTGTAATCATTTTAGTCGCTCTCTTCTTCACCTTTTCCAGTTACACTATGTCTTTCTTGAGATGCAGTGACCAGAATTGTACACAAGACTCCAGGTGGGGCCTTGCTATTGTTCTGTTTAATGGCATTATAACGTTGGCTGTTTTTATTTTCAGTCCCCCTTTGACATTCCCTAGCATGGAATTGACCGTTTTCACTACTGCCACACATTGGGGAGATACCTTCATGGAGCTGTCCACCGACACACCAAGATCTCTTTCCTGATCCATCACGGAGAACCCAGAGCCCATGAGTGGATAGATGGGCTTTGGAATTTTTGCCCCATTATGTTTTACTTTACATCTGGTTGCATTAAACTGCACTTGCCATTTCTCAGCCCACTCCCCCAGATCCTTTTTTTTTTTTTTTTAACCACACTGGAAAGTTTTGTGTCTTCTGCAAACCTTGGCTACCTCACTGTTTATCCCTGTCTCCAGGTTAATTATGAACGGATTAAAGGCACCGGTCCCAGGACTGACCCCTGGGGCACACCACTTTTCGCTTCTCTCCATTGGGAAAATTTCCCTTTGTCGCCTACTCTTGTTTCCGTGATCTCACCCAGTTCTCAGTCTATAAGAGGACCTCCCCTCTTATCCCCTGGCTGTGCAACTTTCTCAGCAGCCTTGGGCGAGGGACTGCGTCAAAGCCTTTTGAAACTCCAGATAGACTACATCCATCGGTTCACCCAAATCCATGTGCCTGTGGACCGTTTCAGAATTTCTAAAAGGTTTGCTAGACAAGATTTACCCTTACAGAAGCTATGCTGATTTTGTCTCAGCAAGGTTTGTTCTTTTAGGTGTTTTGAGATTTTCTCTTGGATGAGGCTTTCCACCATCTTCCCTGGGACAGATGTAAGGCTAACTGGCCTGTAGTTTCCTGCCCCCCCTCCTTTCCTTTTTGAATTTGGTGTGACATATGCCATCCTCCAGTCCTCCGTCAACATGGCCGCTTTAAGAGACAAGTTGCATGGAACCGTTAAGTGATCTGCAGCCTTTGGTGAGGGACCGTGTCTGAAGCCTTTTAAAATCCAGATGGACTATATCCATCGGTTCATCCAAATCCACGTGCCTGTGGACCTTTTCAAAATTCCCTAATAACCTTGTGTGGATGCCTCTGGGCCCGGTGACTTGTCAATCTGCAATTTACCGATTAGTCCTATAACCTCCTCCCTTTAAACCTGTATTTGATTTAATTCTGTAGTCGAGAGGCAGCGGAATCTGCCCAAGGTCCCCTGTCATGAAGTCAGGCGCCACAAATCGCGTTGGCTGTTACACGCCACGATTTGGGTTGGCTGTTACATACCAGGGCCACCCTTCTCATCCTCCTTAAATCTGTTTTTTTTTTGTGCCACGCCCATGCCACTGAGTTAATTTTCACCTGTTTGCCACTTATATTCGGCTATGCCGTCTAAGGAGGGAGGTTCTAATGGGAAGGGGAAGGGTAAGGCCCCTGTCAAGAAAAGGCCTAGTCAGCAGCCCCTTCCTCATCCGTCCTCTTTATTGGGTGATTAGTCACCTAGTCTTTTGGCAGCTCGGAAGAAGCTATCCCGTTTGGAGCGCGAGCGCGCTGAAAGGCATGGGACGGCCGTGTCTTATGGGGGCGGGCTTCCTACGAGTGAGGCTGAGGCTCAGAGGAGGGTGAAGCGTAAACTAATGATGGCTAATGATGACATGCATTTCTCCTCTTGTGTCCATTTTAGCAGGATCTGCCAGTATCGTTTCTGCAGGTACGCCATCTGACTACTGAAGTAGCCGCGTCATCGCATGCTCTGCTCAGCTCCCCAGTTGCTGTGTCTTCCAACGTAGTCACGTTCCCACCTGGCGCTGAATACTCATTGCTTCCGGCACTTGTTTCAGCCTAGGCTGTGTCTTCGTGTGGTAAGTCGGCTCCAGCAGTCCAGCACTCACTCGTCATGGAGTTGCGGCGCCCGGTCGTCCATTTTGTGCAGACTGTGCCATAAGTATTGTGGGACTTCGTAGTCCTCATCATAGGTGCCGCATTTCGCCGAAATTAAGGAAAATCTGTGTATCTGGCTCGAGTTTTGTCCAAATTTAATGGCATTAATTTGGGTACCTTTTTTTTTTTTCTCCGCCTCACGTGCTAGCGAGATGCTTGCCCAATCCAAAAAAGCCGACACCTCGCTTCTGCATTAATTTGGTCAGATATGCCCCTCGAGCAGGAGCAGGTCTTTCTGCATATGTGTAGATCGCAGACTTACCAGCGAGGTAAGGGCTGCACGATACACCTTTGTAGGTGTTCTGTGCTCCAAATTTGTCCTGTCATAGCGTTATATAGGTACGCTCGGCTCGTTGCCAAGTATCGGGGGTACCTATTTCAACATCTGCATTTTGGGGACTCATTCATTCCGGACGGGCACTTCTTCCACAGCGGCTGCCATTGACATCGATTCGGTTGGCATCCAACGAATCGGGTGGCGGAGATCCTGACAGTTTAAATCTTATGTACGACCACTAACGGACCGGTCAAACCGGGCCAGTTGTTCTTTCTTTTCTCGTTGCAGGTTCTACCCCGGGGAGCCGTGCTCGGGTGTTGGTTTATGGCCACAGTTTTGTTTACTGGGCTGCAAAGTTTGCTATCCGGTCTCGATGGGGCCGCGATCTCGGCCTGGGCCAACGGGCTGATTTCCTGTGGAAGAGCAAGAGGGGGATGTCCTTGCATGCCTGGCTTACTGTGGCTCTCAGTTACCACCCCCGACACCTTGCCAACCATTGTAGTTGTACGTTTGGGAGGAAATGACTTGACTCACAGGTTGGGCAAGTCCCTCATTCTCAGGATCATTGACGATCTGAGAGCGTTCCATCGTACTCGCCCATTGGTGGCTCGTATGGCGGGCAAGTTCCTCATTCTCAAGATCATCGTTGATCTGAGAGCGTATCATCGTACTTTCATTGGTGACTTACGCATGGCGAATCAAGTTCCTCATTCTCAAGATCTTTGACGATCTGAGAGCATTCCATTGTACTCGCCCATTGGTGGCTTGCATGGCGAGCAAGTTCCTCATTCTCAAGATCATTGACGATCTGAGAGCGTTCCATCGTACTCGCCCATTGGTGGCTCGCATGGCGGGCAAATTCCTCATTCTCAAGATCATCGTTGATCTGAGAGCATACCATCGTACCCGCCCATTGGTGACTCACATGGCGAGCAGGTTCTTCATTCTCAAGGTCATTGATTACCCGAGAGCGTTCCATCGTACTCACCTATTGGTGGCTCGCATGGCGAGCAAGTTCCTCATTCTCAAGATCATTGACAATCTGAGAGCGCTCCATCGTACTCGCCCATTTGTGGCTCGCATGGCGGGCAAGTCCCTCATGGGGTGCATTTATTGGACAAGGGCCTGGATATCCTTATTCAGAATCTTAAGGAGGGCCTGAGGGCCGAATTGTTCGGTGGGGTAAAGAGCCGCTGTGCGCCTCTTTTGTTGGCGGGTAGCACATAAAAAGTTAACCATTTAGGTCCCGAATCTAATTACATCTTCACGTCTTCCTTCCATTAATAACCCAATAGGATTTAGTTAGGGAGCAAATAATAATAATAACCCAAAACCCTAGGAGGGCTGCCAACCTTTAATCAAGCGTTGATGCCAAAAGATCTCGTTGGCATCCTCACTGCGGCAGTTCAACGGGCCGCAGGAAATTGGTGGAGTAACGGGACCTAATCAATTTGTTGTTACCATTTGATGATGCGCTACGGCTCAGGCCCTCCTAAAGTTATTGTTCATTGATAAGTAATTTAAAATTCGTTACTGTAGTTAATAAAGTTGTGGCCCTTATTTAACCCAAGCGGAATGTGTGTCGCCTCTTTCTTTCAACCTGGCCCGGCAAAAAAATGTTTCACCTCATTAATCTGTCTGTCAAGGGTTTCTTGCTCTTATATGGAAAGAGGTACCACAGAAGCATTTTGTAAAAATATAGCTAACAAAGATTATTTTCTTCATTTACTGTAGTCTTACAATTATTGGGCAGAATATGCCACCAGTGGATAGTTTAATTTCACTGGTTCCAAAAAGCCACAACTACATATAATAATATACTGTACTTGTAGTGAAAGAGGCACTATTATAATATTAAACAATTATGTGTTATCAAGTCAGTTCTGGTGACAGACAAACCTTTATGGGGCTTTCTATGTAGATGTAAAATACTCAAAAGTGGCTTACCATTGCCTCCCTCTGGTGGTGTCCTGAGACCATGCAGCTGCTTTCTGGATTCTCTCCTAGGAGGCAAGTGGGGAACTCTCTCTCACCTCCCAGCATTGTAGCCAGATGCTCCAGCCCACTGAGCCACATTGCAAGTTTTCCACTAATATAATCTTTATATCTGAAGCAGTTAATTAATGAGCAGTGTTTGTTTATAATAAAAAAGAAAAACATGCATGATGGGGTCATTGAACTTCAAGTGTGTGGGATCTCACAGGAAAAAAAATAGCAGCCTAGAATCTTGAAGCCCATCAAGCAGAGACAGGAATAGAACAGACCTGCTTAACTTTAAAGAATTTTAAACACAATAATTTGCCCTAAATGTTTCAAAATAGAAGTCCATTCTCTGCTTGTCACTCCCTATTTCTTCATTGTAGAGATAATTCGGGGTAGAATAGGGGAAAGCTGAGCTTGGAAATATATTTTGGAGAGCAAATCCCAGAATTCCCAAGAATCTGTTGTCATGCTGGCCATGGGATATAGTAAGTCGTAGTCCAGAAATGTGACATTTCCCAACTCTGGGAAGGGGAAGCCATTTTGTGCTGGCTGCTGCGAAAAAAACAGTTGTTACACAGATTAGCCTGATAGATAAAACTATGTTATCACCCCTAGTATTGGCTTAGTGAAGGAATGCCTTTATAGAGATCTTTTCCTTTCATCAAGGACTATCCTTTGCATCATTAAAAGAAAAGTTGAATAAGGCCTATAATTTGTTTCTCAGTGCTACTTCAAACATGCATTATCAATGTTCACTCATGTGGACACAATTACATTTCATGGAGTATAACATGATGTTTTGTAGGAAGGTAATGAGCAAAAACAATTTAGGGGTGAGCCAGAAATATGAATTCTGCCCACTCATTTTATTTAAAGTGAAAGTTGCTTTTCTTCCTTTTTAACAAGGCATCACATAATGTTAAGAATATTATATGGAAATAAAGGATTGGATACCTTTAAATAATTTGAGGTGTTGAAATGCAAGTCTAATTCTGCATGGCTTCATTATTTTTCTGTCTAGATATCTATGCAGTGACTGTGAATGCAATCAAATAAGTACAAAATAAAAGCAAACCTATTATGTTGGTACTCATTTGATTGTAAAGCCTCGTGGTGTAGTGGTTAAAGTGCTGTACTGCAGCTATAACCTGTGCTCATGGCCTGGGATTCAATCCCGGACAGTGGGCTCATGATAGATTCAGCCTTCAATTCTTCCTGGGTTGGTAAAATAAGTACCCAGCTTATGGGGGGGGGGCAATATGCAACCTTCATAATTCAATTGTAAACCACCCAGAGAGTGCTTTAAGAACTATGGTGCTGTAAACTCTTTGACTTTTTCTTTTGCAGGAGTGGATACACAAGTAAAAAGAGGTCTGGATTCTAAATGCAATTATTTAAAAAGCCCTAATCCCGTATTCTCCCATATTTTCCTATAGCATATTAAAAACAAAGAGGGGCTGCCCTTCTGGGCAGTGAAATATACAAGAACCAGTCTATAAGCACGGAAGAGTGCATTTGCCTCAGGGTGCACAGTAATCTGGGGGCACCTGGAAGGGGAACAAGAGGAGGAAGCCATGCCCCATCCTACCAGCAGACCTCCATTCACCTTGCTAAGGCTTGGTGATCCTTAGTCAGGGAAAGGAAGATAAGGAAGCAGGTGATGCTTTTTTCCAAAGTAGCACCTCTGTCAATTGTCCCCCTCCTTCCTCCCACAGCCAATAAGGCTTGGTGATAGTTGGCCCAAGGAAAGGAGAAGAGGGAAGTATGTGATGGGAGTTCTGCTTGGAAAAAAATCCCATTGCCTGCTTCCCTCTCCTCCTTTCCCCAGGCTAATGATCACCAAGTCTTAGCCAGGGGAAAGGAGGAGGGGGAAGCATGCTACGGAGGTGATGCTTGAAAAAAAATCACCTGCTTGGCACTATTCACACACTGTGTGGTTTGCACAGGAGAGCCTTGTCTGGGAACCCCCCCCAAAGAGGGTGTGAGAAAGAGGGACCCTCCTCCCCCTCCTCCACTTGCTTGGTGGGTGAGATGCAGTTGGGGGGCAGGAAGGGGCACATAAATGACTTTGTCCCTGGGCGCTCCAAACCCTAGCTACGCCTCTGCTGATAAGTGAGTGATTGCTTTCATATAGTTGTTCCACATCAGCAGCACACTCATGCACACACTGTGAAATCTGGAATCCTAATCATGTGGTGTATCTCCACATGGACGACTTTTTTTTCCCAATGGGCAGATGACAGGAATCACAGCAGTTAATTGCTGCTAATTAATGAGTAACCACTTATATTCTTTATTGCACATCAGCTGCATAATCAATAAAATATTGTCCCATGTTTTATTTTATTATATGTGTGTGTTAGGAGTGTGCAGGTACTTAATGACTCAGTTTGTAGATTTAAAAAGGCAAACAAATGAGAACAGATTTGGTCAGAGCTGTTGTGGAGGTGGCTTAAAATGTATTTGTACATTCTTGGATCACAACAGATAGTGGGTTCTTATTTGGAAATAGAGGTACTATGCAGCATTGTCAATGCTGGCAATGCAGTCACATTGCCAAAAGGTTCAATGTTTTTCCACTGGTTTAGCTGTCCTTCCTTTAGCTGTCCCTCCTCAGTAGAGATTTCTCCTTTTGTACCTGATGAGATCGTAGGGAAAGATGCCACTATAGAAAAAAAGCCATGTTCCATGTGATCATCTGCTGCTCGGATGAAAGATGGTCTTGAAAAGTCAAATATCTTGACATATTCAACATTACAATTCTGGTTATAGCATGGAAGAGAAAGACTTGAGTTTACTTGGCATTTTCAGGATGGCAACTGGTGCAGGACTGTCTCCATTAGGTGATTCTTAAGGCCCCTATCTCACACTGGTACTCACCATCAGCTCTGGTAGGCCTAATGACAGCTGGTGGAAACTCAGTTGAGTATTGAGACAGCTCAGGAAACATTTTTCATTTTTGTCATGCCTTCCATCACCTCTGAGTCAGTGTCACTTTTTGCAAACTTAAATGCTAGTGGCTCTAGCTTTACTGTTGTTCCTTCCCTTCAAGTCAGAATTGACATAGTGATTCTAATAGAGATTTAATGGTAGGTGAAGTATTTAGAGTGCTGTTACCTGTTCCACTCACCCTGTTGAGTTTCCATGGCTGAGCAGGGATGCAAACCCTGGTCCCCAGAGTCCCAACCCATCACTCTATCCACTACACCACTCTAGGTAATCCAAGCATTAGTAGAAGAATAGAAAACAGAAGTTATCTCTAACACAAAACAGAAGCAACCAGTAACCTGGCTGTCTATATCACTGCTGTGACATTCTCATGTTGAGATAAAAAAATCTAGTCAAAAACACTCTAAAGTGACAATTGTTGAAGTATGTTACTACTGAGTGACAATGACATGGTAGCAAATGTGAAGATCCCCTCTGTCACTGAACAGCCGAGAAAGGTTCAGTGTAGTACTTACGTTCTGTTTTCTCAGTATAGGAGAGATGTCAGATGTGCTAAGCTCTGTGTAAGTGACTGCAGAATACAGTTAGGTGCCAAGACTGTTACACATTTTGGAGCATTTAAATACAGTGGTACCTTGTATAAAGGAATTAATTCATTCCAAATGAAATTATGCTAAGCAAATTTTCCTTTATACAAATTTCCCATAGGAATGCATTGAAAACCCTAATCGCGACCATTTTTATGTTGTACGGATTTGCCCCATAGGCGATTATGTTAAGCAAATTTCCCCTATCTCCAAAAATTTTTTATCTTGTACAGATTTTATGTTATACAAAATGTTTGTTATACAAGGGTCCACTGTACTTAAAACATGCCTCTTTTTGCTTGATGTAGGTCAGTTAAGTCCGATACTATGTCAGGTCACAATGCTCACTTTGCTTACTCTGTTACTCTGCGAGACCTGTTGTAAGTCAGGTTATGCCTCTGTTTTCTCTCTCTCTGTATGTTATGCAACGCTGTGTGTTTATATTGTTTGCCAATGAGTGGCTATTTTCTTTAATACATTAAGTTCAAATTATTACTTATAAGCTGGCTGTGTTGAGTCGTTGTGTTGCTCTGGGGTTTTCCACTGGGAATTTTGCTTGCTCTTATGTACTCAGTCAAGCGCGCGCATATCACAACACTTTTAAACGGTCTATTGAATCACATACCCTAGAATTTCTAAAGAACAGCCTGCTTCATTGCAGCAAAAACCAAACAGCTTCTTCAAAACCAATTCTAGTATTTGACCACTTTAAGTCCCACAGATTTATCTGATGGGATTTTAACAGCCTGACTGCATGTAAATGTGCTGATTAAACCATAGTCTTCTCAAACTGTGTTTACATATAAAGGACACTAATGTGTACATCCAGAATTATCATATATGCATATATAATACAAAAATATTTTTAAAAGAATCAAACAAATGCCACACTAAAAGCAAGAAAAAAATCAGCACCAAAAACACATTCAAAAGCAATGAGGCATAACAATCCATTAAAAAGCCCCTCTCACACAGCCAGTCACTAAAAGAAAAGAAGAAGAAAAACTGGCAAGTGTTCATGCTGGTTGATCACACAACTAATCATGCACCAAGAAGCCTGTCAGGGCAAAAGGGGACAATTATATGATTGCTTTTCCATTCCACAAATTCAGGGAATAGGATATTGGCTTGTGTGCTTCTTTATGGTGGCAGTCAAATGAAGGATCACCCTCTCTGCCCAAGCTTGTCTGTATCAATCTTTCCAGCCCGGTGACAACATACAGACTTCTAGAACAGCTGCCAGGCTTCCAGTGCCAAGGCAGAGCTCATTAAAGTTGAGTCGAGCTTGGCAAAGTCCACCAGAGCAATTGACCCATGGATATGTTGGTTTGGAGATCATAGAACCTGTATCTCAAAACTAACTTTTCTGAGTTTTTGGCAGTTGCACTTAATGGAGTGAGACTGTAGTGAGTGTCCAGAAGATTGCTGGGAATTAAAACTGCAACTCTCATTGGATTTCTGCTGTTGAAACTGACAAGTAGGCTCCAGGCATCCATAATGTAGGAAGCCCTTTGCCCACAAAGGTTAAAATGCCAAATGCTCCCTCAGATGTGGAGTGGCATCTACTCTCTTTGCTCTTTCTAGTTGCCGGGAAAGATCTGTTCTGTTCTCCCTTATTCTTAATGGTAATTTAGGCCATAGTCTTACCATAGTTTTCAGCGTATATAAATTTTATGCGTATATTTTTTCAAGTGGTCACGTGGTTTTTAATGTGCAGTCAGTGTTCTCTCTTCTGCATCGTATTTTCCTATTCTGGTTCTGTCTCTACCTGTCTATTTCACATTATTCCCTTATTTCCAGCTCCACTTTCCAAGCCTCTGTGGTGTTTAACCTCAATAAGCTGCCAAAAAAGGGGAACAACAGATTTTACTGCATATTTTTGGGGTCCTGTCATGGTTACAGAAGCAAATAAGTAAGCATCTTCAAGCAAAGTTTCTAAATCCAGCCCCTGGCGGTGGTTTAGGAAACTGCGCTGAAACTGCTGTTCCAAGGATGTGGTCGGCCAGGACTGGAATTTACTTGTCTTCATGGTTAGCACACAATCTTTTTCTGCGCAATTTGCCACTGGGAAACTACACAGAAAATGCAGGTAGGACCACGGCCTTATATCCTTTATATGCTATGCTTCTTCAGTGGGATTTACTGTTTTTATTTTTTGGGTTATTTCTGTTGTCAATCATATTTTTATTGTTTTTTTGTTATCACTAATGCCACTGCTTCCAGCAAAACATGTTATATAAAGCTTATTTCTAAAAAAAAAAAAAACCCAGAGTTGTAATATGTAACTATCAAGCATTTCTGGTAGTAAAGCTCTGACAACTGGAAGAATAATGTATCTGAATTTTAAATTAATCAAATAGACATGTTTCCTTATTTCCCCCATTCACATACCTTAGTTTCTGTATAGATACAATCCATTCACAAATTTAGGAAAATAGATGCCATTGCAGTAAATAAAAAGTTCCCTGTGTAAAACAAAACAGTTCACCAAGGAAGGTAATCAAATCTCTCACAGTTTAAACATAGCTAATCTAACATTTTCTGGAAAATATTATTTAATGTTCCAAATAAACTTTTGCAATATACATGGCAAGTTACACTGCTTGTCTTAATAAAAGTGTGAATTTTATGTTTGTAAGTGGATACATGAATGATAACTTGGATTCTTACTTTGCCAGTACAGGTAATGCAGCTGTCCTCTAGAGGGATCCATTTTATTGCGGATCTATGAGAGACAAAAATCTAGCAGAATATTTTTTTTTTTTTATTTTTGCTTCCTCTTGTTGACAGATGACTCAGTTAGGCAAGCTAATGGAAGTTGACAGCAATCCGTCTTCATAATATTGGGCTCCGTTTTCCTCCTGCACTTATATCACTCTTGGATGCACATTTGGTCATTGTGAGGAGGATCTAGTGTTCCAGGCAAGCTGAGGGCAATGCCATTAAGTAAGTGAAACTCACTTGGGATTTAGACTCCTTGCAGGGTGAACCAAGGCAGAATGGTAGAAGCTAGAGACCAGATTTACAGTGCAGATATCCATCCTCTGAAAGAAAGAAAAAAGTCATATCAACCAGAAGAGAACTGATAGCTCCAGTGATGATGGAGTTGTTGCAGAGCAGTTAAATGCTCAGTGGAAGGAGTGTGTAAAGTGTGGGCTTTAACAGCCAGATAGCAGTGCTAAATAAATACGCAAACACAGCGGTGACTCCCTTCACTAAGAACTGTATTTACAAAATATATACAAGTCCAACAAAAAAACAGAATCGGCAGGCATATACTTAGTTAGTTAGTTAGACAGTCCAGTAGTCCAAACATTCCAGGATCCAAACTGACAGAGTAATGAGCTGCTTCTTCCAACCATGTCCCACACCATACTGAACAACTCTCTTGCTTTTATGTATGTGTCCGATGCAATCATTACTCAGGAAATTGACAACTGAGCATGACTGAAACTGTCACCTGACTCGACTAGTTGCCAGGATATAATTACGAAGGTGTGTGCTCACTCTGCTTTGCCATTCCCAAATTGCATCGTAACTTGCAATAGGACAATTCCATTTTGTACAATCCTAAACAGGAGGCCCTAACAGTCTCAGTTAAAAAGGCAACAAGGCTTTGAAAAATGGAAAGTATTTGGAAAATAAGTTCTGAAATGAGACCAAATGACTCAAGAAAAGAGAGAGAGAAGCATGGCTTTTCATTTGGAAGAATTTAAGATTAATAGGTTTAACTTAAGGTTAATAGGTGACTTTTCAAGGCCATTAATTGATAATATTTCCATAAGTCAGAAATAATTTTGGAACATAAAAAAAAAACAACTGCAGAAAATCCTTTAGAATGCTGGTTAGTTGAGACAGGAAAATATCAAACAATATATGTTGCTATGACAATATATTTAGGTATAAAGCCAAAAATAGAAACAAATGTTTTGTGACAAAGAACACAGTCATTTCAGTATGGTAAAAAATCAATTAAAATCTTTGGAGCCATAGGGTAAAGCAAACAGGCTTATTTTGGGCCACACCCATAGAAAGCAGTGGATCTGCAGATTATGCTCATAGATGGTAGGTTTCAGATGCCACCCCTGGTGATGTGGATTAGAATGCACCAGTCATGTTAAAATAATAGCATCAGTATATTGATGCAAACATGAAGAGGTGCTGGGAACCAGGGTTTAGGAGTCCCTTTATTCCACTAGGTTGGATGGCTGTATGAGATTTCCATTCAGCCCACCTTCACCTTAAGAGGATGTAAGAAGCATCTTACATTATTAAAAAGGCAACATTAAAGCTAAGAACAATAAGCAAACAAATACTTTGAAAGATGGAAAACTGAACATGGAAAAACACAAGTAGCTCTCCAAATTCATTTGAAGCATTAATGCATAACAAATAGGGATGGGCACGAAACAGGAAAATGGTGTTACATTTCATTCTGTTTCGGAGGGCCCCACATTTCATTTCGTTTCATCTCATACTAAGTTTTATGGCAAAAAAATTGTATGAAGCAAAACAAAAATGAAATGTTTTGTTACCTTGTGACAGCTCTGAAGGCTCCGGTGGTGGCAGCGGTGGCGGGCCTAGACCTGTCTGCCAGCTGCTCACCCTCTCCAGTGGTGGTGGTGGCAGACCTAGGCTGGCCTGCCCACCTGGCTGGCGGGGCTCTGGCGGAATCAATAGGGACTCCAGCGGTGGCTGCTCACCCTCTCCTGCGGTGGTGGCGGTGGCTTTGGCAGTGGGCCTAGGCTGGTCTGCCAGCCACTCACCCTCTCTGGCCTGGCTGGGTGGTCTTGGTGTCAGCAGCAGCAGCAGAATACCCACAGGTAAGTGACCATTTTACAGACGGAACAAATTGGATCGTTTTAACAAAAAAAATGACCTTTTTGTTTTGTCTGTAACGAAATGCTGCTTCATCATTTTATTTCTTTTTGTTTCCTTTTGTTATGTAACAAAATGATGAAACAGCATTTCCTTTTTCATTTTGTGCCCATCTCTAATAACAATTCATCTCAAAGTCACATAACACGTAGCTTGTCACTCAGAGAAAGCTTTCCTGAAGGAAAAGTTATTTGCCTACTTGCGGAGGAACAACAAAGATGGGACCATCCTGGCTTCTGGTGGAAGGGAATTCCAAAGTCCTGGAGCAACATCCAAGAAGACACTGGCAGTTGTTGTACTCCTTTGCCAAACATTCTGCTGGAAACAATAGAACGAGATTCAACAGGGATAAATGCTAAGTACTGCACCTTAAAAAGACTAACACGGCTACCCTCTCTGAACCTAGAAAAAAGAAACCCAACATAGAGTTGCAACATAGAGATACTTGACTCAGCAATACTAGGAGTGAGGCTGATTTTAGAATTGTCATTGATCACAAGCTGACTATGAGCCAACAGTGTGATGTGGCTACAAAAAGGTAAATTTTATTTTAGGCTGCATTGACAGAAGTCCAGTCTCCAAATCCTTTGAGGTGGGCTGGGCTTTTTCTTCTTTTTCAGACAGCCACCCAGCTGGTTTTTTTTTTTAAACACTGAATGACCTGATGACCCATTTCATAATTTGTGTGAGGAAAATTCAAAAATGCATGTTGCATGGACTTTGATGAAAATATTGTATGAAATATACTGAGATGTGTTTGGCTTTGAATCTTTTGTTGGTGCACAGTTCACAAAAATATAATTTTGTTTTTAAATCAGATAAAAATAGCACCTTTATTGAATTCTCTCTTAAGATATTTGGATGCCCAAATAATTTAGAAAGAAGTTATTTGTATTGAAATATCTTCCCATTCATGCTGTCAAATCTGAATGAAAGAAACACAAATGAAAGTTCTAACTGAAGTTTCCTTAATTAGTTTAGAACTCATTCTTGCTCAAATGAGGAATAAATCAAGATTGTGCAGCCTATATTTAGAAAAAAAGGAGAATTAAGCAGTCGTCATCAAACCAAGCCAGTGGATTAAACCAAAGTAAAACCAAAATGAAGGATAAACCAACAGGGAATTCAATGCATTCTTCTTTCTCTTGGCTTTTCCACCTGCCATCTCTTTGAGAAACCTGAGCTAGATAGTCTTGAACATTTAAAAAGAAGGAACAGCTTCAAACTGTTATTGTGATTTGTGCTATTATGCAACACTGTGATCTCTACAAGCATAAATACTGATATAAGGACTAGAGATGGGCATGACCAGGAAAAATGACGTTTGTCGGGATGGGTCCATTTCAGGTCGTTTCCGTTTGTTGCAATAATTTTCAAAAATTTGTTGTTTCCGTTTGTCATTGTCGTTTGTGTTGGGGTTGGGGTTGGGGTTGGGGTAAGTGGGCTTTTGGAGGCACCTCTCTGGGTGCCTCTGACGTCTGACCCACTAAGAAGGGAAGGGAAGGGGAAGCGTTTTGCGTAGCCGCCGCGTACTATACATTACGTTAGGATTGGGGGGTAAGTGGCAGAGGCACCTCTCTGGGTGCCTCTGACTCACTAAGAAGGAAAGCATACTGGTGTACTGGCGTACAGGTTAGGGGTAGGGGTAGGGGTAGGGGTAGTGGGCTCTGGCTTGGAGGCACCTCTCTGGGTGCCTCTGTGACCCACTAAGAAGGGAAGCGTACTTGCGTACGGATCTGGGTTAGGGTTGGGGTTAGGTTAAGGGATAGGCTTAGGGTTACGGTTAAGGTTAGGGTGGGTTAGTGGGCTGCACCTATGGGTGCCTCTGACCCACTAAGAAGGACAGTGTACTGGCATATGGGTTAGGGTTAGGGTTAGGGTTAGGGTTAGGGTTAGGGTTAGGGTTAGGGTTAGGGTTAGTGGGCTTTTTATGCCCTCTGGCACATCCAGAAGTCTCAGTCAAAACCTGGCCATGCAATTGGTGGAATGGGTCCAAAAAATTGCATGGTCCCATCCCATGGCCAGCCCATCATTGCGCAGGTGTAAAAAAATAAAAATAAAAATAAAATAAAATAAAATAAATGGAGACGTTTTATTGCAAGAAAAACCCACTGCTGCTACTATAAAAAACCAGGCATTTAAAATACCTAATTTTCAAATGTTTCTGTGGTGCTTTGGTTCGTTTTTGGACCACGATTTAAAAATAAATATTGCGGTCGCCATTTTGGATCCCCCCACCGCATGGCAAATGGAGACGACGTGTATGCCCCCCCCAGCCTGGTACCAGCAGCCCAGGACAGGAGAGGGGGGAAGGCCAAGGACCCCCCCCAGAAACCACCCCTCTCTGGTAGGTGCCCTCACTGAGGCATGCATATTTTCGCCTGCTTTTTTGGCCGGGAATTGATTTTTTTATTTTTAAAACTTTTTTTTCTGTGCTGCTTGGCATCGCGTGATCGCCGCGATGCCATGAACGACAACGAAAAATCAGACCCAATTTTTCTTTTTCGGTTCGGGTTCGAACTGGAGCGGAGTAATTCTTGTTACCGTTACCCGTTACGTAACGATAATGAGAACCGAAAACAGAAACAAGATTTTTGCCGCTCCGTGCCCATGTCTAATAAGGACTCCCTCTGCTGGCTTATGTTTATGGTGTTTTGGAATGTAGGGATGTGCTCATTCTGTACATCTGGGATACTGTTCCCACATAGGAGTCATTCACATCCTTTGATTATTTCCCATTTATTCCCTCCCCTCCATCAGGGTAGATACAAGGTACTAGATCAAGGATGCTGGAGTTTGCTGATGAAGACAAGAGGAAAACCATGACACATTGCATCCTCTTTACTGCTTCCCGCTCTTCTCATACAATTGTACCATATGATGAAAATTCTAGCCGTATAGTCTACTAATATTCTAGCCATTAGGTAATTGTGTTTGGGAAATATCACGTCCTTAATCTAGGCTTTATTGCATGGCTCTTCTCCATTGCAAGAGGAATCATATTTCCATCCTTTACCAATCTGGAACACCATAGTCAGCATGAGACAGAACCAAAAAGGATGAAGGGTTTTTACTCAGGGCAGCAGGCAGGAAGCAGCTCGTCTCTAATTATGCTGACAAAGCTGGATTAAAGAATCATGGAAGAGAACTTTTGATACCAAGCAATGAAATGACAGAATGGCAGTCTCCCATTGGCCTAATTTTGTGTTGGCACAGCCGCTGCTCTGCTGGGCTGGAGATGGTTTGGATTTGGCATAACATCCTTCCTGCTCCATTCCTTCTCCACCTCTTTTTTGGCTCATCCGGTGACAGATTTTAACTGGCAAAGCAGTTCTGCTGGGAGATCCCACTGATAACAAATATCAGAGGCCAGCCAGCTTGAAGAGATTTCTGCCAACCTAAGGGCACTTCTGTCAGCAAAAAGAGCTTTTTGCCTTTTCCTAATCCTTTACAGGCAGGCATTATCTCCACTGCATTGAGATGGGCACAAAGCAATTTGGTCTGGTTCATCTAAATTTATGTGTAAAATACCAAAGTCTTGTCCACCTCCACCCCCAGCCTAGGCTGGCTGCCCCACTCACTAACCAACACAACTCAAATGATTTGCTTTGGGGCGCCAGTTTCCATTATTCCCTATGGAGAAATTTGCTTTGGCAGAGAGTCCAAACATCCAGCTTTCTCTACTTTGGTGTGTTTTCCTTTTTGACATTGAGCTCCTTGTGTTGTGCTGATGCCCCACTGCCACAACACAAGAAGGTGGATTTAAATAAGGTGAATGTGCCAAAGTGGTAAAAAGCTTCCCCCACCTTGGCGCGTTTGCCTTTTAAAAATCACCTTCCTTCTGTTTCGGCAGGCTATTCTTATGTTGTTAACCAACACTGTGCTGTTAGGCTATCTTAGGTAAAGAGCATTTCAGCATTTTACAAATTATTTCCCCTTGTTAAAACCCTGGTTGAAATCTTTTTGCTTAGTGTAGTAAGTCACATTAGTATAGGCCCTTTGAATCAGTGAGAATTTAGTGAATAAACTGCTATGTAAGTGCCTACTAGAGATGGACACGAAATGAAAAGTGAAACATTATTTTGGCGGTTAATTACGTAACAAATTGTTTCATTACAAAATGATGTATCACTGAATATGCATTTTGTATTGTACTTTTCTGTTAATGTCATGGCATATGAATACATCGGGATTAAAATCTAGTTCATGTTTATTTTTAAGACCCATTTATTCTCTTTTATTTTAGCCACACAGAGCATTTTCAAGGCATCCCACTCATTTGTCACTTTTCCTTCTTTGAGAAGGAAGATTAGCTGAATGATGTGACAGATAGTTCAGGTAAGCAAGCTGAAGTTTTCTTGTTAATTCCATGTCAAATCCTAATAGATTTGCTGAGCTTCTGCTTCAGCCTACGTGATTGTAAGCCTTGCTGCATTAAGTACAAAACAATTAACAGTGACAATTAATTTTAGAAGAGGAAAATTAGTCAAACTATTATATATTAAAACAATTAAGTACAGTTCACTCTTTAATGTTTCTTGCACATCTTTTAGTGTGTTGGGGAAAGGCATATTAAAACAACAACAATTAGTAAAATAAATTCAGACATCACAACAAGAGATCATGTGAATTGTCAGCTTGCTAAAGACAGCAGTCAGTGTTTGCACTTTATATAAGTTTATGCTTTTCTCATGAATATACCATAGGCATTGGTACACTCCTACCACAAAAGCCTCGTTGGGGTCACCAGAAATCAATTCAGACTTGACAGTACATAACAGGAACAACAACTGGCACACTGTGGGCAGTTACTTTGGTGAATATAAAGGTATAGTCCTTGATTATGTGGGAAACCTTTAATTCTATTATAGACTGCTATACTGTGAAGAAACTGAGGAACTGGGGAGCATGGAATGTAGAATACATTTGCTGGAAATTTCAGAGCTTTGTTGTGAATGCGTGGGAATTTGGCCTAGATGGTTGAGGTAAGTATGTAGCCCAAATAAAATTCAATTCACACTTTCCACTGACCTCCTATTAATGAATACTTCAAGAGGGACTGAGAGGAAGCTTACTCTTTTATGTTTACCTTTTACCAGAGGGCATATCAAAGCAGGACCAAAAAAGATTACATAAGAACATAAGAACATAAGAAGAGCCATGCTGGATCAGGCCAAAGGCCCATTTAGTCCAACTTCCTGTATCTCACAGTGGCTCCACCAAATGCATCTGGGAACCCACGAGACTAGGTATCTGTTTCCTGATTCCACTCCATTGCATCTGGCCCTTGAAGTACCCCAGTTTTAAGACTGGAGATTCCACATCTCCATCATGGGTTATAACCTGTGATGGACTTTTCCTCCAGCAATCTGTCTATAAATTGTCATCCTAAGGGCAAAGCAATGAGCTGTTTCATGCTTCTGCTCTTTGGTCACTCTGCCGTTGAACTTTCATTCGACAGCTTATATTTTTCCTATCAGGAAATAGAATAATTGGTACTTGCAAAGGTCAAGTCTAGACTAGCTGCAACAAACTGAGATGAGAAGAAATCAAGATGAGAACATGTTGATAGGATTTACAAAATAGGGGGAGGGTTAGGCTACCATACAATTCATCTGTTGTTTTACTATGTAAAACAAGACCACATATTTCTATAGATTTCAGTTTTAGGCCATTTGTCTGTCCCTGACTTGTATCAAAGGATAGTATGAAATACCTAGGGTCTGAAGTGAAAGCTGGTTGAATCCAGCTTGGCTGAAGCTCATGCTGGCTTTATGGTGTTGTAAAGATTCAAGTTTGTTTGCCTCTGGCAGGCCCAACTCTTTATTGTACCTGTTAGATGGGGGTGGGGGTGGGGACACCACTAAGCACACAAAGATTATCTTTTAAGATATAGGGATAGTTTTATTAAAAGGATAGAGATTCTCCAGAATGGAACTGAATAGATGTTCAGCCCAGAACAATCAGTCTTACAAAGGGTAAATGGAAATGTATTTCTTTATAGGGTCCTCATCTGAAAACAGTGTGAAATTGGCAAATTAAACCATCCCAACTACTCGACAGTTTGCATACAACTTGTTCTGCTATGGCCTTGGGATGATGGTATGTTTTCAGTCCCATGACACAGATTGACACCCTTATACCATCACCAGAAATATATATGTTTACGTGGATGTTTTAGGATTTCATAGAACAAAGAGTTAAATAACAGCAAACACTTTCAGTGCGATTTCCCATGTAAGAAATATCAGCTCAACCTTTTCCCTTCTCTTCCCTGTCTACCTGGCTCTCAACTGGGAGAAGGTGAAGGTGTGTTTGTGATGTTTGTGCCAAGTGCTAATCTTGTAGGAGAGGAATGATTAAGGGGAAAGTATCTTTTGAACAGGCTCATTTATGTCACCCCAAATGCATTTATAGTAGCACAAAGCATTTGGCACATATTGAAAGAAAACTAGGTAACCTAATTTTATATCAGTGGCAGTGTCTCTGGATTTAGATCTGGCATAACCTAGACAGTTTCTCACCCTTTTTCTTTCCCGTCTTTTGAATTATAGGGCTCTTTTGCTGGTTGACCATAGGTGGCAGAGCCATTGTTCTGGCAGACCCAGAAGCTGAGCTGGCAGACAGAGATTCTGTCAGCACAAGGTCAAGTTCTATCTGTTTTGAATATTCTATAGCAGGCATGTCTAAATTTCAGCCTTCCTGTTGTTTTGGACCACAACTCCCAGAATTCTAAGCTTTGATTGCCAATGACAAAGGGCTGTGGGAGTTGTGGTCCAAAACATCTGGAAGGCTGAATTTTGGATATGCCTGTTCTATAGCCAGCACATATCTGAGTTAGGACGGCTCTGTTAGAATCTCAATAATTCCATCACAAGTCATAGAAAATTTGAACAAACTGCAGACTCTCTGTGAGAGGGGTAATAAGCCAGAGCTGCTAAATGCATTCATCTGTTTGACAGCCTAATTTGTTTTGCTGTGATGCAATGATTTCTCATAAAAAGCCACACATAACTGAAAAATTGTATTTGTGTAGCATTAGCTTGTTGATCAATATCAAATTACCTTGAATGAAGTCAAGGGTACAACACAATTATAACATGACATTACAATGTGATCAAGGTAAAGACCTCTAGTTTTCAAGTAGATCGATGTGTTCTGAAGGTCAATATGGAATATGTCTTGCAACAAATAAAACTCTTTTCAATGTACCATCTAATTGCCATTTTCTTCATATATCACACCAAATTGCCTATCAATATTCCTCTGTATGCCCCAAATACATTTCAAAAACTCTCTCTCTTATATTGGTGTGCAGGCACGTCCACATGAACATACTGTGTGGTGTTTTTCTGTAGCAACCTTTGTATAAGTTGTAAGTCTAGAACACCAAACCACTACTGTCCATGGTCCACAGTTTTATCTCAGCTTATTTGAAATAAACTGAGAACACAGGACAGATTTGGTTTTTAATTAGTTACATACATTTATTTACCTAAGTAAAAACTGGTTACACTGTTGATATTATTGATTTTTCAAACCACATATCCTAAGATAGTGGAGGAGGGAGGAAATAAAGTACCATTTGGTCCCTGAAGGTGCCTGCCTACATGGATACTTTGGGAATTTTTGTGGAACAAAAGAGCTTGAGCATTCACTGCTCCAAGGATGACTCAAGGAGCAGAAACAGGTGAATTCTGGTGAGCGTGGTAGAGTGTCTGCAAATCCTGAAGGGCTTCAGAGGTGAATGCACCCAGAACTGCCTTGGGTCTTTTTGTGGAGAAAGGTGGAAAATAAATAAATAAATAAATAAATAAATAAATAAATAAATAAATAAATAAATAAATAAATAAGGAGCACACTGTGCAGAATTTACTAGTTAAAGTCATTATGCATATTTATTTATTTATTTAAATTGTGTCTATCTCCCCATAGGTGACCCAGGTGTGGGTTGGCTCATGACAGATAAGAAATAAATTGAAAAAAATATATACATATAAACATAACAATGAAAAAACAATTAAATATACATTGATTGAAAATTTGAGTTTAAAAACAATTCAAAATATTAAAATACCTATAATTTAGAGAACCAGAATTCCTGAGGTAACATATTGCTTAAAGACCTGCCTGAAGAGGAAGATCTTTGCCTATAGACAGAAGACAAAGGGGAAGGGGCAGCAGTCACTCGGAAAGTCTTCTCTTGGGTCATCAGTAAGCAAGGAGAAACAAGGAGAAGTTAGGGGAACTGAAAGGAGGGTCTCCCCAGAAGTTCTAAAATGCTAAGAAGGTGGGTGATACGATCCTTCAACACCACTTCATCAGCACAACCACTAAGGAATAAGAGGAAATGGTCATGGTCTCCTGCCCAACAAGGCTGTGCGCTGAATCTCAGTTCATTTTTGCCTCAGATATTTTCCATTGCACATTGTAAAAGAACCCATGCAAGAGACTATGTGTTGCCTGTGGTCCACAGTTGCTAAGGGACCCATGGCCACATGTTGCCAATTGTGTCATAGATCAATAGAAACTGCTGCATTTCAGTTTCACTAAAATCAAGTGGGCAGTGCTTTTGTGTCTCCTTTGCTGTCAAAGAAAGAAAAGATTAACTAACTTTCTGCTATGTTCTATAAAAATGAATGAGCCTTAAAACTTTGGCCCATATCTGCAAGGATAACTGCTGTGATCACTGGTCCTGCTGGTTGATGTAGCATTAAAAGAGTGCATCTTTTTCAGTAGCAAGAACAAACATGGAATACTTTCTGCTTTTTTGCTGAAATTGATTTATTTACAGCACTTGATTGGCCAGGAAATGTCAGAAATGTTTGCATTAGGAAGCTCATTTTTAAAGTGTGAATCTAGCTAAATCTTGTCCTCTGATCAGAAAAGACAGTGTATACTCATTTGTCTCTGTTGCCAAAGCACTTAATAGATTTTACTAGTTTCGTGTGATAATGGCATATCCATTAAAAGTGTAAGAGAACAACCTGATATGGTCTTTTTAATGATGTGGAATTGTCTTTCTAATGATGCAAACCATCTTGAGTTCTTTTTTAAAGGAGAAAAGGCAAGATAAAAATATTTTAAATAAATAAATAACTCCTCTGCTATGGATTTCTATCATGAAAGGGTTTATTATTTATTTTGCTTTAGCTTCCTCTGGGAGTTCCACTTTCATTCTTATATTTTTTTGCTTAACAGAAAAGGGGAATGGGTTCTTTTGGGATCTTTCATTTTAAGTTTTCCATTTGTGTTTTCTTGCACTGGATGTGTGCCACATACACAAAATCATCCAAAATGAACAAACACTTCAAGCTGAATAAATGTTAAAAAAAAACCTAAATAACATTGTTTAAAAATAAATAAGGGAAAGAACATGAACATCAAGGTATATAAAATTGACCTCTCCATAAAAAAAGAAGAAAAGAAGGCAAAAAGGCAAAAAAAAATCAACCAAAGTCTCCAAAGCAGAACCACAATAGTTTTACTGTTGTAATTGTGATGTGTAGTGCTACTACCCTTATGCACCTGCAGTTCAAGAAGGTTATACCGCCCCACCATACAGCCCCAACCTTGCACATTGTGACTTTCACCTCTTCCCAAAGATGAAAGAGCACCTTAAGGGAGATCACTTTCATTCTGACAACAAAGACAAAGCTGCTATTCAATCCTGGTGTTGACAACAACCACCGGAATTCTTCTCTGATGGGTTTGCTCAACTAGTCATGCGTTGGTGCAAGTGTATGGAAAGGGTTGGGCTAGGGTTGGAAAAGGGTTGGTTGCTTGGTTCGACTATGTCGAAAAGTGAATAGTGCATTACATAGATGGCAAATGTAGCTATCAGGTACAAAAAGAATTTTGAAAATCGGTTAACAAATAAAAAGTTACTGCCATGGAGGCATTACTTTTCAATCAACCCTGCATGTCCTTATTGACAGTGTCCTGCCGCCTCTGTTTTGGTCACCCACATAACCGCTCGCCATCAATTTTCTGATAGTAACCAGTAACCAGGTGCTACTTTGAGGAAATGTGTGTGACCTCCCAAGAATGGCAGCAAACCACTTTGTTCACCAGTATGGAATGGATTCAATGTTATTTAATTAAAATATATTAAAATATATTATCCATGGCTGGTTAGCCATAAATGATTATCCTACTCATGTCTTTATTTAAACCCACTAGTATACTGTTGAGACTTTTAAAGTGAATTATTACCACAGGGTGGTGTAAAATTATTCTGTTGATTATGGTATAAGCTGGTGTAAATAATTTGTGTAGGTGGTAATAATCAGGTAATGTGTGGTGGCATCTCTGTTGAAGTAAAAGTAAAATAAAGTGGTTTGTTTTCTTGTCTCGATAAGCATTTTTAATAGGATGCTGTCTGAACCCATAATGCTGGCTTGGGCTCAGTGAACCCATTGTTCTTTCACTGATTAATCACCACACACAATTATTAATTAACGCTTGTGAAAAAAAATCTCACAGAAGTGCTGCACTATTTCATCAATTTTCAGAATGCCTTTGCTGACCCAGAACACTTCAGAGATGTGATAGGAAGAAGCAAAAGAAGCAAAAGAGCACATGAATTGTTCACTAGAAAAATGGATCACAGTGACTTTTTGGTTTATTTACATCCATACATTCGTTGTTTTGAGAAGCAGAATATTGATGTTCTTTTTTTAAAAAAGAATGATATTATTATGATATATGGAGAAGCTATTTGCAATTAGGTGTGCAGAAATGACTTAATTGGTAACAATCGCAAAATGCATTCTCTGAACATACATACATACATATTATAGACTGACTGACAGACAGACAGACAGACAGATAGATAGATAGATAGATAGATAGATAGATAGATAGATAGATAGATAGATAGATAGATAGATAGATATGAAATACATATGTATATATGTATTTCATATACATTTCATATACATACAGTGGTACCCCAACCTACAAGGGGCCCGACCTACGAAAATCCCAATTTACGAGCGCTCTTCAGTGCTCCCCCCACCAGCTGCTTATGAGCAAGATCGGGTATTCCCCGTCTTACGAACAGCAGGTGGGGGGGTCAGGATTTGAATTGCCTTCATGTCACCAAGGCAAACACTGCCTCGGTGACTGGAAGGCAATTGAATAGTGGCATGCTGCTTGTCTCTTCCCCTGTGGGGGGTCAGGAGAAGTGCGGGGGGAAGCGGCATGCCCTTTTAAAAATTCCTTCCAGTCATGGAGGCAGTACCTGCCTCCGTGATTGAAAGGCATTTTAAAAAGAGTGTGCTGCTTCTCTTGAGCCCCCACAGGAGAAGCAGCGCACCACATTTAAACCACCCACCGCTTCTCTCCCAGCTCCCAGGGGGGAGATAACCACTTGCCTCAGTGGCTAAAGACCTTTTAAACCACCCACCACTTCTCTCCCCAACACGCCCAGTGGGGGGAGGGGAGCCACGGGTTGTTTAAAGTGGTTTCCCATAGGAATGCATTGAAATCTGTTCATCCAGAACAGATTAATTGACTTTCAAAACATTCCTATGGGAAATCGCTCCCCGACTTATGAGCGTTGGCTTGGAATGGATTAATCTCATAAATTGGGGTACCACTGTGTGTATATAGATAGATAGATAGATAGATAGATAGATAGATAGATAGATAGATAGATAGATAGATAGATAGATAGATAGATAGATAGATAGATAGATAGATAGATAGACGAAAGAGAGTGTGTTCAGAAAGCACATTTTGTGGTTGCAATGCTAGGAGGACTCTAGCTAAGGATAGGTGGTGCCCAAAGTTTTACAGTGAGTATGATAGTGATCATATTATTTTTTGTACAGATTGGACTAAATCTAACTGCTAGTTCTACCTTGAGTAGCTTCACTGAAGCAATTATTGAATGGTATTTTAATGTATAAATCCAGTTAATTCAGTGGGTCGCTTCTAGCTGGCACCCTGGATTGAATTTAAGCCTTTGATTATCTGCTTTAAGTTGACTAGACTGTGCAACGGTATTATTCTTAAACCTCATAAACTGTGCTCCCTACTTAAAAGTGTATGCCCATGCCAGTGCTTTACACTCAGATATCTGCATGTCCCTCCTTTATTAGCTCGGTGCTGCAGGAGCTGATTCCAGGACATCTCTCTTATCTCTAGTCCATTATTGGCTATTTCTCTCCTTAGTTACTTTTCATATTCTACCACTATAGACATTTTTACACCAGCTGCTATTTTAACTGCAGAACGTATGGAAGAGGATGGGGCAAGATGTGAACTGTTGGAATGTTAAGTTCTAGAAGTATTTTGCCCTTTTACCTGTCATGTTTTCTAGCCACTGGAGTAATGGCATTCCAAGTGAAGACAAAGTGGTGACATTACAGCTGTCAAACGAATTTAGTTGCATGTGACAGAAACTGGTATTACTTTATCATTAAATTTGTAAGCCCTCCATTTGTTTTATTACTATATTATTCTCCCTTTCCACAATGTGGATGTGTGTGGATCTGCATATGCAATGGAATGAAAGAGGGTGTGAGCATATAGAACAACTGAACTCTGCAGGCTGTACACATTCATAAACAATAACTGAAGAAGTCAATCTTAGACGCCAACCTTTACCAAATTTTTGCTAGATTATTGATCCTAGAGTCCCCCTTCATGGAGAGATGCTGTTCCCAACAGTAACTGTCACTGGGGAAATTATATTTGTGACAAACTGTGCACAAACTGCAACAGGCAGAAAGAAGAAAGGTCTCTGAATTCTTATTACATAATAGACTGAGCACAGCACATTTGGAATAAGATGTTTCTATGAGACATTAATGTAATTCTCTCCAAAGGAGTCCCACCAGAACCTAAAATGCAAGTTCCACAAAACATCTGGGACAAAAATCTCTGTTATAAAATCAAATTTAAAAATCAATGATGACATATTATTCATGTTTTCTGAATTGCAAATAAGCACCACTGAGGCCACTGATCCTTTTTACCCAGTAAATGGATTAGAGGTTACACTGGAGGGAGGAGGAATTATCTGACAAAATATTCCTTAGAAATTATCATCGAAGTAAAATAATTTTAGCTGATGAATCAAAATGATCTGTCAAATCTTCTAATGCATCCCATTGGCAGTGCACCTGCACACTACAGCAGGAATTACCCTAAATTATACTCTATGTAAGAGGAATTGGTAGCCCATCTGAATATGATTATTGGTACTCATAATACAACCTGAAGAGAAACCAGAGTGGTGATAATAAACATAATATATCTTTTAAATGTATTCCATGGCAAGACTATCTTTTTAGTTGGTGGGCACTTGCTGCCCAGTCATTCCTGACACTTAAGAACATAAAAAAAAGAACATAAGAAGAGCCATGCTGGATCAGGCCAAAGGCCCATCTAGTCCAGCTTCCTGTATCTCACAGTGGCCCCACCAGATGTGTCTGGGAGCGGACGAAACTAGATATCTGTCTCCTGCTACCACTCCCCTGCATCTGGCCCTTGAAATACCCCGGTTTTAAGCCTGGAGATTACACATCTCCATCAGGGTTTGTAACCTGTGATGGACTTTTCCTCCAGGAATCTGTCCAATCCCCTTTTGAAGGCATCCAGGCCAGATGCCATCACCACATCCTGTGGCAGGGAGTTCCATAGACTAATAATGTGCTGGGTGAAAAAATATTTTCTTTTGTCTGTTCTTATTCTCCCAGCCCCCAATTTGAGTGTATGTCCCCTAGTTCTGCTATTTTGTGAGAGGGAGAAGAGTGTCCCTCTATCCACTTCTGCTGAGACTGAATGGGGGTCTCTCCCCCCTTCCCAGACTCATACCAGTAACCTTTGGTGACAAGATGTTTTCCCAACTGCACCACCTAACCCGCTCCTTTTGTGTTTTTATGTGGTTAGGCAAGTATGATTTTCATGTGAACAACTTCCTGCTGAGCCAATGACCCCTGTGACTAGTTGAGATGGCTAGCCTTAGTTTAAAGCAGCCTCATGGGGATTAAAATTCAACTGTTTTCTCTAAAGGTATACCAATGGCCTTAAACTTTGCTCTATTGAGCCCTGGTACCCCTGGATAATGGTGAAATAAGTTTGGTGGATAATATTGAAACAATGAGCGAGCGAGCGAGCGAGTGAGCGAGACAGACAGACAGACAGACAGACAGACAGACAGACAGACAGACAGACAGACAGACGAGACCAGATAGCTGTCTCCTGATACCACTCCCCTGCATCTGGCCCTTGAAGTATCCTGGTATTAATTCTGACTATTATACATCTCTGTCACTTTTTGTAACCTGGGATGGACTTTTCCTCCAGGAATCTGTCCAATCCCCTTTTGAAGGCATCCAGGCCAGATGCCATCACCACAATCACATCATCACAATCACATCACAATCACATCATCACAATCACATCATCACAATCACATCATCACCACATCATCACTGTGGCAGGGAGTTCCACAGACTAACAACATGCTGGGTAAAAAATTTTTCTTTTGTCTGTTCTCACTGTCCCAACCCTCAGTTTGAGTGGATGTCCCTTAGTTCTAGTATTTTGTGAGAAGGAGAAGAGCATCCCTCTATCCACTTTACTCATGCCCTGCATAATTTTGTATGTCTCAATCATAACCCTCCTCAGGCCCCTCTTTTCCAGACTAAAGAGCTCCAAATGTTTTAGTCTTTCTTCATAAGGGAGATCCCCCAGCCCAGTAATCATTTTAGTCACTCTCTTTTGCACCTTTTCCAGATCCACTATGTCTTTTTGAGATGCGGTGAATAGAATTGTACACAATACTTCAGGTGCGGCCTTACTATTGTTTTGTACAATGGCATTATAATGTTGGCTGTTTTATTTTCAATCCCCTTTTTGATAATCCCTAGCATGGATTTGGACTTCTTCACAACTGCCACACACTGGGTAGACACCTTCATTGAGTTGTCCACCAGCACACCAAAATCTCTTTCCTGATCCGTCATGGATACCTCAGAGCACATTTGTTGATAGATAAAGATTTTCCGTCAGAAAGGGTTGTTCAATGTGTTTTAATATTTTCTCTTGGATGAGGCTTTCCAAAAGCTTTCCTGGGATGCTAACCAGACTGTAGTTTCCCGGCTCCCCCCTCCTTCCTTTTTTAAAAATGGGTGTGACATCTGCTATCCTCCAGTCCTCCGGCACTGTGCCCGTTTTAAGATACAAGTTGCATATTACTGTTAAGAGAATTCTGAGAATTCTCAGTTCCTTATTAACACTTGTATGGATGCCATCTGGGCCCGGTGACTTGTTGATCTTCTATTTATCAATTAAACCTAACACATCCTCTCTTTTAACCTGTATTTGATTTAATTCTTTAGTCAAGAGAGGCCATTCAGGCAGAGGAATCTTCCCAAGGTCTTCTGTCGTGAAGACAGATGCAAAGAACTCATTTAATTTATCTGCAATGTCCAAGACCTTCTTTACCTCCCCTTTACCTCCCAAACCATCCAGAGGGCCAACTGGTTCTCTGGCATGTTTTCTACATCTAATATATTTAAACAAGATTTTTAAATTTCCCTTTATATTGCTAGCCATACATTCCTCAAAGTCTTTCTTTGCCTCTCTTATCATCTTCTTACATTTCTTTTGTCAGAGTTTGTGTTCCTTTTTATTTTCCTCATGAGGGGAGGATTTCCATTTATGGAAATACCTCTCCTTGTGCTTTAAAGAGCCTCTCTAACTCCACTTGTTAACCATGCCAGCGCCCTCTTAGACTTAAATGAGCTCTTCTTTATTTGTGGTATGGACTTATGCTGGACCTCTATTACCGTTGTTTTAAACAAGCTCCACACATTCTGGAGAGATTGGATTCTTTTTACCTTCCCTTTCAATTTCCTTCTAACTTCCTCATCTGAGGGAAGTCCGCCCTTCAGAAATCAAGGGTTTTTTTATCAATTTGCTTGACACTCTTCCCCCGACATGCATGGCAAAGGAGATTGAGCATGGTCACTGTTCCCCATAGGCTCAGTGACATTCACATCCATGACCAGGTCCTGAGCATTACACAGTATTAGATCCAGAGTTGCCTGTTTCCGGGTGAGCTTCATGACAAGTTGCTCTAAGGCACAGTCATCCAGCATGTTGAGATGCCTGGTTTCTCTTTCTTGCCCCGAGCTCACATTGGCCAGTCAATGTGGGGATAACTGAAGTCCATGATTAGTATCCTATCCCTCTTAGACACCTCCATGATTTGTCTCCTCATTTCAAGGTCCCCATCACGTTTTTGTTCTGTTGGAAAATAGCACACCCCCACTATCACATTGCTCCTTGGACCTGGTAGTTTAACCCACAGTGATTCTATGCTGGAGTCAGACCCACCATCAATCTCCATTCTGCTGGATTTTACCCCTTTTTAACATAGATGGCCACTCCACCTCCAACCTGTCCCTCTCTATCTCTTCTATAGAGTTTGTAGCCTGGGATTGCAGTATCCCACTGTTCTCTGCATTCCACCAGGTTTCTGTTATGGCTATTATATCAATGTTATCCCTAGCTAACAAATGTTCGAGTTCTCCCATCTTTGTTCAGAGGCTTTGAGCATTTGCATGGCAGCACCTGTACAGTGGGTCCCCCAACAATGGCTGCTTCTTTGTTCTCTCCCCCCCTGCAGCTTTTAATTTCAGTAGACAAACTATCACATCCCATTAGTCTCCCAGTGCTATTACCTACTATATCATCACTTTGTGGTTCTCTACCCACTGAAAACTCATTCCGTGGGGATGAAGTGTTCTGAACCGGATGCCATTCAGCTCCTGTTGGCTTTCTACCTGTTATCAGTTTAAAAGCTGTTCTGCAGCCTTTTTGATGTTGCGTGCCAGTAATCTGGTCCCATAAGAACATAAGAAGAGCCATGCTGGATCATGCCAAATGCCCATCTAGTCCAGCTTCCTGTATCGTACAGTGGCCCCTCCAAATGTGTGGAGGAGTACATGAGACTAGATATCTGTCTCCTGATACCACTCCCCTGCATCTGGCCCTTGAAGTACTCCAGTTTTAAGCTTGGAGATTACACATCTCCATCATGGTTTGTAACCTGTGATGGACTTTTCTTCCAGGAATCTGTCCAATCCCCTTTTGAAGGCATCCAGGCCAGATGCAATCACTACATCCTGTGGCGGGGCATTCCACAGACTAAAAACATGCTGGGTAAAAAAAAATGGTTCAAGTGCAACCTGTCCCTCCTGAACAGGTTTAGCTTGTCCCAAAATGTTCCTTCCTCACAAATCTGAAGCCCTCCTCTCGACACCATTGCCTCATCCATGCATTGAGGCTTCTGAGCTCTGCCTGCCTGATGGGTCCTGCATGACAAATGCTTTCTGTTATACTTTGAGGTCCCAAACCCTGGAGATCCAATAATGATTTTTCAGTAGGAAATTCTGCTGTTCTTACACATACTGTAACTCTAAGATGTATAACTTAAAATCTGGCTGCCTTTCATTATGACCATAATATCATTGTTAATAAACTTTTTTTTTAAAAAAGAGGAAAATCTTGAAGGAACAAAGCATAAGAATTTGTAGCATAAAATATCTGGTCTCCCACAATTCAACAAATCCAGAATATTATAACAACAGAATATTGTAGCTTCAAGATAACTACAAAGACTTCCCATTATATGTCCTGTATCTTTTGTTTATGCTTTGCTTCATTTAAAAAACAAATTCATCTGTCAGGAATGTGATGATATAGTGACTTGCTTTGTTGGAGAGCTGGCTCTGGATGAAAGTAAACTATTGTTCAAGCCTCAATTTTAAAAATACTTTCATGTTCATAGCTATTTTCTCTATTGCCACCTTCCACTTAATTTTTTAGCACTCTATACATACAAATGTTTACATCATCAGATTGCCCATTCTGTGACATGAACAAGATGAGATTATAAAGTGTAGTAGAAGTGGCAAAGACTAGACTTCATTCAAAACACTTCCCACTACTATGGCAATATGAATAACTCCTAATTTCACTGACACTGAAAAATAAATCTTTATTTTCAGAAAATCCTATTTCCTTATGGAATAAAGGACATACAATTAAGCTTGGATTACTTCAGAGAGCCGTAGCTCTAACTTCATGTTACTGTAGATGTGCATTCATTTTGCAACTGACAGAGAAAAATACCTTCTGGACATCAATCACCCTGTGATGCTGCCTGCAGGCTAGGAACAAAAAAATTGTTCCTGTTACCTCCAGGGAGTTGTTCCATCATTAGATGAACCACTACTAAGGCAAGCCCATACATCATTAAAAAAAGACAAGCAGAGTGTTGGCTATACAAGAATAATAAACAGAGCAACTTGCAATGTCAATTTGGGTTGAAATTCAGCAGAGCTTTGTGTAGAAAATTCAGGCATGAAGATGTAGACAGCACCTTGGGGAAAGACAGAAAAAAAATGGAAATTGAGAATTAAATACCCTACAAATAAATACATTTGCTCACTCACTTAACTTCTCACTGAACGACAAGCTTTTTCCTGGTTTGTAGCAACACAACACATGTGGTGGGTCTCATGACTGGAAGATCTGTAGAGAATTTGCAACACAGAAAAGTCATTTGCCTTACATATACAGTGGTACCTCTACTTATGAGCTTAATCTGTTCCAAATGCATGCTCATAAGTTGAAAAACTCATAAGTAGACCAGCTGTATCTAACAAATTAAAAAATGTAAGTAGAGCAGACCGCATCTGAAATTTGTAAGGCAGCAGTTAAAAACGCCAATGGTTTTTTGCTCTTAAGTTGATTTACTAATAAGTCTAACTGCTCATAAGTAGAGGTATCACTGTAGTAATCTATGCAAAATATTTATTTATTTATACAGGAACACTTTCATGTGAGTTACCAAGTATAGTCTTGTTTGGTATGGTAGAGTCCAACCTGTGACTCAGTGAAAACATATTTAGTTACACCATAGCAATGGCATCTGAATATGGAGGAATTTTCTTGCATAAATTACACACACTTAAATACATATTGCTACACATTCCTTACATCCCAAAGAGGCATGCTGTTCCAGAGACTGTGGTTAGAGATGGGCACGAAACAGAAAAATGGTGTTTTGGTTTTTTGTTTGTCGTTGGGAGGTCTGTTTCGGTTCGTTTCCGTTTGTTGGGAAATTTTTGAAAAATTTCGTTACCGTTTTTGTTTTTGTTTGTCGTTTCTATCCGCTTTTTGCGCAATTTTTAAAGCATTTCAATGTGCAGGCATCCTCCAAGGCCCCAGACCAGAGGGAAAACACTAAAAAAAATGGATGCTGGCAGAGATGCAGTATAGACTAGGTATGCAGGGAGGCTGCAAAGGCAGTGGCGGGCATTGCCCAGGGTGCAAGGCATCCACAGAGTGACTGCACTGCGGGGCAGGGGAGGGTACTCACCAAGAGGTATGCACGCTCACACACAGGGAGGCTGCAGGACTGACGCTAGAGTCGCAGAGACAGCAATCCCACCCTAACTCCCACCAGAGACTGCAAGGAGGATGGGGGCTGCCAGAGCTTTTTATGCCCTTTGTGGCTGCCAGACCTGCCCACCCAGTCTGCAACCTGGGCATGCTATTGGTTGAACATTATCCCATCACATGGCTTGCCTCCATTTTGTGGCTGGAGGTGACATCCATTTTAAAGGGAAAAGAAAAATACATCGTGATGGGAGAAGAGAAAAACAAACATTTTAAGGTCCACAACCCCCCCGGTAGGTATTATCAGACAATATAAATAATTATTGCTGTGTTTTTATGGATGTCCAGGGTGTTTTTTAACATTTGAAACAGCTCATTTCATTGCACGTCACCATTAATAGAAATGAAACGTAACGACCACAATTTTCATGGTTCTGTTCGTTTCATTGCATTTTCATCAAAATTTTCGTTTGTCATTTCGTTACATAATGGAAACAACAAATGGTAACGGAAACGAAAAAATGTTCGTTCCGTGCCCATCTCTAGTAGGGATCCACGTCATTGAACCAACAGATAGACCAGGAAATCTTTCACAACTAACAGATAACAGATAGGCCAGAAAATATTTCGCAATCCCATCTAAATAGAGAGGGTGGCTGTATTTTCTTTACCTTTTCCCCTTCTGTGATACCAGAAAGATCCAAGAGAAGTCCACCCCCTCCCATTGGACAAGTTATTGTTATTAGAGTTTGTGATTCATAGGAGACATCTCAGTATTTTATTTATTTTATTTTTATATTTGTTGACCAGCCAACTTTCCCTCAGGAACTCTAGTACAACAAATCACTGAATAAACAACATGCCCCAAAACAAACAAAACCCAAACCAAGTCAGATAGATAAAGTCAGAATATTAAAAGGCAGCAGTTTTAAGGAAGTCACAGTACTGAGGAGAAATAATTCAAAAGAAAAACAAAACATTTAATATCATGTACGTTCCCCACAACATATTTCGATGCGACACATACCACATATCTCTATGCGGTTAGCCAAACTGTCATAAGGTTTATGAGGTTGTGGCCAATGCCAAATTAAAATTACTTGGAGCCACCCATAATTAATATCCACAAAGAGAAAAATTGCCAATTTTCCTGTGAATCAGAAGAGACACCGTGTCTGGCAGAGGGTTGCCTTGAAATATTTTTATACAATGGAAGAGATGAGAGGCTCCTGGGTCGTGCCCATGGCATCCTTCATGGTTAATGAAGAGTCCAGGGTCTCTTCACTTCCAACCTTTAAAATGACCATTCCCACACGGGCTGGTTCACAAGCCTTAGAACTCCTCTCTCTCACACACACACACCACAGCACCCACACACCCCTCCTTTTTGTTTTTCAGGGGGTCAGTTTTAATAGGGACTTGTGACTTGATGCCAAAGGACCAGACTTGGACTTAGGAATTGGACACAAAGAGTAGCTAGCATCCCTTATTTTCTCTGCAGCAGGATCTTAGGGTGGCACTACTCTTTTCTTTCCAATTTACTTGACTGTTGATATCTGGGAGCACATGCTGCAAATCTTATTTATTGAAGCCCTTGTCCATGTCTTGACTTTTTAATATTCTCCCCCAGCTGACTGTTTTACAACTGTACTTGGGATCTAAATGATTTATAGATACAGTGGTACTTCAACTTCTGAATTTAATCTGTTCCAAATGCATGCTCTTAAGTCTAACTACTCTTAAGTCAGGGTACCTATCTAACAAAAAATGAAAAAAAAAATAAGTTAAAAAATGAAAAAAAAAAATGATTGTCAGTCAAGCACACCATATCTTAAATTTGTAAGGTGGCAGTTTAAATGCGAACAGTTTTCTGCTCTTAAGTTGAATTGCTCTTAAGTCGGGGTACCACTGTATTTGGGAACAAAACAAACAATGGTGAGCAACGAGGGCTCCCCTATACGTCTCGTGTTATGGTCAAAGGAGGGAGAAACGGTGTCTGGACCCAATAGCCATAACTGAACCCCGTATGACCCAGGAGAGGAGTTGCCAAGCCAGCTGCCAGGCACTTGAAAGGGGCTGGCAGGATTTCTCCCCAGGAAATTTGCAGAGCTGCTGTTTGGGTTTGAATGGGCTCTGGTTCTGCAGGGGAGACCTTTTCTTTCTGCCCTGCGGTGCCAACAAAATCACACGCCCAACCTCAGGAGCTGCTCTGAGGAGGAGGAGGAGGAGGAGGAGGAGGAGGAGGAGGAGGAGGAGGAGGAGGAGGAGGAGGAGGAGGAGGAGGAGGAGGAGGAGGAGGAGGAGGAGGAGAGAAACAGAGAGAGAGAATGGGAAGTACTGCCGTCCCTCACGAAAGAGCTTTTGGAGTTTTATGGGGGCTCGAGAACCCTGGAGGAAGTGGGGCAGCCAGGGGCAGGAACAGGTGGGCCTCCCAGTGTTGTTCTGGGACAGCAGCTCCCATCAGCCCGGGTCAGCTGTGTGGCTAATGGGAGTGGCTGTCCAACAGCATTCAGAGGACGCTGCAGGTATTCCCATCCTAGTTTGAAGTTCCCAGTGCAGGTGGCTCTGCACGCCACCATGCACGAGGTTGAAGAGTAAACAACACAGCAGCCAGGATGTCTTTGTAAAGGCACGCCACTGTCATCTCTTGGTGGGACCTCATCAACGCCAGCAACACCTCTCTTGGACATTCCCAGGTAGCACCTGATCTTTTTTTCCCTATGCAAACAGCATCGCCATCTACAATGTCGGTACGGTATTTTCTTGGCTGCAGCCACATCCAAAATCGAGAGTCCCCATGGCAATGTCCACTACCTTCAATAGGATAAAAGGGAGAGGAGGGGGGGCAGGACTGTCAGCTGCCCCAACGTTGGTCATCAGCAGTCAAGTGAACTTCAAGCAGGTCCTTCAGGTGCCCACCTAAACCTAACCCACTGCCTCCAATGGAATAGAAGGGAGCGGAGGAGGAGGAAAAGGAGGAGGAGGAGGAGGAGGAGGAGACAGGACTGTCAGCTGCCCCAACATTGGTCAACTCCAAACAGGTCCTTCAGGTGTCCACCTTGATCCCACCACAGACCTCTAGCCTGCTGTTGCTGCAGGGGGTAGCTTGGAGGCCACCTTTTGGGCATCACCTCTACTACAAGGCTGCCAATCCTTTTGCCACATATGTGCTAGAATTATGGGATTAAGCAATCATGGTGTCAGGCTTCAGGAAACTGGTGTACTTCTTTTTAATGATATCTTCAACATATCCTTTTGCTGGTCCCCCACAAACTATCTTAATTTTGTTCTATTACATGAGCTTATTTAATAGTCTTCAAATTAGTGTCATTTTATCCAGAGGGTCTGCAAGTTAGTAATTCAATACGGGGATCAGGACTCCCCTTGAGCTAGAAGGGGTGGATGTCGGGTGCCATGGCAAGGAGGACAAAGGGGGTACCTGCTGCCTTGGGTGGGAAGCAAGGGCACCGCAGGGACTTGAACCCCGTCCTGGAGGCCAGGAGTGCCAACCACCAGTGCCTTTTGCTTTTTTTTGTCAAGGCAAGCAGGTGAAAAGCAAAACCTGAGAGAACACAAGAAACGTGTTCTCTCAGGAAAAGAAAAACCTTGCGGAGCTGCAATGAGATCATGGATTTTCCAGATCGAGAGCCTGGTCTTGGATCTTTCCGTGCTACCACCACACCACTCGACTCTTGCCCTTCCTGGCTAATTGAAAGATCTGCCAGGGGGGTTCACACCTGGGTCCAGGAAGTTGTTATTGCATCCTTAAGAGAGGGAGTGGTCCCCACCACCTTGAAAGAGGTGGTGATTAGACCACTCCTAAAAAAACCAAACATGGACCCAGGGCTGGTGGTTAACTACCGTCCAGTAGCGAACCTCCCTTATTTGGGCAAGGTGTTGGAGCGGGTGGTGGCCGGGCAACTCCAGGCACTGCTGGATGAAACGGATTTTCTGGATCCATTTCAATCTGGTTTCAGGCCGGGTTTTGGTACAGAGACTGCCTTGGTCGCCCTGTATGATGACCTCTGCCGGGAGAGAGACAGGGGGAGTGCAACCCTGTTGATACTCCTGGACCTCTCAGCGGCTTTCGACACCATCGACCATGGTGTCCTTCTGGATAGGCTGGCCAGGTTGGGGGTTGGAGGCACTGCTTTGCGGTGGTTCCAATCCTTCCTGGCTGACCGTGTCCAGAAGGTGGTGCTGGGGGACAGTTGCTCTGCCCCGTGGCATTTATGTCATGGAGTTCCTCAGGGCTCTATACTGTCTCCCATGCTGTTCAACATTTACATGGAACCGCTGGGAGAGGTCATCAGGAGGTTTGGGCTGAGGAGTCAGCAATATGCTGATGATACTCAGCTCTACCTCTCGTTCTCCACCAATCCAGGTGAGGCGGTTTCTGTGCTGAACTCGTGTCTGGGCCAGATAATGGACTGGATGAGGATTAACAAACTGAAACTCAATCCAGACAAGACGGAAGTGCTGTTAATGGGTGCTTTGCCGGACAGGTTAGAGGGCCATCTTCCTGTCCTGGATGGGGTTGCACTCCCCCTAAGGGAAAGGGTCCGCAGCTTGGGGGTGCTCCTGGACCCCAGTCTAACTCTGGAAGCCCAGGTGGACTCGGTGGCCAGGGGTGCCTTCCTTCAGCTGCGGAAAATATATCAGCTTCGCCCTTACCTAGACGAGCAGATCCTCATGACAGTTACGCATGCACTGGTAAAATCCTGTATTGATTACTGCAATGCACTCTACGTGGGGCTGCCTTTGAAGACAGTCCGGAGATTGCAACTGGTTCAGAATCGTGTGGCGCGGCTGGTAAGTGGTGGAGCCGCCAGGGATCACATCACGCCGATTCTGCGTAACCTGCATTGGTTACCAGTTGCTGTCCGAGCCCAATTCAAAGTGCTTGTTTTCACATATAAAGCCCTAAACGACTTAGGACCTAGATACCTGAAGGACTGCCTCCTTCCATACGAACCTACCCGGCGATTAAGATCGAGCCAGGGGGGCCTTTTAAAAGAGCCATCCCTCAAGGAGGTGAGAGGGATGGCTTGTAGACAAAGGGCCTTCTCGGCAGCTGCTCCCAAGTTATGGAATGCCCTCCCTATTGAGATCCGCCTGGCACCAACACTGATTACATTTTGGCGCCAGGTAAAAACCTTCCTGTTCCAGAAGGTTTTTAATTGATACAATATAGATTGTGGGTCTGCTGATGACAATTTTAGGATGATGATTTTAAAGAAGGTTTTTATTACTGTTTGATGATTTATTGATATTTCATTTATAACTAATTTAAATTGTTTTAATTCTTTGATTGTAAGCCGCCCAGAGACCTTTGGGTAGTGGGCGGCAGATAAGTTGAATAAATAAATAAATAAAATAAATAATAGGTGTTTTCTAGCTGCTGATATTATGGGCTTCTTCAAAATGTCTGTACTGTCATTAGTTTAACATCTGGTTTTGAGCAGTGCTGCAGCTTAATGGAATAATAAATGTCTTGCTGATTTTTTTTGGAAATTTGATTTTGGAAATCTGTTTTTAGTGTCATTTGTCAGCAGTTCCAGTGGAAGAAACAGTCCTTTTCATCTGTTGAGGTGGTTATGGAAATAAAAGGCAGACCCATAGGTTGGGCTAGTAATCCCCAGTTTGGTACTTAGCAAACAAGAGATACTGTGCCTCCAGTAGAGAAACAGCTACTTACAGCTTGAAATGTAATTCTCTTTAAATCACTGCCTGCATATGCTTCAAAATAACATTTCTCTCTAACCAGATAATGACACGGGATTTTGCTTATGTATGCCAGTAAAAGCAACTGGAGGTATCACTGACTTCTAATTATACGAGTGGCAGACCAAACATCCTTGTATGAATGTCATACTAAACTTGTTTTCTACATTTCCCCTGTTCATAAGATGCCAAATTAATACCTCCTTTTTAGCATTTCTCATTCCCTTCCACCCTTACTCATCCCACTTACATTGTTATTCGTTCATCTTAGTTCATTTCTATGTGCATTTACCCAAAAAGCATTTCTTTTTTCACATTTAGCAGGGAAAGATTTTCAAAAACCAAATGACAAGAGATTACAAAACAGCCATGATTGCCCACCCAGGCCCAGGGCTTTGAGGAATTAACTTTGAGAAGCTGTGTTTGAATTGTGGCATATTTACCTATGTGGTGCTGAAATTAGGTTAAAAGATTTGTGGGGGTTTTCCCCAGAGAAGACTCAATTATTTAACACTCATGTGGTACATGGGCTCAATACACTCATCTCCTGGCGAGGAACAGCTGTATTTATTGAACTTTTCAGGTGAAAAGAAGTAAACTTTATGTGAATTTAATTCTCAATTTTTCATTATATCTGAGACACTCATGTGATTGCAGGAAGTACAAAACAAGACTGATTTTCTCTTTGCTGCTCCAAATCTTATTCCATGCTCATTACATTCCATCTTTTGTATTTCAGATCCCTTACCTTTTAGACTACTGTGCAGAGCCCCCAGTCATTTCGCAGACCATTGACCTGTTATCCTTACTTATTTAGCTTTGCTTCCACCATCTGTGGTATCCCAGTTTAAAATAACTGAGTCCCAGTTGAAGTGTAATGTGGAACCAAATAAAATAAAGTTTATTGAGGAACAGCTGTATTTATTGAACTTTTCAGGTGAAAATAAGTAAACTTTATGTGAATTTAATTCTGAGAAATTTATTAAAACACACACTTTTCATTATATCTGAGACAGAAAGAACTTGAAGCTTTAAAAAAATGTGATTGCAGGAAGTACAAAACAAGACTGATTTTCTCTTTGCTGCTCCAAATCTTATTCCATGCTCATTACATTCCATCTTTTGTATTTCAGATCCCTTACCTTTTAGACTACTGTGCAGAGCCCCCAGTCATTTCACAGACCATTGACCTGTTCTCCTTACTTATTTAGCTTTGCTTCCACCATCTGTGGTATCCCAGTTTAAAATAACTGAGTCCCAGTTGAAGTGTAATGTGGAACCAAATAAAATAAAGTTTTACTTTTGATTGTAAAAACCTTCCTGTTCCAGAAGGTTTTTAATTGATACAAGAGACCTTTGGGTGAGTTTTAAAGGGTTTTTATTACTGTTTGATGATTTATTGATATTTTATTTATAACTATTTTAAATTGTTTTAACTCTTTGAATAAATAAATAAATAAATAAATAAATAAATAAATAAATAAATAATAATAACCAGTGTTGTGCCCAAACTCTCCTCACTGCCGTCAGTATGTGCAGTACTAGAGAGGTATTTTGCTTCCCTAAATGTTTTGGTAACATGCCTAGTAAAAAGCTGTTGTACTTGTATTTTTATCAGTCTAGTAAGCCAGGTATATATTTTAGTCCAATCCCCCAAATTTATCACACGTCCACCATGAGTGATAGTAAGTCCCCCGTTTCTTGGGAGCCCTCTTGAGGTAACTGGTTCCATTCCTGAACAGCACAAACAATATTCAACCAAAATCTGGCTTCTGCTCAGTAATGCCCATGGTTGTGTGTCCTGCACCCTGGGATGATGCAGAAACAAATCCTGCCCCTCCTCTGTACGACAGCCTTTCAAGTACAGGGGTACCCCAAATTAAGAGCAGCTCAATTTAAGAGCAATTCAACTTAAGAGCGGGAAACTGTTGGCGTTTTAACTGCTGCCTTACAAATTTTAGATATGATTTGGTGGACTTACAAATACTTTTTCCATTTTTTTAATTTTTAAACTTAGTTTTTCAATTTTTAGATAGGGACTCCGACTTAAGAGTAGTTTGACTTAAGAGCATCCATTCAGAATGGATTAAATTTGTAAACTGAGGTACCACTGTGTATTTGAAAAGTGCTAGCCTGTCTCCCCTCAGTCTTCTTGCAGTGCAGACATCCGGGCAATGGAGATTGCAGGGAATCTACTTACAGTATGACCTTTCATTCCTTTTCTGCTGCTCTTTCAAATGCAGGTGTGCAGATTAGATTTTGTATGGCCAACACCCAGGATTTCCCCATAATAGCCTCTTAATTAGCCCTCTTAATCTCGACCACCTAGAGTTGTTGTGATGAGAGATGGGCTTGATAGTGATGAAGAAAGTACAGTGGCACCTTGTATAAAGGAATTCATTCATTCTGAAAGAAATTCTGTTCAGCAAATTTTCCTTTATACAATAAGTCGGACCCGACTAAATGACTGAACAACAACAGCAAGAACCTTCTACAGCATCTTCTGAAATCATTGGAGACAGGTTCCTGTGTCTTGTGCTACCACTGACCCATTTCCATTGGGTTTGTCCTGGATGTCTTATGCAACATGGCCTTGTTGGCAAGAGAGGGCATCGAATGATCACATTAGCTGGGAGCAAGTGAAGGTGCTTTGATCCTATATGTGGCATTGTTTAGGTCCTGTTATTGTGTGGCCAGAATAGAAGTGTGGGCAGAGTTGACCTCTGGGTCTCTGGCAGGGTTTAGTCCCCCTGCTCTGAGTTGCTGTTTTGTGGTCTATTGTGGGTTTGGATTTGCTTGGGTTCGGGAGGGGGTTTCTTTTTGCACATCTGGGTCTCCAACCAAGAGCTTTGCAGAGCAAAGAGTTCACATTGAGGATGGGCTAGAGATCAATTAAGATGTGAGTGGTTGTCAGGCAATCCTTGGACCCTAAACTGGGCTCCAGCTGTTCACTAGGTAAAGGTCCTCTGGCACACTGCCTAAAACACCAACATTTAGCTCCAGGCTTAATAAAGGTATGTCTCTGAGTGTCAATGGGATCCATTTGACTGTAGTTTAAACCTGTCTCAGCATCAATTGGGTTACATACATTGGGACTGCCCACCAACCCTTTAAAGACAGGACAGGATAAAATAGTCTAATAACCAATACAGCCTTTCTGGCCTAGGCCCCTTCTGTAGCTCCTCAACCCTTCTTCCCGCAAGGACCACAGCTTGGTAAAATATTAAAATATTTATTTTTAAAAAGCAAAAGATGATACAAAACATATTTATGTTGTCAAAAGCAAGGCAAAACAGTACAGCTCAGTGTTCGAGATGTTTCAGGAAAGCTGTCCTAGAACACAATAAATCCAAATAAGAAGTGCAAGTCACTACAAACAGGCATTCTCTACCCTTTCTAAAGGTATGTGAACTCATTGCTAGTTCCTTCCTGGGTCCCTACTCGTCCTCCATGATGTCACCCTATCAGCACTCAGGGGTTGTCCATCCCTTGACCACCACCACCTCCACCCAGCCCTCTCCTGTCCTCCAAAGAGTTCTCATGGGAATCTAGTTCCACTGCTGGCTTCCTCAGAATGCATTTGGACTTCTGTGGCAGGGATAAGTCACCTGTGTCAACTGTTAGGGAGAAATCTGGGAAAGTACTACATAACCTATTCAGTTCGTTTATAGTGGTCTCAGTTGTGCTCTGCCATTTTGACTTAGTGGGTCCGCCTTGCAGGATGTTACTTACGAATCTACATCGTGCTTGGTTGATTAGTTCCTGAATCCTATGGGGTGGGTATTGTAGACTGAGGAATGGGATTTGTAGATCCTTGAGTGTGTAGCCTCTGTCGTGGGGGGAGGTCTGAGCATATGTGATTGTGCATTAGATCTTGGCTGTAGACAACAGAACGTGTTCTGTGTTCAGGATGGGAGCTGGAAGAGCGCAAGCAGGTATCTTGACAGTTGGGTTTTCTGCTCAGCCCCCAGAAAACAATATGTCCCAGAATCCCCACCCCCACCCTCACCCCTCCGACATTCCTAGAGGTACCTACAATTGATCTTTTAAACAGAGTCCTTCTGTCCTTTCCATTTTCTAACTCCACAAGTAGGACAGAAGATAGGATTTCAGTGGAGAGGGACAGATTCAGTTTGGAGAACTATTCAGTGCCATCCGTACCATCAGAGCTTATAATCACTCCATTGCAAGCTATGGACAAACAGAGATGTTGTGACTTGGGAAAGGAGTGGGGGGGAGGGGTTTTGCTACGATATCTCAGCCCCGATCCTGCTCTGAGCAAGAGCCAGGAAGGCTTCCAGCAAGTTAAATTCAATCCGGGGATCAGGACTCCCATTGAGCTGGAGGAGGTGGATGTCAGGAGCCCTAGCAAGGAGGCCAAAGGGAGGCACCTGCTGCCTTGGGTGGGAAGCAAGGGCACCGCAGGGACTTGAACCCCGTCCTGGAGGCCAGGAGTGCCAACCACCGGAGCCTTTTGCTTTTTTTGGGTCAAGGCAAGCAGGTGAAAAGCAAAACCTGAGAGAACACAAGAAACGTGTTCTCTCAGGAAAAGAAAAACCTTGCGGAGCTGCAATGAGATCACAGATTTTCCAGATCGAGAGCCTGGTTGGCCGCCTTTGGCCTCTGACCTTCCTCTTTGGAGCTGGTATCCGTGATCCCATCAGGACTGTCAAATGAGATACCAATATGATTGCCTCACATACCAAGCAGGCATGGCTGTGGGCCGAACAAGTGCCAGAGAATGTGCAAGAGAAGAAGAGAAACTTTTGGAAATGGAAAACGGAAAGGCCAGATGAAAATCGAGAGAAGTGTGTCACTGCCAAATGAACAAGCAAGAGAGCCATTGCCCAAACCACGGTGGAACACTAAGAAAAGATCTAAACAATCGCTTGGAAAGGTGAGAAGGAGAGAAGGACGTTTACTGACTGGGCAATGCACGAAAGAAGGGCACCCAAGAGATTCAAAACTAGGGATGGGCATGGTAATTTTGTTTCATCCCCCCATGGGTTGCTTTGTTTCATTTTGTACATATTTTTACAAATAAATGCATACAAAGTGAAATAATGACAAAACAATTACTTATCTTCTCAGCATCGGCGGCAGAGTTGGAGCACCAAGCTGGCCTGCCAGGCCCTTTAGCCCCCATCCAGCCTCCATTGTGGCAGTGGCAACAGTGGCGGTAATGGAGGATGAGAGCCAGGCTGGCCGGCTGGGCCCTCTCTGGCTTTCTCTGTGGCAGTGGCGGCAGTGGCAGTGATGGAGGAGGAGCACCAGTGGCAATGATGGAGGAGGAGCACCAGTCTGCCTGGCCTGCTCGGCTCTCTCTGGCCTCGGCCATGGCAGTGGTGGTGCCCGTGGACTGGGTGGCTTCGGTGGCAGTGGAGGAGGAGGAGGAGGAGGGAGGAGGAGGAGGAGGAGGTCCTGTCGGGCCTGCTCTCACCCTCTCCAGCCTGGCTGGGCAGTTTTACAGACGGAAGAAAATGGTTTCTTTCAATGGAAAAAAACACAGTTTCATTTCATCTGTAATGAGATTCTGCTTCCTCGTTTTGTTTTGTTTTGTTTCACTTTGTTAGATAACGAAATGTTTTTCATTTTGTGCTACATCCTACACCGATGGTGACATCATTTCACCAAGTACCTCAGGACTCTTACCACCCGTGCAACACTCCAAACGAATGGTGGGGGGAACGCAATAAAACTTCTGACATCTGAGGCTTGCTCAGTAATGATGGGCAGATGATCGACTTCCACCCTGAAGAGGTGGTTAGTGGATCCGAAAAGTGGACCCCACACTGGCTGAAAAATGCTAGGAAGCAGAAGAAGTTGATGAAGCAGTTTCTGAAAGACCTCCCGAGACTTCTTCTGAAACGTCCCTTGAATACGGCATCGGTCTTACAGGTTCACCGCAGGATGTCCACCTCCAGTGACTTACCTGCAAAGGGTGTTCCTTGTCTCTGCAATCAGATTCTCCTTACCTGACCTTCCACTGAGACAAGGTGGTGCTTCGACCAGGCAAAGAACCTCCTCACATAATTCCCCAGCCAGGAGCGTGTTGGATTGCATTGGTGTACAGGATGGCTTGTCCCCCATTTTGTGAAGGTGGAGAGATGTATGCAAAGAGGTCCCCTAGGTGTGAAATCATGCTTCTGCCAGATCCTGCTACTGACCTGTAAAACGCAGTGTCCGAAAATGAGTGGCTTCCGAGTCATGAAAATGCACAAAAATAAATTGTGAATAAATTTGTTTTTACTGGGTTGACTTCCATGGCTGATTGGAAGAGCTGGCTTGGTCCAAGTGTCATAGATTTCCACTGTTGAAAACACAAAAAAAGAGGGAGATCCCCCCACCCTCCCAAAAAGCCTTGCCCTGGAGAAGATCACTCACTTGTCTGAGGTGAAGAGGACCTGCTCTCTGTGCTTCTGGAAGGCTCAGTTGGGTTTCCCTTCTTGGCTCTTCAGATACATCTGGAAAAGACTCAACATCTCTGTGGCCCTTCCAACTCCAACTCCAAGTCCAACCAAGTGCGTTCAGGGAGAATTTTCTTCTGTGAAGCCTGCAAAATAGGAAAAGGAGGTACAAGGGGTCTCCACCAACCCCAAATCACAAGGACTCTGCACTGTATGGATATTCCTGGCTGTCCAGGCCTTCAGAAGACACGCGGGGAGGCAGAGGCTGCCCCAGGAGGAGAGTAAACTGGGCAATTAGTCCCCAAGAGATGGACTAGCCACTCTGAGGCCCGGAAACCCAGACAACTGTTGCCTCCATCCCTAAATTGCCTTCCTGAAAGCAGGGCGAGGCACAGATTTCCCTTCTGCGTCAAGTGACATCCCCTGGACAGCATCATGTGACTCTGTTGCCACCATTGTCAGGGAAATCCTCTATTCCGCAAATTCATCCCATAGCCAAGCAGGCATGGCTGCGGGCCGAACAAGGGCTGGAGAATGTGCCAGAGAAGAAGAGAGACGTTTGGAAATGGCAAGCAGAAAGGCCAGATAAAAATTGAGAGAATTGTGTCACTGCCAAACGCACAACCAAGTGGGCCATTGGCCAAGCCACGGTGGAACACTAAGAAAAGATCTAAACAAAAGCCTGGAAAGGTGAGAAAGAGAGGACATTTACTGGCTGGGCAATGCACGAAAGAAGGGCACCCAATAGATTCACCACAGGGATGGGCACAGTATTTTGTTTCGTTCTGTTTCGCCCCCCCCGTGGGTCATTTTGTTTCATTTTGTACATATTGTCCGGCCTCCGCCATGGCAGTGGTGACAGTGGCGGTGATAGAGGAGGAGCGCTAGGCCAGTCTGCCTGGCCCGCTCGGCCCGCTCAGCCCGCTCAGCCCGCTCAGCCCTCTCTGGCTTCTGCCGTGGTGTTGGTGGTGCCCGCGGACTTGGTGGCTTCAGTGGCATTGGAGCAGGAGGAGGAGGGGGGGCCTTGTTGGGCCTGCTCTCACACTCTCCAGCCTGGCTGGGCAGTTTTACAGATGGAAGAAAACAGTTTTTTTCAACGGAAAAAACACTATTTCATTTCGTCTGTAACGAAATGCTACTCTCTCGTTTTGTTTTGTTTTGTTTCACTTTGTTAGATAACGAAACGACAAAACAGCATTTCGTTTTTCATGTTGTGCCGATGCCTGTTGACCACAGTATGTGCGTAAAGGGTAAGGATGGCAAAAGACTCCAAGGTAAACAGGAAATCCTACAACGATGGCGACAGCATTTCACCAAGGACCTCAGGACTCTTACCACCCGTGCAACACTCCAAATGAAGGGGGGGCGAATAAAACTTGGATATCTTCTGACATCTGACGTTTGCTCAGTAAGGACATGCAGATCATGGACTTGCACCCTGAGGATGTGGTCAATGGATCCGAAAAGTGGCTGAAAAGTGCTAGGAAGCAGAAGAAGTTGATGAAGCAGTTTCTGAAAGACCTCCCGAGGCTTCTTCTTCTGAAACGTCCCTTGCATTCGACATCGTCCTTCCAGGTTCACTGCAGGATGTCCACCTCCAGCGACTTACCTGCAAATGGTGTTCCTTGTCCCTGCAATCAGATTCTCCTTACCTGACTTTCCACTGAGACAAGGTGTTGCTTCCACCAGACAAAGGACCTGCTCACATAATTCCCCTGCCAGGAGCGTGTTGGATTGCATTGGGGTACTGGAGGGCTTGTCCCCCATTTTGTGAGTGTGGAGAGAGGCTTGTAGTCCCCTAGGTGTGAAATCATGCTTCTGCCAGATCCTGCAACTGACTTGCCAAAAGCAGTGTGAGAAAATGAGGGCCTCCAGTAAAGTCATGAAAATGCAGAGAAATATATTGTGAATAAATCTGTTCTTACTGGGTTGACTTCCATGGCTGATTGGAATAGCTGGGTTGGTCCAAGTGTCAGGCACTCTTGAGTTCCACTTTGGAAAACCCAAAAAAGAGGGAAACCCTCCCTACCCTCCCAAAAAGCCTTGCCCTGGAGAAGGTCACTCACTTGTCTGAGGTGAGGAAGACATGTTCTCTGCGCTTCTGGGAGGCTCATTTGGGTATCCTTTCTTGGCTCTGTAAAGAGGTCCTTCCACCTCCACCTCCCAGGAGGAGAAAGAGCTACTTACCTGAAGCAGCTCAAGTCCAATCAAGTGCATTCAGGGAGGGTTTTCCTGCGTGAAAGCTGCAAAGGAGGAAGAGGAGGGACAAGGTGTCTCCCCCCAACTTGAATCAGAAGGGCTCTGGATTGTGTGGACATTCATGGCTGTCCAGGCCTTCGGAGGACATCAGTGAGCTGTTGGTGCCAAATGGTAAACCTGCTCTGTCTCTTCTGGCTTGGGGTCCCCTGGAAGTTTCCTCCTTCAGATTGAAGGACCACCTCCTGAAAGAGTCCCCGTCCTCTTTTTCCCCAGGAGGGGCTTCCCGAGGTCCTCCTCTGCCCATCTCCCTCTGCCCTCCTGGGTGTCCTCCAAGCAACGCCTGCTTCTCTGCTTCCCTTCCTTTTCCTCTGCATTTCACCTGCTTGCCTCTCCTTCCCCTTCTCTGAAATGGGCACCTAACAATGGCCCCTTGTTAGCGTCCCAGCTGCCATGGACAACCCATTCAGCGGCACAGGAATCCTCCTGGTTCAAGGGAGGCCCTGGACTTTGAGAGGGATGCTAAGCTCCTCATCTCTTTTTGTGGGGGTCTCCCCCCTTTCCTCCCCATGTTGTCTTTCCTCCAGCCCCCAACAGCCCCCCAAGCATTCTCCCAGCCTCCCCCTCCCTCCAGGACTGACAAGGGAAGGACCGAGAGACCAGTAAGTTGTTCCAAGACACTTCACTCGCTGGCCCTGTCTGATCCTTCCGCCAGTCCTTGCGCATCACAATAGGAGAAAAAATAGTTCCTGATGCCACTGATGGGGGGGGAGTGTATGGACTTTGCATGGTTGCTCTCATAATGCACAACCATAAATAAGGAATAAACCTCCATGCACGGAGGGGTGTTGCATGGTCTGCAGGAAGAGTTGAAGAAGTCCACCTGTTTGGGGAAACGTGCAGGGGGGAGAGAATGGAACCTCCCTGAGGACTAGTGTCATAAATGCTGGCCTTTCATCTTTTAAAAAATGCAGGGATTTTACAGAGCCAGTCATGTACAAGAAATAATGAACCTCATACAGTTCAGCACACAATAACTGTAAATATTGTTTGATGTAATGTTATGGTGGGATTGTGGTTTGTTTTCATTAAAAAAACCACCAGCACTGTTCCACTGTTTCCATACTGTTTGCTCAACTGCCTCCTGCCTCCTTCGGCAGTTGTTTTCTAAGCATGCGGAAAAAGTCCCCACTAGCGGAAACTCTTCTGAGGGCATTGGCTTCTGTGAATGCCAGGCTCTATGCCAGTTGAAATTGCTGTGTGACATTCCCATGGAACTGCTTTGTGGACATCACTGGCCTTGCTCTTTCCTACTGCTTTTTATAGTTAAAAAAAAGAAGACGTTTGGAGCTGTGCAGCCATAATAACCTCAAACTAGTAAGCACTCAAACGGACTCTAAAGGATTTCAGCCACCAACTTATTGTACTTAAGAACATAAGAACATGAGATCTTATGAACAGCCTTGCTGGAAGAGGCCACAGCCCATTCTCTCGCACACAGTGGGTCATCATTTGCTACCCATTGATACCCTTGTTCTTCATGAATGTGTCCAACCCTTTCTTAAAGCTGTCAATGCTGACAGCTGTCACCACTTCTTCTGGCAGGGAGTTCCACAGACCAGTGATCCTCTGGGTGAAAAAGTACTTTCTCTTATTTGTTTGAGATCTAGCGCCCAAAAGTTTCATGGAGTGCCCCCTAGTTCTAGTGTTGTGCGATAGGGAAAACAGTTGTTCCATATCTACTTTGTCCATACCATGTATGATTTTATAAACTTCAGTCAGGACACCACTTAGGTGCCGTCGTTCAAGAGTGAAGAGGCCCAGCCATTGCAGCCTCAAAGGGTAAGGAAGGTGTTCCAGTCCCCTAATCATTCTGGTTGCCCTCCTCTGCACTTTTTCCATTTCCATAATATCCTTCTGGAGGGATGGTGATCAGAATTGTACACAATACTCCAGATGGGGCCTCACCATAGACATAAAAGAGGCAAAATGACACTTGCTGAATTATTTTCTACACCTTTCCTAATGAATCAACATTACTTCTCAACACATTGCCTTGCTACACTGCAAGATGATTCCTCATTAAGCTAGATTTTAGAAATATTTAGAACAGCCATGGATTTCATAAAATACTCCAGATGGACCCCATCAGTTTATAAATGTACTGTAATTGGGTTGTGGCTTTTTGCCCCAACATGCATCACTCTGCACTTGCTAATGTTGAAGCTCATTTGCCACTGGTTTGCCCTCTGTAGCTCCTCACAATCTCTGTTTTTCATTCATTGGCATTGGCATCCTTCAGTCTTGAAAGACTATGGTATCATGCCTGGAGTAGAGATCCTAAGAACACCTAGTGTGACTAAATAGACCAATTCAGGAATGGCTGTCTCTACCGCACTAGGGACAGATGTATTCTGTTTCTTGCCCAGTCCTCGAGTTTCGTTCTTTCTGTGCCTGCCTCTTTTCCTCTGCCTGTTGGACAAATGCCTCTTCAAATTTATGTAGACCATGCTGTATCTCTTGCCTCCAGACCGTGCGATCGGAGGTCAGGGTTTCCCATCTTTTTTATTTATTTTATTGATATCGTCACAGTACAAGAAATATAGAAAACAGTACAAGAAATATATATAAAAAAGACAATGTATAGAATGTGAAAAACTGACCCAAAAGAAAAAAACTGGCAAGAAAGAACAATTATCCAGAAACCTAGAAGAGAGGTAGGTGTAAAGAGAGTATAGAAAAGAGTAAAGTCTCCCACCTTCCTGTGAGCAGTAGTACCCCCAGATAAATTCAATAAAATATCATATACTCTAACGTTCTGCTTATTTCAAACTTCTCCCAACAGACTAGGTTTTTCCACTATATTATTTAAATATTCTTGAAATTTTTTTCCATCCTGATTCCAAATTAACATCAGACTTCTTATGCCATCTCCCACTTCTGTCCCCCAAGTCATAATATCTTTTTAGTCTAACTCTCCAATCATTAACATCTGGTATTTTACAGTCTTTCCACATACTCACTATCTCCACTCTCGCTGCCACTGTGGAATGTAGCATAAATTTCCTATCCGTGATTTTTATATCGTCCCCCATAATGCTTAAAAGGAGACATTCCGGTTCTTTCTTAAATTGATATTTTAAAATTTTCTTTAGTTCGGAATAAATATTCTCCCAAAATGTTTTAATTAGGCTGCAGGACCACCACATATGTATGAATGTTCCTGTAGCTTTCTTGCATCTCCAACATGTGCTACTTTGGTTTCTATAAATTTTTGCCAATTTCTGGGGGGGTAAAATACCATTTATATAGCATTTTATAAACTTTTTCCTTAATATCCATATTTGATGTTAATTTCAAATCAATTTTCCATAGTCTTTCCCATTTATTTAAATTAATGTTTTTTCCAAGTATTTGAGCCCAAATTTACCATGGTTTCTTTTATCTGGTCTTCCTTATTATTCCACTCCAGCAAAAAATTAAAAAAAAATTTAATGTATTTTTCTTTTCCCTGCAATATTTCTTCAAATTTAGTGATTTGCTTTTCAAATCCAATTTTTAAATCTTCCTGAAACTTGTGATTAATTTGATAGTACTCCAACCAGACGTTTAGATACCTCTTTACCTTTTCATAATTTTTAAGCTTTAATCCCCCTTTTTCTTCTTCCAGCAGCTGCTTATAAGTGGGCCATCCTGTCTCCATATTGGTTTTCCTTAAAGTAAGGTATTCCAAGGGTGAGCACCACCACAGCGTTTTTGGTTCCAGGATACCTTTGTATTTGTAACATACATTTAATAAAAATCGACGTATTATGTGTTTATTAAATTCCTTATTGTACTTCTTTTTTTCACAAAGCATATAATGGTGCCAACCAGAATTTAGACCATATCCTTCCAGGTCTAGCACTTCTTTATCATCCAACTTTACCCACTCTCTCAACCACCAGAGGGCCACTGCGGTATGATATCATTCCATGTCTGGAAGTTCCAATCCTCCTCTGTCCTTGTGGTCTACTAATATTTTATGCTTTATCCTTGGTCTTTTCTCCCTCCACACGAACTTCGAAATTTCCTTCCTCCAGTCCTTAAAGCAGCTGGCACTCCCCAAAATAGGTAAGTTTTGAAACAGAAAAATTAACTTTGGGAGAACCGTCATTTTTATTATTGATATCCTCTCCAGTAAAGAGAAGTTCATCTTTCCCCAAAAGTCTAATTTTTTAAAATATCTTTCCAAACTTGTTGATAATTTTCCTGAACTAGATTTATATTTTTATCCGCAATAATAACTCCTAAATACTTCAATTTTTTTACAATTTTAATTCCCGTTTTTTCTTCCAACTCTACTCTGTCTTTAATTTCCATATACTTAACTATTAAGTTTGACTTTTCGTAGTTGATCTTTAATCCCGCGACTCTCCCAAATTGTCTGATTTCTTCTAACACCTTTGGTACACTTACTTGTGGGTCTTCCAGTGTAAAAATTACGTCATCCGCATATGCCCTCAGTTTATACTGATGTTGACCAATCATTATCCCTCTAATTTCGTGGTTTGATCTTATTCTTTGCAGGAGTGGTTCCAAGGTCAAAATAAAAAGATTTGGGGATAAGGGGCACCCCTGACGTGTGCCCCTCCCTATCTCTATTGGTTCACTGACTCTCCCATTAATTATAATGTTTGCCTTTTGTGTTGAATATATTGCAAATTCAATTGTTTTTTTTAGGAATTTCCATGAGATCCAGTCAAATGCCTTTTCGGCATCCACTGCTAACAGCACTGCTGTTTTACCCCTATTAAACTCAAGGCATTCCATGATAGTCCTCATGTTGTCCTTTATCCGCCTGCCTTTTAAAAAGCCTGATTGGTATTTGTGTATAATTTCTTCTAATATTAATTTCAGCCTTTTTGCCAATAAATTGGCGAAAATTTTATAATCTGTATTTAATAAGGAAATTGGTCGAAAATCAGCAGGGGTTGGGATTCCTTTCTTTTGCTTGGGGATTAATACTATATGTGCCTCTTGCCATGAGCTCGGGATTATGCCTGTTTCTAAAATGTTGTTTATAATATCTTTTAGGGTAATAAGAAATGAATCGTCCATAATCTTGTAAAATTCAATAGGGAAGCCGTCCGGACCCGGACCCTTACCCGTCTTCATTTCTGAAACCACATCTTTAATTTCTGTTCCATTTGTTGGATCATTTAGTTTCTTAATCAATTCCTGTCTTATCTTTATCGCTTTCAAAATGTCTTCATATATTCCTAAATTCTCAAATTCTTCTTGGTCCTCTGTGTATAATTTTTGGTAAAAATGCCAATTTCCTTGCTGATTTCTTTTTGGTTAATACTAATATTCTCCCCTATCTTTAATTTGTTTATTATCTTTTCTAATTTTCTGTCTTTCAATTGCCAAGACAGAAATTTGCCAGGTTTATTGGCTTCATTAAAAAAATTATACTTCCAAAAGGTATTTTCTCATTCCGTTTCTTTATCTATTATAAATTCATATTCATTTCTCAATATTTTTAGTTCCTTTAATATCTTGTCTCTCTTTTCTTTTCTTTTTTCCATAGTTCCTTTTCCTTCCTTTTAATTTCCATTTCTAAATCTTTTTTTCTTTTCTCTCTTTGTTTCCTATCCCAAGCATTCTTACCAATAAAAACCCCCTCATCACACATTTCCCTGCCTCCCATACTATATTTTCATCACAGCCTTTATTGGCATTATCTTTCTGAAATTGAATCCATGTCTTTTTTGCTTCTTCAATAATTCTTTCATTTTTCAATAGAGATGTATTTAACACCCATTTTTTTCCTACTTAAATCTTTTGGGAGTATAAATAAAATGACCGGATTATGGTCAGAGAAAATTTTTGGTCTTATCTCGGTTTTTCCAGCTCTTATTGTTAACTGCTTATCAATCCAGATCTGGTCTATTCTCATTGCTGTTCTCTTTTACTGTGAATAGAACGTAAATTCTTTCCTAACTGGATTTTTAAATCTCCATATGTCCACCAGATTCAGATTTTCATATAAATCTACGAAACTATTTGGCAAGATTTTTCTACTTTGAGATTGCATGTCTGATAATTTGTCTATTTCCGGTTCCATCACCCCATTAAAATCCCCCATCATAATTACCGTCGAATTGTTAAATTCTAACAATTTCTTTTCCCAGATCTCTAAAAAAATGATGCTTTACCTCCATTAGGAGCATATACTCCCACTAGAATAATTTCTTCTCCTTTGTTGGTAATTTTAGTCATACTCAATCTTCCCTTATCATCTGACCATAGAAATTTGGGTTCCCACTTTGCCTTAACATATATCAGTACCCCCCCCTCTTTTCTTTTTTTGATTGGCTGATATAAACTCCTCCCCTAGTCTCGGATTCTTAAGAACTCTTACATGTTTTTGATTTATGTGGGTCTCCTGCAAACAAATTATGTCCCATTGTTGTTTCCTTAGGCTATGTGTTACTCTATTTCTCTTCTTTTTATTATTTAATCTGTTCATGTTAAACAAGATTATTTTAATTTGTGACATTAAGAACAAAATTTTATTATTATAACTGTTAAGTCTAAAATGATTGAGTCTAAACTCTTGGAACAAGAAGGGGAAAGTCAAGGGGGGGAGACTACTCAATTACTCTGCTTAGCCAAGTACACTTAGCGAATACACTTAACGAGTAAAGCAAGAGATATTTAAACTACAGTTCTTATATTTGTTGTTTTGACTTTGCTGCTTCTTCCATCTCTTTTTGCTGAGTATCTTCGTCTTGTTCTTCTTCTGAACTCTCCAAAAGATTATCTTGTTCTCGCGTGTCTATGTTCTTTGAATCCCCCCCCCCAGCTCCTGCCAGTACTTCCTCCAAAAAATCTTAGCGTCTGTCTCTGTCACCAGTCTCTTTTTTTTCCCCTTTATAGAAAAAGACAAGCCTTCAGTGTATTCCCGTCTGAAAGATATTTTTTTCTCCTCAAAGTGTTGGTCAGAAAAGAATAATTTTGTCTTTTTTTCAGTAGCCGGGGGGGGGGGGATTTCTTTTAATATGTAAACTTCCGTTTGGTCTATAAGTAGTCTTTTTTTGGCCTTTGTTTGTAGTATCTTCTCTTTCAACCAAGTTGAGTAGAATGTGACCAATCAGTCCCCCGGCCAATTATTCATCTTTGCTTTTCTCGAGCTGACCCTAAAGGCCTTTTCTATTTGTTCTTCTATTTCTGCCTCTTCCATATTCAGCCATCTTGAAAGTTTCTCCACCAACAATTTCTTCGGTCAAGTGTTGGTCAGGGTTTCCCATCTGTTGAGGTCCATTCCCAAGGCCTTCAGGTCCCTCTTACAGATATCTCCGTATAGAAGATCTTTTGGGATCCGGCCATCATCCATTCTCACAACGTGTTTAAGCCAGGGTAGACATCGCTGTTTCAATAAAGTGTACATGCTAGGGATTCCAACTCGATTGAGGACTATGCTATTTGGAACTTTGTTGTGCCAGGTAATGTTGAATATTCACCTAAGACAGCACATATGGAAGGTGTTAAGCTTTCTTTCCTGTCGGGCATGGATGGTCCAAAACTCGCTGCAATACAAAAGTGTGCTCAGTATCTTTGTATGTTCTGTTAGCTTCTTATTGAGCCATACTCTCCTTGTTATTCTGTTTTTACTACCCTGCATAATTTAGTGCCGTCGGCAAATCTGGCTACCTTGCTATTTACTCCTACTTCTAGATCAGGTGTCCTCAACCTATGGCCTGTGGGGCGGATCCGGCCCCCAGGGACGCTGAATCCAGCCCCCGGGAGCAACGGCATACCCCCCGCCCCCCCCCACCTGGAGGTGGGCTGCCGCCACCGGGCTTGTCCCGGATTGGGGCCACTTTGTCGCCCCGGGAGCCATTTATTCGGCGCGAAAGAGGGAGGCCACATGACTCCCAGGGTGTGCTGGGATCAAAGCCCTTAAATGGGCCGCCTGCACACCCATCCTCCTCTTTCGCGCCCAGCGCTCTGGCGAGGCAGAGGCGGTGGCGGCGGCAGCAGCAGCAGCCCGTCCAGCTGCCGCACTCGACTCTGTGCCTCGCCTCACCTCGCCACGGAAAGGGGTGCCCAGGAGCCCAGGCAGAGCCTCCTCCTCCTCCTCCTCCCTGTGGGGCGCCTTCTCCTCCTGCCGGCGGGGTCTGGTCCGAGGCACTTGCGAGCGAGCCAGCCAAGGAAGCAAGGTCAGAGGGAGCGAGACGAGCCAGTGTGGGTGGGGGGTGGGGGGCACCCGGGCAGGCAAGCAGGCGAGAACCGGTCGGGCTGGTGGGGTGGCAATCTGCCCTCTGCCGCCGCTGCGCCGGGCATCGAGGCACTCTTGCCTGCTTGCCAGGGCGAGGCGAGGCAGCAGCGGCGGCGGCAGCAGCAGCAGCAGCCCGTCCAGCCTCTGGACTCGACTCTGCGCCTCGCCTCGCCTCGCCTCACCGCGGAAAGGGGTGCCCAGGAGCCCGGGCAGCACCTCCTCCTCCTCCTCCTCCTGGTGGGGCGCCTTCCCCTCCTGCCAGTGGGGTCCGGTCCGAGGCACCTGCGAGCGAGCCAGCCAAGGAAGCGAGGTCAGAGTGAGTGGCGCGAGCGGTGGGTGGGTGGGTGGGCAGGCAAGCGGGCGAAAACCGGTCGGGCTTGTGGGGCGGCCGGAGCAGGAAGTGCCCACGCTCAGGTCTGCTGATTGGGGAGGGGAAAAAAACTCTTTGGATTCTTATTCTTATTCTTATTCTTATTCTTATTCTTATTCTTATTCTTATTCTTATTCTTATTCTTATTATTAATTGTAATTTATTGTTATGTTCAGTGTGCATAGGTATTTCATATTTTTTTCAAAATCTAGTCCGGCCCCCAACAGTGTCTGAGGGACAGTGAACCGGCCCCCTGTTTAAAAAGGTTGAGGACCCCTGTTCTAGATCATTTATGAAGAGGTTGAAAAGCAGGGGTCCCAGTATTGAACCTTGGGGAACCCCACTCTTTACCTCCCTCCACTTGGAGATGTGTCTGTTTAGTGCTTCCCTCTGTTTCCTGTCCCTTAGCCAGTTGCTGATCCAGGACAAGACCTGTCCCTTGATTCCATGACTGGCAAGTTTATTCAAGAGCCTTTCGTGAGGGACCTTGTCAAAAGCCTTCTGAAAGTCCAGATAAACAATGTCAACTGGATCTCCCTTATCCACATGCTTGTTGACACTCTCAAAAAATTCCAACAGATTAACGAGGCATGATTTGCCCTTGCAAAAGCCATGTTGGCTCTCCTTCAGCAGTGCCTTCTCTTCTATGTGCCTATTAATTTTATGAGTCTTTTAGGATGATTTCCATCACTTTACCTGGGACACATGTCAAACTGAACTGTTGGTAATTACCTTGATCTTTTCCTCTGGATCCTTTTTTGAAGATTGGTGTTATATCTGCTACCTTCCAGTCATCAGGCACAATGCCTGATTTGAGGGAAAGATTATATATTTTGCGTTCATCAGGCCACCAGCAATTTCATCTTTAAATTCCTTGAGAATTCGTGGATGGATGCCATCTGGTCCTGGTGATTTGTTAGCATTTAGTTTAACAAGACATGCAAAAACCTCCTCCCTGGTTATTTCTATCTAGCTTAATTCTTCAGTTTCCCTCCCTATGAAGATAGGCTCCATTTGGGGCATGTGGTCTCTATATTCTTCATTGAATACTGAATACCTCACTGAATACTGAAGCAAAGAATTAATTGAATTTCTCTGCAATCTGTTTCCTCTTTAATAATTCCTTGCCTTCTATTATCATCCAATAGCCTTCTAGTTGGGTTCTTACTTCAAATGTACTTAAAGAATTCCTTGTTATTTCTTTGAGTTTTTATAGCTCTACACTCCTTCAAGTCTATGATTAAGTTAAAAGTAATTGTGTTGTGGTTACAGTTCCCTATTGGATCAATCACATTAACATTTTGCATGAGTCCTGTATATTACTCAGGATCAGGTCAGGGATTCTTTTACCTTCAGTTGGGTCTTCAACCATCTGTTCCAGGGAACAATCATTTAGCATATCTAATGAACTTTATCTCTTTATCATGTGCTGAACAACAGTTCACCCAATCTAGGGCTCGGTCCCATGTCCCTTTAAAAGCAGTTTGAATTACTAGAAAAACCTGTGTTAAAGATGCTGTCCCCACGGCCACGGGTCTTTTTGAAAAAAAAAAAAAAAAAAAGAAAATCCGGTAATGCCCCTTTAAGCGAGGTTTCTGTGACTCGCCCAAGATGTAGGGAATTTTTTGCCTCGCTTTGATACTCCACCTTTTAAGGAAGCAGATGCTGTGGGACCACGCAGATGATCCAGGTTTCTTCTCTTTTTTTTTAACTCATAGCACCAACCGGCTGTTCCTGGGGCCGATCGGCACTGGGTTTTTTTAATTGCTTTTCACCTTTGGAGAAACAGGAAGCTCCATGCGGTGCCCTAAGCATTAATTTCCCCCAGGCAAGTGGTCCAGTTTTTTCAAATGCTAGTGCCACCTGCTGGCCAAGAGGGCTGAACTGCACTTTAAAATAAAAAAACAGCTTTGGACGTGGGAAGTCTTCTCGCACTTATTAAATCACATGATGGGACAAAGAGGAAAAGCTGGACCTTCAGAAGATCAGGATCAAAATACAGGTGAGATAGCAGCCATAATTTGTGAGGGTAATTGAAGTCCCCCATTATAACCAGGCTTCCCTTCTTGGATGCCTCCTTTACAACATTCTCCAGCTGCCAGACACCCTGGGGGGCTTGGGTCCGAGGCCGATACCATAGGCCATCCTTGTGGCCTCATACTTTTGCCTAATGCTGACTCCAAATCGCCTGAATATTCCAATTTGTATGATTTTATCCCTTCTTTGACTTACAAGGCTGCACCACCTCCCGTTTGCCCCTTCCTGTCCTTCCTGTACACAGTTTATAGCCTGGGATAGCTTGTTACATTCCCCTTTTACTGCCTCTTTTCAACATCCTCTCACTTTTATATTTATTTTCCATTTGTTGATAGTTTTTGATTTAATTTTTATTTCAATATATCTTTATTGTTTGTATTGTGTTTATTGTATGGTTTATGTTTGTGTAGAGACATTCCTTGGTTATTTGAATGGCATGTATTTTTGTATTTTGTTGTACACTTCCTATAATAGCCTTCAGGTTAGTTGGTTTTTGCAATATATAAATCAAATTAATAACTAAATAATAAAATAATAATAATGAAGTGAAGGGTATCTGTGTGGTCCAAGTAAAATAAAATAGAAATACAAAAAATAGGTGATATATTAATTAACCATGAAGGATGTGTGCATAGTTATAAAGGAAACACAAAAGGGGCCATAAAATGAGTAATTTAAAATGGTATTTAATTTTATTTTGAGTCTTTCTCAGAATACATCCAAAAGGAAAACATTCCTGTGGACATTGGGTTGTTTAAGTGATGAATTTGTTTTTCTTCAGAAGATCAGGAAGAAACATTTTATTGTTTTATGATACCATTTGCTAAATGGATATGTGTTTCTATGCCCTTCAGATAATGGCCACTTTCTCATGATACACTGAGCTTGCGCTATATAACACGACATTAAAATACATTTGTATAATTTCTAATGCTAACATATGCGGTTATGTTTCAAAGCTGTCATGAGGAAGGAATCCCCTCACATCTACTCTCTCCACTCCTATTTGCCCTTTCTGTGAAATTTCTGTCAAAATATACACAGAATAACTGAAAAACTGGCAGAATTAAAAGCCACAAAACTACATCTTGTGATTGTTGTTTTGTGAAAGACCCCTAAGCTAAAGCGGGAAAATCGGGCAGTTAATAAGCATAAAAATAAATAAAATAAATAAAGGCAGGAAGGTGGAACAGCCATTCAGCCCAGTAGAATCATCAACTGCCTTCACAAAGAGATTTGAGAGGGCTGTTTTTAGCCTGTGGAAAGGAGCCCTCCACGAAGAGATTTATTTCCTTCCGGGGCAGGCAGCGGAAGTGAACTTAGGGTGCTAGGTGGTTATCTAGATCCCCTTTTGGAGCATTGATTGCACAGTTTGGTTTGTTCCTTTTGCCGATAACCAGATGGGGTACAGGAGATCATGAACCAGCTCAGTCTGGATGTTTTTGGTCTAGTTACGAGGTTGCTGGGTTTATTTACTACTACTACTACTACTACTACTACTACTACTACTACTACTACTACTACTACTACTACTATCATCATCATCATCTTCATCATCTTCATCATCATCATCATCATCATCATCATCATCATCATCATCATCAATTTATCACACAGCAGACAAGATAACTACACTGGATTTTGTATTAGAAATCACTAGTCAAATGCTTCCCAGTGAGCAGTTCCAAATAAGGTGGCTTCCTACAGCTGCCTGATGGTAATTTTTGTCAACTCCAATTTCTTCTAAATACTTGCTATAGTCGCTGGGAAACTACGCAAAAAACGCTTGTAGGACTGTGGCCTTGGTCACCCAGCAGATGATCCGATAGAGTCCTCAAATAAAGACGGGTCCTACAAGGCCAAAACGTTCAACCCGCTGCTCTAGAAAGGAATACAAATCATAGGATATCAGACCAGCAGCTGTCTAGATTTCTCTTGAACGACACTAGCCTTGGAGCATTCATTATCATCCCTCAAAGTAATTGGTTCCATCGCTGTACTGCTCTAATAAGTAAGATTTTTTTCCCCTGATATTCAACTGAAATCTGGCATCCTGTAACATGAGCCCATTATTATGTGTCCTGTACTCTGGGATGACTGACAGAACCTACACTTCCTGTCTTTCAAGTACTCGAAGAAGGCTATATCCTATTTCCTCTCAGACTTTTTTTCTGAAGGCTAAACATGTCCAGTATTTTCTGTTTTTTCCTAAGGGGGGGTTGGTCTCTAGCCCCCTGATTGTCCTTGCTGCCCTCTTCTAAAATTGCTTGGTTGTTGGCATCCTCTATGAACGTTGTACGTCCGAGTTGAGTAGACACAAAAGATCTGTAACTGCTCTGTGGATTAAGGTGTTCACCTACTAGGGGAAGTGTGTGTGTGTGTGTGTGTGTGTGTGTGTGTGTGTGTGTGTGTGTGTGTGTGTGTGTGTGTGTGTGTGTGTGTGTGTGTGTGTGTGTGTGTGTGTGTGTGTGTGTGTGTGTGTAACATGGCACTGTATTTTGCAACTGAGGGCCTGTCCATACTGGCATATACCCTGTTTCCCTGAAAATAAGACATCCCTCAAAAATAAGACCTACTTACAGTTTTGCCTCTTGCTGAAAATTAAGGCATCCCCCTGAAAATAAGGCCTTCCCAATAATAAGATAACAATAAATGTGTACTGTATTCTTCTTCATGGAAAAACAAGGCATCCCCTAAAAATAAGACCTAGCACATCTTTGGGAGCAAAAATTAATATAAGACACTGTCTTATTTTCGGGAAAACACGGTAGTTATGATATATTGTTACCTGATGAAACTGTTTGACATGGGAACAATACCTTGTCAACTTTTGCTTTTTGTGGAAATAATCTATCCTTCCCCTTTAGGAGCTGGCCTGTATTATTCTGCCACAGGGCATGCAACCTTTTGAAAGCAATGCAGTGAGTTGCAAAAGAGCTCTTTGCTCTGCCTTTGCAGAAATGCCCCAAGGGTAAACATACTTCCTAGCTTTCCCAAGTTGCAAGCGAGGGGTTCCTTCCTTGAGGAGAAGAACCAATATGCAAAATACAGCTCTCAATTCCAACAAGGAGTGAACCCAATCTGGAGCTGCAGTTGCATCTTTCCGTTAACAAATTGGAAAAACAATTCTTGTTAAAACATCATTAATGTAGCGACATTCTAATAGCCACCTCAGGATGCAGCTGTTCACAAAGGCAGCAGAAAACATAACAATAAGCTTGCCCGGGAAGATTTAACATCAATAATTATGTAAAAACTTTTAAAAGAATTTAGAGCAGGCATGTCCAAACTTCAGCCTTCCTGATCTTTTGGACCTCAACTCCCAGAATTCTAAGCTTAGAATGTCAATGGCAAAGGACTGTGGGAGTTGCTGTCCAAAACCTCTGGAGGGCCGAAGTTTGGATACACCTGATTTAGAGAGAAACTGTATATGCAAAGGAGTTAGATATAAGTCACAAGAGCGGCAGAGAGGAAATGTTGACACACCTTAACCCCCAAGAGGTCACATAAATTCACAGAAGCCTTGGCCAAGTTTCACAATTCAGGGAGTGGATGTAATCCCGGAAATAAGTCATTTGTACAAATAAACAGCCAGTTCCCTGTCTCTTGTGTCTTCCCGTCCAGCTCACTCTGGGAGAAAACAGCATGGAGATCTCACCTCTCTGTCTTCTAATTCTCGCCAGCTTGCTAGGATCCTTTGCCAATGAAGGTAAGCTCTTGGTTTGAACCAGCAAGTCAGTTTTTATGCTCTTCTGCTCAGAGATGCCTGGAGGCTTTTTAGATCAAGCCAGGCACCTTTTGGGGAAAGTTGCTCAAAGAACTGGAGGGCAAACACCGTCCTAGAGGAGGTCCAAGAGATCATCAACTGGGATCCTAAGAGGTGGGTGAGAAATAATGTGAACATTTATTTTCCTTCCTCCAGATCTTCAGAAGAAGGTCCTCATTTTCCCAACAGCCTCCAACAATGCTGCTGTGTTTCTGAAGGTTCCGCTCCAGCAGCCCTTGACCAGCTTCACTGTGCCTGAGATACTACACCCTCTTGACGCGTGCTTACGGCCTCTTCTCCTATGCCACCAAACAACGTGACAATGACCTCCTGCTCTACAAGCCCCTGCCCAATCAATACAGCCTTTATGTGGGAGGTTCCATCGTGACCTTCAACCTCCCGGAAAAGCAGGTCTCGAGGTCGCGTTGGGAGCACATCTGCATGAGCTGGGATTCTGCTACGGGGTTGGCGGAATTGTGGGTGGACGGCTATCCTTTGCCACAGATGGGGCTGAAGAAAGGTTACTCCATTAATCCTGAGGCATCCATCGTCCTTGGGCAGGATCAGGACTCCTTTGGAGGAGGCTTTGACATCAACCAATCCTTCCAGGGGGAAATGACAGATGTGTACATGTGGGACAGGGTCCTGTCTGCTGACGAAGTGAACCTTGTCTGGAATGATCACACCATTAGCAACAGCCTGATTAATTGGCGGTCACTAGATTATGAGATCAGAAATTATGTGGTGCTTAAGCCTTCTTTGTTTTCTGGCTAACGGATGAGGAACCACTCATAAACAAATCAGTTACGTTAACAGCTGGTACTCTATTTCTCTACTTTAAAATGGTTTTAAAAATTGCACGGGGCTTGTTCAGTGATGGTTAATATGCTGATTCCAATGTTCTTGAGGCTTCTGGGGGGAAACTGACAGCCAAATTTTTCAGATAAAACAATGCCTTAATTTTGCTTTAATTTGCTAATAACTGGAATCAGTATGAATGTCATCAAAGAGAAATTCTAAGAAAAACCATGCAGCATTTTTATATTCAAAATGGCTATAACTGATGATTTTAAAACATGGATTTGAGAAAAATAAAAACTAACATATTTTGCCTTCAAACTGAGTGCTTAATCCCTACAAGTTTGTCTGTCTGTCTGTATGCTTTTCTTCTTTCCTCTCTCTATCTCTGTCTGCCTCTCTGAAAGAATCCATATATTTTAATTGTTGATTCCTAACAGAACACAGCTAAAGGGTAATGCTGAGGCGGACCCAGGGAGCTTGTGACGACAGGGAGTGAACAAGAACAGTTTCACTGGAAGACCAAATTTTGGGTTCGATAGATAGATAGATAGATAGATAGATAGATAGATAGATAGATAGATAGATAGATAGATAGATAGATAGATAGATAGATAGATAGATAGATAGATGTACCAAACCCAAACCTGCAGATGCCTTGTTACAGCAGCATTCCTGTGTCATCCAAGAACCACATCTTGCCAAGAGGTTTACATCTAAGATTAACCTCCTGGCAAATCACATCTTGCCATGTTTGGACATTTGGTACTTGCCTCGAAGATGCAGAATTTATCCACCAAAGCTTGCAATGATATTTATTTTTTATTAGTGGCCGATAAAGGTATCGCTTGTAGCCTAGACTTGAATTTGTATTTTGTAATGGCCACAGAGTTTCGGCTTTTTATTTCAATAGAAGTCAGTTGATTTTTCCAGCTTCGTTCAAAGTAACAAAAATACAGTAATACCTCGGTTTAAGAGTAACTTGGTTTAAGAGCGTTTTGCAAGACAAGCAAATATTTCTTCTAAATTTTGCCTTGGTCAGCAAGCAATGTCTTGATATGCAAGCTTAACAGAGCTGACTCAGTCATAAAGTTGAGATTATGGGAAGTAGAAACACAGTCACTTACTTCCTCCTTAAACCGTGTTTGCTCCCCATGCTACTTCAATTTATCCCCTGTATGTGGTCACAATTTATGTTACTTCTACAAACTAGTAAACCCCTATCAAGAGGCATGCACTCATGCTAACAAGATTTAACATCTTCCCCTCATCAGTCCTGTCTGGAAGATACCAAAGCCTACCCCTTTCATATTGGATCTGTAAACATTGCCATATAGAACCCGATACAGTTGTCCACATCCGTACAAGTTTGTCTGTCTGTCTGTATGCTTTTCTTCTTTCTTCTCTCTATCTCTGTCTGCCTCTCTGAAAAAATCCATATCTTTTAACTGTTGATTCCTAACAGAACACAGCTGAAGGATAATGCTGAGGCAGACCCAGGGAGCTTGTGACCACAGGGAGTGAACAAGAAGAGTTTCACAGGGAGGCCAATTTTTTAAAATACCAAACCCAATCTTCCAGATACAATGTCAAAACAGCGTTCCTGTGTCATCCAAGACAGACATGCCTGACAAACTACATCTTGCCATGTTTGGACTTTTGGTACCTGCCTTGAAGAGGCAGAATTTATCCAAGCAAGCTTGCAATGATATTTTTATTAGTGGCCCATAAAGGTATCGCTTGTAGCCTAGACATGTATTTGTATTTTGTAATGGCCAGAGAGTTTCGCCTTTTTTTTTCAATGGAAATTAGTTAGTTGATTTTTCCAGCTTTGTTAAATGAACAAAAATACAGTTATACCTCAGTTTAAGAGTAACCTGGTTTATTATTGCAAGACAAGCAAATATTTCTTCTAAGTTTTGCCTTGATCAGCAAGAAATGTCTTGATATACAAGCACTGGAGGAGGTCACATGATCACAAGTGAGCCAGTGGTGACTCTCCCTCCCCCCTGCTGGATTGTGGGTGATTGTCTGGAATGTTCTTATTGTTTCAAACCATTTCTAGTCATGGGGCAGCTAGTCAAGTGTGTATAGGGCTACAAATTGCATTTTATTATTGCCACATTAAAAACACAGAGTAAAATCCAGTTATTAGTCTCAAGCACCGCAGATTCCATAGCCAGGTACCTAAACGATGGTGTGGATGTGGACTGCTAGCCAACTTCTTTTGTGAGTTTGGCATTTTTTGTGTACAGTATGTGGTCTATGGGACCACAAAACGAATAATCTGAATTTGCAGTAGACATGGGTGTTTCGTTTTGGAAGGGGACTCAGAACCCAGTCCCTAAATCAACCACTGTCTTACCTTGCTTTGCCCCGCGCTGGGCGAAATTCCAACCAGGAAGAAGCCTCCAATGTGTCATCTTACCCTCTCCCTTGCACTGGCCAATCAGACAGGGAGGCGGGTTGATGCATGTCCTTGCACAGCTCCTGACTGGCCAACAAAACACACATATCTAGTTTCCATTATTTCTTACAGGGAAATTTGCTTTGATATCAGAGTGTTTTGGTTTACAAGCATGTTTCCTGGAATGGATTACACCTGTAAACCAAGGTATTCTTGTAAAGGAAAAGGGATTGATGCAAACAAATTAAAGCCAAGAGTGAACAGAGATTATGGGGGGAACAGATACTTCAGTTCTGATGAGCTACACAGTTTGTTCAGTCTTTACACTGTACCTGAGTGTACCCCAGTGTACACGTGCACCAAGTGCAAATTGGTGGCACTGTTAGAGGAAAGAGAGAACGGGAGCCTCGAGTAGCCACACTGAAGGCTATCAGGGAAGACGAAGTAGACACTGCAGGAACTCTTGAGCTGCACCACCACCAGCAGTCAGTGGAGGCCTTGGAGGTGGGGGGATAAGAGGGGAAGGCAGAGAAGGAGGAGAAGGCCTTGGAGACAGTCAACACTGTGCAAGAAGCACCATGGGCACGAGTCGCTGCTAGGAACAAAAGAAGGAGAATGCTATTGTCACCGGTGGAACTGCAAAACCGCTTCCAGGTTCTTGTGGAGGACTCTGGCAGACAGCAAGCAGACAAAGGCACCTTCGGCTTTGAAGCCCTAGGAATAGTCCCCCAGGACTCGGAAGAGAAACAGAAAGGGAAAGGGAAACACTTAAGGTGAACGTCTAGCAGGAGCCCTCAGGAAACGGTCGGGTAGGTAGGGAGTGCAATCCTGCAGAGCTGCCTACCCTGGTGCCACCTGGGCCAGCCATTGACACCTTGGCAGGAGCCGTTTAAAATGGCACCAGGGGTTCTGGGCACCAAATCTGGTGCCTCTAGGACCCAGGCAAACCATTTCATTTCATTTCATTTCATAAGATTTTTTTTAAAAATAAATTATAAGTAATGAAACAAAACAAAGCAGTGGTGAGCACGAAATGAAACAAAACAGAGCATTATTTTTCCGTTTCATGCCCATTCTTACTCAGGATGTATAAAAGTAGAAAAGAACTTTATTCTCTCTCAGATCAAATCATTCTCTCTCAAAAAGCTGTGGCTCAATGCGTTAACCGGTCTCGATTAAAAAGTGAGAGGGACTAGATCCTGATATTAAACACCTTCCCTTTATTATATTAACCAGTGTTGTGCCCAAACTCTCCTCACTGCCGTCAGTATGTGCAGTACTAGAGAGGTATTTTGCTTGCCTAAATGTTTTGGTAACATGCCTAGTAAAAAGCTGTTCTACTTGTATTTTTATCAGTCTAGTAAGCCAGGTATATATTTTGGTCCAATCCCCCCATTTATCACACGTCCACCATGAGTGATAGTAAGTCCCCCGTTTCTTGGGAGCCCTCTTGAGGTAACTGGTTCCACTCCTGAACAGCACAAACAATATTCAGCCAAAATCTGGCTTCTGCTCAGTGGAGCCCATGGTTGTGTGTCCTGCACCCTGGGATGATGGAGAAACAAATCCTGCCCCTCCTCTGTACGACAGCCTTTCAAGTACAGGGGTACCCCAACTTAAGAGCAGCTCAATTTAAGAGCAATTCAACAAGATCAGGAAACTGTTGGCATTTTAACTGCCGCCTTACAAATTTTAGATATGATCTGGTGGACTTACAAGTATTTTTCCATTTTTTTGTTTTTAGATAGGGACTCCGATTTAAGAGTAGTTTGACTTAAGAGCATCCATTCAGAATGGATTAAATTTGTAAACTGAGGTACCACTGTGTATTTGAAAAGTGCTAGCCTGTCTCCCCTCAGTCTTCTTGCAGTGCAGACATCGGGGCAATGGAGATTGCAGGGAATCTACTTACAGTATGACCTTTCATTCCTTTTCTGCTGCTCTTTCAAATGCAGGTGTGCAGATTAGATTTTGGATGGCCAATGTCAAGGAACCGTCTGGGTCACACCCAGGATTTCCCCATAATAGCCTCTTAATTAGCCCTCTTAATCTTGACCACCTAGAGTTGTTGTTGTGATGAGAGATGGGCTTGATAGTGATGAAGAAAGTACAGTGGCACCTTGTATAAAGGAATTCATTCATTCTGAATGAAATTCTGTTCAGCAAATTTTCCTTTAAAATGGAGTAATCCCTAATTGCGAAATGACTGAACAACAACAGCAAGAACCTTCTTACAAATTTCTTCTGAAATCATTGGAGACAGTTTTTTTGTGTCTTGTGCAGATTTTACCCATTTCAAACCATTTGTCCTGGATGTCTTACTGTAACATGGCCTTGTTGGCAGATAACAGCATAGAATGATTACATTAGATGGGAAATGTGAAGGTGCTTTGATCCTATATGTGGCATTTTTTAGGTCCTGTTCAGGCAGAATAAAGTGTGGGCAGAGTTGGCCTCTGGGTCTCTGGCAGGGTTTAGTCCCCTGTTCTGATTTCTGTTTTGTGAACTAATGACTTCCAATTTCTGCAGCCTTCTTGGAAAAGTCCCTTTTTGGGAAATCTGGGTCAAAAGGAAAAGGAGACAGAGCAAAGAATTCATGGAGGATGATGCAAGAGATCAATTAAAATGGATTTGACCAAACTGTCAGGCAAGCTTGGACCCAGGACTGGGCTGACGTGCTGTCTCACAAGGTAAAAAGTCCTTTGACACACTGCCTAAAACACCAACATTTAGCTCCAGGCTTAATAAAGGTATGTCTCTGAAATCATTGGGATCCATTTGACTGTCTTTTAAACCTGTCTCATTTCAATTGGGTTTGTCCTGGATTGGGACTGCCCACCAACCCTTTAAAGACAGGACAGAATAAAATTAGCTGGAAGCAAGTGAAGCCTTTCTGATCCTATATGTGGCATTGTTTAGCTCTGTTACCCTTCTTCCCAGAATAGACCAGTGTGGGCAAAATATTAAAATATTTATTTTTGGCAGCAAAAGATGATACAAAACGTTGTTGTTTTGTTGTCAAAAGTGGGTTTGGACAGTTCAGCTTCAGTGTTCGAGATGTTTTTTTGAAATCTGTCCTCCAACACAAGAAATTTGCAAATAAAAGTGTTCACACTACAAAGGCATTCTCTAGACCCAATTAAGATGTGTGTGGTTGTCAGTTCCTTCCTGGGTCCCTAAACTGGGCCTCCATGATGTCACCCCATCAGCACTCTGGGGTTGTCCATCCCTTGAACACCACCATTTAGCTCCAGCCCTAATAAAGTATGTCTCTGAGTGTCAATCTCATCCTTTGGAATCTAGTTCCACTGCTGTCTCAGCATGCATTTGGACTTCTTTGGGACTGGATAAGTCACCTGTTTAAAGACAGGAGAAATCTAAAAAAGGCTAATAACCTATTCAGTTCGTTTGGCCTGGTCCCAGTCTGTGCTCTGCCATTTTGACTTAAGGACCACAGCTTGCAGGAAATATTAAAATATTTATTTTTAAAAAGCAAAAGATGATACAAAATGTAGTTGATTCAAAAGCAAGGCAAAACAGTTCAGCTCAGTGTTGTATGTTTCAGGAATGGGATTTGTAGAACACAATAAAGTGTGTAAGCCTCTGTCACTACAAACAGGCATTCTCTACCCTTTCTAAAGGTATGTGAACTCATTGCTCGTTCCTTCATGGGTCCCTACTTGTCCTCCATGATGTCACCCAAACAGCACTCAGCTGGAAGAGCGCAAGCAGGTATCTTGACAGTTGGGTTTTCTGCTCAGCTCCCAGAAAACAATATGTCCCAGAATCCCCACCCCCACCCTCACCCCTCCGACATTCCTAGAGGAACCTACAATTGATCTTTTAAACAGAGTCCTTCTGTCCTTTCCATTTTCTAACTCCACAAGTAGGACAGAAGATAGGATTTCAGTGGAGTGGGACAGATTCAGTTTGGAGAACTATTTGGTCCCATCCGTAGCATCAGAGCTTATAATCACTCCATTGCAAGCTATGGACAAACAGAGATGTTGTGACTTGTGAAAGGAGTGGGGGAGGAGGGGTTTTGCCACAATATCTCGGCCCCGATCCTGCCCTGAGCAAGAGCCAGCAAGGCTGCCAGCAAGTTAAATTCAATCCGGGGATCAGGACTCCCATTGAGCTGGAGGAGGTGGATGTCAGGAGCCCTAGCAAGGAGGCCAAAGGGAGGCACCTGCTGCCTTGGGTTGGAAGCAAGGGCACCGCAGGGACTTGAACCCCGTCCTGGAGGCCAGGAGTGCCAACCACCGGAGCCTTTTGCTTTTTTTGGGTCAAGGCAAGCAGGTGAAAAGCAAAACCTGAGAGAACACAAGAAACGTGTTCTCTCAGGAAAAGAAAAACCTTGCGGAGCTGCAATGAGATCACGGATTTTCCAGATCGAGAGCCTGGTCGGCCGCCTTTGGCCTCTGACCTTCCTCTTTGGAGCTGGTATCCGTGATCCCATCAGGACTGTCAAATGAGATACCAATATGATTGCCTCACATACCAAGCAGGCATGGCTGTGGGCCGAAGAAGTGCCAGAGAATGTGCAAGAGAAGAAGAGAAACTTTTAGAAATGGAAAACGGAAAGGCCAGATGAAAATCGAGAGAAGTGTGTCACTGCCAAATGAACAAGCAAGAGAGCCATTGCCCAAACCACGGTGGAACACTAAGAAAAGATCTAAACAATCGCTTGGAAATGTGAGAAGGAGAGAAGGATGTTTACTGACTGGGCAATGCACGAAAGAAGGGCACCCAAGAGATTCAACACTAGGGATGGGCACACTAATTTTGTTTCATTCCGTTTCGTCCCCCCATGGATTGCTTTGTTTCATTTTGTACGCATTTTTACAAATAAATGCATACAAAGTGAAATAATGACAAAACTATTCGTTATCTTCTCAGCAGCAGCAGCAGAGGTGGTGTGCCAAGCTGGCCTGCCAGGCCCTTTAGCCCCCGTCCGGCCTCCACCGTGGCAGTGGCAACAGTGGCGGTAATGGAGGATGAGAGCCAGGCTGGCCGGCTGGGCCCTCTCTCGCTTTTTCCATGGCACTGGCGGCAGTGGCAGTGATGGAGGAGGAGCACCAGTGGCAATGATGGAGGAGGAGCACCAGTCTGCCTGGCCCTCTCGGCCTCTCTGGCCTCGGCCATGGCAGTGGTGGTGCCCGTGGACTGGGTGGCTTCGGTGGCAGTGGAGGAGGAGGAGGAGGAGGAGGAGGTCCTGTTGGGCCTGCTCTCACCCTCTCCAGCCTGGCTGGGCAGTTTTACAGACGGAAGAAAATGGTTTCTTTCAACAGAAAAAACACTGTTTCATTTCGTCTCTAACGAGATTCTGCTTCTTTGTTTTGTTTTGTTTTGTTTCACTTTGTTAGATAATGAAACGATGAAACAGCATTTCATTTTTCATTTTGTGCTACATCCTACAATGATGGGGACATCATTTCACCAAGTACCTCAGGACTCTTACCACCTGATCAACACTCCAAACGAATGGTGGGGGAATGCACACATCTGAACTTGCTGAGTAATGATGGGCTGATGGCTTGCTCAAGTAATGGATCTGAATGGGCAGATGATGAAAAATGCTACAGAAGAAGAAGATGAAGCTCCCCCGAGACTTCTTCTGAAACGTCCCTTGAATTCGGCATCGGTCTTACAGGTTCACCACAGGATATCCACCTCCAGAGACTTACCTGCAAATGGTGTTCCTTGTCCCTGCAATCAGATTCTCCTTACCTGACTTTCCACTGAGACAAGGTGGTGCTTCGACCAGTCAAAGAACCTCCTCACATAAATTCCCCTGCCAGGAGTGTGTTGGATTGCATTGGGGTACTGGAGGGCTTGTCCTCCATTTTGTGAGGGTGGAGAGAGGCTTGTAGTCCCCTAGGTGTGAAATCATGCTTCTGCCAGATCCTGCAACTGACTTGCCAAAAGCAGTGTGAGAAAATGAGTAGCCTCCAGTAAAGTCATGAAAATGCACAGAAATATATTGTGAATAAATCTGTTCTTACTGGGTTGACTTCCATGGCTGATTGGAAGAGCTGGTTTGGTCCAAGTGTCATAGATTTCCACTGTTGAAAACACAAAAAAAGAGGGAGATCCCCCCACCCTCCCAAAAAGCCTTGCCCTGGAGAAGATCACTCACTTGTCTGAGGTGAAGAGGACCTGCTCTCTGTGCTTCTGGAAGGCTCGGTTGGGTTTCCTTTCTTGGCTCTTCAGATACATCTGGAAAAGACTCAACGTCTCCGTGGCCCTTCCAACTCCAACTCCAAGTCCAACCAAGTGCATTCAGGGAGGATTTTCTTCTGTGAAGCCTGCAAAATAGGAAGAGGAGGTACAAGGGGTCTCCACCAACCCCAAATCACAAGGACTCTGCACTGTATGGATATTCCTGGCTGTCCAGGCCTTCAGAAGACACGCGGGGAGGCAGAGGCTGCCCCAGGAGGAGAGTAAACTGGGCAATTAGTCCCCAAGAGATGGTCTAGCCACTCTGAGGCCCGAAAACCCAGACAACTGTTGCCTCCATCCCTAAATTGCCTTCCTGAAAGCAGGGAGAGGCACAGATTTCCCTTCTGCGTCAAGTGACATCCCCTGGACAGCATCATGTGACTCTGTTGCCACCAATGTCAAGGAAATCTTCCATTTCGCAAATTCATCCCATAGCCAAGGAGGCATGGCTGCGGGCCGAACAAGGGCTGGAGAATGTGCCAGAGAAGAAGAGAAACGTTTGGAAATGGCAAGCAGAAAGGCCAGATGAAAATCGAGAGAATTATGTCACTGCCAAACGAACAACCAAGTGGGCCATTGCCCAAGCCACGGTGGAACACTAAGAAAAGATCTAAACAATTACCTGGAAAGGTGAGAAAGAAAGAAGGACATTTACTGGCTGGGCAATGCACGAAAGAAGGGCAGATAACGAAACGACAAAACAGCATTTCGTTTTTCATGTTGTGCCGATGCCTGTTGACCACAGTATGTGCGTAAAGGGTAAGGATGGCAAAAGACTCTAAGGTAAACGGGAAATCCTACAACGATGGCGACAGCTTTTCACCAAGGACCTCAGGACTCTTACCACCCGTGCAACACTCCAAATGAAGAGGGTGGGGGGACTGAATAAAACTTGGATATTTGAGGTTTGCTCAGTAAGGACATGCAGATCATGGACTTGCACCCTGAAGATGTGGTCAATGGATCCGAAAAGTGGCTGAAAAATGCTAGGAAGCAGAAGTTGATGAAGCAGTTTCTGAAAGACCTCCCGAGGCTTCTTCTTCTGAAACGTCCCTTCCATTCGGCATTGTCCTTCCAGGTTCACCGCAGGATGTCCACCTCCAGCGACTTACCTGCAAATGGTGTTCCTTGTCCCTGCAATCAGATTCTCCTTACCTGACTTTCCACTGAGACAAGGTGTTGCTTCGACCAGGCAAAGGACCTGCTCACATAATTCCCCTGCCAGGAGCGTGTTGGATTGCATTGGGGTACTGGAGGGCTTGTTCTCCATTTTGTGAGGGTGGAGAGAGGCTTGTAGTCCCCTAGGTGTGAAATCATGCTTCTGCCAGATCCTGCAACTGACTTGCCAAAAGCAGTGTGAGAAAATGAGTAGCCTCCAGTAAAGTCATGAAAATGCACAGAAATATATTGTGAATAAATCTGTTCTTACTGGGTTGACTTCCATGGCTGATTGGAAGAGCTGGTTTGGTCCAAGTGTCAGAGATTTCCACTGTTGAAAACACAAAAAAAGAGGGAGATCCCCCCCACCCTCCCAAAAAGCCTTGCCCTGGAGAAGATCACTCACTTGTCTGAGGTGAAGAGGACCTGCTCTCTGTGCTTCTGGAAGGCTCGGTTGGGTTTCCTTTCTTGGCTCTTCAGATACATCTGGAAAAGACTCAACGTCTCCATGGCCCTTCCAACTCCAACTCCAAGTCCAACCAAGTGCATTCAGGGAGGATTTTCTTCTGTGAAGCCTGCAAAATAGGAAGAGGAGGTACAAGGGGTCTCCACCAACCCCAAATCACAAGGACTCTGCACTGTATGGATATTCCTGGCTGTCCAGGCCTTCAGAGGACACGCGGGGGGGGCAGAGGCTGCCCCAGGAGGAGAGTAAACTGTGCAATTAGTCCCCAAGAGATGGTCTAGCCACTCTGAGGCCCGAAAACCCAGACAACTGTTGCCTCCATCCCTGAATTTCCTTCCTGAAAGCAGGGAGAGGCACAGATTTCCCTTCTGCGTCAAGTGACATCCCCTGGACAGCATCATGTGACTCTGTTGCCACCAATGTCAGGGAAATCTTCCATTTCGCAAATTCATCCCATAGCCAAGGAGGCATGGCTGCGGGCCGAACAAGGGCTGGAGAATGTGCCAGAGAAGAAGAGAAACGTTTGGAAATGGCAAGCAGAAAGGCCAGATGAAAATCGAGAGAATTATGTCACTGCCAAACGAACAACCAAGTGGGCCATTGCCCAAGCCACGGTGGAACACTAAGAAAAGATCGAAACAATTGCCTGGAAAGGTGAGAAAGAGAGAAGGACATTTACTGGCTGGGCAATGCACGAAAGAAGGGCAGATAACGAAACGACAAAACAGCATTTCGTTTTTCATGTTGTGCCGATGCCTGTTGACCACAGTATGTGCGTAAAGGGTAAGGATGGCAAAAGACTCTAAGGTAAACGGGAAATCCTACAACGATGGCGACAGCATTTCACCAAGGACCTCCAGACTCTTATCACCCGTGCAACTCTCCAAATGAAGAGGGGGGGGACGACTGAATAAAACTTGGATATTTGAGGTTTGCTCAGTAAGGACATGCAGATCATGGACTTGCACCCTGAAGATGTGGTCAATGGATCCGAAAAGTGGCTGAAAAATGCTAGGAAGCAGAAGTTGATGAAGCAGTTTCTGAAAGACCTCCCGAGGCTTCTTCTTCTGAAATGTCCCTTCCATTCGGCATTGTCCTTCCAGGTTCACCGCAGGATGTCCACCTCCAGCGACTTACCTGCAAATGGTGTTCCTTGTCCCTGCAATCAGATTCTCCTTACCTGACTTTCCACTGAGACAAGGTGTTGCTTCGACCAGACAAAGGACCTGCTCACATAATTCCCCAGCCAGGAGCGTGTTGGATTGCATTGGGGTACTGGAGGGCTTGTCCTCCATTTTGTGAGGGTGGAGAGAGGCTTGTAGTCTCCTAGGTGTGAAATCATGCTTCTGCCAGATCCTGCAACTGACTTGCCAAAAGCAGTGTGAGAAAATGAGTAGCCTCCAGTAAAGTCATGAAAATGCACAGAAATATATTGTGAATAAATCTGTTCTTACTGGGTTGACTTCCATGGCTGATTGGAAGAGCTGGTTTGGTCCAAGTGTCAGAGATTTCCACTGTTGAAAACACAAAAAAGAGGGAGATCCCCCTACCCTCCCAAAAAGCCTTGCCCTGGAGAAGATCACTCACTTGTCTGAGGTGAAGAGGACCTGCTCTCTGTGCTTCTGGAAGGCTCGGTTGGGTTTCCTTTCTTGGCTCTTCAGATACATCTGGAAAAGACTCAACGTCTCCGTGGCCCTTCCAACTCCACCTCCAAGTCCAACCAAGTGCATTCAGGGAGGATTTTCTTCTGTGAAGCCTGCAAAATAGGAAGAGGAGGTACAAGGGGTCTCCACCAACCCCAAATCACAAGGACTCTGCACTGTATGGATATTCCTGGCTGTCCAGGCCTTCAGAAGACACGAGGGGAGGCAGAGGCTGCCCCAGGAGGAGAGTAAACTGTGCAATTAGTCCCCAAGAGATGGTCTATCCACTCTGAGGCCCGAAAACCCAGACAACTGTTGCCTCCATCCCTAAATTGCCTTCCTGAATGCAGGGCAAGGCACAGATTTCCCTTCTGCGTCAAGTGACATCCCCTGGACAGCATCATGTGACTCTGTTGCCACCAATGTCAGGGAGATCTTCCATTTCGCAAATGCATCCCATAGCCAAGCAGGCATGGCTGCGGGCCGAACAAGGGCTGGAGAATGTGCCAGAGAAGAAGAGAAACGTTTGGAAATGGCAAGCAGAAAGGCCAGATGAAAATCGAGAAAATTATGTCACTGCCAAACGAACAACCAAGTGGGCCATTGCTCAAGCCATGGTGGAACACTAAGAAAAGATCGAAACAATTGCCTGGAAAGGTGAGAAAGAGAGAAGGACATTTACTGGCTGGGCAATGCACGAAAGAAGGGCAGATAACGAAACGACAAAACAGCATTTCGTTTTTCATGTTGTGCCGATGCCTGTTGACTACAGTATGTGCGTAAAGGGTAAGGATGGCAAAAGACTCTAAGGTAAACGGGAAATCCTACAACGATGGCGACAGCTTTTCACCAAGGACCTCAGGACTCTTACCACCCGTGCAACACTCTAAATGAAGAGGGTGGGGGGACTGAATAAAACTTGGATATTTGAGGTTTGCTCAGTAAGGACATGCAGATCATGGACTTGCACCCTGAAGATGTGGTCAATGGATCCGAAAAGTGGCTGAAAAATGCTAGGAAGCAGAAGTTGATGAAGCAGTTTCTGAAAGACCTCCCGAGGCTTCTTCTTCTGAAACGTCCCTTCCATTCGGCATTGTCCTTCCAGGTTCACCGCAGGATGTCCACCTCCAGCGACTTACCTGCAAATGGTGTTCCTTGTCCCTGCAATCAGATTCTCCTTACCTGACTTTCCACTGAGACAAGGTGTTGCTTCGACCAGGCAAAGGACCTGCTCACATAATTCCCCTGCCAGGAGCGTGTTGGATTGCATTGGGGTACTGGAGGGCTTGTCCTCCATTTTGTGAGGGTGGAGAGAGGCTTGTAGTCCCCTAGGTGTGAAATCATGCTTCTGCCAGATCCTGCAACTGACTTGCCAAAAGCAGTGTGAGAAAATGAGTAGCCTCCAGTAAAGTCATGAAAATGCACAGAAATATATTGTGAATAAATCTGTTCTTACTGGGTTGACTTCCATGGCTGATTGGAAGAGCTGGGTTGGTCAAAGTGTCAGGCACTCTTGAGTTCCACTTTGGAAAACCTAAAAAAGAGGGAAACCCTCCCTACCCTCCCAAAAAGCCTTGCTCTGGAGAAGGTCACTCACTTGTCTGAGGTGAGGAGGACATGCCCTCTGCGCTTCTGGGAGGCTCATTTGGGTTTCCTTTCTTGGCTCTGGAAAGATCTTCCCACCTCCACCTCCCAGGAGCAGAAAGAGCTTCTTACCTGAAGCAGCTCAAGTCCAATCAAGTGCATTCAGGGAGGGTTTTCCTGCGTGAAACCTGCAAAGGAGGAAGAGGAAGGACAAGGTGTCTCTCCCAACTTGAATCAGAAGGGCTCTGGATTGTGTGGACATTCATGGCTGTCCAGGCCTTTGGAGGACATCAATGAGCTGTTGGTGCCAAATGGTAGACCTGCTCTGTCTCTTCTGGCTTGTCGTCCCATGGAAGATTCCCCCTTCAGATGGAAGGACCATCTCCTCAAACAGTCCCCATCCTCTTTTTCCCCAGGAGGGGCTTCCTGAGGTCCTCCTCCGCCCATCTCCCTCTGCCGTCCTGGGTGTCCTCCAAGCAATGCCTTCTTCCCTGTTTCCCTTCCCTTTCCTCTGCTTTTCCCCTGCTTGCCTCTCCTTCCCCTTCTCTGAAATGGGAGCCTAATAATGACCCCCAGTTGGCGTCCCAGCTGCCATGGACAACTCATTCAGCAACACAGGAATCCTCTTGGCTCAAGGGAGGCCCTGGACTTTGAGAGGGACAAAAAGTTCCTCATCTCTTTTTTTGGGGGGGCGGGTCTCCCCCTTTCCTCCCCATGTTGTCTTTCCTCCAGCCCCCATCAGCCCCCCAAGCATCCTCCTGTCCTCCCTCTCCCTCCAGGACTGACAAGGGAAGGGCCGAGAGACCAGTAAGTTGTTCCAGGACGCCTCACTCCCTGGCCCTGTCTGATCCTTCCGCCACCCCTTGCGCATCACAATAGGAGGTAAAATAGTTCCTGCTGCCACTGACATGGGCGGGGGGAGTGTGTGGGCTTTGCATGGTTGCTCTCCTATTGCAAGACCATAAATAAGGAATTAATATCCATGCACGGTGGGGCGTTGTGTGGTTTTCAGGAAGAGTTCAAGAAGTCCACCTGTTTGGGGAAAGGGGGGTGGAGAGAATGGAACCTCCCCGAGGACTAGTGTCCTGAATGCTGGCCTTTTCGAAAATGCAGGGATTTAGCAGAGTCACTGATCTACATCAGTGATGTAGGAGGGAAATGAATCTCATACAATTCAGTACACAATAATTGTAAATATTGTTTGATGTAATGTTATGATGGGATTGCTGCTGAAATATATTGCAACTTGATTGTGATACATTCCTGTTATTTAATAACTGATTGTTGTTTATTATCATTTTTAAAATACCACAGCGTTCCACTATTTCCATACCGTTTGCTCAACAGTCTCCTGTCTCCTTGGCCAGTTGTTTTCTGAGCGTGCGGAAAAAGTCCTCACTAGCTGAAACTCTTCTGAGGGCATTGGCATCTGAGAAAATGTGCCAGGCTTTATGCCAGTTGAAATTGCTGTGCGACATTCCTGTGGAACTGCTTTGTGGACATCCCTGGCCTTGCTCTTTCCTACTGCTTTTTATTACAGTTAAAAAAGAAGTTTGGTGCTGTGCAGCCATAGAAACTCAAACTAGTAAGCACTCAAACTAACTCTAAATGATTTTGGCCACCAACTCATTGTAGAAGTCTAAAATCACATTATTTTATGCGATAATTCTGATGACACTGCGGTGTTCTAGTCAGCCTTCCAATTACTGTACTGTTAAAATGTTTTCAAAGGTATTTTAACAGGAAAAAAACGAGGACTTATCATAGAGAATATGTGTATCAAAAGCTGGGGGAGGGGTAGTGTTGTTGTTTTGTGTGTATTCTCTCAAGACACCCCCACACATCAGTTCTTATCAGCAACATTATGACATCCAGAAAGTTGGCTTCAGTTTAAAAAGCCAGGTGTTTTTTTAACAGAAGGTGGCTGCCTCTGCAGTGTTGAACACAGTGGGTGGGGATGACAACCTGGATTTCTTTGGGAAGGAATTCTACAGGCTGGGAGCAGCCATCAAGAAAGCTTCACCAGAAGACCCCCACCCACCCACCCACCCAATGTGTCTCCCCCAAAAAAAGATTAAAAAATCTTATAAAATAGGAAGGCTTGCAATGAATATGTTAATACTGTACATTAATATACAGTATTTAATAAAAAGGTAAAAGCAAAAGCAAAGTGTTCCTCTTATATACCACCCCCTACCACTTTAAATAGTCTCTGGGCGGTTTACAATTTTAATTACAGTGTGCAGGCTACACATTGCCCCCAGCAAGCTGGGTACTCATTTTACCGACCTCGGAAGGATGGAAGGCTGAGTGAACCTTGAGCCTGCTACCTGGGATTGAACCCCAGGTCATGAGCACAGTTTCACCTGCAGTACAGGCATTTAACCACTGCGCCATGAGGCTCTTGAAAGTAGGTAATGGTAATGGTAAGGTTTCCCCCCACACGTGTGCTAGTCGTGTCTGACTCTAAGGGTGGTGCTCATCTCCGTATTCAAGCCGAAGAGCCAGTATTGTGCAAGTCCATGGCCATGTGGCTGGCAGCAAGGAAACCCTGTTTTCACCTTTCACTTTTTATGGTGGTACCTATTTATCTACAGTGATACCCAGATTTAAGAGCAGCCTGACTTAAGAGCAATTCAATTTAAGAGTGGAAAACTGTTGGTGTTTTAACTGCCGCCTTACAAATTTTAGATATGGTTTGCTCCACTCTCATTTTTTTTTTTTTTTTCTTTTTAAACTTATTTTTCCAATTTTTAGATAGGTATCCCGACTTAAGAGTGGTTTGATTTATGAGCATGCATTCAGAATTGATTAAATTTGCACGTTGAGGTACCACTGTACTTGCATTGACATGCTTTCGAACTGCTAGGTTGGTGGGAAGTGGGATTAACAGCAGGGGCTGACTCCGCTGTGTGGCAACCAGGATTTGAACCGCCGAGCTGCCGACTTCGCAGCCGACAGTTTTCGGAAGCCTTAGTCACTAACAATGAAACAAGGAAGGAAGGAGGGAGGGAAGGAAGGAAGGGAGAAAAAAGAAAGGAAGGAAGGAAGCTGTTTTGCCCATTTTAGGGTTCCTCGTGAGTTTTCAGGAGGGCAGTGGGCTTTCTTCCAAACCAGACGTCAACAACATCTGAAGCACCTTCAGGTAAAAGGACAGAACTGCTCCCTGAGTCCTCTAGAGGGTGAAAGAGGACTTTTTGAGAGAGCAGTTTTTTCAGGCTGCATTCAGAGGTCTACAAATTTTTCTCGTGTCTCCCATTAATCGTGATTTGTTTTTTGCGGGGTCAGACAGCCCATGGTAGGCCTCGCATTCCTCCACCCCACCCCATTGCACTGAATCCACAACAAATCTGAGCAGTTGGGAACCTATTCCTTCTTTATGTTTCACGTTATATTCCCGCCTCTTTGATGTGTGACCTGTTATCCTGGGATATACAGTGGTACCTTGTATAAAGGAATTAATTCATTCCAAATGGAATTCTGTTAAGCAAATTTTCCTTTATACAAATTTCCCATAGGAATGCATTGAAAACGGAGGAATCCCTAATCACGACCATTTTTATGTTGTAGAGATTCGCCCCATAGGCGATTCTGTTAAGCAAATTTTCCCTCTCTCCGGAATTTTTTATGTTCTACAGATTTTATGTTATACAAACCGTTTGTTATACGAGGGTCCACTGTACAGTATATGTTGCTGGTGCCCCAGTCGCCCCCCACCCCCAGTGGATTCCTGTGGTGCTGCATCCGCCGTGAAAATTTGTTTATTTTAAAATGATTTTTTGCCATTGAGTCCACTCTTTCCACACAAGTTCTGGGTACACTGCTTAAGAATATGCGTGTGAACTCTTGACATGGGCTTATCAATCTTGTGACAGCATCGTGCACGGGTCACATTAGAATTAAAAGAAAGACATTTTGCCTGTGTGAACACAGCCTCAGACGAATATTTTGAAGATGGTATTTTAATGTGAGCTTTTGTGGATCAGGCCAACTTGATGTTAGAGTTAGACATCAGTGTATAGAGTTATACACTGGGTAGCTGTTTTGCTTATGTAATTTATCTTGCATATTTTTGTTATTTTCTACAGTGCTTTATTTTTTTAGTCCTGGTCTTTGTAATAAGTTCAATGTGCATGTACACAAAATAATTTTTTTAAAGGAGGAGGGGGGCATTTTATTTTCCTTTAAATATCTACATTTCCCCGCAGTGTGCCTCAAGTGATTGTGATTCCTGTTCTGATCTTGGCTGTTTCTCCCCGATGGTCTGTCTTGTGCAAAATAATATGCTTGTCTTGTTTACCAGTGTTGCTTCTAATAAAAGTTCTCACTTGAACCTATTTAATGTCTCCTGATCTTTTTATAATCCAGGATGAAGGAAGAAAAATATTTACTTTTACATTACAGAAGGTTTTTAATTGATATAATATAGATTGTGGGTCCGCTGATGACAATTTTAGAATAATGATTTTAGTGTAAGATATTTATTTATGATTTATTGATATTTTACTCTTAACTATTCTAAATTGTTTTATTCTTTGGATTGTAAGTCGCCCAGAGACCTTTGGGTAGTGGGCGGCATATAAGTTAAATAAATAAATAAATAAATAAATAAAATATTAGTGATATATTTTGACCTTCTGGTTCCTCTCTTTATACAGGTTACTGTTATAGCGATTCACACTTGGGATGCAGCAGCTCTAAGCAAGGATATTGAATTATACTCAACCAGTATGTTTGAAGATGAAAGAAATATGACAAAATTATACATATATTCTAGTGGTTGTTCAAATGTGTCATATGATGTAATGAGTCTTTGTGCTTTGAGTAGGACCAGGGGAAGGAGGATGCTTCCTGACTAAATATATACAAAATGCAGTGGACCCTGGTATAACAAACAGTTTGTATAACAGTTTGTATAACCACTGTATATACAGTATAGTACTTTTGTGTGTGTGTGTGTGTGTGTGTGTGTGTGTGTGTGTGTGTGTGTGTGTGTGTCCATCCATCCAGCTGATGGGCACCAGGATAGTGCAGAGAGGGAGACACAGTACTCAGGTTCAAGTCCCCAGGCAACCCAGTCCTTTCTCATTAACTGGCACTTATAGTCTCAATAACTCGCTCAGAGACTTGGTGAGAGAAGGAATTAAAACCCTTTCATTACTTAAAATTGCAAACAGATCAACAGCAAATGCATGCTCCGCGGGTGGCTTGTCCACCCGCAGAGCGGATTTGCCCCTCGCGAGAATGGCGAGGGGCGAGACAGGACCTGGAGGTCCTGGACGGAAGGGGGGAGGAGCGCCCTATAAGGGGCGGCTCCTCCCCCAAACGACATCAGTCTGCTGCCGGCGTTCGGAGTAGATCTTCGAACGCCAGCTGCACGGAGGGCGCCACGTGGCGGGCGCCATCTTGAGGGCCGCACCGGCGGCCCACCCCGCAGCGTGGCGCTGATCTGCGGTCGGGGCTTAGCCGGCAGCAGTTCGGCTTGGCCCAGACCGCCTGAAGCGCCGGCTGGGGAGGTGTAGGGACGGCAGGTGGGGGGAGCGGCATCGGCCTCCCCCCCCGAACGAGCGGGGCCGTGTAGCCTGGGCGGCGGGACGGAGTGACGGCTGCCGGGCTCCGGCACCTTGGAGGCCGCGGCGGCGGCAAGTTTGGGCGGCGCGGCGGCGCTCCCCGGCCGGGCGAGAGCCGAGGGAAGCCGGCGGAGCCCGGGCCGGGGAGCTGGCCACCGCATCCAGGGGAGCGGCGGCTGGAGTAGAGGGAAAGACGGCGCGGCCGGCTCCCGGCCGCGGCCCAACGGCGACTGGGGGGGAGCGGCATCGGCCCTCCCCGCATCAGTGAGCTGGGCCGCGGAGCCCGGGCGGCGCGGCGCGGTGCCGGCCCCCACCCCCCTTCTTCCTTTACCTTACTGGCCGGGATGGGGGGGAGGCGAGCCGGGAGAGACGGGTGGGCGGGCGCGTCACCCTTCCCTTCCTCCTCGGCGGATCGCAGCGCCGCGGCGAAGGGTTGCTCGGCCGGCCCGGGCCGCGGCATGGCAGCAGGTTGGGAGGAGTGGCATCAGCCCTCCCCCATAGTGCGCGGAGCCCAGGCGGCATGGCGTGGAGCCGACCGGCTCCCCCCCCACTAATTTAAATACCCTGGGCCAGAGACGGGGGGGAGGCGACGGGCGCAGCCTGGAGGAACGTCCGGGCTGGCGGGCGGGTGCCTCACTCTCTCCCCTACCTTTTGCGGACCGCGCTGGGGGCACGGCCCCCCCGCAGAAACCCCCCAGCAGCGAGGGGTACTCCCTCAGACCTGGGAGCGGGCGCGACAGTACATCCCCCCACACACACCGGGAAGCCCCAGCCTACCCACCCCTCATTCCCTGGAGCCAACCGGGCCTGGGGATTGCATGTTGGGAGTGGCAGGGTACATAATACTTAGGACATCCTGCCATGTAGATTGGCACCTTCCGCTGGGGGGGGGGGAATAAACTGCGGGGCGAGGTATGAGAATACCTGGAGAGCCAGGCTGGATCAGGCCAAAGGCCCATTTAGTCCAGCTTCCTGTATCTAACAGTGGCCCCACTGGACGTGTTTGGAGCGCATGAGACTAGTTAGCTTTTCCTGACACCGCTGCCCTGCACCTGGCGTTGGAAGGACCCTAGTTTAAGCCTGGAGGTTACGCATCGCCAGCATGGGTTGTAACCGTGATGGATTGTCCTCCCCCATGGCAGGGAGTTCCATAGACCTGCGATGCGCTGGGGTATCATATTTTCTTTTATCAGCTCTTGCTGGAAGCGCAAGGTGCAGAGAACAATCAGGGTGCCAGGAAGTTGCTCTATGTGGTAAAGATACAGGGGAACCCTTGCCATGCGGAGGCCATCGGGGGATTGATATTCATGGCTTTGTAAAGCCAATATCGGAAGCATCCCCACAGGCAGTGCATTCTTAGACCTAGCATGTTCATCATCTCCAATTCCTTGTGTGTGTGGGCGTGTGTGGGTGTGTTTCCACTTTCCAGGTGACGCCATTAGCTCATTTTCAAAGAAAAGAAGGCAGTGCTATTATGTGCTGGACGAACACAAGGGATTCCGTTAACCTAACATTGGCTGACATTGGAATACGTTGGGTAAAAGCTTGCATAAACTTCTGACACACCTTGTCACTCTCATCTTATGAGGCCTTCTGGAAAGGCGCTATGTGGAGAGCAAGAGAAGTTATAACTCAGTAAAGACGCTTCTAGATCTCTGCCTCCGGATAACACTCCCCTGCACCTGGCCTTTAAAAAGTACGCTGGGTTTTATGCCGGGAGATAACACATCTCCTTCATGGATGGTGAACTGGGGAGACGTTTCCTCCAGCCCAGATGCGAGCAACACATCCTGTGGCAGGGAGTCCCACAGACTAATACAAGCCGAGCATGGGAGAGTTTTCAGCGGGAGGCATTCAAATTGGCAACCGCACACTGTTCATCTTCTATTCCACCAATAGGAAGAACATCAGGAGAGCCGTGCGCGATCAGGCCTAAGGCCCACCCAGGCCAGCTGCCTGTATCTCACGAGTGGCCCCCATCAGATGCCGCGGGGAGTGCATCGGACTAGATACCTGTCCCCTGATGCCTCTCCCCTGCACCGGGCCCTGGGAGTACCCGGGTTACCCCGCCAGGGGTTGAAGTACCCTGGCTGGAGGCGCCCTGGTTGTTCCATCAAGGGAACATGGGCGGCAGTGTTGCGGGCAATGAACGATGCCCCCCCACCGATTACACAGGGTGGCTCGCTTTTAAGCATGGGAGGCACCGCAGTGGGTGGTGGGCACGGGAACCCGGCCAGGCCTAGCTCTCAGAAGTGGGGCCATCCCGTCAGTGGGAACAGGGGAAGCCTTGATTCACAATACGTGGTCTTGTTGCAGTGTGCGAGCAGATGGAAGCAGCCATGGGACCGGCAGCGGGGTACAGCAAGGCCTCAGCCTCACTCAAGCGCTCATGTCCGGCCCCGCAGGACGCTGACGAGGACGAAGCCCTGGCAGCGGAACCAGGGGGAGGAGACCAGCCCCGAGGCCTGCAACGGAGAGCACAGCGATCAGTGAGTGGGCGTGCGCACCCGAAACCGCGCTCACTATCTTTGGCCTTGGCCGGGCAGTAGTTTCTGGGCAGGGGGAGCTGCCCCGGTGCAGGGAACAGCCCAGGCGCCGCCTGCCCAACTACCAGTGGCCAGGCTTACGACGTGGAGGCCGACCCCATCGTGGATGCCCGGCTAGCCCCCTCACAGGCGGGGCTGAGACTGGTCCAACCGGCACTTCCAGGGGGCGGGCTAGAGCAGCACCACCCAACTCTGCCGGGATTCCCCCCAACGGGGGCACCGGGCCGGTTGCCGGGCTGGTTGGCGATCAGCCGTTTGGCTGGGGGGAATGGCACCATGGCCAGGGAGGGGGGTAGCCCCGGGCTACCCCGGGGTGGCAGTGGCCGCCGTGCCATAGGGCGACTACGCCTCACCATTTGGGCACCTGGAGTCCCTGCCCACTAGGGAGAATAGCTAGCGGGGGGCATTCATAGACACCCTCAGCTTAATCGCCGGGGGGTAGTATGCTAAGGAGTTGGACGGGGAAGAACCATGAGGCGGGGAACGCAGGCTAAGGAAAAGCCGCTTGCTCCGGGGCAATACGGCGGCCACCCAACATGAATGTCTGTCCTGACCTCACAGGCCCACACATAGGGGGCCCAGGTGAGGCTTAAGTATCTAGGTAATGTACGGGCCGGTGGGGATTTTCCGGGCCACGCCTGGCTCGCGTACAGCAAGGAATTTCGTCGTGGGGGGCCCTGGACACATACGTCCGGGCGAGGAGCCGCGGCCACCCATTTGTGACAGTCGGACCTCAGTAGGCCGATACGGGGCGAGCGGTACGACAGTGGCCACGCCATAAAAACGGGGCCGGACAGCACACCCGCCCACGCTGAAGGCCAGCGGGGGCAGGTCCCTCTGGTCCGCTGAGGCTATAATGGCCAGGGAGGATATGACAGGAAACCCTGCCTTTTTGATCATGAATGAGTCAGGGGTGGGGCGCATCGACAGGCGACCGGTTGCAGCGGAGCCCCCCCCCCCCGCATGGACAGCCCATGGAGGGGGGATGGCCCTAGAAGTGGGAGGTACGGAGGGGACCCCCCCTTGGTAAAGGGGCTCTTCCCGATTGGTCTGGAGTTGTTGCGGCGATGGGCTGCGGCATACCCCGTTATGGCAGCAGGGCGTTTCTAGGGCAGGAATCGGAGGGGGGGTTCCGTATTCCATTTAAGGAGGCCCACATACCTTGGTTAGCACCAAACGGTACCCCGGGAGGCGGCAGTAGGGGCGGCAGGCGGCAGCACCCCCAAGGGAGTCCGGGGGGGCATGGCCGCGGCCCCTTATATGAGCCACCAATACCTTCTCCGAGAGTGTCCCCGATGGACTCGGCAACAGAGGTAGTGCCAGGGGAGTTTCGGGTATCCCATCACCCGTCACATCATGGCGGGGTATCTAGAAAGGACGGGAGATCACTGGACCACCTACATGGGCCGGGTAAACATGGTGCGCCACTTGGAAGCCCACCTGTTCTGCGGACACATCGGTGCCGGCAGGTACAGAGCCCTGTGGGAGCAGTTTCACTCACTGGCCCGCGGGCGGGGGCCGTCCAGTAGTCGAATGAACGACCGAAGGGCCCGGTCAGGTGCTCACCTTCCTGGGCATAGGGAGGGACACCGGGGGGAGGAGTTCACTGCTTTCAGGGACGCCCGGGGCCTGTCCTAACGGTCCTCCCCTGCCCATGGGGCACCTTCAGTCATTCTTGGTCCCCCTACATCACAGGGGACTGGCTCCGAGCCCCTCGAAGGGGTAGTCGGCCGCTTCAGCGGCGGCGGTAGGCCTTGATCGGTCCCCGTTTGCCGGCGGGGAGGTAGGCCTCTCGGTCTCTCACAGATGCATGCGGCCGTGGCCGGCGCTTTAACTTGTTACTTGTTTCCCCAGGAGCGGAAGGCGGTGCATGGCGAGCGAGAATTAGCTTGGTGGGTCACAGCTACATGGACCAGGTCAAGGAAGGCGCACATAGGACGCATGGGTAACCTTGGCAGGGTGGGGAACGAGAGGAGCATGGGGGCCCGAGCGCCCCGGAGTAACTATGCTTGCGGAGGGGGCATCTCGACAGGCATTCGCCCAATTCATTTGGGGGGGGGAAAGGACTCAGCCGGGCAAGCTGGCGAGTCCCTAATCCTCAAATTTGGGCAACCGGGCATCGGAGAAGGCCCGGGGTACGGCCTGCAGGGCCCCCTGGTTGATGCTGATTTCGCGCCAGACTGGGAGAGCAAATTGTGACCCTTACGAAACGGAACCACTCCCGGAAAGGGGGGAGCAAGAGGTTTGTCGGGCGGCCTGCCGGGATTCGGGGGCAGTGATGGGCCACCCGGAGACCAATGGACGCAGGACGGAGCCATGTAGGCCGGACGGTGTATGCCTGACGGACATGGGCACCGAGTGGTTCCTGCTGGAGTAGAGGAGGGGCCGGGCTATGGAAGGGGCTGTTAATGGGTGACCGGGGCCATAGCAAGGCTAGGCCCTCGGCAGTGGCGGCTAAAAGCTGATGGAGGGCAGCGGGGAGCATAAAACTAGCACCTGAACAAACCTCCTCATCCACAGCACTGCGGGCCAGGAGGTCTCGGTGCTGGGGTGGGAGAGAGGAAATGCCTCCCTGCCCTGGGAACATCCAAGATGGGTGACAGAAGGGGCATGGAGGATGAAATAAATTGACTGGCCTGGTGGGTGCTGTCGGATGACAGCACCACCTGGGGGTTCGTAGCTCGCCCGATGCTGCCCGGTTGGAGGGGTCCCGGGAGACCCCGGGGTTCCAACCAAGTTATGGATGCCTGGCCCCTCCTGTGGTGGTTGTTAATGTTTGGTTATATGTGTTAATAAAGTGTGGCCCATTTACCCCCAACACACTGTCTCGCCTGATCATTTCGAGTGGGGGGGCAATGAACAGTTTTAACAAACTCAGCAGAGAGGTGCAATGGTCTTTGAATTTAGAGGTGGGAAGGAATGAAGAGGTAGTGTTGGACAGGTGATGGATAGTCACTGCTGTCAAGAAAGGCCCCTCCCAGCTCCACAAACCATAATAAAGTCAATTGTCTCACCAGCAGCCTTTAAGAACAAGATGTAGCTGGCGCCCAAACTTCCTTTATGCCTTGTCCAACTTCATTAACAAAACACAAAGATTAGCGGTCTGGATTTTATGGTACCTTGGACAGGAGAAGCAGCACCCACGGTCAAATTCCCTTTCAACATCTAGTTTAAAATGTCAGAAATGTTGTTTTATCAAGGTTTTTTTATTCCAGCATCATGCACTCCACACCCACCACCTGATTTATTTCGGTTGTGGAATCATCTCACTGGCATTCTCCGCAGTGCTCAAGAGTTTGGGGTGAGGCCTTTCCCAGCCTGCTTTGTCTCATCAGAGCTGAAAACACAGGCGAGCCAAATGCCAAGCACAGTGGTTCTCACCCTGTGGGTCCCCAGATGTTCCTGGACTGCAACTCCCAGAAACCCCTTCCAGCACAGCAAGTGGTGGAGGCTTCTAAGAGTTGCAGTCCAGGAACATCTGGGGACCCACAGGGTGAGAACCACTGGCCTATCAGGCCCCTCATGCTCTCTAGTAAACCAATTACTAACCAGAAGAACACCCAGCACCAGACAATTATGGGCGTTTATACACGACCCCTAAACTCCGGGGCAAATGGCTCCCAGCTCCAGAGCTTAAAAATGTTTCCCCACCAGCTCCGGAGTTTACAGGAAATTAAGTGCGACCACGCCCACTTTAGCACGTCCCAGTGCACCTTTCAAGTACCTGCTCTCTGGAGGTGAAAATTCTTTGATGCGGTGTAACGATAGTGAGTGCGGGGCTCTCCTCGCTTCTGTTTGTTGTTTTTTGGCTCCCACCCCTTTAAGAGCTACCTAAGAGACTGGAATGTTGCCGTGGCAAGAGCGAGAGGCAGAACGTCTCTTTTCTTCCTGTTTTTTCTCCCTCCCCTCACGCAGCCAGCAGCCAGGAGTGCAGAGGGGGTGGGAACGCAGGAACAGCGACAAACCCCTAAGATCTCTGGTCCAAATTTAAGTGGCCAGTGGATCTTAGGGGTCGTGTGAAAAGGCCCTATGTGATCAGAAACAGACGGAATACAAAGAATGACCCATATACAAAGATACAAAATACAGAGATTCCTGTAGAAATCTGTGCCCTACACTTAGCTTAATGTTTCTGAACAGGAAATGCAAGCAAAGTTTATTGTGTTTGCTTCTGGTTTTATTGGCTATCATTTCTTCTGTCATGGAGTTTTATTATCGTTGCTTTCACTAAAATTTCCCTTGCCCAGATGTGAACCCACAGCAAGCTGTGTGTGTGTGTGTGTGTGTGTGTGTGTGTGTGTGTGTGTGTGTGTGTGTGTGTGTGTGTGTGTGTGTGTGTGTGTGTGTGTGTGTGTGTGACGCAGGAATCTCTCTCACTCCTGTTTTTTATTGGTTCTCAGCTTGGTCAGGTCGTCCCTGGTTTTTTTCCAAAGCTCCTGACAGCTGGGATTGGGCCCAGGGCAAGAAGCAGGAAGGCCGTTCCTCAGTCCAAAAATAATAGCAAGCCTGACATTTATGAGATGGAGAGGGTCATTGGTCTCTTTCCATGCTGTCTCTTCTCTCTGCCCCCCCTTTCTTCTTTTCCCACTGCAGACGCATTCCCTTGTCTTTAAGGGAGGGGGAAACCCGAGATTTTGTGCGAGAAATCAAAAGAAAGTTGAGAAAGAGACTGAGGAGACAAGGAGGTCCAGACCTGGGACACATTGGTAGCATCCACAACAGTGGGAACGAAGTGGAAAAGAGGACTTAGAGATCACTTTATGGGAGGGCTGGGGGAGTAAGAACAGACAAAAGAAATATTTGTTAGTCTGTGGAACTCCCTGCCACAGGAGATGGTGATGGCATCTGGCCTGGATGCCTTCGATTGGACAGATTCCTGGAGGAAAAGTCCATCACAAGTTACAAACCATGATGGAGATGTGTCCTCTCCAGGCTTAAAACAAGGGTACTTCAAAGGCCAGATGCAGGGGAATGGTATCAGGAGACAGATATCTAGTCTCATGCGCTCCCAGAGGCATCTGGTGGGTCCACTGTGAAATACAGGAAGCTGGACTAGATGGTCCTTTGGCCTGATCCAGCAGGGCTCTTCTTATGTTGAGACCACCCATCTCTACATTTTTCTGTCTTTTGGGTTGATCAGACTTGGACAAGGCAGGCGAGATGCATGGCTAAAAGAAAGCTCATGCTACCTTTAAAAAAATTAAAAGGTAAATGTAAAGGTTCCCCCCGCACATGCGTGCTAGTCATGTCCAACTCTAGGGGCGGTGCTCATCTCCGTATTCAAGGAGAAGAGCCAGTGTTGTGCAAATCCATGGCCATGTGGCCGGCATGGCTGCAAGGAAATACTGTTTTTACCATCCCACTTTTTATGGTGGTACCTATTTATCTACTTGCATTTACGTGCTTTCAAACTACTCGGTTGGCAGGAACTGGGGTTATCAGCAGGAGCTCACTCCGCTGCATGGCACCCGGGATTCGAACCACTGAGCTACTGACTTTGCAGCTGACAGTTTTCGGAAGCCTTAGCCCACTGAGCCACCACGACCCTTGGGTATAAATCACATAAAGGGTAGCTCTTTTCCTTAGCTTTGTGTAAATTCCTAGTTTAAAAGGTTTACTCTTTGGAGCTATCACTTCCCAGCCAGCATGCCAGCAAGGTGATTCTGGAAACTGTAGTCCAATAAATGAATGTGGTTACAAGTTCATTCCTGCTCTGCCCACATGCAGGAAGCCGCTACACTGCTATCAGCTGGAATAGTTTGTAGGGAGGCCTGCTAGTAGTTTTCTTGTTTTGTTCTTCGTCACTCCAAAGATTATATGCCCATTTCCCTCTGAGGGCCTCCAAAAGATTTTACATTCATCAGTATAATGCAGACCAAGCTTTACAAACATGCTAGGATAAAACTTTGAATTCATTCATACTAGGAATACATTTTATTCATTCCATACTTATCAATCCTTTTATTTCAGCTGGTGTTGTCAGCATTATCCACAGATCTCTAAGAAAAGCCCCCAAATGCTCAAAAACATTTGCCACCACACTCCTTTTTTAAAAAATACTGTACTATATATCAGAGGAATAAAACAGCACAACACTTTGATTGGGAACTGCTTCTTGTCAGAAAGCTTTCCTAAAAAAATTAAATGCCAAGACCAGGCTACAGGTGATATCTTTGGCCGCTAATACATTTTTTTTTAAATACCTGCAAGCTTTGGTGGACAAGAGCCACTTCTTCGAAGCAAGTGCCAGAAGTCCAAGCATGGCAAAATATGTGGTTTGCCAGGAGGTTAATCTTAGATATAAATTCTTGGCAAGATGCTTTTCACCAGGCGCATCTGTCTTAAATGAGACAGGAGGCAGCAGCGCTGTAGTCCAGTTGCATCTGAAATCCAGGATTGGGCTTTACACCCCAGTCCTACAAACTAGACATGGGCACGACTTGGTGAAATTATCGTTTCCATTTCATTTCCTCATTTCTGTTACGCAACGGAAACGGAAACGACAATTACTCCGCCAGAACTCGAACTCGAACTGAAAAAAGAAAAATTGGGTCTGATTTGTCATTGTCGTTCCTGGCATCGCAGCGATCGCGCGATGCCAAGCGGCACAGAAAAAAAGTTTTAAAAATGAAAAAAAAAAACTATTCCTGGCCAAAAAAGCAGGTGAAAATATGCCTGCCTGATTGAGGGCACCTATCAGAGGGGTGGTTTCTGGGGGGGGTGTCCCCGGCCTCCCCCCCTCTCCTGTCCTGGGCTGCTCTGGTGGGGGGCATCCTTGTCATCTCACCAACTCGCCATGCCATGCGGTGCGGGCGGGGGATCCAAAATGGGGCGACCACAATATTTATTTTGAAATTGTGTTCCAAAAACACACCAAAGCACCACAGAAACATGCAAAAATAGCTATTTTAAAACTGCCTGAATTTTTACAGTAGCAGCAGTGGGTTTTTCTTGCAACAAAATGTCTCCATTGATTTTATTTTATTTTATTTTTATTTATATTTTTTTACACCTGCGCAATGATGGGCTGGCCAATGGAGTGGACCATGCAAATTTTTGGACCCATTCCACCAATTGCATGGCCACTTGGCCAGGTTTTGACCGAGACTTCTGGGATGTGCCAGTCGGGCATAAAAAGCCCACTAACCCTAGCCCGAACCCGAACCCGAACCCTAACAAATACGCCAGTACACTGTCCTTCTTAGTGGGTCAGAGAGGCACCCAGAGGTGCACCCCACTAACTCACCCTAACCTTACCTGTAACCCTAAGCCTAGCCCTTGCGCTAACCCTAACCCTAAGCCAGATCTGTGTACTCGCATTGCACTACAGCAAGTACACTTCCCTTCTTAGTGAGCCAGAGGGCGCCCATAGGGGTCTTCTCTCACTTTGTTCCTCCTCCCCATCCCCAGCCCAAGTGCACCGTATGCCGCAGTGAGTCACAGTAGAGGCACCTGAAAGAGAGTTGCCTCTGCCTGCCACTGCAACTTGGTATGCATATCCAATTGGCTATGCGTACCCTTTTGTAGCGGGTCAGAGGAGGCACCCACCCCAGAGAGGTGCCTCCAGGAGCCCACTATCCCCCCAACCAGTACTAACGACAGATGAAAAAACGACAAACGAAACGAGAAATTTTTGAAAAAATTCACAACAAATGGAAACGAGCCAAAACAGGCCAGCTCCGACACACGACAACTTGAAACATCATTTTTCCTGGTCGTGCCCATCTCTACTACAAACAAGGGTGTTTTTCAGTTTCCTGGGGAAATCTCCCATTTACCTTTGGGTAGTGGTTGACATATATGTTGTATAAATAAAATAAAATAAAATGAAATGAAATGCATACATAAATAAAAGGAAGAGTAAGTGCCTAAACACACCACTTCACATCCTGGCCAGAACCGGTTTGACTTTAATATGAATAGGAACACACAAGCATTTCAATATAGTTCATTTTGGCAAATTCTCACAACCCCCCCCAAAAAAGATTTCTTCTTGTTTAGAACAGAAAAACATTCTGAGGCAAGGCATTCTGTTCAATTTTTAATTTTAAAATTTATCAGCAACTTTAACCTCAAAGATGATAAGAACTGGCATGTTTATTTTTGTAATGGTATACATAGAAACAGGAAAGCGAACAGATTTTTGTGTTAGTTGTGGGTTTTTCGGGCTGTTTGGCCGCTTTCTGGAAGTTTTTCTTCCTGGCATATTGCCAGACTCTGCGGCTGGAATCTCCAGAGGGCAAGTTGCTCAGGGAACAAGGAGTTTCTCTCTGTGTGTTGGGAGCCTCTTTTTATGGAGATTGCGTATATAAGCAAATCTGGGTTTCGAAACCCATGCGTTCCTTGTAAAAAGGACCATCATACTTACAGCAGAAACATTCTTGTTTTTAAATGATGGTTTATGACCCCATTCCTCTTAAACAAGCTTTCTAAACCATTCCATGAGATCACTCTGTGTTTTGTTTTATAACAGCACATCAGCAAATAAAAGTCGATTCTAAACAGCCCGTAAAACCAAAGGTCAGGTGGGTTTTCACAACTGCAAATATTCTCAGATCATTTTCCCCCTCAGCTCCTTTCTTGGATGCAACACAAAGAAATCAGAGCAACAAAATAATCAAGGTGGAGGAGTTGTTGCAGAACAAACCCCAGTGTTAACACTTGAAACCAAAGGGCACTTTTTAGATTCACATTGGGCCCAATTAAGCAGTGGGTGAGGGATAATTTGAATTTTAGAACAGGACCTTAGTACTTAGGTCAGTGGTGTCCAAACTTCAGCCCTCCAGATGTTTCAGATCACAATTCCCACAGTCCTTTGTCATTGGCCATACAGGCTTGGAATTCTGGGAATTTTGGTCCAAAACATCTGGAGGGCCAAAGTTTGGACACTCCCATTTTAGATCCTTGAAAACTAGCCTCCCTCTGCCTCCCTCCTCCATATTCCACAGCCAGAGTTTGAGCAGAATTATTACCAACCAATGTGCTTTAGGATCCAGGAATCTTTTTGCTCCCGAGGGATCTTTAATATCCAAAGTCTACAATGGTGTTTCTACCCTTTGGATCACCTCCTGTTTCATGCCGTCTCTCTTGGCCTCAGAACAGTGCAGAAAGTGGAGTCTTCTTTCCATCTCACGTGAAGATGGCTGGCGTTTTCCACTGGGGTGAGAGGCAGAACCACCTCTTCTGCCCAAGACTTCTGGGAAGAAAAAGGCTGGTAAGAGGATTCCTCTGAGGTAAATCTCTGAAAGAGGTCCTTGATTGCTTCCCTGGACTCTTGGCGGATCAGACAGTAGAGGATGGGGTTCAGACAACTGCTAGTGTGGGCCAAGCAGGTGGTCAGTGGGAAGATGTAAGTGTGGAGGAAGTAGAAGCTTTTCCCCACAGACACAGCCTTGAATTTGACCAGAAACCCCCAGAAAGTAACCGCGTGGTTACGAAACCAGCAGATAAAGAAACCTCTAACGATCAGATGAATGGTGGTGGTCACCTGTTTCCGCTTCTTGGAAGGGTTGCCTCTGCTCTGATGAGTCCTGAGGAACCAGACTAGAAGCAGGTAGGAGGATGAGATGATGGACAAGGGGAGCACAAAAGTGAGCACCACGCTCAGGAGGTGATAGATGCCCAAAAAATAAGGGGTGGGGAACTTGAAAAGGCAGAGTTTCTCCTTCGCGACGTCCACCACGGTTGCGTAAATGAAGGTAGGCAGAGTGACTCCCAGAGCCAAGGCCCCGAGAGCCAGGACGGTCAGCTTGGCTCCATTCGGGGTCAGCCGCGAGCCACCCTTGACGGCCAACGCGACCGACCAGTAGCGTGTGACACTCATGGCTGTGAGCAGGAAAGCATTGATGTAAACACTCAGGACTGTGAGGGAAATGATGACCTTACTCATGGCCTGGCCAAACAACCAGCTGTAAACCAAAGCAGTTTCTACCGCCCAGAAGGGCAGCTTCAAGGAAAACTGGAAATCCGCCACAGCTAAACCAAAGACGAAGATATTGATGACAGGTATGGGAACCCTTTTCCTCCGGGTCCAAGTCAGGTACGGGATGAGCCCATTGACCAGCAGGCCCCCTGCGCAGACCACCAAGTAGACCACCGTGATGAATATCCTCAAGCCAAAGGAGGCGTCCGGCGAGCCCAACGCAACATCATCCCACTGCAGGTCCAAACATCCCTCAAGAGACCAGTTCCAGTGGCTAGGATCCACAGCGCTTCTGTTGTCCCGATCAGACGCTGAAGGCCCACTCCCCTCCATCTTGGGAAGAGCGAGGGGGCAGGCGGAAAGGTGGAGCGGTGGCGTGCCTTTGGCCGCAGAGCTAATGAGCATCTTGGGCGAGCAAAGGTTTGGCGTCTTCTCAGTGTCTAGCAAGACATGAAACAGTAGCGATGTTCCAAGGAAAGAATCCTTAACCCAATCAATGGATATTAGTTTGCGTGTGAGAAAGGCATGCGGGACACGAGCCTTCGTAAACCAAAGTCCATTCTGTTGGGAGTGTTTTATCTCTCTTGATCCTTCATTCTTCTTCCAAGAAACTAGCAAATCCTTTCTTTTCGCCCCCCCTTCTCTCTCTTTCTCCATCCCAGACCGTGTCTGTTCCTTTCCTCTGCTGGATTCATCTGCCAAGGGAGCGTTCCAGGCACACCCCAGGGGAAGCTCAAGGGCAGCCCTTTCTTACGATGGGGCTGGGCAGGGTTCATCCTGCAGAGGAGGGTGCATGAAGTCTTGCCTCATATATGCAGCTGTTGGGACTTCTTGCAACTCTGAACAGAGGTTTCATGAAGAATCAGCTCCCAAGTAGAGACGGAAGGAATCCAAACCAGCCGGGTGGGCGACAGGCCAAAGCCCTGCATTCTGCAAATATTCCCCCTCTCCAAGGAGAACGCCAGAAAGAATTTTGGCTTAAACTAACAGGAAGCTGGGTCGAAAGTCAGGAGATGCATGAAACAATGTCCTTGAAGATGTAGAGGTTCCTGAGTTCATGCAGAGAGCTTCTCACTTGTCAGTGAACGACCTGTTGCTTCAATCTCTGCACATAAAGGAATAGCAACAATGTTGAGTTATTTTAGGTCATTTAGTGTACAGTGGACCCTCATATAACAAACGGTTTATATAACATAAAATCTGTACAATAGAGATGGGCACGAAACAGGAAAATGGTGTTTCAGTTTTTCGTTTGTCGTTGAGAGAGGTCTGTTTCAGTTCGTTTCCGTTTGTCAGGAATTTTTTGAAAAATTTCATTACTGTTTTTTGTTTTTTCGTTTGTTGTTTCTACCTGCTTTTTGCGCGATTTTTAAAGCATTTCCATGCACAGGCATCCCCCAAAGCCCCAGACCAGAGGGAAAACAGTAAAAAAAATGGATGCTGGCAGAGACACAGTATAGACTAGGTATGCAGGGAGACTGCAAAGGCAGTGGCGGGCATTGCCCAGGGTGCAAGGCAGCTGCTGAGTGACTGCACTGCGGGGCAGGGGAGGGTACTCACCTAGAGGTACGCAGTACACACGCACACAGGGAGGCTGCAGGACTGAAGCTAGAGTCGCAGAGACATCAATCCCACCCTAACTCCCACCAGAGGCTGCAAGGAGGACGGGAACTGCCAGAGCTTTTTATGCCCTCTGTGGCTGCCAGATCTGCCCGCCCAGTTTGCAACCTGGGCATGCTATTGGTTGAACATGATCCCACATCACATGGCTTGCCTCCATTTTGTGGCTGGTGGCGACATCCATTTTAAAGGGAAAAGAAAAATACATCGCAATGGGAGAAGACAAAAACAAACGTTTTAAAGACCCCAACCCCCTGGTAGGTATTATCAGACAATATAAATAATTATCGCTGCATTTTTCCGGATGTCCAGGACATTTTTTAACATTTAATCAGCTCATTTCATTGTGTGTCGCCATTAATGTAAACGAAACATAACAACCACAATTTTCATGGTTCTGTTCGTTTTGTTTCATTTTCATCACAATTTTCGTCGTTTCGTTATGTAACAGAAACGACAAACGGTAACAGAAACGAAAAAATGTTCGTTCCGTGCCCATCTCTAACTGTGGTATATGGTTAAGTTGGAATGGATGGTGAATATGGGCATTCAACTTCATCTGAAACTTTCTGTTGTACAACAGGGCTGTTTGTGCCACACCAATTGTTCTGGTGCAAACATTGTGGAAGGCACTATCTATTACTCAAGTTGAAGAAAAAGTCAAGTTCCAGTTTAATCAGCTTGTGTGTCTGGATTGAGAAGGACACACCAATCGCTCTTTGCTTCAGGCAGCAAAATGATTTGGACTGGCACTAGGTAGAAGCACATGTGATGTGCACTCCTACAAGGCAGAAAATCTTTGTTTTTCACAGTCTGTCCCCAAATGGCTCATTTTTGTGCTTCTCTAAGAGCCTTGTGGGATAATGGCTAGGCTGCTGTACTGCAGTTATAACTGTGCTCATGGCCTGGGGTTCAGTTCCAGGTAGTTGGCTCAAGTTCACTCAGGGTTCTATCCTAGCATTCCTGAGAGATTTCCTTCTTAAGCTAAAGTGATTGTATCCCTGTTCATGCTGCCCCAAGAATTAAAATTAACGTTCTTTTATCAGCCTAGTGCCTGACTGTAGTCAGGCATTATATTAGACTATTCTTTTCTGGCTGTCTTAGTTATTAGATAGAATCAAACTACTTCCTCAGGTGGTAAAGAGTCAAAGAGTAGTGAATTGTGCTAACCCACAGCTGTTTTTTTCTACTTCTTTCAAGAGTCAGTTTTGGAAAGACTGCATGAGGCCAACCTCATAGTGGTAGACCCTAACCCTAGTAGCCAGGGAACTCATTCAGAACCATCATGAGTAATGCTGGAGTCTGCCTTTCCTGCCTTTCTTTAACCATTGTTATACTATTTCTTCATGGATGACCAGCTGATTGACACTTTGTTTTGGTTTACTTCAGTTAATTTTCAGTGAAGCTGAGAAGTTTATCTAGGAATGGCATTCCATGTTTCATTATTTTAAATTAAAATTTCAATTATCTTGCTGGCCAAGACTACATGAGATATTTTCATCAGAACTAATACTGTATTATTATTTGTATTGTCCAAGTGCTTCAAGATATTAATTAATTTGCTCGGTTACATTTTAGCAACAGTAGTACTATCTACTTAGATTTTTAATGTATTATAGTTCCTATGTTATAAAATATTGGGGATGCATAACACTGAAATCTCATTATCACCATGATAGATTCCATCAACGTGGGTACTGCCTATGAACCTGTGATATTACTAAAAATGGGCAAAAACAGAACCAGAAAAACCAATGAATCATCGAATCATCGAATCATAGGATCATAGAGTTGGAAGAGACCTCAAGGGCCGTCCAGTCCAACCCCCTGCCATGCAGGAACATCCATCACAGTATTTCTGACAGATGGCCATCCAGCATCTGCCAGACTGGTTTGATGTTCAGCTTGTGACCCAGTTCATGGATCCTGCTTTGCTGAAGAAAATTAAATACCAATCTTTTCTCCACTGTAAGATGTCCACTTGCCTCCCTCCCACTGTCACTGTCAACTTTGCCATGACCACCAGAGACAAGAGGCTGGCTTCCCTTCCAGTTAGCAATGCAACATGAGCAGATAACCACACCCCACAGCCCCCACACACAGGGCATGAACCAAAAACTGATCCAAGAACTGTTCAGTTTTCTGCTTGGTTTATGGTGGTTTGTGGCTTGTGGCTAACCACAAACCATCATGAACTAATTTTTTTTGTTTTTTTTAGATTGATCCACATATCAGAATGTCACCGCTTTTGGTCATTGCATTGTGTGGTATGAATACTTATAGCTCAAAGAAACTAACATAGAACAGCTATTCAAAGATAGTTATGGAACATTTTGTCAAGTCCCAAAACCTGGTCATTTGGTGGAGCCACCTACAAGCAATTTGCATATGAAACAGGCTCCACTTAATCTCATTTAGTTTTGGATATACAGTGGACCCTTGTATAACAAACAGTTTGTATAACATAAAATCTGTACAACATAAAAAATTCTGGAGATAGGGGAAATTTGCTTAACATAATTGCCTATGGGGAGAATCTGTACAACATAAAAATTGGATTACTCCATTTTCAATGCATTCCTATTGGAATTTGTATAAAGGAAAATTTGCTTAAGATAATTTCATTTGGAATGAATTAATTCCTTTATACAAGATACCACTGTACAATTTAGGCAACTTTACCATCTCTCTGAGCTGGCACTTTGTCATCTAATCAAGTTTGACCATCTAGGTACTAGTTTACAATTAACAGCAAGATGATAAGATCTGAAGCATGATCTTACCTTTGGCTGTTTCAGAATTAAATGACCTGTCCACCTAATGATCCTGTTCAGGCCATTTTCCAGCTTATAAGCCTATTCAGACCAGGGGATGTGAAATCAAGGTGAACTATAAATTGGAGGACTTCCCACTAACTTTCCTCAGACTGATGAAGCTGCTTGGATGAGTAGTGAAACATTTCGATCTCTCAAGAAAAGAAGTCTATTTGCCATGACTCAGATTTCTAATCAGATTTCAAAGTAATTCTGTGTTTTAAAAGTCCTAAAGACCAATTACCAAACAAATCAAGTAAACCATATACTTCCAGAGGTGAGATAATCTCCTGCTGTAACATTCAGATGCTACCATTAGTTAAGAATTTTCCTCTTCTAATCATGGCTTCTTTCTAATACCTGTTCTGGTCCATAGAGATGGGCACGACCAGGAAAAATTACGTTTCGAGTTGTCGTGTGTCGGAGCCGGCCCGTTTCAGATCGTTTCCGTTTTCGCGAAATTTTCCAAACATTTGTTTCGTTTGTCGGTTTTTGTCTGTCGTTAGTACTGGTTTTGGGGGGGGCAGGCTCCTGGAGGCATCTCTCTGGGGTGGGTGCCTCCTCTGTCCCGCCATGAAGGGAAAGCGGGCTCCTGGAGGCACCTCTCTGGGGTGGGTGCCTCCTCTGGCCCGCTACAAAATGGCATGCATAGCCAATTGGATATGCATACCATTAAGTTGCATTTGCAGCAGGCAGAGGCACCTCTCTTTCGGGTGCCTCTGTGACTCACTGCCTGCAGTGCACTTGGGCTGGGGAACGAAGTGAGAGAGGACCCCTACGGGCGCCCGCTGTGACTCACTAAGTAGGGAAGTGTACTTGCTGTAGTGCAAGGCGAGTACACAGATCTGGCTTGGGGATAGGGGTTAGCGAAAGGGCTAGGGTTAGGGTTACTGGTAAGGTTAGGGTGAGTTACTGGGGTGCACCTCTGGGTGCCTCTCTGACCCACTAAGAAAGACAGTGTATTGGCGTATGGGTTAGGGTTAGAGTTCGGGTTCAGGTTCGGGCTAGGTTTAGTGGCATTTTATGCCCGACTGGCACATCCCAGAAGTCTTGGTCAAAACCTGGCCAAGTGGCCATGCAACTGGTGGAATGGCTCCAAAAATTTGCATGGTCCACTCCCATGGCCATCCCATCATTGCGCAGGTGTAAAAAAATAAAAATAAAAATAAAATAAATAAAATCAATGGAGACGTTTTGTTGCAAGAAAAACCCACTGCTGCTACTGTAAAAATTCAGGCAGTTTTAAAATAGCTATTTTCGCATGTTTCTGTGGTGCTTTGGTGTGTTTTTGGACCACGCGATTTCAAAATAAATATTGCGGTCGCTCCCATTTTGGATCCCCGCCCGCACCGCATGGCATGGCGAGTTGGCGAGACGACGAGGATGCGCATCCCAGGAGAGGAGAGAGGGGGAGGCCGTGGACCCCCCCCCAGAAACCACCCTTCTGGTAGGTGCTCTCACTGAGGCAGGGATATATTTGCCTGCTTTTTTGGCCGGGAATCGGGTTTTTTTATTTTTAAAACTTTTTTTCTGTGCCGTGCCACTTGGCGAGTTGGCATGGTGAATTGACGAGGATGCGCACTTTGCGCAGCCCAGGAGACGAGGGGGGAGGCCAGGGACACCCCCCAGAAACCACCCCTCTGGTAGGTGCCCTCACTGAGGCAGGCATATTTTCACCTGCTTTTTTGGCCGGGAAGGAATCGGGTTTTTTTTTAAACTTTTTTTCTCTGCCGCGCCACTTGGCGAGTTGCAACTCGATGAGGATGCGCACTTTGCGCAGCCCAGGAGAGGAGAGAGGGGGAGGCCAGGGGACCCCCCCCCAGAAACCACCCCTCTGGTAGGTGCCCTCAGGCAGGCATATTTTCGCCTCATTTTTGGCCGGGAATTGGGTTTTTTTTATTTTAAAAACTTTTTCCCAGTGCCGCTTGGCATCGTGCGATCGCTGCGATGCCAGGAACAACAACGAGAAATCAGACCCAATTTTTCTTTAGTCAGTTCGAGTTTGAGTTCTGGCAGAGTAATTGTCGTTCTTCGTTCCATTACGTAACGGAAACGAGAAACGGAAACGGAAATGAGAATTTCGCCAAGTCGTGCCCATGTCTACTGGTCCACTTTCCACATAATGCATATAACTCTGAAGGTATGCTAAAAAGCTATTTAGTCTGGCAGAGAGCTAACAATTCTTCCTATGTGTCAGTGTATCTTTTTTTTTTATCACAACAATAAGAACCCCCCTGGGATTTTCCCCGGTGATGGTTTGTGGTAAGGGCTGTATTGACTTTTCAAATAGGGAGCCATTTCATTAAAAAATCCCACAAGGCTGAGTAATCAGTAGAGAATGATTCCTCCTTTGAGAAATACATTGCCACAATTTGTAATAGAACATTTAAGTAGTGTTGTGCAGTAAATCAATGCTATTCTTTATTTTCAGAAAAGGATTAAATATTTGTTCTCTGACTGGACAATATTTGAATGGATATTAATTCCAGCATGAAACAAGCAAATCAAAGCATTATTCACTTAGACCTGATATACCATCAGGTATAAATAATGGAAAAGCTGATGCCACAATCCTCTATTTACGCACACTGGAGTAAGATCTATTACATTCATTGGTCTTGCTTCTGAGGATTGAACTGAAAAACTATGACTCAGTAAGGGAGCTGTACTAAGGGCTTATTCTCTTTTTCATAGGTTGCCCTAAGCAGTGGTTCCCAACTGTGGGTCCCCAGATGTTCTTAGACTATAACTCCCAGAAATCTGGACCAACACAGCAAGTGGTGAACACTTCTGGAATTTGTAGCCCAAGAACTTCTGAGGACCCAAGGTAAGGAAGTAGTGAAAACTTCAGTGAGCATGACAAATTATGATGGATTAGGGGCTGATCAGTTATGGAAGCTGCAGCTGAAAACATCTGGACATCACAGAGTTTTCTGCCCCTTCCCCAAAGGAATACAAGTTCAGAATGCAAATAGAGGCTCACCAACTTGCTTTCAGATCCATGAGGACAAGGGAAATTGTGACACCTTACAAAACTAGGGGAAATTTGTTGAGAAAAATATGCATTTTCTCATGAAGTAAAATCTAGTTGTTGCTGTTGCTTCTCTGTTGAGTTTGGTTATCATGTGTTTGGTAGTGGAAAATTAAGTGAGGCAGTCCATAATCAGATATGTGTTTTCATGTGCCTTTTATGAAAAATTGGATACAATAATACAGACCTGCACACAGATGGACCACGGGCTACCGGTGGCCTGCAAATGGTTCAAAAGTAGCCTGCTAGCCACCAATAAAAAAGTGAGGGGATAAGTTCTCCACCACTCTCTCCCCAATCCCAAGGACAACCACTGCCCCAGCAAAGTACTGGGTCTGCCAGACCACTGTCTCATCCAAGCGGGGCAATTCAAGGGCCATGACACAGTCCCCTGCTACCCCCACCAGCCAGATGATCGGTGTGCCATTGTCTTGTGACCAGCTGAGTTGCTGGCACAGAGTGGAGGGAGGGGAGGGGACAATGAGAGGCGGGGTCACGGGCACACCCACATCCTTTCCACATCCTCTCCTGTTCTTCCCCTTGGAGAATTCCTTCCTCCCACCCTTCTTCCCTCCTCCTCGCACCCCATGGCTGCCTCACAGAGACCTTGACCTGCTGCCGCTGCTCCTCCTCTTCTGACCTATTCCTTCCTCCTTGCGCCATGGCGACCATGTGATTGCCCTGCTGCTGGATCATCCTGCCCCAGCTGCATGGTGAACATGGGGAGGTGAGTGAGAGCTGTGGGCAGCAGTTACGGCACCGGCGAGGGGGCTGAAAGGAAGAAGGGGGGAAAGAGGAGGAGGAGGCCGGATGGGGAGAAGAGTCGAGTCAGGCCCTGGGTAGGTTGGGAGAGAAAGCACACTTTTTTAAGAAACCTCTTCCAGCAGCCCAGGCAAGCAGTGGTGGTGGATCTGCCACCGCTGCTTGCCTGGACTGCTTGCAAACATGCACACACCTGCTCAAGCCGGGTGCAAGGGAGGCATGTGCATGGGTGCATGGGTTGCCCCTTGGAAGAGGTGATATGTGCAAGCATGCACATGCTTCCCTTGCACCTGCCCGCACCAGCTTGAGCAGATACAAGGGAAGTGTGTAAATGGTCAGCCTTCCCATAGGAATGCATTGAAATCCATTCCCTCCGGAATTGATTAATTAACTTTCACTGCATTCCTATGGGAAACCACTGCTCTATTTACAATTTTTTAAACTTAGGAGCATGTGCTTGGAATGGATAAAATTCATAATTAGAGGTTTTAGTGCATTAGCCCTCAGGCACATTGGGCCAGAAAAAGAAGACCTCAACCTGTTCAAAGTTGGACAGCCCTGCAATAATATAACACCTTCAATTTGAGAAGGCTTGTGTCATTTCCTGAATGAAGTGACTCTGAAATGCTTGGCTTCCTTAATGAAATTTTGAAAAAGGTAGAAGGTTATGTTGATTTGCATTTGAGATTCTACAAACATGAAGCATCCCCATTAGAGATGGGCACAAAATGAAAAACAACACTCAGTTTCATCGTATCATTATGTAACGAATTCCTTCATTAATAAATGAAACAAAAGAAATTGTTTTAGTCCAAACCAAACCGAATTGCTTTTTTTCCGTTTGTAAACCCAACCTGATCGGAGAGAATTAATAGCTTCCTGTGTTAAGTATTTCCACCATGTCATACTTTCTGGGCTGAACTTCAACCCCAAAAGTATATTACAGTGACTGTAGTACTAGTAAAGTTATCAGGAGGAAGCAATTAATTCTCCAGCCATTCAACTAGGGTGAGTACTTGCTTCCTACACACCACCTTTCCTGCTGTCCTGGTCTGATTGAAACCTTTAAAAAAAAACACTTTTAAAATTACTGCTGGGAGACCTAATTTGGAGCTTAATAACTTGGCCCTCTGAAAAACAAACCACTCCAAATTTGGGGAGCTTCCAGGGAAGAGTCAAATGAAGCTCCTCAGTTTTGAATTGTCACATTTTGGTTTGTTTCCAAAAAAATGTTAGTAACAAAACAAAATGAAACTACTAAAGAAATGGAACGTAACAAAACAAAACACTATTTTTTCATTTTGTTCTCATCTCGAATCCCCACCCCTGCTCCTATAACAGTAGTGGATATCCACAAGAGAACTGCAGATAGATCAAAACTCTGCTCTCTTTTAGGCAACTGATGATCTAGATATAAAAAGGAATCCCACCTCCAAATTGGGGGTAGGACAACTCCTGCTTCATCCATCTGTCTTCTGAGATCACAGTGACTAGGACAGGAGTGAGTTATTGTTTTCTTTCTCCCCTCCTTCCATGGCCTGGAGTAGAATGTAAGTCTTGTGGTGAAATATAAGCTAGTGACATTTTTGACTAGAGAGATAGGCATGAACTGCAGTTTGGAGGTTTGGCTGAGTTTGGCATGGCAGCCATATAAGTGTTCTGTGGGCACCACACGCTCCTCTCTCCTGCCTCCTCAGCAGGACAGCCTACCCACCAATGGCAGAATGTGCTTCCCTCCTCTGCTTCTTCTGACGACTGCCCACTCAGATGAAGAGATGGGATAGGGAAGCTTACAGCACTGCCATTGAGTGGGGGCACGTTGGTGGAGGCAGAGAAGTGAAGCATGCACTGTGATTGATGAGTGGGTGGTCATGCTAAGGAGGCAGGCAGGGAAAGTGCACTTTTCTTGGGGGGATGGGTAAGTGTGCAGAGAAGGCAGTAGAGGGGAACATCTGGACGTTGAGTCATGGCAATTGGACTTCTTTTCCTGTGAGACTGAAATGTTTCGCTACTCATCCAAGCTGCTTCATCAATCTGAAGAAAGTGTGCAGGCACTGAGCTGAACTGGGCCAAACCACTGGATGGTGGTTTATGCGCATCTCTACTTTTGCCTCTTTTTGAGGGGAATCTGTGGCAATTTGGAGACCTGCAGATCCTTAGGTGCCACCAACATTTCATTACTGTAAACCAGGCATGTCCAAACTTCAGCCCTCCAGATGTTTTGGACTGCAACTCCCACAGTCCTTTGCCATTGGCTATCTAAGCTTAGAATTTTGGGAGTTGTGGTCCAAAACATCAGGAGGGCCAAAGTTTGGACATGCCTGCTGTAAACTGACCTGTTTTCAACTCACTAGCAGACTTTTCTGTTGTCATTTAAGTGGACAAATCTGGTGAAAAGAGGAATTACTGCATCCTCTAACTCCTCTGCCACCCTAGCAGGGGACTTTTCCTGCCTTCCTTTCAACATTGTCATTTATTCTCTTTCTTCTTATCATTATAACCAAATACTGAACTGCTCTTACACACTAGAAAACATAAATTCCCAGTTTACTCATTTTGCTTCTCTTAGTAACTGATATTAGCATGGCAACAACTGCTTAATATAGTATGATCCAATAAACTACAAGAAAGAATAAAGTGCCTTTAGACAACATGTAGCTAGTATTGCTGCTTTGAAATGCTGGTTACACTTGATCATAACTATTCTGATGCTATGCTTTATTCTTTGTGATAATATACCTTTAAAAATAATGTTCTTTAGGGTCCAGTGGACCATGAAATAATCTTTGTAGAAGGACCCCTTATGCCAGTGCTGGAACACACATTTATTTTGGCTGCCAGTAGCAAGAGCCAAGGAAGAAATGAAGTGCATTTATTATCTACTGATATGCCCTTACTAAGATAATGTTTTTTATTTTGGTGCACTCTAAAGGCAAGCACAGATTACTATGGGAGCAAGGTTGTTGTTTTTGTTTAAGACGCAATTCAGATGGTTTCCACTTTCCCCTTCCAATTTCACAGTTTGATAATTTGCTTTACTAACTTCTATTTTATATACACAGAAAAGAATCTTTGGATGGCACTGAAGTATATTAACTAAGCTGTCTCATAATGTGAGACTGAGTCACAGTGCACAGCAAGAATTTTCTGTAAATCTTTTCCTCCCATAACAAATCATCTCTGGGTAATTTTTAATGAAGCAAAGGTCTGAAATGGAAAGGATGGCTTCTTTCAATATTTCTATTAAAATATATGATTTATGACTCAAAGGGATATGTTCCCCCAAATTCCCTGATCAAAGTCAAATATCCTTCAGATATTCTGTGAATACCTGTCTTTTTCTAAATTAACACTGAATATCAAGATATGGTGAATATTTAAGTCATTCCAATTGTATGAACAACCATAATATTACCAAAATGTGCAATTAAATGGCCTTCAACATATGAGATCTTAAATTGCAGCTTATTTTACTTGTGTGTAAGAGTTACCTGTACTTTGAGGCTGGCTGATTCAACATGATCTTCCTCAGTTGCCTGACATTTTTCTTGGTCATTCCACTATTACATTAAAATGATGTGTACACCCACTGCTCTTGTGGAGCTGAAAACTAACTGGTGCAGCTTTCAATTTGTTGCCCTGTGACTCCTTCTGTTTTGCATTCTTTCTCTGACAGAATGAATGCATTACAAAAATGTAGTGTTTTATTGTTGGTGGAGAGTGTTGTGGGGGGTGAGCCTGCCTAAGGAAAAGAACAATATAGTGCTCCCTGATTCATATACAGAAGCTGACTGGGCTGGCCACAAAGTCATGCTTCAAAAGTGCGGCAAGAAATATTAAAGGACCATATGTTATCTTAAAAGGACACAGCATATGATGAAGTTGCTTGGATGAGCAGCGAAATGTTTCGATCTCTCAATAAAAGAAGTCCAGTTGCCAGATAAATTCACCTGGATGACTGAGAATCTTCACAGACATATGACACAACATATGACTTGTGTGAGCCAAAGTTTTGGTCTCTGGCAACTCACCACTACTGCTCCATGGCATTAACTTGAGTTTGCTATTTTATTTATTTATTTATTTAGAATATTTTTTACCCCTCCTTTCTCCTTGGAAAAGGACCAAGGTGGTTTACAATAATGAGGGACAATATACAGTCCAGAACATTTAAAACAGATTCAAGTTAAGGACAGGGAATTTTAAGAGACATCTTAGGACATTAAAAGGTGACCATAGAGCTACAAAGAACATGCAAGAAGAAAAGAAAAATCCATTATGAGGGGTGAAAAGCAACATGAAAAATAGTAGTGTTTTTATGAAATCAGTCAATGCAAACATGTATGGTAATCCATATGAATAGTAGGTAGTCCCTCATTCACGGAAAGCATGCCTGAAGAGGAAAGCTTTTGCCTGCTTCGAGAAAGATAGCAGAGATGGGGCAGTCCTGGCCTCCAGTGGGAGGGGGTTCTGTAAGGAAATGAGGATGATAGGACATGGTATGATTCCTAAAGCTGAATATTACTTGCACAGTTCGGCCTTGTATTAGATAAAAGTCTGGGAGCAGCAATGAAGAAGGTCATTTCATGTGTTCTTCTGAGACACACCTGTGAAGGCAGTGGGATGGAGAGAAAGGCCTTTCCTGGTGACCTTAGCACCCAAGCAGGTTCATCCTGCGATATTTGATCTTTGAGGTAGCTTGGACCCAGGCCATTTTGTGCTTTGTAGGTTAAAGTCAGCACCTTGAATTGTGTCTGATAGCTGATTGGCAGCCAGTGGAGCTGCTTTAGTATGGGTGTAATGTAATCTCTGTAACCTGCCCCAGTCAACAATCAGGCTGCTGCATTCTGGATTCATTGAAGTTTCCTGAGACTTTCCATTGGTATCCCGACATAGAGCTCATTACAGTAGTCCAGCCTGGATGTCACTAGGGCATGTGTCACAGTGACCAGAGCAGGTTTCTCAAGAAACGGGAATAACTGGCATTCTAGTTTTAATTTTGCAAATGCACTCTTGGCCATAGCTGTGATCTGGCATCTAGGCTCAGGGATGAGTCCAGGAGCACCCCCAAGCTATGTGCCTCTTTTTTCAATGGGGGGGGTAAATCCCATCCAGTACATGTTGCATTCCTATCCCTTGATCTCCTTTTTGACTGACTAGAAGCACCTCTGTCTTGTCTGGGTTTAGTTTCAGTTTGTTTTTCTTCATTCAGTTCATTACTGAAGCTAAGCACTGATCTTATGAGCCTTGTGGTGCAGTGGTTAAATGCCTGTACTGCAGGTAAAACTGTGCTCACAACTGATGTTTGGAACCCAGTCCCAACCTCTGGAATAAAATCAGTCACTGCCTTACCTTGCTTTACTTCACACTGGGCAAAATTCCAATCAGGAAGAAGCCTCTGATGTATCATCTTTTCCTCTCCCTGGTGCTGGCCAATCAGATAGGAAGGTGGGATGATACATGTCCTCGCACATCTCCTGATTGACCAGAGCCAGGGTGACGGAAATATGACACATCAGGATTGGAATTTTGCCCAGCACAAGGCAAAGCAAGGTAAGACAGTAGCTGATTTTGTTCCCAGCTGTCAGCACTCCTTGTTCTCCTGGCTGATTTTCCAGCAAACCTGACCAATACTGCATTGAGAGGAATATGAGGTATTAACCTCAGTGCACTGGACAAGTAAGACAACAGTAGAGACAAAAATATGACATACTCCTTTGCTGGTCTTCTATTAAAATCTATTTACAGTATTTACATGTTCTAGTAGTCCAGTAACAAAGACATCAGCTACTCATCTCAGCTTACAACATATCACGGGCTAAACAGCCCCAGCACTCTGGCTAAACAGCCTTGTTCTACAGCACCACTTGAATAGCAGCAACCTGGGCTAACAGCATCTCTGGCTATCATATCCTCAGCCAGCAGCATCCTTGACTGACAGCATTTCCAGCTAGCAGCAAGAACGCATTGCCTTATACACAGTATATATAAAAAAACCTTTCCAATCAAATGTCCACTCTTTACATCACATGACACAACACTTTTCTTCCTTGCTTCTGAGCCTCACTCTTTCAACCTTGTACATAAGCCTTCCTTGTAAAGGACATCTTCCATATTTGCTCCAGTCCTCAGCTGGACACAATAAGTTTAAAAACTCTTTGTCAGACCTTTACAGAAGAAAATCCTCTGACATGTATCTTTTCCTGTTCCCTGATTATATTGTTGACCCAATAAGGCCTTGATATGTGGATAAACCCTAATTAACATATTTGCAATACTTCTTGCTCCTTCCATTTTGATTACTGCAGCCTTCATGCCCTAATTCAGTTTGTGTTTGACATTGCCCATAGAAAATGGCCTTGTACAGTGACTAGTAGAGATGGGCACGACCAGGAAAAATTACGTTTCGAGTTGTCGTGTGATGGAGCCGGCCCGTTTCAGCTCGTTTCCGGTTTTCGCGAAATTTTCCAAAATTTGTCATTTTGTTTGTTGGTTTTTCATCTGTCTTTAGTACTGGTTTTGGGGGGCAGGTTCCTGGAGGCACCTTTCTGGGGTGGGTGCCTCCTCTGGCCCGTCATGAAGGGAAAGCGGGCTCCTGGAGGCACCTCTCTGGGGTGGGTGTCTCCTCTGGCCCGCTACAAAATGGCATGCATAGCCAATTGGATATGCATACCATTAAGTTGCAGCAGTAGCAGGCAGAGGCACCTCTCTTTCGGGTGCCTCTGTGACTCACTGCCTGCCTGCATACAGTGCACTTGGGCTGGGGAACGAAGTGAGAGAGGACCCCTACGGGCACCCTGTGACTCACTAAGAAGGGAAGTGTACTTGCTGTAGTGCAATGTGAGTACACATCTGGCTTACTGGTTAGGGGTTAGCGCAAGGGCTAGGGTTAGGGTTACGGGTAAGGTTAGGGTGAGTTACTGGGGTGCACCTCTGGGTGCCTCTCTGACCCACTAAGAAGGACAGTGTACTGGCGTATGAGTTAGGGTTCGGGTTAGGGTTCGGGTTCAGACTGGGGTTAGTGGCTTTTTAGGCCCGACTGGCACATCCCAGAAGTCTTGGTCAAAACCTGGCCAAGTGGCCATGCAATTGGTGGAATGGCTCCAAAAATTTGCATGGTCCACTAATAAAATAAAATAAAATCAATGGAGACGTTTTGTTGCAAGAAAAACCCACTGCTGCTAATGAAAAAATTCAGGCAGTTTTAAAATAGCTATTTTCGCATGTTTCTGTGGTGTTTTGGTGTGTTTTTGGACCATGCGATTTCAAAATAAATATTGCATTTGCCCCATTTTGTATCCCCCGCCCGCACCGCATGGCATGGCGAGGCGACTCGATGAGACGATGAGGATGCCCCCCACCAGAGCAGCCCAGGAGAGGAGAGGGGGGAAGGCTGGGGACCCCCCCAGAAACCACCCCTCTGGTAGGTGCCCTCACTCAGGCAGGCATATTTTCGCCTGCTTTTTTTGGCCGGGAATCGGGTTTTTTTTATTTTTAAAACTTTTTTTCTGTGCCGTGCCGCTTGGCGAGTTGGCGTGGCGACTTGATGAGGATGCGCACTTTGCGCAGCCCAGGAGAGGAGGGGGGAGGCCAGGGACCCCCCCCCAGAAACCGCCCCTCTGGTAGGTGCCCTCACCGAGGCAGGCATATTTTCGCCTGCTTTTTTGGCCGGGAATCGTTTTTTTTATTTTTAAAACTTTTTTCCTGTGCCGCTTGGCATCGCGCGATCGCTGGCATCGAAATCAGACCCAATTTTTCTTTATGCCAGTTAGAGTTTGAGTTCTGGCAGAGTAATTGTCAAATCAGACCCAATTTTTTTCTTTAGTCGTTGTCTAGTGACTAGTTTGATTTATAGTTCTTGCTGAACAAAAACAAAACAGTTTGTGTAAGGGCCAATGGAAGTTTTAGACACAACATCAGGTAGACTACAAGTTACTCAATTCAGTATAAAAGCAACTTGCAACTCCAGAGAACATTTTTCCTGCTGTAATTTTACCAAATAGTGGCAATCAATTTTTCCTTAAATCATCAATGAATTGCTTGTTTTGCTATTTTAAAATTATTCTCTGTCATTATTTACAAATTAGTTGGGATGCCAATACCTAAATGTTTAATAAACACTTATTTTAAAACATATTGGTGCATTCTACTCTGTTACTTTAAAATGTGTCTTACTATTGATTTAATTGACATTTTAATACAATACTTATTTATTAATATTTGTATATTCATTGCTTTTAGCTTTTAAATACTGCATTTTAAATGATGTAAGTCACTTTAGGTGCTTTTAAGGAGCAAGCCAGGGTAAAAATATTTTAAATAAGCAAATAAGCAAATAAAAATAAATAAATAAATAAATAAATAAATAAATAAATAAATAAATAAATAATGGTCTTTAACATTCATTTCTTTTAATTTTTTTCTCTTTCCTCTTTGTTAAAATCTAATACCATCATTTCTGATTCATGCCAAGTTATCTGTATCGTAGTATCCTCCAAATTATTTCAGATATTGTTTAATCCTCCCCATAAGGTTAAAAATAGTTTCTATAGTTAATAAGGTATCTCAGCAAATAAACTACTATCTACTATACTACCAATTTATTTATTTATTTATTTATTTATTTATTTATTTATTTATTTGATTTATTTATTATTTGATTTATATACCACAACCATCTAGCCAAAAAGCTACTCTGCATGGTTTACAAACATATAAAAATACAAAAACAGATTAAACAGATTAAAATAGTAAATAAAAACTAATCAATGATGCTAAATATTCAAATTGTAATAATAAAAAGAACAAATAAGCAAATAAGCAGAAATACAATGAATCAAAATGATTTGACAATTCAAAATAAGAAAAAATGGAAAAAATAACTAATAGAAAATTATCATAAGGCAGGGAAAAATAACAGTGTCCTATTTATATAAGTTGGTTGAAACAGAATGATCAGGGAAGGCCAACCTATAAAGCCAGGTTTACAGTATTTTTTTTGAAGACATGTAGTGAGGGCGCCAGGCGAATCTCTTGGGGAACCTGGTTCCACAGGTGAGGTGCAACCACCAAGAAGGCTCGTTTCCTTGTTGATACTTTTGGGCATCCCTTGGGGCCGGTACCTGCAGATAGCCCACCTGGCTTGAAAGAGTGATCCTTGCAGTTCTTTTTGGGAGGAGCCATTTTGTCAGATCCTGAGGTCCCAAACCGTTTAGAGCTTTGTATGTTAATACCAAAACCTTGAAGTCAATGCAGTACCGAATAGGCAGCCAGTGCAGAGCGGCCAAGACTGGGGTAATATGCTGGAACCTTTTTAACCCTGTTAACAATCTGGCCGCTGTATTCTGCACTAGCTGCAATCTCCACATTAACCTCATAGGCAGCCCCACATAGATACCTAGACTCTCTTTATCTCCTCTAATAGGACGTGCTAATAGTTCTATGACTAAAGTGAACAATACCAGGAAAGTGGGGGTATCCTTGCCTAGTACTTTAGCCTAGAGACATCTTTTCTATTTTTCCATCATTTATTTGTACTACTTTGAATATAACCGGTCTATTCTTCCTGTAAAACAGTTACCAAAACCGAATATTTTAATTGTCATTTTAATACTGGCCATTCCAAAGAATCAAAAGCCATAAAAACACCAAATAAAATTAAACCTACCTTTGCATTTTGTTCAAATATTCCATTTATTTTATTTAGCTCTTTCCTGGCCAGGTTTGCCATTTCCTTCCTGGCCCAATACCACCTTAATGTTTTAATACATTTAGTAATAAAAATATTCACTCACTTTATTAGTATTGCTGTAAATGTCTTGGTTTACTATTGAAATGAGTTTATAAGCGTCTGGATCAGAAGAGTCTTTATTCTGACTAGTAAGACTCTCACCCATTCAGATTAGAAACCAGAGGTGTGGACTGGAAAATAAAATATAACAGCTTCTTCTTGACATGTTATGGTTTCACACACAGTAAAAATATTGTTAATAAGAATAATTGGTTTTGGCTTACAAAATCCTCCATGGCTTGGCCCCTGTTTATCTGGCAGAGCGTCTTCACTGACAATCAGATGGGCCCGACCCACCCGTTCATCATTGACCCTTTCGCTTCAGACGGTACCCCCGAGGGAGGCCCGCAAAATGAGTATCCGTGGGCGGGCCTTCTCGGTGGTGGTGCCGCCCATTTGGAACAACCTACCTAGCGAACTGTGGCAGGTTCCGTCGTTGGCGTCTTTTAAGAAAGGCTTTTTAGGGACGCCTTCGATAATGACTAGAGAGTATTTTTTTCCCTCTCCCTTGTTCGGCTTCTCACACTTACACGTGTATAAGTTGGAAGTTTGTTCCTGCCACCATCTTTGTTTTTTATCTTTGTTTTTTATCTTCTGTTTTTATGTGAACCGCCCTGAGTTCTCGTTCGGGAAGTAGGAGCAGTATATAAATGTGAAAATAAATAAATAAATAAATAAATAAGAGGAAGATTAAATGTAAAGGTAAATGTTTCCCCTGATAGTTAAGTCCAATCATTTTCAACTCTAGGGGCCGGTGCTAATCTCTGTTTGTAAGCCAAAGAATTAGTATTTTGTCCATAGACATATTTCCTTGATCATGTGGCCCACATGACAGACGTCAACTTGGTATGAAGAACTTCCAAGTAATTTAAATCAACCTCAGACCAAATTTAGATTAATCTGATCCATTTTAGACAGCATCAAAAGCCATCTGATTTGGCCCAATAGGATTTGGGATATGACCAAATCTGTTCTATATTCCCAATGCTTATGTAGGCCAGAACTACCATATGCATTGTCCGCATGGTGGATGAATGGTAATTCTGGAAGTTCATATCCCAAAGAAAGTCCAAAATGCAGCTGTAATGATTATGGACAAACTGCGTCATCCCAGTAGGCAAGGCAATCTTAGGAAAGAGCTGTGATTCTCAACTTCAGTTGAGAAAGATACAAGAAAAGTGGGAGAGTACAGAAATTGTTCCTTTGGAGTATAAGTGTGAAATGTGGATCTATGTAATGACATTATATATTTGCATTTGAGACTGTATTTTATTTTAAGGCCTTAAAGACTGTATATCCAGAATTGGTCTCCCTGCATTGTGAATGTTCTGCTTTGTTTCAGAGAGAGATTTGCATTCATTTTCCCTACAGGCAAGTCATGCTGTGGCCTTAAGTTCTGTTCAAGCCATTGCACAGAAGTTAAGGGTCTGTGTTTGGTTACATTCAGTTTCAGTTGTATTTCTATCTCTGCTGTTGCTGTTCTGCTCCATGAGGGGAAAATAATTCACATCTTTGTGAAGTTTGTTGTCTTTGTAATACTCACAAAAAGAAGACAGTTTCAGAGCAACAAATGAATCCTAGAAATGTTGACTCTAAAAAGTTCAGGATTTTATTTTTTATTTTTATTTATTTATTTATTTATTGCAAAATTAATGGCTTCTAGCCATTAGAACTATCAAAGACCAAGCTACTGCCAAAGTGCTGGGATTAAGGCAAGGATACATCAAAACGCTGGCATCACAAGTTCCCATCAAAACATATTGTTGCTGGGAAAACTTCACCTCTCCTAACAATATTGTAAGAGTTGCTCCAGAAGGAAATGGCACATGTGATTTCCAGTGTTGAGCAGAAAGTCCTGATGCTTTGACACCTCCCCCCGAGTGTTGGCTTTACTACAACACTAATTAAGCCATTTTATGATCCATCAAGGTAAGTGCAACTCACCAGTATTTACTGATTACTGTGCAAGAACCCATGTTTTCCATGGCTACCGAGCAGAATAAAACAGGGTTTTCTAGATCTCTGGGTAGATTGATATTTATAGTTAGTTGGCCTGCAGTTGATTTGGTGAATCATGTCTTTTGTACTTCTGATAAAAATTGTATATTGATGAAATTGGTCAAACTGTTTAGTCTACCCCCCCTATTTTTAAGGGATGTTCTTTTGGGGCAGATGGAGCCTTTTTCCTCAAAGAAAGCTAAAATCATATCAAGGGTATTTTTTAAATGCAGCATAACATGTGATTATTTATCTGAGATATTGATTCCCTTGCGAGTGAAAGGATGCAGACAAGTCGAAAATGTGATTTAAGGCTGACTGAAGAATGTGCTGACATGTGTCAGTCATCTCAGCAAAATGAAAGCCTGGCCTTTTCAAGTCTCCTTACTGATGTATGCAGCAGCCCAGGTGGCATTGTCACGGCAGGTGTGTGTGTGTGTTGAATCATTTTTCCCCAATGTGCATTTCATCTTTCTTTTTGTACAAACTCAGATAGCAACAGGGCTGATTCTGGAAGACACCTCATGGGCTGGTAATAAGATTTCTGCAATCCCAAAAAGCTTTGACGGGCCTGAGAATTTTTCCTTGTGCCCTGCCTACTATAGGACAGGGTCCCTAGCAGGAATGGCAGCAATCACTGTTGCCATTTTACTATTAAAAAGTAATTATTTCATCCCGACTCTAGGTTACCATATTATCAGCTAAGCAAGGCTTCACAGAGATTTTAGGCCTAATTGCCTATATTTTTCTTCTGCTCACAGTCATCTTCTGTCCACAGTCAGTTGGCCCAGAAGCAGCTCTGTCCTCTCTGGACCCCCCCCCCTTTCTATGGGACATCAATATCTGGATGGGGTCTAAATGATAGAAGTGTGAGTGGAATGTCTGGGACATCTATCAAAATTCCAGAGTGCACCTTATTTGAAAAGAAAATATTTTGTTCTACATAAGAATTTATCACTTCTGCTACCTCTCCTGAGCCTGAGGGAAAGTGAGTAACATGCCACCTGTATATTTGAATCTTCTCCTGACACCTCTGGTAGGAGAGGAATAAGAGTCAGATAGTCTATACTACTTTTAGTGGTTTGTGGTACGGATACTTTGATGAACCAAGAACCAGAACAAACAGCAATTTTCCTGGTTCATGTCCCTCTCTATCACAGACTACAAAGAATTTTATCTCACCATACAATCATAACTGTGTCTGGAAGTTGAGTCATGGCTACTGGATTTCTTTTTATTGAGAGATAAAAATGTTTTGCTGCTCCTCCAAACAGCCTCATCAGTCTGAATACAGCTACTGCGAGTATATGATCAATGGCCCGAATAGGCTTGTTAGGTATGTTGGCATAGCAAGGCCTACATCCAAACATATGGCAAAACTAATCTCAATATGAGTCAGCAGTTTGTATATCTCTTTAAGAACTCACTATTTAAGTAATGGCTCTAGCCTCAAACTCACTCCTCGGCCTCGCCCTGACCTGCCTGATGTTGGCGTTTGTTTCCAGAGCCATAGAGAGAGTTGGAGAATTACTCCTGTTTTATTGCTATGTAAGCTTGTATTTTACTCTTTTGTATTTTAATAAGCAAGGCAGTATATATGTGTATAGCTCCTTATATCTCCTTTTTTATGAGCTTTAACACAACTGCTGTTGCCCTATTTTCTATATTGTATATTTATCTGTACAGATATTCAATGAGTGTTTTATTATTTTCATAGATCATCCCGTCTACCCTTTCCCTTTAGAATATAGAGATAAAGTATATTTTTCATATATGTTTTGTGTCTACGACTCCTCCTTTAATCAGACTGCAGCACATAATATCAAATAATACACCAATCTCCCAGCAATCCATTAATATATCCCAACAAAATATGGTAGCAGAGGATGGTTGGGAGTTTTTAAGTTTGGTGTTATTTTTGTAGGCTGCAGACTGATAAGTTGTTTTGGAGAAGACGCCGAGATTGTTTTTGGATTTTTGATTTTTCCTTTTTTAAGACGGAAGCCTTTTTCTCTGCAGACATTCTTTTCATTCTTTGAACTGGAGAATGCTTTTGCATTGCTTGCCTCTGATAAGGTTGACGGACAAAAGGGAGTCAATGTTTTGAGTTGGCTGAGAGACTGTAAGACTTTCCCTGATAAAGCCTTCTCATTTAATTCAAGTTGGAGTTTTTATTGAAGAGCTAAAAGGAATTTTTGCCATTACTTGAGGACAGCATTTAGCAGCATTTTAAGATGACTACGCCCAAAGACACAGCTTCGGACCAGCCGCATGCTTCAAGCCAACCTCAGCTGCATGTAATGAACGGTGCTGGCGTGTTCCCAATTCCCAAGCTGAGCTATCAGAATTTCCAAATGTGGGACGCTAGATTGAGAGTTTCCCTCCAAGTACAAGACTGCTTAGCTGCTATAGAACAAGAACACATGCCTGAAAGCCAGCAAGGACAGATTCAATTTAAAATGAGAGATGCCAAAGCTTTAATGTTGCTGTACTCCTGTATAGAAGATCATGAGACACCTTTGGTTACCAAGTATAGAACTGCTAAAGGACTCTATTATGCTTTAAGGAAGAAATATTTCACTAGGTCAAGTAAAAATGTTATATTCTTAAAGGAGAAATTGTATAGCATGAGAATGAAGGAAGGAGCTAGTATTGATGCACATTTAGAGGAAATGTTAAAAATTGTATCTGAGCTTCAATCTGCAGGTGCAGAAATATCTGATTCAGAGTTTAATACTTGTATATTGCTAAGCCTACCACAATCTTTTGCAAACCAAAAGGCTATGCTAGAGTGCACTGCAAAGGTGGATGTGGAATACACAATAGCTTATTTAAGAGACTCTGGACTTAAAAGGGCAGAGTAACAATTCTGAAATGCCTGTATTAACTATGAGACCTGATTCAAGGGAAATAAGATGCTATCTGTGTTTAAGAACTGGTCATGTAGGCAAATATTGTAGATTTAAGAGCACGGAAGCTCAAACACCTAGAAATGCTCCCAAAGTGACAATGTTACCTAGTAGGAAGGGACATTTTAACAACCATAGAAATTGTAACCTATCTCATGGTAAATTCAATGCAAGGTGTGACCAAAGTTTTAATGGTAATAGAGGTACTCAAAACAAAGGTAATCAATTGTTCCAGATATCTAATGATGAAAGTGCAAATGATAAGAGACATTTCCTCATTGATAGTGGTAGTTTCATACATGTTTGCAAATACAGAGAAAGCTTTAGTGAGCTTGACACTGAGAATAGACCAAAGATATTGCAAGCAAACCAGCAGAGGTTAAATGTGCTTGGAACAGGAACAGTACCTTTAAAGGTCCTTACATCTAGAAATGAAGTTGTGAAACTCACCTTGAGAAATGTAGCCTATGTTCCTGAAGCATCAAATAATTTACTAAGTACTAAAAGGATTGTGAATAATGATTATACAGTTATACTTAAAGGTGATACAGGAAAGATTATTAACAACAGGACTGGCCTCATATTAAAGGTTGAAGAAGAGGATGGATTTCATTATATCATTGATGTTAGTGATAAGGAGCATACTGAAACACATCAAAGAAATCCTATATGTCAAACTAGGCAAGGCACTTGTGATCATAAAAACTGTATTTATTCCTGGCATGTAAAATTGGGACACAGAAATATGCAAAGCATTGAAAAACTGTTATTAGAATGTGGAAGTAATGCTCCTAAATGTGATAAGATGAAAGAGAGATGTGAAATTTGTATAAAAGCAAAGGGAACTGCTCCTAGTTATACAGGAAAAGCTAGTCTACAGAACAAAGAATTTTTAGAAGAGGTTTATTCAGACTTAGTGGGTCCTATGCCCTTATCCGCAGGTAGAAATAGATATTTTCTTACCTTTACTGAATCCAAGAGCAAGTATAGTTACATATTTATTCTTAAAAGTAAAGATGAGACTCTTGAGAAATTTAAAACTTATGTAGCTGCAATTAAGAACCGTTTTGGTCAGGCACCTTTGACATTACGTACTGATGGTGGAGGAGAGTATTGTAATGTAGAGTTTAAGAGATTCTTAGAACAAGAAGGAATAGAGCATAAAGTAACTATATCCCATTCGCCACAACAGAATGGATGTTCTGAAAAATTAAATCGTACTTTGCAAGAAATGATTAGATCTATGCTGATGCAAGCAGAATTGCCCAACACCTTGTGGGCCGAAGCAGCTGTTACTGCAACTTATTTGCATAACAGAGTCCCTAGTAGAGTAACAGGTAAAACACCTTTTGAACTATGGTTTGGAAAGAAACCTGGCTTAAAACATATACGGGCTTTTGGAGCCAAAGCGTATTCCTATATCCCAAAGGAAAAGAGAGGAAAGCTGGATCCCCGCGCTGAAATTGGCGTTGTTATTGGGTATCCTATTGGAGGTAAAGGGTATAAAATCTTTAACCCAGAGACGTTGGAAGTAAAATGTTGCAATGTGGTGTATATAGATGAGAGCAATTTAAAGAAACAGATGTCTCAGAGTACAGTGGCCATTGATCCCCAAAATAGAGAGGATGTTTCACAAGAAATGGTCAGTTGGTTACCTGTAGAGACTGCCAGTCAGATGGCAAGTCCACCTTCAAATGAATTTATCAGAACAGAAGGGGAAACAGGAACTGGACCATGTGAAACAGATGTAACAACCACTGTGAGACGATCTGAGAGGAGCAACAAAGGCAAACCTCCAGAGAGGTATGGTTTCTGTGAAAACCTTCAAACCATAACTGAACCAGCAAACTTTAAAGAAATCAGTAAATTACCTGCATTAGAAAGGAATAAATGGATAGAAGCTATGGGGAAGAATATCAATCTTTACGAGAGAAACAGGTTTGGACTCTTACTGATTTGCCCCCTGATAGACAAGCTATTGGAAATAAATGGGTTTATAAGATAAAATACAACCCAGACGGAAGTGTGGATAAATATAAGGCACGTCTGGTTGCTAAGGGGTTTTCTCAGAAATATGGAATTGATTACCTTGACACTTTTGCACCAGTAACTAACTATACAACACTTAGGATACTCCTTAGTGTAGCAAGTTCGAGGAATATGTTTGTAGAACATTTAGATGTTAAGACTGCTTTCTTAAATGGAGATCTTTCAGAAGAAATTTACATGGAACAGCCTGAAGGATTTCAAGTAAAGGGACAAGAAAATCTCGTTTGCAAATTAAATAAAAGTGTCTATGGGCTAAAGCAATCGTCCAAAACTTGGTATGATAAATTAACAGATCTCCTTTATTGCCAGGGGTTCAAGCAAGGAAAGGCTGAACCATGTTTATACATGAGATTAAAGAACGGGCAGTATCAGTATATTCTGACTTATGTAGATGACTTATTGGTATGTTGCCAACATAAGGAGGATATTGATGAAATAGTTGATAAGTTGAAGGAAGAAATAGAAATTAAGCGATTAGGGGAGGTGAAACACTACCTTGGGATGGAAGTAGAAAGGCTTAATGATGGTAGTTTCCTCTTAAGTCAGAAACTTAAGATCACAAACTTTATTGACTCTGTTGGGATGAAAAACTGTAACACAGTGTGTACCCCATTAGAACCAGCCTATCTGAAGATGAGGGATGGACAGCCACTTAAGGACAACAGTGAATATCGAGAAGCAATAGGTAAACTCCTTTATCTGTGTAAGACTACGAGGCCTGATATTACAGCGGCTGTTAATATCTTGAGCAGAAAAGTGAGTTCACCAAATCACTATGATTGGTGTGCCATAAAGAGAGTAGCAAGGTATTTGAAAGGAACAGAAGGATTTAAATTAAAGATATCACCTTGCCAATACCCTAGAATAACAGGATATATGGATGCAAGTTGGGGAAAAGAATCCATAGATTATAAATCAACTAGTGGATATTTGTTCTACTATGGAGAAAATTTAGTTGATTGGAATTGCAAAAAACAGACTATTGTGGCCCAGTCTTCAGCAGAAGCAGAATGCGTGTCAGCAGCAAATGCATGTAATGATTTAGAATGGATATTGAATTTGTTGAAGGATTTTGGGATTAGTGAACCCACACCTGTAATTATGTTTGAGGACAACCAAGCATGCATTACAATATGTAAGGGCCAAAGTACAAAGGCTAAAAGTAGAGTAATAGGGTTAAGATGCCAGTTGGTGAAGGATTTGTATCAAAAGGGTTTAATAGAGATTGAATATTGCCCTACAAATGAAATGGTTGCAGACATATTTACGAAGCCATTAACAAAGGATAGATTTGTGTACTTGCGAGATATGTTAAATGTGTTGGACCTGGACTCAAATGGAATTGACCATAGATGAATTTTGATGCCATAATGTTTTGTATGTTAGACCTTGAGAAGGGGTGTTGGCATAGCAAGGCCTACATCCAAACATATGGCAAAACTAATCTCAATATGAGTCAGCAGTTTGTATATCTCTTTAAGAACTCACTATTTAAGTAATGGCTCTAGCCTCAAACTCACTCCTCGGCCTCGCCCTGACCTGCCTGATGTTGGCGTTTGTTTCCAGAGCCATAGAGAGAGTTGGAGAATTACTCCTGTTTTATTGCTATGTAAGCTTGTATTTTACTCTTTTGTATTTTAATAAGCAAGGCAGTATATATGTGTATAGCTCCTTATATCTCCTTTTTTTATGAGCTTTAACACAACTGCTGTTGCCCTATTTTCTATATTGTATATTTATCTGTACAGATATTCAATGAGTGTTTTATTATTTTCATAGATCATCCCGTCTACCCTTTCCCTTTAGAATATAGAGATAAAGTATATTTTTCATATATGTTTTGTGTCTACGACTCCTCCTTTAATCAGACTGCAGCACATAATATCAAATAATACACCAATCTCCCAGCAATCCATTAATATATCCCAACAAGGTAGACAATAGTATTTATAGCCTTAAGGTGAACAATGGCCTAAGGTGCTGAATCCTATAAAGTATGGGTTGTTAGCTACGGCCTTGGTGGTGAAGGCTTTTTGATTTGTCTGGGTATTGTTGAAGGCACACCTTGATAAGTAGCAGAGAGACTATGCCTGAGGCTCCCACCTCTGTTGAGAGAGGGGGTTTCAATTCTCACATGAATAGCTTCCCTGACTCCTCTCTCAAACCACCTATCTTCTCTGTCTAATATAGTCATCCCCCCCACCATTTTGCAGTTCAGGTACTGCGGTCCCACTATATCGCAGGATCACAGTACCCTGCCTCATTTTATTTATTTATTTATTTTCAAACTTGTATACCGCATTGCCCCATGCTGCCCCCGGGATCCTCCGAGAAGCCTTGGGGCCGTGCGGGGGGCGGCGGGGGCAATACAATTGCCCCATGCCAACCCCCCCACAGCCCTGAGGCTTCTTGGAGGAGCGTGGGGGAGGCATTGGGTGCTGCCCTGCAATATCCATTGAAATGAATTGAGCCAATGCATTTCAATGGAGATGCCCAGATGGCGGGAGGTCAGATCCCCCTGCTGCCGCCAGTGCGTGCCACCCCAAGACTTCTCAGACCGGTGTGCGGTGGCGGTGGCAGGGGGATCTGATCGCCCCCACCCCCCAGGCCCCACCTGACCCGATTCCGCATATCGTGGATTTTCAGGCATCGGGGGTCAGGTAGGTCCCTAATGCCCAAGATAGGCGGGGGGGTACTGTATGTGTACATCCTCATCTTTGAATGAGTGCCCTTTGTCCTTCAAGTGGAGGTGTACTGCTGATTCTGGTTCTGAGCTGTTACCCCTCCTATGTTGAGCCATCCTTCTGTTTAATGGCTGTTTAGTTTCTCCAATGTAGAGGTCTGCACACTCCTCATTGCCTTGAACCGCATATACTATATTGCTCCTTTTTTGTTTTGGTATTGGATCCTTTGGGTGGACAAGTCTCTGCCTTAATGTGTTTGTGGGTTCGAAAAAAACATGGATGTGGTGTTTGCCAAGAATCCTTTTAAACTTCTCAGACACTCCAGCCATGTAGGGAATGATAACTGTGTGCTGTCAAGTCAATTCTGGCTAATGACTACACTTCTCCGATTTTTTTCTCCAGTAGAGAGCACTCAAAAATGTCTGTGAAGATTCTCTATCATCCAGGTGAGTTAGATGACTTCAACTTCCAGTGAAGCACTCAAAAATGTGTTACTATTTCTTTCTTCAAGAGATATCTTGGGCTAATGATGCTTAATTGAGATAGGGACGAAATGATTTTTTCCATTTCATTTTTCATTTTTCAGTTCATTTCAGAACAAAAATGAAAAACCAACTGACTTTTAAAGAAAAACAAAATGAAACAAATTTTCATTTTGTTTTGCATCGTTTTTTGTTTCCTAACGCACCCAATCAGGCACATGGTGGTGGTGGGGACGGCACAGGGTTTTTTAAAATTATCTTTGAGCCACTGAAGCAAGTGGCAATGGCCACAGCCACTGCTTGCTTCGGTGGCTCAAAGACAGTTTGAAAACCTGTGCCATTTCCCCCACCACCACCAAGCACTTGATTAGGAGGGAAATGAATAATGAATAAAAACAAAAATGAAACAATATTTTTTTAAAAATTGTTATAAATGAAATGAAATGAAATTAGGACAAACAAAATGAAAAATGAAACAAAATGCCATTTTAGCATTTGGTGCCCATCTCTAAAGCTTACCCATGGCCACACAGGCTGGCTCTTCTTGGATGTGCAGTGGGGAACTGAGTTACCAACCTCAGGCTCTGCAGCTAGACACCTAAACCACTGAGCTATCTAGGCGGCTTTTATCCCTGCATACTTTTGATGTAATTTCTCCCTTTTCATTGAACAATGGCACTCTGCTTTCAAACAATAAACTTATTTCCTACTGAAAAGTCAAAAAACAAACATACCATGTTACAGGGCAACCTTTTGACCAAATTCAAAAAAAGCTTCCATCTATTAATAATACAGGTGAGTGCTTAATATTTACAGTCTGAAAGCCATTGACTGTTCTGAATTGCTAGTGGTCCTCCATGCTGATTGCAATGATTTAAAACAATTAAAGACTAAAGTTATATTAATGAATATATTAATATCTGCTCTCTTTGCCACACACAGAAATCTTGACCTTTTGACAATGCCATTCCTGTCACAGAACAATATTTTTGTTAAAAACGCTCAATTAGTTCCAGCCAATTAACTTGGTACTGAGATAATAACACAGTGCAGTTTGGAAAGATGCTTTATTTTGCATTGATGAGACTACTGTGTAGCATTTAATGGGCACAGAATGTTTCGGCAAAGAACCAGCAATAATAATGTATTTTAAATGACAGAGAATGTGATCATTGGTGCAGATGATTGTTCTGAGAATGAACAATTTACTTTAGAAATTTTGTTGGTTAAATGTACAGAAGCTATAACAAGTGGCTAGGACACCATTGGGAACTTCCAAAGGAAGGACACTAACTACTGTATATAGCAGACATGTTGGCAAGTAAAGCAAGATGATTTCTTACACTTTCCAATAATTCACACAAGAAATATGGGAAATGGTGCATTGTTGATCATAGATTACACTATCTTCTACTTTTTCATGCAGCTGGACATAACACTGAGATTTTTCTTTCTTTTCCTCCCTAAAATTGAAAACTAAACTCAATTCAACTAAAAAGAAATTAGATTAAATTATTTTAAAAAAAAACATCATTTAGTCCTGGTGACTGCCAGAAATTCCACAATATCCTTGACTTGAGAACATTAGAGGAAGCACAGTGGTGGTACAGACACCAAGAAACATTTCTTCACTGTGGATAATCAGTGTTCCAGGTTGTGGTTTCTGGCATTGCCAAACTTCCATCGTGGTGCAAGCCTCATAAGTTGCAAGTGTGAAGACAGATATACTGCAGTTTGAATGGGTTGCTGAACTGCCAAAGAGGAGATAAGTGTATAGAGGAAAGCACAAGGAATTTGCATCTCCATCAAAGGCAATTGGCTTTTCCTGTGTGCCCATAGATATATACAGTGGTACCCTGGGTTACGGATGCCTCAGGTTAAATAATTTTCAGGTTACTAAAGGAAGCCCTTCTGAAGTCGAGCTGAAAAAAATCCACAAAAAACTGGGTTATGATTTTTTTCTATGGAAAACCCCAGGTTATGAAAAAATTTCAGAAGACTTCTATTCCCAGGGTGCATTTGTGCCCCATTTGGATCTGGGTTAAAAAAAATTCCAGTTTACTAAGTGTCTTAGGGAACAAATTAACTTCATAACCCGGGATACCATGTCTCCATTAGTCTTAAAGATGCCTGATTGTATTATTTTTTATGTATGTATTAGACATGGGTGTTATGTTTCGGAAAGGGTCCAGTTCCAAAACAAAACATGGCAGCATCAACCAGTCTCTTATCTTGGTTTTGGGCTAAATTCCAATGAGGAAGCAGTCTCTGCCACATCATCTTTCACTCTCCTTGGCACTGGCCAACCAGGAGCTGTGCTGGGACATGCATCATCCTACCGTCCTGTCTGATTGGCCAGCACCAGGGAAAGTGAAAGATGACGCATCACAGGTTACTTCTTTGTTGGAGTTTAGCCCCATACAACCCAAAACAAGGTAAGAGACTGGTTGATTTCTTTCTGGAAGATGGGTCCCGTGTTTTGTTTCATAAATGGACCCCCTCCAAAATGAAATGCCCATCTCTAATATGTATGTATGTATGTATGTATGTATGTATGTATGTATGTATGTATGTATGTATGTATGTATGTATGTATGTATGTATGGGTGTAGCAGATGGAGATGGCTGTCCTTTAGAAACTGTTAAGAGAAGAGGTATTAAAGAAATAAGGTTTGCATTTATGGATTATAGGATTAACCTGACTAGAGACAGGAATTTTATTAGGATCAGGTTTATGTTTTTATATGAGTATTGTGACATATTATGGTACAATGTTGTATATGTCTATTCTGAAGTAAGCCCATGTGAGTTCATGAGACTGACACACAGGCACATTTTGTTGTTGCTGCTCTTGTTATTACACTGACCATCATTTATTTATATATTACAGTCAGTGCACACAATTCTCTACAGTCTAAATGTACTTCGGCCCTCTGATGACTTAGAAATTTATATATGAAAAAACATGCATAGGATGTTAATATAATTAAGCAGTGCACAGAGTTTAGCCTAGGAGCCTCATGTGACCCCAGGGACACAGATCACCCCTACATTTTCCCAATTTTAAAATTCGGCTTATTGTTCTCAATGCCCCAATTACTATGGTGACCACAGAAATATGTTTCATCCACAAATGAGATGCTTTGATTTCCAAGTCTCTATACAGGAGCCATTCCATATCTTGGAATCTCGCTTCAGCAGCTTAACTGGGCAGACCTGCTATTTATTTTTAGCCACTAGGGAGATGATACCGGAATCAGATTGACTATGTTCTCTGCAGCCAAAGATGGAGGAGCTCTATACAGTCAGCAAAAACAAGACCTGGTGCTGACTGTGGCTCAGATCATCAGCTTCTTATTTCAAAATTCAAACTCAAACTGAAGAAAGTAGGGAAGATCACTGGGCCAGTCAGGTATAACCTAAGTCAAATCCCATATGAATACACAGTGGAAGTGAAGAATAGATTCAAGGAACTCGATTTGGTGGACAGAACACCTGAAGAACTATGGATGGAGGCTTGTAACATGCAATGAAAAATATTCCAAAGAAAAGAAAATGCAAGAAAGCAAAGTGGTTGTCCAACGAGGCCCTACAAATAGCGGAGGAGAGAAGGGACACAAAATGCAAGGGAGAAAGGGAAAGATACAGAAAATTGAATGCAGACTTCCAAAGAATAGCAAGGAGAGACAGGGCGGCCTTCTTGAATGAACAGTGCAAAGAAATAGAGGAAAACAACAGAAAAGGAAAATCCAGAGATCTGTTCAAGAAAATTGGAGATATTAAAGGGGTATTTCGTGCAAAGATGGATATGATAAAGGACAAAAATGGTAGGGACCTAACTGAAGCAGAAGAGATCAAGAGGAGATGGCAAGAATATACAGAAGAATTATATCAGAAAGATCTGGATGTCCCTGATAACCAAGATAGCGTAATTGCTGACATGGAGCCAGACATCTTGGAAAGTGAAGTCAAGTGGACCTTAGAAAGCATTGCAAACAACAAGGCCAGTGGAGGTGACGGCATTCCAATTGAACTCTTTAAAATCTTAAAAGAGGATGCTGTAAAGGTGCTGCATAAGATATGCCAGCAAATTTGGAAAACCCAGCAGTGGCCAGAGGACTGGAAAAGATCGGTCTACATCCCAATCCCAAAGAAAGGAAACGCCAAAGAATGTGTGGGGGTGCCTCTAAAGGCTCTGATAAGATATATTTAGCCAGCCTGTCATTATAGGACAAATATAGCAAAGCTTACGCTTAGTTGGTATGCAGCTATGTTCTGTAATTGCCTACATCTAGTTAATATGTAATCATGCTCTACGCTGGCCTCAATACCCACGCATCCACCTGCCTGCACCTGGTCAATGATACAATGCACCGTCAGAAGATAAGCACCGATAAGAATGGCGCAGGCGCGAGGATGATTATTCCACACAGCTACACGCAAGCATACAACGCGAGACCAATCATAGACTGACAAGTATACACACAGGATTAGCTTAGCCCGACACATGCGCAGAGCAACAGTTATGTAGGAGTTCATGTAGGTGATGGAATGTATCTTTGTAATGAATAAATAAAGTGCTGGTTGGTGCCGAAGAGAGTCAGACCATCTGGCTTCTTCAGAGCTCTCCCAGTCCTGTACTACAACGATCGTTCCCGTCTCTCATTGGGTGGTGCCTGCTGGCCAGGCTTCATCTAAACCTTCATCCGGACCGCAACATGTGGTGACCCCGACGTGATTCTTGTGGAGCACAGCAGAACCTCACCCGACCATTTGGTCCCCTAGCTGCAGCCTCACCAGGTGAGCGTTCTCCCTTGCCTTAAGCCCGGTTGAACCAACTAACCGTGGGCTCTAAGCTTTCGGCACCTCAGCAGCGCTATGCTGACGAACTCTATGAACTGGTAACAAAAGAGGGGCATTCTATTTCAAAAGATGATGTTGCTGAATTGGTATTGGCAATTCACGACGTTTGCCCCTGGGTCCCAGAACAAGGCACATTTTCCTTGCAAGACTGGGTGAAGATTGGGACTTGCTTTCAAGGTCACCCGAGTCTCTTTGTCTACTCTGTATGCATGGTGCAAGGTTCGCGCTGCACTAGTGGGACTCACACCGGCTAATATTTTATTTGCTCAGCAAACTCCTCAGTTCCCCTTGCCACAAATTTTGCCTCCACCTGTCCCGGTGATTTATCCACCGCTGCCCGCCACGGCACCGCCGGCATATGAGCGGGAAAGGGGGCCGCCTTTAAACAAAGCAGAGGAGCCCGAAGCGGAGGTGTCCGAAAATTCACCCTCAGCACCCCCTTGCCGCACAGTAGCTCCTTCTGCGGTTGCAAACCCACTCCCCACGGGTCTGCCTTCTGCTGAGGATGCAACATGCCAGTATTGCTCCCCTGTTTCAGAAGTAATAGCATCAAACCCTGATTTGTGTGCTACTCCACCTGTTATGGCATTTCCTGTGTTACGTCTGGAGGGAGCTCGGCCAAAATATCAGCCAGTTGATATGAAAAATGTGAAGCAGTTAATGGAAAGTGTAAAGATGAATGGGTTGCATGCTCCCTATACAGGAACTCTTTTACATACTATTGTGGAAGCGGGTTTACTCCCTTATGATTGGCAGTTGATGTGCCAGGCAGTGCTTACTTCAGCGGATTATCAAATTTGGGCTCAAAATTTTCGAGATTTGGCTGTCCAGTTGAGCGCCCGCAATAAGCAAGCTCATGCGACTGCTCTCATTACCCTTGTTGAAGGTGCAGAGAGACCCCCAGATCCTATCTCTGCAGAGTAGTATGCTGGCACAGGCGACTATCAGACCCTTGACAAACAGCTGACCCTGAGTGATGCAGTTTTAAGAGAAGTTGGAAATCTGGCTTTCAAGGCTTTGATTCGGGTGCCTAGCCGGCAAGATCAGGATGGAGCATTCTCAGCCATTAGGCAGGGGGCTAAGGAAGATTATGCAACCTTTGTTAGCCGTCTTCTTACTGCAGCTGAACGGCAAATTGAGAATCTGGAAGCTCGCTCTCTTGTAATAGGGCAATTGGCTTTTGAAAATGCTAATGCAGATTGCAAGAGGGCTCTGACACCCACTTATAAAAGGGACAAGACACCCCTTTCTGAGATGCTTCGTATCTGTCAAAACGTAGGCACCCTTGAGCATAAGCTTCAGGTGATGTCAGCAGCGGCGGAGTTAGAGCCTAATGTAATCAACTCAATCCGTTCCCACGGCTCTGCCAGACCACCAAAAGGTGCATGGGCTCGAACAGGGGCAAACCCCTCTCAATGCTTCCGCTGTGACTCTCCTGATCATTTCCAACACAGGCTATCTACACTTCTCTTACACGGGACCAACTAGAGCATGTACATGCCACCTCATTGGACTTTCAAGTGGCATTGGATGGCTTCTCTGGCAAATACATTTTCAACCCTCCAAAGGATCCACGCCTCACTCTTCTTGCTACAATTCCTTCGGCGACTATTGTTTTAACAAGACGTCTTCACCCTCCTTCAGATGCTCCCACTATTTTTACAGATGGCACTAAAACAAAAAGAGTTCTCACGTATCAGGACCAGAATGGGGATTGGTATCCGGTTTTTACGACCGACCAATGCTCTGCTTGACGTGTGGAACTTGCTGCAGTGATTTTGGCCTTTCAACATTTTTTCTGACACTACCTTTAATCTCATTGTTGATACACAGTATGTGTATCGCCTTTTGTTTCAGTTTCCTGATGTACAAGATCTAATGTCTCTTTTCCTTCAGTTGCAGGAAGCTCTTCAGACCCGAACTGTACCTTATTTTGTTGACAGCTGCTTGCTAAACAAACGGAAGGGAAGGGGGTCCCTCCAACAGATATACCTGTTGTTATTTCTAAGGTTTTATTTACTATTAATCATTTGAGTTTTCGCAAAGATTCCTCACACACTCTTGTTTAGTTTCATTTCAGATCTCAAGAGCAGTTGGATTCCGGCCCGTTTTGTCAGACCTTGGCGTAACACACCAACGCCACCTGAAACTGCACCTGCTGACGATTCAAATTCAGCATGCTGGGTTTCCTCCTTTTTTTCTTGGGCACAGTGATAGCATCGGCAGATCATAATATCACAAATGCAGGCACAATAGAGACTATGCAGGAGTTTTCTTTGCCTAACACATGGCTTAAATATGCACAATATATGTTTGAATTTCATGGGAAGCAAGTTTCTCTCACCCATGAGCCTCCCATCTATGTCATTTTTGCCCACGCCTCTTAGTGTTCCTGATTTGGTAGTAGCTCAGCTACAAAACATACACCAATCTAACCTTTTTGAGGGAATTAACACAACTAGCCCCGAAGCTATCCCTTTTCGGAAAATGATTATTTTTTCCTTTATGGCAATAGGAATTCTACCTACTCTTTTAGTAATGCTTTTGTAAATTCTACTTATTATGACATATATCATGAAGGACCCATGTTTAGTCCTGATTATATATCCTTAACTGGGTCTATCTGTAGTAAGTGGGTCATTAAGGATCTGTTTTGTGTTAGCTTGCGTTGTTGTATTCAATACATCCCCTCCCTCATTGCCACATTGAGATCCTGCGTGTCAAGAGTAGAGTCAAACCGCAGCGCCCTTGCGGTCTCCGTGTGAACACGATATCTTCCTGTTAGTAGTACGGACCCCGATGAAGCTTCTCCGGACTTGAATCCCAAAAACTCTGACCTTCATATTGTCTATCGACCTATTGCTTATGTATTGCCTCATGCTAACACTGTACCTAATCAAAATCAAATCAAAATGAATAATTAGAAAAGGGGACATGTGGGGGTGCCTCTAAAGGCTCTGATAAGATATATTTAGCCAGCCTGTCATTATAGGACAAATATAGCAAAGCTTACGCTTAGTTGGTATGCAGCTATGTTCTGTAATTGCCTACATCTAGTTAATATGTAATCATGCTCTACGCTGGCCTCAATACCCACGCATCCACCTGCTTGCACCTGGTCAATGATACAATGCACCGTCAGAAGATAAGCACCGATAAGAATGGCGCAGGTGCGAGGATGATTATTCCACACAGCGACACGCAAGCATACAACGCGAGACCAATCATAGACTGACAAGTATACACACAGGATTAGCTTAGCCCGACACATGCGCAGAGCAACAGTTATGTAGGAGTACATGTAGGTGATGGAATGTATCTTTGTAATGAATAAATAAAGCGCTGGTTGGTGCCGAAGAGAGTCAGACCATCTGGCTTCTTCAGAGCTCTCCCAGTCCTGTACTACAACGATCATTCCCGTCTCTCATTGGGTGGTGCCTGCTGGCCAGGCTTCATCTAAACCTTCATCCGGACCGCAACAGAAAAGAAAATGCAAGAAAGCAAAGTGGTTGTCCAACGAGGCCCTACAAATAGCGGAGGAGAGAAGGGATGCAAAATGCAAGGGAGAAAGGGAAAGATACAGAAAATTGAATGCAGACTTCCAAAGAATAGCAAGGAGAGACAGGGCGGCCTTCTTGAATGAACAGTGCAAAGAAATAGAGGAAAACAACAGAAAAGGAAAAACCAGAGATCTGTTCAAGAAAATTGGAGATATTAAAGGGGTATTTCGTGCAAAGATGGATATGATAAAGGACAAAAATGGTAGGGACCTAACTGAAGTAGAAGAGATCAAGAAGAGATGGCAAGAATATACAGAAGAATTATATCAGAAAGATCTGGATGTCCCTGATAACCAAGATAGCGTAATTGCTGACATGGAGCCAGACATCTTGGAAAGTGAAGTCAAGTGGACCTTAGAAAGCATTGCAAACAACAAGGCCAGTGGAGGTGACGGCATTCCAATTGAACTCTTTAAAATCTTAAAAGAGGATGCTGTAAAGGTGCTGCATAAGATATGCCAGCAAATTTGGAAAACCCAGCAGTGGCCAGAGGACTGGAAAAGATCGGTCTACATCCCAATCCCAAAGAAAGGAAACGCCAAAGAATGCTCAAACTATCGCACAATTGCACTCATTTCACATGCTAGCAAGATTATGCTCAAAATTCTACAAGGCAGGCTTCAGCAGTATGTGGAAAGAGAACTTCCAGAACTACAAACTGGATTTCGAAGGGGCAGAGGAACTAGAGATCAAATCGCCAACATGCGCTGGATTATGCAGAAAGCCAGAGAGTTCCAGAAAAACATCTACTTCTGCTTCATTGACTATGCCAAAGCCTTCAACTGTGTAGACCACAACAAACTATGGCAAGTCCTTAAAGGAACGGGAGTGCCTGACCACCTTATCTGTCTCCTAAGAAATCTATATATGGGACAAGCAGCAACCGTCAGAACTGGATATGGAACAATTGACTGGTTTAGAATAGGGAAAGGAGTACGACAAGGCTGTATGCTGTCACCTTGCCTATTTAACTTATATGCAGAGTACATCATGAGAAAGGCCGTTCTGGATGAATCACAAGCCGGAATTAAGATTGCCAGAAGAAATATCAACAACCTCAGATACGCAGATGATACTACTCTAATAGCAGAGAGTGAGGAAGAATTAAAGAACCTCTTAATGAGGGTGAAAGAGGAGAGTGAAAAAAATGGGCTGAAGCTCAACATCAAAAAAACTAAGATCATGGCCACTGGTCCCATCACCTCCTGGCAAATAGAAGGGGAAGAAATTGAGGCAATGACAGAGTTTATTTTCTTGGGCTCCTTGATCATTGCAGATGGCGACTGCAGCAACGAAATAAAAATACACCTGCTTCTTGGGAGGAAAGCAATGGCAAACCTAGATAGCATCCTAAAGAGCAGAGACATCACTTTGCCAACTAAGGTTAAAGCTATGGTTTTTCCAGTAGTGATGTATGCAAGTGAGAGCTGGACTATAAAGAAGGCTGATCGCTGCAGAATTGATGCTTTTGAGCTGTGGTGCTGGAGGAGAGTCTTGAGAGTCCCCTGGACTGCAAGGAGATCAAACCTATCCATTCTGAAAGAAATCAACCCCGAATGTTCACTGGAAGGACAGATTTTGAAGCTGAGGCTCTAGTACTTTGGCCACCTCATGAGAGGTGAGGACTCCCTGGAAAAGTCCCTGATGCTGGGAAAAATCGAAGGCAAAAGGAAAAGAGGACGACAGAGAATGAGATGGTTGGACGGTGTCATCGATGCAACCAAAATGAATTTGACAAAACTCCGGGAGGCAGTGGAGGATAGGAAGGCCTGGCGAGCTCTGGTCCATGGGGTCACGAAGAGTCGGACACGACTGAACGACTGAACAACAACAAAAGGGAGACGATGATTTCAATTCAATTTCTGTAGCCATTAATCATGCCTCCCCTTTGCTACCAATGCCTAGATAAATGTCTTCCATAATTTTGAGATTAAGGAGTCAGAAATATCTCTTTCCTAAAAATTCCAGGAATAAGACAGGTGATCGTGATGTTTAGCCAAGCTATTTGCTTTCAAAGGGATCTATTACAGTATAAGAAGAAGAAATGTGCCTAAGCCCCCTTTTAAAAAGTTTTATGAGGGAAGAAAGATGCAGGTTTCAATGTTAATGGAAATATAATTGTCCCTTGCCAATGTGTGGAGCAATATAAGGATGCTAAGATACAAGCTGTTTTCCATAATAATAGTAAGAACGTGACTATTACCACACAATATTGGGATATTCTGGGATTGGTTGCATTGTTTCTTCTCATTTTTCTAGGGAGACCTCACATTATCATTTTTGCTAAAGTACAAAGCTGGGAAAACAAACAGTCCAACCATTTGGAATCACTAGTTGTGTTTGCCAGGGCTTTTATAATACTCATCTGTGACTATGTGTTTATTTTCAAAATCTAAAAATGATTGCCAACCAGGACAAACTCTGTTTGATTCTCCTATTGCACCAGATGTTATTTTCGTTGCTGCAATAATATTTCTAAATTTTATTTCCCTACCATGCTCATTTAGTGTTTTTTTTTAAATGCTGCTGGTGGTGCTGTTACTTATAGCAATAAGACATATAAATGGTTCCTGAAGTTAACAACACCCCCTTTTTTGCACTGAATATAATTTGGTTAAATCCCAATGCTTGGTGATCATTTGTGCTACTGATGTTCTTACTGTGCATTTTTACATTAAACCATAGAAAACCCAAGTGTCTCTTGTTCCTGTCCAAAGCAACCTTGAATGGAGTACTTGTGAGTAGAATATGAGAATGTCACCTTCTGGTTATGCTAGAAATTGGCATAGTACCTACAACATGGTTGTTTTTAAAAAAACTCACTTGAAGTCAAGTACTTTTGGTGGTATGGAGGAAAACTCAGATTCTGTTTTTCTTTAATGCTCAGAGCATCTTTACTCTTGAAGTGCAATTTTCTGTTCAATTGAGGTTGCTGAGATAAAGCTAAATCTTTCAGCCTTTTGCCTGTCAGAGGGAAGAAGAGGAAAGTGAAGAAGGATAAATCCTTGTTTGAAGAAGCAGAATGAAATGAAAGCACTCAAGCATTAAACTTGTATTACCAAAATGAAGTTGGGCTTCTCACCCCCTCCATCTGTTCTTTTTTGCCTGCCCTTTTTGTGCGATGACGGTAGTCTGTCATCGTTCATTTCGACAGCATCTTTGTGAAATGCTTTGTAAAAGACACTATTAAACATTTGTCCGGACACATTCTAAACACATCCCTGACTGACTTCTCTAACCCCTCCTGCAGCACAGCAACAAAATATATATTTTCAGGGAAACATAAATATATGTCTTGGTCTGAGCTTTTGCAAAGACAAAGACAGGAGTGGATGACCAGTGCAACATTAGTCAAGTGCACTGGAGTTAGAAGAAATGAATCTAAAACTGAAAGGCAATATCATAACACAGCATTTGAAGGCAGAAGGAAAAAAAACCATGAAGGCATGGTGGCAATGAAGCCTGCCATGATGGTTCTTTAGATTAGGTTAGAGCTGGCGTCCTTGGGATTATATAAGAATTCATAGCGTCTAGCTTAGCTTTGAACCCTGAGAGTCTGGAAGACGTGTTTTGAAATAAGAATTGAATATATCTGACCTCTGACACTCCTCTTCCATGCTGTCAAAATGAGAGTATGAGAAAGGAAGACCTATGGCCTTCCCCAGTCCACCCACTTAGCCTCCCTGTGGACCAAAACAATTCTCCTTTTTTCCCCTTCGTTCTTTCCAATGCAAGTGCAACAGCAGTGATAGCAGCAGAGAGAAGTTCAAGTCTGAGGAGGAGGGTTTCACCCTCGAAATATTAGCAACGTTTTTGTTAATTTTCTAGTAGCCTAAAGGTATCACCTGTTCCACTTTTGTATTTGTTTTTTATGGCTGTACAGCTCCTCAATTTGTTTTGCTTCAATTGAAAATACTGAGATACCAGGAATGAGCCACCTCCCCATATTTGCCAAGGAAGAGGCAAATGGACTATCAACGGAGACATGACAAGACCTCACTAGAGAAGTGCTACTTGGTTTTAATTTTGTATAGCGTGATTTATCTGTCTTGTCTTGTCTTATTTTTAATATTTTTTGTAACTTTGTCTGGCTATTGTAGCCTCGTGTAAGCCGCTTAGAGTACTTGTAGATAAGCGGGATATAAATTTAATAAATAAATAAATAAATAAATAAATAAAGACTGCAACACTGAGTAACCTCTTTCCTTTTAATTTTATCCAATTGGCTACACCCGGTGGACTTTTCCAAATTTTATCCAAATCTCCAAATGAAATGCATGGACCTTCTGCAACAACCACTCCCCCTTTGCTGGCAAGGCAGGGGCTATTGGCCTTGGTGAGCCACATTGAGGAGAGGTGTGAATGTGTGTGAGAGAGCCGTGACATGTCTCCCTTTATTCAGGATGCAGCCTAAAACATCCAAGCTCCAAGTCTCAACTGAGAAACTGCCTGGCTTTTCCCCCATCTTGCCAAGGACCTTACATCTAAGAAATAACTACTGGAAAATCCATCTTGTGCCATGTTATAACCTATTGGTACTGTTCTGAGGTAGAGGGTTTCACCCTCAAAGTATTAGCAATGTTTTTGCTAATTTTCTAGTAGCCTAAGGGTATCACCTGTTCCACTTTTGTATTTGATTTTTGTGACGGCTGTAAGGCTCCTCAACTTGTTTTGCTTCAGAATCCCTGAAAAATCTGTCCTTCTTCACTATTGAACACATTGCCTTTTGATGTCACCAAGTGCCCTCACGTCTGTGTGAAATGTGTGAAGTGTGTGAAAGCTATACTTTTCAAAGAGGCCTTGCATAATATGCTCCCCCAGTAAAATTCTTATGGACATGCCTATTTTAATTTGAGGTTTATTCTCTGTTGGCTAAACGTTCTTCTCACTGATTCTTTAAAAACATTATACACGTGTTTATGTTGTGGGGGAGTTTTTATTGTTTTTGCTATTGCTGTTAGCCACCCAGAACAGTGCTCTGTTATTAGAGGGGCAGGATATGAATAAATAAATAAATAAATAAATAAATAAATAAATAAATACATACATACATACATACATACATACATACATACATACATACATACATACATACATATATAAAAGTCTCACTATCCTGAAACATATTACCTTTCACCACTGACATTATCAGCACCCCACAAGAACAGCAAAGGCACTGTAACTGCATTCAGTTGAACAGAACACATGTATAAGCCCTTGAATTGTTAGTCATGAAAATATCGAGAATACATTTGGCTGAATGAACTTAGAGTACCTCAATCCTCCCAACACATACTGTAATGTCCTTTAACATGGTTTCAGTCTACTTCCTCTCTTTCTTATCTGCTGTACTAAATCATTTTTAAGTGTCCCTTTCTCTGTCCATAACTCAACTCAAACTATTTTTATTCACTCTGGCATTATTTTCTTATGTCTAAATCTAAAGAAGGGAAGCTCTGACCCCCACTTGTTGGGGGAAGGGCGCGTTGCCCCACCAGCCCCGGTTTGGGCGCGCTATCTTCGCGCCCATCCGGGTTCTTCTGCCCAGGAACGGGGTCTATAAGAAAAAAAGCAGTTCCTGTCAAATGCCTTTGTCGGCGGCAAGAATTGAAATGCTGCCCCACCCTCCCCCTATGGTTGGAGAATGAGTCTGCCTGGTCGCCTTTTTGGGGCCGGATGGGAATTTTTTGGTTACTCTGATTGGCCGTGAGTAGCCATGTGTTTTCGCCCATCCTGTTCTCTTCACCGCGGGGGTGGGTTACCTTCCTCTTCGGCCACTAAATGAGGCGGGTAGTGCAGCTGGTAACCGTATTCAAGTGGTGAGCTTACTGGACGCCATTATTTGGGCGTCAATGGCCCTCGTTTTCAGTCTACCCACATTGGCTATGTCAGAGGACAAATTAGCTATGTTTGACTGGAGGCCTCCCATTTTATTGAGGGCTGTGCTTAGCTCAAGAGTTAATCGTTTCCTTGAATACTGAGCTTATTGGCTGTGGGATTTTCATCTCCCCCTGTTACCAGCTTGCACTACGGTGTTAGGTCCCCTTCAGTGATCCTGACTTTTCCTATTAAGAAGTTGAAGAGTTATTAATAAAGTTGTGGCCCGTTTATACCAAATCAGAAGTTGTCCGCCTATTTCTTTCGGGGCTTGGGGGGCAAAGTGCTGCATTAACATGCAAATCTCAGTCAGTTACATCATCCCTGTGATTTAATGGGGTGTCCTGACCCTCAGAAAGCTCCAAAGGTCATCTTCTAAAATTAGTGAGCATATTCCTGCCTTTGTTTCTTGATAGAGTAGAACTGCTCCAGGAACCTTGTTATCACCATTTCTCAATCCATTAAAAAAGCAGTTCATGTCAAATGCCTGTAATTAATTGTCAATTAGCAAGAAGTGAAATGCTGCATGGCACATTAAAAGCCTACATTAATTGCAGACTGCTCACATGAAAGTAAGAAATTCTTGTCATCCTCAGGAGATACTATTTGCAACTATTTTACACCTGATTCCAGTTCCTATCAGGGCTTCTGGACAATTGTTGGCACAACAACTGTGTACAAAGCAGCCTATGTTATTTCACAAATCAAGTATTCTTATTTCTGCCAGTGAAATGAGGAGGACCTTTCCAGATAGGAACCTTAATAGCCAGAATCTAATAAAAATATTATCAAAATATTATTTGGGCAGAGAATGGAACCAGTGCTGCATTTTTTCTCATAGTTTTTCACATTAGGTACTGTAAAGGGATACCCCATGTGAAATAGATGCTGCATGCTTTTTAAAACAGACTTCTGCACATTTTATTGTGTAGGTAAGCATACATGACGGCAAGGTGAGTGTGCTGCTCTTTGTGAACAATTGAACAAAATAAGGTATATAAGGTATTTTTTATTCAGCCCAAAGTTGACTGAATAACACAACGAAATCTATTAAGTAATGCTTTTTGGCTTATTAGGAAAGAGAGCAAGGTTTCTAAATTCAATCACTCACAACCTCATATTGGGTAAGAATTAATTAAGACACAATTGCAAAAATAGGTTAGAAGCGATACACCATAAGAGTCTCTCACCATAATGTGAAAGAATGGTTCAGAGCTGGATAGGACACAGGCTTGATCCTGCCTCCTACTGTTCCCCATCCCAGTCCCCTCCCAAAGGCAGACAGCCCCAACAGAGGAAGAACTGAGGAAAGTACAGCGATACCTCGACCTACAAATTTAATCTGTTCTGAATGCATGCTCTTAAGTCGAACTACTCTTAAGTCGGGGTACCTATCTAAAAACTGAAAAAATGTTAAAAATGAAAAAATATATTTGTAAGTCAAGCAGACCATATCTAAAATTTGTAAGGCAGCAATTAAAATGCCAATAGTTTTCTGCTCTTAAGTCAAATCACTCTTAAGTCGGGCTGCTCTTAAGTCGGGGTACCACTGTACTAAGCCAGCCCCCCTCCTCTGGGGACTCAGGAACCTCACAGTGGGGAGTAAACAGGTCTTGGTTTGGGGAGGTACAAGCAAGAGAGGGGGCAGGGTAAATGCAACATGAAACCAGGGAGTGAGGTGCAAGTTGAGGGTGACATTTCCATAGCTATCACCCCCCACAAAACACTTTGTGATTCCCTTGGGTAATATACAAGAAATGCAGGTAACCCATGGTTAAAACATTTTTGTTTGTTTTACTGATGTTGCAGTTTATTGAGAACAATACTACAATTCTTGTACCTGCTGAGCAGATACCATGACATCAGACTATCATTCAAAAATCAAACTTTATGTGATACTATACTGATGTTGTTGCCTAGATACCCTAAGCACATCTGATCTCACCTGATTTTAGAAGCTAAGCAGGGTTGGGCCTGGTTAGTGATTGGATGGGTGACCACCCAAGGAATACCAGGTGCTACAGGATCCTGGAGTAGGAACTGGCAAACCACTCCAGCACTCCTGCCAAGAAAACTCCATGAACATGGGGTCACGACTGCCATGACACAACACATACTGATGTCAGTTTAGAGAGGGTCAGCAATGTCCCCATTCATTCTGCCTTCACTTCATGACAAAGTTATATAATGAATCAGATTTTGAAGTTCATTTCAAAAAGTCTACTCAAAGAAAACTGAATACATCTGGTATCACTGCCTGGGTAAAAGAGCAGGAGAATGCAAACATTGCACAGTGCTTCCTTTTGTTTTTACTCATAAAGTTGCCTCCATAGTACCAAAAGTTATCAAGCTGTTTGCCTTGAAACAAAGCAGACTGGCTGAAGTCAAGTAGCACGTAGAAAAAAGAGCAAGCCTATTAAATCAAGGTGGATTTGATGAGCCAACTGCCCTATAACTTCCATTATTCTCTATTTAATCTAGATGCAATTTCATCCATTTTAAACCAAAATTTTAATATTAAAAGAAAATAGATATAAATAATGGCATTTGAGTAAGAAAAGTGTCCTACTGTTTGACAAATGTGGCATTAGTTCTTGCATGGAACCCATTATATTGAGTGGGGTATTGGACTTCATAGTCTTATAGACCTCTTTTAATGCCATAATTTTATGATTCTGTAGGTGACTAAATGTTGTGTTTCTATTTTTAATGGAGAGTGGGTTTTTGTAAGGGAGGGCATTCCTTTCACATAATTCAATGAAGAATGGATACATCACTACTGTCAAGTCATGATAAATATCAGAAGAACACCAAGATGTCTTCCATACTCCAGGTAGATCTAACCAGGAAGGGAAGGTCCTACCACCAGCACTCAAAAGGCACTTCACAGATCTGTATTAACTGGGGCAGAGCCAAAGCCTAATTTTGGAAGATGCTTTGTCACTGCCCAGTTAACAGAGAAATGATCCACATACGTATTATCAACAACAGCAAAAATACTTGTTCTTCATTTTGCAGCTTGGAAAAGAAAGAAAACAATAGTGATTTAAAAACAACAACAGCTCTGCATCTGATCACTAAATTTCACCTTTCGTGAATGAAATCAAAACAAGCAAATTAATGCTCCAGGCGGTTCAGAAATATTCTGGTAGAAAGATGGCATAATAGCAGATGTACTAATACAAATGCAATGCAAAATATACCTGCAGAATGGCTTAAATAGATGAGGCCAGCTCCCGGCTAATATTATCTTTATAAAGTCAACTAACATATCATGGATTTGCACATTCAAATACTCATTTCTCGAATGAAAAACCACAAACCGAACTTCTTATAGGCCAATGTTTCTCTCTTTTCCAAATAAAACATTAAAATAAAATCACATTATTGCAAGTATAAAAATGAATAAGGGGCTTTGTGAATGACAATATGTTGTAGTAATACCTCACAATACTTTCAGTACTCTGACTGACAAAATAAATAAATAAATAAATAAATAAAAATCCCACCTTTTCTCCCACCTGATTGGGTGGAGGAAAAGGAGGATTTTTTAAAACTTTTTTGCCCCAAGTGCCAATTAGCTATTTATTATTATTATTATTATTATTATTATTATTATTATTATTATTATTATTATTATTATTATTATTATTATTATTATTGCTGAGCCCCAAGCACTGATCAGCTGTAAAAAGGTTTTTAAAAAAGATTAAATATTGCTCCTTTACCCCCATTCTTTTTTGCCAGCCCCAAGCCCACACTACAGCTGATCGGCACTTTGGGCTGAGCAAAATGAATAAATAAATAATTGGGTGGGGAGAAAGGTGGGATTCTTTATTTTTTATTTTGGTTGAGCCCCAAGCGCCAATCAGCTGTAGCATGGGCCGGCTTAGGTCACTTTTTTAACAAGCACCGGCCGTACTACAGCTGACTGGTGCTGATGCTTTGGAAGCCCCCTCCGTAATTTTTTGTTTCATTTCATTTTGTCTTCCTTTGAGGGGGTGGTTCGTTATTCATTTGTTACATAACAAAACAAATAATGAATAACAAAGTGAATACAAAAATTCATTTCATGCCCATTTCTACACAAGAACATAAGAACAGCCTTGCTGAAACAGGCCATAGCCCATCCAGTCCAGCAGTCTCTCTCACACGGAGGCTCATCATTTGCTTCAGGCGAGCAAATGATGAGCAGATGTCTTCAACTGCTTATGATTCCCCACAAATGGCACTGAGAGATATCCTGCTTGTCCCTCCAACCCGGTGGATGTCCTTACGTATCCATAATGATAGCCATTGATGCCTTTTTTCTCCATGGCCTTGACTAATCCTTTCTTAAAGCTGTCAAGGCTGACAGCTATCACCACTTCTTCTGGCAGGGGGTTCCATAGACCAGTGATCCTTTAGGTGAAAAAGTACTTTCTCTTATTTGTTTGAGGTCTAGCACCCAAAAGTTGTATGAAGTGCCCCCTAGTTCTAGAGTTGTACAATAGGGAAAATGGTTTTTCCTTATCTACTTTTTCCACACCACATATGATTTTATAAACTTCAGTCAGGACATCTCTTAGGCTCCGTCGTTCAAGAGTGGAGGGGCCCAGCCATTGCATCCTCAGATGGTAAGGAAGGTGTTCCAGTCCCCTAATTATTCTGGTTGTTCTCATCTGCACTTTTTACATTTCCATAATATCTTTCTGGAGGTATGGTGAGCAGAACTGTAGATAATACTCCAGAAGGGGTCTCACCATAGATTTATAAAGAGGTGAAATGACACTTGCTGACTTATTTTCTATACCCTTCCTAATGATTCCTTGCACTGAGCCTGCTTTTTTCACTGCTGAGGCACACTGGGTTGACGCCTTCGTTGAGCTGTCCACCAGGACACCAAGGTCCCTTTCCTGGTTTGCTGCAGAGAGTCCAGACCCCATCAGTTTATAAATGTAATTAGGGTCATACATGAGTAAGTTGCCCAGATATGCTTATATGTGTTCAGTCATCTCACTATCTTTCAGAAGTTCCTGAATAATGCTTCTCTTCTCTTCTATAATGTCATAGCAACATGTGGGTTCAGAACTACTTGCAAATTTTCATATAGTAGTCTCCTTTTCAGAAGTCTGATATTCAACATACTATGCCCCTTAGCTAAAGATGTAAATATGTCTTATGTTTGTATTAATACTGGGTACACATGGATGTTCTGTATACTGATCTCTGACAACTCATCCTGTGTGCTTCTGACATCTTGGTGAAGCAATACTTTATCACCGCCCAGAGTGGCCTTGTTGCTAGACGTTGCAACAGTCAAACAATAAACAAACAAACAAACAAACAAACTGCTCTCAGTTGAAATATTTCATCCTGATAATCATGTTACATATACTGAAGAAAACTGCTCAGTACACAAATATGCTGAATAAAGATTGTCATTTACCTGTTATTACCTGTTGTCATGATGTGAGTTGTTATTGAAGAGAATACCAAGCATATGTCTTCAGACAACTACCAGATGTTTTGTTCTTTTTTTTCATGCTTTAATTTCCCCACCTGGATTCTTTCTGCTCTGTTAATTAAGCATTCAGTACCTCAACTGTCAGTGATCAGTCAGTTTTAAGAGTAAGAGAGAATGGGCACACCAAAAAGCCAAGGTAGCATGAGTAAGCACAACTTTACACTAAACAATAAAAATGCATTGTACATGTGTGAAGGTTCCTTAGTTAATATGTATAGATCAATAACATAAAAAAGAAAGACTGTCCCCATTCTTCTATTATTTCTGACTAGGCAAGGGCTTATCTGCTAAGTCAATTTTCCATGCCCTTCTTTACTATTTCTGATTTTGTTTACTTGCGGTTCCAGGTATTTTTGATTTCTCAACAAGAAAAAAGTCTGCTTTTTGTCATCTCCCCCCACATGAAGTATTTCTAAACACACACACCCATTGATTAAAGTTTAGGTTTTTTGCATTGCTGACAAGGGAAGCCCTGATCCCCACTTGTTGGGGGAAGGGCGCGTTTGCCCTCCCAGCCCCGGTCTGGGCGCGCTACTTCCGGGGCTTTTTGCAGCCTATAAGAAGGCTCCCGTCCCTCACCGCCATGTTGTTGGCGGTGAGAATTTTGGCTGCGTGGTCGCGCCGAATTTTGCCCCAGCCGGTTCCCTCCCCACCCTCCGAGGCTCTTACCAGGGGAGGGCTCCCGGCTCCGTCCACGCAGCCAAGGATCGGGGCCTTCCGGCAACCGCCCTTGGCCGGCTCCAGCAGCGGCAGAGGCTCACCGCTTTCCTTTTCCTGCGCCCCGGCGGCCTTTCTCCATCTGACAGGCCGCCCGTCAGCTGAGCGCTCCGATCGCCTGATAAGGGCTCCGGCATCGGGAGCACTCCCGGCACACTCGCCGCTTTTGCCGGCTGGGCTTCCTGATCGGACCCCTGATAAGGGCTCCAGCAGTGGGCAGCAGCGGCGGCGGGCGGCGCGAGGTTTGCGGCCTCTCAGGCTGCCTGCCAGCTGGGTTTTCTTTGATCGGAGCCCTGACAAGGGCTCCGCTGAGGAGCGGCGGCAGCGGTGGCGGCGTGAGGTTTGCGAGGCTGCGGCAGCAGCAGCGGCGGTCCCTGCGGCCCGGTTTACACTTGCTCTGGGGCCTGGGAAAGGGGGAGTTTAGGGGGCGGGTTAGCTAGGGCCCCGGGCGGGGGGTGCTTGGTTCCCGGGTGGGTGGGATAGTCAGGATGTAGGGACGGTCCCCAGAGCGTGCGAGGAGTTTTGTCAACGCGGCCCACCCGGCTGGGTATGCCCGGGCCGCGAGCTCTTCTCCTCACCGTGGACGGCTGTGATTCACATCATTTAGAGGCTTGCCGCCTCGCTGTGCTGGGGCAGGTTTACCCGGCTTGACAGGCCACCCATCAGTCCTTGGGCCGCTGCAGCTGGCCTTTGTGGCCCGCGGGGGCGGCTCCTCCTGGCCGGGCACCTGGTAGGTGGGTGGCGGCCACCATTGTGGGCATGCCAGGGGCGCCATTTGCGCTTCCCTGTCCGGTAGCGCCTTGGGCTGCCTCAGTGGTTGGTGTCCTGGGGTTGTGGAGCCTGCCTGTCTTGGTTGTCTCTATCCCCACAGTCTCTCTTAAATAGGACTAAGCAGTACATGCACATTTGTAGTCTATTATAACGCTTTGGGTTACAAACATGAGAACGTAGAAGTGCCACGCTGGATTGGGCCAGTGGCCCGTCTAGTCCAGCTTCTTGTGTCTCGCAGTGGTCCCATCGGATGCACATGGGAGCCCATGAGATGGGATGTTTGTCGCTTGGTACAATTCTCTTGCATCTGGACCTTGCGGTGCCCTGGTTCTTCATCTGGAGATTGCATATCTTCACCGTGGTTTGTGACCTGGGGTGGACTTTTCCTCTAGGAATCTGTCCAGTCCGTTTTTACGGCTGCTGGGCCGGATGCCATTGCCGCATCCTGTGGCAGGGAGTTCCTTGGACTGGCAACGTGCTGGGTGGATGAGATTCTCCTTTTCAGTTCCAGCTCTCCCAGCCCTCAATTTGAGGGCGTGTACCCTGGTCCTGGTTTTTTCGGAGAGGGGGTTGAACTTCTCTCTGTCCTTTTTGCTCCTGCCACTGCATTGTTGGGCATCTTACCCATGCCTCCCATCAGACGCCTTTTTTTTTTGCAGTCGGAAGTGGCCCAATATGTTTTGACCTTTCCTCATGGGGGAGGTGCCGCAGTCCAGTGGTCCTCGTGGTCGCTTCCTTCTGCACCTTTTCCAGTTCCACTGTGTCTTTCTTGAGATGCAGTGATCGGAATTTTACACAATACTCCAGGTGAGCGGGTGGCTACTATGCTCCAAGGTGCGTCTGCGGCTGCCCAGCTTCAGCAGACGCCCCCCCCTTTATGAGACGTACTCTGCGGGTGCCTTACCTTCTGACGAATGGACCGGCGAAGGACCAAGACAGGTCTCACCAGGGGCGCATAGGGCACAGGACCTGGCCCTTGATCTTTCCTTTGCTGGCCGGGATTGTCTGGCAGCTCAGGCATCATCCTCTGGGACGTTGGCACCGGCAGTGGTGTCTCCAAAGAACTTGCCGGTGGGTGATGAGTGCCTGCCCCTGGGGATCACCTTTTGCCAGCGACCATTGGAATTATTCTCGGTGATGGCTATGTCGATGTATTTGACCTGTCGAACTGGGACATTGACAGGGAGTCTTTTAGGAGGCTCAATGTGAAAGGGCAAGAGACACTTCGCAAATGCTAGTCTGTAAAATGCTCAACCAACTGACTCCCAGCATTTTTTTTTTAATCTATGTGGCAATCATTCTCAAGGTTTGGGGTTTCCGTATTCTTGCGCTGGCACCCAGGGAGGCTCTGCTGGCCAGGAATTTGGGAATCGATCAAGGGCTTCGAGGGAGTAGTTAGGGACAAGATTGCTAAGGAGGTGGCGGAGGGGCAGGTGTTGGGCCCATTCCCTCACCCGCACACTTCCCACTTCCGTGCATTGCCCCTCGGCATTGTGACGAAGATGACCCGGGCGAATGCAGGCTTATTCATCACCTGTCCTCCCAGAGGGATCATCAGTCAAAGATAGGATCCCCCATTGGTGAGGTTTGGTCAGGTATACATCCCTGGGTGCTGCCATTGCAATGATTAAGACCGGTGGTCCTGGCACAGTGACCGGTAAGAGTGATATTAACTCTGTGTTTACATTGTTACTTGTTTTCCCGGCAGTTTTCGAATTGTTGGGGTTTGCCCTTGAGGGTCGGTTTTATGTCGACTGGGCACCCCCTTTTGGCTGCTCCATTTTGTGCAAGTTCTCTTTTGGAGTGGGCCTTGGTGGATAGTACAGGCAGCCATCGGGTAGTCCTACTTAGAGGACTTCCTGTTTCTCGGTCCTGCCAGCTCGGGCCCCTTGTGCCTTTCTTATGGCAGAGTTTGACCACCTGGCAGACGAAGACGATTGAAGGCCCTTCCACCTGCCTTACATATTCGGGCATTGAGTTAGATACTGTCCAGCAGTCCGGCAGATTACCGGAGGTCAAACACAGGGATCTTCGGGTCCTCTTACATGGCCTTATGGGCAAACGCAAGGCTTCTCTTGGAGAGCTTCAGGTGGTCAGGGGCCATCTCAATTTTGCCTGTCGGGTAATTGCACCTGGAAGGGCATTTGTCCGGCGGCGCTGTGTAGCCACGGCCAGGCTGTTTAAGCCTCATAACCTTAGGAGCATGTCTGCCGAAATGCTAGAAGATCTCAGCGTTGGGCCGAGATTTTTGGCTCATTTCAACGGGATTTCCTTTGGCGAGCAGAGCTACTCTTTGGGGTGGAGCTGCGGGTCCAGACGGACGCGTCTGGGTCTTACGGCTATGGCATCTTTCACCAGAACCAGTGGTGCGCGGGCCTATGGCAGGCCCATTGAAGGCAGCCCGGCATTACCAGGGACCTTACCTTTTTGGAATTGTTTCCCATTGCGGGTGCAGTCTGGCTATGGGCTGAGGCGTGAACGAACACGTCCGTCCGTTTCTGGCAGGAATGAGATGGCCGATGCCCCTCATGGCAACAGATGGAGCACTTTCGGCTGCTGGCCCCTCTGGCATCTCCGATCCTGCGATCCTCCCCGACGAGGTATGGTCCCTTGGCAGATTTTAGCCCACCGAGCTCTAACACTTGCACTCGCCCTTAGGACGCGGCAGGCCTATGCGGCCGCCTGCACTAAATATGCCCTATTTTGTGCCCAGGAAGGGTTTACTTCTTTTTGGCCGGCCACTCCTGACCAGCTGACCCAATTTGCAGTCCACCTCCATTTTAAGGGCTTGGCCTCTCAGACTATCCGGGGCAGATTGTCTGCGCTTGCACTTTATGCCAAGGCTCAGCGCTTTGAGCACCTGTCTGATGATTTTCTCCTTCAGTAGATGCTGGATGGCTGGTCTAAGGAGCGGGGGAGGACCAAGGATACGAGTGCCCCGTTTACTCCTGAGATTTTGGCTCGGCTTACCGAGCAGTGGCCGGCAGTTTGTAGGGGCTCCTTCGAGGCGGCTCTTTTCTGTCCTGGTTGATTTCTTTGCCGCCCTCCGCATCAGCAGTTGCTGGCATCTTCCAGGTTTGATGTATCGTACAAGACCTCAGTTTATTGCCAGATGGCATTTTGTTGTGTGTTCGGTGGTCCAAAACTGACCGGTGGGCCAGGGGTCAGCAGCTATTTTTGGGCCCTTGCCATCTCCCAGCGATATGCTCCCTTTCGCGCTCTGAGCGCTTATCTTGCCCTGCGGGGTAATGCTCCTGGGTATTTGTTTTCTCACCAGGATGGGACCCCTCTTTCTCGTTACCAGTTTTGGACCGTTACTGTTGCGGCCCTCAACAGGGCCGGTATTGTGGGATGGCATTTTGGCTCTCATCCATTCAGAATCGGTGCAGCCTCCACGGCAGCAGCCCTGGGCTATGGTGTGGTGGACATTCAGTGTATTGGACTTTGGAGGTCCCAGAAGTTTCATGTTTATGTGCGGCCATTGCCGAAATGTTAACTGTTGCCCGAACGTTTTAATCTTTCTATCGTTCCAGGACCTGTTATGGAGACAAGAGCCAGGGTGGTCATCTTCGGTTATGGCCTTGTCTTCTGGGCAGCCGTGTATGCTGCATCTTCCCAGGGGGGTCGAGATGTGGGCCTGGGCGCGTGTGCCACCATCGACTGTTTGGGCCTCTTTCTATCGTTACAGGACCTGTTATGAAGACATGAGTTAGAGTGGTCATCTCCGGCCATAGCCTTGTCTTCGGGGCAGCCGTGTATGCTGCATCTTCTCAGTGGGGCCGAGATGTGGGCCTGGGCGCGTGTGCCACCATCGACTGTTTGGGCCGCAGGGGCATGCGATGGGCGGAGGCTGCAGATGGGCATGCCGTCTTTCCCTGCATAACCCTCCAGATGTCCTGTTGCTGCACTTGTGTGGCAACGACCTGGATCGAGCACCTGGCGCTGCTTTGCTCCTCAAGATCCTTCGGGACTTGAGTGAATTTTTGTTTTATTTCCCTGGCACTCGCATCTGGTGGTCCGCGTTGATTCCATGCCTGGCGTGGCGGTCAGCCCATGACCCTATTTTGATTAATAATGACCTTAAAGGGGCAATTGCGAGGTTGCCTGTTTTCTTCAGCATGGTGCCGTGTCTGTTATATTCCACCCTGATGTTTCGGAGCGTGCCCCCATCTCTATCGGAAAGATGGAGTTCACCTAGCTACCCGGGCCTGGATATTTTCAGTCTGATCTGCAAGGGGCCTGAGGGCCGAATGTTGGGGTAAGAGCCCTAGTCTCTTCTGATGGCGGGTAGTGCAGCTGGTAACCGTATTCAAGTTGAGAGCTATTTTGACGCCATTACGGCGCTTCACAGCCCTCGTAACCAGTCTATCCACATTGGCTATGTCAGCGGACAAATTAAGCTATATATGACTGGAGGCCTCCCGAGGGCTGTGCTGAGCTCCAGATTTAACTCGTTTACCTATTTGAATACTGAGCTTCTTGGCTGTGGGAATTTCATACCACCCTGTTACCAGCTTGCACTACAAAGGTCCCCTTCAGTGATCCTGACTTTTCATTTACAAGTTGAAGAGTTATTAATAAAGTTGTGGCCCGTTTGTACCAAATTCAGAAGTTGTCTCGCCTCTTTATTTCGGGGCTTGGGGGGCAAGGATTCCCTGTGCATTTTTCATGTGTGCATCTTGTCCAACACATATTTGATTTTTTTGGAGAATGTGGTGAATAAGTGCCTAGTGAGGATCTCTTTCCTGTCATTACTCTGCAGTGGGGCTGATGGGCAGTTCTCCTGATGATTGCAAAATGTGTCAGATTCCATATTCAGCCCAGGAGGTAGGGGTCAGCTAAAATCTATTTAAAGAAACTTGATGAAGCTAATTTGACACACATTTATGTTGGGGGTGGGTGGGAATGCTTATACATATACCTACAAATACTTATACAAATACTTATACATATACCATAATACATTTTTTAAATGGACAAAGCTATTAAGTTAACCAAAGTACCAAAGATCCAGTATTTTTGTCTGAGAGAGTAGGTATGAACATGTGTATCACAACTTTCCATTCAATAACGAGAATATGTAATTTAAAAACATTTTGTCAACAAGAGGCCTTTCCTTGGGGGAGAGTAAGCATTGTTTCAAGCCCTGGAGCAAATGGAAAGAGCTGAACTATAGGTGATGAAAACTAAGGTTTATAATAAAAATGACAAAACAAGCTTGACTGTAACACCACAAAGCAGTAAATAACACTTGGCAATGAAGATTCAATGTATTTCCAAACTTCCACTCATCTGAGCAGTCCGTCTTCAGGGTGACCTGATCTTCCACAAAGATTGGTGCAGTGTATTTTAGTCACACTTCAATTTGTTTGTTCTCAACAATATGCTAATGCCACAGATATTTTAAGCAGCACAAATGCCAAATAGAAACTGACTTCATAATGAACTACCCAATTGTCTCTGTGACATAGAAGCCAAGATTCGCTGAGACTGCTGTCTGCTGACATTTTGAATATAACATGATGCATGTTATATGGAACTCTTAAATCTGTGCTGAAATGTAGCTGCTACTCTTCATGTACATATTCACCCTCTTAAGGCCTTCACTGTGGCAGGGTGAAAAGGCTCGTGTAGACAAGTGTATTAGACCACCTCTGTAGATCCCCACACAGCTACTAGTCATACCCTCAATCAATGAGTAATTAATATCTGTCTGAAGGAGGCTGTCTACAAGTTTGGGTACACACATAGAACTACTTCCATAGAATGTGAAACCTGTTTTTCTATCTCTGTGAAATGAGCTCTGTTGCCATCCATCCATCCACCCACCCACCCACCCACCCACCCATGCATATGAATACATGGTTTTTTAAATTTCTCCCTCTAGTTCTGTTTTGTGATATCTTTAAATTTTAAACTAAATATTTTAAGCATTTCTCATATTGCATCTGCATAAAGTAGAATTATGAAACTTGTGCAAAAAAACAGAATTAGGGGACATCAACTCAAACTGAGGGTTGGGAGAGTGAGAACAAACAAAAGAAAATATTTTTCCCAGTGTGTTGTTAGCCTGTGGAACTCCCTGCCACAGGATGTGATGATGGCATCCTGCCTGGATGCCTTCAAAAGGGGATTGGACAGATTCCTGGAGGAAAAGTCCATCACAGGTAACAAACCACGATGGAGATGTATAATCTTCAGGCTTAAAACCAGGTACTTCAAGGTCCAGATGCAGGGGGGTGGTATCAAGAGCAGATATCTAGTCTTGTGCATTTCCAGATGCATTTGTTGGAGTCATTGTGAGATACAGGAAGCTGGACTAGATGGGCATTTGACCTGATCCAGCATGGCTCTTCCTCTGTTCTTATTTTCTGACCTTTGTTCTCTTTTTGGTGATGCATCTTCTCTTTTGGTGATGCCTAAGTGACCACTGCAGCTTGCTTTCATCTGGATTCTAAATCTACCGAAATGCCACAGTATTGGTGCTTTTCTGATTGACTGGCTATTCTACTTTGGGCATATTATTAGAAGGCAGGATTCTGGGAAAGGGAGAAGGCAGCAGGGAAAGCAGAAACCCAGATATGAGATGGCATGGCTCCCTAAAGGAAGTCACAGGCTTGAGCGTTGTAGGAGCTGAGCAGTTCAGCTGACGGCGGACATTTTGGGGATTTCTCATTCATGCAGCCACGGAACACTGGAAACAACTCAATGTCACATAACAACAAACAGACTCATTTGTTAGATGCTCCTCCATTAGATTTCTGAGTGATACCAGATGGCTAATAATCAAACGTTGGACCCATCAACAGTGTAGCCCTTAGGTCTTTTAAATATACATTTCCATTATTACATATCAAAGTGCAGCATGTGTTCTGCTAGTTCTTATTTTTCAAAACTTAACGTTTACAAAACTTGAGCGAACTTTGCATTTCCATTCTTCATGAGAAAACATAACAACAGCACTGAGAATTGTCACCATAGTAAAATAGGTCTTTGAGGCTTATCAGTGGAGCCTTAAGAAATGCACAACCTATCAGCCTTCATCACAGTGTCCATGGACTGGCTAGCCCTTTACAACTGGCTCTCCTTCAAAGGAACATCTATGCATATGTAGAGTAGTGTAGGGATTAGAGATGGGCACAAAATGAATTAAAAATTCAAAATTCATTTTGTTATTCATTATTCATTTCGTTAGGTAGGTAATGAAACAAATAATGGACAGCCCCTCTAAGAAAAACAAAATGAAACAAAACGGAAATTTCCGTTTCATTTCATTTTGGTTTTTTGTTCGGTGTCTTCTCCTGCCTTGCTGCCGCCCTCTGCCACCAACCAGCCCATGGAAGGGCTTCTGGCTCCTAAAAACAAAACAAAAACAAAATAAAAAATCAGCCCACACTACAGCTGGTTGGTCCTTAAGTTTTTTTTTTTAAAAACAGCCAACCTCTCTGCGGGCTAGGGCACTAGGAGATTTTTTTTTAAAAAGGCAGACCTCACCGGGTTGGCGTGTGAGCAAAATATAAAAAAGTAAACATAAAAATAAAAATTGTATTAAAAAAACACTTTACTCTTGGTCACCAAGAGTAAAACAAAAGAAAAAAAGAGAAAATAAAACCGCACCAAAATGGCCAGGGGCACGAAAAAAATAATTAAAAATAAAAAAATAAATAAAATAAATAAAAAAATACACAGACCGGGACCTCAGGCCAGCTGGTGGGTGCGTGCATAATTTTTTTTAAAAAAGAAACAGGCAGATCCCACCGGCACACAAGCAAAAAATAAAAATAATTAAACATAAAAATAAAAATTAGAAAAAAATAAAAAAGCATGCTGACCCAGCTTAGGAGCTGCATGGTCAGCAAGAGTAAAAGAAAAGAAAGAAAGAAGAGGAAAAAATGCTCTGAACCAGCCAGAGGTGTGAGAAAAAAAAATTAAAAAATTAAAAAATTAAAAAATGTGGCAGTGCTGGGGCTGAGTTGCTGGGCTGGCCCCAAGCCATCACCTCTCAGCTGTTAAAAAAGCCCTGCATGGGGGAATAATAATAATAATAATAATAATAATAATAATAATAATAATAATAATAATAATAATAATAATAATAATAATAATAATAATAATAAATGGAAAGCCCGGAAAACTAATTTATATACGACTTGGATTGACTATAAAAAGCCTTTGACTCAGTACTGCATAGTTGGATTATTAAGTGCCTGGATGCCATTGGAATATGTAAAAGTATTAGTGCCATAATTGAAAATGTGATGAAGAACTGGAAAACAGAACTGTTTGTCAGGGATGAAAGCTATGGATTGGTTAGCATTAAACGAGGGATTTTTCAAGGTGACTCTTTGTCACCTCTGCTATTTACTATTGCCCTGATTCCCCTCTCAATAATTTTGCAGAACACAAATTTAGGGTACCAAACTGCTAAAAATTCAGGGAAAATTTCTCATCTATTGTATATGGATGACTTAAGGTTGTATGGAAAATCAGAAACTGAAATACACTCACTGACCAACACAGCCAGAATTTTCAGTACTGATGTTAGTATTGAGTTTGGAATAAACAAATGTGCCCCAGTGGCACTAAGAAAAGGAAAAAAAACCATTGAGAGTGAAGTAACTGAAATGGCAAATGGACAAGCTATTAGGTATCATCAGTCTGAAACCTATAAATATCTGGGCATACTGCAATTAGATAATATCAAGCATAGTCAAGTGAAAAATGTGATCAGTAAAGAATATATCCAAAGGGTCAGAAAAATATTAAAAAGTAAGCTGAATGGTGGTAACACCATCAAGTCCATTAATAGCTGGTAATCAGGTATACCGCTGGCATTATAAACTGGACTCAGATGGAGCTAGATAGTCTAGATAGGAAAATGAGAAAACTTATGACCATTCACTATGCATTACATCCACGCAGTAATGTTGACAGGCTGTATTTACCTAGAAAATTAGGTGGTAGAGGTCTTCTGCATGTGAAGCAGACAGTTGAAGAAGAGAAACATCAGTTGGTTGGCAGATTATGTAAAAATAGTACAGAGCCAGCATTATTGGAGGTTAAGAACAGGGAGGTGTTTGAAATAAAGAAAACAAAGGGTCAATACAGGAAAACAACAATGCAAATATGAGTTGATAGCTGGCATAATAAAGTGCTGCATGGGCAGTTCCTCAAAAAAGTCAAAGGAAAAGTAGATGAGGAAAAGACTTGGTTATGGCTCACCAATGGAACACTGAAAAAAGAGACAGAAGCCCTGATTTTTGCAGCTCAAGAGCAAGCTATCAGAACAAATGCAGTTAAGGCTAGAATAGAAAAATCAGCTGAGTCCCCCACATGTAGATTCTGCAGAGGCAGATGAAACTATCGACCATATATTGAGCTGTTGCAATAAAATTGCTCAGACTGATTACAAACAGTATCATAATGTAGTGGCTCAAATGGTCCACTGGAGTTTGTGTCAGAACTATCATCTGCCCATAGCAAAGAACTGGTGGGATCATAAGCCTGAAAAAGTGACTGAAAATGAGCATGCAAAATTATTTTGGGACTTCTGAATACAGACAGACAGGATTTTGGAGCATAATACCCTGGATATTGTGATTGTGGAGAAGAAAAAAGTGTGGATCATTGATGTTGCTATACCAGGTGATAGCAGAGTCACTGAGAAACAACTTGAAAAAATTACCCAGTATCAGGATCTGAAAATTGAACTTCAGAGATTCTGGCATAAACTGGTACAGGTGGTCCCAGTGGTAATCGGCACGCTGGGTGCGGTACCTAAGGAGCTAAGCAAGTATTTAGAAGAAATTGGAGTTGACAAAGTCACCATCAGTCAGATGCAAAAAGCCGCCTTACTGGGATCTGCTCGCATAATTTGCCAGTACATCACTGAGTCCTAAACGCTTAGGAAGCGTTCAACTAGTGGTTGGTAATAAAAATCTAGCATAGATAGCTGTGTGGTTAATAATAATAATAATTAATAATAATTAATAATAATAATAATAATAATAATAATAATAATAATAATAATAATAATAATAATAATAATAATAATAATAATAATAAACCACTGACCATGCAAAAATGAAATAAAAAGGTTAAAAAAAGAAACAAAACAAAAGAAATATGAAACAATTTTTAAAAAATCATTTTGTATTAAACAAAAGGAAATGGGGTGGGGTGACGAATAACGAAACAAAACACCATTTTGGCATTTTGTGGCCATCTCTAATAGGGATAAGATCTTTAACTGGAGATTTGATCACTCATGAATTCTGAACACATGGCAAACCTGTGTACCATCATCAAAGCCGACGTGTAAGTCTCCTGCTCAATACTAGCACTACTTCAAGAGAACAGCAGGAGGTTATCTATTTATGGATGGATAACTGTGAAAAATGCTTTTGGAGTTTTGAATTAACTGGTTTGGGCTCCAAAGTGGAAATGATGCATTAGGAATTCATTGTTATGTAAATTTTATGCCTGGATTTTATAGAGAGAACTATGGATTGATGGGTTGATAGGTGACATCAACCTGAAATTCACCACTGGCTGTCCAACCTGAAATTCAACACTGGCTGAAAGACTAAGGTGATTGGGGGCAATCTGCCTGTAATTTATAGAAGCAGAGCTGAAAAGGACACAGATATATAGAATTGTTTTGTTTTGTTTTGTTTTACTTTGATTTTTGCCTGAAATTCTTGAAAAGACTAACACGGCTACCCTCTCTGAAACAATTACCACAGTTTCAGTTTCTCTGCTGTCCTTAAAGGATAATAGATTGCCCCTACTTTTCTGGCTATAATGATCCTCCCTCCTTCCTTCAATTGTTCTTTCCATAAATGGAATATATAAATAAGATAATTGGCTTAGATTAAGCAAATGAGAATCTTAACCATGTTCATTAAAACAGAGGAAGAATTGCATATTGACAGTTCATGGTCGATGACACAAAATTGAAATGATTGCAGAACAAGACTATGTTGATGACGTGTTAAACATATATCTTCTGTTCATCTAGATGCATGTGAGAAAAAGACACAAACAAATTGATGCTGTATCTTGAGTTATTTGCTCATTATTTGATGGACAAGATCATAAATCTGCAGATGTAAAAAGTTATTCTCATTCCCAGCTGCCTGTACTTAAAGGTCACCTTGCACATTCCACTGTTAGAAATAAACATGCAAGATGCATGGACTTGAGACGCTCTAAGTAAGTTATGATTATTTTGTATAGGTTCAGTGAGGCAGAACACTGTTGAAAACTAGCAAGTGAATGTCAGAATATTAGATAAATTTCCTTCTTTTCACCCAGTTGCAGATACTATCTTTAAGTCAGGAAACAGTGGAAAACTTTCTAGAGGCATGCAGTGATAAGCTAACACTGCTGGGTTTAATTCAGATTAGACCTCTACTTATTAACTACATGCACCATTGATAAAACATATATGTAGTCCAGGTGGGATTCAGTCTTTTCATAATTCCCTGCAGAGTTCATTTCCAAGGTGTTTGCTAGTTAAATAGAAACCATCTGTCTTAACTTCGTAATTCATAAGAATTCACCATCTATCAGTTCCCACTTGATCTTGCAGTGTGACTCATCATCATCCGCCAACATTACCTGTGATGGATTATTCATCTGTGACCCTTTGGCATGCTAGTAGCAAAGCTGGGCACTCAGTGTTTCCTCTAATTCCCCAGTTTTCCATCCCCAGATTCACTGCAAATCATAAATATAGCACAATGTCTCAAAACATAGATATGAATGTCCCCCACACCACCCCAGAAAACAGAACTTTTGTTTATCTCATAGTGGGTGGTCCTTTGATAGAGTAATTGATAGGATGAAAGGTTGAAGCTCAATCATCTCAATTACTCCAAAGTCAGGGTCCAGAGTTTGGAAACATTATTTTCTTGATTGCAGACCATGGTACCCAAAAGGCAGTGATTCTATCTTCTGGCTAAGGCAAGATAGGGAAGAGTATGAATTTTCAGGCCTGTAGAACAAGTGAGAAAGAGAAGTCAATCATTTTCTTCCTGTGTGCAAATTGTGTGCAAATTGTTTTTAAAGCTAATATTGCAGTTAGGCAGTATTGGTTTTCTACAGCTCTCTACTGGAGGAAATTTGAAACAGCTTGTACTGTTTTTCATGGGAAACGTGCTTCTTAAGAATGAATGTTCCCTGTTTTTCATAGCCTCCTAATAACATTATCCAAAATATGAAGTTGAGACAGAGAAATTATCTTATGGCTGACCTCCAGATTCTAGGTCTGCTTAGTAACGCCTGCCTTCATGTCACAGCCCAGCAGAAGTGTTATAATTCTGAACGCCCAGTTCTTACAGTCAAGTACGTGCTAGTTCACCAGGTTCCACTTCTTAAATAAACCAGTGGTCATCCCATAAACTCATTTTACAGAGAACTTGGCAACTGTGTTTAAAAACAGCCTTTTTTGCTAGATTATGGCTATTTGAGTTTAGCAATTTTCTGGACAAGGAATGAATTGTTAACAGTGTGTGGGTGGCATTTCATTACATGCAAACTGGTGTGCAGAGCTCTGTTACTCCAATGCACCTGGGAGACGGGCCAGCCTGTGTGGCCTTAGACAAGCTGCACAATCCCAGGATGTCCCTAGAGCAGTGGTGGTGAACTTTCAGCACTCCAGATGTTTTGGACCACAACTCCCACAGTCCTTTGTCATTGGCAATACAGGCTTGGAATTCTGGGAGTTGTGGTTCAAAACATCTGGAGTGCCAACGGTTCATCACCACTGCCCTAGAGGAAGGGAATGGTAAACACTTCTCTACTGTACCTAGAAACCCTGAAATGGAAGCACTGAACAGCCAGGTGGGGCCACTTTATCCCCGCCTGGCTAGCACCACGTTTGTGCAGCCTAGGGTCTGCCCAGCAGGGTCCAGAATCTTCATAAATAGTGTTCTGCTTATATACCACCCCATACCACTTCAAGCAGTCTCTGGGCGGTTCATAGTTTAATTACAGTATGCAGGCTACACATTCAACCCCCACCCCTCTGTAAGCTGGGTACTCATTTTACCCACCTTCGAGGGATGGAAGGCTGAGTGAACCTTGAGCCTGCTTCCTGGGTTTCAACCCCAGGTTGTGAGCACAGTTTTACCTGCAGTACAGGCATTTAACCACTGTGCCACGAGGCTCATACAGGCGAGAAGCCTCTCTTGTGATCTAACCATCTTCCCACCCTCCCTCCAAACTGAGAGAATAAGAATATCTGGTGTGTAAGGGCTGAATTTTTGACTGCTACTCAATTGGACTGGAGTGGCAGTGTGTTTTCACCCATCCCATTCTCTTTAAGGCAAAGGGGAGGTTTATAACCAGTCACAATGGGCAGGTAGTGCAAGCGGAAAATTTAAGTCAGGTGAAATGTACGGAATAATATTCCCTAGTGAGCCGGTAGCCCTCAATATGAATTAGGAAATGAATTAGGAAAGTAGGAACATTAGGTGTTAGGTATAAATAGGTTCAAAGTTTAGGAATGAGGGCTTCCCAGACTGCAGGTTTTTCCTAATAATATTAGGAATCATTAACTGATGCACTTACACTACATTTAGGCCCCATGGTTTAAGGGGTGCTTAACAGTAGAACTGAATGAAGTTCATACCAATAAACTGTGGCCCAATTTTAATCCCACAAACATGTCTTGCCTCTTTATTTCCGGGCTGGGAGGGCAAAAGGTTACCATACATCAGAGTTGACTTGATGGCACATGATTATTAGTAATGAAGAGTAACAACTTTCTTGACCATCCCTAGTTATGATTAGTTAATAGACAAGGGTACCTGGACAACACCTAATTCTTGAGAAACGTGAAAATTCACATGTATTTTCTCTAGTACTCTATATACTGCAGTACTGTACTAATACTTTAAAAACCATTTAATGTAAGAGTTTGAAGGACGAATGTCTGAAGACTTCATTTGCAATATATTATTTAGTATAGTTCTGATAATTAATTCACTTTGCACGTAATGCTTAGGCATTTCTCCTTCTGACAAGCTATTAATCATAGAGAGAGTGGAACATTTTCTTTAACAATAGATTTTAAGTCTGTTTTTTTAATTTAGTTGCTTTTGGTGGATTTTGATATTTTGCAGTTCATTTATTTGGAGTCAGACGTTATGACTAAAATGCTAATGAAAACAGAGAATTTTAGATATGCTGAAATGCTGCACCAGTTTTACAGAGCTGTAAATAACTCGCCAATTCTGCACCTGAGGCAGGAATATAACATGTCACCCTCTGCCCTCCACACTCCCAGTAGCTGTCATTCTTTGGTAAAAGCAGGGAGTGGGGGTGGGTGGGCAGCATGTAACGGTAAACATGCATAATGCTACACCAAGTTTGAAATTTTACAATGCTTGTTTCAGTTTGGATTTGTATGTCGTGTTCAGTGATTGCCCTACACGAGTAAGCTCACTGTGCTATATATGGAAGGCAACAAGTAAACTGGCTTAGGGAATAGGACGGGAAAAGCCTCATCCTAAAGTCTGGGACACCATTCCCACGTTGCTTATGAAGCATTTATTAAAGAAACCATACAGGAAAGACCATCTTGCTTATGTATGGAAGTATCACTTGAGCAGGAATGTCTTCCTTGCAGATTTGTCACTTTCTATGAGTAGAAAGTGGCAATGAAAGGGAGTTCTTCTCTTAGTTCATTCTGGCCAAGTGATATTTTTTATCTGCAATCAATGTCTTGAAGTAAGCCCTCTGAGACATCAGGCTCCCCATCCCAAGACTCACAACTCTGACCATATGTAATTCTTTGGAACCCAAAAGAGGAGTCTCCTTCTTCCCTGACTTGCTAGAGAAATGATAGAGAAGTGCCTTTTATCTTTGCCCCCCCCCACTCGGAATGACGAGGCGAAACAGTATGTTGGGGGTAACTAGGCCACACTTTATTAACATATAACAATACAACAACCACAACAGGAGGGGGCAGGCATCCATTCCTTTGGTTGGAACCCTGGGGTCTCCCGGGACCCCTCCAACTGGGCAGCCTCAGGCGAGCCATCAACCCCCAGGTGGTGCAGTCATCCGACAGCACCCGCCAGGCAAGTTAATTTGGTTTCCTCCTCCCTGCCCCTGTTATACTTCAACCTGGGTAATTCCCAGTGCAGGGAGGTGTTTGCCCTCCCCCACCCCAGCCCTGAGACCTCCTGGCCCGCAGTGCTGTGCTGAAGGGGCGTTTGGTTTTTAGTTGTCAATTGTAGGCTCCCCGCTGCCCTCCATGCTTTTAGCCGCCGTAGTGTGGCCAATAAATAATTTCACAACCTTCAAACCTCGAGGAACCAGTGTGGGATAGGCGAAAAATCCCCGCTCTCAATGGCCAATTCAGAGTGCGGGTCAAAAATTCCTATCTGGCCCCAAAATCGGCGACCAGGTAAACTCACACTAGCCCTAACGCGGTGGGTGAGTGGGGAACGCTGCTCTAAAGAGTCTGCTGTTTGGGGGAGGAGCCACCCTTTATAGGGCGCTCCTCCCCCCGCCCTGGCAGGACATCCAGGTCCTGCCTCGCCCCTTCACCCTCCTCGGGAGGGGCAAACGGGCCCCGTGGTAGGACAAGCCGCCCGCGGAGCTATCATTGCCCCCCCAATCAGAATGACGAGGCGAGACAGTATGTTGGGGGTAACTGGGCCACACTTTATTAACATATAACAATACAACAACCAGGAGGGGCCAGGCATCCATTCCTTTGGTTGGAACCCTGGGGTCTCCCAGGACCCCTCCAACTGGGCAGCCTCAGGCGAGCCATCAACACCCAGGTGGTGCAGTCGTCCGACAGCACCCCCCAGGCCAGTTAATGTGGTTTCCTCCTCCCTGCCCCTGTTATTCTTCAACCTGGGTAATTCCCAACACAGGGAGGCGTTTGCCCTCCCCCACCCCAGCCCCGAGATCTCCTGGCCCGCAGTGCTGTGGAGAAGGGGCATTTGGTTTTTAGTTGTCAATTGTAGGCTCCCTGCTGCCCTCCATGCTTTTAACCGCCACAGCCACAGGCCTAGCCTTGCTATGGCCCCGGCCACCCACCAGAAGCCAATTCCACAGCCAGGCCCCTCCGCAAATCTTGCAGGAACAACTCAGTGCCAACATCCATCAGGTGCACCCTGTCCAGCCTGTAGAGCTCCTTCCTGTGAACATTAAACTCCGGATGGCCCAGAACTGCCCCAAATTCCCTGCAGACCGCCCTACAAACCTCCTGGTTCACTCCCTTTCTGGAGCGGTTGAGTTTCTGTGGGTCACAGTCTGCACGCCACACCTGCCGTGGTATCAAAGTGGACCACAAGACTCTGGAGGCCGGGAACCTGGCCTTCCAAGCCGCCAGGTCCCTCAAAATTTCTAAAATTAACAATTTGCCCGTCTGGCTTGTCAGATCGTTTCCCCCAAATGAATCATTAGGAAATCCGGTGGCATGCCCCAGGCCGCCGTCATTGCCATTCCTAGGAACGCCCGCCACCTCATCCCCCTTTTACCCCACCATTCAATTGTAGCACGACTACCCAGCCCCAAATTTGGCCCCTATCCAGATCTGTGGGCATATTTCTCCGCCCAGTATACATAACTGTGCCCCACAAATATAACTCTCGCCCGGCAGGCACGGCTTTCTGGTCCTGAGAAAACAAAAGAACAGGTTAAAGCCCCAGCAATGGCCGCACGTACCTTTTATAACAATGGGAGGCCCACCTCCCCAACCGGCGGATAGATCCCTCATCATATCCCACCGCCGCGGCCGTCGCGCCACCCCAATCCAAAATGAATGTGTCCCAAACCTTAATTCCCCTAGCCCCAGGGTCCCCAAGACCCTACTGGTCAGGGTTGCAAACTGGAATTTAGTTAAAGGGCGACCATCCTGATGGATAAAAGTGTATCCTTTACCTGTGCCCCGCTGGTTCAAGTAGTCCCTCATGGCCGCCACCGGGCATATTCCCTCCACTGAGCATGGGCCTAGCACTGTCTCAGCGCCCTTCCCTCTCTGATCTGTCTTGGACCTCCTGACCCGCACCACCAGGATCCCCTCTGTCAGCCGGACGTCAGTCCTGCAGAGTGCTGTGAATGACGCATCCTGCCCACTCGCTGCCACCAGCTCGCTGAAGAAGGCCAGCAGGGAGGCTGCCCTAAATAAGGATGCCTCGTAGCTATCTGCACACACCCCCAGCCAGCTGGCACTCATGCGCTCCAGCAGCTGCGGCGAGAGCGGGAAGCGGGCGTCCGGTACTCTCCCCCTCATCCGAGACCAGCCTGCCACCATGCCCCGCACCCGGAAATCCCTCGCAGTATCCGGGTGTCCCTTAAGCCTGGAAAAGAACGCTAGGGCAGCCAGTTTCCCCTGCAGGGAACCGGGCGCCAGTCTCTTGTGGTGTAAATATACTAGGAACGTCTGCAGGTGCTCGATGGGTAGGGGCCACAGTTGGGCCAGGCCTTGCTCGTCCCGGAAAGCTATAAATTCCCCCATCACTGCTGCGTAACCCTGCTGCATCCGGGGGGCGACAGAGCCGCGAAGAGCTCCGTCAGCCTCAGCGCGCCAGCCTGCCATACCTCCAACGGGATCTCCTAGGGCAGCGTGGCCGCTTCTGGGGCAAGGGCCTGAAAACGCTCGGCCTGTTGGTGGGACAAAGCATCAGCGATCTCATTCTCGATCCCGGCACGTGACGAGCGTGCACTACGATGTTAAATTGTAGCGCTCACAAAACAAAAGCCCGGACCAGCCTCATCACCTGGGGAGAACGAGACGTCAGGCTGTTGAGTACGTATACCACTGCCTGATTATCGCACCAAAAGTGCACCACCGTGTTTGCCCAGGCCTCCGACCAGATGTAAAGGGCTGCCCAGATAGGGAATAGCTCCAGGAAGGTAAGGTCCTGGGTGATGCCCTCCGCCCGCCAATCCTGCGGCCATAGCCCACTGCACCACTCCCCCCTCCAGTAGATGCCAAACCCCAGGCCCCCCCCGCTGCATCAGTATGGACCTGGAACCGGGCACTCAACCGGAGCTCGTCTCTCCAAAAGGAGACCCCATTAAAGCCCTGCAGGAAAAGGCCCCAGACGGCCAGGTCCTCCCGCATTTCCGCCGTCACTCTGGTCCTATGGGTGGGCTTCCGCAGCCCACTCATAGCCGCGCACAGCCGGCACAAGAACGCCCGCCCCGGGGTCACCACTTTGCAAGCGAAGTTAAGCTGGCCCACCAGCTCCTGCAGCTCTCTAAGGGAAATTTTGCGGTGCTGGTGGGCCTGGCTCACCCTGTCTGGTAGAGCCAGGAGCTTGTCTCGAGGCAGTCTGCAAGCCTGTGCCCTAGTGTCGATCTCGATTCCCAGGAAGGTGATTACCTGGCTAGGCCCTTCCATTTTCTCTTCCGCCAGTGGCAGGCCAATGCGTGGAACCTGGCCAACAATCGCCGGCACCTGTCCATGCCCGCTGGGCCACAAAATAGGTAGTCATCTAAGTAATGGGCCGTGGTGTTCCACCCCGTAACATGGCGCAGCTGCCACTCTACGAATGAGCTGAATGCCTCAAATATGGCGCAGGACACCGAACGGTAGGGCCCTATCCATATAAAATTGACCCTGAAACCTGAACCCCAGGAGCTCAAAATCTAGCAGGTGGACTGGGAGAAGGTGGAAGGCCGACTTAATGTTGCATTTCGCCATCTCCGCCGCCAGGCCGCAGGTGCGCACCATGCGCACCGCGGCATCAAAAGACGTATACCTGACCGAGCAGAGCTCAGGCAGTATGCCGTCGTTGATGGAAGCCCCCGAGGGATGGGACAAGTGATTTATCAGGCGAAACTCCCCCGGGGCCTTCTTGGGCACCTGGAAGGGGCTGAGCACCCAGCCCTCCTTGACCTCCTTGCGTATCTTCTACCCAGCCACCCACTCTGCCAGCTCCAGGGATCTCAAATTCCCTGCCAACTTGGGGGTACGGGCCCCACAGAACGGAATACGGAACCCCAACTCAAAACCAGTAACTAAGAAAACTGCAGCCTCCCTGTCCGGGTACTTGGCCGCCCAACGCCTCAGGACCTCCAGTCTAATTGGGCTGGGCTCCTTTTGCAGGGGGGCCCTCGGGTCCCCCTGGTTTCCTGGGCCTCCCAAAGCCTGCCCTGTTGCGGGCGAGTCCTACTACAGCTGGTGGCTGGGTGCTGTGACCCACAGACCAAGCACTCATGCTTAAAGTGGCAGGGCTTTCTATTGCAGACACCCTGTCCGTTGTAGTCCCAGCAGACCAGCCGGACTTGAACCTGCTGGCCCGCAGTGCGGGCAGGTGTGGTGGATGCTCCCCTCCTAATTGTATGCCCACTATCATACCTGTCTCCCAGCATAGGCCTGTTGGGGGTCATGAACTGCAGCCAGAGGGGCAGGAGAGGCTCGTCCCAGCGGACGTACAGGTCTAGTGCCGCCCTGCAACAAAACTTCTCATCGTACAGCAGCCAGCAATGTCCCGGATAATCTACAAAAGCCCAGTATATGATGTCCAAGTACTTCAGCAGGGCTTGGGCCCTCCAAGGGTGGGCTTGCAGCATGAGGGACATAAAAATTAAATACGCTGGCAACCAGGCCGCCCAGGAGTGTTCCGGCTTCTTCTTGAGCCTGCGCTCTTTGTCTAGAGGGTCCTCCTTATCCAGCTCCTTGACGTCCAGTTCTCTATTGAGCAGACTAAAGATGTCCATGTAATCGCCCCTCCATATCTTTTCCCTAGTCGCCTGGGCCAAATGATGTCCGAATGGGGACGCATAATCCCCGTAGGGCATGGCGGCGGCCGCCACCCCAGGGTAGACCGGGGCGGCCACCGTGCACATCCAGGGTGGCCCTCGCACAGCCATGTGCCCCGCTCCTGACCAACCCGCCGGGTGGCCGGATGGCCATTGCGGAGGGACACCTGGTTGACCCGGCTGAAAGGATCCCACCCCTCCCATCACCGAAGTAGGCTGGCCTGGCCTCAGCCCCACCAATGGGGGTGCTGACCCAGGCATCCAGGGTGGGATAGGTCCCCATGCTGGGAGCGCGGTAGTCAGGAACTGGGCCGCCCACGTGTGGGCTGCTCCGTGCACCGGTGCAGCTGCCCCAGCCGGGCAGAGCCTATGGGCCAAGGCCATGTCACAGTGGGTGCAGGTTCAGGCGTGCATGCCAACTCACTGGGGGTTGCGTTCTCCGTTGCAGGCAGAGGGGACTGAACCCCATCCACCATGGCTGCTTCCACGCCCCCATCATCTTCCGACTCCGGCGGCGCCGGTCTCACCCGCTTAGCAGTGGCTGGCGCTGCGCTGGTTCCCGCGGATATACCGGGTGCCTCTTCCAGTTGCTCCAAGGCTGTAAAACAAACAGACATGTTAGCAATCCTCTCCTTCAACTGCGCGCGCTTACGCGAATTGGCTGGCCGGGCACTGGTCCTAGGGGTCGGCTGTGGCATGGTCGTCGGCTGAACCACTCCCTTTGATGCCTCCAAGGCCTTGAGCCTTGCCTCCAACTGCAACCATATGGGCCACTTCATCAGAGTCCTCGGCCGAGCTGTGCGCCTCCTTCTGCAGCTGGCACCCTGCTGGCTGCTTGCCTTTGCTGGCCCTCTTGTCCTTGCCAGGAGCCATGGCTCCTCACAACCAGATACGGGGTGGGGGGAAGGGGTGTGGGAAAGCAGGGGGCGTCGGGCCGAAGCAGGGACGTGCCTATGCCGGCTCTCCTCCCAAGGGCCTCTGGGTAGGCCGCTCTTTCCCCCAGGCAGCAGGCCCCAAGCCTGCGGCCAGTCGTGCCCTCCACAAACCCCAAGCCTCCTTGGCAGGGCCTAGCCGCTGGCACCTCTGCAGGCCCGCCCGGCCTAGCGCGCCCAGGCCAGCCACCCTCCGGCCTGTGCACTCCCCCGCCCCACCAGGGCCCTCCCGGGGCCTGTTCAGTTCCTGCTGTGTCCTAAGGGGTGGGAAGGGGTACCAACCGCCCCCTGAGGCTGCGCCCCCCTACCCACGTCCGCTCTGTCCCTGCGGCCCACCCCCAGCAAAGCCCGGGTACTGCCGCTCTCAATCAGGAAGGGGAGGGCCGATGCTTCTCCCCCCGCTCCCCTCCCACTCTGGTCGAACTCAGGCCACAGCTGCCAAGACCGCAGCGCCGCCGCTGCCACCAAAACGCCACCACGCCACCGCCGCTGCCCACAACTAGCCGCCGCGCCCCCCTCCCAGCCTCCACCGGCTCTCTCCCTCAGAGGGGGGAGGGCTGATGCCTCTCCCCCCACTCCACGACCCGGCCAAGGCCGGGATCCGGCTGCAGCTGCCGCACCCCCCTCCCGGCCTCCGCCAGCGCTCTCACTCAGAGGGGGGAGGGCCGATGCCTCTCCCCCCGATCCGCCGCCCGGCTCCGGCCGGGATCCGTCTGAGGCCGCTGAAGCCGCCACGCCACCGCAAGCCGCCGCCGCGGCTTCGGGGAGCAGCCACACCGCAGCCGCGGCAGCCGGGAGCACCACGCCGCCACCAGGCTGCCCCGACCCAGCAACAGGTGGGCTCCCGGCGTGCCGCTCCTCTACCCTGGGTCTTCCTGGCCCGCCGGCCACAACTAAACCAGGACGAAAATGGCCTTTCAAAATGGCGCCCGCCACGTGGCTCTAAAGCCCAAGATGGCGGCGCCCAGCAGCGCTCGGTCAGAGATGCTCCTCCGAACGCTGCTCTAAAGAGTCTGCTGTTTGAGGGGAGGAGCCACCCTTTATAGGGCGCTCCTCCCCCCGCCCTGGCAGGACATCCAGGTCCTGCCTCGCCCCTTCGCCCTCCTCGGGAAGGGCAAACGGGCCCCGTGGTAGGACAAGCCGCCCACAGAGCTATCATTCTCATTCCCTTGAGGGCTTGGTAGAAACCTGCATGTCCTTTCTGAATTCAAGGGCTGAATCACACACTAATGTTTACCCCCTCATGTCTCATCTCTTTTCACTTTGTGATTCAGGACTGCATGAGGAAGCTTGAAAAGCACTGGTTGGAATTACAGACTGAATCTAATGGTGACAGAATCAGGAAATCCTTTGGAAGAAGGGTGCAGCCGTGGAGCCATTATAAAATCCAAAAGTAAAACTAGGCTATGGGTGATACCTTTATAGGCTGGCTGCTAATAGAGATGGGCACAAAATGAAAAAATAGTGTTTCGATTCTTTAGTAGTTTTGTTTTGTTACTAGCAATTTTTAAAAGAAATTTCAGAACAAAATGAAACAATTTGTTAATGGTTGTCCTTGGTCCTAGAGACACCAAAATCACAGGATAGATTCTTTGGACTCTTCCCCATAAGCCCCCCAAATTTGGAGAGTTTTGTGGTTCAGGGGGCTGAGTTCATAGAATCATAGAATCATAGAATAATAGAGTTGGAAGAGATCTCAAGGGCCATCTAGTCCAACCCCCTGCCATGCAGGAACACCTTCACAATATTTCCGACAGATGGCCATCCAGCCTCTGCTTAAAAACCACCAAAGAAGGAGACTCCACCACCCTCCGTGGCAGCATATTCCACTGCCGAACAGCTCTGTCATGAAGTTCTTCCTAATGTTCAAATGGAATATCTTTTCCTGTAGTTTGAAACCATTGCCCCGAGTCCTAGTCTCTGAAGCCATGGAAAACAAACCTGTTCCCTCTTTAATATGACATCCTTTCAAATATTTAAACATAGCTATCATATCCCCTCTCAGTCTTCTTTTTGAAAGGCTAAACATTCCCAGTTCCCTAAGCCATTCCTCATGAGACATTTCCTCCAGACCCTCAACCATCCTGGTCGCCCTCCTCTGCACCCACTCGAGGTTGTCAACATCCTTTTTAAACTGAGGCGCACAGAACTGGACACAGTACTCCAGGTGGGGTCTGACCAGAGCAGAACAGAGTGGCACTATCACTTCTCTTGATCTAGACACTATGGTTCTGTTGATGCAACCAAGAATCACATTGGCTTTCCTGGCCGCTGCATCACACTGCTGACTCATGTTCAATTTGTGGTCCAACAAGACTCCCAGATCCCTTTCACAGGTACTATTCTCTAGCCAAGTGTCCCCCATCCTATATCTGTGCAATTCATTCTTTTTTCCTAGATGTAGCACCCTACATTTCCCTCTGTTGAAATCCATTCCATTAGCTTTGGCCCAGCATTCTAATCTGTCAAGGTCCTTTTGGATTTTCATCCTATCCTCTGGGGAATTAGCAGCCCCTCCCAATTTGGTATCATCTGCAAATTTAATTAGCATACTCTCTGTTCTTTCCTCCAAGTCATTCATAAAGATATTGAACAGCACTGGACCCAGAACAGAACCCTGGGGCACCCCACTGGTCACATCTCTCCAAGCTGATGAGAGGCCATTTATGATCACCCTTTGGGTGCGATCAGTCAACCAATTACAAATCCACCTAACAGTAGCACTATCTATCCCACTTCCCACTAACTTCTTAGCAAGAATACCATGGGGAACCTTATCAAAGGCCTTGCTAAAGTCCAGATAAGCAATATCCACAGCATTCCCCTCATCCACCAGGCCTGTAATTCTATCAAAGAAAGAGATCAAATTAGTCTGGCATGACTTGTTTTTAAGAAACCCGTGTTGACTTCTTGTAATGACAGCATTGTTTGTTAGATAATTGCAGACTGACTGCTTAATAATCTGCTCTAGGATCTTTCCGGGAATTGAAGTCAAGCTGACTGGGCGGTAATTATTTGGGTCCTCTTTTTTCCCCTTTTAGAAGATGGGGACTTCTCCTGTCCTCCAGGACTTCTCAAAGATTATTGGCAATGGTTCTGAAATTACTTCTGCCAGTTCTTTTAATATCCTTGGGTGTAATTCATCTGGCCCAGGAGATTTAAATTCATTTAATGTTTCCAGATGTTCCTGTACTACCTCCCTACCTATTCTATGTTGCAATTCCCATCCTACCTCATCTACTCTTTTCCCCAGCGGATCTCTTTCTTCCTTTTTGGAGAAAACGGAGGCAAAAAACGTGTTGAGCAGTTCTGCCTTTTCCTTGTCTCCTGTTAGTAACTGGTTATCATTGACATGCAGAGAGCCTATCATTTCCTTATTTTTCCTTTTGCTGCGGACATAACTAAAGAAACCCTTTTTACTATCTTTAATCTCTCTGGCAAGTCTAAGTTCGTTTTGCACTTTAGCTTTGTTTACCATCCCCTTGCATATATTAGCTGTTTGTTTATATTCCTCTTTGGTGCATTTCCCATTTTTCCATTCCTTGTACTTGTTTTTCTTTATAATTAGCTGAGTTGAAAGTTCTTTAGTAAACCACTGTGGTTTCTTTAGACCTCTCCCATTTTTTCTTCTTGTTGGAACAGTTTTAAATTGTGCCTTTAATATCTCGCTTTTCAGGAACTCCCATCCATCTTGGACTCCCTTCTCTTTCAGTGTTTCAGTTCATGGAATCACAGCCAATAATTCCCTAAGTTTACAAAAATTGGCTTTTTTAAAGTCCAGGATTCTTGTCTGACTATGCTTAGCTTCACCTTCCAACTGTATAACAAATTCCAAGAGGGCATGGTCACTTTTACCTAATGATCCCACCACTTCGACCCCATTTACAAGGTCCTCCTTATTGGTTAAGACCAGATCTAAAATGGTTTTGCCTCTGGTTGCCTCCTCTACCTTCTGGACCATGAAATTGTCTGCAAGGGCAGTAAGGAATTTGTTAGACCTTGCATTCTTAGCTGAGTTGGACTGCCAGCATATATCAGGATAGTTAAAATCCCCCATTACTATTACATCTCTCCCTTTTGACTGTGTGGCCATCTGCTCACAGAAGGCATCATCCCACTCCTCTGGCTGGCTTGGGGGTCTATAATATACTCCTACACTGACATCCCTCCTGGTTTTTTCACCCCTGATTTTAATCCAAATACTCTCAACATGCTTCCCCTGCTGTTTATCTTGTATTACTTCAGCAGTGTAAATGTCCTTAATATATAAAATTACACCTCCTCCTTTCTTACTCAGCCTGTTCCTTTGAAACAAGTTATACCCACCAATGACTACATTCCAATCATACATCTCATCCCACCATGTTTCAGTGATGCCAATTATGTCATATTTATTTTGCTGTATTAGGAGTTCCAGCTCTTCTTGTTTGTTCCCCATGCTCTGTGCATTGGTGTAGAGACATTTTAGGCTGCGTGCGCTTCTTACATGTCCTTTGCTTAACCTGTTTTTCCTTGCACTGATGGTCTGCACTACTTTTTGTCCTGCTCCTATTTCAACATTTGGGCTAGTCTCCACAACCCCTTCTAGATCTCTACCGTTAAGAGAATTTTCTCCCTCCCCCTGCAAACTCAGTTTAAAGCTCTCTTATTGAATCAGCAATCCTCTTGGCAAAAAGATTCCTACCAGCAGTGGTGAGGTGCACCCCATCCTGGCCCAATATCCCATCTGAATGAAAAAGCAAACCATGGTCCAAGAATCCAAATCATTCCTGCCGGCACCATCTCCAAAACCAATTGTTCACATCCACTATTGTTCTTTCCCTTTGTGGACCACGTCCTTCTACAGGGTGGACAGATGGGATTACCACCTGTCCACCCAGGTCCTTCAGCTTCCTACCCATCTCTTCATAGTTATTAATCTCCAAAGGGGGTCCTCCTAGGAGAACATAATACACCCCATGGGTGTGCTATTTGCGGCTTCCTGACTTAATTAGAAATATTTTTCTCTTAGGGGAACTCCCTTTGGAGTTTAATAACTCAGCCCCCTGAACCCCAAAATCTCCAAATGGAAGAAAAAGTGTCCAAAGAAGCTCCCCTGCAATTTTGGTTCCTCTAGGGTGAATCATTTCATTCCTAGAGTTAAAAATGGTGCTTCGTTTCATAATGAAACACGTCCTATGTTTCATTATGTAACAAAACATTTATTTACATATTGAAATGATAAAACAGCATTTTGTTTTTCATATCCTCCCCATCTCTAGCTGTTAGTAAAAATAAAATAAAAAAACCATTGCAATCTAAGCCCTCAAAACCATTGCCCTCAAAAGCTTAGCTTACAATAGCATAACCCATAGCCTAGTTTTACTTTAGGAAAAACCTTAAGTGTCAGCCATTTTGGTGAGGCCACTGTGAAATGCAGGAAGCTGGACTAGATGGGCCTTTGGCCCAATCCAGCATGGCTCTTCTTATGTTCTTATGTTGTTATGTTCTTAGCAGCCCAATTTCCCATACAGCCTATAGGAAATTGGGCAAACATCTTTTCAAGATGGCAACTGTGGTGGCAATAGTGGCCTGTAGATCTGGGCTTCTTCAGTTAATGTAGGGAGGTGATGGGGAAGTTTTGGAGGGCCTGGGGAGTCCTTGTAAGGGGGCAAAAAAGAGAGATGATGGGATTAATAAAAGGGGAAATATTCATCCCTTTGAATTATTAGGGATCTCTGGACCATAAAAATATGAATGGACAAATTTTAAATGAATCCATGGTATTTGTCTAATATCACAATTCATTTTATTCACCCCCATCTCTAGTTCACACTTCAAAGTTTCTTGTCTTCAGTGCAATCCATTTTACTGGTTGTCTCGCCTGAACAATCCTTCTGTCCATATTGAAGATGTTTATTCTCCTGTCAGAAGGGTGCAAAAAAGTCTGTGGATTACCCATTTACCTCTGAGTAAAGTTTTCCAGGTTTACTTATGAGTAGATTTACCCAGTTTATGTGCAAATAGGCAGCAGTGAGCTAATCAGGGCTGCACTGAATTGTAACAGAAAGAGCCATTTGGTTTTGACCAACCTGAACCAACAGTGACCTATATATTAATCTACATTCCAGTCTAAGCTGGCTCTCAGATGCAGAAATGTGTCCATATCAGTTTCTCTGCCATCTGTCATTTTTCCCATTCTCAAAATATAGGAGAAAACATCTAACGTTTTGGCAAATTCATCCCCAAAATGACTCACAATAAAATTCTCACCCAATAGTGTCATTTATGAAACAAATCATAGCACATGGGCTTCCAGTGTTTTTTGCAGGGGGAAATTATTATGGTGTACCTACCCTTGGCATCAGTCTTGTATTTCATCTTATAAGACTCTGATGCTAGCAGTTTCTTGTAAGAATCAATGCCTTTAAGTCAAACAACCTAAACTCTTTGTTGATGAAGTGCTTCTTCTTGTTTTAATCCCCCAGGCAATGAGCCTTCTTTCTCTCTTCTACTTCATCTTCAGAAAATTGTTGATCTCCTTGATGCATTGGAATTGAACCAGTTTCTTTTTGGTCTTTACTTACAGTGTGGTCAATTCCAACAGTGAAATTTGGGGACAATTATATGTATATTGATGAAGAATGTTGCGCTCTGGATGGCTGAAGAAATTAATACTGTTACAATCAATAATTTCTGGGGCAGCTTTTCAAAATGAAAACAATTCATGGGGAAGACTTGTGTCAGGAAGAAAGCTATGCAGCAAGTTTAATGTACTGCATTTTGCATTACAGAATAATCCTGTAAGACAAGGCTTCAATACAAAGGGGAAAGTAAGGCTGAGAGGGAGGGTGGAAGATATGAAACAAGCACCTGGGATTTCACCCAATTTCTGATTTTTCTCATCTTAAATTCCAGTGCATTTCCATGTCAGTTTACATTTTGTTTGGAAAATGATTGCATGAAAATCTTATTTTTCGCCTCCAAGGAGATAATTGTGTTAGTTTGTTGCAGCACAAATAACAAAGAACCCTGTGTGTACCTTTAAAGCTAAGAGGTTTCCTGCAGCAGTAGTCCACTCTCTGTGGATTGTAGTGCACTTCTTTAGATGCACAGAATGTAACCTCAGCAGACAGGAATGGCCATTGTTTAAAGGTAATGGAATTGGAAGAAATCTGTCATACTGATGAAAATATTCCTCTGTTCCTACACACTATTCCATAATACAATGAATTCTTCCTTCATATAATATGCATAAAATGCTATGGCCTATTTCACTTCTATGTGCAGTTTCACACATGTTTCCATAGGAGTATATTCCATGCATTTCTGTATGCTTGTTTTGGACAGCGAAGTGGATTGCAGATATCAAAAAAAGGGCAAATGCACACTTAACAGTATTTTTTGTTTATATATTGGCTTGGTAAGTATGAATTGGCCATAGGGTTAGATAGAATTACATAGAAACGGAACCCATAGTATCTCTTATCCATTTCTATTACTTCCCAACTAGATTACTGTGATGATCTCTATATGGGGCTGCCTATGGAAACTGTCTGGAAGCTTTTGCAGGTCCCAAATGAAGCAGCCAGATTGTTGATTTGGGCTGGTTACAGTGAATAAATAACCCCCCCTGATACAGCAGCTTCACTCTCTGCTGACATACTTCTGCCCTCAATTCAAGGTGTTGGTTCTAATTTATAAAGATCTAAATGGCTTTAGCTCAAGCTATCTCAAGGAGTGTATCTCCCTTAATGAAACTGTTCAAGGGGTAAAATCCTCAGGAGAGAAATTTCTCTCAGTTCCACCATATTCAGAGGTGTGTTTGTGGGGTGGGGGTGGGCAAGGGACAGGGTATTCTCTGTTGTTGTTCCCAGACTTTGTCACTTCTTCCTACATGAGATCAGATTCACCCATTTTTGCTGCCCTTCTGCAAGCAGGAACATTTCAGACCACTTTCCCTTCAGCGACTGGATGCATGAGTGTGGATTTTAAATGTATTGTTGTACTGTACTACTTTGAATGGGTTTTGGTGTTGCTGTGCTTTTGGTATGGTACTTTTGGATCCATTTTAGTATTTGTATACTCATTTTTGTACTCATTTAGCTTTTATATTATTTTTAATAATGTATGCTGCTCTGGGCCCTTTTAAGGAGAAAGGCAGGATAGCCTGAAGAAGATTGGTGGGAGGCTTGCAATGTATAGTTCCCCTTGCACCCCACCACTGCTCTGAACAAGCTAGTTAGATAGACCATGACCTAGCAGTGGTGGTGAACCTTTGGCATTCCAGATGTTTTGGACCGCAACTAACTCCCAGTCATTTGTCATTGGCAATCTAGGCTCGGAATTCTGGGGATTGTGGTCCATAACATCTGGAGTGCTGAAGCTTCACCACCACTGGCCTAGGGTGTGTGAAAGTCACATCTATGCAACCCTTCCCAACACCCATTAAGCATGGCTCTTCTTATGTTCCTATGTTCTTATGTGTGAAATGGTTCTGATTTGTTTGGAGATGGATGAAAAGGCAGCATGATAAATGGGAGAGGATTGTGCCTAAGTCCCTCACTTCTGTTGAGACATGTACAGTTTATATGATGCAGTCTGATAAAATGATGGTTTCCTTTCTGAAGACTTACTACTCTATCCCTTCAATCACAATGGTCATTGTAAAGTCCTTGCATTGAAATGTTTGTTTGTTTGTTATCTGTTTAAATAACTTTCAAAGTGGTGAATAACATGGACAATTTCATTCTCATAGTTTTTGAAGTTGTAGTTAATCTGTGCAAGTGTATAGACAGGAAACGCATATAAAGAAAAACCAAAAAAGAGTACTTTATAGATTCTGGATACCCAGGTTCCAGTGGTGGCCAGGAGTGAATTTCCACTGCAAAGACTAGTGTGCCAGTTGTGCCCAAACAGGCAAAGACGTTTCTCTTCAGGTAGATTATCCCTTAATACCTGGCAGTCCTTAAAGCAACTTTTGAAAATGGGATTGTGTGTGCCTTGCTGCTTTAAAATGTATTTGTAGTACTGATTTTATTTACTGTTTTTAATATATGTATTTAATTCTTTAATAATTTATTCATTTTAGTTTTTTGCATGGTTTATTTTTAATGAGGTAAGCCAACTTGGTTCCTTTTTAGGAGAAAAGTAGAAAAACAATCAATCAAACAAACAAACAAACAAAGAAACAAACTGCCCAGAGTAGCCGTGTAGCTAGATAACCCATAACCCATAAACGTGCCTTCTCGGTGGCTGGCCCTCAGTTGTCGAATAAGCTTCCCAGTGATATACGCCAGGCTCCCTCGCTGGCAAAGCCCTTAAAACCTGGCGGTTCAAGGATGCCTTTGGCGATTGCTAGGATTATATCAAGGTTCCCCCCCCCCCCCGCTTCCTAAGTTTACGCCTCTTGCCCAATATCTTTCTATATTTTTTACTGACGGTCTTGTTTTTATCCTTTTAACTTTTTGTGTGAACCGCACAGAGTTCCCTCTGGGAAATGGGAGCGGTATAGAAATGCAAAAATAAATAAATAATAAATAAATAGATGGAGCAGTATATAAATAAATACATAGATAGATAGATAGATAGATGATAGATAGATAGATAGATAGATAGATAGATAGATAGATAGATAGATAGATAGATAGATAGATAGATGACAGTTTTATTAAAAACTGACCAGACATTAAACAACAGTACTTTGAGTGAGGCTCTGTATAGGGTGAGGTAGGAGAATCTTTAAAATTCTAAGCTCTGACCTCTGTTTCCAACAGGAAACTAAAATATGAAATATATTCCTGAAAATATATAATTTAACTTGAAAATAAATAGGTCTCATTTTAATGGGGGTTTCAAGTAAACTTTTAAGTTGTCATAGTTGAATATCTGCAGGTTTTCAAGAGTGAGGAAGCAAGGTTGAAATGAGCACACACTGTTCCTGTTTTTCATGCTGCTAAATTACCATTTTGTCAGGCTATAAAAGTTTAGTAAAACTTTTTCAAATCATACTGTCATAATGCTACAACTTAAATGATTTGTTTTAAATGAAGCATTATGTAACATTTCACTTATGTGGTCAATAGTAATTAAGTGTCTCTGACAGCTGCAGCTTATGTTCTTGGCACAATTGCTACATGTCCTTGACTAATTTTAGTCATTCATTGTAACCAAAGTATAATTTAGCCTTCTGAGTCCTGAAATCTATGGTGCTAAGTGCTTGCCTACAACACATGCACCTGCTCCTTTGTTTTCTTTTCATTTGCTGAGATAGCTTGTTGGGATAATAACATGAATCGACTGTAGATGGTGAGGTAAGATAACTCTACTGAAGAGCAAAACCAACAATGACAACTGCTTCGACTCAGTTAAAGCAAACAACAAATCTGTGGTAAAACTCCTCCTATACTACACTACATTAGATATCAAATGAAGGCTTATGGATGTGCTTAACCATCTGTCAGGAGCAGAAGCAACAGTGGATGTCCTCAGTCAGCTGCCAGGGCCACAACAGTAAAGCACAGTGGTGCCAGTACCTAGCACAAGTTGCCTCCCACTGCATACCTTGTCCCACAGTGTGGATTCGCTGCACAATGATGTTACAAATACTGTATATACAAGTGTTCTTCTCCACTAAAAAGGGCTTCAATGGATGGAAAATTTGCCACTCTTGCTACAGGAGTGAAGAGACCTATGCACCTTTTCATCAACAGCAGCCAGAACTTGTGGTGCACTGGGTTTGGTGCAACATAACTTGTGTGGAGCAAACTGGCAATGTCTCCACACAATGCACTTGTATAAACATTTGGTCAGGACGTTCTGGTAAGTGGAGAACTCCTAAACACTCTTGCAACCAGGAAGAGAATAGTTCTTTTGACACCTGAGAGAATGTGATCCATCAAGATTCACATCCCTATGCTTGTACACACATTTCTGAGTGGTAGTTACTTTTGATAGAGAAAGAGGAGAAGGAATGTAGAATGAGACCATGCCTAACCATATGTAATGTATGAGGTGAAAATGCCTGCTGAAGATTCATTTGGAAAGATGAAACTGTCTAAAAAGCTTTCATGGCTGTATGTGTGCCTGTGTCAACTTAATTTGTAATAAAATATTATTTGTTCCAAGTCTTTTTCTCACAAATAAAATGTCCCATCCTGCTTGTCTAGCATTAATGGATGGCTTTCAGCTCCTACAGCTGGATGATGTGGTCAGGACCCTTGGGGAGGTGAGGGACATCACATGTGTGTTGGATCCTTGGCCCTCATGGATGATAAAAGCTGCCAGAGAAGGCATGGCAGATGGGTTAGGAAGAATAGTCAATGCCTCCTTACAACAGGGAAGGATTCCAGCAGGCTTAAAGAAGGCAATAGTAAAACTACTGCTAAAAAGCCCTCTTTACATCCAACAATATTGAACAATTACTGACCAGTACTGAATATCCCATTCTTTGGGAAAGTCCTTGTATGGGTTGTGGCTTCACAGCTCCAGAGGTTCCTGAGTGACATAAACTACCTAGATCCATTTCAATCTGGCTTCAGGCCTGGCTATGGGATGGAGATGGCACTGGTTGCTTTGGTATATGACTTCAGCAGGGAAATGGATAGGGGATCTGTGACCCTTTTGGTTTTACTAGACCTCCCAGCTGCTTTTGACACCATAGACCATGGCATCCTCCTGACTTGACTCTCTGGAATGGGAATTGGGGGTACTGCATTATAGTGGCTCTGATCATTCCTGCAGGAAAGAACACAGAAAGTGGTGTTAGGTGATTCATGTTCGACATGATGGACACTGAACCTATGGAGGTCTATTTAATATTTATATAAAACTACTGGGGGATATTATTAGGACTTTTGGAGTTAAATGCCACCTGTATGCGGATGACACCACAATTCTACCTCTCATTAGATCCAAATATTAAGGGTGCTACTATCTCAACTTTACATGACTGTTTAGCTGCAGTAATGAACTGGATGAGGATGAATAAAATGAAACTAAATTCAGACAAGACCGATCAGTTGAAAGCTAGAACAAAGGATAGGGATGCAAGCTCCAATTAAAAAAAGATATGCACAGCCTGGGAGTGCTCTTGGACTCATCCATGTACCTAGATGCCCAGGTCAAAGCTGTGGCCAGGAGTGCATTTGCAAAATTAAAACTAGTATGCCAGTTATGCCCGTTTCTTCAGAAACCTGCTCTGGCCACTGTGGCCGCTATCTCACCTGGGGGAAAGATCCAGATATTGTGAAAGTCCTGCTTTTCTTCTTTCTTGGTCACATAACTGAAGATGTGAAATCTCCGTTCCCACGTACAAATATTTTTGTTTAAAAAAGCACCGTTCAGCCCCACAGCCAGCAGGTGGCATTAGGAAAAAATAAAAAAATAAAAAAATAAAAAATGTGCCAACCAGCCCAGGAGCTCGTGGGGCTAGGAAAAAAATGAAAACAAATGGAAAAGTGCTGACAGCCCAAAGGCCAGCTGATCAGGGCTGGGGGGAGGAGAAAATAAAAAATAAAATAAAAAAGTGCCAACCAGCCCCAAGATGAGCTGTTCGGGGCTGGGGGGAGGGGGCAAGCAGAAAACCAGTTCATATGCGAGCTCCCACGGACCTCTGGCTTGCATTTTTTACCATAGCAAAAAATTCCCAAATTCTCTGGTAGGTCATGGGAAACTCGCTAGAGGGGGCATAACCAGATTTTTTAAAAAGCCTGGTGGCTGTGGGGACAATATTTTTGGAAATGATTTATCTTGAAATTTAATCAGCATTTTAAAGGATGTGTGATAGAGCCCTGTGACACATGCTCTAGTGACATCCTGGCTAGACTACTGTAATGCACTCTATGTGGGGCTACCAATGAAAAGCCTCAGGAAACTTCAACAGGCCCAAAGTGCAGGAGCCAGATTGCTGACTGGGGCAAGCTACAGAGATCACATTACACCCCTTTTAAAGCAACTCCACTGGCTGCCAAACAGCTATTGGGCACAATTCAAAGTGCTGACCTTAACCCACAAAGCACTGTATTGCCTAGGTTCTAGCTACCTCAAAGATCAAATCTCTCTGTATGAACTGAGGCCTTTCTCCCCCCTTCACCCTCACAGGTACATCTTGTGGGAACACATGAAAGGGCCTTCTTGGCAGCTGCACCCAGACTCTGGAACTCCCTCCTACCAGAGGTGAGGACTGCCTGATCTCTGATGCCTTTTCGTAAACAGGCAAAGGCCTTCATGCAAGCTTTCCCTGAATGATGGACTACCTATTATGTGACCTTTATATGATTCTACCATACATGATCACATAGACATTTTGTGATTGCATTGACTCTATGTTTTCAATTGTTAGTTTCCCTTACTCATAACGTTTCATGGAATTTTCACTCTATTTTTAAATGCTTTGATCTCTTGTATCTTTAATGTAATGTTTTCTTTTAATGCTGCAAGGCATGCTTTAATTCCTTGCTCTCAATTACTTGAATATGCCTTAAGTCAGTGCTCCCCAACCTTTTTATCCCTGCGGACCGGTAAATTTTTGATAATTTTTCCGTGGCCTGGGGGGTGGGGAAGGGGGAGATAAAGGAATGCGATTGGGCTAGAGAGAGAGAGAGACGCACACACGCACGACCGCACCACACCACCCCCTCCCTCACCTTTGCAAACCGGCCAGTTGGGACTCTTCCTTTCCGGGAGGCCCGGCTTTGCTCGGGACCGCCACCACTGACAGGGCCGGATCCTTCCCGCGGAGGAAGGAGGAGCAGGCGCTGCCTTCGGGTGCCAGCGGGAAGCGTGGGGCAGCAGCGGCGGCAGCGAAGAGCCCGGGGGAGGCGGCGGGTGGGGGGCCGAGGGGGGCTGCCGCGCACCCCTCCTCCCCCTCCTCCTCGTGTGGGGCTGCCCCGCGGTGGCGAGGACCCGGTGGGCGGCTTTCTTTCTTTCTTTCTTTCTTTCTTTCTCCCTCCCTCCTTCCTTCCTTTCTTTCTTTTTCTTTCTCTCTCTCCCTTCCTCTTTCTCCCCCTTTCTTTCATTCTTTCTTCCTCCCTTCCTCCTTCCCCTTTCTTTCTTTCTTTCTTTCTTTCTCCCTCCCTCCTTCCTTTCTTCCTTCCTTTCTTTCTTTTTCTTTCTCTCTCTCTCCCTTCCTCCTTCTCCCCCTTTCTTTCTTTCTTTCTTCCTCCCTTCCTCCTTCCCCTTTCTTTCTTTCTTTCTTTCTTTCTTTCTTTCTTTCTTTCTTTCTTTCTTTCTTTCTTTCTTTCTTTCTTCCTCCTTTCTTTTTCTTTCTCTCGCTCTCTCCCTTCCTCCTTCTCCCCTTTCTTTCTTTCTTTCTTTCTTTTCTTCCTCCCTTCCTCCTTCCCTTCTTTCTTTCTTTCTTTCTTTCTTTCTTTCTTTCTTTCTTTCTTTCTTTCTTTCTTTCTTTCTTTCTTTCTTTCTCCCTCCCTCACTCCCTTCTTTCTTTCTTTCCCTTTTCTTTACCCCCTCCCTACATTCTTTCTTTCTCCTCCCTCCCTTCCTCCCTCCCTCCCTCCTTTCTTTCTTTCTTTCTTTCTTTCTTTCTTTCTTTCAGGGTGGGGCGATTGCATGGGGGTCGCAGCGGTGGCGGGATGGGGGCGATTTTTACGGCCCCACGAGGCTGGTGACGGGGACCGAGGCCAGCGGCGGGGCAGCAAGGCGGCGGTGGCGGCTGGCGGGGACGGCCCCCCGCAAGGCCGCAGACGGGGCAGCAAGGCGGCGGGGGGCGAGGCAAGCTCGGGACGGCCCCGCGAGGCCGGTGATGGGGGCCGAGGCTGGCGGGGGCAGCAAGGCGGCGGCAGCGCTCCCGCTCGGGGCGATTGGGGGATTGCGGCGGCAGCGGGGCGACACTCTCGCGGTGGCGGCGGGGCGGGGACGATTGTGGGGGGGATGGCGGTGGGGGCGGCGGGGAAAACATCCGGGCCGGCCCGCGACGCTCCCCGCCCGCCCCAACACAGGTGCAGTCCGGCGGCAATGGCAGCGGGGGGGCTCCGCCCTGGAGCGCGGCCGCAGGGAGGGGCCAAAGGGCGCGCGCCCTGAGGGAGGAGGAGGAGGGGCACCCACCTGCTCTTCCGACCGAGGGGGCCCCCTCCTCCCCGCTGGCCCCCCGCGCGCCCGGCCCCCAGGGCAGGGGGGTTGGGGCCGGGAGGAGGCGAGGAGGGGCAAGCGGGCCAAATGGGGTTCCTGCTGGTGGTGGTGGTGGTGGAGGAGGGTGAGGAGGAGGAGGGCGGAGGAGGAGGATGCGCCGCCGCCGCCGGCGGGCAGAGGAGGGAGGCAAAGGCAAATTCCTCCAGCCTTCCTCCTCCACCGGCCGCCTGCGGGAGAGAAGAGGAGGAGGAGGAGGGCGGCGGAGGAAAAGGGGAGGAGCCTCCCCGGCCTCCCCAGGCGGCCCGGTGCCGACCGGTCCACGGACCGGCACCGGTCCGCGGCCCGGGGGTTGGGGACCACCGCCTTAAGTGTATTGGACTATATATTGTCCCTCAGTACTGTAAGTTGCCTTGGGTCCTTTTCCAAGGAAAAGGGTGGGCTAAAAATACTCTCTCTCTCTCTCTCTCTCTCTCTCTCTCTCTCTCTCTCTCTCTCTCTCTCTCAAGTTTTTCATTCTTAATGCAAGCCTGTAGCCTGCCACAGTTCCCTGCATTAGCTGAATATCCAATAGCAATAAAAAGGAATATCCAATAGGAATATAAAATGTGATGATTTGTTACTTCCCACACCCTGATTCTGACTTACTCGAGATTGTTTAGAAACCTATAACTATGCCAATGTATGGCTCATTTCCCAGGCTCAGATGTAGTGCTATTGTGAAGGTCTGACTTAAAAAAAAAACAAAAACACAAAGCATACATAAACATCAAAAGGCACCCTGGCACCAAACATTTCTTCTTTCATTTTATAGCCAAGACCTCAGCAGTTCTAGAGACGAAAAATGGAAGTCTGATGGCAGTGAATAAATCTGGAATTTCACAACCTATTGTAGTGCTGAAAAGTAACCAAGAGAAGTTTTATAATGTTGATGAGTCTTCTTTATCAAAGTGGTGTTTTCTTATCTGAGGCACCATGACACAAAAACTGTGCCTCAGTCAGTGATGTGTTGGAAAGGAGCAATTACAGCCATTTAATTCATCTGATATAAACACATCTGTGAGGCCAACGTTCACACAGATAGAATCACTTCATCTATCAACAGCTATATTGACATTTTGTAGCAGCTGTGTTCTGGAGATTAAGATGAAACAAAGTTAGAATTGATTAAATGACTCAAAAAGCTGATTAATTGGTTTTCCACCATGGTGACTGTCATTCACTGAAGGGAAGGTAATTTTACCTGTAACTATTCTTTTAATTGATTTTTTTGTACCCATGAGTAATGAAGTTTTTAGTTTTATGATTAACCATTAGACACACCAAAGGTGATAAAAAATAAAATATTATGCCACAGGGCTAAATCCAATTGTTGGGCCCCACAGATCTAGTATCTGCCTGGCATACTTTCCATCTTGTCAAGGACTTTACATCTAAGAAATAACTCCTGGCAACTACCTTTTGCTATGTTTAAACCTGTTGGTACAGCTCTGAGGAAGAGGGTTTTGCCCTCATTAGCAACTTTTTGTTATTTTTCTAGTAGCCTAAAGCTATCACTTGTAGAGATGGGCATGACCAAAAATTTTTTTTCAAGTTGTCGTTTTTTGGGACGGGTCCGTTTTGGGTCGTTTCCGTTTTTCGTGAATTTTTTTTTAAAATTGTCATTTTGTCATGTCATTTTTCGTTACCGCCGCCGCGATTTCGCGCGATTTGACGTCCCAGCGAGTGACGTCCCGCCGGCGCTAGGTGTTTTTACGCCCTAGGCGGCAGGCGGGGTGGCGGGGGAGGGCGGCGGCAGCGGCAGGGGGGAGGGGCAGGCGTGCGGGCGCGCGGGTGTGCAGGCGGCGGGCACGGGTCCCGCAATGACCCAGAGCAGGCGGAAAACACTTTAAACTGACTTGCTGCACAAGACTGCATCGAATAAAGCAATTGCAATTTTTGCAAACAAAGTGGGCAGTGCACCCACAGCAGAGCTGCAGGCAGGGTATGAAAGGACCTTGGCTTGCCACCAAGCAAATGAAATTTTTAAAATAAATCCACACCTCCCCTCCCACTCAAACCTCCCCCACTTTGAAGCACTATCAGAAAAGAAATCCTAACAAACTGCAGGAGAATAAAAAAGAATAAACTGCGTTGCTATTCCCCACAGCAGACAGAGAATGAAAGGAATTATTATTATTTCCTAAAAATTCAATTGAATCAATTCCCTCCCTGCCTGCCTAACTGAAATCTAAAGGCTCCGCAAAATCGAAACTAGTCTAGCACAGCAGCCAGCTACACACAGCCCTCTCCCACCCACATCCAAGCCCGGACTGCGACTCTTCTGGGAGTGCCTCGGCTTTTTATGCCCTCTTGCACATCCAGTGAAAACCTGGCCATGCGATTGGTAGAATGGGTCCAAAAATTTGCATGGTCCCATCCCATGGCCAGCCCATCATTGCACAGGTGTAAAAAAATAAAAATAAAATAAAATAAAATAAAATCAGTGCGACCTTTTACTGCTATAAAAAACCCACTGCTGCTACTGTAAAAAATCAAGCATTTAAAATAGCTAATTTTTGCATGTTTCTGTGGTGCTTTGGTGGTTTTTTGGACCACGATTTCAAAAAAAATATTGCGGACGCCATTTTGGATCCCCCCGCACCGCATGGCAAATGGAGATGCCGAGGATGCCCCCTCCCAGCCCGGTACCAGCAGCCCAGGACAGGAGGGGGGAAGGTTGGGGACCCCTCCCCAGAAACCACCCCTCTGGTAGGTACCCTCAGGCAGGCATATTTTCGTCTGCTTTTTTGGCTGGGAATCGGGGTTATTTTATTTTTAAAACTTTTTTCTGTGCCGCTTGGCATTGCGCGATCGCCGCGCAATGCCAGGAACGACAATGACAAATCAGACCCAATTGTTCTTTTTTCGGTTCGAGTTCGAGTTCTGACAGCTTAATTGTCGTTTCCGTTTCCGTTACGTAACGGAAACGATATCCGAAAACGGAAACGACAATTTCGCCAAGTCGTGCCCATGTCTAATCACTTGTTTTACTTTTGTATTTGGTTTTTGTGATGGCTATATGGCTCCTCAACTAGTTTCCCTTCATAATCACAATCAAGCATACCTATATCACCACAACTGGCCTTCTATAGTATAATTACCTCTTTTGTTCCAAATCACCTTCAGGAATGCTTACAGAACTACCATAAAGGTCCCCCCCAACCACATGTTGGATAGAGGAATGCGCCTGGGAACCAATAAAACAGTGGCTTGCTAATTTTATTAAACATGTTCTTAACAGTATTGTCTCTTCCTGAAAAAAAAGCATGCTGAAAGTACTTGACATTCACATTAGTTTCCTATCACAATAACTAAGTAGTTGTCCTATTTTATTTCTCATGTTACCAACCACAGTGCATGCTTAATTTTGCCTTTGCGAATTTCTATATAGACTGACCTAGTATATACTTCCTGAACTACTAAGCATAATTGATCATAGTTACCCATAAGATTTCACACTTTGCTAGATGTGTATTGATCAGTACATATCAAAATGATTCTAACAGTAGTGCTTGTAGAGAAAATAATTTGGTGGTGTTGGGTTAGGGTTAGGGTTAGGGTTAGGGTTGGGGGGGGTAGAATCCCAAAATGTTATCTAAATGCAGATTACTTCCAGATTTGTTTTAAATTATTGGTAACACGTGAAATTGGGCAGAAATGTCAGGATGAACGTTTTCACTTCCCTTATAGTATTCGCTTCTGTAAAAAAGTACAAATCCATTCCACCAAAATCAGCATTATTATGCATCATCTTTAAGAGCATAAAATGTATATGCTTTTTATATACTGTACATGTTTATCTTCCCCATGTTTTCTAATATGTACACTATTTGCACATAACTTGGAAATTTTTGACTTGAAATCCTGGAAAACTGAGGCTTAAAAGGGTTTTAGAAACCCATTTTTCTCTTATTTGCCCTTTTATGAAAGTTTCACTTATACACAATATAATTGTATTTAATTATTGTGGAAGTATACAATTTGTTTGCTTCACATAAAAATGTAAACCATGAGCTATTATTTTGTTCAGCTGATATATTTTCCTACTCCTTTTTCATGGTGTATTATTTTCAATATTAATTCTTAGGAACCACCAAGAATTGGTCAATTAATTCAAACTGTTTATAATTCATTTCCATTACTCTTTCACAAAGCCTGAATAAATTCAAACCTGTACTTTTCACTTGAGGTATTTGCTTTTAAAATGAGAAAGTTTTCTATAAGCTTCTAAACTTGAAGATAAACCTTACTGAACATATGCCCTTCTGATACAAAATTATTCATAGATACAAAATACACAAAAACATCTAGGTTGGTGAGAAATTACAGAAATCCCAGTGCTTCTCAGTCTGCAATTGAAAGTTTTTCATTTATTCATTTCAGTATGAGCAAGTATTTCAAAATATGACAACTTCAATTTATAAGAAAGAATGGTTTTGAACTTGTGGTGTCTGATGGAAATCTTTGTGGTTCCATTTTGTCTTTCCATCTGTTGAATATGTCAATATCTTCTCATGGCAATAGCATTAAAATGAATGAACAGTGCAAAGAAATAGAGGAAAACAGTGGAAAAGGAAAAACAGAGTTCTAGTAAAAAAATGGAGCTATTAAAGGGCCATTTTGTGCAAAGATGGATATGATAAAGGGCAATAATCTTACTGACCTAACAGAAACAGAAGTCATCAAGCAGAGATGGCAAGAATACACAGAGGAATTATATTAGAAAGATCTGGATGTCACTGATAACCAAGATAGTTTAGTTGCTGACATGGAGCCAGGCCTCCTGGAAAGTGAAGTCAAGTGGGCCTTAGAAAGCATTGCAAATAACAAAGCTAGTGGAGGTGATGGCATTCCAGTTGAACTATTTAAAATAGCAAAAGAGGATGCTGTAAAGGTGCTACACGCATTATGCCAGAAAATTTGGAAAACTCAGTAGTGGCCAGAGGACTGGAAAAGATCGGTCTACTTCACAATCCCAAAGAAAGGCAACACCAAAGAATGCTCCAACTATTGCACAATTGCACTCATTTCACACTCTAGCAAGGAGTCTTCAGCAACTGTTTTCCCTATCGCACAACACTAGAACTAGGGGGCACTCCATGAAACTTTTGGGTGCTAGATCTCAAACAAATAAGAAAAAGTACTTTTTCACCCAGAGGATCACTGGTCTCTGGAACTCCCTGCCAGAAGAAGTGGTGACAGCTGTCAGCCTTGTCAGCTTTAAGAAAGGATTGGACAAGTTCATGGAGAACAAGGGTATCAATGGCTATTATTATGGATGCCTAAGGACAACCTCTGGGTTGGAGAGATAGGCAGGATATCTCTCAGTACCATTTGCAAGGAATCTTAAGCAGGTGAGGACATCTGCTTGGGAATACCCTGAAGCAAATTGTGAGCCACTGTGTGAGACAGAATGCTGGACTAGATGGGCTGTGGCCTGTTCCAGCAAGACTGTTCTTATGTTCTTATTAGCAGAATGTGAACAGAGAACTCCCAGAAGTGCAAGCTGGATTTCGAAGGGGCAGAGGAACTAGAGATCAAATTGTCAACATGTGCTGGATTATGGAGAAAGCTATAAAGTTTCAGAAAACATGTACTTCTGCTGTATTGGCTATGCCAAAGCCTTTGACTGTGTGAACCACAACAAACTATGGCAAGTTCTTAAAGGAATGGGAATGCCTGACCACCTTATCTGTCTCCTAAGAAATCTATATGTGGGACAAGCAGCAGCAGTCAGAACTGGATATGGATATGGATATGACTGGTTTAAAATTGGGAAAGGAGTACAAGACTGTGTACTGTCACCTTGCCTATTTAACTTATATGAAAAGTGCATCATGTGAAAGGCAGATCTGGATGAATCACAAACCGGAATTAAGATTGCCAGAAGAAATATCAACAACCTCAGATATGCAGCTGATACTATTCTGATAGCAGAAAGTGAGGAGGACTTAAAGAACCTCTTAATGAGGGTGAAAGAGGAGAGTGAAAAAATGGGCTGAAGCTCAACATAAAAAAACGAAGATCATGGTCACCAGTCCCATCATCTCCTGGCAAATAGAAGGGGAAGAAATGGAGGCAATGACAGAGTTTATTTTCTTGGGCTCCTTGATCACTGCAGTTAGTGATTAAAAGACACCTGCTTCTTAGGAGGAAAGCAATGACAAACCTAGGCAGCATCTTAAAGAGCAGAGACATCAAAGCTATGGTTTTTCCGGTAGAGATGTATGGAAGTGAGAGCTGGACTATAAAGAAGGCTGATCGCCACAGAAATGACACTTTTGAGCTGTGGTGCTGAAGGAGCATCTTGAGAGTCCCCTGTATTGCAAGGAGATCAAACCGATCCATCCTGAAAGAAATCAACCCTCAATGTTCACTAGAAGGACAGATTTTGAAGCTGAGGCTTCAGTACTTTGGCCACCTCATGAGAGAGGATTCCTTGGAATATCTCTGATATTGGGAAAGATTGAATGTAAAAGTAAAAGGGGATGGCACAGAATGAGATGGTTGGACGGTGTCATCGATGGAATCAACATGGATTTGACCAAACTCCAGGAAGCAGTGGAAGACATGAGGGCTTGGCATGTTCTGGCCCATGGGGTCATGAACAGTTGGACACAACTGAACGACTGAAAAACAACAATCACATTCTACATTAGTTGAAGCCATGGTGAACTTGTCATAAGTATATCATAGGCAGCATATTGCAGCAGTTCATAACAGATCATCTTGTGACATAAAAATGACTTGGCAGAGATTAATTTCTTGTATCTGATTATAAATGAATTGCTATACTTTGAATCCCCTCGAATCTCTGTGTCTAGATTATAAAGTCAGAATCTATTTCATTCTGTTAAATGGCTCTTTAGCAAAAGGAAATTGTTTCCATTTTATTGCAGTGAACAAGCATCAAGTACATGAGGACTTTACCTCCTCCTTTCTTCAAAATTAAATGGAAAGATTATTGTTTTGGCCATAAGCAGACATTATGGAACATGCTCTAGAAGATAAATGAAGGAAACAAAATACAACAGCAAAAGACTGAGGACTTGTCAAAATCAAATTGAAGGCAGTAGGCAGTAAATTGGATTTTCTTGTACAACTGAAGGCAGCTCACATATTTTGTTCTGCAATACTGCATATTGCAATGTTTGTTTTCTAATATAATATCAATAATCCATTCATCTGACTATTTCTTAATCCTAACATTTATGTGACACCCCCATTCCATTTTTCTTTTATAGTGCATACTAGCAAAATGTCATTTATTTAGAATAAAGTCCATAAAGACATGCTTTATTATAACATTGGTTTTGTGGGGGGGAAATATGTTTTCTGCTAAATTTCAGTTCAGCTCCCACAATGAGAAATTAAGTTATGAAAAATTAAGATTGGAATGCTGATATTGATAATAGAAACTTTGCAAATTCATTCAGCCATAGAAAATTTGAATACAATCATCTTTAAACTTTGAAGCTGTGATCGCACTGTACAGTATCCCAGGACCTCAGCCTCTGGAATAGGATTAATTTCTAGCCTGTACAGGCTCTCCTTTGCTGATCAATCTCAGCTGAATTATTGCAGTAGCTAGAAGACTATCAAAAAAAACCCTTGGGTTCAATTAAATGAATGACTTCTCCAACCTTTCTATTGCTGAGAGCTTAGACTTACCAAAAATCACTTTCAAGACACCGTCTTTATAATTAAAAATACATTTATTAAAACTACTGGAGGTTACACAAAAATACTATTTCTCCCTGAAACCTAACGAAGAATGATTTCTACACTAATGTATAAGGCCTGAGGCGTAGGCCCCTCTAAATCCCTTTTGCCTACATTATTAAGCTGGAACCTTGACTTCATGTGCAAACAAAAATCCTTTTCCAAAAATTCCTTTCTCTCTTCCTCCTACTGTGTACAAGCATGGGAAACAACAGTCACATGTTGCTTACAGACCAATCAGATTTCTCTTGCTTCTAGCTGGAATCTCCTTTGGCCTTTGTTTACACAGACACTGAGATAATGGTATAGCTACTAAAATGAAACTACACATTAATAATCTCCATCTTTATATATAGCCTAAGCTAACTGGCTTCACTACTTCTAAAATCTGCAACATGTCCGCCTTTGAAAATTAAAAATCCTAGATTACAATCAAGCATTTTTAAAATGCAAACTACAATGAGAATAAATGTAGACTATATTACTTAAAAATAAGAAAGAGGTATATGAGAATCAAACTGCAAAGAAGATTATAAAATGTGCAATAGAAAGCAATTACAAGAGTGTGTGTGTGTGTGTGTGTGTGTGTGTGTGTGTGTGTGTGTGTGTGTGTGTGTGTGTGTGTGTGTGTGTGTGTGTGTGTGTTGCATCATTACAGTCGTGGCCCATCCTTTGTGACCCCATGTCCATGGAGTTTTCTTGGCAGGAATACTGGAGTGGCTTGCCAGTTCCTACTCCAGGCGCCTACAGCACCTAGTAGTCCCTGATGGTCTCCCATCCAAGTACTAACCAGGGCCGACCCTGCTTAGCTTCCGAAATCAGGCGAGATTGGATGTGCTTAGGTCATCTAGGCAGCTCAATTACAAGAGGTAGTACTAATAAATGAATATATGCACTCTACTTTGTAGATATAGCAATAACACTGGATAACTTGTATACATGCAGGCTTGAAACTTCTGAAAAACAAATATAGAGAAAGATTAGTAGTTATCACAAATGCATAGCAATAAGAAACACAGTTGTTATACTGAATATCAGACTTAACAGAAAACAATAACTCTACTGAACAAGAACTTCTTCAAATGAATTTTCCATGCCATAATACATTCTAGAAAGGCTATTAGATAGAACATTCTGAGAACCTGGGATATATTGAACCTCTAACACAAAATCGTGAAGCGCTAAACTCCACCTAAGAAGATATTGATTACTTGCTTTCAGATGGTTCAACCATTTCAAAACCTAATTATCTGTTTGCAGAATGAAGTTTCTTCCCCACAGGTATGGTTTTAACTTGTTCAAGAGTCCATACAATACTCAGGCATTCTTTTTCAGGAACAGAGTAATTCCTTTCTCTGGGCAGTAACTTCTTGCTGAAGAAAGATACTGAATGAAGTAGACCTTCTTTTTCCTGTAACAAAACAACCTAGACCAAAGTCTGAAGTATCAGTTTGCACAACAAAAGGCTTATCAAAATCAGGCAGAATTAATATAGGATATTGGATCAGACAATTTTTCAAAGCATGAAAAGGATATTGACATTCAGGTGTTCAAACTACTTTAACGGGCATTTTCTTACGAGTCATTTCAGTCAATGGAGTGGCCACATGACTGAAGTGAGGAATGAACTTTCTATAATAACCAACCAAACCAAGGAATGATTGAACTTGCTTTTTATTCTCAGGAATTGGCCAATCTTTAACACTTTCATTTTTAGCTTGCAAAGGTTCAATCATTCCACTACCAACCCAATGACCCAAATACACAACTTTCCCTCTTAACCGTTGACATTTTGAAGCTTTAACAGTTAACCCTGCATCTTGTAGATTCTGAGGCACAACTCAGACATGCTCCAGATGAACTTCAAAGGTGTCTGAGAATATCACAATGTCATTGAGATAAGCATGAGCAAACAGTAGTCCTTGGAGAACAATATCCATGTCTGGCCAATCAGACAGGGAGGTGGGATGATGCACGTCCTTGCACAGCTCCTAATTGGGCAGCACCAGGGAGAGGGAAATATGATGTGTTGGAGCCTGCTTCCTGGTTGGAGTTTTGCCCTGCGCGAGGAAAAGCAAGTGGTTGATTTTGTTCCAGAGGGTGGGACTGCATTCCGAACACCAGCTGTGCTGACGTGTTTCATTTCGGAACCAGTCCCCTTCTGAAATGAAATGTCCATCTCTATTTGAGACCCAAGTTCAATCCTGAGAGTTTCCACTCTTCCAGATTTGGTGACTTGAGTGCCCAGCTTGGGGGGGGGGGATAGCCTGCATAATAATATTATAAACTGCTTTAAGCATTATGGGGTAGGATATATATCTTTTTGCTTTGGTTTTAAAATGAAAAGACAATTGTTCTTTACAGACTGCCCTAGAGGCCTTTCTGTTCATATTTCCAGTTAACTGGGACTAGCTCACACTAAATCCAGTGAACAATATCCTGTTCAAATTTATCACCTGTGAAACAGCCAGCATGAATGTCATTTTCTTTCTTTTCACAGGGGTCCATCCTGTGCTCAGTTGATGTACAAATGACTGCAGTATTTATTTATTTATTTATTTATTTTTGCATTTATATACCACTCCCATTTCCCAAAGGAACTCTGGGCAGTTCACACAGGGGTTACAAACAGACATCAGTAAAACAATGTAAAATAAAACAATGTATCAGGTGAAATGGAGAAAAAATGCTTGTGCAATTGCCATTCAGTAAATTGAAGGGGATATTGCCCAATGAGACTCACTGCTGAGTGGGTATATACAGGATTGCACTGTCCATGCACAGTTCTTTTTCTAGTATTCATGTACAGTATTTATATCAAGAATACATAATTATTCATCAGACTAGTTTAGGAGTCATAGACCAAGGGAACAAAACTATTACAATTAACAAACCAATGAGTACATCCAATAATGAATAGTTAAAAAACAACTCAAGGAGGCCTTCCTTCCATATTCTTCCTTTAAACATCACCCCCCAAGAATATACTGAAAATGCTAACTATCAAAGTGTGCTAAAATGTGTATAGAGATTGGCCTAGGGGAATACTGTGTATGTTCCATCTCAGATAATGTCTTCAAATGAACTGAATTTTGTGCTATACAAATTTTATTCAAATAATGGAGCTCAGGGAGCTGGCAAGTACCTCTGAGTCAATAAGAGTGATGCTCATGGCTTTCCCTTTTCTACAAAGTACAGTTAATGCAGCAAGAAAGATGGAGTGGTGCTTTAAGATTTCAATCAGCTTGCATGCAGTGTTTTTCTTTTCCCAGAAGGAAAAAGAAAGAGCTCACATAGATTTTCCCCTTTTTTCAGATGATAATCAATATGATATTTAAGAATTTCTTCCTACATGTATATTTTAAGATTTATTTTTAAAAAGATATATCCATCCTGAAGGATTGATTTTATAATGTATTTTATTTCTTTGCCCTGATGCACCAGAAACTGTGTTTAGCACACATATCCAAGTATTATTGTAGGTATTATATTTATAGCAAATACATTTAGGGGTGTCTCAAGCATTTGGTTAGGGCAGAGTGCTGACATAGGCAACTGTTTGAAAGCTTGCAAACAGATTCAGAGTAAGAAGAGCTATTACACTTCCTATAATCAGGACAATATAGCTCAGAGTTCAGAAGCAACTAATTACATATATCACATTCCACATAAATGCATGTAATTTATTATTTTCCTAGTCATAATAATAGGAATATAGGATGCTATCTTACACCATGCCAGATCATCGTTCCATATAACATAGTATTGTCTCACTGGATGGAGTTTTTTCCAGAGTTCTTCTTCATTAGCATTTTTACTATGTAGTGTTCCGGATTGGATATACTATTTCTTTCAGTTGCCAGCTTGGAGTGGGCATAGGTGAGCGGACCTCATATCAAGCCAATGTTGCTTTGGCTGGACTTTTTGGTCATCTGCCATCAACCTCCAACTGAAGGCCCTTCTTTGCTAGTGTATTGGTATCAGCAAGCAAGACATGACCAGCCATTCCATTATAGATGGGCTTCTCTCATCTTGCCAGCAACTGGAACAATGCTTCCATCTGATATCACTGTGGACGTGGTCAAAGTGAGTGTTACCACTGATCCAGCACAGCATCTTAGTTTCCATGACACCGTTTCTTTTGTCGCTGGTCAGCATTCAGCACCGTAGAATGCAACTGATCAAATAATTATTCTATATATTTTTGATTTGTCTCGGTTGCTAATCTTCTTGTTGCAAAGAACACCAGTTATTCTGTGCCACTTTGTCTGCATTTATTTGTGCATTTATTTGTGCAATGGTATCATGTATAAGATTGTCATCAGCCATGATTGTCAAGCCAAGATACCGGAACCTCTGAGCATGGGATAAGTTGATGTCATTAATGTGGATTGTTCCAGCCTCATTGGGGTCTGTTGTCATGTAGTCAGTGTGTACCAGATGACTAGAGATGGGCACAACCAGGAAAAATGATGTTTTGAGTTGTCGTTTTTCGGGACGGGTCTGTTTCGGGTCGTTTCCGTTTGTCGAGGAAATCTGGGTTAGGGTTGGGGTTAGGGTAAGGGCTAGGCTTAGGGTTATGGTTAAGGTTAGGGTGGGTTAGTGGGCTGCACCTCTGGGTGCCTCTGACCCACTAAGAAGGACAGTGTACTGGTGTATGGGTTAGTGTTAGTGTTAGGGTTAGGGTTAGTGGGCTTTTTATGCCCTCTGGCACATCCAGAAGTCTCAGTCAAAACCTGGCCATGCAATTGGTGGAATGGGTCCAACAATTTGCATGGTCCCATCCCATGGCCAGCCCATCATTGCACAGGTGTAAATAAAATAAAATAAAATAAAATAAAATCAATACGACATTTTATTGCTATAAAAAAACCCACTGCTGCTACTATAAAAATTCAGGCATTTAAAATACCTAATTTTCAAATGTTTCTGTGGTGTTTTGGTGGGGTTTTGGACCACAATTTAAAAATAAATATTGCGGTCGCCATTTTGGATCCCCCCCCACCGCATGGCAAATGGAGACGACGAGGATGCCCCCCCCCAGCCTGGTACCAGCAGCCCAGGACAGGAGAAGGGGGAAGGCCGGGGACCGCCCCAGGAGAACAACCCCTCTCTGGTAGGTGCCCTCACTGAGGCAGGCATATTTTCACCTGCTTTTTTGGCCAGGAATCAGGGTTTTTTTATTTTTAAAACTTTGTTTCTGTGCTGCTTGGCATCGCGCGATCGCTGCGATGCCATGAACGACAATGAAAAATCAGACCCAATTTTTCTTTTTCAGTTCGGGTTCGAGCTGGAGCGGAGTAATTCTCGTTACCGTTACCCGTTATGTAACGATAACGAGAACCGAAAACGGAAATGAGAATTTCGCCACTCCGTGCCCATATCTACAGATGACATCATATGTCATGTGATCAAACACTTTTTCAAGATAGATGAAGATATGCAGTGGACTTTGCTTTTTTCTGAGCTTTTCTAGCAGGATATAGGCAGAGTGCACTGTGCCAATCATGCCAGAGCCATTAACAAAGCCTGCTTGGTTGGTTGTGAGTTGAATGACATCGTGGATGTGGTGGTCGATGAGCCTTTTAAAGGTTTTCATCATGTATGAGAGAAGGCGAATTGGCTGTCTTTCTTCTTCAGGACTTGGACAGTAATGGTATGATTTGTCCACATGTAACTGCAATATTGGTGGGTATGGGAATTCTTCTGTGGAGATATTTTCAAAGGGCATGAGCCAGCATTCACTTGCTTTTTATCCAGTTATTGATCAGCTGCCTTCTCTCATTGTTTACACCACAGAACTTCTTATGTCCTCAGTTTGGCAGTACCATGACTTGGTGAGCTATTGACAAAAAGGTCCTTGGTACTGTCATTGCATAAGTGGAGAAGTAGTGGACATTCTGCTTTGCTGTGACAAGTTTAATCATTGAAGCATCTAACCTCTGCAATAGCACTGTGAAGTTGCTTTCAGATACCGATATCAACACCATGACATGTCTTTGGGTTGATATGGTAGATAACCTTGCAGTTGCCAGTTGGTCTGGACTTTGCGCAACTCCAGTGGGTCTCTTGAAGCATGCAGATGTCAATATGGCACTGTTTGAGCATATTAGTGAGTTTGGCTGATCATCTGGTGAAAGAGCATTGAATGTGGTGACTCTGATGTTCTTTTTGGCATCAAGCCCTTGGTTTTGGTTTGGCACTAGCTTGCTGGCACTGTTCTTCCAGAAACCCTTGCTCATTTTTCAGCCAGGCTAGGTCTTGACTGGGTGTTGCCAGGACCCTGCCTGTCATAGAACCTGAATGTGAAGGGTTAAATGCTGAAGAACAGCAGGAGGAGCCTTGCAGTTCAACTCAGCAGGCAGCTGAGTCTGAGGAGGCAGCTGAGGGCACATCTCCTCCTCCTATGAGGGCTAGGAACTGGATCCTGCAAAGAAGAACTAACAGGAGAGCCAGGGAAAGGATCTTTAATGATAGGCGTAGAATTAGATCTGAAAGCCCTGAGTTCTAGCAGGAGCCTTGCCAGAGATATGGGTGTGCTCCCTGTTTTAGGATAAAGCTAGCAAGTTTACCCTGAAACCTCTGTGGGAGCAACACGTCACTTACCTTATCACCACGTTCCTGTGTGTATCCAGACTGTTTCCTGACCTTGGACCGGCTTTCTGACTACGACGTTCTCTGTACCCTTGAACTTGGTATTTGGCTCTGTAAGGTATTTTGGCTTTGATTCGGACTGTACTTTGTTCATTATCTGGATTACAACTAAAGTTCCTGGCAAAGAACTGAACTTGGCTTGCTGTGTATTCTGTGTGCGGGGCTTGACAGGTGTGCTACTTAAAGAGGAAGCCCTGTTTCATGTTTGATGTGGCATTTAAACAACTATCTTATCTGTCACAGAGGCCTGTTGCCAGAGCAGGTCCAGGTTCAGCTTACCCCACCAAAGGCAGGAAGATTCCTGTGGCACTATAAGGAGGAGCAGACCTTACCACCAAGGAGTTTTTCAATGCTTCAACCAACCAAGAATATTTCGTAGCTATATCTGAAGAACCTTGACATTCCCTAGAGGATTCCCATTCAAATACTACTCAATCTGAAGCTTTTTTAAGATTCCCAAATAAAATGATATTGGATGGTGGCATAGTTACATTGTGCTGTGATTATATCTTAAAATATAAGATATAAATATATTATATTTCTTTTCCTAGTGTAACTGGATAGATTTGATACTTTTGCAGATAAAGAGCTGGCTGGAGAATTAGCCAGGTGGAATAATCGGAGGGCAAAAAGATTCACAAGTCCTTCTCAGAGAGCTCAGAGTGATCTTTCATGCTGCTGTACATCAGTATTGGCATTATCCATCTACAACTATCAGGGAATTTAAGGTGCACCTTCAGTTATTTATAGTGCACCTTCAATTATTAATTTTCTCCCTAGTGGCTGTCCACATAGCTATTATTTGGAATAAATCACAATTAAGTCTTGCACTTGCTTTTTCTTATAATAGACTTACGGGATAATGGAGTTGGATGCAGCCAAAAAGGTCATCATGTCCAGCACTCTGCTCAATGCAGGAATTCAAGTCAAAGTGGATCTGACAGACAGTTGTCCAATTTTCTCTCAAATGACTCAAGCAATGGAACACTCCCTATGTCCCAAGATAATTGCTCCCATTGTTGTAGTGCTATAATAATTAAGACGTTTTTCCTGATATTCAACTGAAATATGGCTCCCTGCAACTTAACCCAATTGTTACATGTCCTGCAATAACAGAATCTACCCCTGTTCAGTATGACTACCATTGAAAAATTTTAAAAGTGCTAAAAAGTCTTCATTTCTCATTGTTTTCATGTAGACTTTTTTTTTTGGTGGTGGTGGAGGAGAAACAAACTAAGTGTGAATTGAGCACTTCTTCCTTTTTTAATCATCTGTTATTTTACCATCCCCATTGACTAGCTGAGTCAGTCACTACTTCTCTTTTGTTTGACATGCATGTTCCTGAATAATACTTTTTCATTGCTTTTAGCATCTCTTGCTAAACTCAGTTAATTCTCAGCTTATAGAGATGGGCACAAAATGTAAAAAGAGTGCTTTGTTTTGTTTCTTAAGTAGTTTAGTTCAGTTACTAACAAAATTTAAAGTAGTTTCATAATGCAATGAAACAAACCCTGTGCTCCCCTTGGTCCTAGAGGCACCAAAATCACTTGGCAGCTTCCTCAATGTCAGGCCTCACACAGTCACACACAGATTAAGTCCAAGCTTTTACTGAGAACACAGGATGAAGCACAGCACAGCAAGTTCAGGATTAACAGAGTTCAGAGTCGTATTCCTCCTCACCATCTATCAGTATCAGTGGAGGAGGTTCTGGAGTAGCAGATCAGTTCAGATCTGGATCAGCAGCAGGTACCAGGAGGGACCAATGAAACCAGGGATGGATCTTCAGGTTAGGTGGGAGTTGGATCTGGAATGCAATTGGGTTCACCTGTTCCAAGACTGGGGAGGACACATTGAATGGGGGTTCAGCTTGCAAGGATGCCTGGGTCAATGTAGGTAGCGGGTTGATAACCATACCCATGTACCTGGTACCAGGGGTGGCCCCTCTTGGCGATGATGATAGGCTGCTGTCTTGTGTGCCTCCTTAGCCTGGTCCAGTTGTTCCCGGAGCAGATCTTGAATTACCCATAGTTCCTGGATATAGGCATCTGCAGCTGGTACAGAGGTTGCTGGCAAGATGATTGGGAAGTGGTGAGAATGATACCCATAGGTAGCCATGAAGGGCATGTGACCAGTAGAGGAGTGCACCACGTTATTGTAGGTGAACTCCGCTAGGGGTAACAAAGTGGCCCAATCATTCTGCTGATAGCAGGTATAGCAGTGCAGGTACTGATCCAATATTGCATTGATGTGATCTGTTTGCCCATCTGTTTGGGGGTGATATGCGGAGGACAATTGCACCTGAATACCTAGGGCTTTGTGGAGGTCTTACCAAAACCAAGAGGTGAACTGGGGCCCTCAATCTGAAATCAGGTGGGTAGGAAGTCCATGGAGCCTGAAAATATGCTGCAGGTAGAGCTGCATAGTTTCCAGTCTGGTTGAAGGTTTCAGGCAGGGTATGAAGTGAGCCATTTTAGCCATATGATTCCAATGAGAAGGTTTAGTGGCACCACCTTTGGAGCTTCATAACACAGCCCACTTATCCCCAAATGTTTCCAAATTTAAGGGGATTCCCTAAAATCGTTTTCTGGAGATACCCCTGCTACTTTGGTGCCCCCAAGGTAAGTAATTTTTGAGTGCATGTTTTTTAAAAAAATATGAACTCAAAAATTATTTTTTAAAATAGGCAATCAAAGTTTACTTACCTTGGAACTTGAACGTGGCAGGGGTACCTTCAGAAAGTGATTTTAGGGAACCCCCTGAAATTTAGAAACATTTGTGGGTAAGGGGGCTGTGTTATGAAGCTCCAAAAGGGATGCCCAAAGGAAAAAACCTTCTACTCCAAAGCTGATTGGCTGAAAAATAAGGCAGCTGCAGCTTCCCATATGATTCCAATGAGAAGTTTTTTTCCTAGGGGCACCCTCTTTAGACCTTCATAACTCAGCCCTCTTCTCCCTAAATGTTTCCAAATTTCAGGGTGTTCTCTAAAATTGTTTTCTTAAGGAGCCCCTGCTACTTTGGTGCCCCAAAAGTAAGTAATTTTTGAGTGCATGTTTTTAAAATATATGCACTAAAATTATTTTTAATATATGCAATCAAAATTTACTTACATTGGGTCTCCAAAGTAGCAGGGGTAATTTCCCAAAGTGATTTTAGGGAACACCCTGAAATCTGGAAATGTTTAGGGGTAAAAGGGGACTTAGTTATGAAGCTCTAAAGCAGCTGGGGGGTAGTATTGGCAACTGTGCAGGGACTGTGGCAGCAACCAGGGGGTTTATGGTATTAACTCCCTAATTTCCTCCACACTCCCAGCACACATTGCCAATTACTATCCCCAGCCCCTTTAATGCTCAGCAGGTATACTATATATACCCGAGTATAACAATAAACCCGCCCTCAGCTTATACTTGCGTCAATGTTTTCCCAGTTTGGGGGGTAAAATTAGGCCCTCAGCTTATACTTGGGTCAGCTTATACTCAAGTATATACAGTACTTGATGAGTAAAATAAATCTTAAAGTTCCACAGACAAATAAGAAATATTAAAGTAAAATGTTCATCATAATTATTGATATAGATGTCTATATGGCATCTATAAAAATTTTCTGTGATGGTTTACCCTGCAGCAACTGATGGCTAGAATCAACAATGATTTCTTATTGCTTCTAATAATAGAGAATAATAAAAATTAAAAACAATAGATAAATAATTGATCAAAATTGAATACTCAGTGATTAATACAAAAAGTAACGATGCTTCAAAATTCAAAACCAAGCATTTTTGTCCACCACATTAATACTTGAATGCATAATAACCTAACTATGTTCCAGTGAAGTTTAAGACCTCTTGTGATTCAAACCAGAATTGATTATGAGTTAATAATTTATATTTTCTGCAGGAGAATAATTATCAGGGAATAAATGTATTAACAAAATATTACAGAAGAGAAACCAGCAGGCTAAAATAGTAGGTGAAAGAATGAAAATAACAGCCAGTAAATTAAAATAAACAAGTATTGCATCAACACATATTTAAAATTTTATTTATTTATTTATTTATTTATTTATTTATTTATTTATTTATTTATTTATTTATTTATTTATGAGCATTGAAATGAAAAAGGGGGACCCATAAGAGTCACTGTTAACTGAGAAGGCTCTCTCTTTTGTTTTACTCTCTTCTGTGCTGTTCTTGGTGCTACCTTCCCTGAGAACCAAATGTCATTTTGTTACACTAACTTATTAACTTTCTGACTGGGGATGCTGTGAACCACTGCTCTGAACCAACATGAAGGGGTGGGAATATTTTGCTTTAGCAAAGAATTTGAGGAATGCCGTGCTGCTGAAAAGAATGAAGTACTTGACATACTTTTGTGGAACTGAGCTGATTTTTTTTTAAGTCCAAAACATCCTGTCAATGTATAATTGCCTCATTTGTAATCCTTTTTTTTTTTTTTAGGAGATAAGGGTTCCTCCTGCATTTCTAGGGGCAACATAATTTTAACTTAATACTGTATGGGTTGTTATTGCAGCTAGCATTGTAGGTAGCCAAATAATGCACCATTTTAAGTTTTGACACACAAACACACACAAGAGGCATATGATAAAAATGCTTTGTGTGGGGGTAAAACAGTATGTGAGATATTACTTTCCACCCCACATAATGGATTTTTCTTTTCTTTTTAAATGCTCTTGGTACCTCTACTGTTACCTTTTAATGTCCTAAGATGCCTCTTTTAATTTCCTGGTCTTAAATTGAATATGTCTTAAATGTTCTGGGCTGTATATTGCACCTCATTATTGCAAGCCACCTTGGGTCCTTTTCCAAGGAGAAAGGTGAGGTAAAAATATTCAAAATTTAAAAATAAATAAAATATACTGTAGGGTGAGTCTTAAGCAGCCTTCCTCATCCTGGCATTCATCAGATTTATGAGAATAAAAACTCCACTATCCCAATGATGGATCAGATTACTAACCCCATTATCCACAGAGAGCCCAGCCACTGCCACACAATTGAACCTGTAATTCAATACCCCTGGTGGGTTCCAGTTTTGCTTATGCTTTGTTTGTTTTTGTTAGCTATATCTTGGATCTGGTGTTGTGGATGTGTGTAACGTTTTAAAACTGCACAGAGGAGTGCCTTGCCACTAGATGGGTGTTATAGAAATACAATGAATGAATAAATAAATACATTAATAATCTTATTTAAAAAACAAAAACAAAAACAGATCAGTTAGGGTGGCTTCGCTATGATTTTAAAAAGTCATCTCATTTGATTCTGAGGAATCTATCATGGATTGTACAAATCTATTCTCTATTAATTTTTATCTCCTGCAAGAGCAGAGGTGACAGAGAAACTATATAGTTTATTAATCAGATAATTTATGTGCTACTTCACCTCATGCAGGACCCAAGACAGCTGACAACATGGATTCGCAATCATATACAGCCAAAGGGAAGCAAAAGCCTTCCACCATAAATCAGAGTGTTTAAAACAGCATTAAATAGGTTACCACATTAAAACAAAGGCAGAATCAAAACAGTTTTAAAGCCATATATTTAATCATTGGCAGAGAAAAAGTTGAACATCTCCTACGAAAAAGGAACAAAAAACCCACATTTTTATTAGTTAATCAATGACCAAAGGGCTGTTTAAATAAGTGTCTAGTAGAAACGTAGAATGGAAAGGACAGGCTTAACCATCCTCTGAAAAGGCCAGAAAGTATCCACCAAGATAGCTTTCTCTTGTGTCTTTACCAGACATGGCTCTGAAACTAGTGGCCCAATAGAAACATCCCTCAGGACCTCAGCATGGAGAGTTGTGTCTTTCTAATGGCAACGCGCAATGAAATGAGCTGTTTTAAATGTTAAAAAACGCCCTGGACATCCATAAAAATGCAGCGATAATTATTTATACTGTCTGATAATACCTACCGGGGGGTGGGGTGGGGTCCTTAATACGTTTGTTTTTGTCTTCTCCCATCGCAATGCATTTTTCCTTTCCCTTTAAGGATGACAAAATGGATGTCACCAGCCACAAAATGGAGGCAAGCCATGTGATGGGATCATGTAAATTCTTGGACAACTTCAACCAATAGCATGCCCAGGTTGCAGACTGGGCAAGTCTGGCAGCCACAGAGGGCATAAAAAGCTCTGGCAGCCCCCATCCTCCTTGTAGTCTCCGGTGGGAGTTAGGGTGGAATTGCTGTCTCTGCAACTCGTTATTTTCACTTTAGGCCAGCCAGCCAGGTGTGTGTCTCTGTGTTCCTGCCAGCTGCAGCCTGGCTTTTAGGGGAGAAACAGAAGAGATTTCTCTCTAGTTTCAGTCTTGCAGCCTCCCTGTGTGCGTGCGTGCGTACCTCTCGGTGAGTACCCTTCCCTGCCCCGCACTGAAGTCACTCTGTCGCTGCCTTGCACCCTGGGCAACGCCCACCACTGCCTTTGCAGCCTCCCTGCGTACCTAGTCTATACCATGTCTCTGCCAGCATTATTTGTGTGTGTGTGTGTTTTCCCTCTGGTCTGGGGCGTTGGGGGATGCCCGCAAACGGAAATGCTTTAAAAATCGCGCAAAAAGCAGGTAAAAATGAAATATGAATAAACAAAAATATTTTTTTCAAAAATTTGTGAAAAATGAAAACAAACCAAAACGGACCCCCCTCAATGAAAAACAAAAAAACCAAAACACCATTTTTTCAATTTGTGCCCATCTCTAGTCGTAAGCAGCATTCCGGATTTTTCAATTACAGTACAGCTGCTCCTTTTCTGGTCCCATTTTCTATTTCCTCCATTTTCTATCTAACATTATTTTCTCAGTAAAATTAGATTTGGCAGTGTGATGATGTCACTGAGAACAAGTTATATGCAAGTTATGTCAGAGATAGCAAAAGGTAACAAAGCATGGGAAATAAGTGATTCTGTTCATGTAAGTAGTTTCAAAATTGGCATATGGCTCCTCCAAGTTCCATGACATCTGAGGTGACCAATGGATAAAAAAAAGTGCCATCTTAGAATGAAATTCTTGGTTTATCCTTTCTGCATGTTGCTAAATATTTAACCAGACAGAAAAATCTAAGAGTTGTAGGTGAGGAAACCTGTGGGTACAATTATGCCTTCTCCAAAGTTTGGATGTACAAAAGAAGGGAGTCAAGTGAGAAAAGGTAACTTTCTTTTCTATTATTTGATAATATAATCCATGCTTCAGACAGAAAACACAAGTCACATTGGGAGTTTTTACAATTTCAGCAGCCAAGTATACCTGAGACTTTAATGCTTTCTAACTTTGATCTTAAAGTAACTTTAATTATGCATGTTTAGATTCTTGGGCTAAATAAATTTTCCTTCTTTTTTAAAGCCATGCCAAATACTCCCTTCATTCTAAATTAATCACCTCAGTTACATTATGCTCATAAAGTAGACAAGGAAAAATGACATGAAGGAAGTTTAGTTTAGCTCTAATACTGCATTGATTAAGCTGGAAATTCAATTCAGTGGTAGCAAATTTTTAACACTTGAATTGCTATGTAATACAGAAGCATTGGGCTACATCACTGGAAGGAAAAACAGAAAGCAATGAATTAATCGCAAAGGATGTAGGTTTGAACTCATGAGCTTAGTCATGTAAAATAGTTGGTTCTCCCCCACCCCCCAGTGTCAGCACTGTAGTTGCAATCTAAACTTGTAAGTTGTTGAGAACTACAGAAACATTAAATCACAGTGAACTTGCAATGATCTTAGCTAAGGAATTCCAGCCTTTTAAATAGTCAAATGTTCCATGTAGTAAAAGCTTTTGAAGAGAACTTACCACTTAACCCTCCAATGCTGGCTCCGCGGCGGTGCTTCCGCCCGGCGGAGCCGATTTGCCCTCTCGCGAGGAGGCGCGAGACGGGCAGGACGCTCAATGCGTCCAGAAGGGAGGGGGAGGAGCGCCCTTTAAGAGGGCGGCTCCCACCCCTCCACGGCAGCCATTCCGATCGGCGTTCCCCACCCGCCCACCCTTTATGGACTAGTGTGAGCGCAGCTGGTCGCCTGAGGGGGCCGGATAGGAATTTTTGACCCGCACTCTGATTGGCTGTTGAGAGCGGGGATTTTTCGCCTATCCCACACTAGTACCAGGGCAGTAGGTTGGTCACCAAGGCTTATTGGTCACACTGGCGGTGGAAGCTGGCTAGGGCAGTGGTGAGTATTTAACATCTGTCCCCAAGTACCCGATGCCAGGGCACTCCCGATCACGAGGTCACAGTGCCCTGGTGGGTGCAAGGGGACGCCTCCCTGTGCTGGGGGATAACCCAGATTGATGCTACGCATCGCAGGGAGGGGGATAACTGCAACTGGCCCGGGTGGGGGCAGTCGGCTGACCGCACCACCCGGGGGTCGTCTCGCCCAATGCTGCCTGGTTGGAGGGGTCTCGGACGACCCCGGGGTTCCAACCTTCGGCCGATGCCAGACCCCCCCCTTTTTGTTGTTGTTGTGGTTAATGTTTTCCATGTTAATAAAGTGTGGCCCAGTTACCCCCAATTACTGCCTCGTCTCGTCATTCCGAGTGGGGGGGGCAATGCCTTTGTGTTATAATGAATCTGAATTGGATTTAATAGCTCTAAGCAGTTACTCTTAAAACATTCTATAATAAGGAGGTCAATGGTCTGTCATTTCAGACCCTACCCTTTCTAAAGTTCCCTAAAAATGGGGTTTGTGCCAGAGAAATCTGCTGGGGTCAGAAAAGACAGCTTTAGGCCAATCAAACCTGTTGACCAAGTGTTATTGTGCCAGCGGCAAGTAGAAGGCAGGCACTATAACTTCAGCTCTACACAGATCCCTATAGCCAGCAGAGTTCCCACTACATTTCTGTTGCATAGGGCAGTGATGGAAAACCTTTTAGAGACTGAGTGCCCAAACTGCGATTCAAAACCCACCTATTTTTCACAAAGTACCAATATGGCAATTTAACCTGAATACAGTGGAACCCCAGGTTACAAATGCTTCAGGTGCTACCCTTCAGGAAAGCGAAGATCAAAGAGCAGGTGCCGAAATGGCTCTGTGAAGAGAGCTGGGCAAAGAGGAGGCAATTTACTCTCCAGCCACACTGCTTTTGGGATGCCCAGAACGGCATAGCTGGAGAATAAACTGAGGCTATGAAGGAGCCCACAAACTGCTGCTGGGCAAAGGGGAGGCAGTGGTTTGTTGGTTCCTTCACATCCCAAGTTTATTCTCCAGCCACACCGCTTTTGAGATGCCAATAGCAGTGTGGCTGGAGAGTAAAGTGGGGCTAGGAACGAGCCCACAAGCCACTGCCTCCTGTTCAGCACAGAACACAGTGGCATGCTCCAAGTGGAGGGGGTAGTGCCATGGCTGTGCCCACAGAAAGGGCTCCATGTGCCACCTTTGGCACCCATGCCATAGATTTGCCAACACTGCCATAAGGCATGCCACACACCACGTTTCCCAGCAGATTTCCACTCTCAGGATGCTGCCTCAAGAAAACAAGGTGCATGTCAATCACATCTCATGCTTCCATTTAGAAACATGATGATTTGCACAGTGGTAGTAGACTTGAGGGTAACTGTTCAGAGCATGAACAAGGAGCCCTCCTGCTAATTCCATGGATGTAGGGAAAGATAGTATCACCAGAAAGTAGCCTATACCTGTTAAATGCATTCCTTTTACCACAGGTTTAAATCAAGATGATTTTGTAGGCAGGGATGTTATCAGTGTGTGGACATGCACACTGAAAAAACAGTGTTTACATGTAGGCAAAGTTGAGAAATAAAATTATGATGAAATGATCACAACTGAATGATTATTTACATGCTAAAATGTCTTGCATTTCCATCACCTCTCATCTTTTTAATGTCTCCACACCAGTTAAAAATGTTCACCTACTGAGACTCCACTTCATAAACCTCAATAAATGGACTGCAAGCCACTAAAGCTTTATACCAAATAGAACTTGTTAGTCTTAAATGTGCCACAGGTTTCTTTGTTGGACACAGTGGGCACATTATAATTGCAACATTAATTTTTGAAATTAAAATTAGAAAGCTGGTGGTATATCAGATATCTATGATTCTATGATTAAGTGAGAACTTAGGAAGAGTTGAAATGTGTGACTTATAGAAGGGGAAGAACTAAATAAAATCAAAGGAATCAAGTCATCTTTATATCTATATATATATTCAATAATACAGGTGGTCCCATTAGGTTGTACTGAGATAAACAGTAATTTTGCCATGAACATCAGAAAAATTTCTTTCCTTCCTCAGCTAATGATATATTACTAGATGTTCTAACAGCATGTGAATAAGCAACCATCTAATTAGTGACAGAGATGCAAGTAAGCAGAAAGAGGATCCTGTTCAAATCTCTTTATTTGCCTTATTTCTGCACAGCAGTAATTAGGATGCTCATTCGAAGAAGAAGAAGAAGAAGAAGAAGAAGAAGAAGAAGAAGAAGAAGAAGAAGAAGAAGAAGAAGAAGAAGAAGAAGAAGAAGAAATCATTTCTTATCCTGAAGCAGTTCCCACTGATTTCTAGTGTTTTCTTGCAAAGGGGTGGTTTGTAGCTGTATTGTACCTTGTAGGTTGGAACTGATGGAACAGGAAGGAAGGAGGGCAATGGAGGGGGGAGCCATTGAGCCTGTGCTGGGTAGAGGAAGGTATGGGGGTGGGAGTGGAACGTGCCCGCGTAGGAGAAGAGAGGTTAGATATCTTACATCTATCCCCTCTTCTGGTTCCACTTCCAACCTGAAGGTATCAGGTGACCATATCAGCGAACCTACGGGCCACACGGTGCTGTTGTTGAATGCCAGGTCGGTAAAAAATAAGACCGCCCTCATTCATGATGTCATCCTGGATGAGGGTGCCGACCTGGCATGCATTACTGAGACCTGGGTGGGAGAGGAAGGTGGGGTTCCCCTCTCCCAACTCTGCCCACCTGGGTATTCAGTCCAGCACCAGTGTCGCCCGGAAGGTCGGGGAGGGGGAGTTGCTATAGTCTATAGGAGTTCTATCTCCTTGACCAGGCTTCCTGTCTCCTTGAGAGGAGGTTTAGAGGGCCTGTATTGTATGCTGGGCTCACGAGACAGACTGGGGATTCTGTTGGTGTACCGCCCACCCTGCTGCATTCCAAAAGTCTCCCTGCCTGAGCTGACGGAGGTGGTCTCGGACCTGGTGTTGAGGACCTCCAGACTGTTGGTACTGGGGGACCTCAACATCCATGCTGAGGCTGCCTTGGCCGGGCGGCTCAGGACTTCATGGCCGCCATGACAACCATGGGGCTGTCTCAACATGTCATCAGCCCGACACATGAGAAAGGCCACACTCTAGACCTGGTTTTCTCAACGGGATTGGAGGATGGTGGTTTGGATGTGGAGGGGTTGGTCCTGACTCCATTGTCATGGTCAGACCACTTCCTGGTCAAGTTTAGGCTATTAGCTACTCCAACCCTCTGCAAGGGTGGGGGATCTATTAAGATGATCCGCCTCGGAGACTGATGGATCCAGATGGTTTCTTGAAAGCTCTGGGGGATTATCCGTCTGATATGGTCGGTGCTCCTGTCGAAGCTCAGGTCACCCTATGGAATAGGGAAATGTCCCGGGCAGTTGACACGATCGCACCTAAGCGCCCTCTCCCTTGCGCAGAGCCCAGACGGCTCCTTGGTATACATCTGAGCTGCGGGCAATGAAGCAGGAGGGGAGACAGCTGGAGCGCAAGTGGAGAAAATACCGCTGTGAGTCCAATCGAACACAGCTTAGAGCCCATTATCGGGCCTATTCTGTGGCAATACGGTTGGCGAAAAGGCAATATTTCGCAAACCGTATTGCTTCCTCAGAGTGCCGTCCAGCAGAGCTGTTTCGGTGGTCCAGGACCTTCTTCAACTGAGAAATACGGAGGAGGTTCTGGACCACTCGGCAGCCCGTTGTGACGAGTTTGCTGTTCACTTTGAGGGAAAAATCGCTCAGATTCGCAGGGAATTGGACTCCACTATTGGTGCAGAATCAAGGGATGTGTCCAGTGCGCCGTGCTTAGGTCCAGTATTATTGGATGAGTTTCAATTATTGAGACCCGAGGATGTGGACAGGGTGCTTGGATCTGTCCGTTCTACCACCATTCTGCTCGACCCTTGCCCTTCCTGGCTAATTGAAAGATCTGCCAGGGGGGTTCGCACCTGGGTCCAGGAAGCTGTAAATGCCTCATTAAGAGAGGGAGTGGTCCCTGCTGCCTTAAAGGAGGCAGTAATTAGGCCACTCCTAAAAAAAAAAACCAACCTGGACCCAGGGCTGGTGGGTAACTACCGCCAGTAGCGAACCTCCCTTATTTGGGCAAGGTGTTGGAGCGGGTGGTGGCCGGACAGCTCCAGGCGCTGCTGGATGAAACGGATTTTCTGGATCCATTTCAATCTGGTTTCAGGCTGGGTTTTGGAACAGAGACTGCCTTGGTCGCCCTGTACGATGACCTTTGCCGGGAGAGAGACAGGGGAGTGCAACCCTGTTGATACTCCTGGACCTCTCAGCGGCTTTCGACACCATCGACCATGGTGTCCTTCTGGATAGGCTGGCCAGGTTGGGAGTTGGAGGCACTGTTTTGCAGTGGTTCCGCTCCTTCCTGGCTGACCGTGTCCAGAAGGTGGTGCTGGGGGACAGTTGCTCCGCCCCGTGGCGTTTACGTCATGGGGTTCCTCAGGGCTCAATACTGTCTCCCATGCTGTTTAACATCTACATGGAACCACTGGGAGAGGTCATCAGGAGGTTTGGGCTGAGGAGTCAGCAATATGCTGACGATACTCAGCTCTACCTCTCATTCTCCACCAATCCAGGTGAGGCGGTTTCTGTCCTGAACTCGTGTCTGAGCCAGATAATGGACTGGATGAGGGTTAATAAATTGAAACTCAATCCAGACAAGACGGAAGTGCTGTTAGTGGGTGCTTCGCGGACAGGTTAGAGGGCTACTTCCCTGTCTTGGATGGGGTTGCACTCCCCCTAAGGGACAGGGTCCGCAGCTTGGGGTGCTTCTGGACCCTGGTCTAACTCTGGAAGCCCAGGTGGATTCGGTGGCCAGGGGCGCCTTCCTTCAGCTGCGGAAAATATACCAGCTCCGCCCCTACCTAGACGAGCAGAGCCTCATGACAGTTACGCATGCGCTGGTAACATCCCGTATTGATTACTGCAATGCGCTCTACGTGGGGCTGCCTTTGAAGACGGTCCGGCGATTGCAACTGGTTCAGAATCGTGCGGCGCGGCTGGTGAGAGTGGTGGGGCCACCAGAGATCACATCACGCCGATTCTACATAACCTGCATTGGTTACCAGTTGCTGCCCGAGCCCAATTCAAAGTGCTTGTCTTGACATATAAAGCCCTAAACGGCTTGGGACCTAGATACCTGAAGGACCGCCTCCTTCCATATGAACCTACCCGGCAATTAAGATCTAGCCAGGGGGCCCTCTTGAAAGAGCCATCCCTCAAGGAGGTGAGAGGGATGGCTTGTAGACAAAGGGCCTTCTCGGCAGCTGCCCCCAAGTTATGGAATGCCCTCCCAAGTGAGATCCGCCTGGCGCCAACATTGATGACATTTCGGCGCCAGGTAAAAACCTTCCTGTTCCAGAAGTTTTTTAATTGATACAACATAGACTGGGGTCCTTTGATGGCAATTTTAGTGATGATTTTAGTATAAGGTTTTGCTGACGTTTTAATTATTTATTGCTATTTTATGTCTTAACTGTTTTAATTCCTTGTTGTAAGCCGCCCAGAGACCTTTGGGTAGTGGGCGGCATATAAGCTGTAAAAATAAATAAATAAATAAAATAAATAGGTTTGTACATTTATCTGGAAGCATTCCCCACTGGTTTCAGTGGGTTTCACTTTAGTAGGTATCAAGAAGTTCTTGGATTTCATCTTCCATAAATCCTGGCCAGCAGAACTAGCGATTAAGGCATATTAGAGCTTAAAGCCAAGAACATATGGGGATGCAAGTTTGGGAACCATGGGTCTAGACTGAAAAACACACCCAATAGATAATATATTGTCATAAGATCATACATATTGAAATTAGAAGGGATATCAAAAGTCATCTATTCCAATCCCCTACTACAATATTTGCCTTAGGTGGCCATCCAGCTTAAGAATTTTGACAGGAAAATCATGACAGGATATTCTGTTTTTACACACTGGTTGAAACTTCAAAAATACATTCACATCCTAACTGATGTTCCAAATTCCTCTTTAAAATGTATATGCAGAATAGTTTAAGAACCAATCCAGATTTTACTGTTGATCTTGTGAAAGTGCACTGTTAAGGAGGAAGTTACTTTCAAAATGCCAACCACTCATTTGAAGAGTGATTTCTGAGTTGGAGAACTATCATGACATGAATCCTAGGATAAGAAAGTAGACTGGTCAATCACTTAAACTTCTTCACTCCTTTCTCTTAATCCATGAAAAAGATCTTAATTATTTTTGCTGTGATGTCTGCTGTTAAACTAAGTACCAAGATGGAGCAGGCAACTATGTCACGTAGGTGTACAATGTTACAATGCATTGGCTGTTGAGTGGAGTGCAGGAGAAATAGTGGATTTCCATCTCTGGAAACACATGCGTGTTTGTTGATTAAAATTCCAGATTAGGGAAATTCCGGGAATTATAGTCCAACATTCCACAGTCCCTTTGTTGGCCCTGTGGCTTTTGTTTCTTGCTGCTCCTACATGTTCACCATCTGCCTCAGGAGGGACCATAAGAGAAGCAAGGAGACGTTACAAAAAGTATTCAGACATCTTACTCCTTGTTTGGAAGATGATGCTTGTTTAGACTCAGGCAGAAGCAAGTGAGTGTGCAGATGCAATGCCATGTGGATGAGGTGGCCTCATTTTAGTGAAGGGAATCCCCTGATACTAGAACTGGTATTCATTTCCATGGGAAGCCATGGCATCCACCAATATAGATACCTCCAAGACACTATTTCAAGGCTTTTGCAAATGGCAGCTCTTTGTTGTGGATTTATGATTCTGTGAAGCAAGGAATCAGTTTTCCCTCAAAACTTTCTATTCTAGCTTTTAATGAGGTAAGTGCTGAAAGTGGAAAGTGGTCATAGCAGACTCCAGGCACATAGAAAGGTGTCTCATATTAATTCAGATTACTGATCCATCCAGCCCAGCCTAGTCACCACAGGCTTTTAGACAGGAGATTTTTTGAAGCCCAGTGTGGTATTGATTGATGAAATAAGATTCAGGAGACCTGGGTTCAAATCCCTGCTCTGCCATGGAAACTCATGGGGAAGGGTTAGGGTTAGCATACTGGTGATCTCTCACTCACCTTGAAAGCTCCATTAGAACTGCTGTAAGTTAGCAGTGGCTTGATGGCACATAACAACATACACATCAGGAGATGTTAGGAATTGATCCTGGACCTTACAACTCATGTGCTTTACCACTGAGTACCAGCTGCTTCCCTAAAATCTCCTAGAGCATTCTGGGAGCTTCTCCTAAATACATCCTAAAAATTGCGAAATATACCCATGAACTAGTGGCTTTCTAATGGCTTCATCTCATTTTTACATCTAAACAAGTTTCGTGCCAATGAACTTCTTGTTTATATCCTCCCTGCAAACACAGATACTTTAAAGCAAATCAATATGTACTTTTTTGGCAGACAATTATTAAGGAAACCTCAGGTGGCAAGGAAAAATGGATTTTCCCCAGTAACTCCTAGTGAAACACAACAGATCAATTGCTTTCTGCAGCTGTTTTAGTACAATTTTTTTTTACAAAACATGCTTTGCAAATTCTGCATTAATAGTTGAACTTGAAAAGTGTGTAGAGTATGAACCAGAAAGTTGCCTTCATCTTACCGATATGAGAGCATTTGACTTTTTGCTCCAAGGTTATTTTGCTTCAGAGGCAGCCAGTGGTATTTCTCAGCTCATCAAACAAAATGAACATCTGCTCTTTCATGTGCAAAGATGGCCATTGGGACTAAAGAATATTTTGCTGACAAGCACTTTCTATAATACGTGTTGAATGCAATTTTTGAATCACACTGCACAATGCTACACTTTGTGCTTAGATTGCTCTAAAAGGATGAATATACAACTCTTATAAGGGAAAATGGAAATATTGTGGATTTGCACAAATGCTGTCACATTAATGGTCTTGGATACACTTGCATTTAAAAATCAATATCCCATCCTTTGCACCTCTCGATTCCCTTTTATATTTTCCTATTGAGAGCACTAATATCTAGAAATCTAACTAAAAGGCAGTGGGGGGGTGACCCTAATCAATGATTTCCATTATTTCTACAGTAGCCCAAGATGATTAAACAAATGTTAACAATTAACAATTAAATTACTGGAAAGCTTTCTCATGCCAATAGTTTTCTACCATATTAAGGGTAAACTTGAATGTTTTTGTTCAGATTTTAGATATAATTAAGGTGCCACATGATTTGTGTCTTTTGTTTTGTTTGGTTTTTCTTTGATCTTGCCTGGAATTCTTGAAAAAACTAACACAGCTACCCTCTCCAAAACTTCATAATTTTATTTATTTATTTATTTATTTATTTATTTATTTATTTATTTATTTATTTATTTATTGGATTTTTATACCACCCATCTGGCAGCAAGGACACTCTGGGCAATTTACAACAATTAATAAATTCAAATAATTCATGCAATAAAAACATAAAATAGAGTAACATAGTACAATAGAAATATAACTAAAATTAATGTTAAACATAAAAGATGAATGTTGGGGTGGGGACCCAGAACATAGGTACAATTCATCCTAAATTCAGCTTAAACAGGTTAAATGTCAATCCAGACTTAGGTTCAGGAACCATTTTGAATACCATAAGAATGCAGTGGTTACTGCTACTACTGCTACAACACATGTCACATGTGGCCATACCTACAGCATGCGTGACATGAGGGGAGCCATGACTATGGAACTTCAGTTAGCATTGTGAACCTGGTAACACTCTCTAGGAGCCTCACCAATTTGGTCCCCAGTGAATTTGTTCAGCTAGGCCCTCCTGATACCACACAACTGGGTGAGCCAGAGAAGTTCCATTGGAAAGGAATGCTGCTGTGGCCTGAGCAGCATGCCTCAGTTATTGCTGGTTGGCCACAAAGGTCATATAATGTATTCACTGATCCCATATTTCACTGACTTACTGTCTGTACATACACCTATTAGGAGTAAGTTATTTAAACACAACTCCACCCTTTAAAACCTTTCTATCTCAAGTCGGGCCAGAATAGTCCAAAAGACCTACCACATAAATTGGTTCAATAACAAGTCAAAGAAACTGCTTCTCAGTACTGCAAGTACTGAGAAGCAGGGAAAGAGCCTAGTTGCCAGATGCCAACTCCACAAGTAGGGGCAAGTGTGTTCTTCTTATTGTTGTTGTTCATTCGTGCCCAACTCTTTGTGACCCCATGGACCAGAGCTCACCAGGCCATCCTGGCTTCAACTGCCTCCCAGAGTTTGGTCAAATCCATATTGGTTGCATCAATGACACTGTGCAACCATCTCATTCTCTGCTGTCTTCTTTTCTTTTTGCCTTCAATCTTCCCCAACATCAGGGACTCTTCCAAGTACCCCTCTCTCCTCATGAAGTGGCCAAAGTACTGGAGCCTCAGCTTCAAAATCTGTCCTTCCAGTGAACATTCAGGGTTGATTTCTATTAATGTTTCCTGTGTCCACAGATTGACACCTCCAGCCATTTCACTCCATTCCCCTTTGTTTAGAATTTAGTCTCTTCTTTGAGGCTTCTGAACCCTGATGAACACATTTACAGTTACTTAGGGATATCTAAGTACACATTTCCTTTCAGTTATGAACCCAATGAATTCCTTCATCTCACATCAGCCTAAGTTCTTCAGTCTGTAAAGTGACAATTCTCAAAACATGACTGGATTCTTAATAGTTGTCTTCCCCATAATGAATGGATTCCAAAGAAGTGTAGGGACTTTTGCGGCAGATAATGTTGCAAAGCATTTATTTCTGAAAAAACATTGGGGAAGATAGGGTCATCAGCCTTATATAATGTAAAAGAAGTGTGAACAGGATTCCAGCTACCATGATTTATTGCCTTTCCCAAAAATTTTGTATTTTGTATATGTTTGTAAACCACCCAGAATAGCATTTTTGCTGGACGGTTGTGGCATATAAATAAAATAAAATAAAATAAAATAAAATAATATTTCAGCTCTTATTGCAAGACAAGATTACATTCCAGCTAGTTTTCTCAAATATCTTATATTTTAGCAATCTCAATTTGCAATTCATTATTTGATTCATGTTGGATTGTGTTGTTAATAGACATGGGCACGACTTGGAGAAATTGTCATTTCCGTTTTCGGATATCGTTTCCGTTACGTAATGGAAACGGTAACGACAATTAAGCTGTCAGAACTCGAACTTGAACCGAAAAAAGAAAAATTGGGTCTGATTTGTCATTGTCGTTCCTGGCATCACGCGGCGATCGCGCGATGCCAAGCGGCACAGAAAAAAAGTTTTAAAAATTAAAAAAACCCGATTCCCGGCCAAAAAAGCAGGCGAAAATATGCCTGCCTGAGGGCACCTACCAGAGGGGTGGTTTCTGGGGGGGTCCCCAGCCTTCCCCCCCTCCTGTCCTGGGCTGCTGGTACTGGGCTGGGAGGGGGCATCCTCGGCGTCTCCATTTGCCATGCGGTGCGGGGGGATCCAAAATGGCGTCCGCAATATTTTTTTTGAAATCATGGTCCAAAAAACCACCAAAGCACCACAGAAACATGCAAAAATTAGCTATTTTAAATGATTGAATTTTTACAGTAGCAGCAATGGGTTTTTTTATAGCAGTAAAAGGTCACACTAATTTTATTTTATTTTATTTTTATTTTTATTTTTTTACACCTGTGCAATGATGGGCTGGCCATGGGATGGGACCATGCAAATTTTTGGACCCATTCTACCAATCGCATGGCCAGGTTTTGACTGACACTTCTGGATGTGCAAGAGGGCATAAAATGCTGAGGCACTCCCAGAAGAGTCGCAGTCCGGGCTTGGATGTGGGTGGGAGAGGGCTGTGTGTAGCTGGCTGCTGTGCAAGACTAGTTTCGATTTCGCAGAGCCTTTAGATTTCAGTTAGGCAGGCAGGGAAGGAATTGATACAATTGAATTTTTAGGAAATAATAATAATTCATTTCGTTCTCTGTCTGCTGTGGGGAATAGCAACACAGTTTATTCTTTTTTATTCTCCTGCAGTTTGTTAGGATTTCTTTTCTGATAGTGCTTCAAAGGGGGGGAGGTTTGAGTGGGAGGGGAGGTGTGGATTTATTTTAAAAATTTCATTTGCTTGGTGGCAAGCCAAGGTCCTTTCATACCCTGCCTGCAGCTCTGCTGTGGGTGCACTGCCCACTTTGTTTGCAAAAATTGCAATAGCTTTATTAGATGCAGTCTTGTGCAGCAAGTCAGTTTAAAGTGTTTTCCGCCTGCTCTGGGTCATTGCGGGACCCGCGCCCGCCACCCGCGCACCCGCCTCTCCCCCCTACCACTGCCGCCGCCTGTCCATGCCCCCGCCACCCCGCCCGCCGCCTAGGGTGCAAAAACACCTAGCGCCGGCGGGACACCACTCGCTGGGATGTCAAATCGCGTGAAAATCATGGCGGCAGTAACGACAAATGACAAACGACACGACAAAATGACAAATGTTTAAAAAATTTCACAAAAACGGAAATGACCTGAAACGGACCCATCCCGAAAAATGACAACTCGAAAAAAATTTTCTGGTCATGCCCATCTCTAGTTGTTAAGTTTGAAACAAAGGTTGCTTGGATGGTTCATTCTGTACACTTCCTTCCTCTCAGGACTTCAGTGGTTATTGCTGTTATTTTAATTGTATAAGAAGTCATGAAAAGGACCATCCAGGTGCTGTTCTGCTTTCAGGTATATACAATATACTTCTTGATATTAGCAACAATGGAAAGTGAATATACAACTTTATTATTTCAGCACCTCAAATTCCTGATTGTATGCACATTAGGAAATTTTACATTTTTTGCATGGTGGTTCTGTTATTGTCTTTTTGTTATTCTTTTGCTCTGTCTCATTGTTTTTGCACTTGAGACATGAATGGCTACAAACTAATTAAAACATGCACTTCCTTCTATACTAAGAGTGCCTAATGTTATTGCCACTTAAACCAAGTGGCACATGTTTTTTTAGATAGCAGTGTGGGGGTGGGGGTTGATGACTTTGTATTTCAAAGGCAGTTCAGTTTTCTTTGTAAATGCAAAGTTCATATTGCAGCTCCTTGTTATTGCCCTTTGTCCATTCTGTGAATCCAGACATTAGTGGGATTTCTCAGACTGAGGTTTTCAGATATTCCGTGAGTCAATGAAACAACTGGGCCAAAATCCAATGTGAGGAAAATCTTGTATGGAAGGTCAATTGTCCAGCTACTTTCCACTCCTGTGGGGTCCTTTTGTCTGATTGATCACATCACTGGCTCTTTAAGGAAGGAACTATTTATACTATTTCCCTTATACTTTTGCATAACTGAATAGGAATTTGGCCCTAGTCTATATTGACAAATTGTTACATTAACACTTGTAGCGAGCTATGCATGATATATATATTTATATAGTACTATATATGAAACTTTTTGTTTGAATTAAAGATACAATTAAAAATCACTGTTTCATATAAATTCAGATACAGTGGTACTTCCTGATACAAAATGAATTCAATCCTCAGGATGCTTCATATCACCAAATTTTTGTATCACGGATCTGAATAGGGCACAATGCATCCTGGGAATTGAAGTCTTCTGCAAAATTTTCGTATCTCAGCACTTGTGGCGTTTACTCCTTGGTGATGAAAAATTCATGAGAAGTGTCTGTATTGATTGGTTGGTTGTTGACCAATGCAAGAGTCTGGGGGAGTAGCCTGAGGAGATTTAAGGCTCAGTACTGAATTAGTCAGATAGGGACATATAGGGACTGACACTGTCTGAGAGAAGGTCAGATAGAGACCTAAACTCACTGAGAAAAGATAAATAGGGTCTGACTGTTAGACTTTTACAAGAGAGAGAAAAATAGGATTTCAAACTTCAGTGAGGAAAACTAAGTGATGAGTTTATGAAAACTTAAGGACTGGGTGTGCAAGTGATCAGTGTAGTCTGTAACATTTTAGTGTGATTGAGCTATATTCTTTTTGCTTTTACCTAGACATGGTATCCTTATGAGCTGGATTCTACTTTGGGATGAGTAAACTTCTTTTATCTTTATTCAATTTAAAATCAGTCTGAAAGCATTAATTTACTAGAGAAGCTAGTTGGTGGCAGCAAAAGAGAAACATTAAAAGTGGTACTTGTCAATAGCCTGTGAAAGGGCAGGAGGCAAAGCATGGGAAAGCTACGGGGCTTTCTATAGAAAAAAATTGTATCTTAAGTTTTTGTGGAAGTTTTCCATTCCCAGGGTGCATTGTGCCCAGGATGGACTGTTCTTTTGTATCTTGAGTTTTTCGTGGCATGAGAAGCCCGTATCTTGAGGCACCACTATATTTAGTTGTGTTAGGTAAGGGATGCTTAAATATGTTTTGAAGTCAGCTTATTTTATATGTCATATTTTAGTCATTTTATATGTCATATTATGTGTTGTACCTGTTTTTAAGTCTATGTGAAATGTTTTAAATGAGTTTTTATATAGCAGCCACAAAATTTCGTTGTTCCTGAAAGGGGGCAATGACAATAAAGATTCCTATACTTCCTATATGTTTACTCATCTTCAACCTATTTCTGATGATGAGATACAATATCTTTCCACCCCTAAGAAGATGTATTTTTATACTCTTCTTAAAAGCAGTCAAGATGGAGACAGACCACATATTCCCTAGCCCAGCGTTTTTCAACCACTGTTCCGCGGCACACTAGTGTGCCGTAAGATGTTGCCTGGTGTGCCATGGGAAAAATTGAAAAATTCTAAAGAAATTCAACCCAGGGCACACGGCCCACAGCTGGGAGGCACTATAAATAGCATCCAAGGGCCAGCTTGGCTCCTCCCCGAGGCCCACGACGCTCGTCACTTCCTGGCCCCGCTCATTCTCTTTATGTTTGCCCTGTGCCTGCCGCCGCCGCCGCTTTCCCCCACCCTTTTTTACCCTGGAACCACCACCCCTTTCCTGGGAGCTACCAATGGACTGAGCTGCTGGCCCGCCCGCTGACATCCTCTCCTGGAGAACCCCAAAGCCCAGAACAAACCACCAGGTGAGGGGAAGGGGAGGAGGGGGGGCACCTGGCTGCCCCATGAGCACTGCGGCAGGGCTGCGAGGAGGAGGGGATGGAGGAGGCCTCCGCCAGGCCTGGGCTGAGGAGGCGGCGGGGGGCTACTGGCACAGCTGGACAGCCGGACGGATGGCCTTTAGGTCCGGGAGGGGAAGAGACGTCTCTGAGTGGCCCTGCGAGGGTTGTTTAGATTGGGGGATTTAAGTCTTGCCCCTTTCTTTCTGTCTTGGTTCGCCCTCTTCTCTCTGTCTTTTCGTTCAAATTCGTACTTTCCCCTCTTCAGAAAGTATTTCTAGCCTGCATATGATCTGTAATTAAAACTGGCCGCCCAGAGACTCCTTGAAGTGGTATGGGGCGGTATACAAGCAGAACACTTCCTGCCTTCTTTCCTTCCTGCCTTCCTTCATCCTCCTCCCCTCCTGTCGCTGGACTTGCTGAAGGCATCTGCACTTTCGTAAAGTGGCAATACAGCAATTTAACCTGAATACAGGTGGCTGTGAAGGGATGATGTTGGGTGCCCACAGAAAGGGCTCCGAGTGCCTCCTTTAGCACCCATGCTATAGGTTCACCTACAGTGCTCTACTGTTAATGTTTTGCAGCCAGTTAATGTTGCTAGCGCTATCCAGTGTACACTGACGGACGGAGACATTTTCTAATGGTGGTGTGCCTCGTGATTTTTTTCATGAAACAAGTGTGCCTTTGCCCAAAAAAGGTTGAAAAACACTGCCCTAGCCTAGCAACCACACAGGAGAAGGCCTTCTCCTGCATTATTTTTAAATGGGCTTCTGAAACTGCTGGCATTTTAAAGACATCCTCTCCTGGAGATCTCAAAGTCTGTGCAGGCTAATAATGAGACAGTCAATCCCTCAGGTAGCCATGCCTCGAGTTGTTTAGTTATTTAATGGCTAAAACTAGAAAGTAGAGATGGGCAAGACTTGGCGGAATTCCCGTTTCCCTTCCTCGTTTCCATTACGGAACGGAAACGGTAATGGGAATTACTCCGCCAGAACTCAAACTCGAACCAACTAAAGAATAATTGGGTCTGATTTGTCGTGGTCGTTCCTGGTGGCATCGCAGCGATCGCGCGATGCCAAGCAGCACAGAAAAAAAGTTTTTAAAAGTTTAAAAAAAAACGATTCCCGGCCAAAAAGCAGGCAGAAATATGCCTGCCTGAGTGAGGGCTCAGGGCACCTACCAGAGGGGTGGTTGACCCCCCTCTCCTGTCCTGGGCCCTTCTGGTGGTGGGGGAAATCATCATCGTAGTCGCTCACAACAAGCACTGGACTCGCCACCGGCCACCGCAATTCAAGCAGAAGCGGCACAGAAAAAAAAGTTTTAAACTCCCCCCCATTCCTGGGCCAAAAAGCAGGCGAAAATATGCCTGCAGTGCAGAGTGCACCTACCAGAGGGGTGGTTTCTGGGGGGGGGTCCCAGCCTCCCCCCCTCTCCTGTTCCTGGGCAGCCAGACTCGAGTCGCCATGCCATGCGGTGCGGGCGGGGATCCAAAATGGGGCGGCAACCGCAAAAAATTTTTGAAATCGTGGTCCAAAAACACACAAGCACCACACAGAAACATGCGAAAATTGCTATTTTAAGACTGCCAGAATTTTTACAGTAGCAGTGGGTTTTTCTTGCAACAAAATGTCTCCTCTTTCCTTTCTCCATTTATTTTATTTTATTTTATTTTATTTTTATTTTTTTTACACCTGCGCAATGATGGGCTGGCCATGGGAGTGAGTGACCATGCAAATTTTTGGAGCCATTCCACCAATCGCATGGCCACTTGGCCAGGTTGACCACAGAGACTTCTGGGATGTGCCAACCAGGCATAAAAAGCCCACTAACCGTAGCCCGAACCCTAAGCCTAACCCATACACCAGTACACTGTCCTTCTAAGTGGGTCAGAGAGGCCCCCAGAGTTGCACCCCAATACTCACCCTAACCTCACCCGTAACTAGCCTAACCCTAGCCCTTGCGCTAACCCTGTTGCCTAAGCCAGATCTGTACTTGCATTGCACTACACGCAACAACTACAATTCCCTTCTTAGTGAGACACAGCGGGTGCAGAGAGTGTGCCAGTCCGCCACTTGTGGCTCTGGGTGACTCCTGCAGGCTTGGCTCGGCCGGCAGCATGTGTGACATGCAAACCATGCCCCCGAGGCCTGACTGATGCAGGGAAGGCACCCCAAAAAGAGGGGTGCCTCTGCCAGTCTGCTGTGTCTCTGCGTGCAACTTGGTATGCAATCATATCCATATGGCTATGCATGCATGCATGCCCTTTTGCAGCAGGTGAGGAGACCCCCATGTATGAGGGGTCTCCAGGAGCCTGCTTTCCCTAGCGGGTGAGGATAGGAGGCACCCACCCCCAAAAAAAGAGGTGCCTCCAGGAGCCCGCTACCCCCCAAACCAGTTTAACGACAGACGAAAAAACAAAAACGAAACGACAAATTTTTGCGAAGTTTCACGAAAAACGGAAACGAGCCGACACAGGCCGCCTCCAACACATGACAACTCGAAAACGTCATTTTCCCTAGTCGTGCCCATCTCTACTAGAAAGGGACACCAAGTGTGGCAAAATGTTTCATATAAATTGGGCTATGCAATGCCATAGGTGTCACATGTAATTTTTTCTCTCTCTCATGGCGGACTGCCCCACTCATAATTCTTCCCATACTGCTGGGCCCCTCCTTCTCCAATGGCATGCCAGTCCAGGCAGGACATTGGGCAACCCTTCCCTGCCTCCACAGGGAGCTGGCTTCTCCCCACACAGCTGGTGAGTGGTTGGCTACCTTGAAGAGGAATGGGAGGGAAGCCCAAGCTCCTTCCTGGACTGGCACACTACCCAAGAAGGAAAGCCCTGGTGGTGCTCAAAGAACAGAGCAGCTGGAATTGCAGGAGTGGGGAGGTTACACAAAGGCACCTTTTGTGCCATGCAGTCCAAATCATACAAATCAACATTGAGCAACTAGTTCAGATCTTAACAGCCTAGCCATTCTACATTACACCAACTGAAGATCTCAGGCAACCTTCAAAAGCAGCCCCATTAAGTGTGTATGTGGTGAAGGAAATTTGCTTGGTCCTACACAAAACAGCTTGCAACAAATAAACCATGCTTTAGATATTGCTTGATGGGTTTCTAAAGACCCATCCACCCATCTACATTGAGTGGACTGTTGTTCCAGGTGTAGGTCAAAAATCATTTAAAAGCAATTGAAAACAGCCATTTCCTCCTTCATTTCAGGAAGAGAAGTTTTGTCACATTACTGACACAGGGTCACTTGTGATTCAGATTAATGATAATTTATTTATAATTATAGCTGCTGCTAAGTAGAACACTCAACTCAGCAAATGAGGGATGTTACAAAAACTGAACAAATGCTATTTTGAGATGCATTACTGTGAACATGCATAAAATCCAAAATGCAAACATTTTTAGCTGTGCAGCCTGGGATATCAAAACTTTAATAAGTTTATAGATCAATTAGATACCATTTAGAAGTAATTGGTAAAAGGTAATAAATAGGTTGTGTACTGCAACCCTAAATGTCTCGATCCAGAACTATCATTTATCTCATTTATTTCCATTATATAAATGCAAGTAGAAGATCAATGGTCATTTCTAATCGAATCCATACTGTAAAGTGTTTGTGTAGTTTAAAATATGCATATAATATTTCCATTTGTTTGTTATGTGCCATCAAGCTGACCTAGAGTGAGCCTGATAGTGCTTTTATGGTTAAATCAGATATTTAAGAAGTAGAGTTTTTTTTTAACAATCCCCAAACCCTAGTGTGCTTCCATGGCCAAGGGGAAAACCACACCTGATTGTTATAATTTAGTAATTTTCTGTACTCTTTGAATATAATTACAGACATTAGTAGAACCAACTATGAAAGTTAGTCATGGTGGTTTGAGAAAATACAAAACAGAAAAGGAAGGAAGGAAGGAAGGAAGGAAGGAAGGAAGGAAGGAAGGAAGGAAGAAAGAAAGAAAGAAAGAAAGAAAGAAAGAAAAGCACAGAAAGGTACAGAAGCAGGGATAGTCAGTCATGTGGAAGAATTGTGAGTGGCATAGAGTGAAGGTTAATAAACTTTTTTTTGAAATATAACTTTCAGTTGTGTCACTCCCAACAGAAGTTTGTCTATCTGTGGAGTAAAGTGAGCCTTGACAGTTTATTTTGACTTTAATCTGACCCCAGTTGACTAAACTTGAAATCCCAATTTCATGATGGAAGACTTGAGTTTTCTGTGTTACCCAAACCTGGCCAAGGAGAAAAATGTCCCTTTTAAAGAAAGGCCAAATGAGGAGGTGAAATATTGTGGTGAATTAATTAATAGCCAAGTATTGGGGCCACTCTCTCAGACTACACAGAACCAGAAAATAATGAAGATGGGAGAGTTCTATAAGGCCATTGAGTCCAACTCCTGCTCAATGAAGGAATTCAAATCAAAGGATATATGTCATTTTCCAAAATCATTATATTTGTGCAAAATATATAATGACTGGAGAAAAATTCTAAAAGGCCTTATTCACATGACCAAGCTTTATCCTTGGAAATCTCAATTTCAAACAAATATTTATAGCCCCAGCAACAGTAGAAGAAATATGATAAACTATCTTACCACAACAAATTTGAATCTCAGGAATGGATTTTATGCTTTTAAAAGCTGAACATGATGCAAAAGTAATGGATCAAAGCAAACATGAGCTCAGACAGTTCCAAGATTGGTTTGCAAATAATTTTCATTTAGCCAGCCATGTATGTGACACAAGGTCAGTTATTCCAAACCGAAAGAGGTGTGTGGAGAATAAGGTCAGAATGATTGAAGTAATTTTCTTGACTTAAAAAGAATGTTTATATATAGAAAAAAGAAGAGGGGGCTTACATTTGAATGTGAAGGGGCCCTGTATTTATATAAAGACAGATCAAAGTGTTTTAAGAGTTGTGAAAATAAGGCAGCAGCTGAAAATGAACCCATCATTTTATTTAGATGTTGGTGCTTTCATCTCCTCAATAGGCTGCTCAGACTGGTAGACAGAATTATAAAATTGTCATGTTTGAAACTTCTTTATTTAAAAAGTGCTGTAAAATGATAATTATGTTTTTAAGCAGCATAAAATGTTGGGCAAGACCTCCACCTTAACAACAAGACCAGAATGACAAAAGGTCAAAATGAGCTATAAAATGGAGGACTCGCAACTAGCTTTTTTCAGACTGATGAATCTGTTTGGATGAGCAGTGTAACATTTCAATCTCTCTGTCAAACAAGAAGAAGAAGAAGAAGAAGAAGAAGAAGAAGAAGAAGAAGAAGAAGAAGAAGAAGAAGAAGAAGAAGAAGAAGAAAGAAAGAAAGAAGAAGAAGAAGTCCAGTTGTCATTATTCAACTTCCAGCTAAACTCACCTGGGTGACTGAGAATCTTCACAGATATATGTATACTGCCATTTTTTTTGGGGGGGGGAGGTGTGATTGAGGGATTTTTGGACTCATGTGCCACATTGCATTACTTTCTACTTTGACTTGATTGGTGAAGCAGCTTAATTTGTTCTTTGGGCTTAGCTGGCAAAATATCACCAACCCCTTTCTCTACAGCCAGTACTAAACTGCTTACAGAACTTCTGTCTTTTGCAAATGTTAAATGGGCCTGTAGGCCCTGGTTTCTCTCTCTTACCTTTACATACTTGTGTATCAGGAAGTGCGCAACAAAGCATGAATACTGAACATGAATGTCTCAGAGGATACATTTGTATAACAAAAAGTAAATTATCCATGTTGTCGCTTCCTGTTCTGATTCTGTTGTCAGTTACTTTAATTTCTGTGCAAGTTTACTAGAAGTCAGAGAAATCGTAGCTTTCTGGTTACATGAACTTTTGTCTTAATTAGTGAAGGCTGCAATAATGTTCCACTGCTCATGAACTCCAGGGTCACACCTACTTCAGTTTATTTATGGACTCGACTGCTGCTTTGAGGTGCATTGATTGACAATGCCCAACTTCTGCTTTAAGGCCAACCATCTGCTCTGTTTTTCTCTCTCCTTCTCTCAGCCTATTGGGAACTCTATCTCCTTCCAGATTCAATCTGCCTGGCATACTTTCTGAAGGCTAAGAGAAGAAAAACTATATTTATGCCGAAGAGCCCTGCTGTTTATTTGCTCTTTGGAGTGGTGTCAAATGTTCACTTCCACTGCAACAATCCAATCAAAGTGATTTTGCTCTTTGGCTCCTTTAGATAGTATAGGGTTGTGCAACAGCTCATGTGAAATATATACCCCTAGAGGTACCATTGCATCACTAATAAAATATATTCTTGCTTACAGTATTGTGCCATATGTATTTACAAAATGACTCTAAAACTCCAGATGGTGAGCAACAGACAGAGAAGTATATGAGACACCAATACACATCAAATCAAATACGGTGGTTAACAATTCATGACTGAAGAGAGAATGCAGTAGTTTGGTGGAAAATTTATTTTTTCAACAAGGTTTGTGCTTGTGTTTTTTTAAAGGACAATTTATATTCATTGTTATAGTTGTGTTGTTACAGTCGTGACCAACTCTTCATGACCCCATGTCCATGGAGTTTTCTTGGCAGGAATACTGGAGTGGCTTGCCAGATCCTACTCCAGGTGCCTACTGGTATTCCCTAGTGGGTGCCCATCCAAGTACTAGCCAGACCCAACCTTGCTTAGCTTTCCAGATCAGGCGAGATCGGATGTGCCTTGGAATCATGCAAATATGGTGGATAGATTAATGGAATAACACTCAAAGGTTCAAATTCCCTCTTGGCCATGGAAACTCAAAGGGAATATGGCAATGGCAAAACCATCCCTTAAATATCTCACATTCCTTGAAAACACTGTGAGTTGCAGAGACAAACTGCACTTTTTAATGAAATGTTGGGGTTTTAATCATGCAACCCAATACATAAGAGGGTGTACAATGAGGCACACAACTGGCATCTCATTAACTTTTGCAGTTCACCTCCAAATTCATGCAATTACACTTGCTTTGGAGGAAAATCCCAACACGCAGCAGTATGAACAATATTTCAGCTACAGGGAGTCTAGTTAAGACCGACCTGCTTGTCAAGGGGCGGTGGCACTTCAAGAAATCACCAAATCCCTTAAGAAGTCTTTGCTCTAGATTAGAGTCAAGATCACAGACAGTGATCCTAGTGCCCCTGCAAGCAGCCCCATAGGCTGCACACACGTGAGTCTAACCGGGCGGGTAGACAAAGAGGCCCCTCCCAGCACTATGGCTGATAGAAGCCACCATAGTCTATGACAGATCACATAGAGAATGAAAAAGAAAACAATTCTTTGCTGTTCAAGAACCAATAAATTATAAATTAATTATTCCCCTCCCTACTCCTCCATCTTGCTTCCTCCCTTATGCCTCCCTGGATTGCCTGGCTGTGCCACATGCATACAGTGGCTGGCTTAGACTGTCAATGAGCCTTGGTGTCTCAACCCCGATGTTTCTCAATCTTTTTCAAGTTGTTTCCCCCTTTTATAATAGCCAAGTAACCTGTGACCCCACCTCATTTGCACAAAGAGCATTTTAATGGGGCAAAGGAAACTCATTGAAATAGATTTTTTATACTATTTTACCTGAATATATTAATATTAATGTAATAATACATATTTGGATGACTTTAGCTCTGCCTCTACCAGATAAAATTTGAGGAGGAAAAAAGTCAGATAACTATAAAATTAATTCATTTGGGTGTGTGTGTTGAAATGGCCTTTCATGTCTCCTCCCCACAAAAAAGCCCTCTCGGAGAAGAATCACTCTCCCTTAAGTCCAAATAAACACCTTCCCCATAGGCTCTGCCTCTCATACCAGTCCCTCGCTGGTTTTCCACCCTCACCTTTTTTTGCCTTTCTTGCCTTTCCTCTTCTATGGCTCATATGGGGCCTGAAGTTATCTCCCTGCCCAAGTCAACTTTTCTTTCACTGATCCACCAGCATCACACTCAGAACAGCCAGTGGCTCAGGTGGAGCAAAAGGCACTCCTGCCATGGTGGCAACAACTTTTCAATTCTGCTGCCGTCTTGGCTGTTAGCATTCCTGGCATGCATCACATACTCATTTCATTTATGCCTTTGAGCTGGGCTTACGTTCTGGTCCAAAAGGCTGATATCAGTTCTTCAGAAGTGGATATAGAGGAACAGAGCCAAACAAACAAGAGCAGCTCCTTTGGAATGAATGGGAGTAATGTATGTACGTAAAAGGAAAATGCACCCCAAAGAGAATGGGTACAACTAAGAACTCTAGGTTGTCTGCAATTTCAGTTCAAATTGAAGTTATCTATATGTGGGTCGATGTGATTAAAATAAAACAAATTTAAAATAATAAATATAATTCTAACTTAAAAATAACCATGGCGATCCACCAGAAAACACATCTTGACTCCTTTGGGAGTCCTGACTGCCAAATTAGGAAGCCATGCTCTATCCCAAACTGGATTGGAGGACGACTACACCACCTGCCTTTCTCACTCTTTTTACACATTTACACATTACTACCTCACATATCCTATTGCTCTTCTTCTCACACGTGCTTGTCCAGACACTGCCCTCCCCTCCCCTCCTCAGTTCCTCTTTACTCTTCCTCCATTCTGTGAGCCAGTAAAGGCCACCAGTGACCCTCCTGCACCAGAAGTGCCAGGCCTGCCCGGCTGCCTCTAATTTATATAGCATCAGTCGTCTTTTATTAAAGGGCGTTTATACACGACCCCTAAACTCTGGGGCAAATGGCTCCCAGCTCTGGAGCTTAAAAATGTTTACCCACCAGCTCCAGAGTTAACAGGAAATTAAGCGCAACCCCGCCCACTTTAGCGCGTCCCAGCACAGCTTTCAGGTACCTGCTCTTTGAAGGTGAAAATTATTTGATCCGGTTTAATGATAGTGAGTGCGGGGCTCTCCTTGCGTCTGTTTGTTGTTTTTTGGCTCCCGCCCCTTTAAGAGCTACTTTTACAGAGACAAGAGGCAGAACGAGGTGAGTGGCATGCTTTTCTTTCTCTTTTTCTCCCTCCCCTCACGCAGCCAGCATCCAGGAAGTGCAGAGGGGGTGGGGACACAGGAAGAGTGACGAACCCTAAGATATCTGGTCTGAATTTAAGTGGCCAGCGGATCTTAGGGGCTGTGTAAAAAGGCCCAAAGTCATCAAGCCTGATGGGAATCAATGTCAAACAAAGCTTTGCTGGCTGATTCTTACCCTGGAAGTGCTGCATTTGGAATCATCAGTGTGTGATTCACTTCACTCCAAGTTGGCTGAAAGCGCATTATGTCAACACAAACAAATCAGAGATCAGAACTATTCCATTTAGTAAGGAGTGCTGCATGATTATACTGCTCCACTTAACAAAATAGAGGCATATCAGATTACAAGTCTTGATAAGGACAGAATTAACAAGGTAAGTGGGACTTGGATTTTTCTGGATGCCAAGTGGAAGATGTGAATGAGCAGGGTGATTTAATTTGTTTATTACTTACTTATTTATATGAAATATTATTATCCCATGTTTCTCCAACAAAAGACCTGAGGCAGCTTATAGTATTAAAAAGAAACAATACTGAAAATGGAGAAAGATACTGAAAACACAGGGATGCAAAAAGTAAGAGGACACACTGGCACAATTTTCTCCCACTAAATGTGCATTTTTAAAGACATATCCTCTAAGCTAGTAATGGAGCACCTCTGGCCAGTGATTTAGATTTGACAGGGTGTCCCCTTCAGGCCTGAAGGAATTTTCTGCTGTTATCTCCAAGCAATGATCAGAGGTCAAAAGATATTAAAGTCCGGGGAGGTGTTGCATAGCATGGAGCTGTGCTTTGAAGCCTGCAAGGATATTGTTTAGAACTGAGTTTGTTGTAGTTTAGACAAGTCTAGACTTAAATATGGTCCCAAATGACACCTAAACCATGCTGAATGGAACAGGGCTACTCCATCTTGAGACTTGCCAACAATTATATGAATAAAACCACAATGTCACTATCCTGACTACCAGTTAAATCACTCCTGTTTAATAGTACAGACCGACTTCAGTGAAAGCTACTAAAATGGAATGAGTGAACAATCATCCAAGAAAGTAAAGCTGATTTTTCTTATTCCCTTTTATAAATTCTTAATGTTGTTATGCTGAAGTAAAACAATTTATATCTGAAATTTGCAGAGATGTTTGGGGCTTAGCAGCTCAAAGGCCATTCATTTAATGAAACTCTCTGAGCAGATCCTCTGCTTCAATTTATGGGTAGCTGGGTGCACCCTGTCCATAATCAGTTTTATAAATCTAACATAGGAGCTTTACAAAAATGTTTGGTGATGGTGTATTGACAAAGAAGGATCTCACTTCCAAGACATGTTTTTTTTTCATTACTAACCAGCAGCTGGCATTTTGATTCAACAGCTTCTGGGGGAGGGGAGGGGGAGATACACTTCCAAACAGTGGTGATAAAAAACAGAAGATATATGAATTTCTACCTACGCAAAATTCATTTTCAAAAAGCACATAGCTCATATTTAGATTACAAGTGCTTACTGACTCAACCCTAGTTCATAATATTGTATCATAACATATCTGGGCTCAGATGGGAATTATCACAATATTTGTGTGCCCAAAAGCTGTTATGCATTGCCCACAGCAAAGTAGAATTTAATGAAACATTGAAAAATAACACAGTGTTGGCCATGGGTAGACATTTGTAGACTGCCAAATGCTACATAAGCATGAGATGGCAAAACACATGAAATTTCTATTTCTCTGTAATGTAATTGTGAGACAAAACTTGGATTTCTTAGATTCTTCACTGAATAACAATGTGATAATAAATAAGAATAAATATTCTCATGCCTGCAAGTATTATGAATTTTGTACGTAATACAAATACGAACTGAAACAGACCTCTCAATGACAAACGAAAAACCGAAACACCATTTTTCTGTTTCATGCCCATCTCTAGTTATTATAAATTACCTTTATAATGACAATAATAGAGCTTTACTAAATACCATTTAATTCAAAGGTTAGCTCCTGCTATGCCTTCTGGTGTGTTGTTACTAATAATACAAGATCACTTTTTCTAGATAGAAGCCTATTTCTGGCACCCATCTAATCTGAGTCAAGGCCAAAATAACCTAAGGGATGTGTGTACCACAGGAAGTAGCCTGCGCCATTCTGATTCCTACTTAAATAAAATTTTAAAACCTGTTTTTAAAGTGGATAGGACTGTTGATTTGATTTGAGATGGGGGGAGAGAGATGTTTTCATGTGTGTGTGTGTGTGTGTGTGTGTGTGTGTGTGTGTGTGTGTGTGTGTGTGTGTGTGTGTGTGTGTGTGTGTGTGTGTGTGTGTGTGTGTGTGTGTGTGTTTTAACTAAGGGTAAGCATTGTAGTGAGCTGCACACTGAAATACTAACCCACACTAACCTAATCAAATCTACCTGTTCAGCTCCCTGGTGTCCATGGGGTCCAGGAAAGAAGCCAGGGGTTCTTATTTGGTGGAGAAATACCTTCCACAGATCCCTCCTGTTAAATCTAGGATCCATATGATGTAAAAGTCAAAATAAAACAAGGGCTTTGATTACAAAAAGGATTGTGAGCTAGAACCAGAGGAGAAGGATTCTGACAGCTTTGCTTCCTGGTGGAGCCAAAGATTTTTCCTCCATGTTCCACTTGTGACACTAGGACAGGTCTCTAAGGGCCTTTTTACATGAACCCTAAGATCCGCTGGTCCCTTAAATTCAGACCAGAGTTCTTGAGGGTTTGTCACTCTCCCTGCATTCCCACCCCCTCCGCACTTCCTTGTTCTGTCTGAGTGAGGGGAGGGAGAAAAAAAGGGAGAAAAGAATGCACTCTTACCTCGGGAGTGCCGGTGGAAGTTGCTCCGACCCCCTGTCACTTCCTGGTTCCTCTTAAAGGGGCGGGAGGCAAAAAACAACAAAAAGAAGCAAGGAGAGCCTGGCACTCTCCGCATCAAAATTTTTCACTCTCCCAGAGCAGGTACCTGAAAAGTGCGCTGGGTCGCGCTTAGGTGGGTGGGGTCGCACTTAATTTTCTGTTAGCTCCAGAGCTGGTGGGGAAACATTTTTAAGCTCCGGAGCTGGGAGCCATTTACAGCGGAGCTTAGGGGTCGTGTATAAATGCCCTGCGTGACAGCGCTATAGTATGTTAGCTGGTCTCTGTGTTTTTGTGAATAACATCCATTGGTATAGCATACTGCCCTTTCTTCGGGTTGATAAGATAATATCATAAAACAAGAACAATTTGTGTCCAAATGTCTCTAAAACTAACTTTTGGAAGAAACAATGTGATACTTCTTACAGTGATACTTAGTACAGTGGTGGCCAAACTTGGGCCCTCCAGATGTTTTGGACCACAACTCCCAGAATTAAAAGTCTGTGTTGCCAGTGACAAAGGACTGTGGGAGTTGTGGTCCAAAACATCTGGAGGCCCAAGATTGGCCACCACTGCCTTAGTAACTTAGATTTTACACCTTAAAAACTAAATAACTACTGGTTATAGAGCTTGTTACTCAAAAAAAATAATTGTGGGTAACCATCTTGCTTGTAGTTAGTTATTTCAAGACCGTTTGGTATTTACAGGCAGCATTCCAGGATGTTACTTTGGCTATAATGCAAGCTCCGCGAGCGGATTTGCCCCTCGCGAGAATGGCGAGGGGCGAGACAGGATGATTACGTCCTGTGAGGGAGGGGGAAGAGCGCCCTAGAACGGGCGGCTCCTCCCCCTGAACAACAGGCAGTCTTCTTTTGGCATTCGGAGAAGGAGCATCTCCGAGCGCCGGCTGGGCAGCGCCACATGGCAGGTGCCATCTTGGAGGCCGCATCAGCGGCGAAGCGAAAAGTGGCACAGCAGCCTGCCTGCAGGCCCGTGGCTGAGCCAGAGCAGCTGCCCCAGACAGAACTGGGTTGGCGGACCGGGCGCCGGGCCGAGCGAGCAGGCCCCGGCGCCGGGCGTAGAGGCAGCGGTGCAGCAGGGCCGAGCAGTGCAGCCGGCTCCGGCCAGCGGAAGATGACAGATTGGGGGAGTGGCATCGGCCCTCCCCCAGAGTGAGCAGGGCTGAGGAGCCCGGGCGGCCCGCATAGAGCTGGCCGCTGGGCTCCGCAACCCACCAGCAGGACCAGGGGTGGGGGGAACCCCCGGGAGGTCCGAAAGGGGATCGGGAGGGCTGCCCCACACCCTGCTAGTTTGCCTGGGCCAGGGAAGAAAGCTAAGGGGACCCAGGCCCGGGGACCAGGTGGGCGGGTGGAGCAGGATAGGTGGGTGGCGTGGCTGGGGTTCGGCGGCCATAACCCCAGCCCCCCATAGGAAAAGAAAAGGCCACGAGGCGCTGGCGACCCCTCGGGCCCCCAACCAGGCCTAGTTCACAGACCTCGGGAAGGGGTGGCCTGGGCCCAAAGACAGGGGCAGGGAGGGAGCGTCCTGGCGGGGTGGACGGCATAACCCGGCCCAACGCCGGGTTTGTGAGCTGAGACAAGGGGCTTGGCATATGGGAGGTGGGGGACTAGCTAAGACCAGCAGGTCTCAGGGACAGCCTGCACCCCCTCCTCCCCCCACACCCAGAGGCCTACACCCTCCCTCACTCACTCCACCAGGGAGCAGAGGCCTAGTAAAGGGTACGAGCCAAGGCTAGCAGCGGCCCAGCCCCAAGGGCCCAGACCACTGGGGTGGGAGAGGCGAGATGGCCCTGGGCAAGGGCCGCAGGACGGGCAAGGGAAAGCTGCCAGCAGGGAGTCAGCCTCCACAGCAGGCCCAGCCCCTGGTGGAGGACTCAGATGAGGAGCAATGGCTGATATTGTTACAAATGGAGGCCCGCCTCAAGGCCTTGGAGGTGGCTACAGGGGTGGTGGCCCAGGGCAACCAGCTAGCTCCTGCCCCTAGGACAGGTGCGCGTCCTCGCGAAAGCATGCAGGTGAGCACAGCTGAAAGGTATGATAGAGGATATGTCTGCTCACTTTACAGTGCTCGAGCAAATGGAGGCAGCCCCGGGAACATCGGCGGGGGCCAGCTCAGCACTGGTCGCAGCGAAGCGGCCACGACCAGCCCCGCAGAGACCAGAGGAGGACGGAGGCACAGTGCTGGAACCGGCGGAGGAGGACCAGCCCATGACGCCGGCAGCGGAGAGCGCTACGCCCAGTGAGTTGGCGTGCGCGCCTGACACTGCACCCACCATCACATGGCCTTGGGCAGGGGATAGTCCACAGACTGGGGGGGCTGCTCCAATGCTGGGACCGGCCCACACGACGCCTGCCCACCTGCCGCCGGCGGCCATGCTACCGGCGTGGGGGCCCATCCCTTCATGGATGCCCAGCCCGCCACCCCTGTTCATGGGGCCAAGACTGGGCCAGCCTACATCGTGCATGGGTGGGCCAGGACAACACCAACCAGCGCACCCGGGAGTCACTGCACAGTGGCCAGCCGGCCTACTGCCGAGCTGGTCAGGGATTGGGCACATGGCGGGTGGAATGCCACCATGGCCGGGCATGGGTGCCGCCCCGGGCTACCCTGGGGTGGTGGCGGCAGCCATGCCATATGGTGACTACGCCTCACCGTTTGGCCACCACCTGGCCCAGTCCACACGAGAGAAGATCTGGAGGGGGGATTATATCGATATCTTCAGCCTGCTTAACAGAGAGCTGGACATCAAGGAGCTGGATAAGGAGGACCCGCAGGATAAGGAGCGCAGGCTCAAAAAGAAGCCGGAGCGCTCCTGGGTGACCTGGCTGCCAGCGTATCTGATTTTTATGTCCTTGACACTGCAGGCGTAGTTAGTTATTTCAAGACCGTTTGGTATTTACAGGCAGCATTCCAGGATTTTACTTTGGCTATAATTGTTCACGTGAAATTTCATGCAGCTATCATGGTTAGGCAGGGCTTCCTTCGCTGGAGATGAGGTGGAGCAGACAGCAAGATCTCTAGCTGACTGGTAAGATCTTTTTGTACTCTAGCTCAAGACATTTTTGCTGGTAAGTGGTACCTCCCATTTAAGACAAGATGTGTGTGTTTTGGGAGAAAAGCCAGCCTGTGTGAACTTGGGTGAGCCACATACTCCCAGAGCAACCCAGAAGGGATTGGTAGATCACTTATGAGTAGAGATGGGCATGAAATGCCAAAATTATGTTTTTGTTTCATTTTTCATTTCATTTATCCTTGTTTCATTTTGTTTCATTTAAAATGATTTTTAAAAAAAATGTTTCATTTTTTGTTTTTATGTGTTTTATGTGTTTTACGTGCATGTTTTATGTAACTAGTGTGTGTGTTTATGTGTTTTTTATTTTTTTACCTTTGTTTTATGTGTTTCGGGGGTGGGGGAAAAGCTTTTAAAACTTTTTATTAGTCCCCAAAGCAAGTGCAAATCAGCTGGCGCATGGGGCTTGCTTTGGGGATTAAAAGAAAAGGTTTCAAAAGCCCACACTTTCCCCTACCCATTCAGGTGCATTGGGGAGAATGGTGCGGGCTTTTAAAACTTTTTTTTCCGCAGAAGCAAGTGCTAATCAGCTGGCGTGTGGGGCTTTAGCAGCCAAAATGTTTTAAAGCCCTGCTCCATTCCACCACCCGGTTGGGCACATGGGGGGGGGGAATGGCACAGGGTTTTTAAAGCAGTTTCCCATTGGAATGCATTGCTTTCATGCATTCCAATGGGAAACAAAAAACAAAATGAAACCAACTGAAAATTTTTGTGTTTTTTCCATTTTTCTTTGAAGGGGCAGTTCATTTTTTGTTTCATAGGGAATGAAATGAAAAATGAAATGAAAAATATTGTTTCATGCCATCTCTACTTATGAGTACTGTTTACATATAAAACCATGAGAAGGCTCACTGTGAGTACTGACTTAATGGTACAAAATTACTAATTATGAACTACCATGTTCTCTCCTGCCTTTATATCCATGCAACATACAGTTAAAATATTAACAACATATTTTAATAAGAAAAAGATTCTGACAGCCACAAGTTCAGAAAATGCAAGTTTCAGCTCACAATTTGGCTCGTATAATTACAAAAGCATTCACTTGCATTAAAATATACAGCCATTAACACATCTGCCTAATAAGTTGCACACAGTGTAATTTTTTTGGTCACAGGTTAGTAACATCTACATGTTGTTTTAGGTTACGTGACATCCATTATTTTGCTTTTGCTCTTTCCTTTCGGGATGACATTTCAGAGTAATCTGTTCCTAACATGAAAAAGACCAAGTTTTTATGTTATGTTGGTGATAAAATATACTGAAGATATATGGGGCTCTGTAAATTATTGAACACATGAGATTTGGCAGGATTGCAACACTCTGATCATGGCTGTTCTCTCCAGTTGTTTCATATTTATGTGCAGATGTGTATCCCTTTTATCCAAGGCAGTGATGGTAGAGTGTTAACAGAGTTCAGAGATATGTTCAGAGATGAGGATATGCTTGAAGGGTCTATGATTTGTTATACAGTGGAATAGGTGAAAAAGCTGGGTGAACTTGATAAATGTTTAAATATTACTTCTCTCTCTCTAAATGTTGCATTAATGAAGTGTAGTTTTAGTTATTTTATTGTACTCTTCATCACCTAAAAGTGATGAATAGAGATGGGCACAAATCAAAAAATGACATTTCGGTTTTTCATTTTTTGTTGCGGGTCTATTTCGGTTCGTTTTCAAATTTTTTTGAATTTTTTTGAAAAAATCATTTCGTTGGTTCATTTTTGTTTTTTGTTTTTAACCACTTTTGCATGATTTAAATTCCTTCCATGCGCGGGTGTCCCCAATGCCCCAGAGCAGACGGAAAACACTAAAAAGAATTGATGCTGGCAGAGACACAGTATAGACTAGGTATGCAGGGAGGCTGCAAAGGCAGTGGCGGGCATTGCCCAGGGCAATATTAGGCATCTGGCAGCCATTTTGGGTTGATGTCCCCTAACTCCCCTTAAAGGAAAAAAATACAGCTATCTGAGAAAAGACATAAATGTATGTTTTAAGGACCCCAACCCTCCCGGTAGGTATTATCAGGCAGAATAAATAATTATCGCTGGGATTTTATGGATATTCAGGACTTTTTTTAACATTTAAAACAGCTCATTTCATCACACATCGCCATTAATGAAAACAAAACATAACAAATCTAATTTTCTTGATTCGTTTCATTTCGTTCCAATTTCATCACCAGGTTCATTATTCATTTTGTTACATAACAAAATGAATAACAAATAACAAAATGAAAAAAAATCATTTTGTGCCCATCTCTAGTGATGAACTAAACCACTGCCCCCAAAATACCTAGGTACTAAACCCAGTATAACGAGATCAGGTCCAGATGATGGTGTTTAACCAGGACCACAGCCTTATTTAATATTGTAATCACTCACCTTCTGTAGAAGAGACTCCCATAATGTGGAACCTGGGACAGGAGCCAGGAGTTACATCTGACCTCAGCTCCTGCCTTAAAATGGGCCATCCCCAAGCCTTAGATCTATGTTGTTCTCTAGGCAGGTCATTTCTAGCCACCAAGCACCCAATGACCTTCCTAGACTAGTACCTGCCCAAGCCTTCTTACCTTAGGTGGGCAGCAGCCAGCAATGCCATGCCATATGCACTCCATACTGGCAATGAAATCTTGGGATGCACAATATTGGTACAATGGATAGCCTAGTCATCCCTCCCTGGGTGTCCATTGAGAACTCACTGATAGCATCTCCCATTCTGCAGTTCTTTTTATCAATGACACCACCCCTGATCTGCCCATATATGACCTATATGTAATTGATGTAAGATAGGCAGTATCTTCCTGCATGTTGTTCAATATGCCAACCAGATGAGACAGGCCAAAAATTCTCCAGTCACGCAGTGACCAGCTAGTCTTGCACTGGACCCACATGATGGGTGGGTTGATAGGCTCAACAGAAAGAGGGAAAGATGCAGGGCCACCCAGTGAAAAGCACTGCTTCCCACCCCTCAGCTTGGCGATGTGAGAATTGCATCTGCATTCCTTAGCCAGCTTGCCGATGGCCACACAGGCTGACTCTTCTCACAGAAAACGCACTGTGGAATTGAATTTCCAACTTCTGGCTCTCCAGCCAGACACTTAAACCAGTGAGTTATCCAGTCAGCTATTCTTAACCTTTGGAAAATGCTTTTGACCACTCTTAGGGAAGCCAACATTTGTATGCACTGGACTTTGAGCAACATTGTGCCCTTGGTGCACATTGGTCAAGTATGACCGCAGTCATACCTGGATTTCCTTCATATTTAAATTTCCTGCATAGGTTTTTCAGGAGCAGCCACGTGGATTTAATGAGCAGTTGGTGTCCTCTCCTCTGCGTCGTACCTTCCCATTCTGGTTCTGTCCTAACCTGTGTACTACGCATTTTGTCCTACTTTCTGGCTCCAGTTTCCAAGGCTCCATCTTTTAAGCTGGGTAGAAAGGGGAGAAACTGAATTTACTGCATATTTTCAGTGTCCTGTCATTGCATCAGAAACAAACAAGCAAGCATTTTTGAGCGAAGTTTCTAAATCCAGCCCCTGGCGGTGGTTTACAAAACTTCGCTGAAACTGCTGTTTGAGGGGTGTGGTCGGCAGGGAGCAGAATTTGCTTCTCTTCCTGGTTAGCACTAAATCTTTTACTGCATAGTTCGCCGATGGGAAACTATGCAGAAAACGCAGGTATGACCACGGTCTATTACTGTGAAGAGGCCCTACTTAAACAGCCTTGTCTCTCTTGTCTTTTTAGCATTCTTCACATTTCTGCCAACTTTGCAGCCTTTTCCTCATCTTCTATGGCTCCCCCTCCACTACCTTCACATCAGAGGATTTCCGATTCTCTTACAGAAACAGCTGGCTTTGATGTTCAATTAACATGTGAGAGGGTTTCACCCCAATACAGACCAATTTTCCTCAAACTCCTTTGAGATTTCTTGAACACTGTTACACCACCAGGCCAAACCTGCCATTTTCCCCATTCAAGAAAATGAAGCTTTTTGTTCATTTTAACACTTCTAGTGAAATGCTTAAAATGCATATCTGTCAGAAATATATGACCCCCACTGCATCTATTTCATTATGAATATTCTCTTTATGGAAGAAGAATAGATTACTGGCTCTCCACTGAAAATACCTAGTGGTGCTAATAAATAATTTCACCATGAAACTCTCTCCTCTCGTTTTGCACTTCTACCAGGTTCTGTCTCTAAAATAGTAAGAAAAAAATGAAAACCATTTACTTCTTCCAGTAGCTTATTCAAACCAAAACAAGAGAAGTCATGCAGGTTCAAAAACAGAGAAGCCTCTTAATTCATTTGTACCCTAGTTTCATTGAAAAGATAACATTCATACTGTTGATCAGCCTTTGACATTCAGGAGAATCTCCTGAAATAGCAGGCGTGCATAAGATAAACTATGCTTTCTGTTTTATAATGTTAGTTTTACATGATTCAAAAACCAATTAAACCCCCAAGGCTTTATAGCTTTTCTCAAAGGCTCATATCTGTAACTATCTAATTAAAAAACGATGATGCAATTGGCTTCCACTTTCTACTGATCAATCGGGAGTATTCAAACTCTGCTTTGAATCTCACTTTTGTACTTGATGTCCTTGAAGCTTATAATTTTTTCTAGCAAAAACAAAACAAAACAAAACCCAATTCAAGATAATAAATAAATAAATAAACCCCTTAATCTCAAAAGTTCATCTTCTCCCTTTGTTCCATGACTACAGATAACAATTTCAGCAAATTTCATCCTGCATCTGTTTACCTCTAAGAAGCAGCAGTCAGCTTCAGTCTATACAATTTATGTAAATACTCAAAGTCTGTGTTTGGGTTCAGAGAAGTATAGTAGGAGATTATAGAGGCCTTCCCTACTTTGGTTTATGAAGACATGCAAAGCAATTCACACCACTGACCCATCTAACTCAGTAATTGTTATACTGCCTAACACTAGACCCAAAACAACTCCACCTAACCAGAGAGAAAAACAGATATTTTGCATGCTTAACATTCCCTTCCCCTGCTCAGTCAATGTTTTCTGTTCTTCAGCTAACTTATTGATTGCATTGTAGTAGGTCAGCAGATGAAAGCCACCTCAATGAACATGAGAATAATTTCAGGATTAGAGATGGGCACCAAACAGGAAAATGGTGTTATGTTTTCTTCCGTTTTGTATGATTTTTTAAAAATCGTATGAAATGAAACAACAATGAAATGTTTCAGTCCGAGGGCTTGTACTTACCCCCTCCTCCTGGGCTCTGGCAGCGCTCCAGTGGTAGCAGTGGGGCCTCCCGCCAGCATCGCTCAACCTTCCCGGCAGAGGCCGCCCCACTCCGGGTCATTGGCAGCAACAGTGGCAGCGTGCACCAGGAGGGCTCCCTGCCACCTCGGAAGCCCCCCTCTGTGTTGGCCCTTTGGTGGCACTGGCGGATGCCAAGAAGCCTCCCTGTTGCCTCGTGAGGCTGCCCCATGTCAACACTTGCGGTGAACAGTTTTTTAAAAACCCGCCACTTCTCCCACTATGTGCCCGATTGGGGGTTAGAAGTGGTGGGTTATTAAAACTTTTTTCCTCTACAGAAGGGAGCACTAATGGGCACCATCAGCACTTGCTTCTGTAACAAAAAGGTTTTTAAAAACACTGCTTCTCCTGCTTCATGCTCAATTGGGTGGAGAAGTGACGGGTTATTTAAACTTTTTTCACTGTGGAAGCAAGTGCTGATGGTCACCATCAGTGCTTGCTTCTATAGCAAAAAATAATTTTTAAGAACCCCACCACTTCTCCCGCTATGCCCCCAATTGGGGGGAGATTTGGTGGGTTTTTAAAACCTTTTTTTGCCACCCAAAGCCCTGTGTGCCAGCTGATCAGCACTTGGGGTGGCAAAAGAAATGGGAAAACCATGGACTTTTAAAACCTTTTTTGCTGCTCCAAGTGCAGATCAGCTGGTGCACAGGGCTTTGGGTGGCAAAAAAGAAAAGTTCAAAAAGCCCATGCATTCCTATGGGAAAACAAAAAAAGAAAAGAAAATGGAACAAAATTGAAGTTTTTATTTCATTTCTTCTTTTTCTTTGACGGGTCATTTCATTTTTGTTTCATTAGGGAATTAAACAAAACATGAAAAATAAAATGACTTTACATCCTCTTGCTTGAAAGAAACTATAGGGCAGCCCTTTCTGGAGGGGGGATTACATTAGCAGCAGGGGATATAACTAACAGACCTGTTGCCAACCTTCTGTTTTGGGGGAAATTGATGGAGAAGGTTGTGGCTGATGAGCTGCAGATATTCTTGGAGGAAACGTAGTCTGGCTGAATTAGGATTCAGACCACACCATGATACTTAGACAAGTGTTTTTCAACCACTGTTCCGCGGCACACTAGTGTGCCGCAAGATGTTGCCTGGTGTGCCGTGGGAAAAATTGAAAAATTACTTTATATATAGTCAATATAGGCACAGAGTTAAATTTTTTAACATTTTCTAATGGTGGTGTGCCTTGTGATTTTTTTCATGAAACAAGTGTGCCTTTGCCCAAAAAAGGTTGAAAAACACTGACTTAGACAGATCTCGTTGCTCTACTTGATAATTTATTATGGGATGCCAACTGGGGGAATGTGACTTTGTTGTCTTCCTGGCCTTTGACACCATCAACCATGGTGTCCTTCTGGAGAGTCCTTCAAGTTTAATAATTGGAGACTCTGTGTCACTCTGGCTTCAGTCCTTTCTCAAGACATGCATCCAGAGAGTACTGCTTGGGAAGATTGTTCTGACCTAGTGGGTTCTTTGTTGTGGAGGCCCACAGGGGTCAATGGTTGTTAACATCTATATGAGGCTGATGGGGGAGGTCAATTGTAGTATTTGAGTTCACTGCAATCAATATGCTCAGTCACAACACACAGTGAGTTCATCTTCAGTAGTGGAAGCTTCGCAAACCCTAGAACACAGCCTACCCTCAGTTATGAAGAGGATGAGAGTTAGGGCCTTTTTACACGACCCCTAAGATCTGCTGGCCACTTAAATTTGGACCAGAGATCTTAGGGGTTCCTCGCTCTTCCTCTGTCCCCACCCCCCTCGGCACTTCCTGGTTGCTGGCTGCCTGAAGGACGGAGAAAAAAGAAAGAAAAGAAAGCCTTGTTACCTCCGTTTTGTTCCGGGCAGCATTCAGATCTCTTAAAGGGGCAGGGCGCAAAAAAAGAACAAACGGAAGCCAGGAGAGCCCCGCACTCACTATCCTTACACCGGATCAAATATTTGTCACCTCCAAAAAGCAGGTACAAGAAAACTGCTGTTTGGTCTTGCTAAAGTGGGCAGGGTCGCACTTAATTGTCTGCAAAGTCCAGAGCTGGTGGGTAAACATTTTTAAGGTCCGGACCTTGCAGCCATTTGCGGCGGAGCTTAGGGGTTGTGTATAAACGCCCTTAGTGACTCCGGATAAGATGAATGTCATAGGGTTGGGTAGAGAGTGCCTGGTCTGTATGGGGTCACATTCCCCCTAAAAGACCAGGTCCATGACCTGAACCCGGCACCTTCTATAGAGAAATCTTGGCTGTGGAAACTGGCACAAGACTACTTCTAAGAAAAAGGGAAACATATGTGGAAAATAGTCTAAGAAGAGTATTATCTCTCCCTCCCCATGGCAGAGTACCACCTCAATGAACATTATCAGTGGAGTTGGATGACAACTTTTATTGAGGAAAAGCAAAACCTGGGAAAGATGAAATGAATAGAATATCAATGGAGGAGGGCGGGGATGAATACCAGAACAAGAGAGTTTTGAGTGTTTCAACATACAAAGTTTTCTTGAAGACCACATCTGAATGTACATGTTAATGAAGGCATTTTTTGCTAATATTGCACAATTGATGCTATTTGTTTTTTCAGTGCATAAGGTAAGTGCCAATACTTCTGGTAGGTGGTTGCACTCACATTTCTTTATACAGTAGTACCTCGTAAGATGAATACCCCTTAATACGATGAACTCGTAAGCCAAATGAAATTTCCAGGAATATATTTTTTAAATTTTTTTAAATTTTTTAAAAATTTTATTAATTTTATACTTTATTTCACAAGACAAGTTAAGACAACAGTACAATAGTGTCTCATTATTTATACATTCTATAGGACCAATATCCTTTTCAAAATCCACCCTCTAATTCATCTTCCAACACAGTTAATTGTGACACACACACAAGTAAGTTAATTCTTTTAAAATTTTACATTCCAGCAGTCAAAATTATTCCCCATAACAGATTCCTCATTTTTTGTGTTAATTCCATACGTTAATAAGGGCTTCCAGGTTTTCATAAATGTATCATGTTTTATTTCCCCTCTATATATTTTAATTTGATAGGTCAACTTTTCCATAAGAACCATTTGCCAGATTTTGTTCAGAAATTTTTGTAGTGAAAGATCTTGAGCATTTCTCCAATTTTTTGTAATTTCAGCTCTTGCTACACCAATCAGATTTGCTATTAAGTCTTTATATGATAATTTTTCATTTCCATCCTTAAATATTGAAAATAATAGTAAAGCTTCATTTATAATTATTCTTTGTTTTAACAGGGTTTCTATCCATTTAATTATTTCCTGCCAATATGCTCCTACTTTTGGGGCAAGAGATCCACATATGTTCTAGGGTGCCTTTACTTCCACTAAATTTCCAGGAATATGAAAACCTCATAAGACAATTTTTTCTATGGGATGCCTCACAGGATGAATTCAATGTGATCCAATGGGAACTGTGTTAAACCACATTTTGTAGGATGATTTTTTTGTAAAACAAATTGACCCATAGAATGAATTAAGTTTATCTTAAGAGGCACCACTGTAATGTGATGTTATGAACAATACAGGTGTCATACCAACATAGGCAGGTTTATAAGGACAAAAAAGCCTGTGACTGATTTCATGTATACAATACTACTATTTTCTAAAAACATGACACAAAAAATTAAGGGGTGTTATATACATGGAAGTAAGCCTTGCCCAGGGGCTGGGGGGTGGGGTGGAGAACCCAAACTCGTCTTGCTGTTTCCCTCCGTGGCTGGTTTGTTTTTTGAAGGATCAGGTTCCATATTGGCAAATGTGTTTTAATGTAGCCAAATGTACAGTAATGCATATTGGGGCAAACAATCAAAACTTTATCTATCAACTCATGGGCTCTGAGCTATCTGTGATGGATCAGGAAAGAGATCTTGGTGTATTGGTGGACAGCTCAATGAAGGTGTCTACACAATGTGTGGCAGTGGTGAAGAAGGCCAATTCCATCCTAGGGAATATCAAAAAGGGGATTGAAAATAAAACAACCAACATTGAAATGCCATTATACAAAATGATAGTAAGGCTGCACCTGGAGTATTGTGTACAATTCTGGTCACTGCATTGTGGGAATATCATTCCCCCATACTTCTGAGCCCAAAATTGGCCAAGCACATAGAGGCAACTGAAAGCCGGGGGAGGCCTGCTTGGCCTGGATTTCCCAGCAACCTCCAGGGCCGAGCAGATACCAATGTGCTGATCTAGGCTCAAGAAGGCAGCAAAACAGGATGGCAAGGATGTGCAGTAAACAGAATGGCAGCCCAGAGGGAAAACAGGACATCAGGGCCATCTGCTTGATCACCCTTGACCCCACAGCTTCCTCCCCCTGGGTCTTCATCAATAACAAGCCAATATGGTCCCACAGATAGGCATGCATTTCCCTCTCACTGAGGGATGAATTTTCTCTGCCATTATCGGCCATTGTGTACTTTATTAATAAAGGCCAATCTCTCCGGCAGCTTTATCAGCTCACATACGCTCACACACACATCACACACGCTCACCCACTCTCTCACACACCCACACATTCATGCATGCAGCCCAGAGAGAGACATGGACAGGAATGCTGCCTGAGGATCAGATTATTTCACCCTGAAGTTCTGTGTCTGCGCGATTCGTAACGCAACACCACATCTCAAGAAAGACATAGTGGAACTGGAAAAGGTGCAGAAGAGAGTGACTAAAATGATTACTGGCCTGGGGCACCTCCCTTATGAGGAAAGGCTAAAACATTTGGGTCTCTTTAGTCTAGGAAACAGGCACTTGAAGGGGGGATATGATTGAGATGTACAAAATAATGCAAGGCATGAGTAAAGTGGATAGAGGGAAGCTCCTCTCCTTCTCACAAAATACCAGAACTAGGGGACACTCAAATTGAGGGCTGGGAGAGTAAGAAAAGACAAAAGAAAATATTTTTTCACCCAGCGCATTGTTAGTCTGTGGCACTCCCTGCCACAGGATGTGGTGATGGCATCTGGCCTGGATGCCTTCAAAAGGGGATTGGACAGATTCCTGGAGGAAAAGTCCATCACAGATTACAAACCATGATGGAGATGTGTAATCTCCAGGCTTAAAACCAGGGTACTTCAAGGGCCAGTTGCAGGGGAGTGGTATCAGGAGACAGATATCTAGTCTCGTGCGCTCCCAGACGCATCTGGTGGGGCCACTGTGAGATACAGGGAGGTGGACTGGATGGGCCTTTGGCCTGATCCAGAATGGCTATTCTTATGTTCTTATGTTCTTATGTTCACTGTACACTGGTTGTACAATGACAATAAAGGTTATCATTATTGTTATGACTTCCCCACCACCACCATCCAGCACCACCCCACTGTTTGATTTCATTTCCCCATTCTATCTCCACTTTGGTGGGTTTGTTTTTTGCAGGGTTGGACTCTATCTTTCCTTGAGTTCTCCTTCTCCTCCCCCCTCCCCCACTGTTTGCTTTCATTTCCCTGTTCAAAACACTCCTCTGCACTTTGGTGGATTTGCTTTTTGCAGGATTGGGCTCTGTTGGGCTTGAGCAGCCCATTAAGAACTAACACTCCCCCAAAAAAAGCCACACCTTTTTTAGCATGAAAAAGCAGTTCTTAATGGGCTGCACAAGCCCAACCGAGCCTGATGCTTCATAAAACAAACCCACCAAGGCTGAGAGGAGTGTTTAGAATGGGGAAATGAAACAGCGGTGTAGTGGTGGAGGAGGAGGACTCAAGGAGGATTTATTAATTTATGTATTGGGGGTCTAAAAAGTTGGGGCATGTAATAAATGGCAGCATCAAATTGGTACCTCTACTTACAAGAGGCTCTACTTACGAGCAATTCGACTTAAGAGTGGAAAACCATTGGTGTTTTAACTGCTGCCTTACAAATTTTAGATGTGGTCTGCTCTACTTACAATTATTTATTTATTTCTTTATTTTATATATATATATTTTTAGATATGGCTGCTCTACTTATGAGTTGTTCAACTTATGAGTACGCATTCGGAATGGATTAACCTTGTAAGCAGAGGCACCACTATAGTTGCTATTAGAGATGGGCATGAAACAAAAAAAAAGGTGTTTCGGTTTTTTGTTTGTCGCTGAGAGGTCTGTTTTGGTTCATTTCCGTTTGTCGTGAATTTTTGGAAAAATTTTGTTTCCGTTTTTTGTTTGTTCGTTTGTTGTTTCTACCCACTTTGTGTGATTTTTAAAGCATTTCCGTGCGGGGGCGTCCCGCAACGCCCCAGACCAGAGGGAAAAAACAAAAAAAAAAACTGGATGCTGGCAGAGACACAGTATAGACTAGGTACGCAGAGAGGCGGCGGGCGTTGCCCAGGGTGCAAGGCAGCCGCAGAGTGACTGCACTGCAGGGCACGGGAGGGTTCTCACCGAGAGGTACACAGCACGCACGCACACAGGGAGGCTGCAGGACTGAAGCTAGAGTCGCAGAGACAGCAATCCCACCCTAACTCCCACCAGAGAGTGCAAGGAGGACGGGGGCATCCAGAGCTTTTTATGCCCTCTGTGGCTGCCAGACCTGCCCAGTCTGCAACCTGGGCATGCTATTGGTTGAACATGATCCCATCACATGGCTTGCCTCCATTTTGTGGCTGGTGGCAACATCCATTTTAAAGGGAAAAGAAAAATACATCGTGATGGGAGAAGACAAAACCAACGTTTTAAGGACCCCAACCTCCTGGTAGGTAATAATTTCAAATAATTATCGCATTATCACTGTGTTTTTACAGATGTCCAGGGTGTTTTAATACCCAATAAATAAATCAGTATTAGGCATCTGGGAGCCATTTTGGGTCGATGTCCCCTAACTCCCCCTAAAGAGAAAATAATACAGCGATCTGAGAAAAGACATAAATGCAACTTTTAAGGACACCCCCCCGGTAGGTATTATCAGACAATATAAATAATTATCGCTGCATTTTTACGGATCTCCAGGGTGGTTTTTAACATTTAAAACAGCTCATTTCATTGTGCATTGCCATTAACGGAAACGAAATGTAGCAACCACAATTTTCATGGTTCTCTTTTGTTTTGTTGCATTTTCATCACAATTTTCGTTTGTCATTTTGTTACATAACGGAACGACTAACGAATAACGGAAACTAAAAATGTTCATTCCCTGCCCATCTCTAGTTGCTATTAGAGATAGGCACGACCAGGGAAAATGATGTTTTCGAGTTGTCGTGTGTCGGAGCTGGCCCATTTCGGCTCGTTTCCGTTTTTCATGAAATTTTCCAAAAATTTGTCATTTTGTTTGTCGGTTTTTCGTCTGTCGTTAGTACTGGTTTGGGGGGGGAGTGGGCTCCTGGAGGCACCTCTCTGGGGTGGGTGCCTCCTCTGGCCCGTTTGAAGGGAAAGGGGCTCCTGGAGGCACCTCTCTGGGTTGGGTGCCTCCTCTGGCCTGCTACAAAATGGCATGCATAGCCAATTGGATATGCATACCAAGTTGAGACTCGAGGCACCTCTTTTTTGGGTGCCTCTCTGTTGACCACAGGCCCACTGCTAACTGCAGTGTCACAGTGCACAGCGCACACTGGGGGAAGGCTCCTCCTCAGTCTCGGCGCTCTGTGGTTCACCAAGAAGGGAACTGTACTTGCGTGTGTTCAATGCGAGTACAGATTTGGCTTAGGGTTAGGGGGGTTAGCGCAAGGACTAGACTTAGAGTTGTTACGGGTAAGGTTAGGGTGAGTTCGTGGGGTGCACCTCTGGGTGCCTCTCTGACCCACTAAGAAGCACAGTGTACTGGTGTATGGGTTAGGGTTCAGGTTCGGGTTCGGGTTAGGGCTACGGTTAGTGGGCTTTTTATGCCCGGCAGGCACATCCCAGAAGTCTCAGTCAAAACCTGGCCAAGTGGCCCTGCAATTGGTGGAATGGCTCCAAAAATTTGCATGGTCCACTCCCATGGCCAGCCCATCATTGCGCAGGTGTAAAAAAATAAAAATAAAATAAAATAAAATAAAATCAATGGAGACATTTTGTTGCAAGAAAAACCCACTGCTGCTACTGTAAAAATTCAGGCAGTTTTAAAATAGCTATTTTTGCATGTTTCTGGGGTGCTTTGGTGTGTTTTTGGACCACCACGATTTCAAAATAAATAAATTGTGGTCGCCCCATTTTGGATCCCCCGCCCGCACCGCATGGCATGGCGAGTTGATGAGACAACGAGGAATGGATGTGCAGCCCAGGAGAGGCGAGGGGGGAGGCCGGAGACCCCCCCAGAAGCCACCCCTCTGGTAGGTGCCCTCACTCATGCAGGCATATTTTTGCCTGATTTTTTGGCCGGGAATTGGGTTTTTTAATTTTTAAATCTTTTTTTCTGTCCCGCGCCGCTTGGCGAGTTGGCGAGACGACGAGGATGCACAGCCCAGGAGAGGAGGGGGGAGGCCGGGGACCCCCCCCAGAAACCACCCCTCTGGTAGGTGCCCTCAGGCAGGCATATTTTCACCTGCTTTTTTGGCCGGGAATCGAGTTTTTTTATTTTTAAAACTTTTTTCCTGTGCCGCTTGGCATCTCGCGATCACTGCGATGCCGCCAGGAATGACCATGACAAATCAGACCCAATTTTTCTTTAGTCGGTTCGAGTTCGAGTTCTGGCGGAGTAATTGTCGTTCTTCGTTTCGTTGCGTAACGGAAACGAGGAACGAAAACGGAAACGAGGATTTCGCCAAGTCGTGCCCATGTCTAGTTGCTATCTATTTTTACCATTTGCTGCCTTCATGATAGACCCCTTTATTATTAACTAGTTTGGTCCTCATGGCAATCTAAACTATGAAAGGGGTGCGCTAGAGGCTGTTTTGCACTACAAGGAGCTGCAGGAAAAGTACTATATATAAAAAAAAATACATTATCAACTTTCTCTTCTCCATCCCTCTCCACATTGTCAGGAAGGCTTTTGTACAATAGCTTCAGGATGTCAACTGAAACCATTTCTTTTCTTCTTCCTCTGAGATACCAATCAATAATATTATAGTGCAGCAAGGAAAGTTAGAAGAATCTGCTGCTTAGATAAAAATGCAGCAAGAGCTATTTCACAGCTCAGCAGCAAGTGTCTCTTTGATTATCCTTTCAAGTTAGACAAATACAAAAATACATTAATATTTCAATCACCCACTGTAGCAGAGCTTCTGCAAAGACTAGTAAACAGTTTTCTCCAAGATAAAAGAATAGTTTTTTTCCCTAGCAGTTCCTTGTGGGTTTTTGTTGAAAATATCCCTGCACTGGTATCATAAAAGATTTGCAATCCTGATGATAATTATTCTTCAACAATCAGGTTCACAAAGAGGCATGGACATTCTCTCCATTTGTTCTGAATTATTTCCAGTTCAAATGCATACCTAGACAACAATATTTACAAACCCTGTTCAATCATATAAGAACAACTGCAGTATTTGCTCTCAGCCAGTCTGTCTCTTTCACCTGCAATTCACTCAGGTTGTCATTGCCTCTAGAGAAGGAAAGTGCAGTGCACAAATTAGAGGAAATTTATTTTTATTTATTTATTTATTTATTTATTTATTTGTTTGTTTATTTATTTGTTTATTTGTTTATATTTCTATACCACCCCCTTAATGCAAAGTGCACTACTTGGGGTAGTTTACAAAATGGTCAAAAATACAATCCTAAAAGGATAAATAAAATCCAATTAAAATGTAGTTGATACAATTAAAATGCAATTTAAAAGTCCTATAAAAATTTAAATTTATATAAAGTTATTAACTAGTGTATAGTTATAGTTCCAAGCTCCCCATGCAGAGTTCTGCTTCAGTAAGTACAGAGCCACTGGGGCAAAAGACAGAATATTTAAATACTATTGAATTATTGCATTGTGTTAATAAACTGAAACCTGTTGATATTTGTATATGTCCCTGCTGCCTTTTACATGTATAGCTTGCATTTAATTTATGGATGTTTGTTTTGCTACTAGACCTACACCAAAAATCTCTGTGCTCTTCTTCATGACACAGGTAGCCTTGACCCTAAGCCTGTAACTCTATACTCACCTGGGTAGGAGCTTCACCAAAATCTATTGGCATTGCAGATGAGCAGACATACATAATATTACCATCATTATAAATTTTATGGGCTAATTTTCATAAGTGCCTGGATTTTCAGTCTTTGTACATTCCAAACCTCTTTGTAAAATTCCCAGACATTTTGCATCTATCATTGTGTGGGGATTCTTTAAAATCAACCTACTTATTCTTCAAATCGTCTGACATTGAGTGCTGGGAGAAAAGGAGAGCAGGAGGTAGGGAGGAAGCTATTAGCTATTCAGGATTAGGGAAATAGGAAGGACTTGCAAGTCAGATGAAAACAGAGAAAAGAAAGTCTCAACTGCCAAGAGCAGAACACAGGCAGACCGAGAGAAGAGGTTTCATTCTGAATATGAATGAAACAGTGGCGTTTGGAATACGCAGTCAAAGGAGAAAACTCCACCACAGGACTAGTGTTGAAGACATGGCATTAAACAGAGAAAGGTGTGGGTTCTTTATGCCTATTTCTCCAACCCTTTAACTAAGATCAGGGGCCACCTAATTTTATATGGGCCACAGTACAACCTGGTGTACTGTTGAATTTCTCAATCACATTCTGGTCAGGGATGGCCCAAGACTGCCCCATCCTTGCTGTCTTTCTGGAAACAGGCAAGTCCGGGGAAGCTTTAAGAACATAATAAGAACATAAGAAGAGCCATGCTGGATCAGGCCAATGGCCCATCTAATCCAGCTTCCTGTATCTCACAGTGGCCCCACCAAATGCCTATGGGAGCGCACGAGACTAGATATCTGTCTCCTGATACCACTCCCCTGCATCTTGTCCTTGAAGTACCCTGGTTTTAAGCCTGGAGATTACACATCTCCATCATGGTTTGTAACCTGTGATGGACTTTTCCTCCAGGAATCTGTCCAATCCCCTTTTGAAGACATCCAGGCCAGATGCCATCACCACATCGTGTGGCAGGGAGTGCCACAGACTAGCAATGCGCTGGGTGAAAAAAATATTTTCTTTTGTCTGTTCTTACTCTCCCAGCCCTCAATTTGAGACCTTCTCTCACATCATTTCCCTGAATGATGGACTACCTATTGTGTCTTTTACCATACATTGCTACACAGACATTGAGCTTATAACCATGTATAACTTTGTGTTTTTATATCTTGTGTGATTACAGTGGTACCTCTACTTATGAGTGGTTCTGCTTATGAGCAATTCGACTTGAAACCTTTGGCATTTTATCTGCTGCCTTATAAGTTTTAGATACAGTTGCTCTACTTACAAGTTGTTCGGCTTATGAGTACGCATTTGGAATGGATTAAACTAAGTAGAGGTACCATTGTACATTGACAGTATGTTATCAATTGTTAGTTCCCATCCTTCATAACATTAGATGGTCAACCGTGCAAAATTAAATGGAATTTATACTCTTTTCTTAACTGTTTGTGTTCTCTTTTAGCTTTAATGTTGCCTTCTAATGCTGTAACATACCCCTCAATCCCCAGTTCTTAAACTTTATTATGCCTTAATTGTACTTGACTGTATATTGTTCCTCATTATTGTAAGCTGCCTTGGGTCCTTTTCCAAGGAGAAAGGCGGGATAAAAATACTCAAAAGGAAAAATAAATATATTTATTTAAAATATTATTTTATCCTACCTTTCTCCTTTAAAAGACACAAGATGGTTTACATCATTATAAAGACAATGTGTAAAAGCTAAAAAGAGAGTATGTAAATATTTAAAAAGAATAAACAAGCATTATAGTAAAAATGGTAAATAAAATCATTGCTAAGAGCACATTACAAGCAACAGAGCAAAATAATTTTTAAAAACCCTCTTAGGTCATGATTATACTGGTGAAAGAGCTGGCATTTGAACTGTGTTTAGCTGAAATTACATCAATATTAAACAGTTGATCACACAATGCACAGTGAATCTCATCCTGCTCCTCTCCATTTGGAAATGGACAAGAATTTATTTTAGCGCAAGGCTGAAATCATGATTTAATGGCAAGAATTACCCAATGTGACCTCCTCTCAACGATAAATTGCTCCCTGCCCTCTGCTACTCTGACCTTTGCCTCCCTGTTCCCTCTCTTGCCCTCCTTGCCCAACTCATTTAGTAACCTACAAAGGTGTGGGGCAGAGAGCAGCAGCAAAAGAACCATGCTGAGATGGGGGGAGGAAGGAGGGGCAATAAGATGCAAGGAGCCTGGGAGGAAGGGGAGAACAAGGCCAGTCCAATGCAGGGTTGGAGGGTGTGCACTGCTATCCTTGTGCCAAATATGGATCAGAAGCGCAGATCCTCATGGTGGATCCACATGGTTTTTATGTAGGATAATCCACCAAACAATCTCAGTCATTGGTGTCCACAGGCTGAACAGTGATTTGGGCGTAAATCCCATGTTAAAACCATGGTGATTCATTCTTGGATCAGTGTTTTTGTATCACTGAAAAGCAAACAGCTTAGTCCTCCCTCTCCTTCCCTTACATAATCAGAGCTGGGATGGGTGACCAGTGTAAGGGCAGAGCAGTCAAGCCTCAAATGAAACCATTTTAAAACTTGGTGTACCTCCTACAATGCAGCTAAAAATATATTACAAGTGGTCCCAAAAGAAATGTAATGCCTTAAATACTCTGTCAAGGAGACAGTGACTCATATACCACATGACTGTCACATGATTTTAGATCATGACCAAAAAACAAAACAAAACAAATTATGCATATTGTAGGGTTGATTAGTAGTGTAGATAATCTTCCAGACAGCCAGTTGACAAGGAAAAGCCTGCCTGAAGAGAATGGTCCTTGCTTGTTTGCAGCCTACTTAGGCCATTATTTCATGCTATAGATATGTCTGAGTGTTTCTAGCAACTGTAAAAATTAAGTGAAGTGCTGTACACTTTCCAAGTGGTAGTCCATTGTAGCTCATAGAATCATAGAAACATAGAATCATAGAGTTGGAAGAGACCTCAAGGGCCATCCAGTCCAACCCCCTGCCATGCAGGAACTCCCATCACAGTATTTCCGACAGATGGCCATCCAGCCTCTGCTTAAAAACCTCCAAAGAAGGAGACTCCACCACCCTCCATGGGCCTATTCTTATTGCTCCACAGAACAGATCTTTTGTTTATCCTTTCTACTGCTCCCCATGCTGCTCAGTAAAGCTTCCTTAATTACAGCACAACTACCACACATATACTGTCTGCAATATACGGGTGTGTAGAACCATCTCAAAGTATGGGGCTTCCCCAGCAATCTTTGGGCGTATTCTGCCTCTGGATATAATAGCAGAACATGGCATACTGCTAGATGCAGATATGTTTTTTAAAAAATGTTTCTCAAATAGATGTTTAATAAAGACAGGCTAATTGGCAGGCTAATGATCCATGTAGGCTCCCAGAGTTACTGTATCGAGAGCAGAAGCATCTGTGTACTAATGCATACCATTAAGATGTTGAAAAGCATGTAGAAGGCCAATGCATTTATTGTTCAAAAATAATTGCAAAACAGTAGGTAGCATATTGCTTCTAGGGTTTCATTTGTGCCAAATTAATACCATAATGTTACATTTTAAGAGCAAATTTCCTTGAAGGCTTCCAGAAAAGATTTGGACCTCATTATGCTAACGTTAAGGATCTAATGTTTCCAATGCACAGGAATCAAAGACATCTACCATCCATGCCTTGAAGCTGATTATCTTTTCCCCTTCCCTTTTTGCTTCTGAATAAATATGAATTATTATGAACCTTCTTCCCCTGCAGAATATATCAAAGAAACCAAAGGGTAAATCTTATTCTCAAGTAGCACAACAAATATGTGACAGTACTGGAAGATCCAATCCAGAAAGAAACTGTTAATTATTATCCTCTTTCTTATTTTGATAAATTTGCTAGTGAAAATACATGCAAGTGATAAACTGCTAGAGATACAAATCCACACGTGTCTTAGTGCTACAAGCAAGACTGATTTTTTTCTCTTCTCTGTTTAAAATTGTGGGATATTCTCTTATCAATGATAATTCTCATATTGGTGAAAAATGGTGTTTTAGTGTGGAAATTGTGCTTACAATAGCTACAATAGTTGCTGCCCTGGTACATCACCTGTGAAAAATAAGATACAAAGGATGTGTTAGGTGATTTGCATCCTTTTGTTCAGCCATTCATTTCTGTTCTAGTTCTATGTGTTTTGTTCCACAAGGGGAAAAGGCACTGGTTTGGTACAGACAGTCTATACAAGCTGCAGAAAAAAACACATTTTCTCTCACTGGAAGTCATATATCTTGCAAAGTTCAGTTTTCCCCCTCAGCAAGTTGTTTTGACCTGTCAAGATTGCAAATCTCATTGAGAATAAGTGATTCAGCCACTTCCCCAGTAACTACTAATCATTTTCTCAGTGTGGCCCTTCCATTACTCTGCCACTCCCACAAGTAAGAAACACAGAGGCAGGCACTGGATATAACCACAGCCATTTTATTAAACGTTTCAACCAGCAGAGGGGTCAGAATGTAGTGCAGGCCCATGGGGTAGTCACCATGGATCCCTCCTATCCCCTTTCTGACCCCCAATAGGAGAGTCCCAACCCCTTGGTCTGAGCTGCCCTCATGGCACCTCGTACCCGGCAAGCTAAAATGTTGAGTCGCTAGCCACCTGCCAGCCATCCACCCATTCAACATAAACCACCAGTGGTCAGGGGACCCAAACACCCCACAGCAAGCTATTATTGATATTCTAGTTGCTGTGGCACAGTATGCAACAGCGCCAGGTGTGCCAGTTGGGAGCTCACTGAAACTGCTTTCCCATTCTGCAGTGCAGTCACAATGAGGGCTACTTCATTATGCCCAATGCGCCCACCAGGTTGAAAATTTCAACCCAAAGCCCCTGCTGCAAGTCCTGTAAATTATACTGAAATCAATCTGGGATAAATGCACACCATCCTCCCTATAAATTTCATAACATTCAAGCCTGAACCCTGGATGCTCTACAACTGCTCTCAGGCCCTTTTCCAATTCCCTCCATAATTCCCTGTTGGCCTCACGTCATGTGTAATCAATGCCCCTCGGGTCACATCCCACCCTCCATACCAATTGTGGGATAAGGACCATACACAATTTTTTCTTGTATCATCCTCAGATCTCACAAAATCTGCAAAATAAGGAATTTACCCTTCCTTTGCCCTGAATCATTCCCCACTAAATGCACCACCAAGAATAGTTGGGAGTAGCCTTTCCTAGAGAATACCCCACTTTGCTCTCCATTGGTCTTTTTTGCTTGCCCTCAATCCAAGGCTGGTACCCCATGTTGTTTTAGCTGCATGCCAGGATTCCCCAAAGATATGCTGAAAAATATGAAGACCAATGCCCTACCCTTTGAACGTTTATAATCTAAAGTGGCATCAGTAGAGGCAGCCCCAATACGGAACAAGTGTGCTTTAAGTGTGTAGTAAAACACCACCTGACAATGTCAGTCCAGCTCAGAGCCTCAGCAGTAGCGTTCCAAAATTAAAATTTAATCAGATAGGGACCATCCCAATGACCAAACAAAGGGCATGGTGCTATGTCATGCAGCTCGAAGTACTGTCGCATAGGCCTCACTAGGCATAACCCTTTCACAGAACATAGTCCTAAAATTATATGGGCTCTTTGTCCCAACTGGTTAGATTTAGATCACCTCAAATGTAGTACAACATTTGAGTCAGTCAAGACCACATCTCAAATAGATATTGCCCTATCGGATTTGTCTGACTGGGATGCCGCAACTAGCTCAAGAGTGCCAAAAATGCTATTGTGGCAGCAATCCTAAATAAAGAAGTTTCATGCTCATGGTTTTCTTTGGGTAAAAATAAAATAAAATAAAAACAATATGGTATGCAGACTATGCCCATGTGGAAACTACTGCAGATACTTGCATCTGCATTCGTTTCCACATGGAAACAGCAACTGAATAGCTTTTTGTTGCTTTCACAGTTTCCTGGAAAATGTAGTTGGCAATGAGGTGCTATAAAAATGAAATATATCCCTCCCACAATTTGAGGCAACATTGTTATGCACAGGTACATATTTTAAGGCAAAATATGCTTATATTACATCCACTCTGATGCTTATATGTATGCATATATCCCTTTGTGTGTGGTTGTATGAGGAAATAAAAGATCAATATTTTTCCTTCCTGCGGTGAGTTAAGGGAAACTATATTTCCTTTTTTTAAAACTTGGGCAGGGGGAGTAGAGTTCTCCTGTCTTTTCAATGGGAATCCTGTATAAAAGATTGCTAGCTGTGATCTTATTACAAGGTGAAGCATACAGACAAGCTTGGTCAGCTGTATTATACTTATGAATTTCACCCAATGCGGCTGTTCTTGCTCTGTGCTAATGATGGATTATCACTCTGTTTCTAGGCTTGACACTCACAAAAGCTTTCACTGTGTGTGATCCATTTTGCTTTCCATTAATCTGGCATTTGAAAAATCCATACATGTACTCACTCTTCAATTCAATTTTCCTCTACCACCAACTTCTACAGAGGTTGTACTGTCATTTGATGCAGACACTCCATACTAGTTTCTCAGATTATTCAGATAAGAAATTATCTTCTCTCTGTTTTTTCTCATTTATTCTATCTTGGATGATCACCTGTAAACAAACCTTGGGTCCTTTTGGAGGGAATGACAGGATAGAAATATTGTAAGTAAGTAAGTAAGCAAGCAAGCAAGCAAGTTGGTAAGTAAGTAAATTTGTACTTCATTTCCCATTTCATAGATTTAAACAGATACTTTAGAATGGATTTTTTCAACCTATTTCTCTCACAAAGTATTTTTGTCAAAATATGGACACAATGCAGTAGTCATGGGCATGACTCGTCGAAATTGTCGTTTCCGTTTTCGGTTATCGTTTCCATTACGTAACGGAAACGGTAACAATAATTAAGCCGTCAGAACTCGAATTTGATCTGAAAAAAGAAAAATTTGGTCAGGTTTTTCGTTTCCGTTTGTGGCATCGCGGCAATCGCGCAATGCAAAGCACAGAAAAAGTTTTTAAAAGTTTTTTTTTAAAAAAACCACCGACTCCCGGCCAAAAAAGCAGGCGAAAATATGCCTGCCTGAGGCTTTGCCACCTACCAGAGGGGTGGTTTCTGGGGGGGGTCCCCGGCCTCCCCCCCCCTCTTCTCCTATCCTGGGCTGCTTGCACCAGACTGGGAGGGGGGTCATCCTCGTCATCTCGCCATGCCATGCAGTGGGGGGATCCAAAATGGCGACCACAATTTTTCTTTTGAAACCGTGGTAAAAAAACACACCAAATCACCACAGAAACATGTGAAATTTATTTATTTTAAATGCCTGAATTTTAATAGTAGCAGCAGTGGGGTTTTTTATAGCAATAAAACGTTGTATTGATTTTATTTTATTTTATTTTATTTTTTATTTTTTTAGACCTGCCCATTTGGGCTGTGCATGGGATGGGACCATGCAAATTGTTTGAACCATTCCACCAATGGCATCGCCAGGTTTTGACTGACACTTCTGGATGTCTCGGAGGGCATAAAAAGCCGAGACACATTCCAGAAATCGCAGTCGGGTGTATGGATGTGGTTGAGGGAGGAGGGCTGGCTGCTGGTGCTGGTGTGATCCGATCGAGATTGAGGAGGGAGGCTGGAGGCTTTAGGATTTAAGTTAGGCAGGCAGGGAGGGAATTGAATTTAGAAAATAATTTCTTTGATTCCCTGCAGCTTTGTCTGCTGAAGGGAATAGCAGTTTATTCTTTATGTCTTCTCTGGCAGTTTGTGAGGATTTTTTTCTGATATTGGATAAAGGGGGAGGTTCGACTGCGAGTGGGAGGTGTGGATTTATTTTAAAAATATATTATATACTACCATTTATTTTCTATTTTCCCAACTTCAGTTTGCTTGCACACACACACATTTGGGGTGCAAGCCAAGAACAGAACCTCTATCCTAAGTGATATCCTAACTGCCCACTCACCTGCCCGCCCGCCCCAGCCACCTGCCTGTGGCCTGCGCCACCGCCCGCCCACTCGCCCGCCTGCGGCCACCACCCACCCATGGCCTCCCACCACCACCGCCCGCCTGCACCTCTACCCGCCAACCGCCCCCACCCCGTCCACCGCCTAGGGCAGAAAAACACCTAGCGCTGGCCCTGATTGCGGGACGCCCCCATGCTCTGGGAAGTCAAACCGCTAAATTGCGGTGGAAACTACAAACGACAAATGAAACAACACATTTTTGAAAAATTTCGCGACAAATAGAAACGACCCAAAATGGACCCGTTCCAACAAATGAAAACTCGAAACATCATTTTTTCTGGTCGTGCCCATGTCTACTACACAGCTCTAAATAATTTTTGTCACAAAATATGCATTTAACATTCATTTTTATATGACATGGAAACCAAATATTATGGAACATTAAAAAGGGGGAAAGAACACCAGGTTTCAGATGAATGCATCAGCAGTGGATGTATGACTCAGTTCTATTCATTTTAAAATTAGCAAGAATTGTTCGTCTCCACTTTTAACAGGGAGGGTAGATCGGCCCCCCAAACAATATGTTTCCTTCAGACACTTCCGTGCACTTCATAGCTGGCATCTCATCAGATGTTCTGCAATCCTTAACCCACAACTTATTTTAAAATCCATATTCACATTTTGGAACTAACTAGTTTTGGGTTATACTGGTAAGTAGTTTTGGGGATAACAAGGATATAATTCTAGTTATACTTAAAAACAATATAACAAATTGTAAAATTGCTGTTCATGTATAGCAAGTAACGTTTTCTAGACACTTTCAAAAGTTTCTTTTTAAGCTCATTTGACAGGCATTTATTTTATTTATTAAACTTTTATATCATCCATCAAACAAACTGTTACTCTGGGTGATTTGTCATGATCTGTGCCATTCTCCTGTTAGTCATGAGTGGCAGGAAAATAATGGATTTGAGTTGGCTACATGTCCACGACAGCTCATGCTATAGTTTACATTTTAGTGTTCAGATGGTGAACGACTCTGTTATTTATATTTTTAAAAGTGTTTTCAGGGTTTTAACTCTTCTTTTTGACTGCTTAGTTGATCCCAGTGTTCACCAGGTCAGGGTCAAGTGATGATGACAGGGCCTCCATAGCACACCTTTGAGGCATACAACCAGTGACAAACCAGTCACAACAATAACAATTGCTAAGAAAACAAGGATAGCCCCCTCCCGCATTTGGTTTTGTTGCGTGTGTACCACCTCTGGGGTAGCAAAAGTTCACTTTTACTGTTGCTGGCTTTCAGAACAGACATGCTATACAATAAAATGGTGACCCACAGTTCAATCCACTTACTGTGTCTCATGTCGTCATAGCATTTGCTGTTGGCAATTTAAGTGGTAGGTGTGTATTTTTCCTTAGCAGTCTGTCACTGGGTAAGTGTAGAATGCGACCTGACACCTAAACGGGCTTACAATGGCAGCTTAGGAATTTCTTAGAAATCTCCCACTCAAAAAATACCTGGAACTCACCTAAGTAATCCATGCTAGTGAAATGTATTTATTTGTAGACTCTTGGAGCACAAAGAAAAGGCACAGATCAGAGCAAGTCCATTTGCCCATAATAAACTGTTGAAAATTTTTGGCGGCAGATACAGTATACCTAATGCCTTATGCAAAAAGTTGCTTAAACAAAATATTCAATTAGTATGCATACAATATCCATGCATTTTAAAAAGAACAGTGTATCCATCAGTAATTATGGAAAGGAATTGCCCATAGAAGAATTAGATTCAAAGGCTGTGCAAAGCTTCCTTGATCCTATTTGGGGCCTGAATTCCTGATATAGAATCTGACTGGCTCCAAGCCAGTTTAGAGCAAAATCAAAATCAACATTCAAAACTCAGAACCTTTGTACCTTGCCTTGACCTATACTGTACTGGAAAACTGAATGTGGCCATAAACTCATTTATTTTTCAAACAAGCATATGCAATTTGCAAACATGACTAACCCTGTTATTGTGTGTGTGTGTGTGTGTGTGTGTGTGTGTGTGTGTGTGTGTGTGTGTGTGTGCATGCTGGAAATCTTCTAAACACATATAATAACCAACATTGTACTGTGTGGGGGTTTTGTTTTTAAACTTATGTATGGAATAGGACTAATAGAAACTGGAATGGTGAATCACTGCTCATTTATTATGCATCAAATGCCCAGTGGGCACAGGTACATGATTAGGCATGTGTCTGCCAATTTACTGCATTGACAGCTGTGATATCTCTTCCTCTTGAATAAAAATGAAATAGGATTCTGGCCAATTAGTTCAAATATTGTTATTTTGATGCCTTTCTTTACCATGGTAGTGTGATGTATATTTGTTACTTGGATGGTAAGGATTAATAGGTGGGGCATGTGTATGTGTGCTGGCTGGATTGCTCAGTGGTTTATTAATCTGAATGTAGAGTCAGGTGTTGGGAGTTAATTCCTCGTCCTGCCTCTAGGGAGAAGAACGAGCCTATATGGCCGTAAGCAAGACCAGTCCAGGATTGCCTCCAGAATAAGGGAATGATAAACCCCTTTTGAGTACTCTTTACTTGGAAAACCTTGAAAATGGTTGCCATAAGTTAGAGTTGATTTGACATCACATGATTTTTATTATGTGTATTGCTGACACATGCATGGAGACTCACAGAGAAGAACAGAAGCCAAAACAAGCACACTGAGGGAGTCGTACCTCAAGGTTCTGCCAGAGAAGCAGCTGAGGTGGTGCCAATCACAGGCAAGCTGGCACATGATTGGCATCTCATCAGATTTCCATGTGAGCTCTCACAGTCGGAGTTTCACATGTGTACTGTAAATGCAGGACAGGATACTAGCTCAACAAATAGCACAGATTGAAATCAAATTCAAAAGTAACCTCAAAAATTAGATATGCATTTTGTTTCTTATAAAACTGTTCTAGCAATGCTTTATCTAACATTTTTATGTAATATTATTAATTTGTTTAATTTGAATAATTCCCTGTTTTTTGCTTAACTATTATGTTTTAGTGATGTAAACTGCCTTAGGTCTTTTTTTAGGCGAAAGGTGAGGTGAAAGTATGTTTAATTAAAATCAATCAATCAATCAATCAATATTTAGGAACATGTCCTAAAATAGCACTTTTTTCAATATTTATTTATTTATTTATTTATTTATTTAAGTACTTATATCCCGCTCCATCTTCCCAACGGGAACTCTGGGCGGCTAACAACGCAAGATCTAAAAAAAACAAAAGCTAAAGGCTAAAAAATAGCAAGCCACCAGCGAGGGCAGCGGGGGCAAGATGGCGGCAGACATAGAGGGATAGGAAAGAAAAGAAAAACTAACTAATAAAGGCACCATAAGCCTCTTTGAAGAGGTAGGTCTTCAAGGCCCTCTTAAAGGCGGGCAGGGACTCCAGCAGGCGCAGCTCAGGAGGTAGATGGTTCCAAAGCGAGGGCCCCACCACAGAGAAGGCGCGGTTCCGCGTACGCGTTTTCCGCGCCTCTCTGGGTGTGGCCACTCTCAAAGAGCGCGCCTGCGACAATCTCGTGGGTCTGGATCCGGATGCCCTCAGGGAGATGCGCTCCGCCAGGTATCCTGGTCCCAAGCCGTGGAGGGCCTTGAAAACCAAGACCAGGACCTTGAACCTGATCCGGAGGACAACGGGCAGCCAATGCAGGCGGACCAGGACTGGGGTGATGTGCTCGAATCTACGAGCACCCACCACCAGCCTGGCCGCCGCATTTTGCACCCGCTGTAACCTCCGGACCAGGGTCAAGGGCAACCCCACGTAGAGGGCATTGCAGTAGTCGATCCTCGAGATCACCAGGGCCTGCACAACTGTCCTCAGGGAAGACTCGTCAAGGTACTGGCGGATCTGGGCGATCCTGCGGAGATGGAAAAAAGCGGCCCTGGAGACCGCCATCACCTGGGCTTCCAGGGAGAGGGCGGAATCCAGGACCACGCCCAGATTCCTGGCCCTGTCTGTAGGCTGGAGGGAAGTACCCCCCAGACTAGGGAGGGGGCCATTGTACCGAGACGAGGGCGCCCCGAGAACAGAACCTCCGTCTTCTCCGGATTAAGCTTGAGCCGGTTATCTCTGGTCCATTCCAGAACGGCCTCCAGGCACAGATCGAGGATCGAACCGCCTCCTCAGCAGACGTAGAAAAGGAGATATAGAGCTGCGTGTCATCAGCGTACTGATGACAGCGAACTCCATATCTCCTGATGACCTCCCCAGCGGCCTCATATAAACATTGAACAGCACGGGGAGATTGCCGACCCTGGGGCACCCCACAAGGGAGAGTCCAAGGAGCCGACAAGACATCCCCCAGCTGTACCCTCTGGGTCCGGCCGCCAAGGAAGGAACGGAGCCAGGCCAAGGCCTGACCACCAATTCCCGCCTCAGCGAGCCGGGCCAGAAGGTTACCGTGGTCGACGGTATCAAAGGCTGCTGAGAGATCAAGGAGGACGAGCAGGGAGGAGCTCCCCTGTCGGCCTCCCTGAGGAGGTCATCCTGCAGAGCGACCAGGGCGGTCTCGGTCCCGCGAAGAGGCCTGAATCCAGACTGGAAGGGGTCCAGGATATGATTTATCTCCAGGTATGACTGGAGCCGGACGGCAGCCACCCCTCGACAACCTTGCCCAGGAAGGAACCGATGGCGATCGGACGGAAGTTGGAAAGATCGTCCGTCGCCAAGCCAGGTTTCTTAAGAATGGGTTTTACCACGGTCTCCTTTAAATGGGAAGGGAAACGACCCTCCCGAAACGAGGCCGTGGCGATGGAAGAAAACCACTCTGGCATGTTCCCCTCGGCAGATTTTAGGAGCCAGGCTGGGCAAGGGTCAAAGGAGTGGCCGCCGGCGGCAACGAGCCATAGCTCTGGAGATCTCCGCTAAAGAAACCGGCCCGAACTCGTCCAGGAGGGGAGAACGGAGGGGTGAGGCACTGGGAGACCCAGAGGATGGACTAGAGCAACTGGGGGCAAATCGGAACGGATGGCCTCAATTTTGATCTAAAATGGGCTGCAAATTGCTCACTAGTGAAATCACTAGGAGGAGGCCGCAGCTGACTGGGATTGGAGAGGTCTCGAACCACCCGAATAACTCCGCCTGGCGGCTCGAGGCCTCCCAATTCTCAGGGAGGCATAAGATCTTCTAGCATCCCTGATCGCGCCAAGATAGCGGCCAGTCAGCTGTTTAAGGGCAGCCCAATTCACTTCCGTCCGGTTCGCCCTCCATATGACCTCTAGTCTCCCTACGTTCTTGCTTCATCGACCGCAACTCCTCCGTGAACCACGGGGGAGGAGCGGCCTCGACAGCGCAGGAGACGCTTAGGGCGATCCGGTCTATCGCCCGGCGGCACCAACATGCCACCTTTCCACCAGGGCATCAACCGGATCGTCCGCCAGACCGCCAGAGAGCTCCCCGAAGGCCTCCATAAACCTTGGAGGGTCCAGGAGCCTACGGGGCGAGCCCAGATGTAAGAAGGGCGCTCCCGCGGGGTGGGGGCGATCGACAGGGAAAATCTTAGCAGGTAATGGTCCGACCATGACACGGGCAGGGGCGAAATGTCCCCAACCCCAGACACGAATCCGACGACGTGGAGGAAAAGACCAGGTCTAGGGTGTGGCCAGCTCTATGGGTGGGGCATAAAACATGCTGAGATAAGTTCATGGAAGTCATGGATTCCATGAATTCCAGAGCCGCACCAGAGAGTTCCCCCTCGGCGTGCAAGTTGAGGTCCCCAACCACCAAAAGGCGGGGCGACCTCAACAGAGCAGCCGAGATGAACTCAGCGATCTCTGGGAGGGATTGTGCTGGGTTGCGGGGAGCACGGTACACCAGCACAATGCCAAACTTATCTCGCTGACCCACAGATAGATGGAGGCATTCCACCCCAGAACACACCATCGACGCGGACCTGCTAACATAAAGGGATTCCCTGAAAACGATGGCCACCCCACCCCCCCTACCCTCCGATCTGCCTGCCCACTGAACCCGAAACCCGGGTGGGCAAAGGAGAGAGAGGGAGGCCCCGCCCTCCGCGCCCACCCAAGTCTCGGTGATACACGCCAGGTCGGCGTGCTCATCCAGGATAGAATCGAGGATGAGCGGGGTCTTATTATGCACCGACCTGGCGTTAATCAGCAGGCAGGTCAGATCGGAGGCACTGGCGGGATGGCACCCAGGTAGATGGCGGTGGACGAGGGGATCAGAACGGGACCGGCCTTAAATGCCGGACCCTAGTTCTTCTTACCCGACCGATCCCACCGTCCAGAGCGTACCTCCACGGCCAGACACCACAGAGATAGGAGTCCCTGCCAACATGGTAGCCTGAGGGGGGAGGGAAAAAAAAAAAGGGGGAAAGACAAGAAACAAATGAAAACGATCAAAACTAATACAGTTAACAATAACCAAGGCACAAAAACAATGCAAAATACAACTGAGTAAAAATACAGCGCAAAAACTATAAAAATAAAGGAAGAGGTAAAAGCAAGGATAAAATAGGGCACAAACCAGGGCAGAGTGGAATTACCGGAGGGGGGGGGAGGCTGGGGTACGGGACCGGGTCGACTGGTAGCACTGGGCGTTAGGGGCCTAAAAGCCACCCAAGGACTCGCAGAACCACCCGGGAGCCCTCCAAGAGGCAGTGGCGGATAGTTCATAAGCAGCGGCGGCGTCAACGTAGATGCAGGGACCGCATCATCTACAGCGAGTTGCGGCCGCAACAGCGATGGAAAGCCGCCTAGTTCTCGGCACCAACCAGAAAACAAATAAGTCTAAGATGCTTCATCGGGTGACGAAAGATGGAAAGGCGGCGGCGGCGACAACGGAGGGGCCGTAAAGCCGTAGAAAGCACACAGAGCGAGAGTCTCGATCCTGGCGGCGGCGGCGATGGTAAGGTAAGGCTGCGACTCCCCGGGGCAGCAGCCGCCGGCCGGCATCGTCCATGGCAATGACGGCGACGACGGCAAGGCCGCATCGCTTGTTGTGGCGGCAGCAAGGGGGGGAGGCCGCCTGGTTCCGAGAGGCGAAGGCGGTGGAAGGCCGCAGCTCCCCCTGAGGGCCGCGCCTGCCAATGTCCTCGGAGGCGGCGATGGAGAGGCCGCATTTGTGGCAGAGGTGGCAACGACGGGGGAGGGGAGGCCGTTCAAGGCGGCGGCGGCAGATGGAAGGCCGCAGCTCCCCCGGAGCTGCTCCCCTCCGCTGGCTGCACCCTTCCCCGGGGGGGAGGGAAGGCCACCACGTTCCAAACGGCGGCGGCGATGGAGGGGCCGCTCGCTTGAGGCGGCCATGGCAGCGGGGGGGAAGACGGCAGAGGGGGGGAGGACGCCTCATTCCAGGCGGCAGCGGCGATGGAAAGGCCGGCTCCCCTCGGGGCTGCGCCCGTCCGCCGGTAAAGTCCTCGGGGTGGCGGTGGCGGTGGAAAGGCCGCCCGCTTGAGGCGGCAATAGATGGCAATAAAGGCGGCGGCAGAGGAGAGGCCGCCCTGCTCCGGCAGCAGCGGCGGAGGAAAAGCCGCCGGTAAAGTCCTCGGGGTAGCGAAGGCGATGGAGGAGCTGCCCGCCCGAGGTGGCGATAGAAGCGGCGGCAGAGGGGAAGCCGGCCTGCTCTGGCAGCAGCGGCGTTGGAAAAGCCACCCCCCCTAGTGCAGCGCCCGCCCGCCGGCAGAGTCCCCGGGGCAGCGGCGGCGGTGGAAGAGTCGCCCGCTTGAGACGGCGATGGAGGCGACTGCGGAGGGGAGACCGCCTCGCTCCAGGCGGCAGTGGCGGTGGAAGGCCGGCTCCCCTCAAAGCTGCACCCGCCCGCCGGCAAAGTCCTCCAGGTGGCGGCGGCGATGGAGGGGCCGCCATCATTCTCGGCGGCGGCGGCGGTAAGGGCTGCACCAGCGACGGCGGAGGGGAGGCCGCCCTGCTCCGGCGGCAGCGGCAATGGAAAAGCCGCTGGTAAAGTCCTCGGGGTGGCGGCGACGGTGGGGGAGCAGCGGCGATGGAAAAGCCATCCCCCCGGAGGCGCGCCCGCCCGCCGACAAACTCCCCGGAGGGCAGCAGCGGTGGAGGAGCCGCCCGCCTGAGGCGGCGGTGGAGGCGGCGACGGAGGGGAGACCGCCTCACTCCAGGCAGCAGGGCGGTTGGAAGGCCGGCTCCCCTCAATGCTGCGCCCGCCCGCCGGCAAAGTCCTCGAGGAGGCGGCGGCGATGGAAGGGCCGCCATCATTCTCGGCGGCGGCGGCGGTGGGGGCTGCACCCAGCCTCCGGCATCGTTCTCGGCGGAGAGGTCGCACCAACCCAGCGTCGGTGGGGCGGCGGCAGCGGCAGCAAGGGAGAGACGGCGATAAGAAACACCCTCCAGGTAGACTCCCGACGCCTAGCCAGCCATAGGGAGGAGGGCTTCAGTGACCCAGAACTCGGCACCCCCAAAACCCGAACCCCCCCCTCCAGGCCCTGAAAGACCCAGAGGGAAAGGGATTAGGCATAGAGGGGCAAATCTGGCAGCAAAAGAAAAAAGAACAAACGGAGCAGACCCGGAGAGCTGCTGCTGCCGTCCGCCATCTTACCGGAAAAAATGAAACTAATAAGAGCAAAGAACTGGAATGCTAGGTGTGATCTCCAATTAAACAAATGGCAGGAAGAAGTATGGAATATAGCTATCAATTCAAAGCGATGTGTACTATCAAAGTAAGAAAAGGTCTGTCAATTTAGAATATGTTTAGAGATACATGGGGAGAATTTTTTGATTTTATTAACAAACTGGAAGGGTTATGTTCCTTCACAAGTGCCTATGCACATCTGGAAGGGGAAGGGGACCTCATGAGGAAAGAACATCACGAAACATCTCCATTGATCGTGGTGGCAAGGGGCACGTTGAGTATATGTCTGATAATTTTAGTCGAGATTTGTATGTTTTTTATTTTTAGACAGTAATGTGATTGTTTCCAGATCAGTGGTTTAGGCAGCTGGTTGTGTAACCAGAGATTGGGACTCCCCCCCCTTCTCTGAATAGAGACAGCCGGGGTAGCCCTGGGCAAGGTACACAGTCCCAGAGTGCCCAAGAAGAAGGCACCACTGAGTATTCTCTACCTGGGAAACCTAAAAAGGGTCACAATGTTTTGCTTACTGGTAGAGATGGGCACGACTAGGGAAAATGACGTTTTCGAGTTGTCGTGTGTTGGAGGCGGCCTGTGTCGGCTCATTTCTGTTTTTCGCGAAACTTCGCAAAAATTTGTCATTTCATTTTTTTTGTTTTTTCATCTGTCGTTAAACTGGTTTGGGGGGGTAGCGGGCTCCTGGAGGCACCTCTTTTTTGGGGGGTGGGTGCCTCCTATCCTCACCCGCTAGGGAAAGCAGGCTCTTGGAGACCCCTCATACATGGGGATCTCCTCTCCTCACCTGCTGCAAAATGGCATCCATGCATAGCCATATGGATATGATTGCATACCAAGTTGCATGCAGAGACACAGCAGACTGGCAGAGGCACCCATCTTTTTGGGGTGCCTTCCCTGCATCAGTCAGGCCTCGGGGGCATGGTTTGCATGTCACACATGCTGCCGGCCGAGCCAAACCTGCAGGAGTCACCCAGAGCCACAAGTGGCGGACTGGCAGACTCTCTGCACCCGCTGTATCTCACTAAGAAGGGAATTGTACTTGTTGCGTGTAGTGCAATGCAAGTACAGATCTGGCTTAGGCAACAGGGTTAGTGCAAGGGCTAGGGTTAGGCTAGTTACGGGTGAGGTTAGGGTGAGTATTGGGGTGCACCTCTGGGGGCCTCTCTGACCCACTTAGAAGGACAGTGTACTGGCTTATGGGTTAGGCTTAGGGTTCGGGTTCGGGTTCGGGCTACGGTTAGTGGGCTTTTTATGCCTGGTTGGCACATCCCAGAAGTCTCTGTGGTCAACCTGGTCAAGTGGCCATGCGATTGGTGGAATGGCTCCAAAAATTTGCATGGTCACTCACTCCCATGGCCAGCCCATCATTGCGCAGGTGTAAAAAAATAAAATAAAATAAAATAAAATAAAATCAATGGAGAGAGGAAAGAGGAGACATTTTGTTGCAAGAAAAACCCACTGCTACTTTAAAATTCTGGCAGTTTTAAAATAGCAATTTTCGCATGTTTCTGTGTGGTGCTTGTGTGTTTTTGGACCACGATTTCAAAAAAAAATTGCGGTCGCCGCCCCATTTTGGATCCCCCGCCTGCACCGCAAGGCATGGCGACTCGAGTCTGGCTGCCCAGGACAGGAGAGGGGGGGAAGCCGGGACCCCCCCCCCAGAAACCACCCCTCTGGTAGGTGCACTCTGCACTGCAGGCATATTTTTGCCTGCTTTTTGGCCCGGGAATGGGGGGGGAGTTTAAAACTTTTTTTCTGTGCCGCTTCTGCTTGAATTGCGGCGGCCGGCGGCGAGTCCGGTGCTTGTTGCGAGCGACTGTGATGAGGATTTCCCCCACCACCAGAGCAGCCCAGGACAGGAGAGGGGGGGTCAACCACCCCTCTGGTAGGTGCCCTGAACCCTCACTCAGGCAGGCATATTTCCGCCTGCTTTTTGCCAGGAATCGGGGTTTTTTTTAACCTTTAAAAACTTTTTTTCTGTGCCGCTTGGCATTGCGGGATTGCTGCGATGCTGCCAGGAACGACCACGACAAATCAGACCCAATTATTCTTTAGTCGGTTTGAGTTCGAGTTCTGGCGGACTAATTCCCTTTACCATTTCCGTTCCGTAACGGAAACGAGGAACGGAAACGGAAACGGGAATTCCTCCAAGTCGTGCCCATCTCTACTTACTGGTGTTGTTCACCCCCCACTTAATTAACTTCATTAAGTCTTAAACTGAAAACTTACTAAGAAATTGTCCCTTGTTATTTATAGAAGTGAATTATAATGTGGATGAAGTAACATCTTCAGTTTAAGGATGCATACCAGAACCCACATTCCCAGGAAGAAGGGCCACCAAATTCAGTAGACAATGCAAATGAGGACACTGTAAACACAATATATAAGATCCAGCAAAGTTAAGCTCATTGTAAATCCTCTTAATTCCAGAAGAAAATCTACTTTGCTACAAAGAAAACAATAGAGCTTTTACATACTTACTCTGGCCTGTATTATGCCTTTTATAATAAACTTTTCTCATTACTGGCTTTTTGTCACCAAATGTTGCTGAAAGGTAACATTGTTGTTATGGCCAAACTATGTAATTTTTACAGAAATCTGCTTTGCATCATACTTGCTTACAGTGCATACACTAGTTCTAATTATATTCCTTACCAAATATAAATCAACCAGAGCATCACATGCTGAAGCAACTCGGTCTTCACTGAATCTCTGAATATTTGTTTCATTCCTGAACTGAAAAGTTCCACCCATTAAGGTGAGAAACGGTATTATAAATATTTAAAATGCCTTTCCCTTAATACATTTAATTTTCATGGTACTAAATTATCCATTTATATAGATTTGCCATCAATTTGAAATCTAGCTCTAGCATCTGTTTTTCTGCCAAGAGGGAGATAAATCTTCTTATTTAATTTCCTGATTGAATTTGTTCTCTGTGCCAAACTATGTGTTTTTGTGTTTATTATTTGTTTCCTATTTACATAATTACATAGGGAATAACTTTAATCTGACCACTGGCTTTAGAGAATTTTAATGAACTTTATGGAATGAATTAATGTTAATAAAAGAAACGACAAAAAGCAATTGCTTGTCCAAACTCTCTTCCCTCCTCTGTGGAATGGAAGATAGTTACCAAAATGCTTGAACCTGCCTGTGAAGCTAAGAATTCTGCAGGAATTTTGGAAGACTTATCACAATGCCCACATATTCTAGGGTTCAAATCCAAAATTCATTTGCATATTGGAAGGCTTATGATTATGGATGAAAGCAAGGATTCCCCTCCAAAGCAGATGATCAACGCTGACAGCACAGACTGCAATTGGGGGAGGAAAGATAAGAGAACTCGGCATTCACACATTCAAACACTCTGCCAGAACAAGGGATCACTTTTCCTGTTATAGGTAAGGCCAAGGCTTGGCCAGATTTTGAAAGCTGTGTCAAGGCTTATCCCAAAAGGGCAAATAAAAGGCATGATGGGAGGTAAGCCAATGTCTAACATGAAGGAGATTTGGTAGAATAGTAGTGAAAAGTAACAGAAATGCAAACAAGGTAGTGCCCTCCAATCTAGACATTGCCCCCCCACTTGGAATGACGAGTCGAGGCAGTGTATTGGGGTAAACTGGGCCACACTTTATTAACAAACAACAACATAACAACAACAGGAGGGGCCAAGCTTCTTCTCCATTTGGTCGGAACCCCGGGGTCTCCCGGGACCCCTCCGACCGGCAGCCTTAGGCGAGCCTTCAACCCCCAGGTGGTGCTGTCATGGGACAGCACGGCCTAGGCCGGTTAATTTGGTTTCCTCCTCCCTGCTGCTTATTCTCCAACCTGGGTAATTCCCAGCGCAGGGAGGCACTTGCCCTTCCCCACCCCAGCCCCGAGACCTCCTGGCCCGCAGTGCTGTGGTGAAGAGGCGTTTAGGTTTTACTTGCCAATGGTATGCTCCCTGCTGCCATCCAAGCTTTTAGCCGCCACTGCCGCAGGCCTAGCCTTGCTATGGCCTAGGCCCCCCACCGGCAGCCAACTCTGCATCCAGGCCCCTCCGTAGATCCTGCAGGAACAGCTCGTTGCCCACGTCTGTCAGGTGCACCCCGTCCGGCCTGTAAAGTTCCTGCCTGCGAATGTTAAACTCAGGGTGGCCCAGTACCGCCCCAAACTCCCTGCACACTGCCCTACAAACCTCTTGATTCACCCCCTTCCTGGATCGATTGAGCTTTTGTGGGTCACAGTCCGCCCTCCACACCTGCCGTGGTATCATCGTTGACCACAATACTCTCGCGGTTGGAAACCTGGCCTTCCAAACTGCCAGGTCCCTCAAAATTTCGAGAATTAAGGATTTGCCTGTCTGACTGGTCAGATCATTTCCCCCCAGGTGTATCATAATGAATTCAGGTGGCGTGCCGCGGGCGGCCTTCATTGCCGTCCCCAGGAATTCGCGCCACCTCATCCCCCTTTTTCCCCACCATTCAATTGTGGCTCGGCCACCCAGCCCCAAATTTGTTCCCCAACCAGATCTAATTGCATACTTTTCTGCCCAGTATACGTAACTGTGCCCCACAAATATAACTCTCGCCCGGTGTGCACCACCTTCCGGTCCTGTAAAACAGAAGAACAAGTTAAAGCGCAGGCAACGGCCGGATGTACCTTTTATAACAGGGGGAGGCCCACCTACCCAACCTACGGATCGATGTTACATCATATCCTACCGCCGCGGCTGTTGACGCCGCCCCAATACGAAACGAATGCGTCCCGAACTTTAGCCCCCCCAACCCCAGGTTCTCGAGGGCCCTACTGGTCATGGTTGCAAATTGAAATTTAGTTAAGGGGCGCCCATCCCGGTGTATGAAGGCGTAGCCGCTGCTAGAGCCCCGCTGTGCCAAATATCCCCTCATGGCTGCCACCGGGCAGATTCCCCCCACGGAACATGTTCCCAAGGTTAGTTCGGCGCCCTTCTCCCTCTGGTCTGTCTTGGACCTCCTGATTCGTATCACTAGCGTTCCTTCGGCCAGCTGTATATCTGTGATACAGAGAGCTGTGAATGACTCGTCCCGCCCGCTCGACGCCACCAGCTCGCTGACCCGCAGGGCTCCGAAGAAGGCCAACAGGGAGGCCGCCCGGAAAAGGGAGGCCTCGTAACTGTCCGTGCACACTTCTGGCCAACTGGCACTCAAGCGCTCCAGTAGCTGCGGCGACAGCGGGAAGCGGGCATCGGGGACCCTCCCCCTCACCCGCGACCAGCCCGCCACCATGCCCCGCACCCGGAAGTCCCTGGTGGTATCCTGATGTCCCTGCAGCCTAGAATGGAATGCTAAGGCGGCCAGTTTCCCTTGCAGAGAACCTGGCGCCAGTCCCCTGCGGTGCAGATATACTAGGAACCTCTGTAGGTGCTCGACTGGTAGCGGCCAGCTCTGTCCCAGGCCCTGCTCCTCCCGGAAGGTTGTAAACTCCCTCAGCACTGCTTCGTATCCACGGCCCGTCCGCGGGGCGACGGAGCTGCGGAGTGCTCCGTCGGCCTCGGCGCGCCAGCCTGCCATACTTCCAACGGGATCTCCACAGGGAGCCTGGCCGCTCCTGGGGCAAGGGCCCGGAAACGCTCGTCCTGTTGGCGGGACAGAGCATCGGCAATCTCATTCTCTACCCCTGGCACGTGCCGAGCGTGCACCACGATGTTAAATTGCAGCGCTCGCAACACCACGGCCCGGACGAGCCACATCACCCGCGGTGACCGGGATGTCAAGCTATTGATGACGTACACTACCGCCTGGTTGTCGCACCAAAAGTGGACTACGGCATTCGCCCAGGCGTCTGACCAAATGTAGAGCACCGCCCAGATAGGGAACAACTCTAGGAAGGTGAGGTCCCTAGTAACACCCTCCGCCCGCCAATCCTGTGGCCAGGTCCCCCTGCCCCACTCTCCCCTCCAATAGATGCCAAACCCCAGACCACCCGCAGCATCGGTATGGACCTGGAACTGGGCACCCAATCGGAGCTCGTCCCTCCAAAAGGAGACCCCATTGAATCCCTGCAGGAAACGCTCCCACACGGCTAAGTCTTCCTTCATAACTGCAGTCACTCTGGTAACATGTGTGGGCCTGCGTAGTCCGCTCATGGCTGCACATAGCCGGCGCAAGAACGCCCGCCCCGGGGCAACCACCTTGCACGCAAAGTTAAGGTGGCCCACGAGCTCTTGCAAATCCCTGAGAGATATCTTGTGACGTTGGCGAGCCAGGCTAACCTGAGCCCTCAGCGCTATGAGCTTATCTTGGGGAAGCCTGCAAGCCTGCTCCCTGGTGTCAATTTCGATCCCCAAGAAGGTGAGTACTTGGCTGGGCCCTTCCGTCTTCTCTTCCGCTAAGGGCATACCCAACTCCCTTGCTAATTTCCTGAATCCATCCAGCAAGGCCCTACACCTACTTGTACCCGCAGGGCCGCAGAACAAATAGTCATCCAAGTAATGCGCCGTGCTCCCCCACCCTGTCTCGTGGCGGAGCCGCCACTCCACAAAGGTACTAAATGCCTCAAATATGGCACATGACACCGAGCACCCAAACGGGAGCGCCCTGTCCATGTAGAACTGGCCCTGGAACCTAAAGCCAAGGAGCTCGAAGTCTAGGGCGTGGACGGGAAGGAGGCGAAATGCCGACTTAATGTCGCATTTCGCCATCTCTGCTGCGGGGCCACAGGCGCGCACCATGCGCACCGCGGCGTCGAATGACGTGTACCTAACCGAGCAGAGCTCGGGGGGTATACCATCATTTACGGACGCCCCCGCCGGGTGGGACAGGTGATGTATCAGGCGGAACTCCCCTGGGGCTTTCTTGGGCACCAAGCCAATGGGTGATACCCTCAAATTCGGGACGGGTGGGTCCCTGAAGGGGCCGAGCACCCGTCCCTCCCTAACCTCCTTACTTATCTTCTCCCCGGCCACCCCCTCAGCCAGCTCCAGGGATTTCAGATTGTTAGCTAACCGGGGCAAACGGGCCCCACAGAACGGAATCCTGAACCCGAACTCAAACCCATTAACCAGAAACCTGGCAGCGTCCTTATCAGGGCACTGTGCCGCCCAACTCCTCAACACCTCAAGCCTAATGGGGCTGGGCCCCTTTACCAGGATTGCTCTCGGCTCCCCCTGAGGTCTTGGGCCCTCCTCCTTCCCGGGGCTTACCTTGCGGTGCGCGCGCCTTGCCACAGTTTTTGGCAGGGTGCGGTGCTCCACAGACTGAGCACTCATGCCTGAAACGGCAGGGCTGTCTGTTACACACACCCTGCCTGTTGTACTCCCAGCAGACCAGCCGGACTTGAACCGACTGGCCCGCGGCGCGGGCGGGGTTGTAAACTGCTCCCTTCCTAATCGTGTGCCCACTGTCATATCTATCTCCCAACATGGGCCTATTCGGATTCATAAACTGCAGCCAGAGTGGGGAGAGGGGCTCATCCCAGCGTATATAGGGGTCCAACGCTGCCCTGCGACGGAATTCCTCGTCGTAAAGCAGCCAGCAGTGACCCGGGTAGTCTACAAAGGCCCTGTATATGATGTCCAGGTATTTTAGCAGGGCCTGCGCCCTCCACGGGTGGGCCTGAAGTGTTAGGGACATGAAGATCAAGTAGGCTGGCAACCAGGCCGCCCAGGAGCGCTCCGGCTTTTTCTTAAGCCTGCGTTCCTTGTCCACCGGGTCCTCTTTGTCCAGCTCCTTGGTTTCTAATTCCCTGTTCAGCAAACTGAATATATCAACGTAGTCCCCTCTCCAAATCTTTTCCCTGGTTGCTTGCGTTAAGTGGTGTCCAAATGGGGAAGCGTAGTCCCCATATGGCATGGCAGCCGCCCCCACCCCGGGGTAGCCCGGGGCGGCCGGCGCGCCAATCCATGGCGCCACGCCCCCAGCCACATGGCCCACCCCCGACCAGCTCGCCGGGTAGCCCGGCGGCCATTGTGTAGGGGCCCCTGCATGTCCTGGCTGAAAGGCTCCCATCCCTCCCCCTGCTGAGGTAGGTTGCCCTGGTCTTGGCCCCACCGTCGGGGGTGTCGCTCCCGGCGCCCAGGATGGTATTGGTCCCCACGCCGGGAGCACTGGCGCCGGGAACCGAGCCGGCCATGGCTGGGCCGCCCCGGCCGCAAGCGCAGCCGACCCAACCATGGCCGAGCCCCCCGGCCAAGGCCATGTGATTGTGGGCGCAGGTTCAGGCGCGCATGCCAACTCACTAGGGGTCGCGGTCTCCGCCGAAGGTAGGGGGTCGCGGACCCCATCCGCCAAGGTTGCATCTGTGCCCTCTTCGTCTCCAACTTCCGCCACCTCTGACCGGGACCGCTTTGCCGCCTCCGCCTCCATGCCAGCAGCCGCCGACGTCCCCAGCCTCGCGTCCAGCTGCTCCAGTGCTGTGAATTGAGCAGACATGTCAGCGATTTTTTCCCTCAGCTGAGCGCGCTTGCGGGACTTCGCCGGCCTGGCGCCCGTCCTAGGGACCTGCTGGTTCTGGAAGCCCTGCTTGTCTATCCCTCTTGCAGCCTCCAAGGCCTTGAGGCGCTCCTCTATCTGCAGCCATATAGGCCACTGCTCTTCATCGGAGTCCTCAGGGGAGCTAGGCGTCTGCTGCTGGGCAGGGCGCCGCGCTGGCTGCTTGCCCTTACTTACCCCTTTACCCTTCTTAGGCGCCATAACTCCCTCCCAAAACAAGTCTGCCTCCCCCCGCTGGGACCGCTACCCCCCCGCCACCAATGGGTGAAGTAAGGATGGCTGGGAGACGGCAAGCCCAGCCGTAAACAGCTATATGGGGAAAACAGACTGCAGAGGCGGGGACACGAGGCCAGGCAGGCCGTAGGGGAAGGAGGCCTCCCCCCCTAACTCGCTGCGAGCTAGGGCAGCAGGCCCACGAAGCGTGATGGACTGGGGGCAGGTCGGCCGCAGCCGAATGGCCACAGGGCCGGGCAGGCCGCAGGAGAAGGGGGGGCTGCCCCCGATGAAGGTGGCTCGCAAGGGGAACAAGGGCCGGGCAGGCCGCAGCGAAGAGGTCCCCCCCAGCTTCACCCCCCGGGGGTGCTAGGAAGGAGGCGCCACTCCCTCCCGGGGCCGCCCCGGGCCTCCAAGCGTCGCCTCCACCCCCTAGTCCGTCCCCAGCTCACGCCCGCCCCGCCCCGGCCGGCCGCGCTCTCCGCGGCAAGGCCAGGCCGCACTGGGCCCCAGACGGTGCCTCACTCCGAGGGGGGGAGGGCCGATGCCGCTCCCCCATCCGCCGCTCGGCTCGGTCGCGCCCCGCCGCGCCGCGCGCCTCGGGCAGCCGCGCTGCCGCTGCCGCCGCTAGGCCTCCGCGCCTCCGCCGCCGCCCGGCCTCCCGGCTGCAGCCGCGCCCCGGGGCGCGATGTGCCCGGACGACAAGGCCTCTCGGCCGCCGGCTGCCTCTCCACCTCGGCGCCGAAAGGCAGGCCGAAATTCGGCCGCACAAAATGGCGCCCGCCACGTGGCTAGAGCCCAAAATGGCGGCGCCGCAGCAGCGTTCGGGGAGAGCTGCTCCTCCGAACGCTGCTCTGGTGAACTGATGCCTGGCGGGGGGAGGAGCCACCCTTTATAGGGTGCTCCTCCCCCCGCCCTTGCAGGACCTCCCCGTCCTGCCTCCTCTCCTCGCCCCCCTCGGGAGGGGCAAATCGGCTCCGCGGGGGACAAGCCGCCCGCGGAGCTAGCATTGTTCTAAAAAGAGTCTAGAGCTCCCTAAATCACCAGTGCCCAGCTCCATGCTCTTTTGAGAACAGCCTTGTCTATGCTTCTGGGACTTGGACTTCTGACACGTTTTGGATTTAAATAGGCTCCTTTTTTTTAAAGATAATATAATCTTCCAATACCCTTGAATGCTCAAAATCCTCTTCTGTATTTATGCTGGTGTAATGCTAATGGCCTACCCTTTGGAGGCAAACTGCATTAAGTTAAGAAATTACTGTTTATATTATATGTGCGGAGCATGATTCACTAGGCAACAGATAACATCTATGATTATTCTTTAACTTTATGCAACCTGACTTTGAAAATAATGCTGTCAGTGCTACCCCAGCATAACTGTGCATGAATGTCAAGGTCATCAAGGAACTATACTTGTCCATGAAAGCTCACATTAAAAGTTGGTCTTTAAGGTGCCACAATGTTTTTGTCTTCTTTATTGTTTATATTTATTTTGTTTTTGCTTGATATGCCAGCACAGACTAATATGGTTACCTCTCCTAAAAGATCAACTATATGATACAAACAACAACTTCAGAACACTGGAAAACATTATAATGCCCCCTTGATGATTTGAATCTCTAGTGGTCAGCCACAGCTAACATTTATCCCTGAAAGAGTTAATTCCAGTGTGAAATCAGATAATCATGTCAATTACATCAGTTCTCATCTGGGCATCAAGGCAAAGGTTACTTCATTTTTGAATTATTCCAAAATATCAACTTGCCTAGAATTTCTCGAAGCATTATTTATTTCCATTGCTTCTATGTAGAATTTTTTAAAAAGCACACACACAATAAAAACATGTAATTTTGGAGAGGTTGCAGGCACATTTCAGTTACATGGAAATAAGTTTTACTGCTTAGAAACTCACACAGTGCTAGCTTTGCACAGGAGCAGAGACGGGATGATAGTCTAGTGAATTGCTTTAAAGCAACCAAATCACAAACCCCTTTAACTCCTGAACGCCCTGAAAGATACTGCATCCATAATGGAGTCTTACAAGGTAAACTTTGCCTATACCTTACAGGGGAAGAGGAGAGCTCCATAAGCAACTGATAGTCCCTCACAAATATAGGGAAAATAATTTAATGCAAGCTCATAATAATATCTTCGGAGTCCATATGGGAATTCCATGCACAAAAAGGAGAGTGGTGCAAAACTTCTATTGGCCAGGCATGGGGAACCATATCAAGCTTTTCTGCCAAGCCTGTGATTTGTGTCAGAGAAGGGGAACTGGGCAGGAAAGGACCAAGGTTAAACAATGTCCCTTGCCTGTCATTTCTACCCCATTCCAATGGTTAGGATTAGATCTGGTGGATCCATTGTCCAGAGCTATTAGGTGTGGGCACAAGTACCTCCTAACCACCATACATTTTGCATCTAGGTATCCTGAGGTGGTACCTTTACATAACATAGAGACAGAGACCATTGCAGAAATTCTAATAAATTTCATGAGTTGCCTAGGATTTGCAAGAGAAGTCACAGAGTTTTGTGCTAGCTTTATGTCTAGGCTCATGAAAAGGTTGTGGCAAGTGTGTAGTATTGCGTACATCACTTCAACACCTTATCACTCAGAGACAGTGTGTTTGAAAGGCACAGGGGAACAGTAGTTTAACCCTGATGAAGAGAATTTAAGCCCCACACTGTCTGAGATGCAGAAAGAGGAGGTGGGAGGTATAATGCAAAACCACAAGCCAGTCTTTACCAACATCCCTAGTGTAGCAAAGGGAGTGGTACACAGGATAGACACCTGGGATGCTAAACCAATTGTAGTTACCCCTTATAGAATCACGGGGTCCTATGTGAATCAAATATGCCAAGAAATTCAGGGAATTGTCAAGGTAGAGATAATAATACCCTCTGAGAGTTTGTGGGCATTTCCAATAGTGCTGTTGAATAAACTGACTGACCGAACAAAGAAGGAGCCTGAGCCCATCAGATGGATGCCAGAGTGCCAGCAGTCATTCAATTACTTAAAGGGTGCCCTGACTACTGGACCAGTCCTCATTGTGCCAGACTACACCAGAGAGTTCACAGTCTTCATGGATACATCGAATGCCAGGATTGGAGCTGTGCTAAGATAACCAGATGGAGAGGGAATCCTACATCCGGTAATGTAAATCGGCAAAAAGCTTCACCCATGGGACAAAATCCTTCAACTAAGGATGGGCAATGAAAAACAGTGTTTCATTTCATTTTGTTTCATTTTCCTTGTGTTTCATTTTGTTTTTAAATGAATTTTTGTAAAAAAAATAACAAAATGAAACAATAATGAAATTATTCATTAATCTATTAAATGGCTCCCCTGAGTCTCATAGACACCAAAGTTTGTGCCTTTAGGACCCAGGGGAGCCATTTTATAGAGTAATGAAACAGTTCATTTTAAAATTGAAAAAGTGGTGTTTTGTTTCATTTTGTAACAAAATTCTGCCTGTCATTTCATTTTGTTACAAAATGATTCATAAGCTTACAAAATGACAATACAGTGTTTTATTTTTCATAAGTTGCCTATCCATACTTTCGACCATGGAGAAGGAGTGTTTGGACACTCCTTGCAGAAACTGAAACCATACATTTGGTGCCACATACTCTATTGCTGTGGATGAGATCCATGAAGACCAACAACAAGCTGATGAGATGGGCCCTGTTGTTGTAGGACTTTGACATTAAAAACGTGAAAGGGTCCCAGAATATTGTGGTGGACACTTTGGCCAGAAGACCTAGTGAAGAAGGTTGAAAGATGGACTATACTTTTACCTGTTTGAGCAGTAACTATTACAGTGGAACCTTGACTTACATACTGCTTGACTTGCATCATATTTGACTTGCAGCAAGAAGGGGCCTGTTTGACTTGAGTCGCAGGCTTTGACTTACAGCTCGGAGCCCCAGTGCAAGGCACTGGAATTGGGTGGCAGCCACAACCCAGCATCGCGGCTGCCACCTCCAAACTGCTCCTGCCTTCTTCCCCTCCTCCGGGAGCGGCGGCTTCGGCGAGACCAGCTCAGAGCACCTGGAGCTGGTCCTCGGCCTCACCGAAGCCGCCGCTGCTACCGGAGGAGAAGGGCCAGGAGCTCGGGGCTGGCCTCGCTGGTTAGACAGTCGGCTCAGTCTTGTAAAAAATCTGGCTGCCGAAGTCTGGTCCACAATGGAAGCATTTTAGTTGGGGAGCTGTAAAGTTGTGGGACTCTAATGGTAAGCATAGAGTTGTTCAGAACTTGGAACGTCAGGTTAAAAATCAGTAAAACTTAAATGTTAGACATTGTTGCTATGAACATTAAAAAGTGGAGGCATATAACTTGTGGACTATAATTCCACTGCCTCCTCCTCTTTTTGAAAAGACATTTCATTTACATCCCCAGAAGGAATCTCATATCCCAGTCAAATTTGTGTTAAATTGCTGTTTTCGGGGGTCTTTTTCATGATCTGGAACGGATAAATCCGCTTTCCCATTACTTTCTATGGGAAACATTCGTTTGACTTAAGTCATGTTTGACTTAAGTCTAGACCACTGGAACGGATTAATGATGTAAGTCAAGGTTCCACTGTATTGGAAATACTATAAATGTACATGTTTGTTTTATTTGAAGGAATTGTAAAATGTATTTGTTTGGATGCATAAAGCAATAAGTATAGGTAAATGTTTTATTGTGGGTAGAGGTGGGCATGAAACAGACAACTGATGGTTTGGTTTGTTCTGTTTTGGGCCCACCCTTGGTTCATTTCTCTTTGGGTTTGTATGAACTTTTTTAAAAAATATTGTACGAACCCGAACCGAGCTGAAACGGTTCGAGTCCGACTTCCTGGAGTCAGTGGCAGGGGCTTTTTGAGGTGCTGGCTTTGGAGCAGTCAACAAGCCAGCAGGGAGAACACTTCCGGAGCCGGACAGCCCAGGAGGGCTCCCAGCGGGAGCAGGGGTGCCCTCCCGCCTGGCCTGTCTTTTGCTTTTTGAGGCTCCTAGCCAGCTTGGCGCTGGCCCCAAGCCAGTGCCTCAGAAAGCAAAAGACAGGCCAGGCAGGAGGGCACCCCTGCTCCCACTGGGAGCCCTCCCGGGCTGCCCAGCTCTGGATGATAAGTTTTAAAAGCCCGCTTCCCCCCCACACACACCCCATGGGGTGGGGAGGAAGAGGGGGCTCTTTAATTCCCCCCCCCACTCCTGGAGCCATTCGGTACTATCTTTGGGAGGATTTAAAGAAGCCCGCTCTCATACTGTACGAAAAATGATTGGAAAGAAAAGAAGGATGGGAAACAAGGAATCATTCTGAAAGGCTCACTGAATTGCTCTGCTACCCCTGCCAGAAGGACTGCCTGTGGTCAGAAATCACCACCAGCAGCAGCTCCACTGGCTGCGAATCCATTTCCAGGCTGGATTCAAGGTGCTGATTCAAAATCCCCAAGTGGCTTAGGGCTAAGCAAGGAGTGTATCTCCCTTTACGTTCTTGTATGAGAGAACCCAATATGCAATCGATTGGCTCAATAAAGGAAGCCACCACCTTTATTTCGTAAGACCTATGTTGGACTTATTCAGTCAGTTTGGATGTCTTGATGGCCATTAATTCATAAGATCACGGAAGCATTTTGATGCACATAACAAGACTGAATTGCGATTAAGCATTATTTATTTATTTATTTATTTATATAGCTTGTATGCCGCCCACTACCCAAAGGTCTCTGGGCGGCTCACAATCAAAATGGACAATTAAAACATCGAAATACAATAAAATTAGAATAATAAAAAATGTAAATGCAATAAATAAATACGATACATTAAAAACACCACTAAAATTGCCATCAGGACCCACAATCATTAGTTAAAAAACTTTTGGAACAGGAAGGTTTTTACCTGGCGCCGAAATGTTAGCAACGTCGGCGCCAGGCGAGTCTCATTTGGGAGGGCATTCCATAGTCTGGGGGCAGTTGCTGAAAAGGCCCTTTTCCTGCAAGCCATCCCCTTCACCTCCTTAAGGGATGGCTCTTTCAGGAGGGCCCCCTGACTAGATCTTAATTGCTAGGTTCATATGGAAGGAGGCGGTCCTTCAGGTATCTAGGTCCTAAGCCGTTTAGGGCTTTATATGTCAAAACAAGCACTTTGAATTGGGCTCGGGCAGCAACTGGTAACCAATGAAGGTTATACAGAATCGGCGTGATGTGTTCCTTGGTGGCCCTACCACTCACCAGCCGTGCAGCATGATTCTGAACCAGTTGCAATCGCCGAACCGTCTTCAAAGGCAGCCCCAGGAATTGCAGTAATCAATGGGATGTTACCAGTGCATGCGTAACTGTCATAAGGCTCCGTTCGTCCAGGTAGGGGCGCAGCTGATATATATTCCGCAGCTGGAGAAAGGCGCCCCTGGCCACCGAGTCCACCTGGGCTTCCAGAGTTAGACCGGGGTCCAGGAGCACCCCCAAGCTACGGACCCTGTCCCTTAGGGGGAGTGCAACCCCATCCAGGACAGGGAAGTGGCCCTCTAGCCTGGCTGACGAAGCACCCACTAACAGCACTTCCGTCTTGTCTGGATTGAGTTTCAATTTATTAACCCTCATCCAGTCCATTATCTGGTCCAGACACAAGTTCAGAACAGAAACCGCCTCACCTGGATTGGTGGAGAACGAGAGGTAGAGCTGAGTATCATCAGCATATTGCTGACTCCTCAGCCCAAACCTCCTGATGACCTCTCCCAGTGGTTCCATGTAGATGTTAAACAGCATGGGGGATAGTATTGAGCCCTGTGGAAACCCCATGACGTAAACGCCATGGGGCAGAGCTACTATCCCCCAGCACCACCTTCTGAGACACGGTCAGCCAGGAAGGATCGGAACCACCGCAAAGCGGTGCCTCCAACTCCCAACCTGGCAGCCTATCCAGAAGGACACCATGGTCGATGGTGTCGAAAGCCGCTGAGAGGTCCAGGAGTATCAACAGGGTTGCACTCCCCTGTCTCTCTCCCGGCAAAGGTCATCGTTGGACCAAGGCAGTCTCTGTTCCAAAACCCGGCCTGAAACCAGATTGAAATGGATCCAGAAAATCCGTTTCATCCAGCAGCGCCTGGAGCTGTCCGACCACCACCCGCTCCAACACCTTGCCCAAATAAGGGAGGTTCGCTACTGGTCGGTAGTTAACCACCAGTCCTGGGTCCAGGTTGGGTTTTTAAGGAGTGGTCTAATTACTGCCTCTTTTAAGGCAGCAGGGACCACTCCCTCTCTTAGAGAGGCATTTACAGCTTCCTGGACCCAGGTGCGAACCCCCCTGGCAGATCTTACAATTAGCCAAGAAGGGCAAGGGTCGAGCAGCGTGGTGGTGGAACGGACAGAGCCAAGCACCCTGTCCACATCCTCGGGTCTCAACAATTGAAACTCATCCAATAACACTGGACCTAAGCCCGGTGCACTGGACACATCCCTTGATACTGTACCAATAGTGGAGTCCAGTTCACTGCGAATCTGAGCAATTTTTCCCTCAAAGTGAACAGCAAACTCCTCACAGCGTGCTGCCGAATGGTCCTGGGCCTCCACCCTATCTCCTGGCTGAAGAAGTTCCCGGACCACCCGAAACAGCTCCGCTGGACGGCACTCTGAGGAAGCTATACGGTTGGCGAAATACTGCCTTTTTGCCAACCGTTTAGGCCCGATAGTGGGCTCTAAGCCGTGTTTGGTCAGACTCACTGCGATATTTTCTCCACTTGCGCTCCAGCCGTCTCCTCCCGCTTCATTGCCCACAACTCAGATGTATACCAAGGAGCTGTCCGGGCTCTGCGTAGGGGAGAGGGCGCTTAGGTGCGATCATGTCAACTGCCTATGTCATCTCCTATTCCATAAGGTGACCTGAGCTTCGACAGGAGCGCCCGACCATGTCAGCTGGATAATCCCCAGAGCTTTCAGGAAACCATCCGGATCCATTAGTCTCTGAGGGCGGATCAACTTAATGGATCCCCACCCTTGCAGAGGGTTGGAGTAGCTAATAGCCTAAACTTGACCAGGAAGTGGTCTGACCATGACAATGGAGTCAAAGCCAACCCCTCCACATCCAAACCACCATCCCCCAGTCCCGTTTAGAAGACTAGGTCCAGAGTATGGCCCTTCTGGTGTGTTGGACCGATGACATGTTGAGACAGCCCCATGGTTGTCATGGCAGCCATGAAGTCCTGAGCTGCTCCAGTTAAGGTAGCCTTGGCATGGATGTTGAGATCCCCCAGTACCAACAGTCTGGGGGTCTTCAACACCAGGTCCGAGACCACCTCTGTCAGCTCAGGCAGGGAGACTGTTGGTACGCAGCAGGGTGGGCGGTACACCAACAGAATCCCTAATCTGTCTCGTGAGCCCAACACACAATACAGGCCCTCCAGACCTTTTCCCAAAGAGACAGGAAGCCTGGCCAAGGAGATAGAACTCCTGTAGACTATAGCAACTCTACCTCCCCGGCCCACCAGGCGACACTGGTGCTGGACTGAGTACCCAGGTGGGCATAAATGGGAAAGGGGAACTCCACCCTCCTCTCCCACCCAGGTCTCAGTAATACATGCCAGGTCAGCACCCTCATCCAAAATGACATCATGGATGAGGGTGGTCTTATTTTGTACTGACCTGGCATTTAACAACAGCACCATGTGTCCTGTGGGCTCGCTGACATGGTCACCTGATTCCTTCTGGCTAGGAGTGGGACCAGAAGAGGGGATAGATGTAAGATATCTAACCCCTCTTCTCCTACGTGGGCATGTTCCACTCCTACCACCATACCTTCCCCTACCCAGCACAATTTCAATGGCTGCCCCCTCCATTGCCCTCCCCCCTTCCTGTTCCCTCAGTTCCATTGTGGGTCCCTACCACCTACACCTAGTGGCAAAAAACAAAATTAGCAAACAAAAACAAAAACAAAAGCACCCAACAATTGGACCTCATCAGCCCACCTCTTCCTCCCCCTCAGATCGGCACTGCATCTAAAAGTTTTTAAAAAAAGGCAGTGAGGCACGCTGACAGGACTTGAGGGGATTGATGGACTTGAGGAGATGATGCTGGATTCCAGCCAGTTCAGGAGACCTCATAGGTATTTGTGCTCTTACACAGCCCCTCCCCTCTTGACGCTGCAGACTCTCCCTGTTGAGCTTCTGCCACCAACCCAGCAGAGAGACGAAGGTGGATGTCAGTCTGGAAGGGCTGTGGAGCACACTTGCCAACACTCAGCAGCCTTAAGGGGGCCCAGCAAGGGTTACACCGGCTGGCTCAGATGGTCCGGGAGGCCAGAAGTTGATGCTGGATTCCAGCCAGTTCAGGAGACCTCAGAGGTATTTGTGCTCTCACACAGCCCCTCCCCTCTTGACGCTGCAGACTCACCCTGTTGAGCTTCTGCCACCAACCCAGCAGAGAGACGCAGGTGGATGTCAGTCTGCAAGGGCTGTGGAGCACACTTGCCAACACTCAGCAGCCTTAAGGGGGCCCAGCAAGGGTTACACCGGCTGGCTCAGATGGTCCGGGAGGCCAGATGTTGATGCTGGATTCCAGCCAGTTCAGGAGACCTCAGAGGTATTTGTGCTCTCACACAGTCCCTCTCCTCTTGACGCTGCAGACTCTCCCTGTTGAGCTTCTGCCACCAACCCAGCAGAGAGACGCAGGTGGATGTCAGTCTGGAAGGGCTGTGGAGCACACTTGCCAACACTCAGCAGCCTTAAGGGGGCCCAGCAAGGGTTACACCGGCTGGCTCAGATGGTCCGGGAGGCCAGATGTTGATGCTGGATTCCACATAGGCCTCATGTTTTGTCCACATAGGCCTCATGTTTTGACTGCAGCCCCCCCCCAAACATTTGTAATAAATTTCTATAAATAACTATAATTCTTCTAAGTTTGTATCTAATAAATTAAGCTGTCCAAAACTGTTTGCTCATTCCTGTATTACTAGAAGCTGTCCCCTCCAGGGGCAATTTATCCTTCAGAGCAGCCTAACCTTTAAGTATCTTTTCTTTCAGTGATGTATATTAATCATTTTTTGCCAGGTTCATATTTGATATACATTCTCCTACAATATCCCCCAAGAGATACAACACATATCACTACCATTTGTGTGTCATATCGGTCCAGGAAATAATTAACAAGGGTAAAACCTGGTATATTTTATTCGAGAAGGCTGGGAGTGGAGAGATTTTGCATAATTGATGCCAATGTGCAAAGGTTTCATCTTGAGGCCCCCCCTCCCTTCTCCTCCCTCTTCCCAGGAAAACACATTACACATTTCTCTTAAAAGTGAATTATTTACTTGGCAGGGACTCCTGATTCTGGTGGATGTTTCATAGTAAACATACAGATGATCACGATGTTATGATATTTAGGTGACTTAAAAATAATAATAACAATTAAAAGATTTTCCCTGCACGTGTGTGCTAGTCATGTCTGACTCTAGGGGTGGTCCTCATCTCCATATTCAAGCTGAAGAGCCAGTGTTGTGCAAATCCATGGTCACATGGCCAGCGTGGCTGCAAGGAAACACTGTTTTACCTTTCCACTTTTTATGGCGGTACTTGCATTTACTTGCATTTACATGCTTTCAAACTGCTAGGTTGGCAGGAGCTGGGGTTATCAGCGGGAACTCGCTCTGCTGCATGACACCTGGGATTTGAACCGCCGAGCTGCCAACTTTGCAACCAACAGTTTTTGGAGCCTTAGTCTGCTGAGCCACCACACTCCTTAGTAATTACAATTGTTGTTGTGTCATTACATTTTTGAACAATTATTCATGACTCCATGTCCATGGAGTTTTCTTGGCAGGAATACTGGACTGGTTTGCCAGTTCCAGCTCCAAGTAATAACAATTACATGCTGCCAAATCAGTTCGGATTTATAGTGACCCTTTCCATGTTTTTGTTTGTTTGTTTGTTTGTTTGTTTGTTTGTTTGTTTGTTTGTTTGTTGAAGTGATGTATCATTCCTTTTTTTCATGGGACTAGGTATCTTGACTAAGATAGTACACTGTTGGCTCTTTTCTTGGGAGGTCCTCAGCCTGGTAGCTAACTCAATAAGCTATCCATCCAGCCTGCAAATTCAAAGTGCCACACCAGGTATGAAAATCCTTAAGCAAGAAAGGCTTTTCCAATATAGAAGGGTTGCCTCAACATTTTGGAGTGTGGCACCTTTGTTACTCTGATTACATGTTAACTATGGCCTTGTGATATCACTGTTGATAAGAACTTGGAAAATTTACAGGGCTGGATGCCAACTCCCACAATGCACAAGCAACCATTATGAGTGACGGTGTGAGTTGCAGTCCAAAGCATTAATGTATCTGCCATTACACAACTTTCATGGGAATGTATGTACTGCATTGGGTCTAGTCTGTATCCTAGAAAGGACAAAATGACACTAAGTTTTAGTAATTGGCACCATCTAACAGTAACCCAAAGTGTTCAAAGCTCTTTTATGTATATCATTTTGTTTCAGCGTCTGCAGCAATTATGGGGGCAGGGTGAACAATTGTTCTTGCCTCACATTGCAGAGGGAATTTGAGGCTAAAAGCTGGTTGCTTCTTTGTGGAACATTATGGAGTTCAGTTCATGTTAAAAGCAAGACCTAAAACTGGAACATCCTGATTTGTAGCTGTTCTTTTATTTACTAAGCTACATTATCTCATTAATTATGATATTAATAGTGCTACTCAGCCATTCTCTTACCCACACAGAATTTATTTAATGTTCATACAGTTTCACTTAGCTCTGCAACTTGAATCGTCTCATGTGGAAGTTTATTTATCTCATATATCAACTTCTAGATGACTCTACAGTTTTTTGTTCAGCCCTCATTTATTACACTGAGGTTTTCCCTCCTAGCCTACTATTCTATTCTGATCACCTTCAGCTATCTAACGGTGGATCTTTCACTTACCCATTTATTACCTCAGTCAGTGCTGATTGTCACTTAACAACTTATTGCTTACTACAAAGAGCTAAATAGATCATTGACATATGCCCATACAACACTAGCTTCAGCCCACATTTCTATCCTGCCATTCTTTATTTTATTTTATTGCCCCACCCATATGTCCAATTTGACATTCTTCTTGTGTTCCAAAATGAGTAAAAATGTCAGGCTTATGAATATTTGTGGTTTACTCTATATCCAAAGGCAGTCTCGGCTTCTTCTTTAGCACTGCCACTTAAAATGGTGGACATTTCATCAAGATCAATAGACTTGCTCTGTATGCATTAATTCTTCCCTTTCCTACAACACTCAAGGCAATTGAACTGGTGTCAAACATATAAATACTATATAATTTGATAACCTTACCATGCACAGACGATTTAAAGAGAGACAGCAGAGTATGCTGATTGCTAGAATATTAGACTAAGGCAGGAGAGAGCCAGGTTCAATATCCTATTCAGCCACAAAATTTAAAAAGAAAGATAATATTAATAACTATCCTTGAGTTTAACCCACTTCACACAGTTTTTATGAAGTGAAAACTATGGGAGGAAGACTAGGTCCACTTCCTTGAAATGTTTGGAAGAAAGAAACAGGGGAAAATCATATTACTATAGTGGTTTTTGCTGTATGTTTTTCCCTCTCCATTTAATATAAGGCTTTCCAAAGAATGGATGTTGATGAACATTTCATGCCAATGAATGTGCAAGCAATTAAGCTATTGGGAATTGCTAATTAAACATGTGAAGAGGGGACAGGAACTGCTTAGTCCTGACTCTGTGCAACAGTACTTCTTCACCTCTTATGAATCATGACCAATGAGTCAGGAGAAAACCTGACCAGCTCAGCTAGTGATGAAGACTTCTGGGAGTTGCAGTCCATGAATATTTGGGGACTCACAGGTTGAGAACCACTGCCTTAAAGTCTTGTCTGGTGGTGACACTAACCTCATTGGAGGGCCAAATTAAAACCTGGTTATTCACCAAAGCCTTTAAGCTTTAAGGATCATGGATTTCATAGGCCATGGACACTTCTCTACTGTTACCATTTCACTGCATGTAGTTTTTAATGTTTTTATGGTTGTTTGTTATGTTTAAAAGTACTGAATTGTTATATCTTGTTTTCGCTGTTGCATTCTGCTCTGAGATCTCAGGTCATCAGGCAGAATATAGATCTGTTAAATAATAAATATCCATAAATAATGGGCTCTCTGCACTCAGACCTCCTTATGTTGGAAGTGAAGAGTACGAGGTGAGACTAGCATATCCTCTTGTTTACATTTCATATTGATGCTGCATACAGTACAGTATAATGATGGAATAAAGCAGGTTGCCTTACTCTATTCCTCCCCTCTCCAGCAACAACTATGCATAGTTAAGGTAAGCATTCAGAAAACCAGAAGTAGGTTAGATCTCAAGCAAGGGAGCTTTTGTCTTGGAGACAACCTCCCACCATGCACTTTATCCATGAAAGTAATAATGGGGGTGGGCTCATGTGGATCATTGTTAAGGGTGAGTGCTATGTGGCAGTTAAGAGTGATGAAGCAGGAATGGAGGAGGCTGGAAAGCAGCTGGAGGACAAACCGGACGGCATTTAATAAGACTGCGGTTGTCATCCAGACTAGGCGCTATTCTCAGGCAATCAGGGAGGCTAAAATATCTTATTACTCCCTGAGAATTGGTGAAGCCTCGAACTGCCAGGCAGAACTCTTCAGGGTGGTTCGGGACCTCACCAATCCTAGTCTGACTGGGCCTCCTCCTACTGAGTTCAGTAGTGAGCACTTCACAGTCTTCTTTAGATCGAAAATAGAGGCCATCCAGACCGGTTTCGATTCCGGTTGCACTAGTCCTCCCTCACCATCCCCAGTTGTGGCACCCCCTCGCTCTCCTCGATTGGTTGAGTTTGGGTCTGTCTCCATTTTGGAGGCCTCCAGGGCAATTGCCCATTGCCGGCCCGCGTCCACCCCCTTCGATCCTTGCCCAGCTTGGCTCATAAAAGCGGCCGGGGGGACCATGCCTGAATGGGCCGCCCTCATCGCCACCACATCCTTCAGTGAGGGTTTTTTTCCCTCCCATCTGAAGGAGACGGTTATTATGCCCATCCTTAAAAAACCAGGCTTGGCGGAACAATTGGCGAGCTACTGTCCGATTGCCAATGTCCCCTCTCTGGGCAAGGTTTGGTGGCAATTGGGTCTGGCATTTGCCAGCCTTACTGCCAAGCGTCTGCATTGCAGCAACCTTCCATCAACTCTCAGAGCTTCGATTTCCTGGATTCCGTCCCCCTTTTACTCCCAGGTGGTTAACATCTCTCCTGGCGCTTTGCCCATTTTGTCGTATTTTTATTAGTTAATTAAGATCTGCCTATTTTATTATTATTGTTGTAATTTTTTGCTGTTTGCATATTGTTTATTGTTTGTAACTTATTCATTGCAATATTGTAATTTGTCGTGAGTGTTTATTAATTTGGTTGTATTCGGGTTTTTTTTTTTTCCTCCCTCCGCCATGTCAGCAGGGACTCACATACCAACTGTGACGGGCCGTGGGCGGTACGCTTGTAGCCGGGGGGTTTGTCAGATTAGAAGAACCCGGGTCAGGCATCTTGTGCCTGTCCCGCGTTCTGACCCCCCGGCTCCCTGCCACGTGTCCGGGAGTCACTTCTCCAGCTCCTCCAGCCTTACCTGCATTCTGTTGAATGCCAGGTCAGTCCACAATAAAATCCCCGTCATATATGATACCATTCAAGATGGGCGGACTGACCTGGCCCTCATCACCGAGACCTGGGTGGGTGCAGAGGGGGGGGCTTCGCTTTCCCTGCTGTGCCCGCCCGGGTATCTGGTTCAGGGTGTGGGGAGGCTGGAGGGTCAGAAGGGAGGAGGGGTCGCCATCGTCCATCGGGATTCCCTTTATGTTTGCAGGGCCTCGACATTGGTTAGCCAGGGGTTGGAGTGCCTTCACCTGCTGGTGGGACAGCGGGACAGATTTGGCATTGTGCTGGGTTACCGTGCTCCCCGCAACCCAGCACAATCCCTTCCGGAGCTCTCCGAGTTCATCGGGGCTGCACTCCTGAGGTCCCCGCGCCTTTTGGTAGCGGGTGACTTCAATGTGCATGCCGGCGGTGAGCTTTCTGGAGCAGCTCTGGAGTTCATGGAAACCATGGCGTCCATGGGTCTGTCCCAGCATGTTGTATGCCCCACTCACAGGTCTGGCCACACCCTGGATCTGGTCTTTTCCTCCATGTCGGGGACTTCGAGTCTGGAGGTTGGGGGCATTGTCCCCCTCCCGGTGTCATGGTCAGACCATCACCTGCTTACTTTCCCTGTGGCGATTCCGGCCCCTCCTCGCGGGGACCATCGGCCTCCTGTTTTGGCCCGTCCCCGAAGACTCATGGACCCTTCTCGGTTCCAGGAAGTCTTTGGGGCGTTTCCTGAGAACTGACTGGCGCGCCGGCCGAGGTTGTGGCTAACCATTGGTTTGATACAGCTGCCCAGACCATCGACCGGATCGCCCCCTAAGCGTCTGCTCCGGTGCCGAGCTCGGTCCTCGCTGTGGTTTACGCCTGAGCTCCGAGCGATGAAGCAGGTGAGGAGAAGACTAGAGCGCAGCTGGAGAAGAACCCGGACGGTTATTAGCAAGGCTGCCGTCGTATCCCAGACTAGACGCTATTCCATCGCGATCAGGGAGGCTCTAAGATCTTTTGTCTCCCTGAGAATTGGTGAGGCCTCGAACCGTCAAGCGGAGCTTTTCCGTGTGGTTCGGGACCTCACCAATCCTAGTCTGGCCGGGCCTCCTCCTACTGAGTTCAGTAGCGAGAACTTTGCAGCCTTTTTTGTTCCAAAATAGAGGCCATCCGGGCCGAGCTTCACTCCGGTTGCAGTAGTACTGCCCCGGCATCCCCAGGTGCTGGGCCGCCTTCGTCGCCTCGGTTGGATGTGCTTGGGCCTGTTTCTGCTGTCGAGGCCTCCAAGGCTGTGGCTCACTGCCGACCGGCGTCCACCCCTTTCGATCCCTGCCCAGCCTGGCTCATCAAATCTGCCGGCGGGACTATGGCCGAATGGGCTTCGGCTATTGCTACCGCCTCCTTCAGCGAGGGGGTTTTTCCCTCTCGTCTGAAGGAGACGGTGGTTAAGCCCATTCTTAAAAAACCTGGCCTATCTGTGGACGTTTTATCCAACTACCGTCCTATAGCCAACGTCCCGTTTATGGGCAAGGTGATCGAGAGGGTGGCGGCGGTTCGGTTACAGTCATACCTGGAGGATCGGCAGTGCCTCGATCCATGCCAGTCCGGGTTCAGGCCTCGCCGGGGACTGAAACAGCTTTGGTCGCGCTGCAAGATGACCTAATCCGGGCGGCCGACAGGGGTTGTTCTACCCTGCTGGTTCTCCTGGATTTGTCAGCGGCCTTTGATACTGTCGACCACGGTATCCTGTTGGATCGGCTCTCCGAGGTTGGTATCGGAGGCACTGCTCGCAGTTGGCTCCGATCCTTCCTGGAGGACCGTCCCACAGTACGTGCTGCATGGGGGAGTTGTCGGCTCCTTGGATACTCCCTTGTGGGGTTCCTCAGGGGTCGTCGCTGTCCCCTATGCTGTTTAACATCTACGTAAGGCCGCTGGCTGGGGTCATTAGGAGATTTGGAGTCTGCTGTCATCAGTACGCTGATGACACGCAGCTCTATCTCTCCTTTTCCACCTCTGCAGTGGAAGCTGTGAGGATCCTTGATGAGTGTCTGGACGCCGTCCTGGCCTGGACCGGTTCTCAACCCCGAGAAGACGGAGGTTATGTTCTTTGGGAGCTCACCGTCTGGGGTACGGTGGCCCTCTTCCGCAGCTGGGGGTTTCTCTCCAGCCTGTGGAGAGGGCGCGGAATCTGGGCGTGGTCCTGGACCCGGCGCTGACCATGGAAGCCCAGGTGGCGTCGGTGACCAGGGCCGCGTATTTCCATCTTCGCCAGATCGCCCAGATCCGCCCGTACCTGGACGTTGACTCTCTGAGAGCAGTGGTCCAAGCGCTGGTGATCTCGAGGCTGGACTACTGTAACGCACTCTACATGGGGTTGCCCTTGACTCTTCTCCGGCGTTTGCAGCGGGTGCAGAATGCGGCAGCCAGGCTGGTGGTTGGTGTGCGTCGACCATATCACCCCAGTCCTGACTCGCCTGCATTGGTTGCCCGTTGCGGGATTAGATTCAAGGTCTTGGTTTTAGTTTATAAAACCCTCCATGGCTTGGGACCGGACTACCTGTCAGAGCGTATCGTCCAGCGATCCATCTCGGCCCCGTCCAGTTCGGCAGGTGCGAGCGCACTCGCCTGGTTGCCACCCCTCGAGAGGCCCGGAAGACGGTTACCCCGAAACCGGGCCTTCTCTGTGGCAGCCCCTTCCATTTGGAATGCCATCCCCTGCGAAGTGCGCTCTGCAGAGTCCCTGCAGGCCTTTCGAAAAGCCTTAAAGACCTTTTTATTTCGAGAGGCCTTTGGCGAAATTTAATTTTTTTTTTTCCTTTTCCCCCTTTTCCCCCTCTCCTCCGCCATCGTTGTTATTATTATGTTTATTGATGTCTCCAATTTATTAGTTAGGAAACGTCTTTGACGTGCTGGGGCGCACTTGGAGGCTTTAGGATTTTATATTTACTGTTTGTTTTAACTTGTTACTCTGTGATTGCTCTTGATGTCTGATGATTGTTGTTAGCCGCTTAGAGTCCCCATCGGAGATAAGCGGGATATAAATACAAAAATAAATAAATAAATAAATAAGGTTATCGAGAGGGTGGCCGCGATCCGGATAAAATCCCACCTGGAGGAACAGCATTGCCTTGACCCATGCCAGTACAGCTTCAGGCCTGGCCGGGGGACCGAGACAGCTCTGGTCGTGCTGCAAGATGACCTAATCCGGGCGGCCGACAGGGGTAGCTCTACCCTGTTGGTTCTCCTGGATCTGTCAGCGGCCTTCGATACCATCAACCACAGTATCCTACTGGATCGGCTCTCTGGGGTGGGTATCAGAGGCACTGTTTGCTGTTGGCTCTAGTCCTTCCTGGAGGCTCGCCCCCAGTATGTGCAGCATGGTGGAGAGTTGTCGGCCCCGTGGACACTCCCTTGTGGTGTGCTTCAGGGCTCATCTCTCTCCCCCATGCTGTTCAACATCTATGTAAGACCGCTGGCGGGAGTCATCTGGAGTTTGGCGTCTGCTGTCATCAGTACGCTGATGACACGCAGCTCTATCTCTCCTTCTCCACCTCTGCAGTGGAAGCTGTCGCGAACCTTGACCGGTGTCTGGGGACGGTCATGGCATGGACCAGGGCAAACAGGCTTAAGCTCAACCCCGAGAAGACTGAGGTTATGTTCTTCGGGAGTTCCCCGTCCGGTTATGGAGGCCCTCTCCCCTGTTTGGAGGGTGTTTCCCTCCAGCTGGCGGAGAGGGTTAAGAATCTGGGCGTGGTCCTGGATCCGGTGCTATCCTTGGATGCCCAGGTGGCTGCCATGACCAGATCCGCTTTCTTCCATCTGCGTCAAATAGCCCAGATCCGCCCATACCTGGACGGGGACTCCCTGAGAACAGTAGTGCAGGCACTGGTGATCTCGAGGTTGGACTACTGTAATGCTCTTTACATGGGGCTGCCCTTGACTCTCCTCCGGCATTTGCAGTGGGTACAAAATGCAGCAGCCAGGCTGGTGGCTGGAGTGTGTCGCTATGACCACATCACCCCAGTCCTGGCTCACTTGCATTGGTTGCCCGTTGCGCACCAGATCAGATTCAAGGTGCTGGTTTTAGTCTATAAAACCCTCCATGGCTTGGGCACGGACTACCTGGCGGAGCGGATCACCCAGCGATCAATCTCGGCCCAACCAGTCCGGAAGTCGCGAGCGCACTCGCTCCGGGTCACCACCCCAAGAGGGGCCCAGAAAACCATCACCAGTAATTGGACCTTCTTTGTGGTGGCCCCTTCATTGTGGAATGCCCTTCCGAGTGATGTGCACTCTGCAGAGTCCCTGCTGGCCTTTCATAGAGCTCTTAAAACCTTGCTCTCTCGAGAGGCCTTTGGTGACCAAGTTTAATTTATGCAGTTACTTAGGGTTTTTTTTTGTTTTGTTTTGTTTTGTTCCTGCCATTCACCATTTCTGGTTACTATGGAAAATTAGCTGTATGGCTATCGAGTCTTTTTCGCTAGAATGCTAAGGGTGCCAGAAGTGTTTTTAACTTGTTGTTTTGATTGTCATTGTATTCATTGTCTATTGTACCTGCCTATTGTATTTTGTACTGACGACCACTGTTTGGTCCGTCCATTGGAAGCCACCCAGAGTTCCCCTGGGAAGATGGGTGGGATATAAGTCAAATAAATAAATAAATAAATAAATAAATAAATAAATAAATAAATAAATAAATAAATAAACAAGCAGCCAGCTTTGCTTTTTTGCTTTTGAATCTGTCAGCTTTGCTTTGTATTAAGTATTAAACAAAATTGACATAGCTATGAACGTTGGTAGATTTTTACTGAATATGAAATAGGTTGCTCACCAAATCCAACTGTTTTTACAGAGTGTATTGTGTAGTCCCTGCCTGCCATTTTGTTCTTCAAGCTTGTCAGCAAATGTTGCCACCTGCTTGAAAAGAATGAGTAATCTAGGCCCTTTGCCTGGATTGTTGAGTGTGTCCACTTTTCTCATTCCTGCAGAATATTTTTTTAGGGAAACATTTTTCCTGTAAAATCTATGAAAGAAATGCCTTTTAAAAACTATAAGATAAAGTCATAGTAGACTAATAATCTGCCATGCTGCAAAACAAATTTCTTCAAAATTCTGATGGAAATGTCAGTATGTAGAGAAACAGTATCTCATTATTCAGACCAGTGGAATACTATTCCCAAACCCTCAGGTAATAAATTCTTCTTTTCACACTTGCCCATTTTATAAGCATTCCTGGGATGGAGCATTTCCAATGTCAGTTTTTATTGTTCTCCTACCCTTTGTTCCACATCTAGCTTTCTGCAAGTCTTCTCTTCTGAGCTACAGTAGGTTGAGCAGAAAATGAACCACTGCAAAGCTAAGGGGAGCCGAAATATCTCAAATGACCTTAGGGTGGAAAGTACTGTAGCCCAGGTCAAGTAGCTAATAATAGCCTAGTTGTCTTGGAAGCCTCAGGAAGGGGGACAGTCTTTAAAAATCAAAAATCACCACCAGGAATGGTGTTGGGGTCCCAGTGGTGGCAAACCAACAATGTTTTTTTTTTTAACTTTTAAACACTCTTGTATGCTGAAAGTACAAAAGGCTTCCCTGGGGCAAAAAGGAGTCCTAAGGAGCTGCAGAACCAAAAACAGGAGGATAGGAAGCTTTTATTTAGTGTAAACTAATTGTTTCCTGTGCCCGATCCAGGTTATGACAGGCACAATGTTACACAACAGGATGTTGCTGAATATTGATATATACAAATAAATACATTTCACTACCATATCAGCTCATGGTGCTGCTTTTAGATCCAGCATGGCTCTGTTTTAAAAAGATAAACTAATGATGTTCTTTTCCCACCAACTGCCAAGACAGCCTACAATTCTCCCCCGACAAACATGAAATAGTCGGAATATTGATGTCCTATTGGTAATATTTTGCTCATGGAAAAAAGGTGCAGGGTGGAGCCCTTAAACATGAGTTATTTTCTGATGTTCCTTTCTCACTACTGTTTATGATGAATTCCTATGCATAATACAGCATCTGCACACAGAGGTTGAAAACACATCAAAGTAATGTAGATGTCATGGCAGAGAATTTCTGTGACCTTTAAGTAATAATTGTATAGCCTTTTACTTTAATAGACTCTGGCATTATTATAATTCCATTCTGGTTAGTCACAAAATGTGAGTTATTAAAGTTACATATTATATCCAGGTCAGCTGTGTTAGAAAGGGGATTTAAAACAACCAGAAAGACTGCTATTAGATTAAGCAAATCACATTTGGAACAGCAATAGGAATGATTTGAGTTCTTTGAAAAAGAGCTTGCAAACACAAAGAGTTAATGTAATGTGTGCATTAAAGTTAAAGAATACAAAATACTTGAGAACTCCCAATACCCAAAGGTTCCTAAACTAATTTCTTTGCACTTTGGTGGTAAGTCTGAGGATTAAAATTTTGCAATGCAAGATAGGCTGTCACCTTGGCTGGTTGTCCTGGCACAGCATTCACTTAAACTCTGCTTTAGAAGCATCTACAAATTTGGAGACTATGAAAATTGGGGCTGTTTGTCTACAGTCTGTTAATTTGGCTCAATCATGCTTCATTGGGAAGGGAAGAAAAGTTCAGTGCCCACTCAAATCAAGCATATTCTCCTTATTTATAGCTAGCAAAGTTACCATTTGTGAAAGAAAACTGCAAACATGTAAATAGATCTGCTACTATTTACATGAACAAGCAACATACCACACATACGTAGGCCTCACTATGTTAATGTATCTTTTTTTTAAAAGCCCAAACACTCTGGTGTAGAATCAAATAGCAGGGCAAATGAGGTGTGGAATCAAATAACAGGGCAAATGAGGAGGGAGGAAAAGAAAATTTTAAAAGTATTTAAAAAGGAATGTGTTAGCCTTAGCCCTCTAGCTGCAGGTCAAATTACATGATATGTTTATAAGACATGTATTTGAAAGGGGTGCTTCCTTAAGTGGTCAAAAGTGTCTTTTTGTCAAAGTGCATGTTTTTCTTCATCTTCATATCTCACATTTAGACCTGTTTTGTTTTATGAGTGGTCAATGTAAGGTAAACACAAGTTATATTTAACTCTAATTTTAAGTGTAATTGCTGAATACCACATTTTCAAGGAAGTCCTGTTTTTATAGTTGTTGACAGTAGGAAATACATATTTTCCTTACATTTTGTCAGAGACTGGCAAGGCAAAGCCTGCTGGCCCCATGTGGCCTCCTGGGGCTGCAACAAAACTCCTACCCACCCCATTCTCTGTTTGTACCTTGCTTTATGTACCATTTGGAGGGAAGGAAGGCTTTGGATAAACTGAATGAATTAATTCATAATGGGAAAATGTATTTTGAAACTGCTTTCACACTGTCATATGATATAAAATATTTAAAAGACATGCTAGTTGTAAAGTTCACTTCCTGGCTTTCTTTTGACATTATCAGTGAAAAACAGTTACTCTCAACAGAATGAACCAAAGTAAAACTTTTAACCATGTATTTTCCACTGCAGACAACAAAGCTAATGAGCAGATGGATGAGGGTGCAAATCTTTTTCACACCTCTGGAGAAATAGGCTGATTTTTATTTTATTTTATTTTATTTTATTTCATTTTATTTTTTTCATCCTGCTATTGTCTTTTCTTGAATGCTGCACAAGCCAGCAGCAGTTGCAGCATCCAAAACAATTATATTTACATTTCCATTTTCAGGCTTAGCTGTCCAAATACAGTGGACCCTCATCTAACAGTCTAACATAAAATCTGTACAACATAAAAAATTCTGTATATAGGGGAAATTTGCTTAACAGAATCACCTATGGGGCGAATACGTACAACATAAAAATGGTCACGATTAGGGATGACTCTGTTTCCAATGCATTCCTATGGGAAATTTGTATAAAGGAAAATTTGCTTAACAGAATCGCCTATGGGGCAAATCCGTGCAACATAAAAATGTTCATGATTAGGGATTACTCTGTTTTCATTGCATTCATATGGGAAATTTTTATAAAGGAAAATTTGCTTGACATAAGTTTAAAACCTGCAATTTTTTCAAGGTAAAAGTGTATACATGATGTTTTTCGGAGGCAGAAATACTTGTCAACAGTGAATGTGGGTGCATTGCTGTACATGATCTAATGTGCAGTTATTTTTATAAGGACAATCTGTCTCCATGCTGGGTCACTAAATGAAGGCCCTGCCCAGCAGATCCTAATGACTGGGCACATAAATACGGGAGAAGGGTTTATCCAATGATCCAACTCCCAAGCTATTTAGCACATTACAAGTTATTATCTCTACTTTTAATTCAGATCAGAAATTGATTGGCAACTAGTGCAATTCTTTCAGTTTTTGATTTGAAAGATATCCATGCCAGTCGTCTAGCTGCAGCATCCATGTTAATTTTCATGCAATACTAGAGTCCCTGGCGTGTTCAGATAACATTGAGTCCAGTGGGACTTCATCAAGTATGCCTATATATGGCAAAACTAAGATGCTGTTAGATTTGTAAAACTTATAAATACTTAGCTGTAAATCTTGTGCTAATAAGGACAGAAAGACTTCTGCTCATAGGAAATGCTTTGTTTCACAGTGTTCTGTTCAGATGCATTGTTTCCCTGCTATCAGCGATTTGCTATGCAAAGAGGTGGTGAAAGCACTGGGGAAACAAGAAACCAAGACCAGTTTGCATGGAATGCTTCTCAATAATTCTTGTAAGATGGAATGGTACGGAAAGTGATGCCAAAATCTAAAGCAGTCACAGAACAACAACAAAAAGGCTTTTCAGCAGGTTCCCTTTTTGTGCTTATCTCTAAAATGCACATCTCATCTGGTCTAACAACTGGATAGGGCTGAATTAAAATAGACAGCCTTATCCTCACTGGGATCTTATTCAAGTTGATTGTCCTCTAACATGATTCATTTTCCTTTCCAACATCAAGAGGCAATGTGTGACTCTCTTAATCTCCTTGTCATTTTCTTTCTGGTATCAAATCCGACCAGTTGCAGATGCTAGAATATCTCCATCTCTTTGCTTTTGCTCTGATTTTAATTGCTCACAAGTTCCATGTCTTCAGTAAACATTATATGAAACACACACACACACACACACACACACACACACACACACACACACACACACACACACACACACACACACACACACACACACACACACACACACACATTTGTTGTCATTCATGTGCTCTGCCTAACTATGTAAGAGCTCTAACCTCATCTGTTTACCTATGGTAAACATTGAGATACAATGGACTTGTTTGTCAGGTGGCTCATGGGATTTAGGATTTTGCAAAAGCCAAAATATAAGCCGGACAAATAAATATCTAACTGGGGCAAGACAAAACATGACTAATCCCAAGTATAGGAAAGAAAATAATCTTCAAAGTGGATTATAAATACCAGCAACATTGAAGCATTTCTGTAAGTGGAATATTTTTTAAAACAGCTGCTATACAAAATATTACAAAAATATTTTGTTATGGAAAATAATTTATTGTATGTGATCAACTGCAACATACACAACCACTCAGTAAATAGACTGTGTCTATTTTGCTACTAATATTGCTACTATTTAATAGTTTTTAAGACTTGTTTGGAATACAAGTCAAAAGACTAATTGCGACTATATTTGGGAAATCTAATAAGTAAAAATCTTGGGTAACAAATGCAAGCTAAAGACCTCTGTCTGTTGACAGAATTAATCTATATAGATATTACAATGAAGTATTGTGTTTGAATAAATAATTTTAGTTGTAACAGGGTTAGAGAAGTTCTCAAAAAGCTGACATGGGGCAGCATAAATAATGGAAGTTAGGGATGGGCAATTTGTGAAAAACAACACACTGTTTTGTCACTTTGTAAGCTTAAAAAAACTTTCAAAATATAACAAAACAAAACAGCAAATAGTGTCTTGTCAAGAAATGAAACAAAATATCATTTGTTTCCAAAATGAAACAATTCGTCCTAGTGGCAAGAGTCCTCTTGATCCAGCTGTCTTGAGAACAAGAGGTTTATTTTTAAACTGATTGATTTGTTTTCCTTCCCTCCAGGCCTCAGCTGTTGAGGTTACCTCTCTGATCTGTGTTGCAGCTACAGCTCTGATGCCTATACTTGTGTCTGCAAGTTGATTTAAACTGTTGTTTGATTTCCTGATTAAGTAGCTTGGATCCTGTGCAGTTCATTGTAGCTAAGCTTACTAAGGTTATCAAGCGATAATGTTTCTAACTAAGTTTACAATGAAAATAATTGCTTTCTGATTTTCACATATCAGTCATCTAAAGCAGAGTAACAGGTGAAGTTGGCTTTTTCTCCCTGGTTAGGATCTTACGGCAATGGCTATCTAGACTACAGCCAATCAATATTTGGTATGAAATATATATCTCATATTATACAGTATCTCAAACCTCGTTCTCCTGCTATATGTCTGAAGAACTGCACATGTGCACGAAACGTAACATTAAAATATAAAAGTTAGTCTTTAAGGTGCCCCATGTTTATGTTTTGTTTTGTTTTGTTTTTCTTTGATTTTTGCCTGAAAGTCTTGAAAAGACTAATACAGCTACCCTCTCTGAAAATTAGGTAGGAGGTTTATGATGTTTTCCTTCCATCCCGTCCTGGGCCGCCAATCAGCTGTTGAGTTGATCTCTCTGAGCATTAGGTTTTCTGCTTATTTACAGAGGGTTCTTTGAAACCAAATTGGCTGGAAGAGTTAAGGAGAGTCATTGATTTAGGGCAGTGGGCTCCCTGTTAAATAAAAAAAGGGGAAATTTCCCATTATTTATAGCCTTACAAAGTTTTTCATTTTAGTTTGTTTTGTGACAAAAATTCTTTTCAAAAAGTCCGTCATTAAGGAAATGAAACTAAATGAAGAATGAAACGAAACAAAATGAAACAAAACACTATATTTCTGTTTTGTGCTTATCTCTAGTGGAAGTTGACACTGACGGATAATCATTCATAAAAAAAAAAACAGCAGTGACACTCAAGTTAACTTTTGCTATTATAAAAGTAAGTAGTAGTGAAGCACTTGTGAATGTGTCATACCTTTCAAACCCTATGACTGGACAATGCAAAAAGAAAAGAAAAAGATGGTGCTGGAAAATGAGACTTCCTGGGCAAAGCTACTCATTCAGCTACTAGAGGAAAATTAAGATGAGTAGCACAGCTCTTAATGAAACAGTTTTACAATATGATATTCAGGTGCTGATGTGCCCAGAAACAAATGTTTAAAACTGCATAAAAGAGGACCTTTGGAGATTATTAATTCATAGGGTCACCATAACTAAGAAACAACTTAGCAGCACATAATAATAATATTTAAAAATTGCTGCCTAGATTACTAAAATTGTAGAGATAAATGCAGTAGAAATACAGCACATCTACATAAATTCCTCCAGCTATAAAATTTAGTCAGGCCTGGAGAAAATTCAGAAGTTTGAAAAGTAACAATTGGTCTTTCTCAGATGATTTTTTAAAAAAGCAATCTGAGATTCTAACTTCTTTCCCTCCTCTAGAAAGGAGTTTCTTTGCACAATTATTTTCAAAAATCTCCCATCAGTCCCCCCCCCCCGATCTCAGTGATACCAACAACATAGTGCCCTACAGTGCATAAGGAGTAAAGGCACATGACAGGTCATCAGGAGGAAGAAAAATAGTGGCCAGGTGGTCAAAATATATTATCTCCTTGCTATTTGTAGTAGAATAGCAAAATGAATAAACAAATAAAAATAAACACTCGGGTGGAAAAAATAAAACAGCAAAGCTGTGGTGCAAAATCATTTCTAATGAGACCCAACTTCAAGAAGTGGTTACTGAATACCCCCTCTTGGGAAAAAAATGTTGAAGCCGTTTTTCTGATTTCTCTGTCATTAAAGAGAATGGGAAATTGTGAGTTTATAGATAAATATGGTTGAAATCTGTCCTGCAATGTCCTGAAATCCCCCCCCCCACACACACACACATACATCTTGCTTATGTGGAATTTCTGACAAGAGTCATTTTACCTTACTGTACTGTTTCATGGCTAAGCATAATTTCTGATCCGGAAAAAGAAGGATACAGGTAGACAAAGTGGTGGTGTTTTCTTGTAGAAATCAAATTGTTACAGATCACTGAGCAAATAAATGCATAGCAAAAGACAAAAAACACACACATTCTTGGGGCACTTCATAATAGCTATGGTAACGTAAGAAAGGGAACTCAGTGCTTCTTCATTCAATTTTTTTCTCCTGAAAGCAATTTATTTTCTATCAAAACAGATGACATTTGAAGTGTGTCTGTGTGTGTGTGCATGTGCACATGTGCACTTACATTAGAAATGGGACCATCAGAGGCAAACATCAATAATAAACTAAAAATCTAATTAAATTATATGTACAACAAAGGGACATTTTAAACAATTATATTAATTTTGAATTTGCATTTAACTTTATCTTGCTGTCCTGTGTTTGTAGCAATTTCTCTTGATTGATGGTAAAACAGATCTTAATATGTCCATACAAAACACACCTCAGTGAAAATTTACCTCAACATTGATCTAATTTTGCATTTGGTGATCTAATAATCTAATTTTGCATTTGGTGAAATGAATTTCAATAATAGGATATTTGGGCAAATTTGTTTGAGGGACAAAAATGTTTTGTAAAGTAGAGGAGAGGGTTGTACTGAGTAACATTTTAATGTCCGAGATATTTTTTTCAAAGGGGGGCTCATAAAAGTGACTGTTTTTTTCAGATCCTTTTGTTGCTTTACAAAAGAGATCATCTGAAATACAAAAGATTTAGAATTCCCAAAGGGATGGCAATAAACTAATGTACTACTTTCTTCTTTTGCAGTACATAGTAGAGCAGATAGTGGTGTGAGTCTCACAAGAAGGGCTGCCAGTTGCCAATTAGGATTCAGAGAACATCTTTCAAGGGGGAGGAAAATTTAAAATTATCTGGAAAATTTGAGTGCCTACTCTTTAGCTGGTTTGTGATTTGTTTCCTTTTGTTGCTGAGAGAATTTCTCTGACTTGCCTGTGAAGATTCTCAGTCATTCAGGTGAGTTTATCTGGAAGTTGAGTCATGGCTACTGGACTTCTTTTTTGACTCTCAGACTGATCCCTTGTTCTTCTGGGATGGCCCACTGCTTTGTTGAAGGCCCACTTTGGATATCCACAGGCCTTCAGTGCTGTCTTCAGGTGCCTGTCTTCCTTCTTCTTGGCTTCTGTGGAGGTGGGGATGCTCTCTGCTCTGTGGCTTAGGGTCCTGATGACTCCTAGTTTGTGCTGTAATTGATGGTGGGCGTCAAACAGTAAGTACTGATCTGTGTGGGTGGGTTTCCTGTAAACGTCTACTCCCAGGCCACGGTCAGGTCTGATGATGACTGCACAATCCAGGAAAGCCAGCCTGTCTTGGGTGTCTTTCCTAGTGAACCTAATATTAGGGTCCACCACATTGATGTGGTCTGTAAAGGCTTGTACTTCCTGAGTCTTTATTTTCACCCAGGTATCATCTACATACCTGAACCAGTGGGATGGTGTTGTCCCTGGGAAGGTATTGAGTGCCTTCTTCTCCACTTCTTCCATGCTTCTGTCTGTAGAAGTCCCCTCTGTACATGAAATATGTGGTGTTCAGACACAGGTCCAGGAGCAGGCATATCTTGTCTGGGTTGAGGCCAAAGTGGGCCTTCAACCAACCAGTGGGCCATCCAAGAAGAACAAGGGATTCTTGCACAGTCAGGGGATAAGAGGGCAGGTCCTCTTATGGACTGAGAACTGGTTGAGATCCAGGAAACAAAGAGTAGGTGTCAATGGGAAATGTTTCACAATGTAGAGAGGTGAAAAGCGGTGTGCCCCAGGGATCTGTCCTGGGACCGGTGCTTTTCAATCTGTTCATAAATGACCTGGAGACAGGGATAAGCAGTGACGTGGCCAAGTTTGCAGATGACACAAAACTTTTCCGTGTGGTAAAAACCAGAGAAGATTGTGAAGAGCTCCAGAAGGATCTCTCCAAACTGGGGGAATGGGGTGAGAAATGGCAAATGCGTTTTAATGTTGCCAAATGTAAAGTCATGCATATTGGGGCAAAAAAATCAAAACTTTATCTATTAACTCATGGGCTCTGAGTTATCCGTGACAGATCAGGAAAGATATCTCGGTGTGCTGGTGGACAGCTCCATGAAGGTGTCTCCCCAATGTGTGGCAGCGGTGAAGAAGGCCAATTCCATGCTAGGGATTATCAAAAATGGGATTGAAAATAAAACAGCCAACATTATAATGCCATTATACAAAACAATAGTAAGGCCGCACCTGGAGTATTGTGTACAATTCTGGTCACCGCATCTCAAGAAAGACATAGTGGAACTGGTTAGGTTTACAAACCATGCTGGAGATGTGTAATCTCCAGGCTTAAAACCAGGGTACTTCAAGGGCCAGATGCAGGGGAGTGGTATCAGGAGACAGATATCTAGTCTCATGCGCTCCCAAACACATCTGGTGGGGCCTCTGTGAGATACAGGAAGCTGGACTAGATGGGCCTTTGGCCTGATCCAGCATGCCTCTTCTTATGTTCTTATGTTCTAAGGGATCATTCTGAGACCCAGACCCGGCGGAAGAACCTGGTCATTCCTTCCATGGCTGGAGTGTCTGAGAAGTTTAAAAGGATTTTTGGCAAACACCACATCCCTGTTTTTTTCAAACCCACAAACACACTAAGGCAGAGACTTGTCCACCCAAAGGATCCAATACCAAAACTTAAAAGGAGCAATATAGTATATGTGGACCAATGCAGTGAGGAGTGTTCAGACCTCTATTTTGGAGAAACTAAACAGCCATTAAACAGAAGGATGGCCCAACATAGGAGGGGTAACAGCTCAAGACCAGAATCAGCAGTACATCTCCATTTGAAGGACAAAGGGCACTCTTTCAAAGATGAAGATGTACACATATTAGACAAAGAGGATAGGTGGTTTGAGAGAGGAGTAAGGGAAGCCATTCATGTGAGCATTGAAAACCCCTCCCTCAACAGAGGTGGTGGCCTCAGGCATAGTCTATCTGCTACTTATCAGGGGGTGCTTTCCAAAGTACCTAGACAAATCAAAAAGCCTTCACCACCAAGGCCATAGCTAACGACCCATTCTTGATAGGTTTCAGCAACTTACACCATTGTACACCTTAGGTTATGGATACTATTGTCTCCCTAATGAGCCTATTCAGGCTATTGTTCATCTTAGGAGCCTAATTCAGACCAGGGTGACAAGAAGTCAAAGCTGACTATAAGATGGAGGACTCACACTAGCTGAATTCAGACTGAGGAAGCTGTTTGGATGAGCAGCAAAATGTTTCTATCTCTCAAAAAAGAAGTCCAGTAGCTATGTCTCTGACTTGCATTTTGGAATGGATTTGTTTCTTGCCAGCCTGCTAGTATTGCTGCTATTGCTGTTCCTTCATCATCATCATCATCATTGTCATCATCATCATCATCATCATCATCATCATCTACTACTACTACTACTACTACTACTACTACTACTACTACTACTACTACTACTACTACTACTACTACTACTACTACTAAAATATGAGGCACATTCAATCAAAATCATGAAGATATTGAATGGTTTTACATAACAGAAATAAGATTGAACAAAAAACTCTCAGTATCTGTTAAATATCAATGCAGTATATATGCTGCTTCTACGGTTGCCATTTTTGTTTCTTTTATTGTTATCTTTATCTTTCTGCCATCACTCTACTTTTGGAATACTGCTTTAATCTATTTTGGAATTTGTGATGGGAATGGTTTTCATTATATTGCCCCCCTCTGTGTGTGTGTGTGTGTGTGTGTGTGTGTGTGTGTGTGTGTGTGTGTGTGTGTGTGTGTGTGTGTGTGTGTGTGTGTGTGTGTGTGTGTGTGTGTGTGAGAGAGAGAGAGAGAGAGAGAGAGAGAGAGAGAGAGAGAGGGGGGGGTAATTTAACTAAGATAATGATGGTGATGTATATGTTTCATCTATATGAGCCTCATGGCGCAGTGGTTAAATGCCTGTACTGTAAAACTGTGCTCACGACCTGGGGTTCATGGTTGACTCAGCCTATCATTCTTCCAAGGTCAGTAAAATGTGTAGCCTGCATACTGTAATTAAACTGTAAACTGCCCAGAGACTACTTGAAGTGGTGTGGGCAGTATATAAGCAGAACATTTTGCTTTTGCTTTACTGTTTGAAGCTGAACACCTAACTGATGAGGATGGTGATGTGATGACAATTGTCAACTTTAAAGTACTGTTAGTCCTTTCAGAGGTCTGTGAATGACTGATTTTTCTTTTCTAGGAAAACTGAAACAGAAGAACCTGAAGGATCCAGGGACCTGAAATGTCTGATCCCTGAAAGAACCATTAAAAAAAAGGGAAGATGACCCCCACCCCAAAAAAACACAAAAGAAAGCAGTATAATGTTTTCTTTCTACATGTTCCTAAAATCTAACAGATCATCAAAGACACATTGATGCTAGGATATTCTGGGTGCTGTGTACCACAAAGTGTTCTCACTTTCTGACCCAAACCTTCCAGTGAAGAACACTGGAAGTGGGAATGTTTCATTCCAGTTTGGAACAGACATACAATTCTACAACTAACTTGTGGATCCTTACAGCTCTGCTCAGCGAGTGCATTATTCATGATTCCTCATTCATGCTAATACTGAGCATTTTAGGGGTGAAACTGACATAATCAGGCCAGTGGGAACATAATCTCCAATGAGGCTGCAATACAGTGTGAATCCAATCTCAAAGCAAGCCATCTCGGCTAAAAGAGTTCTGAATGATTCTGACGAATGAGATAAAATGACACATTTGTATTCCCATCAAGCCTTCTGTGTAATTTCCTCCCATTCTAACTGACATATAAATAAATACTGATCTAAGAGTAAAAGGATAAGCTGTGTTTCTTGTAAATCAAGGCAGTTTGATTGCCTGTACTCATTCCCAAAGTTGCATTGATCTATTATCCATTATTTAGTATTCACATCTCAAATATATTAGTCCTTGCCTCTTCATCTGGATTAGATTTAGGGAAGGAGGTCCAGAAACTGGTGGAAGAAACATCAATAATGTAAGATATAAAGGTGGCACGATATTACTGGGAGAAAGCAGTAAAGATTTGAAACAACTACTTTTCCAATACTGTACATTGTACAGAAATGTGCCACAAATATGTGTGTGTATGTGAAAACATGAGCGCATTTTCTCCACCGTTCCTCAGATCTCACAATCTCATAGAAACTTGTATTGACATTTTAAAAGTTGTTACATCTCAAGATAAATAACTCTAATGTATGCATTTTTTTTATCTCACAGAGAACATGAAAGACTTACCCTTTAAGGAAAGCAGATCACTAGTGAATACTATTTTGGTGGGTGGGTGGGTGGGAGAATACTTTTTACATGGTGTAATATATTGTCATACATGAAGAAAACCCATCTTCAGTCATGTAATGTATCTCACATGAAAAACATTGCCGGTTTAGTCCACGGGTCAACAATTTAAAAGATTTGGGAACATTTATCTGGCTACTACCCAAATCTCTTAAAAATACTTCAGGGAATAAGTCCCAGAACCACCCAATTGGTTGTAAGCCAAAAGGATACCCATATTTAGTCCTCTCAGAGGTGCAGCAAACCAGTAAACACAAAAAAATAGTCTGACCTGGTAAAAGTTGACTTCCTGATTTTCAGTATTAAGTCATCATTACAAATTATTTGGCAGAAAAATGTGCTGTATGTGACAAATTTTGAAACATCATGTGAAGGTCAAATATACATTCATTGAGAGTGTTCATAGTTCTTGTTGCTCTCCTTTTCTGAAAGAGCACTCCTATATTGTTTCAAGGAGGCTATGTTCACACAGGACAAAAATATTTCACAATCATCCTTCTTTAACCTCAGTTTGTTGCTTTGGCTTCAGATAACATACATTTTAGCTCAAATCCCCCCCCCATGATGAATCCACAGCAAATCCTCCCGGCTGTGGATGTACTATGCTGCTGCTGCTGCTGCTGTTGTTTTGCATTCTGCCCCAGATAAAAATTCTCATGCTTTCCCCACACCTGATCAGGTGCGTTGAGGGGGAAACAGCTGGATTTTCCCCATAGGAATGCATTGTGGGTGGACGGGTGAGTGGGCAGTTAGGATATCACTTAGGATAGAGGTTCTGTTCTTGGCTTGCACCCCAAATGTGTGTGTGTGCAAGCAAATTGAAGTTGGGAAAATAGAAAATAAATGGTAGTATATAATATATTTTTAAAATAAATCCACACCTCCCACTCCCAGTCGAACCTCCCCCTTTATCCAATATCAGAAAAAAAATCCTCACAAACTGCCAGAGAAGAAATAGAGAATAAACTGCTATTCCCTTTAGCAGACAAAGCTGCAGGGAATCAAAGAAATTATTTTCTAAATTCAATTCCCTCCCTGCCTGCCTAACTTAAATCCTAAAGCCTCCAGCCTCCCTCCTCAATCTCGATTGGATCACACCAGCACCATCAGCCAGCCCTCCTCCCTCAACCACATCCATACACCCTACTTCAATTTCTGGAAGGTGCCTCAGCTTTTTATGCCCTCCAAGACATCCAGAAGTTGTCAAAAACCTGGCGATGCCATTGGTGGAATGGTTCAAAAAAATTGCATGGTCCCATCCCATGCGCAGCCCAAATGGGCAGGTCTAAAAAAATAAAAAATTAAATTAAATAAAATCAATACGACATTTTATTGCTATTAAAAAAACCCACTGCTGCTACTATTAAAATTCAGGCATTTAAAATAAATAAATTTCACATGTTTCTGTGGTGGTTTGGTGTGTTTTTTGACCACGATTTCAAAAGAAAAATTGCAGTCACCATTTTGGATCCCCCCCACCACATGGCACGGCGAGACGACGAGGATGCCACCCCCAGCCTGGTGCAAGCAGCCCAGGAGAGGAGAAGAGGGGGGAAAGGCTGGGGACCCCCCAGAAACCACCCCTCTTGTAGGTGGCAAAGCCTCAGGCAGGCATATTTTCACCTGCTTTTTTGGCTGGGAGTCGGGTTTTTTAAAAAACTTTTAAAAACTTTTTCTGTGCTTCACATTGCGCGATTGCCATGATGCCAGAAACGGAAATGAAAAACCCGACCAATTTTTTTCTTTTTTTGGTTCGAGTTCGATTTCTGACGGCTTAATTATCGTTACCGTTTCCGTTACGTAACGGAAACAATAACTGAAAACGGAAACGACAATTTCGCCGAGTCGTGCCCATGTCTAATCACAATCATTGGAAAGATGGCTGACCTGACAGTTGTGCAGAAAACCATCACTGACATCCTCCATAGGGAGGAAAAGCCACAAAATGTACAGATTGCAAAAGAATTTGGATGTTCCCAAAGTGCTGTATCAAAACACATCAATGGAAAGTTATGTGGAAGGGAAAAGTGTGGAAGAAAAAGGCCGCAATCTGGAGAGGATTGTCAGGAAAAGGCCATCCCAGAGTGTTAGGTGCTTTCACAAGGAGAGGACTGAGGCTGGAGTTAGTGCATCAAGAGCCACCACACAGAGACAGATCCTGGGCATGGGCTTCAAATGTTGTATTCCTCTTGTCAAGCTGCTCCTGAACACTGTTGCTCAGTGGTCCAAAGTTCTCTTTTCTGATGAAAGCAACTTTTGCATCTCATTTGGGAACCAAGGACCCAAAATCTGGAGAAAGAATGGAGAGGCACAAAATGCACGATGCTTGAAGTCCAGTGTGAAGTTTCTACAGTCTGTGTTGCTTTGGGGAGCCATGTCATCTGCTGGTGTTGGTCCACTGTGCTTCATTAAGCCCAGGGTCAATGCAGCCATCTACCAGGAGATTTTGGAGTGCTTCATGCTTCCTTCCAAAGAGGAACTTTATGGGGATGCTGACTTCATTTTCCAGCAGGACTTGGCACCTGCCCACACTGCCAAAAATACCAAAACCTCGTTCCATGACCATGGGATTACTGTGCTTGTTTGGCCAGCAAACTTGACTGACCTGAACCTCAAGAGAAAGATGAGGGATATGAGACCGAACAATGCAGCAGAGCTGAAGCATCCTGGTCTTACATAAAACCTCAGGAGTGCCACAGGCTGATAGCATCCATGCCACACCGAATTGAGGCAATAATTGATGCAAAAGGGGCCCAAACCAAGTACTGAGTACATATGCATGCTTATAATTTTCAGAGGTCCTGTATTGTTTTATTTCCAATCCTTGTGTTATTGATGTCATGTAATATTCTAATTTTACAAGATTGTGAATTTGGGGTTTTCATAAGCTGAACGCCATAATTATCACAATTATAAGTCTAGTTTTTCAGCCATAATTTTGGGCTGAAAAAGGGGGCCTTGACTTATATTCGGGTCAATTCTTGTAGCCACTGAGGCAAGTGCTTGGGTTGGTGGCTAAAAGTCATTTTAAACATTGTGCGTCACTTCTCCTGACCCCCCCCTCTGCATCACGGGGGAGCGACATGCAATGTTTAAAATGTGTTTGCCTTGGTGGCTAAAAGTCATTTTAAACATCACACACCTCTCCCCCAGCTCACAAAGGAGGAGTTGCCAGGCCCTGCTACATTTTCCACCCTAGACTTATACTCGAGTCAATAAGTTTCCCCAGTTTTGGGGGGTTAAATTAGAGGCCTTGACTTATATTCAGGTCAACTTATACTGGGGTATCTACAGTATTCCAAAGACATATCTGCAATATTTTACCCCACCTTTCTCCTTGGAACAAATGAACACCTATTGCTTTTTGTTGTTTGCCTTGAATATGTGCACTTCTTGATTCTTACATTTCCTTGTAACTTTCCTAACAATGTGATATGAAAGTTCTGGGAATCAAAAGTATGACCTAAGCATTATCACAAATTACTTTTAATTCCTTTTGTTTTGCCACAAATGACATCACACACAGGCTCTGCAGGGCTTCTAATTTTTTTTGTCTCCTGTTTTTATGCACTATTGTCTAGTAACAATTCCTTTTAATCTTCACTTTGAGAATCTATTAATTCTTAATTAAAGCCCAATAGCTTGTTTCTTTGAAATTGCTATAGTAACCTCTTCTGAGACAAAATGATAAATGGCACTCTTGCTGCTTCATATGAATTCTTTCTTGGCTAAAACAGGAATACATGGTTCTTTCATTGTGTTTCAGTGCTGTTGAAAGTTGCTAGCTAGGACTATTTTCCTGATGAGCATTGCCCATATGTTCTTCTAAAATGGATTGGCTTTTCATCCAAATGAACCACTCATTTATCCATTAGGGTATAAGTGTAACTCTGTATGTAGTCCAGACTCACTGTAGTTCTTCAGGACCACAGGCAGAGGTCTTTCATATTACTTCCCATCTGTGGTTAAATGCCTGTACTGCAGGTCAAAATGTGCTCACGACCTGGGGTTCAATCCCAGGTAGCAGGCTCATGGTTGACTCAGCCTTCTATCCATCCCAGGTGGGTCAAATGAGTACCCAGCTTGCTGGGGGTGGGGGGCAATATGTAGCCTGCACATACTGTAATTAAACTATAAACCGCCCAGAGACTACTTGAAGTGGTATGGGTTGGTATATAAGCAGAACACTTTTTGCTTTGCTTTGCAATATTCTGCAGTGTACCTCCACTTGAAGGACAAAGGGTACTCATTCAAATATGAGTATGTTACACATATTAGAGAAGGTAGGTGGTTTGAGAGAGTGGTCAGGGAAGCCATTCATGTGTGTACTGAAAATTCCTCTATCAACAGAGGTGAGGGACTCAGACACAATCTGCTACTTATCAAGTGGCCCTTTCATCAATCCTTAGACAAGTCAAAAGTACTTCACACCTCCATCAGTAAGGCCATAGCTAAGTAAGGACCCATATTTAATGGGTGTTGGGAAAGTTTGCATAGGTGGGACTTTCAGCACCATAGGCTATTGTCCATCTCACAAGCCTATTCAGGCTATTGTCCAATTTATGAGCCTATTCAGACCAGGGTGAAATGAAGGTGAACTGTAAAATGGAGGACTTGCCACTAACTTTCCTCAGACTGATGACACTACTTGGATGAGTAGCAAAACATTGCAGACTCTCATGAAAACAAGGCCATTTGCCACAACTCAAATTCCAGATAAACTCACCTGGATGACTGAGACACCATCAGGTTGAGTAAAAGCATTCCATTACGAAGGAATCTTTAAGGGATAGTGTGAAGGGTACAGGGTCATGGATGCCCTTGTCAGCATGCTGCTGCACTCTGACAAGGGATCAAAGGCCTCCACCCTGGCCCCTTCATCCACCCAGAGGGCAGTGCAAGTTTGCAGGGCATGGCAACCCCAGACCAGAAGTCTTAATTGTCATATCCACCCTCGGCTTCAGAAGACAACACCTAGTGGAATGGAGGGAATCTGTCTACTGCCGGGGAATGATGCCTATAATAGCTGTCTTGTCACCAGGAGAAACAGAACCCTGCCAGATTGTAGAAGCTAATTGGATGAGTAGTGAAACTTTTTGATCCCATACCATGACTTTACTCCCAGATAACCTCACCTGGATTACTGAGAATCTCCACAGACAGAATCCTGCCAGGAAAGTGAGTGGAAGTAAGCTGTCAAACAGAAGAAATGCAGGAACGCCAACAGAAAGCAAGCGAGAGAGCGAGAGAGAGCTTGGAAGGGAATCAATCTGGGTTATGGTTGCAGTGATGGAAGGGAATCAGCCACCCAAAAATTAAGGAAAAATTTGGAAATATTTTTTCAAAGCGACCTTCCATTTCTAATAAGAGCTGCAAGCTATCCAATCAGTTCTGGCTTATATAGACCCTTCTCATTTTCTCCTAGATATAAAGTACTTAAAAGTGGTTCATCTTCTTTTGAGGGTGCTCTGGGGTTATCTAACTTTCCCATGGATTTTTATCCCAGGAAGGACAGTGGGGAAATCATACTATTACTCTCTGGCTCCACAGCCAAGCACCTGAATCACAGAACTATCAAATTATTCACCCAGCACTAAGTTCACAATATATTCAGTGTGCATGGTACAACAGGTAAACATTTTCTTATACATTACTTGAGCTTTGTGAGGAGGTAGTTCAATAGTTACAGTGAACTTTAGAAAAAAGGAAAATCAGTCTATCCACTGTTTGCTAATGCTTGTTAATTTGTTTATTATTGGTATATGTACGGCATCTTTCTGGTCATAAATTCTTCCCAATATGACTCATGTGTGAAGTGAAAATATGTACTGCAATTAAATGAGTTCATTAGGGACTCATTTATTTTTAATTTTCCAGAAATAGCCATAGACACAAATAAAAATAAAAATGTGCAGTAGTGCAATAGCTTTTTAAAATATTATGTCAGCTCAAATTTTAAATGGAAAGCTTCATTTAAAAACCAAAGTCCTGCTTAAGAGATGTCAAAGTGGTAGAATGTTAAATATATTTTGTTTGTTAAGCAATTACACAAATACAGTATAGGCAAAATCCTAATGCTGCTCTAATAATTCCTTCATTAGTAAAATAACATCTTAAGCAAATTCACTACATAGAAAAATATGCTATTTTATATTGTGTTTATATATTCCTATTAATCATGTCTCTAAGTCTTCTAAATAATGATAAAAAAGGAAAGAGAAATGAACTTCATGATGGGCCTGTGAAACCAAAATGCAGAAGTTCAGGGGGGGGGATGAAACAATGTTAAACAGCTTCTCACTTCTGCAGCATTTTAAAAAGTGAAATCTAGAATTGCAGCAGAGAAATAAATGCAATAGTCTCCCACCAGTAGAGATGGGCACAAAACGACGAAATTACCATTACCGTTATTCGTTAGTCATTCCATTATGTAATGGAGCGAAGAATGACAATTTGGACGGGTCAGGCTCGAACCGAACAGAACCAAGAAAATTTTCTTCGTTCTGTTCGTTTCCGTTAATGGCCGTGCGATGACCTACCTGGTGCTGGCCCGGCCCCGGAAGTCCTTCAGGGATGGTGGGATGGCGGCAAGGCAGTGACCAGGAAGAGGGGGGAAAGCCTACCACCACGCTACAGCTGTAGTGCAGCCATGTGGTTGGCAAGGCAGTAAACCCCCCCCAGAAGTTTGGGTTCACTTCCGGGACAGCCAGGCTGTCATTGCTGGTGGGGAGGACTGTCAGAGAGAGACCCATTCTTGCCTCGCAAGCAGAGGTGGGACCGGGGCTCCCTCTCCAGTGATCTCCACCACGGGTGCAAGACAGCCACCACAGCTGTCACCCCAGGCAGAGGAGATCGGCCTGAGGCTCGGCTGTGATCTTGCCTCTGCGCGCGAAGGTGGGATCATGGCTCGACCTCCTCCACGCGGGGGTGACGGCCAGCACAGCTGTCACCCGGGGCAGAGGAGATAGGATCGGCTGTGGTCTCGCTTCCCCGTGCAGAGGCAAGACCGCGGCTCAATCTCCACCGCCCCGGGTGGTGGCCGGGCAGCTGTCACCTGGGGCGGAGGTGATTGCCTGAGCCTTGTGGGGAAGCCGAGCCCCCTTCTCCCCTCTGCGTGCATGCAGAGGGGAGAAGGAGGATCTGAAAGGGATCTTCCCTGCCCGGGTCGTCATGACAGCACCCGACGCTGCCATGACTTGCGCGGGGAAGATCCCTGTGAGTCCCCCCTTCGCCCCTCTGTGTGCACACAGAGGGGAGAAGGGGGGTCTGAAAGGGATCTTCCCCACCCGGGTTGTCATGACAGCACCCGACGCTGCCACGACTTGCGCGGGGAAGATCACTGCGTCCCCCATTTGCCCCTCTGTGTGCACGCAGAGGGGAGAAGGGCGGTCTGAAAGGGATCTTCCCCGCCTGGGTCGTCATGACACCACCTGGCACTGCCATGACTCATGCGAGGAAGATCCCTGAGAGTCCCCCCTTTGCCCCTCCGTGTGCACACAGAGGGGAGAAGGGGGGGTCTGAAAGGGATCTTCCCCACCCGCATCGTCATGACAGCACCCGATGCTGCCATGACTGACACGGGGAAGACCCCTGCGAGTCCCCCCTTCTCCCCCCTTCCCCCCTCCCGGAGCCAGCACCCAGTAGCCGCTGGGTGCTAGCTTCAGGAGGGGAGAAGATTTAAAAAGCCCGCTCTCTCCTCCCACCTGATGGAGTGGGGGAAGAGCAGGCTTTTTAAATCCCCACCAGCCCTTCCGGGCACTGCCGGCACCGTCAAGCCGGCCAGGAGAGTGCTCCCGTGGCTGCGGGATCATTCTCCCGGCAGGCTTGCCATGGGCTCTGGTGGCGCCAGCTCCGAGAGGGCTTCCCACGGCTGCGTGATGGCTCTCCAAGGAGGCTTGCCACCGGATCCGGCGGTGCCTGGCACAGGAGGGCTCCCAGCGGCTGTGGGAATGCATTCCCACCGGGCGCGGAAAACAACACCCAAAAAACGGAACGGGCCCCTGGGGCCCAAAAAACAGTAATGAGCTGAAGTGAGCCCCAGGGCCCGAATAACAAGCATGAAACGCCATTTTGGCATTTCGTGCCCATCTCTACCCACCAGGACAAGACTGTAGCTGAACCATCTGGAAACTTAATAGACTTTGAAGTGAAATAGAAAGATCCCAGGATTAACTAAGTAAAATGATGTCACTTGGATACAGGACAAATGTTCTGTGACTGTGGAGAATTTAAATTTTGCAGACCTTCCATGCATGTGATTTATGCCCCACCAGGTGTACAAAAGAAGACTGAGCAACTGTCCATGGGAATACTATTGTAGCAGGCCACCTCTGGTCAAAAATAGTCTTATTATCTTAACATTTTAATTTGCTTTTAATTTTACCCATATTTCATATGCAATGCATCGGAAATTTTAAATTGTGTAACACTTTGATATAAATAAAATATGATTATTGGGAAGCCTGTATCCTCCTATTGTAGGCATATATCAATTTGTTCCTTTAACAGTGAATTGCTGTGCATGGTCCCCTTCTTGCAGAACTGCTTGCAGAATTTCCAGTGAGCACAAGGAGATTTGCCTGTATCTTAATATTGCCAGCAGTTTTACTTTAAAACAAAGGAATTGAATGTTGTTTTTTTGCAGGATATAAAAAGGCTAGGTGGGGAGGAGTTTCTCAAACTGCTTGCAGAATTTCCAGTGAGCACAAGGAGGTTTGCCTATATCTTAATATTGCCAGCAGTTTTACTTTAAAACAAAGGAATTAAATGTTGTTTTTTTGCAGGATTTAAAAAGGCCAGGTGGGGGAGGAGTTTCTCAAACTGCTTGCAGAATTTCCAGTGAGCACAAGGAGGTTTGCCTGTATCTTAATATTGCCAGCAGTTTTACTTTAAAACAAAGGAATTGAATGTTGTTTTTTTGCAGGATTTAAAAAGTCTAGGTGGGGGAGGAGTTTCTCAAACTGCTTGCAGAATTTCCAGTGAGCACAAGGAGGTTTGCCTGTATCTTAATATTGCCAGCAGTTTTACTTTAAAACAAAGGAATTAAATGTTTTTTTTTTGCAGGATTTAAAAAGGCTAGGTGGGGGAGGAGTTTCTCAAACTGCTTGCAGAATTTCCAGTGAGCACAAGGAGGTTTGCCTGTATCTTAATATTGCCAGCAGTTTTACTTTAAAACAAAGGAATTGAATGTTGTTGTTTTTTGCAGGATTTAAGAAGGCTAGGTGGGGGAGGAGTTTGTCAAACTGCTTGCAGAATTTCCAGTGAGCACAAGGAGGTTTGCCTGTATCTCGTTAACCATGCCGGTGTCCCCTTGGACTTAAATGAGCTCTTCTTTCTTTGTGGTATGCACTTGAGCTGGGCCTCTGTTACCGTTGTTTTAAACAGGTTCCATGCACTCTGAAGAGATTGGATTCTTCCAACCTTCCCCTTCAATTTCTTTCTAACTAGTTTCCTCATCTGAGGGAAGTTTGCCCTTTGAAAATCAAGGGTTTTCATGTCTGATTTGCTTGACACTCTTCCTCCAACATGCATGGCAAAGGAGATTGCAGCATGGTCACTGTTCCCCAGAGGCTCAGTGACATTCACATCCCTGACCAGGTCCTGTGTTCAGACAGAATTAGATCCAGAGTTTCCTGTTCTCCGGTGGGCTCCATGACAAGTTGCTCTAAGGCACAGTCATTCAGCAAATCGAGAAACCCAGTTTCTCTTTCTTGCCTGGAGCTCACATTGGCCCAGTCAATGTTGGGATAATTGAAGTCCCCCATGATTACTATCCTATCCTTCTGAGACACCTCCATGATTTGTCTCCTCATTTCAAGGTCCCCCTCAAGTTTTTGATCTGGTGGGCGATAGCATAACCCAACTATCACATCACTCCTTGGACCTGGTAGTTTAACCCACAGTGATTCTATGGTGGAGTCAGACCCTCTGTCAATCTCCATTCTGCTGGATTTTACCCCTTCTTTAATGTAGATGGCCACTCCCCCTCCCACCCGCCCCTCTCTATCCCTTCTATAGAGTTTATAGCCTGGGATTGCTGTATCCCACTGGTTCTGTACATTCCACCAGGTTTCTGTTATGGCTATTATATCAATGTTATCCCTAGCTGCCAAATGTTCAAGTTCTCCCATTTTTGATTGGAGGCTTCGAGCATTGGCGTAGAAGCACCTGTACAGTGGGTTCTGCAACAACAGCTGCTGCTTTGTTCTTTTCCCCCCACGGCTATTATTTTCAGTAGACAAACTATCACATTCCATTATTCTCCCAGTACTAATACCTGCTATGTCATCTCTATGTGATTCTTTACCCTTTCCAACCTCATTCCCTGTGGATGAGGTGTTCCGAACTGGATGCCACTCAGCTCCTGTCGGCTTTCCCCCAGTTATCAGTTTAAAAGCTGCTCTGCAGCCTTTTTGAGGTTGAGTGCCAGCAATCTGGTCCCATCATGATTCAAGTGCAACCCGTCCCTCCTGAGCAGGTTTGGCTTGTCCCAAAATGTTCTCCAGTTCCTGACAAATCTAAAGCCCTCTCCTCTCGACACCATCGCCTCATCCATGCATTGAGGCTTCTGAGCTCTGCCTGCCTGGTGGGTCCTGCACGAGGAACAAGTAGCACTTCTGAAAATGCTACCTTGGAAGTCCTGGACGTCAATCTTCTTCCTAACAACCTGAATTTGGCTTCCAAGACTGACCGCTTAGCCTTCCCGACATCATTGGTACCAACATGTACCATGACAACTGGCTCCTTCCCAGTTCTCTCTAACAAGCTATCTAGATTTCTCGTGATGTCTGCAATCTTTGCACCTGGTAGGCAAGTGACCATACGGTTATCATGATCATCACAAATCCATCCCTCTGTATTTCTAATTATAGAATCCTCTAGCAGAAGGAGCTTCTCTCCTGCAGCCTGTTCTTCTACATGTACCTGATCCTGTATCTCATCAATTGTGATGAGGGAGAGATCCTCAGGTGGAACCAGTTGTTCCTCGGTGTGTGCCTCATGAGGTGTGATGAGGGAAAGAGCCTCAAATTGATTGTGCAATATGAGACTCTCTGAGCGATCCCTTGGCCTTCTACTCTTTTGAGACACATTCCTCCACACATCTACCTCCTGGGTTGGGGAAGTGATTACATCCTCAGAAGTATGTCCTGTCTCTTCTTGGACCTGGATAGTCTGTTCCGTTCTGTCCAAGAACCGCTCAAGCTCCTTAATATGTTGCTGGTTCGATATGCGGGCCTCTAGCTCCTGGACCTTCTCTTCTAATAGTGTAACCAGCTTGCACTTGCAGCAAGTGTAGTTCTCTGTGCGTTTTGTCAAGATGACAAACATGGCAGAAGTGTTACAGGTAACTACAGCTGCTCCCTCAGACTCCATTTTAATGAGTGCAGTATTCTGGGCTTTGAAGATTTTACAGTGTTACTAGCTACTACTCTAGAAATAATAATCTAGTACCAATGTTCCTTTTTTAATGTCAAAAATAAAGTCTCGTGCGCCGTCAGGAGCACGGGCCGGTCAATCAGCCCTAGCTGAACTGCTCCAACCCAGAAACTTACCTTTGCTGTCTTCTTTCTCTTTCTCTCTCTCAGCAGTAGCTCTGCTTGGATTCACACCCAGGCTCAAATGGGAGATTTTAACTATCCTGATATATGCTGGCAGTCCTACTCAGCTAGGAATGCAAGGTCTAACAAATTCCTTACTGCCCTTGCAGACAATTTCATGGTCCAGAAGGTAGAGGAGAAAACCAGAGGCAAAACCATTTTAGATCTGGTCTTAACCAATAAGGAGGACCTTGTAATGGGGTCAAAGTGGTGGGATCATTAGGTAAAAGTGACCATGCCCTCTTGGAATTTGTTATACAGTTGGAAGGTGAAGCTAAGCATAGTCAGACAAGAATCCTGGACTTTAAGAAAGCCAATTTTTGTAAACTTAGGGAATTATTGGCTGTGATTCCATGGACTGAAACACTGAAAGACAAGGGAGTCCAAGTTGGATGGGAGTTCCTGAAAAGTGAGATATTAAAGGCACAATTTAAAACTGTTCCAACAAGAAGAAAAAATGGGAGAGGTCTAAATAAACCACAGTGGTTTACTAAAGAACTTTCAACTCAGCTAACTATAAAGAAAAACAAGTACAAGGAATGGAAAAATGGGAAATGCACCAAAGAGGAATATAAACAAACCGCTAATATATGCAGGGGGATGGTAAAAAAAGCTAAAGCGCAAAATGAACTTAGACTTGCCAGAGAGATTAAAGATAGTAAAAAGGGTTTCTTTAGTTATGTCCGCAGCAAAAGAAAAAATAAGGAAATGATAGGCTCTCTGCGTGGCAATGATAACCAGTTACTAACAGGAGACAAGGAAAAGGCAGAACTACTCAATACATTTTTTGCCTCAGTTTTCTCCAAAAAGGAAGAAAGAGATCCGCTGGGACAAAGAGTAGATGAGGTAGGATGGGAATTGCAACATAGAATAGGTAGGGAGGTAGTAAAGGAACATCTGGAAACATTAAATGAATTTAAGTCTCCTGGGCCAGATGAATTACACCCAAGGATATTAAAAGAACTGGCAGAAGTAATTTCAGAACCATTGGCAATAATCTTTGAGAAGTCCTGGAGGACAGGAGAAGTCCCCATCGACTGGAGGAGGGCTAATGTTGTCCCCATCTTCAAAAAGGGGAAAAAAGAGGACCCAAATAATTACCGCCCAGTCAGCTTGACTTCAATTCCCGGAAAGATCCTAGAGCAGATTATTAAGCAGTCAGTCTGCAATTATCTAACAAACAATGCTGTCATTACAAGAAGTCAACACGGGTTTCTTAAAAACAAGTCATGCCGGACTAATTTGATCTCTTTCTTTATAGAATTACAGGCCTGGTAGATGAGGGGAATGCTGTGGATATTGCTTATCTGGACTTTAGTAAGGCCTTTGATAAGGTTCCCCATGGTATTCTTGCTAAGAAGTTAGTAGGAAGTGGGATAGATAGTGCTACTGTTAGGTGAATTTGTAATTGGTTGACTGATCGCACCCAAAGGGTGATCATAAATGGCCTCTCATCAGCTTGGAGAGACGTGACCAGTGGGGTGCCCCAGGGTTCTGTTCTGGGTCCAGTGCTGTTCAATATCTTTATTAATGACTTGGAGGAAGGAATAGAGAGTATGTTAATTAAATTTGCAGATGATACCAAATTGGGAGGGGTTGCTAATTCCCCAGAGGATCGGATGAAAATCCAAAAGGACCTTGACAGATTAGAATGCTGGGCCAAAGCTAATGGAATGGATTTCAACAGAGGGAAATGTAGGGTGCTACATCCAGGAAAAAAGAATGGATTGCAAAGATATAGGATGGGGGACACTTGGCTAGAGAATGGTACCTGTGAAAGGGATCTGGGAGTTTTGGTGGACCACAAATTGAACATGAGTCAGCAGTGTGATGCGGCAGCCAGGAAAGCCAATGTGATTCTTGGTTTCATCAACAGAACCATAGTGTCTAGATCAAGGGAAGTGATAGTGCCACTCTATTCTGCTCTGGTCAGACCCCACCTGGAGTACTCTGTCCAGTTCTGTCCAGTTCTGCCTCAGTTTAAAAAGGATGTTGACAACCTCGAGCGGGTGCAGAGGAGGGTGACCAGGATGGTTGAGGGTCTGGAGGAAATGTCTTATGAGGAACGGCTTAGGGAACTGGGAATGTTTAGCCTTTCAAAAAGAAGACTGAGAGGGCATATGATAGCTATGTTTAAATATTTGAAAGGATGTCATATTGAAGAGGGAACAGGTTTGTTTTCCATGGCTTCAAAGACTAGGTCTCGGGGCAATGGTTTCAAACTACAGGAAAAGAGATTCCATTTGAACATTAGGAAGAACTTCATGACAGAGTTGTTTGGCAGTGGAATATGCTGTCACGGAGGGTGGTGGAGTCTCCTTCTTTGGTGTTTTTTAAGCAGAGGCTGGATGGCCATCTGTCGGAAATATTGTGAAGGGGTTCCTGCATGGCAGGGGGTTGGACTAGATGGCCCTTGATGTCTCTTCCAAGTCCAACTCTTTGATTCTATGATAATATACTGGTGAGTGTAAGTTTAGAGTGAAAAAATACAGCCTGATTGAAATGGGGGGAAGCCCCTATGAAACAGATAAAACCAAACAAAAACATTTTTAAAAATTGAGGGACAAATTATCCATCACACTGGCATTATCTATAATGAAGTCTTTGTTTGGTTGGTATTTCAAAATGTTATTTATAGACTACATTAGAACAAAAGGTTCTTTGTGAGGCTTAGAAAATAGCAGATTAAAAATACAAGAAAACCAAAAATGGATAAGATTGAGAAAGGGCAAACAGAGAAGAGAATTAAAACAATGAAGAGAAGAGAAAAAATGTTGTAAGCTACAAACATTATTTAAAAGGCATATAAAAAAATTCTTCTGGAGCCTAGCGTGGCAGTCCTAATTTCAAAGATCTGGTGGTGGTGGGGAGTTAGGATTGGCAACAAACCATACTTAACTCTCACAGATTGCACTCTATGGAAGCAACTTTCCACCATCTAATCTGGGCAAACCCACTGCAATTGATAGGATTTACTTCCGATTAGTCATTTATAGGGCTGTGCTGTCAGATGATCAGAATTAAATAAATTTAATGAAGAGCATTTGAGGGGGGTCTATGGTCATTAATTACTCCCACTGGTTAAAAAGAAGACAGCACTGTATTTATACAACAACTTTTAAAAGGAATCCTTCCAACCAAGATAAGGAATGTATGGCCCTGCAGAGGTTGTTGGGCTGGAAATCCCATCAACCTTTACAAATTTTGAGGAATGATGGGCACTGTTCTACATGTGTGGCACAGATGTTGTCAAGTCTTTGGATCTGAGTCACAAGTCTGAATCTGAGTCTTTAGCATCAAGTGCAAGTCTGAGTATTTGGTACCAAATCCTGAGTTCCAAGCCCTTAGATGGACCCCTATTAAACACAAGTATTTCCCCCTGATAAAGAGGTGTGGGCAAGTTCAAGGGTGGGAGGTTTCTGCTTTGTCACCCTTGATGAACCAGAAACCATGATGAATGGCCATTTTGGTGGTTTATCCCCATCTTTAGTCATCTGTTACCATTCTCCCATCCTCACTGCACGGCTGAACCACTGTTTCTTCTCTTTGTCTCTTGCTACATACATACCTGAAGAATTATTTTAGTGTCTTGAGCTAACCTCAGCTCATTCTCCACTTTTGCCTTATTAATATCATCCCTGAAATTCCTTGCTATTTTTCTTCACTCTTCCTTTGTGGCCTGGCCTGCTTTCTATTTTCTATACATGTTCTTTTTAAAAAAAACACCCTCTCTGAAATTTTTGTGAAGCCATGTTGAGTCACTGGTGTGAATTAAGTCCAACTTAAGTCTCATTATTTGAGTCCCATCCCTGATCATTGGAGTCACATTCTTCAATCATCTCTAACAATCATATCTACATATATTTAAAACAATGAAAGCATACATAAAATAAAATGCAAAAGGCCAGGGGAAGGGGGAGACACAAAATATATAGTAATATAGAACAGTACAACTACACTAGCATTTTCACATTGAAAACTGGATTACAATGCCCTAAATAAAAGAATTCATTCATAAACAATTGTGATGAACACCTTGCATTTTGGCAAGACATTTTTAACACTAAGGTTTGATCTTTTGTTCCCAAACTAATTTATTTCTTGTAACACAACCAAATGAATTGATGCATCTGCCAATGTCAGATGAAATGTTTTGCTCTTCAGATTTACCACAGAAGTAGTTCACATCACAATACTTCCAAACAAAATACATTTTAAATCTGACTGATATGAACTTGTTCCTAAAAATAAAAGGAAAGAAGAAATGTTATTATAAAACAGATATGTTGTTAGTAGAATGGCAGAGAGAGAAAATGAAAGAAACATATTTTGGTCATTGTTTTTTCAGTACTACTTAAAATGCATTTTGTGTGGCTGGCTCTTCCCTCCTTTCTATCTGGGCATCCAATATGTGTGCATGTGATAAAGCCATGGAAGAATGTTGACACTTCCTCTTAGAAAGAAAAGTGTGCAGCAGATGGTGAAAAAAAAAATCTTAAGAGCTTTGCCTCCTAGGAACTGAATTCCACCATCGGCGGAATAATTTGCATTTTGTACCCTTCTGTCTAGACTCAGTGAATACCACCTTTGAATTGCAGTCAGAACAGCCTGTCACTGCATGTTAGAAGTCACTGGATAGCCGTACTTGGATACTGGTATATCTTTCAGTCAGAAAGAAATAGATCCAATGAAACAGTGCCTTAGGTGACTGATAAGATAACAAAGAAGTTCTCTGTTTCATTATGGCTGGCATATGGATGAATAATATTGTCAGCATAATAAATCATATATTCATAGATACCTGGAATACAAATTAATGACCTTTAGGATGCATATAGGTTGACCCCCACACACACACACTTTCCTATTTATTTTTTAAAAGAAGTACTTGGGTAAACTAGCAGTCACGGGGTCAGGTTTATCCTCAAGAAATATAACTGTGCTACATATTGCACTGATAGCTCATATACATCTGGTACAATTCTGTAGCTATAATTTTTAAAAAGGCATTTTACATTGGCCTTGTCAAATTAGCTCTCTTTCTTTGTTAAGAGTGGTTTAATGTCATGCTACCTAATAAAATAAAATACTAATTAAAATCATTGTCCCATTTTGAAAATGATAGAGATTGCTGTCAGAACACTATATTTCTATTCGTTTGTCCATGGATTCATTGCCAAAAAGGGCAGATATCTCCAAAAAGGAGGGCATATCAAATGTAGGACAAGGAACAGAGAAAAGGACATTTATCCCAAAAATGACATTTTATATTACATTTGCATATGCTAACTGAAACTAATATATGCATATATTATATTTAGACATTATTGTGATGTACATGGAAATGCACCTCAACATATTGGTCTAAAACTGATGGTAATTAGCTTGGGACAAAGTTAGCAGATGTGATGGAGAAAGGCAGATTACATTGTGTATGATCAGACTGACTATAAATCTCATGAGGTCTGGATCTTCTTTGATAGTTAATAAGTATAGTGGTAGAAGATACTTGGATGAGTAGAGAAATGTTTTTATCCCACAAGAAGAGAAAACCAGTTACCATGGCTCAACTCCTGGATAACCTCACCTGGATGACTGAGAATATTCACAGACATATTTAGCTACCAATGTAATAGTTGAAGTTACAGAAAGATAGAAATATGTGGCATAACATGGTCACATTTATTTATTTATTTATTTATTTATTTATTTATTTATTTATTTATTTATTTATTTATTTTTATTCTGCCCATCATATAGCTCATATGAGATATGTAATATTTTTCCTCTATCATTTAGTGAGACTACACCCCATAACTATAACATTAACAGAAAAATATCTGTTGCATCATACAAAAATAAATGTTAGCTCTTCCTTTAGTGTACAGTTTCAATTAGAGTAGACATATTTATTATTGGAATAAGGAATGAGAAGTAGCTTATTATTTACAGTTAGTATTTCCTACATGTTTAACAGACAAAATAGTCTTCTCTCTTACAAATCTATTTAGCACTTGAGTTTTTCTAAAGAGAATTTTATAGTGGTGCTAAATCCTCTCTATTTGAAGCTGTTTAAACAGACTACACAACCACTTAACTCTACATTTGTGTTGTAAGTGAAAGCATTCAATGGGTGTTTTCACTCCCTGAAATGAAGTGGGTGGCTAGCACATATATGTCCTTCTCATGGGTGGTACCCTATTTGTGTACTATTCCCCACAGACATTGACTGGGTGCTTACTTTCATGCTCTTTCAGCCCCAAACAAGTATTTTTATAAGTTTTCTCCATGTTAATGAAGAGAAAACAAAATTTAGAGAAATATGGTGGAGGAAAAAGGTATATTGTGATTCCAAGGTGATGTCAGCATTTGAGAATTGACAAGGAAATTAGGACGAGGGATGTGTCTAGAGTTACAATTCCATGTTCTGTATTTTCCAAGGCACAAATGGATCCCACCTCTCTCACACCTCCCTCAAATGCTTCCTACCTACTGAGAGTCATACTGCATCATGTCTGCTTCTTGGCATCATGGTTTTCTGTGCTCCAGCACAGAACATATATGTGCTGAATATCTTTGCAAATTGAGGCTAGATGATACCTTTATAGGACACTAATAAACCAAAAGAATGCAAGGTGAGCTTTTGATGGCAAGCCATCTTTATCAAAGCATTATACTAGAGATGGGCACGACCAGGAAAAATTACGTTTTGAGTTGTTGTGTGTCGGAGCCGGCCCGTTTCTGCTCGTTTCCGTTTTTCGCAAAATTTTCCAAAAATTTGTCGTTTCATTTATCGGTTTTTCCTCTGTCGTTAGTACTGTTTTTTTGGGGGGGGGCTCCTGGAGGCACCTCTCTGGGGTGGGTGCCTCCTTTGGCCCGCCATGAAGGGAAAGCAGGCTCCTGGAGGCACCTTGTGGGTGCCTCCTCTCCTCACCCACTACAAAATGGCATGCATAGCCAGTTGGATATGCATACCATTAAGTTGCAGTTGCAGCAGGCAGAGGCACCTCTCTTTCGGGTGCCTCTGTGACTCACTGCCTGCAGTGCACTTGGGCTGGAGAGCGAAATGACAGAGGACCCTTACAGGCGCCCGCTGTGACTCACTAAGAAGGGAAGTGTACTTGCTGTATAGTGCAATGCGAGTACACAGATCTGGCTTGGGGTTAGGGGTTAGCGCAAGGGCTAGGTTTAGGGTTACTGGTAAGATTAGGGTGAGTTACTGGGGTGCACCTCTGCCTGCCTCTCTGACTCACTAAGAAGGACAGTGTACTGGCGTATGGGTTAGGGTTCGGGTTTGGGTTAGGGCTAGGGTTAGTGGCATTTTATGCCCAACTGGCACATCCCAGAAGTCTCGGTTAAAACCTGGCCAAGTGGCCATGCAATTGGTGGAATGGTTCCAAAAATTTGCATGGTCCACTCCCATGGACAGCCCATTGCGCAGGTGTAAAAAAATAAAAATAAAAATAAAATAAAATCAATGGAGATGTTTTGTTGCAAGAAAAACCCACTGCTGCTACTGAAAAAATTCAGGCAGTTTTAAAATAGCTATTTTCGCATGTTTCTGTGGTGCTTTGGTGTGTTTTTGAACCACGATTTCAAAATAAATATTGCAGTCGCCCCATTTTGGATCCCCCGCCCGCACTGCATGGCATGGCGAGTTGGCGAGACGACGAGGATGCGCACAGCCCAGGAGAGGAGGGGAGGGAGGCCGGGGACACCCCTCCCCCCAGAAACCACCCTTCTGGTAGGTGCCCTCACTGAGGCAGGCCGCAGGCATATTTTCGCCTGCTTTTTTGCCCGGGAATCAGGGTTTTTTAAAAACATTTTTTTTTTTCTGTTGGCGTGGGTGAGTGCGACTTGACAACGAGGATGCGCACTTTGCGCAGCCCAGGAGAGGAGGGGGGAGGCCAGGGACCCCCCCAGAAACCACCCCTCTTGTAGGTGCCCTCACTCAGGCAGGCATATTTTCGCCTGCTTTTTTGGCCGGGAATCAGGGTTTTTTAAACTTTTTTCCTGTGCCGCGCCGAGGAGTTGGGCACACTTTGCACAGCCCAGGAGCCCAGGAGGGGGGGAGGCCGGGGACCCCCCCCAGAAACCACCCCTCTGGTAGGTGCCCTCACTCAGGCAGGCATATTTTTGCCTGATTTTTTGTCCAGGAATCGGGGTTTTATTTTATTTTAAAACTTTTTTCTGCCGTGCCGCTTGGCGAGTTGCGACTCAATGAGGATGTGCACTTTGCGCAGCCCAGGAGAGGAAAGGGGGGGAGGCTGGGGACCCCCCCCCCCAGAAACCACCCCTCTGGTAGGTGCCCTCAGGCAGGCATATTTTTGCCTCATTTTTGGCTGGGAATCAGGTTTTTTTATTTTTATTAAAACTTTTTTCCTGTGCTGCTTGGCATCGCGAAATCACTGCGATGCCAGGAATGACAAGAACAAATCAGACCCAATTTTTCTTTAGTCAGTTCGAGTTCGAGTTCTGGGGGAGTAGTTGTCGTTACCGTTTCTGTTACGTAACGGAAACGAGAAACGGAAATGGAAACGAGAATTTCGCCAAGTCGTGCCCATGTCTACATTGTACCAAAAGTACATTCTTGGCAAAATATGCAGTTTGCCATGCATTGAGATTCTTTGTGGCAGATAATATCAGCCAGGCATGAAGCAAAGCTGGTATTAAAACTGCATCAAAGTCCATATATATATTGTTGAGAAGCCATATCAAAAGATCTTAGAGGTTTACACACATTTTGAGTCCTTTTTGGTAAAAAAAAAGGTATGGCCTAATATGAATTTTGTACCTTTTTTATGGCCAGAAGTCTTTCCTTCCTTCCTTCCTTCCTTTTATTTAATGCTTCATGATGAATGGAATGAAATATTAGAGGGCTAGTACAGCAGAAAGAGATATTTCTGCTAAAGGCTGAAATGTGTGAGAAACTGAATTAATTATTTATTTTTCACTCACCTCAGGTCAGTTGTAAAACAAACAATCCAGCCAATGCAGTGTTAAACAAACATTCAGTCTTTGGACTGGAGTTATTCTCCTTTTCTATTTTCTCATTGTTTTGTTTCTAGCTCTTTCTAGTAATGTTGCCTCCCTGCCAAAGTCCTGCAATTCTTTAAACTAACCTCTGTCTTTTTGTTCTATACAGTTTAAAAAGCACTCAGTCTGGTATTTTTATCTTGGTATTCCCGATGAATAGCAGGAAGAGGCAAATAATCAGCTAGCACAGCTCTGTTCTGAAATCTCTGTGTTCTATTGTATTTCACAGTGGAAATAAATACAAAGAAAATACACTGTCATGGCTGAGAGATTGCAATTTAGGACTCGGACAGATGTATGGCAGGGTGATCTTTTCACTATGATTGAACTACGGATGTACCTGCCTCTCCTTATCTATTTTCTTTACCTTTTGTAAGGGATTGGTGAGAATTCCATCTGTTTGGGGTTTTTTATTTTGTTTTGAGAAAAAGACCTCAACATTCCCATATTTCTTTATAACAAATGCCAAAGGAATTTTAGATTATTAAAAGTCAAATAAGGGACAACACAAAATGGAGAGATTAATTCATAAGGCACAGTGGTTCCAACATTGGATCCTGAGATGTTCTTGGACTGCAGTTCTCAGAAATCCAGCCCAGCACAGGAAGACTTCTGGGATTTTAAATCCAATAACACTTTGGGACCCAAGGAGAGGAAACACTGATCTAGAATGGGTGTTTCGAATTAGTATGTAAAAGTCTGGATTTTCACTCTTTTGCATTGCAGCATATTGACATACCTCTCATATTTAAGATCTATGTGGCAGGCAAGGTAAGTATGGTCCTCTCCAAGCCTAGAATAGCTATCATTATAACTGCATCTACTGTATTTTGCTAGAGAGGTAATGGAATCCTACATCAATATTTGCCAGCAATAGGGAGTTAGGAGAAGATAGATGAGTCTTCTGTCATTGGAAATTCCATTCCATTGACAGAAATTCCTTAACAATGCCATAACAGGGAATGGGGAGAGTGCTGGAAATAAGGCTGGATAGAATATAGAATCATATTCACAGGAGTGGAAATTAGAGATGGGCACGAATAAAAAAATGGCGTTTTGGTTTTTGTTTGTCGTTGAGCGGTCTGTTTCGGTTCATTTCCATTTGTCATGAATTTTTGGAAAAATTTCATTTCCGTTTTTCATTTTTTCATTTGTCGTTTCTACCTGCTTTTTGTGCGATTTTTAAAGCATTTCCGTGCGCAGGCATCCCCCAACGCCCCAGACCAGAGAGAAAACACTAAAAAAAAGTTGATGCTGGCAGAGACACAGTATAGACTAGATACGCAGGGAGGCTGCAAAGGCAGTGGCGGGCGTTGCCCAGGGTGCAAGGCAGCCGCAGAGTGACTGCACTGTGGGGCAGGGGAGGGTACTCACTGAGAGGTACGCATGCACACACACAGGGAGGCTGCAGGATTGAAGCTAGAGTCGCAGAGACAGCAATCCCATCCTAACTCCCACCAGAGACTGAAAGGACGGGGCTGTCAGAGCTTGTTATGCCCTCTGTGGTTGCCAGACCTGCCCAGTCTGCAACCTGGGCATGCTATTCATTGAACATGATCCCATCACATGGCTTGCCTCCATTTTGTGGCTGGTGGCGACATCCATTTTAAAGGGAAAAGAAAAATACATCGCGATGGGAGAAGACAAAAACAAATGTTTTAAGGACCCCAACCCCCTGGTAGGTAATAATTTCAAATAATTATCGCATTATTGCTGCATTTTTACAGATGTCCAGGGTGTTTTATTACCCAAGAAATCAATCAATATTAGGCATTTGGGTGCCATTTTGGGTCGATGTCCCCTAACTCCCCTTAAAGGGAAAAAATACAGCAATCTGAGAAAAGACTTAAATGCACATTTTAAGGACCCCAAACCCCCTGGTAGCTATTATCAGACAATATAAATAATTATTGCTGGTTTTTACAGATGTCCAGGGCGTTTTTTAACATTTAAAACAGCTCATTTCATTTCTCGTCGCCATTAACGGAAATGAAATGTAACAACCTCAATTTTCATGGTTCTGTTCATTTCGTTGCATTTTAATCACAATTTTTGTTTGTCTTTTTGTTGCGTAATGGAACAACTAACGAATAACGGAAACGAAAAAATGTTTGTTCCGTGCCCATCTCTAGTGGAAACGACACCTGTTAATAACAATTGATGCCAGGGCGTGATATCTGCACATCAGAATTTCATTTTAGAAATCAAGCTCATGAAAGATTAGTCTTTCAGGAATGCTTGATGACTTGGAATGGAACAAAGAAGCATTTTGGGTGGTAGGAGAAACCAGCCAAATTCCTGACGTGCATATGACTAGAGAAAATTGAGACAGCAAGCCACAAAACATATCCATGTACAATATTTCAGTGCTCATTCTAGGCAGAAGATCCTTACTGGACAAAAGAGCAAGGAAGATATGGATATAAGACACTCAGTTTATCCATAAGAGAAGAAAATTGTAGTATTTTGGACACATAATGCACAATAAGAAATACCATCTTCTGCAAGTTATCCTTCAAGGAAAAATAGACAGGAAGCACAGAAGAACATTCTGTCTTAAGAACTTAAGCCAATGGTCCACATTGAGCACAACTGCTCTTTTTAGATTAGCCTTAGATAGAAACCAGTTCAGGCTACTGATCGCCAATGTTCTACAAGGACATGGCACTTGAAGAAGAAGAAACCACTTAGCTTCTGCCTTCTCAAATCTTTCCTTAAAAGTCCTTTTTTCTAGAAATTTTGAGATTAGTGATGGGGAAAGGAAACAGGATTGAAATATGAACAGCTTCAGAATAAAAAATGTTAATGCTATCATTAACAATATGTTAATCACCACCATCATCATCCAGGGGATGCCAGAGATGAAGATAAAGAATTGGAAAAAATAACAAATTACAAATATCTGTAAATGAAAAGATCTCACTTGTGGATGAAACACACTTCTGTGGTCCTCATCATGATTGGGGTATTTGGAACAATACCACAGAATTTCACTCAGTATTACATTCAACTGCAGATCTCAGAAATTACACCATCAGAGCCACAAAGAATGGCAATATGATACAGCATCTACAAAACATAAATATTTTAACAGCTATTTAGGATTTTGGTTGAAACTTGCATATAGCACTAGTCAATGATTTTATAATTTTGATTGACTGTGTCTGATATTTTTGAATCATCATCATCATCATCATCATCATCATCATCATCATCATCATCATCATCATCATCATCATCATCATCATGGCCCCACCAGCAACATCAAAGACTATAATCTATTCATTCAAGTGCCCTTAATGAACCATGTCTAAACATCTGTCATTCAGATTACTGAAATGAGCTGTTATTGGGTACTGCCCTTGAAAAATGTTAAGATGTTACAAATATGATCTGCTTAGATTTATTTTTCCAGAGCCTACTATGGTGACTTCATTGCTCCATTCTTAATACAGGCTTCACCTGTGGTCCCCAGGCACCATCTAGGCTTTATTGAAAATTTAGGTTTTCCTCAACAAAACCTTTCATAGTTTGGAGCAGGAGGACTGCTTTCTTTTCCCCTAAAAACTGTGATATTCTGTCAAACTTCCCATATTTCTTGTTTTATTAATGTTTAATTTTGACAGTTTTCATCATAACAACAAATTGCTGCATGGCAGCTTACACATTAACATCTGTTAATTGGCAAATACATATAATGGGCTGCACCTCCCTTCCTCAGATACAACGCCACTCGTATACAGTACAGTATGTGGTTCTAGTTCTGTGTTATTTGTTTCAAATGAAATAGTAACTGGTTTGCTGAATAACACCCAAGATGACTGCTAAGCAGAGAGTGTGATATTATATAGCTGATTACTGACTAAATCAATAAGATATAATAGAGATGCATACAATTAAATATAAAGCCTTTAAAAACACCATTTAATTTATAAAGATTTTATCTTTATAAAATAACTGTATGCACTAATCATGTTGACATAGGGATATATCATGTTGAAATGGAAATTCTAGTCAGCTAAAGTTTACCAATTAGCTGAGAAAGAGGCTTTAAAATCTCTTTTTTAGCATATATTTGCATTTTTAAAAATCTATCATGCCAATGAATGAGTTGTGGTTTTCCATGAATGATAACTCCCCTCACCCCACATTTGAGACCTCTCACTAATTGTGTTACTTTAAGTCATGTGTTGCCAGATTCATACTCACTAATTGTCTTAAGTGCTTTGCAAAGACATGCCCCCAAATTAGCTTCCCTCCCTTAAGAACATTTGTTGTCAATTGGAAGGAGGCAGCTGAAAGCTTTTAATGAAACTTGGGCATTTCTCTGCCATTGGAGGGGAAGAGCTGCTAGGTATGGAAATGAAACTCATACCTCTTCATGAACAGTATAGAAAGAGGCCTGTGATAATGAAAGCACTTCATCTGGCAGCAAGAACAAGCTAAGCACTGGTGCTAGAGTCATACAGGAGCAGGAGACGTGCTTTCTTTACCTGCCTTTTAGAAATGGCCTTTTGTGCACAATATGAAATGTAGAATAGAGGGCATGATGCAATTTAATTTATCATCTGCAACTTAAACTTTGTTTTTGTCTGTTTCTATGCACCTGCTCCTTTGAGAGAAAAGGATGGCTCCTTGGGGGCTGCAAGTCTCAGACAGAGATGTTTTGCATCAACGAGGTGAATGGCTGAAGAGTAAGCAGCCCATGTGATCTTTAGTTTTTCATGGGCTTACTGGAGCCTTTAAAAGGCTTTCCCGCTGGTGTAGCTCCCTCTTTCGCTGCTTGCAAGCACAGAGATGGCAACGCTGTACGGAGCTCCATGCAGTTTCGTTTTCAGGCTAGGGCAACAAAGGAAAGGATCTGGGGCTTGAATACCAGCAAACCCCCCACGGTGATCTCTCCTTGATTGGGGAAGCTATTTGTTAATTCTACTTATAAGCATGAAAATTACTTAATTTATTGAGTTAATGTAACTTATTTTTAAAAGAAAGTGAGCGCTTTTGTTGAGCCTTTTATTGACAGCACTTGGAACATCAAAGGGGATGGAGGGAAGGAGCAAGTCAGAGCCTCAGAAGGGAAGGACCAATTAACATGGTCTACAGGAGGCTGATGGAGGCAAATGGCCTTCTGATAGTTCTTAGGGAGTTTCCCATCAGCTTGGCAGGTGAGTCTGCTGAAGCCCTGGTTGATCTCTGGAATAAGGAAATGGCTAGTGTCATTGACATGGCAGGTCTTAAGAGTCTCCTTCCACAGAGTAGAGCCAAACTGGCTTAACAGGAAGTTGGTGGTGAGTGATGAAATGATTGGGACATTAGTAGAGCAATGAGGGTGGAAAACTTGGAGTGAATCTGACCAAACCTATGCTATGGGCCATTGGAAGGACTGCTCCATGACAGTGTTGGCAGTGAAAAAGTTATTATTTTCTGCTACCATTGTGTGTGCACAGAACCATCTGGCAGAGATGTTCTGAGTGGTAAAGGGCCACATCCAGATGGCCCTTTGGAAGAGACTGCTGATTACATTGCAGCCTATTGTGAGGAAAGGGTATGAAACTTTGGATTTAAAATCAAATGGATCCACTCAGATGCTGAAGTTGATACAAGCCTTGTGAATGTAAATTTGGCCCCTGGATGTTCTTTATTAATGGATAAATTTCAGTTTTTCCATAGACAATACCAATGGCAGCAGTCAAGGTATAATAGGATATAGGATATCCTATTCCGCTCACTACCATTTACTAAATGATACCATGCAGGGAGAAAACCAGCAGCTGACTCATTTTTTTCCAATAGTAAACCAGTTCTCACACAAACTCAAAGCAAAAATAAGGGGGTCTGCTTATATACCATCCCATTGCTCTTAAAACACTCTCTGGGCAGTATACAATTTATTTATGCAGGCTACACATTGCCTCAACAAAGCAATTGTCAGGGGTATTTTTCAAGGTATGGATCAGTTCAAAGTTTTAATTTTTTGTTTGGGGCACTCCTATTTTTCACTTGGCTTATACAGTAGGATGCAGATTTCTGCTGTCAGACAATATATTGGTGCACTCCCATGCATCAATGATGATGTGGTATAGTAGAGTCCTCCATCCCAAAAATGGAACATACATAACCTATGTCAAATATGCCCAGTGCCATTGGAAAAACATGACAATGAGAGTTCTCAGAAGGTTAAATTCCAGTCATGTAGAGGAGGAAAAATATAAACTTTCTGCATTCCTGGTAAGACCTATCCTTCTGCACATCCCTATTATTAATAAAAATTAAAAGGGATTCCACATCCATATAAAGTTAAGTATTAATCTCACTTCTATAGTGTCAGCTACCCAATCCTACTAGTTATACACTGTTGGAGAGGGTAAATTATAACAAATACATGTATTTGTTATATTATAATTTAGTTCTTGCTTACATCAGCCTTGTGAATCTGTTTCTAAATAATTGTTCCTGCATGATTAATGGAGAAATGATAGTTTATATAAGCAAAATGATCAATACATCCTGTTTTCGCTCATACATCAAAACTAATAGGACTCTATTAAAAGTAACTTTCAGTACCTTGAGATTATTTTTGAGCATGTTCAAATGAGTGTCAGCTCATAACCTACACCTGTAAGTCTCTTCTTGAATGGATTTCCTTTAGAAAATTAGTTGAGGATCTTGTTTGCAAAGGATGCCTTTTGATCTTATTAGCTTATATAAGGGCAGCCTGGATTGGGGGTTTAAGAAAACCCAACCCACATTATTTTGTTATTTATAATATGTCTGTGAATTAGACTAAATGAATTTCTGACCCACTTTGCCTAAGATCATCCAGATATTGCATACTATAGAAATATACACTTTGTTCTTCATCCTACAGATACTTCAAAGTTTCATACTAACATCAAGTGAAACTAGACCAATTAATTTGAAGACCAATTAATTTGAAAGCTGTTAAAAATATGACTACAACAGATTCTATCATACCACATATATTCTCCAGATCATTAAATATGATTCCTTTAATCATTCAGAACAAACAAAAAGTTTTGTTTTCTAAAAACTCAAAATGAATTCTCAATCTAATAACATACATCATCTCAATGGGCAAAAGTATGCACTCTAGCAGTGGTTCTCAAACTTGGGTCCCAAATGTTCTTGGACTACAGCTTCCAAAAATCCTGAATAGCACAGCTAGTGATGAAGGCTTCTGACAGCTTTAGTCCAAGAATACCAGGGGAACCCAAGTTTGAGAGCCACTGCAAACAGGAGAGGCACCTCCTTAACTTAAGGGGGAATTACATCTCTTATCAACTTAGTTGGGGTGACCTTCTGGTGATGTTTGACCTGGGGTCTGAATGTGCCGAAGACAGAGTATCTGATGACCAACCCAAATGAATGTGGTACAAACATGTCCAAACTATGACCCTCCAGACGTTTTGGATCACACCTCCCACAGTCCTTTGCCATTGGCAATCTAAGCTTAGAATTTTGGGAGTTGTGGTCCAAAACATCAGGAGGGCCCGGGGGCCAAATCCAGCCCGTCAGGCCATTCTGAGTGGCCCGCAGCTGGCTGGTCCACTCCTCCCTCCCCCTCCTTCACCCCATGTTTTTTTTAATTCTTCTGCCAACACTGACACTGCCAGGAAGCTTGAGGGGCTGGGCGGGCAGGCCGGACAGTGCCCAGAAGCTTGTGGGGCTGGGTAGGTGGGTGAGGGGGCGGGCCACCACCACCAGCACTGCCGGGAAGCTTGTGGGGCTGGGCTGGCCAGCCATCGCAGAGGTTGCTGCCACCGGCACTGCCGGCAACCATGTGAGGCTGGGCGCGTGCACGAGGGTGGCATGCAGGTGGGCTGCCGCCCCCAGCATTACCGGGAACCTTGTGAAGCTAGGCGCGCACGCAGAGCGGCGTGTGGGCAGGCCACCAGCACTGCTGGGAATCTTGTGAAGCTAGGCATGTGCAGGCCAGCATGCAAGCAAGCGGCCACCACTGGCATAGCCATGAACATTGTGGCCATGGCTCCCTGTGCTTCCTTTGGTCCCCACCTTCCTTCTTTTCTCCCTCCCTTGGTCCCCACCTTTCTTCCTTCCTTCCTCCCTCCCTCCCTTGGTCCCCACCTCCCTCCCTTCCTTTGTTCCCCACCTTCCTTCCTTCCTCTCTTGATTTCCATCTTCCTCCCTCCCTCCTTTGGTCCCTGCCTTCCTTCCTGCAGGTGGGGTTGCAAGGGGTCAGTGGGTGGGGCTTATGGATCAGTGGATGGGGCTTGCAGTGGGGTGGCAGCGTCGGTGAGCAACTGGCCCCTGACACATTCTCAGCCACGAAATCTGCCCCTCCTTACAAAAAGTTTGGGCACCCCTGTCATAGCCCATAGGAGTCTGAATTACATAGTCACATCAAGGATCAATGTTGCCTGACAAAATTGGTGCAACATCAAGCATTATGTGTGAGAAAAAGATCAACAACCATTGAAAGTCAAAGATCTGCTGCCCCATCATAGAATATGTTGCTCTCTGTGGTGCAGAATGCTTGCCAGTGACTAAAGATGTTGAATGCTGGCTTGGTGTCAAGGAGACAAAGATGCTGAGATGTACCTCCGGCTTCACGTGAAACTGTCATGTGTGCTATGATGACATCCATCTAAATACAGCATCACATGAATCGCTGACAAGCATATGAAACCCAACTCTGTTGGCATGGACAGGTCTTGTTTGCCAATGAGAAAACTATGACCAAAAGAGTCTCTCTCTGGAGGTCAGTGGATTCTGACTGAGGGGATGACCAAAACAGCACTGGATGAACACCCTTGACAAAGACATGAAATTGTCCTGGGTTCACTTAGATCTATCTCATGTCCATGCAAAGTGGAAGGCAAAAACCAGAATAGCCTTCAAGTGGGGAAGAAGGGAGGAGGAGGAGGAGATGGGGGGATCTGGTCAGTTCATTTCTAGACCAGCCATTCTCAAGGAAGAGCTTATAATTCCCTGGGAGACTGGGAGACCCTAGCACATTTGAAGGAGCCATAGATTGGAAACAAATCTTCACACACACCCTTATACACACACCCTTATAAGGTTCATTACACAATCCTTCTTTGGCCTATATTCATTTCACATTTATTTATTATATTTGTATCCCACCCAACTGGCCTAAAAAGCCACTCTGGGCAGCTAACAATAAACTAATACCAAAAAAGAAAGAAGCCTAATCAACACCACAAATAATCCAATCAAAGAACAAGAAAAGAAGAAAAAATAAAAATATTAAAATACAGCACCAATATCACAATTTAAAAATTAAGTTGACTTTAGATTTAGATGAAAGAAAAAGATAGCAAGGCTGGAGAGATGTTATAATCTCAGTGAATCATGCTGAGTTCATGGTTCAGAATGGCTCTAGGCCATTATAAATTATGGTCTTTCCGCAGAGGCCTTCTCAGTCTAGGAATCTGAACATATATTTGTTTCTTTTTTTTAATGCCCACATTTTTAAAACTTCAAATTAGAGATGGACATGAAACAAATTTTAATTGATTTCATTATTTGTTATTCGTTTCATTAGCTAACGAACAAATAACAAACCAACCCATCAAAGAAAAACGAAATGAAATGGAACTGAAATTCCTCTTTTGTTTGCTTCATTTTTCATTCCTGGCACTTACCTTGTCCAATGAGTGGAGTCCTCTAGGAGTTCCCCTTCTCTTCTGGTAGAACTCCTGTCCCTGGGCCCTAGGAAGCAAGCACCTCTCAGCTGTGGGGGAAAGACCTAGCATAGGAGTTCTACACCCACTAGTTGACCCCCCCTAAAAAAGTGCCCTTGTGCTACTGGATTGGGAAATCCCAATCTTTAGCAAACTTGGAAAAATTGTAGAAGAGACATAGGGATGCTTTTGAGGTCTATGAGGTTCAAAGACCTACTGTCTCGGTCCAGCACGCTTCAGCTGCGCTGATGAGAATATCCTTGTTAGCAGAGTATAATATGCACAGCGAGAATGCTAGAAATGCTTGTGGAGTTCTTCAAAAACAAGCTGGGGTTTATTATAAACAGTTCCAGAAAAACAAATGTATAATTCTTACATATGTAGACAGCACCCAGCAGTATCTTCAGGAAACACAAACATAAACAGTAGTAACGAAGAGTTCAGCAGCAACACAGCAAAACGTAGCAAGATGGATGAAATACCAAAAGAATGCAGGATTCAAAGCTCACAGCATCAGGAAGCAGGAACACAGACAGGAGGCAGGAACATGGGAAGGAGGCAGGGGGAGGCAACAGCAGTGCAGGAGGACACACAGGAGGCAACAGCAGAGCAGGAGACAGAGAGCAAGGCTCAAGCATTCCTCCTTAAATATACAAATGCATGCAGGTGTGGAACTTTCTACAACTTTCTACAATGAAGGTAATTCCTTTCAGGATTCTTTCCTTTCCTTGCATTGCAGCTTTGCCAGCGTCTCTGCCAGAAAACCTAACAATGCTGCCCTCCAGTTTTGGTATCTCTGGGTGCCAAGAATTTTAACGAATTAAAAATCACTAAACATTCATCAATTCTTATTTGTCATGGGACTCCATTTATGATTAATACAAATTGACAGATTTTTGACAAATTGGCTAAATGCGTAAAAATGATTATTCATTTTTCAATTCATCTCCATCTCTATCAAATATCTCCAAGCACTAACTCCTCTACCTCACAGTATTAGAGTTCAATCTTTTGATGATATACAAATGCATGAAGCACATGAATGTACAACAAACTTAAGACCAGCTCCTTAGTGCTTCACGATAGACACAGAATTCCACATGAAGAGACCGTCATAAATGACTGTCTAGGCACAAAACTGGGGCACAAACCACAGCACTGATACTGAAAAAATAAGGAAGCTCCCTCAGTTTGTTGCTTTCAATCTCCTTACACACACAACATAAACATTGCTTACATGTTGAGGATTGAGTATCTTGAAGCAGAAAAGCACATTGCCCAAATAGTAATAAAACATGATGCAAAAGTCAGTAGATGGTTACCTAGAGGAAGGAGCCATGCAATGTTGGTGAGAGTGTTGGGTCAGGGTTATAAAAACAAGCACTGGTATCTCCACTCAGCTGTGAAACTCATTGGCTGAGTCTGGAATGGAGAAGTCTTGAGTACTCAAAATATTTCTTATTCTCAATGACAGTCAAATTTCATGCAGCTTAGTGACCTTTCTGGTGAATCTTGCAGAGCAATTATGGTATTATGAGCTGAAAATGTCATAATTCTGCATCAGTTGTAGTTTCTTCTGCCTTTTCATTTGAAACCTGCACAGGAAGCATGTCATTCTTTTTCTTTACAGGAATTCCAACTGAGCAACCTGAATCATCTTCTCATCTTTTCAGGTGAATCCTACAGAGGAAATATCCTTTCCTGTGGAGGTTATATAATAATTCCGTGTACTGTAATTCTTCCAGGGGGAAAATGGCAATCATGTTTCAGAGATATCCCATGAGAACTGTCATAATTTTGGGTGGAATCGCACAACATCTCCATGCAAGGAGAAAAAATAGATTTCCTCTGCCGGTTTCTCACCAGGCATGAGGAATTGTGAGAGCTACATCACTATTCTGAGGGTTGTTACAAGGACAGTACAAGGAATGTTTGCTGCCTTTTGCTCCTTGAGGAAATAGTAAGATAAATGTCATAACATGAAGTGTTCTGCTTTTATATTGACCCATAGCACTTAAAACACTCTTTGAATAGTTTACAATTTAATGATGCAGGACTACACAATCCCCCTTCCCAGTAACCTAAGAAGGATTGAAGACTGAGTCAACCTCAAGATGGCTACCTGAGTCCATTGGGATCAAACTCAGTTCATGAGCAGTTTAACCACTGTGTGGTTTAAACCTGTGGCACAAAGTTCTTGCTGCTAGGATCTACACTGTTCACGCTCTTAATTGGGTTTTAGGTATGTTTTTTTCAGTGTTCATACTTCAATCAAGAATTTCTAGAAGCAACACTTTAATGCATGGATAATGATGAAGAGGAACAGAAAAACAGGGTTCGGAAGAGGTACTGCAATCAACCTTGCCTAATCAGACAGAAAATGCAGAAAACATATTATCTCTAATTAGTGCGACTTGAAATCCCTTTCAAAACAGGGAGAATAATTAGCAAACTTTGAATTTAACTTTTATATTAATGAGATTTGCAGGAATTTGAGATGGAACATCAGTTGCCAATACCAAGAAGAAATCAAACAATTTCAACAAACAACTTTTTTTAAAAAAAATACTATTTAACATGCTTCCTCTACTCCCTACTGATAATACAAACAATCAAAACATATCAGAAGTCACAGACTTGAGAAGAAAAATCCATATGCATTGCAGCCTTGGTAGAGATGGTTTTCCCACGGTGCGACATTTCAGAATATTTTTTTAGCATTTGTGTTACTTTTGTCATGGTAGAGTACATAATTCAGAACACAACAGACACCTCTGTGTGCCTAGAGATGACTGCTTCCTTTTTATGCTGCACACGAAAATAGTACGTGAACCAACTTTGTGCTGCAAGTGATTGGACGGTGTTATTATTGCTGAGAAGGGTTCCTGTCTAATAAAGTCAGATGTAAATGGTATGGAGTATCATGTTATGGTGAAAATGCATATCATTCACTGAGTCCATTTGGCTTGCAGATATGTGCTCATTGATATGTACTAATAGTACAAGAGGTTTTATGTCTGGGGAAGGTACACAAAAATTCTCACATATGGAATGTATTTATTGAAAAGTTGTGTTGGATATTTTATTACCCATATTCATATGTTGTGATGATTGGTAATTTCTTTTTGATTAGCAGGGTATCAGGTACAAACAAGAACTACACCAAGAAAGCATAAGATAATACTGTAGCTCAAGTCTCAGAGCTACACCCCATTCACAGTAACTAACAGTTCAATAGGTTAAAATTCACCCTGGAAGCATTTTAATCAGAAGAAGAAACAGTATCTTTACTTACAGTTGCAATCAATAGTTGTGAAGCACAGAATAAAAGGAAGGTCGCAGTCTCCATATTCAGAAGAAACTGTCTCTTTGGTTGAAAGAAAGATGAAGCAGAGATAGCAAACAAAACAAACAGGACAAACAGGAAGATGAGAAGCAGAAGTTAGTGGTTTGTCTTAAATTGTCTTAAATTATTGCAAAGGTGTGGGGGGGAATTCTGCTAATAGTCAGTGGCAAAAAGGGGGAAGTCACCACCCCCAGTGGTCGTCACAAGAAAAAACAACACTAAGATAAATGAAAGCAACCAAGATGGCGGGCGGCAGCAGCTCCCTTACGTTCTCGCTCCTGCATCTAAGCGTCGTTATGTTTTTTGGGATTTTGCTGCCTGGATTTTTGATTTTCTTTTAATTTTGCTCCGCCGGAGATGCTTGGTGAGGTTAGTCGGGGGTTAATAGGGGTTTAAGGGGGCTCAGTAATTTTTCATCTGGGCAGACAGACTTTTGTTGTCTGCCTTACCATGCTGGGCGCCCCCTCCCTCTTTCCCCTCTTTTTCTTTCTCTTTTTCTTCTTTTTCTTTATCTACCCCTCCCTTTTTCCCCTTACCTAAGTGGGGTTCTTCGTTTGTTTTCCTTGAGGGGTTCGAGGGGTCTCCCCTGTGGCTCGGGGAGGACTCGCTGGTGGTGCGAGTCGCCCCCCCCGACGGTCCTGAGGGCTCGGGAGTGGTCGGCTCGGCTGCCCCCCGTCCGCCCCGGACCCGGAGTGGGGAATTTTGGCGGCTTCCATCCTGCCTCCCCTTCGTCCTTCGTCCACGGCGGGTCTTTCGAGCCGCCGCCTCGGTTTCGGGCAGCAGTTCGGCTGCCGGTGGCTGTCTGACGCCGCTTGCTGGGGGTCTGACATGGCGGCGCCCGGCGTTTCTTTCCGGCCGCCACCTGGGACCCGGAGGGGAAAGCTCCGGCGGCTTTCCTCCCGCCTCTGTTGCTGGTGGCGGGTCTTCATCGCCCGCCTTGCTCTCGGGCAGCATTTCGGCTGCCGGTGTTTGCATGGGCGCCGCTGCTGGGAGCCGTCATGGCGGCGCCCGGCGTTTCTCTCCGGCCGCCACCTGGGATTCGGAGGGGAGAGTCCCGGCGGCTTTCATCCTGCACTTGTTGCTGGTGGCGGGCTTACATCGCCCGCCTTGCTTTCGGGCAGCATTTTGGCTGCCGGTGTTTGCCTGGGCGCCGCTGCTGGGAGCCGACATGGCGGCGCCCGGCGTTTCTCTCCGGCCGCCACCTGGGATTCGGAGGGGAGAGTCCCGGCGGCTTTCATCCCGCACTTGTTGCTGGTGGCGGGCTTACATCGCCCGCCTTGCTTTCGGGCAGCATTTCGGCTGCCGGTGTTTGCCTGGGCGCCGCCGCTGGGAGCCGACATGGCGGCGCCCGGCGTTTTCTCCGGCCTCCGCCTGGACTCCGGGAGGAGAGTTCTGGTGGCTTTCCATCCAGCTTTTTCTTTGCTGGTGGCGGGCTTTCCATCGCCCGACTTAGTCTCGGGCAGCAACTTGGTGTTTGTCTGGGCGCCGTTTCCGCCAGGGACTCACATGGCTGCGCCCGGCTCTCCTCTCAACCATCACCTGTTGCTCCGGACTTGGACCGGGGAGCTCCGACGGCAGCCCATTCAGCCTCTCTGTTGTTTGGTGGCGGTTCTTCCATTCTCCGCCCTGGACTCGGGCAGCATTTCGGCTGCCGGCGACTGCCCGGGTGCCGCCCTACTGAGAGTCGGTATGGCGGTGCTCGGTGCTTCCATCTTTCGCCACCTGCCTGTCCCAGACCCGGAGCGGGGAGCTCCGGTGATTTTCTATCCTGCGGCAGGCTAGCCACGTACCTTCTCGGGCGGTGAGTCGGCCGCCGGCGTGCTGCCATTGATTATTCCTCGGGCGGTGGGGCGGCCGCCAGTGTATCGCCACCAGACCTGGGGGGGCGGCTGGCTAGCCGTGTTTTGGTCCGGCCGCCGGCTTGCCGCTGTTGACCATCTCCACGGGTGGTGGGCCGGTTTTGGCGAGCTGCCACTGGATTCATCGGGCGTGGCAGCCTGCCCTGTGGACCTACCACCGGTTACCAACTTGGGTGGCAGGGCGGCCGCCGGTGAGCAGCTGACATGCTGTCGTTGTCAACTAAGTGGAGACAGTTCACCCGTTGGCTCCCCTCTGGGCGGCGGGCCGTGCCGCGGACTGCTGGGTGTTCCCCGTTTTCCCCCTTCTTTAGTTTCTTTATTTGTGCCTTGTAATCCCTCCCCCATTCTCCCTACTTAGCCTCACACATGATTCCATCTTCATCCGGCGGATATATCCCTTTGTATTTTTTTTTTGTATTTCCTTTTCTTAGCATTTTTTATGATTATTTATTTATTGTTTATCTGTTATTGTTTACTGTATCTGGAGTAATTTGGGTGTTATTATTGAGGGTGGGGTTAGAGGTAGATTTTATTTGTCTTTAGATTTGTTAATTTCCTTCCCCCAGGGGACCGCCATGTTTGCAGGGACTCATATACCGACTGTGTCGGGTCGTGGCGATACGCTTGTAACCGTGGGGTTAGTCGGATAAGAAGAACACAGGTCAGGCAACTTGTGCCTGTCCCTCGTTCTGACCCCCCGGCTTCCTGCCATGTGTCCAGGAGTCACTCCCCCAGCGCCCCCAACCTTTCCTGCCTACTGTTGAATGCCAGGTCTGTCCACAATAAGATCCCCGTCATATATGATACCATCTCTGACGGGCGGGCCGACCTGGCCTTCATTACCGAGACCTGGGTGGGCGATGATGGGGGGGCTTCGCTCTCCCAGCTTTGCCCGCCTGGGTATCTGGTTCAGGGGGTGGGAAGGTTGGGGGGTAAGAAGGGAGGGGGAGTCGCCATCGTCTATCGGGACTCTTTGCATGTTAGCAGGACCTCGACATTGGTTAGCCAGGGTTTAGAATGCCTTCTCTTGTCAGTGGGGCAGCGGGACAGATTTGGCATTGTGCTGGGCTACCGTGCTCCCGCAACCCAGCCCAATCCCTACCAGAGCTCGCGGAGTTCATTGCGGCTGCGCTATTGGGGTCCCCGCCTTTTGGTGGTGGGTGACTTCAATGTGCATGCCGGTGGACTTTCCGGTGCAGCTCTGGAATTCATGGAAACCATGGCTTCCATGGGTCTGTCCCAGCATGTTTTATGTCCCACACACAAGTCTGGCCATACCCTGGATCTGGTGTTTTCCTCCATGTCGGGGATTTCGAGTCTGGAGGTGGGGGATCTTATCTCCCTACCTGTGTCATGGTCGGACCACCACCTGCTTTCTTTCTCATTGGCGATTGCGACTCCTCCTCGCGGGGACCAGCGGCCTTTTGTTTTGGCCCGCCCCCGAAGGCTTATGGACCCTCAACGGTTCCAGGAGGCCTTCGGGGAGTATCCTGGCGGACTGACTGGCGCTCCGGCCGAGGTTGTGGCTAACCATTGGTTTGAGACAGCTGCCCACACCATAGACCGGATCGCCCCTAAGCGCCTTCTCCGGTGCCGAGCCCGGACTTCCCCGTGGTTCACGGAGGAGCTACGGGCAATGAAGCAGGTGAGGAGAAGGTTAGAGCGCAGCTGGAGAAAAACCCGGACGGCTAGTAATAAGGCTGCTGTTCATTCCCAGACTAGTCGCTTTTCCAACGCGATCACGGAGGCCAAGTCATCGTTTTTCTCCGTGAGAATTGGTGAGGCCTCGAACCGACAGGCGGAGCTTTTCCGGGTGGTTCGGGACCTCACCAATCCTAGTCTGGCTAGGCCTCCTCCTACTGATTTCAGTAGTGAGAACTTTGCAGCCTTCTTTAGATCAAAGATTGAGGCCATCCGTGCCGGCTTTGACTCCGGTTGTGGTAGCACTGCCTCGGCCTCCCCGGTTGCCGGACCGCCTTCGTCGCCTCGGTTGGAGGAGCTTGGGCCTGTTTCTGCTGTCGAGGCCTCTAAGGCTATGGCGCACTGCCGGCCGGCGTCCACTCCTTTCGACCCTTGCCCTTCCTGGCTTATTAAAGCTGCCAGCGGGACTATGGCCGAATGGGCTTCTGCCATCGCCACCGCCTCCTTCGGCGAGGGGTTTTCCCTCCCGCCTGAAGGAGACGGTGGTTAAGCCCATTCTTAAGAAGCCGGGCCTTGCGGCGGACGATTTGGGAAACTACCGTCCGATCGCTAATGTCCCGTTTATGGGCAAGGTCATCGAGAGGGTGGCGGCGGTCCGGCTGCAGTCGTACCTTGAGGATCGGCAGTGCCTCGACCCGTGCCAGTCGGGGTTCAGGCCCCGTCGGGGGACCGAAACAGCTTTGGTCGCCCTGCAAGATGACCTGCTCCGGGCGGCCGACAGGGGTTGCTCTACCCTGTTGGTCCTCCTGGATCTGTCAGCGGCCTTTGATACCGTCGACCACGGTATCCTACTGGATCGGCTCTCTGAGGTTGGAATCGGGGGCACTGCTCGCAGTTGGCTCCGATCCTTCCTGGAGGGCCGTCCCCAGTATGTTCAGCACGGAGGAGTTGTCGGCCCCGTGGGTTCTCCCTTGTGGGGTCCCGCAGGGCCGTCGCTCTCGCCGTTGCTGTTTAACATCTATGTAAGGCCGTTGGCTGGGGTCATTAGGAGTTTTGGAGTGTGCAGTCATCAGTACGCTGATGACACGCAGCTCTATCTCTCCTTTTCCACCTCTGCAGTGGAAGCTGTGAGGATCCTTGATGGGTGCCTGGACGCCGTGCTGGCTTGGACCGGGGCGAACAGGCTTAGGCTCAACCCCGGGAAGACGGAGGTTATGTTCTTTGGGGGTTCGCCGTCTGGGTACGGTGGCCCTTTTCCCTCTCTGGGGGGAGTTTCCCTCCGGCCTGTGGAGAGGGTGCGGAATCTGGGCGTGGTCCTGGACCCGGCGCTGACCATGGAGGCCCAGGTGGCATCGGTTACCAGGGCCGCGTATTACCATCTACGCCAAATCGCCCAGATCCGCCCGTACCTGGATGGTGACTTTCTGAGGACAGTGGTCCAGGCGCTGGTGATCTCGAGGCTGGACTACTGCAACGCCCTCTACATGGGGTTGCCCTTGACTCTTCTCCGGCGCTTGCAGCGGGTCCAGAATGCGGCGGCCAGGCTGGTGGCTGGTGTGCGTCGTTATGATCACATCACCCCAGTCCTGGTCCGCTTGCACTGGTTGCCCGTTGCGGCCGGATTAGATTCAAGGTCTTGGTTTTAGTTTATAAAACCCTCCATGGCTTGGGTCCGGACTACCTGGCAGAGCGTATCGCTCAGCGATCCATCTCGGCCCGACCAGTTCAGCAGGCGCGGCGCACTCGCTCCAGAGGCCCGGAAGTCGGTTACCCGGAACCGGGCCTTCTCTGTGGCAGCCCCGTCCTTATGGAACTCCATCCCCAGCGAAGTGCGCTCTGCAGAGTCCCTGCTGGCCTTTCGAAAAGCGGTAAAAACTTATTTATTTCGAGAGGCCTTTGGCGAACCCTGATCTCTCTCTCTCTCCCTTTTTTTTTTTTTTTTTTTTTTTGAAGGTCCCGCCATCTTAATATCCAAGCGGCTATACTTTGTGTATAATGTTTGAGCACGCTTGGTTTATAGTTATCATTGTTGGTTTTAGATGCAATGGTTTTTATTGATTATTTACTTGTTGTGTTATATATTATTGTTCCGTGTTCATTGGCGCTTGCTCGTCATGTAAGCCGCTTAGAGTTTCGAAAGAAAGATAAGCGGGGTATAAATATAAAAATAAATAAATAATAAATAAATAAAATTACATTGTGACTATGTTGTGATTATCCCAACAACATGCAGGCTATATCCTATACTGACCACATGCTTCCCCCCCAATCCAAAATGAAGAGGCAAGACGCAAAGTGATGGGTTGTAACTAGAGATGGGCACGACTTGAAAAAAATTTATTTAGAGTTGTCATTAGTCGGGCCGGTTCCGTTTCGGGTCGTTTCCGTTTTTCGTGAAAATTCGCAAAAATTAGTCGGTTTGTTTTTTTGTTTTTTTGTCGTCGTTAGTACTGGTTTTTTGGGGGGGAGCGGGCTCCTGGAGGCACCTCTGTGGGGTGGGTGCCTCCTCTGGCCCGCTATAAAGGGAAAGCGGGCTCCTGGACGCACCTGTGGGTGCCTCCTATCCTCACCCACTAGGAAGGGGAAGCAGGCTCCAAGAGACCCCTCAACATGGGGGTCTCCCTTCCTCACCTGCTGCTGCAAAATGCATGCATAGCCATATGGATATGCATACCAGTTGCAGACAGTGAGACTAGTGATGGCAGTGAACCCAAAGCCATAGGTTGATGCCTAAGGCTCTCGCACCACCATGTCTCACAAAGAAGGGAATTGTACTTGCGTGTAGTGCAATGCAAGTAGATCTGGCTTAGGGTTAAGGTGGGTTAGTGCAAGGGCTAGGATTAGGCTAGTGACGGGTAAGGTTACGGTGGGCTAGTGGGTTGCACCTCTGGGTGCCTCTCTGACCCACTAAGAAGACAGTCTGTGACGTATGGGTAAGTAAGGAGTCAAGGATTAGGGTTAGGGTTAGGGGGCTAGGGCAGGTTTTAGGGGGCTTTTTGGCACATCCCAGAAGTCTCCATGGCCAAGTGGCCATGCGATTGTTGGGATGGCTCCAAAAATTTGCATGGTCGTCCACTCCCACATGGCTGGCCACTCGGCCAGCCCATCATTGCGCAGGTGTAAATAAAATAAAATAAAATAAAATCAATGGAGGACAGAGGAGGAGAGGAGAGACATTTTGTTGCAAGAAAAAACCCACTGCTACTGTGAAAAATCTGGCAGTTTATAAATTTTCGCGTGTTTCTGTTGTGCTTGTGTGTTTTTGGACCACGATTTCAAAAACAATATTGCATTCGCCGCCCCATTTTGGATCCCCCGCCCACACCGCATGGCATGGCGAGTCTGGCTGTCCAGGACGGGGGGGAGGCGGGACCCCCCCTCCAGAAACCACCCCTCCAGTAGGTGCCCTGCACCCTTAGTCAAGCAGGCATTTTTCCGCCTGCTTTTTTGGCCCGGGAATGGGTGGGGGGAGAGTTTAAAAGTTTTTTCCTGTGCCGTCCATGCCGCTTGCTTGCGCTTTAATTGCGGCGGCCGGTGGCGAGACTGGGCTTTTTGCTGGCTGCGAGCCTGCGGTGAGTCCCACCAGAGCAGGCCAGGATGGGGGATGGGGGGGAGGCCGGGGACCTCCAGAAACAACCCCTCTGGTAGGTGCCCTGAGGCACGGCAGGCATTTTTCCGCCTGCTTTTTGGCCGGGAACCAGGTTTTTTTAACTTTTAAAAACTTTTTTTCTGTGTCGTGTGGCATCGCAAGGAACGAGCACGACAAATCAGACCAAAATTGTTCATTCGTCGGTTTGAGCTCAAAGTCTGGTGGAGTAATTCCCGTTACCGTTTCCATAGAGTAACGGATACGAGTAACGGAAACAGAAACGGGAATACCGCTAAGTCGTGCCCATCTGTAGTTGTAACTTGAGCCACACTTTATCTCCCAGAGGGGTCTACCATAGTTCAGGAACAAGTTGGACTGAAGAGGTCTCCCCCAGACCTCTCCCAACCACATTGCCTATGTGGACGAGTCTCACTGACCTTTGGGGGCACTATCCTTGGAGGGCTATACCAATCCCCACCCCAGGCTACAGGGCCCCATCACCTGGCTGATTCCCACCCTGGGTGGATTACCAAAGCCTCGTCCTCCAGACTCTGTACTCTCTGGATTCGCAGGGCCCTGCGGTAGGCAGGGGTATCACTTGTTATCAATTTAGGAACTCATGAAATGCTTATGTTCCTCAGCACTGCCCGCCAGTGTGACCAATGCCTTTCATCTAGCTCCTGCACCACCAGTGCCAGTGTGGGATAGGCGAAAAATCCCCACTGTCATTTGGAAATAGCATACTTGAATGTCCTACTTTTGTTCCACAAAGCATAGCCACTTCTGTCTATTTACAGATGCACAGATGTTGTGTGACATAGGGGTATATCTTTTGGTGATTAACATAGACTTGCTTGAGTTTCTAACTCTCATTGGTTTTACAAAAGCGAACAAAATGCTGAGTATTCCAAGGCAAACTTAAGGAGTCTTCCACTCATATAATTTCACACACATGCTTACTTCCAGTTATCACTGTGATATTTAGATGTTTGCCAGTAAGGAAGTAATGGGCACAGAACTGATGGGTGTCACTGTCTTGAGGTCTGGGACCAATCAGCTGGTGGGTATCATAATAATAGGATTGAGGCCTAGTAGGTGAAGTCTGTCTTCCTCTTTCATACACTTAGTTGTGGAAGGCATCCATGAACAAACCTAATGTATAGATTCAGTTATGTAAAGGTGGATGCCACATCCACCTTGGGCTCAACTTGAAGAATGAATCCATCATTTTCTAGTGGTCAAAGACACCTCCGCCACTACAATACAGGTCACAAGCACAATGAGTACTTCCTTTCCAATGGTCCTTACATCCTGGCTGGTCAGCTAGAGAATGAGAAGGCTCTTCATCTGTGCATGTGCCTCATGCATCCCTCCAAGCCTTCTGGCAACTGAGAGGACGAAAGCTGTGCTCTGCCTTGTGCTAAGAAACTTGAGATAAGTGAGGTCAACACAGCTGGTGCTTTTCTTGCTTCTTTGTCAAAGGATCCTGGTGTCCCCCTCACCCAAGAGTGCACAGAGACACAAGCAGAAGGCTTAGGAAAGGGGCTCCTTGCCCAGGAGGAGATTGCCACCTTCCAGGGCCACAGAGCCTCTTGGTCTTTTGGGAACCACACCTGTCAAACAACAGAGCTTGTCAGAGACATTCTCCAAGTGTTGCAGAAAGGGCAGTGATTAAGTTTTGGACATTGACTTGGATTTCTTTTCCATGAAGAATCCTTTCAAAGAAATGCACACTCAGGGGAATACAACATTTTGCAAGAATTATGCAGTTTTAAGAAACATAAAGCTGTTCATCAGAGGAGTTGACTGACTGCGTGGTGAACCGGATCCACCACCTGGAAGATCTAGAGGCTAATTTTGCTGATCTGTGTGATGATGACACTGAAGAGAATGTGGAAAGATGGGTTTCTAATCCTAGGATGAAGCCTCTAGTTCAGCTTGTTCATCGTTTGAAAAATCAAATGGGGACACCAGGTTATGAGATGGTCAATCAGGCTGTCCTTACAAGTGATTACTCAGAAATCCCCCATCACATTAGCAATGACCAAGAGATTGAGAGTCTTGTACAGTCTGTGAAGCATCTTTTGAGGAATTTGCCAAAGCCAACTCTGGTGACCATCACTCGGTCTAGCTTGGATGATTCCAGTCCTGCAGTCCAACTTGAGTTCATACAGAAGAAAGTTGTAGATCTGTTCAGTAGAGATGGGCACGAAATGAACAATTTTTCGTTTCTGTTTTTGTTTTTTTGTTTTGTTATGCAACAAAACAACAAACAAATTTTGTCTCTAAAATGAAACGAAACGAACAGAAACACCAGAAATTTTGTCGTCCGTTTCATTTTCGTTACGGCAATACATTCAACTGCTTTAAATGCTAAAAAAAATCACAAAAATTGAAATAAATGGTAATGAAACGGTAACAAAACAAACGAAAATGAAAATGATTTTTTTCAAAAATTCACAAAAAACGGAAACGAACCAAAACGGACCCCCTAAACAACAAACGACAAACGAAACACCATTTTTTTATTCGTGCCCATCTCTACTGCTGAGCTCAGCATATGGCATGCTGGATATTCATTTAGAGTACAGTGCTACCTCTACTTAAGAGTAGCTCTACTTAAGAGCAATTTGACTTAAGAGCTGAAAATCATTGGTGTTTTGAATACCGTCTTAAAAATTGAATGTGGTCTGCTCAACTTACATTTTTTTAAAAAAATTAATTGTTTTATTTATTTATTCAATTTTTTTACAAATGGTACCTCTACTAAAGAATTGTTCAACTTAAAAGCATGCATTCCGAATGGATTAAATTTGTAAGAAGAGGTACCACTGTACTTGGAAAAGGCATGTCTCACTGGAACAGATTATTCATCCACAGCATGAACAATCTGGTGGTTATTGTGTGTGTGAGAGAGTAAGGGGGCAATCTGGATACAGTGAAACTTCTTTGGAATCTTCTTGTTGGTTGTAACCCCTTGTCACATTATTTTGGACACACAGCATTAATTGATTAATGGTTTTTGAAAGGTCCTAATGTTAATAGCTATACTCAGGCCTTGGAAATTAAAAACTGTGTGTCACTTTACTGAGTCAATCTATCATATGTGAGGTCTTCCTATATGGATTGGCATCCTTGCAAAAACAAGCTTTCTTTCTGAGAATTGCCCACTTTCTTTCATTTTACTCCCCCTTTTAAAAATAAATTTGTGCAAAAATATTTTAAAACCTTGCAACGTAACAGTCCTTTAGGCCTCTCAGCTCTTTGGTTTTTTAAGGAAAACTTGCAACATTTGAAAAAAAATGCTCCAAAGAGCTAACCCATATTAGACAATTTCCAGGTAATTTTTGTATGAGCATAAAGCTCTTTGCCTCTTTACCTGGAAGGGCTGGATATATATGCTATGTATTAACCTTGTTGGCTATCAATTCAACTTTTCAAATGCTATCTTTTTTCTTGGTAGTAAATTAGAACCCCCTGGAGCTGAATGGGTTGCAAACTGCTATTTCTGCTTCTCTGCAGCATTTTCAGCACTAGATTAGGTCATGTTTATATTCCAAATGTTCCCCCCACCACCTCATTTTGCTTCCTTATGCCACATTGTTTTATAAACTTACAATCTTTAGACCATTGGAAGGTCTCCAAATTTGAGTCTTTCTGGCCCTTAACATCGCTGGAGATAGACGTTCTTTCAGTCCCGTTGCCTCTGCAGACATATTTGACAGGGATATAAGAAATGGCCTTCTTTATTACTGCCCCACAGCTCGTGGAATGCCCCTCTCCTGGGAAATTAGGTTAGCACCCTCAATTTTACCCTCTCACTGTCACTTGAAGACCTCCTCTTCATGGAGCCTTTTATGACTGAGCACTGAATGTTGCTTATTGCATTTAAAGTTGTAAATATTTTAAATGATTATTGTTGCTGCAGTTGAACTGCTTTTTAATTTGTAATTTATTGTGTTTTTAACATTATTTGGTTTACCTTTTGAAGGTCCTTAGATCCCCTCAGTGGGAGAAAGGCAGCCTACAAGTGATACAAAATAAATTCAGTTCTTCATCAAGGAGGTCTTGACAACAAAATGACACAAAGGAAATTCTTGGAGGTTGACTAAATTTTTTAACAAGTTAACCACTTCTCATCCAAATGCAACACAATTGTCATGGGTGTTTCTCAACAAGAATGAATAATAAGGAGCAGAAGAGAGTATCGTGTAAACCACAATGCTGCCATTGGTGTTTTCAATATTCAGGCTGCCCTTTGCTGTGCAAAGCTAGGCTCTTGGATATATTTGTAATCCTTCAGTAGCATAATCGTTTTGAAAGACTGGTTTTGGACTTAATGAAATGGTGGAACAAAGGTATAAGAGCTACATACCATTTGGTTTTTAAAAGTCCCCCCTCCCCACTTTCTGATTGTGGATATTTTTCCACACTCAAGTAGACTCTCCATACAACTCAGTGGCACTGCAGATTGAAATCAAGGATGCCTTTCAACTCAGTGCATCATTTCTAAGTGAAAAGTATTAGTAGTACTATATTTACTTCATCTTCTTCTAAATTTGTATTCTATGCACGCGGCTGTAGCAGTCACCTTGCAGCAAAGTTCTTTCATGAAATTATACATAAATTGAAGAGGATAAATACAATAGAGTGGTTTAGACACTGCCGACTTTTCTGCAGGCAATGTGCCAAATTTAATCAATTCATTTCCAGTGTCTGTCTGATTTGATAAGAAGTAATAGCTACAATGCGTTCCCTATAATGATTGGCTCTGCTGATACTATTATGTTGAAGACTTTACTCTTTTCTTTCTTTCTTTCTTTCTTTCTTTCTTTCTTTCTTTCTTTCTTTCTTTCTTTCTTTCTTTCTTTCTTTCTTTCTTTCTTTCTTTCTTTCTTTCTTTCTTTCAAGAGAGACAGGATTCAAAACATACTCTTATACTCTTTTAAACCCATTTAATAGCTAGTTTCATCAGCAGGTGGAACTAGGTACCAAAGATTAATTCGTGTTTAGATTAAAAAGGAGGATACAACCTTGCATGGGGTGGGGGAGGTTTACAGAAGCATAGAATCATTTTAAATAAATATTTGTAGTGACTTAAACCAGAAGCATATGAAACTCTGAGAAAGCAATTATTACTGTCAACATAATTTATACTATGGCAAGTGAATAGAATAATGATATATTGCCACTACAGTGGACTCAGGAGAGCTTTGGATCTCCACAAGCTCAGAATCAACAAGACAGGAAATAAGTGTTAATGAAGGTTTCCTATATAACAGATCCATAGGGTAAGATAGTGTTACTCACCACACAAGGTCAGGAAGGAGTTAATAGGCTGCATTTTTTTATCTTACATGCTCTGCTGATACTGATGTTTCAGAGACATTTATGGTGTGTGAAATCTGGATCTTTGTTTTCCCTTAATTGGAGTGCAGGCTCCAAATAAACAGAAGTCCAAACAAGGAAAGGAAAGGAAAGGAAAGGAAAGGAAAGAAAAGAAAAGAAAAGAAAAGAAAAGAAAAGAAAAGAAAAGAAAAGAAAAGAAAAGAAAAGAGCTACAAGTGTCAGGAAATATTTCTCTGCCATCAGCATGGAGTGGAGAGTAGCACTTCTAGCCTGGGGAGTCTTCTCTTTCCTCTTTGACCCAAAGTTATTCCAGAGTCTTAGCTACATTCCTTCTGATCAGTGGTCCTCAAAGTTGGCACTGGTGATACTGCTCCACAGTTTGCTTGCCCAAACTTACTTTCAAATCATGGCGCCTTTGGTGAGTTATAAATCCCCACCCATTTATTCTTTGTGGAACAGTGGGCCACTAACTAGTCAGTGCTCACAGAGTTTATCCCATGAACACACAGTCCTTTCATTGAGGTGACTCTAGATCAAGAGAAACACTGAGCTCCAGATGGGTGGTATAAATAAATAAATAAATAAATAAATAAATAAATAAATAAATAAATAAAAGGACTTCAGACACTAAAAATGGTTAAATACTTTAACACAATTCATTGACATCTAACTGAGTGTAAGCATAGCATTGCCTCCTTTTCCCTATTACTGCTTGGGAAACTCTGAAGCTGGGAATTCTGCTGTTAAATGCAGACAGATAAAAATCTTCAGGCTGGTCCATGGTCTCAGATAGCACAGTCCAATGCGATGCTAGCTTCTGCAGACCTTTGAACAACAAGAATGAAGAAAGTGGACTACCGTAGAAATGAGGTAGGAAGAAGTAAAATATGCCTCTGCATTAGTGTCGGAAGGAGCCATGGACACTGGAACTCAGAGCCATCATAAGCACTTATGTGAGTCAACAACCTGCTTATCCTTGAGCTGAATAGATAAGCACAATAATTGGCGTCTGTACCAATAATCTAGCATTTATTTGACAATAATTTCCTGGTTTCCTAATTTCTGTCATTTACCCCTCATTCCTCTCTTGGAAATGCAGGTTAACACATAAAAAAGAATGTGGTGGGTTGGAGACAGTGTTGATTGAGTGTTTTAGAGAAGCCCTGGTTATGGGACTGAGACAGCACTGGTAGCCTTGGTATATGACCTACGCAGCAAAATGGATAGCAGATCTGTGTCTCTTTGGTTTTACTGGACCTTTCAGCTGCTTTTGACACATCCTCCTGACTTGCCTCTCTGAAATGGGACTTCGGGACACTGTCTTACAGTGGCTTCAGTCCTTCCTGCTGGAGAGAATGCAGAAAGTGGTGTTAGGGGGGTCATGTTCAACACTCACCTGTGGAGTCCCTCAGGGTTCTGTTTTGTCTCCTATGTTATTTAACATTTATTTGAAACCACTGGGGAAACTTATCCAAAGTGTTTGGGTTAATTGTCACCAGTATGCCTATGATACCCATCTCTACCTCTCATCACCAACATATTCCAAGAAAGCTATTTCAACTTTAGATCAGTGCTTAGCTTTAATAATGACCTGGATGAGGAGGAACAAACTGAAACTTAACCCAGACAAGACAGAGGTGCTTCTGGTCAATTGAAAGGGAGATCAAGGGATAGGGGTGCAATCTATACTGGATGGGATTAATCCCAAATTGATAAAAGAGGTGCATAGCTTGCGGGTGCTCCTGGACTCATCCTTTAGCTTAGATGACCAGGTCAAAGCTGTGGCCAGGAGTGCATTTGCACAATTAAAGCTAGTACACCAGTTGTGCCCATTTCTTGAGAAACCTGCTCTGGCCACTGTGACACATGCCCTAGCGACATCCTGGCTGGACTACTGTAATATGCTCTATGTGGGGCTACTGATGGAAAGTCTCAGGAAACTTCAATGGGTACAAAATGCAAATGCCAGATTTCTGACTGGGGCGGGTTACAGAGATCACATTACATCCCTACTAAAGCAGCTCCACTGGGAGCCAATCAGCTATCAGACTCAATTCAAAGTGCTGATTTTGACCTACAAAGCACAAAGTGGCCTGGGTCAAATCAACCTTAAAAATTGAATCTCGCAGTATGAACCAGCTTGAGTGCTAAGGTCATCAGGAGAGGCCTTTCTCTCCATCCTGCCCCATTCACAGGTGCATCTCATAAGAACACATAAAGGGCCTTCTCTGCTGCTGTTCCCAGACTTCAGATAGCACTTGGAAAGAAGCTATTTTTATAGCTAGTTGTCCTAGTATGCAGTGCCCTAAAATGTTGTGCTGAGGGTAACAGTTGAAACAGGTTATGTCCAGGATGTGTGGTATCTGTATATATCTTCATCACCCTCTTTTTAGCTCGTGTGGTATACAATTCCACAATAGATGGCAAATTAATAGCAATATTTTTCCACAGTTCCAATTATCCAGTGAAGTCTATATCTGTCCTGCTTTGTCGCAGAACTAAACCAGACAGTTATAGAGGAACAGATCATAGATTCAATAACACCTCCATAAAATTGAATCAACAGTTCTTTTGGCAGTCTGGACTTCCTAAGTTGATGCAGAAAAAACGTTCTTTGTTGTGCTTTCTTCACACAAGCAATTGAGGACATGAAGAAAGTCTGACTGTACAATATCATCCAGACTTCTTGGAAAATTTACCAACAGAACCATCATTTAAGTTGGTGCTGCAGCTATCGAAGCTGAAGAAGAAAACAAAATATTTATGCACAAAAAAGGGGCATACACTAAAAAAGGAAGTGCTGAACATCATAGGTGAATGGAAAGCAAACACAGGAATCAAAACAGAAATAAAAGAATAGAAGAACAATAGAAAAGACACTAATGCTAGGAAAAGTTGGAAGCAACAGGAAAAGAGGAGGAGTTAATCTTACTCAGCTTGACTTAGTAAAGGAAGCCTCTGCCTTGAGTCTGGAAGACTTCAGCAGCACTGTCAAGTTATAGCTCATTTTGGAAGTCATTAATTTGTAGGGTTGCTATCAGATGGAAGCAACCAGCTTCTTGGCACATGATAACAATAAGTGCTACAATTTTAAGCACTGCTGCGGCTGGCCAAATTACAACATTTGTTTTCTTGAACATTATATTTCTTGAATGTTATTAGATTACTGCACAGGCTACTCTAAGGCATTTTACTGCCTAAGGTGAATGACAGGATGGTACCTTCCCCACTACACATAAGAAATTAACTGTATATCAAAGCAGCACAATCTCCACTGCTATGTAGAAAGCCAGTCAGTTTTCTTAGAGAGGATGCCCAGCCAGCACCTTTAGCTCTACTTCTCAGCTCTTTGTCTTTTCTCTCTGTCCTGCAGCACCTGATGTCTAAGGCTGATACTTCATGTCCATCTTATTGCTGTTTGCAGTCCTGCTGGGGATTGGTATGAAGAAATCTAACCACACATTAATTGTGGGACAAAGAGAATACATCCTGACCACGCCCCCTGAACTGCGATCTAAGCGGGATGAGAGATCCCCCCCCTGGCCTTGGGAATCTCCTCATCTCGCTTGTCATTCTGATACAATAGCCCATGAGGTCAGTCTCCTCCCACAACATGCCATTTTCCATCTAGTGGCAGGATTGTGAAGTGCCATTCACCAGTACATTCCCTATGGGGTCAGCAATGCAGTGCAGAGAGATTAAAAGACAAAAGCCTTAAACTTAGCTCCATAACGCATTGAAGGCAAGGCTTCAGAGAATTGAAATATCAAAAAACGGAAGGTCAGGTCGAAAAAAAATGGAGAACAAAGGCATGGAATTTCACATGTCATCACGGAACGAGGATGTGCGGAAACAGTCATGCCGTTGACAAGTATTTATCACTCATGCCCTGTAATTCATATAACTGGAACAGGGACAGAACATTTTTCAAAATGAAGAAGACCATTCAAATGTGAATGACTGCAACCCAGTTAACATTAACACGACTTAGCGGTATTCCCGTTCTTCCTCTCGGGATGAGAGTGGATGTGAAGTATCCATCTAAATTTATTTATTATTTATTTATTTATTTATACAGCTTATATACCGCCCGTCTTCCTAAGGGAACTCTGAGGCGTTTCTGTTTACCTCCCCCTCATCCCCGTCCTGGGCTGCTCTGCAACACAGCAAAATTACAAAGACAGCAAAGTAAATAGTAACTAAACTAATAAAAGCAGACAAAAGCAACAGCAGCAGATGGCGGGACTGAAGGAAAAAAATTACTTTCTTATTGTGAGAAATGGTAGGGCCAACCCTCCAACCACAGCAGTCAAGTCACCACTGGAGGAGGAAGCAAACTTTTATTTTTTTAGTTGAAATGGGAGTGAGGAAACCATTGGCCACCACCTGTTGACAAGTAGTTAAGAAGATAAATACTATGTATTCCAACTGTACTTCTCAATGAGTAACTGAAAATCAGTTTCAAGTTACAGTTAATACATTTTTCCAAAATGAACATGCATAGGCTTAAACCTTAAATCATTCAAATGTGAATTATAGAGCTTTATTTCATTGGGGCTTAACTTCCAGTTAACCATATTTAGGATTTAAGCCATTGTTACTTGAATATCATATTAATGAAACATTAAAGACTTTGTTGTTGTTTTTTAAAGCAGCCATATGAAGTATAAACATGTTTTATACTACCCTACAGATAGATCTGAAGCTATTATTATTTTTTAAAGAGTTTATGGAGAGCATTCATTTTGTAGGTTAATATTTATAATAGTGTCTTACTGCTCACTTTAGGATTACTGGAAATGGTCTACTATAATCCAGTCTATTTTTAATTGCTGGTCTTCTTCAGAGATTGGCTTGTGAAAAAATTACAAGTAAAAAAAATCCCTTGCCAGGGTAAGAATCTTTTAATCAAGTGTGGAGTATCAAAGTCATGCCCTATTGCTGAATGCAAGCAAGTTGTTTTATATATGGATGTCCTGGCTATCTTAACATGTTGCCAAAAGAGACAGCATTTGCATTTGTCTGTGTGTTTAAAATTGTGAACACCAGATAATCTCCAGAGCAGCTGTGCAACTAGGGATGGAAACTAGCGTAAGTCATGGAGCAACATTATTTATTTATTTATTTATTTGTTGCATTTATATACTGCTGCATCTTCCAGTGCAGACCTCGGGGCGGTGAACAATAAAAACAAACAGGAAAAACATACATAAAAATTAGCAGGCAACAATAAAAGTAGGGGGTGTAAACCCCCACACAAAGGATGGCATGGGCGGCGAAGAATAAACAAAAAAACCCGAATTAAATAGAAAGGTCACCAAAGGCCTCCTTGAATAGGTGGGTTTTCAAGGCTTTCCTGAAGGCTGGCAGGGACACTGCAAGGCGCAGCTCACTGGGAAGATGGTTCCACAGCATGGGGCCCACCACAGAAAAGTTGCGGTCACGCGTGAATGATTTCCGCGCCTCTCTGGGTGTGGCCACCCTCAGTGAGCGCGCCTGTGCCATTCTCGTGGGTCTGGACCCAGTTGACCTCTGAGAGATATGCTCCGCCGGGTACTCTGGTCCCAAGCCGTGGAGGGCTTTGAAAATCAAAACCAGGACCTTGAACCTAATCCGGAGGAGAACGGGTAACCAGTACAAGCGAGCCAGAACTGGGGTGATGTGCTTGAATCTACGAGCACCCACCAGCAGCCTGGCCGCCACATTCTGCATCCACTGGATCCTCCGGAGAAGGGTCAAGGGCAACCCCACATAGAGGGCATTGCAATAGTCAATCCTCGAGATCACCAGGGCCTGCACGACTGTCCTCAGGGAGGACCTGTCGAGGTTCGGGCGGATCTGGTCGATCCTGCGGAGCTGGATAAAAGCGGCCCTGGAGGCAGCCATCACCTGGGCTTCCAGGGAGAGGGCTGAGTCTAGGACCACACCCAGATTCCTGGCCCTGTCTGTAGGCTGGAGGGTTATACCCCCCAGCATAGGGAGGGGGCCATTGTATCCAGACGAGAGCGCCCCGAAGAACAGAACCTCCATCTTCTCCGGGTTCAGCTTGAGCTGGTTATTCCTGGTCCATTCCAGAACTGCCTCCAGGCACAGGTCGAGGGAGCATACTGCCTCCTCTGCAGAAGAAGAAAAGGAGAGATAGAGCTGCGTGTCATCAGCATACTGATGACAGCAGACTCCAAATCTCCTGATGACCTCCGCCAGCGGCCTCATATAAACATTGAACAGCATGGGTGAGATTGCTGACCCCTGGGGCACCCCACAAGGGAGAGTCCAAGGAGCTGACAAGTAATCATCCTGCTGAACCTGCTGAGTCTGGCCGCCAAGGAAGGAACGGAGCCAGGACAGTGCAAGGCCCCCAATTCCCACCTCTGCAAGCTGGACCAGCAGGTTACCGTGGTCGACGGTATCAAAGGCAGCTGACAGATCAAGGAGCACCAACAGGGAGGAACACCGCCTGTCAGCCTCCCTGAGGAGGTCATCCTGCAGAGCGACCAGGGCAGTCTCAGTCCCCCGATGCAGCCTGAACCCGGACTGGAAGGGATCCAGGATACGATTTTCCTTCAGGTACGACTGGAGCTGGACGGCCGCCACCCTCTCAACCACCGTGCCCAGGAAGGGAACAATGGCAATCGGATGATAGTTAGATAAGTCATCCGATGCCAGGCCGAGCTTTTTCAGAGTGGGCTTCACCATGGTCCTCCTTAAGGCGGGAAGGAAAAATACCTTCCCTAAAGGAGGCCATGGCAATAGCCGAAACCCACTCATGGCAAGTTGTCTGAAGCACAGTACAGTAGATTCACCTCCCCCCCCTGCAAAAAGCACCGCCAGCACAGGAAGGAAGTAGAAGTTATGGAAGTACATAGAAATAGCAGACTTAAGATGCTATCATAAAGGGAGTGGCAGCAGAGGAGAGGGAAAGGGACATGTTACCTGGTTGCTTAGCAACCAAATCTTTAAATAAAGTGACAACATATAGAAACACACATATTATTTTGCTCAGAATTTATATTTACATATTCGTGTGAGAAACAGAAGTAAAGGATTGCGCTGATCCTTTAAAAAAATCTTCATAGTGTTTTGTTTTTTGGGTTTTTTCTTTTTGTTCTTTCTCTAGCATGCATTTTTATGTATGACAAGCTACACATTTATGCTAAGGAAAGTACTGAGAATTTGAGTCGCTTTCAAAAATGTGACATTAACCTTTGCATAAGATTCTGGTTCTGTATCTTTGTAACATAATGTTATTTCATGTATGCATCTTCTCAATTACTCATTCTCACCTCCACTCCACTCAGTGTTGAATTATTATATTTTAAATGAACAGTATTTGTACATATTCTCTTAATTATGGGGTTACAGAACAGTTCTTTCCAACATACCTGGCACCAAACATTTAGATGCCTGAGACTAGCTGGAATGGCTTTTGTATTTTCTAATACTTTCAATGAAACTGTGTCATCCACCACACCTTAGGTAGATGACTAAATTAGGGGTCTCAGAGCATCTTGAAAGAAGTGTGACCAATAGCATAGCTTGAGGGGATGGGGGGGCAAAATCCCAGGGGCACAGAGGTCTGAGGGCACTTGAGAAGTTAGCTCCTCCCACTGCCACTGGATGGTGGTAGTGCATGTGGCTTGGTTGCGCAAGTTTGCCATCAGGGAAGCTGGCCAGTGGCCAGGAATGCGCCACTTGCCTCTCACTCTCGAAAGGGCTTGCCTCCGTTACCAGCATGAGAAAGAGCACCCACTACTGTTGTATAGGCTGTGGATGGTGCCTCCACTCCCTCCCCCCTTGAGGTGGGATTCTCCCTTGCCTCTGCTGTCCCTGCTTTGTGCAGTTTGCACACAAGAGCCTTGTCCAGGAGGGAGACCCCCCAAAGAAGGCATGCAAAAGAGGGACCCTTCTCCCCTCCCCTGCTGTTCCACCAGGATCAGGCCCTCCTTGCTGGGTGGGTGAGATGCATTTGGGGGGAGAAGGGTCCCTCTTTCTCATGCCCTCTTTGGGTCCCTCTTTCTCATGACCAAACTGACTTTGTCCCCAGGCACTCCAAACCCTAGCTACGCCTCAGTCTGTGACCTTCATGTCAGAACATCTGAGGAAGTCAGGAGTAGATGGAAAACTGCCACTGCCTCTCCACTGAACCTTCAGTTACCAAAGCAATTGATTTGATTTGCCAAATGGTAGAACCTTACTTACTTTTGTATGCATGAGTAGCAGCTTTTAGTCCCCCCCAAAAAAAGTTTGAAACTACAGATGTTTAACAAATAAATAAATCTGTATTTTCCTTTTTTTTTTAAGAAGTAGATTTTTTTTTTAGAAGTAGATTGGCCTACAATGGCTACTCATTAATTCAAAGAGACATCCAACCCTACCATTTGGCAGAAGGAAGCAACTGCCTCAGACAACCAGGGTTGGAAAGAAGCTTTCTCAGTGTTCCACTTTTAGTTATTGATTTTGAAATAGTAAAACAATGTGATTACAAAAACAAACAACAAAAACAAACAAAAACAAAGAATAACAAAATGGGAAAGAATGAGAAATGAATATTGAAAAAATTTAACAATTAGGGTATGGGGTAAAGGATATAGGTGGTACGAGATATTTTCATATTTTGTAATAAAATTAAACATTATGATTTGTCCCCTGTGGGTAATCAATTCACATATTTTTTTTTAGCATTTATTATCTGAATTATTGCTGCTTCAGTAAGTCTTTGCTAACTCTAGTCTACTGTTCCATGGACTGAAATGGGTGTGTGGTTATTAGCCAGGTTGCCTAGGAGTCTATGGGGACAAAAGTGGTAAAATGTAACTTGGTCTAAATTAGGAATTCACCAATACTTGTTAGCATCTATTTATTTATTTATTTATTTATTTATTTATTTATTTATTTATTGTACTTATATCCCGTCCATCTTCCAGAGCAGAACTCTGAGCTGCTAACAGAATACAAAACTACAATAAGGGAAAACCAAAAATCAAAACAAAAAAGATAAAAAGATCCAATAAAATGGAGGGGATCAATATTCATCAGAAAACACAAGATGAGGCAAGGTGGGAGGCAAAAAAAAGAAAGTAAAAATTAAGTGGAAAGGTCACCAAATGCCTCCTTAAAAAGGTGGGTTTTCAAAGCCTTTTTAAAGGCGGGCAGTGACTGTGCTAGGCGCAGCTCACTGGGGAGATGGTTCCACAACATGGGGCCCACCACAGAGAAGGCGCGGTTATGCGTGAGCGATTTCCTCACCTCCCTGGGTGTGGCCACCCTCAGTGAGCGCGCCTGCACCATTCTCGTGGGCCTGGTCCCAGTTGATCTCTGAGAGATACGCTCCAACAGGTACTCTGGTCCCATCGGTTGACTGCTGTTATAGTACAGCTGAAGTCAACACAAACTGACTAAAATCAGTCGCAATGACTGATTGTTTGATTGCCCTGTTGATTAAATCCAACTCTGAATGAATTCCATAACATAACAAATAAACTGCCTTGTAATAAGTGCTGGCTTCATTTAAATAAATAAATAAATGCATATTGAGTTTGATGCAGATAGAGTTTGGTTTTTCTAAGGAAATTTGAAGATGCCCTCATGAAAATTAACTTTCCAATGTGATTTGCAAAGCAAACACTATTTGACTCCTACTTTATGATGGTGTGGACAGCTCTGCAGAAAAGAGAATCATCTCTGTATGTAGGGAATGTATGCTAACTGCTAGATCACGCCATTCCCCAAAACATGGAGACATCTACTGGAGCTTCTACATGGTGCAAGACAAACACAGAGTCAAGGTTCTTCAGCAAGGATTGAATCTCTGAATTCAAGACAAGGAAAGGAGCAGATGAAGGTAAGATTCCTGCAATGTTTAAAAGATAGCTATTACATTTTAAAATGCTCCTTTGTGGAACTTTGAGGCCCTCCTGCTGAGATCACAAGAGACCCAGCATTTCTCAGCAGATTCTGAAGGTAAGGACAGGGAAATTGTCTTGAATTTTGGAGCAAAATGTAGGTCAATGTAGGATTTTCAGAAGGAATATCATGTGGTCAGAAGAACAAGAGAGGTGAATTATTTTGGTGGCAGAGCTCTGAATATAAATAAAGGGGCTGAGATGCTATAGCAGAAAACCGGAGTGAAGAAATGATAATATTAATAAGTAGAGCATGGGCCAGCTTTCTTGATGATGGAGCAGAAACGAAAGAGTGTATTTCAGATCTATTTTAAAGAGGGAGAGTGACTCGAATTGGTAACAGGCTGAATACAGATAAAGCAAAGGAGAGTCAAAGATAAATCAAGATTTTGTGCCTGTTCAATAGAAGGGTGATGAGATTGTCAAAAGATATGGAGGGAATATAAAAGGAAGGAAGGTTTGGAAGGCAAAAAATAGGTCGGGTTTTTTTTGTGACATATTGAATATGAGTCTCTGATGAAACATTCAAGAAGAAAAACCAGACATACAGTTGAAAGTGTGACATTCAGTGAAGAAAGAAAGTGCTGGGATGGTGATGAGTAACTTTTTCTTTGTCTGATGTCAGGTTGACTTGGAAAATAAGCTGACCAACTTAAACATGGAAACACCTCTGTATATTTTTGAGCAAATCTGGCTTTAGAAATAACTCACTAATCCATTCACTCAGTCCAGTGAAAGCATGCCTTAGAAACATTATATTTCACAAAGACCATCAGAGTCCTTTTTACTAGCACACTGCTTTATTTCATGTTGCAGCTGAAGTGCCCTTTCTGCCATAAAGGCTAGCTCGCCTTTTTCCGTCTTCAGCAGATCACCCAGATTCTCCCATACCTAGACGAGGCCTCCTTGAAAACAGTTGTGCAGGTGTTTGTGATCTTGAGGATAGGTTATTGCCACACTCTCTACCTGAGGTTGGCATTGACTCTTATTCAGAGACTACTGTGGGTACAAACTGTAGCTGCCAGACTGGTGGTGGGTATGGGCAGATATAAGCACATCACCTCTGTTCTAGCTTGTTTGCAGTGGCTGCCCATTGTGTCCCAAATAAGGTTCAAGGTATTGACTTACAAAACACTCCATGGCTTGGGACCTGAGTATCTGACAGAGTGGATCTTCCAGAGGTGAACTGAGGCCCGACCCACCAGAATGTCGCAGGGGCTCTTACTTTGGGTGGCCAATCCCAGGGAGCCCCTGAAATCAATCACTCAAAACCGGGCCTTCTCTGTGGCTGCACCTACACTTTGGAACAAACTGCCGAGTGAGAGTCACCTTGCACAGTCCCTGCCAGCTTTTTTAAAAAAGTGCTTAAGACCTTACTTTTTCAGAGAGGCATTTGGTGACTATTAGGATTTTTAGTGGTTATTCTGTTGTTTTGGTTGATGTGTTTGATGCTTATTTTTAATTATAATATGTGATTGTTGTACACCGCCTGGAGTTCCTTCAGGAGGACAGGTGGTAGATCAATAAATAAATAAATAAATAAATAAATAAATAAATAAATAAATAAATAAATATAATATTTAAAAGGAGGGAGATTATTTTGGGTCCTGAGTGTCAAGTTGCAGGGTGGGAAATTTAAAGGTTCTTCTCTGGAAGTTAAGTTTAATCTAAGATAGAAAATATGAGCTGTCTAGATGCCCTAAGGACATCCGATCTCGCTTGATTTCGGAAGCTAAGCAGGGTCAGCCCTGGTTAGTACTTGGATGGGAGACCACCAAGGAAAACCAGGTGCTGCAGGCACCTGGAGTAGGAACTGGCAAACCACTCCAGTATTCCTGCCAAGAAAACTCCATGGACATGGAGTCACGAAGAGTCGGTCACGACTGTAATGACACAACACACAAAAGATAGAAAATAATTCAACAGCTATGCAATTTTTCCCCAAACTCACATTTGTATTTCCAAACATAAATAGAAAATGTCATCATATGATCCATACATACAAACTTTGGGGTTGAGTGATATCTTTACGGGAACACTACACATTTACAAATAAGGTGAGCTTTTGAGTTCATGACAACTTTTCATCATTTAAGAAACATATAAAATTGGAATGAGGACAAATAGTCAACATTTAGCCATGATTCTTGAAACCAGTCTACCAGTAAGGTCAGAAGTTTTGCAGGTTCCACATGAGATCACAGAGACAAATGTGATGTATGTGCCATTCATGTTTGTTTGTTTGTTTGTTTGTTTTGCTCCAAAACCCCTTTCTGGGAGCTTCACCTGCCAGAAGCACAGCTAAATTGTGCTCACATCGAGAAAAGCTGCACTGGAAGGCTTCATGACTAAGCTCTGGCCTAGATTCTTGGTTTAAAAAGGAAGTTGCTGGTTGCTTGCTAGCAATAGAGAATTCAGGGTTTTGGAGTCCATAAATAAATAACAATATACTGTAAAGGAATTGTCTATCCCCATTGACCAATAATGTGATTTTGCTACTTTCTATGAGCAAGTAAAGAACCCAGTGACAGTTCTAGGTACAGCTAGTTATGGAGCCATTTACATAAATGGTTATACAACTGGTTTCAGAAGTAGTACCATGCTGTTGCTTGCAGAACTGGTAAAATCAGCAGTCCTTGTTGTGCATCTTTTCCTCTTTTAACAGTGCATTGGATTTAGGCCTTTATAAGTCCAAGCAAAATTTATTTATTTATTTATTTATTTATTTATTTATTTATTTATTTATTTATTTATTTATATCCCACCCATCTGGCCATCTGGCCACTCTCAATACGCATACAGAGAGTCAGGCTACATTTTAGTTCTGAATTTTTTCTTACCTTAGTCATCATTGTTTCTATTGTTTGACAGTGAAGGTGAACTTGAAGCATTAGTTGACATTTACAAGTAACAGAATTTGTTCAAATGTTGTTATTGTTGGCTAGTCTTTATCTGAATGAAATCGAAAGGAGGCAGGGTAGGAAATTGTGATAGCTTTGTGCCTCATCAATTTAAGTTAATGGATAGTTATTATGGACACGTCAGTACATTACATATGATGGCAGTACGGATGGGTACAAAATGAAAAATGAAACATTGTTTTGTCATTTTGTAAGCTTACAAAATGGGAAACCATATTTCTTAATGAAACAAAAGAAATACCATTTTGTTTTGTTACTTACAAAACGGTTTGTAAGGATAAAAAAATGCCTGCCCTGGCACCAAATATGATGCTACTATGACCCAGGGGAGCCATTTTTTATCCTTACAAACCATTTTTAAGCATTTTGTTTTGTTACAAATTTTCTTTAAAAAACTTGTAATGAAACAAAATGAAACAGCAGTGGTTACGAATCAAAACAAACTGAAACACTATTTTTTCAGTTTGTGCCCATCCCTAGCTGGCAGTAATCTAACAAAAACACTGGTTTTACACGGATGACTATGTTTAGACTATTGCATGTTGAGAAACTACAGCAGCTCGTAGAACAGCTAAAGCTAAAAAAAGACCATCCTGCCAAGGTATCCAATGACAAAGCTAATCAAGACTTCTCCTTAACTACAACCCTGTTTCTCCATAAGAAGCACTTTTCTTCCAGACACAAGACTCAGATTCCCAAAGCCGCTTGTCTACAATATGTTCACCATGTCATGATTGTTTTTCAGTTTCTGATCTTTATCCAGTCCTTCATCAGAGCCACACTTAGCTCAACTATCATGAAACAATAGTTTTAGACAAGATCAGATGGGATTGAGGAAAGAAAAAAATTGCCATGGACAGTAATCACTGGATCTTCCACCCATTAAAACCAGTGGGTCTAAGTATCCTTAGCTTTCTATTATAGTCATCTTACAATGGGCTGCGCATGTGACTTCTTTTCAGATGAACAGGGCATATTCATCCCACACATTCCCTAGATAGCACTCTCAGCTTGACTAAAATGCCATCAACATGTTAGCAGCTGGTTGAAACTGATTTGAACATCCATTAAATGACTGGAAGCACAGCTCTGAATCAGCTAGAACTTGCTGCAGTCCGTACTTCTAGGGAGAATTATGATAATAGGATGCTATATGCTGTTCCCATACCCAGCCTCTATGCTGAGAAACGCAAGAAAGAATCTGGGTTCCAGTTGCAAAGACCAAGTGTTAGAAGATGAATACAATGTGTGTGTGAACTGTTTAAGCTCTCTTCTGACTTTCACATAAGTACATAAGATTTTTTCCAGTTCCTAAATATAAGATTTAGGAACTGGAACACACACACACACACACACACACACACACACGCACACACACACACACACACACACGCACACACACACGCACGCACACACACACACACACACACACACACACACACATATATATCCCGCTTGCCTGACATCTGGAAACTAGCCCTGGTCAACAGACGAGCCTCTGTCACAAAGACTGACACCAGGTCCAAAAGGACACAAGATGCCACCACCTTCCATCCACACCAAACACAAACCCAGACCCTTCCCACAGATGAAACGAAACCACCATCCAATAACAAAACCACGACTGCACCATCTACTGCGGCACCCCACTCCAGTCACCACATGGAGCACACTCACACACCCCAAAAAAACATTGGGAGACCACAGACACGTAGCCAGACCAAAATGAATTCACAAGACACAGGACCCCACTCCACCAAAGCCCAGGATACTGCCAGAACCCACCAGCCATCTAACCCACCAGCATCTAAACAGCCATCTAAACAGCCACCAGCAGTTAATCCCTTAACGATCGCCTCAGCCACACAGCAGATCACAAAAGAACAAAGGAACAAAGGAACCTACAATCAGCAACAGAGCAAGCAAACCACACCCCCAGCAGTATTTATAGAAGGACTTCAACTGAGACCACGCTTTGCTTCAAGAAGAAAGAAGCCAGAACACCAGCCTGAAGATGACGAGTGAGACCTCGTTCGAAACGTCGCAAAACAACCAGATTTCTACACGGAAGAAACCCGAATCCACCCTAACATGCATACCTATACCCGTGAAAATCTACGAAAACACACACACACACACACACACACACACACACACACACACACACACACACACACACACACACACATATATATATATATATATATATTCCTAAATATAAGATATATATATATATATATATATATATATATATATATATATATATATATATATATATATATATATATATATATATATATATATATATATATATATTAAAAAGCTTGACAATAGGGGTGCAGAAAAGAGTGCAAAAGTCTATGATTTTCAAAGTTGAAAGTGTTCATGGTCGGTCCCTTGAACTGCTGAGATTTGCAATAAACTGCATAAATTTCCCAAATATTGGTGTGACTCCACTTGTAATGAATGGCCAAGCTCCAGCACTTCTTTCTTACATTTAATCCAGCGTAGGTGAGTGTTCCCACTGCTACTGTGGATGTGTTGGGTACTGGTCACAATGTTGCATGATCAGAATGCCATGCTCCTCTCTCATGCCCCCTTTTTAATTTTTCCATAAAAGAGTTTATGCAAATCATCTGATGTGCAGTTGTAATTATAGATTTTTTTTTTAATTTAAAGGAATAATACCTCTGTATGTGCTGAGGAAAACACAAATGAGAAGGGGAAATACTGAAGACACAATGGTAGTAAGGAGAGGAACAAGTGGATTAAAACATGGATGGTCAGAAAACTGGTGGAGGGAAATGGCCTATCCTATATGATCAGAAGCTATGTGGTATTTGTAACTGCCAGAGCAGAAAAGATCCTGGCTGGACATAATTATGAACTGCTGTAGGGATCTGCATGATGAAGTGTGCCAGGAAACCCTGAGGTTTTGATCCAATTTTTATGGGGAGTCAGTTTTGAACCGAAGTGATAATATCCTTGTCTGAAACCCTGGAGAACCCCTTTTGGCCACCTGTCTCCAGTTAGCCACAAGGATAATCTAAAAACCTTTAAATTTTCCCTGGCTTTTCTTAAGCCTTTAGAAAGAAAAACAAGCGGCATTTTCAAATAAAACAAATTGTGAATTTATTAAAAGCATAACAGTTTCACATAAAAGTTGAACATCTTCTGTATAGTTACAGTTTCCTCTTCAGGTTAGATCTTATAATTTCAGTCCCGTGTTCTTATAATAATTGATTACAAGTCATGTTAACTTAATTCACTATCTGTGTTCTACAGTAAGCCCTTTTACTATAAACGATTTCCACATAAAATTTGTCATATCACAACTCTCATATCAGACTTGTTTCAGATTCTCATAATATGTACATCTCACATCACAAATATGTATCTTCTGATATTGCTCTCTGATTGGTCATCTCCTTAATTTTCCATCAACCAGTCACCACTCAATTTGATGTTGTTAGACAAATTTCTTGTCTCTGCTAAATAGTCCATCAGACCCCTGAATGGCAGTGTAAAAATACTGGACCAGAATGCTTTTCCTCTGGATGGATGGCTGGAGGGATCTAGAAACTATAGTTCAGAAAGTACCTGTTTTGAGTTCTGCCTGGAATACAATGGATGTAATAGTTCTTAACCTTCTTGGCCACATTTCAGTTTTACACCTATTTTAAACCAAAAGGAGCTGGCTTTTATGCTATAAGGTAGCTGTAAACAGGAGGCCAGGGAAGAAGAGAACAAAGCATTAAGGAGAAATAGAACAATAACTGGCTTTAAGTGAATTCTTATATTTTCACCTGCACAAAACTTTCATCTTCCAGCTAGTTAGCTCTTTTGAAAGGAAAATTATTCTTAGTGATAAAAAATAAGGTTAGCTGCTTGCTGTTGACTAAAATCTACCATTGTTTACTGGCCCACTTTTGTACCAGTAGTATTGTTTATTTAGTAGTATTGTTTATTTACGGTCATAGACCAAAAAATACATGGTAATCAAATTCGAAAGACAACACCAATAATACAAATATAATTGGATAGTTTAAAAGTTAATAACGTGTAGACAAGGAAAATATTAATAGACATATAGTTGCATAGGATAATAATAAACAATTAATTATTCTAAATATTATATTAAAATATGAGAGGGTATTATATCATACACTGGAGAATTAGGGGATCAAATATTTGATGACAAAATCATCTTATGGGATGCCATGACTGCCACACAAAATCTGGCCATTATCATAGTTATATTTGTGTTTTTATCGGCTAGTAAATACTCAATATAAAATTTACTGGGTCTACCCGGGAACCTTTGGAAAACTGGATATAAAAGCTCCAGGGTTGTTCCAGGGTTTCGACATCCCCACAGTCCCAGGGGCATAAACGTAGATGATAGGGAACCCGTTGAAATCTTCCATCCAACAGTTTGGAGGGTAACACATTTAATCTGGCTAAGGTAAATGCCTTTCTGAATTTGGGGATAGCTATGTTGTTCAGATAGGGGGGGAGCATAAACACATCATTACATGTACTACTTGAGTGAGATAAAAGGCCCTGGTTCTGTTGGAGTTCAATGTCTCTGAGCCTTTGATGAATGGCAGTTCTGGCACTACTATAGCCCAGAGAAATAACATGCTTTACTAAAAAGCCAAAAGACCTACATTCATGTTCTAAGAACCATTTCCACTTGGAATGAAATAAATCTGTAAGGATCAAAGGGGCCAAGCCGACAGGGAGAAAAAGAAATTTTAACCAAGTATTAAATAATTGCACTTTGGCTCGGAGACCCACAGAGGTTAGGCCAGCCTCCATTCAGATGGCAGTGTTAGAGACACATGGAGGTACCGCAAATATGGTTCTCAGAAATTTGGTTTGAATTCCCTCGAGGGAACTCAAGTTGGACTGGGCAAATAGTTGAGCACCATATAGCACATGGGCAAGCACTTTGGCCTTAAAAACCTGGAGAGCAGAGGGAATATGTTGGCCACCCTTAGAATAAAAGAATCTAAGTAAAACAGTAATGAATTTTCTAGAATTAATTATTACATTTCTAATGTGGGGAAGCCAAGATCCAGAGGAGTGTAAAAGAATACCTAGGTATTTAAAGCTAGAGACCTGCTCAATCCGATTACCATTAATGTGCCAGTTATGTTTGATTCTCCTTCTAGTAAAGATCAATACCTTCGATTTAGAATAATTAATGATTAGTTGTTCATTGGCACAAAAGGAGGAAAGTGTTCTTAAAAGACGCCGTAAACCAATACTAGACAAGGATAATAAAACTCTGTCGTCTGCATATAAAAGAATTGAAATTGGGTGATAAGATAATTTAGGAGGGTGGAAGTTGGGGATTGATAAGCTATCCACTATCCCATTAATATAAAAATTAAATAATAGGGGAGCTAAAATACAGCCTTGCTTAACACCCCTTAGAGAAGGGATTGAATTTGTTAAAGTTCCTGCTTTATTGCATACCACTTTCAGCCGTGTATTTTCATATAGGCGTCGCATCAACAGTAAAAGATGACTGTCAATGGAAGTGAGTTCAAATTTGCTCCAAAGATGCTCTCTGGGTACCAAATCGAAAGCAAATTTGAAGTCAATAAAGGCTGCATATAACGAGCCACCCTTGGGTGAGGCGTATTTATCTGCCAAATGCTGCAGAATAAGGGCTTGGTCGATAGTTGATCTACCGGAACGGAAGCCTGCTTGTTCATCCGCTAAAATATTATTTGTGCTAATTTGTTATAAAGGAATCTTGCGTAAAGTTTACTGATTATGCTCAGCAGACTTATGGGACGATAATTGGCCGGATCATGTTTATTACCCTTTTTGTAAATGGGAATTATGATGGCCAGGCCCAGGTCCTCAGGTATTATAGCAGTGCAATAGTAGCAGCGTAACACAAAGAGTCGTCACGACTGTAACAACACAACACAACACAACACACACACACACACACACACACACACACACACACACACACACACACACACACACACACACACACACACACACACACACACACACACCAGTCTTGGAATAGAATATTGATTGCTCTAGTTTCCCCAACCCCCACACAACAGTTCCTGCTGAGAGTTAGATACTAGACAGTTTTCTTTTAACTACAAAGATTATGAAATAGACATCACTGGTGAATGGGCTATCAAGGAAGTCCAAGTGATTGTCCATGTGCTCCCAGGTGAGCTCACCTGCCACTCCTGTCTATGGGCCAGAGTTACAGGAAAGCTGTGGAGTAGCCATGTTCTCAGATAATACTAAAATGTTCTGAAGTCAGTGCTTCCTATTACTCAGTGGACACACTCAAACAAATTATTTTTAAAAGTCCCTTAAAACCCTAGCATAAACTCTGATTAGCTAAAATCCAACCCATTTACTCAAGTTGTCAAAATGCCTTATTGCTAGATGGAGAAACAGACCAACAAAACTCTTGTCTGAATCCAAAGAATATCATAAACAATTAATTAGGTTTCTAACACCTAACTTGTGTACATTCGTTTACTAAAGAACAATAGTGGGAGAAACTATAATTGGATCTTTGTTTTGTTTTGTTCTGCTCTGTTTTTGGTAGTCTCCAAATGGTCTGATAGGATAGAGTACTGTTACCTTTGCATTAGCACATGTTCTAATTTCTTGTGCAAAAGGTTTCTCAATGCAATGCACTTTGAGACTTTACTTTTTTTTTCTGGAACTTTTGCAGTTGCAATTTAGCATTCTTAGCCAATAATGGATTGGTGAGAAGAAGAGATAAAAATGCACATACTATTATTTTATTTTCTGTCCCACCGACAACAAAATGTTTTATCTAGAAGCTGAGGCATGTCAACTGGATTTCTTTTCTTGTCAGATTAAAACATTTTGCTCCTCATCCAAGCAGCTTCATCAGTCTTAGAAAAGTTAGTAGTGAGGTCTCCTGGCCTCGTGGTGCAGTGGTTAAATGCCTGTACTGCAGGTAAATCTGTGTTCACGACCTGGGTTCAATCCCACATAGCAGGCTCAAGGTTCACTCAGCCTTCCATCCTTCGGAGGTCGGTAAAATGAGTACCCAGCTTGCTGGGGGGGGGCAATGTGTAGCCTGCATACTGTAATTAAAAATTGTAAACCACCCAGAGACTACTTGTAGTGGTATGGGGCGGTATATAAGCAGAACACACTTCATAAGAACATAAGAACATAAAAAGATCCATGCTGGATCAGGCCAAAGGCCCATCTAGTCCAGCTTCCTGTATCTCACAGTGGCCCCACCAAATGCGTCCGGGAGCACACAAGACTAGATATCTGTCTCCTGATACCACGCCTCTGCATCTGGTCCTTGAGGTACCCTTGGAGATGATACATCTCCATCATGGTTTGTAACCTGTGATGGACTTTTCCTCCAGGAATCTGTCCAATCCCCTTTTGAAGGCATCCAGGCCAGATGCCATCACCACATCCCATGGCAGGGAGTTCCATAGACTAACAACGCGCTGGGTGAAAATTATTTTCTTTTGTCTGTTCCTACTCTCACACTCCTCAGTTTGAGTGGATGTCCCCTAGTTCTGGTATTTTGTGAGAGGGAGAAGAGCATCCCTCTGTCCACTTTACTCATGCCCTGTATTATTTTGTACATTTCAATCATATCCCCCCTCAGGTGCCTTTTTTCCAGACTAAAGAGCCCCAAATGTTTTAGCCTTTCCTCACAAGGGAGGTGCCCCAGGCCAGTAATCATTTTAGTTGCTCTCTTCTGCACCTTTTCCAGTTCCACTATGTTTTTTTCGAGATGCAGAGACCAGAATTGTACACAATACTATAGGTGGGGCCTTACTATCATTTTGTATAATGGCATTATAATGTTGGCTGTTTTATTTTCAATCCCCTTTTTGATAATCCCTAGCATGGAATTGGCCTTCTTCACTGCTGCCACACATTGGGGAGACACCTTCATGGAGCTGTCCACCAACACACCAAGATCTCTTTCCTGATCTGTCACGGATAGCTGATAGATAAAATTTGGAATTTTTTTGCCCCAATATGCATTACTTTACATTTGGTTACATTGAAACAGATTTGCCATTTGGCAGCCCATTCCCCCAGTTTGGAGAGATCCTTCTGGAACTCTTCACAATCTTCTCTGGTTTTTACCACACAGAAAAGTTTTGTGTCATCCTCAAACTTGGCCACCTCACTGCTTATCCCTGTCTCCAGGTCACTTATGAACAGATTGAAAAGCATAGTTATTTCACATCACTATGGTCTGTGATTTTATGATGCTATGAATTGAATCTATAGAAACAGATGCATTAACCAGCCATGTTGTTTGGTAATCTTATTAAAAGAGCTTATTTTGTATGGTGTTAAACATATGTATCCTGCTGGGAATCCTCAAAAGCTGGGGGAGATTCTAACATCCTGGGTACGGAAGAAGGGAGAAAATAAAAACAAAACACTGGTTATCCATACCCTCGCCAACTCCACACCGGACAACATCCCCTCAGTGTTTTACTCTCTTACAGGTTAAAGCTGTGTTGCCTCGCTTGTTATGCTCATGTTGAAACATATGTAAAGGATTAAAAGGATAAAAGGATTACAGCACAGATTCTCATTTCATAAAGTATCTCTAGGGGTCCTTAATCCAGAAGACATGTTGCACCATTTGAACTTTTCATCTAATGAGCTACATGAACGCATATGTGTGGGGGTAACTCATAGTGTCTCAGATTTTACATACTTCTGTTGGTTATGCTGATAATGTTTGTTTGTGAAAATTCCTGCCCGTTTCTGTATATCTTGGTGAGTTATGGGGAAATGGTTGCTTGCAGCAACCTTTTTCATTTTGTGATCCTAAACTCCGACTCAGTTTTAGACTAATAACATGTATTTTACAAGATGGGAGCAGAACGCTTTACTGAAATTAAAGCCATTGAATGGCACAAGCAACAGAATGATTCCTAATGCTAGAACAAGCAGTAACACTAGCTCTAACAAAAGTGCATCCCCAAGGCAAGATATTTGAAACATTCTAAAATACATATAAAGTTTTTATTATATTGTGTCATAAACATCCAATGGCATTGATGCGTGCAAAAGTGCTGAAGCCTTCGGGTAATGGAGATCAGCCAATTCTCACTCAAAGAGCCTGTGCAATCTCCATCAGGATCTGCCAGTGTTTCTCTCCCGCCAGCACTGACTGCCTACCAGATATGAACTCATAAATATATTTATCGCGGATGCTAACTGCTGTACTTTTCAACCCTGAGCTGAGCATGTCCTCCTGGACGGCATTTTCAATAGGGATGTGGCTACAGCTATAAGTCTTTGAATGCCAATACTGGCAGCCCAAAATACATCAAAAAATGCCATATCTCTTAAGAGATGCTGTGAGCGACCCCCGCCGCCCCCTCCATAATGAGGTGCTTAAAAATTATGTAAGATAGGCTTTTATTATGTTCACTGGAGTTCAACACAGACAGAAAACACCTCAACATAGTTCAGTGGTGCTTTGCCCCCTCTGGGAATTAATAAGGCTTTTTCTTCATTGGATCAGGCCCTGTCAGAAGTCTCTCCATCTGGTAGTAGTGCCTGGCTAGACTGTCTTTTAGCTTCAGAGCACAAATAACTTGTGTTTCTCCCAAAGTCCCATGACACAGCCTCTCAGTTCTCACTCTTCCTTACAGGTTTTACTCTGTGCCTGTGTAATTCCCATAGAGTGGGGAGTTACCTCACTCCCTCACTCCAGAAGCCAGCGAATGTCCTGGTCAGTTAAACAACACCGTCTTCATCAGGCCGGCCCGCGTTGTCTCCCTTTATTCTTAGTTCTCAAACATTGGGCTGCCTCAGGGAGGGGCCGAGCCCATGAGCTGTCTTCCTTCGCTCTGCTCCTGGGTTGCACAGAGGAGACTTTATCCCTTATACTCCTTGGCCCCGGCCTTTAATGCTCACCTCCTCCAGGTTGTCCGACTGGCCAGGCTTCCTCCTTATCCAGGGTGTCCCTTGCATCCTCCCAAACATCCGTCTCCCTTCCCCCTCCCCACGATGATGTTTTCTCCCCTTATCTCTAGGCCCGCCAGAGCTCTCTCCTCCCCCAGACAGGTGTTACATTTCTCTCTAATTGCCTTGCTGCCTCGGGAGGCTAACCACTCTCCCAGCTGCTTTCAGCTGTCTCACACATCCCCCTTCCAAGTGGGCAGCCTCCTCAGCAGGGTCTTCTGTCCAAGGGCCCTGGCGAGAGAAATAGTCCACATTAGCATGCTGGCGACCCTTGCGGTACCGCACCAAACGCAAAAAGGCTGAAGGGCCAGATACCAGCGGGTTAGCCGAGGTTGGTATCCTTCATGCGTTGGAGCCATTGCAGGGGTGCATGGTCCGTGACGAGCAGGAAAGGGGCCCCTAACAGGTAGTAGCTCAACGCCTCCACTGCCCATTTGATGGCCAAAGCCTCCCGTTCAATCACTGCATATTTTTGTTCTCGGGGGGATAGTTTCCGACTTAGAAACAGGACAGGATGCTCTCCATCCTCATAATGTTGGGCTAAGATGGCTCCTAATCCCCGCTCTGATGCGTCAGTTAGGAGAATGAAGGGCCGTGAAAAATCAGGGGCTCGCCGGACAGGGGCTTCACAGAGCCGCTGCTTTAGCCTTTCAAAGGCCTGTTGCTCCCTGGGTCCCCACCGCACCATCCTTGGAGCCTTCCGGCGTGTAAGGTCTGTTAAGGGTGCCGCAATGTCCGAGAAGTTCGCTATGAACTGGCGATAATAACCGGCAAGCCCCAAAAACTGCTGCACTTCCTTCTTAGTACGGGGTGGACACCACTTTGACACTTTAGTCACTTTGTCCGCCATTGTCCGGATTTCTCCCCCAACCTACCAGGAATCCCAGATAAGGCACGTGCGCCTGCGCCAGCTTACATTTTCGAGGGTTCACGGTTAACCTCGCCTTCCTTAATTCCCTTAATAGTGCTCTTAGGTGCTCCAGGTGTTCTCCCCAAGACTGACTAAAGATGATGATATCATCTATGTATGCGGCCGCAAAATCTTGCACTGGTGCCAATACCCTATCCATCAGCCGCTGAAATGTTGCTGCAGCCCCATGCAGGCCAAAGGGCATATAGTTGAATTGATAGAGCCCTACTGGGGTGGTAAACGCTGTTTTCTCCTATCTGCCTTCGGAGTGGGATCTGCCAATAACCTTTGGTTAGATCCAAGGAGGACAGGTAGGTGGCTTTCCCTAATCTCTCTATCAACTCATCCACCCTTGGCATAGGGTAGGCATCAAATTTTGATACCTCATTAACCCGGCGAAAATCAATGCAAAACCGGGTACTACCGTCTGGTTTGGGTACCAGGGCGGGATGGCTCCGCCATGGACTGCTAGACGGTTCAATGACTCCCAGGTCTAGCATAGACCTGACTTCATCTATTATGATCTGTTTGAGGTGCTGAGGCCAGGTTCGGGCTGCCGATCTTACCACCACTCCTGGCTCAGTCTCAATTGGGTGTTCAACCAAGGTTGTGCGCCCGGCCGGCTGACTATGACATCTGGAAACTCCTGTTCCAGGATCCTCAACTCCTGCTGCTTTTGAGGTTCAAGGCCCTCATCTAGTTTCCACCTATCCTCTAGGTCGGTGGAGGACCCTTTAGTCTCTGGTCCCAATTCTACCTCTTCTACTTCTCCCAAGAGGGCTTCCCTATCCTTCCATTCCTTCAAGAGATTGACATGAAAGATTTGGGTTGGCCTCCTCCGGTCTGGCATCCTAACCCGTAATCTACAGGTCCAACCCGACGTATTACTTCATAAGGTCCCTGCCATTGTGCAAACAGCTTAGTTGGTTCGGAGGGTAAAAGCAGGAGCACTTTCTGTCCAGGGGTGAACTCCCGCAGTTGAACTCGGGCATTGTACCGACGCCTTTGAGCCATCTGTGCTCCCCTCAAATGTCCCTGGGCTAATTCGGTGGCCGTTTCTCGCATCTCCAGGACCTGCTGTACTGTACTTTGGGCCTGGTCTTCCCTGATTCCCACTGCTCTCGCACCAAATCAAGAACTCCCGAGGTTGCCTTCCATAGAGTAACTCAAAAGGGAAAATCCTAAGGATGCCTGGGGCACCTCACGGATAGCAAACATCAATGGTGCCAACATTTGGTGCCACTGAGTGGGCCTATCTTGTGCTATCCTGCGTAACATAGTTTTAAGGGTTTTGTTGAACCTTTCTACCAGACCATTAGTCTGTGGGTGGTAAACTGAGGTTCTCAAAGGCCTTATGCCCAAGAGCTTCCACATTTGCTTTAAGGTTTGACTAAGGAAGTTGGTGCCCTGATCTGTGAGGATAGTACTGGGGAAACCCACTCGAGAAAATATGCCCAGAAGTTCCCTAGCCAAAACCTTGGCTGTAGTGGACCGGAGAGCCACCGCCTCCGGATAACGGGTGGCATAGTCAATCACTACCAGAATGTAAGAGTGTCCTCCAGCTGATTTAGGGAGGGTCCTACCAGATCCATGGCTACTCGGTCAAAGGGTTTGTCCACTAGGGGCAAGGACACAAGTTCCCCTCCAGGACGAGGCCGGATCTGTGTTCTCTGGCACACTGGACACGACCTGCAATACTGTTCTACCTCTGTATACAGACCGGGCCAAAAGAACCGTTGGCGTATGCGGGCGTTCATCTTGTCTGCGGCTAAATGCCCAGCAAGGGGGTGGGTCATGGGCTAACTTTAACACAAAGCCCCGAAGTCGTTGAGGAACTACCAGTTGAGCCCCTGGAAAGGGTGGGTTTGGGTCAATCCGGTAAAGAAGACCATCCGCATCTCGAAACCCACTTGCCCTGCCGGCGTTTTCCCTTCCGGCCTAGCCCCTGCAAGAGCGTGGGTTAAAGCAGGGTCTTCCTGCTGCCATGCCCTCACCTGAGCTCGGGAGACCTTCCCTAACTCCAGCTCCCCTTCTGACTCCCCTGCAGCTCCTACTGCTAGCTGTGGGGATGTCACCAATTTTTCCACTCCCTGCCAATTCCTCCCCAACAGCATGGGCCATGCCAAGTTTGGTACCAATCCCACCCTCAACCGTCTTCTCTCGGCCCCTATGGTGACCCATACCTGTGTAGTGGCATATGGCTTCACATCCCCATGAATACAACGAATTTTTACCAAGCCTTCCTGTGACCCCCCTGCTTGAGATCGGAGCAAGGTAGTACTACAACCTGTATCTATTAAGGCCCTGACTGGTTTCCCATTTACCAAAACATCCACCTGCCACTCAGGGCCGGTGACCTCGCCTACCTGCATCGCTGCAACATAGGCATTAGCCCACGAACAGTCCATGAGTGGGCAGTCCCGTTCAGATGGCCTTCCTTCCCACAGGTAAAACAGGCCATACTTTTGGGGTCCGGCTTTGGGTTCCTGAGATCCCCCTCCTTTGCTAGCCTGGGCCGGATCTGACGGGCTTGGGTTTGATTGAGTCCTCTGGGAGGCCTCCAAACCAGGTGAGTTGCCTCTGTTAGGAACCGCACGATGAACTAACAACCGGTGTCTCCCTAAAGATGATTCCTTCGGAGGGGATCCAGCATTCCTTGGCATCTGTTCCTTAGAAGAATTCCGGTCCTTCGGCGACAGGCTCCTAGAATCCCAGGTTTCCTCAGCACACCAATAGGCTTCTAATGCAGAGACTGCTTCTTCAATGGAAACCGGACGTAATCGTGTCACCCAGTTCCGGGGCCTGGGGGCAAGGTGGTTACCAACTGCTCTACCACCAACAGCTCAATTATCTTCTCCCTGAGTTACTATCAGGCTTGAGCCAACGGGTAGCATAAGCCCGCATCTTCTGGGCCACCGCCCTGGGATGACCATTACTCTTAAGACGTAACTCCCGAAAACGCCTGCGATAGGCCTCGTCTGACAAATTCAACGTACTCAGGATGGCTTGCCTCACCTTACCGTAATTGGCAGCGTCCCGGGCATCTAAGGCATCAACTACTTCTTGGGACACCCCTGTGAGGCAAGGTGTGAGGATTAGGGCCCACTGCTCCTTTGGCCAAGCCGCAGCTGTGGCCACTCTCAAAGGTGTTGAGGAAAGCTTCTGGGTCATCCTCAGGTGTCATTTTTGCATGCGAATGGGTGGAGGACCAGCCACCCAGGTACCCGAAGCCGTTGGGGTGGCTCTCAAGACTTCAGCCATTTGTTGTTGCCCCACCAACATTTGCTCCATCAAAACGCGCTGGTTTTCTGCCATCTGCCGTAACAGGTGTTCTTGTCTCGGTGGCCCAGGCCAACAACTGGGCGGTGGTCGCTGGGGCATCTGGAAGAGCCCCACGTTGAGGCGCCAATGTGAGCGACCCCGCCGCCCCCTCCATAATGAGGTGCTTAAAAATTATGTAAGATAGGCTTTTATTATGTTCACTGGAGTTCAACACAGACAGAAAACACCTCAACACAGTTCAGTGGTGCTTTGCCCCCTCTGGGAATTAATAAGGCTTTTTCTTCATTGGATCAGGCCCTGTCAGAAGTCTCTCCATCTGGTAGTAGTGCCTGGCTAGACTGTCTTTTAGCTTCAGAGCACAAATAACTTGTGTTTCTCCCAAAGTCCCATGACACAGCCTCTCAGTTCTCACTCTTCCTTACAGGTTTTACTCTGTGCCTGTGTAATTCCCATAGAGTGGGGAGTTACCTCACTCCCTCACTCCAGAAGCCAGCGAATGTCCTGGTCAGTTAAACAACGCCGTCTTCATCAGGCCGGCCCGCGTTGTCTCCCTTTATTCTTAGTTCTCAAACATTGGGCTGCCTCAGGGAGGGGCCGAGCCCATGAGCTGTCTTCCTTCGCTCTGCTCCTGGGTTGCACAGAGGAGACTTTATCCCTTATACTCCTTGGCCCCGGCCTTTAATGCTCACCTCCTCCAGGTTGTCCGACTGGCCAGGCTTCCTCCTTATCCAGGGTGTCCCTTGCATCCTCCCAAACATCCGTCTCCCTTCCCCCTCCCCCACGATGATGTTTTCTCCCCTTATCTCTAGGCCCGCCAGAGCTCTCTCCTCCCCCCAGACAGGTGTTACATTTCTCTCTAATTGCCTTGCTGCCTCGGGAGGCTAACCACTCTCCCAGCTGCTTTCAGCTGTCTCACACATCCCCCCTTCCAAGTGGGCAGCCTCCTCAGCAGGGTCTTCTGTCCAAGGGCCCTGGCGAGAGAAATAGTCCACATTAGCATGCTGGCGACCCTTGCGGTACCGCACCCCAAACGCAAAAAGGCTGAAGGGCCAGATACCAGCGGGTTAGCCGAGGGTTGGTATCCTTCATGCGTTGGAGCCATTGCAGGGGTGCATGGTCCGTGACGAGCAGGAAAGGGGCCCCTAACAGGTAGTAGCTCAACGCCTCCACTGCCCATTTGATGGCCAAAGCCTCCCGTTCAATCACTGCATATTTTTGTTCTCGGGGGGATAGTTTCCGACTTAGAAACAGGACAGGATGCTCTCCATCCTCATAATGTTGGGCTAAGATGGCTCCTAATCCCCGCTCTGATGCGTCAGTTAGGAGAATGAAGGGCCGTGAAAATCAGGGGCTCGCCGGACAGGGGCTTCACAGAGCCGCTGCTTTAGCCTTTCAAAGGCCTGTTGCTCCCTGGGTCCCCACCGCACCATCCTTGGAGCCTTCCGGCGTGTAAGGTCTGTTAAGGGTGCCGCAATGTCCGAGAAGTTCGCTATGAACTGGCGATAATAACCGGCAAGCCCCAAAACTGCTGCACTTCCTTCTTAGTACGGGGTGGACACCACTTTGACACTTTAGTCACTTTGTCCGCCATTGTCCGGATTTCTCCCCCACCTACCAGGAATCCCAGATAAGGCACGTGCGCCTGCGCCAGCTTACATTTTCGAGGGTTCACGGTTAACCTCGCCTTCCTTAATTCCCTTTTAATAGTGCTCTTAGGTGCTCCAGGTGTTCTCCCAAGACTGACTAAAGATGATGATATCATCTATGCATGCGGCCGCAAAATCTTGCACTGGTGCCAATACCCTATCCATCAGCCGCTGAAATGTTGCTGCAGCCCCATGCAGGCCAAAGGGCATATAGTTGAATTGATAGAGCCCTACTGGGGTGGTAAACGCTGTTTTCTCCCTATCTGCCTTCCGGAGTGGGATCTGCCAATAACCTTTGGTTAGATCCAAGGAGGACAGGTAGGTGGCTTTCCTAATCTCTCTATCAACTCATCCACCCTTGGCATAGGGTAGGCATCAAATTTTGATACCTCATTAACCCGGCGAAAATCAATGCAAAACCGGTACTCACCGTCTGGTTTGGGTACCAGGACGGGATGGCTCCGCCATGGACTGCTAGACGGTTCAATGACTCCCAGGTCTAGCATAGACCTGACTTCATCTATTATGATCTGTTTGAGGTGCTGAGGCCAGGTTCGGGCTGCCGATCTTACCACCACTCCTGGCTCAGTCTCAATTGGGTGTTCAACCAAGGTTGTGCGCCCGGCCGGCTGACTATGACATCTGGAAACTCCTGTTCCAGGATCCTCAACTCCTGCTGCTTTTGAGGTTCAAGGCCCTCATCTAGTTTCCACCTATCCTCTAGGTCGGTGGAGGACCCTTTAGTCTCTGGTCCCACCCTACCTCTTCTACTTCTCCCAAGAGGGCTTCCCTATCCTTCCATTCCTTCAAGAGATTGACATGAAAGATTTGGGTTGGCCTCCTCCGGTCTGGCATCCTAACTTCGTAATCTACAGGTCCAACCCGACGTATTACTTCATAAGGTCCCTGCCATTGTGCAAACAGCTTAGTTGGTTCGGAGGGTAAAAGCAGGAGCACTTTCTGTCCAGGGGTGAACTCCCCGCAGTTGAACTCGGGCATTGTACCGACGCCTTTGAGCCATCTGTGCTCCCCAAATGTCCCTGGGCTAATTCGGTGGCCGTACGCAATCGCTTCTCGCATCTCCAGGACCTGCTGTACTGTACTTTGGGCCTGGTCTTCCCTGATTCCCACTGCTCTCGCACCAAATCAAGAACTCCCCGAGGTTGCCTTCCATAGAGTAACTCAAAAGGGGAAAATCCTAAGGATGCCTGGGGCACCTCACGGATAGCAAACATCAATGGTGCCAACATTTGGTGCCACTGAGTGGGCCTATCTTGTGCTATCCTGCGTAACATAGTTTTAAGGGTTTTGTTGAACCTTTCTACCAGACCATTAGTCTGTGGGTGGTAAACTGAGGTTCTCAAAGGCCTTATGCCCAAGAGCTTCCACATTTGCTTTAAGGTTTGACTAAGGAAGTTGGTGCCCTGATCTGTGAGGATAGTACTGGGGAAACCCACTCGAGAAAATATGCCCAGAAGTTCCCTAGCCAAAACCTTGGCTGTAGTGGACCGGAGAGCCACCGCCTCCGGATAACGGGTGGCATAGTCAATCACTACCAGAATGTAAGAGTGTCCTCCAGCTGATTTAGGGAGGGGTCCTACCAGATCCATGGCTACTCGGTCAAAGGGTTTGTCCACTAGGGGCAAGGACACAAGTTCCCCTCCAGGACGAGGCCGGATCTGTGTTCTCTGGCACACTGGACACGACCTGCAATACTGTTCTACCTCTGTATACAGACCGGGCCAAAAGAACCGTTGGCGTATGCGGGCGTTCATCTTGTCTGCGGCTAAATGCCCAGCAAGGGGTGGGTCATGGGCTAACTTTAACACAAAGCCCCGAAGTCGTTGAGGAACTACCAGTTGAGCCCCTGGAAAGGGTGGGTTTGGGTCAATCCGGTAAAGAAGACCATCCCGCATCTCGAAACCCACTTGCCCTGCCGGCGCTTTCCCTTCCGGCCTAGCCCCTGCAAGAGCGTGGGTTAAAGCAGGGTCTTCCTGCTGCCATGCCCTCACCTGAGCTCGGGAGACCTTCCCTAACTCCAGCTCCTTCTGACTCCCCTGCAGCTCCTACTGCTAGCTGTGGGGATGTCACCAATTTTTCCACTCCCTGCCAATTCCTCCCCAACAGCATGGGCCATGCCAAGTTTGGTACCAATCCCACCTCAACCGTCTTCTCTCGGCCCCTATGGTGACCCATACCTGTGTAGTGGCATATGGCTTCACATCCCCATGAATACAACGAATTTTTACCAAGCCTTCCTGTGACCCCCCTGCTTGAGATCGGAGCAAGGTAGTACTACAACCTGTATCTATTAAGGCCCTGACTGGTTTCCCATTTACCAAAACATCCACCTGCCACTCAGGGCCGGTGACCTCGCCTACCTGCATCGCTGCAACATAGGCATTAGCCCACGAACAGTCCATGAGTGGGCAGTCCTGTTTCAGATGGCCTTCCTTCCCACAGGTAAAACAGGCCATACTTTTGGGGGTCCGGCTTTGGGTTCCTGAGATCCCCTCTTTTGCTAGCCTGGGCCGGATCTGACGGGCTTGGGTTTGATTGAGTCCTCTGGGAGGCCTCCAAACCAGGTGAGTTGCCTCTGTTAGGAACCGCACGATGAACTAACAACCGGTGTCTCCCTAAAGATGATTCCTTCGGAGGGGATCCAGCATTCCTTGGCATCTGTTCCTTAGAAGAATTCCGGTCCTTCGGCGACAGGCTCCTAGAATCCCAGGTTTCCTCAGCACACCAATAGGCTTCTAATGCAGAGACTGCTTCTTCAATGGAAACCGGACGTAATCGTGTCACCCAGTTCCGGGGGCCTGGGGGCAAGGTGGTTACCAACTGCTCTACCACCAACAGCTCAATTATCTTCTCCCCTGAGTTACTATCAGGCTTGAGCCAACGGGTAGCATAAGCCCGCATCTTCTGGGCCACCGCCTGGGATGACCATTACTCTTAAGACGTAACTCCCGAAAACGCCTGCGATAGGCCTCGTCTGACAAATTCAACGTACTCAGGATGGCTTGCCTCACCTTACCGTAATTGGCAGCGTCCCGGGCATCTAAGGCATCAACTACTTCTTGGGACACCCCTGTGAGGCAAGGTGTGAGGATTAGGCCCACTGCTCCTTTGGCCAAGCCGCAGCTGTGGCCACTCTCTCAAAGGTGTTGAGGAAAGCTTCTGGGTCATCCTCAGGTGTCATTTTTTGCATGCGAATGGGTGGAGGACCAGCCACCCAGGTACCCGAAGCCGTTGGGGTGGCTCTCAAGACTTCAGCCATTTGTTGTTGCCCCACCAACATTTGCTCCATCAAAACGCGCTGGTTTTCTGCCATCTGCCGTAACAGGTGTTCTTGCCTCTCGGTGGCCCAGGCCAACAACTGGGCGGTGGTCGCTGGGGCATCTGGAAGAGCCCCACGTTGGGCGCCAATGTGAGCGACTCCCCGCCGCCTCCATAATGAGGTGCTTAAAAATTATGTAAGATAGGCTTTTATTATGTTCACTGGAGTTCAACACAGACAGAAAACACCTCAACACAGTTCAGTGGTGCTTTGCCCCCTCTGGGAATTAATAAGGCTTTTTCTTCATTGGATCAGGCCCTGTCAGAAGTCTCTCCATCTGGTAGTAGTGCCTGGCTAGACTGTCTTTTAGCTTCAGAGCACAAATAACTTGTGTTTCTCCCAAAGTCCCATGACACAGCCTCTCAGTTCTCACTCTTCCTTACAGGTTTTACTCTGTGCCTGTGTAATTCCCATAGAGTGGGAGTTACCTCACTCCCTCACTCCAGAAGCCAGCGAATGTCCTGGTCAGTTAAACAACGCCGTCTTCATCAGGCCGGCCCGCGTTGTCTCCCTTTATTCTTAGTTCTCAAACATTGGGCTGCCTCAGGGAGGGGCCGAGCCCATGAGCTGTCTTCCTTCGCTCTGCTCCTGGGTTGCACAGAGGAGACTTTATCCCTTATACTCCTTGGCCCCGGCCTTTAATGCTCACCTCCTCCAGGTTGTCCGACTGGCCAGGCTTCCTCCTTATCCAGGGTGTCCCTTGCATCCTCCCAAACATCCGTCTCCCTTCCCCCTCCCCCACGATGATGTTTTCTCCCCTTATCTCTAGGCCCGCCAGAGCTCTCTCCTCCCCCCAGACAGGTGTTACATTTCTCTCTAATTGCCTTGCTGCCTCGGGAGGCTGACCACTCTCCCAGCTGCTTTCAGCTGTCTCACAGATGCCTTACAAACCCCTCTTCCAATGTGACATTTTAAATGAATGCAGGGAATTCCTCTTTAGGTAACTCCTTGGAGTGAGCTCTGTTAAAGGAAGGCAAAACAGGTGTGATGTGTACCACTACAATTTGTCAGGACTGGAGCCAGAGCCCATGGTAGTGGGAAATGAGAAGAGGTCCTATTCAAAGGCGTAGCTAAGGTTTTTAGCACCTGGGGACAAACAGTGGTGCCTTTAAGTGGACCAGGAGGGGGATGGAGCCCAGCCCAGTTCATCCTGAATTGGCCCTCCTCCTCTGTTGCCACTTCAAAGTCCTTTCTCCGTTCCCTGCCCACCTCTCTCTCGCCGTTCCCAGGCTCCAGGGAGCAGGGGGATGATGTAAATATCCTCTTCTTCCACTCCACCTTCTTCTTCTTCCTCCTCTTCCCCAGCAGCCCCCTCCGGCCTTGACTGCCTCCCAGCACCATTAGACTTAGATGAACCCTGCCTTGCCTGGTGCAGCAGCTTTGTCCTGGTGAAGTGGGAGTTGGAAAGATGAGGGGGCAGCAGACTGTGGCGCTCAGGCTCGTGCTTGTGCTGCCACTGTTGCCATTCCCACAGAGAGGGGGCTGCCCATGGGGAGCACTGCACCAGCCAGCCAGCCAGCCAGCCAGCCTCCTGGGTGGCTGGTCATCCTTCCTGCCAGCTCAGGGATGGACCTTTATGGGGTGGCCATGCTTCTAGCACCACTACCACCACCACCACCACCAGGAGGAGCAGGAGGAGCAAGAAGTGCCACTGCTCTTTCCTGCCTGGGGAGGGATCACAGATTGCTGCACTCAGGGCAGATATACCCTTGGTCCTATTGGAGACCATCAATGGAATGATTTTACAGCACTTTTCTTTTGGCAACTAATGAAAAATGTCTTACCATTGTGTATAAATGGGATTCTGGTCTGTGAGTTGTGCTGAGAAAGCCATTGTGGCAGAAAAATAGTGTTACTGTACATACTGCTCATATTTTTAAATATTTGTGCTATTTTGCTGGTAGGGCCAGCCCATGATATTTTCCTGCCTGAAGTGGGGGTCAAGATGAAAATTCTTCTGATTACAGGTAAAAATGCCAACTGGGTTGGCATCTAAGGCTTTCCTCATGGGGCAGCATCATTCTCCACAAACTGAGGCAGCAGAATACTGCAGGGACCAGAAGACCACTTTTGCAGCCATCTCCCAGTATACGTTGCCTGAGGCAATCAAATCACAATGGCGAATGTTAGGGCAGCCCTGGTCACAGCCCTCTCATACGTACATTGAATTTACATGTTAACACCTATGTTTTAAACAATTATACGCTGATAATTCTTAGACTCTTGTCTTCAAAGCATTAAATTCTTGATAATTCTAATAATAATTCAATGCCATCAATTATAATTATAATTTAATGCCACCATTTTCAGGGTTTTCCAGGTAGAGGTACTCAGAAGTGGTTTCCCATTCTCTTGTTCTGAGGCGCATCCTGGGACTGTGCAGCTTTCCCAAGGCCACATAGGCTGCCTCCCAATTCCACAGTGGAGAATCGGGAAATATGGCCAACAATTTTCAGATTTAATTTCCATCTGTGCTTTTATTAACTCACTCTTAATAAACCTGAGAGATGGGGAACGCTGATTGTTTTTGACCTTTGATTTGCAGAATCACCATAGCCAAAACATCAGAGGCTGTGCTGGCCATGAGATCCTATGAAATGTAGCACACCCACACAAAAAGCAGCAATTTCCATAGTGGATTGACCAAATCTAGTAGTCCAGTGAAGAAAATAGACAGATGTTTTACTATGCAATTTCTACTAATATTTGAATAGGGAACCAATCTTCTTCCATTATTTTCTCCTTACCACCAACAAACCTGTAGCAATTTAACTTTCATAAAACAATCAGATATGTAATTCGACGAAACAGAACTAAATACAAAATCCCTAGTTGAACCTTCTTTTCATGGTTCAGCAACATTTTATTCAGCCAATAGGTACTAGACAAGGCTGCACTCCAGCCCACAAAGTAAAAGTAACATAATGAAATTACTTTAGCTCCCTTAAATATTTATAAATGAGGGAGTACAGATCCATGAGATAAATTGCTTTTCTAATATTTTAATATAGAAGGTAATTCTCCATTCTTTATTCTTTATTCTCCATAAATATTGCAACATAAGCCTAAAGTGTAAAAGTCTTAATTTCAAGCACATTTCATCTCTCTTTTGAAAAGAGATAAAATGACATATTTACTTCCCTTTAATATTAAATCCCTTCTTCCTTTTTATAACTTACAAAATAATTTAACACAAATTTATGTGGGCAATTGTCAAGCACCAAGTGAGGGTGCTGCATCTCTTACAGAGTCACCAATTGCCAAATCCTGGATAACTTTGAGATGGGTTTTGTTTATTTTAAGTGAAGGATTTCACACACACACACACACACACACACACACACACACACACACACACACACACACACACACACACACACACACACACACACACACACCATGAAGACTAAAAATCTATGGGTAGAATTGTGGTGGCTATTTACCAATGTGTAACAGAGGTCATGGCAGGGAATTGCTACTGATGATTGAGGTGCTGGTTGTGTTACTGGTGCTGCCACTTGATGGGCAGGAGACGAGAAATGTGCCTTTCCCTTCCCAGAAGAAAGGAAAAATGGCTTCTTAAACAATTTCACATAGGCATGTGCAAATCGCCAACACAATTCCGGCTGATATAATTGATCAAAAGTCCATGCTTACAGGAAATAGCTGTGCTCATCTTCCTGCAGTCTAGAATGCAAAAACATGTAAAGATTTACTTCGAGTCATGTGTCTCTACTAAAGTCTTAAAGAGTGGCATGATAGATCTTGTTCTCTGGACAGCTTGGAAGGATATGCTTCAGAATTGGCTAATAAATGACAGAAACTTCTTTCTAATCTGGGGAGGAATCAAAGCCTCTTTTGTGGGGGTCTGTGAGGAAGGTTGGAGAGAGGGGAAGAAGGAGTGAAGGAGAGTGTGATATACAGTGGTACCTTGTATAAAGGAATTAATTCGTTCCAAATGAAATTCTGTCAATCAAATTTTCCTTTATACAAATTTCCCATAGGAATGCATTGAAAACAGAGTAATCCCTAATCACAATTTTTTACGTTGTACGGATTCGCCCCATAGACGATTCTGTTAAGTAAATTTCCCCTATCTCTGGAATTTTTTTATGTTGTACAGATTTTATGTTATACAAACCGTTTGTTATACAAGGGTCCACTGTATCTACATGATAATCCTAGGGCAGATTTCACAAGGGAATCTCCAAGCAATTGGTGATGGAGCTAGGATAGCGAACAAGTAGCCAAGAAAATCTTTCCATGTCACCATGCTATATTACTTAACCATATAGTTTCAAAGTTTGGAAGTTTTCCACCAAAGGAGTTAGAATACCTTGTATAATGTATTCTATTTGATACTCATTGTTTCCAAACCACAGGGAGAGGGGTGAGAAAGTGATTCATTATCACACTGTGCAGGTTTCCTAGTTAGTGCCACTGTACTTACTTAGTGCTGTCTGTAATTTTTGGAATGTTAGTCTAAACAGAGTCCTGAAATAATTAAGCACAAATCCTATAGGTAGAAAACAATCTTGTCTCAAAATCCCTTGCACTTTTTCATCTTAACCTTTTCCGTTCTGTCAAAAGGAACAAAAGGTACAGGACAAACATCTTATCAATGACAGATCTGAAGCTGTGGGATTTTGTTTTATTTCATTTATCACCTTTAAATGAGCTTTAAATGTCCATTTTTCAAGTAGGTCTGTGCTGGGTTCTTTTACGTGCTGTATGGCTTATTAGTTTCTTTTTATACTCCTTTTGTGGCAGTAGGTTCTCTAACCCTTATCTCCAGACTATTCTTTTGCTATGGAGATCAGTCTGTAGGACAGTCTCTTTTTCCATGGCTTTACATAGGTCCTTACCCCATGTCCACTTTGTTGCTCTAGAAAGTGCTCTGAGTTGTGGTTGTTAAAATTGTTCCCCCACATCTGCTGCGCTTTAAACAAAATAAAATGCCACCATGCCCCCTGAAAAGCATGTTCTTTGTACCTGACCTTCGGGTGGTGGAAGTTTGGGAAGCTCCCTCAGTTTTTTTTTGGGGGGGGTGACTCTTTCTACTCAGGATGAGGTTTAATATTATGCTGGGCATAATATTGGACCCTATGCTTTCCATGGAAGCCCAGGTAGCATCAATGGTCCATGCCACTCATTTTCATCTTAGGCAGCTCACTCAGCTGCGCTCCTTCCTGGACCCTGGCGCTCTCCCTACTCTGGTCCAGGAACTTGTAGTCTTGAGATTTGACTACTGCAATGCTGTCTATGTGGGGCTGCCTTGTAGATTAGTGCGGAGGCTCCAGCTGGTGCAGAATTCTGTGGCTACATTAGGTACAGGGTTAAGGAAACATCAACATATAACCCCCATGCTGGCCACACTGCACTGGCTGCCAATTGACTTCTGCATTGATTTCAAGGTTTTAATGATGACATACAAAGCCATAAATGGTTTCGGACCTTGCTATCTGTCAGAACGGCTTCTGCCACAAAATACTGTCCATAACACCCAATCATCTCAGGCAGGGCATTTGAGGGTGCCATCACTGAAGGAGGCCCGTAAATCTTTGATGAGTAATTGGGCTTTCTCAGTGGCGGCCCCTCGGCTCTGCAACCATCTTCCTCCTGAGATCTGTCTGGCATCCTCCCTCCCAGTCTTTAAGAAACATCTAAAGATGTGGCTATTTAAAAAGGCTTTCCCTGGATATTAATCTGTTCTACAGTGATCCTCCACCTATTGTGGGCATTATGGGCCCAACCCGACCTGTGATAATTGAAAATCTGCGATAAGATTGCAGATCTAGGTTGAGTCAGGCCTGGTGGGACCTAGCTGGGGGCTCTTATACTTACCCCCAGCCTGGCCCTACCCCAAATGGGCCTGTGAGAGCCTTCCTGGGCCTTCTGGAGGCCCCAAAATGGCCTCCCTTTGAACTGGAAGTGACTTCCAGTAAACCGGAAATCATTTATGAAGCCTCTGACAGGCTTAGAAAGGCTCTTGGAGGCCTCAGAAATGATTTTCAGCAATCTGGAAGTCACTCCAGTTTGCAGGGAGGCCCTTTTGGGGCCTCCAGAAGGCCAAGGAAGGCCCTCACAGGCCTGTTTGGGGCAGCTCCACTCCTGGGGTAAGTATGGGAGGCTTGAAACAGGACATTCCCCCCTTACCCTAGGGGGCTTTTTTCATATACTGTGGTCCCACAATATAGCGGGACACAGTATATGAACCGTGAAAGGGCGGAAGACCACTGTACTAATGATTGTTATTATGTATTTTATTTTATTTATTTATTTATTATTTCTTACAATTATAAACCACCCGATTTTCCCAAAACGAACTCTGGGCAGTGTACATACATATCACCCCACAATGACTACCCAAATACCATCCCAAGACATGACAATCTCAAAAAAAAAAAAAAAAAAAAGCAAAGCGAATACAAATCAGCATCCAAATACAATAAAGAACTGCTAAAAGGTACTAAAAGAGGATAGCAAGTAAAAATAGCAAAGCACCTCTAATCAAGACAAAAAGTCCAGGTAATGTCCAGCAAGGCAACTTAAAAAATGGTGCCAGCAAGGAGAGGACGGGGGGAGGGGGAAGGTGCATGTGCTCAGAGGGCCCCGAAACATTGCCTGAAGATTCAGGTCTTCAAGGCCCTTCTAAATGCCAGCAATGTCTCTGCCTGCCTGATCTCAGCCGGCAGCTTGTTCCAATAAGCTGGCCCCACCACCGAGAAGTCCCGGTTCCGGGTCAAAGCCCTACGGGCCTCTCTCGGTGTTGGCACTCTGAGAGAAAGGGGGGATGAAGCTCTGGTTGGTCTGGACGAGATTGATCTCTGGGAGATCCGGTCCACCAGATAGGTAGGTCCCAGGCCATGGAGGGTTTTGTAAACCAAAACCATGACCTTGAACCTTATCCATGAAGCAACAGGCAGCCAATGCAAATGAGCCAGGATGGGGGTGATACGGGCATACCTGCTCGCACCAACCACCAGCCTGGCGGCTGCATTCTGCACCCGCTGCAAGCACCGGACAAGGGTCAAGGTTTTTATCTGTAGCCCATCTTACTCCTGTTCAATGTTTTTGATATATATTGTTTACTAGTTATTATGTTTTTACTTATTTGTGCTTATCTATTATATTGTATTGTATTGTTTATGGATTTGATTTCTGTTCAGTTTTGTAAACCACCCAGAGTAGCCGTGTAGCTAGATGGAGCAGTATATACATTTAACAAACAAACAAACAAACAAACAAACAAACAAACAAACACTGGGAAAGTTGGAAGGCAAGAGAAAGACCAGCCACAAGAGAATGTGGTTCCATAAAGAAAGGCATAAGCTTGAGTTGACAAGAGCTGAGCAGGACAGTTGAGGTCAGGACATTTTGGAGAGTGCTCATTCATGGGGTCACCATATGTCACATGTGGCTAGATAGCAGATAACAACAACCTGAATTTACATAGTAAGCGACTGAGTAGAACAGGCAGAAATATATGTACATCCCGATGCAAAGGCATCACACAGTTCTTGGTTGCCTGCCCAGCACTTCGGCCAGTATCACTGTTCCTTATCATGCACTTGTACACCCTTTCATGCATATGTGTGTGCACAAAAATGTCTGAAGGTGTTAAAGCAAGGCCTTGTAACTTGATCAAACTGGAAGAAAAATACAGCCAGAATTCGAGGAAATGCAGAACATAGGAACATAAGAAGAGATATGCTGGATCAGGCCAAAGGCCCATCTAGTCCAGTTTCCTGTATCCCACAGTGGCCCCACCATATGCCTCTGGGAGTGCATGAGACTAGATATCTGTCTCCTGATACCATCTAATAAGTCTGTGAAGTGAAACCAACATGGGAGATAAATTGGGGGTCTCCTACCAAAGCAAAGCAAAGCAAAGTGTTCTGCTTATATACCGCCCCATACCACTTTAAGTAGTCTCTGGGCAGTTTACAAATTTAATTACAGTGTGCAGGCTACACCAACCGTCCTAAGACTGAAGAAGCTACTTGGATGAGTAGTAAAACATTTCAGTCTAACAAGAAAAGAAGTCCACTTGCCATGACTCAACTTCTGAATAACCTCAGCTGGATGACTGAAGATCTTCACAATTTCATGCATATATTTGCACACATTTTCCCACTGACTGAAATGTGCTTGTGTTCTTTTTTTAAAAGCCTGCATTTCCTTTGCCTGCTTAGATGCATTTTAGACTTTGAAAAGGTATACCTGGGATTATCCACATTCCCCCACCTCCAAAGGCATCGAAAGATCAGATATGTGCAAGTTTCCAGGATGAAATGTTTTCTGTTCCACAGACAGCATCAGCAGGCACCAAATGGCCATTTCTGCACAGAAATGTAAACATGATGATTTTCCTTTCCATTCTTGCTCTCTCTAGACATCCATGTACTTAGGAAAGGCAAGACAAGACAAGGTTTCTGTTCCACATAAAATCTGCTGTGGAAAATATGTGATGTGAAAACAATGGTGGAGGTGGAGGAGAAATGAACAGTAGCAAGGGAGGAATGTGTAGAAGTGACACTTTGGGAATGAGACTGAACTTGATAGGACAAAATAAACCATGAAAATGATAGGGGGGTAGTGAAGCAATTTGAGAGAGATAGTGAGAATATAGCACATCCATGTGTAGAAAAGGAAATCCATAAAAAGGGATTGCATGGGAGAATTAAATATGGGCTGTATATTCTTGGGATCAAGGACTCTGAATTAGTGATGTAACATTTCCAGAAATTTAGAAGCTCAGAAGAAACAGGGTTTTTTATATTTCCCCCCAGAAAAAAATGGAATTTTTTGGAAAAATTGAAAAAAATGCTACATTAGTACTTTCCCCCTTTTACAGCTTGAAAGTCAATCTGTTACTTTAGAAACATAAAATATGATTTAGGACAATTTGACTTGGCATGAAATTATCACAACTATCATATAGTTGTGATAATGTGACAAAAGATGGTGGGCGGCAGCAGCAGCCATTCGGAGCAGTGGTGCTGCGCATCTTTTATCATTTATTTATCTTTCCACTGCTTGATTTTTGCTTTTGCTTTTATTTCTTTTTTCTTTTAATTTGGTTCTGGGCCCCTGCCAGTGACCCTGGGGTTTTCGGAGTTGCTTTGGGGGCTGTGGAGCCTTTCCTCCCGCATCCCTCCCCCCTCCTGCTTGCCTGGGAACGCCCGGCTCTTTTCCACCTCCATGTCCGGGGCTCACGCTTGATTCCACCGTTGGCGTGCGGTCTCGCTGCAGACTTTCGCCGAGGGGGGGAGCTGTCGGCTGACTTGGGCAGACCCCCCCCCATGGACCCTCCGGCCTCCTGTTGCTCCCCTTGGAGGAGGAGGTTCGACATGGTGGCGGCTGCGGAGGCTGTTCTGGTGGGGGTGTTTGCCTCTGGTTGGCCTGGACACCCCCTCCCTGTGGACTCTCCCCCAGTCCATCTCTGGACCTGCTCTCCACCTCTTTCTCCACCTTGGAGGCGATAGTGCCCATTACTTGTGGGCTGCTGTGGATGCCTCTTGCTCTTGGTCCCAGGAGATCCCACCTGGGCGTGGAGGCGGCGTTCCAGCACACAGCTGCGGGAGGTCATTGGGAGGCAGTGGCCACGGTGGCTTCCATCAATAGAGGACCATCAGCTCCTGCGATCCGCTGGGGGTGGCTTTGTGAGCTCCTTTGGACTTTTGTCGTCCTCCTGCTGTTATCTTGGAGCTTGCCCTACTGGCGGCAGCCATGGAGCCTTTATGGCTGCCTTGCCTGGATTTGGGAGCCTACAGTCCTGTCCAGCACTGCTTGTTAACGGCTTTCGCCTGGCATTGGGGACTGTGGAGGTGGTGGCATCAGTTGATACATAGCATGAGACTGGAGATTGGAGGCAAGTATTGGATTTTGGCCGGACTGGAGGCTTCCATGTTCCTGCTTGGTAGATGGCCAGGGACATTGGCCCTGACACTGAAGATCTCGGCCTTACAGCTGGATACCTGCTTGGCTGCTTTCCCCTTCTAGAAATATGGGACTGGGCCGGTTACCCATCTCCCCCCTCCCATACAATCTCCCCAGCATCTGGCAGTCCCCTTCTCTCCCCCCTTTTTCCATCTGTGGCTTCTGGCATATGGCCCTCACCACTTTTATTTTTATTATTATTTTATTTATTATTACTTTATTTTACTTATTATTGTTAACTTAATATATTTTGGTTATACTATATTGTCTGTTTTGGTTATACCATATTGTTACATTGTATTGTATTTCAATTGGCTTGTAATATTTTTCCTTTTTTTTTTGAGTCACCGTGTTTGCAGGGACTACTATTTCAGTTGTGTCGGATTGTGGGCGATATGCTTGCAGCTGGGGGTTAGTCAAATAAGAAGAACTCGGGCCAGACAATTAACACCTGTCCCCCATTCTGACCCCCCAGCTCACTGCCACATAACTCGGAGCCATCCCGCCAGTGCCTCCGAACTTTCCTGCTTCCTGATGAATGCCCATAAGATCCCCATCCTTTATGATGTCATCTGGGATGGGAAGACTGACCTGGCTTGTATTACCGAGACCTGGGTGGGAGCAGAGGAGGGAGCATCACTCACCCAGCTGTGCCCCCCTGGGTTTCTGGTTAAGGGCGTAGGCATGTCAGAGGGTTGAAAGGGGGTGGGGCTGCCATTGTTTATAGGGAATCTCTTTCTGTCAGCAGAGCCTCGACGTTGGTGAGTCCAGGGTTAGAATGGCTTCATCTATTGGTGGGACAGCTGGACAGATTTGGCATTGTGCTTGGTTATTGTGCTCCCCGCAACCCACCCCAATCCCTACCAGGGCTCATGGAGTTCATTGCGGCTGCACTATTGAGGTCCCTCCACCTACTGGTGGTAGGGGACTTCAATGTGCATACTGGCGATGAGATTTCTAGTGCGACTCTGGAATTCATGGATTCCATGGCCTCCATGAACCTGACCCAGCATGTTGTATGCCCCACCCATAGATCTGGGCATACCTTGGACCTGGTCTTTACCTCCACATCAGAGGATTTTAATCTGAAGGTAGGGGACATTGTCTCCCTCCTGTGTCATGCTCAGATCACCATCTGCTGTCTTTTCCCCTATTGATCGCTGCCCCACCCCACGGGGAACTTCGGCCACTTGTTTGGGCCTGCCCCCGGAGACTTCTGGACCTTGCTCAGTTCCGAGAGGCCTTCGGGGAGCTTCCTGGCAGTTTGGCTGACAATCTGTCAGAAACCGTGGCAGACTGATGGGTTAAGGATATCTCCCGGGCTGTCGACCGACTCGCTCCTAGGTGCCTACTCCGTTGCAGAGCTCGCCCTTCGCCGTGGTTCACAGCGGAGTTGAGAGCAATGAAGCAAGAGTGGAGAAGGCTGGAGAGCAGCTGGAGGAAAGACCAGATGGTGTTTAAAAAGGCTGCTGTTATTATCCAGACTAGGCGCTACGTTCAGGCGATCAGGGAGGCCAAAACATCCTTTTATCCGCCAGGCGGAATTATTCTGTGTGGTTCGCGACCTCACTTTTTAGAACAAAAATAGAGGCCATCCATGCCGGTCTTGACTCCTTAATCTATCCTCAGCATCTCTCGACGCTGCACCCCATCGGTCTTCTCAATTGGTTGAGTTTGAGCCTGTTTCCTTGCTTGAGGCCTCCAGGGCCCTGGCTCATTGCCGGCCTGCATCCACCCCCCATCCTTGTCCATCTTGGGTATAAAAACTGCTGGAGGGAGCATGCCTGAATGGGCTTCAATTATTTTTGTTCACTAGGGAGATGGTTCCATAGTGTTGGGCCAGCAACAGAGAAGGCTCGGTTACGGGTGGACATTTTCTGAGATTCCCTGGGCGTGGCCACCTGCAGCGAGTGTGCCCATGACATCCTAGTTGGTCGGGCTGAAGTTGACAGCTGGGAGATCCGCTCTGCCAGGTAATCAGGTCCCAGGCCATGGAGGATTTTATAAACTAAAACCAAGACCTTGAATCTAATTCAGGACGCAACGGGTAACCAATGCAGGCGAGCCAGTACTGGGGTGATGTGGTCATATCAACGCACACTCGCCACTAGTCTGGCTGCCGCATTTTGCACCCGCTGCAGTCGCTGAAGGAGAGTCAAGGGCAGCCCCAAGTAAAGAGCATTGCAGTAATCTATTCTCGAGATCACCAACGCTTGCACAACCATTCTCAAGGAGTCCCCAGCAAGATAAGGAACAAATCTGGGCAATTTGATGGAGATGGAAAAAAGCAGTCCTAGACACAGCGGCCACCTGGGCCTCCATGGTAAGAGCCGGGTCCAGGACCACACCCAGATTCTGGACACTGTCCGCCAGCTGGAGGGAAATGCCCTCCAGGCTGGGGAGAGGGCCTCCATATCCGGAAGGGGAAGTCCCAAATTACATAACCTCAGTCTTCTTGGGGTTGAGTTTGAGCCTTTTGGCCTTGGTCCATGCCATGACTGCATCCTGGCACTGGTCGAGGGTCTGGACAGCCTCAACTGCAGAGGTGGAAAAGGAGAGATAGAGCTGCGTGTCATCAGTGTACTGATGACAGCAGACTCCAAATCTCCTTATGACCTCTGCCAGCGGCCTCACATAGATGTTGAACAGCATGGGAGAGAGGGATGACCCCTGTGGAACCCCACAAGGGAGTATCCATGGGGCAGACAGCTCCCCCCCAAGCTGCACATGCTGGGGACGGTCCTCCACAAAGGATCGGAACCAACTGAAAACATTGCCTCCGATACCTCTCTCGGAGAGCCAGACCAGCAGGATACTGTGGTCAATGGTATCAAAGGCCGCTGACAAATACAGAAGGACCAACAAGGTAGAGCTACCCCTCCTCCCCCCCCGGAGGAGGTCATCTTGCAGTGCGACCAAGGCTGTCTCAGTCCCCTGATCCAGCCTAAACCAGACTGGAATGGGTCAAGAACTCGTTCACCCTCCAGGAACGACTGGAGCCAGACAGTGGCCACCCACTCAATGACCTTGCCCATGAAGGGAACATTGGCAATCGGATGGTAATTTGCCAATTCGTCCGGCGCCAAGCCTAGATTTTTCAGAATGGGCTTCACCACTGTCTCCTTCAAGTGAGAGGGAAAAATCCCTTCCCTGAAGGAGGCCATGGAAATAATTGAAGCCCATTCAGGCATGCTTCCTCCAGCAGTTTTTATAGCCAAGATGGGCAAGGATCGAAGGGGGTGGACACAGGCCGGCAGAACCTCCGTCTTCTCCGGATTCAGCTTGAGCTGGTTATCTCTGATCCATTCCAGAACCGCCTCCAGGCACAAATCGAGGGAGCGAATTGCCTCCTCTGCAGACGACGAAAAGGAGAGATAGAGCTGTGTGTCATCAGCGTACTGATGACAGCAAACTCCAAATCTCCTGATGACCTCCACCAGCAGCCTCATGTAAATGTTGAACAGCATGGGTGAGATTGCTGACCCCGGGGCACCCCACACGGGAGGGTCCAAGCAGTTGACAAATCATCACCCAGCTGAACCCACTGAGTCCACCCACTGAGTCCACCCACCAAGGAAGGAACGAAGCCAGGCCAAAGCCTGACCCCAGTTCCCACCTCGGCCAGCTGGACCAGCAGGTTACCATGGTCGACGGTATCAAAGGCAGCTGAGAGATCAAGGAGAACCAGCAGGGAGGAACACCCCCTGTTGGCCTCCCTGAGGAGATCATTCTGCAGAGTGACCAGGGCAGTCTCAGTCCCGCGAAGAGGTCTGAAACCAGACTGGAAGGGGTCCAGGATACAATTTTCCTCCAGATACGACTGGAGCCTGACAGCAGCCACCCTCTCGACAACCTTGCCCAGGAGAGGAACAATGGCAATCAGACGATAACTAGATAAATCATCCGACGCCATGCCAAGCATTTTCAAAGTGGGCTTCACCGTGGTCTCCTTCAATCGGGCAGGGAAACATCTCTCCCTGAAAGAGGCTGTGGCAATAGCTGAAACCCACTCAGGCATGTTCCCTTCAGCAGATTTAATAAGCCAAGCTGGGCAAGGGTCAAAGGGAGTGGCCGCCGGCCGGCAACAAGCCATGGCTCTGGAGGCCTTCTCTGGAGACACTGGCCCAAACTCATCCAGGAGTGGAAAACGGAGAGGTGAGGCCCCAGGGGCATCAGGGGATGGACTAGGGCAACCGTGGGGCAAGTTGGAGCAGATGGCCTCTATTTTAGATCTAAAATGGGCTGCAAATTGCTCACTAGTGAAATCACAAGGAGGAGGCCTCAGCTGACTGGGATTGGAGAGGTCTCAAACTACTCGGAACAGCTCCTCCTGGCAGTTCGAGGCCTCACCAATTCTCAGGGAGACATAAGATGTTCTAGCATCCCTGATCGCGCGGAGATAGCGGCCAGTCAGCTGCTTAAGTGCAGCCCTATTCTCAGCCGTCCAACTAGCCCTCCATATGACCTCTAGCCTCCTGCGTTCTTGTTTCATCGACCGCAGCCCAGCTGTATACCATGGAGAGGAACTGTCTCCACAGTGCAGGAGGCACTTGGCGGCAATCCAGTCAACCACCCCGGTGGTCCCCTCATACCACCTATCCATCATTGCATCGACCGGATCATCTGCCAGGCCACCAGAAAGCTCCCGGAAGGCTTCCATGAACCTAGCAGGGTCCAGAAGCCAACCGGGGCAGGCCCAAATATAGGACCGATGCTCCCCGCGGGGTGGGGGGAGCGATCGATAGGGAAAATTTTAGCAGATGATGGTCCAACCATGACATGGGCAGGGGCAGGATACCCCTAACCCTCAGACAAGAATCTGATGACATGGAGGAAAACCCAGCTCTATGAGTGGGGCACACAACATGCTGAGATAAATTCATGGAGGTCATGGATTCCATGAATTCCAGAGCCGCACCAGAGAGTTCCTCCTCGGCATGCATGTTAAAGTCCCCAACCACCAGGAGGCGGGGGGACGTCAACAGGGCAGCCAAGATGAACTCCGCGATCTCTGGAAAGGATTGTGCTGGGTTGCAGAGAGCACGGTACACCAGCACAATGCCAAACTTATCTCGCTGAACCACTGATAGATGGAGGCATTCTACCCCAGGACACACAATTGTTGCAGAACTGCTAACATGAAGGGATTCCCTATAGATGATGGCCACCCCGCCACCCCTACCCTCTGACCAGCCCGCCCACTGGACCTAAAACCCGGGGGGGCAGCGCCCACCCAGGTCTTGGTGATACAAGCCAGGTCAGCTCACTCATCCATGATCACATCGTGGATGATAGGTGTTTTATTATGAATCGACCTGGCATTGACCAGGAGGCAACACAGGTCGGAGGCGCTGGCTGGATGGCACCCAGGTATGTGGCGGTGAGCGGAGGGATCAGAACGTGGGACAGGCAGAAGGTGCCTGGCCCAAGTTCTTCTTACCCGACTAATCCCACCTCCCAGAGCATACCTCCCACGGCCAGACACAACAGAGATACAGGTTCCTGCCACCATGGTGACCTAAAAAACAAACAAACCCAAATACAAAGTACAAAGTAAGAGAAATACAACAAAGCAAAATACAGTGCAAAACAATATACAAAGTACAATACAATATACAAAAGTAACCAAAAGAAACCAACCAATAAAACAAAAGCAAAAACATAAAATAAAGGCGCCCGCCAAGGCAAAGGAGGAGATAAAACAAAAACAGTGTAGCAAAATACTAAACAAACAAAATACTAAACAACAATGCAAAATACTAAACAACAGTAGCAACGTAGAGGGGGGGAAAGGCAAAAGGCAAAAATGAAATAAAATGTATAAAGGGCAGAAGCCAGCAGGCCAAGATGATAAGAGGGGTGGGAAAAGGGGAGCAGGGGGAAGGAACCAGCAGCCGCAGAAAGGTCCCAACACCAGCAGCCCCCCACCAAAAGCCAACCGGGAAGCTGGGGTGGGTCCATAGATGGTCCATAGTTCGTGGAGGAAGGGCCCACCTAGATAGAACAAAGGCACCCCCACTTAAACCGCAAAGGGACCGCGGTAAGCCGGGAGCCAGGCAGCCAATCAGGAAGCCAAGGAGGTCCAAAGATGGTCCATGGGGGGAGGTCTGCCAGGTCGAACAAACGGCGCCCCCTCGCGAGGCTACGGCAAGGCCGCACGCCAGCAGCCACCTACAGGAAGCCGAGCCAGGGAATATGGTATCAGAAAGATACATTTACACTTGAAATATGGTATCAGAAAGATACACTTTTGAGAATGCAACCCGCGGGTGTTCTGTCACCTTTGCTACATGATTGTGTTCCATCTTGTATATGGGAAGTAGAGTACGATTTCCTGTTTTGAAAAGTTAGCAGGTTGTATTTTAGGCTGCTGTTAAGATGCATGCACATGAAATTATGGAGCCACATCTGAATTGTCAAATGGCTGCTTTTGAACTCAGCTGGGGCGTCTGTTTTTCTCCAAGAAAGATTTCTAAAGCTTTATATTGCCTTTGTGTTATTTACGCTGTGCTTCCAACTAGCTCATCATGTAATGAAAACAAATTGAGAAAATTCTTATGCTTCCTAGCAGGGGAATAGTATTGGATCAAACAAAAACAAGCTCTGAAGATGTCTGCTAGGCTTAGATAGGAGCATTATTTGTATGGATCGTCTGTGAGGCATATGAGATGCCGGGCAATGTGCTTTCAGATTTGAACTGGGTCAGGGTAATTTTGCATTTTGATATGGGAGTAAACAAATCATTTGCAATCCCTTCTTCCAGTTTTGGATGCCCCCCTTGAATTTGACACTTTTTCTATTACTCACTTTTTCCAAACCAGTGCTGAATATATTGAACAGATACAAATTTACTTTCCCCCCTCTAATTTATAGAAAGCAGCTTTTATGGCTTGAACCTGCCTGCACATTTTCATAGTTACTGTTTTATTGTTCGTCTTTGCAGGAACATGGATTTTATATAGCAAGGTCCATGCTTCAAAATTCTTTTCATTAAGCCTCTTTTTGATACCAATGTAAAAAAACCATACAAATATTCCTTATATAGTACTTTGAAGACTATCAGAAAAAGAGTAGAGTTACAGCTAAGACTTGAAGAAATCTGTATTTACCAGCTCCAGGGATGTAAATCCTCATTTGTTTTGTCCTCAAGGATAACAACGAGTTTAATATGGAGTAGAATTTCCTTCTACTCTCAGCAGCATTCTTGCACTGGCAAGAATCATATTTTGTACAAAAGTTTGCCCATTTTAGAAATTAAACTTTGCTTTTTCTAATATTTATAAAGTGAATGAATTGTATGAATTGCCCTACAGTCATATGTGGTGGGATTGTCCTCTAGTTAATAATTTTTGGAGACAGATTGGTAAAGAAATATCAAAAATTGTGGGAAGGAAAGTGGAAATATCTAAATTAATGGTTCTCATTAGCCTGGGTAGCACAGAGATAAAAACAAAAGAGGAATGTAAATGGGTAAACCTGATGGTAATTGCAGCCAGACAGGTCATAGCGAGTAATTGGAAAAATGCAGAAGAGCTAGGGGTGAATCAATGGAGGAAAAAATTAAATAATATTATAATTTTAGAATACCTAACTATGAAGATACACAGAATGAAAGGGTTTAAGAAACAGGAGAAATGGTTCAATGAGAAAGAGGAGGAATGGTTTGAGAAGCTAAAGATTTATACGATCTTTGAAATTTGAGAAATTAAAACTTTAAAAAAAGCTAAGGATTAATTGTTAATTGTTAATTTATAGGACAGAATATTGTTAAAACTGAATTTGTTTTATTATCAATTCCTCCAATGTATCAGATGCTATCACTGTTTTTGTCTGCTGCTGCCATTGGTTTTATAATAAAATTAAATAAAAATGGAAAAAAAAGAATTTTGATGACAAACTGGAATGACTGCTGATTTATTTAAGAACTTGAGGCATTATATAGCTTTTTTCATCTTTCTAAATCACAAGTCCTTCTTTGCTTCCTGTATGTGTGTATATGTTATATACACACAATGAAAGGACCAGATACATTTTAAACCAATCATAAAGACCCTGAGGAAGAAAATAAAACCTCTTGATTGGTCTTAAATTTCCTTGCCAAGTCTACTGGTTCTTTTGAGACAGACTAACGGATGAGGAAAAAAGACATTTCGCTAGCTGAATCTTTCCTGAAAAAAAGTCTTTCCTTATCTGAAAAACAAGGGTGGGGTATATCTCTAAGAATCAGAGTGTGACCCATTTTCTGATTTATAGAAGGAATCAAAGTATTTTTCAATATCAAAAGCAAAGAAGATAGAGGTTCTGTAAGAGACTGCCCCTAGTATCTGCAGATTGGAGACTTCACTTCTTGGGAAGGGTTATTCTCTATGTCAAGAATGAGGTTCAAAGTTTGAATGCATTATTGGACCGAGTGCTATCAATGGAGTCCCAGATAGCATCTGTGATTCATTCCGGCTTTTTCCATTTGAGATGAATTGCCCAGCTGCTTGCCTACCTTGACACTAGGTCACTCACAATGCTGATCAATGTATTGGCAGTCTCAAGATTAGACTACTGTAATGCTGTCTATGTGGAGCTACCTATGAGATTTTTAATGGAAACTCCAGCAGGTCCAGAATATGGCAGCCAGATTACTGAGTGGAGTGGAGAAATATCATCATAATTCCCCTACTCTGGTAACCTTGCACTAGTTGCATGATAATTTCTGTACCAACTTCAATGTGATGACTATGACATCCAAAACTCTAAATGGTATGGGACCCCAATACCTGGCAGAACATCTTCCACTGAGATCTACCCTTAACTCATAATCTTCCCAGGCCAGGTGGCTGAGAACATACAACCTAGAAAGAGAAAACCAAAAACTGGGCCTTCCCCATCTTTGTAATGGCTTCATGCCCAAAATTCACCTGGCCCCTCAATGGGAATTTTAAAAATGGTCACTGGGCTCTTTAGACAGGCATTTCCAGAGCCATAGCATCTTAATACATTGATTGTCTCAGCACTGGATTTCCAGTTTGCCATCTTGCTTTTAAATTATTGTTTTTAGTTAATTTCATGCTGTTTAATGTATTTCTTTGATGTTAATTTTGATTTGTTGCTTTGTGTTACTGTGTTTTTGTTTGTTTTGTTTTGCTTTGTTAAATTATTATCTATTATATGCCCTTCCCTGACCATTCCATTCTAACTTGTTAATATAAATTTATTTTTTTTTATTTTATTTTATATTATTTTTACCCCGGCTTTCTCCTTGGAAAAGGACCCAAGGTGGCTTACAGTAATGAGGGAAAATATACAGTCCACTACATTTAAGACATGTTCAAGTATTGAGAACAAGGAATTGAGGGACATCTTACAGCATTAATAGACAACATTATATTAAAGCTACAAGGTTATAAATAGTTATAAGCACAAAGTCTATTTGACCCTATAGATCAGTGTTTTTCAACATTTTTTGGGCAAAGGCACACTTGTTTCATGAAAAAAAATCACGAGGCACACCACCATTAGAAAATGTTAAAAAAATTAACTCTGTGCCTATATCAGTCTCTAAAAGGTTCGCCATTGCTGGTGTAGGGAGAAGCAGGACAGAGGGGCCACAGATTGAGGCAGCCCACTCTCTAGCACCCAGTTCCCACTTACCTGTGTTGTTTTTTTTACATTTTGCCCTGCATGGACTTCTGTGTCCAGTGGAGACCTGAGAAGGGGCACTGACTCTCCAGGAACACAAATAAGACCCAAAAGCCCATCTTGCTCTCCACACTGTGGCCAAGGCAGATGCCTTCAGCAAGTCCAGCGACAGGAGGGGAGGAGGATGAAGGAAGGCAGGAAGGAAAGAAGGCAGAAAGTGTTCTGCTTGTATACCGCCCCATACCACTTCAAGGAGTCTCTGTGCGGTTTACAGTTTTAATTACAGTAGGCAGGCTGCTAGGCATACACATATGCAGGCTAGAAATGAGCACGTTTCTATGAAGAGGGGAAAGGGTACGAATGGAAAGAGAGAGGTGGGGGGGAAAAGAAAGAAAAGACAGAGAGAGAGAAGAGGGTGACCCAAGACAGAAAGAAAGGGGCAAGACTTCAAGGAACCCATCACGGGGCCCCTCAGAGACAGCTCTTCCCCTCCCGGACCCTAAAGGCCGGCCATCCGGCCGTCCAGCCATGCCAGTAGCTCCCCCACCTGCCCGCCTCCTCAGCCCAGGCCCGGCGGAGGCCTCCTCCATCCCCTCCTCCTCGCAGCCCTGCCACAGTGCTCGTGGGGCAGCCGGGCGCCCCTCCTCCCCTTCCCCTCACCTGGTGGTTTGTTCTGGGCTGGGGCTCCCAGGCCGGCTTGTGTTGGCAGGCGGGCTGTCGGGTGGCTCAGTCCATTGGTAGCTCCCAGGAAAGGGGTGGTGGTGGTCCAGGGTAAAAAAAAGGGGGGGGGAGAGGGAAGCGAGCGAGTCGCGGCGGCGGCGGCAGGCACAGGGCAAACACTAAGAGAATGAGCGGGGCCAGGTCCGGCCGGGGAGGAAGTGACGCCAGTACCGCGGGCCTCGCGGGGGGAGGAGCCAAGCTGGCCCTTGGATGCTATTTATAGCACCTCCCAGCTGTGGGGCGCCCACCGGCCCTGGGTTGAATTTCTTTAGAATTTTTCAATTTTCCCCACGGCACACCAGGCAACATCTCGCGGCACACTAGTGTGCCGCGGAACAGTGGTTGAAAAATGCTGCTATAGATTCATATAAAAGACACATAATGGTGGTCCATCATTCAGGGAAAGCTTGCCTGAAGTAAGTAAGTAAGTAAGTAAGTAAGTAAGTAAGTAAGTAAGTAAGTAAGTAAGTAAGTAAGTAAGTAAGTAAGTAAGTAAGTAAGTAAATTTATTGATTAGTCCTATGACCATATCAACCAATAAAAACACAGAATATAAAATAAATTGAATTACATGAAACACCATCCAATAGGGTACCCTACAATACAAATTCAGAATATAGAGAAGTCATATATGTAGATCTTCCTTTACAGGATACTCCAATTTGTTCCGCGTATTGGGTTCTTAAAGCTGCAGCTTTAAGTACAAACTTTGCAACTTGCCTGAAGAGAAAGGTCTTTGCCTGTTTCTGGAAGGACAACAGAGATGAAACAGTCCTGGCCTCTAGTGGGAGGGTGCTCCAGAGTCTAGGCACAGCAGTCGAGAAGGCCCTTTCATGGGTTCCCACAAGATGTATGTTTGAGGGTGCGTTAGAGAGAAGGGCCTCTCCAGGTGACCTTAACACCCAAGTTGGTTCATACTGTGAGATTCGATCTTTGAGGTAGCTAGGACTCAGGCCGTATAGTGCTTTATAGGTCAAGGTCAGCAGCTTGAATTGTGCTCCTTTTCTACTTATGATAATTCTTTATCAGCCCTTTTTCTTTTAATTTGTATTTTATTTTGAATTGCTGAATGGTTTTGATTTATTTTTGTTTACTTGCCTTTCTTTGATTTATGTTATGTGGTTTTGATCGATTAGCCTGTTTATTTACTATTTTAAGTGGTATAATGTATTTTATTCAATTTTGTTTATATTTGTAAACTGCCCAGAGTAGCTTTTTGCTAGATAGTCACAATATATAAATCAAATAAATAAACAAATAAAATTATTTGTTGTGAACTGCCCAGAGTGGTAGCCAGATGGGCAGTATAAAATAAATAAATAGATAAATAAACATGGGTTGAAGTATTGGAGAATATGACGACAGGCTACAAGCACTCCAAAGGAATAGAGTCCATAACATTTGGACATTAATTCGGTGATAATATGTGTGTATATATGAATTCTGGAGCAGGAAGTCTTCAGTTATTGCAGTCTGGATCGTCTTATTGGACTAATTCATTTGGGAAGCTAGCTTTTGCACATTAACACTACATGGTGTATAATTTGTTTTGCTGTTGGGGATTGTATTTTAATTGGTTTCTGGACTAAATATTTGACTTAGTAATAATACAAGAAAGCAAACATGCAGCTGCAGCCCTTTGCCATGTTTGACGTAAGCGTAGCCTCCTGCACACCATGGCAAAGCCTGCAGAGAAAGTGAGGAAAACATTGCCAGGCTGAGCAAAGACAGGCAGCTGGCCTGCACCTATCTCTGCATGGATAAATGGTTATATCAGCCAAAGGATTGTATGATCTGGCACTGCTTCACACATCGTGTAAGAATAAAAAGGCAGAAACGGCCCATGAAACGGATGATTTGCAACAACCAGGAAGTGCCACCCATTGATACAGAGGACCCTGCTGTTAGTGCTAACTGGTCAAGCTATATCATAATCTAAACATATGTGTTTGTGTAAGTTATGCTTTGTTCTTTCCTTACAGCTTGTAAAAAGTTCAATGTGGAAATAGAAAAACAAGAATGCTAAATGGAATATGCAATATTAACTAGAAGGGCCATGACCACTGAGATAGTGATAAAAGAAGCTCCTCTGTGAGATGGTATATTTCCAGAAAAACATGCTAAACCAACAGCTCAAAGAAATAAACACACATTTACTTAAAAAGATAAAACAGCAAGCAATGTTGCTAATGAGTGAATGCTCACCAGTCATGCATTATGCTCTCTTCTCAGTTAACTCATTCATTTATTTTATTAACTGAGAAAAGACTTGGTTTAGGAAATACTCTAGATAGTTGGTCTCTTATTTTTTAGAATGGAAAAGTGAATTGGGAGAGTCCTTTTCTTGCAGAGAAGCAGAGAGGAAGCAGGCTGTGAGAGGAAGCACACGGCCAGAGGGGATAGAGCTTACTACCTGTCCTTGCAGGAGGTAAGGGGCGGAGTTTTATCTTTAAATAGCTGCTCCAAGCAGAACGCACCTGATGGCGCGTGCAAACTAAAAAAAAAAATTCTTCTGGGTATATTTGAGTTCCCAAGGCAATCTACTCCTCAGGAGATCCTACGCACATTAACAAGTGCTTTAGCGGCCCCTACACTGTTAGATCTTGAATAAACAACAAAAGAAGTAAATAGACTTACTAGATAAAAAAAATTAGTTTAAGTTTACATTTTTGAGACCTTGAATACATTTTATTGCATTTGCTAAAATGGAGTTGGAGGGAGCAACTGTAGTTACCTGCAGTACTTGTGCCATGTTTGTCATCTTGACAGAGCGTGTGCAGAACTACATTTGCTGCAAGTGCAAGTTGGTTGCGCTATTGGAAGAGAAGGTCCAGCAGCTAGAGGCTCGCATATCGGACCGGCAACATATTAAGGAGCTTGAGCGGTTCTTGGACAGAGCGGAACGGACTATCCAGGTCCAAGAAGAGACAGGGCACACTTCTGAGGATGTAATCACTTCCCCAAACCAGGAGGTAGATGGGTGGAGGAATGTGACTCAAAGGAGTAGAAGGCCAAGGCATCGCTCAGAGAGTCTCATATTGCACAATCAATTTGAGGCTCTTTCCTTCAGCACACCTCATGAGGCACACACCGAGGAAGAATTGGTTCCACCTGAGGATCTCTCCCTCATCACTATTGATGAGATACAAGATCAGGTACATGTAGATGAGCAGGTTGCAGGAGAGAAGCTCCTTGTACTAGGGGATTCTATAATTGGAAAAACAGAGGGATGGATTTGTGAGGAGTATGATAACCGTATGGTCACTTGCCTGCCAGGTGCAAAGGTTGCAGACATCACGAGAAATCTAGATAGCTTGTTAGAGAGAACTGGGAAGGAGCCAGTGGTCATGGTACACGTTGGTACCAATGATGTCGGAAAGGCCAAGCGGTCAGTCTTGGAAGCCAAATTCAGGTTGTTAGGCAGAAGATTGAAGTCCCGGGCTTCCAAGGTAGCATTTTCAGAAGTGCTACCTGTTCCTCGTGCAGGACCCGCCAGGCAGGCAGAACTCAGAAGCCTCAATGCGTGGATGAGGCGATGGTGTCGAGAGGAGGGCTTCAGATTTGTCAGGAACTGGAGAACTTTTTGGGACAAGCCAAACCTGTTCAGGAGGGATGGGTTGCAGTTGAATCATGATGGGACCAGATTGCTGGCACTCAACCTCAAAAAGGCAGCAGAGCAGCTTTTAAACTGATAACTGGGGGAAAGCTGACAGGAGCTGAGTGGCATCCGGTTCGGAACATCTCATCCTCGGGGAACGAGGTTGGAGAGGGTAGAGAATCACATAGAGATGACACATCAGGTATTAGCACTGGGAGAATAATGGACTGTGACAGTTTGTCTACTGAAAATAAAAGCTGTGAGGGGAAAAGAACAAGGCAGCAGCTGTTGCGGGACCCACTATACAGGTGCTTCTACGCCAATGCTCGAAGCCTCCAAGCAAAGATGGGAGAACTTGAACATTTGGCAGCTAGGGATAACATAGATATAATAGCCATAACAGAAACCTGGTGGAATGTGGAGAACCAGTGGGATACAGCAGTCCCAGGCTATAAACTCTATAGAAGGGATAGAGAGGGGCGGGTTGGAAGAGGAGTGGCCATCTATATCAAAGAAGGGGTAAAATCCAGCAGAATGGAGATGGACAGAGGGTCTGACCCCAACATAGAATCACTGTGGGTTAAACTACCAGGTCCCAGGAGTGATGTGATAGTTGGAGTATTCTATCGTCCACCAGATCAAAAACTTGAGGGGGACCTTGAAATGAGGAGATAAATCATGGAGGTGGCTAAGAGGGATAGGATAGTAATCATGGGGGACTTCAATTATCCCCACATTGACTGGGCCAATGCGAGCTCCGGGCAAGAAAGAGAAACTGGGTTTCTCGACTTGCTGAATGACTGTGCCTTAGAGCAACTTGTCATGGAGCCCACCAGAGAACAGGCAACTCTGGATCTAATACTGTGTGATACTCTGGATCTGGTCAGGGATGTGAATGTCACTGAGCCTCTGGGGAACAGTGACCATGCTGCAATCTCCTTTGCCATGCATGTCGGAAGAAGAGTGTCAACCAAATCAGACATAAAAACCCTTGATTTTCAAAGGTCAAACTTCCCTCAGATGAGGAAACTAGTTAGAGAGAAATTGAAGGGGAATGTTAGAAGAATCCAATCTCTTCAGAGTGCATGGAGCCTGTTTAAAACAACAATAATAGAGGCCCAGCACAAGTGCATACCACAAAGAAAGAAGAGCTCATTTAAGTCCAAGAGGACACCGGCATGGTTAACGAGTGGAGTTAGAGAGGCTCTAAAACACAAGGAGAGGTCTTTCTGTAAATGGAAATCCTCCCCAAATGAGGAAAATAAAAAGGAACACAAACTCTGGAAAAAGAAATGTAAGAAGATGATAAGGGAGGCAAAGAAAGATTTTGAGGAACGCATGGCTAGCAATATAAAGGGTAATAATAAAAGCTTCTTTAAATATGTTAGAAGTAGAAAACCTGCCAGAGAACCAGTTGGCCCTCTGGATGGTGAGGGAGGAAAAGGGGAGGTTAAGGAGGACTTGGACATTGCAGAGAAATTGAATGACTTCTTTGCGTCTGTCTTCACGACAGAGGACCTTGAGCAGATTCCGCTGCCTGAACGGCCCCTCTTGACTAAAGAATTAAATCAAATACAGGTTAAAACAGAGGAGGTTTTAGGACTAATCGATAAATTGAGAATTAACAAGTCACCGGGCCCAGATGGCATCCACCCAAGGGTTATTAGGGAACTGAGAAATGAAATTGCAGATCTCTTAACGGTTATATGCAACTTGTCTCTTAAAACGGCCACAGTGCCGGAGGACTGGAGGATGGCGGATGTCACACCAATTTTTAAAAAAGGAAGGAGGGGGGACCCAGGAAACTACAGGCCAGTTAGCCTTACATCTGTCCCAGGGAAGATGGTGGAAAGCCTCATCCAAGAGAAAATCTTAAAACACATAAAAGAACAAACCTTGCTGAGAGAAAATCAGCATGGCTTCTGTAAGGGTAAATCTTGTCTGACAAACCTTTTAGAATTTTTTGAAAAGGTCAACAGGGATGTGGATTTGGGTGAACCGGTGGATATAGTCTATCTGGATTTTCAAAAGGCTTTTGACACAGTCACTCACCATAGGCTGCTGAGAAAATTGCACAGTCAGGGGATAAGAGGACAGGTCCTCTTATGGATTGAGAACTGGTTTAGATCCCGGAAACAAAGAGTAGGTGTCAATGGGAAATTTTCACAATGGAGAGAAGTGAAAAGCGGTGTGCCCCACGGCTCTGTCCTGGGACCAGTGCTTTTCAATCTGTTCATAAATGACCTGGAGACAGGGATAAACAGTGAGGTGGCCAAGTTTGCAGATGACACAAAACTTTTCCGTGTGGTGAAAACCAGAGAAGATTGTGAAGAGCTCCAGAAGGATCTCTCCAAACTGGGGGAATGGGCTGAGAAATGGCAAATGCGTTTTAATGTAACCAAATGTAAAGTAATGCATATTGGGGCAAAAAATCCAAACTTCATCTATCAACTCATGGGCTCTGAGTTATCCGTGACGGATCAGGAAAGAGATCTTGGTGTGTTGGTGGACAGCTCCATGAAGGTGTCTCCCCAATGTGTGGCAGTGGTGAAAAAGAATTCCATGCTAGGGATTATCAAAAAGGGGATTGAAAATAAAACAGCCAACATTATAATGCCATTATACAAAACAATAGTAAGGCCGCATCTGGAGTATTGTGTACAATTCTGGTCACCGCATCTCAAGAAAGACATAGTGGAACTGGAAAAGGTGCAGAAGAGAGCGACTAAAATGATTACTGGGCTGGGGCACCTCCCTTATGAGGAAAGGCTAAAACATTTGGGGCTCTTTAGTCTGGAAAAAAGGCGCCTGAGGGGGGATATAATTGAGACATACAAAATAATGCAGGGTATGAGTAAAGTGGATAGAGGGAAGCTCTTCTCTCTCTCCCAAAATACCAGAACTAGGGGACATACACTCAAATTGAGGGCTGGGAGAGTAAGAACTGACAAAAGAAAATATTTTTTCACCCAGCGCGTTGTAGGTCTATGGAACTCCCTGCCACAGGATGTGGTGATAGCATCTGGCCTGGATGCCTTCAAAAGGGGATTGGACAGATTCCTGGAGGAAAAGTCCATCACAGGTTACAAACCATGATGGAGAAACCAGGGTACTTCAAGGGCCAGATGCAGGGGAGTGGTATCAGGAGACAGATATCTAATCTTGTGCACTCCCAGACACATTTGGTGGGACCACTATGAGATACAGGAAGCTGGACTAGATGGGCCTTTGGCCTGATCCAGCATGGCTCTTCTTATGTTCTTATGTTCTTATGTTCTAATTGTAAGTTAGGTTAAGGTTTCTTTTGCCTCTTGCCTTTTGTTTGTAATGTGAAGCATTGTTAAAATAAAGGAAAAAATTATCAAAAAGAAAAAAGAAAAAATGATCTTTCTGAACTTTTTTGAGATTTGTCTAAAGGATAATCGATCCTTCTGCTATTTTTGAACACATTTGTGAGCATTGCTTATACCAGGAGGAAAATGTTGTTGCCTAGTAGAATAAAAATTGAAACATGTTATTGCACTTTTTTCTCTTGGAGGCAAATTTGCTTCATGGTGCTGGAAGCAAGCCCAATCACGGCTTGTGTGTCATGGATGAAGCATACTAAAGGTCCCAACCAGAACCCTAAAATCCTAAAATTATGAAGTTGTTAAGGGTCTATATAGAGCCACGCTAACTCCCTGCTCGATGACAGAGCCCAAATCAAAGTATGTTTGACAGATGGCTGCTTAATGTTCTCTTTAACGTCTCTTGAGATGTTGTCTTTAACATCTCTTGGAATGTTCATCACCTTCCAAGGGGATTGCTTCAATTCTCATCGTGCTCTAACAAATATATGGCATCCTATAAAATCTTGAGCCCATTATGATGTGTCCTGAGCTCTGCAATGATTAAGAAAAGATTCTCCCCTTCCTCTGTGAGTATTCCAAATATTTTTAAAGTGCTATCAAATATTCCCTCAGCCTTCTTTTCCCAAGACTAAACATGCCCAGTGTGGCCGCTCCTACTCCAGCTACAAAGATATCTGAAAACTTTATTTTCCTTGGCTTTTCCTAAAGCCAATTGAATGAAAACCAAGCAGTATTATCAAGTGAGACGTACATTGTAAATTCATTTAAAAGCATTACCGTTTCTTAAAATTCAACAGGCTTGTGGTTACAGTTTGCTTTCAGATAAGTTTTTTTAAGGTTCAATCAGATGTTCTTAGTTTCTAAGGTTACAAGTCAGAAAAAATGCCTTAGCTACAAAGGCTATGTCGTTCATTTGGATGTTTTGTCCTGTCCTACCTTGCAAGGTTGACATGGTTGACTACGTTAATATTCTATCTTTAGAATTAAGACAGCTTTTTCGGAAGCTAGTGTCAGAAGAGTCCCACTGGCATTCAGACAAGCACCCACCTGGGAGTGAAGATTAGTGAAGGATAGTGCCTAATGAAAAGCAGAAGCATAGCTAGGGTTTTCAGCACCTGGAGACAAAGTCAATTTTCATGCCCCCTAAGGGTTGGAGAGGTCTAAGGCACTGTGGAGAAGGCAGTGGTGGTGGTGGGCGGGGAGGGCTCCAAGCCAGCCCTGGAAGGTTGCCCACAATGCGTCTTCCTGTGGCTCCTGGAAAGGAAGCCATTTGGTGCCCACTTTGGCATCCTCAGGTGCTGTGCCTGGGGACAGATGTCCCCCATTGTCCCTTAGCTATGCCACTGGTGAAAAGCTGGTACCTGGTTCAGGGAACAAGGAGTCTTTTATACTGAGAATACTATGGAATAGTTTTACCAGAAAGAATAATGTGTGTGGGGGTGTGGACTAGAAGACCTCCAAAATCCCTTCCAACCCTACAATGATTCTATGGTTCTATGGTTCTATGAATATGCAGCTCTGTGCTGGGAAAGCAAAGGTCATGGAGGCAGAGTCAAAAGAGAGGTTTTCTATAAAGAGTAAAAATAACAAACAAACAAACAAACAAACAAACAAACAAACAAACAAATACAAAACAGGCTTGCTTTAAAGACAATATTGGAGTACGATCTGTCAGGAAATTGCTCCAAAACTTAGTAGCCTAACATTTGGACAAATAGTGCCAGCTTAGGCATGGAACAAGGTTGAGTTGGACCAGTTTCCCTTACAATATGTGATTGCCAGGAAACAGATTTAATTGCCCAGTCCACAAGCAGAACCAAAATGCAATCAGTTTTTCCTCTATAATCACACACTCCAGAACAGTAAAAACCCAGTCATTGGGCGACAAAACAGCAAATCTGTTTCAATGTAAGAAATGTAAGAGAACACACATTGGGACCAAAACAACAACAACAACAACAACAACAACAACAACAACAACAACAACAACAACAACAACAACAACAACCCAGGACTTTATTTATCAGCTACTGGGTTCAGAGCTGTCCTTGATGGATCAGGAAAGAGATCTTGGTATCCCGGTGGACAGATCAATGAAATTTTCACCCAGTGTGTGGCAGCAGTGATGAAGGTCAATTCCATGCTAGGGATTATTTTAAAAGGGATTGAAAATAAAACAACTAGGGCTTCCGGTTTAATGGCCGACTGTATAAGATGCTAGGGGAATTCCTCCGTGGGATTCCCAGAGCGCACGGGGGGTTTAAAGAGTCTCGCGAAGGCTCCGCAAACTCTAAAAACCTCAGGGGGGTGCCCTGAGGGATTGGGTATCGGCTGCGCCCTTTGCGGCTCTCCTCTCGCCCCGATCCGGAAGGGTTGGGGAGAAGGATTGAGCTGCGGGCGCTCTTGCGATCGCTACCCCTGTGTTTGCGAAGTCTCGTTGTCTTAGCAGGAAGCCATTAGCCTCCAAGAACTCTATAAAACTGTTTCTATCGGAGGAAGATCAGCAGAGGCTGTTAAACGGTTAACTTGAAGATAAGGACTATACCCGAAGAAACGTGAGTTGGTTTGTTTACATCGGAATCTGTTCGGAGTGTGGTGGAAATTAAGCCGTAACTCTCCTTCGTGATACAAATTGGAGCTGAGTGGTGGGTGGAGAGATATCCCTTCGTTTGTGAAGTGAGTTTGAACTATTATTATTTACATTGAAGTGGAAAGAAATATGGGACTTGGGGAGGCTTGATCGTGAAGTCTGCAACTCAGAACTGGTGTTTGGAGTCACCCCCCTTTTTATGAAAGGACTGAGTGAATAAAGAAGAATGTGGGGGTGGATAAGGGGGGTAGCCCTTTTTTTTTCTCCTTGATTACATTTCAAAAGACACTGGCATTTGGAGTTACTCCCCCCTTAGGAGAAGAGCCTGTGTTATTTGATTTTACACTTCCAAAGACTTTGGAGTATTGACATTTGGAGTAATCCCCCCCTTTTTTCTTTTTGTGAAAGGACTGAATACTTAAGAAGAATCTGTGTGACGGACAGGGAGGAGAGTCTGCTTGATTTTACATTTCAAAAGACTTTACCAGAGCTGGTGTTTGGAGTTACCCCCCCTTCTTTGGAGGGGGAGCTGTTTACTTCATTACCTTCATGGAGCCATTGTTATTTTCTCCTTTTCGATTGAGCTGGGCCATTGGAAAGGTTGAAGAAAAAAGAATTTTTTTGAACTTGTAAGAACTTTCCCTTCTGAGGCTCTCGGGAGCAGGGAACTCCATTTTCTCCTATCTAAGAGCTGTGTGGATTAAGCTTGGGAAGAAGCTGAAGAAGTTCCTCTATTTTTTCCTTTAATTTTTAATTTTTAAGGACTTTTGTGGGTCTCTCCTTGTGTATCTGGCTGCAGTGGAACTGAAACTAAGTTATTATCTGTTTTTCTCTGAGGCGCTCTGTGGCTGGAAGGTCATACCGTAGCCAAAACAGGATTATGCTACAGCTGTGAAGGTGACTGGAAAGCTCATTTCTTAGGTTGGATCGCCATCTGGTGGATTTTAAAAATCATTGCATTTGAAACTGGTTAAGGAATTTATTTCTTATGTTGGAGCGCCATCTAGTGGATTTAGAAAATTATTGCATTTAAAATTCAATTTGAATGCTGTTTGGGGTGGGAGAGTGTTTGACTATATAGAAAATTGACAAAACCTGATAAATTGTTATTAATTTGATATGTGGATAATTTAAAGTCAGAAAGGACAAAAGGAAGTTTGAACAAGTAAATTGAATATCACTGATGGTAATTAGGTGATTATTAACCATTGGAGTATTTATTGTTTAATTTGATTGGTTGAAGTTTATTATTACTTATTGATTGAACTAATCTCAATTTGTGATTTAATTGTGCTCCATTGGAATAGAAGTCAATTAAAATTGAGATGGCAGGAGAGAAGAAGAAGATGACACCCTTAACACAGATAAGAGACTCTAGACAAGAGGAGGGTAAAGAATGGGCAGGTCTAATGATACACATAAGGAGAAAATTTGAAAAAATTGAAGAAAGTATGGACAAGAAGCTATCAGAACTAAAGGAAGATATGCAGAAACAAATTAAAGAGGCAGTTGGGGAACTGTCAGCTCAAGTGAAGGATTTAACGGTGAAAACAAAGAGCATAGAAGTTAAAGTGAAGAAAGTGCAGACAGAGGTTAAACAATGCAGAGAAGAAACAGAGAGGAATAAAACAGGAGTGACAGAAGTAAAGACTACACAGATGAAATTGGCTGAGGAGCTTGCTTTTCTTGAAATGAGGCAACAGCAACAGAATCTTCGTTTTCGCTTGATACCATGGGAGGAAGGAGAAGATATTAAGGCCAAAGTAATAACTGAACTTGCGAAGTGGCTTGGGTGGCAAGAACAAGAAGTAGCTGGTGCAATCTCCCAAGTGTTTAGGATAGCAGTTAGATCAAAGAAGTTGAGAGCGAAGAAGACACCAGGTGATGTTATTGTGTCATTGACATCTATGGTCGTGAGAGATAGAATTCTGAAACATAGTTATGATAACAGATTTGTGATTGAAGGACAACAGATTTTGATATATAAGGAGATTCCTCTTTATTTCTTGAGAAGAAGAGGAAGTTATAAACCTCTGGCAGAAACATTGAGAAGAAATGGTCTGAGATTTCGTTGGGAGTTTCTGGAAGGCCTATCCTTTATCTACAAAATGAAGAAATTTAAAATAACATCTGAGTCGGAGATAGGCAAATTTCTGAGAAAATATGGAGAACAGCTTGGGTACAGGAAACCATCGAAAGAGGGGGATAGATTACCTGAGGAGAAGGAGGACCAAGGTTTAAGAAGAGGTGAGGGTGAAGAAGAAGAAGAGGAAGAAGAAGAGGAGTTAGAACTCTCTGATGAGGAAGAAGGCAAAGCTGACTTAGCTATGGCCAATATTTGAATAGAGATTGATAAAAAAATATATAATTTGAAATCTGCAATGGCGTTGAGAGTATTAACATGGAATGTTAATGGTTTGAATGAAAATACCAAGAGAAACAGAATTACGCATTTACTGAAGAAAGAAAACTTAGACCGGATTTGTCTGCAAGAAACACATGTTGCAACGAAACATACGAAGATTCTAAAAAACAAAATTTTGGGACAAGAATTTGTATCGTCTGATAAATTGAAGAAAAGGGGAGTGGTGATATATGCAAAACATAAATTAGAACCTAAGTTGATAATGACAGATGAAGAGGGAAGATTTTTGATGGTGCAAATTACTTGGCAATCTGAAAAATTTTTCATCGTAGGAATTTATGCGCCAAATGAAAGGAAATTAGAATTTTATAGAGATCTAGAACAAAGATTGTTAGACTATATGGACGAAAAACTCTTTTTGATGGGAGATTGTAATGGAGTAATGATGCCGGATCTGGATAGATCCCAGAAAAAGAAAGGCTCAGAAGGGAAATTACCAAAATCCTTTTTTGACTTAGTTGAAAACTTTGGATGGACTGACATTTGGAGATTGAGACACCCAATAGAGAAACAGTTTACCTTTTTCTCTGAACCAAATCGGAGTTGGGGAAGAATAGATTACATATTTGTTCCTAACGATATTTCACATAGAGTGACGAAAGTGGAAATTTTACCTAAAACGATCTCAGATCATAATGCAATTGTGATGGAAGTTAAAACAAAATTGCAAGGACTATACCGCTGGAGATTGAATGAAAGCTTACTGGATGAGACAGAGACTTTGCAAATAGCGAAAGAAACTTTTAGAGATGATTTGGAAAATAACTGGAGAAGAGAAACACCAACAAATTTTGTATGGGATGCGAGCAAAGCTGTTATGCGAGGTCTCTTTATTCAGAGAAATTCATACCAGAAGAAACAGAAAGAAAAAAAGAAATATGACATCTTAAAAGAAATGGTGGAGACAGAGAAGAAATTGGTGGAAAAGCCAAAGGAACAGAAATGGATTCAAAAATTAAAGATGCTCCAAACCCAGTTGTCAATGCTCATCAAACAAGAAATTGAGTGGAAGGTAAAGATGATGAGACAAAGAAACTTTGAATCGGCAAACAAAGTAGGGAAACTGTTGGCTTGGCAGCTAAAATGGAAGCAAAAACAAAAGGTTGTGAACAAATTAGTGGTAGATAAGAAATTAGTGGAAGACCCAAGGGAAATTGTAAAGGTGTTTCGGAATTTTTACAGAGACTTATATATGAAAAAAAAAGAGGATCCGGAACAGATTGATAGATATTTAAGAGAGAATGGATTGAAAAAAATTTCAACAAGCCAATTGTCGACATTGAGTGAGAAAATTACCCCACATGAAGTACAAAGTGCAATAGAGAGGGCGAAATCTGGAAAATCACCGGGCCCAGATGGCTTGACTGCAAAATATTATAAAAAATTGTCAGAAGAAATGTTACCAATAATGGTGGAGGTGATGAACGAAGTTTTAGAAAAAGGAGTTATACCTAACACCTGGAAGGAGGCGTATATAACACTGATCCCAAAGGAGAATTCAGATGTGACAGATGTCAAAAATTATAGGCCCATTTCCCTTCTGAATGGAGATTATAAATTATTTGCCGATGTTTTGGCCAATAGATTAAAAAGGGTTTTAAATGAATTGCTACATAAAGACCAAGCGGGGTTTCTTCCTGGCAGACAGATGAAAGACAACATGAGAAATATAATTGATATAATAGAATATCTAGAAGTCAGGAAGAAGAAACAAGCTGCTTTGATATTTATTGATGCTGAAAAAGCCTTTGATTATGTTTCTTGGCAATTCATGAAGAAGAATATGGAACATATGGGAGTGGGAACAAAGTTTTGGAATGGTGTTAATGCAATATATAAGGAACAGAAAGCAAGTTTATTGGTTAATAATGTGATAACAGAAAGTTTCCCGATTGGGAAAGGTACAAGACAAGGGTGTCCATTGTCTCCATTGTTATTTATTACTGTACTGGAAGTATTATTAGTTAAATTGAGAGACATGGTGATAATTAAAGGTATAAGTGTGGGGGATAAGGAATATAAACTAAAAGCGTTTGCTGATGATTTGGTTTTGACATTAGAGAATCCCAAAGAGAGTATTATTGAGGTGATGAAGGTAATTGAAGAATTTGGTAATTTAGCCGGCTTTAAATTGAATAAGAATAAGACGAAGGTCTTATTGAAAAATGCAACAAAGAAAGATTGTGAAGAATTTGAAAAACTGTCCGCTCTCTCAGTTGTGAAAAAAGTTAAATACTTGGGAATTAATTTATCTCTCATGAATTTGAACCTCTTTGAGGATAACTATACTATGGTTTGGAATTCGATTAAGAGAGATTTGGAAACATGGAATAGATTGAATTTGTCATTGATGGGAAGAATTTTGGTGATAAAGATGAATGTGTTACCAAGGTTGTTATTCTTATTTCAAATGATCCCAATAATCAAAGGGACAGGCCATTTTAAGGAATGGCAGAAGACATTGTCTAAATTTGTCTGGCAAGGTAAAAGACCGAGAATAAGGTTTAAATTACTAACAGAAGCTAAGGAAAGGGGAGGATTTGCCATGCCAGACCTGAGATTGTATTATGAAGTGGCCTGTCTCGGTTGGATAAAAGAATGGATTACTTTAGTTCATGGGGATCTTTTGGATTTAGAAGGTCATGATAATAGATGTGGTTGGCACGCTTATCTTTGGTATGATAAAGTGAAAGTACATAAAAGTTTTATGAATCATGTAATTAGAAAGTCACTACTTCAGGTCTGGGAACGGTTGAAACCCTTATTAGAGAGACACACCCCGAGGTGGTTATCCCCGATTGAAGCATCGGCGATCAAGAGGAAAGATACAGAAGGAGTGGGGATCACATATGGGGATGTGTTATTCTTCTCAGAAAAAGGTCCCAGACTGAAGTCTTATGAACTGTTAAAAGAGAAGTTAACAAGTTGGTTTCAGTACCATCAGTTACATGACATTTTTCAGAAAGACAGAAGGATGTCTGGGTTTGGAGAGAAGGAATCTAAGTTTCAAACCATAATCATGGGCCCAAAAAAGAAATTGTTGACTAGATTATATAATTTCTTGTTGGAGTTGAACTTAAAAGATGAACAAGTCAAAGAATGTATGATAAAATGGGCTATGGATTTGGGTCATAATATTGAGTTAGATGTGTGGGAAAGACTGTGGAAAAAGAACATGAAGTTTACCGCATGTACTTTGATAAAAGAAAATTTGTTGAAAATGATGTATAGATGGTATATTACTCCAACGAAATTAGCAAAGATGTATAGGATGAAAGATGATTATTGTTGGAAATGTAAAGAGAAACAAGGTGATTTTTATCATATGTGGTGGACCTGTGAGAAAGTGAAAGAATATTGGGCACTGATATATGATGAACTCAAAAAGATGTTAAAGTGTACATTCCCAAAACGATCTGAACTTTTTCTGTTAGGGTTGGTGGATAGTGAAATTAAAGGAGCAGACAGGACTTTATTTTTATATGCAACAGCAGCGGCACGAATGCTCCTGGCACAGAACTGGAAGACAACGTATATACCGTCTTTGGATGAATAGAGGGCGAAATTACTGGACTTTGCAGAGATGGCCAGAATGACATGCAGACTGAGGGATCAAGACAACCAGAGGTTCCAAAAAGACTGGCAAAAATTTAAGAACTACATGGAGACTTATTGTAAGGATTTAAAGACTCTTACCGGATTAGGGTAGAACGCGAGGGACTACTATTTACTTTTAGAACCTTTTTTATAAGTATATAAAAGGGGTTCGTTTGAAAGGAAGGCTGGGAGATGAATAACGTTAAAACCGCACGAAGAACAGAGGGAAGCCGAACCTTAGTGATAGATTGATTCTGTATGGTTAATGTTTTGAATTTGTTTTTCTTTTGTATATTAAAATTTTCTAATAAAAATGCTTTGAAAAGAGAAGAAAATAAAACAAGCAAATGAACAACAAACAGCGAGCTTTCACATGATAAGAAATCCTCTTAATGTCAAAAGCTGTTTGTTTTTGTTTTATGTTTTTATTGGTCCAATAAAGGCATTGCTTGTTCTTGCAAAAAAATAAAATAAAACAACTAATATTATAATGCTGTTGTACAAAATGATGGAAAGACCACACCTATATTCCCGGACTTTGTACAGTTCTGGTAGCTGAATTTCAAAAAAGACAGTGGAACTGGAAAAGATGCAGAAGACAGCAACTGTTTACTGGGCTTACAAGGAAAGGCTACAGCGTTTGAGGCTCTTTTGTCTGGAAAAAAGGTTCCTGAGTGAGGACATGATTAGGATGTACAAAATTATGAAGGGATGGATAAAATGGATAGAGGGAAGCTCTTTTCTCACACAATACCAGACCCAAGATTCATTCACTCAAACTCAGGGTTGGGAGAGTGAGAACAGAGAAAAAAGAAAATGTTTCTTCATCCAGATTGTTGTTAGTCTGTGGAACTCATTGACACAGGATATAATGATGGCATATGGCCTAGATGCCTTTAAAAGCGTATTGGATAGATTGCTGGAGAAAAATCCATTGCAGTTACAAACCATGATGAGGATACATGTTTTCTCAGGGTTATAGAGAGGATATCTCAAAGTGCCAGATACAATGGAGTGATATCAGATGGCAGTTATCTAGTTGTCTCACATTCTTTCAGAGACATCTGGTGGGGTTACTGTGAGATACAGTAAGCTAGACTAGACGGGCCATTGGCCTTATCCAGCTGGGCTCTTCCTCTGTTCTCGTGTTTTTATGTTCTTATGAGGCTGCCAAAAGTGGCCAAAAATAAAGCTCAGGAACATATAAAAATAAAAATAAAACAAATTATAAGATGAAGAAACCACTCAGAGGTCACTATGGAGAAGATACATTGTTAAGCATTCTCCAGAGAACCCCTTGCAATCTTGAGCCAAACATAGCCTGAAGTAATAACTTTTTATTCTTTTCACATCTTGTAACACACATGGAGCCTTTTTGGTTGATTTACGAATTCAACCTGATATCTGCTATAAAGCATACTGTTTTGTTCCACATTTTATTCCTCTTTGCCCAAAGGATGAGGTAACAGAAGGCCCAAAGGAGCTTCAATAGGCTTCTGTCTACAGGGAAGGAAAGAGTCTGAATAGAGATGGACACAAATCAGAAAAATGGTGATTTGTTTCAATATGCAATTTTACAAATCATAAATAACAAATTTATGGGTTTTTTTCTCACAAATTAACAAATCAATTCATTTTTACAATTAAAACTTAAATTTTTAAATTTACTGAAAATTTTGTTTCAATTCTAATTTTCCTCTGGAAATAAATAAATAAATAAATAAATAAATAAATAAATAAATAAATAAATAAAGAAATAAATTTTTAAAAAGAATGACAAGTTCTAGGACAAGATGGTTTTAAAAATACGGGGATTTCTTTGACTGAACTTTATCTTAAAGGCACCTGCATAACATGTCTTGAATTCATATTATTTAGAGGACATATGTAATATACAAGTAAGAAACACAAGTGATGCTAACTCAAAGCTGGTTCTGATGCTGAAAGAGGAAGCCTGCAGAATGAGAGAAATAGATGGTGTTATGTGTAGTGTAATACAGAGGTGTGCATGAAAGAAAAAAATACCTAAAGAAATCTGACTTGCCAATAGTGTACAGCTTTCCATATCCAGTACAAAGAGATGGGTTTATTTGTTTGCATTCTGTTGACTACCAAGTTGCATACCATAAATCATTCAGAACTGCAGCACATATTGAGTTGAGCTCAATACAATTTATGAACACAAAAACAAGCAATTTCTTTTACTGTTTTGAACTGGCAGACATATTGCAAATGAATATTATTGTACAGCACATAGCAAACATAGTAGCCTTTGGTAACTACTTCCCAGAGTACATTTTCCAGAGGGCCCTTTAGGATAATAGGACTGATCAGAATGGAAGTTAAGTTGGGAGGTCCAAAAGTCCATTTGTATTTCTTAAAAACTTAGTAGCATCTTTCATGGCCAGGTTGGTGGGAGTGACACGGCAGATGGTGACTGTCCCCAGGGGTTCTGATGACTAGTCTTATAATATAAGAATTAGTTTAAAAAACAAACATGAAAATATTATTAGGCAAAACCTAAAATAAAAACAAAAAAGTAAAAAGGCAAAATTCTTGCAGCACATTAAAGACAAGCTCTTATGTTTTATATGTGAGCTTTTGGGGACAATTCAACTTCTTCAGACATATGAGGTAAAATACAGAGTTCTCACCTGTGTTGCTGTTGTTTCCCATCCATCTCATGCTGAGGCATTACTCTGGGCAGCTAACAACATTTTGAAGAATGTTAGAACTAGAGATGGGCACGAAACGAAAATGATGTGCTCTTTCGTCATTTCATTAGGTAACAAATTACTTCATCAGGTAACAAGATGGTAGTATGTGTTTTGCATCATTTTGTTTTGTAACAAAATACCATTTTCCCCTAGAATGAAACTATTCATCCTAGAAGAATCAATAGTAGGGGAGCTCAAACTCTTCCCTGTAAGCCCCCAAAATTTGGAAAGGTTTGGGGGTCAGGGAACTTAATATTTCTAATTAATTTTGAGTACAAAATATGTACTCCAAAATAGTGATTAGCTTCCTCAAGTTATTCTAGGTAAATCTCCAAACTTTGGAAAGGTTTTGGGGTCAGGGAACTGAGTTAATAAGCTTCAAAAGGAGTGCCAGTAGTTAACTGAAAGAGTGTGCAGCATGCGTGTCACCAATTTTGGGGTTTCATTTCATTGCCTTTTGTTACAAAACTACTTTAAAAAATCATTAGTAATGAAACAAAATGAAACTATTTAAGAAACAAAACAAAACACCCATTTTCCATTTTGTGCCCATCTCTAGAAAGAATGCACATCATTTCTCAAAAGCCACCAACTATGAACAGGCAGAAAATGCATCATGCTATGTCCTGTCAAGTTGGAACAAACGTATGGTGAACCTAATAGAGATTTCAAGGTATGTGCTAGGGATGGGCAGGAAATGAAAAATGAAATGCTGTTTTGTTGTTTCACTATGCAATAAAATAAAATAAAATAAAATGAGGAAGCAGCATTTTGCTATAGATGAAATGAAATGGTCATTTTTGCATTGAAACAAACCATTTTGTTCCATCATTTTCTGAGGGCTCCTACCGAGCTGTGAATGGCTGAACCCCTTTAAACCTAGCCCAGTCGGTACCAGGCGGACCTTCTGGTACTGACTGAGCCAAGTTTAAAGGGCTCCAGCCATTGACAGCTTCGCAGAAGCCCTCTGAAAATTCTTGGGAGGGCAGCACAATCACCGGAAATGCCCTCCCCACTGGCTGGAACTATTTACACCTGGCCCAGCAGGAGCCCTTTAAAAAAAGCTCCCAGAGTCCCTGGCACCAAATCTAGTGCCTCTAGGACACAGGAGAGTTGTTTTGTTTTGTTTCATTTCATTTTGTACATTTTTTAAAAAAAAATCATATGAAACTAAACAAAATAAAATGGGGATGAGCATGAAACAAACCAAAACAAAATATTATTTTTCCATTTCGTGCCCATGTGTTTCCATAGTTCAGTGGGGATTTTGTTGGAAATATTGCAGACGGTGTATTATGCCTTTAAGAGGTTTTAGCTGAGAGGGACATATCTGGACTGGGTGAATATCAGCCAATCCCGTAGCACCCAAGTGTTCTTTCTTTGCCTTGTAATTTTGAAAAGAGCCACACCTCTCTACTCAGTAGTACTTTTACCACTTTTTTAAATCATACAGTCTGAAACCAGATATTTAGTTAATTTAGTCAGCTATGTAGTGATGCAAATAGTGATGCAACGTGTCAGTTACGCAACTAGTGAATCTGATTAACTCTTTTCATGTAACCATTTTTGTACAGATTGTTGCTTGTTTTGATCTATGAAGAGGTGTGAGTAGAAACAAATTATGTTTCTCTTACCAGTATCTCTGAGTGAGTCACTCAGACAGTAAGTGCCAGTTGAGGAGGGCAAACAATAAAGGGTGGTCTACCGTGGGGTGACTCCCAGCTAATTTTGTTTTGTAGGTCCCTGAATAGTTTTCCAGCAGTTTTTAATTTCCAGATTCTGCCCACAGATGTGACTCTAGGTCTCATGGGTTCTAGTTTACCACTCCATCAATTATACCACAGTATGTGTTACAAAGCATAAAAGGTGTCAGCACTTGATGTTAAAAGAAAAGGTATACCATACTCTAAATGTATCTTCTTATCATTTTTCTGCTTTCATTTCCAGTTCTGCATATAGAAAATCAACTGTGGTGGGATGAAGTGCTTGCTCCTCTTAGCAGAACCTCACAGTCGAACCCTGGCCCTCTGCTATGGGAAGATAAATGCTTGACTGCTACCCTGGACCTAGAAAAACATCTGAAAATGGCACCATATTCTATCATATTTTTGAAATCTCTGAACTGATTTTCAGTTTCTCTGCTTTAATTAGTAAACCCCCAGAGTTTAGGAGGAAGCTGTTAAAAAGTAATGCTGCAAAACCTAATTATGTAAAGGAATGTCAAATCTATATAGATTTATATGTGGATTTTAAATGTTGTTTACCAACAGAGGATAAACATAATTGCCAGAATATCCACAGGAACTTTCAATATTAAATGCGTTCCCTAAAAGGAAAAATATTTGATTAATTTTGTCTTCAATTCCTAGCACCCCCATCTCCACTGCAATCTGGCAACCAACTACTGTGAACAGAAAGGGAATACTTTGAAAACTATAGCTATGTTTTATGTTTTACTATAGACTTTTAAATTTTATATTCAGTTTATTTTATGTTTGCAGTACAATCGTATATACGTCAACTTACAAAATTTTCAGCTGGTTAACTTCTAGATAGGTGAATGTTCAAAAATAAGAAGATTCTTCCAGAAGCCCTTCTCTCTCTCTCTCTCTCTCTCTCTCTCTCTCTCTCTCTCTCTCTCTCTCTCTCTCTCTCTCTCTCTGTGTGTTTGTGTTTGTGTGTGTGTGTGTGTGCGCGCGCGCGTGCGTGCGTGCGTGAGAGAGAGAGAGAGAGAGAGAGAGAGAGAGAGAGAGAGAGATTTATTTTTTTCAAATACATAGCTGTTTACATCTGCTTTAATTGTTTAGACTGAATCAAGTGATGGTTTTTGTCAGTTGTATTTGATATCAAATAAAGGTTTTATAATGATGTTAAAATGGTGGTGGTGGAGGCCTGAGGGCAGCAGCCCAACAGCAGCCACAATGGCTTAGTGGCTGTGAGCCAGCTGCAGCAGCCCACCAATGGTTGTGAAAGTGGCCCAAGTGGTGGCAGCAGCAGGACAGCAGCTCAACTGGAGAATAGAGGGCTTCGCATCAAGCACAACCTGAAAACTGAACTGGTTCATTGTCCCTTTTTCTGGTTTAGTTAATTATGGTTCATGGTTCATGGCCATTCACCATTTTTCAGGTTCTTGGTCATCTCTAGTGATAGTCTGTTGATACTGTATTTGCAAACCCACTTTCTCTGAGCACAACCTCCAGCCTCTGCTGAGCAGGCAGAAAGGTGGGATCAGCAAAACAAACTAATATGGCCAAAGCCAAAGCAAAGTGGTATCCTTATATACCAACTCATTGTGCTTAAAGCATGCTCTCAACAGTTTATAATTTATTTATGCAAACTACACATTGTAACCCCCTCCCCATGAGCTGGGTACTCATTTTACCAACCTCAGAAGGATGGAAGGCTGAGTCAGCCATGAAGCCTGCTACCTGGGATTGAACCCCAGGTCATGAGCACAACTAAAGCTTCAGTACAGCTGTTTAACCACTGTGCCACAAGGCTATAAGAATGGCCACTGCATATTTAGTACCCACCATCCTTCATTCTTCTGTCTTGCACCCATATGTGCCAAAGTTAGGTGACCCAAGCTATTGGGTGAGTCATGTTATGTGTCCCAAACTAGAATTTTAGATATTTCTAGAATGTTAGAATTTGACTCACCAAGTGCCTTATCCTTACCACACTACCGCCAGCATGACCACTAACGGAACTCCTTAATTAAACCCCACCGCCACATACCAGTGTGGGAGAGGCAAAAAATCCCTGCTCCAATTGGCCAATTCAGGGAACGGGTCAAAATTTCCAATCTGGCCCCCTCAGGTGACCAGTTAGACCCACACTAGTGCTGAAAACCAGTGGTGGGTGGGCGGCAGAATGATTGATGATGAAAGAGGTGGACCCCTGGTGGGACCCCTGCTTTATACTGGGCTCCACCTCCCATCGCTGCTGGCCTTGTGAGCCTGCTCGAGTTCTCACATTACTTCACTGAGGGGGCAAAGCATCTCCATCCTTCGGAGTCCCTTGACAGAGCCTGACCTTATTATGAGATTTGGCAATAGCAACCATGTCTCATCTTTGCTTTGAAAATAGACGGGGCGTTGAGTGTTCAGAGTACCAACTGATTTGTGAACCTATTCTGAGAAAAGATAGACCCAGAGAAGAGTAGATGTAAAACTCTTGAAAGTCCTTGTCATCGTTCAAACAGAATTCACCATGAAACCTTCCCAGATTACACAATGACCTATATATTGATGAAACATTTCTGAAGGAAAACAGTACACTAGTGGAGTTCTATTGAGGTTTTCTCCCCTGATGCACAAGATGCAATGAATATTCTTCTGATCCTTTGGCCTACAGCTAGTTGTGGACCAGGTTGTGTAGCCAACTTTGCAACTGGGTGCACATCTGGACACTGCTGGATTTCTTTGTACTTAGTTGAGACTTGGGTGCCTATGCGCAACAATATTTGTGCTGGTATATGAAACCACTGTGTGATAGAGAGCCACAGAATGAATCACAAACCAAAAAAATCTGATGAACCATGTGGTTCATTGTTTGTTTCACTACCTAGTTCAGGGATCCTGTTTTGCCAATGCAAAATGCAATGCCTTTTGGAGGTAGGGGTGGAAATACTGGTGATTCATCCCCATCTTTAGCACAAACCTAAATTTATTCATTCATCAGTGCTTCTGAGTTCAATTGAACTTGAACATACTGTAGGTAGGGATTGAATTCTTACCCAACTGTTATAACCAGAACTTCAAAGAACTAATATTTGCAAGTACAAGGTAACCATGAAAGCCATGCCTATCTATAACTCTATCTTTCTTTGCATAAAATTAGATATCATTTTGACATGCTACAGATTATATGGAAAACCAGTTCTACCAAGTTCTGAAGTTTTAGACTAATTTCAAAAACCCCTGATGTCTACCTAGTGATAAACAGAAGTGAAACAAGATGTGAATGAAGACAGTGAGATATAGAACAATAGCAAACTGAGGGATTTTTATACATGACATTACTACCTAGGCATTTTATGGAAAGTTAGAAAATGAGGTATGTTCCATCTTTAATAAGTTTAATCAAATATCCTACATAAGCATAAAATAATTCTAATAGAGCCACACACCCACAGTTCAGCCTAAACCAGTGTTTAGGGTGCCAAAGGTGGCACTCAGAGCCCTTTCTGTGGGCACCTGACATCGCCCCTTCACATCCACCTGTATTCAGGTTAAATTGCTGTATTGGCTTTTGTGAAATAATTAGTGGGTTTTGAATTGCAGTTTGGGCACTCGGTCTCTAAAAGGTTCACCATCCCTGGCCTAAACCATCCAGGAAACCAAGACGCACTTGCAGACAAAATAAGGTTATTATTAATAAACAGATCATTAGATGTTTAAGAAAGTTGCTATCTCTTCCTTAGAATATCTCCTATCTAGACACAAAGGAAAATTACAGTATTTTTCCATGTATAAGACTATACTTTTATCTAAAATTGTTAGACTAAAAATTGAGAGAAAGAGAAATAAGCCAAGCAGAGACCCACATGGTTGTGAAACTAATTTTCTGTTAAAGGTGAGGATGTTTTATACACGGAGCATCTTATAGATGGAAAAATATGGTACATTTTAACATTGCAAACATACAAAATATACAGACATGAAAGAAAAGACAGTACAAGACACAGTTCCAATTAATGTCTTCCTTCCAGTTCTGAATTCTTGCTTAATGCTCATTAAGATTTCTGACATGAAGTATATTCACTGAGTTGTGATAAAAGCACACATTGCTTGCCAGATTGATGTCAAGAGGATCACTTTCCTAGGTTTACTCCCCTCTAGTGCTTGTGTTGTCTGGTGAATCTTTTCATAGCACTGATCTACTAACAAAGTTCTACTGAGCTCCTTGGCTTGGTCATGCTGTAGTCAAGAGATGGCAGGAAGGATTTGTTGCTGAGTTCTGAATTTTGGCTAAAAACCTCTAGCTGCACCATGGAAGTGCAGGGATATATGGAACTGAATGAACTCTCCCTAGACTTAACCACACCTTTTGCTTTTCAAAGTCAGAGGTTGGTAAGGGTCTATTGGTTACTGTTGGATTGACTAAAAGTCACCCCACCCAGAAAGGACCTTCCCAGCCAAACCTATTGGAGGCAGCAAAGAAGGCTGAAATAACTCCAACAGGATTGAACCTAGGATTTACTTAAACAAACTCTGCAATTGATTAACTACTGGGAGGGGAGCCATGTTAGTTTGTTGCCATGACCTCGAGAAGGATTCTCATGGAAGCTTAAATAGAAATATATAGCATAATGGTATTACAGTACTGCTCGGTAGTTGTTCGTGGTCTAGAGTCCACAGAACATGCTATCATCAATTGATAGTTATATATAAGCAGAGAAGCCAAAATGTTGGATTAAATGAGAGGGGAATGAAAAGAAATGCTATCTCTAGATATTCTCTTTGAGATTAAATGTGGAAAGAAAGTATATTTGATCTAGTTTTATGTTTTTTAAAAGGATCCTCCACCAACTTTTCTTTGGGGAGGTGGTGAGGAAGAATTTTGGCACATTCATCATTCTTTGGCAACCTTCAGTCTCGAAAGACTATGTTATCATGCCTGGAGTAGAGATCCTAAAAACAACACCTAGTGTGACTAAATAGACCTGTTTCTTGCCCAATCCCCGGGTTTCATTGTTTCTGTGCCTGCCTCTTTTCCTCTGCCTGTTGGACAAATGCCTCTTCGAGTTTATGTAGACAATGCTGTATCTTTTGCCTCCAGACAGTGTGATCGGACATCACGGTTTCCCATCTGTTGAGGTCCATTCCCAAGGCCTTCAGGTCCCTCTTACAGATATCCTTATATCGCAGCTGTGATCTACCTCTGGGGCGCTTTCCCTGTGCTAGTTCTCCACACAGAAGATCTTTTGGGATCTGGCCATCATCCATTCTCACAACGTGTCCAAGCCAGCATAGGCGTCACTGTTTTAATAAAGTATACATGCTAGAGATTACAGCTCATTTCAGGACTATGCTATTTGGAACTTTGTTGTGCTAGGTAATGTTGAATATTCGCCTAAAACAGTGCATATGGAAGGTATTCAGCTTTCTCTCCTGTCTGGCATGGAGGGTCCAAGACTTGCTGCAACACAAAAGTGTGCTCAGTAGACATGGGCACTACTCGTCGAAATTGTTGTTTCTGTTTTCGGTTATCGTTTCCGTTACGTAACGGAAACGGTAACGATAATTAAGCCGTCAGAACTCGAACTCGAACCGAAAAAAGAAAAAATTGGTCGGGTTTTTCATTTCCGTTTGAGGTATTGCGGCGATCGCACAATGCGAAGCACAGAAAAAAAATTAAATTTTTTTTTTAAAAAAAACCCGACTCTCAGCCAAAAAGGCAGGCGAAAATATGCCTGCTTGAGGCTTTGCCACCTACCAGAGGGGTGGTTTCTGGGGGGTCCCCGGCCTTTCCCCCCTCTTCTCCTGTCCTGGGCTGCTTGCACCAGGCTGGGGGGGGGTCATCCTCGTCGTCTCGCCATGCCATGTGGTGGGGGGGGATCCAAAATGGCAACTGCAATTTTTCTTTTGAAATCGTGGTCAAAAAACACACCAAATCACCACAGAAACATGTGAAATATATTTATTTTAAATGCCTCATTTTTAATAGTAGCAGCAGTGGGGTTTTTTATAGCAATAAAACGTCGTATTGATTTTATTTTATTTTATTTTATTTTATTTTTTATTTTTTTAGACCTGCCCATTTGGGCTGGGCATGGGATGGGACCATGCAAAATCTTTGAACCGTTCCACCAATGGCATCGCCAGGTTTTTGACTGACACTTCTGGATGTCTCAGAGGGCATAAAGAGCCGAGGCACCTTCCAGAAATCACAGTCGGGTGTATGGATGTGGTTGAGGGAGGAGGGCTCGCTGCTGGTGCTGGTGTGATCCAATCGAGATTGAGGAGGGAGGCTGGAGGCTTTAAGATTTAAGTTAGGCAGGCAGGGAGGGAATTGAATTTAGGAAATAATTTCTTTGATTCCCTGCAGCTTTGTCTGCTGAAGGGAATAGTAGTTTATTCTTTATTTCTTCTCTGGCAGTTTGTGAGGATTTTTTTCTGATACTGGATAAAGGGGGAGGTTCGACTGGGAGTGGGAGGTGTGGATTTATTTTAAATATATATTATATACTACCATTTATTTTCTATTTTCCCAACTTCAATTTGCTTGCACACACACATTTGGGGTGCAAGCCAAGAACAGAACCTGTATCCTAAGTGATATCCTAACTGCCGACTTGCCCGTCCGCCCATGCCGCCACCCACCTGCGGCCTGCACTGCTGCCTGCCCACTTGCCCGCCCACCACCCCGCCCACCACCTAGGGCGCAAAAACACCTAGTGCTGGCCCTGATTGCGGGATGCCCCTATGCTCTGGGAAGTCAAATCACGCTAAATCGCGGTGGAAATGACAAATGACAAACGACAAACGGAAACAACACATTTTTGAAAAATTTTGCGACAAACAGAAACGACCCGAAACGGACCCATTCCAACAAATGAAAACTCGAAACATCATTTTTTCTGGTCGTGCCCATGTCTAGTGCTCAGTACACAAGCTTTATAGACCTGAATCTCTGTCAGCTTCTTATTGAGCCATAATCTTTTTGTTAGTCTGGAAAACATAGTAGCTGCTTTACCTATGCGTTTATTCAGCTCAGACTCTAGTGAGAGTGTATCTGAGATAGTTGAGCCAAGATACACAAACTTGTGGACAACCTCCAGTTCTTTTGCAGAAATTGTAATGTGGGGAGGACAGCCCACATCTCGGCCCATGATTAATGTTTTTTTTCAGGCTCATTGTTTGTCCAAACTCTTTGCAAGCCTTACTAAAATGCTCCATAAGTTGTTGGAGATCTTTGGCAGAGTGAGCAGTAATGGCAGCATCATCAGCAAAGAGGAGATCCCGCAAACACTTCACCTGTACCTTAGACTTTGCTCTCAATCTAGAGAGATTGAAGAGTTTTCCATCTGATCTGATCTGGAGATAGATATCCTCTGTTGCAGTTCCAAAAACATACTTCAGCATGGAAGCGAAGAAGATCCCAAACAAGGTTGGTGCAAGGACACAGCCCTACTTCACTCCGCTTCAGATGTCAAAGGGATCTGACATTAGGCCATCAAAAACTACATTGCCCTTCATATACTCATGAAAAGACCTAATGATGTTAAGGCGCTTGGGTGGGCATCCAACCTGGAGGAGTATTTTAAAGAGGTTGTCCCTACTAACCATATCAAACACCTTCGTAAGATCTATGAAGTCTACAGAAAGTGGCTGTCCTTGTTCCCTGCATTTCTCCTGCAAATGCCTGGGGGAAAATACCATATCAATAGTGGACCTGTTGGCTGGAAAGCCACACTGTGATTCTGGCTAGACTCTCTCTGCAAATGTCTGGAGCCTCTTCAGCATAACATGTGCAAACAGCTTCCCGACAACACTAAGAAGAGAGATACCACAATAGTTTTACAGTCGCTCCTGTCATCTTTGTTCTTATAAAGCGTAACAATATTAACGTCCTTCATATCCTGTGGTAATCTCCCTTCCCTCCAGCAAAGGCAGAGGATTTCGTACAGTTCGGTGGCAATGATCTCTTTGCAGCACTTCAGAACTTCAGCAGGGATGTTATCTTTCCCAGGTGCCTTGCCAGAGGCAAGTGAACCCAGAGCCTCATTTATTTCTTCTAGAGTTGGTTCATTGTCAAGCTCCTCCAAGACAGACAAGCACTCAATATTATTTAAGACTTCTTCGGTTATTGTGTTTTCTCTGGAATATAGTTCAGCATAGTGCTGCACCCAGTGTGCCATCTGCTGCTCACGATCCTGGATGATCTCACCTGAAACAGTCTTTAAGGGTGCAGTTTTCTTATGTATTGGCCCTGTTTAATTCCATCATACATCCCCTTGATGTTACCTGTATCGGATGCCATCTGAATCCGAGAATACAGCTGCAGCCAGTAGTCGTTAGCACATTTCCTGGCAGTCTGCTGGACTTTATTATGAATATGAACAGCTCGCAGGGCCTTTAGGTTGCGCTCATCACTGGGACATGCTTTATATGCAGTCAAGGCTCTCCTCTTTTCCTCAATAGCTGGCATCAGCTCTTCTGAGTGGGCTTCAAGTCAATCTGCTTTCTTTCGAGTCTCCTTGCTGAATACTGATAAAGCAGTGTTATAAACAGTATTCTTAAAATGTTTCCAACATTTAGATGCATTTTCTTCAGCAGGGCTTGGAAGAGCTTCCTTGAGCACTTGGGAGAATTCCTCCACTTTTCCTTGATTATAGGTCTTACTGTTATCAATTTTTGATCTTCTTTCCTTCTTCAGGTGGTGCAATCTCTTTGTTCTCAGTTTTACTTTGATGTACACCAGAGAGTGGTCTGTGTCGCAGTCGACACTCTGATATTCAAGACAAGACAAATAAATTTATTGATTAGTCCTATGACCATATCAACCCATAACAACACAGAATATAAAATACATCGAAGTACATGCAACACCATCCAATAGGGTACCCTACAATACAGATTCAGAATATTCAGTGGTCATATATGTAGATCTCCTTTGCAGGATACTCCAATTTCATCGACGTATTGTGTTCTTAAAGCTGCAGCTTTAGTTACAAACTTGGCAACTTTGCGAACAATGTACACATTAGAGCCCGAAAGAAGATAAGACAATCTGTGAATTGGGTCCCTATGGACTGTTCTTTCTAAAAAAGGGGATAGATATTCAAGCCTGATGGGTGCATATAATTGGCAGTCAAAGAGAATATGAGAAATGTTTTCAACAGAAGGGGATCCACAAATACAGGTTCTCTCCTGATAAGGGAGGTGGTGAAAACGCCCATATTTGACCATGGAATCCAGCAGTTCAAATCTGGCTCTAGTAAAGGCCCTTCTTAATACTTGAGGTAAGGGCATTGAAATGTATTTTTCAGGCAAAAAGATAATTTTATTCTTAGCCAACCAGCTTAGAGATCTATTTTTAGATAATAATTCCAGGTCTGATTGTGCACTAATATCTAGGACTCGCTGTTTGAAAATATCTCTTGCCTGTGGAGCTATTGAAAGCAAATACTGAATAGAAAACCCATGGTGTGTAATAGTTTCATGAAGATGGCTAATCCACGAATTAGTTAGTGCCATGTTTGTTTGTTCCATTAAACAAATTTTGGGTAGACTATTAGTATCCATAAAAAGGATTTTCAGCCAGTAATTGAAAACTTTGATGATTAGGTTACTTTGTAGGGAATGCATGCCTAGCTCTGCTCTAACAGCAGGAGCTGATGTGTTCTTATCAGTTCCCAATATACTTCTTAGAAAACTGGTCTGATTTTGTTCAAGAATGGTGGCTTTGTTTAGACCCCACAGTTCAGCTCCGTAGGTCAACATTGGGACTATTTTAGCCTTAAACACCTTCAGTATGGGGATCAAAGAACCTGGGTGGTTGTAACTTAATAACTTGTACAATCTTTTAGTACCTAACCTAGCCTTTTTCGAACTTCTTTTATAATGGTTAGACCATGTGCCTGTGTTGGTAAAAACCACTCCAAGGTAGTTAAAGGAAGGTACTTGTTCAATGGGTTCCCCATTTATCCACCAATTATATTTCACACTCCTCTTGCAAAACACCATCACTTTAGACTTGCTTTTGTTTATGGTTAAGGAATTTTGGACACAGTATGTATACAATCTTTGGAGAAGTCTTCTTAGGCCTATTTGGGTAAGGGCCATTAGAACCATATCATCTGCATACAATAAAATATTAATAAATTTATCGAGTATCTTTGGCATATGGGAATCAGCATCATGCAGAAAACCAGGTAGGTCATTTACATATAAGTTGAAGAGCATTGGGGCCAGAATGCAGCCCTGTCTAACTCCAGTGAATGTTGGTATACTCTTTGTTAAGGAGCCATTTATTCCTGTGCGAACTTTCAACTGCGTATTTGAGTAAAGGATCTTAAGCAGACTTAGAAGTCTAGCGTCCATATTCAAACTAGCCAATTTCCTCCACAGAATATTTCTATTTATTGAGTCAAAAGCTGCACTAAGGTCTATAAATGCTGTATACAATTTCTTGCTTTTTGATAGCTGCTTTGTAAGAATGTGATGTAGAATAAAACAGTTATCAGTTGTGGAGTGATTGGGTCTAAAACCAGCCTGCTCTTCTACTAGAAGATTATTTTCCGTGACCCAGTCTTCTATTTTACCCAATAAATGCTTTGCATACATTTTAGCTACTATTCCAATAAGACTTATTGGTCGGTAGTTTTTAGGATCCTCTTTGTTTCCTTTTTTATATAAGGGAACTATGATGGCAACTTCCCAACCAACTGGGATATGACCTGTATTATTTATATGGGTGAACAGCCCCGCTAGTAAAGGGGCCCACCAGTCAATTTGGGTTTTAAAAAGCTCTGGTGGTAAAAAAATCCTCCCCAGGTGCCTTATTATCTTTTAGTGAGCAGATGATGGTTCTAATTTCTGAGACAGATACTGGAGGCCAGGCTGGGAGTGCTTCCAAAGATGGAAGTTTTACGCTTTGTTTCTGTGTAAAGTCCTGGGTGGTACTGGAAAATGTATTTGCATAATACTCTTCCCAAACTGAAGCTGGAATAGGAGTGTTGGAATAAAATTTACGTTCCTTTAATACACCAGAAACAGCATTCCAAAAGAACACTGAATTAGTCCCTTTTGCCCAGATTTCTAGATCAGACCAAAGTTTGGTATTATAGGAAGCTCTTTTGACAGTTAACAATTTCTTATAACTGCGCTGATTTCTAACATTTTGGCCTGGTTTTCGACAGAGGGATTTACTTGGGCCTGACGTTGCTGCCCTCAAACTTTTTCTGGTGTGTACACAATCAGCATCAAACCAATTTGGACTGCTTTGTTGTTCCTTTCTGATAGGAAGGTTATGTACTAGAAATTTTTTTAACAAAAAGCATAGATCTTTATATTGGGTTAAAATATTAATTGAGTCTGAGTTAAATGAGGAAATTGATTTTCTCCAAGCCATGGCCTGTTCAGAATTCAAGAAAAGCTTAAGGCTTTTGTATCGACCTTGGCCCATTTGAGTTTCTTTTCTTGCCTCACTTCAAAGTTTGCTAGTAACTTCTTATCATGTAACAAATATGGCCTTGTATCTGAATTACCTTTCAAAGAAACTGTAATTGGTTGATGGTCACTATCTTCCCTTACCAGGACTTGAATATCTGAAAACAGTTCAAAATCAGCCCGAGATACACATATGTAATCTAAAACACTACTAAGTTTTCCTGAGTGATACGTAAAAGGATATCTAAAACCAGGTAATTTACCTCCTAAAATGACAAGATTACATTTATAAATCAAGGAGACCAACTGGAGACCTGCCTTATTTCTTTTGAGGTCACTAGAGAACCAAAAGTTCTCAGTAAGTAAATAATGTTCTGGTATTACCCCTAGTTGAACAAAGTTTTGTAAGGAGGCCCCTATTCTAGCGTTGAAGTCACCTGCTAAGACAACTATAGCTTTAGGGTGTTTCATATTTATTTTTAGAACTGTCTCCTCTAAAATAATCCAGGTATTAGGTGGGAGATAAGCGGAAGAGTATGGTGGAATATAAATATTTACTAAGACTAAATCAGAGGTTTTATAAGAAAACTTAACAGCTAGATACAGATGGGATTCATCAACAAAGAACATTTTCTGGCCACACCAGCCCAGCTCTGCCTTGATTAACGTTGTCAAGCCTCCTGATGCTCTTCCTTTAGTCTTGCATTTATTTGCAGGGATGGACCAGGAGTTGAAGCCTGGTAGTAGAATCTCTTCATCATCTTCAGTAAGCCAGGTCTCTTGGAGAGCTATGATATCAAAATTAGAAAGGAATTCCACCAGGTCACCTTCTGATGCTCTGTGCTTCCAGCCGGCAATGTTCCAGGATAGTAGCTGTATAGAGTTCTTATACACTCTGATAGCTGCACGTGATTGTAACACTAGAGATGCTGGAGCACCTGACAAGAATCAGGTCGAGCTGATGCCACTGCTTCGATCTTGGATGTCTCCAAGAGACTTTGTGCTGGGGCTTTGTATTAAAGAAGGTATTGCTGACACAGAGACCATAATAGCAGCAAAACTCCAGCAGGCATTGGTGATTTTAATTCATCTTCCCAATGCCAAACTGACCTAGGCAGGTGGGCCAGGAGCTATAATCAGCTATAATCATTAAGGTCACTGAGGATAGCTATTGGTCTTTTCTCAGGGATTTTCTTGATAGTGGCAGCCAGATCATCATAAAATTTGTCTTTAAGTTCTGCTGGAATTCTGCACTGATAAGTGTAACCAACCCTGCTGTAGAGTGCAGTTGCATTGACAGGATTCTCTCACTTCCTACAGCAGGTGGGATAATGAGACCTAGTAAAGTATTTCTAACAGCAAAGTCAACCCCACATTTGCTAGACTCGTTTGATGGTTTTCCCTGCCAGAAGAATGAAAAATTTCTCTCCTTGACAGATCCAGAGTCAGACAGCCTCATCTCTTGAAGAGCTACAATGTCCATCTGCAGTCTGCTCAGTTCCCTGTCAATGACAGCTGTCTTTTGTATGGTGTCCATTTCTTGGAGATAGTCTGAACAGCCAGGATTCATTGTCCTAACATTCCAAGTGCCCAGCTTTAGGCTCGAGATTTTTTTAATGTTTATTGCATGGTGAGGACTCAAGAATTTGCTTGCCGGTTCCCATCCTGATCTGCCTACACCCAGGCAGCTGCCGCTTCCTGTATTATTCTCCTACTATTTGCTGCAAATGGTCCTCTCCAGGGCATAAGGCCTGGCTAATTCAATATGGAGACTAGGCTGTTACCCAGGCAGCGACCCCCCCTCCACATAGCTGGAGTGGTCCAATGGAATGGCAAAGCCAATATGATTAGTTCCAGCTGCATCACAGGAGTTGCCAGAACTGTCATGAACTGTCTCCAGGATTTCAGCTCTGGTTTTTACCTCGAGGTTGACTCCTGAAGCCTTTTCCAATGATGGATATAGCTTCAAGGCAGTTGAGGTTTGAAATCAGAGTTTCCTTCTCCTAAGGCTGGTTCTTCAGCTTTTTCTGCCATTGGGGTGATAAAGCCCTCTTCCACCTTCAAACCCGTTGACTGTCCTCTTCTGTAAACCAAGGTGGGGGCCCTTACAAGGTACTACCAGCCGAGACAGCTGGACCAAGGTTTTTAAAGGAGGTATTACTCCTCCAGTTTCCTTCTTGCTCCTTGGACTCCTGCCCCAGGTGGCCCATTCCCCTAAGAGCAAGTTCTAACAAGTCCCCGTAAACTTTCGTGTAAGTGCAAAATATGCCCTCCTATTTGTCTTTCCTATTTTCCAAATTCTTCTTGTTGGTATATAAAGAGTAGAATCAGAGGATTCCTGTGAGGCTAGGAACTGTTTCCCCTCAGGCCCTGTGCTAAAAGAGAACAAAAGCCAAGAGCAAATGCTCACCCAGGATAAAGAATGGCAGAAGCAAACACTCACCCAGGACAAAGAAAAGGCAGATGCAATCATATAGAAATAGAAAATGTTTCACTTTTACTTAGGAGTGCTTTGTACACCTTTTAAAATATGAGATGGTTTAAGGACTCTTTAAAGTTTCCCCTTCTTCTCCAGTGCTGCAGCATAATTGTCCAAATCATGAACCTTGAAGGAAAAGTACAAAAGCCCTCGCCTGTCCAATTTGAGGTCAATTCCTTTTCCACTGAAGCATGGCAAGATCCAGTTCATAATCTCGAATGAGAGTTTCTCATTCTCTGGAGACGGTATTGCAGTCTTACTGAGAACTAGCTCAAGAATGTATTGTGCCACAAAATCTAAAATTTGCTGTCAGAACACATAATATACTGTGCACAATACCCTCACGGAATCATCAACAAATACAGGCAACTGCCAAAAGGGTCCCTTCTAGCTCTGTATTTCTGAGGCTATATGATAACTAAAAAAGACAGAAACATTTGAAATGTAGATATACTAAGAATGTACTGAATTGAGAGCATGACTAATGGAGAAGAGCTAAAGTGAATAAATAGAGACAAATCATGAATCACTAGAAGTCCAAAATGTGAAAATACTTGGGTAAATTAAAAAAAAATGAAATGTGCATCATTACATGTGAAAATGTAGGGGGAAAGAAATTCGAAAAGCAATGCAGAAAGGAAAATAATTAATATACACCACTTTCTATACCTCAAGTCAGATCAGACATGATGATGTTCAAAGTCTGGCAGGAGGAATAAGAAGCTTGTAGGCTGAACTGGAGAAAATACCAAAATTAGTTGATTTACCACATTTTATTAAAGGAAAATAAATGTTATAAAAGAGTGAAAGAAATAGGAGTTTTCCCTAAGGACTGTAGAATAAGTGTAATTTTAAATGTATGAAAGAAACTTCAATAACCACAACATCAATACTCCTAGTTAGACATGGGCACGACTCGGCGAAATTGTCGTTTCCGTTTTCGGTTATCGTTTCCGTTATGTAATGGAAACGGTAATGATAATAAAGCCATCAGAACTCGAACTCGAACCGAAAAAAGAAAAATTTGGTTGGGTTTTTCGTTTCTGTTTGTGGCATCGCGCACAGAAAAAGTTTTTAAAAGGTTTTTTTAAAAAAAAAAACCACTCCCGGCCAAAAAAGCAGGCGAAAATATGCCTGCCTGAGGCTTTGCCACCTACCAGAGGGGTGGTTTCTGGGGGGGTCCTCAGCCTTTCTCCCCCTCCCCTGTCCTGGGCTGCTTGCACCAGGCTGGGGGGGGGTCATCCTCATTGTCTGTCTCGCTACATGCCATGTGGTGGTGGGGATCCAAAATGGCGACCACAATTTTTCTTTTGAAATCGTGGTCAAAAAACACACCAAATCACCACAGAAACATGTGAAATTTATTTATTTTAAATGCCTGAATTTTTATAGTAGCAGCAGTGGGTTTTTTTATAGCAATAAAATGTTGTATTGATTTTATTTTATTTTATTTTATTTTTTATTTTTTTAGACCTGCCCATTTGGGCTGCGCATGGGATGGGACCATGCAAATTTTTTGAACCATTCCACCAATGGCATTGCCAGGTTTTTGACTGACACTTCTGGATGTCTCGGAGGGCATAAAAAGCCGAGGCACCTTCCAGAAATCGCAGTCGGGTGTATGGATGTGGTTGAGGGAGGAGGGCTGGCTGCTGGTGCTGGTGTGATCCGATCGAGACTGAGGAGGGAGGCTGGAGGCTTTAAGATTTAAGTTAGGCAGGCAGGCAGGGAACTGAATTTAGAAAACAATTTCTTTGATTCCTTGCAGCTTTGTCTGCTGAAGGGAATAGCAGTTTATTATTTATTTCTTCTCTGGCAGTTTGAGGATTTTTTTTCTGATATTGGATAAAGGGGGAGGTTTGACTGGGAGTGGGAGGTGTGGATTTATTTTAAAAATATATACTACCATTTATTTTCTATTTTCCCAACTTCAATTTGCTTGCACACACACACATTTGGGGTACAAGCCAAGAACAGAACCTGCCCACTCGCCCATCCACCCGCGCCGCCACCCGCCTGCGGCCCGCACCGCCGCCCACCCACTCGCCCGCCCGTGGCCGCCGGCTGCCCATGGCCACCCACCACTGCCGCCCGCCCGCACCTCCCCAGCTGCCCGCCCCCCCACCCCGCCCGCCACCTAGGGCAAAAAAACACCTAGCGCCGGCCCTGATTGCGGGACACCCACCCCTATGCTCTGGGAAGTCAAATCGCGCTAAATCGCGGTGGAAACAACAAACGACAAATGACAAACGGAAATGACAAATTTTTGAAAAATTTCGCGACAAACATAAACGACCCGAAACGGACCCGTTCTGACAAATGAAAACTCGAAATGTCATTTTTCTGGTCGTGCCCATGTCTACTCATAGTATATCCTTGGTTTGTTTGGCTTCATACACAATAGAAGGCCCTGCAACAATGCATTTTTATATTAGCAAATAGAAATGTTTTTAAGTTTCCTAGACTGTAGACGATTACTGCCCATTGTAAAATAGTTTCAGTTAAAATACATTAATACTTACACATCTCTTGAGTTGAAGAGATTTGAAATAAATAATTCTGTGTTCCCTGAAGACCCTAGAGTTTTTAAGTTTATTTTTCATTATGAAAAATACTGTCTCAAAATTAAATGCTTCCATTCTTTTTTTAGTGTAAATTTCTTCCACAGGACACTTCAGTCAAGTGGGAAACATGCAGTTTGCAAGCCCAGGCAAAACTGCCTGTTATGTGCATCACTGTGCCCACCAGTACTGCAGTTTAACAGTTTATTGAACATTCAATTGAAGATGGCCAATGAAGCAGCAATGTCCTTGGTTGCAAAGAAATAGCATTGGTACACCACAAGGAGCAGATGAAAGCATCACATGATTTGCCCATCAGCCAGTGACCACAGGTCATTGCATTGCTTGGCCCCTACACATTGGCATCAAATATGAGTATGGTCCCAAGGCATATGACCATTAGGAGACCCACTTCCATTTCCTATGGGGAAATTTGACCACCCTCCCATAACAACTCTATCAGTCTCCCACTCAGAACCACCAAAGATCAGAGTGTACCTGCCCAACTCTCTTGTCAATAATCTATGCACAGAACATTCACACCTATGAAGGTGGTAGGATCAAGAAAAAGGTCTCTCCCAATGATCTTAACACCCAAACTGGCTCCTAAACAGTCTTTGAGATAGCTTGTACACAGGCCATTTAGAGCTTTAATGGTTAAAATCAGCATTTGTTTCCAAGTTATTTCAAAGGGAGAGGTGAATGGGCAAAGTTCAGGAACAGACCGCTAAAGTGATGCACAAACTCCTGTTTCTATACTTGAGTGCAAATTGCTTCTTTTCATTCCACCAGACAGAAGTCGCCTTCCATCACCTCCCAGCAGCCATGTGTTCATTGGCCAGCTAGTCAAGGACATGGGGCATCTTCCTGATCAATTTGGAGTAGAGATGGGCCTTTCATTTCAGAATGGGTCCGGTTCTGAAATGAATCATGGCAGCACTGGCCAATCAGACAGGGAGGTGGAATGATGCATGTCTTTGCCAGCTCCTGATTGGCCAGCACCAGCGAGAAGGAAAGATGATGCGTCAGAGGCTAGTTCCTCATTGGATTACCACCCCATGTGAGGTAAACCAAGGTAAGACAATGGGTGATTTCATTTTGGAGGGTGGGTCTTGGTTCTGAATGGCAGCTGTGCTGCCATGATTCATTTTGGAACCAGACCTATTCCGAAAGGAAAAGCCCATCACCAGTTTGGAGTCCCCTTGGAAGAAGACAAGACTTTGAAGTTGTCAGCAAGCTTGTGAGCTCCACATACCATTAACAGGGCCCCTGAATAAGTTAGATTCTCTTTTCACTTTGAGGAGGCTATGAAGAGAATTCCCAGAGGATAATTATATTTAATGGTAGCCTATAAAATGTATAATTGTTATTGTTATTTATACTATTATGTTGCATTTTGTATTTCTCAGCAAGTGTGTTGCATGGGGGCAGGCCAAAGGGTTGAGCCTAAAAATATGAGACAAGTACTAAAAATATGCAGGTGAGATTAAATGTTTGCAAAATCACAGGTTTTTTTTAATTTCAGGAAGGTTAGCAGCTCTTGGCAATTTTAAAAAAATTGTTAATCAAAGATTTTGGACCAGCTGCAGTTGCTGAAATGAATATAGGGAGAAGATGACTTAATACTGCTTACATATTATTGTATTTATTCTTTTTCTTACTGAAAAGTACAAATGGTTTTATACATGTATTAAAGTAGTTTTTAGCAGTTTAAATGCCAATTATATGCCCAAAGTCTGTCTTTAATAGAGCCCTTTTGTGCTGGCATGATGGTGTCTTTCTAAACTCATTTGTCTAATGAGATGTTACTAGCAGTCTCAAACCTCCCAAACTCTATGAGAATGAGTCACTGAGAAAGTATTCTTCAAACACCACATTTTGCAGGGCAGCATAAAAGAAATCTGTGTTTTTAGCAAAGTAGTTTTAGTTAATATTCCTTGTTAGCATCATGAGCTGTTGGGTTCTTTTTCTTTTCTCCGCCTCCCCCTTTGTTTTTTGATTTTTTGGTTTAAAAACTTATCAGAACTAAAATAAGTTTATTTTTATTAAACCAGTTTACAGGTTCAGTATAAGCTATTGTTGTTCTCCCCCACAAGAGGTAAAAAGGAACCATCACGTGAAGCATTTGAGTACGAAAAAAGAAAAGAAAAAGAAAAGCAGTCAGCTGACATCAGAATATTGGATGTCTTTTAAAGTGGAGTTACAGGAAATAAAGTGTTGTATAACCTGAAATCCTAGAAGCGGTTGTCAGAGGGATAGGATGTGGAAAGATGAGCTGATCTCTGCAGTTAACAAGCTAAAACATCTCCAGGTTTTTCCTTTCAAGTTTCGATGTCTATGAAAATAATGTGGTCAATTGCGCCATTAAGTAATAACAGTCAGTAAGCTGTAAAGCTGTAAATCAGTCTGAATATACCTGGCTCTAATATATCTGAACTCTTTTTATAAGCATGCATTGACTTAGTTAATTTCAATTTTAACTGTGCTATCAGAAGGACTTTGCTTACAAAACCATCCTACAGCTGACAAGAAACGTGCAACCTAAGTATGTACACGATTCCCAGCTTTAGTTCATTTGGCTAAGATTTTTGGCCATAGCGCACGCTTTTACATGCAGATGGCCAAAGGTTCAATCCCTACAATCCCCAAATAGGGCTGGAAAAATCTCTGCTTGAAGCCCTGGAGAACGGTAGCCATTCACAGGTGGGCTAGATGGACCAAGGATTTGACTCAGTTTGGTGGCTTCTTGAGTTTTTAACCCTGCCTCCTCACTCAACCCCCCCCAAAGAGACAGTTAGACCCTGGCTGGTGTTTTCTGCTTGTTCCTTGACTGCCTGGTGTGCAAGAATACTCGTGTGCGGACACAGTTATATCTTTGGGGCAGCCAAATATGCAGCATGCACCAGATGGGGCTGAGACGTTGGCCTGGCAGCCTGGGCCGAGATGGCGTGGAGGGGAAGGAGAGGCATGATGTGGGATGGCTTCCCTGAATGTGCATCCTGTCCCCCCATGGACCTCCCTCTGGCTGGAAAATAGTACCTGTGAAAGGGATCTGGGAGTCTGGGTGGACCACAAATTGAACATGAGTCAGCAGTGTGATGCGGCGGCCAAGAAAGCCAATGTGATTCTTGGTTGCATCAACAGAAGCATCGTGTCCAAATCATGAACCTTGAGCTATCAACAAAGTGGGTAAAAGGTCGGATCATTCTGACTTTTGACAGTCAACTGGGTATGAGCAAAAAACATGTGCAAGGGATGGCATGTGTAGGATACGTAAATTTGCAGTCATAGAGAAGGGTATATAATGATGGGAGGCCATTTGGGGTCTGTCCAGACCACCAAGATTTGATCTGGGTATGGATCAACCTAGGCTGCCCTGGAACCTTAAGCAAAAGGCTTAAAATTTCTACTAATCATAATTGTGTTTTGTGTACTACTTACTTGCTATATACTTTCCATATTTCTGTACTTCTGTGACTGCCTAATAAACTATTGAACTAACTCTCTGTGTGGCAATTTTTGAGGAACCACCAATTCTTATCATTATCAATAAAATAGTGGCCCATTTTATAACCCAAACATGTCTCACCTCTTTCTTGCATTCTTGGGGGGCAAAGAAGAAAGGGCAATGTGTTTCAATGACCGCAAGTATGAAAAAAGTAAAACTGAAACCCAGACATCTGGGCTTCTTCATTTTATAATTTATCAGTCCTTTCCCTTCCTTTCCTTTATTAGTTGAGGCTATATCCAGCCTATCATATAAGATCTAAGATATGGCTCCCATATTTGTAAGAAGGGTTTAAACAAAGAAATGGGAAGATCAATATTTTAAACTGAAGTAGAAATTTAAGCATCTACAGTGGAGCCTTGTATAACAAACAGCTTGTATAACATAATTTTTTTACAACAAAAAATTCCGGAGATAGGGGAAATTTGCTTAACATAATTGCCTATGGGGAGAATCCATACAACATAAAAATGGGATCACTCCATTTTCAATGCATTCCTATGGGAATTTGTATAAAGGAAAATTTGTTTAACATAATTTCATTTGGAACAAATTAATTCCTTTATACAAGGCACCACTGTATATGGGTTTTATTATGAATGCTTTCTGAATTTCTGGGAAATATGAGTAAGAACATTTATTTTTAAATTTGAAAGTGTTCAGTAGAGATGGCCACGGAACGAACATTTTTTTGTTTCCGTTACCGTTCGTCTTTTCTGTTACGCAACAAATTGACAAACAAAAATTGTGATGAAAATGCAACTAAACGAACAGAACCGCGAAAATTGTGTTCGTTACATTTCGTTTCCGTTAATGGCGACACACAATGAAATCAGCTGTTTTAAATGTTAAAAAATGCCCTGGACATCCATAAAAATGCAGCGATAATTATTTATATTGTGTGATAACCTACCAGGGGGGTTGGGGTCCTTAGAACATTTGTTTTAGTCTTCTCCCATTGCGATGTATTATTCTTTTCCCTTTAAAATGGATGTCACCACCAGCCACAAAATGGAGGCAAGCCATGTGATGGGATCAGCCCCCGTCCTCCTTGCAGTCTCTGGTGGGAGTTAGGGTGGGATTGCTGTCTCTGCTGCGCCTCTAGCTTCAGTCCTGCAGTCTCCCTGTGTGTGTGTGTGCGTGCGTACCTCTCGGTGAGCACTCTCCCTTGCCCCGCAGTGCAGTCACTCTGCGACTGCCTTGCACCCTGGGCAATGCCTGCCGCTGACTTTGCAGCCTCCCTGCATACCTAGTCTATACTGTGTCTCTGCCAGCATCCTTTTTTTTTTAGTGTTTTCCCTCTGGGCTGGGGCGTTGGGGGATGCCTGCACACAGAAATGCTTTAAAAATTGTGCAAAAGTGGGTAGAAACAACAAACAAAAAACAAAAAAACAGTAACAAAATTTTTCAAAAATTTCATGACAAATGGAAATGAACCGAAACAGACCTCTCAACGACAAACGAAAAACCAAAACACCAGTTTTCTGTTTCGTGCCCATCTCTAGTGTTCAGTGATGTAACAATGACACATCAGGAAAATGTGAATGAATCCACTGAGAAGTTAAAGCCATGAAGCCAGGTTTCCCAAGGTTAATACACTGCAGCCAACCACATGAAAAGCAGCAGAGACAGAGGGGGAAATCAGCCTTGATTGCAACTTCATAACCATTTGATTCATTTCCTCCCCACACCTGATGGTTGGGCTTGCTTGTTTTTCTCCTCCTTTCATATTCCATCCATTCCCATTCCATTCCTCCCTTATCCTTCCTTCCTTTTCAAGGCTTGCTATCCTAACATTAACACAACCTGGTGATGAAAGAGAGAGAAAAGAGGGAAGGCAGAGGGAAAGAAAGAAAGAAAGAAAGAAAGAAAGAAAGAAAGAAAGAAAGAAAGAAAGAAAGAAAGAAAGAAAGAAAGAAAGAAAGAAAGAAAGAAAGAAAAGAAATTCTGGTATTAATTCAAATTATAATTTGATCATGTCTGTTGTTGGTGGAAAATAAACAGCCTGTAGACTGGCATGAGTGAGTCCTGTTCCTCTGCTCATATTGAACTTCACTCTTTCTATATAGAATGAAACAATGCTTTTAATTGAATTTCATTGAATTGTTTGAAATAAACCACTGTTACACTGTGTAAGACAATGACAGCTTCTGCTTGCTTTGTGGAACTACCATATTAGCATGACATGCCAGGTGATGAAACTCTCACAGCAATCTAACACAAGTATTTTACTTTCTTTCCCCAGGTATATTGTATGTAACAAAATGTCTAGGTTTTTTGAATAATACTGGTGCTGTGTACAAATACAATAGCTGAATAACTATATAATCGAAGTGGCATGAAGAGTTAGGGCATCTGAGTATAAATGCTATAGTGTGAGTTGGAACCATTATTGCAAGAGATGGGAAGTTCTTTTTGAACTTTTCCCCCCTGATTCACTGACATCTTTTAATGCAGGATTTACCTACAGAAGAGTGGCATTTAGCTCTCTCTTTTGTAGTACTAGCAAAACACACACACACAATTCAAAAGGAGTCGGCAGCAACACACAATTAAGCTCTCAGAAGGAACTCATAACAGTAAAATCTGGGACATTTTTTCATGCAATATTAAGCTGTTACTGTTCACGGTATTTCTGTAAGCTTTGGCAGGATGTTGGGTGTTTTTTCCCTTGAGGCAGCTTTGAAAATATAATAAATTTCTTGTGCTTTACAAGCATTGCTGATACAAAAATAATTTGGAGGTGCCAGCTCAGCCATACAATTCCACTGTTGAAGTACTGACTATTGCTTCTTAACATAATCCCCCCTTCATCTTGTTATGTTTTCTTGCTCCCTGTACCACAACTCTTTCCTGCCCAATCTGTGAGATTGTTTTTCTTTAACCTTTGCATTGTGTGTATCTTGACAATTTGTGATCAAAGGGTAGCTGAAATGCCATCTAATGGAACAGGTCTGTAATTTGGGGAATAGATCTGTAATTTTTCCTAGACATTTTAATTTTGTGGCTGCTACTGGCTCAATGCTTATATGCAGACTACTTAATGTGTGTGCACTGCATAACTTGCACACATTGTATAAAACTGCACAAGCTACTGCTTTGTATCATACAATTAGAAATTTGAAGCAACAGATCATCTCCACGGTCTTTCTGGAAGCAGGCAAAGACCTTCCTCTTCAGCCAAGCTTTCCCTGAATGAGGGACTACCTATGATGTGACTTTATATAGATTACCATACATGATTGCATTGACTGATTTCATAAGAAGACCAGTGTTTTCCATGTTACTTCCCATCCCTCATAATAGATTTTTGTGCCATCTCTAGCGACTACAGTGCAGATCCCCCAGCTGTTTCATGGACCATTGACCTGCACTCACCTATTTAGCTTTGCTGCCACCATCTAGGGTAACCCAGTTTAAAATTACTGAGCCCCAGTCAAAGTGTAATGTAGAACCAAATAAAATAATTTTTATTGAATACAAAGATGTTTCAGGATCAAGTTCACTTGTGTACATATATTTACAAGTTATCAAAGCAGTAACACTCAAGCTCTCTCTTTACTTCAGATGTCTCAAATTAACTCAGCATTAACCCTTAGGATAAATCTTCCCTATCTGACTAAGAACTCCTCAGCTTGAGCCTTTTACACACTTGGGCTCCACCTCCACACTCCTTATTAGGTACATGGTATTAACCCTTTACCCCCTCCTGTTTAGGCACTCAAGTCAGTACAAGGGTAAACGCCACACCATCTATGGGGTCCTGACTCCTGACTATGTAAATATCATGCTGACAAGTCTAAAGCAATCCTATCAACTCAAGTAACCAGAGTAATATTTCTTACCTCATGCATGGAATGAAATGTATACAAGTCACCACTTAAATATACCCAACCAGTTAATATTGCCTGCTTTGCATCTCTAACTGTGGAAAGTGATAGCTATTGTTAGGTAGCATTTATCTTGTAAACATCCCTTAGAAAATATCCCTTATAATTTGTAGAAGGTTAGGAAATGGTTAAGAGATGGAAAATGGATTTGATGGTGCAGACATCTGGCAAAGCCTCTGAAGCGATAATGAAAATGGATGAGCCTTGAGTGAACTAATCATTAAAACATTTTCAGCATCAACTGAGTAGATTATAGGACTTGCCATTGACAGCATCTGTCAACCAGAATTAATTTTCCTATATGTAACTGAAGCCACAGAATGATAAATCTGGGTGATTTGAAAAATGTGCAACATACTGACCCTGCAACTTTTTTATATATGGAAGTAAGTGGCACATTAAAAACAGAATTTATAAAGTTTACCTGTTCATCATCTTAAAACACAGGTCAGTTATACATTCCTGTTGTCTATCTAGAACACACAAAAATCCATTGACTAGAATCAAACTCTTAGAACAGGAATGTCTATTGACACAAATAAAAAAGAGGCTCACAATTTATAGGCCAACATCAGAACTTTCTGAGGCTTACTCACTCAAAAAAGAGAAGAAACAGAAAAGCAGTGGCATTTGTTTTTGAGTAGACATGCATAGTATTGTACTGTTTATTTTCCTTATTGCCTGTCATAAAGCTGTCTGAAATTCAAGGACCCATTTGATGAGTTTTTCTTTAAACTTACAATTCAGGAAATGTTTTATTAATTCAATATTATCTTTATGTCTTTCATTGTATTTACTTTGATTTACTCATTGATCAATAGAGAGAGAGAGAGAGAGAGAGAGAGAGAGAGAGAGAGAGAGAGAGAGAGAGAGAGAGAGAGAGAGATATTCCTATCTCAAGTTTCTATAAGTTTGTTACATTCACTCCCCACCGTCTTATGCACTGCCAGTTAAAATCAATCCAGCCAAAAACCTTGGCATATTTTAAAACACATACCAAGCGCTCTCACTGTTTGGAAACCTTACCATGCAAGCAAAATATCTGATATATTTTTATTATAATATTGACCTATATTTTACATTGTTTTTTCCACTGTCAACATCCCTCAAGGTCTTAATTGACTTCCTCTATAGGGATATTAGAGCCAAAGAAAAATGACTTCCCTAATAGATTACAGGTACTTACTTGCCATAAATAAAAGCTACATGTTCAATAACAGTGTCACAAGTTATTTACACCCTCATATTGGAATAAAATACCACCTGATTTCCAGCTAGTGTGTATGTCTGCAGACTTTTGCTTTATTGGAAATGCTAATTACTCATCCAGTTCCTCTTTGTTGTGTACAAATTAACGTAACACAGTCTTGACAAAGCTGCCAATGATGCTGATGACTACTGGATATTTTCTCATCATTCATTTGAATGTATGGTGAATTTTATCTGGCTTCTGGGACTGGACAGAGACAACATAATGCATGGAAGGTGAGATCTTTGCCCAATGAATCAAAAAATGACAGTAGCATCCCCTGCCTTCATCTCCCTGATCAAGAGAACTCCATCACCCAGAGCGCTTGTGTGAGCTACAGATCACGTCTGCCCAATGTTTTTGCTTTCTATGACGTAGAGAGCATAAAAACCAAGTTTTCTTCCAAATCATTTAGCATGCAATCTCATTATTTTATGTTTTTCTGAAGACTAACCTATGGGGTCATTTGAGATGTCCTGCAGGATCAGACCTCCCATGAGGCAGAGTGCAATACATTTTTGGAACTGTAAGAAGGGAATGGTATTGGTTGCCCTGCTTTGTATGTTGCTCAGCACTTGCAAATGTTCTCTTTCTTGGGCATAATCATAGTCTCACCATGCTTGACTTCTCTCCCCCACCTCCCAACTTCATCCTGCGCTACTAAGAATCTCCAGGGATTTGATAAGCCATTTGCAGACTAGGAATATTGCAACCAGGCTTTAGGATGAATGCTTAAAATACACAATTTCCGTATATTCTACACCAGTACCGGGCTATGGCGATCAACATCACTCTGATGTACTAGCCTTTTTTACAATTATTCAGTGAGCATTGTATGTGAAAAGCCTCTTTGTGTATTCTGAAGGTGGTTGGGAGGTACAGGTAGGCTCTAGCCCATTCTATGTAACATTTATAGATAATATCCATATGGGTTTAATACCTTATTAAAATCTGAGGAACATAATATTGGAAAATATGGCAAATAGCCCCCATTGAAAATGAAAATCCATAATTAAAACAATGTTTTTAAAATAGGTCAGTTGTTCTATTCCCATTATGCCACAGTTCATGTTTTATATTTGTGAAAATGTTAAAACATTATGTAGCTTAAGAAATGTTACATGTTTTATCCTCTAGCATTTTGAATAAACGCGTCACAATAAGCTTTTGCAGTTCAGAATTTTCCACTACTCCTACCCCTGTTTTTCCTGCCTTCTCCATGAATAGTGGTGTAAGAGCTCTTGGATTCAACAGTCATATCCATAATAGGCTTTGTAAATAATGCCTGTTTTACCTTAGCTTCAGAAGAATTCATAATGTTCAAGAGAAGAGAGAATGGGTTCATGTCAGGTTGGCCTTGCCTAGTGGAATAATCCTGGTTGATGTAATGTTGCAGATTTTGACTTTTAGGTACTGATCTTTTCCCTCCCATGTAATTTATTACTCAGAATGTTTTCTAACCTGTTATTTTAAATCTGGCTAGGAAGCTTTCAGTTTAATTGACAAGCAAAGACTTTGTTCTCTAGCTTGTTGCTGAAGTTGTCTTTATGTGTTTTTCCCTCCTCCAGTGCTCCTGTGAGTCTGTAAATGAGCTGCCTGTCATTTGTGTGTTTGCAAATTTAAAGACAAGCAACAGAAGCTTGCATGTTCAAAGACGTTTTGCAAAAGAAGCTTGAAATTTAAATAGCTCCCAAAGACTGACAAAAAACAGAATGGGAACATTCTGCATTCATGCCTTCCTTGGGAAAGAATGCGGATTCGCCTTCAGATGTAGATCTTGCCTTGTGATTATGTCTAGAAGAAATGCCAAGCTGCACAGGTTCATTACAAGTACTGTGCGTAATGGCACCTTTCCTGTGCAAGCTTTATCAGGTAGCGGCAAAAGAAACAAACAATGCAGGATTGTTACAATTAATGCACAGGATGGAATCTTTCTTATGTTGGATTCACTAGAAAGATCATTTAGGCTGTTACTTCACATCCCTTTCATCACTGTTTGCAGTCCCGCTTGGGACCGGTACAGGGAAATCTTATTGCATGTCCATTGCATGATGATGGGAGTTTATCCCGACCACGCCCCCTGAACTGAGATTAAAGAGTGATGAGCCATACCCCTCCCTGGGCTCGGGAATCTGCTTGTCTCGGTTCTCGTTCCGAGACAAGTGCTCGTGAGGTAAGGCTCGTCACACAATTAGTGTGAAGACATCTAGTGGAAGGAGTGTGAAGTGCCATTTGCCAGTACATTCCCTATGGAGTCAGCAATGCAGTGCAGAGAGAATAAAAGACAAATGCCTCAAATTTAGCTCCATAATGCATTGAAGGCAAAGTTGAGGAGATTCGAAAGATTGGAAAATGAAAGGTCGGACCAAAGAAAAATCTGTGAACGAAGGCTGAGAAGTTCAGATGTTGTCATGAAACATGGACGTGCAGTAACAGTTGTCACGGTACCATCAATCACATATGTGGGTACACAGGTACAGGGACAGTACCAGGACAAGACCATGTGACCACGAGCAACATGAAACAAACGTCAGCTCGGAACGAGGAAGGACGTGAAGTAACTGTCTAAGTAGTACAGAATGTGTCTGTTTTCTGCTCAGACCAATGAGATTTTTTTAAGGGGTTAGGGGAAAAACAAGACTGGGAAGCCAGGAAATATTGCTGATCCAAGGTGAAGTCTGGCAAAACTCAGAAAATCACACAGAAATAATTGTTGCAATCACTCTTCAATCCCGGTAACATGACCACTTGTCACTTGTCATCAGGATAATAGGAACCATCTGGGGAATCCTTTAGGTACAGCCCATGAACCAGCTACAAAGAGGTGTGTAAGTACCTCTTGACCCAAACTTTATCTAAATATTTATCACTTCAACCCATTTGTTCTCCAGTTGGTGTGAGCATTTGAGAGCTTATAATCAGTGTGCTGAAAAAAATCCTGCAAATGGAAAAAAAATAGATCTGAGTTGGGCGTTTTACACAGCAGCATCCTTTTTGGACAAGAGATGGATGTTATGAAGAAGATTCAGTGGTTGAAATCCTGTTGTGCAATTATGCAAACTGGGTAAAATTTTGAAGCCAAATTACTGTTAAGACATCTCAATCAACATGATATGTTGCATACTGAGTAGAGATGGACACGAAATAAACAATTTTTCATTTCCATTTTTGTTTTTTCATTTTGTTACATAACGAAATGACAAACAAATTTTGTCTCTAAAATGAAACAAAACGAACAGAAACACCAGAAATTTTGTCGTGTGTTTCGTTTCCGTTACTGCAATATGAGTGAATTGCTTAAAAACCTTTTAAAAAATCACAAAAAAGAAAATGAATGGTAACGAAATGGTAATGAAATGAATGAAAATGAAAATGAATTTTTTGCAAAAAAATCATGAAAAACGGAAATGAACCGAAACGGACCCTCCAAACAACAAACGACAAATGAAATGCCATTTTTTTTATTCGTGGCCATCTCTAACTGAGTTGTGTGACTTGGCAGGCAGCAGGTAAGGCCTACCATTTCCTCTAAATGTTATGCTGTTTGCATAAACACTGTGCTTACATTTCAGGCAGTCATTAACTTGTTCAGGTGCAGGGAATAGTACTGTTTTCTGACAGGAAAGAAATAATCAGCCAAAGCACTATAAATGCTAAAGTAACAAAAGTGCTTGGTAGAGAATGCAGAAATGACATGATGTATTGGGGATTCTCCCAGTCACTAAGTCAGTTTCCAGAAAAATGCCCAGAATAGACACCAAAAAGACTTATTTTGCCCCCATGATAGCAAAAATGCAGCAAATCTTTTACAGGATCTTACAGAAAGACAATCTTGAATTGTGAAATATCCAGTTGTTGTTGTTTTAATTCTGCATTAGGACATGGCAATTGAATTTCTGTATAGTGTATAAACAATGAGAAAAGAAGAAGGAAAAAAGGAGAATAGGGAGACAAGTATATAGTGCCTTGCCTAACACAAACTGTGTATGTAAGTTGAATGGATTCAATTCTAACTGCTGGATTTCATCCACTGTGTCCTTTTTTAAAGTTCTCGTCGATCACATGCTTTTATTATCTGTTTTAGAAACTTTTCTTGGTTGTGATGCCAAGTTGAATGTTGATTCCCCAGATCCTCTTTCACCCTCTTTCACCCTCTTTTTTATTTTTTATTTTTTTATTTTTTTATTTTTTTGAGGGTGGGGACAATATGTACATGCTTCATTTCCCCCAAACCTCAGATGTTTCCCAAGAATACTCAAATATTAGAGATGGAGGCTCTGAAGTTACTGGTGCAAGTTCCTGTAAGCTCCCTTGGTTCCCCTGGCCTAGAAAATGTGAGCTCAGATATAGCAGCAAGGCATTCCCCTGCCACTTGTTTGCCTACCCTAAGGATCAGCTTCCTCATTTTCTCCTTCATTCTATTTGCACTAGGTTTACAAGGTACCAATTAGGAAGAGTGCTATCACTCTGTTACCAATTAGCATTTCTACATCCTCTCCAGGCAGTGGACCATCTGCTTCCTTGCTCTTTGTCATACTATGAAAACAAAACTTTTAAATTACTTTTAACCTCATTTGCAAGTCTGAGATCATTCTGGATCTTCATCTCCGTGATCATCTTGGGGCCTTCTTTGGTGATTTGCACCCATTCCATTTCTTATACATGGCTGTATAAGTTCTATTTCCAATGCCTTCCAAAAGTAGCCAGAGATAATTATAGCAGCAGTTTTAAAAAGGTAACAATTTAGGTTTCCCATTTACAAAAAGTGGATGAAATTATTCTTTTAAGGGAATTATTAAACTGATTTTCATTTCATGCAGGCACAGCATGAGCCAACAATTAATCTGTGTTATAGTTATCCTGTGCCATCTAGTGAGGCTGCCTGCAGGGATTGTAAGCATAACTGAAAAGTTCTGTTATAACAAAAAAGGGAGACAGTCTTGTATACCTCATGTTGACACAACTAGGGGCCAGACTTCCTCAGTCAGCAGTTCAAAGGGCACCACTGTAGTTAAATAGAAAGAATTGTAGAGACTAAGGACACAGTCAGAGGCCGTTACTTCACGAACCTCTCGCTGTGCGGCGAGCCGTAATTTCCGTGCGAATCAATCGCTTCAGTCCGCACGCTCCTCCTCTTTGGATTCGCGCCACCCTGACCACGCCCCTAAACCGTGCTCCAAGCGGGCGAGATTCCCCCTGCCGGAGGCCGGGAATCTTCTTCGCCGCATCCCGCTTCGCATCCAAAGTCACGTGTGGCCAGTTAATATATATATATATATATATATATATATATATATATATATATATATATATATATATATATATATATATATATATATATATATATATATATATATATATATAATATATATATATTTAACTTACTTTTCTCCGAAATGCTGATGCATAGATATTTCGGTTAACCCGTTCTTTTGATCTTGCCTTCTGTACACGGGGCAGGGGCAACAGAGGGGGGGCAAGCGTCCCCGGGTGACGTGAGCAGAGCCCCTCCGCTGGCAAGGGATGGCGAAGGGCTGCGCAGAGGGAGGGGGGAGGGGTGTTGGTGCCGCCGCTGCAAGACACCCCGCGCGCGCCCCACCAAGAGAGCGGCGGCGGGCACACAGGGCGATGAAGCTGAGAGAAGCCTCTCCCGCCCCGCCCCCAAAAAAACCAACCCAGCTGCTCTGCTTCAGGAAACACGATGGCCGCCCACAAGTCCTCGGGACAACCGCAGGGGCCTTTGAGCGCCGGGCTTGACCGCTGGCTTGTGCGCCTCTGACCGCAAATGACAGCCGGATATTGATGCATCGATACGCCGTGGTAATTTTTTTAAAAAAATAAAAGAAAGCAGAAACCGGACGTTGCAAGTAAGCTTCCGAATGCAAAGGGAGCACGTGAGGTAGTAATGGATTCGATCCTAAAATTTCGCATGGTGAGGACAGAGAAAGAGGGGTGGGGGCGAAGGGAGACCACGTGACCGGCTTTGCATTCAAAGCGAAGGCAATCCCGCTGCGAAGCGAAGTACTTCGTGAAGTAACGGCCAGAGAGGTGTATACCTCACTGTTTGCGTCACTTTTGTTGCTGTTTGCATACAGCATCCACATGTGTTTTGACTTTGAGCAATCCATTCTACAAAGTTTTTAGAGCTATCTCACTCCTTTAGGGCTATAGGTTTTTGGGTTTGTTTTGGAGCACTCTTGATTATCCTGTTCTATAGCCATGTAGATGGTTATTTTGCACCAAATAGAACTGTTGACAGTGTTGTCTAAGGTGACAACCTTGTGACATATTTGGTGGGCTGTGGCATTATTGAAATGGAGTAAACTACCTCCTCTATTTTCATCTCCTCTCTCTCTCTTTCTTTCTCTCTCTCTCTCTCTCTCTCTCTCTCTAGCCCATCTTGCTCTTTGTTTGACAATTTGATGTATACTGTTTTGTAAAGTTATTATGTTTTATTATGCTTTATTGTTTTTATTGTATTGTTTGTTGATTATGATTTGTATTTGAAACCTGTCCAACTTTGTAAACTGCCCAGAGTAGCCACGTAACTAGATGGAGTGGTATATAAATTTAATAAATAAATAAATAAATTTCTGAACAAGCAGAGATGAGGTTTCCTTCCATGAGTTCAGGGGCCATTTTTCTGGTCCTTGCATTCTCTAGACACCGATCAACACCTCCAGGTTTTTTTTTTTAAATCTACTTTTCAAAAATCATTGGATTTTCATATAAAGCAAGGTGTGGTGTGCCTTATTTTAGAAGACAGACATGCCTTCTAGAGCCACAAGCTCTGCCCTTACCATCCCATACTTCATATGAATCAAGGTTCTGTGCTGGCATTGGAATGGGAAATATGTGTGTTTTCTTTCTTTCTTTCTTTCTTTCTTTCTTTCTTTCTTTCTTTCTTTCTTTCTTTCTTTCTTTCTTTCTTTCTTTCTTTCTTTCTTTCTTTCTTGATACTTATCTCAGTGTACAAAAATGTACACAAATACATATATGCACACACTCCCCAAATAATGTTTTATACAGTCCAAAAATCTTTGAAAAACTTTTGCTTTTTTAAAAAACATCAACTGAGGTTGCCTAGGTATGAAAGAATAACATAGCTTGGAATTTCAAAGATGAACCTAAAAAATTGTGTTTCAAAAACACTCTTCCAAATTTGCAAGTATAACACAGCGCAGATGTACTAAGTTCAGTGCATTCAGACAAATTTTTCTCCTAGGGAAAGATGCTGACATTTTTAACTAACAGAGCTTCCTTTATTCCTTGTCATTGTAGGATTGAAGCCATTTCTGTTTATAACATTCTGATAAAATCAGGTCACTTAGCACTGCAATGGCAAAAGGAGGACAAAATGTGAAGCTTTATCTGAGTTCATCTTAGGCGTCCTTCCTTCTTTCTCCCCACTATGATTGTTTTCCTTCAATCAATCTTCAGGACAACAAAACCTTTACATCCTGCATGTATGGCATACTTATTAATTTGCTATGCAGCCTTTCTTCCGAAAATACAATATAATAGCTGACAGCACTCACTTCTTGTCATGTCAAAAGAAAGAGTAAGTCAAAGGATTTTCTTAGATATTCCTGGTTATGAGGTCAGATGGAGGTTATATTACAGAAATAAAATGTATATCATAAACTTTTAAAACTATGTGGAACTAGGAAAACAGAAACGTGTTGTCCTGTTTTCAGCAGGCATCTTGTGAATGCTATTTAAACAAAAAATAAAAAAATAAAAAATGATTTAAAAGTGTTTGTCATAGAGATGGGCACGAATAAAAAAATGGCATGTTGTTTGTCGTTTGTCGTTTGGAGGGTCCGTTTCGGTTTGTTTCCGTTTTTCGTGAATTTTTGCAAAAATTCATTTTTGTTTTCGTTCGTTTGTTAACATTTCATTACCATTTATTTCTTTTTTTGTGATTTTTTAAAGGATTTTAAAAGGATTTTTTAAAGGATTTTAAGCAATTCACTCATATTGCAGTAATGGAAACGAAACACATGACAAAATTTCCAGTGTTTCTGTTCGTTTCATTTCATTTTAGAGACAAATTTTGTTTGTCGTTTCGTTACGTAACAAAACAAAAAAATGAAAACGGAAATGAAAAACTGTTCATTTCGTGCCCATCTCTAGTTTGTAATACTGGAAAATCTCTCTTCTATCTCACTATTCAGCAGAATCCCCTACTGGAAGTTTAGAGGAAAAATACTTCACAGCACAGCATCATGCCCATTAAAGATGAAATACAGTATTTATTTATTTATTTATTTATTTACCTGTATATACTCAAGTATAAGTCGACCCGAGTATAAGTCAAGGCCCCTAATTTAATCCCCAAAAACTGGGGAAACTTATTGACTCGAGTATAAGTCTAGGGTGGGAAATGCAGCAAGGCCTGGCAGCACCTCCTTGGTGAACTGGGGCAGAGGTGTGTGATGTTTAAAATGACTTTTAGCCACCAACCCAAGCACTTGCCTTGGTGGCTAAAAGTGTTGACCTGAATATAAATCTAGGGCCCCTTTTTTCAGCCCAATATTAGGACTGAAAAACTAGACATATTCGAGTATATACAGTATTTATTTATTTATAGACTGCCCAATTTTCTGTGCTGAAATCAAGATGTAATCAAAGCAATATGAATATTGTTTCCCAAAATCCATATAAACAGTCAGTACATGACAATGAAACCATACATTTTCAGAAGTGCAATAATAATAATGAAGCCAAATGGCAAGACATCATATGGATATATGTTGTACAGGGGAGACTCAAAGGTTAATAGACCTTTTCTGTGAATCTGTGTCAAAGATGGTTGAATGAGGTCATGGCAGGGAAAGGAACTGACCTCAGAGACCTCTGCATTTCACTTAAACACTTGCTGGTCCAGCAAATATGTCATTAATTTGCATGCAGTAGCATTGCTCCAGTATAACCACAAGTCTCAATTTACACTGATATTGCAAGCAGAAAATATGGAGCCAATATTTAGGTTATGAGTCAGTGAAAGACAGTTAAAAGGGAAATTAGGTTAACCATCATGCTGTAGAGGAACTACACACAGCCTTGTTTGGCTTGTAATGAAACCAGATACAATCATAGCTGCTAGTGCAGAAGTGACCTTTTAAAGATGGAAGTAATTCCTTTACTTTTGTAACCTTTTGAAAGAAGACATCTTGCCACTGCAGAAACAATTGCCGCTCTGGTGAGATTTTTCCACACTCTTACATGCTTCTCCTCTTTGCTTCCAACCAAGTCCAAATTTAGCAGTAATTAGTTGTAATAAATGAAAAGGTTGTTCAGTCCACAGCTCTGTATTGACACAGCAAGGTCAGAGTTCTAGATGTTTTCTGGCTTGTCTAATAAGTTTATTGAGAAATACAACTGGTATAATATCATGGTTACTTGATCAGACTGAACCTGGGGAAATGAAGGCACTGAGGTGGGGAAAAATCTTCTCTAAACCAAATGCATCCTTTTGCCCCCCCACTCGGAATGACGAGACGAGGCAGTAATTGGGGGTAACTGGGCCACACTTTATTAACATGGAAAACATTAACCACAACAACAACAAAAGGGGGGTCTGGCATCGGCCGAAGGTTGGAACCCCGGGGTCGTCCGAGACCCCTCAACCAGGCAGCATTGGGCGAGACGACCCCGGGTGGTGCGGTCAGCCGACTGCCCCCACCCGGGCCAGTCGCAGGATGCGTAGCATCAATCTGGGTTATCCCCAGCGCAGGGAGGCGTCCCCTTGCACCCACCAGGGCACTGTGACCTCGTGATCGGGAGTGCCCTGGCATCGGGTACTTGGGGACAGATGTTAAATACTCACCACTGCCCTAGCCAGCTTCCACCGCCAGTGTGACCAATAAGCCTTGGTGACCAACCTACTGCCCTGGTACTAGTGTGGGATAGGCGAAAAATCCCCGCTCTCAACAGCCAATCAGAGTGCGGGTCAAAAATTCCTATCCGGCCCCCTCAGGCGACCAGCTGCGCTCACACTAGTCCATAAAGGGTGGGCGGGTGGGGAACGCCGCTCGAAATGGCTGCCGTGGAGGGGTGGGAGCCGCCCTCTTAAAGGGCGCTCCTCCCCCTCCCTTCTGGACGCATTGAGCGTCCTGCCCGTCTCGCGCCTCCTCGCGAGAGGGCAAATCGGCTCCGCCGGGCGGAAGCACCGCCGCGGAGCCAGCATTCTACTTCTTCTGTGGCTCCCCACATCCATGGTCTGCTACTCTTCTAGAGAATCTTGTCCTCCCAGTGTTCTATCACATATCCAATATGTAAGCATCTGTGTAGCCAATCAGAGTTGATCATATGCGATCATAACTGAGACCAAACTTTGTCCTCGTGTTCTTTTATTCTCAGATATTGATGTACAGTGTGGGAGAGGACAAACAATGGCCTGCAACACACTTCTGCAGTTCAATATTTTGTGGCTAGTATTCAGCAGAAAATTTCCCTCCTACACCAGAGCAAGGGACCAGGTCTTTTATTTTTCTTTAGAAGCAGCATGGCATTTTGTGGAAAACCCCTGGCATTTTCCATTCAAATATAAGGTTTTGTGCAAAATGCAACTATTCTGGGGAGGGTTTTTGTGGGGGGCAGGGAAAAACCCATTTTAAAATGGGGGAGGCAACAGTCAGGTAAAGACATAAAAACTCTAATTCTATCCAGAAGGCAGAAAGATGTGCCAGTCCCACCTACAAAAATGAAATCAGCAAGGATTTATGTCTTTTGTGTGTGTGTGTGTGTTAGTTTTTCACTTGGGATAAACCAACAGGTTTTAAGGACAGCATAACAAGTGGTTGTTATCAACTTCTGGATTATGGTGACTCTTAAACTCCATGAGGTCTTTTCTTTAACAACACTGCTTGACCCAATGTGTTGTGGGGGATTCATGTGTTTGGTTAAATTTTAATTAATAAAACATATATAAAAAACCACTGCTTGAGTCTCACAGAATAAATTATGTGTTTCCTTTATTGTATCAATTGTTCTAATGTTAAGTCTTCGTGTTTCCCTGCTTCTTCAACCTTTCCTTATATTATGGGGGTGGTGGTGGGGGCGAGTGTTCATTAAATCTTGCCTTCTCATATGTCCAAAGTACAATAACCTCAGTTCAGTTATTTCAGCTTCTAGGGAGAATTCAGGGTTGACTTTCTTCAGAACCCATTTATTGAACCCATTAATCTTATTTGAGGTGATGTAACATAAAGTCACACCAGTGGAAACTAGTGAAATTGTGCCGGGCATTATGCACAGATAGTCAGCATTGTGCAATCGATTGCAGGCTTCACATCAGAATTGTTGCAATGGATTGAACGCTTCATATGTCATGTGCCTACAAAAATGTGTTATGGATATTACTTCTGCTTCTTTTGCAGCTTTGTGATATGCAAGCATACCTATGCAAATGGATTTCAGCCATTATCTTTCTGGAAGTCTGTGATACCTGTGCAGCTCTTCTTGACACTGCAGTTTGAATGAATCAGTTCTTCCCACCAGCTTCTATAGCTATACATACTAACAAGATCCATCCATAGTGCAGATGATTTTGGCCATAATCTCCATACTCTTCCACAAATATAAAATACATGTTCAGAAATTTTGCCTTGCTTATGAAACATTATTATGAAGCCTTTGAACCCCAGGGTACCCTTTCTGTAGTATGTTTTTTCCTTTACATTTACTTGGTTTATGTCATGTGTTGTCCTATGTTAACCGCCCAGAGTTCCCTTTGGGAAAATCGGTTGTGGTATACAAATAAATAAATAAATAAATAAATAAATAAATAAATAAATAAATAAATAAATAATACCCTATTACAGAAGCATTCCCCAGGTAGGAGAAAGCTGCCCTAGACTTAATATTTAGTCCAAGTATCTATGTTTAATGCTATATTTAATGCTATCTGAGATGGGCACGACTTGAAAAAAATTTTTTTTGAGTTGTCGTTAGTCGGGCCGGTTCCGTTTTAGCTCGTTTCCGTTTTTCGTGAAAATTTGCAAAAATTAGTCAGTTCGTTTTTTCATTGTCGTTAGTACTGGTTTTTTGGGGGGGAGCGGGCTCCTGGAGGCACCTCTGTGGTGGGTGCCTCCTCTGGCCCGCTATAAAGGGAAAGTGGGCTCCTGGAGGCACCCGTGGGTGCCTCCTATCCTCCCACTAGGAAGGGGAAGCAGGCTCCAAGAGACCCCTCTACATGGGGGTCTCCCCTCTTCACCTGCTGCTGCTGCAAAATGGTATGCAATAGCCATATGGATATTGCATACCAGTTGTGCAGACAGTGAGACCAGTGAGAGTGATAGCGTCATGCCTTCCCTGCACAAGGCTCTCGCACCGCCATGTCTCACACAGAAGGGAATTGTACTTGCTGCGTGTAGTGCAATGCAAGCAAGTAGATCTGGCTTAGGGTTAAGGTGGGTTAGTGCAAGGGCTAGGGTTAGGCTAGTGACGGGTAAGGTTACGGTGGGCTAGTGGGTTGCACCTCTGGGTGCCTCTATGACCCACTAAGAAGACAGTCTGTGACGTATGGTTAAGGAAGGAGTCAAGGGTTAGGGTTAGGGTTCGGGGGTTAGGGCAGGTTTTAGGGGGCTTTTTGGCACATCCCAGAAGTCTCCGTGGCCAAGTGGCCATGCGATTGGTGGGATGGCTCCAAAAATTTGCATGGTCGTCCACTCCCACATGGCTGGCTACTCGGCCAGCCCATCATTGCGCAGGTGTTAAAAAAAAATCAATGGAGGACAGAGGAGGAGAGGAGAGACATTTTGTTGCAAGAAAAAACCCACCGCTACTGTGAAAAATCTGCTGGCAGTTTATAAATTTTCACGTGTTTCTTTCTGTTGTGCTTGTGTGTTTTTGGACCACGATTTCAAAAACAATATTGCGTTCGCCGCCCCATTTTGGATCCCCTGCCCGCACCGCATGGCATGGCGACTCGAGTCCGGCTGCCCAGGATGGGGGGGAGGCGGGACCCCCCTCCAGAAACCACCCCTCCGGTAGGTGCCCTGCGCCCTTAGTCAAGCAGGCATTTTTCCGCCTGCTTTTTTGGCCCGGGAATGGGTGGGGGGAGAGTTTAAAAGTTTTTTCCTGTGCCGTCTGTGCCGCTTGCTTGCGCTTTAATTGCGGCGGCCGGCGGCGAGACTGGGCTTTTTGCTGGCTGCGAGCCTGCGGCGAGTCCCACCAGAGCAGCCCAGGACGGGGGATGGGGGGGAGGCCGGGGACCTCCAGAAACAACCCCTCTGGTAGGTGCCCTGAGGCACGGCAGGCATTTTTCCACCTGCTTTTTGGCCGGGAACCGGGTTTTTTAAACTTTTAAAAACTTTTTTTCTGTGCCGCGTGGCATCGCGCGATCGCGCGCTGGAAGGAACGAGCACGACAAATCAGACCAAAATTGTTCGTTCGTCGGTTCGAGCTCGAAGTCTGGCGGAGTAATTCCTGTTACCGTTTCCGTAGAGTAACGGATACGAGTAACGGAAACGGAAATGGGAATACCGCTAAGTCGTGCCCATCTCTACTATCTATAGTGGGTTCTTTATCTCCCAAGTACTTACTGTCTAGATTCATTATCTTGCATATCCCAGTATGATGTCTGATATCACATGGTAAGAAGCTGTGCATACTATGATGTCTTATATTTTGTACATTATACCACCCTAAAATATGATTTCATTTAATTTCAGTAACTAAGCAGTCAGACCTGGTTAGTACATTGATGGTGGTTCACCAAGTAGTAACAAAGCTCCCCATTTAGGACTAAGAAAGAATCTTGCTCAAGAGCAGCTGTCAGTCAGAACTGACAATATTTGAGTAGGTAGACCAATAGTTTTACTCAATATAAGTAGCTTACTCTGCTTCTGTTTCTAATGCACCAGAATTACATTGGATGGTAGAGCCGCAAATGTATTGAGCTAAGAGTTGTCACTTCTTGTACTCGGTGGTCCTTGAGATGAAACCTGAGATAAAACCAAAATGCCACAGTACCTTATGCAGGACACATTATCTATCTATGAAAAGAGCTATCCATACAAGTATAGTTTACTAATACTAGAGTTACATTTCAGGTGAAAAATGAAGATTTTTGTGAGATGGCAGAAAACACTCTAAAATAATAGCTAACATAGCAGAGTTTTCCATCAGAGTGCAGGAAAACCTGCCATTAACTTTACAAATGAGAATCAGGCTAAAAGGCTCCTAGAAAATTACCAATGCATCACAAGAATCTGTTCCAAACTGAGATATTATTCCTAAATTGCTGCCCTGATATATAACTATAACATTTTCCAGGTCCTAATCTGTGCTGGAATTTGTGGGTGCTATAACTCAAGAGAATTCAGCATGAACCATTCAGTAGAATTGACTCAAGATTTTAAGAATTCATTTTACTTACAAAATGATTCTTAGCATTTTTATATGGGCTCAAAGTTGCATTGTGATCACACTGCTTTAACAACTGTAAGAGTTCAGCTGGCATTATGCTGCAGACACTGATTGAAAGTTGAAGTGTGTTTTGTATTTATATGCATAAATTATTTCAGATTATTATTTCATAAATAGTTAAGGCCACTTTTGACTTACATTGACCTGGTCACAAAATGTGTAGAAATTAAACCCTTTTGTTGTTGTTGTTGTTGTTGTTGTTGTTGTTGTTCAGTCATTCAGTTGTGTCCGACTCTTTGTGACCCCATGGACCAGATCTCGCCAGGCCTTCCTATCTTCTCCTGCCTCCCGGAGTTTGTTCAAATCCATATTGGTTGCATCGATGACACCATCCAACCATCTCATTCTCTGCCGTCCTCTTTTCCTTTTGCCTTCGATTTTTCCCAGCATCAGGGACTTTTCCATGGAGTCCTCTCTTCTCATGAGGTGGCCAAAGTACTGGAGCCTCAGCTTCAAAATCTGTCCTTCCAGTGAACATTTGGGGTTGATTTCTTTCAGGATGGAGAGGTTTAAATTAAATTAAACCCGACGTACAGTAATCAGCCTACAAGCCTTTTAGAGATTGATGAAATATTCCATTTCATTGTGTAGGCAGTAAATTGGAAGCACAGCAGCACCGCCTACCAGTTTTGCTTTGGAACAAAGCACATGGCCACTGAATATTTGTTGCCTATAGCTAAGCCTCCCTTAACTGAATGGGTGCATAAAAGAAGAGGCAAGGCAATCATAGTTTGGGTATATCTAGGCCACAATTGTATTGAATACAGCAGACAGTACTCTGACTAAGCAGTTGGGTCAGATCCAGAGCATCAATGGAGCATGCCTGCCCTTTGACGTTCCTGTGTACTGTTGTTATTTTATGTTACCCCTCTTGTTCATTACAGGAACCCTGAGGTGCCCACCCCATCGATATCCTGTGGCCCCATTCCAATTGTATGTTCCCAAGGGGTGTCGACCCCATCTCCCTTTTGTCCCCCCACTATTTATCCATTACCATATCCATCAGACTTTTTCCCAGCAAGTGTTTTTTGAACCCAGAGGTTCTCACCTGCTGCTTTGAAAGCCTGGATCCATCCCAATGCCTGTGAAATGCTGATACCTTCCCAAGTTGTGACGTGCACACATCTAATTAACATACTACCTACTAATATGCAGATATTTACAAGAACCAAAATAAAAAGGGGAAGGAGAGCCAGGGAGGGAAAAGAGGGGGGGTTGTTTCCTTGTTCCACCTTTTTAAACCTTCTGGGCGGCCCTCTGGAAGTGTATCATGTTTCCAGCAGGCCACCCCGACCTGGCATCTCCCTCCATGTCTGGGATCTCTCTCCCCCTTTCCCCAATGCTGGACCCCCAAAGCCTCCTGGTTTCCACGTGGGGGCCACCATAATTCCTTTGTCTTGGCGGTTGCTGCTCTGGCAACAATCTATGGACCGGTAAGTTGGGTCCTCTCTTATTATGGTAGTGTTAATTCATGTCTTCTGAAATTTTCTGGTTCTGTGTTGTCATCTACCTGGACTTCTGCTGCCTTTACTCCAGGTTTCTTCAGCTCACCGACACACACCTTCATTGGATTTCTTCTGACAAAAGGATGCTGCTGATCTATATGGTCTTTCACCCTGCATTTAAGCACACTAGCCTGTGTGCCCACCACCCAAATCTAAATTGTGATATTTGTTGCTGTAACGTGCTGGCTAGTCACCTCCAACTTCTGGTGATCCTATGAATGAGAAATGTTGAAAATATCTTGTCCTCAACAGACCTGCTAAGCTCTTACAAATTCAAGACTGACTTCCTTTACAGAATCAATACATCCCATACAAATAATGTCAGCTTTCTTTAATACAGTGGACCCTTGTATAACGAACAGCTTGTATAACATAAAATTTGTAAAACATAAAAATTCTGCATATAGGGAAAATTTGTTTAACATAATCGCCCATGGGGAGAATCCGTACAACATAAAAATGGGATTACTTCATTTTCAATGCATTCCTATGGGAATTTGTATAAAGGAAAATTTGTTTAACATAATTTCATTTGGAACGAATTAATTCCTTTTATAAAAGGTACCACTGTATCCATATTTTGCAACTATGCATAGTGATCTGGGGTACAATAATGTAGATGCTCCCATCTTCAGCAACACATTCTTCAACTTGAATGTCTTTTCTAATTCATTCATTGCTGTACTTCCAAGTCTCAGACTTCTTCTGATTTCTTGAATTCACTCATCATTAGAGATGGGCACAAAACGTTAAAATAGTGTTTCATTTCATTATTTGTTTTCCCTCACCCCTTTTCATTTCGTTAATTACAAAATGTATTTTTTAAAAAAAATCATTTCGTAATTAATTTAATATCATTTCTTTTTTTAGTTTTCTTTTTCTCTTTTTTATTTTTATGTTTGTATTTTTAGTGTGGTGGGACTTTTTTATTTTTATTTTTATTTTTATTTGTTATTACTAAAAAAGTCCCCAATGCCGGGCTTTTATATATATATCTATATATCTATATATCTATCTATATCTATATCTATATCTATATCTATATCTATCTATCTATCTATCTATCTATCTATATATATATACCTACGCCGACCATGTGGCTCCCGGGCTGGGTCAGCATGGCTTTTTTTTTTTTTCGTTTTTTTTCCTTGCGTGCCAGCTTGGTCAGTGTGGATTTTTTTTCCCTTTTCTTTTCTTTTCTTTTACTTGCACCAACCATGCAGCTCCCAGGCCGGGTCAGCACGTTTTTTAATTTTTAATTTTTAATTTTTAATTTTCAATTTTTTTCTTGCACACTGGCAGGGTCAGCACTGTTATTTTTCTTTTTCTTTTTCTTTTCCTTTTCTTTTTCCTTTTCTTTTACTCGCACTGACCATGTGGTTCCCAGGCTGGGTAGGCATATTTTTTATTATTATTTTATTTTAATTTTTAAGTTTAATTTTTTTTATCCAGTTCGGCAGCCCATGGGTTGGGTTCCCAGTGTGTGGATTGGCTCAGTGGCATGTGGGCTGAGTTGGGTTTTTTATTATTATTTAATTGCACCGACCACACACCCAGCCATGTCAGCGGCCCACCAGCCCGGTCGGCAGTGCATGGGTTGGGTCGGCAGCTGGATCATTTTTTATTTTTATTTTTATTCTTTTTATTCTTTTTATTTATTTATTTTATTTTGAATCGCCAACCATGTGGCCCACCAATCAGCTGTAGCATGGACCTGGTCGGCTTTTTTTTTAAAAAATCATGCAGACCACTGGCCCGCGGGTTGGGTTGGCAGCACGCAGGCTGAAGCATTTGTTTTAATCATTCCAACCGTGTGCCTGGCCAGGTCAGTGGCTTGCTGGCCAGGTTGGTGGCACATGGGTAGAGTTGGCGGCCTGTGGGACGGATCATTTTTTAATTATTTTATTTTATTTTTTAATTGCCAACCACATGACCCACTGATCAGCTGTAGCACGGGCCTGGTCAGCATTTTTTATTTTTTTTATTTTTTATTATTTTTAAAAATCATGCCGACCAGTGGCCCACTGGCCAGTTCGGCAGCCCGTGGGTCAGGTTTGGCAGCCCACGGGTCAGGTTGAGGGCTCACAGGTCGGGTCAGTGGCCCATGGGCTGGGTCAGGGTTTTTTTATTATTTTTTTAAATAGTTGAGTATGCCTTAGAAAGCATTGCAAACAACAAGGGCAGTGGAGGTGATGGCATTACAGTTGAACTATTTAAAATCTTAAAAGAGGATGCTGTGAAGTTGCTACACACAATATGCCAGCAAATTTGGAAAACTCAGCATTGGCCAGAGGACTGGAAAAGACCAGTCTACATCCCAATCCCAAAAGAAGGGCAATGCCAAAAAAATGCTCCAACTATCGTACAATTGCACTCATTTTTTTTCTTGCGTGCTGTGTGTACATTCCCGGGGCACTGAGATCTTTAAAGGCAAGCATCAGGATTCTAAACTAATTTTGAATTGAATTGGTAGCCTATGTTGTCTGCTTAAAATTGATATAGGTTTCCTCTGCTGGTTACAATTCTAGCAACCACATTTTGCACAAAGTGAGCCTTTCATGATATCTTCAAGGACACCTTCATATACAGCAAATTACAGTAATCCAATTTGGAAGCCATAAGTTATATGATCATGAATAAGCAATAACCTGCTCCCTGCTCTTCTCAGCCTACATCTAACAATCAATTCACCATATCGCAGTGAGTTAAAGAAGTTAGCCAGTGTTCTTAATTTTATGTTATAACCTTCTAAAAGTTCTGCTGTCATACAAAGTCCTACGTCGGCCAGTTCATTGTATAATAGAGATGACCCTGGGTACTTAACAGCTGTACCAGGGAAGTATAAACTCTAGTGAGTTCTATCCTAGTAAACATTTGACTAGACCTAGAGGTGAACTGTGTACGTCACCACCAACAATCAGCATAATTAGAACTATCACCAGAAGAACAGCTCAAAAGAATGATGAGAAGTCCCTAACAATGATATATGGAATTGTCGCAATATGCATAAAATTGAAGACTATGTGCAATCAATGAATCTTCAGATTATTAAAATAATAGTTTTCTTTTCTGGATCAAACTATATATTACATATAGTGTGTTAGTAAAAATGTGATTTTAAGTGATAAAGCTGTCTTTCTGTCATAGCAGGAGTTTTGCATACATCTTGTAGTTGTCAAATGTGTGTGAAATATTTTGTGATTGCTCTTTTAGATGTAAACAAGAGTTTTATTTGACAATCTGATCTCATGAAATTCTGTGGAATCTAATCTCTGGAATAATATCTTAGCTGAAACTATGTGCTACCTATGATGCATAAATTGACCCTTAAGAAGAGTGGCTTCAAGTTTAACATACTGTAAGATATCTTAACAGAAATTTATCGATAGACAGCTATCTCAATCAGTGAATAGCCATCTAAAAGTCTAAGGTCTAGTATCATACCAGCTATAACAACATAACTGAAATAAGCATACAAGTACAAATAAAATTACGACAGTGGAAGAAAAAAAATATAAATAAATTGGTGGCCAGTGGCTAAGGTGGTAGTAAGATGTTAAGGGATTAGTTATTCAGAAAGGCCTGCCAAGAACTACGCTTTAAATGACATTTTAAAGAGTCCGGGAAAGCGCCTGACAGCTCTGCTCAGGTCTCACAGACTCAAACTGGTGGCTTTTTCCACTATTACTGGCTTTCCCAACAGCTCTAGAAAGAGTTGAGGCTTGATTCAATGTAGCACCTACAGGAGGGCTTCTAAAGAGATGGAACTACCTGGAAGTAGATTAACTAAAAAGGAACTCTCAAAATGGCTACACTGACATTGGCATATTAAGTAGCCTGACATATAAAGTATACAGTAAACATGTCAAAAGGAACAGGGCAAACAGAAAGCTTTTAAATGACTCCTGTAAAACTGTTACCTCTTCAATAACATCATTCACTCACAACCTCAATAATGTTGCATTTTTATCATTTTTGGCAAAAGAAAAACTGCTGTTCCTTTGAAATCACTGGACCACTGCAATGCTCAAAAATGGTCACTACAAATTTGTATCAGTGAAGCCTCTGCCCTCCCCTTGTTTTATTGTACAAATGTTTGTCACATGCCTATTTCTGTCTTTTCGCACAAGAGCCTCAGTGGAGTCTCAGGGCCTTTTCACATGACCCCTAAAATCCGCGGCAAATGGCTCCCAGATCTGGAGCTTAAAATTGTTTCCCCACCAGCTCCGGAGTTTACAAAAAAATTAAGTGCGACCACGCCCACCTAAGCGCATCCCAGCACACTTTTCAAGTACCTGCTCTCTGGGGGTGAAAAATTCCTGATGCAGATGTAATGTAGTGAGTGCCGGGCTGTCCTCACTTCTGTTTGTTTGTTTGTTTTTGCCCCCCACCCCTTTAAGACATACTAAGAGACTGGAATGCTGCCGGGAGCAGAGCGAGATGGCAGAACGGAGGTGAGCTGGCATTCTTTTCTTCCTTTTTTTCTCCCTCCCCTCACGCAGACAGCAGCCAGGAATGCAGAGGGAGTGGGAACACAGGAACAGCGACAAACCCCCAAGATCTCTGGTCCGAATTTAAGTGGCCAGCAGATCTTAGGGGTCATGTGAAAAGGCTCTCAGTGACATTAATGGATACTTTCCAGACAACTGAGACCCTCAGTCTGTTCCTGCAATCTAAAGATAAAAGCAAGAGATGGAGACTATGAAATCAGATCGTGCAAACCTTTATGTCGCCTTAGATCTCTGTCTACAGTGGAATCTAGGATTTGATAAGAGGCACCAACAGAATATGCTTGGCTTTTTGTACCAAGGAAATTTGGGGAGAGGGGAGCATTCAATAAGCTGGTGCCTACAGTGTACGTAACAACACAACACACACACACACAGAGAGTGTAATTTGAAGCTGAATGGTACTCAGAAGGAGAAGTGAAGTCCAAACACTTGTGGTAGGGAAGAGTTAGTTACAATTAATTACAAAAATGACATGTTGTTTCATCATTTTGTAACATTACAAAATGAAACTAAATAAAACAAAATGCCAGACAGTGTGTCGTCCCAAATCAAAACAAGATGATGTTTTAGGTTCTGGAGGAACCGAACTGGGGAGCCGCCACCAGATCTGCCAGCTGTTTTCCTGTTTGGTTCTTGCCCACCATCGCATCCCAGCTGGTTTTGATAGCTCAAGCTATCAAAAAATGCCAGCTGGGAGGTGGGCAGCTAATAAATTCGCTGCCTGACTGCTCCTTTCTCCTGTGCCATCCCCTCCTCCCAGGGATTTTTTTTTTTTGGACTGGGAGGGCTGTGGGCAGTGGGGTCAGCCCACACTGTCCACAACCTCCTTGTCCAAGAAAAAAAAACCTACATTGCAGGAGGGGCCACAGGATAAGCAAGGAGGCAGCACTAAAATCAAATGGAGCTTGAATTTACCACTGCCTCCTTGCTTTTCCCTTGAGATCCTTGCCTCCCAGCCGGGTTTTTACATGTAGGGCTGTGGAGAGGGAGGCTCACCTCACCCACACCCTGACCTGTTAAAAAGCCCCAGCAGGGAGGGGAAAGGGAAAAAGGCAGAAAGAAGCAAGATTTTTCCCCACTGTCTGCTCCTTTCTGCCTTTCAAACCTCTCTTACCTCCCAGCTGGGGCTTTTTAACAAGTGGGGGATGGGGATGGAGGGTGGACCCCCCTCTCCACCCCCACCCCTGACATGTCAAAAAGCCTCAGCTGTGAAGCAGGGTGGCAAGGGAGAACAGAGCAAGCAGTAGGAAATTCAAATGGAGCACTGCTTTCTCTATTCTGCCTCGCCGCCCACCTCCCAGCTGGTTTTAACAGGACAGAACAATTGGGAAGCTGCCACCACCCAGGTGGGGTTTTTTGACAGGTTGGGCTGACCTCACTGGGAACATCCCAACCTGTCAAAAAAAAAAAAAAAAAAAAACCTCTCACCTGGGTGGCAGCAACTTCCGAATTGTTTCATTACTCATTTTGTTTCATTACTAAAATTCAAATATTTATTTATTTATTTTATTTATTTATTTATTTATATACTGCCCAACTTTCCGAAGGAACTCTGGGTGGTTCACAGCAAGAAAATCCATAAAATTCAACTATAAAAACAAAGTAAAACAAACCCAATTGATGAAGACTTTAAAATCAATTTTAAAAAACAACGAAAAATGGAAGTAGAAAAGAAGGGAAAAGGTAATATGATAAAACCACCATTAGTCAGCAAAAGCTGCCTGGAAGAGTCAAGTTTTAATTGCTTCCTAAAGGCTGAGTGGGGCTCCACAGTCCTAATATTGCTGGGAAGCTGGTTCCACCAAATGGGACCTGCCACAGAGAAGGCATGGTTCCGTGTAGAGGTCTTATAAGCTTTTTGTGGGGTAAGAACTCTAAGTGTGAGGACCTGGGATGACCTAGTGGGCCAGGCCAAAGAAAATCTTGGGACGATATGCTCCATCAGATAAACTGGTCCCAAGCCCAGAGACCTTTGGGTAGTGGGCGGCATATAAGTTAAATAAATAAATAAATAAATAAATAAATAAATAAGCTATGGAGGGTTTTGTAAATCAAACCAGTACCTTGAACCTAATCCTGGTTGCAATGGGTAGCCAACACAGGTGGGCCAAAATGGGGGTCATGTGGTCATATCTCCCTGCACCAACCACCAATCTGGCTGCTGAATTCTTCATTCTTTAGTAACAAAATGAAACAAAACAAAATGAGTAACAAAATGAAATGAAACGAAACAATTTTCCATTTTGTGCCCATCTCTAACTACAACATAGTCAGAAGGGCTGTCTCATACTGAACCTGATCTTTGCCCTCCCCTCTTTCCCCCATCCTAGTATTGCCAAATGGGACTGGCAGCGGCTTTCCAGGCTAAAAGACAAGAGTCTTTCCCAGCATTATGTTTAAATATTTGAAAGGATGTCATATTGAAGAGGGAACAGGTTTGTTTTCCATGGCTTCAGAGACTAGGACTCGGGGCAATGGCTTCAAACTACAGGAAAAGAGATTCTATTTGAACATTAGGAAGAACTTCATGACAGTTAGAGCTCTTCGGCAGTGGAATATGCTGCCATGGAGGGTGGTTGAGTCTCCTTCTTTGGAGGTTTTTAAGCAGAGGCTGGATGGCCATCTGTCGGAAATATTGTGATGGGGTTCCTGCATGGCAGGGGTTGGACTAGATGGCCCTTGAGGTCTCTTCCAACTCTATGATTCTATGATTCTATGATTATCTGTCAGTCCCTGATATTCCTGGGAAATCTCTCATCCAAGGTTTCACCAGGACCAACCTTGCTTAGCTTCCAAAATCAGATGACATAAGGGCCTGTGGAAAGTTGCTAATCTTGCACATTACAATTGGAGTTGGTGCTTCTGAACATAGTATTTTTGCATTGGGCACTTTTACATGACCCCTAAGATCCGCTGGCCACTTAAATTTGGAACAGTGGTCTTGGGGGGTTTCTCGCTCTTCCTGTGTTCCCACCCCTCCGCACTTCCTTGCTCCTGTCTACTTGAGGGGAGGGAGAAAAAAAAAGGGAGAAAAGAATGCAGGCTCACCTCCATCTGCCTGTCGCAGCCCCGGAAGCAAGCATTCCAGTCTCTTAAAGTCTCTTAAAGGGGCGGGGGCAAAAAACAAACAAACACAAGGCAAGGAGAGCCCCGGTACTCACTGCTTTACATCCACATCAGAAATTTTTCACCTTCGGAGACCAGGTACTTGAAAAGTGTGCTGGGACGCACTTAGGTGGGCGTGGTCATACTTATTTTTTTTTAAAGTCCGGAGCTGGTGGGAAAACATTTTTAAGCTCTGGATCTGGGTGTCCTTTGCCTCGGATTTTAGGGGTCATGTAAAAGCGCCCATTGTTGCAGTTTAGATAGAATAGACTGATGGTAAATTGGTTAAACTGCAAAACCGCAGCCTTAACTGTGCTCTAGACCTGGGGTTCAATCCCAGGTAGCTGGTTCATGGTTGACTCAACCTTCTATCCTCCTGAGATTGGTAAAATGAGTACCCAGTTTGCTCGGGGAGGGGGGCAATATGTAGCCTGCATAAATAAATTATAAACCACTGAGAAAGTGTTTTAAGCACTATGGGGTGGTATATAAGCAGAATACTTTAATTTATGAGTCATCAAGTTGCCTCTGACTTATAAAGAGACTTTATAAGGAGTAATCTCCAAAATGTCTTGCCTATAAGGGCTGCTCAATAAGTGTAAGCCCGAGGCTGTATCTTCCTTTAGGGAGTCATTCAATATCATATATGGGTTTCCTCTTTTCCCCCTGACTTTCACTTTTCCTAACTGATTAGTACTTGGATGGGGGATCTCCCAGGAATATCAGGGATTGACAGGCATGGCTGGCAAAAACTACTGCCTTAAACCCTAAACAAGTAGCATTTCTCAATACATATGTTTAAAAGATGTGTAACACAGCTAGAGAAGATTGCTTACCTTGCATAGTTAACACTTGCTATTGTATTTATCTAGTTTTAGAGCAATCAATATATCTTTATATCACCAAACATACAAACACAACAGCTCTAGTTTCAGAGACAGTCAGACAGAGAGAGAGAGAGAGAGAGAGAGAGAGAGAGAGAGAGAGAGAGAGAGAGACTATGGAAATACAGCAAGCTGGGACCTGCCACCCTGACTTTCAAATAGCATCCAGTTTGTTCTGATTCAATTACCTATTATTCAGCTAGCCACAAGAAGGGAGTCCTCAATCATTGGAGCATTTACAGGATTTTTAATATATATGATATGCAGATGTGCTTGACTTGGCACTGTATTTAATTATGGATGTTGGGTAGTGGCTGTTGTACATTGGTAATTCATCATGGAGGAGTTATGGAAAATTTGTCAAACAGATTTAATGGAGTTAATGCAAAAAATAGGGGACAGGGGAGACCTTTTAAGACACATCTCTGAAAAATGGTTTTCTACTACCGATTAATTTCTACAGTAGAGATAATAGTCAGAAAATCATCAAAATTGCAAAGCTGATTTGGCACATATGTGAAATTTTGGCCATGCCTCTGAGCAATTGAATTGCATCAGGCATTGTAAAAGATATAAATTAGGGCTGTTTCACCAAGGGCCAAACCATCTGCCAGGTATCATCTTCAGGCTTAGCTTGCCAGCAGTAGCTGAAAATCTATTTATAATAATGAGTACTTACAAATCAGGCATCAGAGGCAGCATATGCAACAGAAAAGGCAGAGGACAAAGAAGAGTACAATCTAAAACACCAACTATCTGTTGGCCAATGCACAAGTAAAAGCAAATACTCCATCCAGTGTAAGATCTATTAAAATTACCCTAAGCAACTGTTGCAGGCAAAAATCAAAGGAAAAGAAAAGGCAAAAAAAGTGGTACCTTAAAGACTAACTTTCAATTTTTAATGTAACATTTCGTGGACACGTCCACTTCTTCAGACATAGAGCAACAGAATGAGGTGTGTGATATAATATGTAATGGAATATATGTTTCATACCAAATATTCATTGGCTGTTGTATGTAGGTGCATTTGCTTGCAAGCCCTGTTGTAAATTACTATAGAGGCAGACCTGGGTGACAACCCAATATTATCTATGCCAGGGCAGTCCAAATTTGAACAGGCTGAGGTCTACTTTTTCTGGCCCAAAGTGCCTGAGGGCGACTACACTAATACCTCTACTTACAAATTTTATCCATTCCAAGCACATGCTCTTAAGTAAAAAAAAAATGTAAGTACAGCAGCGGTTTCCCATAGAAATACATTAAAAATCAATTAATTCATTCCAGGGGGGAACATGGGAAGGCTGACTATGCACACACTTCCCTACCACACGCTCAAGCTGGTGTGAGCAGGTGCAAGGGATTTGCGTTCATGCTTGTGCAGATTGCCCCTTCCAAGGGGCAACCCACACAACCATGCACATACCTCCCTTGCACTGGCTCAAGCAGGTGCACAGTAGGCATGTGAATGCTTGCGAGCAGCCCAGGCAAGCCACAGTGACAGATCCACTTGGAAGACTTTTTTAAAAAGTGTGCTTTCCCTCTCAACCCACCCAGGGCCCGACTCGACTCTCCTCCCCCTCCGGCCTCCTTCTCCTCTTTCCCCCTTCTCCCTTTCAGCCCCCTCACCATTGCCATAACTGCCACCCGTGGCTTCCATTCACCTCAGCCATGTTTGCCACACCGCTGGGGCAGGCCAAGTAGGCAGTGGGGCAACCCCATTGCTTCCGCGGCACAAGGAGGAGGGAATGACTCAGAAGGGGAGCAAGAAGAACAGCAGTGGGTCACGGTCTCTGTGAGGTGGCCATGGGGGTGGGAGGAGGAGGAGGAGTGAAGAAGGGTGTAAGGAAGAAATTCTCCAGGGGGGAAGAGGAGGCGAGATGTCACCGTGCAAAGGAGATAGGCACATCTGCAACCCTGCCTCTTGCTGTCCCCTCCCCCTCCTCCGCTCCACACCAGTGATGAACTAGTCACGAGACATTGGCGCGCCAATCATCTGGCTAGCGGGGGGAGCAGGGGAGTGCACCATGACCCTTGAACTGCCCCACTAGACTGAGACAGTGAGCTGGCAGACCCAGAAATTTGCTGGGGCAGTGGTGGTCCTTGGGATGGGGGAGGGAGGGGTGGAGAACTTTTCCCATCACTTTTTTAATTGGTGGCCAGCGGGCTACTTTTGAACCCTTTGCGGGCTACTGGTAGCCCACTGTCTACCTGTTGGGCATGCCTGATCTATGCCAACTTTTGCTAGCAATGCCAATCTGCACTCTGCATTGGACAAACAGGACAGTCTCTATGAAAATGCATCAATGGACACAGGTTTGACATAAGAAACAACAATACTGTACACAGAAACTTGTCTCAAACCATTTCAGTCTACCCAGACACTCCTTGAAATATATGAAGGTCACCATTTTGGAATATAATAATTACAAATCAAGAGAAACAGCTGAGGTAAAATTTATAGGCATAATGGATGCACACAAGAATGGACTGAACATAAATCAAGGTTTCTTGAGTTACTATCAAATGTAATACTACTATATTGTCACAGTTTTTTTCATGGAAGTTTATCTTACCAAAAGACTCTAAGGTAAAAAAAAACTCTCTCACCCCATCTCACCTTCGTCCCTCTCTTCCACCTCCTCACTCTGTTCTGATCTGGTGTCTGTTTTATTTTTTGTTTTATTTTTTGTCTCTTGAGGAATTTTTACCACAGAGCCATAAAAAAACACTAACCCTATCAACAAACCCAGCTTCCTCTACAAGACCCTAGACAAAAACTTCCTGCAACTCTCTATCCACCAATCATCTCTAAAACAAACAAACCCCCTTCTTCCTCTCCCCTACCCACCCTCACCCAGCTCTGTCTCTATAGGCTAGACATACCCACTACCAGCATCTGGCCTCCCAGAGATGAACCTCAGGGGGATGCTGTGCCAGAGAAATGAACCATAATCTGCAAGTGCTCGCACTGCAATAAATCTGGAAGACAAAAATATTCTGACACCTTAAGAGTTAACTGCTATATTTCAAAGTGAGCTTTCATGGGCAGGTCCACTCCTTCAGACATAAAAGCCCATAAAAGTACATATGAAAATATAGCAGTTAGTTTTTAACAGGTCACAACATTGTCTTCATTTTTTCTTTTGTTTTTGTCTGATGCGCTAGCACTGAATAAGATGGGTATCTCTTCTGAAGCTGAAATAAATCTGTTAGCCTTAAAGGTGTCATGCTTTTTTGTTCTCCGGTTTACTTTTGCAAAACAGGTGAACATGGATACTTGCCGGAACTGTCAGCAGATTAAAGGGGGCAACAAATATAAAATATAATAATATTTACTTGTGCTTAACACAGAGCAGTGCAGCAGTAACGTAGATAAAATGTCAGTATTGATATAAAGGGTTTGCAGAGTTAGACTAACAGAAAAACAATGACAATGAATAGAGTAAAAACTCATATATTCATATATACACCAAAATATACACAGCATAACAACCAAGCATTATATACAATATAGCAAAACAGACAAACAGAGTGTGGGGTAAACTGTTCTCACCATAACAGTCCCCAAGTTACAAATGACAAGCTAGTGCCTTTTATACTATTCAGCACTCATAAGATCTGATGCAATCACTAATTAACAATCTGATGCAATCTGATCTATCCATTACAAATCATGATGTTACAATCAGTTCCACCTGCACTTCATCACTTAACATGCCTGTGATTACTAGTCTCTAACACTTGTGGATTACATCATGACACTACAGAATCTAACTGCCTCCATTTTACAATTCTCTTTACACATTCTGTTAAATATACATAACATATGTTTTATCAACTTTTACATATCTTGACAGGAACACCCCAAAGGAATGTGACCCTCAACAAAATAAAAGGTTCTTCATTTCAATTATACCAAGATTAACTTGATTTACATTAATATATTTAGTTATAGGTTTGTTTTCTGATATTACTGTGTTTGTATTGTTTATTTGGTTGCTATTTTTGATATGTAATTGTGTTGTTGTTGTTTTGTTGTTGTAAGCTGCCCAGAGTGGCTTGATAGCCAGATGGGTGGGGTATAAATCTAAAAAATGAAATAAATAAAATTGCTCCATAAATCAGCTAACCCAATTCTCTGGAAAGTGACAGGACCCCACAGATCATACTGAACAATTTATCTCACTGCACACTGCAAACAGTGTTCACCACAGAAAAGTAGAGTTTATGCCTATAAACACAAGTGACTTAGGGTGTTTATACACGACCCCTAAGCTATGCTGCAAATGGCTCCCAGCTCCGGAGCTTAGAAATGTTTCCCCACCAGCTCCGGAGTTTGCAGACAATTAAGTGCGACCCCGCCCACTTTAGCGCGACCCAGCACACTTTTCTTGTACCTTCTCTCTGGAGGTGAAAAAAATTTGATGTGGATAAGAGTACCGGGCTCTCCTCGCTTGTCTGTTGTTGTTTTGCCTCCCGCCCCTTTAAGAGCCCCTTGAGAAGGAACCAGGAAGTAACGGGGCTCGTGGCAAGTTCGACCGGCACCTGCAGGTTAGTAAAGGCTTCTTTTGTCCTTTTTTCCCTCCCCCCTCATGCCGACAGGAGCAGGAAGTGCAGAGGGGTGGAGACGCAGGAACAGAAACGAACCCCCAAGATCTCTGGTCCGAATTTAAGGGACCAGCGGATCTTAGGGATCGTGTGAAAAGGCCCTTAGTTATGGTTGAATTCAAAGGGAGTTCAATTCCCTGCTGGTACAGATTTGGGGTTTGAGCTTAAGAATGCTTTGAACTTCCTGCTGGTATAGATTTGGGGTTTGGTATGCTTTGTAATGAACCACTTTGTGTATATGGAAAAAAGGTGGTATGTAAAAACATTGCTATGACTGTAGTGATAATATTTGTTGTGCCCAGCAGGAACACAGACTGGACCTAAAGAGTGTCTTCCTTTTTCAAACCACCCCTTATTTTATTTATGTATTTTATTTATTTATTATACCTATAGACCACCTTTCTGCTGTTAAGGGGACCAAAAGTAGCTGACATTATTTAAAAGAATATAATTAAAACATAATAACTTAATAACCCTTATACACCAATCAGTCAGTTCCTGATCATGTGCAAATCCAGCCCATAAAACCAATGCAATAATAATGTTTATCTATTTTTTATTTTTATATTTCTATACCGCCTGTCTTCTGAAGGAACTCCGGGCCGTTCACAACAGTTATAATACAACAATAAAAACAGAATCAGAGTAAAAAAATATGTATAGGATCTCCTTCAGTTGCTCCTCTTATCCAAGAAGACAGGAGAAATACCTATATTAATTGTTACTCTCAGAGTTCATGACAATAGTAGGAATGAAAGGATTTCTAACTCACCCAGTTTTGCTTGAACCTAGAGATGCCCCAAGGAACTGAAAATCTATTATTTCAGTTTCAGTTGATATTTTAAAATGCTGGTAACAAAAACACTAGTAAATAGTTACACACGATTAAACAGAATATCCAGAATGCTGTTACTAATGTGTGCTGGTGCAAGTGAAACAGCATAAAATGCAACGACATCTTTCTGCTAGTACTGTATCAATACCCACCATCATTTTGCTTGTGAGGATTGTCTTCTTAAGTACTGTACTAGTAGTTTGCAAATTCACCTTCCGCAGTTTAGCTTATGCTGGCATACATATGTAAATAAAAGTACTCAGACAAACACAAATACTAATGGAGTTAAATGGGGGGGGATGAAACTTTAAATATGAGTAAGTTAGCAAACTGTACTTTATAATAATATGCTTAATATTCCTCTGCACTTTCTTCCTTTCCTCACAAAATTCTTTAATGATTTTGCATATCAAAGGATCCATATTTTGAAATGCAAATTCAATCGGCAGATAGAGCTATATTTTCCAACTACTGCAATTTAATCTCCGAATGAAAATTTTACCAATGCAAATCAGAGTCTTCTTTGGCTACAGAACACATTACTTCCCCACTAGCTGTGTTAGGCTTTCACATTACAAAAGGCATTTAATGAAAAATGTAAATTTTCGCAAGGCACCTGCTGTAGGAGATCATTTCCCCTTCCATTTGACTCAATGATATATGGAGAACATCACTGCTTTTGTAATGTTATCATAGTGGTACAGCCTCTGTATATTGGATTTGGGATTCAGTTCCATATATACACATGATATATTACTTCATTTAAGTGACAACTTCATTCAAATAATAGGGACATCTTTTAACATGTTGCACTAGGGGGAGATTCCAATGATCTACTTTAGATGAACCCAACAGGCAGAGTGTACCAGTGAGTTTTTGTGTGTGCTTGTTTTAAAATAATTGTACAGCATCCACCTTTATTTCTGGACTGTTTAACTGGGAGGGGGAAAGATACAGATGCTCATTTTTATTTTATTTATTTGTTGGATTTTTATACCACCCATCTGGGCGGATATAAAAACCCTTCAGGAGCTGAAAAGACAGGAACATAGGAAGAACAGACATATTGAATCAGAACATTAGTTCATCTTGTGTACTACTTATTGACTGGAAATATCAATGACCGGCAGCATAATCTTCTTTCAAAGCCTTACCTGAAGGTCTCAGGGACTGAGCCTAGTATCTTCCATGTGCAAATGAAGTGCTTGGTCACTGAGCCCTAGAAATAATCTCTAACCACCAGATTCCTCAAACCTCATCAGTTTGAAGGGCAAGTGGAGCCTTCTCAGAAAGGTTATGTCTGTTCCAGGGAAGATGGTTGAAAGCTTCATCCAAGAGAAAATCTTAAAACAAATAGAACAAACCTTGCTGAGAGAAAATCTTGCCTGACAAACCTTTTAGAATTCTTTGAAAAGGTCAACAGGCATGTGGAATTTGGGTGAACCAGTGGATATCGTCTATCTTGATTTTCAGAAGGCTTTTGACACAGTCCCTCACCAAAGGCTGCTGAGAAAATTACACAGTCAGGTAATAAGAGGGCAGGTCCTCTTATGGACTGAGAACTGGTTGAGATCCAGGAAACAAAGAGTAGGTATCAATGGACAATTTTCACAGCGGAGAGAGGTGAAAAGTGGTGTCTTTCAGGGACCTGTCCTGGGACTGGTGCTTTTCAATCTGTTCATAAATGACCTGGAGACATGGATAAGCAGCAAGGTGGCCAAGTTTGTGGATGACACAAAATTTTTCCATGTAGTAAAAACCAGAGAAGATTGTGAAGAGCTCCAGAAGGATCTCTCCAAACTGGGGGAATGGGCTGCCAAATGGCAAATGTGTTTCAATGTAGGAAAATGTAAACTAATGCATATTGGGGCAAAAAACTAATGCATAATGGGGCAAAAAAACTCATGGGTCTGAGCTATACGTGACAGATCAGGAAAGAGATCTTGGTGTGTTGGTGGACACCTTAATGAAGGTGTCTATCCAGTGTGTAACAGTGGTGAAGAAGGCCAATTCCATGCTAGGGAATTATTAAAAAGGGGATTGAAAATAGAATAGCCAACATTATAATGGCATTGTACAAAACCACATAGTAAGGCAGCACCTGGCATCTGGTCACCGTATCTCAAAAAAGACATAGTGGAACTGGAAAAGGTGCAAAAGAGAGTGACTAAAACGATTACTGGGCTGGGGGACCTTCCTTATGAGGAAAGGCTAAAACATTTGGGGCTCTTTAGTCTGGAAAAAAGGTGCCTGAGGGGGGATATGATTGAGACATACAAAATAATGCAGGGAATGAGTAAAGTTCCTCTCATAAAATACCAGAACTAGGGGACATTCACTCAAATTGAGAGTTGGGAGAATGAGAACAGACAAAATAAAATATTTTTTTACCCAGAGTGTTGTTAGTCTGTGGAACTTCCTGCCACAGGATGTGGTGATGGCATCTGGTCTGGATGCCTTCAAAAGGGGATTGGACAGATTCCTGGAGGAAAAGTCCATCACAGATACAAACCATGATGGAGATGTTTAATCTTCAGGCTTAAAACCAGGGTACTTCAAGGGCCAGATGCAGGGGAATGGTATCAGGAGATGGATATCTAGTCTTGTGCACTCCCAGACACAATTGGTGGGGCCACTATGAGATACAGGAAGCTGGAGTTGATGGGCCTTTGGCGTGATCCAGCATGGCTCTTCTTATGTTCTTAGGTTCTTGATTCTATTTTAAGTGGAGTACACCACTCGTGTCTATTGCTCAGAGCTCACAAATAATGTTTATGTCGCACTTTCACCAATTCTTTATTTCCAGGGAAATTTCCAGAAATTCCACCACAATGTCCAAATCTATCTTAATAGAGATTTCAAAAAGGAACTAGAAGTAGCCATTTGCACTGATAGTCAAGATGACTCACCCATTCTTTCTGTTCATGTTATCTACAGCTATATTTTGTCTAGGAGCAATGAGATCGAAACACTCAAGAGAGTAGAACAACAAGCATAGCCTACACACAAAGAGCTTTGATTTTCCCTTTGTGTCTTTACAAAACTAAAATGGAAACCAAATGTGGAGGAAGAATGTCTTGAACTCCTGAATGACATTTGGGAATATTGAATGTGATTGAATAGCAACAGAAGAACATAGAATGAAAGAGGGGGAAACAGAACAAAATGACAATTTTGATAAATGAAAGCACTTAACTCTCTGATCTAGTCTAATGGCTCTGGCAGAAGCATAGGAATATTTAAGAGGGCTAATTATAGGTACGTAGCAGAAATTCTTTAGAGATGAACTACTCATGTCACAGTGGACTGGATATTAGATATGGTCATCATACCATAGCATGCTATAATAGCCAGCATTAAATGAGTGATAAGAAAAGCTTATAGACATTAAAATGTATAACAGAAAAATTGATATATTACAAGGGTGCAAAAAATAGAAAATGTATTAATACTTTACATTTTATTGGAGTATGAAAATTCTATCATAGAATAATAGAATTGTAAAGGTGGAAGAGACACCATGGTTCATTGAGTCTAGACTCCTGCTGAAGCAGAAAATCTAAAACTTCAAATACCCTTAACAAGTGGCCACTTAATCTCTGTTTAAAAGCCAGTAATGGAGGAAAGATTACCACCCTCTGAGGCATTCCATTCCACTCTGAAAAAGCTCTTGTTGACAAGAAGTCTGTGAAGATTCTCAGTCATCCAGGTGCTTTCACGCACCTTAGGCCACTGTCCACCCAACAAGCCTATTCAGGCCTTTGTCCTTCTTATGAGCCCAAGGTGACATGAGGTCAAAGTGAATTATAAAATGGAGGACTCACAACTAGCTTCCCTCAGAATGTCAAAGCTGTATGTACTTTTGCCAAACCAGTTATTATCCACCTTATATTTGAGCCACTGATTTTTCCGGTCTAAATTTAGAACATTATATTTCTCCCATTTGGATCTTATTTTCTTGGTTTAAGCTCAATTCTTTAATCTGTTAAGATCATATTGAATCTGACCATACCTTCTTTAAGTCATTCATAAATATGTTCAACAGAACAAAACCCCTCTGCACCTCACTTGTCATTGTTTTGACTCCTGTTATCCTAGCCCACCCTCGGCACCCCCTGTCGCTGCACCCCCTCGGTCTCCTCGTATGGTAGAGTTAGGGCCTGTTTCTTCGCTCAAGGCCTCCAGGGCTATTGCCCACTGCCGGCCCGCGTCCACCCCCTTCGACCCTTGCCCATCATGGCTTATGAAAGCAGTTGGTGGGAGCATGCCCGAATGGGCTTCTGTCATAATAGCCACAGCCTCCTTCAGGGAAGGGATTTTTCCCTCTCGCCTGAAGGAGGCTGTATAACAGAAATTCTGAAAAAACCAGGCCTAAATCGGGAGATTTGACCAACTACTGCCCATTTTATTGCTAATGTTCCCTTCCTGGGCAAGGTAATCGAGATTGTAGAGGTGATCCGGCTACAATCATTCTTGGAGGAAGAACATATCCTTGACCCATTCCAGTCTGGGTTCAGGCCTGGCCAGAGGACTGAGAGAGTCTTAATCTCTCTTTAAGATGACCTCCTCCGGGGGAAAGGGGGTGCTCCTCCCTGTTGGTCCTCCTGGACTTGTCAAAAGCCTTTGATACCGTGACAAGGTATCCTGCTGACCAGCTTTCTGAGGTTGGGATCGGGGCACTGTTTACAGTTGGCCACCTTCCTCGGGGCAAGCCCCAGCAGGTTCAGCATGTGGGGAGTTGTCTGCTCAAGGGATACTCCCTTGTGGGGTTCCACAGGGTCGTTCTCTTCCATGCTGTTCAACATCTATATTAGGCCGCTGGCTGAGGTCATTAGGAGACATGGAGTCTGCTGTCATCAGTACGCTGATGACACACAGCTCTATGTCTCCTTTTCCACCACTGCAGATGAGGCTGTCTGGACCCTGATCAGTGCCTGGGTGCGGTCATGGAATGGACCAGGGCTAACAGGCTCAAACTCAACCCCGATAAGACTGAGGTTATGTTCTTTGGGGCTTCCTCATCTGGCTGTGGAGGCCCTTATCCCACCTTGAATCTGACCCTCCAGCCTTTAACTCATTCCGGAATCTGTTGTAGTCCTGGACCCCTTCTGCACCATGGAGGCCCAGGTGGCCGCTGTGTCCAGGGCCTGCCTTTTTCCATCTCCATCGAACCCCCCAGATTCGCCCATACCTAGATGGGGATTCCCTCAGAACTGTGGTGCAAGAGCTGGTGATCTCGAGACTGGCCCATTGTAACTATCGCTCTACATGGGGCTGCCATCCACTCTCCTTTGACGCCTGTCCAGCTGGTCCAGAATGTGTTGGTGGACTGGTGGCGGGTGGGCTTCTGTGTGAGCACATCACCCCAGTTCTGGCCCGCCTGCATTTTTGCCCTCTGCGCCTGAATCAGATTCAAGGTCCTGGTTTTGGTTTACAAAACCAGGCCTAGGACCTGACTACCTGACAGAGCGGATCGACCAGCTGTCAACATCGCTAATGTCCGACTTCCTTGTCGCGGTAATCGCACATGCTGCGTGTGGCCACGCCCAGGAGGCTTGGAGAAAGATCCACCCGTAGCCTTCTCTGTGGCTGGCCCCACCATGTGGAACCATCTCCCAGCAGAAGTGCGCCTAGCAGAGTCCCTGCCAGCCTCCAGGAAGGCATTAAAAACTCTCCTTTTCCGGGAGGCGTTTGGTGACTGACCTCCCCAGGGCAATCTGTAAAGCCACTCTTCATTGTTTAGTTTGGTTATTTGTGTTAATTTGTTTTAAATTGTCTAACTGCTCTATTTCATAGTTGTTATTAGTATTTTTCTATGTTGGGATCGGGGCCCCAGTTCCTCCGGCAAGGGGGAGTTGTATATAAGCCTAATAAATAAATAAATAAATAAATAAATAAATAAATAATTGTCTTCCAGCATAACAAGGACATTGGTGAGCACTCTTTGGGCATGGTGTGTCAACAAGCTTCAGGAACACCCAATAGTCATATTTTCTACTCCATATTTTACCAGCTTGGTCATATTTTTTTCCCTCAGGAATTCAATTAAAATACTGAAATCATGATACAATAGATCCATGGGGCCAATTTTGTACCAAAAGGGAAAAAACACAAAGAACATTTGTCTAACAAATGTTATCTTTCAAACAGCACACACCACAGGTGTGTTTAGTTTAAAAATAATTTATCAGATTAATTCACCCTCTTGTTATTGTTAATTAATATACCGTATATACTCGAGTATAAGTCGACCCGTGTATAAGTTGGGGCCCCTAATTTAAACCCAAAAAACTGGGAAAATTTATTGACTCAAGTGTAAGCCTAGGGTGGGAAATGCAGCAGGGCCTGGCAACTCCTCCTTTGTGAGCTGGGTGTGTGTGTGATGTTTAAAATGACTTTAGCCAGATGGGGACTGCTTGAGTTGGTGGCTAAAAGTCATTTTAAACATTGTTTTAAAATGACTTTTTAAAAAGTCATTTTAAACATGGGTGGGTCAGGAGAAGTGGAGCACAATATTTAAAATGTCTTTTAGCCACCGACCCAAGCTTGCCTCAGTAGCTAAAAGTATTGACCCGAATATAACCCGAGGACCCCTTTTTTCAGGCCAAATTTGGGGCTGAAAAACTAAATAAATAAATAAATAAATAAATAAATAAATTGTCATGTCACTACCACCACACATTATTTATTTAATGTTGGGGAATACTATTTTAAGTTGTAGGATTATAGGTCCTGCAATATATATGACACTATAAATTCAAGCAGAAAACATAGAAACACAGACAGAGAGGTATGGAATAGAACCAGAACCAGAGCCAGAGAGAATTGCCATTCTTCAGTCTAAATTCCCTCTGCCATTTGTTGCTTCTGAACTACTTGGCTGTCTGAACAGAGAAGTAGATTTTAGATGTGTGTAAAGATGTCTTTAATTCAAATTCTTTCATACAGATTTCAGTCTTGGACCCAGTAATTTGCTCTTGGGGATACAGGAGGAAAAAGTCAGAGTCAATGCTACATTACTAATACTAACCCATATTCTTTCTATAACCACAAGAAACCTTCCTATCCTCCTTGCATGCAGGCAAGAGTCTCATAGCTATTTTGTTCACTGAAAATAATCAGAAGCTTCAGTTACCTTGAGCGTTATTATTCAGAGAACCAGGAGATGAAAGGAGTTTTAAATGGAATGACAAGAAGCTTTGTGGAATCTCCATCAAAACTAATGAAGATGAAACCAACAAAGTTTGATGAATTGCCCCATAATAATTTCAGTGAAAGTTTGACAAGAATAACACACTGCTCATTAATTTAGCAACTGCTTATTACAGTAAAATTTCAGTGTAATAATCAAATGTTTATTTTGTAATCTTGTTAAATTATTATAATGTTAATTAGTCCTCTATTTATCACATCATCGGTTATTCAGAAGTGCTGTACTCAACATTTACTATTATAATAATAATCTTTATGGAACTTAACTAAATCATCTATCATAATAACGTTTTAAGTTCTTTGGGGGAATTCTTGTTGTTGTTCATTCGTTCAGTCATGTCTGCAATCTGTCCTTCCAGTGAACATTTGGGGTTGATTTCTTTCAGGATAGATAGGTTTGATCTCCTTGCAGTCCAGGGGACTCTCAAGACTCTCCTCCAGCACCACAGCTCAAAAGCATTGATTCTGCGGCGATCAGCCTTCTTTAGAGTCCAGCTTTCACTTCCATACATCACTACTGGAAAAACCAGTATTCTTGGTACCAAGAAATGTTATAAAGGTTTAACTTTAAAAATACATTGTCCTTGTTGTTCATTTTCATCAAATCACCATTGACTTATGGTAACACTATGAATAAAAAGTTCAGTCCTGATTGGTGTAATTCCCCCTTGTTCATCTTTTCTTTCATTGCTGCCCATCTGAACCAAGGGATATACATTATTTAATAGTTTGAATATTTTCATTGTCAACATTAAAGATGTGTAGTTGTTCTGTAGTCATGACTTTGTCTTCCTAAAGTTCAATTGCAGCCCTGCTTTGGCACTTTCTTCTTGCACTTTTGTCAGATGTCATTTCAAGTCATTGCTGTTTCTGCCACTAGGAGGGTTTCATCTGCATGCCCTAAATTGTTTATATGGCTGCTACCACACTTCCTTGAGCAGCCACTTGTTATTTTGCATTGCCTTATCTCCTCCCGTGGTCATGTGGTCGCTACAGGGGTTTGGCAGTCCACACTTCAGCGGCTGCTTAGTAATTGGCTTCCCCGTTAGCACTTGGCTGACCTGCTTTAAACTACAACAGGAAAATAGCAGAAACAGGGGGGAAACAGAATAAAAGCACCATAGTATGCCCACAAATACAACCACATCGCTTTAAAAGGGGGTGCAGGAACTGATTTAAAAAGACACCACCCCCCAGTGGTCGTCAAAAAAAAAACTGACACTGTGGTCAAAAATGGGCATGACCAAGGGGCTCTTCAGAAAAACCAATTTGAAAAGTGGACAGTGATTTTTAGGACAATTTGTCTTTAAGGAAAAGGTGTTTCAAATCTAAAGTGTGGTTGCGGATTATGTTTCTTCCCCCAGTTTTCACTCCTCCCTTATCTGAACTTAGTCTGGCTTTCCATATGGTGTGCTCTGTGCACAGAATGAAGAGATGGGAAGATGAAATCACCCCTTTCTGACATCTTTTCCTGTATAAAACCTTTCTGTCTTCCATATTCTGTCAAATCATAGCTTCTTCTCAAAATTATATTATATGCATCAGAACAATCAAGTGTTGAGGCACACCCATCTCATTCTTGATAATCCATAGCTTTTTATTATCCACACACTCAAAGGCTTTGCTGTTGTTTATAAAGCATGGATTGATCTTCTGATATTCTTTGTCGTGCCCCAGCAGCCATCAAACATTCAGAACATGAACTTGAGTGCCTCTTCCATGTTTGGTATCTTGCTTGGACATCATGCATTTCTCGGTACATATAGTATAAAAGCCTATGTTGGAACACCTTCTGTATTACTTTGCTTGCATGGGAAATTAAAGCAACGGTCCTATAGATACTGCTCTCCTTTGCATCTGCTTTTATAAAGAATAGAATATATACTGAACATTGTCAGTCAATGGGCCATTGTTTTCTTTATATATTTCTTGGCATATTCTTGTTAGAATTTGGACAGATTTAGTTTCTTTGGCTTGAAACAGTTCTATCAGTATCTGTCTTCCCATGGTGATTTATTTCTTCTCACCCTCAAAACCCTTACTGATACTAGTTTCCACTTAAAAGTTCATGCCCACATCTCTCAAAAGTTTAAGCTGATGAGAATTATTACCATTTTAAAAGGTCATAGTGTGGACTTTCCTACCAAGTTTCAAATAATATGTAAGCAGATGACAAGAATCACCAATTGACAGATAATTTCCTATGGAGGCAGGAAGAGGGAAAGTGAAGGTGGAGGAGAAAGTGAAATATGAAACAGGACCCCAGGGAAACTTACTAATTTCCACCTGAGCAATTTAATTATTTTACTAAAATTTCTTGCAGAACTGTCAAACCACAGCTCAAGTGATGAAATGTGACCTTTAAACTTTTTTCCCTTCAGAAGTACAGCCAGACTGTATTATTATCAAGCTCTTCTTTAAAAATCAAACTTTCATTTTTTGGGAATCCAAACCTTACTATATGAAAACCCCATTGTTTTCATAAAACAAGCTGACATCTAATTTTGTGTCAGCTGTCAGATGTTTAGCTTTGGAACTCCATTTACTGTTATTAACTTTTATTAAAGACTTGTCTTTAAGGAAATATTGGTGTTCATGAAATAAAGCTTTTCCTTTCCATTGTGTCAGCCTTTTACTTCCCAGGGGATCTGCCACACACCAGTACAGTTATTGAAATGGAACTACAGGTGCAGGCAGTCTTGCTTGCTAAGTCTTTCACATGTTTCAGTTTTGTTATTAAAAACAGTCCAACTTTTAAACTTAGACTTTGGTTTCAATGCTGCTGTTGACTCTACTAGTTTGTTTTTTACACTGGGGTAGATATAGAAAAAACTCATAACTCATTTTGCTCCATTTCTATTCCAGTGATATTCCACCTTCTACAATTTATTTGGATAGCACATGCATCTGAATGCAAAAGACCAAATCTCTCCTGCATAGGCAGATAATTGCACAGCACACTTTTGGACTATTAAATTCAATGCACTAAAATGTTTTACTAGAAAACTGATAATCAGGGTGCCTGTACTGTCATTCTGGTTCCAATGGAAGTTTTTTTTCATTGTAATTCAGCGATCAGTGGGTAATTTGGTCTATTACTTATCCACAACAGCATAAATACATCAATGTAAATTTCAAACAAAAAGTTGCCATTAGTTAAGAAATCAGTGTAAGCATTTGGTTTCACACACCAGTTGCATAACTTGACATTTGACAATGTATACCTACACTGACATCTTAGCTAGTTATAATTCACTGCTGAAATTCACTTCAAGCATAATTCTTCGACTGGATTCCCATCTCATCAAAGAAGAACCAAATGTATATGTCTTCCTTATTATGGATGTCCTGTCTAATTGTACTATTGGAGTTAGAATGGTTTATATCTTTACTTACCGGGGGGGGGGGAGAGAAGGAGTGGGGATGGAGCAATTTTGTATCCTATTTATCGATTGCTGTGTCCCGTGTACTTGGCAGCTCAGAACACATAACTGTGCCCCACAATCAACACTCTGGGTCGGTCACTGGACCAAGAACCTGAAACGATAAGAACAGAACAACAAACCCGACCAAAGCTTAACAATCTGGCAACAGCCTCACATAGGCCTGATACTTCAAAGAATTCCGTCTTCCCAGTTTTTGAATGTTGGCTCTCCTCTATTCCATAGCCTCTTCAGTGGAGGCTGTACCTATACAAAGTGAGTGGGTCCCAAAATGCCATCCTTGTATTCTTGCCTTGCCTAAAGCCTGGAATGTAATGGCCCCAAACTGGTATTTTGTCAGAGGTGAACCATTCTTGTGCTAAGATAGGTATCCAGGAGCATCTCCTCTTGACTCGACATAGGCCCCCAAAGCCTTTAAAGGGCAGATGGCCTCCTGACTACATGTGCCCAACTCAATATACTGCCCCTTCACATTTTGATTGGTTTTTAATCTCCTCAGCCTAATCAGCTACTTGTTACTATATAATGTAATGTCATCCTTCTGCAGCATCCAATTGGCAGCATCATGTCTAGACCCTGCCACCAACTTGCTTATGAGCAATGTGGCAAAAAAAAGACTATTAAAGTAGCCACCTTAAATAAGCACTCTTCAAACTCAGACCCACAAACCTTTTCCCAACAACCTATTAACCTAGCTAGCAGCATGAGTGAAAAGGGGGTCCTCAGGTTTTTGCTCTGACCTCTCTCTTTGGACAATGCTTCATTTATCTTTTTGCAATCTAAACTTGTTACTGGGGTGCTGTAAACATTGCACCTTTGTATAAAACATCAAAGCTGACAATTTCCACTGAATGGTACAAAGCCCTTAAAATGCAAATGAACAGCAAACTGTACAAGCTGATCAGCAGGTGCTGGCCAAAGCTTGTTAAACCTTCCTCTGCACTACATTTTGCATAACTCTGAGCACGCTGCAGAGTAACTCTTCCTAGTCCAAGGTGCCGAAACTAAACTCATTGCCCTATTGGCTTCAATGTGCCAAGGCTGCATACCAGCTCCGGAAGGATATTGGGATGTACTCATGCCCCTGGAGCCAGCACCCTGAACCGATCCATCTATAGCCATGACAGGACATCAGCTATCTCATTCTTAACCCCCGGAACAGCAAGCAGAACAAAACAATATTACATTGCAAGCATTTTAATGTGAAAGCCCACACCAATCTCATAATTCTAACCAAATGAGATGTCAAAGTTTTCACAATCTGATTGTCACACCATAATAATAATAATAATAATAATAATAATAATAATAATAATAATAATAATAATAATAATAATAATAATAATAATAATAATAATAATAAATTAAAAAAACCCACAGCCCCATTGGCCCAGAATATAGACCATAGCCACAATGCCACAACTATGGGGAACAACTCTAGAAAGGTCAAATCTCTGGTGACACCATAATCTACCCATTCTTGTGGCCACTTTCCTGCATACCATCTTCCTCTAAAGAACATGCCAAAACCAACAGTTCCTGCCATATCCATGTGTACCTGCAAATCTCCTCTCAAAAGCATCTCCATTCTCCAAAAAGAAACCCCATTAAACCCTTCTAAAAAAGTAAGCCAACCTTGTAAATCCTCCTGCATGTGAGTAGACACTCACCTTTTATGATGTGGCCTCTTCAGACCCATTGTGGCTTCATGTAACCTCCTCAAAAATGTTCGACCCAGGGCAATAACTTTGCATGCAAAGTTCAACTGTCCTGTTAAAACCTGTAGCTCATGTAACATCACTTTTTGTTTAGCCCTAATGGCCCTAAGCTTCTGCCTCACACCTGCTAACTTGTCCCCTGGGAGCCTGCTGGCCTGACTGACCGTGTCCAAATCAATCCATAGAAATTAGATGCAGACCTTTTCTTGACCATCCATTCCAAAAAAGTACTAAGTCACTCAAAAGCAGCACATGAAAAGTGCATCCCATAAGAAGTGCTCTGTCTACATACAACTTACCCTCAAAAGCAAAACCCAACAACTCAAAATCACCCGGAAAAACAGGCAACATTATTATCGATATTATTTATTTATTTATCTAATTATATCTCTATATTCATATTATACTATACTCTAAATATAGCAGATTCGCCTCACACAATCGTAGACAATCAACAGTGTTCCCTTTTGAAAATAACCCAATTTAACAGCCCTAGAAATATATCCCCTTAATTATATTTTTAAAAACACCAGGACCAAATAATGCCCACTAAATTCTCCTGCTCTCCAATCCTCCCTTTCCTGGTTTTCTGCTTAAGCTCTAAAATATTTTTTTTTAATATTTTACCCCCCCTTCCCTGCCACCGCTGGCAGCCTTGCCTGAGGCTTGCCCAGTTCCCCCAACCCTGACAATACATAACCCTCTCTCCACTATAGCCCTTGAAATTAAATTACAGAGAGGATTCTTCACTGGAATAAAGGAGCGCTGCTTAAGCAGCCAAACTGGGGGCCCAACTAGGCTTGTCCATTGCTGCAAAAACTATGATGCACTCTTATGATGCACCAGCAAATTCAGGTGAGGAGAAAGGAAGGCAGTGGCAGCAGGGAAGCCATTAAATAGGCTTCCCTCCCCCACTGCACCACCCTCCCCAAAAGTGCAGGCTTTCTCCCACCAAACCTCCGGCCTGGCAGGCAAATTTACCCCACCCTGCATCTAGTCCTGGCAGTGTTTCCCTATGTTCTAGTTCATCATTCACCATACTGGGTGATATTTAAGTAGCCAACCTGATTTGGAATCCAGATCACGTATAGTGACAAATTAAACCTATATTTCAAAATGTAAATGCTTGCAGTCCTTGCAAAGATAGTATTTTTCTGTATAATATATACTCATAGAAGGAAGCATTGATATGTGTCTCTTTACAAGCAAGGCATGTTATTTCTGTTTTCAATAAATTTATTTATGCACATAGACTTTTATACTGGGGAAAAGGGAAGTATGGTTATTTTCTCACAAAAATTTGCTAGTTGTCACTATTCTAAAAGTCATATTCTGAGATGCCTATTTATTGACTTGCCAATGCTTTACACGTGGCAAAAGAAATGGTGCACATGTGGAAACAAGGGGCGGATGGTCTTTTGCAATGGCAATTACATCTCAATATTTCATTTTCTCATGCTGCTTAGTTTTTGAGAAGAGCTTTAATGGAAACTGTTTTGCTGCGCAGTGTTATATGTATTTGAAGCAAAATGATAGGACTCTAAGAGCTTTTCCCACTTCCTTTAATTTAAATTTTTGTTTATAAAATCAATAACAAAAATGTAACACCTCTTTTAAAAAAGCAAAATGTAGCCTTCCATTTCTCTTTTTCCCATTCCAGTGCCTAATATTGCCCATTACTGATAAGATTTATCTGTTCATTGCAAACAATTTATTTGCATCCTATGACAATGGATCAGTTTAGTTAATTGGGCAGTATTTGATGTGTCATCTTAGTAAATGACACTAAATCAGCCATTTACTGAAGGGGGCTCTGTATTTCTCTTCAGTTTATTGCAACAGGCACCTTGACAGCAACAGGTCATTTTGAAACTTAATGAGTCCTTTTGATTAATCCAACAAAATTACTTTGGTCTCCAATAGTATATTTCTTTCTGACATATTATTAATAAATTAAATCACACTTTGCCAAAAGAAACATATTGAAAAACAAGACTGAGAGAGAAAGAGAGAAATATGTTGAGATTGTGAATTACATATCCAGTGAATTACATATCCAGCATTATTTGTTTTTAAATATATAATTGTTAACTTATAATCTACAAATACCATTAAAGGTTTATATTACAAAAACTCACTCTCAGAATCACTGAAATTAATGCTGAATTGACATTTTTCCAAATCCACTTCCATTACACTAAGCTGCAATTGAATTGTAGGTCCTTTTCCTATTTCACCCACAACCTCAAGGAGTGGTATTCAGATCTGATCGTAATGAGTGATCCAAAGAATAAATATTTAACAAAGATTAAATATCTGGTGGACGAGAAGAGTGGGTGGGGGCTCTGTTTGGCCATCCAAGAACAAGAGATGGGGATGTGCCCGCTCCTATTTTATTGGGAGCTTTGGTATGTGAAAAACTGATGTGAAAACGTTTAAGATAAAATGAAAGACATGCGTCAAACATGTTATGCATAGTTCCTACTGTCAATTGTGAATGTTTTCTGAAATCCTCTTAGAATTGTTTTTTTGTTACAGACTGACTTGAGCTCTCAGATATTTAAATGAGGCCAAAAGAGCATACTTACAATATATTTAAACAGGAAAAAGTCTTACATGTTGTATCTAGTTTGCACTTCCATTCTGTATCATTTCTGTGATGCTAAAGAGAAAGAGTGTAGATCTCTCCTAATCATGCTTAGAGCTCTCTTAATCATGGTTAGCAAAAAATATGAAATACATGTACTGAAACTTTTCTGTTAATCAGCAAAGGCTGATTTTAGGGTTATTCCTTTAAAGGTATCATTGAAAAAAAAGCTAGTTATTTCAGAGAGAACTTCAACTCTCAGATTGGGTAGTTCATCTACCACCAACCCAACCAGTCTTGCTAAGTTGTTAAAATTTAATTTATTCTAGAACCTCATATTGGCTGAGATCTGTTGCTTAGCTTAGTACAGGCATGTCCAAACTTTGGCCCTCCTGATGTTTTGGACCACAACTCCCAGAATTCAAAGCTTAGACTGCCAGTGACAAAGGACTGTAGGAGTTGTGGTCCAAAACATCTGGAGGGCCGAATTTTGGACATGCCTGGCTTAGTATGTTGCACCAGAGTAAGCCCCTTTGCAACAATGGAACACACAGAGAAGTTGGCTCAACAAATTGCCACTTATTTGTTGTGACTTTTATACTAAGCAAGAGAATGTCACATAATATTTCTCTGTACTCTTCTGACTTTCCCCCTGCACTTTAATGACATACAGTATATCAAATTACGCATGAGACAACCAATGAGAACAGCAACTTGGCTGCCAACAAGTAATAAGTAAGGTTTTAAAAATTATTTAAATTCTCTCCTAGTACCTGTGGTGGGGTGCTTATGATGTATTATATATTAATAGCTGAAGTCCCAGCCCCAAGAAGAGAAAATATCACATAAATTTATTTATTTATTTATTTATTTTAATACTTATATACTGCCTGTCTTCCAGGGGAACTCCGGGTGGTTTACAGCAAGAATACAAACAATGGAAATAATGAAAACAATAACAATAATAATAAACTAAAAAAATCATAATAAATCATCATTGTAAAACTACAGAAAAAAAGAAAAGAAAAAAATTATTAACTGTCGCCAAATGCCTCACAAAAAAGCCAGGTTTTTAAAGGCTGGCAGGGACTGTGCAAGGCACAACTCACTCGGGAGATGGTTCCAGAGTGCAGGGCCAGCCACAGAGAAGGCTCGGTTATGAGTCACAGTTTTCCAAGCCTCTCTGGGCGTGGCCACCCGGAGTGAGAGCGCCCATGACATTCTGGTAGGTTGGGCTGCAGTTGATCTTTGGGAGATTCCCTCTGCCAGGTATTCCGGTCCCAAGCCATGGAGGGTTTTATAAATTAAAACCAAGACCTTGAATCTTATTTGGGATGCAACAGGTAGCCAATGCAAGCGGGCCAGCACTGGGGTGATGTGGTCACTTTGATGCAGTCTGGCCACAGCATTTTGCACCCGCTGAATTCGCCAATAAGAGTCAAGGGCAACCCCACGTAGAGAGCATTACAATAGTCTATTCTTGAGATCATGAGCACTTGCACTACAGTTCTCAGGGAGTCCTCTTCCAGATACGGACTGCTGTGCTGTGCTCTGCCTTTTATTTGGGAAAATTTGTTGGTGAGGAAATGTTGATAAACCTCTGCAGCTGGTTCCTTTGGGGGTTTTATGATCATACAGACCAAATAATAGTTTGTTTGTTTTTAAGGCTGGATCTTTTGCATTGAACCTTGGAGTTCTTGTTCCTTTGTACAGAAACTTGGACAATTCCTTTTCTGGAGTACATCTCCCAGACACCAACAAACAGACAGAAACATTGTGAAACTCCACAAATGGAAAACACTGCAATAAGTAACATACTTCAAAATGGGAACACCACCTATCACATGCAGAATTCTCTTTCCCAAATTGAACTTTCACGTTCCTTCCAGCTAAATTTCACCTGCACAAACCCATTTGTTTTTGAAAGCTTGCAGTCTCCATGAAGTGAGATAGCACTGAGAGATTGCCACTGGCTATCAACATTCAGTGAGCTGAAATGTGAATTAATTTACCAAGCTGTCATGTTGCATGTGTGGGTGTAGGTATACATGAGCACTTGCGCATGCTAGAGTTTATCCATCGCCAGTCCTCATCATTGGAATCAACTCAGTCAAGTACTAATGTCAGGCAGAGTAAATCTCAACCGTCAGTAGAGCTTCAGGGTCCCTTTTTGGCTGTCAGAATGCAAGTTCTCATAATCATGGCCAGAATTATCATCTGAATCCACGGTAGCATTTGTCTGCTTTCAGAAGTGATTTCATGCTTAGCTGTTTTCTCTAAGGTGAGGACGAACTGAGAAAGAAAAGGTGCATACACATTAAACAACAAAAAGCTTGTTTGGGGATAGAGAGTCTAAATGCTACAAGATTTGTACATGTCAGCCACCTGGTTTTGCAGTGCCTTAGAATAACACAGCACAATTGCTGCAGGGCACCTAGAGCAACTGTGAAAAGTATATGGGCCCATATAAATGTTATTAATTGCACAGGCCTATGGAAAATAGTCCATTCAAATTTCTTATGTGTGTAAAAAGATATTCATCTATATGTACCAATGTATTTGCTGCCACATTCCTTGTCTCCTTGCTGGATAGATCTCCTGTAGAAATGGACTATGTGAGGATTCTCTCTTTCCTCCTGAATGGACTGTCCAAAGAAGCAGGGAAGGGCAGCCCACGCTTCTTCCCCTCCTGGTGTGTTGCCAGCGAGGGAGGAACCCATTGGTGTGCTCCGAAAGGCGACTGGCCCAGATGAGGTGGAAGCTTAAGCAGCTTGAACCATGAAGTGCTTTGTACTGCTTTGTCGCCACCTCTGATCTCCTCCCATTCTGAAGCAGGCTGCTGCTTGTCTCCACCTCCACTCTCTTCCTGAATTGTCCATCTGAGGATGCATTGGTTTATATAGACTCACTGTGGGTGAAACATTGACTACTTTTTTGCCTGCTGATCACACCCTCCCATCACTGTTTTTGTTTCTCCATGGGCATAAGTATGTTGTGCCTTTGGGTTCCCTTTTCCTCTTGGAGACTCTGCCCTTTAACTGGATATATCTCCTACCTTGCAGGAATTTGGAGCTTGAGAACAGCTGGTGTGTTGCTGAGCATCAAATTATCCTCCCAGCAAGCACAACCTGCCAGGGAAGCAAGAATATAGGAAAGCCCATTATTAAAAACAAAACAAAACAAAAAACGCTCAACCCTGAATAGTAAGGAACAAGGGAAAAATGTAAAATCAAGGGCCACTTATGGTTCCAAAATTCCTAGTAGGGTCTCAAGGCCAAATAAAGAAATCTTATATTGTTACATGGGAAATTGGGCAGGACAGGATAATGTTGACCCAAAATAGGTCTCCAAAATGGTGGGATAGCATTTGAAAGCACTATTCTGCTATTCCTGCAAGATTGAAGATTTGGAAAAAGTTGGAACCTATAAGACTTAATTCTAGGTCAAGGGACTGGGAGTGGCAAGGCTACCACCAGCTCAAAGCTAAAGGAATAGGTTTTCAAATAGCTTTGCTATGAAAACCTTAACATTCTCATCTATAATGTTAAGCAATGTGTAGCCTGCACACTGTAATTAAAAATTGTAAACCGCCCAGAGACTACTTGTAGTGGTATGGGGCGGTATATAAGCAGAACACTGCTTTTGCTTTATAAAAGGGAGGAAATTATCACTTATATGCAAAGTGGTATGCCTGAAGTTAGGTCTGCACTTGAGACCTCTGCTTTGATCCAAGTACCAATATAGGGCATTTATACACGACCCCTAAACTCCGGGGCAAATGGCTCCCAGCTCCGGAGCTTAAAAATGTTTCCCCACCAGCTCCAGAGTTTACAGGAAATTGAGTGCGGCCACGCCCACTTTAGCGCATCCCAGCACACCTTTCAAGTACCTGCTCTTCCGGGGTGAAAACTGCTTGATGCAGTGCAACGATAGTGAGTGCGGGGCTCTCCTTGCTTCTGTTTGTTGTTGTTTTGGCTCCTGCCCCTTTAAGAGCTACTTTACAGAGACAGGAATGTTGCCGCGGCAAGAATGGAGGCAGAACGGAGGTGAGCCACAATCTTTTCTTCCTTTTTTCTCCCTCCCCTCATGCAGCCAGCAGCCAGGGTGGGGACACAGGAAGAGCGACAAGCCCCTAAGATCTCTGGTCCGAATTTAAGTGGCCAGCGGATCTTAGGGTTCGTGTAAAAGCGCCCATAGTGCTTCAGATCAGGACCTAATTGGGCCTGGCATAACCCAAACCCCTCCATCTGAACCAAATGTATTTCCAGGTTTATTTTCATATTTCCAATTATCCAAAACATGACACTTGGCATGGTAGCAGTCCACAACAGCATGCGGTTTCTCAGGGTTTGAACCAAGCCATCTCTAATATTTTTTTTCTTTTTCATATTATCTCCCCTTTCCCACTTTTTTTTAAAAAGCAGATATTGTTGCCTGCTTAGTTCTGCCAGTTGAGAAAAGAATCACCAACCAGGAGGATGGGGTTTCTGCAGCAACAGAAGAAAAACATTCCAATGTGGGCAAGCCAAGTTGCAAAGACAAGAATGATAATCCAACAAAAAGAAAGAAAAGAAAAGTTTGATTAAAAAAGAAGACGATAGGGTAAGGAACGAAGACTGATTGGAATTAATAAATCAGATTAAGTCCAGATAAGTCCAGATAAGAAAACACATATCCACAACTGACCCTAAATCAAAATGAGATGGTACAAACCAATGGAGTACATATCCTATAATCTTACTGACATCTACAAAACCTGAGCAGGAATATGCTATGCCAAAAAATATCATACCCTCCCCACATACTCAGTGATTAGAGAGTAAAGGAGAGGTCCTTTCTCCTCAAGAGAGGGCAAAGATATCAATCAAGAGAAAGCAGGTCATTCCTCATTTTTGGTCCTCTCATGCCACAGCTGTATCTGCCTTGCATGCTGTTCTAGCCATTCCATTTTCACTGCTTTTCAATGCATCTTTTTAAGAAAACAATTAACCCACCAAATGCCATTTTCCCTTTACACTTCATGATCCACTCAGGAAGCTTTTTTATTTCATCCAGGCTACACTGAGGTCTGCTTAGTAACCCCAGTCTTCAGCATTCACCTGAACCCAGAACACAACACAACTAGACAACAATATAAGATTTCAGTGATAGCCAAGGATTTTGGAGTACAGCCTCCATCATACTTCACCATCAGTTACACTGGCTATGGCTGATGGGCATTGTAGTCCAGCATCCAGAAGGCTGCAAGTAAATTGAAATACAGGATAAAATTAATTACAATCTACATTACACTTTTACAGATGCTAGTGGGCAGTGATGGACTAGGATTCACAGTGTCATGTTTTAATCAAGCCAGAATGGGTGGAACACAATCATATGATTATTCATCTGAATATTATTCAGTTCTGAGTGGTGGTGCATTCCTGGCAGGTGTCTGTTAAAGGAAATAGAGTTTACTGACCTTCTTCTCCAGCATTCATTTAAAATTTTGGATGCCTATGATCAATCTGGAGGGAAACGGGGCCATATCCATATGCACAATGATCAATGGGATGTTTTGTAGCATGACAAGCTTCTTTTGTCAAATTGGCAGAGTGACGTCAGCTTCCAGTCCTCTTCTTCTTGCTCACTTGCAGAAAGTCAATGGTGATCTGTTTTTCCTTGACCCATACTGCATAAAGCTTTAATCAGGCTCTTTATCTCCATTAAAGTGGCTAAACTGAATCTATTTATACTAATTAATAGAGGATGATGTTGGGGAAAAATCCATTATGGACATTAACTTCTTCCACATGGCGATAGTCGGAGTCACTGGTAATGAAAGTTTAAAAAATAACCCATTACAAGACACTGAGCAAACTAACGGCAGGGACCATATATTACATTTGGATACAGTACACCAGCAAATGAGCCATTAGAAAAAATTATGAGAGCTTCATTTTTTTAAAAAAGAATTTATATAGTTTTGTACCCTTTTTTCCCTGCATACATTTTGATGTAGATTTCTTGGACTGTGCTTGTGCATGGCTTTCAAATCCACACATTTTAAATAATGCATTTCTTTAAAAGCTATGAAAGGAAACATATCACAAGTTTTGCAAACATATAGCATTTCAAGATAAGTTTCAATCCATTGGCGGTCTTTGGAGATATGAAATGAGCACCTCCATGTAGATATGTGAAGCTGACAAATTGCTTCCGCATGCCTACTATATTTGAATAAACGATCAGAGAAGAGTTCATTATTTGAAGACATTATCTCTCAGAAGGGCTGTCTTGTACAAATCTAGTTTAGAAGTAAAAAAAATTACTAATGGAAATACTCAGGCTTAGCCTTAATAAAAATGATCTTCCATGGATTCTCCAAAAGAGAGAGAGAGAGGTCAGTTCATGAATAATTTATTCTAACAAGTAACAAGTACAAGAAATATTTTCTTTATGTTGTTTTCCTGGGAATTTACCAAAGACGTAAGTATTGCTTTGAATGAAGGAGAGCGGGCTTCTTCTTCTTCTTCTTCTTCTTCTTCTTCTTCTTCTTCTTCTTCTTCTTCTTCTTCTTCTTCTTCTTCTTCTTCTTCTTCTTCTTCTTCAACAAGAGTTGGGAGAAGAGATGTGATATGACCTTAGAATCTGGTGGAAGCCCAGAGAAATGACAGACAGAGCCAAGTCAACCAAGCCTTCTTATGTCCTTTTAAATATCTTCCAGCCTATTCATTATCCAGGTTGGTGATCTTATTTCTGTCTTTCCAAGGGTCCACATTAAAACAACAACAACAACAACAACAACAACAACAACAACAACAACAACAACAACAACAACAACAACAATGTAGAAGTTGCAAAACCTGTGACCTGCATGGGGGTGGGTGGGTGGGGTGGCACTGGCAGATCACCCTTGATTTGGGGGATGTGAACATAGTAGGATTTTTCCTTCTGCTAATAGGGGTACTTCTAGCGATTGTGCAAAGGCCAGCCAGCAGTGTGATGTCCACAGAGCTTGAGGGGGGGAATAATTAAATGAGGAACAGCAGGCAAATGTGTGCACTTGTAGAGCAGATACCCAGTTGCATTTGGTTATCTAAGGCACTCCTATCAATCACTGAATTTTACTCTGGAATTTTGGAATGGTATACACTGGAATTGAAGCAAAAACCCTTGGTGCTTGTTGTTTCAGTAAAGAAAGAAGTCCCAAACCAGAAGGAGATTGATGGCAAAAGACCCAATGAAAACTGCAACCTTTACCAGGAAACAGTGAATGAAGTAAAATCAACTGATCACCTGATTCCCTCTCCCAATGCACACATATTTACATCACTAGAAATTGGTTGTCAGACTTAATGTCTGAAATTGTGTTGCTTAGCCTAGTAATTTGAAGTTAAAGTAGGTCCATTGAATCAGCAGTATTCCCTCCTACTTTGATAGCCAATTCCAGAAGGCAGTTCTGGGGGACCATTGCTCAGTTCCTTGGTGGTTATAATTTGAAGAACTACACTGTTTCCTGCCACACTGTGAGATATGGTATTTTTCATAAAACCAAGTATAAAAATCATCTATATTCCCCAGTCCATCATAGCATTCTTGAAATAAATGACTATTAGCTGAAACACAACTGAAGAAAATCAGTTTTAAAGTGAATTATAGGCTCACCTTTCTCTATTTTCCTATTTAGGTCAGTCGGTCTATAAAAAGAGTCCTTATTATTCGTCCCCATTTTACATCATTGTAAGTAGTACAGTTAATGCCAGAGGCATTTCAACATTTCCAAGAACTTAAAACTGTCTATACTGATTAGGATTTGTTTCTTAGAGCCACACTGGTTTCTACAGCTTTCTTAGTAAATGACAGGAATTTAGTATCCATTTCAAAGCAAAATCTAATTGTCTTACTTCTTAGCAACCATTGTATTCAGAAATAAATCCAAGAGCTCCTCACCTTGCAAATAAAACAAATGGGTCCACTTGAATGCTACACTTAATTTTTTCTTCCATTTTTCCACTATGAAAATCAGAGGCCCTTAAATAATTGATGTCAGTTTTGGATGAGTTAGCATTTTATTTCTGTCCATGTTCATTCATAATTTACCAAATTCTGAAAAAAAAAGGAAACATAAAGAATAAGTGGAACTTGTTGATTAGTCAAATTCTAATTATTATTTGGATGGTTAAAAATCATATAATCAAAGACTGTTTCTGATTCTTTGTATAGAAGCCAGGTATTATGTTCCCACTATAAATTAAAAAGCTTTTAACCCTAGAGTCAATTCCCAGACAAATTGTAGCTGGAACTTTTAGTTCTGATTTTTTAAGAATTACTGTCAATGTTTTCCTGAATAGGGAATGCTTTCTGTGCTTTTCTTATACTGATTCATGGTATATATACCAGAGAAAATGTCCTAGGAACCTTTAGCAGTAACCAGTTATTGCCTCATATTTGAATAGTTATGACTGGCTACATCATGGTATCAGTTTATTATCTCTCGCTTCAAGGGGCAAATCAGCTCTTTAATTTCTCCTCTCTCTCTCTCTCTCTCTCTCTCTCTCTCTCTCTCTCTCTCTCTCTCTCTCTCTCTCTCTCTCTCTCTCTCTCTCTCTCTCTCTCAATTATTTGCATATTTTAATGTATCCAGAGGTGTCTGTTAGATAATATGCCATCTGTTGCAATGGCTGCTCCTGCAGAATTGCATGGGTCCATCTTCTCCACCCCATCTCCTCTGCCTTTCAGCTTAATCTGTCATTTCCTCCTCCCCACATTGCAACCCCAGATCTTTTCACAATAACTAGTGTTAAATGGTATGTTGAAATGTCAGTATTCCATAAATGGTTCAGCACTTTTACCAATATATCACTGTACTGACATAATAGAACAGAGGTACAAAATAGCACAGCCCTCCCAGTGAGTAGAAAATAAAGTGCAGTTAAATGGCTGGCCAGGAAAATGTTTCAGTTTTGACTATGTGTCATGTGACCAGGAGAAAAGCAAAAATCTAACTGGAGGACAACTAGAAAGCATTTCTCTCATATGTCCAGGGCCTAACTTTGAAAGTCGAGGTAGGCTCACTATTAATTGGATGCAACCTGACAACAAATAACACATACATGGACAGTGGGACATGACAAAGATGAGCGCCATACTAGATTATGGTTAATCAGACTCAGTGGAGGCTAATGGCTGATTTCACGAGAGCAGCAGATTTGCTTCGGTGTTAAAAGTCTGAACTTTAAAGGGGTTCTACAAGATGCATGCACCTATTTTGAGGGCGGTATTCAGCATTTGGAGTAGCTACTGAAATGGCTTATCTAAAACCCACAGTCGCTTCGCTACACCCACAAGAATCAAAGTCTCTACTCGCCAGGGGTCAGACCATAAAAACACTTGAGTCAATATTTTCTAGTAACCTGGCTGGCAAAACAGGTCCCTGGCTGCAGAATCACTGACTGAGCGCTTGATTCCTGCTTATGCTTTCTGGGAGAAAAAAGCAAGCTGAACATTTCTAAAGTTCCCACAGCAGAAGGCAATAATAAAGCACTTTTGTGTAATCTCTACTTAGAAAACTCTGGAGAAGGTCACCATAAGTTGGAATCAACTTGGTAGCATGTGAGATAGTTTCTATGAGTGTGGCAGTTTTAAGGGGTCTCTTGGACAGATCTCTTATTATACATGATCTCTTATTAAAACATAATTCATCTGATTTTCCCGCCAATAACATATATACTATTTATGCCATCTTAATTTTAATTTTATTGTTATTACATTTACTGTATTTTGTGTTTATTTTATTGTATGAATTATTTGTGTTCATTTTGTATTCATTAATGATTGTTAACCACCCATAGTGGCCTTGCTGCCAGATGGGTGGTATAAAAATCAATAAATAAATAAATAAATAAATAAATAAATAAATAAATAAATAAATAAATAAATAAATAAATCAAACCAAATATCTGGCCATTCTTGCCTAAACACAATTTGTGTTTAGGTGAGAAGTGATTAATCAATGAAAAAAGGAGCTTCTGATATAATAAATAAATAAATAAATAAATAAATAAATAAATAAATAAATAAATAAATAAATAAATAATGTCAAACTGAATATCTGGAAGGGACATTTTCATTTTATAGAAAAAATTATAGTAGTTAGAGAACTCCAAAGAAATTCATGCTTACAAGGATAATTTTGGGTTGTTTTTCTAGTTACAGGGCTAGTGATTTATGGGGAGATTTTAATACTCTTAGGTTCATTAGCTTCCAGAGTTACGATAGTTTGATGAACGACGTATGTCATGTATCTCAATAGGAAGCTAAAGGCAAACGAAGCTTGCTCTCTCTCTCTCTCTCTCTCTCTCTCTATATATATATATATATATATTCTTTATTAAAGCTTAGCAAAAGTTGATGCCCACCAAGCATTTGAAATTGATTATGTAAAGACCTATTGCTGCCTATTGCAGCACAAACTGATGTGTTTGCAAGTTTCATTTCTTGCGTCTTCCATATGAAAATATAACATTTTTCTGTCTTTATAATTGGGCTTTCAATCACTTAGCCTTATGACAAATGCAAAAAAGGAAAAGGAAAAAAAGAAGAAGAAAGAGCAACACTACATTTTTATTTAGATTCAGAAAGATGTAATGATAAAACAAGCTATTATTAACTTGTGAATTAAAGCTCTGTACTGCAAGTGCTTTTAATATGAAACGGTCCCTAGCACAGTGACAAAGCTCTACTAGACTAGTTTGAATGAGGTTGGCTTTTCCTATAGTGGAAGAGCTCACTGCAAGCATATAGTTAGTTTCTTTTCCATTAGAGCAAGCTTCTGCCTTGGAAAACCCATCATCATCATAATCCTCATCACCACACATATGCACCTGCACAACTAGCTGGCATATATTGGCTGTGCATGGGAATGACTGAGAGAAGGCAAAAATGCCAGTCCCTGGAAAATAAGCTGCTTGATATTGGGGAAATAAAACTTGTTTCCAACCTCCGATGTATGGCGCGCAATTGCCTGGGGCATCCCCTAATGCATACAGCTAATAGGAAGACTGCCTGCTCAATTAGGAAGAGGCCAGGGCTATACTGGCTGTCCATTATATAGGGTCCTCCAGGGCATGGGGTGGACCTCATGAGAACATACAGTTCTTGTGTCCCAAGATCTTACAAATGCAAGCATTGCAAGTTCAGGGTGTTTACCTTCTCCCAGAATGGCACTGAAGTTGTGATACGCTGGTGCACAACACTATCACTTCAGTATCTTTTCAGAGTACTTTATAGGAGAGATGGGATGGGGCAAGATGACTATGAAGAGGGGCTGTTAAAACAAATATCTTTTTGGAATACAGCAGTACAACAAGAATGTTGATGGGAATAAAAGTGACCAGAGTTCCACTTCCCTATATCTCAGTTTGAGAAGGTCTAAATAAACAATAGACCCAGTAAACCTTACCTCTGAAGATAGATGTTCATTGACCGAAACTCTGGTTCCTGCCATAGTCACTTGAGGTCTGGAGTCTGGACAGATGTCCTCTTCAGGAGTTGCATGGGGCCCGATATCAGCATACTGTCCTTCAGATGTGCGAGACTTTCCACCTTTGGAGCCCTGTTGAAAGCATGCTTCATAGTTCCACCTGGAATATTAAAGCCTGGCATGTAAGAGCCTGTATCTGTTACAGGGTACAAATTAACAGCACCATAGAATCAGAGAGCCAGAAGAGAAAGACATCCATCTGTCCCAATCCTTCCCTAAGGCAATACCATCCATCTGTCCAGCCCTCACAAACAGGTCCCTCTGTTGCTCACAGCTAATCAAATGGAAAAGGCACAGTTACTTCAGTGACACATTCGTCATAATGTGCTACTATATATTCCGTTTCATATGTCCGAAGAAGTGGACGTGTCCACAAAAGCTTACATTAAAGTATAGTAGTCTTTAAGGTGCCACATGTTTTTGTCTTTTATTTTGTTTTGTTTTGAGTTTTGCTTGACATTCCTCATAATGTCTTCATACTATCCTGGTTGCATGCAGTAGTTTCCTTCATGATCAATTATGCATCACTCCCTACTTAACTGTCCAGGAAGAGCCTTCAGTTTATTTCCATATGAATATAACATATTGCATTGACCTTGATACAGTTGCCCTGAATTAGGGATGGACACCAAATGAAAAATGAAATGTTGTTTCATTGTTTTGTTAGCTAACAAAATGAAATGAAACAAAATGAAACAGGAAAATAGGTGGCTGCCATCTCCAAGACCACCTTTTTCCATTTTCAACAGATTGCCCAGATTTGCCCGTATCTAAACGAGACCACCCTGAGAACAGTTGTGTAGGCGCTTGTAATCTTGAGAATAGATTATTGCAACACTCCCTACGTGGGGTTGCCCCTGACCCTTATTTGGTGACTTTAGCAGGTACAAAATGCAGCAGCCAGACTGATGGTGGGTGCAGGCAGATAGGACCGCAGCACCCCCAGTTCTGCTTTGCTTGCATTGGTTGCCTGTTGCATCCCAAATAAGTTTCAAGGTAATGGTTTTGATTTACAAAACCTTCCATGGCATGGGACCTGAATACCTGATGGAGCGCATCTTCCAGAGGTCAACTGAGGCCCGACCAACCAGAATGTTGCATGCGCTCTCACTTCGGGTGGCCACACCCAGGGAGGCCAGGAAATCGATAACTCGAAACCAGGCCTTCTCTGCAGCTGGACCCTCTCTTTGGAACCATCTGCTGAGTGAGTTGCACCATACTCAGTCCCTGCCTGCCTTCGAAAAAGCTTTAAAGACCTTGCTTTTCCGAGAGGCATTTTGCTACCTTCAGTTTTTTGTTTGTTGTTTGATTGTTTGTTTTTGGCTACCCTGTTCCGCCATCTTGCTGAGTATTTTATCTCTTTGACATTTGTTTTTATTGTTGTTGTTAACCACCTGGAGTTCCCTTGAGAAGATGGGCGGTATAAAAATTTAGAAATAAATAAATAAAAAAGGTACAGATACAGGGCATACAGAGGAATCAACATGTTGTCACTTTGGTTCAATTGAGTCTGTAAATTTTTATTAATTCCTGGTCTCAACAACAGGAAGAGATTATTTCAAGTATGAGTGTGCTTGGCAGTGCTGATAAAACATTGATTTTTTAAATGTACTCTTTCTCTGAATATGTTCCTTCACAAAAAAAAACAGATTAATGTGTAGAATTTAGGCAAGTAAATGTTAACTCTATTCCATGGAATAAAAAGAGTCATAATCAGAGATGCAATAAAGTCAAATCAAATTTTAGCTAGTTCATGCAAAACAAGAAATTCCATATCTATATTTTAATGACATGTATACATATTTTCTAGGTTATAGCTTTTTTCTTATATCTGATAAAGTGGAATTGGTCACCACATTTACCAAGTGGGACGAAGAAGAAGAAGAAGAAGAAGAAGAAGAAGAAGAAGAAGAAGAAGAAGAAGAAGAAGAAGAAGAAGAAGAAGAAGAAGAAGAAGAAGAAGAAGAAGAAGAAGAAGAAGAGAAGCCTGCTCTCCTTCATTAAAAGCAATACTTATGTCTTGGATAAATTCCCAGGAGTTGAAGATCCTTGTCTTTTTTTATCTGTTGTTTTATTTTTATTTTCTTTCTTTTGTTTTTACCAATAACATTTACAGAAACTAACATGGTATAAGAAAATTAGGGTAATAGGAAGGTGAAGATTTCTATTGGATACTTTTGCATATTTGTTTAGAAGGTGCTGTTTAACAGGAGAATAGCTTCAGAGGCAAAAATATTTTCTGGCTATGGTGTAAGATGAGGTGACCCTAATAATTCTGAGCTTTATAGACTAATTTTTTTAAGGGATACATTTATATAAAAAGGAAGGTTTGTGTGGGGGCGAGGGAACAAGCCCAACTAATACAAAGAAGTTATGAATATATGATTTTTAAATGAATGTACTAGATTTGAGAGCACTATTTATTTGCATAGATTTCTTTTTCTTGTCATTTGAGAGATAACTGGAAGCCAATTCCTGTATGACATTGAACTGTATATCATTTATCTGTAACTATATACTTCTATATACTTATCTGTAACTATATACATCACTTTGCCAACTAAGGTCAGGATAGTCAAAGCTATGGTTATTCCAGTAGTGATGTATGGAAGTAAAAGCTGGACTATAAAGAACTCTGATCGCCAAGAACTGATGCTTCTGAGCTATGGTGCTGGAGGAGAGTCTTGAGAGTCCCCTGGACTGCAAGGAGATCAACCTATCCATCCTGAAAGAAATCAACCCCAAATGTTCCCTGGAAGGACAGATTTTGAAGCTGAGGCTCCAGTACTTTGGCCACCTCATGAGGAGAGAGGACTCCTTGGAAAAGTCCCTGATGTTGGGAAAGATTGAAGGCAAAAGGAAAAGAGGACGGCAGAGAATGAGATGGTTGGACGGGGTCATCGTTGCAACCAATATGGATTTGACAAAACTCCGGGAGGCAGTGGAAGACAGGAGGGCCTGGTGTGCTCTGGTCCATGGGGTCACGAAGAGTCAGACATGACTGAACAACTGAACAACAACAAAATATACTTCTAATTATAACCTACAATAACCTACATTTCAAGAGTAATGAAAGTGAGATCAAAGTTAATTTGGGTGTAACTCTTGCAGTTGTATTTTAAAAACTGCTGTAAATTGTTTCAAGAGGATTTTTCTTCTGTCTCTCTGTTATGCCATTGCTGTTGTTTCAACTTATAGACCACCCCCAGCACTCTCTGGGGGAATTTACCACAACTGCCAACTACTATTTGCCCTCCTAGTGAGTGGGGTACTCATTTTACAACCTCAGAATGATGAAAAGTTGAATCAACCTTCAGCCAACTAGCTGAATCTGTCAGGACTGAACTCAAGTTGTGAGCAGAGGCTTGACTGCAGCACTGCAGTTTAATCACTGCACCACAGGTCTCTTTGTCCTAAAATATGTTCATAGAAGACCATCTTGAGATAGTTCAATCATGAGCTGCTGATTAAAAAAATGCAGTAGAGAGTAATGAAAAAGTGGTGAGCTGAAAATGAGATAATGCACACTTTTCATCATTTTTATGAGTAATGATTAGGGATGGGAGTTTGAAATTTCAGGACTTCCAGCAGTAGAAGTCATCTATAATTCCATAGACAAGATATCAAGGGCTGAAAGTGAAAGAGGAAGATGGTGAAGAAGAATGAACACACCTGCTTTGGCTGGGAAGCAGAAGAGAAGATCCCCTCAGTCACACTGGTTGCTGAAGATCACCTTATTATTCCATGAGAGGTGGTTTCTTAAAAGCTCCCCTGCTGATAGAATTTTATACAGAACAGATTAGAAGGTATCTTCCTGGGTTAGGAGCCCTGGAATTACAGAAACCACATCCTTAGGGATAGTAATGGGCTACTTTCCAAACACTGTAACAAGTAACAAGGAGGGATACATCACTTGTAAAGCTAAATTTTCCAAGCTCAGTAAATGAGTAGGAGCAGTGCTTACAACAAGCACAAGCTATTTTAGTGCTTGGGGATAAGAACAACAGGGGAAACGCAATTCCAAAGAGTCAGGGTGCCTCCTTGAAACTCTTCCCCAGGAAACTGACTCTTCCCCAGGACATTCTGGCGAATGCCGGGAAGCAACATTTTACAATGAAATTGTGTCCTCAAACCTTGGAAATGAAAGCCATCTGGACAAGCTTATATAAATTCTGTACCGTGCCATGTTGGCAGTGCAGCTAATGGCTGGGGGTAAAAAAAAAATAGAAAGCATATCAAAGGGGCCTAGCCCTTTCATTAGTTCACAGCCGTTTTCTATTTTCATCTTGTTTAATAATCCTTCAGAAATTGTTTGGAAACCCTTGATAAAATAATTCAAGCATGCGGAGCATGACATGTAATGGCCAGATGGCCCTAGGTCTTGTAATTCAGGAGCCGTATGTTCCAAGTGTAATTGTGGATGGCTGTTAACACTTTAAGCTTGCACGGATTCTGCTTGGCCAGAAGGCTCCTTACAGATGTTGCAGGTCCTTCTCCTCATTGCAGGAGAGCATGTGGAGCTGGGAACTAACTTTACATGCTGGCTCACTTTGCAAAAGGAGCAAAATCTAAGAAGTTTAAGGGCTCACACAATTCTGATTTCTTTTAAAGCTGCCTTGTTCTATTAAAGGGCCAAGCAAACCTGGCAATGGATAGTTCCTGTGGAGGCACAGGGAACTGATTCAAAAGAACTCAATATTAGAGGAAAAGCATAATGTTTAAATCCTGTTTCATTACCCAAACAAGCAATAACAAGTCTGGGTCTGGGTTTTGCAGCTTCTCTTTTCATGGGCTGTTCTTATGGAAAGCAAAGCTCTGCATTGAAACACCACAAAACTGGAAACTACTTCGACCACAATCATGTTGGGTAGTGAACAGCAGCCTGCAGGTATGTGCACAGACAATGGTCTCAGTCATGTGAAGTCTTTAAATATATGGGCATATAGGAACATTCATTTCTACATTGATCATATGGGGTAATCAGTCTACAGCATGCAAAGATTGGGTTCTTTTTTGCAGTCTTATGAGCACACGTAGATGAAAATGCGACCTGCCACTGTGCATAACAAGGAGGGGAACACATGGCTGTCTCAGTGCTTTTGAATACAATGCCCGTCCTTGCTCACTATTAACTGTGATGATGGCAGTTGCAGTGCTGCCATATCTGGAAGGCCACTGGATCCTCATCACTGATGCATAATGGCTAAAGCAGGTTCAGTATCACACCATACATACCAAAATCAGTACTTTTGACTAGATATGGCACAAAGTAATTCATGCTGCTTTGTACAAAGCTCTCTGAGCAACACCACAGGTCCTGGGAGACCTCTTCCCCCACCCAGCTGACCCATCTCACATTTCATTGCACACTGCCCTGGTCCTCCTTCTCCAGTGACACTCCAGTCTAGGTGGGAGCTTGGGTTGCCCTTCCCTGCTTCATCCAGTGGCTGATCACTCAGAAGAGGAGGCAGTATGGGGATTCTCCTTCCACAGCCATTGAGCGGTTGACTTCCAGAGAAGATGGGGAAGAGCAGCCCAAGCTCCCGCTCAAACTGGACCATCACTGAAGAAGGAAGACCCCAGAGGCCTGTGATATATCATAATTGGGGCAGATTGAGGGTTGGGGAGGACCAGATGTGTGTGGTACCTGTGGTGCCATGCAGAGGGCTTCATACAAAGTGGCACAAATTAATTCATGTCCATCTCTACCTTTGACCATGACCACTATTCTCATTTTTTGCTCTGCCACCACAGCTTTCATTGATGCTGGCTAGGTGATTCTACCAGTTCTAATTTGAGAAAGTTGTTTTTCCCCCATGTGCAGTTTCAAATATCTCAGTACATGAAGAGATGTTTAAATGAACTTCTGTGAGAATGCAGCTCACTACTACAATTGTAAATGTGCCAATCAAACAGGGCTTTTACAATTTAAAGAATATGAACACAAGTCTAAATGAGCTTGTTGTTCTGTGCTATCAAGTCACCTCTGGCCTCTGGCAACCCTATTGATAAGCAATCTCCAAAATGTCCTGTCCTGAACATCAGCTCTTGTAAACTCAAGGCCGTGGTTCCTTTTTTGAGTCAACCCATCTCTTAGTCTTCCTCCTTTCCTGCTTCCTTCAACCTTTCCCAGCGTAATTGTCTTTTCCACATAATCCTGTCTTCTCATGATGTGTCCGATTCAGGACAAATTCAGTTTCAACATTTTTGCCTCCAAAGACATTTCAAGCTTGGGTTGCTCTTGGACTCACTTGTTTGTCTTTCTGGCAGTCCAGAGTATGAGCAACGTTCTCCTCCATTTCAGATCAGTTGGGGGTTTTTTTGTGAGTTTTCTTTACTGCCGTGTTGTAGCAAAAGAACCCAGGCTGCCTTGCTCTGCTAAATGAATGGACATGATTTCCAAGTACTGAATCTGCTTTTACAGCTTCTTTAAAATTGCATCTGCTTTAATGGGTCCATAGATGAAAAAAATGGTGGAAGAATGCTAAATAACAGAATGCACTTGCTTCTCATACATTAAAACACCCAGACAAAATGATTCTATTTTCAGTGATTTCAGTATTAATTGGACTACTTTACCTAGCACCAGCAAAATTTGCTGATTCAAACAAATGCTGTGCCTCATATTTGTAATGATGAATTTCCTAATGTTGTAATAGCTTTCTACACTCCAGAATAATTTCAGCTGCAAGACATTCTAACCAGATGACTCTTCTAGGCAGAACAGATTATAGAAAACCACAGAACAATATACAGAAATTGTGTGCCTACCAAACAAATTAGAGCATGAGGAAAACTTTATTATCTTCTATAAGAATAAAACGAACCCACACCATGTCATCGCACTACAAAAACTAAGCAGGATTGAGCCTGATTAGTACTCAGATGAGAATTCTGCAAGGCATGATCTTCAGACAGGGCTGGGAAAGAATTGTGCTTGAGCTTTTAAGAGCCACTGGCAAGATGGAGCAAACATCTGATTCAATAGAAGGCAATTTCCTCTGTTCTTGTAATCAGGTTGTACTGGATCCATCCCTACTCAATGGTCAAAATCTTGTGGTCTGGTATACTAAATTGCACTAGGGTAGACCCACTGATTCAATGGGGATTTTAGGTCAACCCTTTTATATGTTCCATTGACACAAATGGATCTACTCTAAGTGTGACTCACTGTATGACTCACCTATTCTCATTGTATAAGTCACAGTGAGAATAGACCACGTTAATCAACTTACAAAGGAGTTACCTAACTCCCCTGATGCAGTGGGCCTTCTTTAATGGATCTTACTATGGTAAGAGGATTTCTGCTTTTTATTAGACAGCTTCATGAGTTCCTAAAGAAAGACTATTCTATATATTTAAGTCAAAAATATATAAGGGATACATCTTTACTGTGGTGAATGAAATAACCTGTTTTTCCCATAACCCATTAAGCTATGAAGCCACTGTAAATTAACAGGTATCAGTATCGTAGAATTTGGTAGAATGAAAACCAGGATTTTAGATAAACACAAAGAGTCAGAATACAGATAGTTTGGAGCAGTTTGTTTCTTTAATATGAAAATGCAATATGCAACAGAAACTTAATTTTAGATTTATTTTATTTATTTTTACCTCAGCTTTCTCCTTGGAAAAGGATCCAAGGCAGTTTACAATTACAAAAAAGGCCTCTTGTTAAAGCAAGCAGGGATTGTGCCAGGTGGATCTAGTTTGGGATAGAATTCCAAAGCCATGGTGCAGTCATGGAGAAGGGCCTGTTTCAAGTAGAAACCTTATGGGCCTCTACCTTATGGGTGAATATGTGTAATAAGCGAAAGCTGGTAAAAGGCAGACTTGGAAATGGCCACCACCTGGAACTCCAGGGAGAGGGCCAGATCCAGAACCATGCCCAGACTTCTCACTCTCTCAGCCAACTGGAGGAAAGTCCCTTCAAGACTTGGGACAGGGCCACAGAAATTGTCAGAGGAGGCTCCAAAAAACAGAACCTCAGTCTTCTTGGGGTTCAGCCTGAGCCTATTAGACCTGGCCCAGTCAATGACTGCAGCCAGGCAACACTCCATGGTCTGAACAGCCTCCACAGCAGAGGTGAAAAAGGAAAGATAGAGCAGTGTGTCATAAGCATACTGATGACATCTAACCCCAAATCTCTGGATGACCTGACCCAGTGGCTCCACATAGCTAAATAGCATGGGGAAGATTGTTGAGACCTGGGGTACCTCACAAGTGAGTATCCAAGGCACCCACAACTCCTCCCCCAGGTTTACATGCTGGACACTGCCCTCAAGGAAGGGACAGAGCCAGCACAAAGCTAAGCCACCAGTTCCCACCCCTGAGAGCCAGTCCAGAAAAATACAGTAATTGACAGTACCAAAAGCTGCTGAGAGGTCGAGGAGGACCAACAGGGAAGAACAACCTCTGTCGACCTCCCTCAATAGGTCTTCATGCAGCACTACCAGGACTGTCTTCATCCCATGGTGCAGCCTGAACTCAGGGTGGAAAGGATCCAGAATGTTCTCCTCCAGCAACATCTGGAGAAGTTCGGCAGTGACCCACTCAACCACCTTACCCAAAAAAAGGAACAATGGCTACTGGACGATAATTAGCCAAATGACCTGAAGCCTAGCAGGATTTCACAACTGTCTCTTTCAAACAGGAGGAGAAAATCCCTTCCCTGAAGGAGGCATTGTTAATAAATGAAGCCCATTCCAGCATGCTCCCCCCCCCCCGAGATCTTAACTAACCAGGAAGGACAGGAATCGAATGGAGAATCCTCCCGTTTGCATCACACCTGAGCCCTGGAAGCCACATCTCATGTCAATGGCCCAAATTGAACAAATTGAGGAAACCAAGGAGGTGCAGCACTGGGGATGTCAGAGGCCTGACCAACTGAGTCCAGATCTGATCAGATGGCCTCAATTTTATTTATTTATTTATTTTTAATTTTTTTTCCCAGGTAAAGGACATTGTAAGGAACAGGTTAGGAAATAAGTATGATTGGAGTAAAGGTTAAAAGGGCTGTAGGGATGAAGGGAAAATAGGGGATGCAGGTTTGGCAAGGCACGTTACAATTCATCACTTTCATATTTCAAATGTATACGGATAAATTCGGACATGTATAAATAATATATGTTACATAGTAGTTTCTGGCTGTCATATTTCAAAATCATTTGATTTATCTCTTTATCTCCTTTTTATATAATTATTTGTTTTGTAACCCCAAATAAAACTTTCCCCAACATTCCTGATGCTTCTGTTTCCATAGTGTCACTACCCATTCTGACAGTTTTCCCATTTATGCAGTTTCAAGGATTTTTTGCTATCAACTCCTGCTCTTCTAGTACTACTGGTTCTTTCCAATGTTTTGCAAAGACAATTCTTACTGCTGTTATAATATGTGTGGTTAAATATGTTTTCTGTTGATCCATTGTATCTGGTTTTATATTTAATTTTTAAAAATCTAGTTTTAATTCTATAGAACTTTCAAGAAACTCTTCCAGCATTGGCCTTACTTGACCAGAAGCTCTTTTAAGCTGCTCAATTTTCAAAAGAAAAAAAAGGGGGAAGCATATAACATATCTACCACATTGTTACATACAGTACTTGGTAACATCCGAGTTAATGCAACAGTGTGCCAAAAGCAAGTTCTTTGCAGAGCATCTGGAAATCTTGGCTGATCCAGATCGTTTTACCTGGTAGATAAGCAAATGGGCCCAGCCAGAAAGGACAGGAACTGGACTTGATCATCATGGTTTCTTCAGGCTCTGAAACTATATTGTATTATTATATATGACAAATAGAATACCATATCATATGGGAAAGGATCAGGGACACTTTGTGTTGCCATTACTTTTGTTTTCATTCTCCTCTTTAAAGTGTTGGGGAGTTCTCTTATCAGATTAATGTAGTGGGTTCAGAGCAGCTACCAGTCCTCCCACATAGTGAAAATATGGTCCTGTTAGACATGAAGAAAGTAAAATTAACTACAATTTGTACTCACCATGTATTTTTTTTTTAAATAAGAGGTACCTTGAGGGCATATACAATATCGGTTTATAATTCAATCTTGAAGCAAGTGAGTTAATTATGGCATTGCATATGCAAATGTAATTAGAGAAGACATATAATCAAAGAATGTGAAATTTAATCTTGATAAATATTGCACTAATATCATAATGAGGATGACATTTAGCAGAAAGCCGTAGCTTAGGGTTATTTTAATTGAATCAGAGCTGATCTACTTACAAGTGCTTTGAGGAGGAAACATGGTACAAGGCCTCCACTGAAAAAAATTAGGACTCTGATGTTTTATATTTTAAAATAACATTACTTGGTATGTGCTCTACAATGTTTGGTAGTCTCTGAATCACCACATGTAATTGGAAAATATTCTGTTTATTCGATGTGGATGATGTTCAGCTATACCCAGCTGTAGTTATAATAAGAACAAATTTGGTAAATTATTTCCTTGCACAGAAACAAGAAACACAAATACACAGCACTTCCTGTGGCCACAGAGCTGGTGAATAGTGGCCAAGTTCTTCATGTGCAGGATTTTTGCACAACACGGTACATAACAATCAACATCTTCAGAAATGTCTGAACTCAAGGCAACAATACCTTTAAAAACTGTTCTGTGTATGTTACACCAGCTTAATCACACAAAAGGATTTTGACCAAAGGTTATAAGGGATCTATCCAGAAGACTCTATGTGTCACGGGCCAACATATCTACTTTCAATAGCTGGACTATCATGGCATGGGGTAGGTTTAGAGGTTATCATAGATATACTGGAACACAGATCCTACAAGATCAGCATGAGTTCAGAATGTGTTGTTATGTTCATTATTCCAAAAGGTAACCAAGCTCTAAGTGGACTCAATGTTCCAATGTGGTTGTCCTTTAGACGGCCAAATGTAACAGAATCACACAATCCTAGCAGATATTATCCTGGACAGCAATCCTTGTCATCTAAAGAATGCTTCAATCTCTCTTGCTCTCTTGCTCTCAGCATTATCATCTTTTCTGCCTCTTGCAACAGCACTTGTTGGTAATCCAGCCACTGGAGAAGCCAAAGTAAAATGAGGGGTGAAGCTTGCAGGTAGAGATAGGCACGAAACAAACATTTTTTCATTTCCATTATTCGTTATTCATTTCATTATGTAACAAAATGACAAATGAAAATTGCGATGAAAATGGAACAAAACAAACAGAATCACGAAAATTGTGTTCGTTACATTTTGTTTTCATTAATGGCGACACACAATGAAATGAGCTGTTTTAAATGTTAAAAAACGCCCTGGACATCCATAAAAACCCTGCGATAATTATTTATACTGTCTGATAATACCTACCGGGGGGGTCCTTAAAATGTGCATTTATGTCTTTTCTCAGATCGCTGTATTTTTTCCTTTAAGGGGAGTTAGGGGACATTGACCCAAACTGGCTCCCAGATGCCTAATATTGATTTTTTGGGTATTAAAATGCCTTGGACATCCATAAAAATGCAGTGATAATGCAATAATTATTTGAAATTATTACCTACCAGGGGGTTGGGGTCCTTAAAACGTTTGCTTTTGTCTTCTCCCATTGCGATGTATTTTTCTTTTCCCTTTAAGGATGACAAAATGGATGTCGCCACTCCAGCCACGACATGGAGGCAAGCCATGTGATGGGATCATGTAAATTCTTGGAAAACTTCAACCAATAGCACGCCCAGGTTGCAGACTGGGCTGGTCTGGCAGCCACACAGGGCATAAAAAGCTATGGCAGCCCCCATCCTCCTTGCAGTCCCCCAGTGGGAGTTAGGGTGGGATTGCTGTCACTGCAACTCTAGCTTCAGACCTGCAGCCTCCCTGTGTGCGTGTGTGCGTACCTCTTGGTGAGTACCCTTCCCTACCCCACAGTGCAGTCACTCTGTGGCTGCCTTGCACCCTGGGCAACGCCCGCCGCTGCCTTTGCAGCCTCCCTGCGTACCTCCCTGCGTACTGTGTCTCTGCCAGCATCAATTTTTTTAGTGTTTTCCCTCTGGTCTGGGGCGTTGCTGGATGCCTCCGCATGGAAATGCTTTAAAATTGCACAAAAAGCGGGTAGAAACAAAAAATAAAAAAATGAAAAACAAAAATGAAATTTTTCCAAAAAACGGAAATGAAATGAAACAGACCTCTCAACGACAAACGAAAAACCAAAATGCCATTTTTTTTATTCGTGCCCACCTCTACGTGTAGGAGATCCTTTAAACATGGAGAGAGAACCATTCTGTAAAGTCAAACATTTTGAAGAAGATGTAAATGTGAAATAAATCTGATATATTTCACTACATTTTGAATGGTCTCTAAATATATTTTCCACTCTCTATGGGGGCTTGTTATCTCTCTGTGTAAAAAGTATTTAAAATGATGCCATGGCATGCTTTGAGTAGGAAGTGCTGCGATAGTACTGTAATTCGTAGAAGCTGATATAACATTTTTATAGCACACTATGAATCCTGTAGGTACCACACATTTTAGAGAGTGAATGTTCTCAGGTCTCTTTAAACAATTCTCTTTTTTATTGATTCATTCTTCCATAACCCTTTGCTTGTAAAATTGGATACACTTAGAAGTGTTGTTTCTGGAATACAGGACTCACAGCAGGAAAAAAGTAATCTTTCTATAAGTTATTTATTCTAGTGGAATAAGATTATTTCAGTACTAAAGTGCTGCTCATGGGTGATTTGGGTTACAGCATTTTAAACTAAGGTTCTTTTTTGCAAAAAAAAAAAATCTGCAAAAAAATTGCCTTCAGTGGCCACAGTTAAAATATTTCATCTCCATAACTATTTAACAAAGAATTTCTTTGGGCTCTCTTATCTCTACCACCATTCCATGAATTGACAGATATAAAATCACAATTAAAAGAAAAAGCAAAGGAGAACCAGAATTTTAAAAAATTCACCAAAAAAAGGAAAGCTATTAGGTAAAGCTAAGCTATTAGGGGAGTGGTGGCTCAGAAGACTAAGGCTCCAAAAACTGTTGGCTGCAAAGTCAGCAGCTTGGCAATTCGAATCTCAGCTGCCATGCAGCAGAGTGAGCTCCCGCTGTTCACCCCAGCTCCTGCCAACCTAGCAGTTCAAAAGCATGTAAATGCAAGTGGATAAATAGGTACCGCCGTAAAAAAAAAAAAGCAGGAAGGTAAAACAGTGTTTCCTTGTAGCCATGCCGGCCACATGGCCATGGACTTGCACAACACTGGCTCTTCGGCTTGAATATGGAGATGAGCACCAGCACAGAGTCGGACACAACTAGCACGCATGTGCTGGAGGAAGCTTACTATTAGGAAGACTGAGCTGGCTGGCTCAGGCAGCAGATTGTGTATGCCATGAAAACAGTTACTTGTGTACTTTGGTGTTGCTACTTTTATGATTACATACAAGGAAGACCTTAAGAAGAAGCAGAACTCAATAGTGATTTTGTACATGACAATGAGATTCCCTCCTGACATTTATCTTGGATAGCCAAGATGGTTTCATCTGTGTTCATGGTAGCTTTTCTAGCCAAAGAACTATTTCCCCCCTAAAAGAAGCAGTAACAAAAATCATGCAAAACTATGATAGCTGTTCCTTTGTGTCACAAACAATCACCTGGGCCATCTCTCTCTCTCTCTCTCTCTCTCTCTCTGTGTGTGTGTGTGTGTGTGTGTGTGTGTGTGTGTGTGTGTGTGTGTGCTTTGCGTGTCAAACGAAAACAACACTCCCTTTTTTCAGAGATGGCAGGGGAATTCATTGCTTTGTTCTTGCACTAGAGGTGTGACCTCTTTAAGACGTGGAAAATTCCTTCATGACTACAGATGCTGCGTTACATTTTAAAGAAAGCTGAACATAGCTGCCAAAGAAATTGATTAATCATAATCACAATAGAGTTAACACTAGAGCCCCTAATTCCTCCATATTGTTGATGTAAAGTTTGGATGAAAAATATATGAATAAACATGCATTTATGGATTAAATATTTTTTTGGAATATTTACTTCCTAGTATGCTCAGAAACTCCACTAGATTTTACATTAATATATGAAGGTAAGAAATGAGACATAAAAGGGAGATGTTGATGACTACTAAGAAGTGGATTTTGATCTGAAATAAACACACTGAAATAAACCAGTTAGCTTTTAAAATGTCATAATATTTCCCTTTCTTTCCTCTTTATTCTGCTACAATGTTTCTGATGTTTGTGCATGTTCTATGCTGTCAAGTCAAAACTGACTTTAAATGAGCCTCATAGGGCTTTCTTTAGCTCTCTGGTATTTGATTGCTGAATGAGACTGAAGAGTCTTTTGGAACTACAGAATTATTTGTCTTTCTTTAAAACCAGTTAATTAACTGGAGTCTGTGCTGAATGTTCTTCTGATCTAAATCATTGTCCTTGCTATTGGAATTCCACTTGAAAGACAGAGATTTCAAGATACCAAGAAGCAGGTCTGCTCTTTTAATGCAGATGTGTTCATGCTAACAGCAACAAAAACTGTAAAACAAAGTAAAGAACCAGAATTAGAGATATCGTGCAATGGTTTTCTAGGGCCAAACACGCAGTATGAATCAGTATAAATTATTCTAACTCAACAAATCTGAAGGAAGTAGGGAGATTTCAGTTTATTGTCCCTGGTATACCCAATATGTTTTGCGACTAGGATAACGAAACTTCATCTTGCCAGCTTGACAAAGCAAAAGATTCATCAGAGAAAGTGATTTTCACTATATAAGGGCAGAGTCCCTTTGTAGGACATTACACTGTGATGTGTTTACTTGCTTTGTTTGAATTATGTAGCAGATGTAGATCACATGCTCAAAAGAAAGCTGTTTTTTCTGAAAAGCACAAGCCAGTTCTTCCTATCCAGTCTTGGTCATATTTTTCTTTTGTTTGCAACATCCCAAGTCACAAAAATGCAGTCTTCCAAAAAACATTTGTTAGCATTGAAATGCACTGGTTGGGACAAAGCAATACAATATTGATCAAGGGCAAAAATAGATCAGGTATATTTCTGAGATTAGTAGGGAATCCTGAATTGGAGCATGATATGGAACATAATGGATATAACCAAAATTCAAGAGCTGGATTCTGGCTAGAGTCCCATGCTGACAAATTGGGGAGTAGAAGACAACTAGCAAAAGGCCAAGAAAGAGTGGTGATCTGAAAATCAGATATAAAAACATGTCCCATGCATCTCTCAACCATTATTGTGGGCACTGCTACCTCCTCTAACAGCTGCTGACAAATCCTGTGTCCCCCCAAAAAAATAAACCAAATCAGCAATGTCATATAATGACATAAACTCCTGGATGGCTCAGTGGTAGAGATGGTCACGACCAGGAAAAATTACATTTCGAGTTGTCGTGTGTCGGAGCCGGCCCGTTTCGGCTCGTTTCTGTTTTTTGCGAAATTTTTCAAAAATTTGTCATTTCATTTGTCGGTTTTTCATCAGTCATTAGTACTGGTTTTGGGGGGCTCCTGGAGGCACCTCTCTGGGGTGGGTGCCTCCTCTGCCCACCATGAAGGGAAAGCGGGCTCCTGGAGGCACCTCTCTGGGGTGGGTGCCTCCTCTGGCCTGCTACAAAATGGCATGCATAGCCAATTGGATATGCATACCATTAAGTTGCAGTAGCAGGCAGAGGCACCTCTCTTTCGGGTGCCTCTGTGACTCACTGCCTGCAGTGCACTTGGGCTGGGGAACGAAGTGAGAGAGGACCCCTACGGGCGCCCTGTGACTCACTAAGAAGGGAAGTGTACTTGCTGTAGTGCAATGCGAGTACACATCTGGCTTACTGGTTAGGGGTTAGCGCAAGGGCTAGGCTTAGGGTTACGGGAAAGGTTAGGGTGAGTTACTGGGGTGCACCTGTGAGGGAAAGGAGAAAGGATTAAAGATGGAGTCTATATGGTTCAGTTACATGTCTTGTCATTCAGGCTAGAACACCAGCAGTCAGCAAGAAGCAGTTTCTATTTCTGTGTGAGAATGTTTTGCCATGTTCTGTACAAGCAATTATTTGCAGGTGTCTTATCTACTGGGAACCAGCAAGATGGAAGCTTTGTTGTGCCATCCAAGAAGAATGAAGCCATAACAACAGTGCCAACAATTAATTAAGGAATCGCTGTGAGATGATCGCATGGGAACGCTGTACAACATGGACTATCATTAAAACTAGCCAGATGATTGGACAATGAGTTGGAAAGGATGGACGAAGGGGGGGTGATTTGCTGAGAATGTGAATGCTTTAAAGTGAGAGAATATAGAATTATGGAGAGCTTTGTCTTCAATATGCTTGCATAGGTTTGGATAGTATATGCTACGCATAGATAGAGCCACAATGGCTAGTGTAACTTAGATTAGTCAGATAGATTTATTATTTTACTGATTGCCAAAGACTGAACTATTACCTGTATTTTGAATTGACTCATTTTCAATAATTCTTTAACTAACTATTTTTAATAAAAATAATAATTTTACAGCTGGTTTGGTTTTTGCCCAGAGGTGGGAGAGCTAAATCCACAGCCTTGAATTAATGGTGGCAGTTTGGCTGGTGTATTTTAAAAGTACACAGTCTGTTTAAGTATTTTTACTAAGTCCAGAGGTGATCTGAGGAAGCCTTTGGGAGAGGACCCAGGATGGTTCCTGGACAGCACCTCCGGGTGCCTCTCTGACCCACTAAGAAGGACAGTGTACTGGCGTATGGGTTAGGGTTAGGGTTCAGGTTTGGGCTAGGGTTAATGGCTTTTTATGCCCGACTGGCACATCCCAGAAGTCTCAGTCAAAACCTGGCCAAGTGGCCATGCAATTGGTGGAATGGCTCAAAAAAATTGCATGGTCCACTCCCATGGCCAGCCCATCATTGCACAGGTGTAAAAAAATAAAATAAAAATAAAATAAAATAAAATCAATGGAGATGTTTTGTTGCAAGAAAAACCCACTGCTGCTACTGAAAAAATTCAGGCAGTTTTAAAATAGCTATTTTCGCATGTTTCTGTGGTGCTTTGGTGTGTTTTTGGACCACGTGATTTCAAAATAAATATTGCAGTCGCCCCATTTTGGATCCCCCGCCCGCACCGCATGGCATGGCGAGGCGACTTGGTGAGACGACGAGGATGCCCCCCACCAGAGCAGCCCAGGAGAGGAGAGGGGGAGGCCGGGGACCCCCCCCCCAGAAACCACCCCTCTGGTAGGTGCCCTCACTCAGGCAGGCATATTTTCGCCTGCTTTTTTGGCCGGGAATCGGTTTTTTTTTTAATTTTTAAAACTTTTTTTCTCTGCCGTGCCGCTTGGCAAGTTGGCGTGGCGACTCGACGAGGATGTACACTTTGCGTAGCCCAGGAGAGGAGGGGGAGGCTGGGGACCCCCCCCCAGAAACCACCCCTCTGGTAGGTGCCCTCACTCAGGCAGGCATATTTTCACCTGCTTTTTTGGCCGGGAATCGGGTTTTGTTTTAATTTTTAAAACTTTTTTCCTGTGCCGCTTGGCATCGCGCGATTGCTGCAATGCCAGGAACGACAACAACAAATCAGACCCAATTTTTCTTTAGTCGGTTCGAGTTCGAGTTCTGGCGGAGTAATTGTCGTTCTTCATTCCGTTACGTAACGGAAATGAGAAACGGAAACGGAGATGAGAATTTTGCCAAGTCGTGCCCATGTCTACTCGGTTAGATGTGATAGTTCAATCCCCTACTGTCTCTTTGACAGGGACTGGACTTGATGATCTATAGATTCCTTGCAGCTCTGCAGTCCTAAGATGATGATGATGATGATGATGATGATGATGATGATGATGATGATGATGATGATGATGATGATGATGATGATGAGGATGAGGAGGATGAGGAGGATGAGGATGAGGATGAGGATGGATGGATGGATGGATGGATGGATGGATGGATGGATGGATGGATGGATGGATGGATTGCTTTTCTTTTATAGAAACAGACAACACTGTCTTCTACTGAATCAGATCCAGGGCTGGAGTTACCACTAGGTGAACTAGGTGACCGCCTAGAGTGCATATTTGAGAGGGGCACAAAACTGACCTCAGAGGGTCACAGAACTGACCTGAGGGGTGCAGAGCTAAACTTAGAGGAGTTCTATTAATTTTTATCTCAGTTTTTTAAAATATTTTTTCACAATTTCAACATTTGTACTTTCTGTTTTTCCTACAGCTTATCTGCTTTTGAAAACTGGTTGGGAGGGGGGCAAGTAGCCTTGCCTAGGGCACACACAAAAAAAGTCTGGCACCATCCCTGATCAGATCATGATATATTGGCCTTTATTTTCAACTCTGACCAGCAATACTTCATGGTTTGGGGACAAGATTCTTTGTTTGCTCTGCTTGGAGATGTTGAAGATCAATTCCTAGACTTTTTACAGCCAAAGTTTGTGCTGCTGCAATGCGTTTTAGTATTTGTACCAGAAGGATACTCTTTGCCCTGCCTGTATGCAACCATCTTGAAGCAGTATCTTACAATGATTATATACATGTCAAAGCTTATAAAGAAAAAAACTTATAGAGCAGTATGCCCAACTGTGAGTGGGTTCACTTTGTCCTCCATTCAAATTGATACTATCTAATGGATTGATGATGGAGTCAGGTCTTATATTCAACATACTTTTATTTTCAAATGAATCAACAACAGAACTCCTTATTCCATCCTCCTGTACAGATGCTTGAATGTTACAAAACATTAAATGAGCTTCAACAGCTTGAACATTTTGTTCACCTAAGTTTAGTATCGGTACCTCCCATAACTGAGGAATTTGTCTTTCCCCCAACTGGGTATCTTCTCTGCTCCCAGGCAAATGGTGCTGCAACATGGATGTTGTGCACTTCCCAATGTGGTTTATTGGGGAGTTCTTCCCTCAACTGTACTTTCCAAGTGCCATTGTCCCCACATGAGGTTTTCTCCCTCCATCCTTGCCCACCAACCATCTTCCAACTGTCAGTTTGAATCCCCATCTTGCGCATTTCTCTCACTAATCCCTCCTCCTGCCAAATCACCTCATCCCATTCGTTCATCTCCTTGTCACAAACCTACATCCCTTCTACCATCACATCTGGATTTAACCCTTTACATTCTTCCTTTTTTCTCATTTGATTTACATTCCTTCTCCTTTCCTCTCCCTTTTTCAGTCCCAGCACCAGCGGATGGAACACCCTCCTTATTTTCCTCTTCCCTAAACTCAAATATTTCACACCAACTGACTTCCTCAATGAAAAAAAAGGAACAAGAAAGATAAGAGTGCAACATATTCTTATTCTATCTTTGTAAACGAACATGTTTTGATGCAGCTGTTTGGATGAGCAGCAAAACGTTTTAATCTCTCAAGAAAAAGAAGTCCAGTTGCCATGACTCAACTTCCAGATATTCTTCTTAAAGAACCAATTGACATACCCTGGAATGGTTTTGATATTAATGATTCAGCAAGTGTGAATATCTCATAAAGAAAACAATTGCAGCATGTGCAGCAGACAGGTATACTGTGAATGACTGTAAGCAGTCAGAGTGTGGTGCAGTGACTCAAGTGCAGTGATAAACATAGGACAAGACTCTTAAAATTTTCTGGGTGAATGTTAGAATAAGTTCTGAATGTCTCATCTCTTCTTTTCTCTTTTCTCCTTTATTTCTTTAGCACACTTTCAAGGTCTGCAGACATTTCTATATTTCAGAATGATGAATGGAAAAATTAATATGTCATATCATGAAAGAAAAGGTAAACAGATGAATTTTAATATCAAACATGACAGTATGCTATGGCTCATTAAGCTATATTCATTACTAAGTAGAGTGCTGAGACATGGTTTAATGATTTAGCAATGCACCAGATGTTCCTCCTCTTCTTCTTCTTTATACTCGTCCTCCTCCACCGGAATGTTAGGGTTAACCCTGGCTTTTCCCACTAAATCTGGTACTGACAACAAGGCTGGCTGGAGAGGTCATAGTGGCTGGAAGCATGTGGACTTTTAAAAAGGTATGTAGTGATCCTATAAAAGAGCAATCTCAAAATATCCAGTCTCAACAGCCCTGCTCAGCTCTTGTAGACTCAAGTCTGTGGCTTCCTGTAAAGATTCAGTCCATCTTGTAGGTGGACTTCCTCTATTCCTGTTGCCTTACACCTTTCCCACCATTGATACCTTTTCCAGAGAATCCTGCCTTCTCATGATGTGCCCAAGCAGCAGTTTCAACATTTTTTTTGTCTCCAAGAGAGAGTTCAGGCTTGATTTGTGCAAGGACCCACTTCTTTGTCTTTCTGGCCATCCTGGGTAACTGCAAGTCTCTCAACCAGCACCACAGTTCAAACAAACGAATTTAATTCATTCTCAGAGGCAATTTGTTATCTGAAAAAAATTATTATCCAAAACATTTTTTCCCATTGAAATGAATGGGAAACCGATTAATCCATTCCAGAGGTCTGAAAAAAAGGCAAAAAAGCTAGGGTGGGTAGGGTTTCCAGACCTCTTTATAAAATGCACTTTAAAGGCTTGCAGTGCTGGACCACCACCACCCAGAACACCCCATTGCACTGCAATGCAAACATGGACAAGAGAAACCAGCAAGACTACCCCAGGCTGTTCCCACCCAAAGTGCAATGGGGAAAATTGCAAACAACCAAACATAAGCAGAAAGAAAAATCCAGCCCATTTTTGCCCACAGAGCAATGAAAAAAGACTGCAAACATTGAGAAATGAAACCAGCAAGACTACCCCAGCCTCTTCTAGCCAAAAATGCAAAGAAAACAGTGCAAAGATTAATAAAAGCTAGCTCCCTATCTTACCAAGTTCAAAAGGTCCAAATCCCCCAGCAAAACATGCCCAGAATGGTTCCAATGCACCATTAAAAATGCTCTAAGTCCTCCCACTCCTCCACAAACTATGCATCCCGCAATGCATGCAGGGTACACATTTTTTGCAAGGCGTTATGAAACATTTGTTTTCCGAGGCAGCCCATAGGGAACATTCCCTATCCGAGGCAGCCCTATACCTGGAAATTCCCATTTGTTATCTGAAAAATTTGTTATCCAAGGCATTCTTTATCCGAGGTATTACTGTATATATATTTCTAATTCCATCCTTACTATTGTTCCTAGTCTCAGCCTACTGATTTCTTGATGGTAGTCCCCATTTGTATTGATGAAGGAACCAAGGCACAAAAAGTCTCTAGGTATTTCAGTTCCCTCATTGAGTACAAGATAGCTGGCTATATTCCTATAATCTGTTTTTCTTTATTAGAAAGGGCTTATCTGCACTTAAACAGTATATATGGGCAGGTAACAAAATTTACCTTAAAGCATCCAAAACCAAATGTTCTGTAAGTCAGCCCAAATGCATTTCTTTTTCCAAACAGAGATCCAGTTATTTAAAATAGTTTAGTATTGCAAATGACTTGATCCAAAGGCAAATTGAATGTTTTTCTTCATCATTAGAAACACACATGGCCCTTTATTTCTATGCACTTATTTATTCATTCATATTTTCATTTCTATCCTGCCTTTTCCTCATAAATAGGAGCCTAGCTGTCTTGCAACAGAATAATTAATATATAAAACAAATGACAAATTTAATAAATGGAGTTTGAAAACATTCCAATCAAAGAACTGTGTGTGTGTGTATGTATATCCACAAGCATAACTGCTTGTATCACTGAGAAAACTCATAGCAATTACACTAATTAAAACCTAAATACCAATTATGAATAAAACAATGGTAATGATCTTGCTTTCCTTCTGGGGGCCTTTTAACAGCTGTGCTGGCTAGAGCATTGTAATCACACAGCAGAATAACGCCTGCTGGATGCAAAACAGGATTCTTGCTGCACTGTCAGATGCAGCACTGTTATGGTGTGGTCCCATTAATGTCAAGAAGCAAAACTGGTCCTTTTCATTTTGGTAGGCAAAGCCCTTACATGCTTTAGTGTTTTAAAGTTGTGCAGCTTGTGGGAAGGGGCAGAGACATGGAGGAGAAGGAGCCTTGCTGGACCAAGAGGCTTCTAGGGAACTGTCCTTGGTGCTGCACCTTCTGTTTACTGCTTTAGGTTGAACAAGTAACTACCAGCCTGATCTGGAAATACACAAATGTATCTTCTTAAAATCAAAAAGGATTGAAAGGCAGGCCTCACGATGAATGCACTGTCAGGGGATGAAATTTCCTCCCTGAAACAAAAACAGGTCTGTGTTAATCAATAGGAATACAAGACTGCTGTAAAGGGCAGCTCATTAGGTTAAAACAATTAAAGCACTGGTGCAGGCTAGCAACTAATAAGAGTGATGTAATGTCTTCACTGATTGGTGGACAGTAATATAGGATAAAAGTCTGTTTGAAACTGTTTTTAGGTAGAAGTTAACTTTCTTCCTCAAAGGCAGTATTTCTGCTTCCAGGAATGATGTGCTATGTTGTTATTATGCTGACAGAAATGCTGTGTACCAAGTCCTCTGCAGAAATGCTGTAAGATTGCTGTAAATACATTTGGTGGTGCAAGGCTGGCTGTTGTGTGAAGTTCCTGTGAAGAAGTATAGAGTGTTTGCATACAAGACTCTGCACACAAGACTCTGACATGCATTTCATTTGCTTCCTGATAACCAATATAGGATCCCAGCCCTTCATCTTAGTGCCCCTTTTCTTTATTCTTTCCAGTACAAGGGAATTAAGGGGGGAGCTGTGTCAAAAGTGCTTGTAGAGTTTCCTGCCTTGTATGCCAAAATAATGTTGTTAGCTTTGGATGTGGTTAGGAATGTGAAAAAAACAGCACCAAACCTAAATTCCTAATTTTGATGTGTCTGTGTCAACTCAATGAGACAGCATGGTTTTTTTTTAATTGACATGAGATTTTTTTCACTTGCAGTGCTGAGCAAAATAGATCTTTGCCCTCCCAGCCTGGAAATAAAGAGGCAAGACACGTTTGTGGGATTAAACGTGGGCCATAAAGATGGGCACGACCAGAAAATTTTTTTCTGAGTTGTCGTTTTTCGGGATGGGTCCATTTCGGGTCGTTTCCATTTTTTGCTAAATTTTTCAAAAATTTGTCGTTTCATCATGTCGTTTGTCGTTTGTCGTTACCGCCACGATTTAGCGTGACTTGACTTCCCAGAGCATGGGGTTAGGGGGTAAGGGCTAGGCATAGGGTAACGGTTAAGGTTAGGGTGGGTTATTGGGCTGTACCTCTGGGTGCCTCTGGCCCACTAAGAACACAGTGTACTGGCATATGGGTTAGGGTTAGGGTTAGGATTAGGATTAGGGTTGGTGGGCTTTTTATGCCCTCTCTGGCACATCCAGAAGTCTCAGCAAAACCTGGCCATGCGATTGGTGGAATGGCTCCAAAAATTTGCATGGTCCCATCCCATGGTGAGCCCATCATTGAGCGTGCGCAGGTGTAAAAAAATAAAAATAAAATAAAATAAAATAAAATAAAATCAATGGAGACGTTTTGTTGCAAGAAAAACCCACTGCTGCTACTGTAAAAATTCAAGCATTTAAAATGGCTAATTTTTGCATGTTTCTGTGGTGCTTTGGTGGGTTTTTGGACCACAATTTCAAAAAAAATATTGCAGTCGCCATTTTGGATCCCCCCGCACCGCATGGCAAATGGAGACGCCAAGGATGCCCCCTCCCAGCTTGGTACCAGCAGCCCAGGACAGGAGGGGGGGAAGGCTGGAGTGGGGACCCCCCCCAGAAACCACCCCTCTGGTAGGTGCCCTCAGGCAGGCATATTTTCACCTGCTTTTTTGGCCGGGAATCGGGTTTTTTTTTTTTAAAACTTTTTTTCTGTTCCGCTTGGCATTGCGCGATTGCTGCAATGCCAGGAATGACAACGACAAATCAGACCCAATTTTTCTTTTGTCGGTTCGAGTTCGAGTTCTGGGGGAGTAATTGTTGTTACCGTTTCCATTGCGTAATGGAAACGAGTAATGGAAACGGAAATGAGAATTTTGCCAAGTCGTGCCCATGTCTAGTGGGCCACAATTGATTGGGATGAAATTCACTCCGTTCAACTGTTAAACATCCCTTAAACTGGGGGCCTGAACATAACACAAGCGGATTAGCTAATGAATCCTAATATTATTAGAAGGGTGCTGCCCACCTGTTCAGCGCCTTCCCAAAACCTGCGGTCTGGGCAGACCACATTCCTCATTTATTTATTTATTTATTTATTTATTTATTTATTTATTTATTTATTTATTTATTTATTACACTTGTATCCCGCCCATCTTCCGGAGCGGAACTCTGGGCGGCTAACAATAAAACAAGACAATAAAAGACTAAACCACAAATTGCAATAAAAGGAGGGGAGGCAGTACCCTCCAGCGGGGATGACACAAGCAGCACAAAAAAAAAAAATTAGGTGTTATACCTAACACCTAATGTTCCTAATTTCCTGATTGATTTCGAAACTCATATTGAGGGCTACTGGATCACTAGGGAATATTATTCAATACATTTTACCTGACTTAAATTTTTCGCTTGCACTAACTGCCAATTGTGACTGATTATAAACCTGCCTTTGCCTTAAAGAGAATGGGATGGGTGAAAACACACTGCCACTCCAGTACAATTGAATAGCAGCCAAAAATTCCCATTCGGCCCTTACGCAACCAGCTACTCTTATTCTCTCAATTGGGAGGGAGGGAGGGAAGATGGCTAGATCACAAGAGAGGTCCCTGCTGGGCAGCCCCCAGACTGCACAAAAATGGTGTTGGCCAGAAAGGAAAGAAAGTGGCCCCGCCCAGCACTATGGCTGTTAGGAGCTTCCATTTTTATTTCCCATCACGTTCTTCCTAATTTATGCACAATGTCTGTGTAAAACATGAGTCCTTCCTCTTTACAAAATCAAAGAGTATATCAATGTATACAAATCAAAGACTATATCCATGTATCTGCACAGAATGGTAAGCTGATTAATCAAACATAAGTAAAAATATCCAACACCCCTCTGTTGCCCTTTTGCAGACAGGGAGAAAATTCTTGCATTTCTTTCTACTCTTGCATTTCTAAGGCCTATCAGGATTCACACCCCTAGGTACTGCACAGCTTAAGCTACAGGGAAGGAGTCATTTGCTGATTGGAAGAAAATGCCTTGCACCATTCCTGACACAGACTATTAAGAGAGTCAGCTCAAGAAAAGGTGATTGCTCATTTGCCAGTGCAACATTACTAATCTGTCTCTGATTTTGATTTTGGATCTGGAAGAAGTTTGTTCTCATAGATAGACCTAGCCTCCCTTTCGGTGTTCGAGAGAGAGAGAGAGAGAGAGAGAGAGAGAGAGAGAGAGAGAGAGAGAGAGAGAGAGAGAGAGAGAGAGAGAGAGAGAGAGAGAGCAGCTTGCACATTATGGTGCAAACAACTTCCTAATATTTTTTCCCTTGTCAAGAGACCAAACTTGCTCAGTGTTCAATGATTCATTCACATTCCATTCTCAGCAGCTCCCATTGAACTGCCACATATGCTTAATGAATCCAATAGGCACACCACCAGGTTCAGCATTAGCTCATTGTGTCTCTCTAAACAAACGATTGATCACTTGGAGCCTATTCTATTATTCATGGGAGGACTGATGGCTTTAGACTTCCCCCAGCCTCTGCTGAAGAGATTTGCCTAGTGCTCCTCCTTATCAATCTTCATAAAAGCACCAGAGCTGAAAATCTAGACCCAAAGCCACTGAGGTGAGTTAGGAGAGGCCTAACTGGCTTGGTTTTGCCACTGTAATCAGTGTTTTTTCCTTGTGAGGAGTTGCCTGACTTCCATTACTCCAGCCAAAACACATGTGGAAATACTTCAGGATGAGTACACTCTCATGAGCATTCAATTGCATATTGATTACTGATGGACTATAGACTAATTTGACAGTTGAAAAACATTTCTAACCCTTTCTTCATCCTAATTTCTTCATTCTATGATATGGTAATAGGGAAAAAGTAATAAATAAAATTGTTCATATGAACAGCTTTGCTGGTCAGCACTGACTGCTATCTACTCCCTCCTTCTGTTTGCCCAGTAGCCTAAAATGACACTAGCCATCTTTCCCCCATTGCTTGCCCTAGCCATGGGTGCTCAGATGCATATTGGCTCTGATATTGGTGGCATGTACATGTAAACAATCTCATCCTCCTCCATGAATTTGTGTAATATCATCTTTAAATCTGTTCCAGTTGGTTGCCAGACATAGGACTTTTGTATTGTGTTGGACTACAGCCCCTCAGAAGTCTGTAGAATTTACATAGCCAAACTTTTGAAGGCTTCAGCCAGGTGCCCCAAACCACTTACAGCTGAGAACTAAAGGCTGCATAAGACCTTGTAAATCTTCAAGAAGATGGAGGTGTAATAAGCGTGACAAGGTATTATCGGTCTAGTGGTTTGCCAAGAGGAATCTGTATGGAGCAAAAGGGGTAAGGGGACCACCAGACACCACAAAAGCTTAGCCCTGCCCAGCCACACACACCCATCTTCATGAAGAGTCATCACATTTAACATAGCCTTCATTTGTCAGCTGTATGTGATTTAAAAAAAAAACCTGAGATGAATTTGAGTATTTGATTAAAGCCCTTAAAATTCTGACTGGGGAAATTTTTGCTGACAATTGGAAGTTGTAGTCCAAAAACCCTAAAACCCTATGTCTACTGGTTGCTGTCAGCCCCCCCCTTTTTTTTATACAAGACGTCACTTTTGAACTTCCACTGTGTGAAGAATTACTTCTTCTCAGTCATAAATCTCACATTATTTAGCTTCAGTGGATGAACCTGAATATTGGTATTATAAAAGAGGAAAAAGTCTCCTATTTCACTCCCTCCTGATCTTACAAAAGTTTTGTTAACTGTGCATCATCCCTCCTTTACCATTAATCCATGCTACCCTGCCCTACCTTGAATGCTGCAAACAAAGAAAGCAACAGTAGATGGAATGCTGAGCTCCAGCAATCAGCATTAAAAAGGATGGGGAAAAATGAGATGATAGCATCCAAAGCTACTAGGGGAATCTATGAATGAGTTTAGGATTGGTCTCATATCCAGGTTTCTCATCTTATCCCACAACTCCTCTTTTTCATCCATTCATATTTTCTCTCTCCTCCACCTCTCTTTCTCTGCTTTTCAAAATCTTATTTTTCTTTTATTGGGTTTTAGAAAAATTCCTGTATTGCCATGGCAACAAATGCAACAAGTTATCCTTAGCATTACTTTGGCTTACAATTAAGCAAGCAATTCTGACATACTTCTTTTTGCTTTACAAACCGCAATGTGTTGCACAAATACTGCTGGCCTATGCAAAGGAACCTATACTGCTTGTGTGTACTGTTCAGTAAATGTTTTCATCTTCTGTTGCTACCTATTCACTCAGTACTAGTAAAAAAATATAACTCTGTGTGATGCATACTTCGTAATCAAAATAAGTGTGACATTTGTGTTCTGCTTGTTAAATGGAGAAGATTGTCATTCCGGATTTCACGGTACACTCAAGAAGAGCTATAAGAAGCAGACAAGATGCCAACCTGATAAAACATAGTCAAACACTGATCAAGCTGTTTCCTTTGGAAATCTCTGAAGGAAGACAGTGGTGTAATTGTACTCTCCTGCCAGGATTCCCCCAGCAACTAATGTTCAGAGGTATACAGCTTCCAATACTGGGTCACATATAATTAGCCTGATTTGGTAGCTATCCTCTCTAGATTTGTCCAGGCTGACATCCTTTGCTTTGGCTTGTAAGAGCAGATTCCATCTGTGTGCTTTCTGAATCTTGCACCATTCAACTTCATATAACCCTGCTTTCTAATATATATTAGCTTTAGCATTACTTTGGATTGCCGTTGAAGAAGCAGTTCTTGAGGAAGTTGCCTTTCTCCACACCTCCATAATGTCATGCTCCTTGATTATGTCTTTCCTACCCTTTTGAAAAACAGATGTAAATAGCTGTATTAGTTGCAGCAATTCTTTATAGGGGAGTTTTTCCAACTCATTATCATTTGTTATTTGCTCTACTTTTCACACCTTAGGTTCTGGAATAACATGCAGGAATGGTCAAATGGTACAGAAATAAACTGAGTGGAAGGTGACTCCTAAAACTAGGATAAACAAAATATACATATACATATACATTTGGTAATGGGTTCTGTAATATCCAGCAGCAACTCCCTGTAGGTGTGATGTGTGTTACAGCAGAAATGAGAGAAAGATAGCTTTCTCTGGTATGGACATGTCCTCAGGACAGCATCTTCCACCACTGCTAAAACTGCTTACTACCTGGAGATTGATGGTTTGGCATCTCCTTACCTGACCGTATCACAAACTATACTATCTGGCAACAACTAGGTCTGGTATCAGTAACAGAGAAGGTGAGAGAAAGCCAGCTCTGTTGGTATGGACATGTCCTCAAGGGAGCACCTTTCATTGTTACCCTAACTGCATACCACTGTTGGAAATCATTGGTCAGTGGCCATGTGGCCAACCAAAAGAGAAACTGCAGAACACTAAATAAAGACATGCAAACTGTGAGCCTGCATTCTGAATATGAAGTCAATTGGGCAATGTGGTGTTTCAGGATTACTAAAGTGGGCCCCACACCTGTGGGAAAATGCTAGGAATAAGAGAAATTAGTTTTGTAATATCCCAGTCCTATACAATCTATTGGTCTTGGCATGACTGGAATTTGACTCAGCCTGTTCTCTGCATATTTTAGTACAATACTGAACAATTCGGTTTTTGATCATCTCATTACCCTTGAAAATCCTTCCCTTCCTAATAGAGTTACATACATTTTCCATCCTTGAATAAGTCACAATGTTCAGAATTTGCAAATAATTGAGGATCCAATCCTCCTATGGTGAACAAAGCTCATTTGCATCCCATTGTACAACTCCATCAATCATACAATTTCATCATGACCTTGTTGACGCCTCTTTGGGAATAACTCTTCCAACCTGTTCAGGAGGGACGGGCTGCACTTGAACTATGATGGAACCAGATGGCTGGCACTAAACATCAAAAAGGTTGCAGGGCAGCTTTTAAACTGATAACGGGGGAGCTGACAGGAGCGGGACAGCATCCAGTTCGGGAAAGTGTCTACTTGAGTAGTGAGGATGATGCAAAAATTACTGAGCAGAGCCAGGAGCAGGTCACTAGCACTCCAGGAGAAGGATGCAAGAGGCAGGCTAATGATGCAACTGGACTCAAAAGACCACATCAGAAAGGCATCTATAAATGCTTGTATGCAAATGCCAGAAGCCTCTGGAACAAAGTAGGGGAGCTGCAATACTTACCAGTAGGTGAAAATATTGATATTATTGGCATCACTGATACCTGGTAGACAAATGATAACCAATGGGATACAGTTACCCCACGCTACAAAACTTACAGGAAGGACGAGAAGGGGCAAATGGGGGGTGGTGTAGCCTTCTATGTCAAAGAAGTGATAAAATCGTACAATTAAAATATCAAGGTGATTTGTAGTCACCATTAGAAACTCAGTGGGTAAGAATAGCAGGCTGCAAGGATGGTCTAACAGTAGGCATATGCTATCGGCCAAGCCCCTGAGGGGGACTGGCAGTTGGAGAATGATGTAAAGGAGGCATCCAAGTAGGGAAGCCTGGTTATACAATTACCCTCACATAGACTGGGTGAACTGTTGTTCAGCACATGATAAAGAGATAAAGTTCCTAGATATGCTAAAGGATTCTTCCCTGGAACAGATGGTTGAAGACCCAACTAGAGGTACAAGAATCCTTGACTTGATCCTGAGAATACGGATCAAAAAATGTTATTGTGACTGATTCAATAGGGAACAGTGACCACAACACAATTACTTTTGACTTAAACGTAGACTGCCAATCACTGATAAAATCTAACACAGAGACCTTAAATTTTCAAAAAGTCAATGTCACAAACATGAGGAAATTAGTAAACAAAGAAGTTGAAAGTGAAAATCGAGAGAGTCCAAACCCTCCAAGAGGCATGGAGGCTGCACACAAAAACAATAAAAGGGGCCCAAATGGAATGCATACCCAAAAGGAGAAAGGGCACTGCCAGGTCCAAGAGGGCTCTGATGTGGCTTACAGGAAGTGTTTGGGAAGTGATCGAAAGCACGAAAAGCTCATTTAGAAGATGGAAGGCTTGTCCAAATAAGGACAACAGGCAGAAACTTAATCTCTGGCAGAAAAAAATGCAAGGCAACAATCAGGAAAGCAAAGCAAGTCTTTGAGGAGCGTATAGCTAAAAACTCTCAAATAAATAACAAGGAATTCTTTAGGTACATTAGAAGTAAGAACCCAACTAGGAAGGCCTTTGGACCATTAGACAATGGAAGGCAAGGGAATATTAAAGAGAAGACAGAGACTGCAGAGAGATTCTATGAATTCTTTGCTTCAGTATTCACTGAAGACAGAAACCACATGTCCAAAGCAGTCTATCTTTATAGGGAGGGAAACCGAAGAATTAAGCCAGATAGAAATAACCAGGGAGGGGGTCCTTGCATGCCTTGTTAAACTAAATGCTAACGAATCACCAGGACCTGATGGCATCCATCCACGAGTTCTCAAGGAATTTAAAGATGAAACTGCTGAGCTCCTAGCCAAAATATATAATCTTTCCCTCAAATCAAGCATTGTGCCTGATGATTGGAAGGTAGCAAATGTAACACCAGTCTTCAAAAAAGGATCCAGAGGTGATCCCGGAAATTACTGACCAGTCAGTTTGACATGTGTTCCAGGTAAAGTGACTGAAACCATCCTAAATGTTAAAATTAATAGGCACATAGAAGAGAAGGTGCTGCTGAAGGAGAGCCAACATGGCTTTTGCAAGGGCAAATCATGCCTCACTAATCTGTTGGAATTTTTAAGTGTCAACAGGCATGTGGATAAGGGAGATCCAGTTGACATTGTTTATCTGGACTTTCAGAAGGCTTTTGACAAGGTTCCGTACCAAAGGCTCTTGAATAAACTTGCCAGTCATGGAATAAATGGACAGATCTTGTTCTGGATCAGTAACTGGCAAAGGGACAGGAAACAGAGGGTAGCACTAAATGGACACTTCTCCAAGTGGAGAGAAGTAAAGAGTGGGGTCCTCCAAGGTTCAGTACTGGGACCCCTGCTTTTCAACCTCTTCATAAATGATCTAGAAGTAGGAGTAAATAGCAAGGTAGCCAAATTTGCCAACCACCATAAATTATACACGGTAGCAAAAACAGAGAGATTGTGAGGAGCTCCAGAGGGATCTCTTGACATTGGGAGAGTGGGCAAACCAGTGGCATATGTGCTTCAACATTGGTAAGTGTGGAGTGATGCATGTTTGGGCAAAAAAAAAAATTACATTTATAAACTGATGGGGTCAGAACTCTCTGCAATAAACCAGGAAAGGGACCATGGTGTCCTGGTGGACAGGTGTCAATGAAGGTGAAAAAACAAGCTCAATGCTAGGGATTATTAGGAAGGATATAGAAAATAAGTCAGCATGTGTGATTATGCCTATTTATGAATCTATGCTGAGACCCCATCTGAAGTATTGTGTACAGTTCTAGCTCCAGTGCTTGTATATCAAGACATTGCTTGTTGATCAAGGCAAAATTTAGATGAAATGTTTGCTTGTCTTGCAAAATGCTGTTAAACCAAGTTACTCTTAAAACAAGGTATCACCGTATTAAATACTAAGAAGTGCTTTACCATTCACTTCTCCTTATGCTGCCTCAGAATTGGAGCTTGCCTAAGGCTGTCCAGGAGAGCTCTTCTTCTTCTGGAAGCCACAGTAGGAAATTCAAGCCCCAGGTCCTCCCAACTCACTGAACCAGCCAGCCAGGCAGCAGTTTTGACCTCTAAAGACTGGTGTTTACTGTTGTCGTCTATAAAGGGTTGCTTTTGACCTACAAAGACATCAACAACTTGGGCCCAGAATATCTAAAGGACCTCTTCTCCCTATATGGGTCTCTCCAGTTTTTGATAAATTTGGGGGAGGTCTTCCTCTCAGTCCTGCCACGCATATAAGCATACTTGATGAATACATGAGAGAAGTCTATTTTACTGACTGCTCCCTGGCTGTGGATCTTCCTTCCACAATTATCAGGATGCCTCCTCCCTGCTGGCCTTCCGTTGATATGTAAAGATTTTTATTTTTAGGCTGGCTTTTATTATTAAACAAGTGGCTGCTAAGGAAGGAGTTTTAATGGGGGAGTTAAATTTGTTATCTTTTGAAATGTATATTTAAATTATTTTAAATTGATTATTTTAAATTTGTAATGTGTTTAACTTTTTTTAAAAATGCAATTGATTGTACTTGTAGCTGGTTTAATATTGTTAATTAGACATGGGCAAAACTCGGCGAAATCCTCGTTTCCATTTCCGTTCCTCGTTTCTGTTATGTAACAAAACGAAGAACGACAATTACTCCGCCAGAACTCGAACTTGAACCGACTAAAGAAAAATTGGGTCTGATTTGTCGTGGTCGTTCCTGGTGGCATCGCAGCGATCGCGCGATGCAAAGCGGCTCAGGAAAAAAGTTTTAAAAATAAAAAACCCGATTCCCGGCCAAAAAAGCAGGCGAAAATATGCCTGCCTGAGGGCACCTATCAGAGGGGTGGTTTCGGGGTGTGTGGTCCCTGGCCTCCCCCTCCTCTCCTGGGCTGCACATCCTCGTCCTCTCGCCAACTTGCCAAGTGGCGCGGCACAGAAAAAAAGTTTTAAAAATAAAAAAACCCGATTCCCAGCCAAAAAAGCAGGCAAAAATATGCCTACCTGAGTGAGGGCACCTACCAGAGGGGTAGTTTCTGGGGGGGGTCCCCAGCCTCCCCCCTTTCCTCTCCTGGGCTGTGCATCCTCGTCGTCTCGCCACGCCAACTCGCCATGCCATGCGGTGCGGGCGGGGGATCCAAAATGGGGCGACCGCAAGCAATATTTATTTATTTTGAAATCGTGGTGGTCCAAAAACACACCAAAGCACCACAGAAACATGCGAAAATAGCTATTTTAAAAGTGCCTGAATTTTTACAGTAGCAGCAGTGGGTTTTTCTTGCAACAAAATGTCTCCATTGATTTTATTTTATTTTATTTTTATTTTTATTTATTTACACCTGCGCAATGATGGGCTGGCCATGGGAGTGGACCATGCAAATTTTTGGAGCCATTCCACCAATTGCACGGCCACTTGACCAGGTTTTGACTGAGACTTCTGGGATGTGCCTGTCGGGCATAAAAAGCCTACTAACCGTAGCCCAAACCTGAACCCGAACCCGAACCCGAACCCATACGCCAGTACACTGTCCTTCTTAGTGGATCAGAGAGGCACCCAGAGGTGCACCCCACGAACTCACCCTAACCTTACCCATAACAACCCTAAGCATAGCCCTTGCGCTAACCCCCCTAACCCTAAGCCGAATCTGTACTCGCATTGCACTACACACGCAAGTACAGTTCCCTTCTTGGTGAACCACAGAGCGCCGAGACTGAGGAGGAGCCTTCCCCCAGTGTGTGCACTGTGACACTGCAGTTAGCAGTGGGCCTGTGGTCAACAGAGAGAGGCACCCAAAAAAGAGGTGCCTCGAGTCTCAACTTGGTATGCATATCCAATTGGCTATGCATGCCATTTTGTAGCAGGCCAGAGGAGGCACCCACCCCAGAGAGGTGCCTCCAGGAGCCCACTTTCCCTTCATAGCGGGCCAGAGGAGGCACCCACCCCAGAGAGGTGCCTCCAGGAGCCCACTCCCCCCAACCAGTACTAACGACAGACGAAAAAACAACAAACGAAATGACAAATTTTTGAAAAATTTCGTGAAAAACGGAAACGAGCCGAAACGGGCCAGCTCCGACACACAACAACTCGAAAACGTCATTTTCCCTGGTCGTGCCCATCTCTATTTTTAATGCTTTAAATGCTATTTTGGTCCCCTCTCTTGGTGTAAGATCCAACTATTTTAAAAAAATCAAGTGAACAAGCAAATGACTTGTGCACTAAATATTCCTCCAGATATTTTTAACTGCAACTCCCATCAGTCCACGTAAGCAGGAGTGAGGAGGTATTATTCTTGTAGATAATGGCAGGAGGAAAATATATAGTAGAAGAAGAAAACATAAATAAATAAAATGTTCAGTTGTGTGTTGATTATAGGTATGGAAAGGGACTTCAGATTGGTTGTGTGTGTGTTCAGAAAATGTGAGTTCCTCTACATTTGTTGGACTTCAGCTCCCATAAGCTTCAGCCAGCTGGTTCAATTTCCCTCTCATATTTCCTTCCACTAGCATTGTCAAGAATGCTACAGGCATATTATTTCATTTATAAGTCTCGCTGACACTGGTGTTCAACATCCCGCTAATCTAAATGTAGTTACTTAATCAGCAAGTTTATAGATGAGCCAGAAATGGGCAACTAATATTTTGACTTTAAAACTTATTTAGCTCTGATTACTTTTCTAATTATAACATGCTATTCATTTTCTGGAAGTGATAAATCCCCACTCATGTCACAGCCCTGAATGAGCTTAAATATCCAGGAAAGATTCCTTAACGTTTCGTAGGTCATATATTTGTGGTTTTAATAACAAAATGCTGAGTTTATAGAAGGTGGTCTGACATGATTAGGAATGTGAAGGGCTTTATGGTCCACAATTACCATCTTTGACTTCTATAATACATTTATATACTCCTACAATACATGTATAAAATACAGGCTGCTTCTATGAGAGGTGTTTGCTGAGTGATCACTTTCTGCATTCACAGAATTTTACAGGGGATCCATAATACAATTTCCTACTTGTAACCCATTGGAGTTTTCCCACTGCTTCCTCCGTGTTTCTCTTCTTCCTGCTGAAAATCTTATATAGAGGAAAAGTTGGAATAAGAACATAAGAACGTAAGAAGAGCTGTCCTGGATCAGGCCAAAGGCCCATCTATTCCAGCTTCCTGTATCTCACAGTGGCCCCACCAGACGTGTCTGGGAGTGCACGAGACTATATACAGTATCTGTCTCCTAATACCCCTCCCCGGAATCTGGCCCTCAAAGTACCCCAGTTTTAAGCTTGGAGATTACACATCTCCATCATGGTTTGTAAACCATGATGGTCTTTTCCTCCAGGAATCTATCCAATCCCCTTTTCAATGCATGCAGGCCAGATGCCATCACCACATCCTGTGGCAGGGAGTTCCACAGACTAACAACATGCTGGGTAAAAAACTATTTTCTTTTGTCTGTTCTCATTTTACCAACCCTCAATTTGAGTCGATGTCAAATAATGTTGTTTGATTGGAGTCTTCTATGCAATGATACCTATTGATCTTGCTAGAGAAATCTATATGTATTGCATTTAAAATACACCTATTTATCATTGTTATCATCTCAGAGCTGCGAAGCTGGAAGGGAACCTATGGATCATTAAGTCCCACCCCTGCTAAGGTGGCACAGTGGGAAATCAAACTCTCAACCTCTGGCTCTACTGCTAGCTGCCTGACCCACCAAGCTAATATGTGCATGGTGGTTTAAAATAACTAATTCTTTATTTGAATTGTATTGCTCTATAGTAGTGGTGGCGAACCTTAGGCTCTCGAGATGTTTTGGACCACAACTTGCAGGATTCTGAGTCTAGATTGCCAATAGCAAATGCCTGTGGGAGTTGTGGTCCAAAACATCTGGAATGCCAAAGGTTCACCCCCCCCCCGCTCTATAGCATGACTCAGGCTAGTCTACAACAGTTAGTCTCTTGTTGCACAACTTTGCCTGTGCATTAGGAATGATGCATTGACACCAACAAAATGCCACATCACTCCTAGTGACTTCAGGGTGAATGTGATCTTGCATCACTACACAAAATTTGCCTACCCCTTGAAATTAAACCAATTTGACTACTACATATATCTATTTATTGGATTTATTAATTGGATTTCTATTCCACCCCTGTGGCCACACGGTCACTAAGGGCAACTAACAACAATCCAACTACATGCCAACATCATAAATTAAGCAAACACATAAACAGCAATTTGTGTTAATTCAATGTATTTTGAATTAACATATTTTCTCCATCCACATGGTGATCCTCCACACCCTTGCCTCTTCCCCCTTAGTGACTTTTTACTAGCATGTGCATGGGAAACACAACTCATTGACATGACTCTCTCTCTCTCTCTCTCTCTCCCCCTCTCTCTCTCTGTGTGTGTGTGTGTGTGTTAAATTCTTGCTTCCCATGTCCTCCTACGCAGGGCACAGAACTTTAAAGGGGCAAGCAACTTTGAGGCAACTTCTCTTCAACTTAAGAAGGATTTGGATGCAAATAAAGCAAAGTTGTGCAAATACAGTAATCCCCTGCTTATCGTGGGGGTTAGGGGCCTGACTTGACCTGTGATAGAAGAAAATCTGCGATATGCAGGTGCTGGGTCAGGTTGGGACTGGGGGGCCTCTCTGGGGCCTCCTACACTTACCTGAGGCCTGGTGCTGCCCTGAATGAGCCTCTGACAGGTTTCCTGGGCCCATTGGAGGCCCCAAAAGTAGTTTCCATTGATCTGGAGGGCACTTCCAGTTTTCTGGAAACCACTTCTAGGGCCTTCCGGAAGCCTGCTCAGGGCAACTCCAGGCCTGGGGTAAGTGCAGGAGGCCCCAAACAGGCCACCACAGCTTGCTCCAGGGGTCCTTGCCTTCATATACTGCGGACCCATGATATTCTGGGACCGCAGTATATGAACCGTGAAATGGCGAAGGACGATTGTAATACCAATAGAACACTAAAACAATAAAACCTGTACAAAACGCCAGCTGCTCCTTTATTGCACAAACTTGTAAAAATTACAACCATATAAGCATTGTTTTGATCTTTTAAGTCAATATGCCAGTTATTCTGTTTGCTGTTGTGCATGCTTCATTTTCCTAAAAGTAATGGACACCAGCTTTACATAAATCATGTATGCAAATTATGAAGATCTTAATGAGAAAAATAAATCATATTCCTCCTCTTGCTCCAATATGGAAGAAAGCAATCCTGTAGGACTAGGTAATTTCTCACTGGGGTATCTCATTGAACTGAGACAAATAAACAAGAATGATGAATTTAGGAGATTATTTTTAACCTCCCTAATGAATGTTGCTATTTTCATTACAGTGAAACCACCAGCACTGCTTGAAGTCCCAGAATGGGGATTCTTGAAAATAAGACAGCTAGTCCAACATGTTTAAAAAGAGTATTTTAATACCCACATCTTTTATTGAACTATCTCAAATTGGAGGTTTAAGTTTGGAATTGATGACACTGAACTTGCTCCAATACTACCGGACAGTCAGATCCATTTTCTCTGAAGTTGAGACATCAAGGAATTAGATATAGGAGGGGAGGATATTTGAATAGCAGGGTGCCATTAGTCTCCTGCAGGCATCAGCAGGAAATAATGAAGCCTACAGTATCTGAACATTTCCTTGTTTCTTCCTAACACCTGGGGGGGATAGAAGCCACAAAGAGAAGGGTAGCAGGTGGAATTATTTAATGTAAGAAATATCTGCTCCCAGAGTGTCATGTTGATAGAGCTTTGAAAAATTGTCTCAGTAACCTTGTTATATCAGATTATAACACCTGCTGCTCAGGAGTATTTAGAATTCTGAGTGATCTTTTGGAAAATGAACCTTACTGATAACACCGGTATTCACGTTTGTAGCTACGTTCTCTCGGATACATTTGAATGCATGGAAGGCTTTTAAAAACAACATTTCACCCACTGTTATAAAATGTGTTATGGCAGTATGGAAAGTGCTGCTTAGGGATATTAAACAAACAAAATGGAAATGTTATAAAGTGACATCCCAAGCTTTAAGGATAAAGCAAGTATGGGGGAAGATATTCCATTCCTATCTCTCTGTCCCTATGTATCTCCCCTTTGCCTTCGTCTTCTCTCATTGACCTGGAAGATTTGAATGTGGATCCTATCAACATTTGCATGAATACCCTTAAGCTTCTTCCTGACATTAAAATCTGAGAATACTCCCCATCTGAGGAAAAGGAGCACTTCAACACTAACATTCCTCTTCATTTTCCTTGTTTTGAACCTGTGAACATCTTGGGGGTAGGGTCATATATGAATACAAGGCTCCAGATCACATGAGTCCATTTGGATTCTTCAATTTTAGCTATATTTGGCTGCCTAGGTAGCACTTACAGTTTTTAAGAGTGGATACCTGAGACTTGGGCTTGTGATGCTGTAGTGCAGGCATGTCCAAACTTCAGCCCTCCAGATGTTTTGGACCACAACTCCCACAGTCCTTTGTCAATGGCAATCTAAGCTTAGAATTCTGGGAGTTGTGGTCCAAAACATCAGGAGGGTCAAAGTTTGGACATGCCTGCATGTAGTGGAAGACTTGTAGTGTCACAGAAGCAAGACAGGCATGGGTTGGGGGCAATACAACTGCTTCAGGAAAAGTTAATTCAAAGAACAGCTGTCTGCCTTTCTCCACACACACCTACCAGCTTTCTCTCTTTCCCTGTCCTTGAATTTTTGTTGCACCAATGTTGCATAAGCCCTTCTCTCTCTCTCTCTCTCTCCCCCCCCTCTCTCTAGCAGATGCAAAAGCAGAGTATTTTCCTCAAACTCCAGCCAGTGTTCTGACATTTGCCAACCCTTAGCAAGCAAACATGGAGGTATATGTACCATCTGTGTATTTTAATTAGTAGCAAATCAGAGATCTACCTTGTACATGTTTCTCTTCCTGGATATTACTTATTCTATGCATCCTGGAAACTGGAGGGTTCCAGATTATCATGGTATTGTGCACTTCTTCGGGCTATTCATGCTCATCTTGCAAAACACTCATAAAGCAAGACACTTGTAAACCAAGGAATTACAGCATTAAAATCATACAATAATAAGTAGAGATGGGCACAAATAAAAAAAATGATGTTTTGTTTGTCATTTATCGTTTGGAGGGTCCGTTTCGGTTCGTTTCTGTTTTTCGTGAATTTTTGCAAAAAATTGTTTTCATTTTTGTTCATTTCATTACCATTTTGTTACCATTTATTTCAATTTTTTGATTTTTTTAGCATTTAAAGCAGTTCACTGCACTGCAGTAACGAAAACGAAACACAGGACAAAATTTCCAGTGTTTCTGTTCATTTTGTTTCATTTTGGAGACAAAATTCATTTGTTGTTTCGTTGTGTAACGAAATGAAAAAATGAAAAAATAAAAAATTGTTTTAAAACAAAAAATTGTTCATTTCAATAAATAAATCTAAAATAAATAAATAAAAACGGAAATATCATTTCATATCTAAATAAGTTAAAAAGACAAGCATGGATTAAGATAAAAAAATCTAAATTTTGAAAATAGAGGATTTCCTAGAATCCATTATCACATGATAGCCTGCCAAAAAGTAAGGTCTTTGCTTGCTAACAGAAGGAAAAGAGGGAGGGAGGGAGGCAGGCAATCTAGCTTTTCAGGAGAGTGCAGTCCAAAGCCTGGGACCAGCCGCTAAAAAGTCCCTCTCTCATGTCCTCACCAACTGACAATGATACAGAGATATAAAAGTATATTATGTATCTCCTACTTTGAAATTAGATTTGCATTAAATAATTTTATATGTTGCCTATAAAAATGTTTTTATGGAATTAGGCATGTGCATATGGCTCCAACTGTATAGTGGAAGAAAAGATATAAAAATGAGGTCCAACTAGTCCTCTAATCTCTGGTACACCTCTGATACATTCTGTTCTGGAGTTTGTTTCAGGGTGGATTCATCATAGATGATCAATCCATAGAAAGATTGAGTTGGAAGGCTGTGACGTCCCCCTTTCACAGACTGAGTTCTCAAAGGCACAAACGGGTTTATTTTGACATCCCACTGCTGTGCCAACAAATTGTGATGACACCTCCCTTTTACACATGTAATTGTGTTGGAAATGGTAATGCGGCCACCTTTTATTCACTTGGTAATGCTGCTATCTTTTAAAATCATCGCCTCATGAACTGGGACAGACTCAGATGTAAAATATAAAAATAATGTGGAAGTTTATTGAGAAAATAATAAATATAACAATGTCTGAGGATGGTATGTGTTGCCTTTAACATACAATAGATTTAATCAACTCTACAAGCCTCCCTGTCTTTAATAACTAGTAAACCATATACCACTCACTGCCTGACAGAACTCTCACAGAGCAGTGCTCTCTCCCAGCACTCACTCTCAAAACCTTCAACTTAACTTAACTCAACTGAACTTCACTGAACTGCCTCAACTGACTAGGCTCCACCCTTTTTATATAATACCATTCCCCGCCCTCCTGCTGGGATTGGCTGATGATTTGTATATTCATTACTCCTGTTTCCAGGGTTTTGTCACAATACCTCCCCCTTATAAAGAAATTTTAAGGGGAGTAAACTTACCTCGGTTTGCTCACTTAAAATTCTCTTCTGGAGCCTATTTAACTAATTCATACATCCTTCTGTTTATCAGCTTCAATTCTGCATATCTATAAACTGTTTTATAACATGTTCAACCTTATTACTATATATTATCATTAAATGCAATAATTCTTTCTATATCATTACATTTTAAATAGACTATACTCTTATAACATTGGTTAACATCATAACTTCAAATACCTGTAAAGACCTTATTGATCATACTAGAATCAATCTATGTTAAGATGCATAAATACATATATTTGGTTTACATTTTAAGCTATTTTACTTATCAATATCCATACAATTTTTATCCTTAACTTATATTCTAAATATCACATAAACATTTTGATTTATAGTAAGCTCTAATTATACATTACCTTGCATTTTTCATTTACAGTTAACTTACAGTAAGTTATGGTTTTCACATTTTATGACATTACATTTCCATACTATTTTTTTAAACAACACCTTCCTCTTACATCAGCAATAAAATAACAATATTACATTATTATTATTTAACCATGGTCCATGTAATCAATGTCTTCCACCTCTTGCTGCAACGGCTGGACGATGATACGCCACGGGTGATCACTTCCTCTGGCACATAAATTCAAAGTCCAGTTCACAGTAAATTGATGCCATTTTCCCTTGGGTTCTTGGAATGTGGGATTCAACTGTTTGACATCACTCCTGGTACAGTTCATTAGAGTCCCCTCAAATGCAGCTTGATATTCAACCACCACAGTATGACATACGGGTGCTTCGTTTTTGTCAGTTCAGTCAGTGGTGTTGCAATGGTGCTCAAATGTGGACTAAACCTCCTGTGGTATACCAAAAGTCTAAAAAACGATCTCATCTTCTTTTTGTTGGTCTGTCTTGGCCACAAGTCGATCGCGTCGATCTTCCTCTGCAGGGGGTCGATAATGCTTTGTCCCACGATGTGTCTCAGGTAGTTGACTTCTGGATTACCTAGTTGCCACCTGAATGCTCTTTTCGTCCTCTCGTCCTCTCGGATCTGCTGAAGCACGATGTTCACAGGCTGTAGTTGTTTTTCCCAGGTGTCTTTTGCAACCACCAAATCAGTCTGTCATTAGCATCCTTCACTTCCAAGTAGGGTTTCTGCTTTACACAGTTTTCTATTTGCTTTTCTGCTTCCTACAGCTTTCTAAATTCATCAGTGATCTTATTCCCTTCTTGTATCAGTTGTTCCTTGCCCAGTGACACTTTGTTCCCATCCAGACAAAGTTGCTCATTATTTAATATTTCTTTTCAAGCTCTGCTTCCATTCATGTAAGTTGCTGTAAGCAATCTTCTTTACTTTGTGATGCACCAGACAATTGCATTTCCAAATTATGTATTTCCTTTTCTTTAATGGTTTCCACTGAGGTAATTACTTCTAGTTCTGCTGATTTCTTCTAGAGTTCGAAAACAAATGTATCAGATTCATTCCTCCTTTCCTCCAGTCTCGTTTTCTTCATCTCTAAAAGTGCTTTCAAAGGTGAAATTTCATTTTGGAGTTCACCAATAACTGATGCCTGCTGAATTTTAGCTTCTTTCAGCCCTTCTGCTGTTGCTTCATTTTGTTCTTTTCCAAGCTGTGCTAATTTTTCTTCTTCTTCTTTTAATTTAAAATATTTTTCCAGTCTGGAGTTCTCTGCTGGTACATGAAGTTCTTCACAAGCTTGTATCATTCTCTCCTCTATTATGAACTTTTCAGAGTGTTCAGGACTTAAAGGGTGTGTATTCGATTCCATTAAATCAAAACATCCCTTCAAACTGTCATCTTGCATTTGTTCTAGACTAAAGTCTGCTGCTGGTCCTTTTATAATGTTGGCTAAATCTTCTTCTCCTACCATTTCAGACTGCTGAGATTCCCACTCAAGTTCTCCTACTGACATTTGATTTATAACTGTGTTGTTTTCACTGTTTAGTTCAGCTTGGTGTGTCTGAGCTCGTGTTACTCCAAAAGCACTCTGCACATGCTCTAAGACATCTATTCCAATTAAACCTGCTCTTGGGATTTGATCTGAAACTCCTATTCTATGACTGAAGTTCAAACCATATGAGTTATTGCAGTCACCATTTATAATGTCTGAAGAGACAACTGTTGTGGAGCAAGGGCTTGCTGTCAATTTTGAGGAGGTAGCTAGACTTCTGTTGATTGCACTGCCCGATTTTGTCACAGGAGACTGTCTGGGCCAAGTCCCATCTTCACTCTTTACTTCTATTACCACCACCTGTCTCTGGTAGAGCCCTGCATCCTGTATAGTGCTGTCAAGTTTGCTTAACTGCTCATAAATACTGGTATTACTCATATATCTCAGCCACAGCCTAATTTCCTTCCCATCAGGAATATTAAACAGCTTCCACATCTCTTTTCCAATAGTATCAATGGTATCCACTTTGCTGAAATAACAGCTTACAAGATTATTAGGATCACTGTTTTGACAGAGCTTCAGTTCGAATAATATACTGTATTTATTGGCGTATAACACGCACAGGCGTATAACATGCACCCTCATTTTAAGAGGGAAATTTTAGGAAATTCTTTTTTTTTTTTGGCGCCCACCTGCCCGGGTCCCTGACTAACTAAAATTCAGGAGGTGCAGGAAAGTTTAAAAACCCAAAGACCCAAAGCTCAGAGCAGCTTGATTTGGAGAAGTAAAAGGACAGAAAGGAGGGAAGGGACATTTTTGAGTTCATTTATAAGGGAAATAGGAGAACCCACAAAAAAGAGGCACTGCTCCCTTCTTTCTGGAGGCGAAAAAGGACGCTCTCGCCCTTCTGCTCAGAAGCACCTCCTCCAGCTTTGCTGCCAGAGCCTGGCGCGCAAGAGGTGGAAGGATGGACAGCCCGCCCGCCTGCCCGCCGTCTCCACACTGCAGGCCTCGCAGCCGCTTCCTCCTCTTTCTTCAATGACAGCCGGCAATTGGGGCAGGAAAACTGGGGGAGGGCAGGCCGACGGCACGGGCGAGGGAAGGAGGCGTGCAAGAGACCGGCCCGGGGACGGCGCGCCACGTGCCGCGCGAGGACGGGGTCGGGACGGAGCAGCGGCTCGATCCTGCAAGGAGCGGGTGGGGGGTCCCGGTGGGGGCGCTTCCAGGGGTGGGTGGGTGGGGGTGAGGGTGGGGGTTTCCCAGCCGGCTTTACCTGCTCCTTGTTGGTGCAATGGCACTGCAGAGGGCGGCTGAGCCTCCCCTCCTACCCACCTGCGTCCCTTCCTCTTTCCAGAGAAGCCAATGACCCGCAGAGGAGAACGTGGACGGGGCGGGGCGGGAATGGTGGCGGACGGGGGGGCAAGAGAGAGAGAGAGAGAGAGAGAGAGAGAGAGAGAGAGAGAGAGAGCCCAGGGAGCAACTGCCCTCCCTCCTCCGCCTCTTCCCCCCCCACGCTGTGCTTCTCGCCACCGCCTCTTGCACGCAAGCTCCCAGGCTACAAAGGCGAAGCAGAAGCTGCCCGCTTTCCCCACCACCACCTCCCGGAGCCACCACAAAGGTTCCAAAGAACCCTCCCCTAACCCACCCCCACCCATGGAGTCCCTGAGGCAACCTCCTGGCACCTCCGCACGCCGGGAACAAAGGCTGCCGCCGCCGCCGCCACCGCTGCCGAATGCCTTGCTGCAGCAGAGCCGACGGAGGGAGCCGAGAGCAGCACGACCGGAGCTGCTGTCAGACCGGCCAAAGGTGCTGTCACATTATATTGGCAAATAACATGCATACATCATTTGCCCCCTATTTTCAGGGGGAAGTGTGTGTTATACGCCGATAAATACGGTACTTCTACTTTACATTATTTCACAAATAGACCATATTCTACAACTTTTTCTCACAATTGGCTTCTGCCCTTCTACACACCCATACCAATTTACTAATTTATTCCAGGCTTCAGTGGGAACTAAAACATAATCCAATTTATCAATAAGGTGCTCTTTCAACCTTTGAGACTCTGAATCTGCAAAAAGTCCCGAGTTGTCAATTGGCCCTGGGAAGAGGTTAGGCTCTCCCACGTTATACCTGTCCCAGATGTCAAAGCCCACATATTTCTTCCACTGCTTGAACCACTGGTTATTAATCAAATACAAAAACTCCCCTGGCCACAAAGGCGTCCCCAACAGTGGCATAAGTTCAGACACCTCAGTATGGGCCATTTTAGAAAAGGTTTTCTTTGTATCTCTCTGGCACTTTAGTGACTGACCTAAATCTTTTCCTCAGTTGTTCTGCTGAAATGCCAATTCTAGTAAACACTAACTCTTTTCCCATTCCTCTCTTTCTCTCTGTTTTTCCTGTTCCTCTTTTTCTATTTTTAATTGTTGTAATTTAAACTCCTGTACTAACTGCCATTTCTCAAGACTTTGGTCCCTATCAGGTTCTGCCTCTCTGGGTGAAACTGGCATTTCCTCAAACACAATGGCTACAGGCCCCTCAGCTGAAATGCCCCTCTTTCCTTTTTTAGATTTTGCTTTTGGAACTGACATGATATCAAAATCTTTTTTTATTTATTTCTTTGTTATATGTGGTGTATATATTTCTTTATTAAGAAAAGGAAGGTAAAGCTATTTCAATTGCAACTGTAAATTTTTTTACCTCAGCTCTCTGGCAGTTTCTGACTCCTGTTAAGCTACTGCTGCCAAGGGCAAGATTGGCACAGTGCACAGACTTCAAACTCTTTCTTTCTTTAAATAATATCTCAGTGTTTAAAATACACAGATTTAAATATATTTCTTTGGCTTTTAACCTATAACTTTTCTCTGGCTCCCCCCAATCTCATATAAGGGATTCCAGTCAGGCACTCCTGCTTTACAGAACTTTTGTCAGCTTTAAATCTCCTCAGGTCTCTTCAGTTTGTGAGGTAAATTTTCTGCCCCCCCCCGACCTTTTACTTTGGAGATTTCTTTCTGTTAAAACCCAGGGTGATATTTCCAACCTTTACCAAAGCCACCCTAGATTCAAGGGTCTTTCACCCTCAAAGGAAATTTGTCTCAGCACCTTTTAATTTTCAGGCTGCTGGACAGCACAGAGTTCTGTGACTCTCAGGCAGTTTCCCCAAACACACCACTGTAGATTTCAGTCTATCCTTTCAGATTTTCTCTTTCAGGTGTCCTATAATTGGTCAAGCCAGACTCCTTTTCCTTTTGGAGTCCTGGCGTCCAGACACTCTAACAGGCCCACCAAAGAAAATCAGATAGCACTACAGGGTTTTAAGTCTGAATTCCTCTCTCACACACAGGGCTTCCCAAGAATTGAAATTACCTAATTCTCAGTCCTAACCCCTTTTCAGAGGAACTTCCACAGACTACCAACAACACTTGAGGGCTAACTTTTACTAAAGACTTCTTTTTAAACTTCCAGTTTCAATTTCTTCGCAGGGTAGAGGCTAAATATTTTGAGATGGTGACTTTTTCCCTCAGGCAAACTGGATATATTCGAAATCTGAACGCTGCTCACCAAATTGTGACATCCCCCTTTCATAGGGACCTGAGTTCTCAAAGGCACAAACGGGTTTATTTCGACATCCCACTGCTGTGCCACCAAATTGTGATGACACCTCCCTTTTACACATGTAATTGTGTTGGAAATGGTAATGTGGCCACCTTTTATTCACTTGGTAATGCTGCCACCTTTTAAAATCGTCGCCTCATGAATTGTGACAGACTCAGAAATAAAATATAAAAATACTGACGAAGTTTCTTGAGAAAATAATAAATATAACAATGTCTGAGGATGGTATGTGTTGCCTTTAACATACAATAGATTTAATCAACTCTACAAGCCTCCTTGCCTTTAATAACTAGTAAACAATATAGCCCGCACTGCCTGACAGAAATCTGACAGAGCAGTGCTCTCTCCCAGCACTCACTCTCAAAACCTTCAACTTAACTTAACTCAACTGAACTTCACTGAACTGCCTCAACTGACTGGGCTCCACCCTTTTTATATAATACCATTCCCCGCCCTCCTGCTGGGATTGGCTGATGATTTGTATATTCATTACTCCTGATTCCAGGGTTTTGTCACAAAGGCCACCAAGCAGATCTGACAGATGGGTGTCCCGTTTTCTCTTGAATGCTTCCAAGGTTGGAGCAGTCATGAAAATCTGTGGGTTAGGATTCTGAAATTTCTGCTCTTGGTGGAGATGAAATTGTAAGAATGGATTTGATAATGTGGATTTACACAGCTGCCTGCATTTTTAGTTCTCCTTGTGGAAGTGCCTGTCAAGCTAACTAATGGATATAAGGAATACATCGGAAATAATTATTTACATTCAACTCCCAACAGATAGCTAAGCTACCGGGCTATCATCCATCCAGATAGTCTGTCAATACATATAATATAGGCTCTGCAAGGCTTATTTGTCCAGTGAAATAATGACTGTGAAATAATGAACAGGGTTTTTAAAGTTCCCATCAGCTGTTCAAAATGTCTCTGAACAAAACTAAGGCCTTTCATTTTGTGAAGAAAAGCAAATCACACACAGACAGACACACACAAGAGAGAGAGAGAGAGAGAGAGAGAGAGAGAGAGAGAGAGAGAGAGAGAGAGAGAGAGAGCAGGTGCAGACCAAGTAGCTGATAAAGATGCCAACAACCCATCTGAAGCTTCTAACTTTATACAAAGTTGATATGGCAAAGCAGCAAGCCATACACAATCCATTCAGAAATTGGAAACATATGGAAAAAGCTCACCAATGAGGCAGGAACAAAGCCTGCAGTGTTCTCTTCTCACATATAATCATACATAAGAATGAGACAAGGCAGCATTAACACTCCTATGATAAATGCCAGTGGCTCAACATTGTACACTATGCAACTTGACCTAAGTCAATATGAATAGTATCCCACATAAGCATTTCCTGCTGTTTCTGTGCACCATTTCTTCTTCTTCTTCTTCTTCTTCTTCTTCTTCTTCTTCTTCTTCTTCTTCTTCTTCTTCTTCTTCTTCTTCTTCTTCTTCTTCTTCTTCTTCTTCAATGTTTCATTTAAGTGGTCACCCGCTAGGCTCTGTGCCATCTCTGTGTCAAACTGTTCCTCAAGATATTTTTTTTTAAAAAAAGTTTTACAACCACCAACAGACTTCACCCTAAAATAAAAATGTATTTCCATTTCAAAGCAGCCAGAGTCACAGCAAGAAGCTTGTTAATGTAATTGGAAATTGAGGGGCAAACCGCTCCTGCAATCCACAGCAGGAAGCCATCAGTGAGACATTCTGTGTCCAGAAATAATAAATAGATACACTGTGCTGTCACTTCAGTCTCCACATTTGGTTTTGCAAACTGAAAAAAAAAACTATGCAGACAGGCTTTCAGAACATGGACAACACTTTAGATCAGTTTCCTATTAAGAACTATTAAGGAAAGATTAAGAGAACCAAATTGAAACAAATGATTTGAGCCTTGGTAGCCTATTATGATTTCATTAGATGAAAGAATTTACAGGACTAATTTTGGGTTTCCAAATCTGGTTTGCTTGCAAATTCAGCCCTTTCAGAATGGGCTGGAAATTGGCCCGGGGCCCCTTCTAATCCAATCTGTGTCCCAGATCAAAATCTCAGATCGAGGTTGATATTAATGTCTCTTAATTTCCAGAAACCCTATTCACTTGAAAGGGGACAGTCAAAAAACAACAACTCTGGGGGGTTGGGAGAGGACTGCACATTTCGTTGTAGCAAAACTGAACCTGAAAATTTGGTATCTGAATGCATCCTGAATGCAGGAATGAGTGGAAATTAGAGATGGGCACAAATTAAAAAAATGGTGTTCTGTTTCATTTCGTTTTGTTAAGGAGGTTGATTCATTTTGTTTTGTTTTTGTGAATTTTTACAGAAAATTCATTTCATTGTTTCGTTAATTCATTATTCGTTTTGCCCCTTTTTCCCCAGCACCCACTGCGCGGCCCCTGGGGCCCGGTCAATACTGGGGGTTTTTATATTTTTTGTTTTCTTTATTTTAGGGTGCCAAGTCGACCAGGCCACCCTTGGGGCCCAGTTGGCACTGCTTTTTTAAAATAAAATAATAATATTTTATTTTATTTTATTTTTTTCACTTCCGGGTTTGCCCCATGCTACAGCTCTAGTGTGGGGCTTTTTCTTTTTTCTTTCAGCACCAACTGCCCCTGGGACCTTGTTGGCACTGGGCTTTTAATTTAATTTAATTTTTTTTTTTTTTAGGGTGCCTTGGGGCCCGGTTGGTGCTCCTTTTTTATTTATTTATTTCTATTTTTATTTTATTTCCTCCCCACTTCTGGGTTCAGGCCCCGGACTACAGCTGTAGCACGGGGCTTTTTTTCTTTTCTTTCAGCATCAACCACGCAGCCACTGGGGCCCAGTCAGCACTGGGTTTTTATTATTATTATTATTATTATTTTATTATTATTATTATTATTATTATTATTATTATTATTATTATTTTTATTTTAGGGTGCTGACCAGGCGATCCTTGGCTCCTGGTCGGCACTCCTTTTTATTCTTTTCTTTTCTTTTCTTTTCTTTTTATTTTTTTACTGCTGACCACATGGCCGCACTACAGCTGTGGCACGTCCGTCGACTTTTTTTCCCTGGTCGCCGTCCCAGAAACCAGGAAGACTGGACCTCTGGACCAGCATCAGGTAGGAGACATCTCCGTCCCCCTCCATTAATGAAATGAACCTAACCAAGTCATTTTTTCTCAGTTTGGTTCATTTCATGTTAAATTTGCCCCTAGAGTTGTTATTCGTTTCATTACATAATGAACCGAATAACAAATAACGAAACAAAAATCGTTTCGTGCCCATCTCTAGTGGAAATAATAAGGTTTTGCTTTGTTGTATTTTCCCACCTCTGCTTATGCCTGTGATTCTCTCCATATAGGTGGGAAACAAGAGCACCCTCTGTGCATACAGGCACAGGTCATACTAAAATGAAAATCAAATAAATTTAACACTTATCCTTTGTTTTAAATGGCACTCACTGACTGATGTTGCTTCATGTTCACATTACTGTTGTTCAATTCCTTCCGCATAACAACCACCATTAATAATATTTCTCTTTTTAAAAGAGATGTTTCATTTTCAAAAAGGGCGAGAAGCAAACTAAGCTTTACTATGGTCTCATTTATCAATAGAAAACAAAAAAACCCTACTTCTGACTCTATCTCAGCAAAAATGTTATATTTTTGAAGGTTATTGATTAACAACTGCCAACACTTCTGTTATCTCATTTTTTATTTGCTTACCATTGCTTTTATAGAAAATCTTTAAAATGAAGGACTGTTTAAGCAAAAAGTGCACTGTTGTGGTTATGCACTACCAACACACTTCTCAGTTGTGGCAGACTTATGAATTAATAACCTGAAAAACTTGTTTCTGAAGATTCTCAGTCATCCAGGTGAGTTTATCTGGAAGATTAGTCATGACAACTGGACTTCTTTTCTTGAGAAATTGAAATGTTTTGCTGCTCATCCAAACAGATTCATCAGTCTGAGGAAATATATTTGCGAGTCCTCTGTTTTATAGTTCACCTTGACCTCACATCACCCTGGTCTGAAATAGGCTCATAAAATGAACAATGGCCTCAATAGGCTCATTAGGTGGAGAACGGTCTCAATAGGCCTTTAAATAAATAATGGCCTAAAGTGCTGAAACTCATACAGTATGGGTTGTTAGCTATGGCCTTGTTGGTGGGGGCATGAAGTATTTTTGATTTGTCTGGGTATTGTTGAAATCACTGCCTTGTAAGTAGCAGATAGACTCTGCCTAAGCCCCCCACCTTTGTTGAGAGAAGCACATCACATGACATGAAGCCATTTATGTGGGCATTGAAAACCCCTCTCTCAACAGAGGTGAGGGGCTCAGGCACAGTCTATCTGCTACTTACCAGGCAGTGATTTCAACAATATCCAGACGAATCAAAAATACTTGTGAGCTTTTCGAGCTGTTTGGCCATGTTCTGGAAGTTTTTCTTTCTGACATTTCACCATACTCTGTGGCTGGCATCTTCAGAGAGCAAGGAGCTCAGGGAACTAGCAGTTCTCTCCGTGCTCTGGGTTATAAAGTGAGTGAGACTGGGGTTTTTAAAGTTGAGGAAGCTTGTCCTATGCAGAAAAATAGATGTTAGTCATTGTATTGTGTTAAAGAGATTAAGAAGTTTCAATGCAAACAGAGGTAGCAATGATCCTTGATGGCTGTTGTTAGCTGTTCTATTGTGTTCTGTTTTATAGCTTCTTAGCTATAAAAATAAATAAAAAAATTAAAAAGCCCAGCAAGGGGGACTTTTTAAAATAAGAAAAAACAAAAAATGCATCAAAACGAACTAACGGAATAAATATTCCCATAAAAATTTGTTAAAAACTAAATGCAATGAACCAAACTGGAAAATGAACTGAACTGAAACAAATCGCCATTTTTTTGGTTCATGCCCATCTCTAATTACCACTGACCAGATATGCACTTTACCAACTCATCAATTAACTGCAATAAGCTAGAAGATATGATACCTTATAGGGATGGGCACAACATGGAAAATTGTTTCATTTCATTTCATCCCCCCACATTTTTTGTTTAGTTTGATATGATTTTTTTCAAAAAACATTCATACGAAATGAACCACTAACAAAATGGTTTGTGTGGTGGGGGTTTGAAAGTGGCTGCAGAGCAGATTAGCTGGCAGGTGGGACTTGGGGGAGGGAAAAAAATTTTTTTAAAGCCCTGGACTTTTAAAACAGCATTTTTCCTTTCCCAAGCCGCACCTGCCAGCTGATGGGTGCTTGGGGGGAGAAAGTTTTTCCCCCACCCCAGCACTGATCAGCTGGTAGATGGGGCTTGGGGGGATGGAAAAAAGTTGTTTTTAAAAAACTGGAGCTTTTTTTAAAAAAACTTTTTCCCCTCGACCTAGTGCTGGATCAGCTGGCACACAGGGCTTGGGAGAAGGATTTTTTTAAAAAAAAAAGCCTGGAGCTTTTTAAAAAACATTTTTCCCTCCCCCAAGCCCGCATGTAGCTTACAGACAGAATGAAATGTTCATTTCAACAAAAAAACCATTTCGTTTCATTTTTAACAAAATGCTGCTTCCTCGTGTCATTTCATTTTGTTTCATTTTGTTACATAATGACACAATGAAACAGCATTTGATTTTTCATTTTGTGCCCATCCCTAATACCTTATATACAGTACAAAGCAGTAGGCTCCATTCCAATATGAAAACACTTGCCAATGATTCATTTGGACTGCATTTTCATTTGGACTGCATTTGTCCCTGCTGGCCTTCCGCAGAGTGGTGAAAACCATCTTATTCCGCGAGGCCTTTGGTGACCTAGTCTAATAATTTTCAGTTGTTTCCCCCACCACCACCATCTGTTGTCCGTTCACCCTACTGCTCGATGTTCCCGAGTGATGAACGCTAATGCAAGGGTGTTTTTCAATTTCCATGACTGTATTTTATAGTTTTTAATTGTTGCTGTCCAGTTTATCATTTGTGATTGTATGATTTGTGCTGAATTTATTAGCTTTGTAAGCTGCCTAGAGTTCCCTTAGGGAAGATGGGTGGGGTATAAATTTAATAATAAAATAAATAAATAAATAAATAAAAATTTGGATGCGGTCATGGAGTGGACCAGGGCCAACAGGCTCTGGCTCAACCCTGAGAAGACCGAGGTCATGTTCTTTGGGACTTCCCTATCTGGCTATGGAGGCCCTTTTCCAACCTTGGAGGGTGTTTCTCTCCGGCCATCTGACAGCATCCGGAATCTGGGTGTAGTCCTGGACCCAGCACTCTCTATGGATGCCCAGGTGGCTGCTGTGTCCAGGACCGCCTTTTTCCATCTTCGACAGATAGCCCAGATTCATCCCTATCTAGATGGGGACTCCCTCAGGACAGTGGTGCAAGCGCTGGTGATCTCAAAACTAGACTATTGCAACACGCTCTACATGGGGTTGCCCTTGACTCTCCTTCGGCGACTGCAACAGGTACAAAATGTGGCGGCCAGACTGGTGGCGGGTGTGCGCACGTTTGACCATATCACCCCAGTCTTGGCCCGTCTGCATTGGTTGCCCGTTGCGTCCCGAATCAGATTCAAGGTCCTGGTTTTAATTTATAAACCCTCCATGGCCTGGGACCTGACTACCTGGCGGAGTGGATCGCCCAGCGGTCAACATCGGCTCAACCTACTCGGTTGTCGCGGGCGCACACTCTGCGGCTGGCCATGCCCAGGGAGGTCCAGAAAACATCCATCCGTTCCTGGGCTTTCTCTGTGGCTGGCCCTGCTCTCTGGAACCACCTCCCCAGCAATGTGCACCTTGCACAGTCCCTGCAAGCCTTTCAGAAAGCTTTTAAAACCTGGCTTTTCCAAGAGGCATTTGGTGGATGATTAATATTTTTTTCTTTTCCCCCCGCCATCTGCTACTTGCTGATTGTTCGGTCTTATTGCTGCTAAATTTGTTTTTTATATTGATTCACTTATTGTTTTATTGTTGCATTTTGTATTGTGAACCGCCCGGAGTTCCTTTGGGAAGACGGGTGGTATACAAGTCTATTAGGGTCATTAGGAGATTTGGAGTCTGCTGTCATCAGTACACTGATGACATGCAGCTCTATCTCTCCTTTTCCACCTCTGCAGTGGACGCTGTTTGGACTCTCGACCAGTGCCTGGACGCAGTTTTGACATGGACCAGGGCCGACAGGCTCAAGCTCAACCCTGAGAAGACGGAGGTTATGTCCTTTGGGAGTTCGCCATCTGGGTATGGAGGCCCTCTCCCCTGTCTGGAGGGAGTTTCTCTCCAACTGGCGGATAGGGTTCAGAATCTGGGCGTGGTTCTGGATCCGGTGCTTACCTTGGAAGCCCAGGTGGCTGCCGTGACCAGATCTGCATTTTACCATCTTCGTCAAATTGCCCAGATCCGCCCATATCTAGATGGTGACTTGCTGAGAACTGTGGTTCAAGCGCTGGTGATCTCAGGGTTGGACTACTGCAACGCTCTTTACATGGGGTTGCTCTTGACTCTCTTCCGGCGTTTGCAGCGGGTACAAAATGCGGCAGCCAGGCTGGTGGTGGGTGCACATCGTTACGATCACATCACTCCAGTTCTGGCTTGCCTGCATTGGTTGCCCGTTGCATCCCAGATCAGATTCAAGGTTCTGGTTTTAGTTTATAATACCCTCCATGGCTTGGGCCCGGACTACCTGTCAGAGCGGATCGTCCAGCTATCAACCTCAGCCCGTCCAGTCCGGCAGTCGCGAGCGCACTTGCTTCGGGTTGCCACCCCTAGAGAAGCCTGGAAAATGTCCACACGTAACCAGGCCTTCTCGGTGGCAGCCCCTTCTCTTTGGAACAGCCTTCCAAGTGAAGTACGCTCTGCAGAGTCCCTGCTGGCCTTCCGCAAAGCATTAAAATCTCTGCTTTTTCGCGAGACCTTTGGCGAGTTTCTGTAGTTCCCCCACCACCATCCACATTCTCCACATTTTCGCCTCCCTCCGAGAACTCTCATTGCAGGGTTTTGTACGTGATGCCAGGGCGCTACGCTGTTTTATAGCTGTTAGCTGTTTTAGTTATTACTTTACTTTGTTGTTATTGTCTTTTATTATGTGATCAGTTGCTGTTGACTTTGTAAGCCACCCAGAGTTCCTACAGGAAGATGGGCAGGTTATAAATCTAATAAATAAATAAATAAATAAATAAATAAATAAATAAATAAATAAATAAATATGGGAACCAATTTAAATGTGGATTTTTATACAGTAGTTACAATTGTTGGCCTAATTTGGAGGTTTTCCTGCATATTTCTTTCCTATTACATTTTTTTTCGTATCATCTAGCTTGTCAAAGAGCTATTGACATACTGTACCTTGCACAACAGTAAGGAATTTTAATGGATCTTAATAAAGGTGTTGCCAGGCTATGGATCTTGAAGTTTTAAGGCCTCTCAGCCTTTTCCTCTCAAGTGTTGCAATAAAAATCCTTGTTTGGAAGAAGGTAGGTAATGGTGTCAGATACTCAGTGTGGTGCGCTGAACAGAATGTCAGACTAGGGCCCAGGTCTGGCTTTGAACTCCTTCTCAGCCATGGGAATGTACTGTGGGGTTGAACTGGTAAATCTACTCCTTAAATATTTCGCTTAACAAAAGCCCTGATGCTCTTGAATTCAAAGGCAGAACAAAATAAAGAGAACAATGTTTAAGATAAGCCTCTCTAGGAGTTGGAATGATTCTATTTTTGGATTAGAATATAGCAGGATTCCAGACGTTATAGTCCAAGGAACAATTTTTCCAAGCCTAAACTTAAACATGATTTCCACCCCAGAAATGAATCTACTTATGCTTGCTCATGGAAGTACTGTATTCCATATGCATTAGCAATTTCCCAGTAGGAGTCAGTTTGGCACTAGGATGCCCTATCTGGTTTCTCCATACCTTAGAACAAAGGAATTAGTGGGTCATTTAGACGAGAAAAAAAACATATTAATTGTCAGCTACCAGTTGGCATATTTTACTGGGCTTGAACTATGGAATAAAACTAAGATAGGAGATGATCCTAGAATCTCACAATCTCAGACTGCCATTCAGATTAGTAAATCACATTGCAATCCCTGGAATGGAAATTGCTTTAATTAAATGCTTCCTGTTTTGCTTCTTGAAATTCAGGTCCAAGCACTGTGTGACATACTGTATGTTTGGTTCTTATTTCTCCCTCTAAACAAAAGAAAATAAACAAGGCAACCCCTTTAAATTGCAGTCTGTGACAGAAGACAAGCAATCAGATGTCAATGTATTATTGTTCCATTTTTGTCCTTTTCAGATTTAAACGTGCATACAAATGCTTGAAGAAATGAACACAGAGAGTGTGCAAATGTCTCCGTGGACATTTAAAATAATATTTTTGATACTATTTAGGAGACAGGGTAGAATGGACTTGTGGTTAAAGAAATTTCAATGTTAAAAACATCAAAATATGCCCAACCTGACTTATCATAATATAAGAACATAAGAAGAGCCATGCTGGATCAGGCCAAAGGCCCATCTAGTCCAGCTTCCTATATCTTTCAGTGGCCCCAACAAATGCCTCTGGGAGTGCATGAGACTAGATATCTGTCTCCTGATACCACTCCCCTGCATCTGGCCCTTGAAATACCCTGGTTTTAAGCCTGGAGATTACACATCTCCATCATGGTTTGTAACCTGTGATGGACTTTTCCTCCAGGAATTATGAATCACAGATCCATCTGGCCCAGTAGAGTAGTACCTCATAAGACAAATGCCGCTTAATACAAAAAACTCGTAAGACGAATGAAGTTTCTGGGAATAGGAAAACCTCATAAGATGTATTTTTCCTATGGGATGCCTTGCAAGATGAACTCAATGCATTCCTATGGGAAATGAGTTAAACCGCGTTTCATAGGACGATTTTTTTTGGTGAAACAAATTGATCTGCAGAACGAATTAAACATCTTAAGAGGCACCAATGTAATATGAGCCCTGACCAGAAGCACTTTTGGGGAAAATGGATGTTGGGAGAAAGGAAAAAGAGGATTGGCAGAAAATCTGGAATAAATGGATTTTCAAAAAAATATGTCAGAATGAAAGAAAAGAGATATAAAATATTATGGAGACGGTACCTATCTCTAACAAAATTAAATAATGTAGATGCTAACTATTCTAAGAAATGCTGGAGATGTGATATTGTTGTATTATCCATAGAAGACAGAAATATGCCTAAATAAGAGAAACCCCCTCTTATCAATACATGAAAGCAAAAGCCCTACAAAAGTGGACTTCTTGTATGCATATATTTACAGGTGAACAGGCATTTTAACTTTTCTGATATGTCATTTACTACATGGAGAAAGCAATGAGGTAGCTGCACTTCTTAAGAACAGGTTTGTAAAAAGAAAACAAGCCCTATTTACTTATTTTGTAATCATTGACCTGACTAAAGAAGAGTTGCTCTCCTCCCTTTTCACTTGGCTTATTCAAAACCTGTTTTGTTATCCATATTTTGGGGTTTAGAATGATCTTTTACAGAAGGCTTTGTTCCAAAGCATTATTGTTAAACATTCTGGATAGAAATTAACCAAAGTGGGCTCATCAGAGCTCTGAAATTTAATAAGGTCTGTGGAGATTGGAATCAGTTTTGCTACTTTGGAAAAAAAGTACTTCTGTCTGTTGGCATGTGAATTTCTTAACAGTTGCTATTGACTGAATTAATTGTTGATTTTTTTAACAAGATCATAATTATTTTTCTTTCAAAATTATTCCAGTATACTGGAAACATCAGCATTAGCATAAAGATGTCAGCATCAATACTGATTTCCTTGTTTATACTGCTGAATGGGAAATTTTGGGTAAAAATGGGCCACACTTTATTAACATAACATTAAACCAACATTCAAAGGGAGGCCACCAGTAGGATGGAAAGACTGAACCATCTGAGGCCAGGCCAGCCCCAAAAGGACCCTGGTAGGAGATGGAATAAAATCCGGGCATACCCTACAGGTCGCAACCACCCGAGGCTCCCAGCTCTGGGTGATCGCTACATGTGGGACCCTGCCTTTCCCCCCTCTCCCAGTGCTGAGTCCTCAGGACCTTCAATGCTGCAAGGTGGGCCAGCCTACACCCTCCTCACATGTCCATTAACTCCTAACCTTACCTGCCTTCTGCCACTACCTGCCAAGGCACTGGGGCTACTTGTATTGACATTGTGTGAGCCCTGTATGGGGAATGCCAGTGGGACCAGAGTTAATTCCATTGGCTTCAACTCAGCGTATTGGCTGAAAACTGCTTTTTATTAGTGGTACAGCATCCCTTGTATAAAGGAATTAATTCATTCCAAATGAAATTTTCCTTTATACAAATTCTGATAGGAATGCATTGAAAATGGAGTAATCCCATTTTTATGTTGTATGGAGTATCCCCATAGGTGATTATGTTATGCAAATTTCTCCTATCTCCAGAATTGTTTATGTTGTACAGATTTTATGTTATACAAACTGTTATACAAAGGTCCACTGTAGTCTCTAAACCATTGGGGACCACTTGCCAACTTGGGAACCCAGTTAATTCCCCAGAGTCCAGGTTGTGGAAAGAAGGGTAGAAACAAAAGTTTAGGTCCAGAAAGCATCCCTTTTAGAAAAGAGTAAAGAAGCCATGCTCTACACCTCATCTGTACTCTCTCCCAGGTGGTCTCCAGGTTAATGTAGCCTTCTCCAAGCACATGGCTGGATGCTCTGGCATCTGATTCCTTGGTAGGCAGTTTCCAGTATTCTCCTCTGGTGCATCCTCCAATATAGACACTTTATCAGAGAGAGATGGCAACCTCATACCTTCCCAGCCTTCCTCCTTTATTCCCCTTGACCCTGCCTCATCCACTATCTATTTCAGCTTCATAGGTTTGATCCTACCAGCCTGATCCTAAGAAATTGTAGCCTCCTCCCAGCTGCATAATAAAAAACTCATCTGTAATCATCCCTGGGCTGGCAGTTCTTTTGATTCCCTGTCATCTCAGTCTCCCTTCCCTACCTTGTTCTAGCCAGTAGAAACAAAGTCTATCAAAGGCAGAAGACAAAGAGAGAATCAAAGGCAGAGGGCAAAAAAAGGAAAATGATAAAATATTATAGTTCTAGTCATGTAAAAAGGATGTGAGTCACAATAACTCTGCACTTTAAGTTGCAAGTAGTATAGTTCTTTCAGTCTTTCGTGGTGTTTCCTTTCTGTATGTTCTCTCTCTCTCTCTCTCTCTCTCTCTCTCTCTCTCTCACACACACACACACACACACACACACACACACACACACACACACACACACACACACACACACACACACACACACACACTTCACAGCCATGACTTTTTAGTGGAGAAAGTCTTCAGTTTTGCAGATTTGAGAGTTTTTCTACTAGGAGTAGCCCTATGACCTGCATTCTCTTCAATAGGAAAATTAGAACTCCAGTGCTAAAAGTCAATTCTCTTCAAAGGTAAGGGTCATAGACCTGGGGTGATAATTCAGTAGGGGATTTAGTACTAGCTTCCATATGACTAAGTCCACACTGTATGGCATGTATATTCCCAGGAGAGAGAAACTTTTGTTAAATATTGAACTTCTCTTTCGCTTGATCATGAAAAAAAACCATCATTAAGTTAGACTTCCTCTGTTGAAATGGAAACTTGCAGAAACCATACCATTTCCACACTACACAAGTAATAGGCATGTGTGTGTGGGGGGGGGGCTTATACGAACCAGTATTCCTCAGGTTATAGTGCAACTGTTTAAGTTAAAGTTTGAAAACTTCAGCACTGGAAAGACAGAAACAGTTCAGTAATGGAACTGTGTTACTGCCTACTGCAAGTGTAAAAAAGAAAAGAACAAGAACAAGAACAAGAAGCCAACCAAATACACCATCACCCCATTATTAATTTTTTTTTGGGGGTAGGGAGAGACTCCCAAATGAACAGTCCGCTCTTAGTCCTAATGAAATTAGACCCTATATCTGACTGGGGTGGGGTACAGAGATCACATTACACCCCTATTAAGGCAGCTCCGCTGGCTGCCAATCACCTATCAGGCACAATTCAAAGTGCTGATCTTTACCTACAAAGCACTATATGACCTGGGTCCTATAGTGATCTCAAGGATCAAATCTCACAATAGAAACCAGCTCGGGTGCTAAGGTCATCAGGAGAGGCTCTTCCCTCCATCCCACCACCTTCACAGGTATGTCTTGTGGTAACCCATGAAAGGGCCTTCTAAGCTGTTGCACCCACGCTATGGAACTCCCTCCAGATGAGGGAGGCCAGGACTGCCCCATCTCTACTGTTTTACTGGACACAGGCAAAGACATTTCTCTTCAGGAAAGTATTCCCTGAATAATGGACTACTGATTATGTTACTTTTATATGAATCTACCATACATTATTGTAAACATTGTGTTTATAAACAATTTTTGTTTATATCTCCCTTGTGTGGTTGCATTGACAATATGTTTTTAATGTTTAGTTTTCATGTCTCATAACTTTAGAGATGGTCTACCTTACATGAGAGAGAGAGAGAGAGAGAATGAGAGAGAGAGAGAGAGATTCCCCTTAGTAATCAATTAGGAATGATATATTTGCCAAAAGACTCACCAGTGAAACTAGGAGGACAATAAGCCAAAACCTGAAGAGGGGAAGAAAGAGTATTTCAGGCGCTGGGGTAAATTGTGTCAGTGATGCATGAGAAACATGGACAGTAATGATGGAACTTGAGTGAGAGCTTGACGAAGGTCCACAGCAAATTCCATGCTGTTAGGTGTCCAGGATCAGTACTTTCAAGTACTTTAAAATTATAAAAGTTTTTCTACTGGGGGCACCCTGTTTGGAGTTGAATAACTTGGCCCTCTGTACCCCAAATCTCTCCAAATTTGGGGTGATTAATGTGGAGAGCTTGAGGGAGGTTCTCAGCAATTTTCATGCTGCTAGCTGCTCTGGATCAGTATTTTCAAGCACAGAAATTGGTGCTTAGAAATGTTTTTTGCAAGGGGAACCCCTTTGAAATTTAATATTTTGCCCCCTGCCGAATTCCAAATCTCATCAAATTTGGAGGGCTTAAAAGGGAGAGTCCAAGAAAGGTATGTACTAAATTTGGTGCCTCTAGGACCCCAGGGGGCCTGTAATAGACAAACGAATCAGTTCATTACCATTTTATTTTGTACAATTTTTTTGAAAAAATAATTCATTAGGAATGAAAAAAAAAAAGCGAGAGGGCCAACAAAATGAACAAAACGAAATGAATTTTCCATTTTGGGCCCATCACTAATCCTAACCAATAACAGAAGTGGTAATTAATATTTCTGCTGGTAGGTAGGGCTGTGGAGATTTGATGTACCCTTTCATCCAGAGAATCATTGGTCTCTAGAACTCCCTGCAAGAAGAAGTGGAGACAGCTGTCAGCCTTGACAGCTTCAAAAAAAGGATTAGACAAGTTCATGGAGAACAAGGGTATCAATGGCTATCATCATGGATGCCTAAGGAAAATCTCCAGGTTGAAGAGATTGGCAGGATATATCTCAATGCCATTTGCAGGGAATCGTAAGTAGGTGAAGACATCTGCTTCAGAATACCCTGGACGTAAATGGTGAGCCACTGTGTGTGACAGAATGCTGGACTAGATGGGGTGTGGCCTGTTCCAGAAGGGCTGTTCTTATGATAAACTGGATTGACATTTCCCAGATTCACAGGAAATGTGCAACTGAGGTGGCAGCATCCAGGGCCATTTGTGCACTGCATACAAATGACAAATGATGGTGATGATGATCACAATCCATCCAGGTCACATTGGTGTATATGTCATATGGTTCTTCCATTTGTTATTCAGTGTGACAGGAAAAAAGTGATGACCCTCAAAATTTCCTACTGCTGTAATTTGGAGTTTCTGAAGCAATTCATTCTTTATGCATATGGCTATTCATTGAGGCTTTTGTGGATGATGTCCACAGGAGCATGTTGTCCAGTCAATTGCAGTGGTTTTCTAACAGGGCCTGTTTTCCACTGGGGATTGTGCTGTGGCCAACAAGTTACTTTACTGATGAATCCAGGACAAAACTGACAGGTTGCAAAAGACAAATCTTTTCTGAATTTCAATCCCTTTGTACCAGCTTTTAACTATGAGGTGTTGATTATGGCAACACAAAAGGCAATGAAATTCAAATGCAGTGAAATGCAGGAAATTGCCAGCAAAAAGTTTGTATTTTTCCTATATTCAACAGAATAAAAAGGAGGAAATGGAACACAGTTTATCTTTCAGCCTAGTACCTACAAAGCACAGTAGTCACAAAATACTATTAAAGATATCAGTAGAGGCCACAGATTTATCAAAAAATAATAATAAAGAAAGAAAGGAGGGAAACAGCAGACTTATAATTATGACTGACAGTGTACTGTTCATATTTCAATGACAGTAGACCAGCAGCTGGAGATCAATTGATTGATTGATTGATTGACACCCATTTCTGGCAGATGTAGTCTTTGAAGCATGAAAGACATTAGCATTATCTCCTAAGGTCTTTAATAATTGTTACTTGATGTCATGCGAGGATGCCACATTATTTATTCAGGAAAAAGTTTCCTGGCTCTAAAAATTAAAATGTGCAGACAATGAAGCAACCTGTTTCAATAAAGGATGACAGAGGAAAATATTCATCCCCAATATAATAATATAATAATATAATAATTGACTAACCATGTACTATGATTTTCCCCTTTCAGAACTTCATGTTTCACTGGTTCATCAGGTGTATTTGAACAGGAAAACTGAGGTCACTCCTTTCGAGCAGGTCCCAGCAGGGGACTGACTTAATTGGGGGGGGGATAAAGAGGGGAGCTGGTTTGCTGGTGGGGGAATTCCTTTCTGGAGCAGCATACAGAGCAGATAGATGCCTTGCCTGGGCTCCAGGAAGGGATTTTCCTGTCCCTCTCTGCATATACCCTTCACCTAAGAAAATCTGATTGGGGGCATAGGCAGGGAGGGAACCCTACAAATTAAATGGGGAAAATGCATCCCTTCAAATTCATAAGGGTTCCTGGAACCTATGAATAGGAAGGGATGAATATCCTATGAATCAGTGATATTTATTGATACTGCTGATTTAGTTTTTAATTCACCCCATCTGTAGTTTTTAGTGTTGATTCTATTGACCATTTGTAGTGTAATACAAGTTTATTCTTTCCAGTATTTGAACACTCTTGCAGGAAGATGGTTTTTTTGATTATGTTTCTAATGTCCTGTCACCATATATTATTGCCTGTTTTTAACAGAGAGGGAAGTCTCTGCATTTTATGAGCAAATGCAGGACACAACTAAATATGTCAAGGACACTACCAGCTTGCCACATTTATGATTTGGATGACAAAATCATTTTTATGGAGTTTGATTATTTCAGACATATGTCACTTCAATCAAGGCTTTCAGAAATAAAACAAATGTAACAAGTGAGGTAGTGTCTTGTGCTTCCTTTCCTTGCTTTTGGCCCAAATTAGACATCACCCCTATTAAGTTGAGAGGTGCAAGTTTCTTCTTCAGGAACAGCCTATGCATTTCCAAGAAGCATGAGAAGTTATTCTATTTCAGAGGAAATATATGATACAGGTTTAGTAATGTGAAGTTCCAAGGTTCTATAATGTATGAGAAATCAATATGCAAAGTGTTCTGCTTATATACCACCCCATACCACTTCAAATACCTTTCTTTAATCTGGTCCCATTTGACTTAACCTAGTGGCTTCCCTAAATTTAACCCTGATCCCCAGATGGAGCACATGGGCTTTGTGCATCCACCCTCCCCCACCCCTGACCAAGCAGGGGTTTTATGTCTCAAAGAGCCATATGGAGAGGGGGCATGGAGGGTTGGGTATGACCCACATCCCTTTGATTGGTGAGCTGGGGTGTAAAACCCAGTCCTGTACTTCAGATGCAGTTTTAACAACAGCCCTGGTTCCTGCCTTGCCTCATCTAAGAAGACTGTCTGGATAATATCATCTTGCCAAACCACATATTTTGCCATGATTAGACTTTTGGTACATGCTTTGATAAAGAGGATGTTGCTCTCAAAAGCTTGCAAAGATTTCTGTTATTTTACTAGTAGCTTATAATGTTATCACATATCAGAGTCTTGCTTTTGTATTTTGTAATGGTTACATGGCTCCCCACCTTTTTTTACTTCAACATGAGTAAAGGAAGCACTGTTTCACAAATGTTTTATTTCCAATATGTAGAATGCAATGAAGCTAGCAATGGGGTTTGAATGAGGACTCATTTCCTTGCTTCCATTCACTGTGTGAAGTCAGAGTGCCTGAAGATAGCTACAAGGGAGAGGGGAACAGCTTTACTTTAAAAAAATTGTAACTCAGAAACTGTTCACCCAAATGTAACCAAGTTTGGCATACAGCAATAAAACTTTATCCGGTGAAGCTGTGCAAAATTTGGTGTTGATCTGATTTTGGGGTACTCCTTTTTAAAAAGTTGGCTTATGGAACATTAAATTGGGCTTTCAGATAATATCTATTACTGCGCACCTCTGTACCAATAATGGTGGGATCTAGTCCAATCTTTGCTAGTGCTGAAAAACTGACTTCTCTTTTAAAAATTTTAATCCATTGATATATCAACTCAAAGATAGGCAGACACACACATAGACAGGTTCAAAATATTTTGGCCTCACAGTTTGGACCAAATAGCACTGCTAACATATACAAACTGATCCGAGGTGGTCACATGCACAGTATAATAAGCTCCTGTTTGGGAAATTGTCATCTGCATATCCCATATAACCCCTTTTAATATTATATGTAAGCTTATGGTATTGAAAACCTTGCCCCATGGGTCTGTGTTTTATGAACTGATCCTAAAGATACAATATGGCAAACATCCTCTCCATTGTAATTGCATATTTGCCTAGGAACTGAACCCAGGTTTTATAACATATATTCCATTGACCTCATGGGGGTGGCTTGTGAGTGTTCCTAAATAGATTTTCATAATAAATCCATCTAACCTCTGTGACAAAACCCTGGAAACAGGAGTAATGAATATACAAATCATCAGCCAATCCCAGCAGGAGGGCGGGGAATGGTATGACATAAAAAGGGTGGAGCCTAGTCAGATGAGTTCAGTTCAATTGAGTTCATTTAATTTGAGGGTTTGAGAGTGCTGGGATAGAGCACTGCTCTGTGAGAGTTCTGTCAGGCAGTGAGGGCTTTACTGTTTACTCGTTATTAAAGACAGGGAGGCTTGTAGAGTTGATTAAATCTATTGTATGTTAAAGGCAACGCATACCATCCTCAGGCATTGTTATATTTATTTATTTTCTCAATAAACTTCATTATTGTTTCGATATTTTACATTTGAGTCTGTCCCAATTCATGAGGCAACGATTTTAAAAGGTGGCAGCATTACCATTTCCATCACAATTACACGTGTAAAAGGAGGTGTCGTCACAATTTGGTGGCACAGCAGTGGGATGTCGAAATAAACCCAGTTGTGCCTTTGAAAACCCAGTCTCTGAAGGGGGTGACATCACAACCTCCTTGATAGAAGAATAAAGTCCAAATACAGCTGTCTTCTTCTCCAGCTTCTATGTAGAACAGTGATAGAGAGATTCAGTAAATATATATTTGTTGGTGATGTGACAACTTAGAAAACATTGACTAGACAGTGTTTAGACTCAATGATGTTAAAAAAAAAACCCCCTTGTTAACAGTAAATCAGTCTCCTAACAGGTCTTTAGGTTTTTTTCAATTGCAGCCTTGCTGAAAGGAACATGTCTTTTGTGAGTTGTGATGTTCACAGAAGCATTTTTGCAGCAATGAATGTTTAAGACAAATGGGAACATTATATAAAAGTGCAGTTGGTTGGATAAAAATGAAGTCCTCAGACCTATCATGATTTATTATGGGTACAAACTTTGAAAATAAAGGAATTAAATGAAAGGAAAAAAATAGAAACTGAAACATCCATTTGATTAATATGCAGTGTCACCCACACTCTGCAGTTAACACCAGCTTCATGCTATTATCTCATCACATTTCTAAACAAAACAGTGTCAAGCCTTGTCAGAATGTTGCAGGAAGACTGCCTAGAAACACCTACATAGTGTATGTGTGTGGTGGGGATAATGATCTAATAGGTGTGTTTATTGTTCTGGGACAGTATTGAAGCAATAGCATAAAAAGATGTAATATGCTGTCTGTGTCACACATGGCAACATTCTTCTGGTGAACTATTAACTCTACATATTGCTGATGTATTTTGCCTTATGGCAATAATGCTTTGGGCTCTCCATACAATATGCAGCTACACAGTGAATATACACTTAACTGGAATCAGAGGCCAGGACCTGTCATCATAAGGTACCGGAGATGTTGGCAAATCTTTGAGTCTGAGTTCCAGAGCCAGGTCTTACCAAGTACCAAGTCCTGAGTCTCAAACCCCAAGTACCAAGTCCCTATTAAAAATAAGCCACCCCCCAGAAGAAATAGAGGGGATGGGCGGGTTTTAAGTCACAAGTTGAGTCCAAGTCAAGTCACCAGTGCAGCTTAAGTCCAATATGACAGCAAATCCTGCAACATGAGCCCCATCCCTGAAATATACCTGAATGTAACTTATGAGTTGGTTCTGCCCAGTATTGTATCATATGTTTCATCTGAATTACGAACCAAGGATTAGAGATGGGCATGAATCAAAAAATGGTGATTCGTTTAGTTTCATTTTGTTAAGGAGGTTGGTTCGTTTTGTTTCATTTTTCATGAATTTTTGTGAAAAAATCATTTTGTTGTTTTGTTAATTCGTTATTCATTTTTACCCACTTTTTTCCCAGTGCCCACTGCGTGGCCCCTGGGGGGCTGCCTAAGCATGGCCTCCTTATCTCCCCTCCTGATCAGCCCCGCGATGGGGACTGGAGGGAGGCGCAAGCGTGGCCTCCTTATCTCCCCTCCCGATTGGCCCTGCAATAACAGGCCACAGGAGGGAGGTGCAAGGTGGGGCGGCTTTGAAGCCGTGCAGCTCTGGTCACCTAAGTGCAGCCTCCTTACCTCCCTTCCCGATAGGCCCTGCAATAATGGGCCGCAGGAGGGAGATGCAGTGGGGGTGGCTTTGAAGCTGTGCAGCTCTGGTCACCTAAGCGCGGCCTCCTTATCTCCCCTCCCGATTGGCCCCACAATTACGGGCCATGGGAGGAAGATGCAAGTGGGGCGGCTTCAAAGCTGCACTGCTCTGGCTGCCTAAACACAGCCTCCTTATCTCCCCTCCCGATCGGCCCCACAGTAATGGGCCGCAGGAGGGAGGCGCAAGGGGGTGGCTTTGAAGCCGTGCTGCTCTGTCCACCTAAACGTGGCCTGCTTCTTACCTCTCCTCCCAGGGCTGGGCTGAGGCGCAAGCCTGCTGCATCCCTCAATGGCACTGATGAAGTGTGTGCTCCCTCCGTGCAGCTCGGCATGAAAGGACCTCTGGACCAGCACCAGGTAGGAGACATCTCCGCCCCCATTAATGAAACGAACCTAACCGAACCAATTTTTCTCAGTTCAGTTCGTTTCGTGTTAAATTTGCCCCTAGGTTCATTATTTGTTTTGTTACATAATGAAACAAATAATGAATAACAAAACAAAATAAAATTCATTTCGTGCCCATCTCTACCAAGGATTAATCTGAATTAGGAACCATGGATTTTAAATGCCTAGACCACTGTGCAGCCTTGGTCACACTGCATGCTCCTAGGGTACTTGCAGAAAGAGGGAATAGCAAGCTACTCCTCAGCACATAATAGCTATTATGTTACCACACATTGACACTGACTTGACAACTCATAATTATGCAATATATATGTTAGCTGCATTCCCATTTTACATTTATATTGTACACTTCAGTGAAAACATGATAGGTGTACAGCTGAAACATATAGAGAGAAAATTTCCCACATGAAAAAGGTTTCATCTGATGTTCTATCTTATCTTGAAGTCTTACCACTGTGTCAGTAAAATTAATAGCCACATAGGCTATTTATACAGCTGGCATCCCTCCATTGAGTTAAGATGTCAATCAGCAGAAGAGGTGTGATTTGGTGCTATTTTCCCTCTTATAGATCATCCACTCATCCCATATCTGATCTGTAGGGTGCTCTGATTCTGCAGGGTATATTCAATATGTATGAAAGCATTGGCAGGAGGGAGAAGGGGTTGGGTCATCCAAATTTGACTTCTCTTTCTTCCATTGATGGATGCTTCCCATCAAAGATATAATCAAGTTTATTCATTCATTCATTTCATTTAACTTTGTTCTATTCTGTGGTATCTATCTTCATTGTAGAGACCCAAGGAAGCTCAGAAAAGATGAAAAGTACAGCTTAAAACACAATTTCAAAAAGAGGTTGTTTGATTAGAAAATGATTACATTGATAACGTTATTAAAAGACTTTTAATATAAATGTATGGCAATTAAAGAGCTGCAATCCTGTTGCATAGCTCAGCCTGCACAGCAGGAAACAAACAACTGAATGCCTGTTGCATGGCTCTGCCTGATCAATAGGGAAGACATGATAAGCAGCAACGTCATAGCACTCATTCCAGGGTACCTTTTGAGATTTCAAAGTGTGCACACATTTCATAGACCGTATAAAGAAAACTGTGTCCCTCAAAACTGCAAAATGGAAGACTGTAGTCAGCGACAGTTTTGTACTGTGATGACTTCATTCCTGTTTCATGAGAAGACACTGACCAACAGTATTTAAACCAACCTCTTTAAATGCTATTGTTAGCATTAACACACACATATGCACACACATACAAAAGACATTAGAAACACATAACATCCTGCAATAAAATTTAGTTTTCCATGAAGTTGTTGAAAGGCTGCATAAAAATCAAGGACTTTGCCTGTCAGCAGAAAAGCAGCAGGGAGTAGACCAATCTGGCATCTTCAAGGATTTCACCCCTGTTTTCAACTCGTACTTTTTTATTCCATCAAGGAGCTCAGAAGTCTATATGAGATTTCTTCATTCTGCTCCTAGAATTACCAAAAGAAATGCATTACATTTTAGTGTAGAAAGTTGAACTGGATGAGGGACATTGATCTGGTGAGCCATTTGTTGTTGTTCAGTTGTTCAGTCATGTCTGACTCTTCGTGACCCCATGGACCAGAGTTCGCCAGGCCTTCCTATCTTCCACTGCCTCCTGGAGTTTGGTCAAATCCATATTTGTTGGAATGATGACACCGTCCAACTATCTCATTCTCTGCCGTCCTCTTCCTTTTGCCTTCAATCTTTCCAAAAATCAGGGACTTTTCCAAAATCAGGGACTGTAAATTCCAATTGATTCAAATAGGCCTACTCTGGTTGCTCAAGTGGGCCCATTTGAATCAATGGAATTTATGGAGAACTTGACTTATTGATTCCCATTGATCCAATGGGCTACTCTAGTATGACTTACTAAGCTTAGCTACAGAACTGCTGACTCTAAATGCTAAAATGTCACCCTATGGTTTTATGGTTGAGAGAAGAAACAAATGTAGGACTATGTGGTCCTAATCCAAAGATTTAACTAGTCCTTCTTTCCACACAGATGCTTGAATGGCACTGGAACAACACCACCCCCTTCTGGTCTGCTGTTCAAAATTCACTATCATATTTTTTTTAAATATATTTTGAACCATTTATTATCTACTTATTGTCATTTATTTAGTTATACTAAATAATGGATCCTTTTCTAAGGAGAAAGGCAGGATAAAAATATTCAAAATAAATAATATTATTACAATTGTCAACTTTCAAAGTTCCTCAGGAGAAATATAAAAACAAATCACCACCCAGAGTGAATCTGGGCTAGATGGACAGCATATTAAATAAATAAATAAATAAATAAATAAATAAATAAATAAATAAATAATAAATAAATAAATAAATTGAAAGCATTATTTTTATCAAGAAAATTAAAAACATAATTTGGAATTCACCAAGTACTTTAGTTCTGTTTCCACAAGGTAATGGGACATGGCTTGACAGTGTGTGGTCTAGTAATGGCTTCACACTCACCATTTAGAGAAACAAGATTATTACCACCAATTACACAGATGTACAAATACAATAATTCTTAAATATTAATGCTACCTTACCAAGAGGCATTAAAATGCTAAATGTTATGTCGATAAACCAATATCTGCACTTGGTATTAATTTAAAACATTTTGTACTATGTGACAGGAGATACAACCTCCCACTTGCTCAATACTTTCATAATAGAACAATTGATCTCATATACAGGAGAGGAGGCAAAACCTTTAAAAGGCAGAGAACAGACAATGTGGTCCAAAGAGAACTTAGGTGTGCCTTAATTCATAGATTGCAGTGAATGTATGCACATTTAACGTGGCATAAAATTAGGCTGTAGAAATTATAATCTGCAATATGCACACTCACATGATCTAAGAATACATGATAGCTAAGAACAGCCATTCCATCATGATACAATCAAGGAAGAGATGCACAGAGGTACCTCTTAAGACGAATGCCCTATAAAATGAAAAACTCACAAGACAAATGAAATTTCTAGGAATAGAGTTGCTTCACAAGATGAAAATTCCCTACATGATGCTTTGCAAGAAGCAAATCCACACTGCATTTTGAAACAAGTTACCCAGGATGCATTGTGCCCCTGTAGTTTGTGGGAGGAGTTTTTAAATCAAGTTTAGGAGCCTTTCTGGACATTGTTTTACAGCTGTTTTTGAACTTTTAGAACTTGGAAAGGTAGAAAGCAGAGGTTTCCTTGCTTTCTTTTGTGTTTTTGCATTGGTTGTCATTGTACTTTTGGCAGGAATGGCCTGGTTTTTTTTCTTGGAGTTTGCTTTTGATCACCTCTGCATTGTTTTTATTGCACCTTTGGTGGGAACAGGCTGGGGATTGTCTTGCTGCTTGCTTTTGTCCATGTGTGCATTGCACTGCTGTGTGTGTGTGTGTTCCGGGCAGGTGTGTGTGTGTGTGTGTGCTGGCTCTGCATGCCTTTAAAGTGCACTTTATAAAAATATCTCAGGAGGATGACTTTTTTGGCCTTTTTTCTGACATCTGGAATGGATTAATTGGTTTCCCATTCATTCCTATGGGAAACCATGTTTCGTAAGATGAATTTTTCATAAAACAAATTAACCCACAGAACAAATTAAATTTGTCTTATGAGGCACCACTGCATAGCATTAGCAAGACCTTTCCAGCAGTTCAGTTGAGATTTTAAATGGTCCAATATTAGGAGAGACTGAGATTGCCCACACTATGATATTTCTAATCACCTTGTATAGGTATGAAATCTGGACAGGAAAAGAAGGTGAGAGAGGGGAAATGATACATTCAAAATGTGGTGCTGGAGGAGAGCTTTGTGGATACCTTGGACTGTGAAAATAATGAATGAGTGCATCCCAAAGCAAATCAAGCAACATGGAAGCAAAAATGTTGAAACTAAAGTTGTCCTACTTTTGGCACATCATGAGAAGCCAGGATTACCTGGAAAAGACAATAGTGCTGAGTAAATTTGAAGGCCACAGGAAAAGAGAAAGACCAAACATGAAATGTATAAACTCTCTAAAGAAAACCACATGCCGTGGGAGGATCCTGATGAAAGAAGACTTGAGTCCAGTTGTCCGACCAGCAGAGCCATCACACCCCTTGCCATTTGCACATTTTATTACATATCGTTTACATCCCAGGGTATGCACAGCATCAGTGATTGGTTACAAGGGAAAATGTGGCATATGCTGGTTTGCTGCTCTATAGGGAATTGCCTCATGAACAGAGCATGCTTTGCACAGTTAATTACAATAACACATGTCCTTGCTATTTACAGATGAGAGGTGAGTAATGAGAAATAGACAGGAATAGATGAAGGGAAATGAAAAGTAAATGGAATTAGTCCAGTAACCAAGATAAAAGATGAGCAGAGCAGAGTCAGAGTGAATAAACAAGCTGAGTAAATGAAAAGTAAATAATAGGTAACCCAAGCTGGCTTAGAGGGATTCCAAGGTCTGGAACATGTGGATTGAGGCAGAGTTCCATCAGGAGGGTCTTCCCTCTTGTAAAATGGCCTCTAGGCCCCATCCCAGCTGTCTGAATCAGACTCCATCAACAGGCTTGCAAGACAGGGCATTTTAGAGATGACTCATTCATGGGGTGGCCAGAAGTTGGGGGAGGGGACACTTGCCAGCACATAACAACAAGAAATATTATGAGTGAAAGCTGGAGAGTGATGAAAACTGACGGGAAAAACAAAACCGTTTAATTCAAAACATGGGGCTGGAAGAACTTTTTGCATATACCGTCAGCTATAAAAACAAACAAGTGAATCTTAAATTTAAAAGTCTAAAACTTTTCTAGAAGGACACTTGCCTGAGAGACCCCGGGGCTGGCTCCAACTAGAGCACTTCGCTCCATCTGCTGTGGCCAGCTGAGCCAGCCAGCCTAGCCACTGCTGGAACTCAAGACCTGTAAGCTTCCTTGCTATTCACTATTGCAACGGCTTGTTTGGGGACAGTCCCAAAGGCTTACAGGACACTCAAGACCTGTAAGTGTTTGCCTGCTTGCTTGGCAGCCCTCTCTCGGCTGGAAAATCATCTGTGCCTCTCTCTGGGCTTGTGAGAGATTCCCAGGGGGAGAGTCTACAAAGGCTGCAGGGAGGGGCTGCGCAGAAGGACACTTGCCTGAGAGACCCCGGGGCTGGCTCCAACTCCAGCACTCCAGCACTTCACTCCATCTGCTGTGGCCAGCTGAGCCAGCCAGCCTAGCCACTGCTGGAAACTCAAGACCTGTAAGTGTTTGCCTGCTTGCTTGGCAGCCCTCTCTCGGCTGGAAAATCACCTGTGCCTCTCTCTGGGCTTGTGAGAGATTCCCAGGGGAGAGTCTACAAAGGCTGCAGGGAGGGGCTGCGCAGAAGGACACTTGCCTGAGAGACCCCGGGCTGGCTCCAACTCCAGCACTCCAGCACTTCACTCCATCTGCTGTGGCCAGCTGAGCCAGCCAGCCTAGCCACTGCTGGAAACTCAAGACCTGTAAGTGTTTGCCTGCTTGCTTGGCAGCCCTCTCTCGGCTGGAAAATCACCTGTGCCTCTCTCTGGGCTTGTGAGAGATTCCCAGGGGGAGAGTCTACAAAGGCTGCAGGGAGGGGCTGCGCAGAAGGACACTTGCCTGAGAGACCCCGGGGCTGGCTCCAACTCCAGCACTCCAGCACTTCACTCCATCTGCTGTGGCCAGCTGAGCCAGCCAGCCTAGCCACTGCTGGAAACTCAAGACCTGTAAGAGTTTGCCTGCTTGCTTGGCAGCCCTCTCTCGGCTGGAAAATCACCTGTGCCTCTCTCTGGGCTTGTGAGAGATTCCCAGGGGGAGAGCCTACAAAGGCTGCAGGGAGGGGCTGCGCAGAAGGACACTTGCCTGAGAGACCCCAGGGCTGGCTCCAACTCCAGCACTTCACTCCATCTGCTGTGGCCAGCTGAGCCAGCCAGCCTAGCCACTGCTGGAACTCAAGACCTGTAAGCTTCCTTGCTATTCACTATTGCAACGGCTTGTTTGGGGACAGTCCCAAAGGCTGCCTCGACATGCGCCTCTCCCCTCTTGCCCTGTTCCTGCTTCCTCTTCCACCCTTGCCCTCCCCTTTTCCCTCCCCTTGTTGTCAGTTCTCTCTGACTGTGGTGGATTAGGGGGTGCGGTGTTCATCCCGCTCCCCCTTTCATCTAATTCCTTTATCCTCTGTGCTGCTTCCAAGGACACTGGACTGGTTTGGCGGCAGTGGGCCTTCCATCTATCGAGGCTCGGGGTTAGCTCGCGGCTGCTTTGTTTGGGCCCTCCCAGGCCTAGAGGCCGCTGCCGGCCCGCCGACAGTTGATGGCCTGACCCCACTTCGTGCTTGTTTTTACCCACCTATGACATCAGCTGCCATACCAGTCATTGCTGCTCATTCACTGCCTGTGAACCATCTTTGCGTCCCTCCCTGTCCCTCTCCATTTGCCCTGGTGGTTGCCTTTAATTTGTTGTTTGTAGTTTGTAATTTGTAATTTTAGTGCATTATTGTCTTGTTATTTTCATTGTTATTGTAATTTTTATATTTTTACAGTGTTGTTGTTGTAACTACCTATATACATATATTTTTTTTCCTTTTTCTTTTTCTTTTCTTTTTTTTTTCCTCGCCATGAATGCAGGGGCTCACATACCAATGGTGATGGGCCGTGGGCGGTAAGCCGTAGGGTTTGTCAGGCAAGAAGAACTGACAACTCGTGTCTGTCCCTCGTTCTGACCCCTCAGCTCTCTGTCACGTGCCCGGGAGTCACTCCACCAGCGCCCCCAACCTTACCTGTATCCTGATGAATGCCAGGTCGGTTCATAACAAGATCCCTCTCATCTATGATACTATTGCGGATGGGAAGCCCGACCTGGCATTCATCACCGAGACCTGGGTGGGCACGGTGGGGGCTTCTCTCTCTCTCCTTTGCCCGCCCGGGTATCTGGTAGAGGGAGTGGGAAGGTTGGGGGTCAAAAGGGGGAGGGGCCGCAATCGTCTACAGGGATTCTTTACACGTCAGCAGGGCCTCGACATTGGTTAGCCAGGGGTTGGAGGTACTTCATCTGTTGGTGGGACAGCGGGACAGATTTGGCATTGTGCTGGGCTAACAATCCCTTCCAGAGCTCACAGAGTTCATCTCCGCTGCATTGTTGAGATCCCCGCGCCTGTTGGTTGCGGGAGACCTCAACGTGCATGCGGATGGTGGGCTTGTTGGTGTAGCTCTGGAGTTCATGGAATCCATGGCTTCCATGGGTCTGTCCCAGCATGTTTTATGCCCCACCCACAGATCTGGTCACACCCTGGATCTGGTGTTTACCTCCATGTCGGGGGATTCGCGTCTGGAGGTGGGGGACCTTGTCTCCCTCCCTGTGTCATGGACAGACCATCACCTGCTTTCATTTTCCCTGGCGATTTCGGCTCCTCCCCGCGGGGACCACCGGCCCACTATCTTGGCCCGCCCCCGGAGGCTCCAGGACCCTCAGCGGTTCGGTGAGCTCTTTGGGGGACTACCTGGTGGTTTGGCTGATGTTCCGGCCGAGGGTGTGGCAAATCTTTGGCATGAAACAGCTGTCCACACCATTGACCGGATCGCCCCCAAGCGCCTCCTCCGCTGCCGAGCCCGGCCCTCCCCATGGTTCACGGGGGAGCTTAGGGCAATGAAGCAGGTTAAGAGGAGGCTGGAACGCAGCTGGAGGAAATCCCGCACGGCGTTGAGTAAGGCTGCCGTTGATGCCCAGTCTAGTCACTATATCATCATGATAAGGGAGGCTAGAACATCTTTCACCTCCCTGAGAATTGCTGAGGCCTCGAACCGCCAGGCGGAGCTCTTCCGGGTGGTTCGGGACCTCAGCAATCCTAGTCTGGCCAGGCCTCCTCCTACTGAGTTCAGTAGTGAGCAATTCGCAGCCTTTTTTCGAACTAAGATTGAGGCCATCCGTGCTGGTTTTGACTCCGGTTGCAGTGGTCCTGCCCCGCCATCTCCAGTTGCTGGTCCGCCTTTGTCGCCTCGGTTGGATGCGCTTGGGCCTGTTTCTGCTGTCGAGATCTCCAAGGCTATGGTGCATTGCCGGCCTGCCTCCACTCCTTTCGACCCTTGCCCTGCCTGGCTAATTAGAGCTGCCAGAGGGACTATGGCCGAATGGGCTTTAATCGCCACCGCCTCGTTCAGCGAGGGGTTTTTCCCTCTCAAGGAGACGGTGGTAAGCCCATCTTGAAAAAACCTGGCCTGGCGGTGGATGATTTGACAAACTATCGTGCCAATGTCCCGTTTATGGGCAAGGTGATCGAGAGGGTGGCGGCGGTCCGGCTGCAGTCATACTTGGAGGATCGGCAGTGCCTCGATCCTTGCCAGTCCGGGTTCAGGCCCCGCCGGGTACCAAAACAGCTTTGGTCGCCCTGCAAGATGACCTTCTCAGGGCGGCCGACAGGGGTTGCTCTTCCCTGTTGGTCCTCCTGGATCTGTCAGCGGCCTTTGATACCGTCGACCACGGTATCCTGTTGGACCGGCTCTCTGAGGTCGGAATCGGAGGCACTGCTTGCAGTTGGCTCCGTTCCTTCCTGGAAGCATGGGGGAGTTATCGGCCCCTTGGATCCTCCCGTGTGGGGTTCCACAGGGGTCGTCTCTGTCCCCCATGCTGTTTAACATCTACGTAAGGCCGTTGGCGGGGTCATCAGGAGTTTTGGAGTCTGCTGTCATCAGTACGCTGATGACACGCAGCTCTATCTCTCCTTTAACACCTCTGCTGTGGAAGCTGTGGAAGTTCTCGACGGGTGCCTGGAGGCCGTACTGGCTTGGACCGGGGCGAACAGGCTTAAGCTCAACCCCGAGAAGACGGAGGTTATGTTCTTCGGGAGCTCGCCGTCGGGGTACGGTGGCCCTCTTCCCTGTCTGGGGGAGTCTCCTCCAGCTCGCGGAGAGGTGTGGAATCTGGGTGTGTTCCTGGACCCGGCGCTTGCCATGGAGCACCAGGTGGCATCGGTGACCAGGTCCGCCTATTTCCATCTCCGTCGGATCGCCCAGATCCGCCCATACCTCGACGCAGAGCAGTGGTCCAAGCTCTGGTGATCTCGAGGCTGGACTACTGAACGCTCTCTACATGGGGTTGCCCTTGAATCTTCTCCGGCGCTTGCAGCGGGTCCAGAACGCGGCCCAGGCTGGTGGTTGGTGTGCGTTTTCACCCCAGTCCTGGCCCGCTTGCACTGGTTGCCCGTTGCGGCCCGGATCAGATTCAAGGTCCTGGTTTTAGTTTATAAAACCCTCCATGGCTTGGGACCGGAACCTGGCAGAGCGTATCACTCAGCGGTCAACTTCGCCCGTCCCGTTCGGCACGCGAGCGCACTTGCTTTTGCCACCCCTCGGGAAGCCCGGAGGATGAGCACTCGGACCCGGGCTTTCTCTGTGTGCGGCCCCAGCCTCTGGAATTCCATCCCCAGTGAAGTGCGCTCTGCAGAAATCCCTGCTGGCCTTCCGAAAGGCGCTGAAAACCTACCTTTTTCGTGAGGCCTTTGACGACAGTTGATTTTTTTTTTTTTTCCGCCATCGTAACTTGCATTTTAGTCGAGGTGTCATGTGGTTTTAACAGTGTTTAGGGAGTTTATAGGTTTGTCTGTGATTATTTATTGTATTTTATTGGCTTTGTAGCCTTTTTTGTTGTAAGCCGCTTAGAGTACCCTGTAGATAAGCAGGATATAAATATAATAAATAAATAAATAAATAAATAAATGAAGCTATTGTACCTTGGATGCATAGTGAGAAGACAACACTTGCTTGAAAAGGCAATAGTGCTTAGAAAAAGCTGAAGGCAGCAAGAAAAGAAGACCACCAATAGCTTGACTCAATGAAAGGAGCTGCACTTTTTACTTTGCAAGAGCGGAGCAAGGCTGTAAATGATAATAGCACATTTTAGAGGTCACTCATTCATGTGGCATCCATAAATTGAAGGTGACTTGATAGCATATATCAGCAATCTATGCTACTTAGTCTTAGTTAATGCAGGTTGACACCACTTTAATTGTTATGGCGCCATCCTACAGACACCTGTAGCCCATTAGTTTGATGAGATCTTTAGAATTCTCTGCTGATTTAAAAAAATGTTCTTAGATTGCATCTGAATGCTTTCTTTGCAACAAGGAACCCCTTCACTAAATATATTGCAAAATCTGAAGGGGAATTAAAACCAAAAGTGCACAGCCTGACATGGTGGCTGTGTTAAAAAGTCAGAAGTGTACTAAAATTTCACAAGCTATAACCTTTACTCCAGATATGAGCAGTTCCTACCAAATGATTGAACCACTGTTGCAATATGTTTCAATTTTGTAGGTAGGAATGTGAAGAAGATGTAGATTGGGGGAATAAACAAGAGAGAATGTGTCATGAGTGAGTTCTACTGCTGTTGTTCAAATGAGCTTTTATTGTACAGGACTATGTGCACATCTGCAGCTTTCAGAATTCTATATAAAAAGTGCCATCTACACATGTGCAGTGGTTCAAAAATACATATTGGTCATAAAATAAAATATTATACAGAAATACTATTAAGAAATCACTTGCAATTAATTTATTTTGCAATCATAAAGCTGCATAAGTTAATTTACAATGAATGGGAGATAACTTCATTTCTCTTATGATGTAATGGCATCTTTTTAGTTACTTTTCTAAAAAAGCAACTACAAACACAATTGTGAATATTGTCCCATTCAGTGGGAGTGATGTGCCAAATGGTGGAGTAGAAATATTATTGGTTTAGGCTACTGCAGTGTTCCCTGTTATTACTGTTGAGGTAAATGGCAGAACAGAGTTTAGTTGCTTTTTCCATTATATAACCTAGGAAGACACCTTGCAGAGAAAATAATAATGAGAGGAAGAAAATATATTTGCACTCATTTCTGGTTTAGTGAAAGAAACAAGAAATCAGTTGACTTTCAAATCTCATATTGGATCATTGTCATCATCACATCTTAAAACAGCAGAGTTGAAAGAGATACTATGGAATAGAGATGGGCACAAATAAAAAAATGGCATTTCGTTTGTCGTTTGTCGTTTAGGGGGTCTGTTTTGTTTCGTTTCTGTTTTTTGCGAATTTTTGCAAAAAAATTGTTTTCATTTTCATTTGTTTTGTTACCATTTCGTTACCATTTATTTCAATTTTTGTGATTTTTTTTTTTTTTTAGCTTTTAAAGCAGTTCAATGTATTGCCGTAATGAAAACAAAACAGATGACAAAATTTCTGGTGTTTCTGTTCGTTTCGTTTTATTTTAGAGATAAAATTCATTTGTCATTTTGTTGCATAACAAAATGAAAAAACAAAAACAGAAACAAAAAATTGTTCGTTTCGTGCCCATCTCTACTATGGAACATTGTGACCACCCCCTGTCAAGTAGGGGAATCATATTCCCAATCTCACTGGGAGATATGAGAACCAATGAACTACAAAATAGTTTTTATCATATTGTACATTGTTTAGTTTTCCATAACTAAAACAAATCTTTTCTTTCTGTATCCTACATTCCTGATCTCTTTACATTTAGCAGTTTAAAGTCACAATTCTTACATTTGCCAATCTTGATGTCCATTAGGCTTGTAAATCAGCCTGCAGTTTGAATACAGTGGTTTATGTGTGTGTGTATTCTAAATAAAGATGAAAGTCCCGATCAAACATTTTCAGTGGGTGTCTGTATCCAGGGTGAGACTGACAGGGACAGTGAGAAAAGATTTGAGAATTTGGTTTTTTGGAGCTTCTACCAATACCTGTAGACTTTGAATATGGTTGCTGCTGACTGGATGATAATCAATTTCATAACCAACATTTTTTAGGGGTATAGATAATAAGCTGGTCTCCTTGTGTCTCATTCTCATCATGAAGAGCTTCATCTGTCATATTATGGATCTTTTTTACACATGAAGGCGCATAAATATGAAAAAGCAGTTCACTACTCTGTTTGGACCCATGACCTTCACAGCTACAGGATAAGAATGATGGAGCCATTCATCATTTCATCTGAGGGATACAAGTAGGCTTGCATTTCTGATGGGAAGAGTTTAAAAATTTATAGGTCAACCATCATCATCCATGTTATGTTAATGCACATAGACCTACATGCAATTAGGCCATCATTACAGGATTACCTAATTACTAGCTGCAAAGCCAGAGTCTGGGAGTTTAATTCCCCACTGTGACTCCTGAGAGAAAAGCCAAACTGTGTGGCCTTGGACAATCTGCAAGTCCCAGGACACCCCCAGAAGCAGGGAATGAAAAACCACTTCTGTGTAATCCCTGACTGAAAATCCCTGAAAAGGATTACCATCAATCAGAACAGACTTGACTGCACATCATCACCACCACCACCACCACCACCACCACCATCATCATCATTATTATTATTATTATTATTATTATTATTATTATTATTATTATTATTATTATTATTATTATTATTATTATTATTATTATTATTATTATTATTAACAGAGAAGCAAGAGATGAAACAGTAACATTGGGATTGGAAAGTGACATGACAATAACCATTTAATTTGTTTTTCTTTCACACCTATCAAAGATTCTCTGCTTGCTCATTCAACTTGCAAATAAAAACCTCATGGTAGGAAATAAACAAATGTCCTTTAATTCAGAAGTACGCTTGACTTCCAATACTGAAGCTGCTGTCTCAATCGTTTCTGTCCAGAGTGTCTGAAACATGTTGGAAGTCATCACTGCTATCTTCAGTTTTCCACCTGAAATGTCAAAATTGCTTATATACGCTGCATGTTTTTAAAGTCATGAAATATACTTGTTTGTTCCAGTCAATCATTTTTAGAACCTAGGCATCTTAGATAGAGATGGGCATGAACCAGCAGTTCAGCAGTTCATGCCCTTCTGTCCTTTGTACAAACAGGTGCTTGGTGGTTCCCAGAACTACTTCCTCCAGCAGATGCCTATTCAGAGGCAGCACTGGGCAAGGCGAGGCATTAGCTCTGAATCGGTGTCCACCAGAGGTCATGGGGCTAAGAACTGCCAAGCACCTATTTGGCCAAAGGACAAACTGGCATGAACAGCTGAACTGGCAATTTGTTCCCATCTGTAATCTTACATACATTAACATGCTCTGTATTGGGATTGGTCATTGAGAATCAAGCAAAGGCTGAATTTGTAACTCTGCTTGCTATAGCATGGTCCCTGAGGAGATTACATTGTGAGAGGGGAAATGGCTTAATTGGAAGCAACATACATTCTGCTTCATGACTATTTTGACCTCAAAAGTGATGTAAAACAGTACCTACTATCTTTCCCTGCCCATCAGTTTTATTTCAACTTTAGGGCTTTAATAAGCACATTTTTAAACCAAAGATCTGCTTTATCAGCTCTTCTGCATGCTTCCCATGATGTGCTGAAGCAAATGAGATAACAATATACAGTGTTTTGCATGAATGACTGAGATAATCAAATGTACATGACTATGTTTGCAAACATTGCTAGTCAAATAATCACATATATTCACCTTGTTCTCCCAGGTCAATAAAGGTGGAATAAACACCCCAACATCAAACCTGCCCAGTGCCCACATCTATGGGTGCTTTTACACGACCCCTAAGATCCGCTGGTCCCTTAAATTCGGACCAGAGATCTTAGGGGTTTGTCGCTCTTCCTGCGGCCCCACCCCTCCATACTTCCTGGCTGCTGGCTGCATGAGGGGAGGGAGAAAAAAGGGACAAAAGAATGCAGGCTTACCTCCGGTGCCGGTGGATGCCGCCCCGTCGTCGTGATTCCTTCTCTTAAAGGGGCAGGAGGCAAAAAACAACAACAAAAAGAAGCGAGAAGAGCCCGGCACATCCGCATCAAGATTTTTCACCCTCAGAGAGCAGGTACATGAAAAGTGTTCTGGGACGTGCTTAGGTGGGCGTGGTCACACTTAATTTTCAGTAAACTCCGGAGCTGGTGGGTAAACAATTTTAAGCTCCGGAGCTGGGAGCCATTTGTGGCGGAGTTTAGGGGTTGTGTAAAAAGGCCCTATGTCTCCCATAAAAGTAAAGAGAAACAAAAGAAAGAAATGCACAAAAATATAATTCCATTATTTTTTATTTATTTAAATATAAATATATTATATTTATTAAAATATAATATTCGATGTCCCATAGGAAGTGATGCATTCCTATGGGGGGAAAGCTACGGATCCCCCCATGTAGGCTTTTTTTAAAAAAATTGCCAGCCCAAACACTGATCAGCTGGTGCGTGGGACTTCAGGCAGCAAAAAAAAAATTAAAATCCCCTAGTTTCCCCCACTCCATCGAGTGCTAGTTAAAAAAAAAAAAGCACCAACCGGCAGGACCCTACACTCCAGCTGGTAGGCCCCAAAAGTTGTAAAAAAATAAAATAAATCAAAAATGAAACAAAGAAACAAAGAAACAAAACAAAAACAAAACAATTGTTTTTTAAAAAATCATTTTATACAAAACAAACTGGAAAAAACAATACAAAAACCAAAATGAAACACAATTTTGCTGTTTTAGAGATGCTGTTTTGCATCTATCTGATAGATAGATAGATAGATAGATAGATAGATAGATAGATTGATTGATTGATTGATTGATTGATTGATTGATTGATTGATTGATTGATTGATAGATAGGGCATTGTGGCTCAGTGGATTAGAAAGCACATAAATGCAAGTAGATACATAGGTACCACCTGAAAAAGCGGGAAGATAAACAGTGCTCTGTGCACAGAAATACATTTAGCCATGCTGACCACATGGCCAAAGACTTGCACAACACTGGTTCTTTGGCTTAGAAATGGAGATGAACACTGCCCCTAGAGTTGGACACAACTAGCACACATGTGCAGGGGAAAACCTTTATGCTAGAAACTTGTTTTTTTTACTTTGCATATGTATAATTTAATTGGTAACCTTATTTATCTTACAGTATTGCAAACACTTGGCAAATCTTGTTGCAATCCTGAAAACATCAAACTCCCCTTTAGAAGCTTCAAGTTAGCTAGGGACTCCCTACTGCCCCAAGTAGCCTTTGAGAGGGTTACAGTATATGTGAGTGGTGGATGGGAGTGGAATGGGAAGGAGTGTTTGAAAATAAATAAAAACAAATCCCTATCACTGTGGCCCTGATCAGATCCACCAGTGGTAATGAGGAAATGCCACCAATGGTCCTGATATCCATGGCAGTGATCTTGGTGTTGATTTTAACTTGTAAAGTTTTATCTCTCCTATCCCAGTGCTCCCTTCTCCTGTCACAAGGCTTCCAGTGTTTTCCTTATGACAAAAGGGAGGTTTTGAATCTGAAAGTAGAGGTTAGGAAACTTTCCTTGAGTTTCAGCCGTGTTAGTTTTTTCAAGAATTTCAGGCAAAAATCAAAGAAAAACAAAACAAAACAAAACAAAAGACACAAACATGTGGCACTTTAAAGACTAACTTTCATATTTTAATGTAATGTTCCGTGCACATGCGCACTTCTTCAGATATATATAGCAGCAGAATGAGGTGTGCGATATAATATGAGATATACATTTCATATCAGATATTCATTCGCTGTAGTCCAGATATTCATTGGATGTAGTATATAGAGTTGGGGGGGGTGGATGGGGGGGAGGGAGGAGGAGGGGGAAGAAGAGGAGGGAAAGGTAATTAGTAGGTGAAAAGATTAAATGGTGAGAAGTATGGGCTAGGGCTGCATAGTTTTATGGCCCACACCAGCCTCTGTTTATGTTTAAGGATGGAAAGTAAATTCCTCAAGTGACAAAAACCAGGTCAGATCAGATTAGATAGCTAGTGGAAGAGACAGGGTGGGGTGGGGGGTGGGGGTGGGGAGAGAAGTTAGAGTCCATGAAAAAATGGCAATGTAGAGTTTTTACCTTAGAGTCCATGAAAAAGTGGCAATATGGTAATATTACATTTGATAATGACTCAAGAACCCCCAACTTATGTTTAATCCCTTATTGTGTGTGTCCATCATGGATATAAACCTTATTTCAGCTGTTTTCCTTTGTATTCTTGATCTGTAATGATTCTGTTCCAAAACAAAGACCTTCCTTGAGTTTAATTTCCATGTTTCCATGTGGCCCCAAAGATGACAAAAACAGTTTTGGGGGCCACATATATTACTTCGGCCACATTTGGCCCATGCCTACATAAAGATTTCTCAGATATATTTCTGCTGATCGTATTGTTCAAAGATTTCCCCAAACCTCCCATTATCTCCTCTCTTTAGGAATTTCTGATTTGTTAAGGGGGAAAAACTGATGTAAACACATCCTTGCCACAAACATTGGGCAAATACTTGATTAAATTTTGTAATAAATGCCTTGTTTCTATATCCTCTAAAAGCCTGTTCCAGACACCTTAAACTAGCTTTTCAGCACTACAAAGCAAAGCAATGTAAAGTGTTATGCTTTTATACAGCCCCATACCACTTCAAGTAGTCTCTGGGTGGTTTACAGTTTAATTACAGTATGCAGGCTACACATCGCCCCCCCCCACCAAGCTGGGTACTTATTTTACCAACCTCAAAAGGATGGAAGGCTGAGTCAACCATGAGCCTGCTACCTGGGATTGAACCCCAGGTTGTGAGCACAGTTTTGCCTGCAGCACAGGCATTTAACCACCGTGCCATGGGGCTCCTGTAACAAAGGGCTACAAGAAGGAGGAAAAGAACCAAGTCCAATTTAGTTTATGGCTGAGACTTTTCTATCAGTCAAAATAATAATCAGTAACAAAGAGTAGGAGCCATATTGGGAGGTTGAGAATTCACTGGGTTTCTTACTCACAATGGAACTAAGCAGATGCCTAATAATGAAAATCACTAACACAAACCCTAATTACTTCTTAATTTAGCTTAATATGCCATGGGAACATATATTGATTAGCAGAGGTAGAAGTTGTGGCATATTAACGTTAATCCCAGTGTGACTGGAGGATTAAATGATTTTACGTGACAGTCAGCTAGATTTATCAGAAACTAAAGGGCATAATGAATGATTAGATTATTATGAAGGATTGTGAATCTGTATGCCTTTGTAATTACTGAAGCAGTAATAATTTTGGCAAATTAATATCGATGCTCACATTTCAAGAAACCTTATAAATATGTCTATGGGAAAATAGCAAAGAGATCAAGGAAGTGGCATATGCTGTATTTTACTGCCATGTTGGATAACTCAAAATTATATTTAGAGGCAGAAATAATACATTCATACTGAACTACACTTGATCTTAGCCAAAAGGCCGAGAAGCGGCGATCCACTATAGACCATTGTTTTGTACTAGATCATCTCATTGATAAATATGCAAAAAAGAAAAGGGGCAGGCTGTATGCAGCATTTATTGACCTCAAAGCAGCATTTGATTCCATACCTCGAGTGCGATTATGGGAAAAATTAGCCTCTACAACTATAGATAAAAGACTGCTTTTTCTAATCAAATGCCTTTACAATAATACCTGGCTGAGGGTACGCTGCACCATGGATGGACATCTAACAGAACCAATGCGATCTAAAAAAGGGGTAAAGCAAGGGTGTGTTTTAGCTCCAATCCTGTTTAATTTATATCTGAATGATATTGTTGAGCATTTATCATCTCCAACACTCCATGCTCCTAAAATAGCAACTAAACCCATTTCAGCCCTACTATACGCAGATGATGCAGTACTTCTATCTCAAACTAAAGTGGGTCTGAAAAGACAACTAAGGGCATTTTCCAACTACTGTCAGAAGGAACATTTAGAGATGAATTACAGTAAGACCAAAATAATGGTATTCTCAAAACACTTCAGACTCTCTAAGTGGTCCCTGGACGGGCAACCAATTGAACAGGTCAGAGTCTTTAAATACCTAGGCATAGTTTTTCAGTCATCAGGAACCTGGACAGCTCAGCAAGAACATGTGGTAGAAAAAGCCTCACAAACTATAAAAATCCTGAAACAGTTTTTTTATACCAAAGGTCACAATTTCATACCAGCAGCACTGGAGGTGTACAGAGCCAAGCCGCTAGCGCAGATGCTGTATGGGATTCCAATATGGGCCAATAGAAACCTAAAATCATTAGCAATTGTACAGTCTAAATTTCTTAGACAAATATTTGCTGTACCTAGCTGTGTCCCAAATGCCACATTAAGGTTGGAAAGTGGCCTCCTCTCCATGCATACACAGGCTTGGCTCAGGACACTAAATTACTGGTTAAGACTGAATCGAGCTCCCTCTGGTTTGCTTCCTTTTGTCATGAAGGATTCTCATGAGAATAGATGGATGAAAGATATCAAATCCAAAGTATACTCTTTGGGACTGTCACTCGATCTTCTATTGACCACTGGATATAGTAGGGCAAGATGTTTATTAGAGCAGTGCATACACGACATTGAATATCAAAATAATCGGTCTGTCACCAATAAATTATGTCCCTGGTATGGCAACTCAGTGATAAGTCATCCAAAAACAATGGCACAATATCTAAATATGCTAACAGTTCCAAAGTACAGAAGGGCCTTTTCATGTGCACAATTTAATGTCATGCCTTCAGCTATGCTAGAGGGTCGCTTTAAAGGAACACCTCTACAAAATCGCACATGTCCATGTGGTGAAGGTGTTGAAACACTTGCCCATGTGTTACTGTTATGTTCCTTTTATAGAGAGGTGCGGCAAGAATTACTTTTTCCCATGTTAGTAAAGAAGCCAGGTCGTTCATCTGATTTTTATATATCATTACTCCTCAGAGACCGAGACAAACAGGTGACACTGCTGACAGCTAATTTTTTAGCAGCAGCAATTAAAATGAGGCCAACTATGATTTTAAAATAATAATCATTTACAGATTATTTGTCTAGATCTTGTATAGGAATGTTGCATGTATATGTATTTACTATTATGATTTGGTATGCCAATTTTATATCTATTTAAATGTTGTTCTTTTTTGCTAAGGCCATGGCTAATGCAAATAAATAAATGAATGAATGAAAGTACATTCATACTGCTTCTGCTTTCACAGAACAGATTTGTAGTGTTTCCAGTTGCAGCATTATTACTCTGCATTACAAAAGATAAAAATTATGTGTGTAGTTTTGGTTACTTTAGCAGAACAGCAGAAAACTACATTTAAATCTTCTATTTTATTGCATATTCTATATAGTCACTCAGAAATACCATAAGAGCATGCATATATTCACTCTGTTGTTTTGTTTCTACTGAAAATGCAGGTTACCTTCCCTTCAGGACCAGTTTATTGTTGTAGTCATATTCTGGGATTTAAAATAGTGGTAATTATTTTGCTTCTCTCCCCTTTATTTTGCTTCCCTCCCCTTTCTTTCTATTCTTCCTCCTCCTTCTCTTCTTTTTGTTCATTGTTCAATATAACACTTGTATTCACTTTACGTACTTTCAGAAGAGGCCTGAAATGTTTGGTTTCAAATGTGTTTCTTTGCCTTATAACTACATGTTCAACATAATGTGAAACTTCAAGAAAGGCATGTGAAAATAGCACCTAGATTATAGGTAAGGTGAAGCAGTTTCCTGAGTCATTCTGCTTGAAAGCTGAATTCTTAATTTATCTTTCTACTACTCTTAAACACCATAAGCCAAATGTTTTCAATTAAAGTAAGCTGGATGGATCCGTAGTACTGATTTTGTCCTGCAATCAATAGGGCACAAGGGATTCTTTATAGCCCAAGTAATCAAGGCTTTGCAGAATTCTTCAGAATACAGCTTTGTTTTCCTTAGCAACATTGGTTTCCAAATATGAATGCTGCTGCAGGTGATTGGATTGTCATCAGAAAGACCTGACAGCAGTTTAGTCTTTTTTGTTTCAAATAAATCTACAAAAACACACCCACAGCAACGTTTGGAACAATGGGGTTATTGTAGCAGAATTCTCATCCAAGGGTATTGTCCTTGGGGAGCATACCAAGATTTCAGTCGAAATATGTTTAGTTTGAAAGAACATAATTCATTAGTGCAGTGGCTGAAGTCCTAATTTTTGCCATAACATGATTGCTGGAAATCCCATTGGCAATTTTCTCAAGAAGTTAGTGGAGGCATTTGCTTTTTCCATACCAAGTTGCACAGCCTATTGGACAATAGTGATTGCTTTATAATAACCAGTGGAGATGGAGAAAAGGGTTGTAAAGCCTTTGAATCCAACCACCTGGTCAATGTAGGAATTCATATCAAAGCCGATATGGCAGATGGTTTACACTTTTTTCTCAAATACCCCTAGCACTGGAGCACTTACCACCCCCAGAGGTAACTAGTTTCTTTGTAGTACTCCTATGACTATTAGGGAGGGAAATCTGATATTTAACTGAAATCTGTCCTCCTGTAAATTTTACCCATTATTATGTGTCTGGAATGATTGAGAATAAATGCTCCCCTGTCCTCAACATGACAATCTTTCAAGTATTTGAAAAGTGTTATCAGATCTCCCTTGAGTCTTATTTTCTCAGGGCTAAATATCCCCAGATTTTTCAGTCTTTCCTTATTGGATTTCGTTTCAAGTCTGCTAATCATCCTTGTTGCCTTCCTCTGAACTTTCTCCACTTTGTTGACATCCTTCTTAAAGAGCAGCATCTAACCAGTGCCAGGTAGAGATGGACTAATGCTTTAAAAGGGTCGGGAAATAATACTGCTATTAGTGCAATTTGACATTGCAATTCCCAGTTTCGCAGGCACATCACACTGTTGGATCATATTCAGCTTGGGATCTGCAACAGTTTTGGCCAATACAATCTTTTAGTTGTATAATGAGGAACATCATTCACAGTTATATCTAGAGATGGGCTATTTGTTTCGGAAGCGACTGGTTCCAAAACGACCCACGCGAGACCAGGTGGTGTACAGAAGCCTCTGAAATGCAATCAGCCAATCCCTTTCCTTGCTCCAAGCCTGCACGGACCTGAGCTCCAATGAGGAAGCAGCCACCGATGTCATCATGTGGGATTATGCATATCTCTGCACAGCTCTTGATTGACCAGTGCCAGGGAGAAGTAACAATGAGGTCAGAGGCTGCTTCCTCATTGGAGCTCAGCTCCGCATGGGTGCAGAGTAAGGCAAGGGATTGGCTGATTGCATTTCAGAAGCTTCTGAACACCTCCTGGGCTCTCGTGGGTCATCTTGGACCCAGCAGCTTCCAAAACGAGTAGCTCATCCCTAGTTATATACATTGCTTTCTCAATAGGCAGCTCATTATATGATCCTATGAAACACTGTAATATTCCTTAGTATCAAAATACAAACAACCTGAAAGTTGTCACCCCCCCTCATCCCAAATTTAAATTATTTTCAATTATATATATCTTTGATATTTTAAATTACAAATAAAACTGTTTCAGGACACAGGTTTGAAGGAGGCTTAAAAATAATCAAGATATTTTGTTTGCTTATCAAAACTGGGCATGAGTTTTGAAAGGTTGAAAAACTCTGTTATAAATGTGATTATATTGTTCGCCTTGTTAGTTTTAAAACCTTCCACAACACTGCTGTCTGTGCTCCAGTTCATGGTTACAGATCAAAAGTTCATCTATTGCAGGAACCTGCACTATCTATGACAAATGTGTAAATATTAACTTTCCCATAATAACCAGAAGAGAGGGCAAAAAGTCCAGAGGCATTAACAGGAGAAAATTACACCTCCATGGACCTTTCATGTTAAATGGAGCATTCAGGTGCCATGTTGAAAACTGAAGGGGGGGGATCTGATAAAGATGCTTTATTGGCAGTAATGAAGGACAGCATGCAGTTCATCTTAGTAATGAATCTTTCTTGCTTTTTCTATAGCAAAGCCACAGCAAAATCTATACCATGATGGCAGCAATACTACTAATTTCAAATCCAAAGAAGAGGAAATGGAAGAGAGCTAAAGGATGGAAAGTGTAGGAGATGGCAGGTTCCCTACGTTGTTCTTTCAAGAAGGAATCAAAGAGTACCATACCCATTGCTCTTTCAAAAGTTTCTCACTCCTTTTTCTTCTGTCTTTCCCCTGGTGGCTAGAAATGAATAAAGCGCGGGGGGGGGAATAAAAATGAATTGAATAACCCAACACTGAACCTTCCACTACCCTACTCAGGAGAACTTCTGCCCTGCGTGTGCCCCACAATCCATAACTTGTTCTTGCCATTTGTAGGATATATAGAACTATAAGCAATCAAATATCATCATGGACTCTAAAAAAGATAAGGTATATTCTGATATATCCAAAAGGAAACAGGATGGCTTGGGCACCATCTGTGTAGCTTTTTTTTGTCACTGACCAAGATTGCAGTCCAATGTTTTTCTGATCTTCCCAAGTATAAGATGACGCCCACTTTTCCAACTCAAAACTATAGAAAGAGGAGACCATCTGAGATGGGGCATCTCCAGCTTCTTGCTCTGAGCCTGATGGGTGGCAGCAGCGGCACAGGCTCCTCTTTCTCAGCATGGAGAAGAATTATTGATGACTGATGCTAGGTAATCATGCAGAATTAGAGATGGGCACGAAACACAAAAATGGGGTTTTGTTTTGTTTTTTATTTCATTTCATTAATGAACTTTTAAAGAAAAAATGTTTTATTTTATATTTTATTTGCATTGCACATTGTTTCCCACTTTACTGTCTGTGACTATGTTACTCTAGTCAGTCTGTGTCTCTCAAGTTTTTTAAAAATATTTAAAATATTTGAATTTTAAAAATATATATTTAAAATAATTGAAAATAGAGCACAGAACAGAACATGTTAAGTTGACTGGTGGACTGGACATCAACTTTGGAATTTAGATTGTCCATATATTAAAATATTCTTTAATCATTTTAAAGTTGGTTTTTAAATCATTCTACCCCCAAAGAAGCAGGCCACCCACAGAGGCAGTGTTTTGGGCTCCAAGTCACCCACAGGTAGATCAGTGACTCCAATCCCATAGAACCAAGGTACCCACTGAGGCAGGCAGAGACTTTAGGGATCTAAGTCACCCATAGGCAGCTCAGTGACTCGAACCCCATAAGACACCCACTGAGGCAGGCTGAGAGTTTAGGGCTCCCCCAACAAAGGCTCCAAATCACCCAAAGGCATCTCAGTGACTCCAACCCCATAAGACACCTACTGAGGCAGGCAAAGAGTTTAGGGCTCCAAGTCATCCAAAGGCAGCTCAGTGACTCCAACCCTATAAGATACGTATAGAGGTAGGCAGAGAGTTTAGGGCTCCCCCAACAAGGGCTCCAAGTCTCCCATAGGCAGCTGAGTGGCTCCAACCCCCCTACGTCTGTGAAGGTTCTCAGTCATCCAGGTGAGTTTATCATCCAGATGAAGCTGCTTGGATGAGCAGTGAAACATTTCTATCTCTCAAGAAAAAAGAGGTCCAGTAGCCATGACTCAACTTCCAGACTCCAACCCCTATAAGACACCCACTGAAGCAGGCAGAGCGTTTAGGGCTCCAGGTTACCCAAAGGCAGCTCAGTGACTGAAACCCTGTACAACTCCCACTGTCTCTCTCTCTCTCACTCACTCACAGAAACAGACTGTGAGTGAGACAGGTCAGACTCAGTCAGCACTCAGCACTGGCAGCACTAAAGGGCAAAGCCCAGAAACCAGCCAACCAGAGCCAGCCAGACAAACTGATTGGGAGTTTACATAAGAACATAAGAACATAAGAGGAGCCATGCTGGATCAGGCCAAAGACCCATCTAGTCCAGCTTCCTGTATCTCACAGCGGCCCCACCAGATGCGTTTGGGAGCGCATGAGACTAGATATCTGTCTCCTGATACCACTCCCCTGCATCTGGCCCTTGAAGTACCCTGGTTTTAAGCCTGGAGATCTGTCCAATCCCCTTTTGAAGGCATCCAGGCCAGATGCCATCACCACATCCTGTGGCAGGGAGTTCCATAGACTTACAATGCGCTGGGTGAAAAAATATTTTCTTTTGTCAGTTCTTACTCTCCCAGCCCTCAATTTGAATGTATGTCCCCTAGTTCTGGCATTTTGGGAGAGAGAGAAGAGCTTCACTCTATCCACTTTACTCATGCCCTGCATTATTTTGTATGTCTCAATCATATCCCCCCTCAAGCGCCTTTTTTCCAGACTAAAGAGGCCCAAATGTTTTAGCCTTTCTTCATAAGGGAGGTGCCCCAGCCCAGTAATCATTTTAGTCGCTCTCTTCTGCACCTTTTCCAGTTCCACTATGTCTTTCTTGAGATGCGGGGACCAGAATTGTACACAATACTCCAGGTGGGGCCTTACTATTGTTTTGTATAAAGGCATTATAATGTTTGCTCTTTTATTTTCAGTCCCCTTTTTGATAATCCCTAGCATGGAATTGGCCTTCTTCACCGCTGCCACATATTGGGGAGACACCTTCATGGAGCTGTCCACCAACACACCAAGATCTCTTTCCTGATCCATCACGGATAACTCAGAGCCCATGAGTTGATAGATGAAGTTTGGATTTTTTGCCCCAATATGCATTACTTTACATTTAGTTACATTAAAACGCATTTGCCATTTCTCAGCCCATTCCCCCAGTTTGGAGAGATCCTTCTGGAGCTCTTCACAATCTTCTCTGGTTTTTACCACACAGAAAAGTTTTGTGTCATCGGCAAACTTGGCCACCTCACTGTTTATCCCTGTCTCCAGGTCATTTATGAACAGATTGAAAAGCACCGGTCCCAGGACAGAGCCCTGGGGCACACCGCTTTTCACCTCTCTCCATTGTGAAAATTTCCCATTGACACCTACTCTTTGTTTCCGGGATCTCAACCAGTTCTCAATCCATAAGAGGACCTGCCCTCTTATCCCCTGACTGTGCAATTTTCTCAGCAGCCTTTGGTCAGGGACTGTGTCAAAAGCCTTTTGAAAATCCAGATAGACTATATCCACCGGTTCACCCAAATCCATGTGCCTGTTGACCTTTTCAAAAAATTCTAAAAGATTTGTCAGACAAGATTTACCCTTACAGAAGCCATGCTGATTTTCTCTCAGCAAGGTTTGTTCTTTTATGTGTTTTAAGATTTTCTCTTGGATGAGGCTTTCCACCATCTTCCCTGGGACAGATGTAAGGCTAACTGGCCTGTAGTTTCCCGGGTCCCCCCTCCTTCCTTTTTTAAAAATTGGTGTGACATCTGCTATCCTCCAGTCCTCTGGCACTGTGGCCGTTTTAAGAGACAAGTTGCATATAACCGTTAAGAGATCTGCAATTTCGTTTCACAGTTCCCTAATAACCCTTGGGTGGATGCCATCTGGGCCCGGTGACTTGTTAATCCTCAATTTATCAATTAGTCCTAAAACCTCCTCTCTTTTAACCTGTATTTGATTTAATTCTTTAGTCAAAAGGGGCGGCTCAGGCAGCGGAATCCGCTCAAGGTCCTCTGTCGTGAAGACAGACGCAAAGAACTCATTCAATTTCTCTGCAATGTCCAAGTCCTCCTTAACCTCCCCTTTTCCTCCCTCACCATCCAGAGGGCCAACTGGTTCTCTGGCAGGTTTTCTACTTCTAACATATTTAAAGAAGCTTTTATTATTACCCTTTATATTGCTAGCCATGCGTTCCTCAAAATCTTTCTTTGCCTCCCTTATCATCTTCTTACATTTCTTTTGCCAGAGTTTCTGTTCCTTTTTATTTTCCTCATTTGGGGAGGATTTCCATTTACAGAAAGACCTCTCCTTGTGCTTTAGAGCCTCTCTAACTCCACTCGTTAACCATGCCGGTGTCCTCTTGGACTTAAATGAGCTCTTCTTTCTTTGTGGTATGCACTTGTGCTGGGCCTCTATTATTGTTGTTTTAAAGAGGCTCCATGCACTCTAAAGAGATTGGATTCTTCTAACCTTCCCCTTCAATTTCTCTCTAACTAGTTTCCTCATCTGAGGAAAGTTTGCCCTTTGAAAATCAAGGGTTTTTATGTCTGATTTGGTTGACACTCTTCCTCCGACATGCATGGCAAAGGAAATTGCAGCATGGTCACTGTTCCCCAGAGGCTCAGTGACATTCACATCCCTGACCAGGTCCTGAGTATCGCACATTATTAGATCCAGAGTTGCCTGTTCTCGGGTGGGCTCCATGATAAGTTGCTCTAAGGCACAGTCATTCAGCAAGTCGAGAAACCCAGTTTCTCTTTCTTGCCCGGAGCTCGCATTGACCCAGTCAATGTGGGGATAATTGAAGTCCCCCATTACTATCCTATCCCTCTTAGCCACCTCCATGATTTCTCTCCTCATTTCAAGTTCCCCCTCAAGTTTTTGATCTGGTGGACGATAGAATACTCCAACTATCACATCACTCCTTGGACCTGGTAGTTTAACCCAAAGTGTTAGGATGCACGTTTGGAGTGCTGGGATGCATTAGGAGGCACTAGGATTTTTATTTTATATTGTTTATACTGTGTTTGATGTGGTTTTAATCGTTGTATTTCTATTTTGTCTGTTAGCGTCTCAACGCTTTTGTTCGCCGCTTAGAGTCCTATTTTAGGGGATAAATGGGATATAAATATAATAATAAATAAATAAATAAATAAAGTGATTCTATGGTGGAGTCGAACCCTCTGTCCATCTCCATTCTGCTGGATGTTACCCCTTCTTTGACATAGATGGCCACTCCTCCTCCAACCCGCCCCTCTCTATCCCTTCTATAGAGTTTATAGCCTGGGATTGCTGTATCCCACTGGTTCTCCTCATTCCACCAGGTTTCTGTTATGGCTATTATATCTATGTTATCCCTAGCTGCCAGATGTTCAAGTTCTCCCATCTTTGCTCGGAGGCTTCGAGCATTGGCGTAGAAGCACCTGTACAGTGGGTCCCGCAACAACAGCTGCTGCCTTGTTCTTTTTCCCTGACAGCTTTTATTTTCAGTAGACAAACTGTCACATTCCGTTATTCTCCCAGTGCTAATACCTGCTATGTCTTCTCTATGTGATTCTCTACCCTCTCCAACCTCATTCCCCGAGGATGAGGTGTTCTGAACCGGATGCCACACAGCTCCTGTCGGCTTTCCCCCAGTTATCAGTTTAAAAGCTGCTCTGCTGGCTTTTTGAGGTTGAGTGCCAGCAATCTGGTCCCATCATGATTCAAGTGCAACCCATCCCTCCTGAACAGGTTTGGCTTGTCCCAAAATGTTCTCCAGTTCCTGACAAATCTAAAGCCCTCCTCTCGACACCATCGCCTCATCCACGCATTGAGGCTTCTGAGTTTTGCCTGCCTTGCAGGTCCTGCACGAGGAACAGGTAGCACTTCTGAAAATGCTACCTTGGAAGCCCGGGACTTCAATCTTCTACCTAACAACCTGAATTTGGCTTCCAAGACTGACCGCTTGGCCTTCCCGACATCATTGGTACCAACGTGTACCATGACCACTGGCTCCTTCCCGGTTCTCTCTAACAAGCTATCTAGATTTCTCGTGATGTCTGCAACCTTTGCACCTGGCAGGCAAGTGACCATACGGTTATCATGCTCGTCACAAATCCATCCCTCTGTATTTCTAATGATAGAATCCCCTAGTACAAGAAGCTTCTCTCCTGCAGCCTGCTCATCTACATGTACCTGATCTTGTATCTCATCAATAGTGATGAGGGAGAGATCCTCCGGTGAAACCAAATCTTCCTCTGTGTGTGCCTCATGAGGTGTACTGAGGGAAAGAGCCTCAAACTGATTGTGCAATATGAGCCTCTCTGAGCGATCCCTTGGCCTTCTACTCCTTTGAGTCACATTCCTCCACCCATCTACCTCCTGAGTTGGGGAAGTGACTTCATCCTCAGAAGTGTGCCCTGTCTCTTCTTGTACCTGGATAGTCCGTTCCGCTCTGTCCAAGAACTGCTCAAGCTCCTTAATATGTTGCTGGTCTGATATGCGAGCCTCTAGCTGCTAGACCTTCTCTTCCAATAGCACAACCAGCTTGCACTTGCAGCAGATGTAGTTCTGCACACGCTCTGTCAAGATGAGAAACATGGCACAAGTACTGCAGGTAACTACAGCTGCTCCCTCCAACTCCATTTTAACGAGTGCAATAAAATGTATTCAAGGTCTCAAAAATGTAAACTTACACTAATTTTTTGTCTAGTGAGACTATTTACTTCTTTTGTTGTTTATTCAAAATCTAACAGTGTATGGGCCACTAAAGCACCTCTACACCAAGTGCAAGCACGTCAGGAAGTTTCCAGTGCTAACTTGCTAATGTGTGTAGGATCTCCTCAGGAGTAGCTTGGCTTGGGAACTCAAATATACTCAGGTTGGTTTTTTTTAGTTTGGGAGCAGCTATTTAAAGATAAAACTCTGCCCCTTACCTCCTGCAAAAACAGGAAGCAATCTCTATGCCCTCTGGCCGTGTGCTTCCTCTATAGCCATGTGCTTCACCTCACCACCTCCTTCCTCTTTGCTGCTCTGCAAGAAAAGGACTGAGAGGCTGCTGGGAGCAGCTATTTAAAGATAAAACTCCACCCCTTGCCTCCTGCAAAAACAGGAAGCAATCTCTATGCCCTCTGGCCGTGTGCTTCCTCTATAGCCGTGTGCTTCTCCTCACCACCTCCTTCCTCTTTGCTGCTCTGCAAGAAAAGGACTGAGAGGCTGCTGGGAGCAGCTATTTAAAGATAAAACTCTGCCCCTTACCTCCTGCAAAAACAGGAAGCAATCTCTATGCCTTCTGGCCGTGTGCTTCCTCTATAGCCGTGTGCTTCTCCTCACCACCTCCTTCCTCTTTGCTGCTCTGCAAGAAAAGGACTGAGAGGCTGCTGGGAGCAGCTATTTAAAGATAAAACTCCACCCCTTGCCTCCTGCAAAAACAGGAAGCAATCTCTATGCCCTCTGGCCGTGTGCTTCCTCTATAGCCGTGTGCTTCTCCTCACCACCTCCTTCCTCTTTGCTGCTCTGCAAGAAAAGGACTGAGAGGCTGCTGGGAGCAGCTATTTAAAGATAAAACTCTGCCCCTTACCTCCTGCAAAAACAGGAAGCAATCTCTATGCCTTCTGGCCGTGTGCTTCCTCTATAGCCGTGTGCTTCTCCTCACCACCTCCTTCCTCTTTGCTGCTCTGCAAGAAAAGGACTGAGAGGCTGCTGGGAGCAGCTATTTAAAGATAAAACTCTGCCCCTTACCTCCTGCAAAAACAGGAAGCAATCTCTATGCCTTCTGGCCGTGTGCTTCCTCTATAGCCGTGTGCTTCTCCTCACCACCTCCTTCCTCTTTGCTGCTCTGCAAGAAAAGGACTGAGAGGCTGCTGGGAGCAGCTATTTAAAGATAAAACTCTGCCCCTTACCTCCTGCAAAAACAGGAAGCAATCTCTATGCCCTCTGGCCGTGTGCTTCCTCTATAGCCGTGTGCTTCTCCTCACCACCTCCTTCCTCTTTGCTGCTCTGCAAGAAAAGGCTTGAGAGCAGTTTCTCGCTTACTCACTGCTCCAGAGACTACAAATTGGGGGAGAGAGTGCAAGTCCTTTTATAGCCACTGCCAGCAGACAATTAGCCAGAAGACACACCCATTGAAAGCAGGCTTTGCAATTGGTTCACAATATTGCAACAGGTCCAAGAAGCACATGGGAAAGCCGTGTGCTGTTCAACTGCATGTTAAAAAAATAATTAAATATAAATCCAAAGAATACTGTTTTTAACTGAAATCAACTCTTAAAAAGTAAAAAACAGAGAGGGGAGGGAGTATCTTTGTCTCTATATTAAAGCTTATTTTTTCTCTTGTATATTAACAAAATAAAATATTATTAAAAAGTAAAAATAAAAATAAAAAGATAACTATAAATAGAATAGTACTGTTTTGCATACACATCAGCTCTAAAAAAAAATAGAGAGGGGACCCTCACCCTTGCACAATGTACTTAAAATATTCTTTAAAAATATATAAAAAACTCAATCAAAGTAAACACAGATTAACATGTTTTAAACACTGGACATCAACTTTGTAGGGATTATCAGCCATATTTATTAAATGTCTGATCATTTTTATTTCATTGAAGTTGGTTTAAAGCACTTTAAAGCCTTTTATTTCATAGTGAATCGCTATGACCATTAATAAAAACAAAACTTAAATTTTCCATTACATTTCATTTCATTTCTCTTTTAAAGTGCAGTTCATTTTTTGTTTCATTATGTAACAAAACAAATAATGAATAACAAAATAAAAAAAATCATTTTGTGCCCATCTCTATCCAGAATTAACCCCATGCTTTTGTTCATGCACAACTAATGCTTGATGCTCCTTCTGAATTATTACCTAGTATTAGCCACCAATATTTATTTTCCATGCTGAAAAACAAGAGCCCACACCACTGCTGCAGCTTGCCAGGTCCTGGGCAAGCAGATGGGGATGATCTATCCCAGATGTGCTCCTCTTTCTCAGCTTCCTTCACACTGAAGCTGACAAAGGGGAGCCCACACCATTGCCTGTCTAACCATATATAAAATGACCCACAATTTTTTAGCCTAGCAATTTTAGAAAAAAATATTGTCTTATAAACAGCAAAATACGGTATATCCTTAATATAATCTAAACCACAAGGTGTCAAAGAACAGGGACACAGAGATTTTGAAAGCTGTACAGGATTTTGTTGTTCTTGGTGGCCACGTAAGAAGGGAATGAAACTGGCATTTTCTTCAAAATTATGAAGGTCACTTGCCATTCTTGAAGCCATTAGTCCATTATAACTCTGGCCTTGAACAGGGACTAGTACACCTGAGCGGTGCCAGAGGTTCTTTGTGATCTGGACAGACAGATGGTGGAGATGTATGGTAGAGATGGGCACGACTTAGCGGTATTCCCATTTCCGTTTCCGTTACTCGGTTCCGTTACTCTACGGAAACGGTAACGGGAATTACTCCGCCAGACATCGAGCTCAAACCGACGAATGAACAATTTTGGTCTGATTTGTCGTGCTTGTTCCTTGCATTGCGCGATTGCGCGATCGCGCGATGCCACGCAGCACAGAAAAAAAGTTTTTAAAAGTTAAAAAAACCCGGTTCCCGGCCAAAAAGCAGGCGGAAAAATGCCTGCCATGCCTCAGGGCACCTACCAGAGGGGTTGTTTCTGGAGGTCCCCGGCCTCCCCCCCATCCCCCGTCCTGGGCTGCTCTGGTGGGACTCGCCGCAGGCTCGCAGCCAGCAAAAAGCCCAGTCTCGCCGCCGGCCGCTGCAATTAAAGCGCAAGCAAGCGGCACGGACGGCACAGGAAAAAACTTTTAAACTCTCCTCCCACCCATTCCCGGGCCAAAAAAGCAGGCGGAAAAATGCCTGCTTGACTAAGGGCGCAGGGCACCTACCGGAGGGGTGGTTTCTGGAGGGGGGGTCCCACCTCCCCCCCCCCCGTCCTGGGCAGCCGGACTCACCATGCCATGTAGTGCGGGCGGGGGATCCAAAATGGGGCAGCGTACGCAATATTGTTTTTGAAATTGTGGTCCAAAAACACACAAGCACAACAGAAACACGTGAAAATTTATAAACTGCCAGATTTTTCACAGTAGCAGTGGGTTTTTTCTTGCAACAAAATGTCTCTCCTCTCCTCCTCTGTCCTCTATTGATTTTATTTTATTTTATTTTATTTACACCTGCGCAATGATGGGCTGGCCGAGTGGCCAGCCATGTGGGAGTGGACGACCATGCAAATTTTTGGAGCCATCCCACCAATCGCATGGCCACTTGGCCATGGAGACTTCTGGGATGTGCCAAAAAGCCCCCTAAAACCTGCCCTAGCCCCCTAACCCTAACCCTAATCCTTGACTCCTTACCCATACGTCACAGACTGTCTTCTTAGTGGGTCAGAGAGGCACCCAGATGTGCAACCCACTAGCCCACCGTAACCTTACCCGTCACTAGCCTAACCCTAGCCCTTGCACTAACCCACCTTAACCCTAAGCCAGATCTACTTGCATTGCACTACACGCAAGTACGATTCCCTTCTTTGTGAGACATGGCGGTGCAAGAGCCTTAGGCATCACCCTATGGCTCTGGCGGGTTCACTGGTCTCACTGTCTGCAACTGGTATGCATATCCATATGGCTATTGCATGCCATTTTGCAGCAGCAGGTGAGGAGGGGAGACCCCCATGTTGAGGGGTCTCTTGGAGCCTGCTTCCCCTTCCTAGTGGGTGAGGATAGGAGGCACCCACGGGTGCCTCCAGGAGCCCGCTTTCCCTTTATAGCGGGCCAGAGGAGGCACCCACCCCACAGAGGTGCATCCAGGAGCCCACTACCCCCCCCAAAAAAAACCAGTACTAACGAAAACAAAAAAACAAAAAAACGAACCGACTAATTTTTGCAAATTTTCGCAAAAAACAGAAACGACCCGAAACGGAACCAGCCCGACTAACGACAACTCGAAAAATTTTTTTTTCAAGTCATGCCCATCTCTAATGTATGGCAGTGACCTCAAATAGATAATGTTTATGTATGAGTGGCTAGTTAAATACTAACTGGGGAAACAGCCTCCTGATCCAGAATCAGCTCTCATTCCCTTCACACCATAAATCACTACCCCCTACACTGAGGTATTTGAGAACTATACCTAGAGTGTAAACTTGTATGCGAACACTGCCTTTAAGATCTCCATTCCTTATAGATTGGATAAATCATAGGAAAGATAGTAACACTATTCGGGATATAAATGTTCAGTCTTTCTCTAGAAACTCATGGAGCAAGATGTTTCCAGCCTGGAAACTTGGGCACTGTATAATCACTCTCTGTTCATGTTCTCTGCTTCCTCTTGTATTATGTCCTGATTTGTGGGGGACATTGCTTTGCATCTTGAGTACCTTGCCTTGTGGCCTTATCACTAGCTTGTTCCTCCCCTGTGCTGGCCAGGTAGGTTTTGAGGGAACTTTGATTCATATATGTCTGTGAATTACAATAGTTGTCTATGTAGAAAGGTTGGTAGGAAGTGTTATTGTTCTCCAGAATGCTCCTATCATAACACAAATGGGAACCACAGTAGGACTGTGACAGGGGGATTTGACAACTGGAGGAAAAGTGGAACCAGTATATTGAAAACTCATGGCTGTAGAGAGTTCATACATTTTCTACTTTCAGTGAGCCTCGATGACAGAGAAGCCACTTACTATCAACAAAAGGAGGGACTCCATCACCCAAAAGCAGAAGAAAAGTAGGAACTGATCTGCATTAAGTCACATATGCTAATTTGCTGAACAAATTAAAATGTTTTTTATTACTTAAGCAGAATTATAATTCATCTCACCCAGCTGGGGGACACAACAGTTGATTCCCGATCTGGAGTACTGTGTACAGTGTTGGTCACCATACCTATAGAAGGATATTATGGAAATGGAAAAAGTGCAGAGGAGGATAAACAGAATTAGTAGGGAACTGGAACACCTTCCTTACCATCTGAGGCTGCAATGGCTGGGTCTCTTCACTGTTGAATGACAGTGCCTAAAAGGTGACCTGATGGAAGTTTATAAAATCATGCACGGTGTGGACAAAGTAGATAAGGAAAAACTGTTTTCCCTATCACGCAACACTAGAACAAGGGGGCACTCCATGAAACTTTTGGGTGTTAGATCTCAAACAAATAAGAGAAAGTACTTTTTCACCCAGAGAATCACTGCCCTCTGGAACTCTGTGCCAGAAGAAGTAGTGACAGCTGTCAGCCTTGACAGCTTTAACAAAGGATTAGACAAGTTCATCAAGAACAAGGGTATACTATCAATGACTATCATTATGGATGCCTAAGGACAACCTCTGGATTGGAGAGATAGGCATGATTTGCCAGTCTAGGCCGGAATAACGAGACAACACAGTTTTAAGTTGGTTTTAACATGGGCCACGATTTATTGAATACCGTAAACGAATATTAACTGTAAGGATAACGATTTAACTCAAGGAGGACCTGTGAGGTAGCGCAAACCATTCTGGCTGGGATGAGTTTACATGGCCCCTTTGTTAACAACCCGTTGGCAGCCCTCTATGGGCTAGTGAGATTATTATTAATTAGTTCCCTATCTAAACCCTACTCTAATTTAATTGAGGACTGCCGGGACCTTGCAGATATTATTTAAACCATGGGGCCGTGACATAATGAATTTATAAGCGCTACCCGCCAAATCGTGACCAGGGTATTACGCACTCCGCGCCAACTAGTGACTGGTGGGATGGGCGAAAAAGCACTGCCATTCACGGCCAATTAGAATAGCAGTCAAAAATTCCCATCCGGCCCCGAAGCGACCAGCACAGCATCACCAGCACCATAAATAAGTGGCGGGAGGGTGGGCAATTGCGATCCGGCCGGGCTGGGAGCTGGGAGCGCAATAACGGCTCGCGCTCCGCGCTCCCCTACGTAGGCACGCAAACTGCGTGGCCTGACGCGCGCCCGGCCGGCCGGCAAAGACGCCCCGCCCCCGCACAGGGCGGTGGGGAGCCTCCATTGCCAGTCTAGGCCGGAATAACGAGACAACACAGTTTTAAGTTGGTTTTAACATGGGCCACGATTTATTGAATACCGTAAACGAATATTAACTGTAAGGATAACGATTTAACTCAAGGAGGACCTGTGAGGTAGCGCAAACCATTCTGGCTGGGATGAGTTTACATGGCCCCTTTGTTAACAACCCGTTGGCAGCCCTCTATGGGCTAGTGAGATTATTATTAATTAGTTCCCTATCTAAACCCTACTCTAATTTAATTGAGGACTGCCGGGACCTTGCAGATATTATTTAAACCATGGGGCCGTGACATAATGAATTTATAAGCGCTACCCGCCACCAAGAGACGCACCGCAGTCTCTTACCCCAACCCGCCGAAAAGTTCGGCGCACAGGCCCTCCTTAATATCCTGAAGAAACACATCGAGGCCCCTATCCGACAAATGTACACCATCCGAACGATAAAGGCCAATATCTCGGGCCGAAATAGTCGGGTGTGAAATGACGTTACCCATCTCCGACTTGACCACCCTGGCAACTTCACGATTAACGCCCTTCCGGGCTTTATGCATCTGCTGGGGAAGATGGTAAGGACCCCATTGTAATCGGGGTATAATCGCCGACCACAAAATGCGGGCATTAGGGCGATGTCGTTTGAACACTCTCAGGTCATCAATGACCTTAAGGATCAAAGTTTTGCCCGACATGCGGGTCAAGTCGTTGCCACCGAGATGAATGATGACAATGGCAGGCGGAGGGTCAAGGGTGTCCGAAAGAGCCGTGGTCAAAAATGAATTCCAGGACATGCCCCGTCTTCCCCTCCAAACCAGCTCTGCCCACTGTCCCAGGCCGAGATCGCGGCCACGTCCGGATCGAACAGCATACTTTGCCGCCCAGTACACAAAACTATGGCCGTAGAAAACAACACGGGTGCGGAGCTCAACATCCAAACCTGAAACGAGAAAACAGAAAGACTGGACCGGTATTACCGGTCCATTAACGGGCGCACATATGCCTTAAAAGAATTCGACTTCCAATGGCCAATTCTCTGAATGCCAACGGAATCAATGCCAATGGCAGCTGCTGTCGAGGCCGCCCCAATCCGAAATGAATGGGTACCGAAATGCCACCCCTGGATACCAGCAAGCTGTAAGGCCCTGAAAGATACCCTCCAAAATTGATAACGGGTCAACGGCGCCCCGTTCTCATGTTGAAATAAGTAACCCCGGTACTTGCCAATTTGCCGGGCGTACTGATGCAAGGCGACTATGGGGCAAATTTGCGGCCAAGAACACCTACGAAGATGTATCAAGGTGCCCCTGCCCCGCTGATCAGTTTTCGATTTACGCAAGCGGATTGCAACGTGGTCCGCCTCCAAGGCCAAATCGGTCCACAGTAGGGCTGTCTCGGAGGTATCAGATTTAGAACCGGCCACCAGCTCGCTGATACGCAGAGCAGCGAAGAAGGCAGTCAAGGCAGCGGCATGGAACAATAAAACTTCAAAACTATTAAGGCAAACTTGTGACCACGTCTCCGCGAGGCGACACAACATATTGGGTGAAATAGGTGTCCTGGTGTCCGGGATTTTGCCTCTCCCCGCGACCATCCCTCAATCATTTTCGCAATCCTGAATTGACAGTCAGGAATGGCGAAACCTTGGGCCTTAGCGTAATAATACAATGCCGAGAACTTTCCCTGGATGGTCCGTGGCGCCAAACCTTGAGAGTGCAAGTACACCGCAAACTGCACTAACTGGTCTGCGGTTGCCGGCCACATTTGCTGTATTCGTTCCAGGGCACAAAAACGGGCGTACTCCGCACAAGCGGCGGAATACGCCCGCCGAGTGCTGGGGGCTAAGGCCAGACTCATGGCCCGATTGGCCTCTACCCGCCAAGGCTCCATACCTCTGATGGGAGTTGATCTGGTTCCTTCCAAGCAGAGGGTGCTAACGCTCTGAACCGCTCCATCTGTTGGCGGGACAGAGCGTCAGCCAAATCATTATGTACCCCCGGGACATGGGAGGCACGAAACACAATGTTAAATCTGAGACATCGCAAGGTAAGGGCCCTCACCAGACGCATAACACGCTTTGATTTAGAAGTCAAATTGTTAACCACATGAACGACCGCCAGGTTATCACACTGAAACCTGACGGCCGAATTAGCCCACGCATCTGCCCACAAATATACTGCTCCAACAATGGGGAATAATTCAAGGAATGTGAGGTCGCGCGTCAAGCCACTGTGCTGCCATTCCCGGGGCCACTGCCCTGAACACCAACGGCCACGAAAAAACATGCCAAAACCGTGTGCCCCAGACGCATCCGTCTGAAGTTGAAATTTGGCACCGTCCAGAACCTCCCGGCGCCAAAAATAAACGCCATTAAAGCTGGACAAAAAGTCTAGCCAGAGAGCCAAATCGTGCTTGATATCGGCCGAAATACGGCGCCGGTGATGCGGACTACGAAGTCCGGCAACACAATCACATAACCTACGCCAGAAAGGGCGTCCGGGAGCAACCACACGACAAGCGAAATTGAGATGCCCGATTAGTTGTTGCAACTCACGAAGGGTGGCCTTCGTGCGCGCCATCATTGCAGTGAGTCTGGACCGTAATTCCACCAATTTTGGGAGTGGTAAGCGGCAGGCCTGGTTAACGGTGTCTAGTTCAATCCCCAGAAACGTCAGCACAGTGGCCGGTCCCTCCGTTTTGTCATCAGCCAGGGGGAGACCCAATTCCCGTGCCATAGCGTGAAATTTAGACATAAGAGCTGCGCACTGACCCGTACCGGCTGCTCCTGCAAATAAAAAATCATCCAAATAATGGACCACGCGCGAATTACGTGCTCGCCGTCGGACCACCCATTCCAAAAAGGAGCTAAATCTCTCAAATGCAGAACAGGAGATGGAGCAACCGAATGGCATACATCTATCCATATAGTACGAACCCTCGAATGCAAAGCCTAACAGCTCGCAATCATCTGGGTGTACCGGAAGGAGACGGAAGGCAGATTTGATATCGCACTTACCGATCTCAGCTCCGACGCCGCAGCTGCGTACCATGCGTACTGCAGCGTCGAAGGATGTGTAATAAACGGTGGCAAATTCGCGCGGTATCCCATCATTCACGGAGGCCCCTTCAGGGTAAGACAAATGGTGAATGAGGCGGAATTCACCAGGTGTCTTCTTGGGAACTACCCCCAATGGGGATACCCGAAAAAACTGAGTAGGAGGATGAGAATATGGGCCAGATACACGACCAGCAGCCAGTTCCGTAGCAATCTTCTCCCGAACAATATGTTCCTTGCCTAATATAGATTTTAGATTCCGGGACATGTACGGAATCCGTTCCCCAACAAACGGGATGCGGAATCCGTGCATAAATCCCTCCAACAAGTAAGACGCCTCCCCCGGATCAGGGTAGCTACGGAGCCACGCCTGAAGGACTGCAACCTTAATCGGACTAGGGCCCTTTTGGTGGCACGTTCGCGCCGGAAGGGCCGCGCTTTGATCCGGAATCCTTACCCCCTTCACTCCCCGGCTTACCCCGGGTGCAGGTAGCCGCGGGATGGTTGGCACCGCAAGTAGAGCAGATGTGTCGAAACTTACATTGGCGCCGCCCGCAAGATCCCCGGCTGTTGTAATCAAAGCAGACCAGCCGGGGTTGAACCGGCTGACCCGCAACAGTGCGGGTATTGGATGAAGTGCCAGCGCGGAATACTGGGTGACCACTGTCAAATCGCTCGTTAGCCCTTGCACTCATTGCCCTCAGCCACAAATAATTATGAGGGCGATCCCAGCGTAAGCTAGGATCCTTGGCTATCCGGCGGCGGAAGCCTTCATCATAAATAAGCCAAGCCATATTCGGAAAATCACTGCGGGCTCGTATAATCAAATCCAAATAATGCCATAATGCCGACCCCTTTTCTGGGTGAGCCTGGGAGTATATCCCAGCAAAAATGACAAACGCGTTAAGCCAGTTATTCCAGGAGCGGTCCGGCTTACGTTTCCGTATCCGCTCCTTCTCCTTCTCATCCAGATGCTCCAAGTTCTTGGGATCAATCTCGCGATTAAGCAAATCGAAAATTTCAACATACTTGCCCGCAGTAATTCTGGCCACCATGGACTCGGACAGATGATCGCCTAATGGAAGTGATTCATCTCCCTCCGGGAGGTCGAGATTACCGGACGGAGTCGATGAATTCTCCAAGGCCTGGGGCTGCACGGGGGGGGCAGACCCCACACGAAGCACCCCAGGAGTAGCTCCCTCCCCCGGGCCAGACGGACCGGGAGGTGATGTGTCGGTCTGGGCAGCCGCGTCGGTGAGCCGGCGGGTGGCTAGGACCGTACCCTGCCCGAAACTCAGCAGCGGGGCGGGCGCAGGGAGAGGAACCTCCTCCGAAGCCTGTAATTCACGAGTCACTGCCGGCCAGGGCCAAGTGACTGGACCAGCAATACAACGAGAAGCAATGTTGCACTCACCCCGCCCGAGACGTGGCATCGTCAATGGGACCGCACTACTTGGAGATGATGCTGAGAGTGACAGGTCCAGCGCCTGTGGCACGCCATCCTCGGGCTCCTCGGTAGCCGTACTCTCGGGAGCGACGCTAGGTAAGGTGCCCTCCATGGGAATCACTTGTTGCGGTGCCGACACTGCCGCCGACCTGTGAGAGACATCCGAGGCAGCCGGACCGGATGAACCAGCCATGGCCGCCTTGAGCGCAGAAATGCGAGTCATCATAAGGTCACCTAACATCCGCAGCCCCGCCTTGCTACGGGCCTTAGCATCCCTGGGGCGGGAACCACCCCCGTAAGAAGAGGCCATCCCCTGCTGCGTAGCATGGTCTCGTTCCAGGCGCGACAATTTCTGCCACGCCGCCGCGAACTGCGGCCATTCATCATCATCCGAAGATGAAACCTCAGGATCGGGTCGAGCGGGCGGGCACTTAGGTGCAGGTGCTTTGCCCTTGCCCTTACCCGGGGCCTTTTTTGGAGGCATAGCTAAATACAAGGCGACCCGGGCAGCAGGCCAACAACAGCCAGGCGGCTCAAATAATTAGACAACAAGGTGCCCTGGTCAATAAAGACACCAGAACTGGGCAGCCAGATCAATAGTTCCCCGCCGAGCTGAAGATGGGGACGGATGAAATCCGAGACCAGGCCAGATAAGAATGACAAACAAAATGGCTGCCGTGCGGCCTACAAGCCACTTACGAGGCTGATGGCCCCCAAGCAATCAAATGACCCAGCACACCGCAAACAGGAGAGATGCTAAGTAAACCCTGCTTGGATGGGCCGCTGGCCGGGCAGTAATCAGGTGGATGGCAATAGATTTTTAAATTGGGCAGTAAATTACAATTACAAAATGGCCGCCCTATCTAACCAACCACCACTGTGTCCAGGCTTAACCAAATACAGTAGAGAACTCGCTCCCAACCAGGCACCACCACTGCTATAGGAGCTGGAGGCCCAAAACCTCCAGCAGAGGCCACCTGCCCCAGCAGATTTATTGCCCAGCATTTAGTGGGCGCGATCCCCCCAAACAACCCCCGCGATCAATTGAAGCCCACCCCCCCCACCCTCAGGTCAGCCAGCCAGCTCGCTGGAGCTGCGCCGCCGACCTAACCCTCCCTCCCCACCCTCAGACCAGTCGGGAAGCTCAAACAGGGTATAACCGCCAGTCGTGTGTTCCTCCCGGCGGCGCAGCAGCAACCGGCCCGCCGGGAAGAAACCCGGCCGATCGGGAGGCCGATAACGCTGCCGCCTGCCAGGTGATCTTCCCGGCAGCGCAGCAGCAACCAGCCAGGAGGAACCCGGCTGATCGGCACAGAGATACTGCTGCCGCCGCTCAGCTGTTCTTCTCGGCGGCGCAGCAGCAGCAAGGCATCGAGCGGGAGCTCCGGAAGCCGGTAAGGCTTAACACGGAGGTCCCCCAATTGCGATCCGGCCGGGCTGGGAGCTGGGAGCGCAATAACGGCTCGCGCTCCGCGCTCCCCTACGTAGGCACGCAAACTGCGTGGCCTGACGCGCGCCCGGCCGGCCGGCAAAGACGCCCCGCCCCCGCACAGGGCGGTGGGGAGCCTCCAATCTGTCAATGCTGTTTGCAGAGAATCATAAGCAGGTGAAGACATCTGCTTGGGAATACCCTGAAGCAAATGGTGAGCCACTCTATGAGACAGAATGCTGGACTGGATGGGCTGTGGCCTGTTCCATCAAGGCTGTTCTTATGCTCTTATGTACTTATGATCTGTGTGCCTGGTGAATCTGTTGTTCATATGCTTATTTCCACTGGGCAAGTTTAAAGTCCCTTGTCAAGTTTCATAGGGTTCTTTATCCCCACATCAAATTTGGTCTGTACAGCCCTTCAAATAAAGGGTCATCTTCCAAAAAGAAGGTATAGATGCATAAGTTCATGTTATACGAGTTTTGCATACTTGTTCTATAAAAACATATACATTGCAAGTCAGAAAACATGTCTTATTTGACCATTTCCTTCTTACTGTTAAGACAGAGTGTCCCAATAAATGGTAAGTGGTCATTTCAAGAACAGGAAACCAAAGGGGGATCTCGTAACCCATTTGAGAAATGACCCATTGTACTAGATGTTGTAATGAAAAATATTCAGTCCAGTTAAAACCTACAGAATTTCCTGTCAAATGATTTCAAGACACTCATTATGAAATGCTACTCTATGACTCTCACTGACATTATCATAAGCCCTTACTATAGCCAGGTTTTAAAAAAAACAGTTCACAGTATTGAAAAGAATGCTTACTAACCTTTAAAAGGCCATGCTGTCAATGTTCTTTTTAAAAATCATGATAAATTTTCATCAGCTTCCTTCCCTGTCTTTGTATTTCACAGTATTTGATAGTTTTTTGCCCTTTTTGCCATTTAAACTAGCATGGATACTGCTGATAGGAAATGATGCCTGCTGTTAAAGGGGGGTGGGGGGAGACTTTCCTTTAAAAAGGCAGGTGAACTACTTCTAATAGGGCTGCTCCTGAATTTCTTTTCATCTTAAAGTCTTCCTGGAACTTGTACTTCTGAATTAACCTGACTTATCTCTAAAGTGGAAACTACAAATCCTCTATTCAGTATCCTGGGGATTTTACTTTCTGTAATCCCTTCCTAACTTCCCACTTCCGTTTTCATTACCTGTGCACACACATTCACTTAAAAATACACACACATACACACCTGCACGCACTTCTATTAAACTGAGCCTAAATTTTACAGATACACCATCCTTCATTCAAAAGGCTGACAGACTCATATATAGCACCAGAGAAATAAAGTATGGTTTAACAATGGCAGAGCACCTCAAAAACTAGAAACAACTGATTGACTAAGGGCGTTTATACACGACCCCTAAACTCCGCCGCAAATGGCTCCCAGCTCCGGAGCTTAAAAATGTTTCCCCACCAGCTCCGGAGTTTACAGGCAATTAAGTGCGACCCCGCCCACTTTAGCGTGACCCAGCGCACTTTTCTTGTACCTTCTCTCTGGAGGTGAAAATTCTTTGATGCGGTGCAACGATAGTGAGTGCGGGGCTCTCCTCGCTTCTGTTTGCTGTTTTTTGGCTCCTGCCCCTTTAAGAGCTACTTAAGAGTTACTTAAGAGCTACTGGAATGTTGCCGGGGCAAGAGCCGGCAAGAGTGAGAGGCAGAATGGGAGGTGAGCCACGGTCTTTCTTCCTTTTTTTTCTCCCTCCCCTCACGCAGCCAGCAGCCAGGGTGGGAACACAAGAAGAGCGACAAGCCCCTAAGATCTCTGGTCCGAATTTAAGGGACCAGCAGATCTTAGGGGTCGTGTAAAAGCGCCCTAAGGGGGAACTAAGGTAAATATATAGTTTTTCCCTCTGAAATCTGAAGGACACCAGAGCTGGTACCAGGGTTCTAGGAAAGAGCATTCTGCTTTGATACTGAAGCCAAAGAGGGTATGGCCTTCTTTCCAGTCCCTTTTAGTCTCACCTCAGAAGACAATTGAACTCAGAAAAGTTCTGGATAAATTATCGGAACATTTCATTTCAGTGGAAATGGTTCTTCAGTTCAAGATGTTTAGAATTGTCATGGTTTCTCGGAAGTGGTTCCAGCATAGCATTGGCAACAGCACAATCCCACAGCAGTGATGCCTCTTCAGTAATGGTGCTCCTCTGATGGTCACCCTGACTGTACAGAATTCCAAGTTATGGGTCTGTCCTTGTCAGCAGCTGAACCCAACTGAACTTTGCAGGTGGAGTGGTGTCACTGTGACACAAATGCCATGAGGGTTCAGTGTTGCCAAGATATGTGACAAGTTAGGTGTCCAACCTGCCTAACTGTCCATTAAGGGGAAGAGGACATGTGTCTATTGAGGGAGGGAAAAGTCATAAAGCTGTTACAGGTCAGCATGATAGCTTATTCAGCCATCACTCAAAACATGGAGCAAAATTGTTGCTTAGATCTTTCTAGCTATTGGGAAAGAACAGCTTATTGGTGAGCCTTCATAAAAGTTATGACTTCCAGAAATAAAGAGGAAGAATTAATAAATGGGAAAAATTAGGATTCCTTTAATTTTCCACACATTTCATTACCTGCCAAAGGCATAAATGTGGAGCACCACATGAAAAGCAAGCATCAAGAAGATAAACAAAGGTAAGCCTTTTAAAGAAATGTTTCCATAACCAAAATTAATAACATCTTGACATAGCCCTGCAGTATCTAATTATCAGAAGTCGCACTATCATAGCATTATCATTGCTCCCACATTGTATGAATTCTGTCATGGAGTCTGAACAAAAAAAGTTCTTAAAATAGTACTCCCATTATTGTTCTAGTACAAGGAGCAGTCCATGCTATCTTTCCCAACCTCTGCAAAATTTCACATTCTTTTAAAGGTAAAAGAAGTATAAACAAGGAAACAAACATGAACCTAGTAAATAGAAAATTACTCAGATATGAATATCTTAATGTGAAAAAAAAGAAACAAGAGACCAAGAGAAGCAAATAGAAAAGCTAGTCTGTGACATACAACAGTATCAATCTAGTTTAGCTAGGTACTGGACTAGAAACTTTATTTCAGAATTTATCCAGTCTTTTCTTCTTCAAACTAAACACAGATCCAAAACCAACGTGGAAATGAAAGTCATACATTTACAGCCCTGCAAATTCATTCATTCAATAACAAAAGGAGTTAATAATCTGAGTAAATTTGGAAAAAAATGCAGGTAAGGTAAATATGGTTTAGATCAAAGCCAGAAAATGTATACATTAAAAATGTTGGAAATACAGTGAAATTTCAGATGAGGTAATAAAATGTTGAATTTTAGCATGAACCTGAGTAAGAATATATTTCACAACAGAACCTAGGGCAGTGGTGGCAAACCTTGCACTCCAGATGTTTTGGACCACAACTCCCTCAATCCTTTGTCACTGGCAATACAGGATTGGAATTCTGGGAGTTGTGGTCCAAAAGGTGCCGAAGGTTCGCCACCACTGACCTAGGGAATCCTGATGCAATCATTCTCAATGCTGATACTTCTCCTTCTCAAATACCACATCTGGGTTATGACAAAAAGTACCTAAATAAAAATAATAATACCCTTCCTCTGGGTATCTGTTCCTATTTCCTGTAATTTGGTTCTTGGGAACTCTTTTACCTCTAGTACTTGGTTTGCTCCACTCGGTGGTTCAGGGTAAATGATCAAAGTGACAGGAGGCAGGTGATTCAGAGTGGCTCAAAGGCTTCCGCTTGTCATGTAGAATCAACCTGCAGTGAAAGAGGAAGAAAGAAAGTTCAGTGAATCAATGCAGTAGAATCAACCTGCAGTGAAAGAGGAAGAAGCAGAGTAACTTCGGTTGCTACCCATCTCTGTTTCTCTCCCCTTGCTCTCTCCATTCCTCCTCTAGGTTCAACACAAAGTGGCCCGACAGACATTCTACTGTTATCAGGACTTAACTTCCATTTATTTTTTGAGGAAAGATACTAAATGTACTGTAAACTGGCTGAGGCAGGTTGAGGAGATACACAAATATACATGTTTATTTACCCCCATTCCAGCCTGGCTAAAAAACATTCAAGGCTGTAATGAGGGTAGATCAACAGGGGGACTGCTTTGGAGCAACAGAGTGTGCTGGAATCTTGAGGTGAATCCACTGATAATCAGGGTGAAAAGGTCAACATTTTCCTGCTATATTCATTTTTCTTGAAGAAGAAGAAGAAGAAGAAGAAGAAGAAGAAGAAGAAGAAGAAGAAGAAGAAGAAGAAGAAGAAGAAGAAGAAGAAGAAGAAGAAGAAGAAGAAGAAGAAGAAGAAGAAGAAGAATCTTATCTTTTTAGTGGGAAGACATCACCTAATCCATAATTTTCTGAGGCAAAGATTCATGTATGTGCCTCACATGGAGTGGGTAGGACACAGTGCTCCTTGCCTCAGATGCCAAAATTGCATTTTATAGCTCTACTGCATCACCACTTTTCATCTTCCTTGCCTACCGTGGGAGCACTCAGAGGGCCGTATGTAGGACCTCCATGACTGTAGAATCCTCATAACATCTACAGCAATTAAGATAAGGAGTCAGTTGTCAAAGAACTGCACAAGTAGGTTTTTTTAAAAAAAACGCTATTAATATCTCTGTGAAATCATTTGCTGCTCTCATAGAACAACTAGTCATTAACATTAGTTAGGTTTTCATTAAGGTTGCACCCTAAGCAGGTTTCTGGGGAGTAAGCATCAAAAATTCAGCAATATTACTTCTGAGCAAACATGCTTAGGATTTGCACTGCAAGAGCCACAGGATATTATAAATGGAAAGGGACAGCTCAGGAAGTGATGGGGCCTAGTAAAAGGTTTGCAGCAGAATTATGGCTGCAGTTTATTACATTCTTCTTCCACTTGTGTTCCACAAATTAAGACACATTTTTTTCTTTTTGTTTGTCAAGATCAAGAGCACGAACTAGAATAAAGAATGAGAAAACTAGCAGGTTATCCATCAAATGGAAAGCTAGTGTTTTATTACTTTAATTGGATTTACTCTTTATGCAGTCTTGGGAAGAAAAGGCCTTTTAACACTGCTTCATGCATTGTGCTGCTAGACACCACTCAGAACAGAAGAGTTTAAAGCACAGGCTGCATAGCAATACAGGATAACTATGCACATTTATACACGACCCCTAAGCTCCGCTGCAAATGGCTGCAAGCTCCGGAGCTTAAAAATGTTTCCCCACCAGCTCCGGAGCTTGCAGACAATTAAGTGCGACCCCACCCACCTAAGCGTGACCCAGCGCACATTTCTTGTATCTGCTTGAAGAGGGTGAAAATCGCCAGGTCCGGATTTAATCTGGTCAGTGCGGGGCTCTCCTGGCTTCTGTTTTGTTTTGTTTTTGCCTCCCGCCCCTTTAAGAGAAGGGGTGGGAGGAAAAAAAAAGCAAACAAAGAGAAGGAATCAGCACAACGGAGCTCTGGCAGCTTCTCCGAGGTGAGTCTCCCCCACTTTCTTCCTCCATCCCCTCAGCAGACAGGTGCGGAGTGGTGGGGAGGAAGGAAGAGCAACGAACCCCTAAGATCTCTGGTCCGAATTTAAGTGGCCAGCAGATCTTAGGGGTCGTGTGAAAAGGCCCTAAGACCACTAGATATGTTGTTGATGTATTTTTGAGAAACAGAATACCAAAGAATCTCCAGAGCTTGGAAAATACTTCCCAATAGTAATTAGTTATGTTATCATTTCAGCGACCACCAAGGTAGTAAATTGCCAGGGACACATTTAAAGTAGTAGTTTTGGAGAAGGTAGCTGTGTTAGTCTGTGCAAGAATACCAGGCAAAAATCAAAGAAAAATAAAACAAAAGACAAAAAACATGTGGCACCTTAAAGACTAACTTTCATATTTTAATGTAACATTTCATGAACATGTCCACTTCTTCAGACATATAGCAGCAGAATGAGGTGTACAATAGAATATGTAATGGAAAATACATTTCATGACAAAAATTCATGGGCTGTTGTATGTAGGTATATTTGCATGCAACCTCTGTTTTAAAAATTCCTAAAGAGACAGAAAACAGACACCAGATCAGGGTGAGGGTGGGTAAGGGAGGAGGAAGAGGAAGAACGGGGGGGGGTCATTTGAGGTTGAGGAAGTGGAAAAGTTTAAGAGATGATGGGAGCAAAAGGGAGTTGTAGTCAGAGACAAAGGAAAAATGGTAGTATTGATTAGGCTGTTGGGTGTAGGTACATTTGCAAGCAATGATATTTGCAAGCACTTCTATACCTTCTATACTACATTTTTCCTTTGTCTCTTTCATTTCTCCATTACCAACAAACCCAGCTTCCACCCCAAGACCCTAGGCAAAAACTGGTTCCAACTTGACAGCACTTAATAACAACTAAAAAGCAAAAATGTACTTGCAAAAGGTGGAGTGGGGTACATAGGGAGCACATAAAACATATGAATCTCCGCCTAAATCAATCAGAACAAAGACATTAGCAAGTATGCTTTACATGTCTATTATACACTGGTTAGACTGGTATAAATGAAGCTAATCTTACTGAATAAGAAAATAATTCTCTAAATGTCCTGTAACAAGCATAACTCATCCACAAGTGGCAAAAAATAATGTCAGCTATTCAAAGCATGAAAACTTTTCAAACTTCAAGTCTGACATTTTACCCAAAGGAGATTATTTTGGAATAAAAAATGATGTCTTGGTATTTTATGAAGCTATGGAACTTTTTGATAATAGTCATTTAAAATATATTAGACATCATGTAAGAACTCACTTAACTTCACATTTTTCATCTATCTTGATTTTAAAAAAACAGATTTCATTCTCTGGCTCAGTAAAGGATGGCACAGCCCATTTTGCTAGCAATCAGTCAACATTCTTCAGAAAGAATCAGGGAATGGCTGACATATTTGTAAAAGGAAAGGCATCTTCAGCAGTTTGTTGTGGAGTGTTTGTAAGAATTCAGCAATTGTTTATTTTCTTCTTTAATATTCACAGATAATAAATAATTCGTAATAAATGGCACCTGACTCACTGAGCATCAGCGCTGTGGCCAGAGCAGTGATTGACAGATTCCCTTGAATGGAGAGGGATGGAAAAGATGGTGACTGCCACATGGAAGCCACAGCAGTTTTGGGGTTCCATTGTCATGTGGAGGGCTGGGCAAATGACAGTAAACCCTTGGGGAACATCTGGGAAACCACCTGCAATAGGGGGGAGTGGAAAATATATATAAATATGTGTGAGGCCAGTGCAGTGGAGAACTTTTCCCACCCACCCACGCCAGTTCTATGCTTTGGTTTGCGATTTTTAATTTATTATGTTATCCTTTAATTGTATGTCACAGCTTATGGAGCAGATCCAAGGGGAGATAGTGGCAGGTGGGAACCTGCTTAGCCAGGGAAGCATGTGATGCCACCAGAGGTACTGCAGAAGGGGCCAGGAACTGTCCCAGCTCAGACGGGACAGTTGGTGGCCTTTCCACCCAGATTGGCAGGGAACTCCAAAGGGGCATGTGCATACAAGGGTCCGGAACCTGCCAGCATGGTAGTCTCTAAAGCTTGAAGATACAAGATGGGCATTGGGGAACTGTCAGGGTCTGACCCAATGCCTATCCAGAGCACTGCAAGTAGTAACTAATAAAGCTCTGGCCTTTAAATTTCTCCAAACGGAAGTGTGCTAGTGTTTATTTGTTCTAGGTGCAGACAGACTTAGCATTAGGCCACAAAGAATATAGCAAAGTTACCAAAGTCTTCTTTGGAAATCTGATAATTGAAATGAATGGAAGGATTTGAAGAAGAGCAGTAGAACATACTTGCTCTACCTAGTGAGCTATCTCTTTCAGTTACCTATTCCTGAAGCTTCTCCTCACAGCAGGAGAAGCATGTCAAGGTGAACATCCTACCACGTTCTAATAAGCCAGCACCTAGGAAGAATAGCATGGCATTCCAGGAGAGCAGTGGAGGGGCACCACAGAATTGAGCTAGGATTTCTGGGTTTATCTGTGCTTCATGGCACAGAGAAAAAGAATGAGGTCTATCTCCAAACATGAGCAGAAGCAACGCTAAAGTAGTTCTGACATTTGCCCCTTGATCCTGTTGATCAATCCTGATTACAGATGGGCATGAAACAAATTTATTATTCATTTCTTTTTTTTGTTTCGAACTGACCCATCACAGAAAAACGTAATGGAACGGAATGAAATTTCCACTTTGTTCCGCTTTGTTCCGCTTTGTTTTTCATTTTCCCATAGGAATGCATTAGCAAATATCAATCCATTCCCAAGGGAAAGATTTCCTTCCACTCCCAGCAGTGAAGCAAGTGCCTAGCAGCTGACTGGCGCTGGCCTGAAGCCAGTGCCCAACAGCTGATGGGCTCAGGCTGGGGGGGGATTTAAAAAGCCCGCTCTTCCCCCACCCCATCAGGTGGGAGGAGAGAGCGGGCTTTTTAAATCTTCTCCCCTCCCAAAGGGGCTACTGGGCGCCATCTCCGGGAGGGAGGAAAGTTGTGGGGAGAGAGCCCAAGAGCATGCTCTTTAAGCTTGTTTCCGGCCTCCTGAAGATAGCAACAAGCAGCTGCTTGCTGCTACCTTTGGGAGGCTGCAAACAAGTTTTAAGAGTTCACTCTTCCCTCCACCCTGTGTGGTGGTGGGGAGAGCGCACTCTTTAAGCTTGTTTCCAGCCTCCATCCCAAAGATAGCAACAAGCAGCTGCTTGATGTTACCTTCTGGACGGAGGCTGGAAACTAATTTAAAGCTCGCTCTTCCCTCCACCCCATATGGTGGTGGGGAGAGTGCAGCTTGCACTCTTTAAGCTTGTTTCCAGCCTCCATCCCAAAGATAGCAACAAGCAGCTGCTTGCTGCTGCCTTTGGGACGGTAACTGGATATGAGTTTAAAGCTCACTGTTCCCTCCATGCCCGGGCAGCGCCCGGCCCTGGGAGGGCTCCCTGCAGCCGCGGGACAGCTCTCCCGGTTGGCATGCCGCCGGCTCTGGTGGCACCCAGCCCCTTGAGGGCTCCCTGCGGCTCTCCCGGATGGCTCTCCCAGCAGGCTTGCTGCCAACTCCTGGCTCCCCACAGCTGTGGGGACGCTCTCCCGGCAGGCTTGCCAATGGCTTCAGCTGCGCCCACCCCGGGAGGGCTCCCCGCAGCTGCGGGATGCTCAGAAACAAACTAATATGAAATGATTTTTTTTAAAAAAACCATTTCATATTAAATGAAACGAAATGGGCCCCAGGGCCCGAATAACGAAACGAAATGGCATTTTGGCATTTCATGCCCATCTCTAATCCTGATCAATCCTGTTGACTCTGAGGCCCAACAGCCACTATGAATAGGGCCTTTATACTTCTGTGAATATAGGGATGAGTGTAAAACAAGGCAGAATACATCAGCCTAGACTGAAACAAAGCTAAGAGCACCCTCCATTGACTTGCCAATATTTATTTGACTTGCAGAGTATGAAAGCATTACCCAACGAACTTCTACACAGGGATTATCCTTGTCGGAAAAGGACATCCTGGAAAAAGCCAAGAGAGGTCAAGCCATGAGGGAAAAGCCACAGTCCCTTATCTTAAGGAGGTAATGTGGGTGAGTTGAGGTAGAAATTGGCTCTTATAGTTCAATGAAGTGAAACCATTTTAATTGTTTAACTGGGTCAATTAGGAAATGAACAAAGCAGAACAACCTTTTTTCTCTGGAGAATTTCCAAACAATGCTTCTAAAAATCTCATTCTTTTAATGAGCTATGAAGCAATTTAAAATGTTGCAAGCAACCTATAGATACCATGAAAGAGTGCTTACATTGATATACTGATTATACATGAGAACAAGCATGTTTTCTCACAGCACTATCCCTTTCTACTTATCTTTCAAGATAAGGAAATAGATAGAGGAGAATGTGCTTCTCAGAGGCATTTTAGGTGTGAGAATCATGCAAATTTCATTAATCCGCTGGACTGAAAACCAAATGGGGGATAAAGTGTAATGTACTTGTGTGCACCTGTAATTGAAGATCCTGCTGAAAAGGCAAACACTACGCCTGACAACATCAGTAGTGCCGACCTCAGTACAAAACCTTTGCTTTAATAGGAAATCAATGAGAAAGTGAAGCCCATGAAATTATAAAGGGTGAGGCCAGAGAACTACCCGTGGCATATATTCCTCAGCTTTATTTTATTCTGTTTTTTTATTTTTGTGGTACTTTGTCTGGCGGTGATATTGATTTCATGCTCTGATGGACCTTAAAGGACAATGCAACATACAATTTCTCTGTAGGATTTTGTGAGGAATGTTGAAGTTCCTCACAGAGATGCAATGTTTTTATTTCTTTAAATACATTTTCCCACTTGCATGCATTATCCTACTGTATATGCCTAAACCAACAGGATTATCTATTTACTCACCTCCTTTTTTTTAAAAAAGGTTGCTTTATTCATTTTCATGAGATAAACATTAATATTATTTTCATAATTTAAATTCATGTCACTTGACCGTATGAACACTGGACTGAATACAGATTGGTCATATTAAGAGTCATTCTATTAAAATCAGTGGGGCAAATCAGTCATTACTTAGCCATTCCTCCTCATGACTCACTGAATTCAGTAGGTTCCAACCTTTTGTCTCCCCTGCTTATGGTGGGGAGTCAGACTGCTTTACTATAGGGAGAATGGTGCACAATTTTCAGGCAAAGTGAACATGGTTTAGTTCTTCACATTATCCAGAGCAGAGTCTGAAGAACATAATCATGGTCTTAGAATGAATTTGGTGGTACCACTGATAGAATTTTTGCATCACTGAGCATCCAGAAATGTGCACAGTCTTTTTCCAAGTGTGCAAACCAAAATAAATTGGAGGTAGAGATGGTCACAAACTACTAGTTTAGTGGTTTATCCCAATATATTTATTGGCTGAACAAGGGATTTGAACTTCAAAGTTCCACCTTCTTCAGTAGACACCTACTCAGAAGCAGAGTCCTGGTCCTAGGCACAGTATCTGAATTGGCAGCCCCTGGAGGAGGCGGGGCAGGCTTGGAAACACTGAACATCTGTTCATCCAATAAATAAATTGGCATAAACATCCAATGTGGCAGTTCATGCCCATCTCTGATCAGAGGCATTCATGCAATTTTAATGTGATGGCAGGGCAAAGAGCTTTGAAATGTCCACAGACTGGAGCAATACCTGCTACAGGTATGTATCTATTACGTTCCATGCAGCATTTTTGGACTTGGACAGTTTTGACCAAAGACACTTAGAAATGTGAAGAAGGAAAGGAGAAATGGCAAGTAATTCACAGCAGTGGTACCACTGAGCAGCTAACAGCAAAGAAATAGTAGAGGACAGATAAATCTCCTACCTCTGTCTTTGTTTATTCCTTGTGATGGTGGAAATCCCAGAGCTGCTTGCCTTTGCTCAAGTACTAGAAAGATGCCTGTGGGCAAATGTAAAATCCTCATGTCTATGACACCTCCAAAACTGATGGAGCGCTGTAGGACAACTTCACCTCCAGATCACATGTAAGGGAATTAACGTTTGTTTATTTTTGTAAGCAGGGATCTGGAAAGGTGCAAAGAATGTCACTGATCTAGCAAAAGCCAGTTTTGAATATCACCAAAGCATTACAGTGCTGGTCAGCCCAAATCTATGTATTCTAGCATGACTGATTTGGTAGGGAGAAGAAAAAAGAAAAATGCTTTGTGGGAGCAATGCTAATATACGTCTGTACAAAAACTCCAGTCATTTTGCACAAAATAGCATTTACCTAATATTAGGCTGATGTACCTCCACATATAGGGGCATGGTGGCTCATTGGGCTAGAGTGCTGAAATGTTGGCTGCAATGTCAGCAGCTCAGTGGCTCAAATCCCGGGTGCCACGCAGCAGAGTGAGCTCCTGCTGTTAACCCCAGCTTCTGCCAACCTAGCAGTTCGAAAGCATATAAAATGCAATTAGATAAATAAGTACTGTCATAAAAAGCAGGAAGGTAAACAGTATTCTTTGTGCAGAAATGCATTTCGCCATGCTGGCCACATGGCCGCAGACTTGCGCAACACTGGATCTTTGGCTTGGAAACAGAGATAAGCACTGTCCCTAGAGTCGGACACAACTAGCATGCATGTGCAGGGGGAACCTTTACCTTTACTTACCTCCTCATAAGCCACTAATAATAATGTGTTGTAAAGTAAATCCTGATTTATGGCAGCCCTTTTTTCAGGGTTTTTAGGTACATTGGTACCTTGACCTATGAAATTAATCTGTTCCAAATGCATCTTGGAAAGTCAAAAATTTCATAAGTAGAATTGCGGTTTCCCATAGGAATGCAATGAAAATCAATTAATCCACTCGGGAGGATGGAAAAAAGCAAAAAAGGGGGGACAGATTGGTTTTCAGTGCATTCCCATGGGAAGGCTGTCCCAACTCCCCTCAACTGACCAACAGCCTGACAGAGAGCTAATTTTGACAGATCCTACCTGTCAAAATAAGCTGTCTGTTGGGGGCTGTGGAGAGCAGCCTTTGGCTGCCATTGATTGAGGGGGGTTACTGCCAACCCAGCAATGGGGGAAGCTGTTCCCCTTCTTTACTGTGTTGGGGCAAGAGGAGAAGGAGAGAGGGTGATCTCCGCTTCCATTGTCTTGCCCCGTTCTCATCCTCCTTCTCCTCCTGGCTGCTTTGATCTCTTTATTATATGGTACCTGGTGGCTTCCAGTAAAGAGATCAAAGCAGCCAGGAGGAGGAGGAGGAGGAGGAGGAGGAGAAAGGCAGTGGGCATGCACCAAAACAGAAGGTGGGGTAACCGAAAGAGACTTCTGCTACAGTGGGCAGCGCCCCCCATGAGCACACACGCACACACACACACACACACACACCTCCTCTCCTCCTCCTACTCCTCCTGACTCCTGACTCTGTGTGTGTGTGTGTGTGTGTGTGTGTGTGTGTGTGAACTGCACACCACAGCAGAAGGCTGTTTGGGTTACCCCACCTTCTGTTGTGGCAAGCGCATGAAAGGGGAAAGGCAGCAAGGCTTGCATTCTTTGTTATTTTTTTTTCTTTGCCTACTTATAAGGCAATGATACAGAGAAAAATGGGAAAATACATACAGAAAATAAGGGTGCAAAATATAACTGCACAACTGACAGAATACATGAGTCAAAGTGGCTTGGACATTATTGGCAACTATGTTCTACAAGCAACAGCACGGATTTTCATGTTTGACAATGTTGTTGGTTGTCCTGTGTCCTCTTACAAAGGTACTCTTAGTGATGGCTTTTTTTTAAAAAAGACCTCAAGCTTCCAACAGGAAATCTTTAAACAAAACCTCCATTAACCTTGACATGGCAAAATGCATGCACCGTTTTGCAGTTTAGGTAGTGCTTTTTCGCTTCACAAAACCTACACTGTCAGATGTTTTGACTTTTTGAGAATGGATGTGATGCTGTTAGAGTGAAGGAGTGGGAGATTAAATTAAAGCAATGCAACATGGAAGTATTCTGCTGATCCATTAAAAAAGAAAGCATATATTTTCTAGACATCTTTACTATGGTGCTCATTCGAGGAAGTCACACTGAAATCAATGGTACATATTAGGCGTGACTTACCTATATACCATGCATTTCCAGAAAACTGACATGCAATTAACTTTCTCAGGATTTGGACCTTGGGGTGGACTTTAAGAGAGAATGGTGTCTGATGTTGTTGACACAAACTTTATACAAGCAGATACGTTTTTCTGTTTTTCACTTTCATTGAACCAATACCTTCTGTGTAATGAAAGACAGAGGGAAAAGCAACTTCAGTGCTCAGTATTTTTGGTCATTGTTTATTTTCAAAATTCTATTTTGAAACTGTATTTCTGATTTTAATCTCATTAGAGCACAGATATGATAGCATAAATTGTTAGAATACCATAAATTAAGAATAAGTCATTTTGTACATAGTGTGAGATATTATTTTATCTAATCTACTGCATGGAGGACACCCAGTGTAATGTAGTAGATGCAGGAGGCATATGTTTAAAATAAATCCCTGCTCAGCTTGGAAACTCACTAGCAGTGTACAACTGGTAGAACTATTCCTTAAAAATCTCACTCTTATTAGGGTCACTATAAGTTGGTTCCAACTTAACAGCAAAACTGAAATGACAACAATCTGCTAAGACTATGGGAGGGGGGAAGAAATCTGAAGCAGAAGAGAAGACTAATTTGGGCTTGTTTTTTCTTCTTTTTTTGAATCTCCCCTAATAGAAGAATTAGTCTTGTTTCCCTGGAGGTAGATGTAAACCTGGATATCAAATAGTTAGAGGATGAATGATGGCTGCAAGCAAGGCAGAGCAGCACCCTTGTGGCTTCTCGGTCTTTGTTTTTGCAACCTACATTAATTAATTGATAAGTTAAAAACACCTCCAGCTACTGTAGACAGCTAGCAGGGGAAGAGGGGAATGAAAGGCATTTGACTCTGATCAGTTGCAAGAGCCTGCAGATAGCAGCAAGAGCAGTCAAATGTGGGATTTCAATGGCCAGCTGCTTAAAAAGCTGTCTTTGTTTTTAGAGGACTCGACATATTATCCGTTAATCAATCCAGAGACCATTGCAGAAATAACTTCTCCTTTATTTTCTTTAGCTATTGTTACCTGCAGCTTAATTCTTTTAGCAGTGATAATTTATATGGATGCCACACTTAGCACGAAAACATGTTGATGATTTGTAAAATCTGTATTTCTTTACAAATAGATTGCTGGAGCATAGGTAGACAGCCACAGCTTAAGCATTTCTTCCGATTCCTGAAGTTGCCCACCTCGTTCCTTTGGAGCCTGGTGCCCAAAGGATCTGGTAAGGAAGAGGACAAGCATTTTTAGAGACCAAGCTGACTGTATGGTTTATTATTAACCATCTGGAGTGAAAGAACTATCTCACACAACTAAATTCAGAGGGGGAACAGGCCACACCTTTATTAATTAATTACAGCCTAGCTAATATGGTCAGGCATTGGGTAGGATCCCTACATCGATAAAATTGACTATTCCTTGATGTAACCCGTCTCCTTAAGAGACTCCCAAGGAGAAACTTCTGGGCACCATCTAGACATTAGCCAGTATATGGCACTATTGTCCTCCTCCTGGGGATAGCGGGGGAATGCCTCACCCCCTGGGTGGGCAAAGCACAGCCACAGCCCCACAGCCACCAGTTCAGTTCCACCCAGGCTTTGCTGGACCCCGCTTGCCGCATGCCAACCACAGGAACCACCCATGCCCTCAAAATGCTTTCCAACAAGTTGTGATATTATATAACAACCATAAACCATTACAGGGTGGGAGAGATGGGCAAGCCATCTTCAGCGATACTAGGGCTTCCGGCCCCAGCTAATTCTTTAAGTCTCACAATGGCAGATTGTGTCAGGGTTTCCTTGATGTCCCTGCCTTCTGCTGGCCGCTTGACCCTTCCCAGCCTCCCTCCACATCTGGGGCCTTCACCTTCTCTTCCAGTGGCAGTAAAGGATGAAGAAGAGGAGGAGGCAAGACTAGGTAAGGAGACATTGGGAAGAGGGTAGTGGGAAGGTGCTGGGAATGTGGCAGAGGGAGTGGAGGCATTAGGTTCCCCTTCCCCTTCCCCAGGCATGAACAGGGAAAAATAAAACCAATCAGGAACTGACTTATATTTCTGGTGTTTGGGGGTGGTTCTTGGATAGCCACAAACCACCCCAATTCTTCATTTTCCCAGTTGATGGCCACCTCTAGTCATCTTAGTAAGGATCACTCGCTAAATGGTGCACAACTACTGCCACCTTGACTTAAAGTGCATACACTTTGGTGTAAATCCCTGTTGTCCATCCATCCAGTTTTCATTCTCATTATCTCCACAAGGAACATGTGGTTACCTTGTAATGTATCATTAGTGCTACTGGCATGAAGGCAGCATAGTCAACACCACATATAGATTAATACTGGGTTTAGGCCCAGCTCCTCTTGCTTTCAACCTCTGTGAATATTCAAGCAATTCCTGGATGTTAACTAGGCTTAAAAAACCCAGCATCTCATCTTTAGTCAGAAGGACTTGGTGCTGATGTTGCATTTTACTTTGTTGATTACAAAAAGGAATAATAAATAAATAAATAAATGTGGTGACAATCCTCTAAACCATTTCTAAGATGGCTAGTGTATAGTAATTTAAATTCAGGCTTAATTTAAGCACCCACATGCCTCTGTGTGCATTGCTTCCATTTCTCTCACATTCTTTTTGACATCTTACATTTTCCCACCCATGTTGGTAAATATAGAGGTAGCAATAAGGATAGATATAGTCAATGGATGTTTGTAATATTTTACATATCTGTGATGTTGCAGTGAGCACTCAAGAAGGTACAGAAGTCTGTGTACCCATTCCCAGATTTATAAATGCAATTAGGAATAATTCAGGGTTTTGCTTTAGACTTTAGAAAGACAATGAAAGCTAACTCATCAGTTGCCTGTGAAGATTTTCAGACATCCAGGTGAGGTTATCTGGAAGTTGATTCATGGTAACTGGACTTCTTTTCTTGTGAGACTGAAACATTCCATTACTCATCCAAGCAGCTTCATCAGTCTGAGGAAAGTTGGTGGTGAGGCATTCAGTTTATAGTTCACCTTGATTTCACATCACCCTGGTCTGAACAGGTTCATTAGGTGGACAGTAGCCTGAATGGGCTTGTTAGTTGTACAATGGCCTGGGTTGTGTGAAAGCCCCACCTATACAACTTTCCCCAAAACCCATTAAAGAGGGGTGTGGCCTTCCTGGTGGAGGTGTGAAGGGCTTCTGATTTGTCTGAAGATTGATAAAAAAGTGGCGGATTGTGCCTGAGTTCCCCCATCTCTCTTGTGAGAGGGATTTTCAATGCACACATGAATGGCTTCCCTGACCCCTCTCTCAAATCACTTATCTTCTCTGTCTAATATGTGTACATCCTCATCCATGAATGAATTTCCTTTGTCCTTCAAGTGAAAATGTATGGCTGATTCTGGTTCTGAGCTGTTGCGCCTCCTGTGCTGGGCCATCCTCCTGTTTAGTGGCTGTATCAGTTCTATTCCAATTCAATACCAATACAGTGGTACCCCCAGGTTACAAGTAACCCGGGTTATGTAATTTCTGGGTTACGTAATGAAGTCCTTCAGAAACAATGCTTCTGTTTACACATTTTTAATGTAAAAAGACGGTTTACATATTTTTTCGTGAACAAACTGGTTTATGCGTTTGTTCTGAAGGACATAATTTCTCAGGATGCATTGTGCCCCATTCAGATCAGGTTTACATAATTTCTGGGTTAAAAACCATCATGGGAAATGGGTTAATTATGTAAAATGGGGTACCACTGTACTACTGGTAGTAGCTTGCATTTGTTGAGAAAATGAGCAGATGCAGTTCTGAGTATTTCAGTCTGAGCACTGATGTCTAACAGTTTGCTTCATTTAGGAGTGATCTCACTAAAACTCAGAAAAATCGTTTTGGAAAAAGAGCTTCCAGAGTTTTGTATTTTAGGCAGGCAGCTATATGAGGTTAGAGGAAAAAGACATAATTTACATCTGTTGTGTTGGTAGCAACTAGCTATAATCTACAATTATAGAAGGTCATTTGAATCAATTGGATCAAAGCGTGCCATTCCAAGGACGCATATTTACACAGAAATATTATTAATTGTTATTAAACTTTATGATATGAAAACATAATTTAAAATAAATTACCAGATGAGAAACTCTCTGGGTCTACCAAATACAAATCATGCATTTCCTCAGCAAGGGACATTTGATTTGTAAATAGCTGGAAGAACCTAACTTGCCAGTTTTACAAGCCATGCCAGAGGGACCAGCTAGTCAACTTTCAAAGGGAGCCAGCTTTAAAAAGGAAAGAAAGTTGAGGCTCAGGTGTTTTAATGGGTAGAAAAGAGGAGTTTTGAGGGGTGGATGGGAGAGAGGCAGAGAAGTTGGTAACTTCTAAAGTTGAGTCAATAATTCTAGTTTACATTTTTAAAGAGCTTTTGTACTTTAACTTTCACTAATTATTTTTCACAAGCAAATTACCAAGCTTTGTAACTACTTTCAAGAACAGAAAAACAGATAAGAGAGGCTGGACCAACAGATTACAGACTCGTGCAGGTTTGTAGGAAAAGTAAACAAACTGTTTATGATCATCGAGAGCAGTTTTGAAGATACCTTGGACAGCCAGAGTCACTAATGTGGCCACATTTCAGCACATGAATAAAAAGCTTGAAATTATCCATACCATAAAGAGAAGATGCTTCTTGCCACATCAAAGTCTTCCTGGCAAAATTCATCCTGAACTTTACATCTCAGATAAACTGTATTTCCATATTTGGACTTTTGGTATTTGTCTTGAAGAAAAAAGCAAAAAGCAAAGTGTTCTACTTATATACCGCCCCATACCACTACAAGTAGTCTCTGGGCGATTTACAATTTTTAATTACAGTGTGCATGCTATTGCTGTTTAATTTGGAAGGCTGAGTTTGAAACAGTGGCCTTTTACCTGCAGTAAACCACTGTGCCATCAAGAAGATGAATTTACCCACGAAAGCTTGCATACTGAATGCTGTTTAATTTACTTTTTAAACAGTGGCCTATAAACATATCACTTACCACCTATTCTTGCATTTATATCAAGCTGGTATATGACTGTTCAATGGCATATGTGAACTGCAGGATCCCTATATTCATGGGAGCAGCATCTGAGGTTTCACTTAGATGAAGTCTGAAAAAATTAAAATTATATTTTTTTAAAAAAACAGTCATATTGCTTGTTATTCATTAGTCTAATCTCCTCATCCCAAGGCTTCTCCAAATTCCCTCAGATCCAAAGGAAACCTTAGGGTTCCTTGGAATCTGAAAGAGAGAAAGAACAAAGTAAATTAAAGTTTAATATTGGCAGCTAATTACCATCACCAGCATATATGACTTTGGAGTTGCACAAGTGGATTTTAGCAAGTGTGTGCAAGAGTAACAAAAGGTTTTTTTAAAAAAATTAGTTTGGTAATAGAGGCATAAAATACACCTGTAAAAAAAGATGTACAGCCATTTAACAGGAAAAACTGATATATTTCAAAATGAAGCAGAAAAACTTGTCCATTTTGAGAATGCAGAGGAAAAAACACTGAAATATCTCCCAAGTCAAAATGAGCATTAGGTGGAAAGCAGAAAACCTTGGAAAAGGTAAAGGTTCCCCAACCACATGCATGCTAGTCGTGTCTGACTCTAGGGGAAGTGCTCATTTCCATTTTCAAGCCAAAGACCCAGTGTTGTGCAAGTCTGTGGCCATGTGGCTGGTATGACTGAATGCATTTCTGGGCATGGAACACCATTTACATTCCTGCTTTTTATGGCAGTACCTATTTATCTACTTGCATTTACATGCTTCTGCTCTGCTAGTTTGGCAGGAGCTGGGGTTAACAGCGGGAACTCTTCTTATGTTCTTATGAACTCGCTCCACTGCATGGTACACGAGATTTGAACTGCTGAGCTGCTGACTTTGCAGCTGACAGTTTCAGTGCTGTAGCCCACTGAGTGAACACGCCCCTTACAGCCTGAGCTTAACAGGTTCTGCAGAACTTATGAAAAGGTCACTGGAATCTTATTGGATTGCAGTAGTAAATTGCCACTGGAGTCAATGGAACTTACACAGGAGATGAGTCACAAAATTCCTCTTGATTCAATGCGCTTACTCCAGTTGTGACTATACTAAATTAAGCAACATTATTTCAGCCTATATGTATTACAGAAGAATAATTTGAAAGGATCTCTTTCTCTTGGGGATGACTGATATGTTTGACAGCTACTTAGTAGACATCACTCATATTCTGAATTCTGCTGCCATTTCACAATCAAAAGCTTGTAATATGTACCTGAGGCCAAAATTAAAATGTTATTAAACATATTCACCAAAATTATCTTTATTCTATATTGTAAGGTATTTTCAGGACCCTGCCTGCTGCAGAACCTGACCATGAGGGGTTAACTGATGAAGAGCAGTTAGCAGAGCCTTCTAGCTCAGCCTGTCAGCTGGCAGCTGTGTCTGATAACTCTGCTTCAGACACATCCCTGCCTCCCAGAAGGCCCATGAGTAGGATTCTGCAGCGATGTGCTGCCAGGAGAGCCAGAGATCAAGCCTATGGGACCCAAAGAAACATCAGATCAACCAGGTCTGAGTTTTAGCAGAGTGCTTTCCCTCTGTGATGCTGAGATATGAGCTATATAGCAACACCCTTAGGTGCCCCTTGGGAACTCACCATTCATAACCCTTCTGTCAGCACCACCTGCCGGTATGATCTATTTAATCACACCACCATCCCCATGTGTACCCTATGCCCAAAAACATTTTTCCAATAAATCAATCAAGTGAGACAGGCCCAGAACTCATATCAAGTATTGAAAGAACCAGCTTGTCTCACACTGAATCTGCAGGGCAGGTGGATGGACCAAGCAGCTCTAAGAAGGGAATTAGAATGGGGGTGGGGTGTGCTTTATTTAAGGTATCAGTTCGCCATCCACAGTCTGATTATTTGCATAGCACTGCTGAGCTGTCTGTCTCCTCCTGGAGAAAGGGGAGCAGAGTCCCTGCTTCCACAGGTGGTACCCATCTGCAGAGGCAGACCTTGGAGAAACATGAAGGTGATTGAAATTGTGGGATTGCTGTATTTTTTCACTTCTTACCTTTTCTTTTTTAAAAACAAGAGACACTGTGATGGAATTCTCACCTGTTCTATCTGGCAACAACTGAAAGAAAATGATTAGCTAGAAGAAGTCAGACAGGAGAGCTAATCCAGAGGAGCCCGCAGGTTCCCCCACAGGAACTGAAGTGGAGGAAAGGGTATGTGACATCACCCCTTTCAGACACTGGGTTTTCAAAGTCACAACTGGGTTTATTTCGACATCCCACTGCTGTTGTGACGACACCTCCCTTTTACATGTGTAATTAGAGATGGGCACGAAACGAGCGATTTTTTGTTTTTGTTTTTGTTTTTTTGTTTCATTATGCAATGAAAACGAAATGAATTTTTTAAAAAACAAAATGAAAACGAAAACAAAACGACCAAATTTGCCGTGTTTTTCATTTTCGTTGCAGCAGATGCATTGAACTAAAAAGAATGCTAACGAAACAGCACTTTTTCATTTTTGTTTTGTTTTTTCGTTTCCAAAAACGATTTTTTTGCAAAAAAGTCACAAAATGAAAATGAACCAAAACGGACCCCTAAACGACCAAACGACAAATGAAACACCATTTTTTTGAGTCGTGCCCATCTCTATGTGGAATTGTGATGGAAATGGTAATGCTGCCACCTTTTATTCACTTGGTAATGCTGCCACCTTTTAAAATCGTCACCTTAGGGATTGGGACAGACTCAGATGTAAAATATAAAAATAATAATGAAGTTTATTGAGAAAATAAATAAATATAACAATGAATGAAGATGGTATGCATTGCCTTTAACATAGAATAGATTTAATCAACTCTACAAGCCTCCCTGTCTTTAATAACTAGTAAACAGTAAAGCCCTCACTGCCTGACAGAACTCCAACAGAGCAGTGCTCTATCCCAGCACTCACTCTCAAAACCTCAACTTAACTGAACTGCCTCAACTGACTAGGCTCCACCCTTTTTATATCATACCATTCCCCACCCTCCTGCTGGGATTGGCTGATGATTTGTATATTCATTACTCCTGTTTCCAGGGTGTTGTCACAGGGTAAAGGGGTGAGATTGTATCTCAGGAGTGGACAGGAATTTGGTTTTTCTTTGGAGCTGCATAACATAATTACTAGTGTCACAGAGTACTAGTTTTGGTAGGATAAAGTTGATTTTTATAATACATGCAATTTCAAGATTAAGAATGTGCCTTTTAACTGTTGTCCTATTTATAATAAATAAGTTATATATATATTTTTTCAATTTTAAAACTGCTTGGCTGTAATGATTTGGGCTTAAGGCAAGCCTTAGGAAAGGGCTGTTTAAACAGGATTAGCCAGGTAAAATTAGTTAAAGACACTTATTGGAGCCAGGTGTAAAAGTCATGCATATAATTAATCAATTTATTATTCAAAGAATTTATCAGAATCAGTTTCAGGTACTCCTTCTACATAAAAATCCAATGACACTTTCCTAACTTCAATTCATCAATATAATTTAGGTTGTCCTTTTTAAAATTAGTACTGCTACTGCACATCTTCTGATTTCTTTCTTTCTTTCTTTTTCTTTCTTTCTTTCTTTCTTTCTTTTTTCTTTCTTTCTGAGTATTTTTACCCTGCCTTTCTCCTTGGAAAAGGACTTTACCTTCTTCCCCAATAGTTAATGACAAAGTGGTTCTTCTTTGGTGAATAACATGGTAGGATCAAAACCTGTAGAAACAGTTCTCTACTGTTCTTTTTTTTGGGGGGGGGTTACCATGGCATAACAGTTTCCAAAGGTCTACAGATCATGTATCCATCTCCACATTAGCACCATGAAATTGTTCTCAGCATCCTTTTTTTCCAGGCAGATCAAATTTCTTGCCCTATCTGGGATCCAGGCCTACATCTAAGCCATTTCTTTGCCCCTTCTTCTGAATTGTTTCCCTCTTGAGACCTTTGTTCCTGATAGGATATGACCTGGGTAACACTGGATGGAGGTTCTCCCCATGCATTAAAATGGATGTGATACTTCAAATAACTAGACTATTCAAGAGAAAACCTGTTCAGGCACCTTTTTGTCAAATAGATAAATGGAGGCAATACCACCTTCAGTTTTGATTGGAGGCTAGGGAGTAACACAAAGTGCCTTCCATTTCTCTTGACTAGCAAAATGCACTGGAGCAAGAAACATTCCTTCCTACTTATAATATAAAAATGTAAAGTACTGAGAACCTTTTCTGCCATGGACCTAATTATTAGATTGGGTGATCATCACTTTTCAGCTTGTTAACTAACAGTTTTGAGCACCCTTCAGCACATTTCAGCCTGAGCTGCAGTTTATGGTCCATGGTAAAGCCCACAGTTCTTAAAGGGGGAAGTGTCCATGAAATTATGTAAGGCAGAGAACAATAACATGAACAGATTTTCAGTCTAGGATATGAAAAGAAATGAATGCAGGGATGCAAGGAACACAATGGAGAGTCCATTGTTTCAAACTCAGCGGATGCAAGAAACCATGAAAGAAACCAGAAAGATTGATGGATAGAAAGAACCAGCAGATGAAGGCATCTGCAGAAAAGTAGGTCTCATATCAATCCCAAGTCTCTAAAACCATGGTTTTCTCCAAGAGGGATAACTGGAACAAACAGTTACTTCTAAGCTCAGTGTGGGTTTCATGTAGAATTGGCCCTACTCCTACCCAAACTATTTTTACTGTGTCTGTCTGTCTGTCTGTCTGTCTGTCTGTCTGTCTGTCTGTCTGTCTGTCTGTCTGTCTGTCTGTCTCTCTCTCTCTCTCTCTGTGTGTGTGTGTGTGTGTGTGTGTGTGTGTGTGTGTGTTTTTCAACCTTTTTGTGTTTCATGTGTTAGAAAATGTTAAAAATTTAACTGCATTTTAAAGTTTTTTCAATTTTTCCCACGCAATCTTGCGGCACACTAGGCAAAACTGTTCCTGGAAAACTGTTCCTGGAAAGGGGAGATGTCTTCAAAGGGAGGAAAGGAAAGAATTAAAATGTTTTCCACTTCAGCAGTGGGCTTGAAACAGCAATCTTGATGGCTGCATTGTCTAAAGTTATCAAGTAAATTTTCAACATTACAAGTATTTTTGTAAAACATGAATAGAAGCTAGGGTCAGCCTGCATGCTTACCTGGAAGCTGGGAGTGGGGGGGGGAGCATCACTGGCAGCTGTCAAGCTGAATGTCATCTTCTTCAGTGACCTTAAGGGGTGAGGAGTTTCCTGGCTGAAGCTCTATATAGGCTGTCCAATCTTTGGTAGCCTGCAGCACTTTGCGGAACAGCCCATGTTGGCAAGGATTTTAAACCCCTTCCTGCAATCCTGTCTGGCAATCACCTACATGGAAGTCCTCACCTTCACCAAGCTCTCTTTGTTTTCCTGTCATGTGATCACTTGCAAACCGATAGTTTATGATACTTTTTAGTTGCATGCCTTTATAAATTTGTTGCAGCTAAATTAGCAGCTGAATGAGGTAAATTTGACATCTAGGGATGGCTTTAAGCCCTATTTCAAGCATGTGATCGTCTATTTTGACAGTGTGGGATGGGGGTAGGGATGGGTGGAACCGACAGGGGCAGGTCTGGCTTGGGTAGGCTGCCAAATTTCCTCACAGTTGAAACCATGCAGTTTTTTCCCACCCTAGTAGATTTGTGCCCAGGGGAGGTACATGTTGCTGGTTAACAACCTCATGGTTACCCACACGTAATGTGCAGGGACAGTAAAGATTGGATGACAGTCAGATGTTTCCAATCTGGGGATCTGCATCTTATGCTGTACCAAATATCATGCTTCTGCAACCAAACCAAATGGTTCTGCTTATTATCCATAATTTGCATTATCTTTAAGCGGGTGAGTGGTTTCATGAGAGAGGTATCTAGTTGTCACATGTGTCCCCCAAAATATCTGGTGAGGCCACTGTGAGATACAGGAAGCTGGACTAGCTGGGTCCTTGGCCTGATCCAGCAGGGCTCTTCTTATGTTCTTATGTTTTTAAATGCTGATGGTGTGAATATGTGAAGCAAGAATATTAACATTGTTCTTTTTCCAGAAAAAGATTTGTTCCATCTGTTTCACAGGTTGTTCACGTGTTCATGCTAGCAGAATAAAAATATCTGAGGCAGCTTCTCCTGGCACGTAAAAACAGAGAATTGTGCCTTTAATGTTAATCATTTTTGTATGCAACTGTGGTTAAACTGTGGTATTCTTGTAGCATCATGAAATAGACAATCCTGGATATTTATATTATGTCAATGTATTAAAAATCCCAGTAAATACTGCATGGCTTCCTACATAATAACTGGGAAAATCTATAGCAACAAGCAGATTGTGTTCAAAGACTGTGAACCTGCAATTGTCAGAGCTCTTTAGAGGCAGGCAAAAAAGGTTGTAACTTGTAATTCAAGCTGTTAACATGAACTTTAGATTCCATCGCAAATCTATCTTTTATAATTAAGGGAGCATTGTAAAGCAGATGTTGGCAAGCAGCACAAAGCACTTGATTGTGTTTCATGCAGGGCAAGCTGGTGGCTTGGTGCTGCCCCATTGTCATTTGCAACTGGACTAGAAAGAATGTGATGCAGATTCAAAATCAATTATTCCTGTTTTGCCATGTCACTTTTGGAATGCAAGGTGGAAGATGATAGAGAGGGGGGAAATGCTATCCAACCTACACATTCCTCTCTCTCTCTCTCTCTGTGTGTGTGTGTGTGTGTGTGTGTGTGTGTGTGTGTGTGTGTGTATTAGTGGCAACACCATATATGACATATGCTCAGATCTCCTATTGAGTGCAATTGATTAAGCACATCCATAAGCATCAATGAATGCGTCCTTGATGCTATCCTTCCCTGAAGTTAATTATCAGCATGAATGAATGCCTCTTGTCTGCTCTTTTTCTTCTCTTTTAAAATCTATATTTATTCTCAGCAACTTTTCCCCTTTAAACTGTAACTATATATATATTAAGCTGCTGAAGGCACTTAGATCTGTTTCATGCATCACCCCATACTCAATGAGTATTGTAAATGATGATGTTAATTAGAGATGGGCACGAAATGAACTTTTTTCATTTCTGTTATTCGTTATTCATTTCATTACATAATGAAACGAATTGTGATGAAATTGGAACAAACTGAACAGAACCACGAAAATTAGGTTCATTACATTTAGTTTTTTTGTTAATGTTGACGTGCAATGAAATGAGCCATTTTAAATGTTAAAAAATGCCCTGGACATCCATAAAAATGCAGTGATACTGTCTGATAATACCTACCGGGGGGTTGGGGTCCTTAAAACTTTTTTTTATCTTCTCCCATCGTGATGTATTTTTCTTTTCCCTTTTAGGATGACAAAATGGATGTCGCCAGCCACAAAATGGAGGCAAGCCATGTGATGGGATCATATAAATTCTTGGACAATTTCAACCAATAGCATGCCCAGGTTGCAGACTGGGCAGGTCTGGCAGCCACAGAGGGCATAAAAAGCTCTGGCAGCCCCCGTCCTCCTTGCAGTCTCCGGTGGGAGTTAGGGTGGGATTGCTGTTTCTGCGACTCGTTATTTTCACTTTAGGCCAGCCAGGCAGGTGTGTGTCTCTGTGTTCCTGCTGGCTGCAGCCTGGCTCTTAGGGGAGAGAAAGAAGAGATTTCTCTCTAGCTTCAGTCCTGCAGCCTCCCTGTGTGCGTGTGTGCATACCTCTGGGTGAGTACCCTCCCTTGCCCTGCAGTGCAGTCATTCTGTGGCTGCCTTACACCCTGGGCAACGCCCGCTGCTGCCTTTGCAGCCTCCCTGTGTACCTAGTCTATACTGTGTCTCTGCCAGCATCATTTTTTTAGTGTTTTCCCTCTGGTCAGGGGCATTGGGGAACGCCCGTGCACGGAAATGCTTTAAAAATCGCATAAAAAGCGGGTAAAAATGAAAATGAAAAACAAATAAATGAAAATGATTTTTTTCAAAAAATCACAGAAAAACAAAAATGAACCAAAACGAAAAATGAAAAAACGAAACACCATTTTTTCAATTCATGCCAATCTCTAATGTTAATACAAAACACATCCAATTGTGACTATTGGCAGACATATTAACATGTCCCAAGTCTCTTAATTTGTTTACATAATTTGTCTACACAAACTAGTTACAATTCCAGCATGTTGTTTTTGCCCAGTGTGTTGTTAGTCTGTGGAACTCCCTGCCACAGGATGTGGTGATGGCATCTGTCCCGGATGCCTTCAAAAGGGGGTTGGACAGATTCCTGGAGGTTACAAACCATGATGGAGATCTCCAGGCTTAAAACTGGGGTACTTCAAGGACTAGATGCAGGGGAGTGGCATCGGGAGACAGATATCTAGTCTCGTGCCCTCCCAGACACATTTGTTGGGGCCACTGTGAGATACAGGAAGCTGGACTAAATGGGCCCTTGGCCTGATCCAGCATGGCTCTTCTTAAGTTCTTATGTTCTTATGTTTACTATCGAATATCTTCTAACCGATGGCAAACTCAGCAGGTCTTCAAGGTGCATGAGAACCACCACCCTCACCACTCCTGTGAGTTTCCATTACCAAGCAGAGAGTAAATTCCATGCCTCCTAGGTAGAGATGGGCAGAAATTGAAAAACTGATGGTTTACGACTGTGAACCACCACCACCACCACCACTACAAAAACCTACGAGTTTTTGGAGTTAGTTTAAAAATTAACCTTCATATTTAGAATAACTTTATGCACTATAAGAACACAGTGCTAGGGAAAGAAAATAAATATAAGGTAACATCAGTGTCGTTTACATTTCACTTAAAGTCACATATGGTTTAGAAGGGAGATTCCAACATATTTAGTGCAAAACTTGTGTGACGTAATGGAGTGCAACTCCCTACTTCATCATGGAAACTCACTGATGGGGTAATAATGGTAAACCACTCATTGAGTATATACAGTATTGCACTTGAAAGTAAGGTTCCTTCTAAGGTGTGCAGATGTGCAAGCATGAATGACTCCCCACCCCCACCCCCACACACTTTGTGCACACTTCTTCCTCCTCTTTCTCTGTGCAGCCTCAGCAAACCCCGTTTGGTTCTGGGCATGATGGAACCTCACATGGGGGATGTGAAGTTGCACATGTGAGGGGCAGAGTCCCACCCAACAGACATGAAAATTAGAGGGAACATTGCTCAAATGTCCACTTAAAGCCATGAAAAGTCAGAAATGACACCAATGGAGAAAGCATGTGAAAGCTGGGACCCGTTGTACAGAGGGGTTTGCAAGAAGACATGAAAGAGAACTGGAGTGGGAGGGTTAATAGAAATAGATGAGGATGTTAATCATTAGGAACAACAAATACTTGATAATAGGGCCAATACTGCACAGTATAAAAGTAATATGCTTAAATAGTAAGGGAACAAAAAATGTGATTGTACTCTTCACCCTAACCCCCTTTTTCCTTTCTCTCCCTGCTTACTCTTACACCTTCCATCCCTCCTGATCTAATTATTCTTGTTCCTTTCTTTTCTTTTCTTATTTGACAATAAAATAAAATAAAATTTTAAAATGTCAGAAACGAGTAAGAACTAACAGAAGAAATATTCAGCTCCCAGAGGTTCCCAATTATATCCTTGTCAATGCTCTTTAAACTTCAGCAGATTTTTGAGAAAAGTGGCCATTAATTTTACTATTCTGGACACATGTTTACTGTGATCAGAGAGCAGATTATCTGATTTATTACAGCTGCTATCAGAAATGAATCTGATACCAGCCAGAACACACCACCTCAAGGATTCATATACGTCACAAGAAGATATCATTTCATTATAAATTCTATGATAGAGTTCCAAAGGAATATTTTTATGCCTTCAAGATGCCCCCTTATGGTCTCATCTATTATTATTTTTTTTTGAAGCACAGCACAGTGGGGACCAGCACTCCAGATGCAGATTTAAAAAATAAAATAATGTGCTTTGCCCTCCCAGCCTGGTGAAATGAGTCAGACAACTGGCATTGGGTTAAACAGGGCCACCACTTTATTAACTTATTAAATCAACTGTTAAAGAACAGGGAGCCTGTGTAGTGAATAGGTTGGAACTGGGACTCCTTCCGAGTGCCCTGTCCAGATTGCCTTAGTGAGATCCCAATTAGAAGTGTGCTGCCCACCTGTTCAGCATGCCTCCAACAAAACAGATATAAATACCTCTGGGCAGCCATCTGACTTCTGCAACTCTGTTTATCATCCTCAGCATTGGTCAGTGTGTCATATTTACTGCAAGAGGTCTACCATGCACCCTATGGATGCTTCTGGGATCATCAGAGCCTAATAACCTATTCACTACCCACCAGTTCTGACCAATGGAAGTGGGAAGCCTAACCCCTAAGTAGGTTGAGGGCAGGATGGATGAAAACGCACAGCACCCTAAGTGCCAATCAAGGGTGCTGCCAAAAATTTCCATCTGGCCCTGTAGTGACCAGCTACTCTCGTCCTCAACCTGGGGTGGGAGGGTGGGGTTGCCGCAGCACCGGGGGAAAGAGGTTGAGTTCCGGGAGGGTTGGACTTATGAAGGTTGCTGCAGAGCCCCCCAACATGGCCCCCGGTGCTGCCATGAGGTCATCCTTCCGCACGGGAGGACAAAGATCCCCCTCAACCGGACTTTGCCGGGAGGAGATAACATTTTAAGTGCAGTGTGATAGAGGCCCAAGCAAAATGAAAGGGAACATTTGCATAACATGCACACATAAAGCAGAAATTGTCCAGATGATTTATATAATGGCAAGGTTTAAATGTTGCAATGTTTATTTAAAGCATTGCCTATTTTTTTTAAAAAAAGAGTACATTTGAGATGCAATGCAAATTAGGTTTATTTTTTATTTGCATTTATTTAGTTAATTTATTCATCTAAAATATTTTACCCCTCCTTTCCTCTTAGAAAGAATCAGGGTAGCTTATGTCATTAAAATACAGTATTTAAAGCTAACATTAATGAACATACAAAAAATAAAAAGGATCAAACAAATACTATACTAAAAAGAGTAAGCAAAAACAACAGTCCATTTAAAAATAACATGCAGGAAGCAAGTTGCTAAAGGAAAGATTGCTTAAAGATTCTGTGAAGCTGCTTGGATGAGCAGTGAAATGTTTCAGTTTCTCAGGAAATGAAGTCCAGTTGCCATGACTCAACTTCTAGATAAATGCTTGAAGTGGAAGGTCTTTGCTTGTTTCTGGAAGGACAGTCAAAGATGGCACTAGCCTGACCTCCTGTGGGAGATAGTTCCAAAGACTGGGAGCAGCAACTGACAAGGCCCTCTCCTGTGTCCCCATCAAACGCATCTGTGGAGGTGGCAGGATGGAGAGAAAAAAACTCTCCTACTTATTCAAACCCCATTGCAAATTAGGTTTATTATCAAAATTTACAGGTTTTCAAATGTTTGAAATAAACCAATCAAACACAAGCAATTGAAATAGCTTAACACAATAAACACTTCAGGTGGTTTCTCCAAATTCACCTATTTCACAGCTTAAATGAGTGAGCTCTGAATATTTATTGTCTTAAAATATATTTTAAAACATTTTCACAATAGCAATAGAAACTCCTTTAAATCTGTTTGGCCAGGAAGGAATTAAAACATTCTCCCGAGAGTCATTTAAAGTCATTTAATATGGTCCTAATTAGAGGTGCAAAAGTTCAGATTTCCCTTCCTGGCCCTTAAGCTTGAAATCATATTTATATTTAGAATCTTCATCCTGGTAAGAAATCCTGAAAGTGAGAGATTTTTCTCCTCTCAAATAGTTTTTTTCCCAAAAGTCAATAGTATCTCCCATATTTGGATTTCTTCCAAATTAAAAAAGAGGGGCTGGGACTAACTATTCTCTTTTGAGATAAGCAAGTTTGGTCATTACAATGTCTACTTGACATTTGCAGACAGAAAAGGTTGCTGGTGTCTGTCATGAAAATTGTTTGCCCAAACAGCTCCAAATTTGGCACAGCTGCTGTAGCTATGCTGAATTTGGTTCTGATCTAAGGTCAGTTTCAAAGTTACAATTGTTTTGTTTGGGTACCTTCCCCAATTTTTAGAATTACTTTATAGAATGCTAATCTGCTGCTGTGCAGCATTAATACAGCAAATAATTACATAAATGTAATAATACAATACAATACAATACAATACACAAAACATTAACATCTAAATACACATTCAGATACTGCTAATCAAGTATGCAACAATCAAATGCAGAGAAATTAACTCAAATGATGTGTCTCAGACAGACTTGTGAACCTGCATTCTATCAGGAAAGAATACTAAGTTGCTCAGCTCATTTCCAGTTATTTATTTTTTCATAGCCTCAATATTCTTCTGCATTAAAGATCCAGTCTGTTTAAATAATGAAAAGAAAAAGAAGGAAATTAGCAGAATGATGGTAGCCTCTAACACACAGCTGACAAGCAACATATTATAAAACATGTTATGTCAAACCCCAAAATGAAATAAAGCCACTCACCACAGTTTTCCCCCAAAATTCTAATAACAATACAGAGTCTATTCCAGCAAGAGAACATCTAGTATACAAATCCTACCCAGAACTCGGATCTCAAATGAGTTCAGTAATGAGATAAGGGTGAAAAACAAGACTTCTGCAAATAAATAAGAAAAGGAAAAAGACACATTTTTCCTGCTCTTTACCATGTAGGTATATTACTGCTGGTCTATTTTTTCACTAATGTAAGGATAATACTGGTCCATTTGTAGTTTGACCTTCAATTCAGCAGAAGCAAAATGGGTTGGTTCCTCGTTTTTTTAAATGACTCTCACAGAATGGTATTGCTGTAACAAAACAAGCTGTTCCCAGAGCAGGCCTACCCACACCTTTCTGAGCCCCTCTTAGGGGCTTCTGCTTTTTGGGTGTGGGTATGATCACTCTGTTTAGGGCCATGGTCACACCAGTGTTCTCTGCATATATAAATTTCATGCATATATTTTTGGGGGGCGGTCATGTGGTTTTTAATGTGCAGTTAGTGTCCTCTCTTCTGTGTCGTATTTTCCTATTCTGGTTCTGTCTCTACCTGTCTACTTCGGATTTTTCCACAGAAAGCTGTTGAAAAAGGGGAACAACTGATTTTACTGCATATTTTCGGTGTCCTGTCATGGGTACAGAAGCAAATAAGTAAGCATTTTCGACCAAAGTTTCTAAATCCAGTCTCTGGCGGTGGTTATAGAAACTTCACTGAAACTGCTGTTCAAGGGGTGTGGTCGGTCGGGGCCAGACTTTACTTCTCTTCATGTTTAGGACACAATCTTTTTATGTGCAGTTAGCCAAAGGGAAACTATGGAGAAAACGCTGGTATGACCTAGGGGTCACTTTGACTGGAAAGGGACAAAAAGGGACTATTCCCAGTGATCAAGGCTCCTTCTGATTGGAATTTCTGATATTTTGAAATAGCTGAATAAGTGAGCTACTTTGGGATGATGGCAAATTAAACACTTCCTCCATTCCTCTGTATAAGAGCAGAGGAAGTATTTAAAAAACACTCTGGTGGACTATCACATAAATAAAAAAATGTTTCTCTTGAAAGATCAGTTAAGAAATTGCCTGCAGTTTCTTTCTCAACTGCTCCTTCAGAAAATGCAACAGGAAGAGGAATGTTTGAACAACTCAAATCATTTGGGGATGAACACCAGCCTGCTTTACCTATATTTATTCCCAATGATGCATCTCTTAGATTTTTTTTTGTCCTGCAGTTCAGGGTCAACTAGAATACAGTACTTGTAGGTTTACTAGAATATAGTATTGAACAAATTGTCCTATATTAACATGTAAATCACAGAGGGGTGGATATGAAAGAGGACTGTAGGAGCAAAAACCATGTAGAGATACAGAACAACAGTTTACTTTGAGCCTTTTTACACGACCCCTAAGATCCGCTGGCCACTTAAATTCAGACCAGAGATCTTAGGGGTTCCTCGCTCTTCCTCTGTCCCCAACCCCCTGGGCACTTCCTGGTTGCTGGCTGCCTGAGGGATGGAGAAAAAAGAAAGAAAAGAATGCCTTCTTACCTCCGTTTTGTTCCGGACAGCATTCAGATCTCTTAAAGGGGTGGGGCGCAAAAAAGAACAAACGGAAGCCAGGAGAGCCCCGCACTCATTATCCTTACACCAGATCAAATATTTTTCACCTCCAAAAAGCAGGTACAAGAAAACTGCTGTTTGGTCTTGCTAAAGTGGGCGGGGTCACACTTAATTGTCTGCAAAGTCCGGAGCTGGTGGGTAAACATTTTTAAGGTCCAGACCTTGCAGCCATTTGCGGCGGAGCTTAGGGGTCGTGTATAAACGCCCTTTGTTAGAGCAAAAAAGAACATTTTGCTATAACAAAGGATTCCTTTGTAATGTATTCCAAATGATAATTACTAGAGGTAAAGTCAAGATTCATAAAACTGCCAGAGTTGGAAAATTATTGCCATGGATGATTTTTTTAGGTGTCCCTTGTTGCAATGTGAGAAATATTTATAGGCAAGCTGGATTATAAATGACTTTCTTTGTTAACCTTAAAACTGGCCTGTTTAATTGATGACCTCCCTGAATGCTCAACAGCAGGCCCAAAATAAAACACAGAAAAAGTGGATACCTTAAATATGGCAAGGTTAGCCAAAGGTTTCCAAGAGATGATGCCTTGTATAAAGAGGAGCTAAAATATATTTTGTGACAATGATTTATAAATATACCTGAACTATTGTTTGTGACAAAAGTCTCTAATGTGATCTCACGGATTCTGCTGCTAAAAACAAGAACATGACTGAGAGAAAAGATCTCTTAGCCTTAGTCCAGAATTTCTATATAGAATCTGACAGGAAAAAATAAATTATTACTGTTATCTGCAGCAAGGGAGTACTTGAGTTTCACAGTGAGAAGTGTTTGCAGCAGACAATAAGCCTCACTGAAAGCTACTGTTTAAAAATGCTTTTTCTTCTCATTTTGACCCTAAATATTTATATGACTGAAGCTCTTTCAGCACCAATAACAATCACTGCAGAAGGGCACATTAGTCAGGAATGGCTGAACTTAGATTATGTTTGAGAAAATCACATCATTATGGCAGAATACAATGCTTTACACATGAGAGGTTGAGGTATGAGGCATGTATATGCTGGGATGTTCTTTTATGATTGTTTATGGGAATAATATTTTCTAGTTAATCATAATTTCAAACACCCCTTTCTGTCTACTCACCCAATGCACACCAGTGAGAGGAAATGATTGGAATAGAATAATGAGAGCATGAAGTGGGTGAGAATGACACCATGTTACTAAATAGGGTGAGAAGGACAAAAATGGAAATGGTTGGAAACAACTTTCACAGGTGTCTTCCAGGACCATCCATTTTCTCATTGGTACAAACTCCAGATTTTTCATATAATGTGAAATAAAAAAAAACTTACAGTGAGTTGCCTGAAGTTTATGCCCAAGGGTTTTCCCTTCAACAATGTGTAAAACTCTCCATCCAGGAGAGGGATATATAGCCGAGACACGGAACCTTTGACCCGAGTGGCCCATATTGCTAATAAAGTTGTAAAAAGAGGCTCCACCATTTCCCAGAAGGGAGAGGGCTGGAAAGTGAATGACCCATTACCACAGAGAAAGCACTAGCTGACCTCTGAGGTCAGCTCACTGCCTCAAATGCCTTCCCAAGGTCCCCACAAATGAAAGGAGATGAAATAGTGAAATTGCCCTAATCAAGGCCTTGGCTGAACTTTTCCAGCTATTACCTTCGCCAAGAAGCAAGGAGGAGCTTCAGTTTGCTCCTTGTCAATCCCTACTGAAAACTTTATTGAAATGAAAACATTTGTTAGTTACATACCTGCACCCAATGATATTTGAACAGCATATTCATCTACTGGAATGTACCTAGGATGTATACTCAGAAGCATGAATTCATTCACCAGATTATATGAATATATCAACTGTGTAATTGATGTAAAACCAGAACATGATTCCTTGACAGGAATCCAGGCTAGCATATACTTAAATTTTGGTGGAAGAAATTCCTCAACAGATTGATTTAAGGGATTGGGGGGGGGTTGCCCTAAGGAAAAGGAAAGCAAGAAGTAACTGGGATTTAAGTTGGATTGCTGAGGACAGTTAAAAGCAAAGTGTGGAGTACCAGGGGAGGCATGTGAAAAAATTTGGTGCAGGTTCCCAGGTTGTGCATACTGGTGGCACCAGTGCCTTCATATAACGATCTTCCTCTTTGGGTACTTAGATGACTTAACTGGGTTAGCAAAAGTGATAGAAGACAGCTTTTCATATTCTGGAAATCTCATGACTGTATTCTCACTAGGAAAAAATAAAAAAATAAAAAGCGCTGAGAGCACAAAGGGGAGCTGGTCAGCGCTGGGGGGGGGAATAAAAATAAAAATTAAAATTAAATAATTAAAAAGCGCTGACCGGCCCCAGGATGAGCTGGTCAGCACTACGAAAAAATAAGCAATTTTGTTAAAAAAAAAAACACCATTGACAGCCTGAAAGCCAGTTGCTCAGTACTGGGGGGGGGGATTAAAAATAAAATAAAATAAACCAGTTACTCAAAGCTCGAAGACCAGCTTTAAAAGTGTTGACCACCCAGGACGAGCTGGTCAGTGCTGGGGGGGGCAGAAAACCGGATCATATGCGAACTCTCACGGACATCTGACTCACATTTTTTACCAGAGCAAAAAAATCCCAACTTCTGTGGTAGGTCTTGGAAAACTTGCTTAATGGGGTATAACCATTTTTTTAAAAGCCCAGTGGCCATGGGGACAAGATTTTTGGAAACTATCTTGAAATGTAATCAGCATTTTAAAGGACATGAGATAGAGCCCTTTGTGACCTTGATGGTTGATACACTTTCTGAAGTCAAGAGCAACATGATAACCACAACCTGCTCTTTGCCAACTAACCTCAGTTGCTTGGAGCTGCCTTCAACTGTTGAAGGATGTGAATTATACTATGATCTACTATTCTCTGGCTTTGGTGACTAAGGCAGACAGAGCTCCTGCACTACAAAATTTACCAGTACACTGGTGCTAGAATGCACAAATGCAGTGATTTGTATTCTCGAGGGCTTTCATGACTGGGATCTGATAGTTGTTGTGAGTTTTTTGGGCTGTTTGGAGGTGTTCTGGAACTTTTTCTGACTGATGTTTCACCAGAATCTGTGGCTGGCATCTTCAAAGGGCAAGGAGCTCAGGGAACTGGGAGTTATCTCTGTGTTCTGGGTTATAAAGTGAGTGAGACTGTGGAGTTTATTAAGTTGTGGGAAAGAGGTAGCTTGTCCTATGCAGGAGGATAAGTTATAGTTGTATTGTGATGAAGGGATTAAGAAGTTTCAATGCAATCAGGGGGAGCAGCGATCCTTCTGTGTAGCTGATGGGTGTTCTATTGTGTGAACTGATTACTGTTGCTTGTGGCTGGGTGGGAACCATTGAGCTTTGACTTTTTAACCACTTTATCTTATTAGTTTTCTTGTTTCTCGTTTTTGTTCTCTTTTGTTCTCGTTTTTGCTGTTTTATACTGCTGTTTTATTCTAACTGTAAACCGCCCAGAGTTCCATCTGGAAGATGGGCGGTCTATAAAATACTACAAATAAATAAATAAATAAATAAACTTTGCACTCTGCAGTTTTCAGTACTGGAAGCCAGGCTTTGTTGATTTTTAGGCTTTCTTCTGTTTTGTTGCAGTTGTGCTTATGTTTGTGGATTTTAATGGCTGCCCTGTGTACTCTGACATAGTGATTGGTAGTGTTGTCCAGGACCTCTGTGTCCAGGAAGAGTGATTATTTTATGAAACTATGGATGCAACATATATGGGATTGGACTGTGTATTTTTGGAACCTTAACATATCTTGCATAGATTTGCCATAAAGCATTTGGAGTACTACAAAATGGAGGTGAGCTCCAGAATGGTTTGAAAGGAAAGTCCTGCAACATAGAAACTAAATAGATGTCTAGGAAGTGGAGAGGTAGATATTGAGTGACAACGTACAAGTGTAAACCACCTGGAGTTCCATTGGAAGACAGGTGGTATAAAAATATAACACTATATAAATAATAAAAATAGCTGAGGAATCCTTGGGTTCAAATCTCCATTCAGTCACAGAAGCACATTGGGAGTATGGAGCTGGAGAAAATCCTCTTTCAATACACTCTTTAAATACTGCACAAACCTCAAAAGTCTTATTAGGATTGCTATAAGCCAATTCCAACTCGATGGCACATAACAGCATAACAGAAAAAGAAACTACACAATAACCAGTTTGTCACTGCTGGTAAGTATTTAGTCAAAGCAAACTGTCCCAAGAAGGGGCAAGATTGTGAAATGTTCCCTAGAGCTCTAATAAAATTAAATGTGAGAAGGAGAAAGGCAGGGTAAAACTACTCTAAAATAAATAAACCAATAAAATAGATCAGGACACAATTCCACCCTGCAGACCCCTAAACTGGAAAAAACAAAAACATTTTTTTTTGTATTTTTATATGGAAGGGGAACTGTCTTACTATGGAAAACTTCATCCTAGCAGTTTCTGTCGACATCAATCTCCATTTCAAGAGCAAAAAAATTACGATTATTATTTTTCTAAAAAGGACCTAGAGTGTCTAGACAGGCTTGGGGTACACAAAAATCCCAAAGACACAAGCAGCCCACAAACAGATTGGACTCTTTCCGCTGTTAGGGAATAGACATGGGCACGATTTCACAAAACTAAATAGATGTTTAGGAAGTGGAGAAACGTAAATAATTGAGTGACAAAACTAACTCGAACCGATAAAAATTGGGTCTGATCTGTCATTCGTTCATTGGAAGACAGGTCATGGTATTAAAAAAGTTAAAACTATATAAATAAAAAAGCAGGCGAAAAATATGCCTGCCTGAGTGAGGGCACCTACCAGAGGGGTGGTTTCAAATCTCCACTCCTGTCCTGGGCTGCTCTGGTGCAGGGCATCATTGGGCCATGCAATGGAGCTGGAGAAAAAATGGCGACTCTTTTTTTTTTTTGAAATTGTTTCCAAAACCCACCAAAGCATCAAAAGAAACATGTAAAATTAGGTATTTTAACTGCCTGAATTTTTACAGTAGCAGCAATGGGTTTTTCTTGCAATAAACGTCTGTCTCCAATCCCATTGATTTTATTTTATTTTATTTTATTTTTATTTTTTTACACCTTGTGGGCTGGCCATGGGATGGGACCATGCAAATCTTTGGAGCCATTCCAAACTGTCCCACTTGGCCAAGGTTTTGACTTGACTTCTGGGATGTGCCAGTGTTCATAAAAAGCCCACTATAACCCTCCCTAACCCTAACCCTTAAATGTGCCAGTAAGGTCCTTCTTAGAAAGGTCAGAGGCACCCAGAGGTAAAACTCACCCTAAAATAAATAAACCAATAAAATAGATCAGGAAGCCAGATCTGTACCCTGCAGACATGCAAGTACATTTCCCTTCTGTGAGCCAGAAAAAAACAAAAACAAAATTTTCTGTATATGCTGTTTTTATGAGCTGAATCCCAAAGAGGGGTGCCTCTGCTTCCACTTGGAAAACTTCATCCTAGGTCATGTACCCTTCCTTTTCCCTTTGTAGGGGGCCAGAGGAGGCATCCATTTCAGAGAGGTGCCTCAAAAAAATATCCTTTATTTTTCTAAAAAGGACCAGGAGTGCCCGCTAGACAGGCCCCCTTGGGACAGATGACAAACGAAATGACAAATTTTTGAAATTTTTCGTGACAAATGGAAATGAGCCAAAATGGGCCGGCTCCGACACACGACAACTCAAAACGGTCATTTTTCCTGGTCATGCCCATCTCTATTAGGGAATGTAGCTATATATGTGTGTATGTAACACTAGCTGAACATATTTTCCCCTATGTACTTGAAATAAAATATAATAAAATAAAAAAGTCATATTAGCTCCTTATACAAGATTGATTAGGAGGTTCCACCTGCGTATCCCCTGAGCTGTAATTTGCAGGGCTCATTTTGTAGCAGTAGCTCTTTTTCTTAAGTATTTTTTTCTGTATCAACTTCTAAATGCTTATGTTTTTAGCTGCTGTTTAAAGGGTTTTGATTGAAAGGGACATGACCACATTTCTCATTTACAGATCAATAGGGAGACCACTGAAGCTTGGGGATATGTTCCTACACTAATATCACTAAGAGACAAGTGCCAAGTAGTTATGAGTTCGATGTATCTGCATCCCTAATGCCAGAAGAAAATGGATAGTCAATCAATTACAAACATTTAAAAGCTCAGAAAGCCTTCTTTCCCTAACCTTCCACCCCCATATATTCTCCCCATGTGACAATTAAGGTTTCATCTGCACAGATTCTGATAAAGGTCATTCTGCCATTGCTTTATCAAAGAAAGGGAAATGGGAGAAGCAAGCAAGTAAGCAAGAAAGAAAGAAAAAAACTTCTCTACCTAAATGTGAATTGTATTGCAACTTTGGCTGATGGTGAGAATTGTGAAGATAACAGCTTTTAAAGGTAAAGGTCCCCCCACACACACATGCATGCTAGTTGTGTCCGACTCTAGAGGCGGTGCTCATCTCCATATTCAAGCCAAAGAGCCAGTGTTGTGCAAGTTCCTGGCCACATGGCCAGCATGGCTGCAAGGAAACACTATTTTACCTTCCCACTTTTTACAGTGGTATTTTTTTATCTACTTGCATTGACGTGCTTTCAAACTGCTAGGTTGGCAGGAGCTGGGGATAACAGCGGGAGCTCACTCTGCTGCATGACATCTGGGATTCGAACCGCCAAGCTGCCGACCTTGCAGCCAGCAGTTTTCGGAAGCTTTAGTCCACTGAACCAGCATGCCTCTTTCAAAGACTTGTTCAAACATTGACTAGAAAATTATTTAAAACAGGTCAAGTAGACTTGATGATCTGCAAATATTGTTGACCTATGTATAGCTCCCACTACCCACTTAGAACATTTTAGTTTAGGAGTCTAAAACAGCAGGTCAATCTAGTGTCTCCAAGCATCATTCTGAAATGAGTGGGTCTTGCAGTCACTTTGGAGTTCATCATGTTTGTTCTTTGCGGGGCACTCTCTGTAGAAGTCTGGGTTGTACAATTATGAATTTACACAGCATCATGGTGAATTTGTCTTTATGGTAAGGAATGATGGAAAAACATGTAGGGTCCCTAATGGCTTGACTGCGGAAAGAAAATATATAAGTACAGGTAGTCCTATACCTTTGTGGTATTCATCAACACTAACTAGATCGGGTCTCAGACAACAAATAAATTCTGGTAATATATACACAACAAAAGCAACTGTGAAGAATTCATTCACTTGCATTTATTTGTATGATTTAGAAAAATTTTAGTAATCATTTTTCAGAAACTTTTTATCACTAGAGATCATAAAATTTTGTCTAATTCCTCTAATGTCTGTCTTTCTATAGAGTATGGAAATTTCTGGTACAAATGGTTAATATTTAAGTGGAAAATCATTTATTCAATATTTTTGAACATTTTTGAAAACCAACAAGTGCCACAAATGACCTTATTCTTACATAACTGAATTACACTGCAATAATATTTAATTATGCAGGACTATAAGTTAAAATTGGTTTATAATGAGAGTCTAGCTTGGAGTAATGACCAATTAAAGACCTATGTTTGCTAAAAAAAATAGTACATTTGATTTCTTTTAAAGGAACAGTTTAAACTGCACATTACTTAAGGTTTGATAGTGTTTCTTATAGAATTATAAGGGCTTTAAAACGTCTTCTACACTTGGCTGGGGAAAGTTCACATGAGCAGCTAAGGAAGGATGTTGAAGATACACACCACAAAATTTTTCTCTACTCTGAAATCAATGTATATTTAGCAAAGACAATGTATATTTGCTCTAAAGACATGCAGTTAAAATATCTTTGGAAGATCCATTTGTATGTTTATCAAGAAACAAACAGATCCTTTGAAGGTGAGTATATAAATATATGTAGCACTATCTATAACAACTCGAAGAAGGGAGATGGCACTTGCTTCACTTACTACTAATGGAAGCAATATTTTGAAATATTCAGTCTCAGCCATTCTGAATGCCACGGAATATTATAATGTTGGTTTTCTGCTTATAGTTATATGCCAAAGCAATTTCTATTACAAGAACCTGTGGTCCCTTGCACAATTGTCCTAGCGAATCTTAGTTTCTCATCTTTCCAGCTGGATGTTTTATTCCGTTTCCACTCCATTTTCAATGGGTCTTTTTATTTGCAAGTCTGAAGGGTATTTTGTGAATTTTAGTCTGCATTTATCCTAACGTATCCCTTTTAGTACACAATCCTCCCTCATGCATCTTTGTATATACGTTTTTGATGGATCACAACCTTGGGGGGAGGGGAATGCAAATATTATCAAGAAACAAACAGATATACTAAAGTAGCCAAGCATGAAAACATGTAGAAAGAGTGTTTCAAGTTTTTATTTTCATTTGGGAAATGTGACTTAAAGTATACATTAAAATGTGAACTAGACAAATTCCTCCCCCATCCTCACCCAGAATATTGCTCCAGTAATAAAACAACAAACCTCTCTCTCAAAACAGACAGACAGACAGACCTTAATGCAGCAGTTCTCAACTTGTGGGTTGCGACCCCTTTGGGGCTTGAACAACCCTTTCACAGGGGTCGCCTAAGACCATGGGGAAAAAAATTTCTGATGGTCTTAGGAACCACACACCAGCCCCAACCACAGCAGCAGCAGGATTGGCCCCCCAAGGTGTGCCCAGAGGAGAAGCCAACCACCACTACATCCCATGCAGGGAGGGCGTCCCTGGGGCCAGAGGCACCTTTCCACCACCACCACCACCACCTCCTCCTCCTCCTCCTCCTCAGAAATGCTCACCGCCACGCGATCCCCAAGTCCTTTCTTGGCGCTTCTTTTCTGGCTTGGCCCTGGTCTTCATCCTAGTGTGTCAGTGGCCTGTGTGTGGGTTTGTGCCAGGTCGCTTTCACCCCTTCCTCATGGCCCAATCATTTTCACTCAAAATGCACCCACCCACCCACAGGAAGGAGAAAGCCTGGCAAGAAGGAGCGCGGGTGCAGAAAATTGGTCCAGGTCCACATGCAGTCCCTGCATTATAGGAACCTTGCCTTGGCTGCCAAGCTACGCCTGTCCCACTGTGAGTAGGGAGGAACCGTCACAGGAAAGGAAGCACTGGGCTTCAGGGAGGGATTACTCAGGACTAAAGGAAGAACCACCACTCTCCCAGCAGGCTCAAATACATCTTTGTGGGTCTTTATTCCTTGCCTTGTTAGTTCTAGGTCTTTCCACTGCTGGGCTTCATGCAGCCTTGTTAGAACAGGGGCTACTCGGGAGTAAACAAGGGTGTGGCACTCTCAAACTTCAGTTAAACCACAGTTGTGAAGTAGCAATGAAAATAATTTTATGGTTGGGTGTCACCACAACATGAGGAACTGTATTAAAAGTGTCACAGCATTAGGAAGGTTGAGAACCACTGCCTTAATGTTTAACTTTGCACATTGCCTTGTATTTGTCTAGGGTTCTGTTGAAAACAATCTCCATTTCTTTAACCTGCAAGAATTGTGTGGAAGGAACATAGAAGAAAAATGCAAATATTTTCCGATTCCACCACACATCCTTCCCCATTCCACCCACTGCAGCACATACACATTAAAATAACAGGTTCAGGCTATGTAGAGAATGGAAGTCAGCTTTTAACTCCTTAGTCAGGTTACATTCTATTGTACAATAATTGCTAGTTAATGTAACAGAAATTTCATTATGGTGACAAAATCTTGCAGTTGAGTGTTGTGTTGATGTATAAATTAGAGTTGCCACTATGAAATCCTAGTATTACATATGCTTCCCTTATTTTATCCAGTTTCAAAACACTTTGTCTCATTGTCAGCAGCATTTTCTTTTCTTTTCTTTTTCATGGCTATATTCAGGGACACATCCTTTTCCATACAAAGAGGTTCATGTTTTTCAATAAAATAGAGTTTTGTACAATCCATACAAGATTCATTTAATCACGCTATAACACCTACATACATCCATGTTCCCATAATTTGTTAGACTATAAGATGGCTGTTTCTTGACTAAAAACTATTTTTTGTTTTACAGCTTAGCATATTGGTTCTCAACCTTCCTAATGCCACAATTATTTAATAATAATAATAATAATAATAATAATAATAATAATAATAATAATAATAATAATAATAATAATAATAATAATAATAATAATAATAATAATAATAATAAAGAAGGAGGAGGAGGAGGAGGAGGAGGAGGAGGAGATTACCTTTCATCCTCTGGACACTATTTATGGATCTGAATTGCCTATAGAGTTCAGAAGAGCAATGTTTCATAGAAAATAGAATCATAGAGTTGGAAGAAACCTCAAGGGCCATCTAGTCCAATCCCCTGCCATGCAGAAACCCCATCACAATTAGAGATGGGCACGGAATGAACAATTTTTCATTTTCGTTTTTCGGTTTTCATTTCGTTATGCAAAATGAACAGAAACGCGGGGATTTTTGTCATGTGTTTCATTTCTGTTTCAGCAATGAAGTGAGCTGCTTTAAATGCTAAAAAAATCACTTAAAATTGGAATAAATGGTAATTAAATGGTAACAAACCGGTAACGAAACGAAAACAATTTTTTTGCAAAAAATTCACGAACAACGGAAACGAACCAAAACGGACCTCTAAACGTCAAACGACAAACGAAACTCCATTTTTTCTATTCGAGTCCATCTCTAATCACAATATTTCCAACAGATGGCCATCCAGCCTCTGCTTAAAAACCTCCAAAGAAGAAGACTCCACCACCCTCCGTGGAAGGATATTCCACTGCTGAACAGCTCTAGCTGTCATGAAGTTCTTCCTAATGTTTAAATTGAATCTCTTTTCCTAGTCTCTGAAGCCATGGAAAACAAACCAGTCCTCACTTGGCCTCACTTTTGTGGAAGAAGGGCAGGAGAATCTTTATTATGAACTCCTGAGACCTGGCTGTGATATGACATGCCTGCAGTGGTTCCTGGAGAATGTCTACAAGAAAGTTGGAGGAATGGGCACCCTTTACCCAGCCAGGACCCCAGCCCAAACATCAATGTAGAATGTCTGAATCAGTTGAATTTACTCAACACCCAGGATAGCCAGTTAGTAAAGCTGTGGACTGGGGAGCGTTTATAGAGCAGCAAAGAAAGGGGAATGTTCTGGAAACCCCAATGGATATAAGAGGGGCAGAAGGTCTTGATATTGTGGGCAGAGCCAGAGTGACAGACAAGGGGGATCAGATCTGCCACCTTCAAGTCACATTCTTCGGTAACCACTCCCCCACCTCCACACAAACTCAGGCAACCATTCCCACCCCAAGGCAGTTTAGACAACTAGCCCTGCCTCTTCATGACATCAGCTACCAGTCCTGCCTCCAAGGCAACCTAGGCAACCAGTCCAACCCCTCAACAACATCAGCACCCTCAGCAACCTCAAAAACCCCTCCCACCACCACAGCAATCCCCACCAATTCTCGGCTGTGTGCACACTGGGGCTTCACCAGGAGATGGCTATGTGCCCACCACCACTTTCCCATTTCCCTCCATTGGCTGGCAAAGGGATCTGGTGCTCATGTGAAGCTGGCACCTGGCTTTTTGTAAAGCTGCAGCAGCGACAGCCAAGCAGATGGGATGCAGCTATCATTGCCACCCATGGAAGGTTCACCTGCTGGGCTGGTTGGGGTGTCAGAGGGTGGTCAGGGTGGCATAGCAGAGGGTGCAAGACACCAAGCAGGAAAAGCCCAGTCAAGGCTCCACTGTGCCATGGCCCCGAAGGGGCTCCCATGAGTCCAGCCAGCCTATTTGCATTGTCTTGTTCTGGCCAAGAAAGAGGAGGAGGGATGGGGCAAGTTGGCGGCAGCAGCGGCAGCGGTGGCAGGCAAATGGCTTCTACTGGCCCTGGCTCAGGAAAGTAGGCACTGCCACATCCATGGGGGCAGCAGGAGCAATAGCTGCTGTCGCAGCAGAAGCAGGCAGGGTAATGTAACAGCTTCGCCAGTGAGCGAGCCATGCAGTTCCAAGAGTGAGTGTGCCGATGCTGACCCATGCCTGGTTTGGTGCTGCTCTCCCGATCCTCCCTGCCTTAGGGAAGGGGAGAAGGTGCAATCACCTGGCACCTATGTCCTCCTCTACCTCTTCCTCCTGTGCTATCCCGGATGCCCTCTGCTGCCTCACAGTGACTCCTGTGAAAGGGTCGTTTGACCCCCAAATGGGTTGCAACCCCCAGGTTGAGAACTGTTGGCTTAGCCCATGTATTTTCTTACATACTCTTGCCTATGTATTAATCACATTGTGACTATAAAGAAAGACTTCGGGAGTTATTTTCTGAAATAGTTGTTTTCCTTCACTAAGAATTGACATCTATCATGCATTATCTCTATTAATAGACATACTCCTGCATTAGTTCAAATGTGAAACTGCTAGACCAATCAATATTAAAATCTTAGACTGGCTTAAAACAATCTATTTTCTGAAGGTGCCTTCTTCCAATGTCTTGTTCTGCTATACACTCTCACACAATGGATCCTAGCAACAGGAACATAACAAGAGGGTGTAGGATGAATGAGCAAGGCCTGGCTCTCCCACTGTTGTGATTTTCATCAAAAGGCAAATGACAAGGACTGGAGATATCTGGTTGTGTCCCACACACTTGATTATGATGCTGGTTCTTTTGAATTCAGTGGCATATGTCAAGACTACCATATCTACCTGGACATTTCCAAATTAGTCTGCTTTCGGAAGCCAAACAAACCGTGTATTTAAAAAACAGTTCATCTAGTGATAATGAATTAAATTAGAATAATACATAGATAAATTATTTTTCCAGGTTTTACAATTCTCAAGGATCATTTTATCAACGAGTAACTGATCTTTTGTGCCTCTATTTCCCAGTTTGTTCCCTTTCTCCTCTATTGGCATGATGTTATTTGCTTCCAAGTAATCCTGGACTCCTATCAGCTATGATGCCTGTCAGCAGTTTATACATACTTGGAAAACATGTTCCTTTTGTTGGATCCTTCTGAATCAAATAGGTTTTGCAAGTTGTTAACCACTCATTAATATAACCTGTCCTCAACATTTCATTAAATTGTTCGGCCATTTTCCCATGCAGACTGGTGAGGTGTTTAAGCCAAAACCCATGGAGTTGATCATTGCCAGGTGATGTCCAGTTTTTGACTCTGCACTTTTTTTTGGTAATCATATCAGCTGTTATTTGTAGTTGAAATGAAAGGAAACTGAATGAAACAAAAATGAAATCTCTAATGATTATTAAATGCCAGCGATTTTCCCTATGGTAGCACTCCATTACACCTAGAGTGCCAAAATGCAGTCTTGTTCCTCTCTGGGTTCATGAATAGTAGAAATACTATTTTAATTGTCTCACTTTACTAGCCCAATCTAATGTACATTTTTAGAAGCACACCCCACTGTGCTGAGTGGAGCCTAATGCCTGGTCAAAGACCTGATTATTATTCCAGTAAACCTGTGCTACTTTCCACATTACTAAAAAGCAATGTTTGTTTTGATGTGGCTTCATTGTTATTTTGTTTTCCCCTAATGGCTTTTTTGTCAACTAGCATTGCAATGGTTTTAGAGTTTGTTTGAGTCACATGAGAGGTATATATGGAAAGTATGTGTTTATTAATCAAATAAAAATAAAAAAGCTATTGGTGACCAATAGCTACAGTACCTACAGGCAGATAAATAGTTTATTCTCCAAAATGAAAGGGATCCAGGCTCAGGGTTGAACAAGAAAGCTGTATTTCACCCCAGAGGGTTACAGTCAGTGGCATTGTCCAACTGTAGAGTGTAAGGTAATCCTATATGAACAGCATACTGATCAATAAGTAGTAAAATATCTAGTGCCTTGTAAAATAGGAGTGATGCCTTGCTTCTTAATACTATGTATATATTAACAATATGCCAATTTACATTTTTTTATTCTAGAGGTGATACATAGAAAAACTAACGAAAGGAAAATTCCAAGTTTGTTTCAGCCTCTCACTGTGTCTTATTGCACAAAGCAATAGCAGGAACAGACATTGAATCAGAAGGTTGTTCTTTCCCAGCATGCTGTTGCCAGAGGGCAGTCTGAAGTCTTTTAACTTAATTAACCTGCACTGAATCTTGCCCGTGATATGTGTGAAATAAACCACTAGAACATGCAACATCTAGCTGGAGGCCTGTAGTGATGGTGATGAAGAGAGTGGAGCCTGCAGAAAAATCCTGCCTGTATCACAGCCGTTCCCCTACAGGCAATAAAGACATCTTTCACTCAACCTCTATGTGTTTACATCTTGAACAGAAGGCAAGCTGATTTGTCCTGCACCAGATGTTCTCTGGAAATTACAAAAGCCTAAGAGTGATTTGATCTTTGCAGAAATGTAGCTATAAAATTAAACTACGCCATGGTGTTTTTTTCTTATCAGATACTTCCACACACCCAGCATTATCTACCTGGTGGTTCTTAACATGTTTTGATAAAAGGAACTATTTCCATTACACTTTCAATTTCTCCACATGCAGAGTGATTTTTATTATTATTATTCTTTGGAAAAGAAGAAACTCTGGTTTGCATTTAGGTTTGGCATGTGAGCAAGAACTTTAAAGCCTGCACTCAAGCAGACCTTTCTCTTCTTAGGCATGTGGCTGCCCATAAGGAAAACACGAGAACAGAGAAGGGAAAACTAGTCACCGCTCTCTAGGTCACTTGATAACAAAACATGTGGGCAACAACAGAATTATATGAAGGCTGCCACATATTTAGGAGTGGTCCAATGAAACCTAAAGCTTCAGAATAGAGTGATATGTCTGGGGACACTTTGCTGTTTGAACCCATGGTTTTGTAGTGGCCTTCGAATGAAAAACTGGCAAAGACTGGATTGGGTGGCCAAGATAGCAGTGCAGTGCATTTCCAAGCACAAAACTCATACTGATTGTTTAGTATGTAGTGAATATTAGCGATACAAGTCTTCATTTGCCTTTTGGTGGCACATAGAGATGGGCACCAAATGAAAAACGAAATGCTGTTTAGTCGTTTCATTACATAATGAATTGTTTCATTACGTACCGAAACAATGGAAACTGTTTCATGATAAACCAAATAAAACCACCTTTTTCTGGTCTGGGAAACAAAACAGAGGAGGTTCCTCAAGCTCTTCCCTGTAAGCCCCCCAAATTTGGAGAGATTTGTGGTTCAGGGGGCTGAGTTATTTAGCTGCAAAGAGAATCCCCCCCAGCAGTAATTGGAAGTTCTCTGCACGCACTACACCAGCAATCGGTCAATTAAATACTTCCCCTTGCTTAACCCCTATATTGCCAACACACACTGTACACACTTTTGCAATTAGCTAGCTAGAGTGACCCTCAATGCAGTTGAATAACCCGGTCCCCTGAACCCCAGACATCTCCATTTGGGGGAGGGTTTACAGGAAAGAACTTGAGGAAGCTCCCCTGTGGTTTCCATGCTGCTACATGCTTGTGATCATTATTTTTGAGTCCATGTTTTTATATACTCAAAAATAGAGACTATGCAGCAGCATGGAAATTGCAGGGTAGCTTCATTGGACTCTTACCTGTAAGCCCCCCAAATTTGGAGAGGTTTGGGGTTCAAGGGCTGAATGATTAAACTCCAAATGGGGTCCCCCTGGGAGAAAATAATTTTAATTGAGTAGGGAAGCTGCTATAGCGCTCCCCATATGGGAGCTTCCTCAAACAGTTCTATACACTATATTTTCATTTCGTGCCCATCTCTAGTGGCACACAGAGGAAGGAACTGCAATAAAATTCCTATCCCATGACAAGGTGGAATGTTAAAAATATTCCCATGGAAGGGCGCACTATTCTCACGGCAATCTCCATAACAGACGAAAATGCAAAAGTGAATAGTAATCTTGTTCACAGTAAACAAAAATGCATAAATGCAACAAACAAAGTTTTAACAGCAACAAAAAGAATTTTGAAAGCCATGGTGGCCAATGCCCTGTTGCCTAGGCTTTGAATGATTTAAAGCACTGAAAGAGTTTGTGTCTTAGCAATCTCGTTATCATTTTGCATTTTGCTTTTTTTCCTGAAAAAAAAGAGTAGTTTTGTACAGACATTTTGCACAAATTATGGAGACCTTGATTGTCTGTTATTTTGTTTTATATGGAATGATGAATGACTGTCTATGACAGTGGTAGTAAACCTTCAGCACTCCAAATGTTTTGGACCACAAATTCCAAAATTCCAAGCTTGTATTGCCAATGACAAAGGACTGTGGGACTTTTCGTCCAAAGCATCTGGAGTGCTGAAGGTTCACCAATATGGCTTATGACATATTAATGCAATAAAGGTGGAGTTTTCAAGACAGTAAAAATAGCATCTGTGCCTCATTGTTACCTGTATATGAGGAATCTCACAGGACTTGAACATTCCTTGTGAATGTATCTCGTTCAGATAAGGCAGCCATGAGTTTTCTGGCTAGGCAAGTCTTTATACATTTAGTTTTTTACTGGTTCATTCTAAATTACTTTAGATAGGAAGAAAGGGAGAGAGCCAAGGAGAAGGGAAGGAAGTATATGGTTTGCTAAAGAAAATGCACCATTTGCACCATAGGCTATGGTAAATCCAGCATGGGGAAAAAATCTGTGGTGTCTCCCTACCTTTGTTGATGCCCTAAGTGTGTGGTTATTTTGCTTAATGATTAATCTGGAACTTCCCATGATGTACAGGCATCTGTGAAAGAATCTGGAAGCCTGAAAGCAAGAGAATCATGCCAGAGTATAAGAAAATATATTTTGGGGTTATATATGGGCAGGACTTGGAAACGTGGGTGTGACATGACAGGCACATCAAGAAAAATAACACTGAAGGCCTGGGTGAGCAATGTGGGTTTGTTACAGGATGCTAAATTAAAAATTGGATCAGGAGAGTGAGTGATGAAAAAGCCCCAAAGCAAACAAAGACAGACCAAGAAACCATGAAACACATAAACTGGAGGAAGCAAGAATATTTTGGACACACAGGGAAAACAGAAGCCAGTCGTTCATGATAAAACACATGTGATAGTGCCTGTACAGGAAGGAAATTCTTACTGGCCGAACATCCTGAGGTGCTGAGTTAGATGTAGTTCAATATCATTGTTTATTTATTTATTATCTATATTTACATTTATATTTTGCTGATTTACAAATCAGCAAAATATAACAAGGAAACAAAATAATTAAAAGCAAATAATCTGGCATATGCAAGGTGGTAGACAAATAGACAAATGGGACAACATATAAACTAGCAAACCAGCAGCCTCAATGACTGCTAAAAGCGGCTTTAAACAACCAAGTTTTTCAAAGTTTCTTAAAAGCTAGGAGGGGCTCCACAGTCCTTATCTCACTAGGGATATGGTTCTAAAGTGTTGGATAGGCCACTGAGAAGGCCCAGATCTGTCTTGAAGCCTTGCGGGCCTCCCAAGGGGTGGCAATCCAAAGCGAAAAGGCCTGCAATGCTCTGGTGGGTCAGGCCAAAGTCGACATTTGGGTGACACACTCTTTCAGATACTCTGGTCCTAAGCCATGGAGGATTTTGTAAATCAAAACCAAAACCTTAAACCATCAAGAGACAATGGGTAGCCAATGCAGGTGAGCAGGAATAGGAGGCCTGCACCTATCATCAATCTGGCCACCGCATTCTGCACCCACTGCAGTCCTTGAACAAGGGTCAAGGGAAACTCCATATAAAGAGTGTTAGAATTGTCTATCCTCAAGTTGACCAGTACTAGGACTACCATCCTTAGAGAGCCCTCATCAATGTACGGGCGACTCTAAGTGGTAAGCCTAAATTGGTAAAAGGCCACCTTGGAAATGGAAGCCACCTGGAATTCCAGGAACAATGCCAGATCCAGGATGACACCCAGACTCCTCAGTCTATCTGCCAGCTGGAGGACAATCCCACCCAGACTGGGAAGAGGGCCACTATACCCATTTGAACCCCCCCCCTCAAGGAACAGAACTTTGGTCTTCTCAGGGTTCAGCCTAAGCCTGTTAGTCCTCGCCCACTCCATGAATGCAGCCAGGCAACAAAGGGTCTGTACAGACTCCATTGCAGAAGTGGAAAAGGAGAGGTAGAGTGTCATGTGTAGCTCCTTCAGTGGCAGACCCTAACATCCCCAGTGTGGGAAGGAACATTACCACTGGTCTTTAGTTCCCAATGTTGTTAGACTCTATAACTCTACAGTCTAAACTGCCATACATATGGGGGCATATTGTAATTTCTTTCTTCTTTTTTCACATTTAATTTTATATCCAAATTTTATAGTGTATATTTGTATATTGGATTTTTAGAAATTTTATCTAATCTCTATTATCATTTTTTTTCTTTTTCACTCTGCACTTTTTGTACACCTACCCTTCTTGCTTGTTCTTTATATTGGCTTTATATTGGGAGCTGTGTAACAAGTATATTTCCTCGATGTTTGTGTCTTTTGTTTTGTTTTGTTTTGTTTTTCTTTGTTTTTTGCCTGAAATTCTTGAAAAGACTAACACGGCTATCCTCTCTAAAGATTTATCTTATCTTATCTTATCTTATCAGCATACTGATGGCAGCAGCCGCCACGATTCTGAATGACCTCAGCCAGTGGCCTCTTATAGATGTTAAACAGCATGGGGGAGATGGCTGATCTCTGATGAACCCCACAAGAGAGTGACCAAGGGGACAAACAACAACCTCCCATCCCAGCATCACTAGCTGGGCACAGCTCTCAAGGAAGGAGTGGCGCCAGCACAGGGCTAGCCCCCCAACCCGCATGTCAGCAAGCCTGCCCAGGAGAGACCATGGTTGACAGTATCAAAGGCAATGGACAAATTGTGGATGAACAACAAGGTTGAACAGCCCCTGTCAGCCCCCCTCAAAAGGTCATCTTACAATGCAACCAGAGCTGTTTCAGTCCCATTATGCAGCCTGAGCCTGGACTGGAAGGGGTCCAGGACACAATCTTCCTCCAGGAATGTAGTAGTTTACAGCTACTACCTTGACTCAAAAATTAGGATAGCCTTGATGATGTCTAGCTTCCCATAGGAAAGGAGTAACAAGATGTGTTGCCAATGCCCTGGGGTTCTAGCATGGGCTAACTTTTGTTTAATTTTTTTCTCATCCTTGCCATACTGGGCAGCACAAGATGGCTGGTTCTAGTGGACATGTTCATTTCCAAGTTCTTTTGTTATCATGTTTCTCCTAGGAATTATGGGAGATTTAAAACTGGACCAGATTGGCTAACCAGCCATACTTATCATGCCATGCCTGCAGTCAGATAAATAACCCTTCAGATCTCTGGTGAACCTACCATTGTTTGCTGTTAGAGAGTTTCATGATATCATGAAGCTACAGGTTTCCAGGAATAACGAGCTGTATATAATACAGAACACTTCATTAGAAAACAGAATTTGTTAATTAGTGAAAGAGCAGGAACTCTTCACGCTCCCATAATTTAGCAGATCTGTTCCCTTCATCTGAACATCTCAATTCTTAAAATATTTTAAATAAACAAACACACAAACTAAATAAATAATGACATTATGGTATTACAAAGATATTCTATGAAAATAAACTAATGAAACAAGAAAGATATGGATGTGTGGCATTAATTTAACATTTCACCAAGGAATTTCATAATTTCATTCTTTTATTCCAATAAGCTAGTCACAAAGAAAGAATGGCAAAGTAGGGATGATGCATTGTTACCATTAGATGAAATAGTCAAAACCCTTGATAATTGTGGGAGGAATAAATTATTTAGTCTTCCCACGTCTGCTGTTTTTAAGTCTCCAGTATTCAATTATGCATCAGCAAATGTTATCATGCAATCATGGACGACACACTAATTGGCATTTATGAACTGATGCATTTTCTGTCTGACCTTTAGATAATTTGTGTTAGTGAAGTGGATTTTGAAGTAGACTCAAAACTCAGGGAGGGGGATACATTTCCCCCCTTGAATTTCACTTGTTCAGTATCCTTAGGAAAACTTGATTTTTTTTTTTTATGACAGAAATTTAGATTCCTGCCACCAACTACTTTATCTATAATGCTAGATGAAGGAAGTGGGGAAGAAGCTAATATTTTTGGATGGGGGGAAATCAATTAACAGTACAAAGCATGCAGTTTCCCCTCAGTTACAATTTTCAGAATAAATACTTCCAATTCTTTACATAATAAAACAATCCCAGTCCTATATTTGGTTAAAAACTGAGCCATGCTCTCTTTGTCTGATGGAAATACATCCATCCATCCTCCACATGAACATAAAACATGGAGGTAACAGCTTTTGCAGGGTTGTTTGAAAAAAGATGCATGATCTGTACTATCCAAATACAATGATACAAGGATTAGCAGATTTCTCAGTCCACTCTCAAATTTAGACCAAATGAGAGATTGGGGAGGGGGAGACATAAGAACATAAGAAGAGCCATGCTGGATCAGGCCAAAGGCCCATCTAGTCCAGCTTCCTGTATCTCACAGCGGCCCCACCAGATGCGTTTGGGAGCGCATGAGACTAGATATCTGTCTCCTGATACCACTCCCCTGCATCTGGCCCTTGAAGTACCCTGGTTTAAAGCCTCACATCTCCATCATGGTTTGTAACCCGTGATGGACTTTTCCTCTAGGAATCTGTCCAATCCCCTTTTGAAGGCATCCAGGCCAGATGCCATCACCACATCCTGTGGCAGGGAGTTCCATTGCGCTGGGTGAAAAAATATTTTCTTTTGTCAGTTCTTACTCTCCCAGCACTCAATTTGAGTGTATGTCCCCTAGTTCTGGTATTTTGAGAGAGGGAGAAGAGCTTCCCTCTATCCACTTTACTCATACCCTGCATTATTTTGTATGTCTCAATCATATCCCCCTCAAGCGCCTTTTTCCAGACTAAAGAGGCCCAATTGTTTTAGCCTTTCTTCATAAGGGAGGTGCCCCAGCCCAGTAATCATTTTAGTCGCTCTCTTCTGCACCTTTTCCAGTTCCACTATGTCTTTCTTGAGATGCGGTGACCAGAATTGTACACAATACTCCAGGTGGGGCCTTACTATTGTTTTGTATAACGGCATTATAATGTTGGCTGTTTTATTTTCAATCCCCTTTTGATAATCCCTAGCATGGAATTGGCCTTCTTCACTGCTGCCACACATTGGGGAGACACCTTCATGGAGCTGTCCACCAACACACCAAGATCTCTTTCCTGATCTGTCACGGATAACTCAGAGCCCATGAGTTGATAGATGAAGTTTGGATTTTTTGCCCCAATATGCATTACTTTACATTTGGTTACATTAAAACGCATTTGCCATTTCTCAGCCCACTCCCCCAGTTTGGAGAGATCCTTCTGGAGCTCTTCACAATCTTCTCTGGTTTTTACCACATGGAAAAGTTTTGTGTCATCTGCAAACTTGGCCACCTCACTGTTTATCCCTGTCTCCAGGTCATTTATGAACAGATTGAAAAGCACTGGTCCCAGGACCGAGCCCTGGGGCACACCGCTTTTCACTTCTCTCCATTGTGAAAATTTCCCATTGACACCTACTCTTTGTTTCCGGGATCTCAACCAGTTCTCAACCTTTCCAGACACTGGAAAGGTTTAGTTAACATTTTATTTGCATAGCCCTCCATATTGTCCCTAGTACTCCTTTATATTTTAATGATTATCTTTGTGGGTTGTTTTGTAAAAGCTTTTTAAAAACTGTCTGACGTGAGTAAAATAGATTTTCTTAGACTCATAAACAATGTTATGGTAGCATAAGACTAGTGCTCTATTTCATCTGCAAAATGAAAAAGGCACTTAGAGGAACAATAGGACTGAAAGCCTGAAGATTTATGCAGGCCATTTCATCAGAGAAAATTTGACCTGCGTGTGGGTCTCAGGCATAGCCCTGTCTCTTGTTTGAAAATACGGGTAGGGCCACGGACATCAACTTATGTGAAATGATGAAACCAGATATGGGCACAAAATGAAATGTTGTTTTATCATGTTGTTACATAATGAAATGAAACAAAACCAAACAACATGAGGAAGCAGCGTTTTATTACAGACAACACATAATGGTGGGTGGTGTTTTTTTCTTTGTTTTGAAATGAACCATTTTGTTCTGTCTCTAAGACACTCGGGGGAGGGAAAAAGATTTTTTAAAAAAAAAAAAAAAGCACGGGCTTTTTTTAAAAAATATACTCCCCCCCTTTCCCAAGCTGTGACAGCTGATCAGCACTAGGGTGGGGAAAAATGTTTTTCCCCCACCACAGCGCTGAGCAGTTGGGGCTGGGGCAGAGGGAAATTTTTTTTTTAAGTCTGGGGCTTTTTTAACAAACTACTCCCTCCGCCACTTTCCAGCTCCCCGCCCCATGAACCATTTTGTTAGTGGTTCGTTTCATACAAATTATTTTTGAAAAAATTCATATGAAACAAAATGAAAAAAAATGTGGGGGGGGGGAGAGGAAATGAAAGGAAATGAAACATATTTCTTTCATTCTGTGCCCATCCCTAGATGCAACTGTCAACACAATACCTTGTGATATGATAAGACTGTAATATTATAAGAATTTTTAAATTATTTTAAATGCTTTGCCCATATGTGTTTAGAAATGCTGTGCACATACGTGCTTTGAGTACAAAAGCTGGGCTTAGAGGCCTAATATTATTTCCTCCCTTAGCCAAAGGACTAGAAAAATAGATGTTGTTTATACTGAACTGCAAGATAGCTTAGTGGCTTAGGTCTCTGGCCACAGAGCCAGAGATTGGGAGTTCAATTCCCCAGTGTGTAACCAGAAGTCACAGGGGTGCACACATCCTGGCCTAATACCTCACTAGTAGTGCTGGAAGACAGGACATGGATCTTTGGGCAGAAGCACATGCTGTCCACAGGTTGCACTTTGCCCATCCTTGCTTTTGACCCACAAGGAGAAACTAATTGGGTGAGACTCAGTGTTACACCAGCATTAGCTGCAGTTGTACCAATGCAGAGATGTGATTCATGAAGAACTTCCACTAGCACATTGTGAAGTTGGTCAAACTGGAAACTACATGACCAACTGTGCAATCAAAATGTGCAGTCCTTGTTCCCGGGGTGGCATGCCCAGCACACTTAAATGAACAAACTGCTACGCTGCACCTCAACAGTTTCCCACCCACAGAGTGCTTTCAGGGTAAGCATTAACTAAACAAACATGGCTTGGTAGGAGAAAACATGGTTTCATTTACCAGGTCCCAGGTTCACTCCCTGGGATCTTTATGCAGGTGGAGAAAGATTCTTGTATTAAACACAAAGGAACCAGTGTCAGTTAGGGAAGCAAATACTTCATAAGAGAAATGAACAGCCTTATTCAGGAAAAAAAAAAGCAGATTTCTATATTCCCATTATTTAAGCCAAAGTCCAGTAGTGACAATGGAACAACTGTCATCTCATCTTTTATGCCATCTTTTATTTTTCCTTCTAAAATATGTAGCTGACCTTTGTAACCAACCCCAACATGTCCCCCTCTCTGTCAGTCTGCTCATGGTGTCCTCCTGCAGTACATTTGCCCAAAGGCCTTCTACCTACTTCAGATGAGCAAACATTATTTCATGTTCTTGTAGTCATTTTAGATTGTGTGCTGTTGAGTGAGGGGAATTACCTGAATCAAATTTGACCTGTGGAGTAAATGAGCTGCAGATATCCTTGAAACTTCCAAGGTCTGAAAACATAAATTTTCATAATATGGAAACCTTCAGTAGTTTTATTTAGTTTGTATTTCAATAAGGGTAAAAGACCTACAGCCAGATGACTACTTCATCTTCCCTTTCATTATTCTTTAATAGTTTAAATGGAAGGAAGAAACATTAGTCATACTGGTTTTCATTATTTTCCCTCAGTGTTTGATTATACTGAGAGATGTTAAGGAAAAGGCAATAGATCCATACATAAAGACTTCACATAAGAATGACACAGATCAGTAAGCTATTGTCACCTTCATATTAATATGATGACAGAGTTGATGAAATACTATTTGCTAGAGACCATCTACCTCAGACAATCTAGCTCATGTAACTATTGAGAATTTAACAGAGATTTGCATAAATTATTGACAGACAACATGGCTGGAATGGTGTCTGTGTGTGCTTCGGGGGCCATTTTACAGCCCAATAAATTGACAAATCAAAAATTGCTAAAAATTTGTCAATTTGCAGATTCTGCCATATTCATCAGAAATGTGATTTATTCTTCAATTTGTCCCCATCTCTAACCACTCTTTTTGGCAAGCAGGGGCATGAATGGAATGTTGAGCAGCTTCATTTGAGAATGTACAGGCAACCATTCTTTACAAACTTTATTACTGTTGCTGGTCTCTTGCAGAAACAGCCAACAAAAAATCCTTTGACACTTTTAAAACTAAAAAGTTTAATTTGGCAAAAGTTTTCCTGAACTGTCGCAGGAAGAAGGAGACCGCATGCCACAAAAACATACACCAAATAAACATGTCCACCTTAAAGATGCCACAGGATTTTTTGTTTTTGAACATTTTACTTGTCTTACAAAAACTGTTTCTTCCCTCAAAATTTCTTAAGAAAAAAAGTCATATTCCCTCCAAATCTCTCTCAAGATAAAATTATAGTAGTGTTACAAGTTGCCACCGTATTCTTAGACACACAAGTCAACTTTTCTCTTTGGCCAGATACCAAGCATGATATAGTGCATACGGTGGCAAACTAGGACTCAGGAGGCCTGGGTTTGAATCTCTGCTCTGCCATGGACATTTACATGGGCTGGAGCTCATAATGCCATGCCTTAAATGTTTCACTTACCTTGAAATCCCTATTGAGACAATGAAGTCAAAAGAACTTTGTGGTGCAGTGGTTAAACTGCTTTACTGCAGCTATAAGTCTGCTCAACCTGTTGAATTCCAGGTAGCTGGCTCAAGGTTCATTCAGCCTTCCATCCTTCCAAGAACATAAGAACATAAGAAGAGCCATGATGAATCAGGCCAAAGGCCCATCAATCCAGCTTCCTGTATCTCACAGTGGCCTCACCAAATGCATCTGGGAGCGCACGAGACTAGATATCTGTCTCCTGATACCATTCCCCTCTATCTGGCCCTTAAAGTACCCCAGTTTTAAGACTGGAGATTACACATCTCCATTGTGGTTTGTAACCTGTGATGGACTTTTCCTCCAGAAATCTGTCCAATCCCCTTTTGAAGGCATCCAGGCCAGATGCCATCACCACATCCTGTGGCAGGGAGTTCCACAGACTAGCAACACGCTGGGTAAAAAAAAAATATTTTCTTTTGTCAGTTCTCACTCTCCCAACCCACAGTTTGAGTGGATGTCCCCTAGTTCTGGTATTTTGTGAGAGGGAGAAGAGTGTTCCTCTATCCACTTTACTCATGCCCTGCATTATTTTGTACGTCTCAATCATAGTTGAATAAAATGGTTGGTAAAATGAGGACCCAGCTTGCTGGATGAGGGAGGACAATGTGTAGCCTGCATAATTACCTGTAAACCACTGAGAGAGTGCTTTGAGCACTATGGGGCAGTATATAAACAGCATGCTTTGCTTTGTTTTATGACAAATGACATTTCCATAGGGAGAAAAAGAGCTACTGCTAATTCTAGAAACAATAGGAGGGGAAAATGGCATTCTATCCCCCCACCCCCACCCCCCAAAAAACAAAGTAACGAACAGAGTATATTCTTTGAACCCAGAGGAAGGTTGCACAAAGAAGCTATCACAATGTCCTACAGACACTTACATATAAACCAAAGTTTGTACATACTAATATCTAAACAACCAGATGCTGAAATATTTAGTTTCTTGCAGGAATTTAAATTGCTGATAGATTATTAGGCTTTACTAACAAGCTGCCTAATTTGATCATCAGTGATGGAGCAACAGCATTTTAAGTCTGAGAGACTGACTAAATAACAGTCTTCAGAAATAAATTTATTTAATATTTTTTATTTGTTGTTCTCTTGTGGATATACTATAATGGAATCCTAAGGGGGGGTCTTTACTAGCTATATGATTATTGAAAATATTAGCATTACACCCAGTGATTTCTTTCTAAGATAAAGTAGATATGTAAATAACAAGTGGCAGAAATTTGGAAAGCTTATCTTCTGCAATGTGGCCAGTACAAATGTAAAATAAAATCCAGTGCTCTAAAACTCCCTACCAAGAGAGTTCAATATGATGCCCTCCCTCTTGTTCTTCCGCCAGAAGCCCAAGACCTGTTTACTTTGGGAAATGACCTTTCTTTCCATAGAAACAGATTTTTTTAAAGATGGAGCTTTGTTTTCTTTTATAGGTACAGTTTTAATTTTAAATGATTTTTCATTATTTTTATCCTAGTTGTGTCTAACATTTAAATCACCATGAGGCCCGTTTGTGAAGCCATCATGTGGCGATTTCCATCTCGCCTTTCCCCCGGCTTGCAGTGGCTCTCTCTGCCTGCCGGCCTGGTTTTGGGCAGCCCCTCGGCTGCCAGCGACCATCTGGGCTTCACCCCGCCTGAGCACCATCATGGCGGCGCCCAGCATTTGTCTTTTTCCGGCGGTTTTTCCCCGTGGTCTCCGGCCGCCCCCCTTTTGCGGCGTGCCGACTGCCGCTGGGAGCCTGTGGGCTCCATTTGGCTGGTGTCCCTGGTTTAACCGGGCGGATGGGCGGCCACTGGCGAATTGTTGCAGTTTGCTATCTCGGGCGGCAGGGCGGCCACTGGCATGCCGTCTACCCGGGCGGCTGCTCGGCCGCCAGAGAACGGTTGCTGTCTGCTGTCTCGGGCGGCGGGCGGCCGCCGGTGTGCCGCTGCTGTTTGCCGCCGCTGTTTGCCGCCGGTTACTATTCGGGCAGCAGGGCGGCCGCCGGTGCATTGCTGATGATTACATCTTACGCTGGCTCTGTTGCACTGTCATCTGCAACCAACTCGGGCGGCAGGTCGGCCGTCAGCGAGTAGTGAGTAGCCACTGTTTACCAACCCAGAGGGCGGTTAGCTATTGATATGTTGCCCCGTTGATTGACTTGGGCGGCAGTTTACCTGCTGGCGCCCTCCCCCGATCATCAGCTTGGGGGGGTAGAACAACTTTGGTCGCCTGCCGCCGGCCACCAATCTGAGCGGCTGGCTGGCCATCGGTGAGCTGCTGCAGGATTCCAGCCAGGCGGCATATTGGCCGTCGGGGTGCCGTTATCGCCTGTCAGCTGGGGCGGCGGGTCGCCGATGTGCAGCCGCCTGATACTATCTGGGCCGCAGTCCGGCTGCCAGCGTATTGCTGCCTCGGTCCCCCTGGGCAGTAGACTGAGCCACGATTTGTTGGGTGTTTTCATTTCTTCCCTTCTGGCTCCCCTATTTATCCCCTTTAGTCTTCTGTTCCTTCCTCCCTGCCTAGCCTCCCCCATAATTTCAGCTCTATCTTGGCGGATGTATTTTATTTTATTATTATTATTTTCTTATTTCTTATTTTCTTTTTTCGTCATTTTATTGCTTTTGGTTTAATTGTATTGTTGTAATTTTATTCTAGGTTTTTGTACTGTATGGTGGGTGGTGCTTAGTGAAGGTGGTTTGTTATTGTTACTCACTGTATTGCATTTTAGATTTGCATATATATTTTTTCTTCTCTTTTCCAGGGCCGCCATGTTTGCAGGGACTCATATACCAACTATGTCGGACCGTGGGCGGTACGCTTGTAGTTGAGGGGTTAGTCGAATAAGAAGATCACGGGTCAGGCAGCTTGTGCCTGTCCCCCTTTCTGACCCCCCCGGCTCCCTGCCACGTGTCCAGGAGTCATTCCCCCAGCACCCCCAAACTTTTCTGTCTCCTGTTAAATGCCAGGTCAGTCCGTAATAAGATATATGATGCCATCTTTGACGGCTGGGCTGACCTGGCCTTTATTACCGAGACCTGGGTGGGCGATGACGGGGGGGCTTCTCTCTCCCAGATTTGCCCGCCTGGGTATCTGGTTCAGGGGGTGGGAAGGTTGGGGGGTCAGAAGGGGGGGGAGTCACCATCGTCCATCGGGACTCTTTTTATGTTAGCAGGGCCTCGACATTGGTTAGCCAGAGGTTAGAATGCCTTCACCTATTAGTGGGGCAGCGGGACAGATTTGGCATTGTACTGGGTTACCGTGCTCCCCGCAACCCAGTTCAATCCCTACCAGAGCTCTCGGAGTTCATCGCGGCTGCGCTTTTGAGGTCCCCGTGCCTTTTGGTTGCGGGGGACTTCAATGTGCATGTTGGCAGTGAACTTTCTGGTGCAGCTCTGGAATTCATGGAATCCATGGCTTCCATGGGTCTGTCCCAGCATGTTGTATGTCCCACCCATAGGTCTGGCCATACCCTTGATCTGGTATTTTCCTCCATGTCAGGGATCTTGAGTCTGGAGGTGGGGGACTTTGTCTCTCTACCTGTGTCATGGATGGACCACCACCTGCTTTCTTTCTCTTTGGCAATCGCGGGGCCCCCTTGGGGACCCTCGGCCTTCTGTTTTGGCCCACCCCCGAGGACTAATGGACCCTCAGCGGTTCCAGGAGGTCTTCGGGGAGTTTCCTGGTGGACTGACTGGCACTCCGGCCGAGGTTGTGGCCAACCATTTGTTTGAAACAGCTGCCCACACCATAGACCGGATCGCCCCTAAGCGCCTTCTCCGTTGCCGAGCCCGGTCCTCACCGTGGTTCACAAGGGAGCTCCGGGCAATGAAGCAGGTGAGGAGAAGGCTAGAGCACAGCTGGAGAAAAACCCGGACGACTATTAGTAAGGCTGCTGTTGATTCCCAGACTAGTCACTATTCCAACGTGATCACGGAGGCTAAGTCATCGTTTTTCTCTGTGAGAATTGGTGAGGCCTCTAACCACCAGGCGAAGCTTTTCCGCATGGTTTGGGACCTCACCAATCCTAGTCTGGTTAGGCCTCCTCCTACTGATTTCAGTAGTGAGAACTTTGCAGCCTTTTTTAGATCCAAGATTGAGGCCATCCGTGCCGGCTTTGACTCCGGTTGCAGTGGAACTGCTCCGGCATCCCTGGTTGCTGGTCCACCTTCGTTGCCTCGGTTGGAGGAGTTTGGGCCTGTTTCTGTTGTCGAGGCCTCTGGGGCTATGGCACATTGCCGACTGGCGTCCACCCCTTTCAACCCTTGCCCTTCCTGGCTTATTAAAGCTGCCAGCGGGATCATGGCCGAATGGGCTTCTGCCATCGCCACCGCCTCCTTCAGTGAGGGGGTTTTTCCTCTCGTCTGAAGAAGATGGTGGTTAAGCCCATTCTTAAGAAACCGGGCCTTGCAGCGGACGACCTATGTAATTATTGTCCAATCACTAATGTCCCATTTATGGGCAAGGTTATCGAGAGGGTGGCGGCGGTCCGGCTGCAGTCATATCTTGAGGATCGGCAGTGCCTCGATCCATGCCAGTCAGGGTTCAGGCCCCGTCGGGGGACCGAAACAGCTTTGGTCGCCCTGCAAGATGACCTACTCCGGGCGGCCGACAGGGGTTGCTCTACCCTGTTGGTCCTCCTGGATCTGTCAGCAGCCTTTGATACCATCGACCACGGTATCCTACTGGATCGGCTCTCTGAGGTTGGAATCGGGGGACTGCTCGCAGTTGGCTCCGATCCTTCCTGGAGGGCCGTCCCCAGTATGTTCAGTATGGGGGGAAGTTGTCGGCCCCGTGGGTTCTCCCTTGTGGGGTCCCGCAGGGGTCGTCTCTCTCTACTATGCTGTTTAACATCTACGTAAGGCCAATGGCAGGGGTCATTAGGAGTTTTGGAGTGTGCTGTCATCAGTACGCTGATGACACGCAGCTCTATCTCTCCTTTTCCACCTCTGCAGTGGAAGCTGTGAGGACCCTTGATGGGTACCTGGCTGCTGTGCTGGCTTGGACCGGGGCAAACAGGCTCAGGCTCAACCCCGAGAAGATGGAGGTTATGTTCTTTGGGGACTCGCCATCCAGGTACGGTGGCCCTTTTCCCTCTCTGGGGGGAGTTTCCCTCCGGACCGTGGAGAGGGCGCGGAATCTGGGCGTGGTCCTGGACCGGCGCTTACCATGGAGGCCCAGGTGGCGTCGGTGACCAGGGCCGCGTATTACCATCTATGCCAGATCGCCCAGATCCACCCGTACCTGGATGCTGACTCTCTGAGAACAGTGGTCCAAGCACTGGTGATCTCGAGGCTGGACTACTGCAACACCCTCTACATGGGGTTGCCCTTGAATCTTCTCCGGCGTCTGCAGTGGGTCCAGAATGTGGTGGCCAGGCTGGTGGTTGGTGGCCGTCGTTACGACCACATTGCCCCAGCCTTGGTCCGCCTGCACTGGTTACCCATTGCAGCCCGGATTAGATTCAAGGTCTTGGTTTTAGTTTATAAAACCCTCCATGGCTTGGGACCGGACTACCTGGCAGAGCGTATCGCTCAGCAATCCACCTCGGCCCGATCTGTTCAGCAGGTGCGAGCGCACTCACTCCGGGTTGCCACCCCACGAGAAGCCCGGGAGTCGGTCACCCGGAACTGGGCTTTCTCGGTGGCAGCCCCTTCCCTTTGGAATTCCATCCCTAGCGAGGTGCGCTCTGCAGAGTCCCTGCTGGCCTTTCGAAAAGCTGTAAAAACCTATCTATTCCGAGAGGCCTTTGGTGAGCCCTGATTTTTTTTTTTTTTTTTTTTGGTCCTGCCATCTCTAGTTTCCAAGCGACAACGTTTGTGTACTCTAGGCTTTAGTATTTTAGTAGAGTCGCTTGATGATAGTTTGCACTGCCGGTTTGTGGGATGCACCGGGTTTTAATTGTTTAACTTACCTTTTGCTGTATATTATATTTTATTACTGTTGAATCTTTGTTTATTGGCGCCTGTTCGCCCAGTGTAAGATGCTTAGAGTTCCGTATGGAAGATAAGCAGGGTATAAATACAAAAATAAATAAATAAATAAATAAATAAATCAACATGTGACATAAAGTCCATTCTCATTGACTCACAATCCTTTTCAGAGTTTTCCAGGTAGTGAATATTTGGAAGTGGTTAACTATTCTTCTGGGGGGTGGGGTGGCATCCTGAGACTGTGCAGTTTGCCCAAGGCCACAAAAAATGAATCTTCTCTCAAAAGGAACAGTACCCAACCTTTGGCTCCACATCCAGATACCTAAATCACTGAATTACCCAGCCAGCTGTCAGAGGATAGTGGACAAATACTCAAATAATGAAAGAAATGAAAAGAACCAAGAAGGTCCTTATAGAATCATAGAATCATAGAATGACAGACCTGGAAGAGACCTTATGGGACATCTAGTCCAAACCCCTGCCATGCAGGAACCCCCATCAAAGTACTCCCAACAGAGGGCCATCCAGCCTCGGCTTAAAAACCTCCAAAGAAGGAGAATCCACCACCCTCCATGGCAACATATTCCACTGCCAAACAGCTCTAACCATCATTAAGTTCTTCCCAATGTTCAAATGGAATCTTTTTCCTGTAGTTTAAAACCATTGCCCCGAATCCTAGTCTCTGAATCCATGGAAACCAACCTTATTGGATTGACTGTGAAGATAAAAGAAACCATGACACTCAACATTGACTTTTTTTTTACAGAAAACAGAATAATATATTACACCCCTCCTTTCATTTAACTGCTTTCTCACTCCTGTGCCACAGTCTTTGAAGCAAGTCATCTTGTTTTGCCAGGAATGGTGATGGCTCATCTAAAACATTATTAAATGGTTATTAATTATGCTTATTCTGTGCAGAGTACAGTGAACAGGCCTACCCCTCCAATGGAACTTTCAACACACAAAACAGAAATTCTGTAGAGTGAGTATCTGTTGTACTCATCGAGCATCCCACATGACCTAGAACCCCTGAACAGGGCTGTGGTCATATGAAATATTACCAGGACATTTTGTGGCGATGGAACACTCGCCACAGAAAACAGCATCCCTGCATCAAATTCCCTGTGCCATCACATCAAATGTAATTTCCGCTGAGGATTAATTTCTCCGACGAGCTGGCCATGGAAATTTAACACACCTAAAATGGGCTAAATTAATCTCCTAGTCTGTCTGTAAGATATATTCTAAAGTCCCTGTGGGAATTTCCACGTTTGTCAGACAAATTGTGCTGATTTCAAGGCTGCATTTTGCATAAATTACAACAGCAGCTGTTGTATGGCATGGAATTTTAAAAGGCATACATATTTAGTAAGTTGTTTGACACCATTTGATCAACCAGCTAGTTCTGCTATGCTCTCTCTCTCTCTCTCTCTCTGTCTCTGTCTCTCTCTCTCTCTCTCTCTCTCTCTCTCTCTCTCTCTCTCTCTCTCTCTCTCTCTCTGTGTGTGTGTGTGTGTGTGTGTGTGTGTGTGTGTGTGTGTGTGTGTGTGTGTGCATATGTCTCCATTCATACGTGCATATTTTGCAAAGGGAAAATACTAGTTTCAAGCAGAGAGATTTAGGATGTAAATCAGTACAGAAACCTTGACACAGAGAGGTTAGTCATCTCATTATCAAGCTGGCAGCAACACCACTTACAGAGGTTAACAGTAGCATGTCAATATTTTGTTTGGTTTCTTGTCCCAGAAAAATATGAGGGAAGTTATTTTTAAATGCTTTTGGTTATTGGTTATTGGTTTTTCCCCCTGTGGGAGGGTCTTGTGCTCTTGAGGAAAGAAGAGAATAACATAAAAGGATCAAATTGAACAGATAACATTTTAGAGCAAATAGCACAACTTGCAACATGATAGCTGCTCCTTTATTGCATGGACTTTAGAAGAAGTGGCTGTTAGACTTGCTCTGTGTGCTTGCATATGTGTGTGCCTTCTTGAAGGAAAGGGATAGACATATTGTACAGGCTGCCTGTGGATATTGTAGATACCTTGGGAGGAAAAACAATTGCACAAGTTAACTTGCTTTCACATGGAAAAGAAGAAATATGCAGGTTGGCAAATTCCTTGTCAAGTTGTTTCATTAGATCCAGATTACCCAATGAGAAGAAATTGGTGAGTATTCATTACATCCCTAGCATTAGAGATGGGCATGAGTCAAAAAATGGCATTTTGTTTGTCGTTTGTCATTTAGGGGGTCAGTTTTGGTTCATATCCATTTTTCGTGAATTTTTGAAAAAAAATTGTTTTCATTCATTTCGATACCATTTCGTTACCATTTATTTCATTTTTTTGTGATTTTTTAAAGCATTTAAAGCAGTTCAATGTATTGCAGTAACGAAAACAAAATGGACGGCAAAATTTCTGGTGTTTCTGTTTGTTTCGTTTCATTTTAGGGACAAAATTTGTTTGTCATTTCGTTACATAATGAAACAAAAAACTGAAAATGGAAATGAAAAATTGTTCTTTTCGTGCCCATCTCTGCCTAGCATCATTCTCAACATTTCATTGTGTTAGGACAGCCTATCTCATTGAGGGTAAAACAATGGACACAGGTTCCTCATACCCCTCTTCACATGATATTATTCCCAACATAAATGGCAATCCAAAAAAATCATCAGGAATCCAATGAATATAAAAGAATATCACTATGAACTCTACATTATTCAACATCATTTGCCAGGACCCCTTTCACCATATCCACTGAGTGATTTCAGCTTTAGGGAAATTTGATATCTAATTACCATAGCTTGTTAAGTCCTCTAAAAATGATTTATTTCTTTAAATTGTTTTTAGCCTGCCTTTTTCCTTGATAAGGATCCAAGGCAGCTTACATCATTGAAAAACAATAAAGCTAAAAACAATGTGTATAAAGAGGCAGCTTGCACATTTAGAAGGCAATATTAAATCTAAGAACAATAAGTACTCAAATATCAAAAAGAAAAAAGCAAATGCTACTCTGAGAAATGGAAAACACAAAAATGGAAAGCATAAGTTGTACTAAAAATTCAGTCAAAGAAGTAACACATAACAATCCATCTAAAATCACACACAGGTAGCTATGGGCAATATCCTACGGATATAGTGATGCCTGCATACATCAGATCCTAGTGGTGGAAATAATTAATTAAAACTAATGAAAAGCTTCCTATATTCCCTTTCTTCTTGGGGAAGCCTTAGCATGGGGGCAGGGGCTTTAATTGTCAAAAGTCAGCACTAGGTCACTGCAGGTGGTCCTAATACCAGTGCTAGTTATCTGGTGATTATGTTTGACTGAATGGTCTCCTCCACTGTCTGAAGGCTTCCAAAAACTTCCCCAGGATGAAAGGGAGCCCTGGGGAGCTATGGAATCCAAAATGGGTGTGAGTAAATGGCTTTTGATTTACTTGAATTAACTATTTTCAATGTGTTGCTGTTCATTCCAGTGTAGCTGGGCCATCAGGATTTTGCCCAAAGAATATCTAATCATAGATAATGAAAGTCTAGAACAGTGTTGGCTAACCTATGGCACGGAGGCCAAAGGTGGCACTCGGAGCCCTTTCTGTGGGCACCCGGCATCACCCCTACACAGCCACCTGTATTCAGGTTAAATTGCTGTATTTGCACTTTGTGAAAATTAGTGGGTTTTGAATCACAGTTTGGGCACTCAGTCTCTAAAAGGTTCGCCATCCCTGGTCTAGAAAGAGATCAGAAGAAGAAGAAAATCTGAGGCAATTTAAGAAATCATGCTTTCTCACTGAAAACAAGAACCAAGCAGAAAATAATAGGCTAAATTTGATAGCAAATAAAACATAGCAGTGTTTTTCAGGTAATAAAATATCTCTGTGCTAAAAAGTACCAGATTTATTTTAAACTGCCACAATTGTTTAAAAAAACAGAAAACCTTCACCTTAGAATCCAGGGGGATCTCTTTTATGAAGCATAACATGCTACTTAGCTTAGCCCCCAAAGGCTTTTTCCAAAAATAAAAGGTTTTGTCAGATGAATTCCACATAGGTATATCACATAGGTAAGATTATTTTGTATAAGGAAATTGCACTTCATTTTGATTACGTAAAAGATATTTCACCAAGAGGCAACTGGGGAAGGTAATTGAAGAAGTTAACATTCTGTGTTATTTCTATAGGGTAATACCTTCATGTGATTTCATGAATACTCAACTTAACCTAACACTATAGGCCATTCATGGTCCAAAAAAGGGATTTCATTGATGGGGGTGTGGTGCTCTGTTTTCTTTCTCCTCAGACTCTTCCAAATGCCAATATACAGCATGACGTCCTTGATATGAAGAAATTGCTCCAAGACCTGAGTGTGACACACACATTGGAAAAGTTGGATAACAACCTCTAGAAGACCTTAGCCAGCCTGGCTGTTGATGATTAAGGAACCATCTAGTCCAGGCCTGCCCAAAGTCCCACCCAGGGGCCAAATCCAGCCATCAGGCCATTCTGAGTGGCCCGCGGCTGGCTGGCCTGCCCCTCCTTCCCCCTCCTTCACCCCATGTTTTTTTTTAATCTTCCACCAACACTGACACCACCAGGAAGCTTGAGGGGCTGGGTCAGCCGGCCGGGCAGTGAGCAGAAGCTTGTTGGGCTGGGTGGGCAGGCAAGGGGGTGGGCCACCACCAACAGCACCGCCGGGAAGCTTGTGGGGCTGGGTCGGCCGGCCAACCAGCCTTCGCACGGGCTGCTGCCACCGGCACTGCCGGCAACCATGTGAGGCTGTGCACGTGCCACCGGCATCACCAGGAACCTTGTGAAGCTAGGTGTGCATGTGCAGGGCGGCACATGGGCAGGGTGCTGCCACCGGCATAGCCGGGAACATCGTGAGGTTGGGTGCACGCGTGGGGCAGTGATTGGGCAGGCTGCACCACCAGCACCACTGGGAAGCTTGGGTGGCTGGGCAGATGGGTGGTCTGCTGCCACCAGCACCGCAGGGGAATGTGTGGGGGTGGGGTGGCCAGTGGGCCTCTGCCACTGCCAAGGAGCTTTGCGGTGGGCTGGCGGGCAAGCCTGCGCCACTGCTGGGGAGCTTGGGGGTGCAAGGTCACAAAGATCGCCTCTTCCAAGGGGCAACCTGTGGCCATGGCTCCCTCCCTCCCTCCCTTCCTTGTTCCCTCCCTCTCTCCCTCCCTCCCTTCCTCTCTTGGTTTCCACCTTCCTCTCTCCCTCCCTTGGTCCCTGCCTTCCTTCCTGTGGGTGGGGTTGCAAGGGGTCAGTGGGTGGGACTTGCAGTGGGGTGACAGGGTCTGGGAGCAACCTGCCCCTGACACATTCTCAGCCATCAAATCTGGCCCTCCTTACAAAAAGTTTGAGCACCCCTGATCTAGTCCAATGAAGTTACTCATCAAAGTTCTGAAAAGGCAGAGGTACATGTTTATGCTACTGTTCTCTTGCGTCTGAAAGGATGCAGGATGGAAACAGTCTGGGGAAAATAATCACTTAGGTGGGGAGCTGGAAAATAATCCAAACTATAATTGCTTCCAATGTGATGTGTTTGGCTCTGGGAAAGCAGAAAATGCCATCACCCTTCAGATCAGCTAACAATCGCTTGCACTGCGAGAATGCCTTTGGAGCTCCGGAAGCCTTGCCTCAAGGGTATACTTGAATGAAGCAAAGCTCTTCAATAGTGCAAGCACTGTGTTCAGGCTTAAAAATGTCCCTCATGAGTCTCACGGCACTGAGACTGTTTCACATTTCATGTGTATCCGGTGGCAGGTGTTTCATTCTCTCTCACCAAAAGCTGCAATTATTTAAGTAACCAGAAAGCACGAGAGTGGCTACTGTTATTCAAGGCTTGAATGTGTCTTAAGCAGAGTGAAATGTGCATCTCATTCAGGAGTGGAGAATCAGCTCTCAAAAGGAGAGAGAAAACTCTTTTCTGAAGGCATTATTTGATGGGAACTGAAGAACACAATTTAAAATAGGCAAAGGACTACATGTTCACTCAGTGAGCTGAATGCACTGCATCCCATACGATGATATGGCAAAAATGTAACCTCAGTCTCATGTTATTCCTAATCTAATTCTTTCCATCTTTGACATTTTACTGGCAGGCATCAAACTTACTTTTGAATAAATTAACACTGAAATACTATATATGTCTACAGAGGAGTAAAGTCTACTAAGTCTACTAGGATCTGTTGTTGTATAATTCAGGTTGTCTCTGACATATGTTGAATGAGTGGTCTCCAAAAAGTCCTATTGATAGCAGCCCAGCCCAGCTCTTGTAACTAAAGCATGTGACTTCCTTTAGGGAGTCAACCCATCCCATATTTGGTCATAATCCTCTTTTCCTGCTACCTTCAACTTTCCCTTGCATTATTATCCTTTTGGGAGAATCTTGGCTTTTCATGATTTACCAAATCTGTGACAACCCCAGTTTCATCATTTTTGCCTCCAGATCAAGCTTGATTTGCTCTAGTACCCACTCATTCATCTTTATGCCAGTCCAGAGTATTTGCATATTTCAAATGAATCTTTTTCTTTTCCCATCTCCCCATCTCCACTGTTCACACCCATACATTGTGATCAGGAATACAATCATAGAATCCTGAAGTTGGAAGGGGACTATAAGTCATCACGTCCAACCCCCTGTTCCACAGGAATGCACATTAAAGGATATCTGCCATTTTTTTCTTGAATGCCTACAATATTGGAGCACCCACCACCTCTTGAAGTAATTGGTTCCATTGCCATACTGCTCTGACAGGAGTTTTTTCCTGATATTCAGTTGAAGGCTGGGTTCTCTCAACTTGAGGCCATTGGCTCAAGGATGATTGAAAACAGACCCTGCCCCTCCTCTGTACGACAGCCCTTCAGATATTTGAAAAGTGCTATCATATCCTCTCTCAGTTTTCTTTTCTCTAGGTTAAACATCCTGTTATTTCAGTCTTTCCTCATAGGACTTGGTTTCCAGCCCCCTCTTAACATTCAAATTTGTTAGCATCATTCTTAAAGGGTGGTGCCCAGAAATGGACACACTAGTGAAGTTGAGGCCTAACCAGTGATGAATAGAGGTTGTGGGGTCAAACACCTCACAGGATTTGGAAATTTTACTTCTGTTAATGCAGCCTAAAATAGTATTTGCCTTTTGGGTTATATTCTGCTTAAGATCTACAACAATTCCAAGATCCTTATCACTTGTACTATGGTTATGCTAAGCCAGGTGTCCCCATCTTGTAACTGTGCATTTGGTTTCTTCTTCCTAGTAGAGATGGGCACGACCAGAAATTTTTTTTTCGAGTTGTCATTTTTCGGGATCGGTCCGTTTCGGGTCGTTTCTGTTTTTCGTGAAATTTTTTAAAAATTTGTCATTTCGTCATGTCGTTTGTCGTTACCCCCACCGCGATTTCGCGCGATTTGACGTCCCAGCGAGTGGCGTCCTGCCGGCCGGCGCTAGGTGTTTTTGCGCCCTAGGCGGCGGGCGGGGGGGCGGGGGGCCATGGGCAGGCGGCGGCAGCGGCAGGGGGAGGGGCGGGCGCACGGGCATGTGGGCGCGCGGGTGGCGGGCGCGGGTCCCGCAATGACCCAGAGCAGGCGGAAAACACTTTAAACTGACTTGCTGCACAAGACTGCATCGAATAAAGCAATTGCAATTTTTATTGCAAACAAAGTGGGCAGTGCACCCACAGCAGAGCTGCAGGCAGGGTATGAAAGGACCTTGGCTTGCCACCAAGCAAATGAAATTTTTAAAATAAATCCACACCTCCCCTCCCACTCAAACCTCCCCCCCTTTGAAGCACAATCCAGAAAAGAAATCCTAACAAAAAGAATAAACTGTGTTGCTATTCCCCACAGCAGACAGAATGAAAGAAATTATTATTATTTCCTAAAAATTCAATTGAATCAATTCCCTCCCTGCCTGCCTAACTGAAATCTAAAGGCTCCGCGAAATTGAAACTAGTCTAGCACAGCAGCCAGCTACACACAGCCCTCTCCCACCAATATCCAAGCCCGGACTGCAACTCTTCTGGGAGTGCCTTCGCTTTTTATGCCCTCTTGCACATCCAGAAGTGTCAGTCAAAACCTGGCCATGCGATTGGTAGAATGGGTCCAAAAATTTGCATGGTCCCATCCCATGGCCAGCCCATCATTGCGCAGGTGTAAAAAATTAAAAATAAAATAAAATAAAATAAAATCAGTGCAACCTTTTACTGCTATAAAAACCCACTGCTGCTACTGTAAAAATTCAATCATTTAAAATAGCTAATTTTCACATGTTTCTGTGGTGCTTTGGTGGTTTTTTTGGACCACGATTTCAAAAAAAAATATTGCGGACGCCATTTTGGATCCCCCCACACCACATGGCAAATGGAGATACCGAGGATGCCCCCTCCCAGCCCGGTACCAGCAGCCCAGGAGAGGAGGGGGGAAGGCTGGGGACACCCCCCCCAGAAACCACCCCTCTGGTAGGTGCCCTCAGGCAGGCATATTTTCACCTGCTTTTTTTGGCCGGGAATTGGTTTTTTTTTTAAACTTTTTTTCTGTGCCGCTTGGCATCGCATGATCGCCGTGCGATGCCAGGAACGACAACGACAAATCAGACCCAAATTTTCTTTTTTCGGTTCGAGTTCAAATTCTGACAGCTTAATTGTCGTTACCATTTCCGTTATGTAACAGAAACAATATCCGAAAACGGAAACGACAATTTCGCCAAGTCGTGCCCATGTCTACTTCCTAGTTGCAGTACTTTGCACTAGAGATGAGTACAAAATGAAAAATAAAATGCTGTCTTATTATTTTGTTACATAACAAATTACTTTGTTACATAATAAAATGGTAGGACACATTTCATTAGGAAACAAAATGAAATGCCATTTTTCCTCTAGGAATGAAAGAATTTGTCCTAGAAGAACCAAAATAGCAGGGAAGCTTCCTTGGATGCTTTCCTATAATCCCCCAAATTTGGAGAGGTTTGGGGGTTCAGGGGGCTGAGTTATTAAATGCCAAAATCATTTCTAATTGAGTCAGAAGCCAATAATTGCCCCCATGGGGGCTTAAAGGGAAAAATCCAAAGAAGCTCCCCTGCCATTTTGGTTCTTCTAGGACTCAGGGGACCCATTTGATTTTGTTCTTGGAATAGTCATTTGCCTGTAGGGCCCAATTCAGATGGATGAGTTCAGTGTTGAGGAAGTCAGCTTCACAGTTTCAGTTTGCACAGTTCACAAGCCTTTTGTGGACCGTGTCATGGGTGGTGGTTGGAATTTTATGTAGGTACCAATCTGTGTGGGTGGGTTTCTGTAGACCTTGTGTCCTATTTGGAGGTCCAGTTTCTAGTAGAGATGGGCACAACTAGGGAAAATGACGTTTTCGAGTCGTCGTGTGTCGGAGGCGGCTTGTGTCGGCTCGTTTCTTTTTTTGCGAAACTTCGCAAAAATTTGTCATTTTGTTTTTCATTTTTTCGTCTGTTGTTAAACTGGTTTGGGGGTAGCGGGCTCCTGGAGGCACCTCTTTTTTGGGGGGGGGTGCCTCCTATCCTCACCCGCTAGGGAACTCAGGCTCCTGGAGACCCCTCATACATGGGGGTCTCCTCTCCTCACCTGCTGCAAAAGGGCATGCATAGCCATATGGATATGATTGCATACCAAGTTGCATGCAGAGACACAGCAGACTGGCAGAGGCACCCCTCTTTTTGGGGTGCCTTCCCTGCATCAGTCAGGCCTCGGGGGCATGGTTTGCATGTCACACATGCTGCTGGCCGAGCCAAGCCTGCAGGAGTCACCCAGAGCCACAAGTGGTGGACTGGCAGACTCTCTGCACCCGCTGTGTCTCACTAAGAAGGGAATTGTAGTTGTTGCATGTAGTGCAATGCAAGTACAGATCTGGCTTAGGCAACAGGGTTAGCGCAAGGGCTAGGGTTAGGCTAGTTACGGGTGAGGTTAGGGTGAGTATTGGGGTGCATCTCTGGGGGCCTCTCTGACCCACTTAGAAGGACAGTGTACTGGCATGTGGGTTAGGCTTAGGGTTAGGGTTCGGGCTTTGGTTAGTGGGCTTTTTATGCCCGGTTGGCACATCCCAGAAGTCTCTGTGGTCAACCTGGCCAAGTGGCCATGCGATTGGTGGAATGGCTCCAAAAATTTGCATGGTCACTCCCATGGCCAGCCCATCATTGCGCAGGTATAAATAAAATAAAATAAAATAAAATCAATGGAGAGAGGAAAGAGGAGACATTTTGTTGCAAGAAAAACCCACTGCTACTGTAAAAATTCTGGCAGTTTTGAAATAGCAATTTTCGCATGTTTCTGTGTGGTTCTTGTGTGTTTTTGGACCACGATTTCAAAAAAAAATTGCGGTCGCCGCCCCATTTTGGATCCCCGCCCGCACCGCATGGCATGGTGACTCAAGTCCGGCTGCCCAGGACAGGAGAGGGGGGGAGGCAGGGACCCCCCCCAGAAACCACCCCTCTGGTAAGTGCACTCTGCACTGCAGGCATATTTTCGCCTGCTTTTTGGCCCGGGAATGGGGGGGAGTTTAAAACTTTTTTTCTGTGCCGCTTCCGCTTGAATTGTGGCGGCCGGCGGCGAGTCCGGTGCTTGTTGCGAGCGACTACGACGAGGATTTCCCCCACCACCAGAGCAGCCCAGGACAGGAGAGGGGGGGTCAACCACCCCTCTGATAGGTGCCCTGAGCCCTCACTCAGGCAAGCATATTTCTGCCTGCTTTTTGGCTGGGAATCGGGGTTTTTTTAACTTTTAAAAACTTTTTTTCTGTGCCGCTTGGCATCGCGGGATCGCCACGATGCCAGGAACGACCACGACAAATCAGACCCAATTATTCTTTAGTCGGTTCAAGTTCAAGTTCTGGCGGAGTAATTCCCGTTACCGTTTCCGTTCCGTAACGGAAACGAGGAACGGAAACGGAAACGGGAATTCCGCCAAGTTGTGCCCATCTCTAGTTTCTAGGTGTGACCAGGTATTACTGGGACTTACAAAGTGCAGAATCCAGACCAGAATCAAAGAACATGAAAGATACCGCAGACTAAAACAACCTGAAAAATCAGCAGGAGCTGAACACATCCTGAAACAAACTGGACATTAAATCCTCTTCCAGGACACAGAGGTACTGGACAACACTACCAATCACTATGTCAGACTACACAGGGAAGCCATTGAAATCCACAAAAATAAGCACAGATTCAACAAAAAATAAGTCTAAAAATCAACAAAGCCTGGCTTCTAGTACAAAAAGCTGCAGAATGCAAATGGTCAAAGCTCAACGATTCCCACCCAGACACAAGCAACAGTGATCAGTTTACACAACAGAACAGCTAAACACACCTATTAAGGATTGTTGCTACCCTTGATTGCACTGAAACTTCTTAATCTCTTCATCACAATACAATGACTAACACCTATTCTCCTGCATAGGACAAATTTCCTCTTTCCCACAACTTAAAAAAACGCAGTCTCACTCACTTTGTACCCCAGAGCGCAGAGAGAACTCTAGTTCCTTGAGCTCCTTGCCCTCTGAAGATGCCAGCCACAGAGTCTGGTGAAATATTAGGAAGAAAAACTTCCAGAATACGACCAAACAGCCCAAAAAACCCACAACAACCATCAGTTCCCGACCATGAAATTCTTTGAGAATACATCTTGAGTGTCATTTCTTTTTCACAATCCAGTTTGAACCTCAGACATTTTTCTCTTCACATAAGATATTTATATAAGCTTTTGTTGCTACACATCGAGTATCAATTTGTATGCATGGAAAATTAGAGCAATGGTCCTATAGTTACTGCACTCCTTGGAGTTTCCTTTCTTTGGAATAAAGTATATTTAATGTTTTCCAGTCTGCAGTGAATTATTTCATTTTCCATATTTGTTGACATGTTCTACTTAGAATTTTGACAGATCCAGTCTCTGTGGCTTCAAATAGTTTTATCAGTATCTCATCTACCCCTGACGATCTTCAACGTGTATTAGTAATTGGCACTTTACAGTGTTCCATACAAAAAACAATGAGGCTTTTAACAAATGCTACAACTTAAATTGCTCCCCCATGAAAACCTGGTGTCAGTATTTGACATCCTCGGGCAGCTCCCCAAACCACAGCACAGCTTGCTGTTCGTGGTGTAGTCTAGGCCCCTGGGAGCTGTGATGGTCTGACAAAGAAACAAAGAAATAGCTTATACAAGCTCTCTCTCTGCCTGCTCTGGACCACATTTTTACTTTACTTTATTTTATTAGCCTGGCTCTCAGAACATCGACAAGCAACTGAATTAAGTCACCATTTTAATTTCCCTCAATGCTCTTGTCAGACAAATGGGTTCTTCCCTTCCATTTAGTTCCATTTAGTTCATGGGGAAAGTGACAGTGATTGTCAAGTTTCAGCAGGAGACACAGGGAGAGAGGTGTTTCTTTTATTTCAGAGCAGAACTGTGACCCTTATTACTTTGATTTTGATAACAGACTTCCCACAGATGTGTGAGGGGAAGGGGAGGAAATAGAAGGGGAAAGTCTGATAGTGTACATTTTACCTGTCCTTGTATTTTATTTTACGGCCTTGAAGAGTCTTGTCTCCCAGACAATTTCTTTTCCATCAGTCCTTGTACAAAGGGAAGACCTTGAAATATAGAGCTACTGTATCTTGAGATTTGGTTCCTGATACTTTTGTGTTAGAGGTGTTTCCTGGGGTTTGACTTTCTTCAGGTTACTTTTGCTATAAAACCATCCTTGGAAGTCATGTGCATCTAGGCCTCCCCCCCCACCTTTCTCCCCTCTTTCTTTTCACAGTAATCAGTTTGATTTGGTCATTGTTATTGGATTTATGATGTCAGCTTTTTCCAAGTGTATTGTGTTTACAATGCTCCCTTAGAAAAGATTCCCACAGAACCAGGAGAAGAGTATACTCTCAGCTATCATTATTTGAATATTAATGGGTAGTTAGCTCCAGCATTCCAGTGCTTGTTGGAGCATGGCTACCACAACTAGGACCTGTCAGGGGCTCCTGCCAAATGGGGCCACCAGAGGAATACGCTGATCAAGACATCTGAAACAGGGACATAGGGTGGAGGGGACAGGAGGTGCAGGAGCCCTCCCCTGGGAAGTGGTCTATGAGCACTGCTTTCCCCCACCAGGAAAAGGCAAGCCCTGCGATGGATCAGCATTGGTAGGCGCATCTGCTTTCTCCAGCCTTCCCTCATCTTGCTTTCAAAAATCCACCATTTATTTCTTCCCACTCCCCACTCTTTTCTCTCCAAGTCAAGGACTGTGCTTTAATATGTATATCATTTAAGATGAGCTGTAGCTGGCCGAGAAGAAGGCACGTGATGTGAGTCTGGCACCAGCTGAGCTCTGAGACCTGGGGGGGGGGCAGTACTGGGAGAGGAGGGGAGCCCTGCCTGGACAAAGAGGAGCAATGCCCTCAAAGGACTGGTTTAAGGTGTATGTCTGGTAGGGGGAAGAAGTGTCCCACCAAATATTGTGGGATGATTTCACTCCTTAGCAGTGGCCACCCTGCTTTTGGGATGCTTCTCAGCAGGGGTTCTCTGACCCAAGGCCAGATTGAGCTGTCACTAGTTTGCTAAGGCACTTAACAGGAGGGGGCGCAAAAATTGACTTTGTCCCCGGGCGCTGAAAACCCTAGCTACGCCTCTGATCCCAAACTAAGCTTGCATCCTCAAATGAAAATACCGAGTGAATAAAGAGACACATGTAAAAAAAGTGTAAACAGAGTCATGGTAGAGGGAAGGGAACCGTTGACCATTGGAAAATAAGAAAAATCTAACAATAGAAGTCACTGCCTCAGAAAGGAAGCTAGAACATTAAGAAATGATTATGACATTACTAGCCTTCTATTTAATGTACCAGGAAGAGAAGCCACACCACACTTGTTGAAGACACCATTGTTTTACAGACACAGTAGCCATTGAGAAATGATCTGAAGTAAAACATTAGAATGTGTCTTTTTTTTTTAATCAGAAGGGAAAACCAGCTGCAGCTGATATTTATGGAGTTCCAAAAGAAACAAAATGCACAAAAACCAAGCAGTAAATTATTGTTGGTAATAATAGTATAGGATGGATTCTAAAGAGGGATTCTGAAAGCTTTCTGGGGTTGTAATTTTTCAGAGTTATTTGATATTTAAAAACACCCATAAACATGCATTGGTGATATGTGAAGGCACATTTTAAAAGGAATATATACTGCAAAATGTACAATAAATATACATTTAGTTAGAATATATATTTTTTAAAGTCTCAGTCCATATAAGTCTTATAGTGAGTGTATGAAACTTTTGATATATATTATGTGTTGAAAGCAGTAGATTTATTATTATTATTATTATTATTATTATTATTATTATTATTATTATTATTATTATTATTATTATTATTATTATTATTATTATTATTAACCACACAGCTAACTATGCTGGAATTTGTAATACAAATCATTAGTCGAACACTTCCCAAGTGTTTAGGACTATGTGATGTATTGGCGAATTATATGAACAGATCCCAGTAAGGTAGATTTCTGCAGCTGACTGATGGTGACTTTGTCAACTCCAATTTCTTCTAAATACTTGCCTAGCTCTTTAGGCACCACACCCAGTGTGCCGATTACCACTGGGACCACCTGTACTGGTTTATGCCAGAGTCTCTGAAGTTCAATTTTGAGATCCTGATATCAGGTAATTTTTTTCAAGTTGTTTCTCGGTGACTCTACTATCACCTGGTACAGCAACATCAATGATCCACACTTTTTTCTTCTCCACAATCACAATATCTGGGGTATTATGCTCCAAAACCTCGTGGCGCAGTGGTTAAATGCCTGTACTGCAGGTAAAACTGTGCTCACGACCTGGGTTCAATCCCTGGTAGCAGGCTCAAGGTTCACTCAGCCTTCCATCCTTCCGAGTTCGGTAAAATGAGTACCCAGCTTGCTGGGGGGGGGCAATGTGTAGCCTGCACACTGTAATTAAAAAATTGTAAACCACCCAGAGACGACTTGTAGTGGTATGGGGCGGTATATAAGCAGAACACTTTGCTTTGCTTTTGCTTTGCTTTGCTTTCATGCTTATTTTCAGTCACTTTTTCAGGCTTATGATCCCACCAGTTCTTTGCTACGGGCAGATGATAGTTCTGACACAAATTCCAGTGGACCATTTGAGCCACTACATTATGACGCTGTTTGTAATCAGTCTGAGCAATTTTCTTGCAACAACTCAATATATGGTCAATGGTTTCATCTGCCTCTTTGCAGAGTCTGCATGTGGGGGACTCAGCTGATATTTCTATTCTAGCCTTAACTGCATTTGTTCTGATAGCTTGTTCTTGAGCTGCAAAAATCAGGGCTTATGTCTCTTTTTTCAGTGTTCCATTGGTGAGCCATAACCAAGTCTTTTCCTCATCTACTTTTCTTTTGATTTTTTTTTTTGAGGAACTGCCCTTGCAGTGCTTTACTATGCCAGCTCTTAGCTCATATTTGCATTGTTGTTTTCCTGTATTGACCCTTTGTTTGCTTTACTTTAAACACCCCCCCCCATTCTTAACCTCCAATAATGCTGGCTCAGTAGTATTTTTTACATAATATGCCAACATATGTTTCTCTTCTTCAACTCTCTACTTCACTTGCGGAAGACCTCTACCACCTAATTTTCTAGGTAAATAGAGGCTGAAGAGGAGACTGAGGCCCAGGAGTAGGTAAGGCACTGGTTTACAGATGAAATGAAATGTTTTGTTTCAACCAAAAAAAAAACACCACCATTTCATTTCGTCTATAACAAAATGCTGCTTCCTCATTTAGTTTCATTTCATTTCATTTTGTTCTGTAATGACGCGATGAAACAGCATTTTGTTTTTCTTTTTTGTGCCAATCCCTAGTTATTCATTCAGGAGGAATATAAAAAAAAGTTCAAAGAGATATGGCAAGAAGATATTAATAAAGAAATTAAAGAGAAAGAATGGGGGAAATGTGGAATAAAAGAATAGCGAGAAATATGTCAGTGAGAGTAAAAGAAAACTGTTATAAAGTATATTGTAGATTGTATATAACACCTGCAAAGTTAAATATAATAAATGAAGAAATTTCTTCAATATCCTGGAGATGTAAAAAAAGAAAAGGGGACATATTTACACGTGGTGGGCGTGTGAGTCAAGGAAAATGGAATGGACACTGGTTTTTAATGAAATTCAAGAAATATTAGAGGAAAGGATTCAAATGTCTCCACAAATGTTATTGCTGAATCTGGTTACAGATACACAATTGAAGAAAGAAGAGGTGGAATTGGTAATTATAATGATAATGACAGCAAGGTTGCTTTTTTCCAAGTATTGGAAATCCGATAACCTAATGACATTGAAGGAATGGTATAGAGACTTATGGAATATGGCCATTAATGATAAATTGACTTGTGAAATTAAATTTAGAAAAAGTTTGTGAAAGTTCAATGATTTTAATGGAATATGGGATAAACTATTGTTATATGTATTTAAAATGGTAAAGGGTGTGCACCCGGAGATGACTCAATGTATTGCTGGAGGGATACGGGCTGGTCAATACTTTAAGCTTTGTAACTCTGTTGTAACTCTGGGTAGGTTGCACTGGGGTCAGTTTTTGATATATTTGTATGAGTTTTCTTTAATGTTTTTTTCTGTCCCCATTTATTGTTGTTTTATGTTTTGTATTGTAGTTTTAGAAGTAAAAATAATTAACATAAAAAAACATAAAAATGCTTCCAGGATGTCTTGCAACCCTGTAGCAATACAGGTATTGAGTCCTCTAAAAATAATGGACCCAGGATGCACTGCAAACTTGTGGCAATAAATTCAAAAAAATGCACCCAGGACTCATTGCGACCCAGTGGCTTGTGGGTAGCACGAGGCTTCAAGTTCAGACATGGGCACAGTGTTGCACAGTGTTTATATATTTAAAGTGCACTTTATATATTTTTTTATTACAAAAAGGTGTTTCTGTCTTTTTTCTAGGCTTTGGAATGAATTAATTGGTTTCCCATTCATTCCTAGGGGAAAATACATTTTGTAAGATGAAGTTTTGTAAGACGAATTGACCCATAGAACAAATTGAATTCATCTTGCAAGGCATCACTGTACTTAAAAATGTAGTATGTTACAGTTTTGATATTAATCTGTTCATGTTCCAGCTTGAAGAGGGGGGGGATGAAGAATTAATTTGGAATCAATGTTTTGTCCACTCCCTAGTGGATCAGGTCATAACCTGGTTCACTTTAAAACAACATTCAAGTTGTGATGGCATTGATAAGGTAATAAAAATATATGTGTTAAAATGAACTAGGGATTAATTTACCTGTCAACTCTTCTCAGCTTTGACTGGGGGGGGGAGAGAAAGAGAGGCTTGATTATAAAGAAATCTAAAGAAGGAAAAATGTTATTAAAGTGTAGCAAAGAGAATAGCTCCCGGACTAGCCTTCAGCTTTGGTTTGCCTAAGGATCAATTTTCTTCATAGTTATCAAGGCTGTATAGTTATTGCCAGAGGCAATTGTTCATGATCATTCCATTGATTTAAGAGTCAGCAGTAAGTTAAGAGTGTGGTTAGGGTATAATGTTCATTTCTTGTATTTTCTTTATCCACAGAGAATTCCAGTGTCCACTACTGCATAGTAATAACAATCGGAGTACATCACTTCTGCTTCTTGGCACCATAGATCACTGCAAAGAGCAATGTTTAAAACAAGAAACTCAAACTATGAACAAGGCTTTCTTGTTTGCAATACACGTTCTTTCGGCAGTTGCTGAAAAAGAACCACTTGAACACAAACTGTTGATATTTATGAAAGAAGAGTACATGGGTGTTCAGTGTTTCTTTCACCTTCTCCTGTCATGTAACATTTTAGTGTCTTTTCACAATTTGCCTGCCAAAAGACTAAGGATTTTTTCATCCTGCAGCATTGTGAGAAATATCAACAACCACACAATCAGAATGGATAGGAAAAGCAGGAATTTTGAATGTACCTTGGATCCTTTTGGAGGGAAGGATAGGGTAAAATATTTTAAATAAAATAAATAAAACAGCATCAAACAGAGTAAAGAGTATTATTTGCTTCAGACATTCCTGCTAGGATTTACACCAATGGAAAAATGTACCTGGATTTATTATGCTTTGAGGTTTTTTTAATTACATACAAAATTGCTTTGGATTTCCTTTTGTTTGGACAGGAATGTGTGACTGCTTACTTTATTTAAATGCATTTTGTCAATATGTTGTGTTTTTATTTAAATGTGCTGTGAATCATTCTGAGCATGTTATATGTCAGATATGTTAAAACGTTGGCCGCTATGGGCTATATCTAGTTAGTGTGACTCAAATGTGATGAGCAATACTTTTTGAGGAGCCCCAAGCTTCCAAGCCAGTTTAAAAGAACAAATAAAATGTTCAAAATGCCCATTTGACCTCTAGGTGATTTGAGCAGAAATTAATAGACAACATTACATTAGAGCTACAAGAGAACATGTGCAGTCACAAGGAGAGTAAAGTTCCATGTAAAGTTATAAGTGATGGAAAGTAACACAGAAAACATAGTGGCAATAGATCACATAAGATTATAAGTAGTTATAAATTCAAAGTCTATGTGATCCTATAGGGCCTTTTTACACGACCCCTAAGATCCGCTGGTCCCTTAAATTTGGACCAGAGATCTTGAGGGTTTGTCGCTCTCCCTGCGTTCCCACCCCCTCCGCACTTCCTTGTTCTGTCTGCGTGAGGGGAGGGAGAAAAGGAGGGAGAAAAGAATGCACTCTTACCTCGGGAGTGCCGGTGGAAGTTGCTTCGACCCCCTGTCACTTCCTGGTTCCTCTTAAAGGGGCAGGAGGCAAAAAAAAAACTACAAAAAGAAGCAAGGAGAGCCCGGCACTCTCCACATCAAAATTTTTCACTCTCCCAGAGCAGGTAACTGAAAGGTGCGCTGGGTCGCGCTTAGGTGGGCGGGGTCACACTTAATTTTCTGTTAGCTCCGGAGCTGGTGGGGAAACATTTTTAAGCTCCGGAGCTGGGAGCCATTTGCAGCGGAGCTTAGGGGTCATGTATAAACCGCCCATAGATTCATATTAAAAACACATAATAGGTAGTCCATCATTCAGGGAAAACTTACCTAAAGAGAAAGGTCTTTGCCTGTTTCCAGAAAGACAACAGAGATAAGGCAACCCTGGCCTCTAGTGGGAAGAATTTCCAGAGTCTGGGCGCAGCAGCACGAGAAGTACTTGTGAAGGTGGTGGCCTGTCCTGATGACCTTAACACCCATGTCGGTTCATACTGTGAGATTTGATCTTTGAGGTAGCTAGGACCCAGATCATGCAGTGCTTTGTAGCAGACATGGGCACGACCAGAAAAAATGACGTTTCGAGTTTTCACTTGTCGGAACGGGTCTGTTTCGGGTCGTTTCCGTTTGTCGTGAAAATTTTCAAAAATTTGTTGTTTCCATTTGTCGTTTGTTGTTTGTCATTTCCACTGTGATTTAGCGCGATTTGAATTCCCAGAGCATAGGGGTGTCCTGCAATCAGGGCCAGCACTAGGTGTTTTTGCGCCCTAGGCGGCGGGCGGGGTGGGGGGTTGGTTGGCAGGGGGAGGTGCAGGTGGGCGGTGGTGGCAGGGGGCCATGGGTGGGCGGCAGCCACGGGCGGGTGAGTGGGCAGGCGGTGGCGCGGGCTGCAGGCGGGTGGCAGTGCAGACAGACGGGCTGAGTGGGCAGTTAGGATATCACTTAGGATAGAGGTTCTATTCTTGGCTTGCACCCCAAATGTGTGGCAGTATATAATATATTTTTAAAATAAATCCACACCTCCCACTCCCAGTTGAACCTCCCCTTTTATCCAATATCAGAAAAAAATCCTCACAAACTGCCAGAGAAGAAATAAAGAATAAACTGCTATTGCCTTCAGCAGACAAAGCTGCAGGGAATCAAAGAAATTATTTTCTAAATTCAATTCCCTCCCTGCCTGCCTAACTTAAATCCTAAAGCCTCCAGCCTCCCTCCTCAATCTCGATCGGATCACACCAGCACAAGCAGCCAGCCCTCCTCCCTCCATACACCCGACTGAGATTTCTGGAAGGTGCCTTGGCTTTTTATGCCCTCCGAGACATCCAGATTCAAAAACCTGGTGATGCCATTGGTGGAATGGTTCAAAAAAATTGCATGGTCCCATCCCATGCCCAGCCCAAATGGGCAGGTCTAAAAAAATAAAAAATGAAATAAAATAAAATAAAATAAATACGACGTTTTATTGCTATTTAAAAAAACCACTGCTGCTACTATTAAAATTCAGGCATTTAAAATAAATAAATTTCACATGTTTCCATGGTGATTTGGTGTGTTTTTTGACCACGATTTCAAAAGAAAAAATGTGGTCGCCATTTTGGATCCCCCCCACCGCATGGCATGGCGAGACGACGAGGATGACCCCCCCAACCTGGTGCAAGCAGCCCAGGACAGGAGAAGATGGGGGAAAGGCCAGGGACCCCCCAGAAACCACCCCTCTGGTAGGTGGCAAAGCCTCAGGCAGGCATATTTTTGCCTGCTTTTTTGGCCGGGAGTCGGGGTTTTTTAAAAAAAACTTTTAAAACCTTTTTCTGTGCTTCGCATTGCGCGATCGCCGTGATGCCACAAACGGAAATGAAAAACCTGACCAAATTTTTCTTTTTTCGGTTCGAGTTCAAGTTCTGATGGCTTAATTATCGTTACCGTTTCCGTTACATAACGGAAACGATAACTGAAAACGGAAATGACAATTTCACTGAGTCGTGCCCATGTCTACTTTGTAGGTCAAGATCAGCACGTTGAATTGTGCTTGATAGCTGATTGGCAGCCAGTGGAACTGTTTTAATAGGGGTGTAATGTGATCTATGTACCCTGTCCCACTCAACAGTCTGTCTGCTGCATTTTGGACCCATTGAAGTTTCCTGAAACTTTTCATTGGTAGCCCCACAGTCTAGCTGGGATGTCAATAGGGCATGTGTCACTGTGGCCAGAGCTGGTTTCCTCAAGAAATGGTCATAACTGGCATACTAACCTATTTATGATATTTCACTGTTAGTTTTCCATTTCTCATAGTGGCATTTCTTTTGCTTTTACTTGTTTGCTTAATGTTATTAGGTTTAACGCTGCCTTCATAATGATGTAAGATGCCTCTTCATAATAATTGCTTTTAGCCGTGAAGGTTGTCTCTAAACTTCTTGATAAATGTTGTACACTCATCTCCAACTTTGCATATTGACTTGAATGTTGCAAGCCACCTTGGATCCTTTCCAAGGAAAAGGGTGGGTTAAAATGTATCAAATAAATAAATAACATACATTTAATGAGAAACTGACAAAATTAAAATTGATAATTATTAACCCATTGCAATATCATCAGAAACAAATCTGTATAACTATATGCAATATCTCCCTAAGGATAACTGGATTCTGAGCTATAAATGGGGACATATGATTAACACATGGCTTAAAATAGTATTGAACAAATAGGGATATTCAGCTTGTACCACTATACATACATATTAAAAGTTTGCAACAGCATCAAAGGGAGTTAAAAGTCACATATTTATAACTGCATTCCTATATATATTGTCCAAGATGAAAAGTAAATCAAAAACCAATTTTCCAAGATGGATATATTCTGTTCATATATGAAAAGAGGGATCAGCAGCTCAGTCTCTTGAGTTCAGGGGACAATCCAAGTCATTGAAATAAGTCTACAGCCATAACGTGCTGTTGCTTTGAGGCCGATACATATCTTGATAAATTGCTGAAATATGTCAATAACTGTCCGCAGCTTTATAAGGCAGTTGGAAATATGTTCATTTTCATGTCAACAGCAGGCCCTGTTCCAGAAGAGCTAAATATATTTGTTTTGTATATTGAAAGAGGAGAATTGCCTTTTTACTATGAGCTGTTTTTTAAAAAATGTTATTACTTTTTTCCATTCTCATTAACAGCATTTGCCATTAGTAGTGGTGTTTTTAAATATCCATATTGTTTCACATGCCCCAAAACATTGGGTTTTCTACACATTTATTGAATAACACACCCAGAAGCAATCATATGCATAACTCAATTAAAACATTTCAGAAAATAGGCATTGCATTGCAAGGGAATTTTAAAAACCCACTGATTTACAAAGCTGTGCCCCCTCGGGGCCTCCGACTGCCTTGTAAATATATGGTACTTGTTGACATTAATGGGAGTTTCACAAATGGGGAGAAAGCTGCAGAGCATTATTGTTAACAAATGTGTGTATCTAATATGCATTGCTGGGCAAAAATACCTTGAGGGGCAAAGAACGTGATTTGAAAGGCAATCACTTCCACTTCATAGTTTCACTTCAGATTAAATTAAGATGGAATTTGCTAGTTATGGACACATGACTATTACCTTGGTTTTCATTTCTTTCTGTAAGAGAAAAAGCAGTCCTCTGCCCTTTCCCCCACCTTTCTTGAAAATGGGGGGGGGGGTTTGTAGGATACTTTATTTTGTAATCAGCAGAGGCCCCGTAGTATATACTGTAGAACTGCAACACAAATAAAACCCACAGATCTACATAGATAACAAAGAGGTCTTGGGATAAAGCAAAGCAAAAGCAACACATGCTGCTTATATACCACCCCACAATGCTTCAAGCACTCACTGGATAGTTTACAAGTTAATTATTCCAGGCTACACATTTCTGCCCCCCTCCCCCTGACCTCAGAAGGAAAGAAGCTACCTGAGAATAAACCCCATCTCATGAATGCAATTTTGACTGCAGTACAGGGATTTGACCACTGTACCACAATGCTTTAAAGTAAACTCAAGGTTTTCAGGGAATGCAGCCTATTCTATCAGATGCATCTGAAGATAATAAAACTGGTTAGTTGTTATGTGCACCTGTGGATCACAAACAGGTGCACTTCTTACTGCAGGAGTCTAAGGGCACAATCTTAACTACCCTGGATGGGTAAGCCCCCCACAACCCCGAGCTTCCAAAAAGCCAGCAGACACAGTGCTGAATCTAAACTCCTCCCAGCCTTAAGACTATCCTAACCCTGGCCTAACATTATGTTTACATAGCAGCAGTGAGTCTCAGCTGAGAAAGATTCAGATTTGGCCTAACTGAACTTCTTCCTCATTCTTACCCCTTTCCTGGCTCTTCTACCACCCAATGTCAGTTAGAAGAGCAGATCAGCCAGAGAGGTAGCAGTTGTGCTGGAAAGATAACATAAGCTGATTGTGTGAGAAGTAGGTACACATGGATGGATTACCTAACAATCTCTCCATGCCTCCTGAAAACCTCTGTCAACCTGATTTACCCCGTTGAACTGACACACACATATGCAAGAACTAGACCAGGGGACAGACTAAACCTACTTGTCCACACAGCTCTTCATGCATCTGTTTACAGAATACTTTTGAATGAATGCTTTTCTTAGTAAAGTAAATATGTAGAACACATTCTGCTTCATAAGAATGAAGAACTGGATTGGTTGGCCTAATATGCCAAACAGGATACCCAGTGTGGTGTATAGTGATAGACTAGGGCTCAGGAGACCTGAGATCAAATCCCTGCTCAACCATGGATACTCATCACAGTTGCAGAACTGGTAGAACCATTCCTTAAATATCTGACTTACCTTGAAAGCCCTATTAGAGTCATGATAAAATGGTTCTGACTTGATGGCACATAAGAATGTAACAATAAACAAAACACTAAAGTGGCAAGTGGATATTAAAATATTGCAAGCCTTATAATATTTTCTTGGTTGACTTTCATGATTTTAAATGGGGGGGGCTTTGTATAAGACTGAGACATCAAAACTATAAGATAAGAATATGTAATTCTAGATAACTGGGCAAAGGAGTTATATTCCTTGACTGTATGGTCTCAGGGAATTTAATCTGAAGCTGCAAGAAGATGATACAAAAAGTGAAGAGAAGTCATGAAGATTTCATGCTCTGGTTGCACCTGGTGTTCTTACCACCAGGTTATTATAAATGTCTTAAGCTTCTTTAAAAACTGGAAAACAGCATTTAATCAAACCTAAGCCAAAACCAAAACTCAGCTAGCAAGAGTTGATAGCATTTTTTTACAAAAAAAAAACTTATTTAGCATAATATTTGTGTACGTGTGTGTTTGCCTTGAACAATCCTCATATTTTTTAAGAACTTGAAGAAAGTTTTCATGGGTGCAACTGAGGTCACTACTTAAATAACTAGGTGGGTTGTATCTTCATTGGTCATGCTTGCTATGAGGTTCAGGGAGTCCTATATCCTCTTCTAACCAAAATGGTCAAATCTGCACACAAAATTTTGCTCATAAACTATTTAGGTTCATCTTCAATAAATGGTTGTGTTATACTATTTGCTGAACTGGTTGTGGGATTCTGGAGCTACAAGTCTCTCCTCATAATGTTGATTACTACTAGATACAGGATTCTCCCTACCTGACTAATGCTATTCCCCCTCCCCCCAATATAAATAACTCAACACGTTTTATCTTATCTGTTTATGATAGCTGGGGGAATCTGGCAAGTTGTATTCCCAAAAAGTTACCTGGGGGACTCTGAGTCCTCTTAATAAAAAGTCAGAGTTACAGACATGGAACTCACACAAGGATGACCTTACTGACTCAAATTACTGGAGAGATTATGTTGTATTAGACTAGACTAGACATGGGCACAACCAGAAAAAATGAAGTTTCAAGTTTTCGTTTGTCAGAACGGGTCCATTTCGGGTCGTTTCCGTTTGTCATGAAATTTTTCAAAAATTTGTCATTTCATTTGTCATTTGTCATTTGTCGTTTCCACCACGATTTAGTGCGAGTTGACTTCCCAGAGCATAGGGGTGTCCTGCAATCAGGGCCGGCACTAGGTGTTTTTGCGCCCTAGGTGGGTGGCGGGGCAGGTGGCGGGGGGCCATGGGCAGGCAGCGGCCACGGGCGGGCGAGTGGGCAGGCGGCGGCGCGGAAGGACGGGCAAGTGGGCAGTTAGGATATCACTTAGGATAGAGGTTCTGTTCTTGGCTTGCACCCCAAATGTGTGTGTGTGCAAGCAAATTGAAGTTGGGAAAATGGAAAATAAATGGTAGTATATAATATATATTTAAAATAAATCCACACCTCCCACTCCTAGTCGAACCTCCCCCTTTATCTAATATCAGAAAAAAATCCTCACAAACTTCCAGAGAACAAATAAGGAATAAACTGCTATTCCCTTCAGCAGACAAAGCTGCAGGGAATCAAAGAAATTGTTTTCTAAATTCAATTCCCTCCCTGCCTGCCTAACTTAAATCCTAAAGCCTCCTGCCTCCCTCCTCAATCTCAATCGGATCACACCAGCACCAGCAGCCAGCCCTCCTCCCTCAACCACATCCATACACCCGACTGCAATTTCTGGAAGGTGCCTCGGCTTTTTATGCCCTCCGAGACATCCAGAAGTGTCAGTCAAAAACCTGGCGATGCCATTGGTGGAATGGTTCAAAAAAAATTGCATGGTCCCATCCCATGCACAGCCCAAATGGGCAGGTCTAAAAAAAAAAAAAATAAAATAAAATAAAATAAAATCAATATGACGTTTTATTGCTATAAAAAACCCACTGCTGCTACTATTAAAATTCAGGCATTTAAAATAAATAAATTTCACGTTTCTGTGGCGATTTGGTGTGTTTTTTGACCACGATTTCAAAAGAAAAATTGTGGTCGCCATTTTGGATCCCCCCCACCGCATGGCATGGCGAGACAACGAGGATGACTCCCCCCCAGCCTGGTGCAAGCAGCCCAGGACAGGAGAAGAGGGGGGGAAGGCCGGGGACCCCCCAGAAACCACCCCTCTGGTAGGTGGCAAAGCCTCAGGCAGGCATATTTTCGCCTGCTTTTTTGGCAGGGAGTCGAGGTTTTTTTTAAAAAAAAACTTTTAAAAACCTTTTCTGTGCTTCGCATTGCACGATTGCCGTGATGCCACAAACGGAAACGAAAAACCTGACCAAATTTTTCTTTTTTCGGTTTGAGATCGAGTTCTGACGGCTTAATTATAGTTACCGTTTCCATTATGTAACGGAAACGATAACCGAAAACGGAAACGACAATTTCGCCGAGTCATGCCCATGTCTAGACTAAACATATTGGTTAAGAGATTCTGGGAGCCAGAGTCCCAAAATTTTATTTGGAAGATGCCAGTCTTCTTACAAAACTGGAAGCAGCTTGAGGAGTTACTTTTTACAAACTAATTATTTTCCCAAGGAAGGTAACAGGATAGGTGATCTCCTGGCTGGACTTGCTGAGTGGATTCTGGAGGTCATAGCTGGAGGAAAGATCTTTGAGGGAGTCTAGGTAACAACATAGTGAGACCGGGCACCATTAAAATTTGCACAGCTGCTAGTGATGTCCCAGCTTAAATAACTGGATAGATTTTGTCTATGCAAATGATGGTAGGCAGATAATTATGTAGGCCAAAGAAGTTAAATGATCCTCCCATAGGGACTGGCCTGACTACTGGGGAAAGGAGAGAAACAGACCTGTAGGGGAAAATAATAATACTCGGGACAGGAAGAAGAGAGAGAAAATACAGTAGTGGGATGGATGAAGTGGTGGAGGTAGGAAGGAAGGAAGGAAGGAAGGAAGGAAGGAAGGAAGGAAGGAAGGAAGAAAGAAAGAAAGAAAGAAAGAAAGAAAGAAAGAAAGAAAGAAAGAAAGAAAGAAAGAAAGAAAGAAAGAAAGACAAGTGAGTATATTAAATGAGGGTGAGATCAAGGTGAAGAAAGGTATGTTTCCCAGCATGTGAGGATATGTGCCTGTCCATGCATCCACACACTCAAACATGCACATGCAGAAATAGACATACAGAGTAATCTGACCGTTATACTTAGAAAGTCTAGTTCATGTAGCATAAAATAATCTAAGCCAAATGCTCCCATATACAGGATTTGTGTGTACTAATTTATTTAGATTTTTTAGCTGCTATGTGAGTTGAGAGAGTGTTCAGTGTAATAATCAGATCAGAGTAACATAAGGATCAACTGTTTATGGGTTCATATAAATGAAAATGAAGGTCAAGCCTAAATTTAACCACGTTATTATTTAACATGCCAGGATATTTTTAACTTCTGGTATTCAGCAAAATGTACAGAAAGAGAGGGAAAGGGGTTAAAGAGTATAACTGAAAAAGAAATATAATAAGCCCCATCGAGAATTTTCTGTTTAATGAGTTTTAGGAGGGTGGGGTTATTTCCCTCCAGTTGAATTAGAATGATGAACACCAGCTAGATGAATATACTCCTAGCAGCCCCTAAAAATAGGGACGACCATAAAAATAGTCATTCATTTTGATTCATGATTCATCAGTCTTGTGATTCATCAATCTTGATGAATCACAAATCACAAATTTATGATTTTTTTTTCTGGGGAATCAATGAATTCATCCAACTTTAATTCCCTTTACAATGTCCCCAACACACCTAGAGACACCAAAATTATAGGAAATCTTTCTCTAACTCAAGTCTATAAGCTCTGCAGGTTTAGTGAAGTTTGGGTTCCAGATGTATAATTTATGTACTCCCTAATAGGCCCCTACAGGAAAGTGACCCCAACATACCTAGAGACACCAAAATTGGAGAGACGCTTCCCCTGTCTCTCCTATATGATCTGCTCAAGGTTGGTGAATATTAAGTTTCAAACATGTGAGTTCTATTCCTACATATTGGGAGCCCCTAGGAAGGTGCCCTTTAGCAGCTGGGCTGGGGAAACCCAGCCTTCACCAAATTTGTAGTGGAGAAGGGATGCTTTCCTCTATTATTATTATTATTTTGTCTCTAGGTGCCTTTGGGACCATTTTATAGTCAGGAAAATTGAGAAGTAAAAATCTTGCATTAGTGGTAGGTTATTTATTTATACAAACACAAATCAATGAATTAGCAGTCTTTGAAATCAACGAATTAGCAATCTGTACAAATACAAATCAATGAATTACCAATCTCTGGATGACTTTTCAATGCGGTTTTAAATTAGTGCCCATCTCTCTTTTGCAGTATAGATGGAACAATTCACTGAGCACAGAGATAAGGATATAAGAAGAGAAGCACAAGTCAGATCCTTTTATAAGCATGTTTGTTTTCCAGAAGAAAGGATGGTTTTTAAAATGTAAAGAAGTATTTTAACATAGACTCTTCCAACTTTTGCAATCTGAAGTTCTGTGACACAAGTCTAGTGTCCTAAGGGGATTGTCCTAGGTTTACTTGTCATCCATTCAATGACCTTCTGCAGCTAAAAATACAGGCAGGTAGTTCCAGGTTTGTTTGTTTGTTTGTTTGTTTGTTTGTTTGTTTGTTCTTGTTCTTCTTCTTCTTCTTCTTCTTCTCTGACAGGATTTGCCATGAAAAAGCAGGAGATTTGGTAAGCATCTTTCTTGCACTGGATTCAACAAGAAACAAAACACCAAGCATCTTTAATAATGTTTGAAAAGAGTGCATGTGAAGAGAAATGAGATTGTTTTCTGAAAGGAAATTGTGAAGTTGCAGTGATATGAGTTTATGTCCTGGGAGAAATTGGAGAGAGAGAGAAAGAGAGATTTCCCAAGTATTCTTCACATTGGTAGTACAGGTACAATCCTGAATTGGTCTTATAATTATTACAGATTGCTGGTAAGCCATTTGTGAATGGCTGTCATTTACATGCTGTTCTTCGTCAGTCTTACAGCAATCTGTCCTTTGATAATCACACAGATCCACTGTGCATCCAGTAAGGCCCATGAGCACATAAGTCATGCAATGACAAATTAGCATTGATGTACTATTAGCCCCATGATGTGTAAGATTCAACAAAGCAGAAACATTAGCCAAGACAGGGTACTGTAAATGGTAAAATAGATTTAAAGATGACAAACATCAGTGACACCAAGTAGAAAATACATTGTATTGTGAATTCACAAATCCTTCCCAGTTGAGAAAAAAAGATTTTTCTAGCTTTAAAATAATGTGTTGCCATTTGTAATCATGAAGAAAAGCCATGCAATTACATGTTTATGAAGTTCCTAAATATACATGAGCATTCCAGTGCTGAAATCTAATGCAGTTTCCTGGGAGCAAGGCCAGCTTATATAAATATGTATAGGATCAGGCCAAACAGTTCCTTTTCTTAGCACAAGATTTTGGTCTGATTAGAATCAAAGCCAAAAAGTGTGTGTGTGTGTGTGTGTGTGTGTGTGTGTGTGTGTGTGTGTGTGTGTGTGTGTGTGTGTGTGTGTGTGTGTGTGTGTGTGTGCGTGCGTGCGTGCGTGCGCGTGCACATGTTATATTAGACAGACAGACAGACAGACAGACAGACAGACAGACAGACAGACAGACAGACAGAGTTATCCCATGTAAATAGCTTGGGGAAACTTTGCCACTCCGAATGTCAGCCTAGGCTTCTACTATCCCTTACCATTGTCCATTAACTTTTCAATTATAATAATAACTACTTAGACCTGTATATATCCTCCTCAGACTGGGCAAGTTTCTATCCCTGGACATCTCTATATAATGTGGGCTCCGCCGGCGGCTCGTCCACCCCGCGGAGCCTATTTGCCGCCCGCGAGAGGGACGGCAGGCGAGACGGGACAATAATGTCCCGGATGGGAGGGGGAGGAGCGCCCTATAAAGGGCGGCTCCTCCCCCAACCCTGCAGTCAGTTTTCTTCCGGCGTTCGGATGAGGAACATCCGAGCGCCGGACTTGCGGGGCGCCACGTGGCTGGCGCTACCTTTGGAGGCCGCATTGGCGGCGGCTCCGGTCGCGGCGCGGCGGCGCTTCCCTGCCGGGCGAGGGCCGACGAGCCCAGGGGAGCCCAGGCGGAGGAGCGGCCGCGGCAGCGCCCTGTCGGGAAGAGCGGCGGCGGCGGCGCAGAGAAGGGCGGCGCAAGCACTTCCCGGCTGCGGTGCAGCAGCGGATTGGGGGGGAGCGGCATCGGCCCTCCCCCCCAGAGTGAGTGGTGCCGTGGAGCCCGGGCGGGCGGGACGGAGCCGGCCGGCTCCCTACCCGTCCAATTCCACGGGCCGGTAACGGGGGGGGGGTGGTGACCGGGCAAAGCGGGAGGAGCGGCGGCCGCGCCAGGGAGACGGGCGGCGCGGCTGTGTCTCGGCCGCGGTGCGGCGGCGAAGCGGAGGGAGCGGCACCAGCCCTCCCCCCCCGCAGGATGAGCGGAGCCGGGGTGGCGCGGTGTGGAGCCGGCCGGCTCACCACTCTCCCCCCCTTTTTTAATTCTCGGGAACGGGGACGGGAGAGACGCAGCCGGGCCAAGTCGGGCTGGATGCGTGGGCTGGGGGGCGGCCTCCTCACCCTCTCCCACCCCTCGGCAGACCGCACCGCAAGGGAGCAATCGGGCCCCCTCTAGGCCCCAGCCAGCAGGCCTCGGGGGGAGGAGGGGGGTCTGAACACACTTGCCCGGGCAGGGCGGCGGAAATTGGCGGGAGAGTTACTCTGGCCTACCGGGCCAAGCCGGGCGGGATGCGCGGGCTGGCAGGTGGGCTCCGCACACGGTCCTACCCCTTAGCAGACCACGCACAAACGCAAGGGAGCAACCGGGCCCCTTATAGGCCCCAGCCAGCAGGCCTCGGGGGGGAGGGAGGCCCAGGCACGCTCGCTCAGGCGGGCAGGTCGGGAACCGGGCGGAAAATTTTCTCTGGCCTACGGGCCCCGGTCGACGAGAGGCCTACACAGGGAGCATGGGTTAGGCCTTACCAGGCATCCAGGGCCATCAACGGGCTAGCGGCCACCGGGCGGGGGTGGGCCCAACAGCCTAGGCAAGGGGGACTCCCCCAGGCCCGGGGGTGGGTGAGACGGTCTGCTCTCCCCCCCGCTTCGGGAGGCCCCCACCCACCCATACCCTGGGCCGCGGTCGGCCTGGGGGGAGCAGACTGGGTCTTCCTGACTGCAGTCGGCAAGGGCCGGCCTACCTGGGCCCACCCAGTTAGCAGCCCAAACCACAGGGGGCCGTATCACCAAAGCAGGAGGTACGTCGGTGAAGATTCTCAGTCATCCAGGTGCGTTTAACTAGGAGTTGAGTCATGGCTACTGGACTCCTTCTGGGAGATGGAAACGTCTCGCTGTCCATCCAAACAGCTTCATCGGGCAGAATGCAGCCAGTGCAAGTAGACTTCCTTATAGTCAGCTTGACCTCTTGCCCCCTGGTCTGATTGACTCATAAGATGAAGAATAGCCCGAATAGGCTCGTTAGGGAGATATTAGCGTCCATGGCCTTAAGGTAAGCAATGGCCCAAGGTGCTGGAACTCATCAGGAAGGGGTCGTTAGCAGTGACATGGGGGTAAGGCTACTTGATTTGCCGGGGTACTTTGAAAAGTACAGCCTAATGAGTAGCAGATGGCCCATGACAGAGCCCACCACCTCTGTTGTGGGAGGCATTTTCAAGGCTAACTCCTCTCTCAAACCACCTCTCTGCTTTGTCTAATATGCGTACATTCTCATCTTTGAAAGAGTGGCCTTTGTCCTTCAAATTGAGGTGTACTGCTGATTCTGGGCCTGGGCGGCTACCCCTCCTATGTGGGGCCATTTTTCTGTTAATGGCTGTGTAGTTTCTCCAATATAGAGGGCGGAACACTCTTCACTGCCTTGGGCTGCATATATTATATGGCTCATTTTAAGCAGGGGGTGCGAGATGGCACCAGGCAAGGGCGGCAGAACTGGCAAAGGGAAGCTGCCAGCAGCTAAGCAGCCCCCACAGCAGGCTCAGCCCGCGGCAGAGGTCGCGGGCGATGAGCACTGGCCCATCTTGGGGGCAGATGGAGGCTCACCCTAAGGCGTTGGAGGCAGCAAAGCGGGGGGTGGGCACAGGAACCCAGCCAGGCCCGGCTCCCAGGACAGGGGCGCAGCCTGCAAGCGTACGTCAGCAGGCACAGTGGACGGCCATGGTCCAATAGGTCTTCTCGCCTTACAGTGCTCGAGCAGATGGCAGCCCCGGGACCGGCCGTGGGGCGCAGCGAGGCCCTAGCTTCAGTCAAGCGACCGCAACCGGCCCCGCAGAAGGCAGACGAGGACGAAATCCTGGCAGTGGAACCAGGGGGACGAGACCAGCCCCTGAGGCCTGCAACGGAGAGCCCGGCACCCAGTGAGTTGGCGGGTGCACCTGAAACTGCGCCCACAATCATTTGGCCTTGGCAGGGAGGCAGTCCAGGCCGGGGTAGCTGCTCCGATGCAGGGAACAGCCCAGGCGCCACCTGCCCAACTTCCGGGGATGGGTGCAGCTCCGGGCTACCCGGGGTGGCGGCCAACGCCGTGCCATGGCGCGACTACGCCTCCCCATTTGGGAATCATTTGTCCTAGCCCACTAGGGAGAAAATCTGGCAGGGGGAATCCATGGATATCTTCAGCGTGCTTGATTGGGAGCTGGATATCAAGGAATGGGACAGGGAGGACCCACAAGTTAGGGAGCGCAGGCTCAGGAAAAGCCGGAGCGCTCCGGGGCAACGCGGCAGGCAGCCTACCTGAAACTTACTTGATCGGGAGCTGGATATCAAGGAAGTGGGCAGGGAGGACCCACAAGATAGGGGTGCAGGCAGGTGAAAGCCGAAACGCTCCTGGGCAACATGGCTGCCAGCCTAACTGATTCTATGCCTTTGACCTTGCAGGCCCACCCAGGGAGGGCCCTGGCGATGCTTAAGTGCCTAGATATTATATACAGGGCCTGTTTGGAGGTTACAGGCCATACCTGGCTTCGGTACGACGCGGAATTTTGTCATGGGGCGGCCCTGGACCCTACGGCCATTGGGATGCGCCGCTGCCACCCATTTGCCTGGCACGGGGGAAAAGGGGCGACACCGACCACACCATAAGGACAGGGCCGGCCATCACACCTGCCCGCACTGCGGGCTGGCCGGTGCAGGTCCGGCTGGTCTGCGGAGATTACAATGGTCAGGGAGTATGCAACAGGACACCCTGCCGCTTAAAACATGGGGGTTCCGTTTGCGGAGCACATCACCTGGCCCCCGGCTGCAGCAGAGCCCCCCCCAACAAGGATGGCCCAGGGTGGGGGGAGGGCCCAAAAAAGTGGGAGGTACGGAAGGACCCCCTGGAAAAGGGGCCCAGCCCGATTAGGCTGGAGGTGTTGCGGCAATGGGCGGCAGCATATCCCGTTAAGGCAGCAGCACAGTTCTAGTTTGAGGTTTTGAGTTTGGGTTTCGTATTCCGTTAAGGGGGCCCGCATTCCTTGGTTAGCAATCAACCCGTAATACCGGGATATGGCGGTAGGGGTGGCAGAGGACGACATCCCAGAGGAAGTATGGGTGGGCCGTGTCCCCGGCCCCTTCTAAGAGCCACCAATACCAAATCTGCGAGTGCCCCCGATTGGCTAGGTAGCAAAGGTAGTCTCAGGGGAGTTCCAGGTACTCCATCACCTGTCTCATCTCAGTGGGGTACCCCTCAAGGAAGGGATGCCACCGGAGTGTCGCACAGTCAGGGGCGCGTCCGTCGATATGGCCAAGCGCATGGTGCGCACCTGCGGGGAGATGGTGTAGACGGCGAAATGCGACATTAAGTCCAACTTCCACCTTCTCCCCATTCACCCGGAGGACTTTGAGTTGCGGAGGTCCCCAGTCACCCGGAGGACTTTGAGTTGCGGAGGTCCCCAGTCACCCGGAGGACTTTGAGCTGCGGAGGTTCCGATTCCGGGACCGGTTCTACACGGACCAGGCCCTCCCATTTGGAGGTTCGGCATCCTGCGCCATTTCGGGGACCTTCAGCTCACGCGTGGAGTGGCGGCTCTGCCACGCCACGGGCTGGGAAAGTACAGCGCGTTACCTGGACGCCCACCCGTTCTGTGGATCCTAATGGCTCCGGCAGGGGCAGAGCCCTGTCGGATCAGTTCCGCGCACTGGCCCGTGAGCGGGGGCCTCCCATTAGTTGAAGAAAAAGGCCGAAGGGCCCAGTCAGGCGCTCGCCTTCCTGGGCATACAGATAGACAACAGGGCCCAGGCGCGCAGCTCCCCTCTGCCACGCGGGTGCCCACAGGACGCAGCGGGGTGACGCACCGGGGGGGATGAGCTCACTGCCTCTAGAGACGCCCAAGGCCTGGCTGACGCCCCCACCCACCCACAGAGCACCTCCAGCGATTCTGGGTCTACCTACACCACAGGGGACTGACCCCGAGCTCCTTGAAGGGGTAGTTGGCCGCTCACAGCGGCGGCGGTGGGCCTTGATCTGACCTTTTGCCAGCTGGGAGGTGGGGCCTCTCAAGCTTTTACAGATGCGTGCGGCCGTTGCCAGTAATTTAACGTGTCGTTTTGTTTTCCCAGGATTGGAAGGCTGCGCATAGCGGATGAGAATTAGTTTGGTGGGTCACAGCTACGTGTACCAGGCTGAAAAAGGCGCACGTAGGCCAACCGGGCAACCATGGAGTGGTGGGGAGCAAGAGGAACGGGTGGCTGGAGTGCCCCGAGTAGCGACGGCTGCGGGGGCATCTCGACAGCCATCCCCTTGACGCACTTGGGGGGACGGGAGGTGACCAGGCGAACTGGCACGTCCCTAATTCTCAAATTTGGGCGATTTGGCATCTGCAAAGGCCCGGGCCACGGCCGGCAGGGTGCTCTGGTCAATGATGAGTCTGCGCCAGATTGGAAGAGCTAACTGTGACCCACACAAAATGGAACTACCCCTGGAGAGGGGTAAACCAAGAGGTTTGTTGGGCGGTCTGCCGGGATTGTGGGGCTGTGAAGGGCCACCCGGAGAACGATGGACGCAGGACGGAGCCATGCAGGCCGGACGGTGTACACCTGACGGACATGGGCACCGAGGTGTTCCTGCTGGAGTGCAGGAGGGGCCTGGCTATGGTAGTGGCTATTTAATGGGTGACCGGGGCCATAGCAAGGCTAGGCCCTCGGCAGTGGCGGCTAAAAGCTGATGGAGGGCAGCGGTGAGCATACAGTTAACAGCTGGACCCAAATGCCCCTCAACCACAGCACTGCGGGCCAGGAGGTCTCGGTGCTGGGGCGGGGGGAGACCAAACGCCTCCCTGCACTGGGAATCACCCTGGTTGGTGACAGCAGGCAGGGAGGAGCGAATAAAACCAACTGGCCTGGTGGGGTGCTGTTGGACGACTGCACCACCTGGGGGTTATGGCTCGCCCGATGCTGCCCGGTTGGTGGGGTCCCGGGAGACCCCTTGGACCCAACCAAGTCATGGATGCCTGGCCCCTCCTGTTGTTGTTGTTGATGATGTTATGCGTTAATAAAGTGTGGCCCAGTTACCCCCAACATACCGTCTTGCCTGGTCATTTCGAGTGGGGGGGCAATGTGGGCTCCGCCGGCGGCTCGTCCGCCCCGCGGAGCCTATTTGCCGCCCGCGAGAGGGACGGCAGGCGAGACGGGACAATAATGTCCCGGATGGGAGGGGGAGGAGCGCCCTATAAAGGGCGGCTCCTCCCCCAACCCTGCAGTCAGTCTTCTTCCGGCGTTCCCCACCCACCGCGTTAGGGCTAGTGTGAGTTTTACTGGTCGCCATCTTTGGGGCCGGATAGGAATTTTTGACCCGCACTCTAGATTGGCCGTTGAGGGCGGGGATTTTTTGCCTATCCCACACTGGTACCTCGGAGTTGGAAAGTTTATGTTGACTCCCACATTGGTCACACAATGGCGGCTAAAAGCTGATGGAGGGCAGCGGTGAGCATACAATTAACAGCTGGACCCAAATGCCCCTCAACCACAGCACTGCGGGCCAGGAGGTCTCGGTGCTGGGGCGGGGGGAGACCAAACGCCTCCCTGCACTGGGAATCACCCTGGTTGGTGACAGCAGGCAGGGAGGAGCGAATAAAACCAACTGGCCTGGTGGGGTGCTGTCGGACGACTGCACCACCTGGGGGTTATGGCTCGCCCGATGCTGCCCGGTTGGTGGGGTCCCGGGAGACCCCTTGGATCCAACCAAGTCATGGATGCCTGGCCCCTCCTGTTGTTATTGTTGATGATGTTATGCGTTAATAAAGTGTGGCCCAGTTACCCCCAACATACCGTCTTGCCTGGTCATTTCGAGTGGGGGGGCAATGTATGTCATTGTTATGCCCCTGGGTGGTAGGTTCTCCCACTATGACATATGCCAGCAAATCCTCACATGTAGTATCAGGAAATGTTCTGCTTGTGCACTACAGGCAAACAAACACCACATGTGGCAAAATCGTACAGCACAATGCACCTCAGAAGACAACATGAGACATTTACCATGCTCAACAGGACAGTTAATTTAATTTTGAAATAAAGCTTGACTCGCTGTTCCAATATTTGTGACTCAATCTTGCACCTACAGTGTATTGCCATGTGAACATATGTGGACAGGTATGTACAATTAATCCCCTGAGCTAACCTCACTGAGGATGGTGGATATGGCATTTCAGTTAGGTTCTAAATCATCTACCTTCCAATCACCCATCCTCCAAGCTGGCAGTTTCAATGCCCTGGGGAGATGATTATCAATCTGCCACTTTCCTGTAGTCTCCCAGAGGTTAATTATTTAACATTATTTGAAGGAAATATTTATCATATGCTTGGTATGTAATTACGTGACTGAATTTATTTTTCGAAGACAATGTCCACAGCCATTTACAGGGTCAAAAATAGTCAGGCCAGGCCAGGTGTGAAGAGAAATAAAAAAAGAGCTCCACAGATGTTAATGGGAGAGGCAGCTGGGAACATTTTTGGGACAGCGGTTGGTCCTTGCTCGTTACTTGCTGCCTTTCATGTGTTTTAAAGTAACGCCTTCCATGATTGACGAAAAGATTTGCTGCCTTAATGAGAACGCCAAACCCAACACATTGAGGGAAAGAAAAATTATACTACAGAAGGGTTTGTCTTATGGATTTTCGATGCTTCCACACAAACTAATGATTCTTCTCTGCTCTTCATAGCATGGACAGCTAATAAATTGTGTGTGTTGCTGTACAATTATTTTTGTTCACCCCAAGTAAGTCTCAAGAAAAGCAGCATTGATCCTACCGCACTCGAGGCCCTTTAATCTAAAGGAAACTCTTCTACAGGAGATGTTTTAAAATAACTGTAGCACTAAAGGGCAGCTTTTGGAGCTTTAATGAGATTTTTTTGTGTTCAGCAGAAGTTTAGCATTCTCACCACAGAAGATCAATACGGACTCATTTCACCGAGGTATTTTGAAGAAACCTCTGCATTGTGAGCTAGTCCTAGAAGATCTACCCTTTAACTTTCCCATTTGCTTCTCACACTCCTCTCTTAATGGCAGCAGCAGATAATCAGGCTGCCAACTGAGCTACGCATTAGACTGATGCTTTGAGCGTGTAATATACCAAGCAGAAGCCAACTGTATCTAGTAGAACCCTGAAGAAATGGAACAGCTGAGCCCTTTTATATCTTGGAGCAGCATTATATCTTTCTCACTGTTTTAGAAGCAAATGTTAGTAGTAAGAGCAATAACAATAATGGTTTATGTGCAATGATACAGTGCATCAGCCAACAGCAAAATGTAATATATGGGAGATAACACTGGCTATAATGATATTTTCTGTGTGAACCCTTTCAGATTGATTGGTTGATATGTAATATAAAGGCCCTGTTAAGAGAAAATACATTTTCTACGACTAAAGCCCTAAATTCTATTCCGTTTGCTTGAATTTTCAAGTAGAATCAAAAGGTTTTCTATTGAGCTATCTCTGCTTTTATGTTTTGACTTCTTCTTTGTACATTTTTAACTCTTCACTGTTGTTCTCACTGAAAGTCTCTCAGTTACTGTACTTTCCAAATAAGCCTTCAACCAAGCCAATGTTAAAAGAATAAAAAAGAATATGGTTCTAATCTCTCTCTCTCTCTCTCTCTCTCTCTCTCTCTCTCTCTCTCATAATCATGTGATGTCGGCTGATCTGGCTTACACAATATGTTGGAGCAAATTATTAAGTGAATGAAAATTTCACATTAGTTTGTTTTTGATCAGATTTCACATAATATACTCATTGATTATGTTTCTGAATAATTTCTATCCCTTCTTTGCATTCTAAAATGCCAGAAATATCTAGGGAGAGGGTTGTTTCACATCCCCTATTTAAGCTTTGCCTGAAGGAAACAGAATTCTAGACCAGACCTCAAAAACATTGCCTTTGGGGGATTACATTACAGAATCCCCAAACCTCATAGACAGTAGCAGTCACGGTGGGATGATTCTGGGAGCTGTGGTCCAAAAACACATAGACATACTGTGACAACACCCTGGAAACAGGAGTAATGAATATACAAATCATCAGCCAATCCCAGCAGGAGGGCGGGGAATGGTATGATATAAAAAGGGTGGAGCCTAGTCAGTTGAGGCAGTTCAGTGAGTTCAATGAGTTCAGTTAAGTTGAGAGCTAAGAGTGCTGGGAGAGAGCACTGCTCTGTGAGAGTTCTGTCAGGCAGTGAGGGCTATACTGTTTACTAGTTATTGAAGACAGGGGGGCTGGAAGAGTTGATGAAATCTATTAAATGTTAAAGGCAATGCATACCATCCTCAGATATTGTTATATTTATTATTTTCTCAATAAACTTTGTCATTAATTTTATATTATATATCTCTGAGTCGGTCCCAATTCATGAGGCGATGATTTTAAAAGGTGGCAGCATTACCATTTCCATCACAATTCAGTGTGTAAAAGGGAGGTGTCGTCACAGTTTGGTGGCACAGCAGTGGGATGTCGAAATAAACTCGGTTGTGCCCTTGAAAACTCAGTCTGTGAAAGGGTGACATCACACATACATATGCTTCCAAATATTTCTAGGCACTGTGTTAAAAAAGGTTGATGTTTGTAGTGCACATGTATTGCGAGTTCATACATGTTATGTATGACTAGACTATGGGTGATACCTTCATAGGTTGCTAGGAAAATAGAAAAAAAGTTGCTGAGCGTTGGAGGGCAACCCCTCTTTTTCAAAGCAGGTTCATAAGTCCAAGCATGGTGAGGGATGTATTTTGCAAGGAGCGAGTTCTTAAAACTTACACCCATCATCTTGCATCACCCTTTTGCTTGTTCCCCACCTCTAGACAAACAGGATATCTGAGCCTTGAAGAGCCAATAGAGAGATGGTGGGTGTAAGCAGAGGGAGGTGCCCAAACCATGCCCCCTTTGTTTGAACTGGCCTGTGAAGTCCAGCCCCATTGGAGCATGCTGCTTCATGCCTTCTAAGAAGAATACCTGGTGTCCATCTTGCCAAGTGAACTTTTAAGAACTCTCTCCTGGCAAAACACATCCCTTGCCATGTTTGGACTTCTATACCTGGTTTGAAAAAGAGGGCTTGCCCACCAAAGCTCAACAACTTTTTTCTTATTTTTCTAGCAGACTATGAAGGTGTCACCCATAGTTTACTTTTGCTTTTGTTTTTTATGGCTGCACGTCTCCAGACTTCTTTTTTACATGTTATGTACATCCATAATGGTGCTAGTTACACAGTCTGGGGGTAGCATGCTACACTTTTTGCACAAACAGTCACATCAAATCAAGTGCAAAAGACATAAACACACTTTTAGGGTAACTGGCAGGGACCACTGGAGGAGTTGTCCAACAAGAAGGACTTTGAACCACTGAAACCAGCAGACCGTCTGGCACTGCACACCCGGGATCCTTGAAGGACAGAAATCTAAACCCATAGGGACAAATCATTTAATCCATGAGAAGGGTGTGGACTGAAGTTTGCATTCACCTTCAGACTGCAGGCAAATCTTACAATTATCAAACTAATGTGAGAGGTACTATCAGAAGCAATTTTGGGGTAGGGACAACCCAACTCCGAAACTCATTCCTAAGGGAAGTTAGGTTGGCTCATCACTTATATTTTATTTTTTTATTTTTTATTATTATTATAAATAAAAAGGAAACCTTACATAAAATACACCTCATTACCAATCTTGATCTCAAATCTAAATATAAATTCAGTCTACTATGGGTCAGAGTCTATTAGAAGTCTATAGAGTCTATTAGACCTCTATATAGAGGTCTCCAGCGTTCTCTTGCCTTCTGTAGGTCTTTCTCCTTGAGTATTTCTGACAAAATGTCCATTTCTACTGTTTCCAAATATCTGTCCAAAAGCTCATGTTGTTCCGGTAAATCCTTTGTTTTTCAGTATTTTGCCAACAGAATCCTAGCTATAGTTAACATATACATTAATAAATGTTTCTTATTATAATCTTTGATTTCCAGCATAATATTTAACAAAATATTTCTGGCTTGAATGGTATCATACAATACAATATTTTCTGTAACATCTCATGTACTCTTTTCCAATAGTTTTTAATCACTGTGCATGTCCACCACATGTGATAGAAAGTCCCTTCTTTCTCCTTACACTTTCAATATTTATTAGATCCATTTCCAAATGTTTTCACAAATTTTTGTGGTGTTATAAAACATTTTATATACGTTTTCTTTGCTCTGATATGCTTAATATGAACTTTCCATAGTTGTTTCCAGTTATCTATCTCAATATTATGTCCTATATTCTGAGCCCATTTAATCATACATTCTTTAACTATCTCATCCTCAGTTTTATGCTCCAATAGGTGTTTAAACATTTTCCTAATAAATTTCTCTTCGCTCCCCAAAAACAATATATCAAATTCAGTTTTCTGCATATAAAAACCTTCTTTTTTATTTTTACTGAACCTTGACTGCAACTGCGATTTTGCCCGCCAGTCTAATAATGTTTTGTTTTTTTATTCTTCATCTGTTTTTAATTCAGTCTTACTATTTAATATATCTTGATATCTACCAAATCTCATCTCAGTCATCAAATGTGGGAGTGTGAAGGCTTCTATCGGGGACACCCAACCTGGGATCTTCCTAGACATTTGTTTTTTAATATTCTCCCATATTCTCCATAAAGCCTTCCTAATCATATGATTGCTAAAGTTTTTCTGTTCTTTTGCATTCTCATACCATGCAAATGCATGCCATCCCAGATTCAAATCATGGCCTTCCAATTTCCAAACTCTTGGGTTTTCTAAGAGAATCCATTCTCTTACCCATCCCAGTACACAAGATTTATAATACAAATCCCAATCAGGTGCTCCCAATCCTCCTCTGCTTACACCATCTTGTAAAGCCTTCTTCCCAATCCTCGCTTTCTTTCCTTGCCAAATAAACTTCAGAACCAATTTATCCGTTTCAATAAAAATGCTCTTTTCATTATTACTGGTATCATTTGGAATAGAAACAGCACTTTAGGTAACACATTCATTTTAATGACTGCAATTCTCCCCATTATTGATAAATGCATCCTACTCCATTTTTCTGTCTGATCATATACCCTTCATAGTTTCCAAATAATTATCTTGATATACTGTACTTGCTTTTTTGTTATTTTAATTCCTAAGTATGTGATGGACTTCTCTTCTTTAAAATTAGATCTTTCCAACAATATTCTTCTTTCTTCCATTCCCATATTCTTAGTTAGTATTTTTGTCTTTTCTTCATTTATTTTAAGACCAGCCATCTCTCCAAATTCCAGTACCAATTTTTTCCATAACTCTACTGAGTTGATTGGGTCTTCCAATATAAAAACTACATCATCTGCATAAGCCTGTAATTTATATTCCTCTTGCTTTATTTTCAAACCCTTGTATCTCCTTTTGGTCTCTTATTTTTTGATTTAATACTTCTAATGTCAATATAAATAACAAAGGTGACAGGGGGCAGCCTTGTGTAGTTCCTTTTTCAATTCTAATCTCTTCCGTAAACTCAGTATTAATTTTTATTTTGGCTCTTTGCTGTGTATATATAGCTGTTATATAATCTCTAAATCTTTGGCTAATTCCTATATATTCTAGATGCTTTAACATAAAATTCCAATTAACATTATCAAACACTTTCTCCACATCACATCTAAGAATATCAAAGCTGCTTGTTTTTCTGAATGGGCCTCATAGTATTTAACACATTCAAGATTGTCCTCATATTATTACATATCTGACATTTTGGTAAGAAACCTGTTTGATCTTGATGTATTATTTGTACTAGAACCTTTTTTAGTCTGGCTGCCAATATAGAAGCAAAGATTTTATAATCTGAGTTAAGCAATGATATTGGTCTGTAATTTTTTTTATTTCTTTGGGGTCAGTTTTCTCTTTATGAATTAAGGCTATTGTTGCCTGTGTCCATGTTACTGGGATTTCCTTCTTTTCCAATATATCGTCTAGTAATTTTTTTATGGTAGAGTTATTGTATCTTCTAATTTCTTATAAAATTCAATTGACAAACCATCCGGACCTGATGTCTTACTGCTCTTCTGCCATCTTATTGCACCCACAATCTCATTATAAGCTATAGGTTCCTCCAAGGCTGCTCTTTGATTATCTGTTATTTTTAATTTACTGTTTCATCTCAGATACTCTTCCTGTTTTTCTTTTGAAATATCTTTTCTTAGATATGAGTTTTGATAATACTGTTTAACAATGTTTTTCATCTCTCCCTCTTCATATCTTTCATTCCCCCCTTTATCCCTTAATACTTGTATACATGTCCTCTCTTTTTCTTTTCTCAGTCTATAAGCTAACCACCTCCCTGTCTTGTTTGCATTTTCGAAAAAGTTTACCCTAGCAAACTTCATATTTTTTGCCATTTCTTCTGTCCAGAGGGTATTTAAACGATGTTGCTTCATTTTAACACAAAACAGCTAGAAGATAATAAGGAATCAATGGCAATATTGGAAACACAGGTAGAAGGTTGCAATGTAAAGCAACAAAGATTGGAGGACCGTTTAGTAACAATGGAGATGGAAAAGGCAGCATATGTTCTGAGAATTCAGAATGTACCAGAGAAACAGGATGAGGACATAAAACAATTAATCACAGAGGCCTTAGCACCAATAATTGAAATGGACACAGACAAGTTCCTATTGGAAGTTGATTATGCATTCAGATCAAGCTCAGGATATATTAGAAGGAATAATTTGCCAAGAGAGATACATTTAAAATTTGCAAGGAAATGTTTGAGAGATCAAGTATTTAAGGAAACTCAACAGAAGCAGATATATATTTTAGATACAGAGATTAAGATATTAAAAGACATCCCTTGGCAAATGAGGCAACGGCGAAAACAATATACAACACTGGTGACATTCCTGAAAGAGAATGATAGAAACACATATATAATCATGCCTGCTAATAAGCTTATAAATACAATATATAATTAATAGAAATGGGCACAACTTGGCGAAATTCTCGTTTCCGTTTCCGTTTCTCATTTCCATTACGTAACGGAATGAAGAACGACAATTACTCTGCCAGGCTTGAACTCGAACCGACTAAAGAAAAATTGGATCTGATTTGTCGTTGTCATTCCTGGCATTGCAGTGATTGCGCGATGCCAAGCGGCACAGAAAAAAAGTTTTAAAACTAAAAAAAAAAAAATCTGATTCCTGGCCAAAAAAGCAGGCGAAAATATGCCTGCCTGAGGGCACCTACCAGAGGGGTGGTTTCTGGGGGTGTCCCCACTCCAGCCTTCCCCCTCCCTCCCCGTCCTGGGCTGCTGGTACCAGGCTGGGAGGGGGCATCCTCGGCGGCGTCTCCATTTGCCATGCGGTGCGGAGGGATCCAAAATGGTGACCACAATATTTTTTTTAAATCGTGATCCAAAAACCCACCAAAGCACCACAGAAACATGCGAAAATTAGCTATTTTATATGCCTGATTTTTTTATATTAGCAGCAGTGGGTTTTTCTTGCAACAAAACGTCTCCATTGATTTTATTTTATTTTATTTTTATTTTTATTTTTATTTTTTTACACGTGCGCAATGATGGGCTGGCCATGGGATGGGACCATGCAAATTTTTGGACCCATTGCACCAATCGCATGGCCAGGTTTTGAGTGACACTTCTGGATGTGCCAGAGGGTATAAAAAGGTGAGGCACTCCGAGAACACTTGCAGTCCGGGTTTCGATGTGGGTGGAGAGGGCTGTAGCTGGCTGCTGTGCTAGACTAGTTTCGATTTCGCAGAGCCTTTAGATTTCAGTTAGGCTGGCAGGGAGGGAATAATTGATTCAATTGAATTATTAGGAAATATTTCATTCCCTGTCTGCTGTGGGGAATAGCAACACAGTTTATTCCTTTCTGCTCCTGCTGTTTGTCAGGAGGATTTTTTTTCTGATATTGGTTTAGGTTTGACTGGGGGGGGAGGTGTGGATTTATTTTAAAAATATATATTGAATATACTACCATTCCATATTTATTTTCTATTTACAAAGTTCATTTTCATTTCATTGCTTGCAGTTTTCTTTATTCTCTCCTCTCCTTTTTGTGAGAGAGAGAGGATTTATTTCATTTAGTGCTTCAAGTTCAAAGGGGAGGTTTTTGGGAGGCGAGGTGTGTGGATTTATTTTAAAAATATATACTAGCCTAATATATTTTAGATTTCCCCAACCAGTGCACTCAAACACATTTGTTGGCATTGGCAAGCCAAGGGCACCTCATTTTAGAAATACATTTACAATATTATTTGTGTACTTTACTTTTACTTACATTGTTTGTTTGCTAAACTTTTTGTGAGGACACTGCAGTTAAACAACACAGGCCCATTCTGATATCAGACAGCCACCTTATTAACAGACTTGGGGTTCCATCCATCCTACTCCAACACTGTTTACTTTGTTTGTTTATCATTGTGCAATACATTAATTTACAAGCCACAACTTTTGCGTGTGCATTGCCCTCTGAGTCTGAGATCTGCCTTTCTAACAGACTTGGGGTTCCAGCTTCAGTTACTTTTGTTTACTTTTCCTTCATATTACTGCTGTACAACACACTGTGCCAGGCGCCAGGCGTGCACAAACTACTCCTGTACTAGTAGTGTGCTTGCTCGTTCATTTATTTACAAGGCACACCCTTGGTGGGTGCCAGCACAAGTTTACTTTGCTCACAGTGTACAACACAGTCCTACTCCTGTACTAGTAGTGTGCTTGCTCGTTCATTTATTTACAACTTACAAGGCACACCCTTGGTGGGTGCCAGTGCAAGTTTACTTTGCTCACAGTGTACAACACAGTCCTACTCCTGTACTAGTAGTGTGCTTGCTCATTCATTTATTTACAAGGCACACCCTTGGTGGGTGCCAGCACAAGTTTACTTTGCTCACAGTGTACAACACAGTCCTACTCCTGTACTAGTAGTGTGCTTGCTTGTTCATTTATTTACAACTTACAAGGCACACCCTTGGTGGGTGCCAGCACAAGTTTACTTTGCTCACAGTGTACAACACAGTCCTATTCCTGTACTAGTATTGTGCTTGCTCGTTCATTTATTTAAAAGGCACACCCTTGGTGGGTGCCAGCACATGTTTACTTTGCTCACAGTGTACAACACAGTCCTACTCCTATACTAGTAGTGTGCTTGCTCGTTCATTTATTTACAAGGCACACCCTTGGTGGGTGCCAGCACAAGTTTACTTTGCTCACTTGTCCTACTGTAGAACACAGTGCCATTATTATTTTCTAATACTTTGAGAAATGAAAAAAATTAGGAGGGGTGGCACAGCCAGAGGGAAGGGGGGGGAACCCCACTAAGATAAATCGGGCCGCATTTCTGAAGGAAGGCACAGGAAGTAGTGCAGATAGTAGTCCCTCGCCAAGCAGCTCCACAACCAGTACCGTACCATCCTCTGTCACTGAGGGAAGCATGGATGAGGCGATAAAAATCCCTTCAGCGATACTTGACTCCGACCTCCTTTATCAGGAAGAAAACGAGGACTCGGAGTCGAAAATGGCATCAGAATCAGAAACGGGCACTTTGAATCTAGAGGTTCCAGATTCTGAGGACCTGATGGCAGGAACTGACGAAAGGCAGGCTTCAGACAGTGATGGAAGGAGCAGCCCTCCTTCCTCCCAGAGTACCACCAGTGACAGCAGTAGTACTCTACTTTCCAGACAGGGCACAGGCCACACCATCACCACAGCAGCGGCAGCACGCAATACCAGAGAGGCCGGTACTTTCACTAAGCCATGAGGGTGTCTCTGGGAGCATTTTGAGAACAGCCCGCAAGACGCAAGGATGGCGGTGTGCAAGGAATGCGGGGTGGTGGTGCGCAGGGGGAATGACCCCAAACACCTCTCCTCAAGTGGGTTGCACAGCCACCTGATGCGAAAGCACCCTGGGACTCTGCCTGGAACCCTGTCAGGCCCTGGTTCCTCAGGGAGGAAGAGAGTGGAAGAAGGGTTAGGGAAAGAAAAACACAGCTCCGCTAGTGCTGAGAGTGGGAAGAGGCAGGCCACTCTGCAGGAAGTGGGGCCGTTGTGTGGGAGTTTTGTCAGCCAGCAAAATAGGGCTAAGGCACAGGAGACCACCACTCGCGTGGTGGGTGAAATGGTGGTCATGAACGGGTTGCCCCTCTCCTTTATGGAGTCATCAGGCTTCAGGCACCTGATGAAGCATGTGGCTCCATGGTACGAGCCTCCATGCCGGCGCACCTTCAGCAGGCGGGTGATTCCCTCCCTTTATGAGTCCGTCAGGGACATCATCCGGGCCCTGCTGCAGGCGGCCAGAGGAAGGAAGATCCACTTCACTTCCGACCTCTGGACCGGTGGGCACCACGGATACCTCTCTCTGACGGCTCATTGGTGGCAACCCAAGGAGGTCCTGGAGCCCAGGACATCCCAAGAACAGCTGCAGGGGGAGCCACAAGGCAGCACCCCAAGAGGGTATGGGGTGGTGCTTCTCCAGGCACAAAGCATGGAGGACAACGCCACAGGGTTCAACATTTCAGAGGTCCTCAAGACAGCAATGCGAGAGTGGGGATTGACTGAGGGGCAGGTCAATCGCGGATTCATGGTTACTGACGCGGGCCGAAACATGACCAACACGGTTGAAAGGGCAGGGTTCCAGGGCATCGTGTGCACAGCACACAAACTGCATCTGGTGGTGGTCGATGCCATTGGGGTGGGAGCACCGAAGGATTCCTGGGGTGAGGGGACCCAGGAGACCAAGGCCCTTCTGGACAAGTGCCGGAAAATCGTTGGGCACTTCTCTCGCAGCATCAAGGCATCCAGGATGATGCATGAGAGGCAGGCGGAGACGGGCCGACCAGAGCACGTCCTGATCCAGGACGTGACCACCCGGTGGAACTCCACCTACGAAATGGTCAAGTGCCTGGTGGAGCAGAGGGAAGTGGTGGAATACGTCATGTCAACCACCCCAGTCCTGCATGACGGGAGGGAGATGGACATTGGTGCTACCGAGTGGCTCGCCCTTTCCCAGATGGTGGATATCCTGCAGGCGTTTGAGGAGACCACCCACGTCCTCAGCAGCTACAACGCCAGCCTGGGCCACGTACTCCCCCTGGTCAATGCCCTTCACCAACGCCTAGAGGCCAGTATCTGGGAAGAAGCCAATCTTCTCCCAAAGAGCAGGGCCTTGGCAGACAGGCTGCTGACTGGCATGGATACCCGCCTTGGCCCACTAAGGAGGGAAAAGGTGTACCAGATGGCATGCCTGTGCGACCCTCGCATCAAGGGTTCCCTGGCGGGCAGCGCTGCCAACCTGAACTCCTGGAAGATGGAGCTATGCCGTCAAGTCAGGGCTCTCTCCAATCAGGGCCAGGTGTTTCTGAGGGCACACAGAAGCCAGAGCGATGCAGAAGAGGGATCCTCGCAAGGATCCTCATCCTTCTGTACTCCAGGAGTATACACCCAGAGGCCAGGTTCCATGCCAGCAGCCAACTACCTGGCCTCTGCCCTAGCCATGGCAGTCTCCTCCTCAGTGGAGGCAAAGGAGGAAGAAGAACCGGACACCGCTCTGACCATGGTGAAGGAGTACATGGCCGAGCCCCTCCAACCTCTCACCTTGGACCCACTCCACTACTGGGCCAGAAAGGCAGACCTCTGGCCCACTCTTTCGACTTTGGCGTTGGACCTCTTGTCCATCCCACCCACCAGTGTCCAGAGTGAGCGTGTCTTCTCCCACATGGGAGATGTCCTGAGGCCGCTCCGCTCCCGACTGGACCTGGAGACCATGGAAAGGATGACTTTCATCCACTTCAACCTTTCCACGTTGGGATTACCCCAACACTCCAAGACCTAAGTCCCAAGTCGTTCTGCCATGGGTTCCTTAAACGGCCCTCCCTTGCCCTAACATCAACTGCCAGGGCAACATTTATGCCGGTCCATCTGCCTGTCTGCCTACAAGCCTGCCTGCCTGCCTACAAGGCTACCTGCCTGGCTGGCCCTGTGACTACCTGCCTAGTGCCTAAATGCCTGCTTGCCTGTCTGCCTGCCTGCCTGACTGACTGTATTCACACACACACAATTGGAAGGGTCTGTATTGGCCCAGTTTTTGCAGCCCTTGCCTGGGTCCAAACCAGCAAGGACCATTCTCAAAGTGTCATTTGGAGGGGTCTGTATTGGCCCAATTTTTGCAGCCCTTGCCTGGGTCCAAACCAGCAAGGACCATTCTCAAAGTGTCATTTGAAAGGGTCTGTATCTGTAATCTATATTGGCCCAATGTTTCCCCGTTGGCCATGGCTGGTCTGAGTGAGACCCTAAAACCTGCCTTCCTTGGTGCTTCCCTCCCTTCCCTGCTTTTTAGGCACCAATCTGCTTACAAAGTGGTCAGGAAGCACTTTACAACAACCTACCTCAAAGACTGAGTAGCAGGGGGCTAGCTCTCCTAGTCCTCCTTCCTTACAGCCTTAAAGAAATAGCCCAGATCTCCTGCTTCCACTCTTTCTCCTTGGTTGACAAAACCCGGTCTCCTGGGGTGGCGAATCTGGTGATAGAAACTCTGCCTCCCAAGGCAGAAACAATCCTTCCTTCTGGCACTTTGGCTTTGTGCCTTCCCAATCCCTAGCCTGGGTGGCTGGTATCCTGCAAGCCTGCCTAGCCTACATACCTGTAAACCGGACTGCCTGCTTCCCTGCTTGCCCGCCCCTCTGCCAACCTGCCTTCCTGTCAAACTCCTAGCTTTGAGCATGCCTTCCAGCTGCTTCTCATTCAACCTCCTCTAGTCTGGCCTTCTGGCCTCCCCTACTTTGTCCTCTGGGCTGGTCTGTGACCCACTAAGAAGGACTCTGGGTTTGTGGTCTGGTCTCCTTTAGAGGTGGTGGTGGTGAATGATCACCCGAGAGGGGAACTCAATCAGGAATACTGGGAAGGGGGTTAGGGTTAGGTAAGGAGGATGCTATGGCCTCCGCCACTCTGTCCTCTGGGCTGCAGAACACTGTGACTCACTAAGAAGGACTGGAGTGGAATGTACTTGCACGTACTGTGTGTATACTGTACTGCACAATAACCGTGTGTTGTCCGTTTCTTAGAAATAGAAGAGCCTGTCAGGAGGAACTTCCAGGGTGGGTTCGTGGTGGATCTGTGAGTCTGTGTGACTCATTAAGAAGGGCATTGCCCTTGCCTATTGGCAGTTTGCTACTTGCCAGCGTAACAGAACATGGGAAGGAAGAGTCAGACAGAACTCTTCCTTGCTGTCCTTTTGGCAGCATCAAGACTCAGGCCTTTGGGTGTCTGCCACTCTGTCCTCTGGGCTGCACGACACTGTGACCCACTAAGAAGGACATCTTACTGGCGTACTCGGGCCAGTCAGCTAGCTCCTTGGCAAACTCAAGCTGGCAATGACTGTCCCCTGCTCAGGCCCTGTGGCCTCAGACTCAGGCTATGTGGCCCCCGCCACTCTTTCCTCTGGGCTGCACGACACTGTGGCTCACTAGGAAGGACATCTTACTGGCGTGCTGGTGGCACTCTGTCACCATTTACAATTCAAATAGAAGATTTGCCCGAAAGTTCCAGGCTTGGCTCTTGGAGTTGTGGAAACTGTGATTCACTACGAAGGGCATGGTAGTAGATTGCTGACAGTTAGCAAGTCTACCAGCACACAGCTGGGAAGGAAGAGTCAGACTCAGATTCTGGCTTGCTATCCTTTTGGCAGCCTGTGTGGTCTAAGACTCAGACTCACTCAAGCTCTGTGTCTTCTCCCTGCCTGCCTGTCAGGCTCCCGGCACTCCCGGCTTAGAGGAGGCCTTCCAGGTGCTTCTCCTTCAGCCTAACAGCACAGTTCAGTGCTTCAAGTTCAGCCTCCGAGCCGACATGCGCCCTGTCAGCCACTCCCCTCAACTTGCCCATGCAGCAACCCTGGCTGCCCCCGCCTCTAGGCAGAAAATCACTGGACCAACTGTAAGGTGCAGTCATGACATCAACTATTTTGTTTAGAATTGGGGGAATCAGTCATCCTGGTTCTTCACACAATCCAGGTTGGGAAATCCCTTGGCAGAAGGAGGGGAGATTCCTAACTAGGTGCTTCTCCCTCCACCTCCTCTAGTCAGGCCTTCTGGCGTCCGCTTCTTCACTCTGAGCTGCCAAACACTGTGACTCACTAAGGAGGAAATTGTGCTTGTGTGCTAGAAAACAGCCGTGGGCTGGGCCCGTGTTGATTAGGCAGAACTCTGCCTTGCTCTCCTCAAGTGGCTTGCGCAGCCACCTTATGCGAAAGCACCCTGGTACTCTGCCTGACTGTCTGGGAGTGGGACAGTGTCAGCAGCAGGCCATGGTTCTTCAGGGAGGAAGAACGGGGAAGAAGGCCTGCGGAAAGAAAAACACAGCTCCGCTAGTGCTGAGAGTGGGAAGAGGCAGGCCTTTCTGCAGGAAGTGTTGCCGCTGTGTGGGAGTTTTGTCAGCCTCCACTGCACTTCACTCTGAGCTGCCGTGCCAAACACTGTGAGTCACTAAGGAGGACATTGTGCTTGTGTGCTAGAAAACAGCCGTGGGCCCGTGATTGACTAGGCAAAACTCTGCCGCTGGCCATGTGCCATTTTGCAGCCCCTATTCTGGCCTTTTGGCAGCCCGTAATCTGGCCTCTGGGGCTTTGCCTGCAGAACTCTCTGACCCACTAAGTAAGACAGAGAACACAGGTAACCCGAGCGATTGAGGGGAACTTATTTGGAGGAGGGGTTTAGGGTTAGGGTCAGCGTTAGGGTTACGGGGTTTGTTTAGGCCTCCGCTACTCTTTCTTCTGGGCTGCAATGCACTGTGGCTCACTAAGAAGGAAGGGAGGAAGCCTCCAGGCTTGGTTCTTGGTGGATACTCTGACGCACACTAACTGTGACTCTGTGATTCACAGGCCTACTGTCTCCTCTGCCACTCTTTCCACTGGGCTGCCAACTGTGGCTCACTAAGAAGGGAAGCATACTTGCGTATGCGTACGTGTTATGTACGTAATTACGTATACGTAATAAAAGAGTTTGTCAGGAAGTTCCATCCCTGGTCCTTGTTGGTGGATACTAGTAGTCTGTTTCACTGACTGCAAGTCTGTGGAGGAAGGGCTACTTGTCGGTTCCATTGGCAGTGCAAAGCACTGACTCACTGAGAAGGGAACGTGCCTGGGATGGGATTTTACCAGAGAAGCAGCACACAGCTGTGAAGGAAGACCCTCTGGCTTGCAGTCCTTTTTCAGGCTGGACTCAGGCCTCAGAGTCAGGCCCCATGTGGCCTCCGTCACTCTTTCCTCTTGGCTACAAGACACTGTGGCTCACTAAGAAGGAAATTGTACTTGTTGTGTGCGTAACTGCGTACTCCTGTCTGAAAGTCCCCTGTGTGGTTCTTGGTGCTGTGCTGTGTGACACAGTCAGTACTAGTTGTTGTTGTCACATTTTCTTTGACCCAATTTTTAATATTTTTCTGCTCACTTGTCATAATGTGCTCTTCATCACTGGTCAGTACAATGTTTTCAAGTTGCATTCCACATTGGGAGATTTTGGAGACATTCGCCTCAGAGTCAGGCCCCATGTGGCCCCCACCACTCTTTCCTCTGGGCTGCAAGACACTGTGGCTCACTAAGGAGGGAATTGTACTTGCGTGCTGGTGGCACTCTGTCTGTCACCATATAGAAGATTTGCCTGAAAGTTCCAGGCTTGGTTCTTGGAGGTGTAGGAACTGTGACTGACTACTACTAAGACTCAGACTCACTCAAGCTATGATGTGGCCTCCACCACTCTTTCCTCTGGGCTGCAAGACACTGTGACTCACTAAGAAGGGAATTGTACTTGCGTACGACTACGTACATACTGTCACTCACCACACCACCACCAAGAGTATGTCAGAAAGTGCCATGTGTGGTTCATGGTGGTACTAGTACTCACAGTCACAAAGAAGGGCTGAAAACCTGTGGCCTCTGGTTCGCAGCCCCGTGGCCTCAGACTCAGGCTATGTGTCCTCTGCTACTCTTCACTCTGGGCTGCAAAACACTGTGACTCACTAAGAACGACATTTTGCCTGCGTACTGGGAGTTTGCTGGGATAATAGCACACACCTTGGACTTTGTGGCCTTGTGGCCTCCCTTTCACAGGGCCCTGTGGTCTCAGCCTCAGCCCTTTTAGGCTTCCCTACTCTGTCCTCTGGGCTGCAAGACACTGTGACCCACTAAGAAGGACACATTGTACTTGTTAACACAGCCGTGATAAGGCAAAAATCTGCCATGCTGGCCTTGCTGGCACCCTTACTCTGGCCTTGTTGCCTCAGGTACTCTGGTGTTGTGGCCTCCCATACTCAGGCTCTGTGTGGTCTCATACTCTGGCCAGCCTTGTGGACGCCTGTGACAAACCCGGCAGACAGGAGTGATGAATATACAAATCATCAGCCAATCCCAGCAGGAGGGCGGGGAATGGTATGATATAAAAAGGGTGGAGCCTAGGCAGTTCAGTGAGTTCAGGAAGTTAAGTTAAGTTGAGAGCTAAGAGTGCTGGGAGAGAGCACTGTTCTCTGAGAGTTCTGTCAGGCAGTGAGGGCTATACTGTTTACTAGGTATTTAAGACAGGGAGGCTTGTGGAGCTGATTAAATCTGTTACAGTATATGTTGAAGGCAACGCATACCATCCTCAGATATCGTTATAGTTATTATCTTCTCAATAAACTTTGTTATTTTTATATTATTATCCTGAGTCTGACCCAATTCAGGAGGCAACGAGTTTAAAAGGTGGCAGCATTCTTAAGTGAATAAAAGGTGGCAGCGGTACCATTTCCATCACAGAATTCGGTGTGTAAAAGGGAGGTGTCGTCACAGTTTAGGGGCACAGCAGTGGGATGTCGAAATAAACCCGGTTGTGCCTCTGAAAAACACAGTCTGGGAAAGGGGAACATCACAATTTGGTGGGCAGCGGTCGGATTTCGAATATATCCAGTTTGCCTGAGGGAAAAAGTCACCAGCTCAAAATATTTAGCCTGTACCCTGTGAAGAAATTGAAACTGGAAGTTTAAAAAGAAGCCTTTAGTAAAAGTTAGCCCTCAAGTGTTGTAGGTAGTCTGTGGAAGTTCCTCTGAAAAGGGGTTAGGACTGAGAATTAGGTGAAGCTAATTTCAGTTCCTTGGAAGCCCTGTGTGTGAGAGAGGAATTCAGACTTAAAACCCTGTAGTACTATCTGATTTTTCTTTGGTGGGCCTGTTAGAGTGTCTGGAGGCCAGGACTCCAAAAGGAAAAGGAGTCTGGCTTGACAAATTATAGGACACCTGGAAGAGAAAAATCTGTAAGGATAGACTAAAAATTCTACAGTGGTTTGTTTGGGAGAAACTGCCTGAGAACCACGGAACTCTGTGCTGTCCAGCAGCCTGAAAATTAAAAGGTGCTGAGGCAAATTTCCTTTGGGGGTGACCCTGTAGTGCTATCTGGATTTTCTTTGGTGGGCCTTGTTAGTGTCTGGAGGTCAGGACTCCAAAAGGAAAAGGAGTCTGGCTTGACAAATTATAGGACACCTGGAAGAGAAAAATCTGAAAGGATAGACTGAAATCTACAGTGGTTTGTTTGGGGAAACTGCCTGAGAGTCACAGAACTCTGTGCTGTCCAGCAGCCTGAAAATTAAAAGGTGCTGAGACAAATTTCCTTTGAGGGTGAAAGACCCAATGTGTTTGCCCTGGAATTGAGGGTGGCTGTGGTAAAAGTTGGAAATAACCCTGGGTTTTAACAGAAAGAAATCTCCAAAGTGAGAGTCTGTAGGGACAGAAAATTTACCTCAGAAAAATTTACCTCAGAAACTGAAGTGGTCTGAGGAGATTTAAAACTGACAGAAGCTCTGTGAGAGCAGGAGTTGACTAATTAGAATTCCCTTTGGAGGGAAAGTGAAATTGTAAGGGCAAGAGAAAAGTTACAGATTAAAAGCCGAAGAAATATATTTAAATCTGTGTACTTTAAACACTGAAATAATATTTTAAATAAAGAAAGAGTTTGAAGTCTGGGCACTGTGCCAAGCGTGAGCAGTTACAGTAACATAAGCAGAAGCTGGGAGCTGAGGCAATTTTTTTTTTACAGTTGCCATTAAAACAGCTGTGACCTAGTCTGAACCTTCCTTTTCTTAAGAAAGAAAGAAATAAAAAGATTTGATTTCATGTCAATTCCAAAAGTAAAATCTAAGAAGGCAAAGAGGGGAATGGCGGCTGAGGGGCCGGTAGCCATTGTGTCTGAGGAAACACCAATTTCACCCAGAGAGGCAGAACCTGATGAGGACCAGAGTCTTGAGAGGTGGCGATTGGGACAGGAGTTTAAATTGCAACAATTAAAACTAGAAAAAGAAAGAGAGATGGAAAAAGAAAGGATGGCCAGAGAGGAACGGGAAAAAGAGAGAGAAAGAGAGGAACGGGAAAAAGAGAGAGAAAGAGAGGAACGGGAAAAAGAAAGAGAGATGGAACGAGAGCGGATGGCATATCAATTAGAGCTGCGAAAACTTGAGTTAGCTAGTCAGGAAAATACCAATAATAATAATAATAATTTGAGTGAAACTCCCAAGAAAATAGATTTGAAAAGGTTCCCTAGCTACAAGAAAGGAGACAACATTGAAGCTTTCTTAGTTTCTTTTGAGAGAACATGTGAGGATTTACACGTGTCAGACGAAGAGAGACTGTCCTATTTGAGGCCATTATTATCTGGAGTATTGGAAGAAATCTATGCTCAAATCGATAGCGAACATGCCCGAGACTATACCCATTTTAAAGAGTTAGTGTTTACTAGAATTGGTATTTCAGCAGAACAGCTGAGGAGGAGATTCAGGTCAATTACTAAAGCGCCGGGAGATACATATGCGCAGCTAGCCTACAGATTGACAGAGGTACTGAATAAATGGATGAAAATTGAAAATGCTAACACAGCTGAAGAAATCAAACAAGTGTTTGGGTTAGAGCAACTGTACAGTTTATTCCATCCTGAGATCAGATTTCTAGTAAAGGATAAAAAGCCACAGAACATGATTGAGGCTGCTAAAATTGCAGATGAAATTAATATTATCCGAGACTCTAGGTTTTCAGAAGTGACCCCTAGAAATAGGGACTATCAAAGGAAACCCTTCCAAAGTGAGTCTGGGAATGCTAAATCCCCTCAGAATAAAAGAAGGCAAGAGAAACTAATTGGATCCCAGTCACCAAAGTCGGAGAGAAGGGAAGGAAAGGTTAGGAACTGGAGCCCTGAAAACAAACATAAATTAACGTGCTGGGAATGTTTAGGGAGGGCCACACAAGACAATTCTGCCCAAAAATTAAACAAATCACAAGACAAAACTGAGAAAAGGGTGTTTCATATTCGAAAGAGTCATGAGGGAACTCCCAAGCCCAAAGAAGGGGAAAAGTCAGAATCAGAAGGTGAAAATGAGAGAGAGAAAGAGCTTCCCTTAGCTGAAATAGTTCATTCTTTTTGCATACACACTGATGAGAAATTACTAGCAACCTCAGGAGAGTCAGTAAACATAAATGACAAACCTTATTTGGGTTTGATTGATACTGGCTCCAGAGTAACCTTAGTACACAAGGACATTTTGAAGCCTGAAGATTTAAACCCAGGAAAAGCTTTAAATGTGAAAGGAATAGGAGTTGCTAAGGTAGAATTGCCTATGGCCAGAGTGAAGCTACAGATTAGAGATTGGGAAGGAATCGTGGATGTAGGAATTTCAGATCAAATACCAAGTGCATGTTTAATTGGTATAGATGTCTTAGAGCATGTGCAGAGTGCTTTTATAGTAACACGAGCTCAGGCACATCAAGATGTACAAGATAGTGACAACCACACAGTTACAGAACAAATTTCAGGAGAAGCACATGGGAGGGAAACTCAACCGCCTGAAATAGTAGGAGAAGGAGATTTAGCCAACATTATAAAAGGGCCAACAGCAGACTTTAGTATAGAACAAAGGCAAGATGACAGTTTGAAGGGATGTTTTGACTTAATGGAATCGAATACACACTTCTTAAGTTATAAACACCCTGAAAAGTTCATAATAGAGGAGAAAATGATACAAGCTTGTGAGGAACTTCGTGTACCAGCAGAGAACTCCAGACTAGAAAAATATTTTAAATTAAAAGGAGACGAAGAAAAATTAGCACAACTTGAAAAGGTACAAAATGAAGCAATAGCAGAAGAGCTGAAAGAAGCTAAAATTCTGCAGCCCTCAGTTATTGGTGAACTCCAGAATGAAATTTCACCTTTGAAAGCACTTTTAGGGATGAAGAACAAAGTGGCTCTGGGCAAGGAACAAATGATACAAGAAGATAATAAGATGGCTAATGAATTTAGAAAGCTGCAGGAACCTGAAAAGCAAATAGAAAACCGTGTAAAGAAGAAACCCTACTTGGAAGTGAAGGATGCTAATGACAGACCTGATTCGGTGGTTTCAAAAGACACCTGGGAAAAACAACGACAGCCTGTGAACATCATGCTTCAGCGGATCCGAGAGGCCGAGAAGACGAAGGGAGCATCCAAGTGGCAAGTAGGAAATCTAAACGTCAACTACCTGGCACACATCGTGGGACGAGGCGTTATCAACTCCCTGCAGAGGAAGATCAATGCAATTGACTTGTGGCCAAGACAGACCAACAAAAAGAAGGTGAGATCCTTTTTTGTGTCTTCCGGGATAACACAGGAGGTTTAGTCCACATTTGAGCACCATTACGGCACCACGGACTGAACTGACAAAACGAAGCACCCGTATGTCATACAGTGGTCATCTGAATACCCAGCTGCATTCGAGGGGACTATAATGAACTGTACCAGGAGTGGTGACAAAGAGTTGAGTTGCACATTCCAAGAACCCAAGGAAAAATGGCATCACTTTACTGTGAACTGGACTTTGAATTTATGTGCCAGAGGAAGTGATCATCTGTGGCGTATCATCGTCCAGCCAGTGCAGCAAGAGGTGGAAGACAATTACATGGACCATGGTTAAATAATAATAATGTAATATTGTTATTTTATTGCTGATGTAAGAGAAAGTTGTTAAAAAAGTATGGAAATGTAATATCATAAAATGTAAAAACTATAACTTAATGTGTTAACTGCAAATGAAAAATGCAAGGTAATGATATATAGAAAGAATTATTGCATTTTAATGATATTATATGGTAAGAAGGTTGAACATATTATAAAACAGTTTATAGATATGTATAGTTGAATATGATAAACAGAAGGATGTATGTATTAGTTAAATAGGCTCCAAAAGAGAATTTTAAGTGAGCAAACCGAGGTAAGTTTACTCCCTTAAAATTTCTTTATAAGGGGGGAGGTATTGTGACAAACCCGGCAGACAGGAGTGATGAATATACAAATCATCAGCCAATCCCAGCAGGAGGGCGGGGAATGGTATGATATAAAAAGGGTGGAGCCTAGGCAGTTCAGTGAGTTCAGGAAGTTAAGTTAAGTTGAGAGCTAAGAGTGCTGGGAGAGAGCACTGTTCTCTGAGAGTTCTGTCAGGCAGTGAGGGCTATACTGTTTACTAGGTATTTAAGACAGGGAGGCTTGTGGAGCTGATTAAATCTGTTACAGTATATGTTGAAGGCAACGCATACCATCCTCAGATATCGTTATAGTTATTATCTTCTCAATAAACTTTGTTATTTTTATATTATTATCCTGAGTCTGACCCAATTCAGGAGGCAACGAGTTTAAAAGGTGGCAGCATTCTTAAGTGAATAAAAGGTGGCAGCGGTACCATTTCCATCACAGAATTCGGTGTGTAAAAGGGAGGTGTCGTCACAGTTTAGGGGCACAGCAGTGAGATGTCGAAATAAACCCGGTTGTGCCTCTGAAAAACACAGTCTGGGAAAGGGGAACATCACAACGCCCTTACTCTGGACTTGTGTGTGGACGTGGATGCCCATAGTCCTCCTTGTATAGCCTAGTGGGATCTGGGCTGTAGTGTAAAACGTAGAGTTCTTCTGCCTAATCCAAGCAACCCAGAGCCCAATCCCTACCTATTCCAACCCTAACCCTAACCCTAACCCTAATATCAGACTCTTACCGCTAGATGACCAGGGTTGCATTGGCTTGGCTTTACAGTGTGATGTGAAGCCAGGACCTTGGAGATGGGGGGGCATTGAGAGGAGTAGACCCTCATCCAGATTTGTGGAGGAACGGAATGTCTGTGTCTCCTGCTGCCTCTGAGAGGTGGAGGGGAGATGGGATGGATAAAAGCTTCAAAACAAAACAACAAAAAAAGTATAACAGGCAGCCAGACAAAGTAGGGTGGCCAGCTGGTTCAGCGTTGACCAAGAGAGAAAAAAGAGAAAAAAGAATATTGCATTCTGCCCACTTTGTCTGCTTTATTGCATAGGATGCAGTCTTATGCTACGATATATTTATTAAATATTATTCATCACCCAGTTTAAAGTGTTTTCCGCCTGCTCTGGGTCATTGCGGGATGCCCCCATGCTCTGGGTGGGAATGGGAAGTCAAATCGCGCTAAATCGCGGTAGAAACAACAAACGACAAACGACATGACGAAACGACAAATTTTTAAAAAATTTCGTGAAAAATGGAAACGACCCGAAATGGACCCGTCCCGAAAAATGACAACTCGAAAAAAAATTTCTGGTCATGCCCATCTCTAATAATTAATAAATACAACATACAATATATAAATCAATAGAAAATGTAAGAGCTATCTTATAATTGCAATTTGTAAGGTGCATAACAGGAGAAAGTGTATACTGATAAAGTGTATTATGTGGCGAGAGAAACTGTGGTTTTCCTTTTGGTGCTCAAACTAGCGCTGAACGGAAGCGTGTGGTAACAATAAGCTGCAAAGGGTACTGAGCCAAAAAGAGGAAGTACAATAAGCTTATGAAGGTTTGGAAGTGTAGTGAATGAAGGACAGTTGATTGGTGGTCACTGAAGGTGTGGCTGGCCAAGAAGAGTCTGGAAGGGTCTGAAAATGTATAAAAACCTCTGGAAAAGTGTGTTCAGGGTCTCCTCTCAATTATGAGGGGGACCCCTTTTGTTTCTTTCCGCAAAATGTTCTCTGTTCTGCACTCTGCTTTTGCTCAATAAACTCAGCGCTGAGAACTCCTCCTTTCTGTCTGACTTAGTCTCATTCTTGAGAAATCTCCAACTCAAAATATTGCACATCTTCTGTCTTAGTCTTTATTTGAGCTTTTCTGACTCGAGTCTATTTTTGAGGCACTGAACCAGAAGATTACAAGAAGTCTATTAAATATAAATGGTTGACACCAGAGGGATTAGTTTTCCATTTCCAAGGGAACAGACACACAATAAATTCAACATCTAAGGCACAAGAATTTTTGAGGAGACAGGGAATTATGGAAGAGTCACAGACAGAGGGAGAGTCAGAGACTGAACTAAGAGAAGAGGCAGAAATGAAAGGAAAAAGAAGGACCAAAAGAAATGGGGAAAATCAAGCAACCCAACTGGGCGAGGAGGAAAGACCTGGGACAAGGAAGGAATTTAAAAGAAGAGAGGAGAGGTTAAAGTATAGTAAAAAAAATAGGATGAATAGACAGATCCAAGTAATCTCATTAAACATTAATGGTCTTAATTCAGCCCAGAAACAGAAGAGGACATTTTATCAATTAAAGATATTAAAGGCTGACATCATATGTTTACAAGAAACACACATTAGGAAAAAGGATGAACATCTTTTGAAATATCCAAAACTTGGGGAAGTTTTTACAGCATCTGACCAAAAAGAAAAGAAAAAAAAGGGGGGGGAGGTTTATCGATTTATGTTAAAAAAGAATGGAACCCAAAATTAGTTTTTGCCTCTGATAATGCTAGAATTCTAATGATAAAGATACAGAGAGAAGGCAAAAAATCTTTAATTGTAAATATATACGCACCTAATGAAAAACAAGATCCTTTTTATAAGCTTCTAGAACAAGAACTGGTCAAAGCCAATCAGGAGGAACTTATGATAGTTGGAGATTTCAATGCAGTGGTGGAAAAAAAAGAGATACAAAATCAGAAAAGGCGAAGGGAAGAGAAGGTAGGAGGCAGTTAATCCCTCAAAGTTTTCTACAAACAGAAGAATTAGGTTTAGTAGATGCATGGAGAACTAGAAACCTCACTGGCAGAGACTTCACTTTTTATTCACACACACACAGATCATGGTCAAGGATAGATATGTGTTGGATACCAACTAGCATTATGAGGGAACTTAAAGAAATAGAAATTTTACCCAACACATTTGCTGATCACAATCCCATTTTAGCCAAGATAGGACTTCGGAGGAAAAATCCCCAATGGAAACTCAATAGCTCTCTACTTAAAGATAAAAAAATAGTTATACAACTTAAAGAAGAAATGAGTTTTTATATCAAGGAAAACATATCTCCTGACATGCCAATGTGTACTGTATGGGATGCTGCCAAGGCAGTTGCACAGGGAATCTTATTAAAGATGGCAGCAAAAGAGAAGAGAGAAAAGCAAAAAGAAGAAAAAGAATTAGAAAAGGCAATACAAGAACTTGAGAAAGAACTTAAACAAAACAAACACAAAGAGGAGATAAGGGCTCATCACTTATCATGTGCCATCTCACTCACTGTGGCCTACAGAGACTCTCCCAAGTAGAGATGGGCACGAAACGAGCGATTTTTCATTTTCGTTTTCGTTTTTTCATTTTGTTATGCAATGAAAACGAAATGAAATTTTTTTCAAAACAAAACAAAAACGAAAATGAAAATGAAATGACCAAATTTGCTGTGTTTTTCATTTTCGTTGCAGCGGATGCATTGAACTAAAAAGAATGCTAACGAAACAGCAATTTTTCATTTTCGTTTTTGTTTTTTCGTTTCATTACCTAACTAAACGAAAATGAATTTTTTTGCAAAAAAGTCACGAAAATGAAAACAAACCGAAACGGACCCCTAAACGACCAAACGACAAACGAAACACCATTTTTTTGAGTCATGCCCATCTCTACTCCCAAGGTTTTCAGGTCTAAAGTGCAGGTACTTCAAGATGTTTTAGCACTAGCCCCTCCTTCTAGTGGTGCTACGGGACTTGCCCAGGACCGTCCACATGGCATGCATTCAGAGGTTGGGGGTTCAGTTCCCCACTGTGCTTCCTTGACATGGGCTGGACTCTGTGAGTGCTCCATCAGGTTCGTTCCAGCTATGCAGTTCTAAGACGATTATGATGATGGCAATGAAGATGATGCATATCCCCATCAGCCACCCATGTCCTGAGAAATAACAGCTGGCCTTTTTCTTGGGAGACATCGTTAGGATTCAGATTCTCAATCAGATACTCCAATCCACCGAGCTATAACATCTGACACTTCTGTTGGCCTTTTATACAATCTGTATAATCAATATCCTTCTGTTGGGCTTTTGGCTCTCTACTCTGTTTTGTCATTCTTCCACTTTGATGTTACATTTGTTCCAACCTTACTTGATCTGTTGTATAAGCAACTGATATTGACTGTCTTAAACAGCAACCAGCACAATGTTAGGAAAAGTGGGAAACCGCTGTAAGAAGGTGCAGAAGGAATAAAACGTAGTACTTGTGCATGCAATCTTTGATAATAATATCAGCACATATAAAAAGAAAATTATTCATGCAAAGAAAAGCCAAGGATATGAAATTAAAAAGGTGTATTTTGAGGCAGTTGGGGAGAGGGGCTGCATGTCATCTAGCCATTGTTTGTGCCTAACCCATCTAACCGTTTGGCAGTGGGACACGTTAATTTCCTGGTGCATAGCTCTAAGAATTGTCAATGAAAGTCCCATTTTTGGAAGTATTCAATAAGATTTTCAGTAAATTACATTTCATGCTGATGCCTCCATTGTATTGTGCCCAAATATACAGGAGGTACTCATAGCAGGAAAATAAAGTATTTGAATAGAATTATCACATGGAACAAATCCTCCCAAGTTTTAATTCCCTGCCATTTCCCTGCAGATAATATTCAGGATTTTAAAGAATCCATTTACATGAGAATGCTTCTCCCTACCTCCACCCCATGTGCCAGCCACATTGAATATTTTTGTGTAGATTAAATGTCTCTGGGTTGCCTTTGAAAAGTTTCAAATGGAACGCTTTAGGAGCCAGAAATCTGATTGCATCCAGTATAAATGGCAGGGTAAATGCATTTGCATATGCTGCAACAGCAAAAGGAAGTGTCATTGGTAAAATACAATTTAGATAACAGTTCTGTTATATACATATGTATCAGACACACTTAAAACATGATGTGAAGTTTGTAAACTCCAAGTCTAAAAGAACTGCCAACAGCAAAAAGACAGACTTGTAAAGATCAAAATATTAAAATCTGGCTAGTGTTGTACTGGGCAATAAAAATTAATTTTCCTTTATGCACAAGTCCCCACCAGCCAAACAAAACAGAAACAGAAAATGAATCTTGAAACCAGAATGCAATATTTTCCAGCCTTTCTAGTGCCTGACACTTTCTAATGAAGGGAACATCTCCTGCTGTTAGTCTCAACAGACAATCCAATAACACTTTTATTAAAATGTACAGTAACATAGCAGCTAGTATTTAAAGTAAAGTCTCTGTACAATGTAATAAGGTTCTGTCTCATAAAAGAATTTAGGTTTTCATTAAATAGATCAATGAACCACCTATAAATTTAATCTAGTGGAAAAAAAGCCATAACACACTGATTTTGTAGGATACAATTTAGCAGGAATTGTAATATAGAACTAGTAGAACAAATCATCTATAAATGTTAGCTGGTTCTCTTTCCTATGTTGTAGTTTTGTGAGAGGTAGCCTTGTTAGTATGTGCAAAAATTCCAGGCAAAAATCAAAACAAAACAAAATAAAAGACAAAAACGTGTGACACCTTTAAAGATTACCTACTATAGTTTAAAGAAAGCTTTTGTGGGCATGTCCACTTCTTCAGACAAACATTAGCATAATTGAGTGTACAGCTTGGGAACTGCCCATCCTGGTCTTGAGGATGCATTAAAGGAAACAACTAAAAGTTTTGAAAGCTGCACACGCAATAGAGCAGCCAAAAAGGAGGGCCCAGTCTAAGTAAAAGTTGCCCTCAGATGAAAAACCCAACAGCTCAAACTCCCCAGGGAATACTGGCAAGAGCCGGAACACAGACTTAGTGTCACATTTTTCTAACTCAGACCCAACCCCACATCTCTTGATCATGCTTATGGCCACATCAAAAGATGTATACCTCACTGACCCCCACTCATGAGGGATTTGATCATTCACAGTCACCTTTGGGGTGCGATAGATGATGGATGAGCCAGTATTTACCTGGTGCTTTGGGGGGGGCAATGCTGAATGGGAATATTCAGAATTGGGGCATCGGAGGGAACCGGGGGAAAATCTACTCTCCATTACCTCCTTATTAATCTTTTTTCTAACCAGATACTCAAAAGCTGTGATCAAGTTCATTGGTGGGTTGTTGTTGTTTTTTTTTTTTTTTTTGCCAACATGGCCTCCTGCACTCCCAATACTGGGATATGAAAGCCCCATAGGAACCCCTCTATCAAGTATTGTGCTGCCACACTGTTGGGGTAACTGTGCAACCAGTTTTGGAGGATATTGATTTTTATGGGGGCTAGGTCCCTTTTGGAACCATGCCTGCACCCGGGGTGTGTGTCTTTTTGCCTCCTGTGTCTTTACTGGGCAATGCACCAGATTTACCTCTGGTGGAAGCTGAAGTGATGTGGGGGCCCCCACAACCTGAGCAGATATGCTTGAATTTACATTGGCATCTGTTGCAAGAACCCTTAGAGTTGAACTCCCAGCAGGCCAAATGGGGTTGAACCATCTGGCCTGCCAGATGGTGGATTTTTAACCAATACTTGCAACCGTGGAGACTCAGAAAATCCACATCAAAACCTTTTCGTTCCACTGTGTTGTGGTTTCTGCTCATGGGAACACAAAATATGCGGTTCTTTAAACCGTTCCCATGGGGACACAGGGACAGCATTTTCAGCCACGTGATTGTTCTAGGGAAAATACACATTTTACTTTGATCCGGATTTTCTGGCTGTGGGATAGCATCCATAGTCAACAAAGCTGAATGAGTGAACAAGGAATGCAAGTCTTTCACTTCACCATAAAGCTCTCCAAAATGGCCAGTGCAGTGGCTTCAAAACTGGATAGTGACCACCACTGAAATCCTCCCTAATGTTTCAGTAGTTGAGGTGTCCAGGAAAGATCCTGTTTTTAATTAGGGGATCCTATTTTTAATTAGGTTTTCATTGGTGCCATATGCAGTTATAAACAAATGTAACAATACCACTGTATGTTACTTTTATTAAACTACCCATTGCTCTCAAACTAGAATAAAGCCATCTTTCATTTACATCTCCTTAGATTTATTATTGGACCTAATATAGGGGAGTCCCCATCAAAATGCTGCTTACAAGAGATCCATTTCCCAGGGTTTCTGCAAATGCAGTTGGATAAGGTAAGATGAATCTTTATTGTCATTGTCCTATACAGAACAATGAAATTAAGAGAAAAATGAATTTAAAAGATCTACATCAGAAATATCCATACAGAAAAATATACCACAAACATACCCCACCCTGCATTTATAGAGAAACTCCCTCAAAACGTACATTTCCCTGCATTCAAAGCCATAACCACTTTCAGATAAAAAATATTTCTCAAGTGGATGGTTCTAGTCTTAATGACCCTATACCTCCTTCTGGAAGGCAGAAGCTGAAAAAGATCATTTCCAGGGTGTGTGAGATCCTCCACAATCTCTATGGCTTTCTTATAACACCTGGAGGCATACAATTGATCTAAAGTAGGAAGAGTACATCCAGTTATACTTTCCCAGTCTTCACAACTTTGGACAGTATTACCCTTTCCCTAGCTTTACAACTCCCAAACCACACACCGAGACCATAGGTTAACACACTCTCTATGGTGCAGTGATAGAAAGCCAGCAGCAGGTCTTTTGAAAGATTATTCCATCTGAGAACTCTCAAGAAGTACAATCTCTGCTGTGCTCTCTTCATCAGCTCTTTGGTGTTTTCTCCCCATGTCAGGTCCTCTCTCAGCTCCATCCCCCAAAAATGAAACACCGGAACTTGTTCCATACAATTTCCATCAATAATAAGTGGCTGAATTTGCATTTCCTGAAATCCATAATGATCTCTTTTTTTAAAAAAAAAATCAGGATTAAATTATTTTCTCTACACCATTCCTTCAGCATCTCCACCTCCTTCCTATAAGCAAACTCCCCCTCCCCAGCAGTTTAATATGCACTACAAATAGGCCATGTGGGACAAGCTGCTTAATTGGTATTGAACCCATAATTCTTTTAAAATATGACATCCAAATTCTGTCTAGTTGTAGGATCATGTGGCATTTTAAATGGCATAAATGCATGCTGCAAAGAAAAATGACTTCAAAAACTTCCAACTAAGGTTCATGAGTATTCCCAGCATGGTGCAAAGGAGAGAATGATGGATGAGGCCTCTGGACAACAGGGCTGGAATCCTCTCTTGGTCCTGGAAACTTATTGGGGGAGTAGAAAGTAAAACAACTCGTTTAATCTCTCACTTCCTACCATCCAACATGATGGTAAGAGACACATGCACAAAGTTCACAGTCATATTGAGGCTCCCTGTTATCCAAATATCTGCTGAAATGCAAACACTTTTTCAAATCAGTGAAATCTATACAACGTTGGACATCACCTGAGAATATGGTCCCTGCAGTTCAATTTATTGCATCAGTTGTTTTTACATAAACTTGAGCACAGTAACACTTTGTAGCATGTAATTTTTAGGTAGTTAAGAAAGCCAGCATGCATCTTCTGTTATTGCCTGCAGAATTATCCCTCAACCACCTCTTGTCATTTGTACCAGTAAAAGCATAACAATAACCACTTAAGTCACAAATGCCACTGTTTTCTCCAATACATACACTTGCATGAAGCTTCCAACAGAGGAGGTGCTGGAGTGGTCTGATGAGGTGCCAATCATGGACAACCAGACACATAGCTGGCACTGCATTTGATTACTAAAGCAGTTTCCATTCATAAATATTTGCCACAGTCAAGTGTGCATCCAAGAAAGGGAACAGTAATCTGTATATTAATGAAATAGGCATCCAGGATAAAGTTTCTTGATAGTCACTTGCCCAACTGAAACTGATGAAGGATATTGTTTAAGGAGAGTTATTTACAAAACTTTCAGCTATATGGTCTTGGTGAGAAGGCTTAGAATAAAATCATAAAATCTAGTGGAACATCACAGACACACTGTTGAAATTCAGTAAGCTGAGTTATGGTTTGGCAACAATTAAGAAGAGGTAATGCATAATTTAGTTTATCTCATCTCATATTTTTAAATATTAATTATTCTTTCCAAAGCAAAGGAAATAATATTAATTATGCCAGTTCTTCTCATTTCATTGTCTCACTCCTTGCATATAGGATAATTTTAAAGTGTTCAGCGTCAGAGCTGAAAGGAAAAGACACAATATAGATAATTAGGTAGAACAGCAACACAGAACTATGAAGTATGTTGAGAAGATTAGCCTGGGATGTGATCAATGCCATTTGTATTATGACATTTGTGTTGCATCTATAGTCATACTGATAACTAATAAAGTTTAGGGATGAAACAATAGAAGGAAGGAAGGAAGGAAGGAATATAGATAGATCACAAGTGCCACCAATAAGTGCCACAATCTATAAAAATTCAAATTTAGACATTCAAATTTGAATAACACTGGGCAGTTAAATATCAGGTGGCACTTTGACTTCATTACATGGAGTTATTCCCCTGGTTTGACTGGCTGGGTGAATTAATGGATCTAACATTTACTAAAATCTATGGCAAGTCTCACTATGAGGTGCTGTCAAAGAACGTGATGTTACCTGTCAGAAGCCATGAAGTGCAGCCTGCCATGTGCCAGGTTCTGTCAAATAAAGGCTGCTGCAGTATGTCAGAAAACGTCAAATGTTACCTGCTATTATCTCCATGTTAAAACTGAGCATATGCCTCCCATTCATAAGATCCCACATTCATCTCTTCTGAAAACCATGGTTTAAACTGGGTAAGACCCTGCTGCCTGACTACTGGAAAGGTACTGCCAGTTGCTAGTTCTCACTTTGAATGAGGAGGCATTAACACACACGCATGCCAGATGTCAAAACACTGGATCATAGTAATTCATCAAGTATTTGCAGAGTATCTTCACTCTGAGTTTGCTGGCAGAGAAGAAATTTGTTTCACTGCCAATAAAGGGCTGCACCAAATACCCACTGATAAAAGCTTTCAAGTGTTGTGGACGTTCTTGGAGGTATTTCTGATAGGAATGTTTTAAGCTTTATGGTTTCCTCTTGTTAATCTTTAGAAAAAGTAATTAAAAAGCACCAGAAGAAGCCATGACTAACCCAATGAGGAAGTTTTGCAAAAACTAAACAAAAAGTGTGTTCTGCTTATATACTGCCCCATAGCGCTTTGAGCGCTCTCTGTGCTTTTCTTTCAAAAAACGTTTTCTCCAAAAATAAGCAACACATTGTTTTCCCAAAACTGTAAAGGCTATCAGGAATGAGTTACTTACAAAAATTAACTTCCCAGTCTCAGGGTTCTTTTCATAACTGTATGGCAAGTGTTGTTTCACTGCCATTTTCTCCAGTGATATTTCAAGGTATGAAAGTGTTATGAAGACATTAAGGTATGGCAATCAATTTCGTTCTCCCTGAGAGCTACACAGTCCTCACTTGAAGGTCACAGTTTCCATTGCCAAGGCAACCAAACACATACTACATTGAAACCTCCACAGCATGGCAAGACTGAACTGTTGGTATGCCTTATTTGGGAATGAGGATGGATCTTGTCTTGCTGGCTGGTGGAATTTTCGTTGCAGTGCTAAGCCAAGACTATCGTCTTGATTGCCTTGGTGGCAGAATAATGCTCCCTTACTATGTTGCTTCTGCCATTTTGAATTCCCCCACATCACTAAAAAGGAGGTTCTTCAGGCTGCAAAATCTTGAGGTTCTTAAGAGAATTTGCCACTAGTCATTTGTATGTCTTTTAAAAGAAAGAAACATTTCATTCCTTAGGTTCAGCATTTTTCAGCAGAAACCCATAGACAAATTGAGAGTGCATGCAGATGTCCTCAGATACTACCTTGTGCTCTTGCATTAGGATTGATGACAACATTACGCTGGAGTGTTTTCAAATCCACTGATGATAGATTTGTTAGTGCATTTTTAATGCATGAAGATGTGAGTGATATTCTTCTAAGCTGTCAGGAGAAAACTTTTACAGCGATGATTACCAATAGCTTGTAGAAGAAACAAGCATTTTGCAAAGAGATTTTTCCTATAAATAAATAAATAAATAAAATACTATACATTTGTGGATTTTCTTCAGTGGCCTCATCTAATGATAGGATGGATGCAATTCAGGTTTTTCAACAGGTCAGGATTGGAGATGGGCAAACAGGTGTTTGGTGGTTTACTGGCCTTCCCCCCTCCAGCCCATATCCACTCAGAGGCTGTGGATGGAGAAGGAAGGGCAGGGAGCTGAGGAGCTGTTTCTGAGTGGGCACCTGCTGGAGGATGGAGGGCTACAAACTGCCAAGCACCTGTTAGGCCAGTAAATGAACTGGCATGAACTGCTGAACCAGTGGCTCATGCCCATCTCTAGTCAGGATTGTAAACATAAGCACTATGGAGATATCTGAGGACTCAGTGACTCAGATTAAAGGCACAGTAGGACCTACTTTGAATGGCAGCAGCCCTCTGAACAATTCTGAGAGGGTTGCCAGGTCAGCCGCATCCTATTCACTGAGAATATGTGGCTGAAGCCTGAGGTGCAGAAGATTGCCTTTCTGGCGTCATCAAGATGTCTTTTTGTTCTATGACAGATATGAAGCAGGTAAGGATTGGTAAAGAGGTGGAAATGGCTTCTGCCAAATGTCAGGAGAACAGCTGTGGTAGGAGTGCAACAACAACAAAAAACCTTGTGGGTAATAACAAAACCATTCTACTTCCTGCCTCCCTACAGAATACCTCACTCTTGCTTTCTCTTTTCTTGCTCCTTGTTTTGGTACGCTAACATTTCCCGTATATGGAAATGCTTCCACACTGGCTTGGCACCATCTGTGAATGGGTAAAAACAGGTGCCCGGATGCTTCAAACATAAAAATTATTTTTTTTCCTCCCCATCTGCTGCACAACCTGAAAGTTGTCTCCCCATCTGGAGTTTTGGAGAAGCACATCAGCTCTTAGGGGATCCACATAACATGAGTCCCAGCAACCTGACATCTCAGAACAGTAGCCTGATTTCCCTGCCTAGAAGTACTCCACATGCACACTAAGTATTCTAACTCTCAGCTGTAATACTTCCAAGATGATCTTGAATAACTGTTTGGAGATGGAATGAAGGCCCCAGGTCCACCTTTCATTTTCAAATACTGTATATGAACTGGCCACCTCGGTGTATATCCATTGTTGAATTGCAGCCATTACATGCCAGTTTCCTAATTTGGAAAACTTGTTGAGGTGTCTGTGTTGTGTTGTGTTGTTTTGGTGTTTTTATTTTTTTTTACTTTGCCCTTACATATATTTATCATGTGGCTGCACAGATTTTTAGATTATCATTGCAAAATATTCAGAAAGAGTTACACCTTGCAACAAACATTAAGCATATGTGGGGAAGAGGATGATTTCTGTAAGATCAGCATTGTATTCCCATTCTGAAATGTTAATGAGCTGGAAAATGAAGAGTGATAATGTTGCATGGCACTTGCTGCTTCCCAGCACTCAAATATCATATTTCAGTCACTCTTGTTCTGAGATTCTCTCAGCCAGGGTTTATCATGCACCTGATTTGAGCTCCTTCCAAGTGCAAATGGTGATGACATGATTTGTATCTGCTATATTATCTCAGGAATAGGATGCTTTTACATCCTTGGAAGCATCTCATTCATGAAGATAAAGAGGTGGATATTTTAGTTGATTAAAATAATTTCTGGAGTAGGAGCTGGTACATTATGAAACTTACATGTTTCCTACAGAATGACATGGAACAGTGCTAACAAGCAGGAGCCCTAACCATAAATAAGAAATCCTGCTGGAACAGATTATAGATTTCTTTAGGACCAGCAGTAAATGTAATTACATACCTGCATGAACCAATTGTTCCCTTTGGGATTTTTTTTATGCTCTGTGCCGTACTAAAGAACTGACAGTACGATTGCTGCTGGCTTTGCTTCTTAGCAATCCTTTTCTCAAAGAGTCTTGTAGATCCAATTTCAAGAATACAAGGGGGGAAATCATTGTGATAATCTATCTGTTCCAAATTTTATTTATAGAATTCTTTTTTTGCATGGCAAGCAACACAGAGAGGCAGAAGAAAGGCAGGAATATACATGGAAATAGAATGGAATGGAATGGAATCATCTTCTCTTGGAGCAACTGTAACGCAATACAGAACACATATAGAAGTTTGAAGCCCAGCATTGTCTTTGAGAGGAAGAGCTGTGGTTTTTTTCCAGAGCACCAATATAATTGTTATATATTATTTATTTATTTATTTTGAATATTTTTACCCCACCTTTCCCCTTAGAAAGGGACCCAAGGTGGCTTACAATAATGAGGGGCAATATACAGCCTGGAACATTTAAGACATATTCAAGTTAAGAACAGGGAATTAAAAGAGGCATCTTAGAACATTAAAATATAACAGCAGAGTTACAAAGAGCACACAAAAAGAAAAAAAAAATCCATTATCAGGGGTGTAAAGTACCATGGAAAATATTTGTGTTCTTATGAAATCAGTCAATGCAATCATGTATGGTAATCTATATAAAGTTACATAGTAGGAAGTCCCTTATTCAGGGAAAGCTTGCCTGAAGAGGAAGGTCTTTGCCTGCTTCCAGAAATACAGCAGAGACGGGGCAGTCCTGGCCTTCAGCAGGAGGGATTTCCAAAGTCTGGGAGCAGCAACAGAAAAGGACCTTTCATGTGCACATTTGAGGTGCACCTGTGTTAAACCATTTATGCTGCAACGTGACTTTATCATTTTTTGTTACAACACTGGATGAGAGAAAATGTGAACCTTCAAAATCACGATTAGTTTAATGCATATATGAGTACACACAGGTAATGCCTGTGCCAGCAGGGTAGTGTCTTCACAATAATGCAGGCAGCAAAGGAATGGCCCAAGGTCACATAATGAGCTGCATGCCTCAGCAGTGATGAGATCCTGGACCTACTCAATTCCAAACTAGCTCCACCATAGCTGTAACTAGCAATTTTCATGAATGAGGATCTGTGGACCAATTAGTTACCCATGGGTCACATGAGACTGGCGTGAGGGGGGTGAAGGGGCGAAACAGGGTGAACACATGCCTCTGAGCACACAACATGCCATTTAAACCCACTTGCTTGTCCTTCTTTCTTCCTAGGGTGGAAAGACTGATGGCACTATACTTGTCCGAAATAGGCACTTTTGCTCTCTTCCAGCAGAAAGTACCAACTGGTACACACTTGTACCTTTCCAACATTGCATATTTATAGCCTCTACATTTTAGTACCCTAGGGCAACACCCCACTTACCCTGCCCAAGGTCCTGTTACCATTTTACCACATTGACTGTCTTCTAGTTAGATGACAAGCATAAGACAAACAGAATGTACCAATCAAGAGTTCTTATTAATATCTCATTTATTTAACTGAGATAAGAGGGGATCTCCTAGCTGGTAGTCAGCTGTCATCCTGCCATAGATATCTGTCATTTCACCATCAGTGACCCACCTGCACTGTGATTCAACATTGTTCTGCTGTTACAAACTATGTAGGAGGATCAGAAATGGGCACAAACCGGGGAAACAGTGGCTTGTGATGGTCATGGTTCATCACTATTCACAAACCATGAACTTTCACGAATGTTCCAACAGTCCATATGATTTGGGATTTCCAGGAATGGTAGAATGGCCCCTACATGGGTCAGAGATGACACAGTTGCCACAAGGCTTCAGCTGACTCTCTTTCCCATCCTCTCCAGTAAATAAAAACAGTTTTCGCCCAGTAAGGTCCTGGGTGGATCTGCTTTGGCGGCTAAAACTCAGATATCCGATTCCTAAATCCGATCTTCCCCAGACTTGGAGAACATGGAAAGAAGAGTCAACTGAAGATTCTCTGACAGTCAGGCATATGTAACCCTTGCAGGGATTGTTCTACTGTTCCTGGAAATATCAAATTGCACAAACCATGAAGTGTACAAATTGCTAATGCTGATAGCAGTTTGGTGTATTGTTTTATTCTGGGCAGCTGTGTTTCCCTAACTCTCTCTCTCTCTCTCTCTCTCTCTCTCTCTCTCTCTCTCTCTCTCTCTCTCTCTCTCTCTCTCTCTCTCTCTCTCTCTCTCTGTGTGTGTGTGTGTGTGTGTGTGTGTGTGTGTGTGTGTGTGTGTGTGTGTAGGATCCTTTGGCTTCGTTTTGTGCACATTGCTATGGTTCAACATATTTCTGCTCCTGAAAACTATGTAGCAGCCCCCAAGATTTCAAAGGAGCTTTGCCAGCTATCTGCCACTCTCCATCCTATCCCCCTGAATAATATAAATTTCAAGTTTGTAACATAAAGTCCGTTTGATAGGCTGGATTTAATCTATGGAATTTTAAGTTCCTATGTTGTTTTGTAGAATAAGATACGGCAAGTCAGGGAAAATAGGTGCTCCTCTCCATTTATTTTAAGACTGCAATTTCTATAAGCTATCTAAACCAAATCTCATGCATGCTGATTTTAAAAGTCATTGTTGTGTCTCTCTACAACTTCCTTCTCTGTTCTGCCTGTGAATTAGTTCTGAATCCTACATAAGACATAATGGTTTTTAAAAAAAGATATGAGCAATCTCTCAAAATGACAATCAAGTTTTTGCATTCAGATTTTCCTTTTAAAGTCTTCACGCAATGTAAGTTTCATTCCAGGCTGGTATTTCAATCATCTACTATAAAGTGTTCCAACTTCTTGTGTATCCCATCTTACTGTATATCCCAGATTGTGATTGTGCCAGCACCTTGCTGGCACTGAATGCATGAGAGATAAAGGCTGTGGTCTTACCAGCATTTTCTGTGCAGTTTTGCTGCGGTGAACTGCACAGTAAAAGATAGAGTCCTAACCGCGAAGGGAAGTAAATCAGTGTTCTGGTTGACCACGCCCCTGGAAATACACTTTCACCGAAGTTTCTTAAACCACCGCTAGGGTTTGGTTTAAAAAACTTCCCTTTAAAATGCTCAATTATTTGCTTCTCTAACGAGGCACAACCCCCCCAAATATGCAGTAATTAGCTTTGTACCCCATTTCCTACCACTTCCTGTGGCTCTCGCTTGTCAATTCTAACACATGAAGCATTTGGGAGGAAAGTGGACAGTTTTACAAAATGACAAATTGCAGTGGTTGAAAGACAGCTTACCGGTATATATATATGCAATAAGGACTTAGAAAATCGACCCAGAAAAAAGGGAAAAGATGTGCAGTAGGCAAGTAGAGACGCGCACAGAGCAGAAAAATACTACCCTGGTGACAGGACACTAACTGCACATCAGACACCACATGACCACCAGAAGAAAAAAACATGCATAAAATTAGAGACCATGGCCAAAGAGAGGGATTATGCAGCAGGACTTGTTCCAGATCTTCATGCATTCAATGCAAGAGCATTAGTGTAGTGGAGCCAAGGCTTGTGATACCAAAGCCCTGGAATTTTCTAAGCAACATGATCATTCTTAATAGCCAGGACTGTGATATCATCTGACCCTCATCTGCCATACTGTAAGCTTCCTTGCTCCTTCTGCGCTTAGCCATATTCTTCAAAGAACTGTGAGCAAAATAGATTTCCCCAGGAACATTATATTGTTGCTAGCCATCCCTGTTGTAACACAAAGTATTGGGGAGACTTTGCTTCTGAAGTTGAAATTAAGATCCATTTCCTTTACAAAATAGATGCTTATTTAGAAAATCTGCCTGGATATTATTTAACCTTATTGAGGGTTGAATGGATGGGACAGATTGCTAGCTATGGAAACTGTCATAATGGTTGCCTGAACTTCCAAATTTGCTACAATACTATTTATTATATTAGCAGAGATCCTAAGTATGCACAATTGTACACATACAGGCCACTTTCTTTATATCCCAAACAGAGTTGTATATGTACATAACCTGCCCTTGTTTTATAGGGATGTTGAGTGGACATGGCACTTAACACTATTCTCAAATCTCTGTGCATATTATGTGTAATCAAAGAAGTGCTACATTGATATGAAACATATTTTGCTTTCTGGCTTTTGCTGAATTAAGCCAAGAAATTTAAAAACTGAGAAATTCCATCCCTGTTATCTTTCCTCTGGCTGGCAAGATAATTTTATTCAGGTGGGCTTTTCAGCTTCCATGAAAACGGCTTTTAATTTGGACAATGACCACTTTTAAAAGTGTGCTTGAATTGCTCTGAATGTTTCCTTTAATACATAAGTGGCTGGAATCCACTTTGTTACAGTGTAGCATAAAGTTATGCAGGCATTACTATGGCAGGTGTTTCACTGGACTGTGCAGACTGAGCGACGTGACCACACAGTTGCACAGTCCCTGTGGCAACTGGCTTGTGAGTTGTACGTGGTGCTACAGTATTTTAGTAACTGTGACACTGAGTTACACACGTGAACCTAGGCAACCAGATTCCAGGCTATGTATTCTAAATACTGTACGTATGTCACTATATTAGTACCATTTTAATGAAAGCTTTTTCAGTGAGGGATGCTGGAGGCACACATACTTTCCTGGGGTGGGGGTGGGGACTGCATTTGGGCCCTGAGATAGCAGGCTGCCCACAGACCATATATTGCTCACCCTGTGCTCCAATTGAAAGAGCCTGTTTTTGTTGACTGTCTACACAAGTGGGATATCTTTCCCTCTATTGCTGTTTATGTCTTATTTGCTGTTTATGTTTTCCTTTCTTGCAGTGCACTGTGTTTCAATAGGAGTGAGTCACATAAGAAGTCTGGAGGGAGCATTTGTCCAGAGAGTACTCTCCAACTATTGGCCTTTATTAGTTATTGGTCTTTGTGGATAAAAAGGGCAGTGCAATTGAATGGGCAATTAAAGATAAGAATGAGTACTAGATAACACATTGGCCACGTGGTCCTTGCTGAACTATTTAGCTGGCAGGATTCCCAACAGCCTCCCGCAGACTGTAAAAAATTGCTAGTTTTCTCCCCTGCAGTGGCAACAGAAAGATTGGTGCATCACATTTATCTTGCCAACTGACAATGCCTTCTTGGACTTGATGTGCTTTTGCAATTACGTTAAATGCTTCTATAACAAATGTTTCTGTCTCCCTCTTCTATTTGATGTTACTTTATAGATTTGAGAAGAAAACAGCTCTTTGAAAAACAATTATCTGAATCTACACTCTTCACAGCTTTCAACTACTGTACTAGTTGGTAGCACCAGGGGCAATGCGAACAGCAACTGACAAATGGCATCCAGAGAGTCCTTAAGAAATTCTCCACTGCTAAAAGAGAAGGAGAAAGGAGAGGCATCCAGTAACTTGAGTTCTAAAAAACCTCATACTATTACACTATGGTGCAATGATTAGTCATCCCCAAAGATAAACACTTATGGTTGGTTATATCATGAATGGATAATCAAGAGACCTTTGATTAAAGAAGCTAGCATACTGTGCAGGCCTGACACCATTGTAAATGCAAGGGACATGCTTTCGTCAACACTGGTGGTTCCTAACCTTGTGTTCCAATACTATAACTCCCAGAAATCATGGCCAGAACACCTAATGGTGAAAGCTTCTGGGAGTTTTAGTTCAAGAACATCTGGGGACCCAAGGTTGGAAACCACCAGTCTACACTCTGGTCACATTCTACACTTCTATTCTTTATTAACAGAAGAATCAAACATAGGAAGTGACTCAGATAATCCATCTACAGTGGAACCTTGACTTACGTCATTAATCCGTTCCAGTGGTCTAGACTTAAGTCAAACATGACTTAAGTCAAATGAACGTTTCCCATAGAAAGTAATGGGAAAGCGGATTAATCCATTCCAGATGATGAAAAAGACCCCCCAAAAATTTAATACAAATTTGACTGGGATAGGAAATTCCTTCTTGGGATGTAAATGAAATGTCTCTTCAAAGAGAGGAGGAGGCAGTGGAATTATAGTCCACAAGTTATATGCCTCCACTTTTAATGTTCATAGCAACAATGTCTAACATTTAAGTTTTACTGATTTTTAACCTGACGTTCCAAGTTCTGAACAACTCTATGCTTACCATTAGATTCCCACAACTTTACAGCTCCCCAACTAAAATGCTTCCATTTTGGACCAGACTTCTGCAGCCATATTTTTTACAAGACTGAGCCGACTGTCTAACCAGTGAGGCCAGCCCCGAGCTCCCGGCCCTTCTTCTTCTCCGGCAGCAGCGGCGGCTTTGGTGAGGCCGAGGACCAGCTCCAGGTGCTCTGAGCTGGCCTCGCCAAAGCCGCTGCTGCTGGAGGAGGGGAAGAAGGCAGGAGCAGTTTGGAGGCGGCAGCTGCGATGCTGGGTTGTGGCTGCCACCCAATTCCGGTGCCTTGCGCCAGGGCTCCGCACTGTAAGTCAAAGCCTGCGACTCGAGTCAAACAGGCCCCTTCTTGCTGCAAGTCAAATATGATGCAAGTCAAGCAGTATGTAAGTCAAGGTTCCACTGTAATTTAGTACTGATTGACATTAAATCTTCAAAATTTCTTAATTCTATTTCGAAATCCTTGGGATTACCTGGTGGTCTCCCATTTAAGTATTAACCAGGCAGCACCTCAAATCATGAGATTTAAAGGCCTGAGTGGGAGACTGACTCAGTAACAACTAACTTAAAGTCTTAGGACTTAGAAAGTGATGATGGAGGAAGATGGGGCAAAGTAGTCTTGTTGGAGTGGGTGGGTGGTGCAGTAATATGAATAGGTTTGAGTTGCAGAATACTGCTAACCATATCGCTTGTAAGAGTTACAAGTCCCAGATCCCAGCCCCTGAAGCCAATTATCTAATATGGCGGCTCCATGAGGACAGTAGCTCTGTAGTGCAGCTTCTTTGACCCCGTTGAGCTGATAGTTTCAGCACAAAAGGAGTGCCATCACGTGAGACTGGGCGGGTGCTGTGTTGGTAGCCTTTAAATGGGGCTGTCCACACCCAGTCTGGTCTCTTTCAGCTCATTACAGCACCCCTCCCTCCCTCCCTAGAGGTTATGAGAGTTAGATTAGCTGGTTGCTTCAGGGCCAAATGGGAATTTTTGGCCATTAGTGGGTGATGGTGTGTTTTTGCCCATTCCATTCTCATAGCCGGGAAGGCAGGAAAACAGGGTCACAACCAGCAGATAGTGCAAGAAAAAAATGGTTTCTGTGACATCAGGTGATAAGTAACCCTTAAGGGCTAATATAATAGATCATAGGATTAGGTATGCATAAAATTAATAAGAATACATAGGTTACACAGTTAAAAGTGGCATATGGCTGCCTGGAGTTTAGAGGCTCTCCATCTGAAGGCAAAAGTGCTGGTCATTAGGAGCAGCACTCTCCTACAGAGGGGATTAGAGAAGTGATGTCATGGTGCAAGGTTAACAACTGGATTGATAGACTATAAATTGCACTATGGGAGCCCCACTTGCTTAACTGAAGTTACTTCTCACATAAAGTTACGTTTTAGATCAAAGTTTAAAATTAATAAAGTTGTGGCCCAATTTAAACACAATATTATTTGTGTCGACTCTTTATTTGGTTCTGGAGGGACAGTGAGAACAGTGTGTTTGACACACACACACACACACACACACACACACACACAGAGAGAGAGAGAGAGAGAGAGAGAGAGAGAGAGAACAAATGCTGCAAGTTCCCTTGAGCAGAATTATGTCAATTGTACAAATGGCATTTTCATAATTGCTTTATTATCATGGTGATTCAGGTAATAATAGACATTTTCAATATTTAGCATTCATGGCTGTTTTATCCTTACTCTCTAGACTTTCTTCCTGCAATAGTCTGTCTGTCACATTTTATTCAATCCTACCAACGACCATATCAAAAATCATTACAATACTTTTAACTATACATTTCAAAATTTCACTTACCTAGGAAATCAAGGCTGCCTCCATAGCAACACAGCATCTCAGGCTTCTGGAAGGGAGAGCAGAGTTTTATCTTCACAGAAATCACAAAGTGATTTCACATAACAACACATTCATGCCATCACAGTAGTTGTGTTCTTAACAGGCATGGGGGGAGGGTGTTTACAGACAACTATGCCCCTGCTTCAGTGCTAGACTCCTTAGAAGGATCTCAGTCCACCTGCCTATCTATCCTGCATTTCCCAAGATAATTAGTTTGTCATTTCAGGGGAAGATAGAAACTTTTCCCCTGTGTGTTTGACTTGAAATAGCTAGCACATTCCATTCCACCTTTGTTCACTGACGCCAAGCAGTTTCCAGGTAATGGTTATACATTTCATTTTTTGTGTAGTGTTATTAATTACACATACACAGAATTTTGGGATACAATCATCTCCTGGTCCCAGGCTGCGTCTCTCTGTGTGTGGGTGTCTCTCTGTGTGTGTGAGAGAGGGGGGGGGGGTGTTTCTGAGCTGCGCCTGGGACCCAAGGCCCTTTATTAGTAACAGTAAACATGTACACAGGGGGTGGAGAGAAGCATTGACAATAGGACAGACGAAGACAGAGGAAGGATGATCTTTGGTCACGTGTGCATTCTATTGGTGGAGGGAGTATGCACCCTTATCTAGGAGGAAATCCTGGCTAGTGAGGACTCATTGATAAGGGAGAGAAGAAGGAGCTTTTGGCTGGTCACAGGCCAGATGTGCCTGATATCTTTATACAGTATCTAGAATTGCCATCTGTTTCCCTGGCCTCCTGGGCTATGCCTTGTCCAGGTCAGCTAAACCACACACTGGGTTTCCTGCTTGCTCTATGGAAATGTTTGTCCAGGGCCTAAGGCTGCCTCAGTGCTACCAGGTTATTTCAGGGTTCAGTGCCTATTGGGGTATGGAATCCTCACATTTTTGCGTTGGACTTTCCAGTTCAACTTGATTCATGCTTCTCACATCCCATGTTCCAACTGCATGTGTTGCCCAGGCTCAAACATTCCTTTCACTTCTGTGCATGACATCCTTCCAGGCACGACTTCTGTGCTCTGGCCATCCTTTCAGCTTAAGTCTACTGATTAGAGTGCTATTCATACTTGTCCTTTGCTCTGGTTGAGTGTTTTACGACCTGTGAGTCTCATCTTCTAGCACTATCTGTAATAGGATTGTCTTATAGAGTTTTCATGATAAGGAAAGTGGAGCAGTAGTTTACTATTGACGCCCTCCATGCAGTACTAACAAAAGTTAGTCTGTGGGGTGCCCCAGTGGGGTGTCCCAGGGTTCTGTTCTGGGTCCAGTTCTGTTCAATATCTTTATTAATGACTTCGAGGAAGGAATAGAGAGTATGCTAATTAAATTTGCAGATGATACCAAATTGGGAGGGGCTGCAAATACCTTGGGGATAGGATGAAAATCCAAAAAGACCTTGAAAGACTAGAGTGCTGGGCCAAAGCTAATGAAATGGATTTCAACAGAGGGAAATGTAGGGTACTACATTTAGGTTAAAAAAATGAATTGCACAAATATAAGATGGGGGATCTTGGCTGGAGGATAGTACCTGTGAAAGGGATCTGGGAGTCTTGGTGGACCACAAATTGAACATGAGTCAGCAGTGTGATGCGGCGGCCAGGAAAGCCAATTCGATTCTTGGTTGTATCAACAGAACCATGGTGTCTAGATCAAGGGAAGTGATAGTACCACTCTATTCTGCTCTTGTCAGACCTCACCTGGAGTACTGTGTCCAGTTCTGTGCACCTCAATTTAAAAAGGATGTTGACAACCTCGAGCGGGTGCAGAGGAGGGCTACCAGGATGGTTGAGGGTCTGGAGGAAATGTCTTATGAGGAATGGCTTAGGGAACTGGGAATGTTTAGCCTCTCTAAAAGAAGACTCAGAGGGGATATGATAGCTATGTTTAAATATTTGAAAGGATGTCATATTGAAGAGGGAACAGGTTTGTTTTCCATGGCTTCAGAGACTAGGACTCGGGGCAATGGTTTCAAACTACAGGAAAAGAGATTTCATTTGAACATTAGGAAGAACTTCATGACAGTTAGAGCTATTCGGCAGTGGAATATGCTGCCGCGGAGGGTGGTTGAGTCTCCTTCTTTGGAGGTATTTAAGCAGAGGCTGGATGGCCATCTGTCGGAAATATTGTGATGGGGGTTCCTGCATGGCAGGGGGTTGGACTAGATGGCCCTTGAGGTCTCTTCCAACTCTATGATTCTATGATTCTATGATTCTATGATTACCACCACCTTTGCCTCCTCTGCCAGTGTCACCTACAGCTACCAATGTTGCCCAGTAGCTGCTGTTCCCCATCAGCATTGGAATTATTGATTCTCTTTCGTTGATGTGGCCATTACACTATTACTACAGTGTATAGGAGAGATGGGCACGACCAGAAAAAAATGACGTTTCGATTTTTCATTTGTCGGAACGGGTCCGTTTCGTTCCGTTTCCGTTTGTCGCAAATTTTTTTGAAAATTTGTCGTTTCAACGTTTCGTTCGTCATTTCTCATTTCTACCGCGATTTGGCACGATTTGACTTCCCAGAGCATGGGGGCGCCCCGCAATGACCCAGAGCAGGCGTAAAACACTTTAATCTGGGTGATGAATAATATATATATATAATAAATATATCATAGCATAAGACTGCATCCTATGCAATAGAGATGGGCACGACTAGGGAAAATGACGTTTTTGAGTTGTCGTGTGTCGGAGGCAGCCCGTTTCAGCTCGTTTCCGTTTTTTGTGAAATTTCGCAAAAAATTGTCGTTTTGTTTTTCATTTTTTCGTTTCTCGTTAGTACTGGTTTTTTGGGGGTAGCGGGCTCCTGGAGGCACCTCTCTGTGGTGGGTGCCTCCTATCCTCACCCGCCAGCGCTGCTACAAAAGGGCATGCATAGCCATATGCTATGGATATGCATATTGCAGATGCAGCAGACTGGCAGAGGCACCCCTCTTTTGGGGGTGCCTTCCCTGCAACAGTCGGTGAGACACAGTCAGGCAGCACTTGCAGGCATGGTTTGCATGGCACACAAATGCTGCTGCAGGAGTCAGCCAGAGCCACAAGTGACGGACTGGCAGACTCTTTGCACCCGCTCCAAGGGAAATGTACTTGCGTGTAGTGCAATGCAAGTAGATCTGGCTTAGGGTTAAGACGGGTTAGCGCAAGGGCTAGGGTTAGGCTAGTTACGGGTGAGGTTAGGGTGAGTATTGGGGTGCACCTCTGGGTGCCTCTCTGACCCACTTAGAAGGACAGTGTACTGGCGTATGGGTTAGGCTTAGGGTTAGGGTTAGGGTTCGGGCTACAGTTAGTGGGCTGTTTATGCCTGATTGGCACATCCCAGAAGTCTCTGTGGTCAACCTGGCCAAGTGGCCATGCGATTGGTGGAAAATTTGCATGGTCCACTCCCGTGGGCGAGCCCATCATTGCGAATGTGCAGTTGTAAAAAAATAAAATAAAATAAAATAAAATAAAATCAACGGAGACTTTTTTGCAAGAAAAACCCACTGCTGCTACTGTAAAAATTCAAGCATTTAAAATAGCTAATTTTCGCATGTTTCTGTGGTGCTTTGGTGGGGTTTTGGACCACAATTTAAAAAAAATATTGCGGTCGCCATTTTAGATCCCCCCGCACTGCATGGCAAATGGATGTGCCCTCCCAGCCTGGTACAGTCTCCAAAACCTGGCCATGCGATTGGTGGAATGGCTCCAAAAATTTGCATGGTCCACTCCCATGGGCGAGCCCATCATTGCGAATGTGCAGGTGTAAAAAAATAAAATAAAATAAAATAAAATCAACGGAGACGTATTTGGGCAAGACAAACCCACTGCTGCTACTGTAAAAATTCAAGCATTTAAAATAGCTAATTTTCGCATGTTTCTGTGGTGCTTTGGTGGGTTTTTGGACCACGATTTCAAAAAAAATATTGTGGTCGCCATTTTGGATCCCCCCGCCCGCACACCGCATGGCAAAGGCAGATGAGACGATGCCCCCCCGCCTGGTACCAGCAGCGCAGCAGTAGCACTAGCCAAGGAGAGGGGGGGCGGGGAACCCCCCCCAAATAAAACACCCTTCTGGCCTGGTAGGTGCCCTCAGACAGTTTTCGCCTGCTTTTAGGGCCGGGAATCGGGTTTTTTTTTAACTTTTAAAAACTTTTTTTCTGTGTCGCTTGGCATCGTGGGATTGCCGCGATGCCAGGAACGAGCACGACAAATCAGACCCAATTATTCTTTAGTTGGTTCGAGTTCGAGTTCTGGCGGAGTAATTCCCGTTATCGTTTCCGTTGCGTAACGGAAACGAGTAACGGAAATGGAAACGGGAATTCTGCTAAGTCGTGCCCATCTCTACTATGCAATAATGCAAAGTTGAGAGAATGCAATATTCTTTTTTTTCTCTTGTTCAACGCTGACTGAACCAGCCATCCTACTTGGTCTGGCTGCCTGTTATACTTTTGTTTTGTTATGTTTTGAAGCCTTTATCCATCCCATTTCCCCTCCACCTCTCAGAGGCAGCAGGAGACACAGTATTCTGTTCCTCCCCAAATCTGGATGAGGGTCTACTCCTCTCAATGTCCCCTCCCCATGACACTCCTTGTAAAGCCAAGCAAATGCCACCCTGGTCAACAAGCGGTCAGAGATTCAGATGCTTCCCCCCCACCACTCATCCGGATGAGTTCCCCTCAATCTCTCGGGGAATCATCGCCAGCTGGAGTATCCCGAGGAGACCGGTTCACTCATGGAGTGAGCAGACCTTCTCTCTCCTTGACCAGGTGGTGCATTTCAAGGCCCATCTCCAGGGCAGAGACCCTCCGCTGCCCTCCACCCCATCTGGCTTCCCTGCCGTGTCGCCGGAATTGGCCTAACCCTAACCCAAACCTGAACCCTGTAACTTTTTTCATTTGGGCCCTACTTGCAAGAAGGGCCACCTGGGCAGAAAAGGACCCCCCCGGGACTGCCACCTAAAGGGACCACTGTTTTTTCAAGAAGTGATTGGCAAAGGCAGCCATTCAGACTGCAGGAAGGTGGTGGGGTTGGACCTGCTGCCTTGAACGGTTGTGGTGCAGGCAGCTGAGCCCGATTCGTGTCAGTCCATGCAGCAAAGCCACAAAGCCAGAACGGCAGGGAAGTTCGGGGAAGGAATCTTTCAGCCACCAACTTTGGAGGCCAGTTTTCAAATCCAGGAGACCAGTTCCACCAACCCAGTGGAGATAGAGTCCACGCACGCAGCAAAGAAGCCACAAAGCCAGAACGGCGGGGAACAACGGGGAGGGATTCTTTCTGCCACCTACTTTGGAGGCCAGTTTTGACTACCCTGCTAAACAATATAGTTTAGCAGTTGTATGTAGTCAGGGAATGAAATGAAACTGGTTTTCTAAATCCAAGTTCTGAATTCAACTTGATCCACTGAAATGGAATGTGCCTGCCTGTGTGTTAAACTGCACACACAACACAAGTGTATTATAAACAAACAAACCATGAGCTGGAGTAATGAATCAATAATATTTGTTTGTAAGGCTGATATCATCATCAGCAGCAGCTGGACAGGTGCCTTCAGCCACAGCCCAAAAATAAGCCTGAAGTGAAAAGAGAGTAGTGGTACTATGCCTCCCAAGAAAGATGTTTTTGGGGTGTAAATACAATATAGTTTAGCAGTTGTATGTAGTCAGGGAATGAAATAAAACTGGTTTTCTAAATCCAAGTTCTGAATTCAACTTGATCCACTGAAATGGAATGTGCCTGCCTGTGTGTTCAACTGCACACACAACACAACAAGTGTATTGCAAACAAACAAACAATGGGCTGGAGTAATGATTCAATAATATTTGTTTGTAAGGCTGATATCAGCAGCAGCAGCAGCTGGACAGGTGCCTTCAGCCACAGCCTAAAAATAAGCCTGAAGTGAAAAAACAGTTGTGGTACTATGCCTCCCAAGAAAGATATTTTTGGGGTGTAAATACAATATAGTTTAGTAGTTGTAGTCAGGGAATGAAATAAAACTGGTTTTCTAAATTCAAGTTCTGAATTCAACTTGATCCTCTGAAATGGAATGTGCCTGCCTGTGTGTTCAACTGCACACACAACACAAGTGTATTGTAAACAAACAAACGATGGAGTAATGAATCAATAATATTGTAAGGCTGATAGCAGCAGCAGCAGCCTCCCAAAAAGATATTGGGGTGTAAATAAATACAATATAGTAGTAGTTGTAGTCAGGGAATAAAACGAAAATAATTTTCTAAATTCTTCTCATCCACTTAAATGGAATGTGTCTGTGTGTTCAAGTGCACATACAACACAAGTTAAAAAACAAACAATGAAGTAAGTAATTAGTAAACTAAATAAATAATATTGTAAAATATTATCCCCCTTTATCCAATATCAGGGGGGGGGGGAATCGTCACAAACTGCCAGAGAACAAAGAAAGAATAAACTGCTATTCCTTTCAGCAGACAAAGCTGCAGGGAATCAAATAAATTATTTTCTAATAAAATAAATTCCCTCCCTGCCTGCCTAACTTAAAGCCTAAAGCCTCCCAGGCCTCCCTCCTCGAATAATAATCTCTTTCTCGATCGCACAAGCACCACTAGCACAGCCCTCCTCCCTCCACATCCAAGACCCGACTGTGATTTCTGGAAGGTGCCAAGGCTTTTTATGCCCTCCGAGACATCCAGAAATGTCAGTCAAACCCTGGCCATGCCACTGGTGGAATTGTTCAAACAATTTGTATGGTCCCATCCCATGCCCAGCCCAAATGGGCAGGTCTAAAAAAATAAAAAATAAAATAAAATAAAATAAAATCAATGTGACGTTTTATTGCTGTTAAAAACCCATTGCTGCTACTATTAATATTCAGACATTTAAAATAAATAAATTTCACATGTTTCTGTGGTGCTTTGGTGTGTTTTTTGACCATGGTTTCAAAAGAAAAATTGTGGTCACCATTTTGGATCCCCCGCCACCGCATGGCATGGCGAGACGACGAGGATGACCCCCCCAGCCTGGTGCAAGCAGCCCAGGACAGGGGAGGGGGGAAGGCCGAGGACCCCCCCAGAAACCACCCCTCTGGTAGGTGGCAAAGCCTCAGGCAGGCATATTTTCGCCTGCTTTTTCGGCTGGGAGTCGGGGATTTTTTTAAACTTAAAAACTTTTTCTGTGCTTCGCATCGCGCAATCACCACGATGCCACAAACGGAAACGAAAAACCCGACCACATTTTTCTTTTTTCAGTTCGCGTTCGAGTTGTAACAGCTTAATTACCGTTACCGTTACCGTTACTTCCGGAAATGAAAAAACGGAAACGGAAACGAAGATTTTGCCACTCCGTGCCCATGTCTAGTGTATAGATATATTTATTATTATTTAAAACAATCTCACTCACTCCTTAGACCAAAAAGGCTCCACACTGTTTTCCTAAAATGAGCAATAAAATTGCCCTTGCCCACTGTCATCCTCAACCAAAGGCAGGAAGAGATGAAACATGCATATTATGATGTATTTTGCAGAGGTATTGCCATTTGCATTTGAACTAAGGGTGGCAATAAAATGTTATGCAGAATTAAAATATGGAAAAATCATTGACAGAAATCGTCAAAGTACAATATTTTTACAATACAATGGTGATTAATATTAATGTCAGTTACCATACTGATTTTGGGATCTGCAAGTTGAGTCATGGCAACTGGACTTCTTTTTCTTGAGAGATTGAAACATTTCTCTGCTCATCCAAACAGCGTTGTCAGTCTGAGGAAAGCTAGTTGCGAGTCCTCTATCTTATAGTTCTGTAAACTATACAACTATAAAATGGAGGACTCACAACTAGCTTTCCCCAGACTGACAAAGCTGTTTGGATGAGCAATGAAATGTTTCATTCTCTCAAGCAAAAGAAGTCCAGTTGCCATGACGCAACTTCCGGATAAACTCACCTAGATGACTGAGAATCTTCACAGACATAGAGATTATGGGACTCAAATAATCTGGAGATCATTCCTTAAAATGCTGTATTATATGTAAATTAACGACAGAGGCCAAATGCAGTCTGTAGCTGTGACACCAACAACAAATGAATATTTCAAGAGAGAGACTTATAACTAACATTTCTACCTTTCTCTTCCTCATGTTCCATTTCCCTGCCAAGATGTTTTGAAATTCCACAGTTTTGCCATGAGCGGTAGCTTGCCTCTCTTGGGAGAAAGGAGTTCTATCCTTGCTCTTGTGCCACAAAAGAATTTGAACTTTACTTGAGGGGGGAAGAAGGAGGGGAGGAGGCAATCTTCCAAAAAGAAATAAAAGAAGATAAAGATTCCCTTCCCTGCCGCTGTTTAAGACCTCTATTGCCCTGAAGTGACTATGGGGAAAAGGGAGAGGCTCCAGTTCAGACAATCTTTTGTTAGTTTAGACACAAAAAAGGGGCATCCAGCCCCATCCTAAGTACATTTGCTCAGAAACAGATTCCAATGAGTTCAGTAGGAATTACAGAGACATTATGCGTGTGTAAGATTGCAGCTATGGCCCCTGCTTGTTAACATTTCTGTTCTATTCCGTTAGGACTACAGCCGCTGAAAGTAATGAAAGGTTTCTATTGCTACTGCTTTCGGTCTCCAAGCCCTACTTATCACACTATGACTCTAAATGGCACAGCTGCTGTTCTCTTCTCTCTGACCAATTTTCCCCTCAGTGGATTAGACACCAAGTTGCTGCCTCTGGAATCATATTTATAGCGAGCAAGATTTGATGGGACCAACTCAATTTATCTTTCTTACAGTGAAAACACATCACAAACATCTAAAGGGTGCTCATAATAAAGAGGCCTGCCTGAAGGAGAAGGAGCAAGAGAAAGAGGAGAAAGAGAAAGAGAAAGAGAGCATCAGTAACACAAGAACAGAAGCAAAAACAGAACATTGAACAAAAATAGACTTTATGGAAAGCAAACCTTGTACTGGATCACTGTGTCTCCAATCGTCTGCCAACAAAGAGAGTTTGATGGAAGTCTTGACAGAGTTCACACATGGGTAGAAGCATGGTGTGATTCAGTAATGATGAAAAAGAAGAGCAGAGAGGCTGTTTATTCATTTTTCATAGAATCCTAGAGTTGGAAGAGACCTCGAGGGCCATCCAGACCAACCCCCTGCCATGCAGGAACCCCCATCACAGTATTTCTGACAGGTGGCCATCCAGCCTCTGATTAAAAGCCTCCAAAGAAGGAGACTCCACCACCCTCCATGACAGCCTATCCCACTGCAGGACAGCTCTAACAGTTTGTTTTATTCTTTCATTGAATTCATATTTAGAGGCTGTTAAACATGAATGATGTGTGTCAATGAAAGAGGGCAATTATTGTGGCATGGGGTTAGTGATTCAGCAGTGATTTCAGCTCAGAGACAAAGCAGGCTGGAGACAGCTTCTAGTGAACAGCTCTTTAATCAAGGAGAGACAAGACTGGGGAGAGGAGGTTACATTTATAGGGGCCAGGACTGGCTAGGAAAAGATACATTTTGGAGGGAACAATTACAACCAATCACAAGGCTGCCTTTTGGCGGGAACCAATAGGATTGAAGATCCAAATGCAGCAACTACAATCAACCAATAGGCCTGTTCCCTTTTGAACAGGGAGGCAGTTACTTCAACCAGCAATTACAGATCAATACACAACACCCCTCCCCCCCGGTGGGCACAGCACATGTAATCCTTTAGATATTGTGGGGCCCTGCGACTTCTAGTTGATCTCCTGACTACGGGTGTTGCAGGGGCTTCAGCAGGCAGTGTCTGTGGTGGAGAGTCTACTGTAATCATTTCGTCTGACACGGAGGGGGTTTCAGACAGCTCAGTGTCCCTGATCTGTTCCTCGGCACCATGAGGACCTGCAGGAGTAGATTCATTTGCTGACGCCACTGGTACCTGCATTCCTGGGGCATCTCCGCTCTGGTCTTGCAGCTGGGACTCATTCATGGGGGTAGTGTCACTCTCAGGCTGCAATTCACCCATACCGGTACCAACTCTACTGGGCACTCTGCACCTCAGTTGGTCCACGTGCCTACGTCAGACCCTGCCATCTTCAATGGTCACGTAATAAGAGACTGGCCCAGATGCTCTGGTGATCACCCCTGGCACCCACAGGGGACCTCTGGCATAATTCCTCACCCAGACCAAATCTTCAGGAGCAAAATACCTTGTAGAGTCGCTCTCTGCCTGTGGAGGTGATCTAGCCTTGCGGTTTGGCATTTTGTCTGGGTGGACATAGTCCAGCACCGTCACCAGTCTTCTACCTAGAAGCAGCTCTGCTGGCTACTTGCCCGTAGTAATACACGGTGTCGCATGCTGCAAGAACAACATTCGGGCAATGCACGTTGACCAGTCACCCTCCATCAAGTGTGCAAGGGATCCTTTGGCTGTCTGCACCATGCGCTCAGCCTGCCCATTGGATGAGGGATGAAAAGGAGCTGAGGTGACCCCTCTTATGAAATTATCAGCGAGAAATGCCCTGAATTCTTGGGATACAAAGGCTGCTCCATTGTCTGAGACAATGGTCTCGGGCAATCCATGGGTTGCAAACAGCTGTCTCAGCACCTTGATGACTGCAGCTGACGACATGCTGGGAACCATAGCCACCACTAACCATTTAGAATATGCATCAACGATAACCAAAAAAACCTTTTCTTGGAATGGCCCAGCAAAATCTAAGTGCAGCCGGCTCCAGGGAGTCCGGGTCTGCTCCCACCAGTGGACTGGTGCTCTGGCCACTTCTGGACGTACTTCCTGACATGCCTTGCATGTCCGTACCCATCGTTCAACCTCTTAGTCCATCCCAGGCCATCATACATAGCACCGGGCCAGCGACTTCATCCTGACCATTCCCGGATGCCCCAAGTGCAGTGTTTCCAGAACCCTGTTTCTCAGTGGAGCTGGGATGATTACCCTGTCTCCCTATAGGAGACAGCCCTTATGCAGGGATAGCTCATGTTGCCTTGTTGTGTACGGTCTAAATTTTTCCTCATGCGGGCCACCTGGCCATCCCCTCCCCACCCAAGTGAGCACACGGGAGAGAGCGGGATCTTTCCTTGTTCTCTCAGCTATTTCAGTGGCAGTTACAGGGGCCCCCGGAAGTGTTTCCAGCATCATCACTCGTTCAGCTGGGGCAGGATCTGCATCGCTCACACCAGGAAGGGGCAAGCAACTTAGTGCATCAGCGTGGCACAACCTTTTCCCTGGAACATGGGTCAGGGTGTACTGGAACCCATTCAGGAATATAGACCATCGCAGCATTCTGGGGGAGAGAATCTGCGGCGTCTGTTTGTTCGGGTGGAACAATCCTAAAAGAGGCTTGTGGTCAGTTTCAAGGAAGAAGTGGTGACCGTATAAATAGTCATGAAACTTTTTAATCCCTGCCACTACTGCCAGGGCTTCCTTGTCAATTTGTGCGTAGTTGCGCTCCGTTGGCGACAACGTACGAGAATAGAGCAAGATGGGCTTTTCTGACCCATTTGCTTCCTTATGGCTCAGTACAGCTCCCAGCCCATACTGAGAAGCATCACATGCCAGAACAAGAGGTTTCGACTCATCATAATGAGCAAGGACGCTCCTGCTAGTCAGCATGCCCCGCAAGGTGTCAAAACCCTTCTGCTGTGCCTGAGCCCAACGCCACACACTCTTTTTCTTCAATAGTTTATGCAACAGTTCCGCTATTGAAGCTTTCTGAGGTAGGAATGAATGGTAAAAGTTAATAAGTCCCAGGAATGACTGTAACTACGTCTTGTTCCGTGGGCGTGGTGCCTCAGTAATGGCTTTAATTTTAGAGTCAGTGGGGTGGATGCCCGTTGCATCAATTTTAAACCCCAAGAAATCCACAGATGGCACCCCAAAACTGCATTTTTCCTTTTTTAGCTGCAGCCCCACCTCCTTAAATTTGAGTAACACAGCACGGATACGCCCCACTAGTTCCTGGGGGTCTTTTCCAGCAATCAGAACATCATCAAAAATGGCAAGACCCCTGGCAGACCCCTTAACAGGCACTCCATTAGCCCTTGAAAAATTCCTGGAGCCACACAAATTCCAAACTGTAACCTGTTCACTCTGAAAGCCCCTTTGTGCGTTACGATTGTTTGTGCTTCCGCAGATTGCGGAGTCACTGGCAGCTGTTGGTAAGCTTGAGCCAGATCAAGTTTGGCGAAAATTTTTCCCCAGCCAATTTTGCCAACAGCTGTGAGACGACTGGAATGGGGTATGAATTTCCCCTGAGTGCCTTGTTGATAGTACATTTGTAGTCTGCACAAATCCTCACTTCCCCATTCGCCTTAAGGGTTGTGACGATAGGGGTCTCCCACTTAGAAGAGTCCACAGGTGAAAGAACTCCCTGTTTGACCAATTTGTCCAGTTCCGCCTCAATTTTGGGTTGCAGCGCAAAAGGCACTCGCCTTGGCTTGAGTCGGATTGGAGCCACCCTGGGGTCCAGCTCAAAGTCAATTGGAGGCCCTTTATAACAACCCAGCTTTCCATTGAAGAGTTCAGCAAATTCTTGGCCTAATACCTCGCCCAACTCTGGGGAAGTTTGGACTGAGTTGAGCCCTGATATACTCAGCCCCAAGGCAGGAAACCAGTCAGTACCCAAAAGACTGGGGCGACTCCCCTGTGCAATCACCAATTTAAGCACAGCCTGTTTCTCCCGGAATTGTACCCTCACAGCACACATTCCTAGAATGTGGATGCGGCCCGCTGTGCATGCTTGCAAGGTTGCTGGGAATGGTTGCAGAGAGGGGAACTTACCCCCAGGAAAGAGCCCCCTTGCAGTCTGGTCTGAGACAATGGTGAATCCAGATCCGGAATCCACCTCCATGTCGCACGGTCGACCTTCAATCTTCAATCTGATGGATGGTTTGCCCTGCGCTGGAAACTGCACGATCTCTCAGTTGATCTCTGTGAGATAATTGCAGTCGTCCAGGAGATGAGTCGTGGTGGATGATCTGCGACGCGTTGATCTAGGTGATTCCGTTGTTGCAGCTGCCACTGACTGACAGACCCGGCTGATGTGTCCTGTCTTACCGCAAGCCCTGCACGTAGCATCATGAAAACAGCAGCTCTTCCGCTCATGGTGTCCGCCACAGCCTGTGCAAGCGCCTCGGCGATCTTTGGGCCGTGCATCCGCCTGGCGCACCAACTCGACACCCCAGACTGGGCTCTGGCTTGGACTAGCCTCTGGCTCATCCATGGCATGGGCAGCCTCTACCCGCAGCTTCGTGGTCTTGCCACTGGCATTGAGCTCTTCCTGCTCATAATTCTCTGTGGCAGAGGCGTCTTTCAAGGCGGAGGCAAAGGTGACATCTTCCTTTGCCACAATGTGCCTTTGGGCTTTTTTGCTGCAGAGCCCCCCAACAAATTGATTCAAGAGAGTGTCTTCAAGATTTGGGAAGCCACAGTGCTGAGCAAGCTCCCGGAGTCCTGCCAGGAATGCAGCCACAGATTCTCTGGCTTGCTGCTGCCTTTTCTGGAACTCCATCCGCCAGGCCATCTGGGTTCTGGTTGGTGCCAAGTGGCTTGTCAGCCGGGCGAAAATGTCTGTGAGTGCTGTCTCCCTCAGCTTTGCTGGGGCGAGCAGTGCCTTGGCCAACATGAAGGTCTCCCGCCCACAGCAACTCAGGAACGTGGCCCTTCTTTTGCTGGCATCTGTGATTCCTTGAGCCACCACGAAGAACTCGAAACGCTCAACATAGTCCTCCCAAGTGTGAGGCTCGGACGGCTGGAAGGGCTCCAAGACCCGTGGACTTTCCATTCTCCAGGCGGGCAGGGTCGTCTTCTAGCCAGCAGGTGAGTCTTGTCTCTGCTGCAATCCGGACTCTGAGTCAGCGTGATGAGCCTCTGCTACTCAGCATTCCGGATCCGATCCTCATCACCAGTATTGTGGCATGGGGTTAGTGATTCAGCAGTGATTTCAGCTCAGAGACAAAGCAGGCTGGAAACAGCTTCTAGTGAACAGCTCTTTAATTAAGGAGAGACAAGACTGGGGACTGGGGAGAGGAGGTTACATTTATAGGGGCCAGGACTGGCTAGGAAATGATACATTTTGGAGGGAACAATTACAACCAATCACAAGGCTGCCTTTTGGCGGGAACCAATAGGACTGAAGATCCAAATGCAGCAACTATAATCAACCAATAGGCCTGTTACCTTTTGAACAGGGAGGCAGTTACTTCAACCAGCAATTACAGATCAATACACAACAGCAATACAAATGTTTTGTGTTTTATTGTGTTTTATTCTTTCATTTAACTTGTGTTTTGTCCTTCCTGTGTTAAGTAATCTGGGGAATTGATTCATCCATTACAGTCATGAAGACCAATTAGTCAACAGTTAATCAGAATATTGGATGGGAGAAGTAGGGATTTATGTGCCTAAAGAAAATTTGACCTGTTTGGAACATAGTGAGGAGAGCTGTTTGTGTTTTGTCAGTCATTTCGTGTGCTGCAGAGCCTTGCCCCCATCTTGGACTGTGTTTTCTGCCTGTTTGCTAAACTTAGAATGGAAGAAAAAAATGAGTGGTAGGAACGAGAGAAGTCTCTTAAATTCCCTGTGTTTTGTTTTGGGAGTTTCTTTCTTTCTTTCTTTCTTTCTTTCTTTCTTTCTTTCTTTCTTTCTTTCTTTCTTTCTTTCATCTTATTTGGTTAATGTTGTCCCCCCTCCTTCTCCCTCCCCTCCCCTATCCACCCCCCAACTCTACATGCTACAGCCAATGATATCTAGGCCACAACCCATGAATATCTGGTATGAAATATATATCTCAGCTCATATTATATCTAACACCTCATTCTGCTGCTATATATGTCTGAAGAAGTGCACATGTGCATGAAACGTCACATTAAAATATGAAAGTTAGTCTTTAAGTTGCCACATGCTTATGTCTTTTCTTTTGTTTTGTTTTACTTTGATTTTTGCCTTAATTTCTGGGAAGAGTTCTATTCATTTTTGTTGTTTTTAAATTTTACCCTTTTATTCGATGTTTCGGGGATGTGTTCCTTGTTTGTGTTTTTTTAAAAAAACTATTATTTGGTTAATTTACAAAGTACTCTGTTAAAGGAGTATATTTTGTGAGGTTCTAGGGGGGTTGTTTGGTTTGTTTGTTTGTTTTGGGAGGGGGTATGTGGGTTGGTATTCTGGGTTCTTTTTCAATTTCTTTTCCTATTGTATAGCCCAATCCCAGAAAATATTTACTTGTTATGTGTGGGTGGCACTGAACTTTTACTGTTTTCCCCCATTTCTAATTTTCCATGCTTTTTTTCCTACTGCCTTTTCTTTCTCATGTACTGTTGCCTGTTCTTGATTTTCTGTTGCCCTGCTTCTCTTTGGACTACTTTGCAAGCATTCTTTAGAGCTTTTGTAGTGACAGGATAAAACAAAATTAATATATAAAATAAAATAAAATAAGTGATGTGCCAGAAACATGAATGGGAAACCTAAAATGAGTGACCCAAAACAGCCATTTATTTGCTTTCATGTAAAATGAAAAGACCAGTGCATTAAAATGTAAAAACAAAAGAGGCATCCCTGAAATGACATAAAATGAATCAAATACGAAAGTATTTGCTATGTGCATGCCTGCTGATGAAACAAGGATGCAGCAGATGATCATTATAGAAAAAGTTAGCAAGTCTTCTCAAAGTGAATGGGCTTCTTTGGATCAGTAGATATCATTTCCTTGCACATAACAGACGTTTGAGCATTGGCTTGACTCCTTAACTGAAGCAAAAGGCTGAAGACAACCAGGATGTTGAAACATTGTTGGGTCCAAAGCCCAAGTCCCAGTCTAAGATTTTTAGACCAAGTCCCAAGCCCCTAGTCCAAGTCCCCATTAAATTAAGCTATTCCCCCCCCCTGCCAGAGAAGAAAAGGATCTGTGTGTCTTGGGAGTGGGATTCTGAATCACTAGTCAAGTTTGAGTCATGTGGGGTGGGGGAGAGCCAGAGTCAAGTCTGAGTCAAATCATGGACTCAAATTAAATCCAACTGGACAGTGAGCCCTGTGACTGGATTTTCCCTCCCTGGTCCTTAATGCCCGAAGGAGAAAAATCTTGTTCCCATACCAAGCAGTCACCCTTATTAGAATGCCTAAAAAGTATGTCTAGCTCAGGAAGATTCCAGACCCCAATATTAAACTGAAAACCAAGTTAGGTGAATGATTCGTATAAATTTCCAAAGCAAAGAACATAAAGCAAAGTTGTATTACAGCTGAGTGATGTGTTGGGGAAATAGCAATCCTGAATGACAATCAGAAAAATGGCCAAATTATTGTCAGATCCAAATTGTAGCAGAGAGTGCAGGTTACCCTGCTAAACTGTGGGATAAGGAGGAAAATTGGGTTCCTGGTATTAAACACTTGCTAGTCAATCTAGGGCAGGCATGTCCAGACTTCAGCCCTCCTGATGTTTTGGACCACAACTCACAGAATTCCAAGCCTGTATTTCCAATGGCAAAGGATTGTGGGAGCTGTGGTCCAAAACATCTGGAGGGCTGAAGTTTGGACATTCCTGATCTAGGGAGTTCATACTTCCTGACATAGAGAGCTCATTATTTCATGTAGGGGTGATGACTGAGCATTAGAATAATTTCCCTCAAGAAGCAAAATCAAATGGGGCACATTCACCAAATGTGCAGGACAATACACCAGAGTGTGGCACTGAGGCCATGTGAGTAATTCCTGCACTGGAGCAAATTGGAAAAAAAAACAGTAAAACCCATGGCTGGTTATCCAATGGCCAGTGTCCACACACAACAACAAAAAAAGAAAGGATTCCCCACCACCACCCACCCACTTTGACTCAGTTGACATGACTTTCAACCCTAAATTGTGTGGGCGTCCGAATACAATATCAGAATCATGGATGCAAGTGTGGATGAGCTCTGAGAAGCTGAAGTATAAATGCAATCTCACCCAGGGTTTTTTTTTAAATTCTAAATACAAAATATAACTGTAGGAGAGAAACATATTCTGTAATGAGGCAACCACCCAGTGATTACACCCAAACCTTGAAAATTACAATCAAAATAATTTCTATTCCTCTTAAATTCCTAACTTCACATATATTTTCTGAAGCAGCTGCTGTGGAGTGGAAACCTACAGGGAGCTTGTGCAGAAGAAATAATTCAGTGACTAAACAACTGCTAAATTGTCTCCTGGAAACATTTTTGAGTATGGATGAATGCAGATAAGATACCAAGCTACTTAATTTTTGTTGTTTTTACTTTTGCAAAGAGCAGCATTTCTGCTTGCTGAAAGTTAATACACTTAATTCTGAGCCTACACTGTAATGTGCTAAGTCTTCCCATTCATAAGGCCAAGCCTGGCAATCATTTTAATAACATTGTTTGTTCAGTTTCTACCTGGTTTTAATGAACATGCAGCTGAGATATTGAATTCAATAGATGGACTGAACATTTTGTTATCACCACAGAGCAAATTATTGTTGCAGGATGTTTGAACAGCAGGTCCTGACCTGCCCATGCCTAATCTTCAGAAGAATGCTCTACCAATGCTGCAAATGCAGCATGGGAGCCAATTTACCTGCCCGGGAAGGCAATAAACGAAGAGGCAGGGCAGTGGCCATTAGGACCACGTGGGAGCCTACCTTATAAGGGAATCCCAGCGGTTAGCCTGCCTCTTTGTTGGAGAGCAGCACCCCACCCACTTACCCTATATTAAGGATGAGTTTATACTGGTTGTTTGGGGCCGGATGGGAATGTTTGATCTGCTCTTGATTGGCCTGAAAGGGGCAGGTGTTTTTTTCACCCATTCCATTCTTAATGGTCATTTTAAGGGTCTGGCATAGTGTTTCTCTGCACTGGTCACACTGGCAGGTAGAGATGGAAAAAGCACAACAAACTTTGCTTAGAATGTTGCAAACATATGTTTTGGAATTTGGAAAATCCTGGTCAGAAGCATTGCCTTTCATTCTGTATGCTTATAGAACAGCTCCACATGATAGCCTAGGAGGCTTCAGTCCTGCAGAAATCATCTATGGGAAGTCTTTGAGGGGACCTTTGGAACTTCTCAAGTCCCAATGGGAGGGAGCAGTACAAGAGAGTTCTGTTCCTGTTGCTCAATATGTTTATGATTTGCAACTCAAACTGAAAGCAATCAGAGATTTGGCCACTGAACATTTGCAAAAGGCTCAGCAAACCCAAAAATACTACCATGACCTTAAGTCACGCCACAGAGAATTCCAAGTGGGAGATTCTGTACTAGTGCTTGATCCCATCAAGCATAACAAATTGCAAGTCCATTGGCTGGCACCTGGTTGATCCTGCCAGTAGCATATGCTTGTCTTAAAGATTAAGCCATGCATGTCTAATAGAGATGAGCACGAAACGAGCGATTTTTCGTTTTCATTTTTGTTTTTTCGTTTCATTACACAACGAAAATGAAACAAATTTTTTTAAACAAAACAAAAATGAAAACAAAACGACCAAATTTGCCATGTTTTTCGTTTTCGTTGCAGCAGATGCATTGAACTAAAAAGAATGCTAACGAAACAGCAATTTTTCTTTTTCATTTTTGTTTTTTCGTTTCATTACCTAACAAAACAAAAATGAATTTTTTTGCAAAAAACATCACGAAAACGAAAACAAACCGAAACGGACCCCTAAACGACCAAACGACAAACGAAACACCATTTTTTGAGTCGTGCCCATCTCTAATGTCTAAGTACACACGGGCGTTACAGTGAAAATGCGAATGGCTTATTTTTGTAATGCTTTATTTCTCTATTTTTAATAAAATAATATTTTTTACAACTGGTTTGGTTATTGCCCACAGTATGAGTGAGACTAATTCCAGGCCTTGGCCTACGAGCTGTAACTTTCACTGAAGGTGGAATTGGGCTGGTATATCTTAAAATATACAGCCTGTTAAGATTTTTACTGGTTTTCCAGAAGTGTTCTAAGGAAGCCTCTGAAGGAAAGTAGCGACTTTCCATACAGATGGGCACGAAAGAAAGAGATGGGCATGAAACAAAAAAAGCTGTTTTTAAATGTTAAAAAACGTCCTGAATATCCGTAAAAACCCAGCAATAATTATTTATTCTGCCTGATAATACCTACCAGGGGGGTTGGGGTCCTTAAAACGTGCATTTATGTCTTTTCTCAGATCGCTGTAGTTTTTTTCCTTTAAGGGGAGTTAGGAGACATCGACCCAAAATGGCTCCCAGATGCCTAATATTGATTTCTTGGGTATTAAAATGCCCTGGACATCCGTAAAAACAGATTATTTGAAATTATTACCTACCAGGGGGTTGCGGTCCTTAAAACGTTTGTTTTCGTCTTTCTCCCATCGCAATGTATTTTTTCTTTTCCCTTTAAGCATGACACAAAATGGATTCAAGCCACAAGATGGATGCAAGCCATGTGATGGGATCATGTAAATTCTTGGACAATTTCAACCAATAGCATGCCCAGGTTGCAGACTGGGTAGGTGTGGCAGCCACAGAGGGCATAAAAAGCTTTGGCAGCCCCCATCCTCCTTGCAGTCTGCGGTGGGAGTTAGGGTGAGATTGCTGTCTCTTTGACTCATTACTTTAGGCCAGCCAGGCAGGTGTGTGTTTCTGTGTTCCTGCTGGCTGCAGCCTGGCTCTTAGGGGAGAGAAAGAAGAAATTTCTCTTGCAGCCTCCCTGTGTGCGTACGTACCTCTCAGTGAGTACCCTCCCCTGCCCCACAGTGCAGTCACTCTGTGGCTGCCTTACACCCTGGACAACACCCACCACTGTCTTTGCAGCCTCCCTGCATGCCTAGTCTATACTGTGTCTCTGCCAGCATCATTTTTTTTAGTGCTTTCCCTCTGGTCTGGGGTGTTGGGGGACGTCCGTGCACAGAAATGCTTTAAGTTGCGCAAAATGCGGGTAAAAACAAAAAACGAAAAAACGAAAAAATGAAACAATTTTATTCAAAAAATTCATGAAAAATGAAAATGAACCGAAACAGACCCACAACAAAAAATGAAACACTGAAACATCATTTTTTCAGTTCGTGCCCATATCTACTGGCAGGTAGTGGTGGAAGGAAGATAAATTGGACACCTGAGGATTGTGTAAGCTAGCCCACCTCACATCATTGAAGGCCCTGAGGATTCAGCTCTGGGAAGTGGGAAAAGGCTGGGTCCCACAGGTAGCAATCACCTTGAGCTGGGAGCCTCAGGTGGTTTATTCCATCTCCTAACTGGGTCTGTCTGGGACATAGCTAGCCTCAGATGGATCAGCCTTCCATACTACTGTTGCCCCCCATGTGTTCATTATATGTGTTAATAAAGTGTGGTCCATGTTTTCATCCAGAACTTTGAGTCTTGCCTCTTTACTCGGGGCTGGGAGGGGGGGAGTGTATGAACCAATATGCATAGACCATTCTTCCATCTATATAGTAGATCAGAAAGACAGCACTAGAAATAACTCAACAAAGGCCTGGCACACACAAAAAATCATCTTTGGAAGTTATATAAACTGATACCCTCAGCCAAATATATACAATAGAACCCTAAAATTTTAATAGATAGATAGATAGATAGATAGATAGATAGATAGATAGATAGATAGATAGATAGATAGATAGATAGATAGATAGATAGATAGATAGATAGATAGATCTATCAACTGTCATGTTGCATAGGTCAATTACAATTATTTTCCAACATTTCAGCCCAATACACAATTCTTTTCAACCTTAGAAGAGCATAAAGTATTTCCCATGTAGTCAAATTGCGTCAAATTGCCCAGATCCACCCATACCTGGATCGGGACTCCCTGAGGACAGTGGTGCAAGCGTTGGTGATCTCAAGGATTGACTATTGCAACGCCCTCTACATGGGGTTGCCCTTGACTCTCCCTCGGCGACTGCAGCGGGTGCAAAATGCGGCGGCCAGACTGGTGGAGGGTGTATGTCGTTATGACCACATCACCCCGGTTCTGGCCTGCCTGCATTGGCTACCCGTTGCGTCCCGAATCAGATTCAAGGTCCTGGTTTTAGTTTATAAAACCCTCCATGGCCTGGGACCTGACTAACTGGCAGAGTGGATCACCCAGCGGTCAACTTCGGCCCACCCAACGAGGATGTCGCGGGCGCACTCGCTGTGGGTGGCCAGGCCCAGAGAGGCCCGGAAAACCTCCACTCAAAGCCGGGCTTTCTCTGTGGCTGGCCCCACACTGTGGAACCATCTCCCTAGCGAAGTGCACCTTGCACAGTCCCTGCCGGCCTTTTGGAAGGCCTTAAAGACGATCCTCTTCTGAGAGGCTTTTGGTGACCTACCTTAATTTAATTTTTTTTCTTCCTCTGCCATCTGCTTTTTGCCTTGCCTATTGAGACACTAGCGCCGATTTTATAATTATTTTCTATTTTGTTTTATTATTACTAAAACTGGCTACGATTGTATGATTGTATTATTGTGTTGTTAACCGCCTGGAGTTTCCCTGGGAAGACGGGCGGTATATAAGCTCTAAAATAAATAAATAAATAAATAAATAAATAAATAAATAAATAAATAAATAAATACTTTCAAACTTGATTTCCACTCATCAATGTTTTATCTGTCTTCGTATCTATTTTAATTTAATACAGCATAGTGAAATAACAGGATACAATATTGAGATAATCTATCTAGTCTTAGCAATGTACTCAATCCTAATATTTTGACTTATAAATCTACTGGACAAATTAAAATGCATTTTAATTAACTAGCATACAGTAGATATCACTAACAAGTCATTACCTATTCTTCTAAAAATACATAATTCCAAAGGTTCTTCTGATAGCTGATATAACCCCTTTATTAATCATTATAAATAGGTTATATCTTAGTCCGTAAATTCCCTTTAATTTTGCAAATGTTATGCCTAGTATATCTCTAAACACAGTGGTTTACTGTATAATCTAATAGATTAAGATAATATTTCAGACTGGTTTTTACATTTCTACTTTCCATATCCTTTCAGCTTTTGACAGCCAATAGTTCGAGGGACCAATCCCCCCCCCAATATCTATTTTAGTCTAATCCAGAAAGAAATAAACTACAATATTAAGATGGCCTATCTAATCTTAGCTATATATTCAGTCCTATTATTTTTAATCCTAAATTTACTAGACAAATTAAAGTATATTTTAAGCAACTTAATCTATAATAACTTTGACAAATAAATATTGAAAGGCCCGTCCTCACTGAATTTGTCTTATTTATTTTAAAGTCATCAAGGACCTCACCACGTTTTGCAGGGGTGAATTACACACATTCATTACCTGTTGAGTGAGCAACTTCTTTTTAACAAGAAGTTGGCTCGTAGCTCAGTGGCTTAGGTACCTATCTGGCTGTAGAGCCAGACATTGCTAGTTCCATTCCAGTCCAGCAACCTTGGGAATACTGCAGAGTCCTAGGGTGCCCACAAAGAAGGTAATGGCAATCCACTCCTGAGAATTCTGCACCTGGAAAAACCTAAAAAGGGCCACCAAACATCAGAATTGACTCCTGGCATGTGATGATGATTGTTTGTCCAGAATATACAACCAGTTCTTTGGAGAATTATAACATCTTGATAAAGAATTTAAAGCTAACAGAACTGCATCTTGGAAGCGACATCATTTCCACTCCAAACCTTGGTTTGACAAGGAGTGTGTAGATGCTAAAAAGGCTCTAATTGCTACTTATCAACTCTACCTATCTAGTAGAGCTCCATCGGCTGCACAGGATCTTCTTTTGCAAAAGAAAAAATATAAACAACTTTTAACACATAAGAAAAAGATTGCTACCCAAAATAATTGGGCACGGCTAATACAAGCAACTAAAACTAATGATTCCGCTACCTTTTGGCATCTCACATCCTGCATCCGCAGCCTTGATAGGCCTGTGCCTGATTGTCACATTTCTTCAGAGATCTGGGAAGCATACTTCCAAGAGCTATACTCAGATCCATCTGCTGGAAAGGGATCTTACATCCAAGACCTAAGTAAACTCCCACAGTGGCCTCCTGTGCCTCAGTCAGAAATTAAGAGCTTGATTACCTTACTGAAAGAAGGGAAAGCTCCAGGAGAAGACCTAATTCCAGCAGAGGTAATCAAAAACAACTTGGACTTTTGGTCTCCTTTACTAGCTTCTCTCTTTACCTGTATCGATAGATACGGACGAATCCCTGAAGACTGGGGGCTGGCTATAATTATACCTATATATAAGAAAGGCAAAAAGGATGACCCCGCCAACTATAGACCAATCAGTCTTCTTAATACAATCGGCAAACTTTATGCTAGACACCTACAATGGAAATTGCAAGACTGGCTGGAACAAGAAAACATACTTGCGGAAGAGCAAGCCGGCTTCAGAGAAGGCAGATCGACTATAGATCAATGTTTGGTGCTCCAACATCTTATTGAAAAATACTCTCCCTACAATATTTCCTCTCTTTATGCTGCCTTTATAGATTTTAAGGCAGCATTTGATTCAATATCACGAACTAGGTTATGGGAGAAACTGGAGGCTTCAACAATAGACAGACGTTTATTTCATTTAATACGCATGCTCCATGAAGGAACCAAACTTAAGATCAGATGTAATCCCCAGGGTCAACTCACCAATCCTGTTGCCACTGATAAAGGTGTTAAACAGGGATGTATTCTGGCCCCTCTTCTCTTCAACTTCTATATTAACTCCATAGTGCCCTATCTTGACCATGGGACCTTCCACCCTCCAAAACTGGCTGGAAGGCATATCTCTGTCTTGCTTTATGCCGATGATGCAGCAATCCTCTCTAGAACACCTGTAGGTCTTAGAAGAGCTCTTAATGCACTATCACAATTCTGTGAGGAAGAGCAATTAAAGCTCAATTATCAGAAAACTAAAATTGTGGCCTTTGCTAAAAGACCCAAGATTCACTCTTGGAGCATCAATGAGCACAAAATTGAGCAGGTTTCCTCCTTTAAATATTTGGGAGTAGTTCTTCAGGCTAATGGTAGCAGAAAAGCCCATGGAGATTATGTTGCCAACATTGCTCAAAAAGTTCTCTAGCCATTCTTAAATATCTCAAGACAGCTGGCGGCCAATATATTCCTGCAGTACTTAAATTATTCCACGCCAAGTCAATTTCCCAACTTCTATATGGTGCCCAATTAGGTCCCCTTTCCAATTACGCTTCACTGGAACGGGTACAATCTAAATCTGTAAGATCAGCCTTACAAGTTCCCAAATGTGTCCCAAATGTTACTCTCCGATTAGAGTTAGGCCTCATGAAAGTGGAGGCTAGAGCTTGGGTGGCTATTCTTACCTATTGGATTAGGCTGCATTTCTTCCCTAAGGGTTTAGCCCCCCTTATAAGAAAAGATGACTTTAAATCCAAATTGGAAGGGGCTATAATATCTAAAATCCTATCCTTAGGTCTGTCCCAAGACATCCTTTTTACCATGAAGTATGATCAGGCCAAAGCAGTTATTAAGCAGCGGGTTACCGACTCAGAACGACAACTGGATCTAGCTAGCTCCCCTGCCTTTATTGTTAATGACTCCTGCAGGTATCTATCTTTCCCAATGGGATACTTAGACAAGCTTGAGATACCCACCCACCGGAGGGCCGTTACCTTGGCCCGATGTCATGCCCTCCCTTCTGCTGTTCTTGAGGGATGATATCAGAGATCTCCCTATTCAGAGAGGCTATGTCCCTGTGACTCTAGCGATATTGAGTCAACGGAACATGTACTTCTTCACTGTTCCTTTTATAAAGACACCCGGGCTAAGCTTATATCTCCAATAATCTATAAATATCCAGGACGCTCTGGTCATTATTATACTCAATTACTTCTATCAGATATGAATTTTTTATAACATATAATGTGGCCAGGTTCTGCACCGCAGCGATCAAAATCCGCAGGACAATGCAAGCTCCGCGGGCGGCCTGTCCGCCCGCGGTGCAGATTTGCCCCTCGCGAGAATGGCGAGGGGCGAGACAGGACCCAGGGGTCCTGGATGGGAGGGGGGAGGAGCGCACTATAAAGGGCGGCTCCTCCCCCCAAACAACAGCCAGTTTTCTTCCGGCGTTCGGACGGCGAGGATCGTCCGAGCGCCGGGGGCAGCGGGCGCCACATGGCGGGCGCCATTTTGAGAGGCCGCATCGGCGGCAGTGCAGGCACGGCGCGGCGGCGCTCCCCGGCCTGGGCCGGGCCGAGGCGAGCCGGTAGAGCCCGGCCCCGGAGCAGCCGCAGCGCTGGGAGAAGCTGAGCGGCGGCGCTGCCGCTGCGTGGAACGAGCGGCGCCGGCGCCGCGGCAGGGGCGGCCCGGCTGGTCCCAGCTGGGCGAGACGACGGAGTGGGGAGAGGCCTCAGCCCTCCCCTCGGAGTGAGCGGGGCCGCGGAGTGCGGGCGGCGCGGCGGGAAGCCGACCGCCGGACTCCCCCCCAACCCTGCGGAGCGCGGGGGCGGGGGTCCACCGGGGCATACAGGGTCAGCGACGAAGGGGTGCCGGGAGGGAAGTGCAGGCCAGTGGGTGGGCTCCTCACCTCCACCCCTACCCATGGTGGTTCGGCGCGACGGAGGGCCTGAATCCTGACTGGGCCCCAGGGGGAGCCCAAGCGGATCAAGGGGAGAGGCATCGGCCCTCCCCCCCCAGAGTGAGCGGGCCCCCGAGCGTGCACGGCCGCGGAGCCAGGCGGCACGGCGGTAGGACCGGCCGGCCGCCTTACCCTCACCTCCTTGAATAGGAACAGGGCCGGCGACGGGGGGTGGGGGGAAGTTAACAGGGCCAAGCCGGGGGTGAGGCAAGTGGGCCACATCGGGGGAAGAAGGGCACCCGGCCAGCCAGGCGGGACGCGTGGGTTGGCGGGCGGGCTCCTTGTCCATCCTCCGCCGGCAGGCCGCGCCGCGGGTGCGAGAGAGGACCCGGACCCCGACCAGGTCCCTGCCAGGCCCAGCACCAAGCAGCGGGCCCCGGGGGTTGGAACGCCAGTGGAGGCAAAGGGGGACACCCCCCGATTCCCGGGGGTGGGTGGGACCATCTGCCCCCCCTGCAGAGTGAGCCCCCCCGGCTGCTCACCCCCCTTGGGAGCCGTGGCTGGCCTGGTGAAAGAAGCGATCCAGGCCTTCCAGTTGCGCATGAGAGTGCAGGTAGACCCATGCTGGAGCGGGTCAAGGGCCCATTTAGTCCAGTTTCCGGTGGTTTGCAGTGGGCCGCACCGGATGCGTTTGGTAGAACGGGAGACTGGAGACCAGTCCTCCGATGCCACTCCCCTGCACCTGGCCCTGGAAGTGCCCTGGTTTAGGGGCATGGAGATCCATCCCCGCCATGGTTTGTGAACTGTGATGGATTTTTGCCCTGGGAGTCTGTCTAGTCCCATTTTGGGGGCATGCGCGCTGGATGCCACCGGCACATCCCGTGGCAGGGAGTGCCATAGACTAACAAAGCGCTGGGTGACAAAATACTGGCTTTGGTCTGTTCTTCCTCTCCCAGCCCTCAATGGGATTGTATGTCCTCTAGCGCTGGTATTCGGTGGGAGGGAGAAGAGCTTCCCTCTATCCACTTGACTCATGAGGAAGGAAGCATTTTCTTAGCAGAAGACATTCAGATTTGCAAGCAAAGTGTGCATATCATATACCACTCCATAGTGAGAACAGCAGAAGAGCCATAAGAACATAAAAACATAAGAAGTGCCATGCTGGATCAGGCCAAGGGGCCCATCTAGTTCAGCTTCCTGTGTCTCACAGAGGCTCCACCAGGTGCGCTTGGGAGCGCATGAGACTGGATGTCTGTCTCCGAAGACTACTCCCCTGTACCTGGCCCTTGAAGTACCCTGGTTTAAGGCCTGGAGATTACACATCTCCATCATGGTTTGTAACCTGTGAGGGACTTTTCCTCCAGGAATCTGTCCAACCCCCTTTTGAGGCATCCAGGCCAGATGCCATTACCACATCCTGCGGCAGGGAGTTCCATAGACTTACAACGCGCTGGGTATTAAATATAAATATATATATATATTCTCCTTTGTCAGCTCTCACTCTCACAGCCCTCAATTTTAGTGTACGTTCCCTAGTCGAGTGGGCCAAAGGCCCATCCAGTACAGCTCCCTGTATCTGAATAGTGGCCCCACCAGATGCCCGGGGAGCGCATGAGACTAGATACCTGCCCCCCGATACATCTCCCCTACATCTGGCCCTTGGAGTACCCTGGTTAATCCATCAGGGTGGGGTACTCTGTTGGAAGTGCCCTAGTTTCACCATCAGGGGAACGCCGACGGCAGCGAGGCAGCCCCATAGCGGGCCCAGCCACCGGCAGGGGTTGTAAGTGACGAACGATGCCCCCCCCCTTGTGACACGGGGAGGCTCGCTTTAAAGTATGGGAAGCGCCAAAGCGGGTGGTGGGCTTAGGACCCCAGCCAGGCCCACCGCTTAGAATAGGGGCGCGTCCCGCAGGTGCACGTCAGGGGGAGCAGTTGAGGGTCTTGACTCACGATGCGTCGTCTCGTTTTGCAGCGCTCGAGCAGCTGGAAGCAGCCACGGGACCGGCCGCGGGGTACAGCGAGGCCGCAGCCTCGGGAAAGCGCCCACGACCGGCCCCACAGAACACAGACGGGGACGAATTCCAGGCAGTGGAACCAGGGGGAGGAGACCAGCCCCCGAGACCTGCAGCAGAGAGCACAGCACTCAGTGAGTTGGCATGCGCACCTGAAACTGCGCCCACTATCATTTGGCCTTGGCCGGGGGGGTAGTTTCTGGGCGGGGATAGCCTCCCCGGCGCAGGGTACAGCCCAGGCGCCGCCTGCCTAGCTACCGGCGGACAGACTCCCGGCGTGGAGGCCGATCCCATCGTGGATGCCCGGCCAGTGCCCCCGCAGGTCGGGCCGAGACCGGTCCGACCGACACCTTCAAGGGGGCGGGCCAGGTCAGCACCAACCAACTTGGCCAGGGTTCCCCCCAATGGGGGCACCCGGCCTGTTGCTGGTCTGGCCTGTGATCGGCCACATGGCTGGGGGAATGGCAGCAGGGCCAGGGATGGGTGTACCCCCGGGCTACCCCGGGGCGACAGTGGCTGCCGTGCCCTATGGCGACGTCGCCTCCCCACTTGGGCATCGATTGCCTCAGCCCACTAAGGAGAAAAGCTAGTAGGGGGCAATCATAGACATCTTCAGCTTACTCGAGCGGGAGCGGGATGTCAAGGACTTGGACGGGGAAAAACCCCGCAAGGCAGGGAGCGCAGTCTCGGGAAAAAGCTGTCCCGATCCAGGACAATATAGCTGCCGGCCTACCTGGATTTTGGGTCTTTCACCTGGCAGGCCCACCCATGGGGGGCCCAGGCGATGTGTAAGCATTTGATTTTATATACAATGCTGGCGGGTATCTGGACCCCTACGTCCGTTGGGATGAGCCGCTGCCACCCATTGGTTGCAGTTCGGGACCCCAGTTGGGCCAATACTGGGGAAAAGGTGCAACAGTGGCCACACCAGAAGGTCAGGGCCGGCCAACACACCCGCCCACACGGCAGGCAGGCCGGGTCAGGTCCGGCTGGTCTGCTGAGGCTACAATGGCCAGGGAGTCTACGACAGGAAACCCCTGCGGTTGTAAACATGAGTGTTTCCCTGGCGGTCCACATCGACCAGCGACCGGTTGCAGCAAAGCGCCCCCCCTAATATGGACGGCCCGTGAAGAGGGGAGGGCCCAAGAGCGGGAGGTATGGAGGGACCCCCCCGGTAAAGGGGCCCAGCCAGATTAGGCTGGAGGTGTTGCGGCTTTGGACTGCGGCATAACCCGTTAAGGCAGCAGCGCATTTTCTAGTGCAGGGTTTTGGGTCGGGGTTCCATATTCCGTTTAAGGGGGCTTAAATACCCTGGTCAGCGAGCAAACCGGGACGGTGGTCGGGGCGGCCGAGGACAGAATTCCCAAGGAAGTACGGGGGGGCGTGTCTGCGCCCCTCCTAGGAGCCACCAGTACTACATCCGCGAGTGTCCCCGATTGACGCGGTAACAAAGGTGGTTCCAGGGGAGCTCCGGGTGCTCCATCACCTGTCCCGGCCCAGCGGGGTATCCATCGTGGACGGGATATCGCCGGAGCGTCGCACAGTCAGGCGCACGTCCTTTGAAGCGGTCAAGCGCGTGGGGCGCACCTGCGGAGGGACGGCAGAGAGGGCGAAACAGGACATTAAGTCCGCCTCCCGCCTTCCCCCCGTTCCCCGGAGGACTTCGAGCCGTTAGGGTTCTGAGCCCGGGGCCAGTCCTACGTGGACAGGGCTCTCCCATTTGGAGGCTGGGCATCCTGCCCCATGTTCGTGGCCTTAAATTCACGTGTGGAGTAGAGTCTCCGCCACTGCGCGGGCTGGACAAGTCCGGTGCGTCACCGGGACGCTCACCTGTTATGTGGACGCAATGGCTTCAGTAGGTGCAGAGCCCTGTTGGATCATTCCGCTCACTGGCCCGCGAACGGGGACATTCCAGTGGTGAAGAAAGGACTGAAGGGCCCAGTCAGGTGCTCACCTTTCTGGGCACAGAGAGGGCCACCGGGGCCCAGGCGCGCAGGGCCCCACTGCCACTCTGTCGCCGCTGGGACGCAGCGGTGTTCCGCACCGGGGGGAGGAGTTCACTGCCTTTTAGGGACACCCAGGGCCTGGGCTAACAGTCCCCCCTGCCCATGGGGCACTTTCAGCGATGCTTGCTCTACCTACATCACAGGGGATTGGTTGCGAGCTTCTGGAAGGGGAGTTGGCCGCTCACAGCAGCAGCGGGGGCCATGATCTGTCCCGATGTGCCAGCGGGGAGGTGGGCCCCTCAATCTTTGCAGACGCGTGCGGCCGTTGCCGGCGCTGTAATGTGTTGTTTTGTTCCCCCAGGACCGGAAGGCTGCGCATAGCGGGCGAGCATTAGTTTGGTGGGTCACAGCTATGTGTACCAGGCCGAGGAAGGTGCACGTAGGACAAACGGGCACTCCTGGAGTGGTGGGGAACGAGAGGAACGGGGTGGCCGGAGGGCTCCGTAGTAGCTACGGCTGCGGCGGGGGGCATCTCGACAGGCATTCCCTTGACTCACTTGGTGGGAAGGATTGGACCAGGCAAGCTGGCAAGTCCATAATTCTCGAAGTTGGGCGACCTGGCGTATGAGGAGGCCCGGTCCACGGGCTGCAGGGCTCTGGTTAATGATGATTCCGCACCAGATTCGGAGAGCAACCTGTGACCCACACAAAACGGAACCACTCCTGGAAAGGGGTACACTAAGAGGTTTGTCGGGCGGTCTGCCGGGATGGTGGGGCAGTGATGGGCCACCCGGAGACCAATGGACACAGGACGGAGCCATGCAGGCCGGCCGGTGTACACCTGACGGGCATGGGCATCGAGGTGTTCCTGCTAGACGGGAGGAGGGGCCTGGCTATGGAAGGGGTGGTTTGATGGGTGACCGGGGCCATAGCAAGGCTAGGCCCTCGGCAGTGGCGGCTAAAAGCTGATGGAGGGCAGCGGTGAGCATAAAATTAACATCTGGACACAAACCTCCTCATCCACAGCACTGCGGGCCAGGAGGTCTCGGTGCTGGGGTGGGAGAGAGGAAACGCCTCCCTGCCCTGGGAATCTCCCAGATGGGTGACAGAAGGGGCATGGAGGAGCAAATAAATCAACTGGCCTGGTGGGTGCTGTCGGACGACTGCACCACCTGGGGGTTTGTGGCTCGCCCGATGCTGCCCGGTTGGAGGGGTCCCGGGAGACCCCGGGGTTCCAACCAAGTTATGGATGCCTGGCCCCTCCTGTTGTTGCTGATGATGTTTGGTTATATGTGTTAATAAAGTGTGGCCCATTTACCCCCAACACACTGTCTCGCCTGGTCATTTCGAGTGGGGGGGCAATGACCAGCGTCATCAATTAACCAAAAGTACCACTTACAATACATAGCTCCTAAGTATCAACAACTCTTGTTTAACAAACAAATGTGGGATGTCTTATGTGTATGGAACAGTATGTATATACAGTATGTACTCTGATATCTTTTGCTCTATGGCTCGTTGACATCACTAATTCCTCAGATACTAATAAGGTATAGCTTTGTGATGGTCAGGATGGATTTGTGGGCAGTTTTTATATTATATTATATATTTTATATATAATATATTTTATATTCTATATTTTATATCTTATCTATTTTACTACTATTTATATACCGTATCCTATTGCTGGTCACTGACCGTAATAAAGTTTGATTGATTGATTGATTGACTCCTGGCATGTGATGTTGATTGTTTGTCCAGAATATACAACCAAAGAATTCTATTGGATGATTCTCTTCCAGCAGCAGGAGGGGGCATAAAACTTTTACTTCTTTCCTAGAATTCATAACAAACATCCTAGACTTTCTGAGCGTACCTACCGGTACCCTTTCAAATGAGCATGTGCATTTTTATCTTTCACTATGGGGGCAATGGGATTTGCAGACCAAAACATCTGTAGAGGTATTCCTAGATTGTGAAAAGATATGTATGTATGATGTTATGAAGTTATATGAGAATTTGGATTAAATGTTTGCAACAGAAAGGATTACTCTGGGACATGATTTTTGTTTAGGGAATACAGAGGGAATTGTCCCAGGCCTTACATAGATGAAGGCATGGGACAAAACCAGGCAAGGGACCTTGGGGTCCTGGTGGAGAACTCAATGAAGGAGTCAACCCAGTGGGCCGCAGCAGTGAAAAATGCAAACTCAATGCTAGGGATCATTAGGAACGGTGTAGAAAATAAGTCAGCAAGTGTCATTTTTGCCTCTTTATAAATCTATGGTGAGGCCCCATCTGGAATATTGTGTACAGTTTTGGTCACCATACCTCCAGAAGGATATTATGGAAATGGATAAAGTTCAGATGAGGGCAACCAGAATGATTAGGTAACTGGAACACCTTCCTTACCATCTGAGGTGGCAACGGCTGGGTCTCTTCATTCTTGAACGATGGTGCCTAAGAGGTGACCTGATTGAAGTTGATAAAATCATACACAGTGTGGGCACAGTAGATAAGGAAAAACTGTTTTTGCTATCACAAAACATTAGATCTAGGGGGCACTCCATGAGACTTTGGGGTGCTAGATCTCAAACAAATAAGAGAAAGCACTTTTTCACTGGTCTGTGGAACTCCCTGCCAGAAGAAGTGGTGACAGCTGTCAGCCCTGACATCTCTAAGAAAGGATTGGACAAGTTCATGGAGAACAAGGGTATCATTGGCTATCATTATGAATGCCTAAGGACCACCTCTGGGTTGGAGAGGTAGGCAGGATATCTCTCAATGACATTTGCATGGAATCTTAATCAGGTGAAGACATCTGCTGGGGAATACCCTGAAGCAAATGGTGAGCCACTGTGTGAGACAGAATGCTGGATTGGATGGGCTGTGGCCTGTTGTGGAAAGGCTGTTCTTATGTTCTTATTTTCTTAGGGTACCACATCAACTTAAAGCTTTTCAGAATGAGGGCACCTATGCTGAATATTCTGCTTTGAGCCTCTTAGTGCCTTAAAATCATCTGGTCCCAGAAAGAAAAATACTATGTCCTCCTTTTTGAGGCATCCAAATTGCTAATACAGTCAGCACTAAAACAACTCAGTTCCGTTTGGTTTGTCAGTGAGTACTGTTTCAGTTGCTGACAGGGAAGGTTCAGCTATCTATCTCTGGAGATTCAACTCATGATGTGTTTATTTACCATGACTGCTGGCAGCTAGGCTGGGGCCTGTTGACCAAAGAGTGATCTCCAAAAAGACAATCCGTTACATCTTGAGCCATGACAGACAGACTGATTTTTTTTGGGGGGGGATCCCAAAACACAAAACTCAAGCAACAACAAGGCAACAGCTGCCAGCATCTGCTTTTAGTCCATTCAGAAAATGCGGAAAACATGCAGCAGTTTCACTCCTAATTCCACTGAATGAAAGCATAACAGAGCATATGTGGACTTTGAGACCCTCTAAGGGTGCTTTTACACGACCTCTAAAATCCGGTGTAAACTTAAATTCAGACCAGAGATCGTGGGGGCTTGCCGCTCTTCCTGTGTTCCCACCCCTCCGCACTCCATTGTTCCTGTCTGCATGAGGGGAGGGAGAAAAAAAGGGAGAGAAAAAAATGCAGGCTCACCTCCGTCTGCTGGTCGAAGCAGCCCCGAGCAGCCCCGTTGTCTTGATTCCTGTCTCTTAAAGGGGCGGCAGGGACAAAAAAACAAACAGAAGGCAAGGGAGCCTGGCATTCACAGCTTTACAATGTGCATCGGAAGGTTTTTACCTCCTGGAGGCCAGGTACTTGAAAAGTGCACTGGGATGCGCTTCGGTGGGCGTGGTCATACTTAATTTTTTTTAAGTCCGGAGCTGGTGGGAAAACATTTTTAAGCTCCGGATCTGGGAGCCTTTTGCCTCGGATTTTAGGGGTTGTGTAAAAGCGCCCTAAGTAAATTCAGATGCCAGCTTACCATGACAATTTTTCTGGGTTCATGTAGTTCATGTAATCACTTAAAATGTTTTCCACCTATCTAGTGGCGAAGACAGTACTCTGGTTGTCTAACACTAAGATGACATAAACACATGGCAAATTGGTTTTTAATATTGACTTATTAAACTGAGAAACTTTTATCATTCTTTTATCTTTTGATTAGGTCACATTGGTTTCTTATCTTGGCAGGGTGGTGTAGGTAATTGGCTTTCAAAGTAGTTTACATACATAAATCATAAGTTATCCTCAGGCAAATGGTCAATCACTGTAATGGTTAGAGGGTTGGGCTAGGACAGTGATGGCGAACCTTTTAGAGACTGAGTGCCCAAACTGCTATTCAAAACCCACTAATTTTTCGCAAAGTGCCAACACAACAATTTAACCTGAACACAGGTGGCCACAGAAAAGGCTCCGAGTGCCCCCTTTGGCACCCATGTCATAGGTTCACCAACACTTGAGTAGGACCTAAGAAATCAATATCTATGTCCACAATGAATCATGAAACTTACCAGGTCCTTAAGCCAGGCCCTCTTTTTTTTTTAGGTCAGTCACTTCTTCTTCAGAGTGCATGGAGCCTGTTTAAAACAACGGTAGTAGAGGCCCAGCACAAGTGCATACCACAAAGAAAGAAGAGGATGCCAGCATGGTTAACGAGTGGAGTTAGAGAGGCTCTAAAGCACAAGGATATGTCTTTCCCTAAATGGAAATCCTCCCCAAATGAGGAAAATAAAAAGGAACACAAACTCTTGCAAAAGAAATGTAAGAAGATGATAAGAGAGGCAAAGAAAGATTTTGAGGAACGCATGGCTAGCAATATAAAGGGAAATACTAAAAGCTTCTTTAAATATGTTACAAGTAGAAAACCTGCCAGAGAACTGGTTGGCCCTCTGGATGGTGTGGAAGAAAAAGAAGAGATAAAGGAGGACTTGGAAATTGCAATTCTTTGCATCTGCCTTCACGACAGAAGACCTTGGGCAGATTCCGCTGCCCAAATGGTCTCTCTTGACTAAAGAATTAAATCAAATACAAGTTCAAAGAGAGGATGCTTTAGGACTAATTGATATATTTAAGATCAACAAGCCACCAGGCCCAGATGGCATCCATCCAAGGGTTATTAAGGAACTGAGAAATGAAATTGCAGATCTCTTAACGGTAATATGCAACTTGTCTCTTAAAATGGCCACATTGCTGCAGGACTGGAGTATAGAGGATGTCACACCAATTTTTTAAAAAAGGAAGGAGGGGGGACCCGGGAAACTACAGGCTAGTTAGCCTTATGTCTGTCCCAGGGAAGATGGTGGAAAGCCTCATCCAAGAGAAAATCTTAAAACACATAGAAGAATAAACCTTGCTGAGAGAAAATCAGCATGGCTTCTGCAAGGGTAAGTCTTGCCTGACAAATCTTTTAGAATTCTTTGAAAAGGTCAACGGGCATGTAGATTTGGGTGAACCGGTGAATATTATCCATCTTGATTTTCAGTAGGCTTTTGACACAGTCCCTCACCAAAGGTTGCTGAGAAAATTGCACAGTCAAGGGATAAGAGGGCAGGTCTTCTTATGGATTGAGAAGTGGTTGAGATCCAGGAAACAAAGTGTAGGTGTCAATGGGCAATTTTCAAAATGGAGAGACGTGAAAAGCGTTGTGCCCTATGGATCTGTCCTGGGTCCGGTGCTTTCCAATCTGTTGATAAATGACCTAGAGACAGAGATAAGCAATGAGGCGGCCAAGTTTGCAGATGACACGAAACTTTTCAGGGTGGTAAAAACCAGAGAAGATTGTGAAGAGCTCCGGAAGGATCTCTCCAAACTGGGGGAATGGGCTACAAAATGGCAAATGCATTTTAATGTAGCCAAATGTAAAGTAATGCATATTGGGGCAAAAAAAATCAAAACTTTGTATATCAACTCATGGGCTCTGAGCTATCTGTGATGGATCAGGAAAGAGAATTTGGTGTATTGGTGAACAGCTCAATGAAGGTGTCTACCCAATGTATGGCAGCGGTCAAGAAGGCCAATTCCTTGCTAGGGATTATCAAAAAGGGGATAGAAAATAAAACAGCCAACATTATAATGCCATTATACAAAAAGATAATAAGGCCGCACCTGGAGTATTGTGTACAATTCTGGTCACCACATTTCAAGAAAGACATAGTGGAACTGGAAAAGGTGCAAAGGAGAGTGACTAAAATGATTACTGGGCTGGGGGACCTCATTTATGAGGAAAGGCTAAAACATTTGGGGCTCTTTAGTCTAGAAAAAAGGTGCCTGAGGGGGAATATGATTGAGACATACAAAATAATGCAGGGCATGAATCAAGTGGATAGAAGAACACTCTTCTCCCTCTCACAAAATACCAAAACTAGGGGACATCCACTCAAACTGTGGGTTGGGAGAGTGAGAACTGACAAAATAAAATATTTTTTTACCCAATGTGTTGTTAGTCTTTGGAACTCCCTTTCACAGGATGTGGTGATGGCATCTAACCTGGATGCCTTCAGAAGGGGATTGTACAGATTCCTGGAGGAGAAGTCCATCAAAGGTTACAAACCATGATGGAGATGTGTAATCTCCAGGCTCAAAACCAGGGTAGTTCAAGGACCAGATGCAGGGGAGTGGTATCAGGAGACAGATAACTAGTCTCATATGCTCTCAGAGGTATTTGGTGGAGCCACTGTGAGATACAGGAAGCTGGACTCGATGGGCCTTTGGCCTGATCCAGCATGGCTCTTCTTATGTTCTTATGTTACCAATTCATAGGGTCATTCCCACTGTGGTGTAATTGACAGATTTCCTGTGTGACATAGTGGATGGAGTGATGGAGTAGAACTCTGGAGAACAGGGATTAAATCTCCACCTAGCCATAAGAAATGACTGGGAAAATGGAACTGGTAAAACTACCCCTTAAATACCTCATTTACCTTGAAAGTATTAGGGTCAATATATGTTAGTTCCAACTTGAAAGCACATAACACACAACACAATGTAGAGGGGCTTCCAAGAGTCAGAAGTGGCTTGACATGCTGAGTGTCAAGGTAAAACACTGAGCAATCTACTTTTTACAGATCAAGAATACTCATTTTGGATAAGGAACTTGACCATCCTTCTGAATTGACTAGAAAGGTGGGCACATAAAGCATGTTGTCAGCCCCCTGGGGAGCCCTGGCACATTTGAAAGGGGTCTCAGATTGCAAATAATTCTTCACATACAACCTTATAAAGTTTGTAATGCAACAGATACAATCCTGTTATTGCCTATCTTTCTTTCTTATATATTTTGGCTTTGGCCAGAAAAAAGAGTTGTGAATGGCAGTTCAAGAGGACACAGGCTTGCAGCAAGGTGTTGAAATTAGAGAAGCACCACACTGCTGCCTCTGAGGAGCCAGGGTATCCGTAGAACAGCTCAAGGAATGAACTTGCACAAAACAATGAACCATGGTTTGTACTCACGTCTACATAGAGGAGGAATTACAGAACCTCTTAATGAGGGTGAAAGAGGAGAGTGAAAAAATGGGCTGAAGCTCAACATAAAAAAACTAGGATTATGGCCACCGGTCCCATCACCTCCTGGCAAATAGAAGGGGAAGAAATGGAGGCAATGACAGAGTTTATTTTCTTGGGCTCCTTGATCCACTGCAGATGGCGACTGCAGCAACGAAATAAAAAGACGCCTGCTTCTTGGGAGGAAAGCAATGGCAAACCTAGATAGCATCCTAAAGAGCAGAGACATCACTTTGCCAACTAAGGTCAGGATAGTCAAAACTATGGTTTTTCCAGTAGTGACGTATGGAAGTGAAAGCTGGACTATAAAGAAGGCTGATTGCCACAGAATTGATGCTTTTGAGCTGTGGTGCTGGAGGAGAGTCTTGAGAGTCCCCTGGACTGCAAGGAGATGAAACCTATCCATCCTGAAAGAAATCAACCCCGAATGTTCACTGGAAGGACAGATTTTGAAGCTGAGACTCCAGTACTTTGGCCACCTCATGAGGAGAGAGGACTCCTTGGAAAATTCCCTGATGTTGGGAAAAATTGAAGGCAAAAGGAAAAGAGGATGGCAGAGAATGAGATGGTTGGACGGTGTCATTGATGCAACCAATATGGATTTGACCAAACTCCGGGAGGCAGTGGAAGATAGGAAGGCCTGGCGAGCTCTGGTCCATGGGGTCATGAAGAGTCGGACGTGACTGAATGACTGAACAACAACTAGTTACAATACCAAAGTGAGATAGGATATGTAGTGTGTGGAAATTGTTTATACAGTGGTACCTTGTATAAAGGAATTAATTCATTCCAAATGAAATTATGTTAAGCAAATTTTCCTTTATACAAATTTCCATAGGAATGCATTGAAAATGGAGTAATCCCATTTTATGTTGTATGGATTCACCCCATAGACGATTATGTTAAGCAAATTTCCCCTATCTCCAGAATTTTATGTTGTACAAATTTTATGTTATACAAGCTGTTTGTTATACAAGGGTCCACTGTACTTAATAGACAAAGCAAAGATAATAAGCTGTACCTGGATATAACGCAGTGGAGGGAGCTTCTTCATACTCATCAGAATGGGGTGACAGAGCAATCTCCCCTAGATTTATGAAAAATTCTAGTGTGGGTCATACTGGAATCTCAGACCCCTAACCCTCCTATTAGAACATCTTCATGCCACTTTTAGCAATGTACATTTACTCTGTCATCACATTTGTCAATGCTATTGATAAATACGCTATTTCATCTTCATGCTGAAATCTCCCAATCTTCAAGGAAGAAAAATCTCTTTTACACTAGCCTAAAATAGATCCTCAGTGCTGAGAACATGAATCATATGAAGCTACATGTAGAGCACAATATTTTTCTTAGCTGTCAGACTTATTTCAAACACATTCAGGAAAACAATGAGAGGTTTTATGGCCATGCACAACATAAAACTAACCCTCCAAAACAACAATGCAGCCTATTAAATTATTTTAATGGTAAAAGACTTTTAAATGTGGTAGGTTATCGCTGGTCTTGTTCAAGGGTGGAGGCAGGCTGTCAAATTTAATACAATCTACAGACTTTTATGGATCTGTAGAATCAGGATGTGCTAAGACAAACTGGGGGCCAACATAGTAGTGGTGGCATCAAAGAAGTCATTCTTCTCTCGCCCCACTATGGCCGTTATTTCACGAAGTGCCTCGCTTCGAACCGACCTTGCCTTCGCTGTGAATTCGGAGGCGGTCACGTGGCGGTCACGTGTTCTCGCTTCGCTCCCGCCCCTATTTCTCAGTACTCACGAGCTGCAGTTTTAGGACCGATTCAAGCACAACCTCACGTGCTCCCTTCGCATTCGCATGCCACTTTTCAACGTTCCTTATTTCCCATCCGCCCTTTAAAAAAATACCTACAGACGGCGTATCGATGTACTGATGCTGGACTGTCAGTTGCAATGGCTCTACTGATTTCAACTGTTTCCTGGCATCATTGGCAGCCCCCCCGCCGCCGCCGCCGCTACTCGGGGGGAGCCCCGCATGGCACAGCCGCCCGCCCTCCGCCGCTTGCACGCTGCCTCCCCCGGGTGCCCTGCTCTGGCCGGGCAAGGCGGCAGCGGCTCCTCCTGCTCCCACAGCCGCCGCCGCCGCCGCCGCTACTCCAGCGAGGAAGTAACAGTGCAAAGCGATGAAATGATATAGCGATGCAGCGATATCCCTGTTTGAATATTTTTTAAAAAAACTTGAAATAAAAGCCAAAAACCGAGACCACACGTCACGTTGGGAGCGAAGCGAGATGCGAAGCGAAAAGATTCCCGGCAGCTGGCAGGGGAACCACTCACCCCTCTTGGAGCACGGTAAAGGGGGCGTGGTCGGGGTGGCATCGCAGCCAAAAAAGGAGGAGCGTGCGGACTGAAACGATCGATTCACACAGAAATGAGGGCTTGCCGCGAAGCGAGCGGTTCGTGAAGTAACGGCCTATTTCTGCATAGAGTCATCTGGTAGAGCTCTTAAAAGTTGTCAAGGGCCTATTACACACTAACCTGCAGGAAGAAGATGTAGACCAGATTGCAGCTCCTTGTGAAGAATTTGCATGACACTTTGCAGGCCAAATTGCTCAGATCCACTCTGATCTGGATGCTGTAGTTCAGTGTTCCCCAACCCCCGGGCCGCGCCACCCCAACCGCAATCGCCCCCCCCGCCGCCGCAACCCCCCCGCAAGAGACCCCACCCTGCCGCGACCCCCCCGCAATCGTCCCCGCCCCTGCCCCCGCCACCGCAATCCCCCCTGCAATCGTCCCCGCCGCCACCGCCGCAATCACCCCCGTCCTGCCGCCGCAATTGCCCCCATCCTGCCGCCGCCGCCGCGACCCCCGCCGCAATCCCCCCGCACCGTCCCGCCGCACCATCGCCCCGTCCCGCCGCCGTGACCCCCGCCGCTGCAATCCCCCCCACCGCGTCCCGCCGCCGCCGCCGCACCGCCCCCGTCCGCCCGCCGTGACCCCCCACCGCTGCAATCCCCCGCACGTCCCTGCCGCCCGCCGCGCAATCGCCCCCATCCCGCCGCCGTGACCCCCACCGCTGCAATCCCCCGCACGTCCCTGCCGCCGCCGCTGCAATCGCCCCGTCCGGCCGCCGCGCGATCCCCCCGCCGCCACGATCCCCCGCACCGCCCCCGCCCGCTGCCGCTGCTGCGACCCCCCACACAATCGTCCCCTGCCGCCATCGCCCGCCCCGTCCGCCGCGCGCCACCCCCGCACCGCGCCCCGTCCCGCCACCGCCGCGACCCCCGCTGCTGCCGCCGCACCGCCCGCACCGCGCCCCGTCCGCCGCCGCGACCCTCTGCAATCGCCCGTCCCCGCGCCGCCGCCGCGACCCCCACACACCCCCCCAATCGCTCCCGTCCCACCATCGCCGCCGCCGCTGCGACTTCCTCTCGCACCGCCCCGCCCGCCAGAAAGAAAGAAAGAAAGTAAGGAGGGAGGGAGGGAGAAAGAAAGAAAGAAAGAAAGAAAGAGAAAGAAAGAAAGAAAGAGAGGAGGGAGGGAGGGAGGGGGGAAGAAAAGGGAAAGAAAGAAGGGAGGGAGAAAGAAAGAAAGAAAGAAAGAGAAAGAAAGAAAGAAAGAGAGGAGGGAGGGAGGGAGGGGGGGAAGAAAAGGGAAAGAAAGAAAGAAAGAAAGAAAGAAAGAAAGAAAGAAAGAAAGAAAGAAAGAAAGAAAGAAAGAAAGAAAGAAAGAAAGAAAGGAGGGAGGGAGGGGGGAAGAAAAGGGAAAGAAAGAAAGAAGGGAGGGAGGGAGAAAGAAAGAAAGAAAGAAAGAAAGAAAGAAAGAAAGAAAGAAAGAAAGAAAGAAAGAAAGAAAATGAGGAAGGAAGGAAAGAAAGAAGGGAAGGAAGGAGGTAGAGTGGGAGGGAAGGAAGGAAGGAAAGAGAGGGAGGGAGAGGGAGAGAAATAAAGAAAAAAGAAAGAAGGGAGAGGGAGGGAGAGAAAGAAAGAAAGAAGGGAGAGAAAGAGGAAGGAAGGAAGGAAGGAGAGTGGGAGGAAAGAAAGAAAGAGGGAGGAAGGGAGAGAGAGAAAGAAAAGAAAGAAGGGAGGGGGTGGGAGGGAGAAAGAAAAGGGAAAGAAAGAAAGAAAGAAAGAAGGGAGGGAGGAAGGGAGGGAGGAAGAAAGAAAAGGGAACAAAAGAAAGAAAGTTAGGAGGGAGGGAGGGAGGCCTCATTTCAAGGAAGGGCGAAGGGTCCCAAGACCTCACGGTGGCTGGGTAGCCCCCGGGGGAAAAATGCGAGGAAGTAAAAACAGTGTTTCCTTGCAGCGATGCCAAGGACTCATCACACAACACTGGCTCTTCGGCTTGAGTACGGAGATGAGCACCGCCCCCTAGAGTGGGAAACGACTAGCACGCATGTGCGTCAGCGGCCGGGGGGGGGATTTACATTTTTTATCTTATTAAATCAAAACAAGCGGGCCAGGGAAAAATTATCAAGTATTTACTGGTCCACGGTGATAAAAAGGTTGGGGAGCACTGCTGTAGTTGATACAGGTCCTGTCAATGCAACTACGGCCCCTGCTTCTCTTGTGCTCATACTGTAGATAAGTTTTAGCTTCTGCAGCCCGATAATGATGATAGGACCATCAGAGAGGTGAAGGCTGCCACTTGTTTGTTGGATCCTTGCCCTTCCTGGCTTAAAAAGACTGCCACACAGGGACTGTCCCAGGGGCTAGGATGTGTGGGAAATGCCTTCTTGCAGTGGGATAGTAAGCAGTAAACTGGGGGAAAAAACTTCTTTAAATCCTGTGGTACTGAATCATTATCAGCCAGTCTCTAAGGTTCCATTCTTATTTATTTATTTATTTATTTTGAATATTTTTACCCCACCCTTCTCCTTGGAAAAGGAACCAAGGTGGCTCCCAATAATGAGGGACAATATACAGCCCAGAACATTTAAGACATATTCAGGTGACGAACATGGAATTCGAAGAAGCATCTTAGAATAATAAAAGGTAATATTAAAGCTACAAAGAGCATACAAAAAGAGAAAAAAACATGTTGGGTGGAAAGTAAACATGGAAAACACTGGTGCTCTTATGGAATCAGTCAATGCAATAATGTATGGTAATCCATACAAACGTCACATAATAGGGTAGCCCCTCATTCAGGAAAAGCTTGCCTGAAGAGGAAGGTCTTTGCCTGCTTCCGGAAAGACAGCAGAGATGGGGCAGCCCTGGCCTCCAGCGGGAGGGAGTTTCAAAGTCTGGGAGCAGCAACAGAGAAGACCCTTTCATGTGTTCTTATGAGACGCACCTGTGAAGTTGGTGGGATAGAGATAAAGGCCTCTGCTGATGACCTTAGCACCCGAGCCGGTTCATACCATGAGATTCTATCTTTGACGTAGCTTGGGCAAGGTACTGGAGTGGCTTGTGGCATCTTCACTACAGGAGTTCCTGAATTAGATTATCTAGATCCATTTCAGTCTGGCTTCACAGGATAGGATGGAGACCGCTTTGGTCAACTTAATGGATGACCTTCACACAAACCGAACAGCGGGGAGTGTGTTGCTGTTGGTTTTGTGGACCTCTTAGTGGTTTTTGATACCATATATCATGGTAGGATGGAAATTGGGGGCACTTTGTACAGTGGTTCCAGTCCTTCCTGGAGGAGAGAACTCAGAAGGTGGTGCTGGAGAACTCCAGGGAGTTAATAAGGGATATGCCTGGCGATATTTCAAAAATATCAAGTAAATGGTTATACTATTTTAAAAATTGTTAAGCCTCCTCCCCTACAAAATAATATGCTAACTTACAGGAAACTCTTTTACTTGTAAGATACTGTTTCCATGCTCTGTTTGAGCAGCAAAGTCTTCTAAATAAAGTTGGGCATTATTTGGAAAAATGGTAATTAGTCCCAATTCATAAATTGTCAGTGTTGACAAATCACAAATCAACATTTTTCCCAATGAACAAATGAATTAATTTGTCAGTATATTTCAGCTTTTAAAACCCTGTAAAATGCATCCCAGGCACCTGGAGATACCAAAATTGCAAAGAAGCTTCCCGTGATTGCCAGCTACAATCTCGGCAAGTTTGGTTGTAAACGTCTAAGTTATGCACCCCCAAAGAGAGGTTCCAAGAAAAGTGACAGAGGCTGCAGACCACAAGAGGGCCCAACAGGGGGCTAACAAATTAATGAATCAAACATTGCTTGAAGTTAATTGAGTCATATTCAACAAATACAAACTGACAAATTAGCAATTTTGAATGAATGTTGCAATTTGTTTTTTGCAATTCATGCACATCTCTACATCTCTACTTCTAAACTTTTTGCTGATTCATTTATTCTAAGGTACGGCTTGTTCCTTGTTTCTGAAAATTGCTGCCTGGGTAATTCTGGGAACTGTAGTCCAAACTCACAAGCCTACAAATCTATCATTGTTATCCTGGCCTATATCCTGGATCCCCTGTGTGCTGTTCAAACTTGGCACCTCCTACACACACACAGACACACACACACACAGAGAGAGAGAGAGAGAGAGAGACGACGCGCGACATGCATGCCATGACCGATTTTGCACAGCTTTTGCTTCCTTTCAGTTCTACAGCTTTTCTTTTAGAACCAGATGGCAGTTTTAACAAAAGATTCACTGTGCCATTGCCAAAATTATATGAGATCTTGGATGACCTTAAATGATTTCCAGAGAACCTCCTGTAATGTTGCAGGTAGACGTTTTTGGAAAGAAAAATAATGAGTTGTTCTTTAAAAATTAAGTAATCTTTCCACAATACGTAACCAAGCACAAGACACCAAAGCTGCTTCCCTAAATATAGAAGGAGCAGAAAGAACAAATTAGCAGATCTGCCAAGACTCACAGTATTCACAAAGAAATATGAGGCAATTGAGGCTGTGGAGACTTGGCATATTTTGTGAAATGGCCAGAATACTGAATTGCTGAAGAAAAAACATTTTTTCAAAGCTTATAAAGGCAGACTCAGCTAGTTTTGAAGAGGGTGCTGCAATCAGAGGAGCATAGATCCGAAAGGAGGAAAAAATAGTTTATAGAACTATTGAGTAATGGAATTGCAAAGTAGCTGGGAATGACAGTGCAGTGAAAGAGAGCTGTGAGAAAGTGTGAAGTCTATGATTGAACAAGGCCTGATTGTGTGTGAAGTCTTCATGCACTGAGTTACTTTGATGAAGTCTGCTAGGCCCTTTGCAACACCATGCTGCTTATTTGGGCTTTTGCTTTCAGGGGGATTTAGGACTAACTGCAGCATTTCCAACAAATCTTTTATTCAGATATACTGCTCCAGATGAAAACACTGCGGCAAAGGAAGAAAAGAAGAATGAAACCAGAGCAATGTCAACATGTAACTAAATGAAGTAGAACATCAAAAGAGGGAGCAGATACCATAATCCTTGCTAGCTACTATGTTCATATATGAATAAATGGAACATGAGCAAAGGTAATTCGGTGAAGATTCACATCATTTTATAAATGATGTAATTATCATTTTATAAATGATTATAAATGAGTATTTTTATAAATGATGTGAAGTGCCATCAAATTTCAGTGAGATTCACATCATTTTTATAAATGATGTAATTATCATTTTATAAATAATCACATCATTTTACAAATGATGTGATTGTAAATGAGTATTTTTATAAATGGTGGCACTTCAACTCTTACCAAACTCCAAAGATTCTAAATACATAAAGGTTATCAGAGCAGGATGGGTCTCTTGATGGTGTTTTGTGACCGTCAATTTATCCAGCACTAACCATTTGTTCCTTTCCTGCCTCTGAATTCAAAGAGAGTCCAAACCCTACACTCCAGGGCATTTTTCCTCTCCAAAATTTGTTGCTGTTGCTGAACACAGCGCACTGAAATATTGCTGTAATTTAAATAGAAAAACAGCATCATAGTGAGAATGGGTGTTACTCAATTTGTTATCCAAGGCCTCAGTCGCACGGCTGTTAACTGCACATCATATTTTGAATCCGTACTAAAATCACGGATGATCACGTGTGCAGCTAATGCCCCAACTGCAGGGGTGTATCTTTCCATGCATCCCATCTTGCCAAATACGCATCTTTTCCGTGTTTATTGATCTGCTTTTCTCCGTCATGCTCATATATATAAGTTATTTGCATGTTGATTACTGGCATGTCGGCTTTCTAGTATTACTGCAAGAGTTCATGTGAAAGTTTGAGTGTTCTCAAACTTTCACATGAACTCTTGCAGTGGCAGTGTATCCCTAGTACCTCTGGCACAGTGGTTAAATGCCTGTACTGCAGGAAAAACTGTGCTCATGACCTGGGGTTCAATCCTAGGTAGCAGGCTCATGGTTAACTCAACCTTCCATCCTTCTGAGGTTGGTAAAATGACTACCCAGCCTGCTAGGGGGGCAATGTGTAGCCTGCATAATTAAACTGTAAACTGCCCAGAGACTACTTGAAGTGGTATTAGGCGGTATATAAGCACCTTGCTTTACCAGAGTGCCTTTATAATAACTCCTTTGTTATTCTCTCATCTCTCACTTCCTTTCCCATTGGTCACTGTACTGGGTAAATTGCAGCTTATAGAAGTGCTCAGTTACTGAAATGTTAGCAATTGATTATTAAAGGACAGCAGAAAGAGGCAGAAAAAGGGGGGAGCTGAAATGGTGCAAATTATCACCGGTCACACTGCAATTGCTGTGGTAAAAAGTGCACATCATTAAGAGAAGTAATTTGATTGAACCCCTAGTGGTGGTATAGGATGATGCCGTTAAAGTGCACTTCAGGGGGCGTGGATGACTGGGGTGCCAAAATGCCATCCCTTGGCGTGGAGGAATGATCTTTTGCTGCACAGTCATTCGCAGCAAACACAGCACCCAAATGGTCTTGTGACCTGGCCCCAAGTGCTCACAGTTGATGCCCTCCTTCAAACTGCCTGCTCTCTCTCTCTCTCTCTCTCTCTCTCTCTCTCTCTCTCTCTCTCTCTCTCTCTCTCTCTCTCTCTCTCTTCCTTATCTTTTGGCAAGACTTGGGTCAGAGATTGATAAGTACATAGTGCTTGACCATCCTGCAAGAGTCCACTGGAAATATCTCATTATTTCCCCTGAACAATTTTGGGTCAAAGGATCTATGCATAAAACTGTCGCTCGGTAATCAATACCTCCCCAAAAATTTTGCTAGCCAAGGTTATTTGGAACCATACAGTGAACTGTATCTGGAAAGCCAGACTACAGAGACAGAACCAGTTTCATTGAGTGATTCAAAAATGCATTTCAGAGTGCTTTTTGTCCTTTCCTTCAAAGTTTATTAAGAAATGAAAATAATATTTTGCCAGTTTGGCACTAATGTATATCTCATTAACTAAGGCTTTCCAGTTACTGCTTGTCCACTAGGCTGCATTGCAGTTCTTTCTCTGTTTTTTAAGATGCTGAGCTCAGTTTACAAACTACAAAATAATCAATGCAAACATGTTCTTTAATATGCAGGAGTCCACAGCACACATCTTTTGCTTACTGCTCCCTTCTAACCTTAACTTCTCTACCTATTTTCACCACAATCCATCTCCAAAACTCAGTTTGCATCCTTTTCTTGAAATCCACACAATGCAACTGCACTCTGTTGTCACCTAGAGAAAGAAAATCCTTTGTGAGACAACGTTGTTGGTTGAAAACTCAGGCCACACTTTATTGGATATTTACATATAATCACTTCTAGCCCAGAGAGGGCTACCTGGTGCGGGGAACTGTTGGAACCAGAAGGTCACCCGGGGACCTCTGCATTGTCAAGGTGGGTGTGTCCCTAGGCCCCAAGGGGGGCATCCCTGTGCAGCACCGCCTTGGCCAGTCTAAGCTATGCAGTCCCCCTCCCAGAGGTGAGGGTGCCATCAGTGGCCAGTCCCTGCCCCAAGTGGGTTTCCAAAGCTTCCTCACCTGAGGACTGTGATCTCAGGATCCGCAGTGCCCTGGGGTCAGAGGAGCATAACTTGATAACCGATTGGGACTCACCAAATGCTTCCATTCCCTACACTACCCACCAGCATGGCCAATCCCACCCTACCCATGCCATTGTGGGATAGGTGAAAATCCTGCCCTCCCTCAGCCAATCTGGGGAGCACGGTAAAATTTCTATCCGGCCCCCAAAGGCGATCATCCTGAGCCACACTAGCATTAAACAAGGCGGTGGGTGGGCGGGTTGTTGCTTGTTCTGAAAAGAGACTGAGGGGGCAGCATTGCTAGTTAAATAATTACAGACTATCTGCTTAATTTCTTCTAGGACCTTGCCAGGAATTGAAGTCAAGCAAGATTCTAGAACAAATTATTAAGCAGGCAGTCTGTAATCTACATTCCTTCCACCAAACAGTACCAGTTCCCTGATTCTCAATTGGCACAATATGAATGCACCTGGCCGTCCCTCTTAATCATGGCCCCATTTTAAAAAACCAACAAAATAGAACCAGAGTCCTCCTATTCCATTATTCCTAGCTAGAGTATTCCAACAAACTCCTGCCTTCCTCCCAGGCCTGCTAGCCTGCCTGCATGTTATGGGACTGAAAGACCTGTCTTGGTCTTCTTGATGATGCCAGGGAGATCCACACTCTCCCTTCATACCTGAGAGTCTGAAATGGCCCATCATATTTGTAAGAGCTGCCCTGGACATAGAGGTTTTGTTTATACCTTGGACATTCAAGGGAGTTCTACTCACACACTCTCTTCATACCTGAGGGTCATATGGCCCAAGCCTAATGTTTAGTTCTTGCCTGCCTGCCTGGTGGAGTGCAGTTGTGATACAGCCCAATGTGCCTTGGTGAGCTTAAAGGGAAGACCTTGAGGATGCTCCACTGTAATTTCCATGCTTCTAGATGCCTGTAATCAGTATTTTCAAATACTTTAAATTATAAAAGTTTTTTTCCTTATGGGCACCTCCTTTGGAGTTGAATAACTTGCCCCCCTGTACCCTAAACCTCACCAAATTGGGGGTTCTTAAAGGGGAGAACACAAGGAAGCTCCACTGAAAATGCAATTTATTTATTTATTTTATTTATTTATACAACTTATATGCCACCCACTACCCAAAGGTCTCTGGGTGCTTACAATTAAAATGAAGAGTTAAAGCAGTTAAAAACTTAAAAAGGCAATGGACAATTAAAACAATAAAAACATTTAAACACAAAACACTAAAATTGCCACCAGGACCCACAATCTATGTTATGTCAATTAAAAAACTTCAGAAACAGGAAGGTTTTTACTTGGCGCTGAAATGTCATCAGTGTTGGCGCCAGGCAGATGTCACTTGGGAGGGCATTCCATAACCTGGGGGCAGCTGCTGAGAAGGGCCTAGACCTACAAGCCATCCCTTTCACCACCTTGAGGGATGGCTCTCTCAGGGGGCACCCTGGCTGGATCTTAATTGCCAGGTAGGTTCATATGGAAGGAGATAGTCCTTCTGGTATCTAGGTCCTAAGCCATTTAGGGCTTCGCTTCTCGGCCTTTTGGCTAAGATCAAGTGTAGTATCTGTTCTTATCAGTTCTTATCAGTTTCTATGCCAAAACAAGCACTTTGAATTGGGCTCAGGCAACAACTGGTAACCAATGCAGGTTGCGTAGAATCGGTGTGGTATGATCCCTTGCAGCCCCACCACTCACCAGCTGGGCTGCATGATTCTGAGCCAGCTGCAATTGCCGAACCATCTTCAAAGGCTGTCCCACATAGAGTTCATTGCAGTAATCAATACAGAAAGTTACCAGTGCATGAGTAACTGTCATGAGGCTCCATTCATCCAGGTAGGAGCATAGCTGGTATATTTTCCACAGCTGTAGAAAGGCACCCCTGGCCACTGAGTTCACCTGGGCTTCCAGAGTTAGACTGGGGTCCAGGAGTACTCCCAAGCTGCAGACCCTGTCCTTTATGGGGAGTGCAACCCCATCCAGAACAGGGAGATGCCCATCTAACCTGTCTGGTGAAGCACCCACTAACTGCACTTCTGTCTTTTCTGGATTAAGTTTCAATTTATTAACCCTCATCCAGTCCATCACTATTTTCAAGCATATAACATTGCAATTAGAAATGATTTTTCCAGGATCACTCCCTTTGAAGCTGAATACTTTGCCCCCCTGAAGCCCAAATATCTCCAAATTTGGGGGCTTAAGGGGGAGAGTCCAAGGAAGGTAGCCTCCCAATGTGGTGCCTCTAGGAGCCAGGGGACCCCCTTTATAGAGTAACAGATTCATTACTGTTTCATTTTGTACAAGTTAAAAAAATTGTTTTCTAACAAAACAAAATGACTCACGGGGGAACAAAATGAAACACATTTTTTCTGTTTTGTGCCTATCCCTACACATTAGTCCTAGTAGATTATGGTTGCATTTAGTCTTCAAATTGAAAACCCTGAAAAACCTTTGCAAAATATTAGACCTCTCACCCAAAAAAAGAATCTTAGTTGATTCCTATAGAGCACATAATATCCACAAAATCTTTGACACCCAAATTTTTTATTTTAAACTGAAGTCAAAGGATAAGCTTCAAGCCTTTAAATAAACTAGAGTGCAACCTGAGTATCATAAAACAACAAAAAAAGCCGTGAATCCATTGTAAATTTTATTGGCAGTTATGTCTGTAGTCCAAAAACTGAACTACAGAGAACACTGATGCAATAATAATAAAAAGTGATGCAGCATAAGCCTTTGACAGGCCAAATTTATGAGCCTGATTCTTTTTCCAAAATTAACTGAGATAGAGCATGAGTGCAATACTGGTGACATTCTGAATCTCAAGACTGAGCACAGTCAGTTAGAGCTATTCAGCAGTGGAATAAGCTGCCACGGACGGTGGTGGAGGTTCTTTGGAGGTTTTTAAGCAGAGGCTGGATGGCCATCTGTTGGGAGCATTGTGATGGTGGTTCCTGTATGGCAGAAGGTTGGACTTGATGGCCCTTGAGGTTTCTTCCAACTGCATGATTCTTTGATTCTATGTTTGTTTGTGTGCTAAGCTGCTGTAGGGAAAGGACTTTCCCCATTGCTTGGGAAAAGTCAACTGGGCTTACTAGACTCCCTCCCACCAAATGTTTTCTTTCTCGTTTGGCGTCAAAAGGGAACCTACTGGTAAGATACAGAGAAGAGCAAAAGCTTAATAGGGCCATAGCCAGAAATGCAGAATAAGCAGCAGCCATACCAGCAGGGTTGCCAATCAACAGTATGGCAGGAGCAAAACCACAGGGCCAGTGGCATCTTTGATGGGGACAGAGTTTGGAAGCTGTCTCATTGGCCTTGCTCCTTACCCAGGGTTTTATATTTGAATGACTAGATTTTTTAAAAAAATATTAGCTCTTGTGGCTACATTTTGTGGGCTTCAGCATCACTCTTATCCAGGGGCGTACTTGGGGCAGTGGTGGAAACGGGCTACAGCCTCCATGGTGTAGAGAGCTAAGGGTGCTATAAAACATCCTCACCATATGAGTCTGGAGGAGTTGGCAGGGTTGAGAGAGCCCTGAGCCACACACACACACACACACACACACACACACACACACACACACACACACACACACACACACACACACACACACACACACACACACACACACAATGTGAGGTGGTAAAATCCTTGTCACTGTTCCAATGCAGATTTTAAACCATTACTCGAGTCTGTGTGAACACTGTAAATTCACACCAAAACCGTTTTGCCTTCAATATGGTGTCTTTGCTGTGGTTTTCAGTCATGGGATCAGAACGGTTGCAGATTTTCAAAATGCGAACATGAGAACACCAGAACTGTGACATCAACCATATGACCGCTCAGGGGGGTGATCCAGATCAAAGTTTGCTGTGGATTTTAGTGGTTGTGTGAAATTACAGCAAAGAAACCGATTCAAGATTTTTTTTTCCTCCCCGCCTTCGTTTGTCTGTTTTGCCATTTTTTTTAATTCTGTGGCTCCTCCGTGCCGGGACGCAGGAGGATTTTTATATGTTTTGTTGTTTTAATAGTTCTATGTTGTTTATGCTTTATATCTGATGTATTCAAATGTAAACTACATGTAGTAGATAAGCGGGATATAAATACAAGAATAAATAAAATAAATAAATAAATAAATAAGACAGCCAGATTTAGATAAGAGAGAATATCAAAGTTCATCAAATTCTGAAGATTTGGACGATGATTTACCTGATCCAGTTCAACAAGCCAAACCAAAATATACTAAAATTGTAGCTGATGTGATTCACCATCAAGACTTTGGATATATGAAGTTTGACCAGGCATCAGGAAAAGTAATTGTGTCAGATGCACTTCACATAGAAATAGTGGTGAGAGGGTTGATTTGTTTTCAGAATATTGCTGGGCATTTTGCCCAAACAAATAATAGATCAATGACTTCATCTTGGTTTACAAAATAATTAGGAAAAGGAAAAGGAGGTATGGTGAATCGATCATGGTTGATGTATTCCCCTATTAAAGGTGCAGCAATTTGTTTTTTGTGTCTGCTTTTCCCAGAAAAAGATGCAGCCAGTAACTGTTCTTCTCTGGAAACTGAAAATGGTTTTACTAATTGGAGAAAACCAGAAAAAAATTACTGCACATGAGAATTCCTAAAGGCATTGGGATTCTTTCACAACATGGTAAAAATGGAAAGGAGACTGATAAAAGAAGGTTTAATAGATGCACAGCTTCAAAATCAAATTGATAAGGAGAAGGAAAAATAGTGATAAGTACTTAAGAGGGAGTTATACTGCATAAAATATTTAGCCAAACAAAATTTGGTCCTGAAGAGGCCACAGAGAAAGTATCCCTGGAAAAAATCCAGGAAGTTTTATAGAACTTATGAAGCTTATTGCAGAGTTTGATCCAGTCATGAAGGGCCACCTTTTGTATACACAGCAAAATCGAAGATCAACTACATACCTTTCATCAGAAATACAAAAAGAGTTCATCCAGCTTTTAGCATCTACAGTTAGAGAAAAACTTTAAGAGAGCCAATTACTATGGAATAATGTTTGATTCAACTGATGATGCTGCTCACCATGAACAAACGTCAGAGACCATTAGATATGTAGATATAAACTTTGAGGAAAAAACTGTAGTTGTGAAGGAGTCTTTCTAAGAATTCATTCAAACCCTTATAAAGATGCAGCAAGTATACAGACATAATATTGCAACAACTGGAGAAGAATAAATTGTCTTTCAAAGACTGTTGATTACAGTGTTACGAGTCCGACAATGCATCTGTAATGTCTGGCTACATATCAGGAGTGCAACGATGATTTGCTGCTCTTAACTCAAAAACTATGTTTGTTAAATGTGATAACTACACACTTAATTTAGTTGGGGTTCATGCTGTTAGTCATCATGAGGTAGCAGGTGTGACATTTTCAGTACTGTGCAAGATATCTATGTTTATTTTTCACAGTCAACTGTTTGATGGGAGAGAATGAAAACTGCTCTTGGTGTATCAGTGGAGTCAGAGTTGGAAACTCATTGGAGTGCAGGAGTAGAAGCTGTTAAACTGATACATGATCAACTAGAACACATGTTAGAACTACTGGAAGATATTGCAAATGATCAGGATGAAAATTCAGATACAATGAGGCTGTTCAGTTGTTACATTGGATTTTAACATTTCAGTTTTTCGTCCTTCTTTGGTTCTGGAATACAGTGGTACCCTGACGTATGATGACCCCGACAACCGAAAAGCCCGACTTACGATCAGGCTTCCAGTCCCCCCCTGCTGCCTTACAATTAAGATGGGGTTTCCCCTGAGTAATGATGGCACATTGTGTGTGGGGAAAGCAGTGATCATTTAAAATGACTTTTATCCATCAAGTCAAGCACTTGCCTCAGTGGATAAAAGTCATTTTAAACATTACACATCACTCCCCTGCTGCCCCATGGGGGTGGGGGTGGGAAGAAGCAGTGCACAATGTTTAAAATGACTTTTAGCTACAGAGACAAGTAGCTAAAAGTCATTTTAAACATCATGCATCTCTTCTCCCAACACCCCACAGGGTGCAGGTGAGTGGCACATGATGTTTAAAATGACTTTAAGCAACTGAGCCAAGTACTTGGCTCGGTTGCTTAAAGACATTTTAAACATTGTGTGTTGTTTCCTTGCACCTGGGGGAGGTTGGGAGAAGCGGTGGGTGGTTTAGAATGTCTTTAGCCACCGAGGCAAGTGGTTGCCTTGATGGCTAAAGACATTTTAAACCACTTGCCGCTTCCCCGACACACACACCGGGCATGTTGGGGGGGAGTGGAGGGTGGTTTAAAATATCTTTAGCCATAGAGGCAAGCAGTTGCCTTGGTGGCTAAAGACATTTTAAACCACCCACCACTTCTCCCCAACCAATGTGCCTGGGGGGAAGCCATGGGTGGTTTAAAGTGGTTTCCCATAGGATTGGATTGAAACCCATCCTCCTGGAACAGATTAATTCAGTGCATTCTTATGGGAACCCACTCCCCAATTTATGAGCTAACTGACTTACGAGCTGTGACAAAACCCTGGAAACAGGAGTAATGAATATACAAATCATCAGCCAATCCCAGCAGGAGGGTGGAGAATGGTATGATATAAAAAGGGTGGAGCCTAGTCAGTTGAGGCAGTTCAGTTGAGTTCAGTTGAGAGTGAGTGCTGGGAAAGAGCACTGTTCTCTGAGAGGTCTGTCAGGCAGTGAGGGCTATACTGTTTACTAGTTATTGAAGACAGGGAGGCTTGTAGAGCTGATTAAATCTATTATATGTTAAAGGCAACGCATACCATCCTCAGATATTGTTATATTTATTATCTTCTCAATAAACTTTGTTATTATTTTTATATTATTCATCTGAGTCTGTCCCAATTCATGAGGCAATGAGTTTAAAAGGTGGCAGCATTATTAAGTGAATAAAAGGTGGCAGCAGTACCATTTCCATCACAGAATTCAGTGTGTAAAAGGGAGGTATTGTCACAATTTAGTGGCACAGCAGTAGGATGTCGAACTAAACCCGGGTGTGACTTTGAAAACTCAGTCTCTGGAAGGGGTGACGTCACAATTTGGTGGCAGCGGTGGGATGTCGAAATAAACCCAGTTGTGCCTTTGAAAACCCAGTCTGTGAAAGGGGTGACGTCACAATTTGGTGGCAGCGGTGGGATGTCGAACTAAACCCGGTTGTGACTTTGAAAACTCAGTCTCTGAAAGGGGTGACGTCACAATTTGGTGGCAGTGGTGGGATGTTGAAATAAACCCAGTTGTGCTTTTGAAAACCCAGTCTGTGAAAGGGGTGACGTCACACGAGCATACGCTCGGAACGGATTAATCTCGTATGTTGGGATTCCACTATACTGAACTTGCCAGGATTGACTGCATTCAGAAAAGCCTTCAGGACCACACCATGAATTTCCATAATGCTGCTCAAGATATTCAGACTTTACAAGAGTATTTCATAGAAAACACTGATGCCGTATGTAAGAATTCTCTTGAAGAAGTAAAGGAACTCTGCAGTACTTGTGATATCCAAGTTGAGAGACAGCAGAGGAAGAAGAAGAAGAAAATGCCTGGAGAAACAGGAGAGGATGTAGGGCTCATAGCAGAAAAGGAAATGCTATGACTGATGAAAATTATGATTGACAAAATACACAGGGAATTGGGAGACATTCATAAGCTTGAAGAAACTGGACTCTAGTTTTGGCTTTCTTTTAGACATAAAGGAACTGATGTGCACAACTAATGAAAATAGTTTGAAACAGAGATGCATTCTTATGGGAAGCTTTTATGATACAGACCCGGATGGCTTGGAGATGTTCAGAGAAATAATGGACTGCCAAATGCTACTCAAGACAAGGGCTGACATTGAGCTTTTGACACCAGAGGACCTGCTTTGCTTCATTGTGCAGTATGGGGACGATGTATTTTCAAATCTGAGAGCTGGTCTTCAAATCTTACTGATTGACGTAACATCCATTGCCAGTTGTGAAAGGTCTTTTAGTAAGTTAAAACTCATCATGTCCTACCTGAGATCATTCATGGTGCAGGAAAGATTGTCAGCCTTGGCTTTGCTGAGTGTGGAGCCAGAAGTTACTGACAGCATAAATTTTGCGGAACTAATTGATAAATTTGCAGCAGACAAAGGCAAGGAAAATTTCTCTTTGAAATTACATAATTACATCTAAAGCATTACATCAAACTACTTATTTTACTTTATGTTGATTTTTCAGATTATTATATCCAAAGTAATGTTTTAAGTGTCTGCAATGTTATGTTTGGCTAATATTTTAGTAAAAAAATGCATTAATTTTATATGCATTCTTGATTCTTGATTCTTCTCTTCTCTGGTATTCAATTATATCTTCAAAGTACCATTATTGCCTTAATTATTTTAATATTGTTATCTTCATACCCTAAAATATGGCACAAAATGCTGGATTTCATGTTCTAAAACTCAAAAAATTCCAGGAAAGCATGATGGACCTCCTCACGGCTCACACCTTGTCATGAGGGGCCAGGAAGGGGCACAAAATTGACTTTGTCCCTGGGCACGGAAAACCCTAGCTAAGCCTTGTTGGAGATCCGGATGAAAGAACGTAGACTCGAGTCCAGTTGTCCGCCCAGCAGAGTAATGATGTCACCCCTTGCCATTCGGCATGTTTTATTACATATAATTTACATTCCACAGTATGCACAGAATCAGTGATTGGTTACACATTACTTAGCATATCACATAGAACTTGGCTGGCTGCTGTATAGGGGGTTGCCCTATACAACCCCCCTCTGTTCATGAGGGGGTTGCCTCATGAACAGATCATGCCTTGCCTAGTTATTGATTACCATAACCCATGTTCTTGCTGTTTGCAGATGGAGATGGAAGGTGAGTTAATGAGAAAGCTGAGTTAATGAGGAGACAAGGAGACAGGAATAGCTGAGGATGAAAAGTAAGCGGAATTAGGCTATTAACCAGGAGTAAATAAGTTGAGATGAGCAGGCAGCGCTAAGTCAGGAATAAACAAGCTGAGTAATGAAAAGTAACTAATGCTTTGGCTAAATAGCAAGTAATAGGTGAACGAAGTTTACCCACGCTGGTTTGGGGGATAGCAAGGTCTGCAAACATGTGGGTTCAGCAGGGTGCCCCATCAGAAGTGTGTTCACTCTAATGGAATTCAGACTCTGGACTTCCTCCCATGGATCAGACTACTTCATCTCTCCCTTTTGTGTTTTATAGGAAGGATTGGCAACAGACTTGTAGCTTAAGGAACAATATTTCAGCTGCACTGAGCTGTGGGTGCTTGGATGAGCAGAGCATGAGAAAGGGAAGAGTAAAGTTGAGGAGGAAAGCAACACAATAGTATAAGGGCAGCAAGGACAATTAAACTGGCAATAAACAGTTGTCTAAATTAAGAAATATCAGGCAGAAATCAGACAATATGTTTTCTGTATGACATTAATCTATAAGGTCTGCTGTAAGTGAGACAGTTCATTCTCAATGGTTTGGTTTAAGCTGTGCTTGTGTGTACTCTGTGTGTGTGTGATATAGCTTGTACTGGCAATGTGAGGTAGCCTAAGGCAGCACATTTAATATCAGCCAGGATGAAAGTTAGTTACAAATCCATTAAGGAAGAACCAGAGATTTGGGTCTTGGATCTACCATCCACCACATTTGCTATTGAATGAACCAGAGGCATGGCAACAAAACACATTCCTGGTGTATAGGTATTGGACTTCATGTATATCCATGTGTGTCCACTAAAGCTGTCTGGGACTTTTGAAAACATGCTAGGCTGACTGTCATTGCATGAATGTTGAAGGTGCCCAACTACTGTTTCAGGAATGTTAAAAAATAGAGATGGGCATGACTTGAAAAAAATTTTTTCGAGTTGTCGTTAGTCGGGCCGGTTCCGTTTCGGGTCGTTTCCGTTTTTCATGAAAATTCACAAAAATTAATCGGTTCGTTTTTTCATTTTTTCGTTGTCGTTAGTACTGGTTTTTTTGGGGGGAGCGGGCTCCTGGAGGCACCTCTGTGGGGTGGGTGCCTCCTCTGGCCCGCTATAAAGGGAAAGCGGGCTCCTGGAGGCACCCGTGGGTGCCTCCTATCCTCACCCACTAGGAAGGGGAAGCAGGCTCCAAGAGACCCTTCAACATGGGGGTCTCCCCTCCTCACCTGCTGCTGCAAAATGCATGCATAGCCGTATCGATATGCATACCAGTTGCAGGCAGTGAGACTAGTGATGACAGTGAACCCAGAGCCATAGGTTGATGCCTAAGGCTCTCGCACCACCATGTCTCACAAAGAAGGGAATTGTACTTGCGTGTAGTGCAATGCAAGTAGTCATGGCTTAGGGTTAAGGTGGGTTAGTGCAAGGGCTAGGGTTAGGCTAGTGACGGGTAAGGTTACGGTGGGCTAGTGGGTTGCACCTCTGGGTGCCTCTCTGACCCACTAAGAAGACAGTCTGTGACGTATGGGTAAGTAAGGAGTCAAGGATTAGGGTTAGGGCTAGGGGGCTAGGGCAGGTTTTAGGGGGCTTTTTGGCACATCCCAGAAGTCTCCAAGGCCAAGTGGCCATGCGATTGGTGGGATGGCTCCAAAAATTTGCATGGTCGTCCACTCCCACATGGCTGGCCACTCGGCCAGCCCATCATTGCGCAGGTGTAAAAAAAATAAAAAATAAAAAAACAAATGACAAATGACAAATGAAACGACAATTTTTTGAAAAATTTCACAACAAACGGAAACGACCCGAAACGGACCCGTTCCGACAAACAAAAACTCGAAACGTCATTTTTTCTGGTCATGCCCATGTCTACTCTTCACCATTTAACCCCTCAGAGACAGGCAGGGTCCTGGCAGATGGGAAGAAAAGGACTAACAAAATGGAAACTAAGGGATTTTTCACATCTTGAGTTTCTATGCAAGTATGCCCTTAAAACAGCCTTTATCAAATTTGCACATTGCTGACTCTGTCCCTCCCTCCTTGTCTGCAGTAAATTGTAAGGCCATTCACTAAATAAAAAGCAATTAGTTAAACTTAGAAGCCACCAATTTACACAGCAGTCTGTCATTTCAGGGAGGCTTAATTGGATAGATTTATATTGTTGTACACAATCCATTTGCTTTAAGTGCTTGCCAAACAATTTAGACAATCAAAATCTGTTTTATGTTTGGAATGAACCTTGAAATGTTGGTAATATATGTTATACATGTATATAGTTTTCGGCATGACATTTTGCCCCTAGAAAGAGTTCAAGAGTAGAATTATTATTATTTTAGAAAAGCTTTCCCTTATTCCCATAAACTTTTCCTTGTACCACGTCCTCTCTATAAATGTTCCCCGAAGCCCTCTTAAAAGCAATATTTTATAAAGAGAAATTATTCCAATAAACCTCTCTGTATGATGACAGCCAAAATGAAGATGGTTATAGTATCTTATTAGCGGAGCATTAGGGAAAAATAAGAAGGATAAATCAGAATATGCACGTGTTTAAAAGAGAAAAAGACAAATGTAGATAAATTAATTTTATATTTTTTACAAAGCATGTAGACATTTTCCAGCAAAATGACCCTCCACGTAGCTTGCACATTGGGATTAAAAACAATGGCAAAATATGGCATAAAATGTGGGGACAGGAATAAGCATGAAAAGGTGAGCCCTGGACAACAAAAACAGTAAGGCTTGTCAGAGAGTAAGAAGCCACAGACCTCAAACCTCCAAAGGCTGAATAGAACAAAAAGGCAAGGAGGAAAAAATCCCAAACACAATTTGGGGAGAGAGGGAGAGAGAGGGGGGGAGGGAGAGGGAGAGGGAGAGGGAGAGGGAGAGGGAGAGGGAGAGGGAGAGGGAGAGGGAGAGATGACTGTGTAATGCTGACTTATGGTGACCCTTTTCAAGGTCTCTCAGGCAGACAATATTCAGAAGTGGTTTCTCCTTCTCTTTTTCTAGGACGTACTCAAAAGCTGCAGTTTGCCCAAGCTCACAGCCTCTGGATCCACAGACAGTTGTCTATGCTACTGAGCCACATCCAGCCATCTTAACTTGTATTGTAGAATCCCACAATATTTATTTATTTATTTATTTATTTATTTATTTATTTATTTATATGCCGCCCACTACCCAAAGGTCTCTGGGCGGCTTACAATCCAAAGAATAAAACAATTTAGAATAGTTAAGAGTAAAATATCAATAAATCATCAATAAAAACCTTACACTAAAATCATTATTCTAAAATTGTCATCAGCAGACCCACAATCTATATTATATCAATTAAAAACCTTCTGGAACAGGAAGGTTTTTACCTGGCGCCGGAATGTAATCAGTGCTGGCGCCAGGCGGATCTCGATCGGGAGGGCATTCCATAGCTTGGGAGCAGCTGCCGAGAAGGCCCTGTGTCTACAGGCCATCCCTCTCACCTCCTTGAGGGATGGCTCTTTCAAAAGGGCCCCCTGGCTAGATCTTAATTGCCGGGTAGGTTCATATGTAAGGAGGTGATCCTTCAGGTATCTAGGTCCTAAGTCATTTAGGGCTTTGTATGTCAGAACAAGCACTTTGAATTCAGCTCGGGCAGCAACTGGTAACCAATGAAGGTTATGCAGAATTGGCGTGATGTGATCCCTGGCGGCCCCACCACTTACCAGCCGTGCCGCACGATTCTGAACCAGTTGCAATCGCCGGACCGTCTTCAAAGGGAGCCCCACATAAAGCGCATTGCAGTAATCAATATGGAGCAGAGAGAAATCCGAAAGGGAAAAAAAAGGACAATAGGGTATGTGCATTCTCATTATGCACTCTCTCCCATTTTCCTCAGAGGGACATGTTTCAACAATCGGGATTACTAATGAAATCAGCAGTAGGTGTTCAAACTCAAAAATTAAGCACATGAATCTTTTTATTTGCTATTTTATTTAATTTTTTTATATCCCACATTTCTCCCCCAAAGGGTCCCAGGTGGCAATATTTACCCTCAGATCACCAAAAAATGTATGGGAGGGCCCATCAATAGATTGTGCAGTTGTTTATTGATTATTATCGTGTTTTATTTTATTTTATTTTATTTTAATGTTTCTTTATTGTAATGTCTGGCTGTTTGTAATTTTCTCAGAGTAGTGCATATGTATTACCCAGGCAGGGTACAAATTTCAATAAATAAATAGCAACTAAGCTCTTGCATCCATTCTGCCTGCTCAAACTTAGGACTGGAATGTGGCCTTTCTAGTGTCTTGAGACTTGTTTTGTCATACCTCGTTCGTATGAAATAATGATTTTATTTTGTGTATTACTTTGTATTGTTACTTTTAGGATCTTGCCCAGGTGTTAAGATCTTCTGGGGAAATATTTATTTTGGTTCCACAACCTTCAGAGGTGTGTTTGGTGGGAACATGGAAGAAAGACTTATCTGTTGGTGCATCCAAACTTTGGAACTCCCGGGAGAGGCCAGGCTAGCCCTATCATTGTAAGTCAGCAGAAGAACAGCAATATTATTTCTCTCCAGGCAGGGTTCTCCTTATTTGTTTGTTTGTTTGTTTGTTTGTTTGTTTGTTTGCTTGCTTGCTTGCTTGCTTGCTTGCTTGTTTGCTTGCTTGCTTGTTTATTTAAGAGTATTTTTACTCCACCTTTCTCCTTGGAAAAGGACCCAAGGCAGTTTATAGTAATGAGGGATAATATACACTCCAATGCAATTAAGACATGTTGCAGCATTGAGAACAAGGAATTCAGGGACATCTTACAGCATTAATAGACAACATTACATTAAAGCTACAAGGTTATAAACACAAAGTCTATGTTAACCTATAGATTTATATAAGAGATACATAATGGTGGTCCATCATTCACGGAAAGCTTGCCTGAAGAAAAAGGTCTTTGCCTGTTTCTAGAAGGACAACAGAGATGAGGCAGTTCTAGCCTCTAGTGGGAGGGAGTTCCAGTGTCTGGGTGCAGCAGTCAAGACGGCCCTTTCATGGGTTCTCACAAGACGTACTTGTGAGGGTGGTGGGATGGAGAGAAGGGCCTCTCCTGTTGACCTGAACACCTGAGTCAGTTATTACTGTGAGATTACATCTTAGAGGTAGCTAGGACCCAGGCAGTACAGTGCTTTGTAGGTCAAGGTAAGCACCTTGAATTGTGCCCAATAGCTGATTGGCAAACAGTGGAACTGTTTTAATAGGGGTGTAATGTGATCTCTGTTCCCCATGCCAGTTAGTAGTCAGGCTGCTGCATTTTGGACCCACTGAAGTTTCCTGAGACTTTTCAGTCCCCACATAGAGTGCATTACAGTAGTCTAGCCGGGACACCACTAGGGCATGTGTCACTGTGGCCAAAGCTGGTTTCTCAAGAAAGGGGCGTAACTTGCATACTGGCCTTAATTGTACAAATGCTCTCCTGCCACAGCCGTGATCTAGGCATCCAAGCTCAAGGATGAGTCCAAGAGCACCCCCAAGCTGTGTATCTCATTTTTCAATCAGAGGGTGACCCCATCCAGAACAGGTTGCATCCCTATCCCTTATCTTAATAGAATATTATTAATAGTTCACATTTTTTAGCTTCAATATTGTGTTGTAATGATGTAAGTCACGTTGGGTCTTTTCTTAGGAGAAACCTGGGGAATCATCATCATTATGACGAGCAGTTGTGGCCTGAAAAAATAACTAAACATAAAATGAAATTGTTATCATGGCAGATTGTCTCCTTTCTTGAAATAGCACTCTTTGCCAACAGATTGTCAGAATTAATCTAATGTGGGCAACTGCATCAACCTACTACGCCTCTTCAGTGGTAATATTCTGAGAAAAGTTGCCCTGGAGATGGACTAGTTTGCTTCTTTTCCTACCATGAAGAAGCCCATCTCCAGACCATTCCTACTTATACCTTTTTGGGTCCCTGTTCAAAACTACCATTTTTAGGTGCCGGTAGGATTGCTCTGTTTTGGATCACATCCAGGACATGCTCCCCTGGGATCGAACCAAAATGGATGTCTTGCTGCTTTCAATGACCCATCCAATTTCAATTTCCCAGTTTCAATAAGTGGATTAAGCAGACAGCTGAATGATAGTGGGAACTTGAAACGTTCCGCTCCTTCATGGGGAGGGAATAAGCAAATGTATTTTTGTATTTAAGCCTATTATAGCAGCACTGAGATTTTATTTTTTACAAAAAATAAAAAATAAAAATAAAGCATCCTCCCGGAGAAAGGGGCAAGGAGGGAGATTTTTTATTCATGATGATGTTGCCTTCCTTTTCTTTTGTATGTCTCTTTAAAGATGGTGAAATGAAACAGGGTCCCTTAACGTTCATATGCCAGGTGGCTCCAAGGATTGCCCCAAATGGCACCCTATGCATCCTAGACATGGGCACGGAGTGGCAAAATCTTCGTTTCCGTTTTCAGTTTTTCGTTTCCGGAAGTAACGGAAACGGTAATGGTAATTAAGCTGTTACAACTGGAACTCGAACCGAAAAAAGAAAATTTGGTCAGGTTTTTCGTTTCCGTTTGTGGCATCGTGGCGATCGCGCGATGCAAAGCACAGAAAAAGTCTTTTAAAGTTTTTGGAAAAAAACAGACTCCCGGCTGAAAAAGCAGGCAAAAATGTGCCTGCCTGAGGATTTGCCACCTACCAGAGGGGTGGTTTCTGGGGGGAGTTCCCCGGCCTTCCCCCCTCCTGTCCTGTCCTGGGCTGCTTGCACCAGGCTGGGGGGGGTCATCCTCATCATCTCGCCATGCCATGCGGTGGGGGGGGAATCCAAAATGGCAACCGCAATTTTTCTTTTGAAATCATGGTCAAAAAACACACCAAAGCACCACAGAAACATGTGAAATTTATTTATTTTAAATGCCTGAATTTTAATAGTAGCAGCAGTGGGTTTTTTATAGCAATAAAACATTGCATTGATTTTATTTTATTTTATTTTATTTTTTATTTTTTTAGACCTGCCCATTTGGGCTGGGCATGGGATGGGACCATGCAATTTTTTTGAACAATTCCACCAATGGCATGGCCAGGTTTTGACTGACACTTCTGGATGTCTCGGAGGGCATAAAAAGCCGAGGCACCTTCCAGAAATCGCAGTCGGGTCTTGGATGTGGAGGGAGGAGGGCTGTGCTGGTGGTGCTTGTGCGATTGAGACAGAGATTATTATTCGAGGAGGGAGGCCTGGGAGGCTTTAGGCTTTAAGTTAGGCAGGCAGGCAGGGAATTGATTTTATTAGAAAATAATTTCTTTGATTCCCTGCAGCTTTGTCTGCTGAAAGGAATAGCAGTTTATTCTTTCTTTGTTCTCTGGCAGTTTGTGAGGATTTTTTTTTCTGATATTGGATAAAGGGGGAGGATCGACTGGGAGTGGGAAGTGTGGATTTATTTTAAAAATATATTATATACTATCATTTATGTTCTATTTTCCCAACTTCAGTTTGCTTGCACACACACATTTGGGGGGCAAGCCAAGAACAGAACCTCTATTCTAAGTGGAGAATACTTTACAATATTATTTATTTAGTTTACTAATTACTTACTTCATTGTTTGTTTTTAAACTTGTTAAGTTGTGTGTGCACTTGAACACACAGACACATTCCATTTAAGTGGATCAGAAGAATTTAGAAAATTATTTTCATTTTATTCCCTGACTACAACTACTAAACTATATTGTATTTATTTACACCCCAATATCTTTTTTGGGAGGCATAATAGCACTACTCTCTCTTCACTTCAGGCTTATTTTTGGGCTGTGGCTGAGGCCACCTGTCCAGCTGCTGCTGCTGCTGCTATCAGCCTTACAATATTATTGATTCATTACTCCAGCTCATTGTTTGTTTGTTTTCATACATACACTTGTTGTGTTGTGTTTGCACTTGCACACACAGGCAGGCACATTCCATTTCAGTGGAACAAGTTGAATTCAGAACTTGAATTCAGAAAAGTAGTTTTATTTCATTCCCTGACTACAACTACTAAACTATATTGTATTTATTTACACCCCAATATCTTTCTAGGGAGGCATAGTACCATTACTCTCTTTTCAATTCAGACTTATTTTTGGGCTGTGGCTGAAGCCACCTGTCCAGCTGTACAAATTCCAGTGATACATCACCAGTTCAATTACAGGCTGGGAGAGCCTAATTTGCTTGCACACACCCACCCACAATTTGGGGGGTTTGCAAGAAACTGAACCTCCTCCAAAAGGGGACAATATAAATCTTTTACAATATTATTTATTCATTACTCCAGCTCATTCTTTGTTTGCTTACATACATACACTTGTTGTGTTGTGTGTGCACTTGCACACACAGGCAGGCACATTCCATTTCAGTGGATCAAGTTGAATTAGAATTTAGAAAACTATTTTAATTTTATTCTCTGACTGTGCCTGGCCTGCATGCACTGCAGTTTTGCTGACTGATTGCTGAAGAAGGGAAGAAGAGTTTCCTTCTGGACTTCTGGTCTGGATTTAATAGTTTCTATTTTCAAATACTACCGTACCATTTGCTTCCTAAGTTTTACAGCCTCACCTGAGAGCAAGAAGAGACACTTTTATATTTCATTTCATTCATTCATTTAGCTGTGCCACACCATTCTTAGTTGTTGCCTAGCTAAGTACTGAACTATATTTTATTTACACACCAATATCTTTTTGGGGAGGCATCTCAGAGTACCCCTACTCTCTTTTCACTGCAGGCTTATTTTTAGTTTCATTTATTTTCTAATACTACCATTTGCTTCCTATGTTTTTCTCCATTTCAGTGGATCAAGTTGAAATCAGAATTTAGAAAATTATATCAAGGGCCAGCAGGGCAACATTGAAAGCTTGTACAAAAGAACACAGTGTGAGAGTAAGCTTGTGGGTCAAAATGATAAGTTTATTAGAATAGTTTGTTTACTTAACACAAATATAATAAGAAAATATATTTCTATAACTTTGAGAAATAAAAAAATGAAGAGGGTTGGCAGAGCCAGAGGGAAGGGAAGGGGGACCCCCACTAAAATAAATAGGGGCACATTTCTGAAGGAAGGCACAGGAAGTAGTGCAGATAGTGATATTGCTGCCACTCCCTCTCCAAGCAGAACCTGCACAACCAGCACTACCGGACCATCTTCTGTCACTGAGGGAAGCATGGATGACTGCATGCGATCCCCATCGCCAAGGTCACACACTCACACACACCCCTTGTATCAGGAGGAAGATGAGTACTCAGAATCAGAAAGCTCTGTTCATCTGCATCTGCCGGAGTCTGAGGACCTGTTGGGAGGAACAGACAAAAGGCAGGGTTCAGGCAGTGATGGAAGGAGCAGCCCTCTTTCCACCCAGGACCAGAGTACCACCAGTGAAAGCAGCAGTCAATTGTCCCAGCAGGGCACAAGCCACACCACCACCAGCACAGCAGCGGCAAGCAGTACCAGAGGGGGCAGTACTTTCCATAAGCCTCGTGGGTCTCTCTGGGAGCATTTTGAGAACAGCCTGGCAGACTTGAGGCTTGCGGTGTGCAAGAAATGCGGGGTGGTCGTGCGCAGGGGGAATGACCCCAAACACCTCTCCTCAACTGCCTTGCATAGCCACCTCATGCGAAGGCACCCTGGGACTCTGCCTGGGACAGTGTCAGGCCCTGGTTCCTCAGGGAGAAAGAGGGGAGAAGCAGGAATTTAGAAGGAGGACCCCAGAGACAACTCCACCGAGAGTGGGAAGAGGCAGGCCACTCTGCAGGAAGTGGTGCCGCTGTGTGGGAGTTTTGTCAGCCAACTTAATAGGGCCAAGGCACAGGAGACCACCACTCACATGGTTGGTGAAATGGTGGCCATGAATGGGTTGCCCCTCTCCTTTGTGGACTCATCAGGCTTCAGGCACCTGATGAAGCACATGGCTCCATGGTACGAGCCTCCATCCCAGTGTACATTCAGCAGGCGGGTGATTCCCTCCCTTTTTGAGTCCATCAGGGACATGGTCCGGGCCCTGCTGCAGGTGGCCAGAGGAAGGAAGATCCACTTCACTTCTGACCTCTGGACCGGTGGGCACCACGGATACCTCTCTCTGATGGCTCATTGGTGGCAACCCAAGGAGGTCCTGGAGCCCAGGACATCCCAAGAACAGCTTCAGGGGGAGCCACAAGGGAGCACCCCAAGAGGGTACAGGGTGGTGCTTCTCCAGGCACAAAGCATGGAGGACAGTGCCAAAGGCATCCACATTTCTGAGGTCCTCAAGACACCAATGCGAGAGTGGGGATTGGCAACTGAGGGGCAGGTCAATCGCGGATTCATGGTCACTGACGCAGGCCGTAACATGATCAACACGGTTGAAAGGGCAGGGTTCCAGGGCATCGTGTGCGCAGCACACAAACTGCATCTGGTGGTGGGCGATGACATTGGGCTGGGAGCACCAAAGGACTCCAGGGATGAGGGGACCCTGTAGACCAAGGCCTTGCTGGACAAATGCAGGAAAATCATTGGGCACTTCTCTCGCAGCGTCAAGGCATCCAGGATGATGCGTGAGAGGCAGGTGGAGACGGGACGACCAGAGCACGTCCTGATCCAGGACATGACCACCCAGTGGAACTCCACCTACAAAATGGTCAAGCACCTGGTGGAGCAGAGGCAAGTGGTGGAATACGTCATGTCCCACACTCCTGTCCTGCCTGAGGGAAAGGTGTTGGACATTGGCTCGCCCTCTCCCAGATGGTGGGTATCAGCCTTTTGAGGAGACCACCCACGTCCTCAGCAACTACAACGCCAGCCTGGGCCACGTACTCCCCCTCATATGTGCCCTTCGCCAATGCCTAGAGGCCAGTATCCGGGAAGAAGCAGATCTTCTCCCAAAGAGCAGGGCCTTGGCAGACAGGCTGTTGACTGGTGTGGATACCTGCCTTAGCCCACTGAGGCAGGAAAAGGTGTACCAGATGGCATGCCTGTGCGATCCTCACATCAAGGGTTCCTTGGCGGGGAGCCCTGCCGTCCTGAACTCCTGGAAGATGGAGCTATGTCATCAAGTCCGCAGAACTGTCTCAAATCAGGCCCAGGCGTTCCTGAGGGCGCACGGAAGCCAGAGCGATCCAGAAGAGGAATGCTCGCAAGGATCCTCTTCCTCCTCTACTGCAGGAGTGTACACCCAGAGACCAGGTTCCGTACCAGCAGCCAACTACCTGGCCTCTACCCTAACCATGGCAGTCTCCTCCTCAGTGGAGGCAAGGGAGGAAGAAGAACCGGGCCCCGCTCTGACCATGGTGATGGAGTACATGGCCGAGCCCCTCCAACCCCTCACCTTGGACCCACTCCACTACTGGGCCAGAAAGGCAGACATCTGGCCCGCTCTTTCGACTCTGGTGTTGGACCTCTTTTCCATCCCACCCACCAGTGTCCAGAGTGAGTGTGTCTTCTCCCACATGGGAGATGCCCTGAGGCCACGCCACTCTCGTCTGGACCCGGAGACCATGGAAAGGTTGACTTTCATCCGCTTCAACCTTTCCACGTTGGGATTACCCCAACACTCCAAGACCTAGGCCCATAGTCGTTCTTCCACCATTTCCTTCCAAACAGGCCTCCCTTGCTCTAACATGCACTACCAGAGCAACACTTATGCCTGCCTGCCTGCAATTATGCCTGCCTCCCAGCTTGGCTTCCTCCCTGCAAGCCCAACTTCTTGCCAGCCTGTCTACCTTCCTGCCTGCCTACCAGCCTACCTGTCTGGCTGGCCCTGTGTCTACCTGCCTAACTGCCTGCTTGCCTGCTTGCCTGCCTGCCTGCCTTCCTGCCTTCCTGCCTTCCTGCATTCCCACTCAATTTGAAGGGTTCAATTATTGCCCAATTTTTCTAGGCCTTCCCTGGCTCAAAACCAGGGAGGACCACTCAATATGTCATTTGAAGGGAATCATACTGTATCTGTAGGCCCAAGTTTTCTAGCCCTTGCCTGGCTCCAAACCAGGGAGGACCACTCAATGTGTCATTTCGAAGGGTCTGTGTAGGCCCAATTTGTCTAGCCCTTGCCTGGCTCCGAACCAGGGAGGACCACTCAATGTTTATAATTTTGAACCAGACAAGACTGTTGGGGTTGCAGCCGTGCAACTTCCCCTAACCCTAACCCTAACCCAAATCTAACCAATGCCTGTATGCCTCCCATCCTAACATTCCACCAGCGCAATGCAGTTATGCCTGGCTGTCTGCTCTGTCTATATGACTGCCTGCCTGAATGCTTCACCTGCCTGCCTGCCTTCCACCTTTGTCTGCCTGAATGCCTGTAATTCCGCTGCATGTATGGATCTAATAAGGGCTACATAATTAGCCCTGTTTTTGTAGGGCTTCCCTGGTCTTTATAGCAGCCCAGGAATATTTTTTCTAGGGTCAGTGTAGGCCCAATATTTCCCCGTTGGCCATGGCTGGTCTGAGTGTAGTACACCCTAATACCTGCCTTCCTCGATGCGTTCCTCCCTTCCCTGGGGTTTTGGAGCCACTCTGGTTACAAAGTGGTCGAGATGCACTTTACAACAGCCTACCTCAAAGACTGTTTAGCAGGGGCCTAGCTCTCCTTACAGCCTTAAAGAAATAGCCCTGTTCTCCTGCATCCACTCTGTCTCCTGGGTTGATGAAACTCAGTCTACTGTGGTGGAGAAACTCTGCCTCCAAAGGCAGAAACAATCCTCCCTTCTGGCACTTTGGCTTTGTGCCTTCCCTAGCCTGGGTGGGTACCCTGCAAGCCTGCCTTCCTACCTGCAAGCCAGACTTCCTGTTTCCCTGCCTGCCTGGCTACCTGCCCGCCCCTCTGCCTACCTGCCTGCCTGTCAGGCTCCCGGGACTCCCGGCTTGGAGGAAGCCTGCCAGGTGCTTCTCCTTCAGCCTATCAGTGGTTCAGTGCTTCAAGTTCAGCCTCCGAGCCGACATGCGCCCTGTCGGCCACTCTCCTCGACTTCCCCAGGCAGCAACCCCGGCTGCCCCCGCCTCTAGGCAGAAAATCACTTGAGGAGACCAACTTTAACAGGCACAGTCATCATCAACTATTTTGTTTCGAATTGGGGTACTCTGTCCTCCAACATGGGGGGGGGAGTTCACTCCCACCGGTTACAGTCCAGGTTGGGAAATCCCTTTGCAGAAGGAGGGGAGATTCCTTCCAACCAGCATTCCGGCTTCCAAAGACGGAAGAAAAAATCCCTCCCTAACATTTGCACTTTGGCTTCATGGCTTTTCTGCGTTGACTGTGTCTCCACTGGGCAGGCAAAATTCTGGCCTAGTGGCCTCCAAAACTCTGGCTTTATGGCCTCCAAAACTCTGGCTTCGTGGCTTTCCTGGGTGGACTGTGTCTCCACTGGGCAGGCAAAACTCTGGCCTAGTGGCCTCCAAAACTCTGGCTTTATGGCCTCCAAAACTCTGACTTCGTGGCTTTCCTGGGCGGACTGTGTCTCCACTGGGCAGGCAAAACTCTGGCTTGTTGGCCTCCAAAGTAGGTGGCTGAAAGAAACCCTCCCCGAACTTCCCCGCCGTTCTGGCTTTGTGGCTTTGCTACGTGCATGGACTCTGTCTCCACTGGGTTGGCGGAACTTGTCTCCTGTGTAGCCAAAACTGGCCTCCAAAGTAGGCGGCTAAAAGAATCCCTCCCCGAACTTCCCCGCCGTTCTGGCTTCTTTGCTGCGTGCATGGACTCTGTCTTCACTGGGTTGGTGGAACTGGTCTCCTAGTTTTGGAAAACTGGCCTCCAAAGTAGGCAGCTGAAAGAATCCCTCCCCAAACTTCCCCGCCATTCTGGCTTCATGGCTTTGCTGTGTGCGTGCGTAGACTGTGTATGCACTGTGCAGTCAAAACTGTGGCTTGGTGGCCTCCAAAGGAGGCCGCTGAAACAATCCCGCCCCAACCAAGAAAAATTCCCTGGCGCTCTGGCTTCGTGGCTTTGCTGCGTGGACTATCACGAATCGGGCTCAGCTGCCTGCATCTCAACCGTTCAAGGCAGCAGGTCCAACCCCACCACCCGTCCTTCCTGCTGTCTGAATGGCTGCCTTTGCCAATCAGTTCTTGAAAAAACAGTGGTCCCTTTGGCTGGCAGTCTTGGGGGGGGTCCTTGTAAGGGAAAGAAGAAAGGATTAAAGATGGAGTCTATATGGTTCAGAATATGTCTTTTCATTCAGGCTAGAATACCAGAAGTCAGCAAGAAGTGGTTTCTGTGTCTGTGTGAGAATGTTTTGCTATGAGTTGTACAGGCAGTATTCGCAGGTGTCTTATCTCCTGGGAACAAGGAAGATGGAGCTTTGTTGTACCATCCACGAAGATTGAAGCCATAACATCAGTGCCAACTTTTAATTAAGGAATCGCTGTGAGATGATCGCATGGGAACATGAACTATCATTAAAAGTAGCCCAATGATTGGACAATAAGTTTGAATGATGGACAAAGGAGGGGGGGTGATTGCTGAGAAAGAAAATGCTTTTTAAGTAGACAATAAGAATTAGTCTGTGTGCTTTTGTCTTGAATATGCTTGCATAAGTTTGGATAGAATATGCTAGGCATAGATAGGGCCACAATGGATAGTGTAACTTAGAATTAGTGAGATAGTTTCTTTATTTTACTGATTGCCATGATCTGACTATTAACTGTATTTTCAATTGACTTGTTTTTCAATAATTCTTTAACTACCTATTTTTAAATAAAAATAATATTTTTACAACTGGTTTGGTTTTTGCCCAGGGGTGGAAGAGCTAAGTCCAGTGGATTGGTTTAATGGTGGTAGTTGGCTGGTGTATTTTAAAAGTACACAGTCGGTTTAAGTAATTTTACTAACCCAAAGGTGATCTTAGGAAACCTTTCGGGAAAAGGGCCCAGAAGGTTCCTTGACATGGTGGCAGCGGTGGGATGTCCTTCCACCTGGGTAAATTTTGATTTTCTCATAAGTCTCAAGCGGCAAGGTAGCCGGAACGGAGACAGAGAAAGCAGCAGTGGATCCTGCCTTCAGTTTAAGGAGGGGGACAATTAACTGCTTTACAATTGATTTATGGCCTGGCTAATTGTTTAATAGCCCAGAAGAGGCATAAATCTGTTTTACTGGTGAAGGCCGGTTCGCCAGGGAGCGACCGATCTGAAACGCTGTGCTTTTGGTGGAGAATAAGACACAGCTGCTGTTATTTTTGTAAGCCACGCTTTGAGATTTTTAAGTAAAACTGGCAGGAATAGTTCATGACATGGCAATCCGTTTATTATTTTTTAAATAGCGAGGGATTAGTGTATGGCTGAAGAGTTGCCTGAAGAATTCTTTAGCCCCACACTATGGGAAATTGTTTATGTAGTAACCTCAACTGGATCTATTAGGCCAGAAGACGGTACCTTGCCATCCTCATCTTTGGAGGCCGAAATGGCAGATGAATCGGATACCGGGGCCCAGCCGATACGTCCGGTTGATGATGATGAAGACAGGCCAGACTCGGTCGTGAGTGGTGAAGGAAGCGGCGCAGAGGACGGGGAGGATGATGGACGCCCTGGCCCTTCTGATCAGCCTGCACCTTCTCGACCCAGACGACCACGAGCGGCAGAAACTGCAGTTGCCGAGGCTTTGCAACAGCTGGTGAACCTCCAATCCACCTTAATTGCATACCAGGAGGAGGAGAGGAGAGACAAGCTTCGCCAGAAGCAAGAGGAAAACCTGAGACGACAGCGAGAAGACGAACGGCGCCGGGAGGAGAAGCTTGCCCAGGAGCGTGAGAAAGAGCGGCAGTGCCAGGCGGAAGAGGCCAAGAGGAGGGAAGATCTGTTAGACGTGAGGAAATATGATCGCAAGGCTCTTCCGGTGTATCAAGCCTCTGGGGACATTCTTACCTTTTTACAAAATTTCCAGTATGCTTGTCAGGATTTACAAGCTCCGAAGGCCATCTGGACGAAGTTGCTCCGAACACAGGTCACCGGCCCTTTATCGGATCTCTTGTCGGAGATGTCAGGTACAGACTGGGAGAGTTTTATGGCCCGTGTTAGGCAGAGATTTGGGTACACCACAGAGGGACTGAGGGTCAAAGTCAGAAGCCTTAAATGGTCTCACAAAAGCAGTGTGGCAGAGTTTGAAGCGAAAGTGAGAAGGGAAATGCTCAAATGGGTTGAATCGGCGGGGGTGAGAAATTTGGAGGACATGCTGGAGGTTTTAATTAGTGAGCAAGTCAGAGAATCTCTGCCCTCCGAGATAAATGTCTCCCTGCTGGAGAAGAAAATTGAGAACGCCCAGGACTTAGCCATTGAAGCTGATAATTTGTTATCCTATAGACTGGCCAATAAACCCCAAACAGCTTCTCAAAAGACATTTATTAAGCCATCCTCAATGCCACAAAAGACTGAAGGGGGGATGAGAGGTTTTGATCAGAAAGGAAAAACCCCACAGAAGTTTCAGCATTCGGGGACCGTGCCTTCTGCCACCCCTAACATAAACCCTTCCAACGCTGGTGGAAAAACAATAATGATGATGGGGGCATCCGCTTGCAAATCTAAGAAATCTCAATCGGGAGCTGAGGTGGTTGACCCAGAGACTATTATTTCAAAAGCGCAGATGCTTTGGGGTGAAAGTAGATATTCTCAAACTGTGACTGTGAATTGCAATGGTGTTGAATATGAAATCCCTGCTTATATGGACACTGGAGCCGATTTGTCATCAATTTCTTCTGCTTATGTTACTAGTGAGCAAATGTTGGAGGATCAGTTTTTTCCTGTGCATCCTTATAATTCTGGGGGCTCACGCACTCATTTGGCACCTATGGCGAAAATCCATGTGAACTATAAGAATTTTGAAGGAGAACTTACTGTTCTGGTTCATAGCCCCAAGCAGGACATTCAGTTCTTGGTGGGAATTGATTTACAATATGCAGATTATGTGGCTACCCTAAGAAAAAATCAACCTCAGAATTACAAAAGAGTTTTGGCTGTGCAGACACGTAGTCAAACGCTTCAGAAGCGTTCTGTCTTTGATGTACCTAATCAGGAGGTTGTTGCCACACCAAAGGTGCCGGAGGACTCTGCTAGTTTCACACCTCAAGCCCAGGTTGCTCCTTACAGTTCTGTTATAATTTCCCCTGATCGTTTTGCCGATGCAGAGACTGAGCAAGGGAGAGATGGTTCTGAGGAAGAAGATTATGTGGAAATGCGACCTTTGCCTCAGGCTACTGTTGTGTCAAATAGACCTGTGCCAAATCCTCTTGACTGTGTAGTGGATGATGAGCAGCCAAGTACCAGTTCTGGTGTTAGGGCTGATGGGTTTGTGAGTGCTCTACCTTCTGCTGAGATTTTAGAGACTGTGTCTGTGGAACCTGCAATTGCTAGCGATCCTGTGGTGGCTGAGTCTGATATAATTGATAGTGATGATGATGGAAGTCAATCCGATGATTCTGCTGTTACTGTGTGTGATGCTACTGCTGTTCCGTTGTTGCAACCTGACAAACAGTTTAGAGAGCAACAGTTGCCTGACCCAACTTTACAAGAAGCTAGAGAACAAGCAGACCGAGACTTGCAATTGGGTCCTGGAAGACAAACCAGATTTTGCTGGGTTGGAGTTGGAAATGAACTGATGTTGTATAGAGAGAAACTGGTAGATGGTAATCCTAATTTGGCTCCTATACGTCAATTGGTGGTCCCTAAAAGTTATAGGAAAGAAGTTTTGAGATTGGCTCATGAATCACCATTCTCAGGTCATATTGGCTACAGAAAAACTCTGACAAAAATTAGCAATCATTTGTTTTGGCCTAATTTAACCAAAAGTGTGAAGCATTTTTGTATCAGCTGTGAACATTGCCAGAAAGTGGGATACAACACTGATACCACTAAAGCAAAGATGGAATGCATCCCAATTGTATCACAGCCTCTCAGTAGTCTGCAAATGGATTGTCTTGGCCCATTTCAAACCAGTAGTACTGGGAAAAAGTATATTGTGTGCTTCACTTGTCCATTTTCTAAATGGGTGGAGGCTGTAGCTACATCTTCAATCAGTGCAAAACAAATTGCCCGAGCTTTACTGGAAGTTACCTCTAGGATTGGACTACCTAGCCTATTGATCTTAGATAGGTCAACCAGCTTTACTAATGAATTGATGGCCAAATTATGTGAGTTAACGGGAGTCCGGCAACGTTTCAGCGTGAGTTATCACTCGGAGTCCCATGGTGCGATTGAGAGAGCCCAACAAACTTTGCTTAGAATGTTGCAAACACATGTTTTGGAGTTTGGACGGTCCTGGTCTGAAGCATTGCCTTTATTCTCTATGCCTATAGAACTTCTCCGCATGACAGCCTAGGAGGGTTCAGTCCTGCAGAAATCGTCTATGGGAAATCCCTGAGGGGACCCTTGGAGCTTCTCAAAGCCCAATGGGAGGGAGCAGTACAAGAGAGTTCTATGCCTGTTGCTCAGTATGTTTATGATTTACAACTTAAGCTCAAAGCAATCAGAGATTTGGCCACTGAACATTTGCAAAAGGCTCAACAAACTCAAAAATACTATCATGACCTTAAGTCACGCCATAGAGAATTTCAAGTGGGAGATTCTGTGCTGGTTCTTGATCCCATCAAGCATAACAAATTGCAAGTTCATTGGTTGGGACCAGGAGTGGTTGAACAAAAATTGGGGCCTGTTAATTATGTTGTGAGGATGTCATCACAAGAAAAGAAACCTCGTTTGTATCATGTGAACAGTTTAAAGCCTTATGTCCGTAGACAGTCTCAAATGCTGCTTTGCAGAGCAACATCAGCCAGAAATCTGGAAGATGGTTTGGATTTGTTGGAGGAATTCAAGGAAGGTGGTGACCTAAGTGAAATTTGTTTTGAGTATGATACTCCTGAGTGTGACCAGCAAGCTCTTTTCAGTGTTCTAGAGAAGTATGCGCACATTTTTACAACCAAGCCTGGGTGTACTCCACTTGTTCAGCACAAAATTGATACTGGAGATGCACCCCCTATCAGATCACCTCCTTACAGAGTCATTGGGGAACATGCTAAGCAAATTGAGGATGAACTTCAAGAGATGCTAGACATGGGTATCATTCAACCTAGTAATTCTTTATGGGCCAGCCCTGTGGTCATTGTACCTAAGAAAACACCTGATGGTCAGATCCAACCTAAGGTTAGGTTTTGTGTGGATTACAGGAAGTTGAATCAGTTAACAGCTCTGGATCCATATCCCATGCCTAGGGCTGAGGATCTCATTGAGAAGATCGCCAGCCATAAATTCTTATCAACACTAGATCTGTCCTCTGGATATTGGCAGATCGAACTTGACCCCTTGACACGTGAAAAAAGTGCGTTCATAACTCATAAAGGCATGTACGAGTTCCGGAGGTTGCCTTTCGGCTTATCGTCCGCAGCCAGTGCGTTTCAGAGGCTCATGGACATTGTATTACAAGGTTTACCTTTTGCCCATGCATACTTAGATGACATCATCATTTTTTCTGATTCCTTAGAAGAACATCTGTCTCATTTAGATGCTGTGTTTCAAAGGCTCAGCGATGCTGGACTGACAATCAAAGCTTCCAAGTGCCAATGGATGAAGGGAAAAGTGGTTTACTTAGGCCATCTGGTGGGCAGTGGTTTTATTGAACCATTACAAGCCAAGGTGGAAAGTGTCAGGAATTGGCCAATCCCTCAAAATAAGAAGCAAATTCAATCATTTTTAGGCCTTGTTGGTTATTACAGAAAGTTTATTCCACACTTCAGTCAAATTGCTACACCTTTGACTGAGTTGACAAGGAAACGTATGCCAATCAAAGTTAAATGGACACAGGAATGTCAACTTGCCTTTGATGAGCTTAAAGCCAAATTGATTGATGCACCTATTCTGATTTCTCCTAACTTTCAAAAGCCTTTTGTTTTACAGACAGATGCTTCTGAATTCGGCATTGGAGCAGTTTTGTTACAAGAACATGACGATGGTATGCTACACCCTGTTTCTTTTTTCAGCAAAAAGCTCCTGCAACGTGAGAGAGCCTACTCTGTTCCAGAGAAGGAATGCCTTGCCATTGTTTGTGCTTTTAACAAGTTAAGACCTTACTTGTGGGGTCGTAGTTTTCTTTTGCAAACAGATCATCAAGCACTGAAGTGGCTATCCAGAATGAAGTCCACTAATCAACGCCTGTTGAGATGGAGCTTGGCCTTACAAGATTTCCAGTATGAGGCCGCCCACATACCTGGGAAGCTGAATCAGGTGGCTGACAGCCTTTCCAGAGTTCATTATGGCGTTGACCTCTCTCCTGAAGAGGTCATGGAAGAAGAACTACTAGACTGAATGGTCTAGGCTTTGCCATATGTTATGTTGTTTCTGATTTTACTAACAATGTTTTCTTTCTTTATTTCTTACAGTAGACATGCCTTAACCTGCTTCAACAAGAGTCATATAATCCATGATATTGCTGCTATGTAGTCATATACCTCTTATCTTTTCATAAGATAATATTATACACTGTATACCTCATTCCAGTATTTTGCTGCTATTTGATTAGTTAGCTTAGTAGTTTTGTTTTGCTAAAAATGCTAAATTGCTTATTTAGGATTTTTAGGCTCATAAGGGGGGGCGTGTAAGGGAAAGAAGAAAGGATTAAAGATGGAGTCTATATGGTTCAGAATATGTCTTTTCATTCAGGCTAGAATACCAGAAGTCAGCAAGAAGTGGTTTCTGTGTCTGTGTGAGAATGTTTTGCTATGAGTTGTACAGGCAGTATTCGCAGGTGTCTTATCTCCTGGGAACAAGGAAGATGGAGCTTTGTTGTACCATCCACGAAGATTGAAGCCATAACATCAGTGCCAACTTTTAATTAAGGAATCGCTGTGAGATGATCGCATGGGAACATGAACTATCATTAAAAGTAGCCCAATGATTGGACAATAAGTTTGAATGATGGACAAAGGAGGGGGGGTGATTGCTGAGAAAGAAAATGCTTTTTAAGTAGACAATAAGAATTAGTCTGTGTGCTTTTGTCTTGAATATGCTTGCATAAGTTTGGATAGAATATGCTAGGCATAGATAGGGCCACAATGGATAGTGTAACTTAGAATTAGTGAGATAGTTTCTTTATTTTACTGATTGCCATGATCTGACTATTAACTGTATTTTCAATTGACTTGTTTTTCAATAATTCTTTAACTACCTATTTTTAAATAAAAATAATATTTTTACAACTGGTTTGGTTTTTGCCCAGGGGTGGAAGAGCTAAGTCCAGTGGATTGGTTTAATGGTGGTAGTTGGCTGATGTATTTTAAAAGTACACAGTCGGTTTAAGTAATTTTACTAACCCAAAGGTGATCTTAGGAAACCTTTCGGGAAAAGGGCCCAGAAGGTTCCTTGACAGTCCTTTTCTGCCCAGTCGGCCCTTCTTGCAAGTAGGGCCCAAATGAGAACAGTTACAGGGTTCGGGTTCGGGTTCGGGTTCAGGTTAGGGTTAGGCCACTTCCGGCAACACGGCAAGGAAGCCGGATGGGGTGGAGGGCAGCGGAGGGTCTCTGCCCTGGAAATGGGCCTTGAAATACGCCACCTGGTGAAGGAGAGAGAAGGTCTGCTCACTCCATGAGCGAACCGGGCTTCTCGGGATACTCCAGCTGGCGATGATTCCCCTAGAGATTGAGGGGAACTCATCCGGATGAGGTTTTTTTTGGGGGGGGGAAGCATCTGAATCTCTGACCGCTGGGCAGTCAAAACTCTGGCTTGGTGGCCTCCAAAGTAGGCGGCTGAAAATATCCCTCCCCGAACTTCCCCACCGTTCTGGCTTCGTGGCTTTGCTTCGTGCAGGACTCTGTCTTCACTGGGTTGGTGGAACTGTTCTCCTGGTTTGGAAAAACTGGCCTCCAAAGTAGGCGGCTGAAAGTATCCCTCTCCGAACTTCCCCACCGTTCTGGCTTCTTTGCTGTGTGCGTGGACTCGGTCTCCACTGGGTTGGTGGAAATGTTCTCCTGGTTTGGAAAAACTGGCCTCGAAAGTAGGTGGCTGAAAACATCGGTCCCCAAACTTCCCCGCCATTCTGGCTTCTTTGCTGCGTGTGTGGACTCGGTCTCCACTGGGTTGGTGGAAATGGTCTCCTGTTTTTGAAAAACTGGCCTCCAAAGTAGGTGGCTGAAAGGATCCCTGCCCGTTGTTCCCCGCTGTTCTGGCTTCGTGGCTTTGCCGCGTGCGTGGACTCTGTCTCCACTGGGTTGGTGGAACTGGTCTCCTGTTTTTGAAAAACTGGCCTCCAAAGTACGTGGCTGAAAGTATCCCTCCCCATTGTTCCCCGCCGTTCTGGCTTCGTGGCTTTACCGTGTGCGTGCGTGGACTCAGTCTCCACTGGGTTGGTGGAATTGGTCTCCTGTTTTTGAAAAACTGGCCTCCAAAGTAGGTAGCTGGAAGAATCCCTCCCCATTGTTCCCCGCCGTTCTGGCTTCGTGGCGTTGCTGAAAGCAGACAAGAGCAGCTGACGGTGGGCCCACATGTCCTCCGGATCATGCTGAGTGGGAGGGAAGCGTCCGTCTGTGGCCGCCTGAGACAACACCGAGGCCACTTCCGGCAACATGGCAGGGAAGCCAGACGGGGTGGAGGGCAGCAGAGGGTCTCTGCCCTGGAGATGGGCATGGAACTGCACCACCTGGTCAAGGAGGGAGAAGGTCTGCTCCATGAGCGAACCGGGCTCCTCGATCATCACGCTGGGGCCAAGAATCTGAGGCAAAGGCCAAACCTTCCCAGGTAAAGGCTGGGCAGGAGGCTCAGCTGGGCCGCGCTGGTATGGCATTTCCAGGGTGTTCCCACTGGGCGCTCCCTCTGCTCTGTCCTGAATTTGATCCTTTCTGCCAGTCAGCTCCTTTGGATACTCGAGCTGGCGATGATACCCCAAGAGGTTGAGGGGCACTCAACAAGATGTGGGGGGGGCAACTCTCATGCCACTACCAGACTGAATATCTGACCGCTAGTTGACCAGGGTGGCATTTGCTTGGCTTTACAAGGAGTGTCATGGGGAGGGGACATTGAGAGGAGTAGAGTAGACCCTCATCCAGATTTGGGGGAGGAACGGAATACTGTGTCTCCTGCTGCCTCTGAGAGGTGGAGGGGAAATGGGATGGATAAAGGCTTCAAAACAAAAAAATGTATAGCAGGCAGCCAGACCAAGTAGGGTGGCCAGTTCAGTCAGCGTTGACCAAGAGAAAAAAAGAATATTGCATTCTGCCCACTTTGTTTGCTTTATTGCATGGGATGCAGTCTTATGCTATGGTATATTTATTAAATATATTATTCATCACCCAGTTTAAAGTGTTTTCCGTCTGCTCTGGGTCATTGCGGGATGCCCCCATGCTCTCGGAAGTCAAATCACGCTAAATCGTGGTAGAAACGACAAATGACAAACGAAACATTGAACCGAAAAATTTGCGAAAAATTTCGCGACAAACGGAAACGGAACGAAACGGACCTGTTCCGACAAATGAAAAATTGAAACGTCATTTTTTCTGGTCGTGCCCATCTCTAATGCATCCTTAAGCAACCCTATTAACCTGATCCACTCTGCTCCAATTTAGCTGTCTAGCAAAGCATTCTGACTTCCTGAATAATAGGTCAAAAAGAAATGAGCATACAACTTAGGTAGCCATGTTTATACAAGGCAGTTTTTTACTTGAAGAGCTGTGTGCAGTCAACCTTCCATTTCAAGGTGCCTTTTTTCTATTGGAAATGTTAATTAATCCAGGTCCTATTTAAATATAAGGAACTGTGAGATGGGCAAATGCTGCTCAAATAATTGATCACCAACAATTAGCACTTGGGCCAAAGACTAAGCAGACACACAGGTGCCTTGGGCGGAATTGTTGTCCTCCCTGAACTGCTACTTCTCAGTTTAAATTATAGCATTCACTTCCAAATATGCATCGTGACATATACTGTATATTTACAGGCTGAAATTACTTGCAGCTCTGTACCCATGTTTACACCCTTCATTCTGGCATTTTATCTTATTTTATTTTTATTATTAATCGCAGAGTACAAATGTGTTTACGATTTATTGGGCTTGGCCAGAGAGAGTAAAGTAATTGTAGTAAATCTGATCCTGGTCTAGGTAAATAAGACTGAAGCTATTAATTTCTCCATTCATTCCAACTTATATTTAATGTCACAAGTGTTGATGGGAAGGGGCTGACTTGGCATGGAAGCACTGAGAGAATTGTCCACAGACATCATGCACCACATGGTTACAGCATAAGTATCTGTAGAAAGGCCCTTCCTGAGTGCTGCACCATATACCTACTTGACATGACTTTCCCCATAACACCTGAATAACTGAGGTATTTTTAGGGCAGGTGAGACTGTACTTCTGTGCTTTTTTAAATCACAGACAAGGCAATTCTGAAACCCTCCTAGAAAATGAAAAGTCAGGAGAAGAAAAGAAGAAAAAGAAAAAGAAAAAAATGAGCTCTGTTAAGAAAACTTTTCAGATAAAGATGCTCTTCCACAATCATGTCCCCTTTGAAGGACCTTGGTAGAGTAATAAAGAACATACACTGAGCATGCAAATGGTCTTGGGTTCCCTTTGTGGTAACTCCAGTCAGAAGGAAAGTCTTCTGCCTCCAGAAGAATCAGTTAATGTACTTATTTGGGTGGGGAAATGACACAATTACAGAGCTTGGAAGAGGCTCATCTGAGGCAGAAGCACCTGGCAAAATTCATAAATTCACAGAATCATAGTATCATTGAATAGTGAAGTTGGAAAGGGCCTACAAGGCCATCAAGTCCGACCCCCTTGCTCCATGCAGGAATATAAATCAAACAATATCTGCCAGGCACTCACCACCTCTTGAGGTAACTGGATCCATTGTTGCACTGCTCTAACAGTTAAGAAGTATTTTCCTGACATTCAGCCGAAAGCTGAGTTCTCTTAACTTGAGTCCAATGTTGCATGTTTTGCACCCTAGGATAATCAAGAACAAATCCTGCCCCTCCTCTGTATGACAGCTCTTTAATTATTTGAAAAGTGCTATTGTTAACCGCCCAGAGTGGCACAAGTGCCAGATGGTGCAGTAAATAAATAAATAAATAAATAAATAAATAAATAAATAAATAAATAAATATCACCCCTCAGTCTTATTTTGTCTGGCTAAACTTGCCAAGAACTTTACATTTAAGATTAACTTCCAGGCAAAGTTCATCTTGCCATGCTTGGACTTTTGGTACTTTCCTTGAAGAAGGGGCATTTATCCATGAAAGCTACCAATGATTGTTTTTAATTTTTATCAGTGGTGCTCCACCTTTTTATTTCAAAGTAGTACTTGTCAAGGAGCTCAAACACATCCATGGCAGAGTAAGCAGCAATGTCCAGGTTAGAGAAAAATAAGACGACTAGTTGTGTGCTTTTGCTGGCTTTTGCACAGTCTGTTTACAGTTCATTAGCAATATCTTTTCCAATGAGTACATCAGTCATCATTTCTTCATTTTTAACAGCAGCAGCATATATAGCACCACCATCATCATAGTCATCCATCATCAGTTTCAACCACCATATTTATCATAATCTCATCATCATTGACCTGCTGCATCCCACACAGTATATATAGGCTTTACCAACAATCATCTTTGCACCTTATGATTACATGATATATGCATTTTACATCTCTGCTTCTAGACCTTGCTTCTGTGTCCTTGGACACTTCCCTTCCCTTCAGGACAACTAACCGTCCTTGCTTCTGTCCACAGCTGAATTTATTTTTCTTAATTACAAGCTCAAAATCTCGGTCTGAACATTTTATCTGCAATGCTCTGAAAGAACTGACTTACCTCATACTTCCAGGCCTGTAATGACCATGGTTGTGTGGGCAAAACCTCCTTTGGCATCGTCTGTATGAATTCCAAGCTGTTGAAACTATTTAAACTGGAATTTATTACATCTAGGGAATAGGTTACAAAAAAATAAGGGGAATATGTTCCCAGTGCTAGTCACCCCTGCCCACCGCCACCCCAGTGATTCTGTAAACTCCAGTCTCCAAATTATTTCCACTGGAGGTGGAATGTTCAAAGTTCATTGCTGGGATGGCTGAAACACCTGTCCTAGCCAGCTGACACCATACATGGAGGGCCTGTATTAGGACCCTGCCACAGCCCGCGTCTCCTGATAGTTGCTGGCGCTGTTCTTTTTGGCACTGGTACCTCCAGCACTTTTTTGTGGGGATGCAGTAGTTGCCCCACCAATCACCAGAGGGTCCAGTGGAACGCAGGGCATAGGAATGTCTGGCAAGGTAGCAGTTCAAAGGAACCCCTGCCGCAACCCTTTCCATGTAGCAGGAGAGCTTGGACAAGGAGACCCATCCAGGGGTCCTTGATATAGGTGTCATATATGACTGGCTCTGGCTTGTCAATAGCATCACTCTTGGTAGCCTTGTCTTCAAACTCCAGGCTGTCATCCTGTGTCATCCTTTATGCCCAGTGTCTCTTTCTTTCCCCAAAACAGCCTCCCTCTCTCCCTCCTTTATTCCCTTCAGCTGCTTTCTGTGTCCACTTGAGGCCAAGGGATATGCTGGCTCCACTAGACCCTCCTGTGGATGGAAGGCTAGGACTCGAAAATGTGTCTGTCTCTTTTATTTGTTACCTCCTTGAGCAGCAAACAAAAAGGACCATGGGTTTTGTGGATTGTTCATTGCTACGTCTTCCTGCATCTCTTTCTCATGGTGAAGGAAGCAGGAAGGCCTGGGAGGAAGAAAAGACAGAGGATGGGAATGAGCTGTGGAGATTCAGGTTATCTGGAAAAACCAAACCTTTATAAAGACTAACTTTCTATGGAAGATGAGAGCTAAAAAAATGGATGTGCTTCCAGGTGAAATTATAAAATCTGTTTTTATGTTTCATGTTATTAGTGGTTTTAATAACTGAAGAGAGAGAATGTGTGCAAATATGGGCTTTTGAACCTACAGTTTTCAATTTTTTGTGTGTGATATCATTGCCACCAAAATTTGGCAGCATGATTTTGTTGGCACCTATGGTTCCATTACTGCTCCTATTGGTGTGTATTTAAAAATAGCAGTAAATGGTAGCAAAAACAGGTGGAAACAGTCTGGGGCTGTTGTTGCTCCCAATCTAGAACCTCAGCTGCTGAGATTGTGGCAGTGAGAAGTATTCCCCTTCCACCCGGAGCTACTCAGCAGCAGATCACACCCTCACAAGTTCATTCTGTAAGAGAGCCCCAAGACATTTTCAGGCACATTGTATGGCAACTGTCATTTTTGACAATGTTTGCAGTGACCAACCTTGTACTAGTTATATGTTGTAGCTGAAAGGTTGGGATGCTATTAGGCCACATGAATCCTTTATTCATGAGGCACAATTCACACTTACCATTCATGGATTTCTGTTCCTAAATTGCCAATATTCCTGGAAGTAAAAAAATTTCAGAAAAAAAAGTCATCCATGGCTTCAATGTCAGTTATTTTCCAAATGTTGAAAGAGGTGGGTGATTATTTGGTATAAAACCCCAGTTGCACTACTGTTTCTCCAGAGCCTCTTCACAAGGCAAAGACTTCTCAATCAGTTCAGAAAAGTAAATGGCAATTTTATAAAAACACCCCATTGAACATTCATAGTGGAGAGAAAGTTCCTCCAAGCAGTTTCAGTTTATCATCTAATTTTTGCAACTCGTGGAGCCTAAGTGTCCAATTCAACATCAAACTCTGGTTCCGTGAATTTAATAGCACTTAGTAGAATACTTATGGAAATTTCACTGGTAGAATCAATTGTTCTCCAATTCTTCAGGGAAGACGTCACATGAAGTGGGGGAGAATATGAAGCTGTGGTGTGAGAGCTCCCCAGAGACGTTTCCTGTCTCTCTTTTGTGTATTAGTAACCATGTCTCTAGGAGCTTGAGCTTTATTTCAGCTTTACTGACAAATTGCAAGAGAAAGAGAGAAAGAATAACATGCTCCAAATACCTTTCAATGCCAATGTTATGCTCTTCTAATACTCCAGCACACTGTGATAGGGTAGTTATTTATTTGCTGCTGAAAGTATGTGGCCCTTAGGTTTGTATATTCAATGCAGCAGCTCAATTGCATTCTCCCACCCTCCCAAAAAGAATACAAGAGGCCATCTATCTACCTACCTATCTCTGTATAGATAGCAAATGCAGTATTACTTTCTCCAGTATAAATAGAAAAGAGATACATTTCATTTTGGTGGGGAAGACACTGGTTAGGCAACTTCTGTGCTTGTTTAATCTGCTGTCCATATGTTTAGTTTGATAGAGAAGGCCTTCTGTCCATATTTAAGCTTTTCTTAAACCAGACCAGGACTAAACACACCTTCAAATGGAAGATACATTCACCTAAAAGTCAAGATAGACCTTGCCTTTTCAAAATATCACTTACAGGTATGTATGACTCAATACTGTTACAATTCCATTAAAGGTGAAAAAAGGCTCTAGAAGTCTGTTTAAAGAATAAAAGCATTAAATAGTCAAAAGACCTACGTTACCCTGACAATCTTCTGTATTAACATGACTTACTAAATGAGACAAATCCCCAAAGAAATACAGTCTGGAGATCAGGGTTCTTTCTTTGGAAACATGTTAGTTTCAAAAATTGCCATGCTGCATGGAAGGCTTGGACAAAATCAGCCATGAAGAATTATTGTACATTTACAAACAATATTACAAGAATTATTGTACAATTACAGAATTAGTGTACAATTCCTCAGACCATAGCTGTAGTGTCCACTAGCTTTTTTTTTTTACAAAAACTGATACTATATTACAAATCTCCAAGCAATATTGCATTATTGCAAGAAAAGCAAAGGTTTGAGGTTCCCATCTACACATGAAGAAAGGAAATGCATTGTAAGATTCTGACACAAGGAAGCATAACAGCAATCATGATATCAATGAGTTATTGTCAGCACATTCATGCTGGGGTGGAATTTCAAAATGATGCTTAATACAAACACCTGTGAAGAAGGCTGCACACTTAAGCGGCCTTGACAAGAAGCAAGAGATTCAAGGTCTCAAAAGTGGAGGGAGAGACATAATGGCACGCACCAGGCCAAGGTTCAGAATGCTCGGTTATGAGTGCCAGGTCATGGGGTACAAAGGAGCAAAGGTGATTTGATAACAATTTTATATATGCTGGAAATAGAATCACATGAAAAAGGAATTTTCCAAACCTGGAAGGGTTTGGAAGTTGGCTGTTCACATTTGTGCTGTATTGCTGTATGCAAGCTGGATTCCTATGTTGGATGTTCTACAACTTAAAGATTAAAAAGTACCTTGCTAAATGCTGAACTTGGATATCAAGTTACTTAGCTGTATGAATTGTCTATATGTAAATAGACTGCTGAAACAAAGAAATCTTGTTTGTCTTCACTGAAGAAGCTATGCTTTAACTCAAAGCGGGAGGCTACGCTGATCATTGTGATGTACTATATATTCCATGGTCCACCCACACATGGGACAGTTATACCTAAATCTGAGTACTCTAAATTTAGATACTGTACCTTGCAAAGGGTCTCCATAAGCCAGAATTGATGGCATGCAATTATCGTTCTTAATTCATGGATCAGGTCTGATTCTTGTGTCCCTCTTGGCAGTCTCTATTCCCATTTGTATATACTCTATTTCAACATTGCCTGCCACAAAAGTGGCTTTCCAGTTACCAAGGTTATATTGGTTTCTTGCTAAAATATTTTGAATAAGGTTATAACTTTTTATGAGGTCAACCAAGATAGTTATAACCCTATTCACAATATTTTAGCAAGAAACCAATATAACCTTAGTAATCTGAAAATCAGTTTTGTTGGTAGGCGATGTAGAAATAGAGTGTATACAAAAGGAAAATAAAGAAACGAATAGAGGCTGCCAAGAGGGACACAAGAATCAGACCTCATCCATGTATTAAGAATAATAATTGCATGCCATCAATTCTGGCTTACAGAGACCCTTTGCAAGGTATAAATTTAGAGTACTCAGAAGTGGTTTTCCATGCAACTTTTTTGGGGTGTGCCCTGTGACTGTATAGCTGGCCTCCCAACTTCTGGCTCTGCAGCAGGGTACCTAAATCATTGGGCTATTTACCAGCTATTCACACTTTATGGAACCCAAACAAAGTATCCAATGAACTGAGGGCAACTTCTGAAGAGGAGTTCTAGGTAGTTTTAATACCAAATTGATGGCTGGGAGAGTGAGAACAGACAAAAGATTTTTTTAATTACCCAGCATATTGCTAGTCTGTGGAACTCCCTGCCACAAGACGTGGTGGTAGCATCTAGCTTGGATGCCTTCAAAAGGGGATTACAAACCATGATGGAGATGTGTAATCTCCAGGCTTAAAACCGGGGTACTTCAAGGGCCAGATGCAGGGGAATGGTATTAAGAGACATATATCTAGTCTCATGTGCTCCTGGACACATTTGGTGGGGCCACTGTGAGATACAGGAAGCTGGACTAGATGGGCCTTTGGCCTGATCCAGCATGGCTCTTCTTATGTTCTTATGTTCAGATTTTTATTTTATTATTTTATTTTTTAAAAACATAAGAACAGGAGAGAGGAAAGCATGGAATGTTCACCAACAGAAGCACTGCACCTTGTACTGAACACATAATTCTCAGTAACATTTTGTTCCTGTAGTGCAACAAGATGTCTCAGATCTGTGGGAAGTGATGTTGTGTTCTGTGTCACTCCCAATCGAAATGTACGAGTGGCACCGAAAGAACAATTAGATGAAAATAACAGCAATTTCTTCTGCACTTCTGCCGGTAGAGCTAGGTAGGAAGAAGGGATTATGCTGTCGATTCTCATTCTGCCTCTGTTTTGCACTTCACAAGTGAGGCGGGGGAATCTGTGCAGTTAAAATGTTTCAACACACCATAACCTTAGCACATTGAAAGTTTTCTGACAAACGATCAAAGCAAAAGGAAGCATAAATGCTCTGTAGATAAAGCTGGAAAACAGCAATGATGCGCTTGCACTGAAGGCATGAGAAGATCTGACAAGCAAGTTTGTTGCAGGAATAACTTGTGACAACTGCCGCATCCATGGAAACAAGGATTTGGGTCGCACCGAAAGCCAGAGAGTAAGAGCCTCAGTAAATGTGTTATGTGCTGTAAATGTGTTGAGAATCTAGAGACACGTGAGCCCGTGCAACATCAATTTGCCATCTCCTAAAGAGCATCTGCTTGTCATTGCAAGAGATAAATAAGGGTGGGATAGTTATCGGTAATTGGCCAATTTAATAGAAGGGACGGTTGACACAAGAACACATTTGGCAGAAACTGCATTATTTCCCCTTCCTCACCTACAAACCTAAAAATTAACTCTTAAAAAGGGTTACCTTATAAACAAACACAAGGTCTGCATAGCACTGCCCTGATCAGACATCTGTCACTTAACAGATGTCATCCTAATAACTCATCCGTACAATTCTGCTCTCCAGTAAACAAGAACAATAGATCTGATTTGATGGAATTACAGAGTGCAGTCTGGGTAAAAGGTTCGGTTGCCTAAATGCTTGTTGTTCTGCATAATCATGGCTTAGTTTACTGCATGATTTCCACTAATAGGCTTTCCCTTTAGTACTTGCACATTTCACATGCACACACATAAGCACACACACACACACACACACACACACACACACACACACACACACACACAGAGCAAATTAAGGGAAACTTTTTGCATATCCTTTCTCTTGAACAATCAACACTACTGATGTAACTCTAATTCTAATCCTCTCTCATCTGAACTGTGATATTTCAGCAAGTCCTACTAAACTATCTGGCTCTGGCTTTGGGATTGAATTAGGATGAACATTTGTGTCCCAGATCACTATTTTTATATATGTCCATGATAAGTTACCTTCTGCTAAGTTTGGACCAGCACCTTAAATTTCACCACCAAATTGTTGACACAATGCTAAGGATATACTTTGGAATGAGTTCCATTGTGGATTCTGGAGACTCCACATGAAGGTGTTTTTAAGCACTGTAGCCTTAGGCATTCAAACCAAAAGAACTTGCATAATGTTCTAGCATAAATATTGTTAAAATCAGCATGATGGAAAGCTACATAAGCAATCACTTTGTTCTGATTTATATTAGTTAGTCGAGTGAGATGTACACATATCACCTGTTCCCAATTTTTTATATTCACAAAGGTTGCTGTCTCATTCTGTTAGCAGTGTAGAATCATAACTGGGCCTTGCACCAATCCAACCCATACTGATATGAGATCTGAAAACCCATACATCAATGTCCAGGCTGTCAAGAAATATCCTAAGGGCCCATAAGAGATGGAATTGATAGGACAAGTAACCTCCAGTTCTCAAAGGTGACATCCATTCTAGGTGAGATGTGCTGCTGTCCTAAACCCAGTGTGGTAGTGGAACTACAGCACCCATACTAGATAACTTCTTTCTTTTCCCTTCATAGCTCTTGGATCTGGCACAAATGTCTATAAGGGGCTTTTGGGATCAACAGATGGCTACAATAGATTCCCCCCCCTCCCCATGTTGGCTCCTGATCGTGTGAGAGAAGGTAGACATTCCACCCAGTTAATACTTGGGAAACACACATTATTCTGAGAACTTGTTTTCTTTGGTTTTGCAAATCTGGTCATGCCTGGACTCACCAAAGCTGGGGTTTTTCTGACATCCCATGAAAAGAAGGACATGGGAAGTTTCATTTCCACTTCTATTCATCATTCCTCCTTCCCCATTTTTTGCTAGTTGCTCTGTGCAGGAACTGCCAAATTCTGCACAGATGAATGCTGTTTCGAGTCACTCCTGTGAAGGAAAGGTAACATTCTGCACAGGACTTGTTGCAGCCCCACACAATTTGGTGCTTCTTCTGCTCATTCCAGGTAAACTCTGTGCAGAAAAGATGATGCTCTGTGTCAAAGTTTTGACAAATCTTTTTGGAAAATAAATCTCCCATAGAGAAATTTCACTATCTATCTATCTATCTATCTATCTATCTATCTATCTATCTATCTATCTATCTATCTATCTATCTATCTATCTATCTATCCAAGAGTGAGAAGATGCAAGAGTCTCATCCCTATAGCTTTCCATGATCTATGGTATGGCAGACAACTTACAGACATAGCACAATTTCCAAATATTTCCTGTGGTGCCCTATGGAGATAGGTGCCCACACTCCAGGAGGATCTTCTCACCTCACTTTCCATGTGCTTTTCAAACAAAAGCATGTCCATTATGTTTAACAAACTGTCAAGTAATTCACACAATTTAACTGTCACACATATTAAAGTGGAGTTTGTATTTCTTCACACGATCAAGTGTTCCTTTGTATATTTATTGAACATCAGTTATTATAATAAGCAGTGGCAGCACAATAGTATGACAAAATGAAGCTTTCAGCTTGAAATTTTATAACTACTGTCCGTTTGTTTGTAAATGAAACTACATAGACTTTTTTTAAAAAAAGTAACAATAAGATTTGCAGATTTCACTAATCCTTTTATAATTGTTTAGCCACTAATCTCATCAGCTGTTGGCTGGTAATCCTATCAGTTCAAAGGAGGAAACAAAACCACAGCAGCTATTCTTGGCAGCATAACAATTAAGGCAAGAGCTACCAAGGTGCTCTCTTAGCATCTGACATTTGCAGAAAACACTTTTCAGACATTAAAGAAATGCAATAATACTGATTATCAGTATATTTTGCATTCTTTTCTTTGGCATCTTTCCAAAGATTACAGAACAAAATACAGTACCTCTCCCAGCAGTGGGGAAGAGAAGACTATGACCAGTTTGCTGGTCAGGTGCTCATTATCGATATAACACTGAGGTGTCTGCTGCTGTCTCTCCTCTGTGTGTGTCTGTCATCTACAAATGGACATAGACCAGTCAGTCCATCAAACAGAAGATGCCATCAAACACAGGAGTGTAGAGTGGGGTTCATGGCTATTCATGGTGAAGGCAAAGACATATCTAAAAGTCAATGACATCATAACTACATTTATTTATTTATTTATTTATTTATTTATTAGGCTTATATACCGCCCGTCTTCCCGAGGGAACTCCGGGCAATTTACAACATAAGAGAATACTAATAACAGCAATTGAGTTAAAACAATTAAACAGTTTAAACAAATCAACACGAGTAACCAGACTAAGTGATAAAAACGACTTTGCAGATGGCGGGGGGGGGGGACTTCAGTCACCAAACGCCTCCCGGAAAAGAGGAGTTTTTAATGCCTTCCGGATGGCTGGCAGGGACTCTGCTAGGCGTACTTCTGCTGGGAGGTGGTTCCACATGGTGGGGCCAGCCACGGAGAAGGCTCGGGTACGGGTGGATGTTCTCCGAGCCTCCCTGGGCATGGCCACATGCAGCATGTGCGCCCGCGACAACCTAGTCGGACGGGCCGATGTTGACCGCTGGTCGATCCGCTCTATCAGGTAGTCAGGTCCTAGGCCATGGAGGGTTTTGTAAACCAAAACCAGGACCTTGAATCTGATTCGGGCCGCAACGGGCAACCAATGCAGGCGGGCCAGAACTGGGGTGATGTGGTCAAACCGACGCACACCCGCCACCAGTCTGGCCACCGCATTTTGAACCCGCTGCAGTCACTGAAGGAGAGTCAAGGGCAGCCCCATGTAGAGCACGTTACAATGGTCCAGTCTCGAGATCACTAGCGCTTGCACCACAGTTCTGAGGGAGTCCCCATCTAGTTATGGATGAATCTGGGCAATCGATGGAGATGAAAAAAGGCAGCCTTGGACACAGCGAACACCTGGGCCTCCATGGTGAGCGCCGGGTCCAGAACTATGCCCAGATTCTGGACAGAGTCCGAAGGCCGGAGGGAAAGGCCCTCCAAGGTGGGATAAGGGCCTGCATAGCCAGATGGGGAAGCCCCAAAGAACATAACCTCGGTCTTGTCGGGGTTGAGTTTGAGCCTGTTAGCCCTGGTCCATTCCATGACCGTGCCCAGTCACTGATTGAGGGTCCGGACAGCCTCATCTGCAGCATTGGAAAAGGAGACATAGAGCTGCATGTCATCAGCGTATTGATGGCAGCAGACTCCATGTCTCCTAATGACCTCAGCCAGAGGCCTAATATAGATGTTGAACAGCATGGGAGAGAGGGACAACCCCTGTGGGACCCCACAAGGGAGTATCCAAGGGGCAGACAACTCCCCCCCCATGCTGAACCTGCTGAGGACGGCCCCCGAGGAAGGACCGAAGCCAACTGTAAACAGAAAGCCGGTCCAGCAGGATACCGTGGTCGACGGTATCAAAGGCCGCTGACAAATCCAGGAGGACCAACAGGGAAGAACACCCCCTGTTGGCCCCCCGGAGGAGGTCATCTTGCAGAGTGACCAAGACTGTCTCAGTCCCCCGGCCAGGCCTGAACCCAGACTGGAATGGGTCAAGGATATGTTGTTCCTCCAAAAATGATTGAAGCCAGATCACGGCCACCCTCTCGATTACCTTGCCCAAGAAGGGAACATTAGTGATCGGGCAGTAGTTGGTCAAATTTCCCGATGCTAAGCCTGGTTTTTTTCAGAATGGACCTTACCACAGTCTCCTTCAGGCGAGAGGGAAAGATCCCTTCCCTGAAGGAGGCTGTGGTGATGACAGAAACCCATTCGGGCATGCTCCCACCAACTGCTTTCATAAGCCATGATGGGCAAGGGTCGAAGGGGGTGGACGCAGGCTGGCAGTGGGCGATGGCCCTGGAGGCCTCGAGCAAGGAGACAGGCCCAAACTCAACCATATGAAGAGACCAAGGGGTGCAGCGACAGGGGGTGCCAAGAGTGGGCTAGAGCAACAGGAGTCGAAACCGGTACGGATGGCCTCTATTTTTGATCGAAAAAAGGCTACAAAATTCTCACTACTGAAATCAGTAGGAGGAGGCCTAGCCAGCCCAGGATTAGTGAGGTCGCGAACCACATGGAACAGTTCCGCTTGATGGTTCGAGGCCTCACTAATTCTCAGGGAGTGATAAGATCTTTTAGCCTCCCTGACTGCCCGCACGTAGCACCTGGACTGGACAGTAACTGCAGCCTTCTTATTCGCCGTCCGGTTCTTCCTCCAGCTGCACTCCAGCCTCTTCCGTTCTTGCTTCATCGCTCGTAACTCCGCCGTGAACCACGGTGAGGAACGAGCTCTGCAGCGGATGAGGCGCCTAGGGGCGATCTGATTGACAGCCCGGGATGTTTCATCAAACCATTGATCCACCATGGTGTCTACCAGATCGTCAGCCAGTCCTCCAGGAGGCTCCCCAAGGACTTTCCGGAACTGAGCAGGGTCCAGGAGTCTTTGGGGGTGGGCCCATACAGATGGCTGAAGGTCTCCTCAGGGTGGAGCGGCGATTGATACAGAGAAAGACAGCAGGTGATGGTCTGACCATGACACGGGGGTGGGCACGATGTCCCATACCCTCAGACAAGAATCCTCAGACGCGGAGGTAAACACCAGATCCAGGGTGTGTCCCGATCTGTGGGTTGGGAATAAAACATGCTGGGACAGATTCATGGAGGTCATGGACTGCATGAACTCCATGAGCTGCACCAGACAGGCCACTGCCAGCATGCACGTTGAGGTCCCCCACTACCAAAAGGCGGGGGGTTCTCAAAAGAGCTGTGGCGATGAACTCGGTGAGCTCTGGTAGGGATTGTGCTGGGTTGCGGGGAGCACGGTAACTGAGCACAATGCCAAATCTGTCCCGCTGCCCAACCAACAGATGGATACATTCCAACCCAGGAATGCACATATCAAGGGGTAACCTACTGAAGTCAACAAGGGGAGTAGTGCAGACAAGCAGTGTGATGAAAAACATGTTAAGCAAAGGACATGTCAGAAGCACACGCAGCCTCAAATGTCTCTACACCAATGCACAGAGCATGGGGAACAAACAAGGGGATCTGGAACTCCTAATACAGCAAAATAAATATGACATAATTGCCATCACTGAAACATGGTAGGATGAGACTTATGATTGGAATGTAGTTATTGGAGGGTATAACCTGTTTCAAAGGAACAGGCCTAGTAAGAAAGGAGGAGGTGTAGCTTTATATATTAAGGATATTTATACTGCTGAAGAAATACAAGATAAACAGCAGGGGAAGCATGTTGAGAGTATTTGGGTGAAAATCAGGGGTGAAAAAACTGGGAGAGACATCACTGTGAGGGTATATTATAGACTCCCAAGCCAGCCAGAGGAGTGGGATGATGCCTTCTGTGAGTAGATGGCCACACAGTCAAAAGGGAGAGATGTAGTACTAATGGTAGATTTTAACTATCCTGATATATGCTGGCAGTCCAACTCAGCTAAGAATGCAAGGTCTAACAAATTCCTTACTGCCCTTGCAGATAATTTCATGGTCCAGAAGGTAGAGGAGGCAACAAGAGGCACAACCATTTTAGATCTGATTTTAACCAATAAAGAGGACCTTGTAAATGGAATCGAAGTGGTGGGATCTTTAGGTAAATGTGACCATGCCCTCTTGGAATTTGTTATCCAGTTGGAAGGTGAAGCTAAGCACAGTCAGACAAGAATCCTGGACTTTAAGAAAGCAAAGTTTTGCAAACTTAGGGAATTATTGGATATGGACCGAAATATTGAAAGAGAAGGGTGTCCAAGATGGATGGGAGTTCCTTAAAAAGCAGGATATTAAAGGCACAATCTAAAGCTGTTCCAACAAGAAGAAAAATGGGAGAGGTCTAAAGAAACCACAATGGTTTACTAAAGAACTTTCAACTCAGCTAACTATAAAGAAAAACAAGTACAAGAAATGGAAAAATGGGGAATGCACCAAAGAGGAATATAAGCAAACAGCGAATATATGCAGGGTGATGGTAAAAAAACCTAAAGTGCAAAATGAACTTAGACTTGCCAGAGAGATTAAAGATAGTAAAAAGGGTTTCTTTAGTTATATCTGCAGCAAAAGGAAATATAAGGAAATGATAGGCTCTCTGTGTGGGGATGATAACCAGTTACTAACAGGAGACAAGGAAAAGGCAGAACTACTCAACACCTTCTTTGCCTCCGTTTTCTCCAAAAAGGAAGAAAGACAATCTGGGACAAAGTGGTAGGATGGGAATTGCAACATAGAATAGGTAGATAGGTAGTACAGAAAGACCTGGAAACATTAAATGAATTTAAGTCTCCTGGGTCAGATGAATTACACCCAAGGATATTAAAAGAACTGGCAGAAGTAATTTCAGAACCATTGGCAATAATATTTGAGAAGTCCTGGAGAACAGGGGAAGTCCCCATCAATTGGAAGAGGGCTAATGTTGTCCCCATTTTCAAAAAGGGGAAAAAAGAGGACCCAAATAATTACCGTCCAGTCAACTTGACTTCAATTCCTAGGAAGATCCTACAGCAGATTATTAAACAGGCAGACTGTAATTATTTAACAAACAAAGGTATCATTACAAGCAGTCAACACTGGTTTCTTAAAAATAAGTCATGCCAGACTAATTTGATCTCTTTCTTTGATGAGGGGAATGAGGGGAATGCTGTGGATATTGCTTATCTGGACACCAGTAAGGCCTTTGATAATGTTCCTCATGGTATTCTTGCTAAGTAGTTAGTAGAAAGTGGGATAGATAGTGCTACTGTTAGGTGAATTTTTAATTGGTTGACTGATCACACCCAAAGGGTGATCATAAATGGCCTCTCTTCAGCTTGGAGAAATGTGACCAGTGGGGTGCTCCAGGGTTCTGTTCTGAGCCCAGTGCAGTTCAATATCTTTATTGGAGGAAGTAATAGAAATTCCATTCATTCATTCATTGGCATCCTTCGGTCTCGAAAGACTATGGTATCATGCCTGGAGTAGAGATCATAAAAACAACACCTAGTGTGACTAAATAGACCAATTTGGGAATGGCAGTCTCTACCGCACTGGGGGCAGATGTATTCTTTTTCTTGCCCAGTCCTCGAGTTTCGTTCTTTCCATGCCTGCCTCTTTTCCTCTGCCTGTTGGACAAATGCCTCTTCAAATTTATGTAGACCATGCTGTATATCTTGCCTCCAGACAGTGCGATCGGAGGTCAGGGTTTCCCAACTGTTGAGGTCCATTCCCAAGGCCTTCAGGTCCCTCTTACAGATATCCTTATACTGCAGCTGTTGTCTCCCTCTGGGGTGCTTTCTCTGCATTAGTTCTCCATATAGAAGATCTTTTGGGATCCGACTGTCATCCATTCTCACAACGTGTCCAAGCCAGCGAGGGCGTCGCTGTTTCAATAAAGTGTACATGCTAGGGATTCCAGCTCGATTCAGGACTATGCTATTTGGAACTTTGTTGTGCCAGGTAATGTTGAATATTCGCCTAAGACAGCACATATGGAAGGTATTAAGCTTTCTTTGCTGTCGAGCATGGATGGTCCAAGACTCGCTGCAATACAAAAGTGTGCTCAGTACGCAAGCTTTATAGACCTCTTTTTTTGTATGTTCTGTCAGCTTCTTATTGAGCCATAATCTCTTTGTTAGTCTGGAAAACATAGTTGCTGCTTTACCTATATGTTTATTCAGCTCAGACTCTAGTGAGAGTGTATCTGAGATAGTTGAGCCAAGATACACAAAGTCATGGACAACTTCCAGTTCTTTTGCAGAAATTGTAATGCGAGGAAAGTATGCTAATTAAATTTGCTGATGATACCAAATTGGGAGGGGTTGCTAATTCCCTAGAGGTTAGGGTGAAAATCTAAAATGACCTTGACAGATTAGAGCACTGGGCCAAAGCTAACAGAGGGAAATGTAGGCTGCTGCATCTAGGTAAAAAGAATGAATTGTACTGATATAGGATGGGAGATAACTGGCTTGAAAATAGTACCTGTGAAAGGGATCTGGGAGTCTTGGTGGACCACAAATTGAACATGAGTCAGCAGTGTGATGTGGTTGCCAGGAAAGCCAATGTGATTCTTGGCTGCATCATCAGAACCATAGTGTCTAGATCACAGGAAGTGATAGCACCACTCTATTCTGCTCTGGTCAGACCCCACCTGGAGTACTGTGTCCAGTTCTGTGTGCCTCAATTTAAAAAGGATGTTGACAATATCGAGCAGGTACAGAGGAGGGCGACCAAGATGATTGAGGGTCTGGAAGAAATGTTTTACAAGGAACGGCTTAAGGAACGGCTTGGAAATGATTAGCCTTTCAAAAAGAAGGCTGAGAGGGAATATGACAGCTATGTTTAAATATTTGAAAGGATGTCATATTGAAGAGGGAATAGGTTTGTTTTCCATGACTTCAGAGTCTAGGACGCAGGGCAGTGTTTTCAAACTACAGGAAACGAGATTCGATTTGAACATTCAGAAGAACTTCATTATTATTATAGATAAAAAGGTATACTTACATTAAAAAAATAACCTCATTACCAATCTTGAACTCAAATCTAAATTCAATCTACTATGGGTCAAAGTCTATTACCAGCTTTTTTCTCATAGAAAACATATAGAGGTCTCCAGGATTCTCTTGCCTTGTGTATGTCTTTCTCCTTGAGTATTTCTGACAAAATGTCCATTTCTGCTGTTTCCAAATATCTCTCCAAAAGCTCATGTTGTTCTGGTAATTCCCTTGTTTTCCAGTATTTTGCCAATGAAATCCTAGCTATAGTTAACATATGAATTAATAAATATTTTTTGTCATGGGTTTTGATTTCCGGCATAATATTTAAGAAACATATTTCTGGCTTAAATGTTATCATACAATACAATCTTTTCTGTAACATCTCATGTACTCTTTTCCAATAGTTTTTAATCACTGCACATATCCACCACATATGATAGAAAGTCGCTTCTTTCTCCTTACACATCCAACATCTATCAGATCCATTTCCAAACATTTTCACTAATTTTTGTGGTGTTATATACCACCTATAAAACATTTTATATATGTTTTCTTTCAAACTAGTCACTTTTGTATATTTAATATTAATTTCCCATAATTGTTTTGAGTAATCTATCTTAATATTATGTCCTATATTCTGAGCCCATTTGATCATACAGTCTTTAATTATCTCATCCTCAGTTTTACGCTCAAGGGTGTTTATACATTTTCTTAATAAATTTCTCTTCACTCCCCAGAAACAATATATCAAAATGTTTTCTGCATATAAAAATCATCTATTTTATTTTTACTGAACCTTGACTGTAACTGCGATTTTGCCCACCATTCCAATATAATGTTTTGTTTTTTTAATTCTTCCTCTGTTTTTAATTCAGTCTTATTATTTAATATATCTTGATATCTACCAAGTTTGTCTCAAATTTGGGTGTGTGAAGGCTTCTATCAGGGACACCCAACCTGGGATCTTCCTATACATTTGTTTTTGAATGTTCTCCCATATTCTCCACAAAGCCTTCCTAGTCATATGATTGCTAAAGTTTTTCTGTTCTTTTGCCTTCTCATACCATGAAAATGCATGCCACCCCAGATTCAAATCATGACCTTCCAATTTCCAAACTCTTGGGTTTTCTAAGAGAATCCATTCTCTTACCCATCCCAGTATACAAGATTTATAATACAATTTCTAATCAGGAGCTTCCAATCCTGCTCTGCTTTCTCCATCTTGTAAAGCCTTCCCAATCCTCGCTTTCTTTCCTTGCCAAATAAACTTCAGAACCAGTTTATCCATTTCAATAAAAATGCTCTTTTCATTATTACTGGTATCATTTGGAATAGAAACAGCACTTTAGGTAACACGTTAATTTTAATGACTGAAATTCTCCCCATTAATGTTAAATGTATCCTATTCAGTTTTTCTAAGTCTGATTGTATACCCTTCATAGTTTCCAAATAATTATATTGATATACTGTACTTGCTTTTTTTGGGGGTTATTTTAATACCTAAGTATGTTATGGACTTCTCTTTTTAAAATTAGCATGGCAGGGGGTTGGACTGGATGGTCCTTGAGGTCTCTTCCAACTCTATGATTCTATGAGTCTATGAAACAGTTCTATGAGGACTCTGACCTAAGCTTGGTGCTTTCGGTATCTGGCTGCAGGGCCAGAGTTTGAGAGTTTGAATCTCCATTGTGCATCCTTGACAGGGACTGGATTCAGTGATCCATCTGATTCCACTTAATAAGACACTTTTAAAATCATCGTTACCACCACCACCATCACCACTACCACCACCATCATCATCATTTTGTGCAATATTTGTAACTAGGGGTAAAGCATAATTTGCACAATATGCTTACTTGAGCCAAGTCAGCCTAAAGCAATAGTATCAAAGGATCCACGTAGTACTATTTAATATCACTACTTAATACTCATAGCACTTTCCCAGTCCTGCTCTACAGCCATTCTGGCTACCCACTTCATCTAAGGAAATATCCCTCAGGAATTTTCTACAAGTTCTGGAAAGCAGGGAGTTTTCACACCAACAGAAAGATGATTTTTTAATGAAAGACAGGATTTTCACACATGCATGGGCTGCTCCATATCTAAATCTTCTGATAAGATTGTTGTTGTTGTTGTTGTTGTTGTTGTTGTTGTTGTTGTTGTTGTTGCTGCTGCTGCTGCTGCTGCTGCTGCTGATGATGATGATGATGATGATGATTGATGATGATTGTTATTTTTTCTTTTCTTTTCTTTTTCTTTTGGTCGCCATGCTGGCAGGGACTATAATTCCAGTAGTGTATGGCTGTGGGAGGTACGCTCGGAGTGGAGTGATTAGTCGGGTAAAAAGAACTCTCCTTTTGACCCTTGCCCAGCTTAGCTTATTAAATCTGCTGGAGGGAACATGCCAGAGTGGACTTCTTCCATTGCCACCGCTTCCTTCAGGGAAGGAATCTTCCCTTCTTGTCTGAATGAGACAGTGGTGAAGCCCACTTTAAAGAAGCCCGGCTTGGCATAGGATAATTTGGCCAGCTATCGCCCGATTGCCATTGTTCCCTTCCTGGGCAAGGTCATTGAGAGGGTGGCTGCCATCCGGCTTCAGTCGTACCTGGAGGAAAATTGTACACTGGATCCATTCCAGTCTGGGTCCAGGCCACTTTGGGGGACCGAGACTGCCCTGGTTGGTCTGCAGGATGACCTCCTCAGGGAGGCCGACAGGGGGTGTTCCTCCCTGTTGGTCCTCATTGATCTGTCAGCTGCCTTCGATACCATCGGCCATGGTAACCTGCTGGATCGGCTCACCGAGGCTGGAATCGGGGGCTCAGCATTCTGCTGGCTTCAATCCTTCCTCAACGGCAGGTCCCAGCAGGTTCAGCTGGGGGATGACTCGTCGGCTCCTTGGACACTCCCTTGTGGGGTGCCCCAGGGCTTGGCAATCTCCCCTATGCTGTTCAATGCTTATATGAGGTTGCTGGCAGAGGTCATCAGGGGATTTAGAGTTCTCTGTCATCAGTATGCTGATGATACACAGCTCTATCTCTTCTTTTCTTCTTCTGCAGTGGAGGCAGTACGCTCCTTTGATCTGTGCCTGGAGGCAGTCTTGGAATGGACCAGGACCAACAGGCTCAAAGTGAACCCGGAGAAAACTGAGGTTCTGTTCTTCGGGGCACCCTTGTCCTGGTACAATGTCCCCCCCTGTTCTTGGGGGAGTTTCCCTCCAGCCTATGGACAGGGCCAGGAATCGGGGTGTGGACTTGGATTCAGCCCTCTCCCTGGAAGCCCAGGTGATGGCGGTCCTCAGGGCCGCTTTTTCCCATCTCCACAGGATTGCCCAGATCCATCCGTACCTCGATGAGTCCTCCCTGAGGACAGTTGTGCAGGTGCTCATGATCTCGAGGATAGATTACTGCAACACACTCTACGTGGGGTTGCCCTTGACCCTTATCCGGAGGCTCCAACGAGTGTAGAATGCAGCGGCCAGACTGGTGGTGGGTGCTCGTAGATTGAATCACATCGCCCCAGTTCTGGCATGCCTTGCATTGGCTGCCCATTGCCCTCTTGATAAGGTTCAAGGTCCTGGTTTTGATCTTCAAAACCCTCCATGGCTTGGGCCCTGAATACCTGCCAGAGCGTATCTCCCAGAGGTCAACTGAGACCAGGCCCACTCGAATGTCGCAGGTGTGCTCACTTAGGGTGGCCACACCCAGGGAGGCGTGGAAGTCGCTCATGTGCAACCCCACCTTCTCTGTGGTGGGTCCTACTTTGTGGAACCATCTTCCTCGTGAGCTGTGCTTATCACAATCCCTGACCATCTTCAAAAAAGTTCTCAAAACCATGCTTTTTAGGGAGGCTTTTGGCGACCTTTCAATTCAATTTTTAACTCAATTTTTTTTCCTTTCCACCCGCGATGCCTCTTGCTGAGGGTTTTCCCTCTTTTTCTACTAGTATTGTTGACTTGTTGTTCTGTTATTTATTGTTGATTTTAATATTGCTGTAAACTGCCCAGAGTTCCTATTGGAAGATGGGCAGCATTGAAATGAAACAAATAAATAAATAATAAATAATAATAAATAAATTGTTAAATTATCACACAGCAGACAAGATAACTACAATGGATTTTGTATTGCAAATCACTAGTTGAATGCTTCCCAAGCGTTTAGGACTACATGATGTGAGTAGATCCCAGTAAGGTGGCTTTCTGCAGCTGACTGATGGTGACTTTGTCAACTCCAATTTCTTCTAAATACTCTTTAGGCACCACACCCAGCTTGCCGATTACTACTGGGACCACATGTACTGGTTTATTCCAGAATCTCGGAAGTTCAATTTTCAGATCCTGGTATCGGTAATTTTTTCAAGTTGTTTCTCTGTGTCTCTACTATCACCTGGTACAGCAACATCAATGATCCACACTTTTTTCTTCTCCACAATCACAATATCCAGGGTATTATGCTCCAAAGCCCTGTCTGTCTGTACTCGGAAGTCCCAAAGTAATTTTGCATGCACATTTTCAATCACTTTTTCAGGCTTATAATCCCACCAGTTCTTTGTTATGGGCAGATGATAGTTCTGACACAAATTCCAGTGGACCATTTGAGCAACTACATTATGATGCTGTTTGTAATCAGCCTGAGCATTTTTTCTTGCAACAACTCAATATATGGCTGGTAGTTTCATCCACCTCTTTACAGAGTCTACATGTGGGGTACACAGGTGATTTTTCTATTCTAGTTTTAACTGCCTTTTTTCTAATAGCTTGTTCTTAATCTGCAAAAGTCGGGGCTTCTGTCTCTTTTTTCTGTGTTCCATTGATGAGCCATAACCAAGTCTTTTCCTCGTCTACTTTTCATTTGATGTTTTTAAGGAACTGCCCATGCAGTGCTTTATTATGCCAGCTATCCACTCATGCTTGCACCATTGTTTTCCTGTATTGACACTTTGTTTGCTTTAATTTAAACACCTCCTTGTTCTTAACCTCCAATAATGCTGGCTGTGTACTATTTTTTACATAATCTGCCAACGCATGCTTCTCTTCTTCAACTGTCTGCTTCACTTGCAAAAGACCTCCACCACCTAGTTTTCTATGTAAATACAGCCTGTCAGCATCACTGCGTGGATGTAATGCATACATGATGATGATGATGATGATGATGATGATGATGATGATGATGATGATGATGATGCAGGCTATACATTGCACGCCGAAAAAAGCTGGGTACTCATTTTACCAACTTCTGAAGGATGGAAGGCTGAGTCAACCATGAGCCTGCTTCCTGGGACTGAACCCCAGGTTGTGAGCACAGTTTTACCTGCAGTATAAGCATTTAACCACTGTGCCATGGGGCTATTATTATTATTATTATTATTATTATTATTATTATTATTATTATTATTATTATTATTATTATTATTATTATTATTATTATTATTATACCATTAATCAGACCCCCAGGAACAAGGATGGCTGCATGTGTTCCCTTTCATCTTTTTATTTGTTTATGTTTTAGTCTTTTATTCCACAGTTTGATGCTTTTAAATATATATTATGCCATTAAAGGTTTCTCTCTTTTGTTAGAAAGCATTTCTTTTTTACTAAAGTGAATGTGGATGAAGTTTTTTTAAAAAATATTTTCAAAAATGCTAATTTGCACATAGCATATGTATTTAATTGCCTGCCTCAGGATTTAGAAGTAATGCATTTTTTTTAAAAATGGGGTTTTCTAGGGAAGTTGTGGACATCTAGATTTCGCTACAGTTCCCATAATCCACAACCACTGCCCCTTGGGTCTGCTACATGGAATCCAACAATATGGGAAGGGTGGTAGATTCCCCTCTTTCTGCCATATAAAAGTGCCTCTCTGGGATCCTTGTGCAGCCATGGTTGCTGATGTTGTACAGAGAAAAGCAAAGTGTGATGCCTATGCAGTGGTACCTTGTATAACATAATTAATTCATTCCAAATGAAATTATGTTATACAAAATTTCCTTTGTACAAATTGCAATTTCCCATAGGAATGTATTGAAAATTGAGTAATCCATTCCAATGCATAGCCAAGGCTAATGAGGTTGTCCCGGCTGTGATGCTTGGGAGGAGACAAGGAGTCGTGGCGGCTGCAGCAACAACAGGAGGAGGAGGAGGAGGAGGCAGCCGGTGTTGGGCATTCAACTGCAGCACCTCACCCAGCTTGGCCACCACTGCTGCGCTGTTGTTGTTGGGAGGAAGGCTGCCCCTCCTACTCCTACTCCTCTACTGCGCACTCGTACGTGCGTGCACGACACCTGCCGGTGCATCACATGCTTCCCTCCCTTTCTTCCTCTTTCACCTTTCTCCCTTTCAATCACCACTTCTCATTCGCTTGCGCTGTCGGGCTGCCTCTCATGCACGTTAGTGTAGCGGGCAGGACCTTGGAGGAGGTGAGCGGCTGCGCGCCAGGGCTGGCAGCTAAAGCAGGAAGGAAAAGAAAGCCAGTGTATGTGGGGGGGGGGACGGAAAGAGACAGAATAGGAATAGGAATAGGAATAGGAATAGGAATAGGAATAGGAATAGGAATAGGAATAGGAATAGGAATGCAATTTATTGTCATTGTATAAATACAACGAGATTAAAAGTGCCATCCAGTCAGTCATTCACACAACCCAGCATAAAAATCCAAGACGTAAAATCTACAATTTAAAAACAAACCATCCATACACATACTCCAACAGTCACATGCCAAAACATCACTTACACTCATTTAAAACTGACATAAAATCCAAACATACCCACATCCCTACACTCTTTCACCTAGCACCATTCCTACACAATCCATAAAAACTACAATTTAAAAAACAACAACAGCCATACACCTATACGATATATATGTAACACATTCAACACCAATATTACCCGTCAACTTAATTTTTAACAGAGTTTAGCATGGATAATGCTATTGGGTAAAAACTATTTTTGAATCTTTCCGTCCTTGTTCTAATAGATCTATACCTTCTGCCTGATGGTAGTGGTACAAACAGAGAGTGACCAGGATGAGAAATATCTCCTACAATATTCTGAGCTTTCTTAAGACAGCGGGAGCTGTGTAATTCCTCCAATGTGAGGAGTGGGCATCCGATGATCTTCTGTGCCATATTGATAACCCGCTGGAGTGATTTCCTCTGAGCCACCGTGCAACTGGCATACCACACACATATGCAGTATGTCAGTACACTTTCTATTACACAATGATAAAAAGACACCAATAGTCTCTGAGTGATGTTATTCTTTCTGAGCACTCTCAGAAAGTACAGTCTCTGTTGGGCCTTTTTCAGCAGCTCAGAGGTGTTTACACTCCAGGTTAAATTCTCCTCAATATGGACTCCCAACAAACGGAAGTCGGTCACCCTTTCTACACAGTCCCCACTGATGAATAGTGGTTGAAGATCTGTTTTCTTCTTCCTGTAATCTATTATGAGCTCCTTAGTTTTTAATGTGTTCAGAAGCAAGTTATTCTCTCTGCACCACTCAATCAACCGCTCCACCTCATCCCTATAAGCAGACTCATCTCCTGCTGAGATAAGCCCCACTACTGTGGTGTCATCCGCAAACTTAACTATAATGTTATGATAGGCGGGAATGCAATCGTAAGTTTAAAGAGTAAAGAGCAGTGGACTCAGCACACAGCCCTGTGGAGAGCCAGTACTAAGACTCAGATCTGTAGATGTACATTGACCTACTCTAACCCTCTGACTACGTCCGGACAAAAAACTATTTATCCACATACATATAGAATGTGGAAATCCCAAATCCCCTAATTTAACCACCAGTCTGTGAGGGAGGATGGTATTAAATGCTGAGCTGAAGTCCACGAAAAGCAGTCTTGCATAGCTTCCCCGCTGTTCCAGATGTGACAGTGCAGCATGAAGGACTGTAGCTACAAAATCCTCTGCAGATTTATTTGCTCGATATGCAAACTGGTGGGGATCAAAACTCTGGGGGAGAAGTGATGTGATGTAATTCCGGACCAGTTTTTCAAAACATTTCATCACCACTGGAGTAAGTGCAACTGGTCGATAATCATTAAGACTGGAGATATAAGATTTTTTAGGTACAGGAACTATGGTGGAGGACTTCAAACAGGATGGAACCCTAGATTGAGCCAGAGACTGATTAAAGATCTTGGTAAAGACTCCAGCTAGTTGATCTGCACAGTCTTTCAACACACATCCAGGGATTCCATCGGGTCCAGCAGCCTTCCTCGGGTTGATCGTCCGCAGCATACGCCTCACCTCATACTCCTCTACTTTAAGGATAAAGCTGCTGTGGACTGGGGACTGTAGTGCAGCTTCCTTTGGTGCTTCCACCTCAAAACGACCAAAAAGATGTTTAACTCTTCTGCCAATGCTGCATCGCCCAGCTACAACTCCGTTGTTCATCTTGTAGATCGTAAGTTGCTGGACTCCTTGCCACACTTTCCTGTTGTTATTACTGTCCAGATGCCGCTCAATCCTGTTCTTGTAGTCCAGTTTGGCCTCTCTAATTCCTCTCATCAGGTTCGCTCGGGCCATACTGTAAGAAGCCCTATCTCCAGACCTGAAGGCGATATCCCTTTCTTTCAATAGTCTCTGGACTTTCTGAGTCATCCAGGGCTTCCGATTTGGGTAGATCCGGATACGTTTGTTCACCATAACAGTGTCTATGCAGTTCCTAATATAACACATAACACTGTCTGTGAAAATATCCAAATCTTGATGTTCAAAAACATCCCAGCTAGTCCTGTCAAAGCAGTCCTGAAGCTGCTGAGATGCACCAATTGACCAGCTTCTCACAGACTTTATAGTGGCAGGAGCAGTTTTCCTGATGGGGACGTATGCAGGAACCAAAAACAAGGACAAGAGAGGAGAAAAAAGAGAGAGAGGAGGAGGAGGAGGAGGCTCTGTGCCAGTTTTCAACTGGAGGGCTGGTGAAGATTTAGGAAGAGAACGTGAGGTGCCTGCCAGGGACATGGGAGTCGGAGCAGATGACCATGAGATGATGGGTGGAGAGAGGGTGACAAAAGCATGTCTCTTACTGTTATGGAAGGATTCCATATCTCCGGATTTTTTTTTACATTGTATGGATTTTACATTATACAAACCCTACGTTATACGAGGTACCACTATATTCTGTTGCATTGTGCTCAAAGCTCTCTTGGAGTAGTTAGTTATACGTAACTTAATTATGCAGGTTACACATTATCCCCACAACAAGCTTGGGCTTCAATTTATTGACATCAGAAGGATGGAAGGTTGACTCAACTTTAAGCCAGCTACCTGAGCCCATAATTGAACTCTGCTGTGAGCAGAGTCACCACTGCAATACTGCACTTCAACCACTGTGATCGAGCAGTAATGATGGAAGAGTGAGGAGTGGGGAAGAGAGTTAGACTACTGGGGTTGGGGAAGTTACTGAAGGAACACTTACTTTGACAAACACTGGTTTCAACACCATGTTATTAAAAGCCAGGGCCTGTGTTTCCTCTGTGTGTTCAGACATGTGTGGGAGTTGTTCCACTTTGACAAGCACTTTTAGGCCAGAATAACAAATAGCAGCAAGCTCTCTTGTTTTCCTTCAAGTACTGAAGTTAATTTCCTGCTTCTTTCTTTTCTCATAAACCCAACTTCTCAAAAGAGTCCTGAAAATGTTTTGATCAAGTTATTGTCCTTGATGCCTTCTCTCTAAAGGCAAGAGTCATAAGACGCTACGAATTAGCAATTCTCTTTTCAGAAAGAGAGAGCTCCCTGTCTGGAAAAACACTCGGGTACTTACTCTTTGGGAAGAAATTCAGAGGGTTGTTTATAAATTAAAATGATGCATCCACAAAGCTATTGAAATGGAATTTTGGCACGTGCACACACATGGTGAAAACAGACTAAGAATCAAATATTCCAAGAAACAGACACTCCCTAAGGTCACACCATCTTGAAAATCCCCAGTTTGTTAAGCTGGACCGGCTTCTGTTCACTATTCATGCCAGCTTCTTTTGTTTGCACTTGCCAGTCCCACATTTTTGTCAGCACAAAGGATGGGAGATAAAAGCTAGAATGACTAAATAATGGAACCAATGCGATGGGCCATTTTTCTTCCTGGGCGCTATTATTTCCCTCAAATTGCTCTTTAGCCTGCTCCTTTAGGTTCCTTCATCAGCTTCACTTTCATCTGCCTTGGAAATAAATGTTGAATAGCCTTTTTTTTTTTTTTAAAAGGTCCTCTGAATAAATTCACTCAGAAGCACATCTTAAATTTAGCTTTATCTGAATAAAAAAGAAGAATGGAAGGATCTGGGAATATACAGTACCTCTTCAATTCTTCAGTTGAACCTTTAAAACCAAGTAAAGCAACACAGTGCTTCTCAGATCTATTGACCATAACACCCATAAGCCTCAGTGTCAATGGGACCTGAGTATTTGGCGGAGTGCATCTCCCAAAGATCAACTGGGGCCAGACCCATGAGATTGGCGCAGGTGCACTCACTGTGGGTGGCCACACCCAGAGAGGCACGGAAATCGCGTACACGTGACCGTGCCTTCTCTGTGGTGGGCCCTATGCTTTGGAATCATCTCCCCAGTGAGCTGCACCTAAGAGAGTCCCTGCCCGCCCTTAAGAAGGCCCCAAAGACCAATCTGTTTAGGGAGGCATTTGGCGACCTTTCTTCTTAAGTCTCTTTTTTCCCCCTGCCATCTTTGCCTTTTCATTGCCACCCTTTGTTATTTTATGTTTCTCTTATTTTATTGCTTTTCCTGCTTTTATTTTTTTGTTGTTAGCCGCCCAGAGTTCCCCCTGGGAAGATGGGCGGGATATAAGCTTCACAAATAATAAATAAATAAATAAATAAATAAATGGCTAATATCAAAAGCTGTGAGAGATTTAATTCGAAACAGCTTTAAATAGTGAGGTCATGTCTGTCCATAACAAACCCATGTCTTATCTTCGGTTATTATCAATACAACTATGCTTCATGAAATGAGATGGGGGTGGGATATGCATGTGTTTGTTTTCATAGAATCATAGAATCATAGAGTTGGGAGAGACCTTATGGGCCATCTAGTCCAACCTCCTGCCATGCAGGAACCCCCATCAAACTACTCCTGGCAGATGGTCATCCAGCCTCTGTTTAAAAACCTCCAAAGAAGGAGTCTCAACCACCCTCCATGGCAGCATATTCCACTGCTGAACAGTTATATCCATCATGAAGTTCTTCCTAATTTTTAAATTTAATCTCTTTTCTTGTAGTTTGGGACCATTGCTCTAAGTCTCTGAAGACATGGAAACAAACCTGTCCCCTCTTCAATATGACATCTTTTCAAATATTTAAACATGGCCATTTGAAAGGATTTCACATTGAAGAGGGGACTGGTTTGTTTTCCATGGCTTCAGAGACTAGGACATGGGGCAATGGTCTCAAATTACAGGAAAAGAGATTAAATTTAAACGTTAGGAAGAACTTCATGACAGAGAGCTGTTTGGCAGTGAAATATGCTAGCACGGACTGTGTTGGAGTCTCCTACTTTGGAGGTTTTTAAGCAGAGGCTGGATGGCCATCTGTTAGGAATACTTTGATGGGGGTTTCTGCATGGCAGGGGGTTGGACTAGATGGTCCTTGAGGTGTCTTCCAACTCTATGATTTTATGATTCTATGATAACCCTTTGGGGATGATCATTCGACCAATTACACATCCACCTAACAGTAGCACTATCTATCCCACATTCTACTAACTTCTTTGCAATTATATCATGGGGAACCTTATCAAAGGACTTACTGAAATCAAGATAGGCAACATCATAGCATTCCCCTCATCCACCAGTCCTGTATAACTACATTCCAATTGTAAGTCTCATCCCACCAGGTTTCAGTGATGCTAATTATATCATATTTATTTTGCTGTATTAGGAGTTCCAGCTCCTCCTGTTTGTTTCCCATGCTCTGTGCATTGGTGTAGAGGCATTTAAGGCTGTGTCATTCTCACAAGCCCTTTGCTTAACCTATTTTTTCCTCCTTCTTCTGGTCCTGCTGCATCATTTGGGCTATTCCCCACAAGCCCTTCTGGTGTCCTACCCTTAAGAAGATTTCTTCTGTTCCTCTGATAACTCTGTTTAAAGCTCTTCTTATCAAATTTTCAAGTCTGTTGGCAAAACAGGAGCACCCCATCCCCCATAATAGCCCTTCTTAATGAAGTCCTGCTGGGGGGAGGGGGCCAGGCGCGGACTTTCCACCCTTGCCGCAGCCTGCCCCCCCGCTGGACTGGTCTTCGGGCGGTGGGTCGACCGCCGGCGTTTCTTGCCGGGGGGTGGGGTCAGGCGCGGCCTCTCTATCTCTGCCGCAGCCTGCCCCCCCCGCCGGGCTGGTCCTCGGGCGGCGAGTCGGCCGCTGGCGTCTCTTTTCGGGAGGGTGGGGGGGCAGGCGCGGACTTTCCATCTTTGCCGCGGCCTGCCCCCCGTTGGCCTTCGGGCGGTGGGTCGGCCGCCGGCGTCTCCTGCCGGGGGGATGGGGCTAGGCGCGGACCTTCCATTCCTGCCGCAGCCTGCCCCCCCGCTGGGCTGGTCTTCGGGCGGTGGGTCGACCGCCGGTGTTCCTTGTCGGGGGGTGGGGTCAGGCGCGGACTTTTCATCTCTGCCGCCGCCTGCCCCCCCCGCCGGGCTGGCCCTCGGGCGGCGAGTCGGCCGCCGGCGTCTCTTTTCGGGGGGCGGGGTGGGGCCAGGCGCGGACTCTCCATCTTTGCCGCAGCCTGCCCCCCCCACTGGGCTGATCCTCGGGCGGCGGGGCGGCCGCCGGCGTCCCCTGCTGGGGGGATGGGGCTAGGCGCGGACTTTCCATCTTTGCTGCAGCCTGCCCCCCCCGCTGGGCTGGTCTTCGGGCGGTGGGTCGACCGCCGGCGTCTCCTACTGGGGGGGTGGGGCTAGGCGCGGACTTTCCATCCTTGTCACAGCCTACCCCCCCCCACCGGGTTGTCCCTCGGGCGGTGGGTCGGCCGCCGGCGTTTTCCTGCTGGGGGGGTGTGGACCAGGCGCGGATTTTCCATCTCTACCGCAGCCTGCCCCCCCCCCCGCCGGGCTGGTCCTCGGGCGGCGGGGCGGCCGCCGGTGTGTCCTGCCGGGGGGTGGGGCTAGGCGCGGATTCTCCATCCTTGCCGCAGCCCCCCCCTCGCCGGGCTGGTTCTTGGGCTATCGGGGTCATTGCATCTTTCGCCCCCCCAAGAAGGGAGGGCCTAGGGCCCCTGCTCCCCATGGTACCCGATGAGTTTACACCATCATGCCGGCTTGGGGACCGGCTTTGGACTCCGGAACCTTTGGACCACTTCCTCGGTTGGGCCTGGTCGTTAGCTATGAGCCGCTTGGCTGTACCATCTGATTGTTGAACTATTTATGATCCAAGGGTGCAGGTTGGACTGGAATGGCCCTCCCCTGGGATCACTTGAGCCATGAGGCTGTCGACCCTGGCGGTGGACTTCCTCCGAGCCCTCTTGCTGCGCCCTTGAGTTTGCCACCTATGACCTTTGCTGCCTAGTGTTATTGTTGCCCCCCTTTTTCTTCTTTCCCCCCTTTTTCCTCCCCACTTATTCCATCTATCTGTGGGCTACCCTTGATCTTTTATATTTTATTTTATTATTTATAGTGTCTATTGTATTGTTTTTTGCTTTGCTACCAGGCTATTTGGTTATTGTTTTCGATTTTCAGTTGTTTTATTTTGTATTGTACTGAACTTTTGGTGGCCTTCTTGGTACTCCCCCCCCCTTTATTTCTGGTATTGTTAGGTTTGGGCCCTTGGCCATTTGAGATCTTATGGAGCCCGCCGGGTGCCCCATTAGGGTTGTGTCGGGCCGTGGGAGATACGCTGTGGGCCGGCGGGTCGATCGGATTAGGAGAACTTGGGACAGACATCTATTGCCTGTCCCCCATTCTGATCCGTCGGCTCACCGCCAAATGGCTGGGATCCAAACCGCCTGTTCCCCTGACCTGTCCTGCCTGCTTATTAATGCCAGGTCGGTACATAATAAGATCCCCCTTATCCACGATCTCATCGTGGACGAGTGTGCCGACCTGGCTTTCATCACGGAGACCTGGGTGGGCGAGGGGGGTGGGGCTTCCCTCACCCTCCTTTGCCCCCAGGGCTACCGTTTGCAGCAGCTGGGCAGGTCAAAGGGGAGCGGGGGCGGGGGGGCTATGGTCTTCAGAGACTCCTTTCATGTCAGTAGATCCGCGATTTTGGTGAGTCCGGGTTTGGAATGTCTCCACCTTATGGTGGGTCATAGGGACAGGTTTGGGGTAGTGCTTGTGTACCGTGCTCCCCGCGACCCTGCACTATCCCTTCCGGAGCTCTCCGAGTTCATCTCGGCGGCACTTTTGAGGTCCCCCCGCCTATTGGTGTTGGGGGATTTCAATGTGCACGCCGAGATTGGGCTGTCTGGAGCAGCTCTGGAATTCATGGAGTCCATGGCCTCCATGAACCTGCCCCAATTAGTCATCGGACCCACTCATATTGGTGGACACACCCTGGACCTGGTTTTTGCCTCCACATCGCGGGGTTTTGATCTGGGGGTCGGGAGGTTGTTGGCCCGGCCCGTGTCATGGTCAGATCATTATCTATTGACTTTCTCTCTTGCGGTAGCCACCGGGAGCTGGGCCCGTCCATCTGGGCCCGCCCCCGGGGGCTCCTGGACCCTGTGCGGTTTTCGGAGGCCCTCGGGGATGTACCAGACGGTTTGGATGACGATCCGGCCGACTCCCTAGCCCAACGGTGGTTTGAGGAGGTGGCTGGGGCTGTCAACCGGATCGCCCCCAAGCGCCTGATCCGATGCCGAGCCCGTTCGTCCCCTTGGTTTACCGAGGAGCTACGGGTGATGAAGCAAGAGCAGAGAATGAGGGCTCCTTGAGGACTGTGGTACAGGCACTGGTCATGTCGAGGCTGGATTACTGCAACACTCTCTACATGGGGCTCCCCTTGAACCTTGTTCGGCGATTGCAGCGGGTCCAGAATACGGCGGCCAGGCTGGTGGTTGGTGCGCGTCGCTATGACCGTGCCACCCCCATCCTGGCTCGCCTACACTGGTTACCCGTTGCCTCCCAAATAAGGTTCAAGGTGTTGGTTTTGGTTTACAAAACCCTCCATGGCTTGGCCCCGGCATATTTGGCGGAGCGTCTCTCCCGACAATTAGATCTGGCCCGACCCACCCGAGCTTCGGCGGCTTTATCACTGCGGACGGTCACACCGAGGGATGCCCATAAGGCGGGTACTCGGGGGCGGGCTTTCTCGGTAGTGGCCCCGTCCATCGGGAATAAACTCCCTAGTGATTTACGGCTGGCTCCATCTCTGGAAGCTTTTAAGAGGAATCTTAAAACTATCCTCTTCCGAGAGGCTTACGGCAATGTCTAAGGTCCCATTTGTTTTTGTTTTTTATATTATTACCCCGCCAAATTACTTTTCGTCATTGCTGTTTTGCTATTGTTGTTCACAATTGTTTTTGCTCTTTTAATTTTGATACTGTAAACCGCCCAGAGTCCCCATTGTGGGAATGGGGCGGTATACAAGCGTAAATAATAAATAAATAAATAAATAAATAAATAAATAAACTGCAAACCATGGTCCAAGGATCCAAATTGTTCCTGCCAGCACCATCTGAGGAGTCAGTTGTTCACCTCTATTATTATTATTTCCCTTTGTGGGCCACATCCTTCAACAGGGAGGAGAGATGAAATTACCACCTGCCCCTGCAGGTCATTCAGCTTCTTATTCATCTCTTCATGTGCCATTGTAATGACCCAAAAGCTGTGCTTTGCACTATCATTAGTTTCTACATGGGCCAAGAGAAGGGGGTTAGAATCAGTGGGCTTGATGAATCTTGTCAGTCTCTCTGTTACATCATGAACTTTGGCTCCAAGGAGACAGCAGACCTTTCGGTTCACTTTGTCAGGTTGGCAGATGACTGCTTATTTTCTTCTAAGCAACTGGTCCCCACTCGCCTCCTCTGAGGCTTGGTAGGGCTCCCTTGCTATGCTGTTGGATCTTGAGTCCTCTGTATAAGGTCTTCAGCCTGACATTGCTCTTGCTCCTGTTCCCTTTCCTGGTTAATAAGGGAGAGAGGTTGTTTTAAAAGTATCTGCCACACTTTTTCCCACTAGGTAAACTCAAAATTGGTCCCAAAATGAAGCATCTTTATAAAACTATCTCTTATTCCTTGCCCCTGAAAGTAGCATATAACTAACAGGCCTAAAAGCCATTGGAAGCCTTATGTTCTATACATTTGTGTAAAGTGCATAAAATTTGCCTGAAGGCACTTGAACTGATGGCTGTCACCATATACTGTGTGACCAACTCCCCAAATATGAACTGCATGTTAAATGAAACATGCCACGGAGATGCCACCAAACAAGGAAGAAATCCTGCTTATGACCATGATAGTTTCAGCACTGCAACACATCCTGCGAAGGACTATCCAACAGCTGTTGGAGCTCTCACCTCCAACATGAGAAAGACACATCTCCAGCTTATTTTTTTTATTATGGGTTCCACAAATGTGTCTAGAGCCTTTTCTTTTTCAAACACACACACACACACACACACACACACACACACACACACACACACACACACACACACACACACACACACACACACACAAGAAAAGCAAGAGTGACTGCCATCAATCTGCAGATAACCCATCTAATGTTTCTGCTTTTAAGCCCATGCAACAAGCCAGTGATTATTATTTTAAGTTCTGGGCACTTGTGCAATGGCACAAAGACAGTTTGACAAATGCAAAAAGCATCTCTGAGGCCATTTAAGAGAGAGCGAGAGCGCACTATTTCCCATTTTGCAAACAAGGAAAAACCAAGGCACAAATTGCATCCTTACAGTGGTAACAATTTTGTCTTCCTTACCCATCATCCTCATCTTACACCATTATTTTGGTCCACAGCCTCAGCACAGTTAGGCCGTTACCCACATCCACTTTATTTATTATTTATTTATTTACCAGATTTTTTAGCCGCCCCACTACCAAGAGGTTTCTCTAGAAAGTGACCTGAGATGTGGATCTTAAAATTGCTTCCCCATGTCCATCGCTCTTTAAGCAAAATAAAATGTGACCGCCCCCCCCCCGAAGAGCAACTCAGCACATCTTCCTTATACCTGGCCTTGGGGTGGTAGAACCCTTGTCGCTGTTCTGTTGCAGTTTTTAAACCGGTATACACATACACAGCATGGGGTACCGTTTAATCCACAGCATAACTGTTCCGTTGCCATAAGGGCTACCTAGTGGCATTACTTGGAGCAGCCACATGACAGTAAATTCACAGTACAAGAAGCCGTTATGCACGAAAGAAGCTAAAAAAAGAAGTATCTAAAGTTCGACAAATGACAAATGAAAATCGATATACCAATATACCTACCTATCGGGTGTTATTTTTTTTAAAAAAAATAGTGCCGTGGGAAAATGAAACAAAATGCAGTTTGATGAGGATCCTGTCCATGGAGTCACAGAAATTACATAAATTTAAAGTGCAGGCTTGGGGATGCAGAAACAGCAACAAAACCACATGACTGCAACATGATATATTACACATTTTAATTTGTTGCAGTACAAAAAGGATGTGGGGCTTTACTTTCTCCATCCTAAATCAACATCATTGACAAGATGATAGAACAAGCTAGCTCTGGATGTCTTCAGCCAGCATTGAGATGCACTTGATATTGCAACTGTTAACAAACAAGCTTTCCAAAACAAATCCTATGTCTTAAGAAGTCCTTAGTAAATGCAAGGTAATTTGTCATTCCAGCTCAAAATTGCTATCTAAAGCATCAGGATATTGTTTTGTCTGTTTCTTAACTTGCAGAAGGTGGCTAGGCTTTTTTTGTTCATTCACATGAAGGGACAATCAAAATGCCTTGTCTTCATAAGAATTGCAAACTGGTGTTTACATGCTGTGTTCCTTAGTGATGTGATTACAGGCTCCCCAGGCTTATTTGCATTTGCTAGGTAGACTTGCAAGGTAAGATCTGTGTCATTCTTTATTGTCTAAAACAAAAGGCTGTAGCATGCAAATACTTATTACATGATACTAAAGGTCACTGTGTAAGGAGTCTACAGGACAGACATAGCATCCTTTATGTGTAGCAGCAACAAAAAGCCTGCATAAAAGTCATGATAAGAAACCAACTACAGTAATGGAAGAGCAGCAGGTTGACATTGTTGTTTGTAGCATTTAATGTTCTTGACATGTCAATAGAAAAGGAGGTGAATGAGTTGGCTAGGAAAGATGAATTTTGTTTGGGATAAGATTCCCAGATATATTTTTCTTGGTTCTCTGGCCAAGCATGCAGATCTCAAGATGAGGATAATAGATGGGGTGGGGGGAGTGTGTTGTGTGTGTGTGGTTTTGTTTATTTTCTTGTTTTGCCAGCCCATAGGAGGATAAAATCCCCATGGGCTGGTAATTCCACACAAGCCAGCAAAAACGTAAAATCAACAAAAACTCCCAATATTTTCTTATGCTATAGGTAAGGGAGTGCAGAATGCAACCTTTTGCAGGAATGACTATACTCTTTCCAGTTGCTTTTCAGTTCTAATCCCCTGGCTAAAGTAATTTCCCCCCGATTCTGGGTTGCAATTGATAACAATAGTTGGCTGATACAGTATATCTTTTAGCACTCCTCCAACCCTCTCATTGGGCCTGTCCAGACAGGCCATTTTGGGAGTGGGCTGGTCCCAGCTACAGTGGGTCTGTTGAGGAGGGGTGGGCAATGTGTCAGGTGGAGCAGAAGGGCTGGAAACCAGGGAGGCTCATAGGGGCTTGAAGCATTAGCTCACCATTTGTCTGCTGTTCTGGTTCTTGCTCTTTCCCACCTGTCCCAGGCTTGTGTTGAAAGGCAACTTTTACTTACATCACCCCATCTCTCCTTCTGACATTGTTGTCATAGGCTTGTTGATTATTTCCTTGATTTCAGGATTTCATTGTGTGTGTTGTATTCCCTCCACCATCCCAAAACAATCCACACTGTGAGTGGATTTAAATGGCATTCCCCTAAGAAGATATGACTCCCTCCCAGCCTGCTGGTCTCTGAATCATGCTAAAAAGAAGTAATGACCTTGTCCTGTGTCAGAAAGGTGTGGAAGAACTCTTAAAGGGGAAGGATGGATCATTCTAGGTAGAATATTTTTTCCCATATATGCCAGTGTGACTTCACAAGGACCCAATCTGAATCTCAAAGAACAGATGCTGCTGATCATTGGGGAATTGCCCTATTTGGCATTTCTGTGCCTTCTTTTGGATTACACTCACATCAGTTCTAGCCAGCGTGGCCCATGGCAAAGGATATTAGGAGTTACAGTCCAACAACAGCTGAGGGGACATAGCTTTCTCAACTGTGCTAATAGCTTTCATGAACAATCAAGAACAGCTGGCTAAAAGGAGAGCCATCTCAGCAGTAGAGAACATGTTCTCCACACATTAGAAACTAAGTTCAACATTCACATCAAAGTTCCCATCAGTCCTCTTTAGTGAAGCACGTCAAGTAAAAGGAGGTGGGAAAGACTTCTGCCTTTGAGAAGTCTATGTTGGGCAGCTTCCTATATTTCAAGGGAGTGGACAAATTGAATTTATTTGGTCAAAGAGAGATCACAGTGTTACATTCAGGCTGTTTTGAACTAACTCAATAAATTATTTTGAAGCAGCTGATGTTTTCCTCCCAGGCAGCTTTTGAAGGTCTCTACTTCAATTGTAAGTGCATAGCAGAGGTAATCCTCAGGAGATGAACCATTAAATGTTGTCCCCGCTGCGCTTGTAGCATTCCGGTTCTGTAGCAAGGCTTCTGATGGCAGACATTGTTCTGACATACAAATTGGTGGAGATGGCCATAAGAAGTTGCCTTATACCAGCTCAAACTATTTCCTGTCTAGATCAATATTGCATGCGCTTTGTGATAGAAAACTTTCTGATCACTTGATCCTTTTATAAAGGATGTAAAGAGAGCAAAGGAGGGACCTAGGACCTTATGTATGTATAACACTAATGTTTTACTGTGGAGCTATGACCTAAGCTTTAGAAGTTACATTAAAAAGTAATTCATTAGAACAAAGTAAAGCAATATGTGCTGCTTATATAGCATCTGGGTGATTTAGAATATCTGTAATTATGTGGGCTACACAATGTTCTCTCTTCCCCTCACTTGTTACTCAGTTTATCAATCTCAAAAGGATGGAAGACTGAGTGAATTGAACCCAGGTCATAAGCAGAGTTTTGGCTGTGGTACAGCAGTTTAACCACTGAGTCTGGAGGCACCTACATGTAGTATATTGGTAAATGAGCTTCTGCAGGTACGTAACATCACAACTCTGACCGAGATAGGTGGATTAGTTCATAAGGATAAATTGGGACCAGGTATTATATGTTAAGCTGCCTAGATGCCTGAGCACATCCGATCTTGCCTGACCTCAGAAGCTTGGGTTGGGCCTGGCTAGTACTTGGATGGGTAACCACCAGGGAATACCAGATGCTGTAGGTGCCTGGAGTAGGAACTGGCAAGGCACTCCAGTATTCCTGCCAAGAAAACTCCATGGACATGGGGTCACAAAGAGTTGGTCACAACTTTAATGGCACAACAACAAATTTTGTATGTTACTGGTTCTTAATTAATTATTCAGTACCAAACCAACCTCATATTCTATGCATTAAAAATTGGATGGCCTGTCTCATCTGGGAAATACATTTCTTTACCACCTACTGAGAGAAGACTGTAACTCAGCTCAAGAGAATAGGGAGGTCTGGGAAGGGGTAGCATCTGATATCATGGTCCCTGCTTCTCTTAAAGTCCCAAAGTTTCAACTCTACCACTGTTATAGTGCAAAGGTATCAAAATAAAAAGAGCTCTTTTTTTTTTGCTCTTTATTTATAAGTCATCCATCTGTTCAGTACCTGAGCATCCACCAGAGCATTCAAAGCATCAGCACCAGCAAACATGGAGAAAGAAATGTCTTTTGAAGTACAAATACCATACTGGCTCAAGGATTTTGGGAGTTGTGATCCAGACAAGCAATGATTACCACAGGTCACCAAGCCAGCACTTGGACCATGTGATATTCGTCATTTGCCAGAGTCCAAAACTATAATAATAATAATAATAATAATAATAATAATAATAATAATAATAATAATAATAATAATAATAATAATAATAATAACTTTATTTTTATGCCGCCTTTCTCCCTGAAGGGACCCAAGGCAGCTTACCATAACAACAAAGGAAATCAACATAGAAAATATTAAAATATTCAAAGTCAATGTTTAAACAATAATAAATACACTATAAAAACATACTAAAAAACAGCAGATAGCAGCAGAGTTTAAAAGACCCGCAGCCGCTAAAAACTAAGAATTAGGGAGGTGGCACTCGTAGCAGGGCCTTCTGTGATGACCTAAGGGGATGGACCAGATTATGTGGAAGTAGGTGGTTTCTCAGATATCCTGGTCTCGAGCTGTAGAGGCTTTAAAGGTCATAACCAGCACCTGGAATTGGGCCCAGAAATGTATGGGCAGCCAATGCAGTCGCTAGAGAAGTGGCCGAACAGAATCAAACCACCTAGCTCCAATAACTAAATGATGTTCCTTAACAAGATGCAACTATAATATAACAGTTATACCAGATATTTTAAGAGGGCAAATTTTATGGCTGAATATATACATGACGTGGGGGAGAGAGGCTATAGTGGATACATCCTTAATAGTTGTACAGTAAAACTGTGCTTTGTAACAAAACAGCAAGCACATCAGCAGATTCTAGCAATTCTGGGCAACCTGACAGGCTTCCACGTTCGGCAACACCAAGTCATTATAGGATAATCATCAAAATGAGGAAAAGATAAAGATTAACATTTATGAAGCTCATATAATCTAGAAAGCAACTTATTTTTGGTAGCTAAGTGGCCAATGCATATTGATTTCCATTGAATAATATGATCCGTTCTTGCTAAAACAAAGAGAGAAGCAGAACATTAGCATCCAAGGTAACAGTGATGGTTTTCACGGTGCAACTCATTTGCACTCTGAAGTAAAACAGCACACCTTTCACTTTGCCATTAACTAGAGAAATTAGAGCAATCAGTACAAGGAAGAGTTAGTTTACACTAGAGGTTCACCAGGCATTCCTTTGGGGAGTGGTTAAGTCTTAGAACCATTTCTTCCTAACCTATTTTCCATGGTATTTTTCGTTTGTGGCTTTATTTGTAACTGTTGGTTTTATGGGATTTTACTTTTCTTTAATTTAACTAAGTGTGCCAGATTGGGAAAGTCCCATTTGTAAAACTGAAACTGAAGAGTGTTAATGTACTGAAACAGATCATGAATAGAGGTGGGCACGAACCAGAAAACCCATGGTTCGGGTTCATCTGGTTTGGGCCCACCCTTGGTTCAGTTCGGTTTCGGGTATGTACGATTTTTTAAAAAAATTCCTATGAACCCGAACCGGTTGGGGGTTCAGGTTCTTACTGGCGGCAGTGGCTCCTCAGTGGTGGTGGTGGCAGATCCTGGCCCCTGAAGCAGGGGCTTTTTGAGGTGCTGGCATGTGGTTAGCGCCTTTTTGTTTGTTTGTTTTCAAGTGCCCACCGTGTGGCCCCTGGGGCCAGATGGGCCCTTATTTTATTTTATTTTATTTTATTTTATTTTATTTTATTTTACTTCCCCCCTTTAACTGCTGACCATGTGGCCCCTGGACCCCGGTCAGCACTGGTTTATATATATATATATAATTTTATAATGCCGATTATATATATATATATATATATATATATATATATATATATATATATATATAATTTTAGCATGCCGACCAGGCCACCCTGGGGCCAGGTCGGAACTGGGTTTTTTGTTTGTTTTTTTCTTTCTTTTAGGCCACCAACCTGGCCACCCCTGGGGCCGGGTCAGCATTCCTTTTATTATTATTTTTATTTTTTTTTTTTTTTTTTATTTTATTTTTTTACTTCTAGGTTCCTGGCCCAGTGCTACAGCTGTAGCACAGGGCTCCCCCCTTTAAGCACTGACCACATGGCCCAGTTGGCGCTGGTTTTATTTTTTTTTTTTTCCTTAAATTTAGGGCACCAACACGGCCACCCCTGGGGCCAGGTTGGTGCTCCTTTTTTATTGGTTTTTTTTTTTACTGCTGACCACATGGCCATGCTACAGCTCCCCCCCCCCAATTGCTGTCCCTGAATCCAGGAAGACCAGACCTCCGGACCAGCACCAGGTAGGAGACATCTACGAACTGAACCAGACCAATTTTTTTTGTTCGGTTCATTTTAAATTTACCCCTAGGTTCATTATTCATTTTGTTATGTAACAAAACAATTAACGAATAATGAAACAAACTAAAAGTTCATTTTGTGCCCATCTCTAATCATGAATGCTAGGAGTAGAATCAATAAATCTTATATTTATAAATTGCTCTTCATCAGAATAATATTCATACAACAGCGCTTCTCAGTACCCAAGGCTGCAATCCTATACAGCCTATCTTTGCAAAACAGAAACAGTAAAACTGTCTCCTTACTCATTGTAGCTGAAGGAAGACAGGATCCACAGAGACAAACAGAGAACAAATGTCACCCTGTGAGAACCCCTCATCTCTCTGTGTATGAACTGCCTGGCAGTATGACTGTCATGCTGGGTCTCAAATAATGTGAGCCTTGTAGATAAAGACAGAAACAAGGTGGGGTAATATTGTCACAGAGTTGTGAAAGCTCAGCAGAAAGGCTGTGTAAAGTGTGGGCTTTAACAGGCAGATAGCAGTACTAAATAAAGACGCAAACACAGTGGTGACTCCCTTCACCAAGAACTGTATTTATAAAAATATGTACAAATCCAAGAAAACACAACTGAGTAGCAGCTGCTAGATCTCTCTTGAGTTTCTCCTGGGGATCCTGATGGAGGGCCTATTTAAGGAGCAGCTCTCCCTCCCAGAACTTGGCTCAGCAACAACAGTCTTTGGCTGAGCTGGTGTGCGTGTCCTGCCTTTGCCTCACCTCACCTTGTTCCTCCTGCCTGCCTGGTTCTCTGGATTGCTTCATTGTTCTACCCTTGTCATTCTTGTCATGCCTGCCTAGCTCCTCACCTCTGTAAGTGACTTTGTGACTTGGTGGACTGGGCCCCCATGCTCTTGCTTGCAGCCAAAGTTGCCTGGAGTACCTGGACTGTGACAAAAATCTATGGTGGGGGCGAAAACACCTTTTCCTACAGCTTCACCTTTTTGGGATTCAGGGACCAAGCACATTCCACTCTACTGATCTTTCTTTAGATATGCAAGGGTAGAGAACAGAAGATATTAAGATCTCAGTTATATATTGATTGTGTGATACGATATAAATTGTTTCCATTGCAATCACATGCGATGGATCCTCAAGCAGAACAGAATGAATCATAAGGTTATTATTCCTTCCCTTCAGTACTTTGTAGTTCATACAATCAAAGCATAGTAGAGCTGCATGGATCCAATTGCTTTTAAGCCCACCCACTGCCATTGCAGGCAGCATTCATGGTCCCCCCCTTATAGGCCCTTCCTACTCAATTATTCTATGCTTCTATGACTCATACTCACAAAGTTTAGATCATTGTCAGTAGTAAACACTAAGAACATCATCTGTTAACATGAAAGTCAAACTGGAAAAATATGGCTATTTTGTTTACCAGATAACACCATCTATTTTTATAGCAAATCAGATAATGTGTCAGAAAATATCCAGTTTATCCAACTCACAAAGCAGCACAATGAAAAATATATTTTATGCAGATACACTCAACAAGGATTCAAGTCAGGACTCTTATGTTTAAGATATCACTACAACTGCCCTCCTTTGTTTTTACTCGAGTGATACAAACCAGTGCAGGGTGAATTCCAATACAATACTTCTAAGTCAAAGCAAAAAACCATTGAAAACAACAGTAGTGATTTGAAATGGTTAAATGAAAAGCAAAGATTTTTCTTTCTTTCCAAATTGTGTCATTTTTCTTCTCTCCAATTACTCCAGCCAAGTTAGAGTGATTGAAGTTAATGACCATACTCTTTCATTGTTGTTGATGTGGAGATAAGAGGTGATCATCATTATCAACAGGGGTGTGAGGGGGTGGGGGTGCTAGGAAATTTTGACATATTTTCTGAGATTATCCCAAAGGCACTGGTATAAAGCTAGTGTGTTCACCTATATGGCTGCATGGGACTGGAACCATCTTTACACAGGGGAGCAATTCCACTTCAATACAATGAAGAGCAATTAGATCTTATCGTAAATATGGTGCTCTTTCAGGAAGCAGTATATCTGTTTGAGGAGTAGGTTCCAGATTTAGATCTTCCTTGTGCTGTATCTTACCAGCCCACACTAGAATTAAAGTGTAGTGACTGGCCCAAGGTCACACAGTGAGCTTGATGGCGGATGGAGTGTCTTCATCTGTTGCATTGTCCCACAAAGGCTTCAAATTTCTGGTATAATAAGCACAGTGTCAACACAAGGAAGCCTTATCAGGTCGTATTCTCCTGTTTTCTAAAAATGTGTTGTTTTATGCATATACATATCAACTTACATACATATATGTCAGCCTATCTGCACTGAAGACTGAACTTGGATTATATACATTTCCTCTAGTCTCCTTGAGTGTATCCTAAGAATTCTCATTTGACCGCTACACATTTTACAGTACCCCATCAAAATGTAATTCCAAGAATGGTTTGAGAGATGCTATGACCAACAAACTGCTAGAAATATAGACTGACAAAGCTGTTTGTATGAGTTGTGAAACATTTCAATCTGTCAAAAAAAGAAGTCCAATTGCCATGACTCAGCTTTCAGATAGAAATACGGTAGTATGTATATATGTATGTATATGCAACTCTTAGTATATATGTTACATAGTATGTATATGTATATAAACACTCCTAAGAGTTATATATGGAAAAATGACGTTTCGAGTTGTCGTTTGTCGGGACGGGTCCATTTCGGGTCGTTTCCGTTTGTCATGGAAATTTTCAAAAACTTGTCATTTCCATTTGTCGTTTGTCGTTTGTGTTGGGATTGGGGTTGGGGTTGGGGTAAGTGGGCTCTGGGAGGCCCCCTCTCTGGGTGCCTCTGACGTCTGACCCACTAAGAAGGGAAGGGAAGCGTTTCGCGTAGCCGCCGCGTACCATACATTACATTATGTTAGGGTTGGGGGATAAGTGGCAGAGGCACCTCTCTGGGTGCCTCTGACTCACTAAGAAGGGAAGTGTACTTGCGTACGGATCTGGGTTAGGGTTGGGGTTAGGGTAAGGGCTAGGCTTAGGGTTACGGTTAAGGTTAGGGTGGGTTAGTTGGCTGCACTTCTGGGTGCCTCTGACCCACTAAGAAGGACAGTGTACTGGCGTATGGGTTAGGGTTAGGGTTAGGGTTAGGGTTAGTGGGCTTTTTATGCCCTCTAGCACATCCAGAAGTCTCAGTCAAAACCTAGCCATGCGATTGGTGGAATGGGTCCAAAATTTGCATGGTCCCTTCCCATGGCCAGCCCATCATTGCACAGGTGTAAAAAAATAAAAATAAAATAAAATAAAATAAATGGAGACGTTTTATTGCAAGAAAAACCCACTGCTGCTACTGTAAAAAATCATGCATTTAAAATACCTAATTTTCAAATGTTTCTGTGGTGCTTTGGTGGGTTTTTGGACCACGATTTAAAAATAAATATTGTGGTTGCCATTTTGGATCCCCCCCACCGCATGGCAAATGGAGATGACGAGGATGCCCCCCCAGCCTGGTACCAGCAGCCCAGGACAGGAGAGGGGGAGAGGCCGGGGACCCCCCCAGAAACCACCCCTCTCTGGTAGGTGCCTTCACTGAGGCAGGCATATTTTCATCTGCTTCTATGACCGGGAATCGGGTTTTTTTAATTTTTAAAACTTTTTTCTGTGCTGCTTGGCATCGCGCAATCGCTGCGATGCCATGAACGACAACGAAAAATCAGACCCAATTTATCTTTATTGGGTCGGGTTCGAGCTGGAGCGGAGTAATTCTCATTACCGTTACCATAACGATAACGATAACCGAAAATGGAAACGAGAATTTTGCCGCTCGGCACGACTTGAAAAAAAATTTTTTTCTAGTTGTCGTTAGTCGGGCTGGTTCCGTTTCGGGCCGTTTCCGTTTTTTGCGAAAATTCGCAAAAATTAGTCGGTTCGTTTTTTCATTTTTTCGTTTTCATTAGTACTGTTTTCTGGGGGGGGAGCGGGCTCCTGAAGGCACCTCTGTGGGGTGGGTGCCTCCTCTGGCCCACTATAAAGGGAAAGTGGGCTCCTGGAGGCACCCATGGGTGCCTCCTATCCTCACCCACTAGGAAGGGGAAGCAGGCTCCAAGAGACCCCTCAACATGGGGGTCTCCCCTCCTCACCTGCTGCTGCTGCAAAATGGTATGCAATAGCCATATGGATATTGCATACCAGTTGTGCAGACAGTGACTGTGAAGACTAGTGGATGGCACTGAACCCAGAGCCATAGGTGAAATGCCTAACTAAGGCTCTCGCACCACCATGTCTCACACAGAAGGGAATTGTACTTGCGTGTAGTGCAATGCAAGTACATCTGGCTTAGGGTTAAGATGGGTTAGGGTTAGGGCTAGGGTTAGGGTTAGGGCTAGGGTTAGGCTAGTGACGGGTAAGGTTACGGTGGGCTAGTGGGTTGCACCTCTGGGTGCCTCTCTGACTCACTAAGAAGACAGTCTGTGACGTATGGGTACGGAGTCAAGGGTTAGGGTTAGGGTTAGGGGGATAGGGCAGGTTTTAGGGGGCTTTTTTGCACATCCCAGAAGTCTCCATGGCCAAGTGGCCATGCGATTGGTGGGATGGCTCCAAAAATTTGCATGGTCGTCCACTCCCACATGGCTGGCTACTCGGCCAGCCCATCATTGCGCAGGTGTAAATAAAATAAAATAAAATAAAATAAATGGAGGACAGAGGAGGAGAGGAGACTGGAGAGACATTGTGTTGCAAGAAAAAACCCACTGCTACTGTGAAAAATCTGGCAGTTTATAAATTTTCGCATGTTTCTGTTGTGCTTGTGTGTTTTTGGACCACGATTTCAAAAACAATATTGCGTTCGCCGCCCCATTTTGGATCCCCCACCCGCACCGCATGGCATGGCGACTCGAGTCTGGCTGCCCAGGATGGGGGGGAGGCGGGACCCCCCCTCCAGAAACCACCCCTCCGGTAGGTGCCCTGCGCCCTTAGTCAAGCAGGCATTTTTCCGCCTGCTTTTTTTGGCCCGGGAATGGGTGGGGGGAGAGTTTAAAAGTTTTTTCCTGTGCCGTCCGTGCCGCTTGCTTGCGCTTTAATTGCGGCGGCCGGCGGCCGGCGAGACTGGGCTTTTTGCTGGCTGCCTGCAAGCCTGCGGCGAGTCCCACCAGAGCAGCCCAGGACGGGGGATGGGGGGGAGGTCGGGGACCTCCAGAAACAACCCCTCTGGTAGGTGCCCTGAGGCATGGCAGGCATTTTTCCGCCTGCTTTTTGGCCGGGAACCGGGTTTTTTTAACTTTTAAAAACTTTTTTCTGTGCCGCGTGACATCGCGCGATCGCGCGATGCAAGAAACGAGCACGACAAATCAGACCAAAATTGTTCGTTCGTTGGTTCGAGCTCGAAGTCTGGCGGAGTAATTCCCGTTACCGTTTCTGTAGAGTAACGGAAACGAGTAACGGAAACGGAAACGGGAATACCGCTAAGTCGTGCCCATCTCTAATATATATAATGCAAATTCTCATACAAAATGGCTTCCAGTTGTCTTGAGACCAAACAGTGAAAATGTGAAAGGGTGAGGTGTGGGTCTAAATGCCTGAGACTCAAGCTGTATTGCTTTACAATGAAAACAATGCTTTATATCTCATCTGTATAAATAAAAGCAATTAGATTAGACTGTCAAACACAAAACTATCTCTAGGCAGTTTCACCTTGGAACTCTATACTATCTGAAAATTCCATACTTTGAAATCTACATAATCATATCAGTCAGCAATCATTTTTAAAGTAATAAGTTTGAATACCTGTTAAAATAGGATGGGTCTTTTTCTGCGTGTTTTTAAAATTATTATTATCACTTGGAAAGTAAACAATTTATCCCCATTTTCTCAACAACAACAAAAACCCACCTAAAAAAAGGCCTAGGCAAGGGATAAATTTTTTCATCATAGTTTCTCCCATTAGATTGGCCTGGGAGGTTTATAATTTATGAACTTGATATTATGTCACCCTTTAGCTCTCAGGAAAGTTTGTGAGAAGTTTAGTTGAAAGTAAAGTTCTCTTATATAAGTTTCTAAAAAATATTAAGCTTTTTCCTGAAGGCTTTCCTTACCATCAACCAGATTGATTCAATTGAGACAAAAGTATTTAGGATTGAAAGCACCTAGAAGTAATTTAAAAACTAAAGAGATAACTTTCATAAGCTTGTTTTGCCTGGAGTTCTGGCGTGTTTCACAGAGTGTAGCAATCAATGAAGAAAATTCTCCAGTTTGTTTTCATGAACCAGAAACTGGAGAAAGTCCATGTATTCTTGTTATTCAGTGGTCAAAATCCTTTGCATGGTGTTATGCAGGCAAAGACAGGATCCAGTGCTGGAAATAACTGATTTAGGCTGCTTTCACATGACCCCTAAAATCCGGTGCAAAATGCTCGCAGATGCGGAGCATAAAATTGTTTTCCCACCAGCAGCAGACTTGTTAAAAATAAAGTACGACCACACCCACTTAAGTGTGCCCCAGCACATTTTACTAGTACCTGGTCTCGAGGAGGTAAAAAAAAATCCAATGCGGATTTTAAAGCTGTGAGTGCCTGACTCTCCTCCACCTTTTGTTTGTTTTTGTTGGTCCACCCCCTTTTAACAGACAGGAATCCCTAACGGGCTTCCTGTCCTACTTCAACTAGCTGCTGCCGACGGCAGGCAGAGGTGAGCCTGTATTTTTTTTCTCCCTCCCGTCACAGCAGACAGACGCATTAGAATCAGAGTGCGGGAGGGTGGGAACACAGGAAGCAGAACAAAAACCACATGATCTCTGGTTGGGGGGGATCCAAATTTAAGTTGCCAGCAGATTTTAGGGTTGTGTGAAAGCAGCCTTAGACTAATTGAACACTTCTTATCACTTCCTTCATTTCAGGTTCCAAGGCTCCCTCAGGCTCTCAATTGTCCTGGGGAAGCCTTTGGAAGCCTCGGGATGGGGGGAAAGGTAGAGCCTTTTATAATCAGAAATAGAGATGGGCACGACTTAGCGGTATTCCCGTTTCCGTTTCCGTAACAGGAATTACTCCACCAGACTTCGAGCTCGAACCGACGAACGAACAATTTGGACTGATTTGTCGTGCTCGTTACTTGCATTGCGGCGATCGCGCAATGCCAAACGGCACAGAAAAAAAGTTTTTAAAAGTTAAAAAAAAAACGATTCCCGGCCCTAAAAGTAGGCGAAAACTGTCTGAGGGCACCTACCAGGCCAGAAGGGTGTTTTATTTGGGGGGGGTTTCCCCGCCCCCTCTCCTTGGCTATTGCTACTGCTGCGCTGCTGGTACCAGGCTGGGAGGGCGCATCCATTTGCCATGCAGTGCGGGGGATCCAAAATGGCGACCGCAATATTTGTTTTGAAATCGTTGCCCAAAACCCCACCAAAGCACCACAGAAACATGCGAAAATTAGCTATTTTAAATGCTTGAATTTTTACAGTAGCAGCAGTGGGTTTTTCTTGCAAAAAAAAGTCTCTTGATTTTATTTTATTTTATTTTATTTTTTTACACCTGCGCATTCGCAATGATGGGCTCGCCCATGGGAGTGGACCATGCAAAGTTTTGGAGCCATTCCACCAATCGCATGGCCAGGTTTTGCTGACTGTACCAGGCTGGGAGGGCGCATCCATTTGCCATGCAGTGCGGGGGATCCAAAATGGCGACTGCAATATTTTTTTTGAAATCGTTGCCCAAAACCCCACCAAAGCACCACAGAAACATGTGAAAATTAGCTATTTTAAATGCTTGAATTTTTACAGGAGCAGCAGTGGGTTTTTCTTGCAAAAAAAAAAGTCTCCGTTGATTTTATTTTATTTTATTTTATTTTATTTTATTTTTTTACACCTGCATATTTGCAATGATGGGCTCGCCCATGGGAGTGGACCATGCAAATTTTCCACCAATCGCATGGCCACTTGGCCAGGTTGACCACAGAGACTTCTGGGATGTGCCAATCGGGCATAAACAGCCCACTAATCGTAGCCCAAACCCGAACCCTAAGCCTAAGCCTAACCCATACGCCAGTACACTGTCCTTCTAAGTGGGTCAGAGAGGCACCCAGAGGTGCACCCCAATACTCACCCTAACCTCACCCGTAACTAGCCTAACCCTAGCCCTTGCGCTAACCCTTCTTAACCCTAAGCCAGATCTACTTGCATTGCACTACATGCAAGTACGTGAGACACAGCGGGTGCAAAGAGTCTGCCAGTCCATCACTTGTGGCTCTGGCTGACTCCTGCAGCTCCCTCCAGGAGCCCGCTACCCCCCCAAACCAGTACTAACGACAACGAAAAAACGAAAAAACAAAAAAATGAACCGACTAATTTTTGCGAAATTTTGCGAAAAACGGAAACGAGCCGAAACAGACTGCCTCCGACACACGACAACTCGAAAACGTCATTTTCCCTAGTCGTGCCCATCTCTAATCAGAAATCACCACCTGCTTGCCACAGTGGGTTTTGTGTGGAAGGATAAGAATAACTGTTCCATCATGTTGTTCAAAGGCAGATCTTGGAATAGTTAATTTTGTAGATGATATGTCCCACTGAGGATTGTATGAAAAGTAGCATTTCCATTAAATAAATGTCCAGGCTTATGTTTGAACTCCTTCCTGTTAATGTTGCTCTCCAGCCATTAGTAAAGGATAAAGCAGCCCCCAGAAGCTTGAATTCTGCAAACGTCTGGCTTATTCAACCAAGATTGTTACTGATTGCCATGTTGATGTGTTACTGAAATAAGTTGGACAACCTCTTTTCTATCCTAGCTCAAAAACATGATGATTAATATATACTGTACACAGCAATACCTTGGTTTACAAGTACATTGGTTTAAGAGTGTTTTGCAAGACAAGCAAACATTTCTTCTAAATTTTGCCTTCATCAACAAGTGATGTCTTGCAATACAAGCACAGGAGCCAGTCACATGATCTTGTGATCCAATTGTTCTTCTCTCTCCCTGCTCAGTTTTGGGTGATTGTCTGGAATGTTCCATCTCAAGCAAGTCTCAAAAGCAAAGGAAGGAAAGAGGAATGGGGGTCTCCCTTGCATCAACCACAAAGGTTTTCAAAATGGAGTGTATGTTAGGGTTTTGTTTTATTTTTCTTTATATTTGGATTTAATTTGTTTTCAGCAGAAATATTTTTCAAACCATTTCTAGTCGGGGCAGCTAGTCAAGTGTGTATATGTCTAAAAATTGCATTTTATTATTGTCGCATTAAAAACACAGAGTAAAATCCAGTTGTTAACCCCGAACAGAACAGATTCTGCAGCCAGATACCTAAACCATGATGTGGACATGGACTTCTAGCCAATTTCTTTTGTGTGCTTTTGGCATTTTGTGTATATGTGGTCTATGGGCCCCCAGAATGAATAATCTGATCTTCCATTATTTCTTATGCTAAAATTTGTTCTGAAATACAAGTGCTTTTGTTTACAAGCATGTTTCTGGAACAGATTATATTTGTAAACCAAGGTATTACCATGTATACCTATAAAACACATTTTAAGGATAGCTTTGTTTTAAATATATAGATCCTCAGATTTTATGATAGTATGTGATAATACAGAACTCCTCATCTTGGTATAAATAAGGTAAAGCCTTAACAGACTGGTAAAAACTAGATTAATCAGGACTAGATACATGCATGCATTTCTCTCCATTTCTCTCCATAGTTATTGGAATGATTACACCTTGTCACTACAATATATATATATATTTTAAAAAAGATACTTGCATTGCCACCCACAAAATAATAATTGTCTGTTAATGCACAGTTATCTTATCAGTTCTCTTGTTTACTCTAGTCAAATTTTCATTAGGACCGATAGACTTGTTCAAAAGATGCCTGCAAGCACAGCCTGAGTCCTCCCAATTTTCTGCTAATTACTGGAATGCCTTTCATTATCAGCTTGCTCTTTAATGACAGGAATGACAAGTCTAGAGTCTGTTTGGCCTGGGCTAATTACCCGCCATTCCCCATTCCATTTATGCTTGGATGAGTTTAGTAACCATGACAGAGTTTGCTGGCAATACCTGCCACACATACTTACAACCCAACAGGATGGCATTTGCTTGGGGATTACATAGCTGGAGTGTGACATCTAGACCAGCTAGCTTGAGTTTCATCTCTAAAAGTTTCCACCGCTGTTAAGCACTTCCATCAACACTGGAGACTACAGTTCCCAGAATCATCAAATCAGTGACCATATGAGGGTAAAACTGTAAAGTGTTTTCTTATATACCACACCATTGCACTTAATGCACTCTCTGGGTGGCTTGCAATTTAATTATGCAGGCTACATATTGCCCACCCCCAGCAAGCTGGGTACTCATTTTACTGACCTTGGAAGGATAGAAGGATGAGTCAACCATGAAATGGCTACTTGGGATTGAACCCCAGGACATGAGCACAGTTACTGCAGTCCAGGAGTTAAACCACTGCACCATGGGGCTCTTCACCGAGATATAACATTTAATCTACAGTGTTGTTTTGAGATGTATACTCAATTGTTTTTAATGGTTCTTATTAATGGACAGGCTTTATTTTAATGATTTTATGCTTAACTTTGTTTGCAATTGTAAGGCACCTAGAAAACTACTTTTAGAGGGAAGGAAGGGTATAATTGTAATCTTAAATAAAATAAAATAAGTGTTGAGGGATTATCAAAATGCTTCTGTCTACAATACAGTTAAGTGTTCATGATTATGGGGGCTACACTCTAATGCAAATTTTGCCTGTGAGGAGCATCCATGTGCTGAATCTACAGAAAATTCACAGAAATGACTTCTTAGTCATGACAAGGATAAGCCACATTAATTTTCAATGGATCTCTTTTAGCCAGGCATAAAATGAGATTTCATTGACAGGCAGTGCAGCATGGTGGATAGAGTGTCTGACAAGGATTGTAAGTTCACATTGTTCATTGGGAAGTAGCACTCATAAACCAACTCTTTCAGTGTCTGATCAGTATCTGACATATCTCGAGCCAAATAAAAATAAAAATAGAGAAGACAAAAATGTGGCTCCTTATTAAGTGATATATTTTAATGTGAACTTTTTGAACAGGTCCATTTTCTCAGACAGGAAGCACAGAAACCCTGCTTAGATCACTATAAGTCAGAGTCAACATGATGGCACACCACATGCACAAAATGGGAGTTTGTCCATGGAGACTTGCTTTTGATAAAATAGGTACAACACTGCACAACAGTGCAGGGCCACTTTTACAGGGCAGAACTGCTCAGGTCTTTTGTGAAACGCAACTGCATTTTCTCAGGAAATACTTTTCTGGTATTTATTTATTTATTTATTTATTTATTTATTTATTTATTTATTTTATACAACTTATATGCCACCCACTACCCAAAGGTCTCTGGGCGGCTTACAATTAAAATGAACAGTTAAAACAGTTAAAACATTAGAATGACAAGGAACAATTTTTAAAAAATAAAAACATTTAAACATGAAACAATAAACAGGAAGGTTTTTACCTGGTGCCAAAATGTCATCAGCATTGGTGCCAGGTGAATGTCATTTGGGAGGGTGTTCTATAACCTGGGGACAGCTGCTGAAAAGGACCTAGACCTACAAGCCATCCCTTTCACCTCCTTGACGGATGGCTCTTTCAGGAGGGCTCCTTGGCTAGATCTTAATTGCTGGGTAAGTTCATATGGAAGGAGGCGGTCCTTCAGTTATCTAGGTTCTAAGCCGTTTAGGGCTTTATATGTCAAAACAAGCAATTTGAATTGGGCTCGGGCAACAACTGGTAACCAATGCAGGTTATGCAGAATCAGTGTGATGTGATCACTGGCAGGCCCACCACTCACCAGTTGGACTGCATGATTCTGAACCAGTTGCAATCGCCGAACCATCTTCAAAGGCTGTCCCACATAGAGTGCATTGCAATAATCAATACGGGATGTTACCAGTGCATGAGTAACACCCTCTCTGGGGTGGGTGCCTCCTCTGGCCCGCCATGAAGGGAAAGCGGGCTCCTGGAGGCACCTCTCTGGGGTGGGTGCCTCCTCTGGCCCGCTACAAAATGGCATGCATAGCCAATTGGATATGCATACCATTAAGTTGCAGTTGCAGCAGGCAGAGGCACCTCTCTTTCGGGTGCCTCTGTGACTCACTGCCTGCAGTGCACTTGGGCTGGGGAACGAAGTGAGAGAGGACCCCTACGGGCGCCCTGTGACTCACTAAGAAGGGAAGTGTACTTGCTGTTGTGCAATGCGAGTACACATCTGGCTTACTGGTTAGGGGTTAGCGCAAGGGCTAGGCTTAGGGTTACTGGTAAGGTTAGGGTGAGTTACTGGGGTGCACCTCTGGGTGCCTCTCTGACCCACTAAGAAGGACAGTGTACTGGCGTATGGGTTAGGGTTCGGGTTAGGGTTCGGGCTAGGGTTAGTGGCTTTTTATGCCCGACTGGCACATCCCAGAAGTCTCGGTCAAAACCTGGCCAAGTGGCCATGCAATTGGTGGAATGGCTCCAAAAATTTGCATGGTCCACTCCCATGGACAGCCCATCATTGCGCAGGTGTAAAAAAATAAAAATAAAAATAAAATAAAATAAAATCAATGGAGACATTTTGTTGCAAGAAAAACCCACTGCTGCTACTGTAAAAATTCAGGCAGTTTTAAAATAGCTATTTTCGCATGTTTCTGTGGTGCTTTGGTGAGTTTTTGGACCACGCAATTTCAAAATAAATATTGCGGTCACCCCATTTTGGATTCCCCGCCCGCACCGCATGGCATGGCGAGTTGGCGAGACGACGAGGATGCGCAGCCCAGGAGAGGAGAGGGGGGGAGGCCAGTGGACCCCCCCCAGAAACCACCCCTCTGGTAGGTGCCCTCACTGAGGCAGGCATATTTTCGCCTGCTTTTTTGCCCGGGAATCGGGGTTTTTTTTAATTTTTAAAACTTTTTTTCTCTGCCGCGCCGCTTGGCGAGTGCGACTCGATGAGGATGTGCACTTTGCGCAGCCCAGGAGAGGAGGAGGGAGGCTGGGGACCCCCCCAGAAACCACTGCTCTGGTAGGTGCCCTCACTGAGGCAGGCATATTTTCACCTGCTTTTTGGCCGGGAATCGGGTTTTTATTTTAAAACTTTTTTCTCTGCCGCGTCACTTGGCAAGTTGCAACTTGAGGAGGATGCGCACTTTGCGCAGCCCAGGAGAGGAGAGGGGGGGAGGCCGGTGGACCCCCAGAAACCACTGCTCTGGTAGGTGCCCTCACTGAGGCAGGCATATTTTCACCTGCTTTTTTGGCCGGGAATCGGGTTTTTTATTTTTAAAACTTTTTTTCTCTGCCGCGTCACTTGGCAAGTTGCAACTCGAGGAGGATGCGCACTTTGCGCAGCCCAGGAGAGGAGAGGGGGGGAGGCCGGTGGACCCCCCCCCCAGAAACCACCCCTCTGGTAGGTGCCCTCACTGAGGCAGGCATATTTTCGCCTGCTTTTTTGGCCGGGAATCAGGTTTTTTTTTTAATTTTTAAAACTTTTTTCTCTGCCGTGCCGCTTGGCGAGTGCGACTCGATGAGGATGTGCACTTTGTGCAGCCCAGGAGAGGAGGGGGGGAGGCTGGGGACCCCCCCAGAAACCACCCCTCTGGTAGGTGCCCTCACTGAGGCAGGCATATTTTCGCCTCATTTTTGGCCGGGAATCGTTTTTTTTTATTTTTAAAACTTTTTTCCTGTGCCGCTTGGCATCACGTGATTGCTGCGATGCCAGGAATGACAACGACAAATCAGACCCAAATTTTCTTTAGTCGGTTCGAGTTCGAGTTCTGGCGGAGTAATTGTTGTTACCGTTTCCGTTACGTAATGGAAACAAGAATCGGAAACGGAAACAAGAATTTCGCCAAGTCGTGCCCATGTCTACTCACAGTGATATTTTCTCCACCTGTGCTCCAGCTGTCTCACCTCTTGCTTCATTGCCCACAGCTCAGATGTATACTAATGAATCATTTGGGCTCTGCATATAGGGAGAGGGTGCTTAGGCACCATCATGTCAACTGCCTGGATAATCTCCCTATTCCATAAGGCGACCTGAGCTTTGACAGGAGCGCCAGCCATATCAGACAGATAATCCCCCAGAGCTTTCAGGAACCCATCCAGATCCATTAGTCTCTGAGGGAGGATCATCTTAATGGATCCCCCACCCTTGCAGAGGGCCAAAGCAGTTAATAGTCTAAACTTGACCAGGAAGTGGTCTGATCATGACAATGGGGTCAAAGTCAACCCCCACACACACACACACATCCAAACCACCATCCTCCAGTCCTGTTGAGAAGACCAGGTCCAGAATATGGCCTTTCTCATGTGTTGGGCTGATGACATGTTGAGACAGCCCCATGGTTGTCATGGCAGACATGAAGTCCTGAGCTGCCCCAGTCAAGGAAGCCTCAGCATGGATGTTAATGTCCCCCAGTACCAACAGTCTTGGGGTTCTCAACACCAAGTCTGAGATCACCTCTGACAGCTCAGGCAGGGAGACTGTTGGAATGCAGCAGGGTGGGCTGTACAAGACAGAATCCCCAATTTGTCTTGTTAGCCCAATACACAATACAGGTCCTCCAGACCTCCTCCCAAAGAGACAGGAAGCCTGGTCAAGGGGATAGAACTCTGATAGACTATAGCAACTTGCCCTCCCCGACCCTCCGGGTGACACTGGTGCTGGGCTGAATACCCAGGCAGGCATAGCTGGGAGAGGGGAACCCCACCTTCCTCTCCCTCACAAGTCTCAGTAATACATGCCAGGTCAGCACCCTCATCCAGAATAACATCATGTATGAGGGCAGTCTTATTTTATACTGACCTGGCATCCAACAGCAGCAGCATCTGGTTCATTGGCTTGCTAATATGGTCACCTGATACCTTCTGGTTGGGGGTGGAACCAGAAGAGGGGATAGATGATATCTAACCTCTTTTCTCCTATGCATGCATATTCCACTCCCACCCCCATACCTTCCCCTACCCAGCACAAGCTCGATAGCTGCCCCATCCATTTCCCTCCCACCTTCCTGCTCCCTTAGCTTTATTGTGGGTCCTTACCTTCTATATTGGATGGCAAAGGACACAAATACAAATACAAATACAAAAAACCTAAAAACTAAAACAAAATAAAATAAACACAATGCCCGTCCCCTAAGCCACACCCCAAGGCCCTTCTTCCTTCAGCCAGGTGGCTGGTGTTGAGGAGGGCGGTGGGGCAGCCCAGGCAACATAGCAGCATAAGGCCTGGTCCTGGATAGCAGCAAGAGTCCCAAGGCCACCCCCCCCAGGAAAAGCTGGAATCAGGCCCTCTGGCTCTCACCCAGAGGCTGTGGGAGCAGCAGATGACAAGGCTCTCCCAGTCACAGGAATGCTGATAGATGATTAACTAAAAAAGAACAAATCCTGCCTTGAAACTTGAATCACTGAAGATAGAGTGTCTTCTCATTTGTTGCTCCCACCTGCAACATATGCTTGCCAAAGAAGGGCAGTCCAACAACCCCATCACAACTGTTTTGGCGCTTCCTCAAATTGTCTTGTTTTGTCAAGATTGTTCACTTGGCAGTTTCCATCTGTCTCTTTGGCAGTTTTGTCTCTTATGACAGGGATGGTTCTGTTTCTGTAGTTGTAAAAACAAAAGCTTATATACTGCCCCATAGCACTTAAAACACTCTCTGGGCATATTTCAGTTTAATCACGTGAGCTACACACCTCCCTCCTGCTCCCTATGAGCTGGGTACTCCGTGTTGACTCAACTCTGTGACCCAGTTATCTGAGCCTAACAGTATTGAACTCAGGTCATGAACAGCGTCTTGAATGCAGTACTGCAGATTGACCACTGCATCACATTAATAATAATAATAATAATAATAATAATAATAATAATAATAATAATAATAATAATAATAATAATAATAATAATAATAATGATGATGCAAATACGAGCTGATAACTGGCATAATAAAGCACTGCATGGGTGGTTCCTCGAAAAAGTCAAAGGAAAAGTAGATGAGGAAAAGACCTGGTTATGGCTCACCAATGGAACACTGAAAAAAGAGACAGAGGCCCTGATTTTTGCAGCTCAAGAACAAGCTATCAGAACAAATGCAGTTAAGGCTAGAATAGAAAAATCAGCTGAGTCCCCCACATGTAGACTCTGCAAAGAGGCAGATGAAACTATTGGCCATATATTGAGTTGTTGCAAGAAAATTGCTCAGACTGATTAAAACAGTGTCATAATGTAGTTCCTCAAATGGTCCACTGGAATTTGTGTCAGAACTATCATCTGCCCATAACAAAGAACTGGTAGGACCATAAGCCTGAAAAAGTGACTGAAAATGAGCATGCAAAATTACTTTGGGACTTCCGAATACAGACAGACAGGGTTTTGGAGCATAATACCCCAGATATTGTGATTGTGGAGAAGAAAAAAGTGTGGATCATTGATGTTGCTATACCAGGAGATGGTAGAGTCACTGAGAAACAACTTGAAAAAATTACCCGATATCAGGATCTCAAAATTGAACTTCAGAGACTCTGGCATATACCAGTACAGGTGGTCCCAGTGGTAATTGGGTGCGGTGCCCAAAGAGCTAAGCAAGTATTTAGAAGAAATTGGAGTGGACAAAGTCACCATCAGTCAGCTGCAGAAAGCCACCTTACTGGGATCTGCTCGCATAATTCGCCGATACATCACTGAGTCCTAAACGCTTGGGAAGCGTTCGACTAGTGATTGGTAATATAAAATCCAGCGTAGATAGCTGTGTGGTTAAATAAACTAATAATAATAATAATAATAATAATAATAATAATAATAATAATAATAATAATAATAATAATAATAACAACTTTATTTTTATGCCACCTTTCTCCCCAAAGGGACCCAAGGCAGCTTACAACAAATTCAAAAAAGTACAATAAAATCAATACAATGTAAAAACAACACAATACCAATAAAATACTATAAAAATACTATACAATATAATACAATAAAAAACAAGATTAAAAACAGCAGCTGCAGCAGAGTTTAAAAAGCTCCCCAGCCAATAAGACTAAAAAAAAAAACTAACTAACTAAAAAAATTATTAACATGGTTTATTAACATAGCTTTATTCTGCCAAACTCCAACAAGACTTCATAAAGCCCATAACCTGTTCAAATGTTGCTATTATGAGATGGATCCCAGTCACAGGACAGATGCTGTGTGTGAAATGAAGCAAACACAAGGCTACTCTTTGGTGTGTACACTCTATCAACATCTTGCACTGCACAGAGTGCACTGAATATATCTTAGAAGGACAAGATAATAATATGAGTGCAGAATGTGGATTCATGACAGTGTGCCTATGTTATTAATAGAAACACAGTAGACATGAGGCTATTTTAGCATTTTTCTTTCATCTGAAAAGTGTTAGAATGATCATCTGTCCTTTCCTTTGGAAATGTTTAGGAAACTGGAATCATTCCACCCCATTGCTGTTGGAAGTGACAGAACGCTGAGCTGCTTGGCGTTTACTTGAGATTTTTAATTAACATTTCAGCGGTACTAAATTCAAAAGAAAAAAAATCAGCTATCGCCAAAGAGCTGATTAGCATAACACACAATGGGCTCACTCGTCTGGAAAGAAAGCTATGTAGTGCTGTTCCTCCTTCTACTCCCATGCCACCAACCCCTATCTGAATGAATGTGCCAGAATTGAAATTAGGGATGCACATTTGGATTTGGAAATATTTACAGTTCACAGAATAATGCCATCTTTGGATAATTCTGAAGATATCCAAATCTGAATTTGATAGTTCCAAATGTGTGTTTCCTGATATTACTAATTTTCAGTGTTCCATTTACTACTATAGGTTAGAAAGGCTAGGTTTTTTGAGAACTAAAACTTAAGGGTACTCTAGTACAAAGGATACTGGGGACAGCAAATTCAGTGTCTTCTGACTGGGGTTGTAAAGGATTTCCTAAGGGAGGGGGCATGTGGGTAACAGAAAAACCTATAAATGATTCTGTCTGCACCAATGAAATCTAGAACCAGGCACAGGCACCAGAAGGGATTAACGTCATGTTGGTTCTTTCTTAGAAAAAGGCAGAATTAGCTGCTTATAACCTCCCCAAGCATTTGCTGCTAGAATATGCTCTGGGGCAAGCCTGCACTGCAGCCGGATATTTTTCTGAACTCTCAACTTTACATGTACATTCACAACATCTCATTGTATATTATTTGTTTAATATAGTAATGAGTAAGATTTAGGATTAGAAAGCCCATGCATTGATACAGTATAAATCAAAAGGGAAATTTTATATTAGATCTAAGCCCCTTTGGGAACTATCAAGTAGGGGAATAAGATTTTGTTATACACAGACAGATTTATTAATAGATGGAGACAATGAGTGTGTGAGAGAAATTTTCATTGGAAGGATCATTGTGTTCTGCTCTATGCAGAATCAAATACTGTACATCTTGAGAGAGTGCAGGCAGTATGAAAGGTGGGTATTACAGAAGAAGTAGACAGTTGAAGAACGCTGCAGGAATTCTGCCTGCATCCACTGCAGCAGCTTCTTTTGACCAATGAGAGGGAGATCCTCCCCCCGAAAAAATGTCTGCCATCCACAGCAGCAGGTGTGTGTTGTGAGATAGGTACCTCAGACATTTTATATATATATCTCCCTCTCACTGGTCAAAAGAAGCTGCTGCACTTGTATTTTTTTATATATATAAAGTGTGTGTGTGTGTGTGTGTGTGTGTGTGTGTGTGTGTGTGTGTGTGTGTGTGTGTGTGTGTGTGTGTGTGTGTGTGTGTGTGCTGTGCCAAGACTCTGGAACTCCCTCCCACTAGAGGCCAGGACTGCCTCATCTCTGTTGTCCTTCTGGAAACAGGCAAAGACCTTTCTCTTCAGGCAAGCTTTCCCTGAATGATGGGCTACCATTATGTGTGTTTAGATGAATCTATAGGTTCACTCACATAGACTTTGTGTTTATAACTACTTATAATCTTGTAGCTTTATTGTAATGTTTGTCTATTAATGCTGTAAGATGTCCTTCAATTCCTTGTTCTCAATACTTGAACATATCTTAAATTGTATTGAACTGTATATTATCCCTCATTACTGCAAGTTGCCTTGGGTCCTTTTCCAAGGAGAAAGGTGGGGTAAAAATACTATAAATAAATAAATAAATAAATAAATAAATAAATAAATAAATAAATAAATAAAAGGGAGTCTGCTGGGCAATATTTCAGGAGCAAGTGACAATGAAATCACACCATGCTCTCTCACAGCTCTACTAATTCCTGGAACTAGTAGTGATGAGAAGTTAGCAATCCCTGATAGGAATGTGCAGTCAAAAACTGAAGTTCCCAATAAATCAATAATCTGGAAGCATTTTCAACAGTGTGCAATAGAGTGTGCATGTACTCAGTGTGGCTGAGTACATGCAGTGCAAGAAAGTGCTCAAGTGATGCAGGACTTGAGCCACCTCTCCAACAGTAGAATGCTCAGCCACCTGAGCTTCTGTTCACTCCTTGGTATGGAGCTCATTTGCCAAGAGTGATTTTAACTGAATAGAAAGCTGGTGTGTGTGTGTGTGGGGGGGGAGAAATTACTTTTGAAAAGTTACTGTCTTCTTTGAGAAGGTTCAGGATGAGTAAGTCTGGAGTGGAATTGTGTAGAAAGACTGGCATTGTCTTGTAAATATTTCAGTATTTCTGCTTTGCAGAATTAGTGTAAAGGTAAAAAAATGCTTAACTTTGTAGATTTTTTGGCAACCTTCTAGAATAATTGTACTCAGCCACACTGAATAAGAGTAACTGAAAGTATTGGGAGGGGCACTGGGAAATATTTCCAACATATCAACATCAGGAAAATGCAGTGTATCTGAATGGGGGCAGGGGAGCAGTGCAGGAAAATGTCTTCTGCAAATGTAAAAATGTCAGAATTACAGTGGTCCCCTGCCCTTTCACGGTTCATATACTGTGGTACCGCGATATCGTGGGACCGCAGTGCCCTGAAAGAGCTTGAGGGAGAGGGGAAGGTTTGGGGGCTTTTTTAAACCTTCCCCCCTTTCCCCAAGTGCCGGGCTCCAGCTGATTGGTGCTGGGGTGGGGAAACAAAGTCCCCCAAAACCAATGCCAATCAGCTGGATCCTGGGGCTTGCCTCCATGGAGGTATTGCGTGCCGCTTCTCCCCACCCCCTCGGGGTGCTGGGAAGTGGTGCACAATGTTTAAAAGGCTTTCAGCCACAAAGCCAAATGTGTGGCTCCGCAGCCGAATGTCCTTTTTAAAGATTGTGTGGGGTAAAGGGAAAGCAGCACATGATTTTAAAATTGTGTCCCCCCAACCTGCATCTGTATATCACAGATTTTCAATGATCACGGGTTGGATGGGTCCCTAACCCCCGCAATAGATGGGGGTTACTGTACTTGTCACCTAGGGGAGATGATAGTCCTGGATGACTAGTCATTCTTTCTGCTGGGAAAAAAAAACTTTACTTAGGTTTGTGGCAGAATTAGAATCTCAGTACCAATTGCAATCCCAAAGAACCCTTGTTCACAGGGTGGTACCAGATTTATATTTGGATGTCAGATAACTAGTATACCAACCTTTGCCCAGGGCGCCTGGAGCAGCCAGTGAGGTCATGTTTACCTTTCCCTGATATGACACTGGTGGGTGATGGAGGCATCAGACATAGGGAACACACAAGGGCAGGATACCTGTGGGCCCTGTTGAATGTGGCTGAGATCAGGGGCAGTGACATAAGATGCAAAGATGAAAAGTATGCAGAGTATGGTCCACACTCTCAACCACATGCTATACGCTGCTCCAGTTTTTTCACCCATACTGCCTGGGGTATTTGCCCTTTTGCCAGTGTGAAATGTCCTCTGCTTCCCCAATAGAGCTGGCATTTCTTTCTAGTGTTCCAGATATTTAGGATTCAATCAATATGTCCATTAGAGTCATGTGGCTCAGGAGCTGCATGGTCGGCACGAGTAAAGAAAAGCAAAAAGAAAAGAAAAGAAGCAGTGCAGGCCTGGCCGGCACACAAGAAAAAAATAAAAAATAAAAAAATAAAAAATAAAAAAATAAAAAATAAACATGCTGATCTGGCCCAGGAAAAGGGGAAAAAACCTGCGCCAACGTGGCTGGCATGCAAGAAAAAAATTTAAAAATTAACATTAACGCCTCTCAGCTGCTCGGGGGGGGGCTGGCATCAGGGACTTTTTAGTAATAAAAATAAAAATAAAAAATCTCTGACCACGATAAAAATAAAAAATAGAAAAATAAAAGAGTGAAAAAGAGAAAAAGTTAAAGTAAAAAAATGAAATGTAATCAAACTATATTACAAAACAATCTTTTTTAAAAAATTGTTTCATAATTAACAAAACGAAACAGGGTGGGGAAAAACGATGAACAAAGTGAAACACCATTTTGGCATTTCGTGCCCATCTCTAGTGTGGACTCTATGCTTGGAATAATCAGTGGGAAGGTGTCGGAAAACACCAGGAAGTTCTTTTAAACTGCTTTGATTCTTTGTGCTTTTTAAAGGGGATTATATTGACCATAATACGGTTCTGGGTATCTGGGCATTTCAAATTTTTAAAATTTTGAAGCTGAAGTAGTGTGAATCTGAATCCCGAATCCAAATTTTGGTCCACATCTCTAATTGAAATGCATGTTTAATAATTTATTGGTATTGAGAATTACAGTACCAGCTCAGAGAGATTTGCAGGGTGCTCATATGACTTGAGTACATTAAGCAGTGTGGATTTTTTCATATGAACCTCAAAAGTCATGGAAGGACGTCAGCTGATTTTAGCACAGTTGGAGCATGTTATTCATGCTCCTGGTACTTAAGAATTTGACAGCTACAATGACTTCCCAGCATGCAAAACACAGAATGATGTTCCAGGCCAGTGATTTATTCATGCATTAAAACTTCATCTGGAAAATAAGGAAACCCAGTTCAAAATGTATTGAAATGTAAATTGTGCCACAATCTCCACACATCTGAAAATGGATCTGCTAGTTTGGGTGATAGCCCAACAGGTGTTCTGTGGTTTGTTGCCTTGGTTCCTCCAGTGGGCACCCTTCAGGGACAGTGCCATGGCTATCCTGTCCTCCCTCCTCCAGGCACTGCTTCTGAGTGGATGTCTGCCAGAGGGGAGAGGTCACTGAACCACAGAATGCCTGGTGGGTCATTGGTCAAACTGGGATTAACCAGTGGTTTGTGCCCATCTCTAGATCTGGGCATCTCTCACCATTAGAATGGGTTGAGAGAGGTTGATGAGAGCAACTATGGAAGTTGCTACTTCTAAAGATACAACGACCCACCCAAAATGCATAACCTCTTAAGGTATAGGAATGTGTAAGCAGTAAGATAAAATGAATCACAGTCCTCATTGCTTTTATGGTTGGTTTTCAGCATTTTAACCAATGGACATCTGGTAGTCGTTATATCGTGTCCAACTCTTCATGTCCTCATGAACCAGAGCATGCTAGGCCTTCCTGTCTTCCACTGCCTACCAGAAATTGGTCAAATCCATGTTGGTTGCATCAATGACATCATTCAACCATCTTATTCTCATGAAAGTATTGGAGCCTCAGCTTCAAAATATCTCCTTCCAGTGAACATTCAGGGTTGATTTATTTCAGGATAGATAGGTTAGATTTCCTTGCAGTCTAGATTCTAGGGGACTCTCAAGAGTCTCCTCCAGCACCACAGCTCAAAAGCATCAATTCTATGGTGGTCAGCCTTCTTTATGGTCCAGCTCTCACTTCCATACATCACTACTGGTAAAAACATAGCTTTAACTATCCAGACCTTAGTCGGCAAAGTTATGTCTCTGCTTTTTAAGATTCTGCCTAGGCTTGCCATCACTTTCCTCCCAAGAAGCAGCTGTCTTTTAATTTCATTGCTGCAGTCACCATCTGCAGTGATCAAGGAGCCCAAGAAAATAAACTCTGCCATTGCCTCCATTTCTTCCCCTTCTATTTGCCATGAGGTGATGGGACCAGTGGCCATGATCTTAGTATTTTTCATATTGAGCTTCAGCCCATTTTTTCACTCTCCTATTTCACCCTCATTAAGAGGTTCTTTAATTCCTCCTCACTTTCTTCTGTCAGAGTAGTATCATCTGCATATCTGAGGTTGTTGATATTTCTTCTGTCAATCTTAATTCTGGCTTGTGATTCATCCAGTCCTGCCTTTCGCATGATGTACTCTGCATGTAAGTTAAATAGGCAAGGTGACAGTATACAGCGTTGTCGTACTCCTTTCCCAATTTTAAACCAGTCAGTTGTTCCATATCCAGTTCTGACTCACATATAGATTGCTTAAGAGACAGATAAGGTGGTCAGGCACTCCCATTCCTTTAAGAACTTGCCATAGTTTGTTGTGGTTCACACAGTCAAAGGCATTTGCATAGAAATGAAGCAGAAGTAGAATTTTTTCTGAAACTCTCTAGCTTTCTCCATAATCTAGCTCATGTTGGCAATTTGATCTCTAGTTCCTCTGCCCCTTCGAAATCCAGCTTGCACTTCTGGGAGTTCTATGTCCACATACTACTGAAGCCTCCCTTGTAGAATTTTGAACATAACCTTGTTAAACCAATAATGAATCAAAACGAACCAATGAAACAAATATTTCAAAAAAATCATTTAAAATGAAACAAAACAAAACAAACCTTAAAACAAACCAAACAAAAACAAATTGCCATTTTTCCGGTTTGTGCCCATCTCTAGAAGATGTCAAGTTCCTTTTATTTAGCCCTTCGGGATCCATATGTAGAGCTGTTGTAGACATTGTCTCTCCCTCAACATGATATGCTGCTTTACTAATGCACCGGTTTTCCTATCACCAAAATACTAGAGGATGGGGAAACAGGAGCTGCAGAACAGTCCCATTGAGTGAACAAATGCATTTCATAAACCTTATTTGGCATCCATTCTGGTCCCTCATTCTCGTGACACAGCCAGAAATGAAAAGAGGGAACATCAAAACATGAATTCATTCCCATAAAGAAGGAAACAAATTGAAAGTGGTGGAACTTTAAATGAGTGTCACTTTCTGTTAATTTAATTCTGGACACTATAGCATCACCACCTTCTCCTTGGAATCCAGACACCAGATTGATAATTTTATTCCTTTACTAGCTAAATTTAGATGATGGCTACACTAAAACAATCCAGATGGTTGGAGTTTCAACACACACACACACACACACACACACACACACACACACACACACACACACACACACACACACACACACACACACACACACACACACACACACACACACACTTTCTGTTCATTATATTTCAACTGCTTCTTCAAACATATGCTATTTTCTTCCTAGTTCTAGACATGAAGTACTAGAGAAAGGTGGACAGTATGCAGTTTAATTAGTAGGGCTCTGTACAGTTTAAGACTTCAAAAAATCTTGGTAGCACCTTTTCTAATGAACACAGAGGAATCTCCAGATAGCACCCAACTGTAATGTGCCTCTAATTATGTGTATACCTTGTATAACCCCATGAACAGCCCATGTGACTAATAACAACTGCAATGACATTCAGATCACAGGACAAATTTGACACAAAAATTTCTTTTAAAATGTCTTCACCCACTTTATCCTTTTGACTCACTATTTAAAAAAAAAAACCTCCATGGTGTTCACTCAACTGTTCAAACTTAGCAGCTTATCATTCACCATTTATTCTAATGTATACAATTCTTGGATTTGAATGGCATCTTCTACAAAGAAATGGAGCCTTGGAGGAAATCCATCTCTTCTTGAAATGAAAACCAACACATTTCTTTGGAATGAAATAGATGCACATTTCATTCCAGTGTAAGTTTTCTCAAAACTTGCATACCTGGAACTGTTCACGTGGGAAGAATTTGCGCCTTAAACTAACCTGAATACATGAGAAAAGGAAACTGACAAGATTCCTCCATCCTTATCAAAGAGCACAGTAGATTCTGCAATAGACAGTTGAATTCTCTGTAACATTGTGCAGTTACAAAAAACAAAACAAAAGTCAAATTTCAAACTGTTGAATATTATTCCATGTGTTATTTTCACAAATTCAGTGAAATTATGTGCCAAATCCATTCCTCCCAACTTATCAGTGCATGCAGCAACATGTAATTGTTTCACAAATGCATGCTCACAAATAATGAAGCAATTATGCACATTACTTACGCACTGTAATTGAAGTGACACAGTGGTTAATTACCTGCAAATGATGTGGTTTTATTTCTCAGTGTCTTCAGAGCTCCGGGCATCTTGCATTTCACTATATGCACTTTGGTGAGTAAAAGGATCATTAAATTACATCAATGTATTTTTTATCTTTAGAATATTTGGTAACTTAGAAACAATATTCTGTCTCGAGAGGGCACATTGAAAACAGTAAAACCAGTTTAAACAAATAACAGTATAGGTACACAGTTCATATTGGATGAGTAGAACCTTAGCCTCATGGAACTGTAGAGTAGGAAGGAACCTTTAGACCAGGGGTGTCCAAACTTTTTGCAAGGAGGGCCAGATTTGGTGAGGTGAAAATGTGTGGGGGCCGACCATTCAGCTGTGTTTGGTCCCCAGGCTGGACTTTGCACAAGCCTCTAGGACAGGGGTCCTCAAAGTTTTCCAACAGCGGGCCGGTCCACCACCACCCAGACACCACTGGGGGCCGGATCACAGTCCAAAAGCAGCTGCAGAGGTTGGCTTGCTCACAAATCAGGGGGTAGGTGGGGGGGTGCAATTGGTCCCAGGGGCTGGATTCAGGACCTTGGGGGGGCGCATCCGGCCCCGGGGCCTTAGGTTGATGACCCCTGCTCTAGGACATGTGGGGAAGATGCTGCAGCAACGGAACTGGGGGCCCAGTTAGGCTGGGCAGGTGGCTGGGGGGACAGACGGAGGCAGGGAGGACAGGCAAACCATAAAACTGCAAGCTGACATCTCCATCCAGTAAGGGATGGGGCCAGCTGGTGGGGATGCATGACAGGCTGAGCCAGCAGAGAGAAGAGGTTGTGGGCTGCTCGAAAATTGAAAACGGGCCACATTTGGCCTCCAGACCTGACTTTGGACATGCCTGCTTTAGACCGATTAATCTTAACCCCCTACAGAAGCAAGACATCCACAGCTAAATCACCCCAATGACTCAACCCCACTTTTTAAAAACCTCCAATAAACAAGATTTCACCACCATCAAAAGCAGACCATTCCATTTTTGAGCAGCTTTTATTGTCAGAAAGGTCTTGTTCATTCTTAGTCAAAACCTTTTTCTTATTGATTAGTTTGGGGGCTTCCATTTGGGTGCCACCAAAAACACATTTATATTGCATGACGACCCTGAAGATGTTTGAAGACAGCTATCACATTGTCTCTCAATCTTGTCTTCTCCAGGTTGAACATATCCAACTCCCGTAAGTCTTCCTCACAGGGTTTGCTTTCCAGAACCTTGACCAGGGCTGGCACATCCATTAAGGTGAACTAGATAGTTGCCTAGGGCACCAAAATGGACAGAGGGTGCTGGCCAGCCTACTGACCCCTGCCCCCCGCCACTGGCCACTGCCATCTGTCTGCCCATCGCCCATCACTGTCTGCCCCCCACGGCCTTTGCTGTCCCCCAATATCTGCCCCCCTGCCGCCCCGCTGCCTGCCCCACCGCCACCCACTGGCCAACCCGCCCCCACTGCCACCACCCGCCCACCGCCCCACCGCCCCGCTGCCCCCTGCCCCGCCCCAACCCCCCACCCCTCGCCTAGGGCGCAAAAAAAAACTAGCGCCGGCCCTGACCTTGACTATTATGGTAGCCCTCTAGTGGCACCTTCCAGAATGTTGAGATTTTTCTCACCCTATCCAGAACTAGACAGCATGTTCCGTGTGTGGCATGACCTGAGCTCAGAAATGTTCTCGCTCCCCACCCCCTTTTAAATAGATTTGCCCCTCCAGTGTTTGCACCCAGACATCTTGGGGAATTACAGTCCTGAAAAGTATTTAAAAGACCTGGATTGGACCAAAGCAGAAAGGAGTTGTGCTGTTACTTCCCTTGATCTGGCTACCACATAAATGTTCATGCAGTTTCATAATGCACTGAAGTGTGACATTTTTATTGGTGTCCCTCCCAGTAAATCACGTTGCTCCCTTCATTACTTTAAGATCCACTAAGCATAGCATCTGAGAGTTTCTATGCTATGGTTATAACAGTATGTTACTTCTTGGGTTGTCATGGCATCGCACAATAGTAGCCAACAACTCTCTAGCAGAGAATTGTAAACACTTCAGCAGAATACAAACCCCAGGCTTCCATAGGGTCCAGTCATTACTGTCAAATTGGTATAGCTGTGATATTCAGCAGCTGCCAAAACATCTATGGAAATTCAATTTTATAGATGAAGGTCTGTGGTACCCCTGCCTATAGAAAGGCAGTGTTTGAATCCTTGGGCACAGGAGAGAAGATCAGATCTCAAGGCAGGGCCACTGTCAAGTATTAGTGCAATAGATCACTTTATTTAACATTTGCATACAGCCAGCTTGTACAAAGACAACTCAAGGTGGTGTACAGAAGACATAAGCAAACATAAAAGTAAAAATTAAAGGTTCCCCCCGCACATGCATGCTAGTCATGTCAAGTTGAAGAGCCAGTGTTGTGCAAGTCCATGGCCATGTGGCCAGCATGGATGCAAGGAAACACTGTTTTACCTTCCCGCTTTTTACTGAGGTACCTATTTATCTACTTGCATTTAAATGCTTTCAAACTGCTAGGCTGGCAGGAGCTGGGGTCATCAGCGGGAGCTCACTCCGCTGTATGGCACCCGGGATTTGAACCGCCAAGCTACCAACTTTGCAGCCAACAGTTTTCAGAGCCTTAGTCCTCTGAGCCACCATGTCCCAAACATAAAAGTAGCAAAGCTGTAAAATAAAATGTAACAAAATACCCAATAAAATGAAAAAAGCATAAGCACAAAAATAAAGGTTCTTGGGCAAAACCAAAGACAACAGCCCCAAAGACAATTACCCAAAGACCTCTTGGTAAAGCCAGGGTTTTAAGGCTTTCCAGAAAGCAGGCAGGGATAGTGCCAGGTGGTTCTCACTTGGAATAGAATTCCAAAGTCACAGGGCAGTCACAGAGAAGACCCAATTCCAACTAGAAACCTTATGGACTTCTCTGAGCTTGGCCACCTGAATTGCTAGCACCTGGGTAGCTCTTGTGGCATGGGCATTTACTGATCTGAGGGAAATACACTCCACCAGATAATCAGGGCTCCAGCCATGGAGGGTTTCATAAACCAAAACCAATACCTTGAACCTGATTCAGGAGGAAATGGGCAACCAATGGGGGTGAGCCAGAATGGGGATGACACAAGCAAATCTGTTTATCCCAACCACCAAACTGGCAAGCACATTCTGTTGCAAAAAAACTGTATTAATGAAACATATATACATAGGTAGAATTAAAATAGCTAAATAAAAAAAACTTTCTACCTTTAAAAGACAAAGTATACATCAGCAGAGACCAACTGCCCAATATTTGTTTATGACCGAAACAAGCACTTATACTGAAATTGGTAGCCAATGATGTGTAAAATAACAAGAATCAACACATCTTTATGTAAAATATATTCTCCGTGTTACATAACAAAAACCAAGCTTTAGTAAAAAATTGAAAATAATGCCTGGTAATCAAAAGCTTACATATCACAGCAATATAACCTAGTTCTATATACACTTGCTTAACTTACAGCAAAACCCTTCTGTTGATTTAATGTCACAAACAGAAGATTATAATTGTAACTTAGCCAACACATAAACATTTATCATTTGTAAAACATATCCCATAACTTTACTCATGCAAATACACAGTAAAAATAGAAGAGAAATACCCAGTACATTCTAGCTCAAACAGACCATGTAGGTAAGAGTGACTGATTCCAAAAACGAATCAGCAAAGAATGAATCTTGAGATGTGACTTAAATACTCTTTCTGCTACATAATCAATTACACCTGCCCTATGCAGCAAGAAACCTCTGCTGATGATATCGCCTGTAGATACCACACTAGACATGGGCACGACCAGAAAAAATGACGTTTCGAGTTTTCATTTGTCGGAACGGGTCCATTTCGGGTCATTTCCATTTGTCACGAAATTTTTCAAAAATTTGTTGTTTGTCGTTTGTCGTTTCACCGCGATTTAGCGTGATTTGACTTCCCAGAGCATAGGGGCGTCCCGCAATCAGGGCCGGCGCTAGGTGTTTTTGCACCCTAGGCAGCGGGCAGGGCGGGGGGCAGGCGGCGGGGGGGAGGTGCAGGCGGGTGGTGGTGGCGGGGGGCCATGGGCGGGCGGCGACAGTGGCAGGGAGGAGGCGTGGGTGGGCAAGCGGGCGGGTGGCAGATGCGGGTGGGCGAGTGGGCGGGCGGCGGCATGGGCCGCACGGACGGGCGAGTGGGCAGTTAGGATATGACTTAGGAGGTTCTGTTCTTGGCTTGCACCCTAAATGTGTGTGTGTGCAAGCAAATTGAAGTTGGGAAAATAGAAAATAAATGGTAGTATATAATATATTTTTAAAATAAATCCACACCTCCCACTCCCAGTCGAACCTCCCCCTTTATCCAATATCAGAAAAAAAAAATCCTCACAAACTGCCGGAGAAGAAATAAAGAATAAACCAACTGCTATTCCCTTCAGCAGACAAAGCTGCAGGGAATCAAAGAAATTATTTTCTAAATTCAATTCCCTCCCTGCCTGCCTAACTTAAATCCTAAAGCCTCCAGCCTCCCTCCTCAATCTCGATTGGATCACACCAGCACCAGCAGCCAGCCCTCCTTCCTCAACCACATCCATACACCCGACTGCGATTTCTGGAAGGTGCCCCGGCTTTTTATGCCCTCCGAGACATCCAGAAGTGTCAGTCAAAAACCTTGCGATGCCATTGGTGGAATGGTTCAAATAATTTGCATGGTCCCATCCCATGCCCAGCCCAAATGGGCAGGTCTAAAAAAATAAAAAATAAAATAAAATAAAATAAAATCAATACGACGTTTTATTGCTATAAAAAACCCACTGCTGCTACTACAAAAATTCAGGCATTTAAAATAAATAAATTTCACATGTTTCTGTGGTGATTTGGTGTGTTTTTTTTACCACGATTTCAAAAGAAAAATTGCAGTCGCCATTTTGGATCCCCCCCACCGCATGGCATGCAGCGAGACAGACGATGAGGATGACCCCCCCCCCAGCCTGGTGCAAGCAGCCCAGGACAGGAGAAGGGGGGAGGCCGGGGACCCCCCAGAACCACCCCTCTGGTAGGTGGCAAAGCCTCAGGCAGGCATATTTTTGCCTGCTTTTTTGTCCGGGAGTCGGGTTTTTTAAAAATCTTTTAAAAACTTTTTCTGTGCTTCGCATTGCGCAATCGCCGTGATGCCACAAACGACAACGAAAAACCCAACCAAATTTTTCTTTTTTCGGTTTGAGTTTGAAGTCTGACGGCTTAATTATCGTTACCGTTTCTGTTATGTAACGGAAACGATAACCGAAAACGGAAACGACAATTTCACCTAGTCGTGCCCATGTCTATACCACACCCCATTGGTTTCTTACTTCAGTGCAGGTAAGTCTACAAACTTCAATATTTAATTTATGTTTTTACTTTTCTTGGCAAAAACTTGGTAGAAACGGATGCAGAAACTGCACCTGTTGCAATCTCCGAACGAAACCCAAGGGAAGCCCCATATAGAGAGTGTTGCAGTAGTCAAACCTGGAGATCACCAGTGCATGCCCGACTGCCTTCAGGGAGATCAGTGGCTTAAATATTGGCCTGTGGAGCCATAATTGAAGATGTCAGTTCTCCACAGCGCCTCTATGACAAGGTCTAGCTTTGATGATCCAGCTCTTCCAGTCCTAAGATGATGGTGATTCTATGATGACTAAGGGCTTGCCAAAACCAGATAGGGACCAACCCTTAGAACCTCTAGAACTGGCTCTTCCTCCTGCTTGCTGAGAACAAAGACCAGAGCAAGGAGTTGGATCCTCCTCCTCTTACCTCGCTGTTTCCCACAAGGCAGATGTGTGGGAAGGGCTGTAGCATCCCAATTGGAGATGAACATTTGCTTTCCTGGCCTAGGTGGGAAAGAGAGCTGCCTAAAATCCTGAACAGTAACTGCCCTTCAAGATAGGTCAGGCTTGGGTGCTTGATGACTTGTTCTTCATGGTAGTGGGGATACACTCAGGGTTTCAATTGGAACATTTCAGAAACCAGTGAAGGTGGTTAATAATTTTGATAAACTGGGTTCAGTGTCCAGGATATCTCCTACGAAGCTGACAGTAGAACCAGGGCAGAGTTCACTGTCCAGGCAAATTTGGAGAGACCAGCCATCCCAGTGGTAGGAAAGGACAATGAATGGAGTGAGTGCCTGATAGGCATAAGTGAATAAAGAACAACTGTGGACTAGCCAAATAGAAAGAAAGAAAAATGAACCTTTTATAGAAACTCATTTGGGCTCAATTATTTGCTAGGAAAAGAATTGAAAAAGGACTGAGATGTAAAGAAGGGAAGTAATTCCCAAGAGACAGAAGACTTATATAAGGTGGGAAACCCCCAGATGCCCTTATCGGGCTCTGCCCCTATTACTCCTGAAGTTTTTGATTCCTTATTCACTTCCTACAACAGTATTGTCTAGATGTTGTTGGATCACAACACCATTCTGAAGTTACCAGAAAAACCAATAGTGAGAAATGCAGTAATGGAAGCTGCAGTACAACATCTGAAGATACACAAGGTGCCTATCTTGAGTGTAAGCAATACTGAACTAAAAGGATCAGTGGTCCTTCTTGTATTCACTCAGTTGGCTCCGTACAGAAAGAGCAAGCATGTGGACAGAAGAAAGCACTTCTGCTGTTTCCATGCTTGCTTATGGAAGTGGTAGGCAATTTTCAAAAACCAGTATGGGATGGCAAACCTAGATAGCATCCTAAAGAGCAGAGACATCACTTTGCCAACTAAGGTCAGGATAGTCAAAGCTATGGTTTTTCCAGTAGTGATGTATGGAAATGAAAGCTGGACTATAAAGAAGGCTGATTGCCGCAGAATTGATGCTTTTGAGCTGTGGTGCTGGAGGAGAGTCTTGAGAGTCCCCTGGACTGCAAGGAGATCAAACCTATCCATTCTGAAAGAAATCAACCCCAAATGTTCACTGGAAGGACAGATATTGAAGCTGAGGCTCCAGTACTTTGGCCACCTCATAAGGAGAGAGGACTCCTTGGAAAAGTCCCTGGTGTTGGGAAAGAATGAAGGCAAAAGGAAAAGAGGATGGCAGAGAATGAGATGGTTGGACAGTGTCATTGATGCAATCAATATGGATTTGACCAAACTCCGGGAGGCAGTGGAAGATAGGAAGGCCTGGCGAGCTCTGATCCATGGGGTCACAAAGAGTCAGACACAACTGAACGACTGAACAACAACAACAATGGGATGAGAGGGAAGAAGGGAGGAAGGGAGACAGATCAATTAAAAATAATACTATAACAGATTTTTACAAGCACACAGTCAAAGAAGGGCCAGAATATTGACCGTACTCCCACATAGTATCCAGAGATCAATGACCAGCTCTCTTCTGAGTCCTCAGGTCCACCCACCACATCTAGTTACACCTATGACAGCAGCAGCATCCACGGGACTGAAAATTAGCCATCTGCTTTCTGCTAAGGAGTGCACAACCAAATGTCAAATTGAAAGCTAATACAGCTTCTGTCCAGACTTGCTGTAGGAGTACCTGTAAAAAACATTAGTGGAAACAAAGGCAGAACAATTGTCAAGAGGACAGTCATAATCCACACATGAAGCACTGCTAGTAGTGGAGTCCTAAGATCACAGCATAGGAATAAACAACAATCTGAAAATGCTCTCAGTGCACTCCAAGAAACACAGGTTGCAGAAAGGTATTCATTATTCGTTTGCAAACCTGGGCCTCTGATGGAGTTCAAAGACAATTTGGAGGTTGAAGCTAAAAGCTCGCACAAGTAGGATTTACAGCTTTATTATTTATGGATTTCTCATTATGGGGGCCTAGAAGCTCATTTCGTTCTTCACGTTTCAAGGGCAATGTTTATCCTGGCAACTACTTTAATCCAGATGTCTACCACGGTATCTTTATGGAAACCAGAAGCCACATGGCCAGTTACGTCTCTGGTACTGAAACAAGTAGAGATCTGTTACTTGTTTCCTTATCTGGATATTCTGAGAACACAAGCCAGAGGCACAATAACTATTAAGTCGTGATCAAAGCAGTTCCAGCCTTTGCAGGTATCACTAATAATCACCATACCCACTTTACATAATTTATTTTCTGTTCTGTCCTAATATGTATATGCTTGAGGCAGCTTACAGTAAAAAAATTAAAAACAGAATAATGCTTTAAAGTAGTAACTTTATCCTTCTAAATTAACTCAATGTGTGTGTGTGTGTGTGTGTGTGTGTGTGTGTGTGTGTGTGTGTGTGTGTGTGTGTGTGTGTGTGTGTGTGTGTGTGTGTGTGTGTGTGTGTGTGTGTTATTTATATGTCTCTCTGCAGGTACATATACATACAAGTCCAAATGCTAATCGTTCCCACTTCAAATTCAAGACAGTCAGCTCTGGAAAGAGTTAAATTTAACATATGGCATATGTGATTAGAATTCTTATTTTATGATACCATTAACCTTGGAAATACATGAATCAGTCTGTCTGTCATTTGGAACAGAGCACCAACAACTATACATAGGATGCGATCCACACTGGGGTGTTGTTGTTGCATATAACGGTCAGTAACTGAGTGTCTTTTCTAGATTAGGCTTTAGACTGCTACTCTTAGGCTGTCTTCATCCCCTCTCTGATGGTAATTCCTGCTTCTAATTGCTCCCTCATCTCACACAACAGGCAGAATGGAAAAACTGCAACATGAAATCTAATTTTAGATGTTACTCCTAATGAATCCCATTATAATCAATATTCCTGTTCATAAGTTACTGCACTAAGAGACTACAGATACCCAATAACTTTAAAAATTATTGGATATCGATACCATATGCTTTGATTCATTCAATTTGTTTATCATAGAAAATCATAACCCATTTGCTTCAAACTGGACTGATTCAATTTGTATCAGAATATTTCAAACTATATGCTCATATTTATATTTGTTTAAATAGTTTCAAAAAATCCCAAATGTATGAAAATGTGGGAAATAAAGCACTCTGAGCTGGGGTAGGAAACTCAGTTATGTCAACTACTACTTAATGTCCTATGCTTTTCTTACTCTTTCTTCTCTCTCTCTCTCTCTCTCTCTCTCTCTCTCTCTCTCTCTCCTTGCTTGCTTGCTTCCATCCCCCATCGTGCCATGCATTTTACTCAAATTAATTCAATGTATTCAACAAAACATTTGACTACCCCAGTTATTAGCATCACTGTCTTTGTATGTACAATGGACCTTCTTATAACAAACGGTTTGTATAACATAAAATCTGTACAACATAAAAATTCTGGAGATAGGGGAAATTTGCTTAACAGACCCGCCTATGGGGAGAATCCGTAAAACATAAAAATGGTCGCAAATAGGGATTACTCTGTTTTCAATGCATTCCTATGGGAAATTTGTATAAAGGAAAATTTGCTTAACGTAATTTTATCTGGAACGAATTACAGTGGTACCTTGTCCTACCTCAGGGCTGTCCAAGACATCGACCGCGGGCAACCAGTCACCCACGGCGCCTTCAGGGGTCACCCTCCAGGTCCCCTGAGAAGAAGAACGCCTTGATTGAGCAGCAGCTGGTTCTCTGGTTGCTGCCTTTCTTGGGAGGGCCATTCTGGCATGAGGGGGGGCAGGATCCGGAGGACATTTGCAAGGAGGAAAGAGAGGCCGCACTGGATGGTGATGGGGTTGGGAGAAAGGCAATCATGCAATTGTGGCGGGGGGGTGCCCCGCCGAGGTTTCTTTTTGTAAGAATTCTGGTGCAGCCCGAACGAGCAACCACGGAATTTGTGGCTCACTTCCTCTCCTCCTTTGCCCGGTCCATCCCCCCTCCCCAATCGCTCACAGCCCCACCAGTTCCCCCACACGTCTGCTGGCTGCTGCTACTAGCCCACTGGGAGGGAACAAGCGGGAGGAGGAGGAGGAGATGGAGGAGGTGCCACAAAGCCCTGGGAGGCAGGGAAGCGGTGTGTGTGTGCGCACTGCTGCTGCTGTTGCTCCTGGTGCAGCTCGCCACCCTCTTCCTGCTGCTTCTTGTCTCTTCTGGGATCAGCATGCAGTTGTTGGATGCCCCCCTCCAATTTATTTATTTATTTATTTATTTATTGGATTTATACCCCACTTATCTTCTTCCCGAACTCTAAGCTGCTTACAAAGGCTAAAATAGCCACACAAAATTACAAAGAATTCACAAAATACCAACAACCCAGTATAAAATCAAATCAAATCAAATAGCACCTCTAAAACTATCAGTTAAAAATATGCAAAGCATAATGCATGGTGATGGCGGATTGAATTAGAAAAAAAAACAAATTAAAAATCTCCAAAGGCCTCCCAGAAAAGGTGGGTCTTTAGGGCCTTCCAGAAGGCCAGCAGGGACTCTGCAGAGCGCACTTCAACAGGGATGGAATTCCAAAGGCTAGGGGCCGCCACTGAGAAAGCCCGGGTCCGAGTACTCGTCTTCCGGGCTTCACAAGGAGTGGCGATCCGAAGCAAGTGCACTCGCGCCTGCCGAACCGGTAATCCGGTCCCAAGCCATGGAGGGTTTTATAAACTAAAACCAAGACCTTGAATCTAATCCGGGCTGCAACGGGCAACCAATGCAGGTGGGCCAGAACTGGGGTGATGTGATCGTGAAGACGCACACCAGCCACCAGCCTGGCTGCCGCATTCTGTCAACTCCATGTAGAGGGTGTTACAGTAGTCCAGCCTCGAGATCACCAGTGCTTGGACCACTGTTCTCACAGAGTTCGGCCAGGTACGGGCGGATCTGGGCGATCCGACGGAGATGGTAAAAGGCGGACCTGGTCACCGACGACACCTGGGACTCCATGGTGAGCACCGGGTCCAGGAACACACCCAGATTCCGCACCCTCTCCGCGACCTGGAGGGAAACTCCCCCCAGACAGGGGAATGGGCCACCGTACCCAGACGGCGAGCTCCCGAAGAACATGACCTCCGTCTTCTCGGGGTTGAGCTTAAGCCTGTTCGCCCTGGTCCAAGCCAGTACGGCCTCCAGGCACCCGTCGAGGATCCTCACAGCTTCCACTGCAGAGGTGGAAAAGGAGAGATAGAGCTGCGTGTCATCAGCGTACTGATGACAGCAGACTCCAAAACGCCTGATGACCCCAGCCAGCGGCCTTACGTAGATGTTGAACAACATGGGGGACAGCAACGACCCCTGTGGAACCCCACAAGGGAGAATCCAAGGAGCCGATAACTCCCCCCCCATGCTGAACGTACTGAGACCAACCCTCCAGGAAGGAACAGAGCCAACTGCAAGCAGTGCCTCCAATTCCGACCTTGGCGAGCCGGTCCAGTAGGATACCGTGGTCGATGGTATCAAAGGCCGCTGACAGATCCAGGAGGACCAACAGGGAAGAACAACCCCTGTCGGCCGCCCAGATAAGGTCATCTTGCAGGGCGACCAAAGCTGTTTTGGTACCCCGGCGGGGCCTGAACCTGGACTGGCATGGGTCGAGGCACTGCCAATCCTCCAGGTATGACTGTTTCCGGACCGCTGCCACCCTCTCAATCACCTTGCCCATAAACGGGACGTTGGCGATTGGACGATAATTTGTTAGGTCGTCTGCCACCAGGCCATGTTTTTTCAAAATGGGCTTTACCACCATCTCCTTCAGACGGGAGGGAAAAACCTCTTTGCTGAAGGAGGCGGTGGCGATGGCAGAAGCCCATTTGGCCATGGTCCCACTGGCAGCTCTAATTAGCCAGGCAGGGCAAGGGTTGAAAATGGTGGAGGCAGGCCAACAATGTGCCATAGCCTTAGAGGCCTCGACAGCAGAAACAGGCCCAAGCACATCCAACTGAGGCGACGAAGGCGGACCAGCAGCTGGGGAAGACGAAGCAGGACCACTGCAACCGGAGTCAAAGCCGGCATGGATGGCCTCTATTTTAGTTCGAAAAAAGGCTGCAACTTGCTCACTACTGAAATCAGTAGGAGGAGGCCTGGCCAGACTAGGATTGTTGAGGTCCCAGATCACCCGGAAAAGTTCCGCCTGGCGGTTCGAGGCCTCAGCAATTCTCAGGGAGTTAAATGATGACCTAGCCTCCCTGATCGCGTTGGTATAGTGACTAGTCTGGAAATCAACGGCAGCCTTACTCAACGCTGTCCGGGTTTTTCTCCAGCTGCACTCTAGCCTCCTCCTAACCTGCTTCATTGCCCTAAGCTCCCCATGAACCATGGGGAAGACCGGGCTTGGCAACGGAGGAGATGCTTGGGGGCGATCCGGTCTATGGTGTGGACAGCTGTTTCATGCCAATGGTTAGCCACATCCTCGACCGGAGCGCCAGTCATGCCATCAGGTAATCCCCCAAAGAGCTCACCGAACCGCAGAGGGTCCATGGGCATGCGGGGGTGGGCCAAAACAGAGGGCCGGTGGTCCCCACGGGGAGGGGCCGGAATCGCCAGGGGAAAAGAGAGCAGGTAATGGTCTGTCCATGACACAGGAAGGGGAACAACGTCCCCCACCTCCAGACACGAAACCCCCGACATGGAGGTAAAAACCAGATCCAGGGTGTGACCAGACCTGTGGGTGGGGCATAAAACATGCTGGGACAGACCCATGGAAGCCATGGATTCCATGAACTCCAGAGCTGCACCAGAGAGTCCACTGCCCGCATGCACGTTGAAATCACCAGCAACCAAAAGGCGCGGGGACCTCAACAGAGCAGCGGCAATGAACTCCGTGAGCTCTGGAAGGGATTGTGCAGGGTTGCGGGGAGCATGGTAGCCCAGCACAATGCCAAATCTGTCCCGCTGTCCCACCAACAGGTGAAGGGCTTCTAGCCCCTGGCTGACCAATGTCGAGGCCCTGCTAACGTGAAAAGAGTCCCTGTAAATGATTGCGCCCCCCCTTTTGACCCCCCAACCTTCCCACTCCCTCTACCAGGTACCCGGGTGGGCACAGCAGGGAAAGAGAGCCCCCCCTCCATGCCCACCCAGGTCTCAGTTATAAATGCCAGGTCAGCCTTCTCATCCGAGATGGTATCATGGATGATAGGGATCTTGTTGTGAACCGACCTGGCATTCATCAGGATTACAGGCAAGTTTGGGGGAGCTGGTGGGATGACTCCCGGACACGTGTCAGTGAGCCGAGGGGTCAGAACGAGGGACAGGCAGAACCTGTCTGACCCGAGTTCTTCTTGTCTGATGAACCCAACGGCTACAAGCGTACCGCCCATGGCCCGACACCATTGGTATGTGAGCCCCTGCAAGCATGGTGAAAAAAAAAAAAAAAAGGCTACTGCTACTATTGCTAACTAAACCAGATAATACAGTGCAATACTAAAAAAAAAAAAAACAGACTATGAACAATCAACTCTATACAGCAGTACTAAAATAAAATAAGCAAACAAACGACAATGCTACTGCAAATTAAACAAAGCACTACAAACAGTTCAAGACTTACTGCAAACTGACGACAAACGCCAGTAGACAAGCGACAAAACGACAAGCAATAGTAGATAAAAAAGAAAAAAACCAAATTAAGGTAAACCAAGGTTAAAGACAAGGAACCGTGGAGGGCAGTCCGCCAGGAACAGATCTAACGCACCTGGGGAAGGGAGGAGGGGGCTGAAGGCCGAGGCAGGCAGATAAGCTGTTATCAGGAAGGACGGAGTGGCTTGGCTAGTTGAGATGGAGTGAACGCCAACAGTCTGCAAACAGTCTGCAAACAGGAGGGAAGAGCGGGGGGGCATGACGATCCGAGGAAGCCATGATGTCCGAAGCAACCCCTCTGAGACCACACCAACCCAGATCTTTCAGGTCCCCCCCCCGAAGTCCCTCTCTGTTATAGCCACTCTCCGCCTTCGTGTGCTTCCCGGAGCAACCAGACCCATGGGCAGATTGAAGGGTAATCTCCGGCCCGATGAACGGCCGGCATCCAACTGGGTAGCGAATAGGCGAAGACAAGCCCCTGGAAGGGGAGCCCCGCTAGCCACCGGTGGCCGGTGTGCCGCCCGAGTCCCCAGAGGAAAACAGAGGGGCGAAGGGAACGCCCTCAGCGGCGGCTGGTCTGCCGCCTGGATAGCAGCTTCCGAAGTTCTCCCACAAGCAGGCTGGGGGGCCCAGGTGGATGGGGGCCCATCACCAGTGGCCGAAAGGCCACCCGAGTACCCGAGACAGCAAGGACCAGCAGGAGTACAAGCACCGGCGGCCAACCCACAGCCTGAGAGGGTATTTAGGGCTCCCCCATAGATGGATCGGGGAGCCAAGGTGAAGTAAAGTACGGAACCAAGCCCACTGCCTGGAGAAGCAACAGCAAGCCGCAGATGACTAATGGCCTCAAACAATCCCAGCAGCAGCGAGGCAGTTCACCCCTCTGCCCCCATCCGCGGGGGGAACCCGGGATGGCGACCACAGCCTCAGACCGCAAGTCCTCCAGACCGTTGCAGATGGGCCAGTCGCTCAATCCGGTCCCCCCACAAGGGAGAGCGAGGGGCTTAACAAAGCTGGAGCATCCGGAAGGGGCACAAAACCGGGTACAGGAGGTAGAAAATGACAAGGCAGTAAATAAGCCTTGCGACTTCCGCATGCTATGCCGGGAGACGGGCTCAGTGGGCTTGGCAGAATCCAGCCGGCATTCCAAAGTTTCGCAATCGGCCTGTGGCGTGCGGTGTGCGGCTCCACGTAAAGCTCAACAGGTAAGCTCCACATAGCAACGGCATGGGGCTCGGCATAGAGACGGCTATGGCATGTAAAACCCCTGTGAGGGGTCAGATCGTGGAATCCCCCTTCCTCCTGGTGCACTGGCATCCCCCCAAACATTAAAAAAGAAATAAAAATCGTCGGCTCAGCAGCAAAAACCGAAAAACATCCGAGACGCTGAGGTGCCGAAGCACCACGAGGCTGCTGCTGTCCGCCATCTTTTTTTGATGTGGATCCCCACTGTCGCCCCAAGTGTGGGTGTGTTTGTGTGCGTGTGCTTGCACTCTCTCTTGTTCCTTTGCCTTGCTGGGCAGAAGAAGTTTTACATCTGGGACCGGCAGGCGCTCACTAGCTTCCCTGCTCTCTCTCTCTCTCTCTCTCTCTCTCTCTCTCTCTCTCTCTCTCTCTCTCTCTCTCTCTCTCTCTCTCTGTCAGCGAGGAACAATGAGTTGAAGCCTGTGGAGCAGAGGCTCCAACTCATGAATGAGGGGCAGGTAGAGAGAGAAAGGAGGAAGGGACAGTAGAGGCGCTTCTTCTTCTTCTGCTGCTGCTGCTGCTGCTCAGGGGGAAAGCAAAACTGCCTGCAGGACTGAGCAACAGCAGCAGCAGCCAGAGACACAGGCTCCGCGAACAGGCCAACTGCGCCGCCCACCCTGGGCACGTTCCACCACCTCCTCTGCTGGCACCAGCTCTGGGAGCGCTGATCCACAGCACCATCAGGTGGCCTCAGCTCAGGAGGAGATGAGGTGCAGTTGTGGGGAGGGGGAAGAGAAAGAGAGATGGAAAGGGGGAAGGAAAATAGACGAGCGGCCATCCCTGAGGAAGCTTTGTTGTGGGTGCCCACCCAAGCCAAGCAGGTTGACCTAGCGCTCCTCCTCCCCCGCCAAAGCCACCGCTGCTGTGGGTGCCAAGCCGGGCTCAGCGGGCTGGCCTGGGCCTCCTCCTCCTCCTCCATGGCCAGCTTGCATCTTCGGTTAAGAGCCCCAGAGACTGCCTGCTCCCGTGTTGGGGGGGAAGGGGAGTGGTGATGGATTTTTTCCGTTGTACAGATTTTCCGTTATACGAGCTGTACATTATACAAGGGTCCACTGTAATTCCTTTATACAAGATACTACTGTACATATCTGACTGCTGCTTTGTCCATCACATTTTCTACCACTCCATAAGAATCAAAGTCACACACAGAGCAAAAGGGAAAGTGCTTCAAGAAATAAAAGCCAACAGCAAGCAAAAGTAGTAGTAGTAGTAGTAGTAGTAGTAGTAGTAGTAGTAGTAGTAGTAGTAGTAGTAGTAGTAGTAGTAGTAGTAGTAGTAGTAGTAGTAAAGTAAAATGGGGGATGGTACCTTAGGTCCCGTTCCATTCAATGGCAACAATTTAACATACAGAGACACTTGGTTGACTGGACCAAGCTCTGCAGTTACCTAAAAGCAAAGAAGAAAAGCATTGAATGCGTATTCATCCTGCCTCCTGAAAATTAAAACGGTGTAAACCTCAGTATTAGAGATGGGCATGACTTAGCGGTATTCCCGTTTCCGTTTCCGTTACTCGTATCCGTTACTCTACGGAAACGGTAATGGGAATTACTCCACCAGCCTTCGAGCTCGAACCGACGAACGAACAATTTTGGTCTGATTTGTCGTGCTCGTTACTTGCATCGCGGCGATCGCGCAATGCCAAGCGGCACAGAAAAAAAGTTTTTAAAACTTAAAAAAAAACCGATTCCCGGCCCTAAAAGTAGGCAAAAACTGTCTGAGGGCACCTACCAGGCCAGAAGGGTGTTTTATTTGGGGGGGGTTCCCTGCCCCCCTCTCCTTGGCTATTGCTACTGCTGCGCTGCTGGTACCAGGCTGGGAGGGCGCATCCATTTGCCATGCAGTGCGGGGGATCCAAAATGGCGACCGCAATATTTTTTTGAAATCGTTGCCCAAAACCCCACCAAAGCACCACAGAAACATGCGAAAATTAGCTATTTTAAATGCTTGCATTTTTACAGTTGCAAAAAAAAGTCTCAGTTTATTTTATTTTATTTTATTTTATTTTATTTTTTTACACCTGCGCATTCACAATGATGGGCTCGCCCATGGGAGTGTACCATGCAAAGTTTTAGAGCCATTCCACCAATCGCATGGCCAGGTTTTGCTGACTGTACCAGGCTGGGAGGGCGCATCCATTTGCCATGCAGTGCGGGGGGATCCAAAATGGCACCCGCAATATTTTTTTGAAATCGTTGCCCAAAACCTCACCAAAGCACCACAGAAACATGCAAAAATTAGCTATTTTAAATGCTTGAATTTTTACAGTAGCAGCAGTGGGTTTTTCTTGCAAAAAAAAAAAAGTTTATTTTGATTTTATTTTATTTTATTTTATTTTTTTTTATTTTACCTTTTTACACATTTTTGCAATGATGGGCTCACCCATGGCAGTGGACCATGCAAATTTTCCACCAATCGCATGGCCACTTGGCCAGGTTGACCACAGAGACTTCTGGGATGTGCCAATCGGGCATAAACAGCCCACTAATCGTAGCCCAAACCCGAACCCTAAGCCTAAGCCTAACCCATACGCCAGTACACTGTCCTTCTAAGTGGGTCAGAGAGGCACCCAGAGGTGCACCCCAATACTCACCCTAACCTCACCCATAACTAGCCTAACCCTAGCCCTTGCGCTAACCCTTCTTAACCCTAAGCCAGATCTACTTGCATTGCACTACATGCAAGTACGTGAGACACAGCGGGTGCAAAGAGTCTGCCAGTCCATCACTTGTGGCTTTGGCTGACTCCTGCAGCTCCCTCCAGGAGCCCGCTACCCCCCCCAAACCAGTACTAACGACAACGAAAAAATGAAAAAATGAACCGACTAATTTTTGCGAAATTTCTCGAAAAATGGAAACGAGCCGAAACGGACTGCCTCCGACACACGACAACTCAAAAACGTCATTTTCCCTAGTCGTGCCCATCTCTACTCAGTATCTTTCTGTTGCCTCTGATATACTTCCATCACAAAATCACGGAAATGATCACAGATATGATCGCAGAAATGGGGAATTCCTTCTCAGAGGCTCCAAGACTGGGGTGTTAATGAAAGTTTGGCCTTTTCATTGGCACTTGAACAGATATCAATCATCTGCAAGCTGACATTAGCCCCCGCCCCCTGCTTTGGGCTTCCTTTTTCTTATGTTACATTATTACTCCTCCCCATCCCACATCCAGCTTGTTTCTTTTTAAGTCAGCTTTTTCAACCTCCCAATCAGTGAAGTAAAAATTTGGCAATTTGGAGTGCCCCAATTCAATTTGAATGCCACTTCAGTTTTCCTTTCTTCGTTTCAATCTGATTTGGAACCTGACAAATACCCCACCTTTGTTTCAATTCCAAAGCCTATACACATTCCTCCTAAATATGTCAACAGTGAACAACAACAGGAAATATGGCAAGACCACCCTGCTAATACTATTGTGTCTGCCTTCTTTGTACAAGATTATCCTTACAGGGTAATGATTTAAACATTGCAGGACTTAGTATACAGTGGACCCTCATATAACAAGTTTGTTTAACAGAAAATCTGTTGAAAGGAAAAAATTTCCAGAGATATGGGGAAATCACTTATCAGAATCGCCTATGGAACAAATCCATACAACAGAAACATGGTCGCAATTAGGGATTAATCCATTTTCAATGCATTCCTATGGGAAATTTGTACAGAGGGAAATTTGCTTTAAAGATTATTATTTGGAATGAATTAATTCCTTTATGCAAGGTACCACTGTGCTTTTCTATGGGGTTGAAACTTGGACCCTTAGAGACGCATTCTGAAGATACTTTGGACAGCCATAGTCACTAATGCGGCTGTATTAAGGCATATGAATAAGAAGCTAGAAATTCTCAATATCATAAATAGAAGGAAATTATAATGTAATGTGCAATAACAAATATCATCTGCTGCAGGTTATCCTTCAAGGCAAAATAGATGGGAAGCATTAGTTGGGACATAAAAGAACATTCTGGCTTGAGAATTTAAGCCAATGGTTTGCAGTTGGCACAGCTTCAGAATAGCTTTAGATCAGGCATGTCCAAACTTCAGCTCTCCCAGAATTCTAAACTTAGATTGCCAATGACAAAGTACTGTGGGAGTTGTGGTCCAAAACATCTGGAGGGCCGAAGTTTGGACATGCCTGCTTTAGATAGAAGACAGATCATGCTACTGGTCACCAATGTTCTACAAGGACATGGCACTTGAAGAAGAAGGACTCTTCCACAAATTCTCCAACTACACATGTAGTAGTGTTGTTCATGGTTGTGAAAATACTATCATTACCTGCCTGGATTTGATAGAGCATGTGTGTGTCCACAAAAATAATTCCAGAGATTCTTGGCAGGGATGATACTTGCTCGTGGCGCTAGCCTCGATACTAGCCTCGTGGCGCAGTGGTTAAATGCCTGTACTGCAAGTAAAACTGTGCTCACGACCTGGGTTCAATCCCCGGTAGCAGGCTCAAGGTTCACTCAGCCTTCCATCCTTCCGAGGTCGGTAAAATGAGTACCCAGCTTGCTGGGGGGGGGCAATGTGTAGCCTGCACTCTGTAATTAAAATTGTAAACTGCCCAGAGACTACTTGCAGTAGTATGGGGTGGTATATAAGCAGAACACTTTGCTTTTTGCTTTTTACTGGGGTAACATTTATTTTGTTCTTTCCTCCAGAGGTAGATAATTCACTTCCTGACTGACTAATAATTTTTAAAACCACAAAATAAATGTACAGTTCTATAGCAGTGATGGCGAACCTTTTAGAGACCGAGTGCCCAAAGTGCAATTCAAAACCCACTAATTTTCAGAGCTGTGTGGCAAGATAAGAAACTGTATCGAAATTGATAAGCTTGCTGGTTACTTGAAAGGAGATTGCAAAGAACTTTTTGCAAGGTGTGGCAGCGGAACTTGATAACCATTAAGCCAGATATATTCAATGATATATGTGTTGCGTCGTTACAGTTGTGACCGACTCTTCGTGACCCCATGTCCATGGAGTTTTCTTGGCAGGAATACTGGAGTGGTTTGCCAGTTTCTATTCCAGGCGCCTACAGCACCTGGTATTCCTTGGTGGTCTCCCATCCAAGTACTAACCAGGGCCGACCCTGCTTAGCTTCCAAAATCAGGCGAGATCGGGTGTGCTTAGGGCATCTAGGCAGCCTCAATGATATATAGCATTAGTTTATATTCAATAGTATCTGTTCTTTGTTCCTGAACTGTATCCAATGTACCCATTGCCTTTTACTTCCCCTTTCCCCTTTCCCCTTTCCCCCTCCCTTCCCTTTTCCTTACTTCCCTTCCTATCCCATCTTAAAAGAAACTAATAAAACCTTTAAAAAACCCCACTAATGTTTCGCAAAGTGCCAATACAGCCATTTAACCTGAATACAGGTGGCTGTGAAGGGGCAATGTTGGGTGCCCACAGAAAGGGCTCTGAGTGCCACCTTTGGCACCCATGCCATAGGTTCGCCAACACTGCTCTATAGAAATACAGAATCTCTGAGTAAGAATCACTAATTAAACTTGCTATATGGAAGATGGACATGATACATCAAGCTTCTAAGAAGCCACCAGAAACGTTGTAGAGAAAAACATACCCACTGACCTTCTTTTTTCCTTCTTCCAAAGCCAAATTGTACATTTTCTTCTCACACTATACTTAACAACAACAACCCCCCCCCCCCAAAAACCAAAATGTTCAGTTAAAAAGGATACACACAACTCTCAGATTTTGGCAAGGATCAAAATGTTCAAGACATGTCAAAGTGAGGAAAGAGAAAAAAATCCATATGGTGGATGGCAAATGGTGCACTTGGGGTGGGAACAAAGTGAGAGAGGACCCCTACGGGCACCCTGTGACTCACTAAGAAGGGAAGTGTACTTGCTGTAGTGCAATGCGAGTACACATCTGGCTTACTGGTTAGGGGTTAGCGCAAGGGCTAGGCTTAGGGTTACGGGTAAGGTTAGGGTGAGTTACTGGGGTGCACCTCTGGATGCCTCTCTGACCCACTAAGAAGGACAGTGTACTGGTGTATGGGTTAGGGTTAGGGTTCGGGTTCGGGTTCGGGCTAGGGTTAGTGGGCTTTTTATGCCCGACTGGCACATCCCAGAAGTCTCAGTCAAAACCTGGCCAAGTGCCCATGAAATTGGTGGAATGGCTCCAAAAATTTGCATGGTCCACTCCCATGGCCAGCCCATCATTGCACAGGTGTAAAAAAATAAAAATAAAAATAAAATAAAATAAAATCAATGGAGACGTTTTGTTGCAAGAAAAACCCACTGCTGCTACTGTAAAAATTCAGGCAGTTTTAAAATAGCTATTTTCGCCTGTTTCTGTGGTGCTTTGGTGTGTTTTTGGACCACGATTTCAAAATAAATATTGCAGTCACCCCATTTTGGATCCCCCGCCCACACCGCATGGCATGGCGAGTTGGCGAGACGACGAGGATGCCCCCCACCAGAGCAACCCAGGACAGGAGAGGGGGGAGGCTGGGGACCTCCCCCCCCCAGAAACCACCCCTCTGGTAGGTGCCCTCAGGCAGGAATATTTTCGCCTGCTTTTTTGGCCGGAGATCGGGTTTTTTTTTATTTTTAAAACTTTTTTCTGTGCTGCGCCGCTTGGCGAGTTGGTGAGACGAGGATGCGCACTTTGCTCAGCCCAGGAAAGGGGGGGAGGCCGGGGAACACCCCCCCCCCAGAAACCACCCCTCTGGTAGGTGCCCTCAGGCAGGCATATTTTCGCCTGCTTTGTTGGCCGGGAATCGGGGTTTTTTATTTTATTTTTAAAACTTTTTTCTGTGCCGCGCCGCTTGGTGAGTTGGCGAGACGACGAGGATGCGCAGCCCAGGAGAGGAGGGGGGAGGCCGGGGACCCCCCCAGAAACCACCCCTCTGGTAGGTGCCCTCAGGCAGGCATATTTTCGCCTGCTTTTTTGGCCAGGAATCGGGTTTTTTTATTTTTTAAACTTTTTTCCTGTGCCGCTTGGCATCGCGCGAATCACTGCAATGCCGCAAGGAACGACCACGACAAATCAGACCCAATTTTTCTTTAGTCGGTTCGAGTTCGAGTTCTGGCAGAGTAATTGTCGTTCTTCGTTCTGTTACGTAACGGAAACGAGAAACGGAAACGGAAACAAGGATTTCACCGAGTCGTGCCCATGTCTAATGTTGATGTGTGTTCACTGGTACTTTAGTGCACAAGTGTGAAATTATATAAGTCTTAAAGCTGAAATCCAGTGTCCTCTTTCCAAATCTGAGCTCAGATCTTTTTCTAAGCTTCAACCACTGCTACATACTAAGACTGTCAATGAGAAATAACACTTTTGCTATTTTAGAGAAGACAAACATTGTCATGGTTGAGAATATTAATTCACTGTTTTATATAGTAGGTGTGGCATATGACATAATAAGTTACTTTCTTCACCTCATCAAATCATTCCCATTTTCGTGAAATATCCAAAGGATGAGCTGAATATTGTCATAACATATAGCTGTAAAAATTGACATTGTCCTTGACATTCATTCATCTTGGCAATCATGCTTGGCAATCTGTTGTGACATAGTGTTATTTATGCATACATTGGATGTGTAACTTTTTCCGTCATGTGAAAACTGCAATATTAAAAGTATTTTCAAAATCATCAGACAGCATATCACATAAAATGCATATTCTTTATTTTTGTGTGGCTTCTTTACACAGTCTGCAAATTAATAGTTAGGGACTGAGAAAGACAGAAGCAAATTTTTGTTGCTCTTCTCTTTCTTTGGAATTGCTTCCTTTTTCCATAAAACAGCAGAAGATTAATAAATTAATCCATAGATAAGGGTACAGATCAGTGTGCTCTCTAGTCTAAGGACACGTAACACTCCCAAGGGAAATGAAAGCTCTAATGAATAATGTTGATTCAATTTGAAGTTGCAATGGAATGAAATGTATTGTTAATGGGATTTTGCAGTTTGCCTTTGTTTTGCATTGCTTAAGTCCACAAAAGAGAAGTACCTTAGGCTATGAGCCTTGGAATTTGGCCTGCTTGACTAGAAAACTCGTTTACAACATTTCTCTTTTATCCCCTTATTTTCTACTTCGCAGCTCTGGAAATCTAGCACAGAAAGCTGCTAAAATTACTTAGGATTGCTCTAATTTAGAGATTCCTAAGAAATAAATGACAATTGCTTACAAAACCCCCCATGTCGTCTACAATTGTAATATATTGTGATTTCTCACTATTCAGAGACATCTATTCAAAGTATGTAGGAGCCAGAAGCAGCAAATGTTGCTTTTGTGGACCAGAACTCCCAGGATGACACAGCCAGGGATATTCATGTAGTGGCAGTCTCCCATCTCCAATAGAACCTTAGTTGAGACTTGGTTCAAAATGAAAAGGTTAGAAACAAGACAATAAATTGCAAGAGGGATTTGTGTGCACCTTAAGTATCTCATGAGCATGAAACACCTACATAATCTTCTTCCATTTGGGGCAAAGGTAGGTGGACTTTAGCCTTTCAGGAGCCTTTTAGACCACACTTTCCAAGTAGCTTGTGATTAGAGATGGGCATGAAACACCAAAAATGGCATTTCATGGATGTTATTCGGCCCTGGGGTCTGCTTCATTCCGTTTCCATTTTTCAGGCCCCCAGGGCCCACTTCATTTCCGTTTCTTCGTTTCTTGGGAGCGGCAAGCTGCGGCTTCAGGGAGCCTTCCCAGGGCCGGGTGCCACCAGAGCCGGTGGCATGCAGGCCGGGAGAGCATTCCTGCAGCCACGGGGAGCCCTCCCGGGGCCGGGGCAAGCCTCCTGGGAGAGCTGTCCCACAACCACGGAGAGCCATCCCAGGGCCAGGCACCGCCGGAGCCGGTGGCAAGCCTGCCAGCAGCAGAGCAATCCCGTGGCCACGGGGAGTCCTCCTGGAGCTGGGCACTGCTCTGGTCACCACCCTCTACAGGCCACCACCCCAGGAGCACCACCAAGTGCCACCCTCCCTTGGGCCCCCTCCCCGAGGACCAATCCGCCACGCCGTCCGCCACCCCCATCAGGTCATTACCCCCAGAGCCCCGTGCAATGCTGCCCTAACTGGGGCCCTTCTCCCTGGGAACCACTCTGCCCCGGGAGCCGCTGCCCCAGCAGACCGCCACCCCGCACCCCTGGGCCTAGACCCGGGAAACCTGTGGGGGGAGTGCCACTGCACTCCCCCCGTGCTCCAATGACGCCCTCTGCTCCGGCTTCTGAGCCGGCTGCACTGTTGCCACTTTGCCACGTGGCCGAGATCCTGGAGCCCAGCCCATAACGGCTCGGATCCTGCCTCTTCTTGCAAGATTGGCAAAGTCTTGCGTCATCGGCTCCAGCGGGGAGGGGGCAAAGAGGCTCCGCCAGGCCCAGGCCCCTCTCGCCACCCTCCGCAGCTCCATTATTCAATGCATGAGTGGTGTGATGGCAATCACGGAAATGAACAGAACCGAAGAAAATTTTATTAGTTCTGTTCGGTTCGAGCCTGCCCCATCACAACGGTCATTATTCGTACCATTATGTAACTGAATGAATAACAGAGGACGGTAACAAAAATGGTCGTTTCATGTCCATCTCTACTTGGCGGCCTGTTGGGGATGGTGACCGGAGCAGTGCCCAGCTCCGGGAGGACTCCCCGTAGCCACGGGATTGCTCTTCTGCTGGCAGGCTTGCTGCCGGCTCCGGTGGCGCCCAGCCCTGGGAAGGCTCCCTGCAGCTGCAGCTTGCCACACCCGAAAAATGAAGAAATGGAAACAAAGTGGGCCCTGGGGGCCCGAAAAATGGAAACAGAATGAAGCAGACCCCAGGGCCTGAATAACGACCACGAAATGCCATTTTGGCATTTCGTGCCCATCTCTACTTGTGATCATGGCTGGTGGTTGAAGAGTTATCTAGAAGGCTAAGGATTCTCCATCCCTGGCTGAAGAAACGTGGGGGGGGATGCCTGGAGGAGAAGTGTTGTGTCCATTAGTCGTGCTCAAAGTCATGGCAAATCAGCAAAATGTATCTCCAAATTTGCCACCTCTGCATGAATTGCATAATGAAGAGAGTCTTCATTAGCCTTCAAATGTAGATTGAGTAACAATTTTAGGACATGCTGAACACATTCAGAACCTTCTTGGTAGAAGACATGGAAGTTTTCCTCAGTCTATTCACTTTCAAGGTCCCTTTCTCCCTGATTTTCCTAGGCCTTCACTGGTGCTTAAATGCCAATTTGAATCTGTATGTAACATGAAAATTATATTGTAATGACAGGCTGTGTTTTAATCTTTTACACTAAATTGCTGTCACTCCCATTGCACAATTCAGACTGCCCTGAGCTTTGCGGTAATTACTAAAAGTAGTTTTTAATCAATAAAAGTGCCTGCTTATTTTGGTAAGCTACAACAAGGTGGTTTGATCATTATGAGCTCAAGATTTTAGTCAAGATGGTAGTAGGGAGAAAGATAAGTACAGTGAACCCTTGCATAACAAACAGTTTTGGATAACATAAAATCTGTACAACATACAAAATTCCAGAGCGAGGGGAAATTTGCTTAACAGAATTGCCTGTGGGGTGAATCTGTACAACATAAAAATGGTTGTGATTAGGGATTACTCTGTTTTGAATGCATTCCTATGGGAAATTTGTATAAAGGAAAATTTGCTTAACAGAATTTCATTTGGCACAAATTAATTCATTTATTCCATTATTTCATTATACCATTCTTGTATCAGAATCCTATGCTGTCTGCAATTTTGCACAATTGCAGTGTGTGTGTGTGTGTGTGTGTGTGTGTGTGAAGAGGAAATTAGCAAGTGTTGAACAATTGTTTTCAAAGGCAAGAACACAACAGGCTGCATTGTAGTAATGATACTTTTATGCTAATTGCTAAAGATGGAAGAAAAAAATTGAGGCCGGTTAGTTTTAAATTTCTAAAACTGCTAGGCATCTGTAAAAGATGCTTTAGAGATCAAAAGCTGACAGGCAGATCCTCAGAGCTTTCCTGCTGCATCAGCCCCATTAAATCATGCTGGGTTGAATGCTATACCAAGAACTTGGGAGGCAAGACTGTAATAGCGGAGGGCTCCCAAAATAGTATTCATAAAAAATAGTGATGCCTCAGCACCTCACTCTCAGGAGGAACAAATATACTATGGTTATTAAAAGTGAGATTAACATAGAGACCCTCGCCTTTATTTTACTACCGTGAAACAACCATGCCAGCCTGTTTACCAAAGGCAGTAAAACTCCCCATGATATTCTGGTGACACATTATGTTTGTTTGTTTTGCTGTGTTTGTTTGTTTAGTTAGTTAGTTAGTAGGTAAATAAATAAGTAGAATCCATTTATTTGTGGTGTGTGATACATGGCTAATGACTGCAAGATAACAGACACTGGGAAACAAATGCAAAAATATATAGAACTGGATGGTTTCTTAGGCTGTGGTCACACCTGGGTTTCAATCCTGATCTTCTGAAGGTCCGGCCTTTCCTCTTCGTCCCATCACATGATTTAATATGTGGGACAGAAGTTCCCACGTCCAAAGCTTTTTTATTTTATTTTAAAGTGTAGTTCAGCCCCCTTGGCCAGCAGGAGGTGCTAGCATTTAAAAAAATGGACCTCTTGGCTGGGGGAAATTAATGCTTGTAGGACCCGATAGAGCTTCCTGTTACTCCGATGGTGCAGAGAAATTTTAAAAAACAGTGCCGATCGGCCCCAGGAACAGCCGGTCGGTGTTATGAAAAAAGAAAGAAAAAGAAACCCGGATAATCTGTGTGGTCCCACGGCGTCTGCCTCCTTAAAAGCTGGATTTTCAAAGCAAGGCAAAAAATTCCCTACCTCTCCAGTGAGTCTTAGAAACCTCACTTAAGGGAGCATTACCGGGTTTTCTTTTTTCTTTTTTTTCAAAAAGCCCGGTGGCCGCGGGGACAGCATTTTTAGACACAGTTTATCTAGTAATTTAAACTGCTTTTAAAGGGACGTGGGACTGGGGCCTGAGTTGACTTCAGCTCCTCAAGTAGCAGTTTGGGGATCATTCCTTCTTTTTCATCTTCCCATAAAAAAGTCAATAGAACAGTTACATTGATCTGGCTGAATGGCGTCAGGTTTTCATCCAGTCTATTTTATTTCCTTTTTAAACAAGATTCTCTGGAGCGTACTGGAGGAGCATCTCCCATTGTTCAAAGATTCCACGAAGGATGCTAAAAAACATTAGCCTGTGACAATACATGCTACAGATGTGAAGAAATCTGAAATTCTGATTGGGGCTTGCCATGTCAAACAAGGCAAAACAGCACCTCAATGATTTACAAATTTAATGTGTGTGTGTGTGTGTGTGTGTGTGTGTGTGTGTGTGTGTGTGTGTGTGTGTGTGTGTGTGTGTGTGTGTGTGTGTGTAAAGATAACTACTATCCACACAAAGCTAAATGGATAGCAAACAAATCAGGATAAAAGAAACAAAAAAACCCTCAAATATACTATTTTATTCCAAGGCAATATTTATCATATTTTCAATACTGCTCATTTTAGAAAACGAGCAAAAACATTTGCATTCATGAAAATGTGCAGGGTTTTTCCCCTGACACCAACACCAACAAAAAGCCCCCATCTTGAACAGCTCTAATTAAGGAGGATTTTTATTGTAGTTGTTTAATTTACAAACAAGGCTGGATAAAGTCAGGATGTACATCCCTAATTATGCACAGAATTATTGCTACTTTTGTAAATATGTTAATTTTATGCTACTGAAATCTAATTTTATCTTTCCTAGTCACTGACTGAAATTATTCTGGAGAATGATTATCTATGATTCTTTGTCTTTGTGGCACAACTAAACTGGTCTTGTCAGCACAGCTAGCTGCTAACACTGCTCATCATGTTGAACAATGTTTAATAATTGTGCTGCAGTCCTTCAGAAACTCTGCAACAAACCTTTGTGCCATATGAGAACATTGGAGTTGATTAACAATTAGTGCCATTTATGGAAGATAACTGATAAAGCAACATATCCCATCTAAATATGCAATGCATGATATAAATATCTCACTATACTGAACTCCAGAACAGTACAGGTTTTATATTGACATAGTTTTGAGGGTAAAAGGCCTGGATCATGAAGTAGTAATTCAAATTTCATTGTGGTTGATTGGAATCTGGATCGTGGAATTGTGGCACTTAATTCTTCTAGTTTATTTTCATTTTTACTTTTCTTTTTTATCAAAAGCACTATTGGGCTGTTGTTATTGTATGCTCTCAAGTCTCCTCTGACTTATGCTGGCTCTTTGAATGAGATATACCAAAAATGTTCTGCCCTCAACAGCCCTGCTTAGCTTGTGTAAGCTCAAACTTGTGCTTCCTTTAATGAGCAAATTTATTTATTTATTTTGGAGTATTTTTTCCACACCTTTCTCCTTGTAAAAGGACCCAAGGCGGCTTACAGTAATGAGGGATAATACACAGTCCAGTACAGTTAAGACATGTTCAAGTATTTGAGGAAAAGGAATTGAAGGACATCTTACAGCATTAATAGACAACATTACATTAAAGCAACACAGTTATAAGTAGTCATAAACACAAAGTCCATGTGAACCCATAGATTCATATAAAATACACATGGTAGTCCATCATTCAGGGAAAGCTTGCCTGAAGAGAAAGGTCTTTGCCTGTTTCCGGAAGGACAACAGAGATGAGGCAGTCCTGGACTCTAGAGGGAGGGAGTTCCAGAGTCTGGGCGCAGCAGTCGAGAAGGCCCTTTCATGGGTTCCCACAAGATGTACCTGAGGGTGGCGGGATGGAGAGTAGGGCCTCTCCTGATGACCTTAACACCCGAGTTGGTTCATACTGTGAGATCCGATCTTTGAGGTAGCTAGGACCCAGGTCATATAGTACTTTGTAGGTCGAGGTCAGCACCTTGAATTCTGCTCGATAGCTGACTGGCATCCAGTGGAGCTGTTTTAATAGGGGTGTAATGTTGTATTTGGTATTTTCTGCTGCCTTCCATTTTTCCCAGCATTATTGTCTTTTCCAGAGTAACCTGCCTTCTCATCATGCGCTCAAAGTAGGACAACATCAGTTTCATCAGTTTTGCCTCCAGATATAGTTCAGGTTTTATTTGATCTAATGATTTAGAATTGGAATACACTAGATATAAGCCAACAGTAAACTGCTAGTAGAGAGCTGCCTAGATGCCCTGAGCACATCCAATCTCACCTGATTTCAGAAGCTAAACAGGGTCGGGCCTGGTTAGTACTTGGATGGGCAACCACCAGGGAATACCAGGTGCTTTAGGAGCCTGGAGTAGGAACTGGCAAGCTACTCCAGTATTCCTTCCAAGAAAACTCCATGGACATGGGGTCACAAAGGTTTGGTCAGGACAGTAACAACACAACAACAGCAAGCTGCTAGTGCACCCATTAAATCAGTAATGTTTTGGTGAGTCAACTCCCATGTACTGCAACTTCCATTGACTCAATAGGCCTAATTTAGTTATGACTTACTATTAGAATACAACTCTTATGCCCTTATGCTGTCAAACAAGATGACTGGTGAATTTTGACTTATTATTATTTTGCTATTCTTCTGCCATTCTATATGATTGACTGCCTCTAGTTGTATGAATCATGAGAGTATACTGAAATGTTTTTCACCTATTGGATATTATCCAAAATGCAAACTGATATGGTGGGGGGAAAGTGTCTGAATCATTCAGCTACTACATGAAGAAATAGCAAATTACTGGAAATGTTATAGCCTATGTATGATACATTTTCTGGATCAATCTAGTAGCAGCCAATTGTTCCCTCTTTCCCTTGGAAAGGCATATCTCTCTACTTAAGTCTCCACGCCTGCCCCCCCCCCCGAGAGACTTGTAGTCAGGAGTCCGTGTTCTATCATGAAGCAATGAGGTATTTCAGGAGACCGCTATGTAGTCAGGGTTCTGTCAACAATGTAGTGAGTCAATTATGTACTAATGAGTTAAGGTCTACTCATGTACCCAAGCATTAATTTTTCTACACCACGCTGTTTGTTTTAATCTATATAGAACAGTTTTGTTCTTTCTCTTGCCAGTGTCTCCAAGTGAATTATGGTAACAATAATTGTCAGTTGAAGAAAATAAAGACACAAAAGGGTGGAGGGTTCTATGGAGGTGATACTTGGACATAATTCTGTCTGTAGGTCCCTGAACTTTTTCTTTTGCATAGCTAGAGTTTTAAAAACTAATACACTCTGTCAATATAAATTCCATGGTTTGTATTATCCTATAAAATCACAATATATTATTGCTTATATTTTCAAAAATAAGGAATAAATGCAAATATGATTTTATATTTGTCCATGCAAACATTGTACCTAAACATTAAAACATGGAAGATGTTTTTGGATGTTTTTTCTCCTACAATGCTGAATAGAAATGGACTGTGTGGGCAACCCAATTAAGAGGAATTAGAAGTAATTTATTTTTCATTGAAGCTTTTCTGCCATTACAAATATTGTAGCTGAAGAATACTTGATAAATTACAACTTTAAAACCACCATTATAACATACAAGTCTGTAGAAAGAGAAAAATACCTGGGAGATATTTATCAAGAAAAAATAATAACTTCTGTAGAGATTAAGATTTGACACTAATTAAAACAAGTGTATAGATTCTAATGGGACTTGAACTTTTAAAAAAACTAACTACCAGCAAGTGCCATCAAAGGGTTTTTTCACTGATGTTTTCGCACTGTATAATTTCTGTAACCATAAATAGGTCTGCAGATGGTTACAAATTTCAGTGTTCACACCTTGACAGGTGTTGCTTCTTTTTAATTAAGCCAAAGATAACTTCATTGTCAGAGGAAGCTTTAGAGATAATGCACTTCCATGTCTCACTTTGTGGGTGAAGGAAAGAGGATAATGGAGACAAATGTGAACATTTTGTAGAGGATATGATTTCATCATATGTTCCCAAACTATACTTTGCCTTATGCTGGTAGATAAACGAAACACATAGAACAGGGGTTCAGGAAAAAGAAATAATAATCAGGGGACCCTTGACTGATAAAGAGGATTACACAGTGTGTTTCTTGCTCAATCAAATAATGGAAAAGAAATTTGTATTAACCTTTTAAAATATGTATGTGTCCAATATGTGGTCTGCATTGTTAGATTAAAAACAGAACCACTGATTTTCCTGGGGCTGGATTTCGGAATATTCTCATCAGGAGCAGACATTTACAAAATCATTCACATTTGGATTAAACATTGCAGGGGAGAGAATGCATCCTGTCCTTAAACATAGGCTGGCATTCAGACAATTGAGATTGAATGTGAAATTCACCTTGCAAAAAACTATTGGTTAGAGATGGGCACGACCAGGAAAAATTACGTTTCGAGTTGTTGTGTGTCGGAGCCGGCCCGTTTCGGCTCGTTTCCGTTTTTCGCGAATTTTTTCAAAAATTTGTTGTTTTGTTTGTCGGTTTTTCGTCTGTCGTTAGTACTGTTTTTTTGGGGGGGCTCCTGGAGGCACCTCTGGGTGGGTGCCTCCTCTGGCCTGCCATGAAGGGAAAGCGGGCTCCTGGAGGCACCTCGTGGGTGCCTCCTCTCCTCACCCGCTACAAAATGGCATGCATAGCCAATTGGATATGCATACCATTAAGCAGTAGCAGGCAGAGGCACCTCTTTTGGGTGCCTCACTGCCTGCTGGAGAGCGAAGTGACAGAGGATTGGAGTCACTGGACCCCTAAGGGCGCCCACTGTGACTCACTAAGAAGGGAAGTGTACTTGCTGTAGTGCAATGCGAGTATACAGATCTGGCTTGGGGTTAGGGGTTAGGGCAAGGGCTAGGATTAGGGTTACTGGTAAGGTTAAGGTGAGTTACTGGGGTGCACCTCTGGGTGCCTCTCTGACCCACTATGAAGGACAGTGTACTGGCGTATGGGTTAGGGTTATGGTTCGGGTTCGGGTTCGGGCTAGGGTTAGTGGGCTTTTTATGCCCGACTGGCACATCCCAGAAGTCTCGGTCAAAACCTGGCCAAGTGCCCATGAAATTGGTGGAATGGCTCCAAAAATTTGCATGGTCCACTCCCATGGACAGCCCATTGCGCAGGTGTAAAAAAAATAAAAATAAAATTAAAATAAAATAAAATCAATGGAGACGTTTTGTTGCAAGAAAAACCCACTGCTGCTACTGTAAAAATTCAGGCAGTTTTAAAATACCTATTTTCGCATGTTTCTGTGGTGCTTTGGTGTGTTTTTGGACCACGATTTCAAAATAAATATTGTGGTCGCCCCATTTTGGATCCCCCGCTGCACCACATGGCGAGCGAGTTGGCGAGACGACGAGGATGCCCCCCACCAGAGCAGCCCAGGACAGGAGAGGGGGGAGGCCGGGGACCCCCCGCCCCCCAGAAACCACCCTTCTGGTAGGTGCCCTCACTGAGGCAGGCATATGTTTGCCTGCTTTTTTGGCCGGGAATCGGGTTTTTTTAAAAAACTTTTTTCCTGTGCCACGCCGCTTGGCAAGTTGGCGTGGGCGAGTGCGACTCGACGACGAGGATGCGCACTTTGCGCAGCCCAGGAGAGGAGGGGAGGGAGGCCGGGGACCCCCCCCCAGAAACCACCCTTCTGGTAGGTGCCCTCATTGAGGCAGGCATATTTTCACCTGCTTTTTTGGCCGGGAATCAGTTTTTTTTATTTTAAAAACTTTTTTCCTGTGCCGCTTGGCATCGCGCGATCGCTGCGATGCCAGGAACGACAACAAAAAATCAGACCCAATTTTTCTTTAGTCGGTTCGAGTTTGAGTTCTGGCAGAGTAATTGTCGTTACCGTTTCCGTTCTGTAACGGAAACGAGAAACGGAAACGGAAATGAGAATTTCGCCAAGTCGTGCACATGTCTACTATTGGTATATAAGGCCTTTATAAGATAGAAACAATATTCTGTGAGATAGAGCATTAGCCAGTTTCCTTCATAGCACAAACCTTGGCATCACTGAAAAGCTGCTTTCCAATCCACAAACTCATCCCACCATTATTTAACACTTCATGCCCATTTAGTAAAGCACCATAGCACAGACTAAGCCAGAGTGATGTTAATAATGGCCACTTGTGAATCTGACTCTTGTGATGAGGACAATGACGATGATGACAACAACAACTACTACTGCTGCTAATGATGATGGTGATGATGATGATGATGATGATGATGATGTCTGCTGTGTGATAATTTAACAACAACAACAACAACATATAATAACATATGTAAAAAATTCAACCTATCATTAAGCAATAACTGGTAGGAACATCAGCCAGAAAAGGTGCTCTGGGATTTCAGAATCCAATCTGATAGACACCTTGTCCAAAATACTCCAGACATCACAGTATACAAGCAAGGAAACAAAGTTCGAATTGTCAATGTGGCAATACCAGGAGATGCAAGGGTCAATGATAAAGATTTAGAAAACATAACCAAATATTGGGATTAAAAATAGAAATTGAAAAGCTATGGAATAAGAAAGCAGGGACAATACCAATAAAAATAGGTGCCTTGGGCGCAATCCCCAAAGACCTGGATCAATATCTGAAAACCCTCGCATTGACAAGTCAGATGGGCAAATTCAAGGAATAATTATGTTCATTATTTACAAGCACCTGTTTCTAATATTTTTGGTCATAATTTCAAAAATTTGTCGGATCATTTGTCGTTTTTAGGTCGTTAGTACTGGTTTGGATATAGCGGGCTCCTGGAGGCACCTCTGGGGTGGGTGCCTCCTGACAGCCCGAAATGAAGGGAAAGCAGGCTCCTGGAGACACCTCTCTGGGGTGGGTGCATCCTCTGGCCCGCCATGAAGGGAAAGCGGGCTCCTGGAGGCACCTCTCTGGGGTGGGTACCTCCTCTGGCCCGCTACAAAAGGGTATGCATAGCCAATTGGATATGCATACAAAGTTGCAGTGGCAGGCAGAGGCACCTCTCTTTCGGGTGCCTCTGTGACTCACTGCCTGGCACGGTACACTTGGGCTGGGGATGGTGAGGAGGAACTGCCAGGACCCTGCCTGTCATGGAACCCGAATGTGAAGGGTTAAATGCTGGAGAGCAGCAGGAGGAGCCTTGTCATTCAACTCAGCAGGCAGCTGAGTCTGAGGACGCAGCTGAGGGCACATCTCCTCCTCCTATAAGGGCTAGGAGCAGGATCCTGCAAAGGAGAACTAACAGGAGAGCTAGGGAAAGAATCTTTAATGATAGGCGTAAAATTAGATCTGAAAGCCCTTAGTTCCAGCAGGAGCCTTGCCAGAGATATGGGTGTGCTCCCTGTTTTTGGATAAAGCTAGCAAGTTTACCCTGAACCCTCTGTGGGAGCAACACGTCACTTACCTTGCCACCATGTTCCTGTGTGTTATCCTGACTTTGTTTCCTGACCTTGGACCGGCTTTCTGACTACGGCGTTCTCTGTTTCCTGACCTTGGACTGGCTTCCTGACTATGACGTTCCTCTGTTCCCTTGAACTTGACATTTGGCTCTGTAAGTCATTCTGGATTGACTCGGACTGTACTTTGTACTTTATCTGGATTAAAACTAAAGTTCCTGGCAAAGAACTAAAATTGGCTTGCTGTGTGTTCTGTATGCGGGGCTTGACAGGAACAAAGTGAGAGAGGACCCCTATGGGCGCCCTCTGGCTAACTAAGAAGGGAAGTGTACTTGCTGTAGTGCAATGCGAGTACACAGCTCTGGTTTAGGGTTAGGGTTAGCTCAAGGACTAGGCTTAGGGTTACGGGTAAGGTTAGGGTGAGTTAGTGGGGTGCACCTCTGGGTGCCTCTATGACCCACTAAGAAGGACAGTGTACTGGCTATGGGTTAGGGTTAGGGTTAGGGTTCAACTAGGGTTAGTGGGCTTTTTATGCCCGACTGGCACATCCCAGAAGTCTCAGTCAAAACCTGGCCAAGTGGCCATGCAATTGGTGGAATGGCTCCAAAAATTTGCATGGTCCACTCCCATGGCCAGCCCATCATTGCACAGGTGTAAAAATATAAAAATAAAAATAAAATAAAATAAAATCAATGGAGACGTTTTGTTGCAAGAAAAACCCACTGCTGCTACTGTAAAAATTCAGGCAGTTTTAAAACAGCTATTTTCGCATGTTTCTGTGGTGCTTTGGTGTGTTTTTGGACCACATTTCAAAATAAATATTGCAGTCGCCCCATTTTGGATCCCCCGCCCGCACCGCATGGCATGGCGAAGTTGGCGAGAAAGGGAATGCCCCCAGAGCAGCCCAGGACAGGAGAGGGGGAGGCCGGGGACCCCCAGAAACCACCCCTCTGATAGGTGCCATCACTCAGGCAGGCATATTTTAAAGCCTCGGGGGTATTTTTAAAACTTTTTTATGTATTGCACTTGGCATTGACTATCTTGAACGCCTTTGACAAATCAGACCCAATTTTTGTTTTTTTGGTTGCCTGAATTCCATTGAGTAATTGTCATTAAAAGTTTCCGTCCTAACGAAATGAGGAATGAAGAAACGGAAAACAGAATTTCGTCGTCAGCCAAAAGCATGTCTTTAACAAATAATGAGATATCTTTTAGTCCTTCATGTCATCTAAAAGACCCAACCTTTTAAAGATCTAACATTAGTGAATAAAAAAGCAGCAAAATCTGTGAGGTTTGTATAAAAACCTTGCATTTTGCAACAAAATTCTGCCATCAATGAAAAATTCAAGGACTATCATGTTCATTATTTACACACAATTCTAATATTTTGGAGATAATTCATTCATAGGATCACCATAGTTCATAGGAAAATTGTACTAAAGGATATACAATCGCAGTGTGGACATCAAGTGTGGTATAGTGACAGAGAAGGCTTAAGAGACCTGAGACTGAATCCCCACTCAACCATGGAAATTTGGTTGAGGTTGAGGTAGAACTGGTATAACTGTACCTTAAATATCTAATTGACCATGAAAGCTGTATTAGGGTCACTATGAATCAGTTTTGGCTTGATAGCACATCACATAACATTATACTGGGTGTAAGATCCTGATCCGGGAAGTTCTCAGAGGAGTTGGCATCCTCTCCACCCCCACAGGTACTTCTTGTGGGAACACATGAAAAGTCCTTCTCAGCTGCTGCACCCAGACTCTGGAACTCCCTCCCACTGGAGGCCAGGATTGCCCCATCTCTGCTGTCTTTCTGGAAACAGGCAAAGACCTTTCTCTTCAGGCAAGCTTTCCCTGAATGATGGGCTACCTATTATGTGTCTTTTATATGAATCTACCACACATGATCACATAGACTTTGTGTTTATAGACTTTGTGATTGCATTAATGTGATGTCTGTTAATTCTGTAAGATGTCCCTCAGTTCCGTGCTCTCAATACTTGAATATATCTTAATTGTATTAGACTGTATATTGTCCCTCATTTTGCCAAGTCGTGCCCATGTCTATTGACAAGATCAACATCGGTCAACTACAAATGGTGACATTATTAGGAACAGCATATATTCTACAAAGATATCCCCAATCATTTTAGGCTCTTGGAAAGAGCTGGATTATTGGGGAAGGCCAAATCCAGCTTAAAACCAGGCAGCTGTGTTCACCAAACAACAACAACAACAGCAGCAGCAGCAACAACAACAACAACAACAACAACAACAACCTGCATGGAAAAATGGCCCAACAATTTTATGAAATGTTGAGGACAGGTTATATTAATGAGTGGTTAATGACTGGCAAAACCTATTTGATTCAGAAGGATCCAACAAAAGGAGCAATACCCGAAAATTACAGGCCAATAATTACAGGCCAAAAATTACTGTTTACCAACTATGTATAAACTGCTAACAGGCATCATAGCTGATAGAGTCCAGGATTATTTGGAAGCAAATAACATCATGCAAGTAGAGCAGAAAGGGAACAAACAGGGAAGTAGAGGCACAAAAGATCAGTTACTCATTGATAAAATGATCCTAGAGAATTTTAAAGCCTGGAAAACTAGTTTATATATGACTTGGATTGACTATAAAAAAGCCTTTGACTCAGTACCGCATAGTTGGATTACTAAGTGCCTGAATGCCATTGGAATATGTAAAAGTATTAGTGTCCTAATTGAAAATGCAATGAAGAACTGGAAAACAGAATTGTTTGTCAGGGACAAAAGCTATGGATTGTTTAGCATAAAACGAGGGATTTTTCAGGGTGACTCTTTGTCACCTCTCCTATTTACTATTGCCCTGATTCCCCTTTCAATAATTTTGCAAAAGACAAATCTAGGGTACCAAACTGCTAAAAATTCGGGGGAAATTTCTTATCTATTGTATATGGATGACTTAAAGTTGTATGGAAAATCAGAAATTGAAATACACTCACTGACCAACACAGCCCAAATTTTCAGTACTGATGTTAGTATTGAGTTTGGACTAAACAAATGTGCCACAGCGGCACTGAGAAAAGGTAAAATCACTGAGAGTGAAGGAATTGAAATGCCAAATGGACAAGCTATTAGGTATCATCAGTCTGAAGCCTATAAATATCTGGGCATACTGGAATTAGGTAATATCAAGCATGGGCAAGTGAAAAATGTGGTCAGTAAAGAATATATCCAAAGGGTCAGAAAAGTATTAAAAAGTAAGCTGAATGGTGGTAACACCATCAAGGCCATTAATAGCTGGGCCATACCGGTCATCAGGTATACCGCTGGCATTATAAACTGGACTCAGATGGAGCTAGATAGTCTGGATAGGAAAACAAGAAAATTGATGACCATTCACTATGCATTACATCCATGAAGTGATGTTGACAGGCTGTATCTACCTAGAAAATTAGATGACAGAGGTCTTCTGCAAGTGAAGCAGACAGTTGAAGAAGAGAAACATCCGTTGGTTGGCAGATTATGTAAAAAATAGTAGAGAGCCAGCATTATTGGAGGTTAAGAACTGGAAGGTGTTTAAAGTAAAGCAAACAAAGGGTCAATACAGGAAAACAACAATGCAAATATGAGCTGATAGTTAGCATAATAAAGCACTGCATGGGCAGTTCCTTGAAAAAAATCAAAGGAAAAGTAGACGAGGAAAAGATCTGGTTATGGCTCACTATTGGATCACTGAAAAAAGAGACAGAACCCCTGAGTTTTGCAGCTCAAGAACAAGCTATCAAAACAAATGCAGTTAAGGCTAGAATAGAAAAATCAGTGGAGTCCCCCACATGTAGACTCTGTAAAGAGGCAGATGAAACTATCGACCATATATTGAGCTGTTGCAAGAAAATTGCTCAGACTGATTACAAACAGCGTCATAATGTAGTGGCTCAGATGGTCCACTGATATTTGTGTCAGAACTATCATCTGCCCATAGCAAGGAACTGGTGGGGTCATAAGCCTGAAAAAGTGACTGAAAACAAGCATGCAAAATTACTTTGGGACTTCTGAATACAGACAGACAGGGTTTTGGAGCATAATACCCTGATACTGTGATTGTGGGGGGGGGGAGTATGGATCGTTGATGTTGCTATGCCAGGTGATTGTAGAGTCACCGAGAAACAACTTGAAAAAATTACCCAATATCAGGATCTGAAAATTGAACTTCAGAGACTCTGGCATAAACTGGTACGGGTGGTCCCAGTGGTAATCAGCACGCTGGGTGCTTTGCCTAAAGATCTAAGCAAGTATTTAGAAGAAATTGGAGTTGACAAATCATCATCAGTCAGCTGCTAAAAGCTACCTTACTGGGATCTGCTCGCATAATTCGCCAATACATCACATAGTTCTAAACACTTGGGAAGTGTTCAACTAGTGATTTGTAATACAAAATCCAGTGTAGTTAGCTGTGTGGTTAATAATAATAATAATAATAATAATAATAATAATAATAATAATAATAATAATAATAATAATAATAATAATAATAATAATAATAATAATATGGAGCTGAATTATCCAGCATACCACTTCTTCATAATAAAAAAACAGCTAATTGAGCTAGCTTGTCCTTTCTAGAAAATTAGGGCCATGATTGCTCCCTTCCAGAATGGCTGTGCTATTCATCACTGTAAAGCTGTCTGTTTGTTTGTTTGTTACATTTCTATGCTGCCCATTTAGCTACCAGGCTACTTTGGCCAGTGCACGAAAAAGTAGCAACAAACAAATTATAAACAATAAACAACCAAGTTAGTCTACTTAGAAAACAATATAAACAGAAACAGAGAAGAGAGCCTACTAGTGTTGATTAGGCTTAATTAACTCAGCATGACTATAACTGGTCCTGGGAACGTTACCTTGCTTTAGCCAATTAATTAGGGCTAACTCTTTATGGAGACAGGATCCTGTTTAGGTAGGAAATACAGTGTAGTGACAAACTGCTCTTGAGAATGTGCATATATCTTCTTTCATGGGATCAAGAAGAAACTTCAAGGTGCAGATTGCAGATCGACTGAAGCATATATGAGCACCTTTGGTGCTCATATATGTTTCAGTCAGTGGGGAAATTCTACATAGAGATGTGAACATCATTTAAATATAGGAAAAATGTGGACACTTGGCAGAATATCTGCCACAATAATTATGGATTATGGTGTAAGAAGGAAGGAAGGAAGGAAGGAAGAGAAAAAGCCTCCAATATGAAACAAGAATGGGAAAAATATTCAAACAAAATTGAGAAACACGACAGACTGAAGACTACAAGATTTTGGCACTGATACCAGTCATGTGGTGCACATTTGGAGCAGTAAAACTAGATGCATTTGTTGAAACCCTGGGAAAAGATTCCTATCTGTACTTTAAAGAAGCTATCCAGGGTGTGAAACCAATTTGAGTGCATAGTTCAATGGCTTGGATAGTTCCTGCAAAGTTAATGCTAAATCCTGGAATGGATTCTCTGCACCACTGACTTTGTAGCCATCAACTACTGCACACTGCTTTAAAGCCTGTTTTGCCAATTATTTGGGTGACCTGTAATCTGGGAATCTTAGATCTTCCATGTTGTTCCATGTTACCTCTGACTTATGATGACCCTATGAGTGAGCAATCTCCAAAATGCCCTGTCCTCAGCTACCCTGCTCAGGTCTTGCCTACTCAAGCCTGCAGTTCCTTCGGGAATCAATCCATCTTCTCTTGCCTTCAGCTTTTCTCAGCATTTTCATCTTTTCCAGTGAATCCTGCCTTCTCACAGTGTGTCCAGAATAGAACAGCCTCAGCTTCGTCATTTTTGCCTCCAGAGATAGTTCAGGCTTGGCATTCATCTCCTCCAGCCCCACATTTTAAACAATTGTTTTCTGGTAAGCTTTCTTTCCTGTACAGCTTTCATGCTCACACATGATGTTCAGAAGTACAAGAGTGAGGATGATCTTGGTCTTTGAGGTGGCACAGCCTTACACTTGATTATCCTTTGATTATCCTTTTAGTTTGTTCATTGCTACCTTTCCAAGTCTCAGACCTCTGATGTCTTGACTTCACCTTCCATTTGGATTGATGATCTTTACTGGTGATTTTGAATTCTCCCTTGTATTGCAGAACTATAATTTGAAAAACACAGCTAGAAAACATCAGGCAAGCATCATGCCACCTTCTCTCCAATGTCTGATTCATCTGACTCAACATCTGAAGCATTTCACCTTTCCTGCTCTGCAACATATGATGTAGTGAGGCTAAGAAATATGCCGAGATGCACTAAGAATTGTGATTGTAACCCACTAGCAATGCTTTTCCCCTCTTGAATTGACAGATCAGCAGCACCCTATGCCGTTAGATTTCAAGCGTGAAGCTTGAGCTCAAGGGATGGGCCCAGTCATCTCAGTACGAGGGCAGGGGAAGTTATAGAAATGTTCAAAAGAGAAATACAGGTAGAACTTGGGAGCCATTCTGGGATGGACAAACAGATGGCAAGATGTGCTCGGCAGTTACAGTGGCTTCAGCCATTGATAGAGGAACCAGGCTGTTGTGTGGACTTTCCTACTGCACACAACACACATGACAAGCTTGTCAAGAACCTGCACTGCTCTTGGGAAGTGTGGAATGCTCACTTCAACTTGACAAGGAGCCCCGTGGCACAGTGGTTAAATGCCTGTACTGCAGGTAAAACTGTGCTCACGACCTGGTGTTCAGTCCCAGGTAGCAGGCTCATGGTTGACTCAGCCTTCCATCCTTCCGAGTTCGGTAAAATGAGTAACCAGCTTATGGGGGGGGCATTGTGTAGTCTGCATACTGTAATTAAACTGTAAACTGCCCAGAGACTACTTGAAGTGATATGGGGTGGTATATAAGCAGAACACTATAGAGGCAGCAACACCCATTTGGCAACAAGACTGACTGCCAGAAGAATAAAGGAGGCCACTTCCCATGCTGTTCAGTTTGCTAAGTTACATTTCTCTAAGGAGCCTTGTGGCACAGTGGTTAAATGCCTGTACTGCAGCTAAAACTGTGCTCATGACCCGGGGTTCAACCCCAGGTATCAGGCTCAAGGTTGACTCAGCCTTCCATCCTTCTGAGGTTGGTAAAATGAGTACCCAGCTTGCTTGGGGGGGGCAATGTATAGCCTGCATACTGTAATTAAACTGTAAACCGCCCAGAGACTACTGGAAGTGGTATGGGGCAGTATACAAGCAGAACACTTTTTTATTTTAAGGCCTTTCCCTCCCTCTGCCACGGCTTGTGCTGGTAACCAATCCCTGGCTTGTTTCAGATGTCACCACAAATCCAAGTGCATTTGCCTTAATATTTCTTCCATCTGTTTCCTTCCCTTGCTCTTGGCTTCTTTTGGTGCACCAATGTTGTGGAAGCACAACACACATAAAAGCATAGCCGTAATGAGCAGTGCATTTTGGTAGCATCTGGAAATCAGCACAGCAAAGTGTCCAGACTTTAAATTCACTTCACAGACACAAAACAAACTTTCTCTGCTTCTGGTATTTCTCTTTCCTCTTCCCCCCAACCTCTGGCCTAGAGATGTAGACAAGCATAGCAATTTTCTGACACTGCGACCTTATTCTTTCCAGTTTATATTTTGTGTATTTCCCAGTCTCTCCACAGGTTAGTTTCAACCAGGCAGCCATGATATTTTCCTGTACGTCTAAATAACATTTCAATCACTATTACAGTTACCAGTACATTGATAAATAAAGCTGGGCTTCTTGCAGCCTGATAAATATTTTGCAGTGTGCATGGAGGGGGAAAATTCTCCCATCCCTGTCAACAATGCAGATAGATTGTTGAGGTCAAGATAGCTTATTTTATACTCATCATTCATGGCAAACCAGGCAACTGAAAACAAGGAAACTAATTAGCAAGTTTTTTCGCAAACTCCAGGTCATGACAGGTTCTAAAAGGTGTCATGAAGAATGAATATTTCAGTCTCCACTTTCCCTGGTGGCATTTAGCTCAGTTGCTCACCTCAAACTTACATGAACTTATTATAGTCAAAGGCCACAAACACAAGCAATAAAAAGAATTCTTGAAATCTTGACATCATGGAGTTCATGCTTTATGGAACAAGCCTAACAAACTTTAAGAATATAATCTCCCAACCACAGAAAATGGCTTCAACTTCTGTGGCTTCCATTTTGGGCAAAGGTAAGTGGTCTTTAGCCTTTCAGGAGTTTTAGACCACACTTCCCAAGTAACTTGTGAACATGGCTGTTGGCCAAATGCTAAGGATTCTCCAACCCTGGCTGAAGAAATGCATGGAAAAATGCATGGAGAAGAAGTGCTGTGTCCATTAGTCCTGCTCAAAGTCATGGAAAATCACCAAATGTATCTCCAAATTTGCCACCTCTGCATGAATTGCATAATGAAGAGAGTCTTCATTAGTCTTCAAATGGTAGCAATGAAGGAATTAGAAAGGATAATCAAGTGTAAGGCTGTGCCACCTTGAAGACCAAGATCATCCCCACTCTTGTACTTCTGATGAAATTCCCCAGCCCATTGTAGTATTCTCACCCACAACCAGAGCCCCACCCCAGATCTGCTTTAGAGGACTGATAGGTTTTCTCTGGAATTTCATCATAGGCTGTGCTTGGGATTGTAGAGAAGATGGAAAAATCTCTCTCTCTCACTCACTCACTCACTCACACACACACACACACACACACACACACACACACACACACACACACACACACACACACACACACACACACACACACACTAGATCTCGCATCTAAACTCTACTTAAAATAGCCCCCTATTGCTCCATGCTGACATTTCCTCTTGGTCTCATGTCTTCAGTACAGTTGCTTAGTTTGCAGTGTCACGCCTCTCATTTCCCTGAAAGGGCAATGGTTTGTATCTATGAGTTGCAAGCAGGCAACTCTAAGCAGCAGTTGATCAGCTGGCAGAAAGCCTAGAGTGCTATAGGCTGGGTCACAGGTTATTCCCATTTGAAAACTTGAGAATTAGTTCTGAGTTTAGGTCACCATATTCATTTATTATTTATAAACCACTTTTCCCATCAGGGTTTCCTCATCGTGGAAGACAGGACTGAGAAGTTAAGATATGCTCCAGATTTAGATTAACCCTGATGGAGAACCAAATACAGCTGATCTGAAAAAATTCAGGAGACATCTGAACAGAACAGGGGTGCATCCAAAGTGGACTGAATTTAAATGTAGTACACTTAACGAATTAGGTACAACTTGAATTCAGATAGACGCAGGTAGAGAAGAATGAAAATTGCTAAACTGATATAATGTGGTGGAGAAGGAAGGGAGGTGCAACATGTTATACACTCTCTTGTCATCTTAATTATTCAGAGCCTTTAAAGACAAGAAGATAAGGAATATGTGTTTGAGCAAGAAGCACAACTGGCAGAGCCTTCTGATGCTGACACATTCATTGCCCAGTATCATAACATGGCAACAGCCTTCATTAAGAAAAGAAACTAGCCAGGCTCAGTAAGACTGTGGGTTTTGGTGGGATCATAACTTAGACTGGCCATTTGCATCCTGGTACACTAGCTTCTACACAGAGAGCATGCTTGCAGGGATAAGGCGACAGTTGGTTCAGTCACAGCTTTATAACCCTTTCACTGCAACGATAGCACATGACAGTGTCCTTCAAGTTGTGCCCCACTGTATTGGTACCATAGATAGGACCCTGACTCTTATCAGGGTCTTAGAATCCTAATGGTATATGGCTCTTAATTAAGTCATCAGATTGTGTGATATTACAGAGGAGGCAACAGCAAATAGGAAGTAATTCTTCATTTGTCCTGAACTTCGACTTGTATGCAGAATCAAAAAGGCAATCATTATATACACTGCAGATTAAATACATGTGTGTTGCTTTATTCTAGATCAGCTGGATCTCATGATGCTATGGTAGCCCTCCAAATGTGTCACCATGATACCAATGCATGTCTTGATGAGGGCAAACATTAACAGGGTCACCTCTTCAGTTTCTCAGTTTCTCTTTCTTGGTCTTTCTCCTGCCTATGAATATCACCTGGTAGAACACTAAGATGTTTTCACAGATGGAGTAATCCTAATGACATCATTGCAACTTAACTCCACCACGTGAAGGGACTATTGCTAGTATGTGTAGTCTTAATGCCATTAGAACAGCCCTATAGGATACAATATTCCCTTTGCTCTCGAGAGTATGCAGAGCTAGACCACAGAGAATGCCACACCAGCATGATAATTTATAAATAATGATTTAAGGGTGGCATCCAGCACAAGTTCACCACCTTGATAAATGTCAACCATTTATTGGAGACCACTCAAATTGCCATGCGTTAAGTGCATCACAATAGAACAGATAAAAATAATTTCTCATAAATGTAGAAAAAAGAATAATAGTCTCATGTTGGCCCCGAATATGCTAATTCTCTGCTCATTTTAGAAACTGAACATTAACAGATACTACTCTATCTATAAGAAAAATCAAGGCAGCACCTTCTGTTCCCATACGGAATTTAATTGAATGATGTGATTAAGAATTAACAACAGTATAAAAGATTATTGGGCATGTCATCCAGACAATATAAAATGTATTGGCTTTGCTGCAGAATATTTCATTAAAAGCAGCTTGATAATTAGTTTTACAGCAGACAAAAAAGTGTAATTGCTTTAACATAATTAGTCTGTCTTTTTTAAATTCGGTGATGCAAAGTTCTGTCTAACCATAATATGATCAAAATAGATTTTTGCCTTTTCCTTGCCTGCTATAGCGATTTTTCATTATAAAACATCATCCTTTTTGTGTTTCACACTTTTTTTTTACCTATTGAAACTACCATCAAATTTCTTCTTCTTTGCCCGCCTTAGGCAAAATTGTATGGGATGCACTGTGTCGGAAAGGCAATTGAGACTGAGATGTATACATACTCAAAGGCAAAGTCTGAAATGCACAGGAGTAGACAGTGAACTGCTTTCCCTCCATGTCACACAAAATAGGATGGGAATGAAAATAATTCCTTCTCAGAATTCTGTAAGTGATTTATGCTGTATCTCCAAAGATCTCTGGTTGTCAAGCAGTTAAAAAGAAAACAATGACAAGCTTCCTCCTTCCCAAATTAGTAGAGCCTCGTGATGCTGTGGTTAAATTGCTGCACTAAAGCCAAAACTGTGCTCATTTCATAGGGCAGGGATGGCGAACCTTTTTGACACAGAGTGCCCAAACTCGGTGATGGGGACAGCGGCAGTGGGGGGGTTGGGATTGGTGGCAGCGGGGGGCAGGGGGCAAAAGCAGCAAGGGCGACAGGGGCAGCAAGGTCAAGGTTGTTGGCGGTGGCGGGGGTAGGGATGGTGGAGGCTGGGGCCGCGGTGGCAGCAGGGGCAGCAAGGGGGATGGTGTTGGGGATGGTGGTGGCAGTGGGGGATCGGGATCGGCAGCAGAGTGGGGCAGGGGTGAGGGCAAGGGCAATGGGGCAGCGGCTGGGTCAGGGTCATTGGCGGTGGCGGGGGAAGGGATGGTGGCAGAGGTGGGGGTGGCAGGGGCAGGGGGTGTTGGAGGCAGGGGGCAGGGGCAATGGGTGCAATGGTGATGGGGCGGTGGTGGCAGGGGCAGCCTGGCATGTGACATGCTCTCTGCCCCCCTTCTTCCCCCCTCTGCAAATTCCTCATGGCTGGTCCAGTGGAGGGGGAAGTGGGGGGCAGGGAGCATGTTGCATGCCAGGCGAAAGCTCTCCGTGCCATAGGTTCACCATCCCTGTCCTAGGATTCAATCCCAGGTAACCGACTCAAGGTTCACTCTACCTTCTGTGCTTCTGAGGCTGGTAAAATGAGTACCCAGCTTGCTGCGTCAATGAGTGGATGTATAGCCTGCATAGTTAAATTGTAAACTGCCCAGAGAGATCTTTAAGCACTATGGGGAGGCATACTGTATAAACAGCACAATTTGCTTTGCTTTTTTTAAGTTCTTGATAGCAAAGATATCTCTCAACTCACTTTTTTCCACTTGTCTTCCAAGACACTATAGCAAGTTTTCCCCATCCCAAGTCTGAGGAGAATTTCTACTGGGGATCTGTAATTAAAAACAAGCAAAAATAAAATAAAATAAAATAAAATTCTCAATCATCTTTATATGGCAAGTTCAATGGATTCCTGGCGACCTTTGTGTGTACCAGCAATGTAGCTGTTAAAATGAGAATACCTTATATAAGAAAGAGAAAGAAAGAAGTCAATCCTGATTTTAAAACACAAAATAAATATATACCTATATTATTAAATGTGTAGCAAGCCACCATTCTCAATAGGGGCCAAATGGACCCCTGTGAGGCCCTGTCACATTTGACGTGGGCCACAGACTGGAAAAAAATTATTCACACACCACCTTATAAGGTTTATTATTTGACATACAATCCTGAATCAGCCCAAATTTCTTTCATACTATGCTTGCTCATAGCCTGGACTCAATTCCAGGTAGTCGGTTTGAGAGTCAATCTTGGGTAGCTGGCTCATGGTTGACTCAACCTTCCATCCTTCTGAGGTCAGTAAAATGAGTACCTAGCTTGCTGGGGTGGGGGTGGGGTGGAATGTGTAGCCTCCATAATTAAATTGTAAAAAAGCACCCAGAGAGTGCTTTAAACGCTATGGGACGGTATATAAGATAGATAGATAGAATATTTCAAAGATAGATAGCGGTATATAAGTAGAACACTTGGCTTTGCTTTGCTTTTGTATAGAATACGAAGTCTCTTTTTTTCCTATCCATATACAATCCACCTATCCTCAAGCAAGAATGACAAAAGGCTGACTACAACACCCAGCATGCAGTGAACAGACTCGTGGGTGGTTTGAGCAAATTTGACCACATCTCTCCAGTGCTGGTTCACCTCCACCGGCTACCAGTTGTGTCCCAGGTCAGGTTCAAGATTTTGATACTTCTAAAGCTCTCCACTAGAGATGGGCACGAAAAAAAATGGTGTTTCAGTTTTTCGTTTGTCGTTGAGAGGTCTGTTTCGGTTCGTTTCCGTTTGTCGTGAATTTTTTGGAAAAATATCGTTACTGTTTTTCGTTTTTCGTTTGTCGTTTCTTCCTTGGGCTGAAGTTTGGCTGTTGGCTCTGGGGGAGTGGTGTGGAGGCCTTGCACTTGGGCGGCGGGCGGGTTGTCGGTGCACACATGTCCCTTTGGGGATCTGTCCCCTCGGGCAGCGGTTCAGCTGTCGGTGCCATCATTGGGGAGCCAGGTGTGACCCCTTCATCTCTCCCGCCTCTGTGCCCTGCCCTCCCGGGGCCAGTTGTTGACTGCATCGCTCCTCTTGCTGTTTGCCTCCCTCGGGACTTGGCTGGACTCTGCTTGTCGCTGCCTGCCGGCCATCCAGTGCCGGAGGGGAAGACTGACATCATAGTCCTGTTACCATGGCGTTTTTACATCCATGAAGAGGAATGAGCTGGTCCCGCTGTCTCTGGTTGTTGGGAGACTCCGACAGCCTTCGTAGGCTGCGGTCTACTCTCCGCTAATGGCCACAGTTGGCGGCTACGACCCTCCCTCTCCTCCCCCCCTCTGCCCCCCTTCCCTTCCTCCCTGTTTCCATCAGTGGCCTTTCGAGAGCTCTTCCTTCTTTTGTTTTATTGTTTTGCCTATTTGGTATTTTGTATTGTTACTTTTATATTGTGTTTGCCGTTGTACTTCTTATTTTTGTATTTTATTTGCGTTTGTATTATTTATTATTCTGGTTTGGGCCCCTGACCACTGGAGAACCTATGGCGCCTGCTAGGTGCCCTATTAAGGTGGTCTCGGGCCGCGGGAGACACGCTGTGGGCCGGCAGGTCGATCGGATAAGGAGAACTCGGGATAGGCATCTATTGCCTGTCCCCCGTTCTGACCCGTCGGCTAACCACCAAATGGCTGGGATCCAATCCGTCTGTCCCCCCGACCTGTCCTGTCTGCTTATTAATGCCAGGTCGGTACATAATAAGACCCCACTCGTCCACGACTTGATCGTGCACGAGCATGCCGACCTGGCTTTTATCACAGAGACCTGGGTGGGTGAGGGGGGTGGGGCTTCCCTCGCCCTCCTCTGCCCCCAGGGTTACCGTGTACAGCAGCTGGGCAGGTCGGAGGGGCAGGGGGCGGGGTGGCTATGGTCTTTAGGGACTCTTTTTATGTCAGTAGATCCGCAACGTTGGTGAGTCCAGGTTTGGAATGTCTTCACCTTATGGTGGGTCACAGGGACAGGTTTGGGGTAGTGCTCGTGTACCGTGCTCCCTGCGACCCTGCACTCTCCCTGCCAGAGCTCTCTGAGTTCATCTCGGCAGCACTTCTGAGGTCCCCTCGCTTATTGGTTGTGGGGGATTTCAACGTGCACGCCGAGGCTTGGCTGTCTGGAGTAGCTCTGGAATTCATGGAGTCCATGGCCTCCATGAACCTGTCCCAATTAGTCATCGGGCCTACTCATAAGGGTGGACACACCTTGGACTTGGTTTTTGCCTCCACTTCATGGGGTTTTGATCTGGGGGTCGGGAGGTTGTTGGCCCGGCCCGTGTCATGGTCAGATCATTATCTGCTGACCTTCTCTCTTGCGGTAGCCACCCCGCCCCGCGGGGAGCGGGGCCCTACCATCTGGGCCCGCCCCCGGGGGCTCCTGGACCCTGTGCGGTTCTCGGAGGTCCTCCGGGATGTACCAGACAGTTTGGATGACGATCCAGCCAACTCCCTGGTCCAACGGTGGATTGAGGAGGTGGCTGGGGTAGTTGACCGGATCGCCTCCAAGCGCCTGATCCGATGCCGAGCCCGCTCGTCTCCTTGGTTTACCGAGGAGCTGCGGATGATGAGCTAGGGGGAGAAGGCTAGAGAGCAGATGGCAGAATGCTCGAACGGCTCAGAATTCGGCTGCGGTTAAGGCGTCGACTGGTCGCTATTCTCGTGCGATAAGGGCGGCTAGGAGATCTTTTGTTGCCCTGAGAATTGGTGAGGCCTCGAATCGTCAAGCAGAATTGTTCCATGTGGTTCGAGGCCTCACCAATCCCGGTCCGCCGGGGCCTCCTCCTAGTGATTTCACTAGTGAGTCATTCGCAGCCTATTTTAAATCTAAGATAGAGGCCATCCGTTCCGAGCTGGACTCCGGTTGCCCTGATCCGGCCCCTGTCATGGCTAGTGTCGGGCCACCTCGGTTGCCTCGGTTTGTTGAGTTTGGGCCTGTTACATCTGGGGATGCCTCCAGGGCTCTGGGACACTGCAGGCCTGCGGCCTCTCCGTTCGACCCTTGCCCTTCCTGGCTGATTAAGATCGCAGGCGGGAGCATGCCGAAATGGGCTTCACTGATCGCTTCAGCCTCCTTCAGAGACAGGATCTTTCCCAGTCCTCTGAAGGAGACAGTGGTGAAGCCCATTATTAAAAGATCCGGCTTGGCTGTGGACGATTTGTCCAACTATCGTCCCATAGCCATTGTTCCCTTTTTGGGCAAGGCGATTGAGCGAGTCGCCGCCCTGCATCTCCAGTCATTCCTGGAGGAGAACCATGTCCTTGATCCTTTCCAGTCCGGGTTCAGACCGCGTCACGGGACCGAGACGGCTCTGGTTGCGCTGCACGATGATCTGTTGAGGAGGGCTGACAGGGGTTGCTCTACCCTGCTGGTCCTTCTCGACCTGTCAGCGGCTTTTGATACCGTCAACCACTGTATCTGCTGGAGCGGCTCTCGGAGGTGGGGATTGGGGGCCAGGCCTTGTGCTGGCTCCGGTCCTTCCTGGAGGGCCGCACCCAGTGAGTGAGCTTGGGGGGTGAGTTGTCGGCTCCCTGGACACTCTCTTGTGGGGTGCCTCAGGGGTCGTCGCTCTCCCCAATGCTCTTTAACATCTATATGAAGCCGCTGGCTGAGATCATCCGGAGTTATGGAGTCTGCTGTCATCAGTACGCTGATGACACGCAGCTCTATCTCTCCTTTTCCACCAGTGCAGTGGAGGCCGTCCGGACCCTTGATCGTTGCCTGGCTGCGGTTCTGGACTGGACCAGGACTCACAGACTCAGGCTCAACCCAGGCAAGACCGAGGTTATGTTCTTCGGGGGCTCGTCGGAGGGGTACTTTGGCACTCTTCCCAGTCTGGGCGGGTCCGCCCTCCAGCTGGCGCAAAGAGTGAGGAGTCTGGGTGTCGTCCTGGACCCGGATCTGACCCTGGAACCTCAGGTGTCAGCCGTGGTCAGGTCGGCCTTTTACCATCTAAGGCTTATTGCCCAGATTCTCCCGTACCTCGATGAGGGCTCCTTGAGGACTGTGGTACAGGCACTGGTCATGTCGAGGCTGGATTACTGCAATGCTCTCTACCTGGGGCTCCCCTTGAACCTTGTTCGGCGACTGCAGCGGGTCCAGAATACGGCGCCCAGGATGGTGGTTGGTGCACACCGCTATGACCATGCCACCCCTATCCTGGTTCACCTACACTGGTCACCCGTTGCCTCCCAAATAAGGTTCAAGGTGTTGGTTTTGGTCTACAAAACCCTCCATGGCTTGGCCCCGGCTTATTTGGTGGAGCGTCTCCCCCGACAACTTGATCTGGCCTGACCCACCCGCTCTTCGGTGGCCCCCTCGCTGCGAACTGTCACCCCGAGGGAGGCCCGTAAAGCGAGCACTCGCGGACGGGCCTTCTCGGTGGTGGCACCATCTATCTGGAATAAACTCCCCGGCGAATTACGGCAGGCTCCCTCGCTGGCGGCATTCAAGAAGAACCTTAAGACCTTTCTCTTTCGGGATGCCTATTGCGATGTTTAGGGGCTCCATCTGTCTTTTTTTTTTTTTTGGCCTATCTATGCTCGGAAATTGCTGTCTTAGCTACTTCACTGTTTTTATTTGTTCTCATTTTAATGCTGTGAACCGCCCTGAGTCCCCTTTGTGGGAATAGGGCGGTATACAAGTGTGAATAATAAATAAATAAATAAAAATAAATAAATAAATAAATAAATAAATAAATAAATAAATAAATAAATACTCACTTTTTGCACGATTTTTAAAGCATTTCCATGCGCAGGCATCCCCCAACGCCCCAGACCAGAGGGAAAACACTAAAAAAATGGATGCTGGCAGAGACACAGTATAGACTAGGCATGCAGGGAGGCTGCAAAGGCAGCGGCGGGCGTTGCCCAGGGTGCAAGGCAGCCACAGAGTGACTGCACTGTGGGGCAGGGGAGGGTACTCACCGAGAGGTACGCAGCACACACACACACAGGGAGGCTGCAGGACTGAAGCTAGAGTTGCAGAGACAGCAATCCCACCCTAACTCCCACCAGAGACTGCAAGGAGGACGGGGGCTGCCAGAGCTTTTTATGCCCTCTGTGGCTGCCAGACCTGCCCGCCCAGTCTGCAACCTGGGCATGCTATTGGTTGAACATGATCCCATCACATGGCTTGCCTCCATTTTGTGGCTGGTGGCAGCATCCATTTTAAAGGGAAAAGAAAAATACATCGCAATGGGAGAAGACAAAAACAAATGTTTTAAGGACCCCAACCCCCCTGGTAGGTATTATCAGACAATATAAATAATTATCGCTGTGTTTTTATGGATGTCCAGGGCATTTTTTAACATTTAAAACAGCTCATTTCATTGCGCGTCGCCATTAACGGAAACAAAACGTAACAACTACAATTTTCGTGGTTCTGTTCATTTTGGTGCATTTTCATCACAATTTTCGTTTGTCGTTTCATTACGTAACAGAAACAACAAACGGTAACGGAAACGAAAAAATGTTCGTTCCGTGCCCATCTCTACTCTCCACCCTTTGAGATCATGATAAATTACCCACGAGAAGTCTGGTTGCTTTGTAATGGTCAACAGAGCCAGGAGGGGCCACTTTGCCCACCCGTTCAGATCAGGCCACACAGATTAAGCAGTTTATTGGCTGCTGGCATAGAAGCCAAGGTTTCTTAAGGCAGTGCCATGATTCTATTTAAATAAATAAATAAATAAATAAATAAATAAATAAATAAATAAATAAATAAATAAATGAATTGCTGTCCAAAGAGGGAATGCCTGCTGTGTGCTTGGCACTCTAGACCAGCTGACTAAATAATGTTTTTTTTTAGTAAAGTGATTTTAACCAGTATAATAATAAAATCTACGAATAATAAAAATAAATAAATAAATAAATAAATGCAATATTTTCTCTTAACCAGTCTTACTGTGCTAAATTTTCTACCACTATCAATGACATTTCTCACATTTGTTCACAAACGTTACAACTTCAAAAAATTGTAAACACTACTACTTTGTTGCATCAACTTAGAGTAAATATATTGAATAAATTGCTTGCATTTTTGTGGTGTATCAGTCAGTTACTTTATTTTTGCTGTATAGAGATAAAACACAAATTTTGTACAGATATATTTTGTGCAAAAGGCAAAAAAATCTCAAAAACAATAAAGGGGCATAGCAGCACTTAGTGACAACAACAATAAAAGTAGACCTTGAAGAGAGGAAATTTCCCAAGGCTTGATAAACTCTTGGCAAGCTATCTTGACCTATCATAGACAGTCTGTTTCAACAAGAATAAAAAAAATCCTCTGAAGTTTCTTCACCACAGACCTAAATCCAGCATGTCTTCCAGGATATGGTGATGCCATCTGGCCTAGATGCCTTTAAAGGAGATGGGACAGTTTTCAGGAGGAAAGATCCATTGCAGGTTACAGACCATGAAGGGTATACATATCTATGCTTAAAGGGAAGGTACTGTACCTCAAAATGCCAGATGCAGAGGAATGTTATCAGGAGAGAGGTATCTAGTTGTCTCATGTACTCACAGAGGCATCTGGTGGGATTAGTGAGATACAGGGAGATGGTGGCCTCTTGGCCTGGTTCAGCAAGGTTCTTATGTTCTTATGGTGTTATTTTCCCCCCAGATATTTGCTAAGAGGTGTCAAAATGTAATCAAGAAAATATTGATATTGTCATAATCTGTGCCACTGGATGACATCATCTTTCCAGCCACAGGCATTATATAGGTAAGGAATGTGGCTGCCTTTTCTTATTCTTGCTGCACATACAAGAATGAATACAGAAAAAGGCCAGGAAAGCTGGCTGGCCTGACCCTCTTGGCAGATCCAGCTAACCACTTTAAGTAGAGATGACCAGAGGTGGTCTCCATTATAGAAAGAAGGAGATGGACATTAGTCTCTCTCTATCCCTTGCCACCAAAAATAAGTCTGTTACCTTGAGAATGACAATCTCTCTAATCTAAGATAATTTTCTGAGAGATTTCTGCAGCTTCAATAGATAATCTGGCCTTTTGATGTTTTCAGTAGTGCATTTGCTACTCAAGAATACTGATGCTGTAGGCTTCTGTGAGTGATGATTCATTTCACTGTGGCACTACACTATTCAGTAAGGATTACTCAGTGGGCGCTATATCATCCAGTCTCCTCTTGTGTTTCTTTATTCAATTCCACACACAAAAAGCAGTGTATTTGTTTGTGAAGATCAGTGTTTTTATTTCTGAAAAAGAAAGGCATGCAAATTTAATCACACAAAATACTTTAACCTAATTATTTTGACTATTGAAGAAACAAATACAACAATTTAAGACAGAGTTTAAGAGCTTAGTTTTAGAACCTCATCCGTCATCCTCTTTTTTTGTGGATTTTCAAGTAGAATGGATTACTGTGTACCATTGTGCGTAAGATATTCTTGTAACACAGCAAAGATCAGACCTATGCCTATGCTGCTTTTGTTGCCCCATTTTGTATCCACTTGAAACAAACAAACAAAAGAAATTATTTTGTGAAATAAGAACTAGTGACTGAACGTCTCTTTGCCCAACAACTGAAAAACTGCTTTGAACTATTTTATGTATGACCTCATAAAGCTTCCTTTAACTACCAAATCAAAACCAGAGGTCACTGTTCTCCATAGGGCCCATTGAACAGAAATGAACATTATTGTTGGTCTTTCCTATTGTTCCTAAAAGTGCTGTTCCAGTTGGTCAAGCCTAGAATCTTGAAGTACAATCATAGTGGGGGGAAATCCTATTCCATTGTACAATCCATTCTCCTTACAGACATAAGCTTCTGTTACGGAATCTACTACAGAAACTCAGAGGAACCCTAGACAAATGAGTATGACACCTTTGGGAACCCCATTATTATAATTTTAGTTTCAGCAGTTTCTGAAAATCGTTCATTTTGGGGTGTATAACTTGGGCAGAGCTACATCATACACCTTTGCTCTCTTTTTCTTTCACTTTTAGCAGTACATTGATTTATAAAAGATCTTCTTTTATTTCCTTGAAATAAAAGTCCTAGCAGGCCAAAGGGGGGTACCTTACTGTCTGTTTTTTTTTTTTTTTTGTAGTCCTGTGGAAGGTGCTCTAGTAGGGCTAACACGTAGGGCTGCATTCAGGATTTGACAAATCTTGAATTCTGAGCTTAATCATTCAGCTTTAGATCAGATTGTATGATCTAGAAGAGAGATGGGCACATACCTAACTACGAACCATGACAACCAGCAAATAGGGCTGGTTTGTTGTTTGTTTCTTGGAGCCTGTTTTGCTGAAGCTGAACTTTTTGCCTTCTTTTGGAGAAGGAGGCAGTTGGGACTAGTAGAGAGATAATGAGGGCAGTGGGAAGGGAGCAGCCGATCAGTCCCCCAACTACACAAACATGAAACTACAAACTGCTTCATGATGGTTTATGGTTCATGGATATTTGCAACCATTATGATCCATCATGCCCATTCCAGGGCATCAATTGCCCTGGAATGAATCAGGACACATCCCAAAATCCTATACTGGCCTCAAGGGAGACCGGAGTCCTGTGCAACACAATAGTAGGGATGCCAGGTTCACTAAAGGCAAACAAAATCAATGCAATGATCCCAGATTTTTCAAATTTTCTCCAACAAACTACAGAGCACAGGAAGTATTTGAGACACTGTGAGGTCTAGACCATAAGAACATGCTTTGATTATTTTTCATATTTTCCCTAAGGATGGGACAAGTTATCTGAAAGGGGAGTAAGCTCTTATGGCAACCATCTGCTCTATTTTCTTCTTTTTGAATTTTGATACATATTGTTACATTACATGTGATTTATGGTGACAGTCAGAAGATTTTCAAAGAATGTGAGACAACCAAAGAATGGTTTTCACCAGGGACATACACAACCATGGACTTTCCATGGATATGAGAGTATTTGAACTCAGGTCTCCTGAGTCTTTGGGCTCTATCCCATGACCGCTGAAATGTGCCATTAACTTCCAGAAAAGCCACCTCCAAAAATCATTCCCTCACGAGCAGCCAACTTTTCTGGAAAAAACACATGAGCCATGCCCCCTGACACGTGTTTTCCTGTTACTACCTCTGGGGGTAGTGTTTGTTTTTTAGTCACATGATGATGGGCCCTTTTAGCTGACTCAAAAGACATTGGGGACTAGAAAAACTGCTTCTTACCCCCGTTTTTCAGCAAGGTGGGGATTCCAACTAGGCTGAAGTTCATGGGGGGGGAGCTGGATTTTGGGATATGAGAGGAGAGAAAGAGAAAGGGGGGAGGGAGGCTTGAAAAGCAGCAAGGGTGTGTGTGTGTGTGTGCGTGTGTGTGCATGCCAATCTCTAATATATATATGACCCTCCAGACAAATGTAAAGCACAAGTGAATGTCATAAAGAGAAGAGGAGGAATCTATTTTGATCCCTATAGAGTCCTAGACAGATAATAATGAAGTTGTGTTACAGGAAGCCAATTTTTAATAGCCTCTAATTACAGAAAGACAGATTTTAGTTGCATTTCAGGAGAAAACTCCCTAACTGCAGCACGACAATGAAACCCATTACCTTGGGAGGTGGTGAGCAGTCCAATGCTGAAGCCATTCTAGAGGAAAGTTGACAACCATCTGTCACATGAACTCTGGATTCCTGTATTGAGCAGAGCGTTGGCCTTGATGGCTTTACTGGCCTCTTTCCAACTTCATTATTCTAGGATTCTGTGAAATAAATAAGGAACTGCTCCAACACTGGAGGCATTCGAGAAATAAATGACCACTAGTAGCAGGTATCCTAAGATTTGTATCCATGCCTCAAGTGAGGGGTTCGGCGTGGTGGCCTTGTAAGCTCCTTCCGATTTCATGATTCTATGAACTGCCTCACCTCAGACCCATCATTTTCCAGAGGAGTCCATTTATATATTCAAGAGAGAGTCATCAAATTCAGACAAAACAAGCGATGCACATATTGAAATGATTTCTTTATAAATAATAAGGGAAGGAAGTCATCTTCTCTGTGGGAAATGTGTATATAAGGAGAAAACAGCAAGAGAATTTCCATATGCCTTTGCCTGCCAGACTTCACTGAAAGCCAAAAGCGCATGAAAACTTTTTCCCCATATGCACATGCACAGAATACATTACTAGACTATTTTAAGACTGAACAAATGTTTGAGTAAAAACTAGGAAATATAATTTTACCATGTGAAAATGCACCACTGTAGGGATGTAAATCTCCATTTACTTCATCCTTGGACATGAAGTGGAGCTATCAAACATTTTTAGTTCCCACAGAGAATGAATGTTTTATGTATTTTTATTCTATTCTATTCTAATTTTTATTTTTCGCAGAGCCAAAAGCTAAATTTCTATGCAACAACAATAATAATATAAAACCTTGCATTTTGTGCAAAATATACATTTCTATAATGTAATGTGAGCGGTGTAAGGGATGAAAGATAGGATTTGAGTGGCTAATTAATACACTTCCAATCACAGGAGATGGTTTATCAAAGGCATGCCCATCATTGCTCTTGTAGGGCTGGTATTTTGAGTCTTATTAAATAATTTATCAAAGGTTGCTCAGTTCACTCCCTATTTTCTCAAGGCTTTTTTCTGTTTCTGATTCCTTTTTAGCTGAGGACAGTACTATGCCAAACAACTTTATATATGAGGAATTATTGGGGGCTGCCTTACCCCTTTCCTACCCTCAGATGCAGGGAAGTAGTATTAAGTGCTAGATCCAGCTCCTCACCTCTCCTCCTCCAAGTCAGTCTCACTCAAGATAGTGCTATATAAAAATATGTAACATTGGGAAGGATACATACCTTGGAGCATATTTTTGAAACTGGGTATTAATGTACATCTTGACATGGTTCGGTCTAGAGATGGGCACGAATCAAAAAAATGACATTTTGTTTGTCGTTTGGAGCATCTATTTCGGTTCGTTTCCGTTTTTCATGAATTTTTGCAAAAATTGTTTTCATTTTTGTTCGTTTCATTACCATTTAGTTACCATTTATTTCATTTTTTGTGATTTTTTAAGCATTTAAAGCAGTTCACTGTATTGCAGTAACGGAAACGGAACGCACGACAAAATTTCCGGTGTTTCTGTTTGTTTCGTTTCATTTTGGAGACAAAATTCGTTTGTTGTTTCATTGCGTAACAAAACAAAAAACAAAAATGGAAATGAAAAATTGTTCGTTTCGTGCCCATCTCTAGTTGGGTCCAAAGAAAATCCCATATTATAACAGTATTAGGAACATGCACTCCATTGGATTATATGCCTTAACTGGAGACTTCGGAAAGGAGTCATCTAAATTTGTTTTTCAGCTAATCACTCTATCTCCTAACATTGGTAAATATGTGAGGTTTGTTTTTTTCTTCTTCTTCTTCTTCTTCTTCTTCTTCTTCTTCTTCTTCTTCTTCTTCTTCTTCTTCTTCTTCTTCTTCTTCTTCTCTGTATTGGTTAACAGCACAGCCATAATGTCCCTTTGATGTATAATTGATACACAGACATAAAGGCATGCTTTGAGGTTTTGTGGTTTAACTATATTTAGGCAAGCAGTGAAATCTGTTTTTCCTATAATATTCTTTATGATGGTTTCACGGGGGTTCAAATGTGAAGCCTATAAAAAGAGAAGCAAAATGATCTTACAGACTTTTCAGACTCATTTGCAAACTTCATCAAAGCACTGCCCTCAGGAGCTAATCATGTCTTCTGAGTCACAGAGTGAGTAATAATGAATATGTTTACAAAAGGCGTCCTGGGAGAATTAGAGCCCATTCTTCTCCCTTAGCACAAAGTAAAATTAAAGGACCATCTCCACAAATATCATCTAGCTTCCTCTTTCTTCTTAGCATCTTCTGTCACAGTGATGCTCTCAAAGCTGGACACCACCAGATGCAAAGGAAAAAATGAAGAAACAGAAAGAATCTGAACACATGCAAAACCCATTGATGCTCAAAATTCTGGCTGTTGAATGGATTCTTAATGAAACCCACAAGCCCCCAACCATTGATAATTTCCATTTTCTAAATAGGAATTAAGACCATTCTTGAAAAACAGTAGGGAGCCTCTCCCTTTTGTCTCCATCATTTAGAAACTTTGAGGCTTTATTTCCTAAATCTGAGTCTCCAGATGTTATTGTGCATCTGCTCCCAAACTTCCTGGCCTTGGTGGCTGAGGCATCTGGAAAGTCTGAATTACTAATTAATTACTTGGAGCCTTTTCACACGACCCCTAAAATCCATGGCAAATGGCTCCCAGATCCGGAGCTTAAAACTTGTTTCCCCACCAGCTCCGGAGTTTACAAAAAATTAAGTGCGACCCAGCACACTTTTCAAGTACCTGCTCTCTGGGGGTGAAAATTCCTGATGTGGATGTAACATAGTGAGTGTCGGGCTCTCCTCGCTTCTGTTTGTTGTTGTTTTTGCCCCCGCCCCTTTAAGAGATCTGAATGCAGTGCCGGGAGCAGAGCGAGATGGCAGAACGGAGGTGAGTGGCATTCTTTTCTTCCTTTTTTTCTCCCTCCCCTCACGCAGGCAGCAGCCAGGAGTACGGAGGGGGTGGGAACACAGGAACAGCGACAAACCCCTAAGATCTCTGGTCCGAATTTAAGTGGCCAGCAAATCTTAGGGGTCGTGTGAAAAGGCTCTTGTTCAGCCTAAAGGTACAGGGCTAAGAAAGAGCAGGACTGTGAGAAAGAGATCTGAATCAGAAAGAGTGGAAGGGCCAAAGAGGCCAAGCTGCTGTTGCATCTAATTTAGAATGCTGAGGCCCTTCCCAACTTGGTTTAAGTATAATTTATCATTTGTTTCTGTGTTTGTTTCTTTTAAAGGCTGTTTTTCTCCCTATAAGAGGATGCAAGGTGACTCATAATGTTAAAAGAAATGAATTAAAATGTAACACATTAAACATTAAAAAAATATACTGTACACTAATTAAAATATGATTAAATAATTGAAAACAAGTAAGCATTAAAAACTATCTTACTTTTAAAAGGCCTCCAGGAACTCAGTCATCAAAGTTAAAAGCCTGCCAGGAGGGATAGCTCTTCAGCTGTTGACAGAAGGTTAAAAGAGAGGGAGCCAGCCTGATCTCCCATGGAAGAGCTACCATAATCTGGGAGCTGCCACAGAGAAGGCCCCTGTCATGTTCCCATCAGTTGTAGCTGTGCTGGCACTGGGACCAAGCAAAGGGTCTCCTCTAATGCTGTTAAGCATTGAGAAGGCTCATATGGTGGGTTATGGTCCTTCAGGAAGCCTGGACCCTAGTTGTATAGGGCTTTATAGGTAATCAGCACTCTGCACTGGGCCTGGATGTGGAGCAGTAACCAGGGCATCTTGTTGTAACAAGAGTGTTATATCTTTCCTATAACTGGCCCATCAGCAGTCTGGCTGCTGCATTTTGAACTAGTTGAAGTTCCCAAATCATCTGCTAAGTCAGCCCCACACATAACAAGTTACAGTAATCCAAGAAGGTTGTAAATGAGTCATGTGTCACTGTAGTCAAATCAGGCATCTCAAGGAATGGTTGTACCGGGTTCACCAGTATTAACTGTGCAAAAGCATATTATCACAGGAGCTAGAATTTTGTATGCACAACTATGGAAGACAAACAAGATTCCAGACAAAAACCAGTTAATTATGAAGGTGTTAAACTGCGCAGAAATGGACAAGATCTCAGCATTAATGAAACCAGATGGATACTATGAAGACTTCAAAGAAAGATGGCATGACTCCTACAAAATTTTAGATCAATATTATAAGTCAAATTAAGTTCCCTGTTTAATTTATGAGTAATTGAAATAAATATAATATATCGTTATGATGAGATGCAAATTTTGTTTGAGAAGATAAGAATCGTTCCAATTTTTTTCTTTTTTTTAACAACTTTTTTGTTTGAAAACTATAAATAAATTGCAAAAAAAAAAAAAAAGCCCTGTGCAAAAGCACTCCTGGCCACCTCCGAAACCTGGGCATGGGATGAATCAAGGAGGCCCAAGATGTGAACCTATGTTTTTAGGGAACTGTAACCCCTTCCAGCACAGCTATTCCCTTATCTGCCTTCCAATTGAACAGGAAACCTCTATCTTGTCTGGATTAAATTTCAGTTTGTTTTCCCACATTCAGCCCCTTATTGATACCAGGTACTGGTTTATATCCAAGATAGCTTCCTTTGAATTAGATGGGAAGGAGAGATAGAGTTGGTGACACCAAACTCCAAATTCCAGACAACCTCTCCCAGTGATAAATGATAAAACTATTTATTGCATAATCGTCAGATCATTGCAAACAAGCCATATTATCATGCCATATTAATCAGTATTTATACAATAAAATAAACATTTTAATATTAATGCTTTAAAATATAATATAAAATATTGTTTACTAGTAAGCCAATTTACTAAAATCCCCTAAAAAGTATTTACTTTACAATTTTAAAACGTTTACATAAAACATTTAATTTGCATTCTAAGAGGCTGTCTTCAAACTTCTGAATCTTTATAGCACTTTACACCTATACCATCCAAATATTTAGCTCTGCATATAGCGGCTTTAAAAGCAAATATTGCGACTCTGTTTATTATATCTAGATTGGATGTTTGTAATAAAAAACTCAGTTTCTCTGAGATGCTTCTGTTTTCCACTTTCTTTAAAATGTGCTGTAAATATTTTTCTCTTATATTGCTATATAGGGGACAGTCTAATACATAATGAGCTAAGTCCTCGAGGGCAGGGTTTCCACAAACACATAAACGATTATCTATAGGGATACCCTGAAACCTACCCCATTTCATCATAGTATCCATTTGTTCAAATCGTAAGTGAGTATATGCTTTCCTATATTGCATTTTCATTGGGACAGTTAAATATTGTTCATAATGATGCAACTGTTTTGTATTAGCCAACCATTTTGTTGTTGTTGTAGATGCAACAGCAGATATATCCATCTGTGCCTCAACATCAAAAACTCTTTGCTTAAAAATATGAATTGTATCTTCATGTGAAGGATTTAAAGCCTGAGCTGAAAAACCAAATTTTGGAAAGAGCTTAAACAGGTTATTTAACCATGAATTTTCATACCTAGAAACACACTGCTCCTCCAAACAAATCTTGGGCAATCTTTCTTCACTTAAGCTACTTATTCTGCACCAATACTTTACCATTCTTACAAGAATCAGACCTGAAATTGTTTTTGCACCAAGTTCTGCTCTTATTACATGTGCAGGGGTAGAACGTGAAACTCCCATGATAGCCCTGTAAAATTGTGTTTGAATCTGTTCAATTTTCTTAAGGTTTGCAAAACCCCATATTTCAGCACCATAAATTAACATAGGAATTATCTTAGCTTTAAAAATTTTTTAAATTGGGATTAAAGTGCCTGGGTAACTGTAGTTTAAGAGTTTGTTAACCGATTGTAAACTGGCCCGTACTTTTAATGTATTTTTCTTTATTTGCGATGCCCAGGATCCTGATGCCTCAAAGTTAATGCCCAGATAGCAGTAACATTTAATCTGCTCTAAGTCTTTAGAATTTATAGACCACTTATGAGTTTTTCTTTTTTTGCCGAATACCACCACTTTGGATTTATCATTATTAATGCGTAAATCATTTTCTTGGCAATAGATATTAAACCTTTTCAAAAGTCTTCTCATACCCACTTGGGTTGTTGATAGCAATATCATATCATCAGCATATAATAATATATTTACTTCTCTGTTTAGAATCTTAGGCATATGATAACTCTGATTGTGTATAAATGGCACCACATCATTTATATAAAAATTAAATAAAAATGGAGATAGGATGCATTCTTGGCGGACACCCTTATATGTTGGAACAGAGTCTGTCAATGCAAAATTTAAACCTGTTCTCACCTTCAGTGTGGTTTCTGTATACAGTGCTTTGAGCAATAGCAATAATCTTGGATCTATATTTCTCATTGCCAATTTTTCCCAGAGGCGTCCTCTATTTATCGAATCAAATGCTCCACTTAGATCAATAAAGGCTGCAAAAAGCTGCCCCCCTTAAAGGTATATTTATTTATTAGGTGTTGTAATATAAAGCAATTGTCTAGGGTTGAGCGTCCCTTCCTAAAACCTGACTGTTCCTCAACAAAGATGGAATTTTCTTCTTCCCAGTCCTCTAATTTGTTCAAGAGATGTCTTGCATAAATTTTTGCTGGAATATCAATTAGGCTAATAGGCCTGTAATTACTGGGATCATATTGATTGCCTTTCTTAAATAGTGGGATGATGATACTCATTTTCCAGCCTATAGGTATACAGCCTGTCTTATTTATATGAGTAAACAATCCAGACAATATAGGGGCCCACCAGTCTAAATAGTTCTTAAATAATTCAGGGGGGTAGGAAATCCTCTCCTGGGGCTTTATTGGTTCTCAGTGTCTGGATAAGCGTTTTAATCTCAAGCATTGTTACAGGTGACCACTGAGGAATTAGACTTGGCTCTTCATTTTCTAAAAGTTTGTCAGTCTGCTTTACATCTTTCACTTCCTTAAATAGTTCTCTATAATATAATTCCCATGTGGCAGCTGGGATAGGAATATCCATGACAGACTTTGCCTCATTGATTCTATCAGCCACTAAGTGCCAAAAATGTGTTACATTTATCCCTGTTGCGGCTACTTCTAGCTCTGCCCACATATTTTCCTGATACTGCCTTTTCTTTGATTTAATCAATTGTTTATATTCACGTCTGAGTTTTAACATATTATTATGTGTCTCCTGATCATACATTGTTTGAGTTTTCCTCATCTGTCTCCTCAATACCTTTCTCCGCAATCTGCATTCTCTATCAAACCATGGGGACCTTGTATCTTCTGGTGGCTTTAGATGTGAATCTGTTGTTAAAAAAGGTCTTATGTTCTCACAGATTTGATAATATGCTTCCATAACTGTGTTTATTTTATCATCTGGGGTTAGAATTATATTTCTTAATTTTAAGGAGTAGCTTGAATTTTGAAATTCTGAAATTTTGTTTACTTCCACTTTTTGCCATTTCAGTCTCCTCTCCCCTTGTATAGTTAAATTTTGAGCTAGCCATTTATCATGTGGACTTACTTTCCTCTGGTCTGATTTAGCTTTTACTTCCACTATTATAGGCTGATGATCATTGTCCGACATAGGGTATACAGTTATGCCAGAGAATAAATGAACCTTTATTCTTGGAACACATACATAATCTAGCACACTCCCTGCCCTTTGGGAAAAATAAGTATATGGATATGGGGAATTGCTATTGTTATTTCCTAATATTTGCATATCAAACATATATAACAGCTTAAACAGGTTTACACCAGCATAATTTATCTTCTCATCCTGGGAATTCCAATATTTTAAATCTAAATCTAAAGTATCTTCATCAAAAATTCCACATTTCTCTGCAATTTTTGACAGGTCATTTCCAATTCTTGCATTGAAATCACCCAATATTATAGGCAACACATTTGGGAATCTTATTCTAAGATCTTCTAACAAAAGTTCCAAATGTAACCATATATCAGGAGCATAATACTGGGATGAGACAGGTGGTATATACACATTTACCAGAATAATAATCAGATCTTGAGTCTGCATCTTAACTGTCAACACATTTTTGTCAGAGGTAAGTGACTCAACCATACTACTCTCCCAACCTAAATCTTGCTTCACAAGAACAGCTAACCCCCTATGGCTCTTCCTTTCCCATTTATTTTCTGTGCTGGATTTACCCATGCTTTGAAACCTGGCACTACTAGGTTTTCAGTTTCAAGGAGCCATGTTTCTTGAAGTGCTAATATTGAGTAGTTGGATAGAAAAGACTTTACCCTCATATTATTTCCACTTGCCTTCCACCCAGCTATGTCCCATGAAACAATACCGACTGGTATGTTTAATTGTTCTGCTTTGGAATTGTTCCAGGACAAACATTTAATTACAGATCTCTTATGATGAAAAGTAGGGTGTGGCAGAGCTGTTAATTGAGTAAGAGGAGAAACATTACCAAAGCCATGGGATGAAGTGGGATCTAACTGAGTGGGAGATAACAGTCTATCTATTTTAAAATAACTCTGCATGTTAACATCATTTCCTGTGTCACTAGTTGCAATGAGCTCAGCATCACAAAGCTCAGCATCACAGAGTCTCTCTCCAGCACCTTCGCACACAGGGACCACTGGAACATCCTTCCCCTGAGAGCATCTCCCATCTCCATGTCAAACTGAACTGTAATCATATCCCATGCCAGGGATGTGGGTCTGACGTCCACAGGAGTTAACTCGACCTGGAAATTCATTGTTCCACCTACTTCTCCTCTTGTTAAATCTTACATTCGTACTCCTTTTCCTTATGATGACTGGAATTGGGTTCCCTACTGTCAAGTTGGAGATCGAACTGGATTGAATGGTGGATAATTTCCTTGTGGATTGTGGCTGTAATGAACCCCAGTCAGAGGGTTGGGACCCCTGAGTAGAGGAGGATTGGATGGGAGTTGAAATGGTGGGGTCCGTGAGCTGTTTGATACCACTATCCATAGGGAACCTTGCCTTCTTGGTTCTAGAATTGTCCTTTGATGATGCTGGAATTTGACTATCAGCTTGCTGAGCATTAGCCCCAGAGGACTTCCCTTTCACTGTATGCTCAGAAGATTCTAATAATTTAAATAAGGGTTTGAAGTTCATGCTTCTTCTTCTTTTCTTGGATGTTTGTTTCCGGATCCCCTTTGTCTTCTTTGTCTTCACATGTTTCAACTTGTCTTCCACTGGGGGATGGGCAGGAGCCTTCTCACAGATCTTTGAGGGGGCCTTCCCCGAAGGTTTGTGCTTTATGCTTGGAGAGACAGTTACAAGTGGAGGCTTGAAAAAGTCAACTGTGTTTGGTACAGAGACATTAGGGTTCCCCTGAGCCCCTGTCTGAGGACCTACACATAGAAGTAGTTCTTCCAGTGAAAGTTTGTCAATTTTGTCAATGGTTTTGGGTGACAGACTATAATAATTCATCTTATCGGATGGACAGTGTGGATGTACGGTCTGTCTCTGGTTCAACAGGTCTTCTGGATTTCCTACTGGGCACATCTTATTTTCTTTCAGGTAACCTTCTATGGTAGACACGGACTGCTTTACTTCCTTTAATATATCTCTAATTTCTGTTAAAAAGCACTGTATTCTGCAACTGTCTGATACCTTTGGTGTGGTTGATTTAGCAGAGGCCAAGGAGACTAGTGTGCAGGAATGAAAAGAATCCTGGTTCCCTGTTATAAATGTGGTATCTATAATTTCTGGCTTCTTAACATTTGTACAGTTTACCTCCCTTGGACCAAAGATTGGCTCATTCGATTGCATCGGACCCTCTAAGCCCAAAACTGGATCAGACACAAAATCTGACATTTTTAACTTGCCAAAGTCTGCATTCACTGTGCTGCTTAGCAGGCTACCAATTGACTGATGTCCTTCCAGTAGCTGATCATTCATCAAAAGGCTATCAGATAAGTCAATGTGAGGAGAAATAGGATTCTCTTTGCCAATTGTTAAGACTTTCTGGTAGGTAATATAGTCAGTCATCTTAACTTGCCTCAGTTTCCTTGGATGCACAGGGTAGAGTCCAGCTTTACTGCCATGTTTAGCAGAATGCATGTTAAAATTAAATGGGAAAGACAAATCACTATGGTCACACTCTGAAGACTGCATAGGCTTGGAAAACTGATTACTGCTGTGTATTCTGCTGGTTCCCAGATCAGAAATGGGCGTAATTGAAATCGGAGTATTGCACTGCAACTGCCTTAACACTGGAGGCGATAGGGTGAGATCGAAGATTTCCATATCATACAGTGTAAATAAATATGAAGTATTCACTCAGGTTTGTTTAAAACAATACTTCAGCAGATGTTAGAGTTGTATTTGAGTTCCTCATAAGAAAGCTCTCAGTGAGCTGCAGAATTCACAGAGAGGGCAGTTCAAAATCACCGGAGCTTTATCACAATTAAGTAAGTAAACAAAGCAGCCGGCACCTTAGTTGCAAGCAGCCTCCAAGCACAGCTCCCAAGGTCAGTTTTCTGCTGCTAATAACGTTATCAACAAGGTCAGCCGAAAAATGTTGTTAAAGCACTAAAAAGCCCAATAAATAATGAGAAAAAATGCTTCAGACTCACAAACGCTTGCTGACCGCACCCAAGCCGGAACCGGAAGACCCCTCTCCCAGTGATTTCATGTAGATGTTAAGAAGCCTGAGGAACACTGCAACCCAATAGCCACGTCATTGAGGAGGAAGTCCACAATGTCACATTCTGAGTTCTCCCCTCCAGGAAGAACCAGAGCCGCTGTAAGAGAGTGCCTCCAAGTCCCATCCCTTGGAGATGGCCCAGAAGAATACCATGGGTGAATGGAATCTAAAGCCACTGAAAGGTTCAGTAGAACCAACATGTACACACTCTGTTGTCCAGTTCTCAGTGTAGGTCATCCACCAAGATGACCAAAGCCATATTTGGCCCATAGCCAACCTCAAACCAGATTGAAATGGCTCTAGATAATTCACTTCTCCCAGGAATCCCTGAAGCTGAAAAACCACTACATGCTTCAGTACCTTGCCTAGAAATAGAATATTTGAGACTGGCTGATAGTTGTCCATCAAATTGGAATCAAGGAAGGGCTTCTTCAATAACAGTCTTATTACTGCCTCATTTAAGCAAGCTGGAACCCTATCTGGTGCAAGGAGGTATTTACTATTCCCTGTACCCACTCAGCCATTTGTTGCTGCAATAAGCTAGGAAGGATAAAGCCCCATGCACACATGTGGTGGCATTCATCTCTCCAAGAATGCTGTCCACATCATTAGGTTGCACCAACTGAAACATATTCATTATTACAGGATAAGCAAGGAGTAGAGTTGCATCCACAGGGCTTGTATCAATACAGCATCCAAGTTAAATCAGAACTGAGATATTTTGCTGGCAAAGTGTAGTGAAAATTCTTTACAGTGGGTTCCTAACTGCTTAGTATTTTTGGTGGGGCATGTATTAAGCTCTTCACCACTTGAAGCACCACCATTGGATGGCATTGTAGAGACACAATGACAGAAGCAAAGAATGCCTTCCTTGCTGCAACCACTGTCATGGGATAAGCCTTCAAATGAGCTCTGACAATGTTCAGTTGGATTCATTCAGTTTTCTGCCATTGTTGCTCTAGTCTCCCTCCCACTCATGTCATCACTGCTAGCTGTCTGGTTAGTTAGGAGGTTTGTCTGGCTCTGCTCTGTGGAAATGTTTAGGAGTTGTCCATTTCTACATTCCAGAGGTCTGCCACTGCTTTGATAGGATCACCTGCAACAGGGAATTCCCTAAGAGCCATCTGACAAACAATTGGATCTGTCAATATGCTGGACTGGACCATCCCAAAAGGCTGGTCAGCGATAGGGGGGAAAGGGGGAAAGTGCCAACCCGGCCCGTGCGCCAGCTAGTTGGTGCTAGCAAAACAAAACAAACAAACAAACACACACACACACACACACACACACACACACACACACACACACACACACAACACACAACCCGGCCCACAGGCTAGCTGGTTGGCACTAGTTAAAAAAGGGAGGGGAAGCAAAAAAAAAAGCACTAACCAGCAGGGCTGGTCAGCTGTAAAAAATGAAATAAAACAAAACAAAGAAGAAAATGATTTTTTTAAAAAGAAATTGTTTTGTTCCAAACGGAATGAATAAAAAATAAAAAAATCAAATGAAATGCCATTTTGGGATTTCGTGCCCATCTCTAGTGAGGAGGACAGAATCATGTTACTGCCCCTCCCCACCCCCCAGGGCTGGCCTGCTGCTGCACAAAGAATCCAGGTGGCCATGAAGCTAAAAAAGACTAACTCACCCAGCTTCCTCCAAACAGGTCTCTGTAGTACAGGGCAGGCCAGCCTGTTCATCCGGGATCAGATCTGGATCACAGATATTTTCCCTTTCACTGACCTGGCATTCAGCAGCAGCATTCTCAATGGGGGAGGGGGATGCATTGCCAAGGATGTCCAGGCTGTCTGGATTGGGAGAAAAATTGTGGGTTTCCAAGATCCTATTCCATCTCTTAGATTAATCCAATTGTCTCCTTTTACCCATATCTCCCCATAACCACCACAATACCAATGACAGCTCCCCCCCATTGCCCTCCCTATTTGAAAGACACATTCCTCCCAGATTAGACAGTAGCCCTATGTGGTGTGGGAGGGAACATAGGTCTTTTTCCAAGGAGAAAGGCAGGGTAATATACTCATAAATAAATAAATAAAAATAAACATAATTCCCATTGGAGTGGTGAATCCACACAGTGAATTCATCAATTCCATACAATTGAACTGATATTTTATTTTAGTGGTTCTGAAGATTGCACACATGGGGCTGATTGTACTGAAGATTGCACACATGTACTGGACACCCAACCCAACCTTGAGGAAGAGGTTTTGGATTTTTGTCTGAATCCAAAGGGACGCTTGAACTTTGAAAGTCAATAAGCAATTTCTGCACTGGTTCTATTGCCCAGGACATGGGTCCAAAATTCTAGCCTTTTGCTGTTGTTATAATTGCCCATACTGTCTGTTTTATAACTGTGGGGGAAAAAGACTCCTGTTGTGAAATTGTGTTTGCAAGGTTCATCAGTAAGTAAACAAGTCACCTCATAGAACTTTCAAGTGTGGAACAAAGACGTGGACACCCACTGTTGGAAATGTTTGCTCTAAAGACAGATCTAGAGAACATTTTCACACCGGTGTGTCTGCAGAGCAAAAGCAAGAGAACAATGAGTACTTCTGAAATTCCTTGCCTTCTGTGATTTCCTGAGGCTTGCCACACTGAGACCTCCCTCTCCCTTCTTCTCATGGAAACAGTCCTTTGTTTTGCCGTTTATTTTTTATTTTATTTTTCTGTTTTCAACCCATTCTTCTGGACAGGACATGGCAAAATCTTTGCAATTCAGTGCCCTTTATGGTGTAGGGAAAATGTCATTCTGCACAGAAACAAATAATAATCCTGTACAACCTAGCATTTCTTCTATGGGGGGGAAAAACTACCATAAAACTTATAAGAAAACCCATGAGATTTCATGTGAGATTTCTCAAGGGGGGGATTTGCACAGAGAAATCTTCTGCAGAAAATAGTGCTTTCCCCCTTTTTTCTAAGAAAAATACTCGCATTCAATGAATAATGATCCTACCTGAGCAATCATGGTAAGTGCGGGAAATTAACAAGATTTTGTTCCCTAGGTAATTTGGCTAGATGCTTTCTTTCCTTTAAGTTCTTTTCATAAATCACTATTTTAATTATTGGGGTTTTTTTTACATTTTATTATTTAAATAATATGAAACAAACACACACACATAAATACAAAACTAACACATAACATAAATTTCATGCATGCTTAACACAAAGTGCCCACTAAGGCCATTGATGATATGCACCCTTTATTTCAGTCATGATGCCCTATTCTCCCTCCTTTGGCAGCCGGCCACTGAATGGCTGTGCAAGTGGCTGCCTGCCAGAGGAGGTGGAGCAAAGAAGTCCAGGCTACTGCCCAGAATGGGCAGCTAGCTAGGTAGGCTGAGCCAGCCAGCACACAGAGGCAGATGAGTGGAGGCGCCAGTTAGGAGAGCGGAGGGGGGGGAATAGCATGTGGCATCTGTACTGATGTACCAATGGATTGGACCAAAGTGGGACGAAGCACTTTGTGCCCATCTCTACTACATATACTAAATTTGTCACCAACTATTGTACAATTTTGTTGCTCCTTATCAAATATTGATAACAGTGCTATTTTCAGTTTTACGGAAGGAAATAAAAGCAACTGTCAATAAAGCAGCACGTCAACATATTGTCCACAAGAAACCAACTTGATTAAGTGGACATCAAAAGCAACAATAGAGACTGGAGTAAAAAGAAGAAAGGCAAAAGCTATTGGCAATAAGGAAGAACCATGAAGACTGAATGCAAAGTTCCAGAGAGAAGAGAGGAAAGACAAAGAACAATTTTAGAATGAGCAATGCTGGAAACTGGAGGAAGCAGCCCATACAAGAGAGTGTTTTGCATATGTGAAGAAGGCCAATGCTCCTTTTATGGCAAGAAAGGAATTAGTTGGTAGACATGATAGGCAGGAATTACATTATCAACAAGCAATCAGAGAAAGGTGGTGGGAATAAACAGAGCAATTTCTTACAAATGAAAATCAAAATCAAGGCACAAGAGGGGAGGAACCACTGGAGCTAGAAGCAGATAATCTGGAGGAGGAAGTTGAATGGGCACTCATTCAGATGCCAAACCTCAAAGCCCCTGGAGGTGAGAGAATACCAGCAGAACTATTGAGACCTTTGCTAATAAAATCCTTAACAGCACTATGTCAAAGCATATGGAAGACTGGTCATTGGCCAAAAGAGTGGAAAGGGTCGATATTTATTCCAGTACTAAATAAAGGCAACACAAATTGCAGCTCTAACTACCACACTTTTGCCTTAATACCACATATGAGTACAATTCTCCTGAGGATCACCCAACAACATATGATTTCAACCATTGAAAGAGAGAGACCAGATGTACATGCTGGATTCCAAAAAGGAAGAGGAACACATGACTGTGGGAACCTTTCTTCGACGGGTATGTTTCCGGGAGCAGTTCCAGTGAGGACACACCATCCTGACTTTGCCACATTGCATCCCTGAGAGGAAGTGACCTTCTATTTCATCTTCACCTTTGCTTTGAGGCAGGACTAAAAGGCTAAACAGCACTTGCTTCCTGTTAGAAGCAATGTTTTCATAAAATGCTCCAATATCTGTTTAATAAACAGTAGATGCAATAAACAAGCCTTTGGGAGGAGCTGAGCATTTCTTTGTCCTTTCATCTGCACAGAGCTCTCCCTAGCTGGCTGGTGGAAAAGCACATTGTCTCTGTCTCTTTCTTTCTGTAACTAAAATCAGTTTGCTTTGATCACATAGCTAACCTTCAATGCATGATGGAAAAAACAAGGGAATACTAAAAAGATTTCTGCATGTGCTTTGTTAACTATACAAGAGTTTTTGGACTGTGTTGATCATGACAAGTTCTGGGACTGCCTGAAAGAAATGGGAATTTCACCACCTCATCCTACTGATACAATCTCTATACTCAAATAAAGAAGCAACAGTAAGGATTGCTTTTGGAGAAACAGAATGGTTCAGAATTGTACAAGACATTTGTCTGGGTTGTATTATATCACCTTCATTAATTAACAAGTATGCAGAAGTGGTTACAAGAAAGGCACATCTGGAAGAATCTGCAAATTTCATTAAAAACTCACAGTAGGAACATCAACAAACTTCATTATGCAAATGATACAACATTGCTGGTTGAAAATAAGGAATATCTAGACTGGCTAATCCTAATAGTCAAAGATTAAAGTGAAAAACCTGGGTTGTGCATCAAAACCAAGAAAGCAAAAATAATGACAATGTCAGACAGCATGCAAGTCAGTGTTAATATCAACAATGAGATAATTAAAGCTGTTATGGAGTTTAATTTCCTTGGCACTAAAATTAACCAAAATGATGACTGCAGCCCAGAATTCAGAAGATGCACAGCAGTTGGAAGAAAAGAGCAATTATCAGTATGAATAACATCTGGAAAAATAAATCTATCAGCTTCCCTATCAAAAACAGACTAGCTAATTTGACCATATTTCCAATAGCTTGGTATGATGGGGCATAACTGTCCAGGCTCAAACTGCTTTAAAAGCAGGGAGCTCCGCTATGTCCTTCCTCTTAGTCAGACTGGACAAGCATCCCACCCAGCCACCCTAGAAGTAAGGAGAATGAGCACTGCTGGTCACCTCGGGGCCGGATGGGAATTTTTGACTATTCGCTGGATTGGCTTGTCGTGGATAATGTGTTTTCACCCATCCCATTCTTTTACTAACTTAAATAAGGCATCCTGTGTTAATTTGGGCACAGCAGCAGGTAGTGCAAGTTTCATGGTTGCAGGCAAGTTCATGGTAATGGTCCTAAGAAAAAGCCTGTTAAGTTAAGGTTAATAGTTCAAACTAGCATTAGGTAAGCTATCATAAGATATCAGGTGGTTAAAAAATGGATTATGGCTGCCCCAGAGTGAATTTGTCCCTGTAAAGGGAAATTGGCGGTAGAAGTACATCTTGTTATGATGTATGAACTCACCAGGAAGTGCCGTTGAATTGTGGTTAATTGGATTTTATCCCAGGTTCACTTGCACTACAGGTGCCCCCCCCATTTTAGTCATTAATAGTTTAAAAGTTTTAATAAAGTTGTGGCCCAATTTAAAATCCACCAATTTTGTGCCATCTCTTTATTGCGGGGCTAGGGTTGCAATGGGTCCACTCATGATGACTGCCTCTACTTCAAAATTTACCACATTACTAACTACAAACAAAGTATCATTGACAGCAGCCAACCACCGTGAGAATACATTGTCAGTGTTGACCCACAATATTTTACAATCTGATGTTAATCTGAAAGTGTCCTCCTACCTTCCGGATACATATCCATGAAGTCTACATTCTAACATCCCAAAAGCTAGCAGCTGAATCTACTGGAAATCGAATGGAATGTGATGGATGACATGAGAACATAGTAGTTCATTTTACACTGGACAGATCATTGGTCTATCTAGCCCAGCCTTGTAAAATATATCTGGTAACAGTTGTCTAGGATTTAAGCCAGGATTCTTTCCTAGCACCACATGGAGAAGCCTGGTATTTGGTTTTAATTTCTAAAACGTCAGGTGAGGTGTGTTTCATGGTGGAATGATAATAAATATTCCATCTTCCATCACATCTGAGGATGGCAAATGCTGCCCCTTTGTATCAGCAGCCTACAACTTCAGCCTCACTCTGTCTCATTTGCAGGGTCAGCCTTCGTTGACGTGCCACATGGGGTAAAAAAAGACTGTTCTGTGACTTTTGAATCCAAAGTTACAAAACTCAATATGAGATTCCTATCATTATGAGACTTCAAAGTACCTTTCAGTTTTGACACCGCACCATCATTCATCAAAGAAAGATATAATACCTATCTATTCTCTTTACAGCCCATGTATTTTCAGCACTGTGCTTATCTAAAAAAGTATGAATATTAGTCAAAAGTAACCCAGTATAGACTCCGCTTTAAATGTTATTACTGCATTTTTCAAGGGACATGTGATGAGAATGTTTCAGCTTTTTTCCTGGTAAGTAATGCAGAGATGCAAGAGATTAAAAATTAACTTTCATTTTTATGTCCTTTAACTGTAACTGTAAGCAGTTCTGCAATGTGGCTGTGGAAAAAGGAAAAAGAATCCATAATCACATTCACATTTTATTCATAATACAGCCAAGATCTGAAGTAAGCTTCATGCATGATAGCCTCAACAATAGCTGCTACGTTTTATTCTCTATAAAAGATACACTGAATTAAGCAATGAAAATTTACCGAGGAGACGCCATCTCAGAGTCAACATCACATATGCATCACGAGAGAGTTTTGCTGCTGCTGCGAGCTGATGGTAAAAAAGTTGGAAAAGGAGGATTCATAAGCATCTGTTTTCTTTTGTCTTCTATCTTGCCAGGTAAAAGATGTGCAACAGGCCATGCACAACCACTTATAAGAAACAAAGGACAATATCCAGCAGTAAGTCACAAGTAGAGCCGGACCAATTCAGCATGGATCTGGTGAGTCAACATCTGTAAGTTCTACTAATCCAATAAGCCTATTCTAATTGCATCTCTTACTATTGGATTTCAGCCAATGGGTTAAAAAAGATTGTGCATCATTGGTTATCATGTGTTTTCTTAGCTATGCTATACAAAATACTTATGAGCTACTTCAGAAATCACAAAGGGACATTGCACAGGGCTATTCCATCTTTGTCTGCTTTGTGACCCAGTCAACCTAAGATGTTCAGCATTCAAATGTATGGAGAAGATGTCCATTTTCTATAATCACAGCTATTACCTGGGCACAGTGAAGGGTCCAGTATGAAGTCAAAAGTTATTTTTAGATTTATTTTTACAAAAAAGGGGGGGATTGAAAAGAAATGAGAGAAACGTACATGGAGGATAGACGTCTCCTTGGCAAAAGTAAAGATTTTTCATCTAAAGAAGCTGTCAGTGAGGATTAGCATTTAGCACTTATCTGGAATACCAGCCAATTTCTAATGATGAGCAAGAGGTGTGAAATGTGGCTTCTTCCAAGATAAAAGAGTTATATTCTGCCCATATTGCATGCACATTTTTCACATTCATCACCGGGAAGTAGGCCAGTGGTTAGCACAGAGGGGAAAATGTGTAGCATATGATAGAGACAGCACATTCGGCAGGCTTCATGGCTGATTATAAAAGGAACAAAATATCAAAGTCTGTTCTTTTTAAAAGTTTCGATTGAAGTCCCCTCCAATCTCAATCTCAGTTCTATTAAACAGTGTGCGGGAAAAGAAGCAGGTGAGATGCCATTGTTTGTATAAGGGACAGAGATCAAGAGGTTGATTCCTGCTTGTAAAATTGCTTCATATAGAGGTCTGTCCTTAGTCTCGTGGGATCCTGATCCCAATTTAACAAATGGAAAGAAAGAAGTTCCATCTATTTTATAGTTTTCTTTTGGTTAAAGTTTAGTTTTTCTATGATGAAAAGGAATGTCTTCTTAGATGTGTTGGCTGGCTGTGGTAATTTGGACTATGTTGAATCTCACTATAACATTATCAACTTTTTCAGAGAACTCATTTTCAAGGCAGCCTCTGCAGATGCCACCATCTCCTATACCACTTTGCCCCTCCCCACACACACACACAGATTGAAATAAAGAGACAAGACAAAAAAATTGTTGGGTTTAAAATGGGCCACATTTTTATTTAAATTAAATTCCTGACAAGAATCTTTTAGCCCTTCCTCACTTCAAGGGGGCTTGCGTGTAGTGCAAGTTTGTTAAATGATGGAATACCCAAGTCTTCCAACCTCTAACCATAATGATTTAATTGAGAAGGTGTATCCCACCTTCCCAGCGCTATACCAAATTAAATTTCTCCAAAAGCCCCAAGTAGCCCTCTTTCGCATCAATTTAAAGTTTGCCTCAATACAGATTTTATTATCTCTAAAACTCACTCTATTTTACCAGAGGTCTACCTGTTGCCTGAAGGGCACTCCCCTATGGGGCATGCTTAAGTTCCTTACCTCTTGCACTACCCGCCAAACTGTGTCTGAATAAAACAGACTTTGAACCTACAATATGCCTCGACACCCCGGAGAGAGAATGGGATGGGTGAAAACACACCACCATTCAAGGCCAATCAGAATGACAGTCAAAAATTCCCATTAGCCCAGCTAATCTCACTCGCTCTTACATATAGGGTGGGAGGGAGGGGAGAACCAGCAAGCCAAAAGAAGGATTGTTCAGAGCGGCAGAGCCTTAAATACACTGCCCTCCCACACAATAATGACCTGGAAACTGGTGCAAATTTTTCATGCCCTATTCAATTGAGGGGGGGGGGGAAGAAGCCCCACCCTCCACAAACTCAGGCAAAGCCACCATTTTAAATAAATACAAACTCACATAAGGTCCAAAATATAAACTTGTTTCCAAATCTCTTCTCCTTTTTTCTGTCTTCATTCGTTTTCCCCATTCCTGATCAAAGGCCATACATGACTTGAGACATATATCTGTAACAAAGAGGGGGTGAATTGAAAAATGAATCACATTTTCTGATGAGTCTGGCCAATTCATCAAAAATAATTGATTCATCTTCATCATAAACGAAGCCCCCTCCAATGCATACAAATTGATGAATTTTTAGGAATTTTTGATTTGTTAATGCATCAGGCCATAAAATGCCCCCAAGGCACCTAGAAACACCAAATGTGAATAGAAGCTTCCTCTGACTCTCCTCTACAATCCCTCCAACTCTCTACAATACCTCCAAATTTGGTGCAGATTGGGTCTCCCCATCCATTTTCTATAGCACATATTAGTAGGGATCCCCAATTTCTGTTTATATAACTCATATGCCTGAAACTCAATCTCTACCAAACTTGGAGGAATTGTACAGGTGAGTTGGAAGAAGCCTCTCTGCACATCTGGTCAATATAGGTACCGGGGGGGGGGGACTTTCCCGGAGGGGGTATTTGGGGGTATGTAGCTCAGAAGTATGAATTCCAATTACCACTAAACTTTCAGGAGAATCGGGGCATATTTCCTTCCAGATTTAGTGTTGCTAGGTGTCTTGGGGGGCATTTTATAGCATTTTAAAGTGGATACATATCAATTTCCTGATGCATCCCTGGAAATACAATTGCCGGGCCAGGTTGAAAGAAAGAGGCAACACACGTTCCGCTTGGGTTAAATAAGGGCCACAACTTTATTAACTACAGTAACGAATTTTAAATTACTTATCAAGGAACAATAACTTCAGGAGGGCCTGAGCCGTAGCGCATCATCAAATGGTAACAATAAATTGATTAGGTCCCGTTACTCCACCAATTTCCTGCGGCCCATTGAACTGCCGCAGAGAGGATGCCAACGAGATCTTTTGGCATCAACGCTTGATTAAAGGTTGGCAGCCCTCCTAGGGTTTTGGGTTATTATTATTAATTGCTCCCTAACTAAATCCTATTGGGTTATTAATGGAAGGCTGCCGAAGACGTGAAGATGTAATTAGATTCGGGACCTAAATGGTTAACTTTTTATGCGCTCCCGCTAGTTGTGACCAGGGTTACTACCTACAACACCCACCGCCAATATGTGAATGGTGGGATGGGCGAAAAAACACCACCACTCAAGGCCAATTAGAGTAATGGTCAAAAATTCCCATCCGGCCCCGAAGCGACCAGCAAAGCATCACCAGCACATCATAAACAGTGGCGGGAGGGCGGGGAAACCGGCGATTGCGGAGGCAGGCTGTGGGGAGCGCGCCGAGGACTTATAAAGGGCGCGCTCCCCTACCGTAGGCTACGCAAATAGCGGAGCCAATAGCTGCCTCCCTCAACCAGCCGGCAAAGACGCCCCTGCTCGGCACGAGGCCGGGCGGAGCGGCCATTGCCGGGCCAGGTTGAAAGAAAGAGGCAACACACGTTCCGCTTGGGTTAAATAAGGGCCACAACTTTATTAACTACAGTAACGAATTTTAAATTACTTATCAAGGAACAATAACTTCAGGAGGGCCTGAGCTGTAGCGCATCATCAAATGGTAACAATAAATTGATTAGGTCCCGTTACTCCACCAATTTCCTGCGGCCCATTGAACTGCCGCAGAGAGGATGCCAACGAGATCTTTTGGCATCAACGCTTGATTAAAGGTTGGCAGCCCTCCTAGGGTTTTGGGTTATTATTATTAATTGCTCCCTAACTAAATCCTATTGGGTTATTAATGGAAGGCTGCCGAAGACGTGAAGATGTAATTAGATTCGGGACCTAAATGGTTAACTTTTTATGCGCTACCCGCCAACAAAGAGGCGCACTGCCGACTCTTTACCCCACAGCCGAACAATTCGGCACTCAGGCCCTCCTTAAGATTCTGCATAAAGATATCCAGGCCCTTGTCCAATAAATGCACCCCGTCCGGACGATTAAGGTGGGGTCCCCAGCAGGGATGTTAAGCCAAAGGACAGTTCCCATCTCGGCCTGCACAACGCGGGCAACTGCCTTGTAGACGCCCTGATGGGCCTTGTGCATTATTGCGGATGGTGGTACCAACCCCAGTTCTACCGGGGAATGATCGCAGACCAAACGACTCGAACCAATGCGAGTACGACTGGAACGCTCTCAGATCATCCATGATCTTGAGAATAAGGAACTTGCCTGACAAGCGAGTCACCAATAGGCGAGTACGATAGAACGCTCGCAGATCGTCAATGATCATGAGAATGAAGGGCTTGCCCGACATGCGAGTCACCAATGAGCGAGTACGATGGAACGCTCTCAGACCATCAATGATCTTGAGAATGAGGGACTTGCCCGACATGCGAGTCACCAATGGGCGAGTACGATGAGACGCTCTCAGATCATCAATGATCTTGAGAATAAGGGACTTGCCCAACCTGCGAGTCAAATCATGTCCTCCCAAATGTACAACCACGATGGTCGGCAAGGTGTCAGGGGGCAACTGAGAGCCACAATAAGCAAGGCGTCCAAGAACATCCCCCTCTTGCCCTTCCACAGGAGATCAGCCCATTGGCCCAGGCCGAAATCGCGGCCACATCCAGACTGGATAGGAAACTTTGAGGCCCAGTAAACAAAAACTGTGGCCGGAAACCAACACTCGAGCACGGCTCCCCGGGGTAAAACCTGCAACGAGAAAAGAAAGAACAACTGGCCCGGTTTTACCGGTCCATTAGTGGTTGTACGTAAGATTTAAACTGTCTGGATCTCCGTCGCCCGATTCGTTGGATGCCAACCGAATCGATGTCAATGGCAGCCGCTGTGGAAGCAGAGCCTGTCTGGAATGAATGAGTCCCCAAAATGCAGGTGTTGAAATAGGTACCCCTAATACTTGTCAGCGAGCCGGGCATATCTATATAACGCTATGACAGGACAAATTTAGAGCACAGAACACCTACAAAGGTGTATCATGCAGCCCTTACCTCACTGGTCCGTCTTCAATCTACACATATGCAGAAAGACCTGCTCCTGCTCGAGGGCCATATCCAACCAAAGTAATGCAGAAGCGAGGTGTTGGTTTTGGATTGGGCAAGCAGCTCGCTAACACGTGAGGCGGCGAAAAAAGGGGGTACCAAAATGGCAGCTGAAAACGAGGCAACCTCATAACTGGTGGAACAAACTCAAGGCTATGCATTAGCCAGCCTCCATAAACTATTAGGAGAGATCGGGATCCTCAGAATAACTCCAAAATGGGTTAGGTCACAGGTACTACCACTGTGCAGCCACTCCAGGGGGAACGAGGCAGCACGCCATCTACTCTAAAATACAAACCAAAGCCCAGAGCTCCCGAAGCATCGGTTCGCACCTGCAAGTCTGCTGCCGCCGCATGTGCAGAACCAAAATTGATGCCATTAAATTAGATACGCAGATCTTCCTTAAATTCGGCCGAAATGCGGTGCCTCTGATGAGGACTACGAATCCCACCATACTATAGCACAGTCGGCGCAAAAATGGACAACCAGGCGCCACAACTCCCTGACGAGTGGGTGCTGGACAGCTGGAGCCAGCTTACCACGCGAAGACACAGCCTAGGCTGAAACAAGGGCCGGAAGCGATGAGTCTACAGCGCCAGGTGGAAATGTGACTACGTTGGAAGACACAACAACCAGGGGGGGGGGCTGAGCGGAGCCTGCGATGACGTGGCTACTTCAGTAGTCACAGATGGCGTACCTGCAGAAACGATACTGGCAGATCCTGCTAAAACGGACACAAGAAAAAAAAATGCATGTCACCATTAGCCATCCTTAGTTTACGCTCCGCCCTCCTCCGAGCCTTGGCCTCACTCGTAGAAAGCCCCACCACCATAAGACTCGGCCGTCCCCGGAGAATGAGAAGGGTGGCCCTGGCATGGAACAGCCAAACCAAATCGTGGTATGTAACAGCCAACACAATTCATGGCGCCTGTCTTCCTGACATAGGACCTTGAGCAGATTCCACTGCCTGGGCCGCCCCTCTGGATACCAGAATTAAATCAAATACAGGCTAAAGAGAGGAGGCTTTAGGGCCCATCGCAAATCCGGGGATTAACTAGCCACCGGGCCCAGATGGCATCAACCCAAGGGTTATTAGGGGACTGAGCAATGAAATTGCAGATCGCTTAACGGTTATATGCAACTTGTCACACAAAGCGGCCACGGTGCCGGAAGACTGGAGGACGGCAGCTGTCACCCATTTAAAGGAAGGAGGGAGGGCCCAGGAAACTACAGGCCAGTTAGCCTTACATCTGACCCAGGGAAGATGGTGAAGAAGTGCAAAGCGGTATGCCCCAGGTTTCTGTCCTGGGACCGGTGCTGTTCAGTCTGTTCCTAATTGACCTGGAGCCAGGGAGAAACAGTGAGGGGGCCAAGTTTGTAGATGGCACAAAACTTTTCCGTGTGGTAAAAACTCGAACAGATTGTGAAGAGCTCCAGAAAGATCTCTCCCAACTGGGGGAAAGAGCCGAGAAATGGCAAATGTGTGGTAATGTAACCAAATGTAAGGTAATGCATATTGGGGCAAAAAATTCAAACTTCTTCTATCAACTCATGGGCTCTGACCTATCAGTGACAGGCCAGAAAAGAGATCTTGGTGTGTTGGTGGACAGTTCCATGAAGGCATCTCCCCAATATGTAAAAATACAACAGCCAACATCATAATGCCATTATACGAAACAATAGTAAGGCCCCACCTGGAGTATTGTTTACAATTCTGGTCACCACCTCACAAGAAAGACATAGTGGAACTGTTAAAAAGTGCAGAAGAGAGCGACTAAATGATTACTGGGCTGGGGCACCTCCCCCCTGAAGAAAGGCCAGAATGTTTGGGCCTCTTTATTCTGGAAAAAAGGTGCCTGAGGGGGGATATCATTGAGGCGTACCAAATAATGCAGGGCATGAGTAAAGTGGATAGAAGGAAGCTGTTCTCCCTCTCACAAAATACCAGAACTAGGGGACATACACTCAAATTGAGGGCTGGGAGAGTAAGAACAGACAAAAGAAAATATTTTTTCACCCAGCGCGTTGTTAGTCTATGGAACTCCCTGCCACAGGATGTGGTGATGGCATCTGGCCTGGATGCCTTCAAAAGGGGACTGGACAGATTCCTGGAGGAAAAGTCCATCACAGGTTACAAACCATGATGGAGATGTGTAATCTCCAGGCTTAAAACCAGGGTACTTCAAGGGCCAGATGCAGGGGAGTGGTATCAGGAGACAGATATCTAGTCTCATGCGCTCCCAAACACATCTGGTGGGGCCACTGTGAGATACCGGAAGCTGGACTAGATGGGCCTTTGCCTGATCCAGCATGGCTCTTCTTACGTTCTTATGTTCTTATGTTCTAAGCCATCACAGATTCCACTGATTTGGTTGGCTAGGTAGGTGTCCCCTTCCTCCCTCTTTACCTCTTATGCCTCCATCCAGAAATGGCGCTCGCAGTGGAAGAGTGCAGCCATCCAGATAGAAGGAATTACATTTCTCCACTCAAGGATATTCAGTTTTAATTCAAGACACTCAAACATGTTTTGAGCCAGGGTGAGTGTGTGTGTGTGGGGGGGGAAGCATAAACAATGAGGAAAGTAGCTGCTTTTATTTGATAGTTGAGAAACCTAATATTAATGGTGTTATGTTACGGTCATTATCATTTTTCCAAGACCATTATTTGTGCCAGACACAACGTAATCCCGCCGCGTGGGCATAAGACAAGCCCCAAACGGAGTCAAAGAGTATCGAAAGGGCGGCCCTGGTATGTAACTGCCAACACAACTTGTGGCCAGAGTATAACAACAAGGAACAGAGAGGATGGGTGTGGATTACGCCCACCACAAGACACAGTGAAATACGGTGCTCACATAATGGCCGAACAGGAGGCTAAGCAAGCTACTGCAGGGGTCGGAAAATTGCCGCAAATTAACTTCCTGGTAAAAATTAAAAATTAAAAACACGTGACGCTCCACTCAAAAGTCACAAAAGGGGAAAACAACTAAGGGTCACCGAGAATGTCCAGCCAGGCAGGATGGACGTGGATCAATGCCCAGGGGGTGATCCCATGAGGCACGACCTAAATGGCCGCCAAGTGGCAAAACAAAATGGCCACGCAAGAGATATGCCTCCCCGAGCAACGTCTATGAAAGGTAGCAATAACTCCTAAACAAAATCCGAACACGAAAGGAACAGGGTAGCTGCCATAACGGTCCCCTAAACACCGGAGAGATGAATACCCGTGGGAGCAAACAAGCTATCACTCTCACGCCATCGACCACCCCTGCTCCAACCAACAAGTAACCCTGCTAATGGCAACCCAGCCGGGATCCCAACCTGCAGCCTCCCACCTTTCCCCTGCAGACCCCGGCACCATGTAGAGAAAGCCCAGCAGGGTTTCAAGAGACCTGACCCGGCCAGCCTGCTGAGTTAAGGAAGGAGCGCTTATCTCCAAGCTCAGCTGCTTGTCGGACCGACAAGCAGCTGAGCTAACCGGAGCTCAAAGAGCTCCCGCTGTCCGCTTCTGCGGCGGACCTCAGGACGCCGGCTTGACCAAGCCTGCCCGTCCACCCAACCTGCCTCCCAGACCCCTCCCCAGAACGACCCAAGCTGTGCCGCGGATCGAGGGAGTCGGGAAACAGCCGAACAGGTGGCACTTATCACTAAGCTCAGCTGCTCATCGGGACCCGACAAGCAGCTGAGCAGACAGGGGCAGGGGAAAAGCAAGGAGCGCTCTTATCAGCGCCCGATCACCGCACTCAGCTGCTTGTCGGGAGCGCTCCGACAAGCAGCTGAGCCGACAGGGGCAGGAGGAGCCCGCCCACGCTGCTTTCACCCGCGCCCGCAACCAAAAAATACCCGCCTCCAGGACCTCTCCCCGGGACAACTCCACCTGACCGCGCGGGGATCCGGGAGTCAAAGAGGCAAGAAGCGGCTTCTCCCGACAAACAGCTGTTTGTCAGGAAGCAGGAAGCAAGCGGCCCCTTGCTCCACAGAAGCCGCTAAAAGGGGCGTCCAGCCCGGGCTCCAGACAGACATGCCGGTCAGTCTGAAGCGAAACCGGCGATTGCGGAGGCAGGCTGTGGGGAGCGCGCCGAGGACTTATAAAGGGCGCGCTCCCCTACCGTAGGCTACGCAAATAGCGGAGCCAATAGCTGCCTCCCTCAACCAGCCGGCAAAGACGCCCCTGCTCGGCACGAGGCCGGGCGGAGCGGCCATTCATTGATTCACCGGTTTGTCAGCCCTGACAAATCACAAATCATGATTGTAAGCTGCCCAGAGACCTTTGGGTAGTGGGTGGCATATAAGTTGTATAAATAAATAAATAAATAAATAAATAAATAAATAAATAAATAAATAAATAAATAAATAAATAAATGATGAAGCACCATTTGTTGGACTCATCCCCATCGGTAATCTGTATAGCCATATGCACAGCAAAACACTTTCTTCAGTCATTTTGGCAGTCTCCTGTTGGATCTTAAGTATGAAACTTAGAGGATGCAAGTAGTATACATACACCCAGTTACATCAAAATAGATGCTCTGTGGTATTCAACTGAAGAACCAGTACCTCTTTGTCTACACTAGGAAGAAAGACGGAGGTGTTCTTTGAAAAGCTTGCTTTCTACACAGAAATAAAGAAATGTACTCTGTACTCTGTGCAGAAATGGTCCTCACGAATGGTGAAATGTAGTATGATATATATGTATACTTGCATTAACTCTACCAATAGGGTTAAAAACCAGCATTTTAAAATGAACTTGAGATATAAGAGAGACATTTTCTATAAGCGAGTGGGTGTTTTGACAGTTAGCATTCTTTAACTGTCAAAGTACAAGGTTGCCAGACCTATTCTAACTTGAGTGTTTATAGTGGAAGAGGGAACAAATTGTATAAATTGGATTGAGAGTTGTCGCCATTCCATGGGAAAGGACTAGCGGTGAAAAATCCTGCTAAAGAAAGAAGGCTTGGAATGGCAGGCACATCCAATCTGGGAGGACTTGAGTTTCAAGGGCTATCAGCCTGAATAAAAACCACTGTGTTCTGAGCCAGGTTTGTAACCAAGGAAGAAATCAAACAGCGGTGCCATGCAGAAAGAGGAAAGTTGGGGAAAAGTCTGAAGCCAAAGGAGTTGAAGGCTAATTGAAACAAGTTTGTATCAGAGGTGGAGATGAGGACTCTGTGGCAAGTGGCCTTCAAGAAATCAGGAAGCCTGAGTGGAAAAGAAGAGCTGGGCTAGGTATTGTAGTTGCCATTCAAGAGCAAATACTTCCAAAGCAGAGATCATTGCAGACTGATGAGCAACTGCATGCACCATACTGGATGGAGTTTGTTACTAGAAACAGTGGTTCGGACAAAAGGGAGTACAATTTTAATGTGTCCACAACACCAAGTGGCAGTTAAAAGCAGCATTAATGATCACTGTTATTTCAGTGTGTTAAGAATATAGGTAAGACTCCCTGAGGACAGTGGTGCAGGCGCTGGTCATATCAAGGTTGGATTACTGCAATGCTCTCTACATGGGGCTCCCCTTGAACCTTGTTCGGCGACTGCAGCAGGTCCAGAATGCAGAGGCCAGGTGGGTAGTTGGTTCACGTAGATTCGACCGCATCACCCCCATCCTGGCCCGCCTGCACTGGTTGCCCGTTGCCTCCCGAATAACGTTCAAGGTGTTGGTTTTGGTTTACAAAACCCTCCATGGTTTGGCCCCTGACTATCTGGCAGAGCATATTTCCCGACGACTAAATCTGGCCCAACCCACCTGATCCTCCTTGGCCCTCTCGCTCCGTGGTGCCACTCTGAAGGAGGCCCATAAGGTGTCTACTCGGTGGCTGACCCTGCAGTCTGGAACTCTCTGCCGAGCGAGATACAGCAGGCACCCTCGTTGGCATCCTTTAGAAAAGCAATGAAGACCTGGCTATTCAAGGACGCCTTTGGTAATTGCTAGGGGAGTACCTCCCCCCCCGCCTCTTGCCAATATTGTTTTTACCTGTTATAATTGCTACTGTTTTTAATTTTGTGTAAACCGCCCTGAGTTCCTTCTGGGAAATAGGCCATGGTATACACATTTGAAAACAAATAAATAAAATAAATAAGAGAACTGAAGCCTCCAAGTTAAAGTATTTACACTTAGTTTAAGTCAAGGTATACATTTTTCATTCTTAAAAATTGCTCTGTCTTTTGTTCTATGCCTAGGCATACCTAACTAAAACAAGATTAAGGATAATCTTTTGGTACCTGCTGCAGTACAGGGAATTGAGACTTCTCAAAAGGGGGAAAATCCAGGATAAAAGGCATTATACTGTATTAATCACATTGTCATAGTAGCAGCAGGTTGCTAGAAAAGCATTGCTCCACAATGTGATAGCCAGCAGTGGGACAACGTGAATATACTGTGATAATCGGTAATAATCATAATCATTGTATGTATAATCACACAACTGGAATTTCTTTGACCGCATGAGTAACAATGTAACATTGCATTCCTTTCTATCTGTATTTGCTTTGAAATAACCATCTCATGCTAAAAAGATGATGGATTTATCCTTGCTTCTTCTTTCATGTCAGAAGCTGTCAGAGTGGAAGGGTCAGCCTAGAATGCACCATCATGGCCCAGAGAATGGCCCAAAGCATACACAGCACAACAAGCCACAGACATTCTTCAAGGCAGCTCCTTCCATGCTTCCACAACCCAAAGAAAGGTAGATAGCTCACCAGAGGCACAGAGGGTAGGGTTGGGGAGAGCCAGGTCCAAAGGGGAACATGGCACACAGATGTATGGCCCGTTATGCAGTGAGGGGTGCAGGAACCATATCCTCCATCTTTTGGTCCTCTCCTCTGATAAGGACTTCCACTGTTGCTTGCCAGTGGCTATTCTAGAAAAGGATTCTGAGAGTTGAAGTGCAAAGCATCTGGAAAATCAAAGAGAGCCATTCATCATTTAGATCTGAGTCACCTAATAACAAAGAGTTACATTATGGGGAGGAGGGGACAGGAAGATCCAGGATCTTTGGCACAGGGTGGCAAAAACAAACAGTCATCAGAGAAGCACATTGCCTCTGTTTTTATGTATGCCCATGTGTGTGTGTGTGTTGTTACAGTCATGACCAACTCTTCGTGAACCCATGCCCATGGAGTCTTCTTGGCAGGAATACTGGTGTGGTTTGCCAGTTCCTATTCCAGATGCTTACAGTACCTGGTATTACCTGGTGGTCACCCATCCGAGTACTAACCAGGACCGAAACTGCTTAGCTTCCAAAATCAGGTGAGATCAGATGTGTTTTGGGCGCTTTTAAATTAAATGTGAATGCCTAGACAGAGAATTAACAAGTCCTTTCCAGTTCTGATGGAAGAGGAAGCATCCTCTTTGCCTTTGTTTTTTACTTACATGAGACTTGCAAGTGATATTACTTTTGGGACTCAGCCTCTTTCCCTGCTTTCTCTCCGTGTTAGATAATTGTACTCAATGAAGAAAACCCATGTTAACTGAAGCAGCATCCAGTGTCCTAATCCAGACTATGTGTATTGTCGGGTAATCAAATCTCTTCACCCTTCCTTCCTCCCCTGCCTATGCATATTTCATTAGTATGATTCACTACTAACCCTCACAATAATTAAATCGGGTTGGGAGGGACCAAGACCTATAAAGAAAATGCTTGTTTCTCCTGCAGCATTGGAGGAGATTAGAATTCCCAGTATAATCATTTGCTACAAATGTGTTCTTAAGCTGCTACTTCATGGGGTTTATATTGGTGTGCCACTAATAAAATTAACTGTGATGGTTGCAGTAAGCTGTTTATAGAGATGGTGAACCTATCCACAGAAGTTCCTGTTACAGTTTATGGAGCTGAATAATTTTAAGCACATAAACACCCCATGTGTAGAAAATCTGCGACTTATTATGCTCTATGGTTTTGATGATGAGAAAAAGAATGAGGCAATGTGGCTACCTTAGGGGTGGAGAAGTTACCAAAATCCTTCCATGGGTCAATTTTGTTCATCAGAAATAGCAGCATCACATAACCTGGTCATCAAAAATAGATACGCCAGGAGCCCCGATACTGCAGCCAAAACTCTGTTCACATCCTGGGGTTCAGTCCCAGGTAGCTGGCTCAAGGTTGACTTAGACTTTCATTTATCCAAGATCAGCTTACTGGGGGAAGGGGAGCAATGTATAGCCTGCATAAATAAATTGCAAACCATCCAGAGAGTGCTTTAAGTGCTATTGGTTGGTATATAAGCATCACACTTTGCACACTTTTGCATTGCAATAGGAAAGGGAAAACCCGTGAACTATTTTTTCACCACGCATACAACAGAGGTTGAAAACAGGCATCTTTGCCCACCCAGCACAGAGTAAAGAGGCGAGACACAGATGTGGGATAAACATGGGCCACTCTTTATTATAAACACAAACCATAAACAGACTTTTGCAAGGGGGGTCTAGGTAGGGTGGAAGCATGGTCTGAAAAACTTGGAGCCTGCCTTGCCCCAGGTCAGATAACAAATAGGGGAGTTCACCAAAATAACAAGGTCCCACATCAAGGGGGAACTACCTGAGGTAGTCAGCTCTGGGCACATGCTGCTCATGGGATCCCAGCCTAGTCTCCCCCCCCCCCGAACAAGTTCTCCAGAACCACGGTACCCTGATGATTACATAGTTGCTGAATTCACTGGAAGATACCCTGCAGCATCCCTGGATTGCCCTAAGCCCACCTCCATGCCTGGATCAGGAGCCAAAGGTGCTGCTATGGAGCTGGCCATGCTATCATCCAAGACTTCCACAAGCTCTGCAGCATCTGGCCCCTCCCTCTCAGCCTCCAAAACAGCAATTCAGGATAATATGACCTCAGCCAACTGGTGTAACTCAGCCATTTTAATTGCCTTAGACTCTTGACTGGACCTATGAACAGGGCCATTAAGGCAAACTGGGCAGTTGCCTAGAGTATCAAAATGGAGAGAGGGCACTGGCCAGCCTGCCCCCCCCCCCACCGCTGGCCACCGCCATCTGTACCCCCACCCACCAGCCACCCATCGCCAGCTGCCCATCACTGCCCATCGCTGTCTGCCTGCTGCCCCCCGCCCCCATCACTGCCCACCCCTCACATGCCCGTTGCCATCCGTCCCCATGCCCATTGCCATCCCCTGCCATCTGCCCCCTGCCCCCTGCGCCCCGCCACCCACCTGCCACCACCCTGCCCCCCTGCCCTGCCTGCCACCCACCCCACCCCCTGCCCCTCGCCTAGGGTGCAAAAAAACCTAGCACCAGTCCTGCCTATGAATGCCCCTGACTGAGTGCCTTTCCAAGACACTGAGCTTCTGCAGAATAGAACCAAAGTCAGGCCACCCCTCCACATCCAAGGAAGGAAGTGAGACAGGCTGAGGGGGCACCGCTTTATGCTTGGTCAGCTGTTTGCCTTTCTTATTCCCTCCACCCTTCTTAGGTCCCATCTTGAACCCAACCTAATAAGAAACCTCATAACTCTTATCCACTATAAACAGCCAGCACATGCAGGTCTAGAAGGCCAAGAAGGTAGAAGCATGACACAGATAATGCCTCCTTTATTGCCTAATAATTGCCAGTAATGTTGACTTTAAATACTAATCTGCTGTATTGCAGTTATTTTAAATTTATTTATTAGTACTCATTAAAGGCATTCATTGCACTCAAGCCTCACAATTTCTAACTCCTAATTGGTGCTCCTCTTCATCTTCATCTTATTTTTCTTTTCTTTTTACAAAATTTAAAAATAGCAACTAACCTCACACAAATTTCGTGAAAAAAACTCCCTCTTCAAAACTCCCCCTTGTTTTTTAATAAACAGCTAAGCACAATGCCCTGCCATCCTGTGTCCCACCCACCCACCCACACACACAAGAAACTTAAACCCTACTAAGCTGAAGAAACCAAATGCAGTTCCAAAAGAACCAAACAAGAGAAAAGGGAAGGGGTAAATGCAAGGGAAGCAAAGAAACTAAGCCCCAGCCACCCCAATACTCACAGCAGGGCAGAAAGATTTAAACAAAAACATTGGCAAGGAGGGGGTGGAACAAAGGGACTTTAAGCAAAACAAGGGGTGGGTGGGTGAGCGAGTGCCACCCACCTTGTGGAAAACCCCACCCTTTCTTCCCCCTCTCTCCAAATCCCCCTATCAGTCCCTTCTGATGAAACCACTTCAAAAACCAATCCTCAATCCCTTCCATTTTTATTTTAAACTAAATTATCAACCTTCCCCTCGCCAAGGCTCCCAGTACTCCAAACCTGAGATTGCAAAAGTACCCTAAAGCTCCCAACCACTTCTCCTTTGAAACCAACACAGGAGCCACGCGGCAGCTCAAAAGTGAAACCACTCCTGGCTCCCTGAGACGCAACTCCTAATAAGTCCAAACGAGGCTGGGGCAAAGAGGCTGCACCCTGTTATAAGGTAAGGCAGCCTGGCTCCGCTGAACAACCATTCTCAGCCTCCTCCGCGCCCACCTCCCCCACGTGGGATGGGACAGGACACAAAAACTCCCTCGCTGCAAAAATGGTGCGAAAACAGCATTTCTTCTAAACCAAATCCTGGGAACCTGGATCATGCCATGGGTGAAATGACTTATTTTCTTTTCAATAACATTTTTACTAATCTTTTTTCTACACTCCAGCCATTGCTACTTCCAGCATTTTAAAATGTCTACATTCTAATGCCACATCTCCTTTCAGAGCCTATTCAGAATAGCCAAAAGGTGCTGAATTTGTTTCAGGCTAAATAAATGGCAATCCCATTTGCAGGATTTGCTTTCTAACAGGACCTTCATGACAACTTTTTGGTTAGCAAACATACTCTCAAGCAAGGCCTACACTATTTGGTCGTACTTGCTTTAACCTTTATTCACCTGGATTTTTAATTACTTAATTTTCACAAAACAGTCTCAACAGCATTGAGTTTCGGATTATTCTCTAGTACTCTGAGAATTCAATATACACCAGAATTAGGGTGATAGAAGGCTAGACAGGGTTACTTACACCTTTTTTATTGAATGAGTACATAAGTTATTGCATGTGGGTGGTTTTTTTCAATAATATACTGCAGTGCCATAGAATGTAGGGGAACTTTTCTATGGAATTTCATCAAGCTTCAGGCAATATTATGAGGGAATTTCTTCTAGTGCTTTGCTGAAAAATTCTTCCATGAGTATTTTTACCCTTGTTATCCAGTTTGATAAGCAGAAATTTAATCTCAACAAGAACTACAAAGAAAACAATTCAGATAATTTCAGAATTCTTATGGTTATCTCACCTGCAAAGAGGTCCAGAAGGCTAACATCTCCGTGTTACCCTGCAGTCCTCTCCACCTTTCTACATATTTATTAATGCCTACAGAACTGTATTAACAACTAAGTCTTTTCACAGGTCTGAACACTGAAGAATGATAACAGGAATTTAGCCCAAAAATCTCAGAAGCCATTTTTGAGGAATATTCTGAGATTGTTGTTCTTCTGTACTCTCCTCAAAACAGAAAGGCACTTTTCAGAATTCTCTACAAACGTTCTTATCATTTGACATGGTAGCCATTCTACACTGCTTTCATCACTATGGAGGACAATATGAAGAAAAGAAAATGGTGGCCAGTCTGCTAACACTGTTGCTATTGCTTCCAGGTGCCTCCAGGGCAGTGAGAAAAAAATAAGTCCTTTGAGGGACAGTAAGAGTACAACTACAACACAGCAACAATTAAAGATGAGCCCTGCCTTTGAGAACTGTTGAGGAATTTTCCTTTCCTTGGGAAAAATAGAGTGGAGAATTTTGAAAGGCCATTTTGAACAGCTATCACAAGCAAACCTTATGCTTTTAACATAGTCTAAATTGGAGACAAGATATTGTACACACTTTGAGTGTGATGCTATTGAATTAGAGGTGATCCTTTATTAAAAACAATCTTAGTCTTCAGACTTTTAAAATAACACTATGCAGTATTTACTATGCCAAACCTTCAGTGAATATAAATCAGCACTACTCTACTGATTTATCCTAGCTCAGCTGAAGATCCTGAATGTTCAGAGACGTGCCAATACAATAACTACACTCCAAGTCAATAATCCATCCAATAATGGATTAGGAACCTAAAGTTTTCCAAGAATAGAGACTTGGCACAATATTAGATGACTGTTTTTTTGTTTGGTTGGGGTTTTTTTTTTGTTTTTCAGTGAGTAAGATCTACTCAGACATATTTATTTATTATTTTATTTTAGAGTATTTTTATCCTGCCTTTTTCCTTGAAAAAGGACTCAAGGTGGCTTACAGTAATGAGGGACAATATACAGTCTAATACAATTAAGATATATTCAAGTATTGAGAGCACGGAACTGAGGGACATCTTACAGAATTAACAGACATCACATTAATGCAATCACAAAGTCTATAAACACAAAGTCTATGTGATCATGTGTGGTAGATTCATATAAAAGACACATAATAGGTAGCCCATCATTCAGGGAAAGCTTGCCTGAAGAGAAAGGTCTTTGCCTGTTTCCAGAAAGACAGCAGAGATGGGGCAATCCTGGCCTCCAGTGGGAGGGAGTTCCAGAGTCTGGGTGCAGCAGCTGAGAAGGACTTTTCATGTGTTCCCACAAGAAGTACCTGTGGAGGTGGAGAGGATGCCAACTCCTCTGAGAACTTCCCGGATCAGGATCTTACACCCAGTATAATGTTATGTGATGTGCTATCAAGCCAAAACTGATTCATAGTGACCCTAATACAGCTTTCATGGTCAATTAGATATTTAAGGTACAGTTCTACCAGTTCTACATCGACCTCAACCAAATTTCCATGGTTGAGTGGGGATTCAGTCTCAGGCCTCTTAAGCCTTCTCTGTCACTATACCACACTTGATGTCCACACTGCGATTGTATATCCTTTAGTACAATTTTCCTATGAACTATGGTGATCCTATGAATGAATTATCTCCAAAATATTAGAATTGTGTGTAAATAATGAACATGATAGTCCTTGAATTTTTCATTGATGGCAGAATTTTGTTGCAAAATGCAAGGTTTTTATACAAACCTCACAGATTGTGCTGCTTTTTTATTCACTAATGTTAGATCTTTAAAAGGTTGGGTCTTTTAGATGACATGAAGGACTAAAAGATATCTGATTATTTGTTAATCATAACCATAGTTATTTGATGAGATACTCTTTTCATGGACAATAAAAAACAATTGGAGAATTTGTTACCTTTCTTAGAGTGCCAGTTTTTATTCAGCTAGAATTGCATCATCTACATGCAAAACTGGGAGAGATCAGAAGAGGCAAGGGATATCAAGATTTGTATATGAAAGGGAAAGAGACCCCACAACAGGTCAGTGAAAACTCAGGATGCTGACAAGACATAGAATGCTAGTTGTGAGGAGAAAAGTAGAAAATCAGGATGGGGAGTGGAATACAGTAGGACTGTCATATCCGCAGGGGATTGGTTCCAGGACCCTCCGCAGGTGAGAGCTAATGCTTTTATCCAGGGGTGGCAAGGGTGGCAAGGGGGTTGCAGTGGTGGTGGAGTGCCTCCACCTCTGATGTCCACCACCTCCACCTCCAATGTTCAAATAACCTCCTGCCAGGGAGAGGGGAAAGAGCAGCAAAGGGCCATCCCCTCCCGCCCCACAACCCCTGTCCACCCCTGCCCTTACCACCAGGCCAGCAGTGTCTCCAATATCTCCTCAGCAGATGTCATGGTTGTGGCAGCTGCAGCTCATTGGTGGTGACATAGGAGGTGCCTGTACAGCCCTGCGGATGCCTGCGGGCCATGCAGGCACCTCTTCTGCCACCACCACCACCACTAGTGCTGCAGACCGCCACCAATGCTGCAGCTGCCGCCATGGCAACAACTGGCTATCTGCGTTACAATCTCCTTTTCAGCTGTTTTGCAGCAGTAGACTGCTTTGCGGCTACTGTATTATTTTTTTAATTCTCCCCCCCTCGATCTGCAGATAAGTGAATCATAGGATAATGATCCAGCTGATAAGGGGGGGGGTCATACTGTAATATATTTAACCTCCAAATCTTCCTTTAAAATTTCTTTGGTCATATGTTCCTTCACAAAGTGATAGATGTTATGTCTATGTGGCTTTGGCATACTTCTCCATATCTGGCAAAAAACAAAAGAACAAATAAAAAATACAAACATGGTGTGAATATCTGATTACATATGTAGTCATAGTAAGTTCCGAAACAACGGTATTAGATTTCACCCATCAGTAATATTAAAAATCCGTAGTCTACATCAGGCATGTCCAAACTTCGGCTCTCCTGATGTTTTGGACCACAACCCAAAATTCAAAGCCTGTATTTCCAATAACAAAGGACTGTGGGAGTTGTGGTCCAAAACATCTGGAGGGCCGAAGTTTGGACATGCCTCGTCTACATGGTTACCAAGAAGTTATGAAGTAATGTATGTCATTTCTTTATGGAAGAAATAGAAATGGCTCATGGAACAAAAGAGAGGGGGCGATAATCTCACATCTGAACTGGGCCAGGCACCACTTGCAAACAATAGAAGGTTTTGAATTCACATTAGTGTTCTAGGTCAGCCAGCCCAAAGATACATGATCAAACACCTTCAGGCATCTATTAAATCAGTATCTTATCTGAGTCAAAAAATCAATTTAACACACTCCTTGGAAAGCATTTATCATATCAGGTTGTGTGATAGGGTTCTTCTGCTATAAAGTTAGCTTCTTTTTGTGGGAGCTGGCTTTTTATAATGGCAGGTATCTCCATTAATGACAAAGGCCTCGTTTAAAGTGATGGCATGGAACAGGAGCTTGTTTACTTTGTGTCTTGAAACTTCAAACACAACCTTGGCTAAACAGAGTGTTTGATCTTCTAGCTGCCAGCTAACTTTCCTGGTTGCTTCTACAATATGCATCTCCCGCACATCCTTGCCTATTCCCAATGATCGATGCAGGCAGTGATGCAGGCAGAGAGGGATGCTTCATGTCCCTCTCGCTGCAGTTCGCGGCCCCACTGGAGACCGGTTCGAAGGAACATAACCTCACGTCCTTGTGGGGTCAATCTGAGTTCAAGGGAATGGAACCTCACGTCCTTGTGGGGTCAATCCGAGTTCAAAGGAAGGGAACCTCACGTCCTTATGGGGTCAATCCGAGTTCACCCCGACCACGCCCCCTGAACTGCGCTCCAAGAGGGATGAGAGATTCCCGTCCTGGAGCTCAGGAATCTTTTCAATCCACTTCTCGATCCGTGTTGAAAACCAATTTCAACACGGAGGCAAGTTCACCTCAGCTCGAGAAAGGTCGTGAAGTAACCACCTAACTAAGTATTCCCTCAGCTTATCACAAGCCTCACTGAAGCAAGGCTGTTGAGTTGTGATGGACGTAAGCAGGGAACACAATAAACACAAAATGTATTTATTTGTAAAAATGACATTCAAACTATATCATGTTAGGAAAATGTCTTGTCCAAAATGGGCAAAATTACACACAAAAATCCATGTATCAGGAGAAACTCACGTGCATGCACACACACTAGTTCCATGCAAGAAATCTGATTTGTTTTTTAAGAAACATCTCAAAGGTTGAGATGCATTGAACTTCAAATGAATATAATTATCAAGGATCAAGACAAACCCATATTAAGAATATGAAACTGATGAGAGGGGAGAACTGAACGATAAATCAATCCCTACTGACAGCTTCTGATTCTTAAAAAAATGTCTTCAGTTTTACCTGAGAACCTTCCTTCCTCTGGCTGCACATAAATTTTCTCCTTTATTTAACAGTTGTACTCAACATATTATTGCTGCCAGTCTCATCCCTAACACAGCAGGAATTTCAGATAGGTTGCTCTGGTTAGGTCCTCAATGAACCTAGAATATCTCTTAGTGCATGGTAACAACTGATCAGCAAGCACCCTAAATGGTGCATTTGATTCTTTCACAAAAGCATGCAATGATGCAACAATATTGTGTTCTGATTGCACATTTATTTATTTATTTATTTATTTATTTATTTATTTATTTATTTATTTATTTATAGTCCAGATGTGTGTGGAATTGGGACTATAAACCAAATCAGAAATCAGAGATCAAGAATATTTCTATGACAGTTATCTGGAAGTTGAGTCATGGCAACTGGACTTCTTTTTCTTGAGAAATTGAAACATTTGCAGCTCATCCAAACAGCTTCGTCAGTCTGAAGAAAGCTGGTTGCGAGTCCTTCATTTTATAGTCCACTTTGACCTCATGTCACCCTGGTCTGCAATAGGCTCATAAGATGAACAACGGCTTGAATAGGCTCATTAGGTAGACAACAGTCTCAATAGCCTTAAGGTGAACAATGGCATAAAGTGCTGAAACCCATAAAGTATGGGTTGTTAGCTATGGCCTTGGTGGTGAAGGCGTGAAGTATTTTTAATTTGTGTAGGTATTGCTGAAATCACAGCCTGATAAGTGGCAGACAGGCTGTGCCTGAGCCCCCCACCTCTGTTGAGAGAGGGATTTTCAATGCCCACATGAATGGCTTCCCTGACCCCTCTCTCAAACCACCTATTTTCTCTGTCTAATATGTGTACATCCTGATCTTTGAATCAGTGCCCTTTTTTCTTCAAGTGAAGGTGTACTGCTGATTCTGGTCCTGATATTTACCCCTGCTACGTTGGGCCATCGTTTTGTTTAATGGCTATTTAGTTTCTTCAATGTAGAGTTCTGCACACCTGTTGGGTGTTTGCAACCTGAGGAAAGGGAGGAGGTAGACATTGAAAGAGCATGGTGAATGCCATATGACTTCCATCAAGAAACAAGAGTACAGAAATAGAACACTACATTGTAATAAGAGAGTACAAATATTTGGCCAAGATATTGCATGCCATCTACAAAAATTATCTTGGCAAATTATATAACTTGCTTACTTGCATCACTTGCAAATGCTAAAAATAGAAAGCACTAAGGAATTCAGGAGAAGAGTAACCCTTGCTAGAGAAGAAGCTCATAAAATGAGTACTCATTCCTATTCAGCTTAACAAAACAACGCTAATTAGTGGTTCAACAGGAGTGTTTGGAGATTACTTGATATGGCAGCCAGATGTTTTTAAAATCTCTGACTGTTGCTCTCACTACCTACGTCTCTCTTCACACCTCTCTTTCACCTTTCTAGCTTCGTTCCTTCATCTCATGGTGCATCTCATCTCATCTCATCTAGTCATCTACAGCTCCTGGAAACTCTGAAGAGGGAGTCTTACTCCCCCTACACACACACACACACACACTAGAGATGGGCACGACAAAAAATGGTGTTTCGTTTGTCGTTTGGTCGTTTAGGGGTCTGTTTCGGATCGTTTTCATTTTTGTGACTTTTTTGCAAAAAAATTCATTTTTGTTTCATTAGGTAATGAAATGAAAAAATGAAAACGAAAATGAAAAATTGCTGTTTCGTTAGCATTCTTTTTAGTTCAATGCATCTGCTGCAACAAAAACGAAAAACACGGCAAATTTGGTCGTTTCATTTTCGTTTTCATTTTGTTTTTTAAAAAAATCATTTCATTTTCGTTGCGTAACGAAACGAAAATGAAAATGAAAAATCGCTCATTTCGTGCCCATCTCTAACACACACACACACACACACACACACACACACACACACACACACACACACACACACACACACACACACACACAGCGAAACAGGTGAGAGAAAGTAATCCTTGATTTATGATATGGTTGACCAAAGTTCACTTTTCCTAAAGAAGATAAAATGCATAAATCCAAAAGAAGCTACAGATTTGGACACAACTGAGATATCCTAATTTGTAACTGCAGATATGGGATGGGCTGCATTCCAAGAGCTGCCCTGCCAGCACTTACCTTAGGATGCTAAACTGCCATCATAGCAGGGAACACATGCAGTTATTTCCTCTTGTTTTCACAGAGGATGACAGATGGCTAGCCTTGAACTACCTCTCTGTAATTGTATGTCTAATTTTGGAGTGGTATGTTGTATCTTTTTAATATATATCATGCTATACCAGTTTTAAATGTTGTTTGATTTGGAAAGTTGTTAGAGTGGCCTTCTGACGAGATGGGCAGGATAAGCAAGCAATACATTAATAGATTAGTAATGTCAACAGAAATACATCTCATCCCAGTAGAGAAAACTGTGATCAGGAGGTCTGTGTGCCTCCTGAGTTTGTTTTCCAGGTGTTGTTGATGGACAGCCTCTGGGCCTTTGCTGCTCTCTTTTCATGTGTTTTTTTTTATCCTGAAATTGGACTTCAAGAGAAAATCCTTCAAATGAAGTTCAGAAATGTTGAAACAGCAAAGAACTCTCTGTTTCAGTGTTGTGATTCACTGAAGTCCATTTGAACTTTCCCTTGTTTTGTGTTGATTTACAAAGCTAGGTTTTCTGAAATTCATGTACACTATGCATTTTCCTCCTTTGGGCATTCTGTTGAACATAATTCTAATGTATGTATTTTTTCTCTATTCAATAAAATATGCTTAAGTGATTTTTCTCCTATCACCTAGTATTTTTACTAACTATTGAGCTCTCACAATTTGTAACACAGAGATTGTTTGCTGTGTGTTTTAAGTTTCAGAAACACCTTATGCTGCATACAAATGTGAGGTCTCTTGAGGGTAAGTGAGTTTCTTCCCTCAGTGAGTCTCAAGAGGTGTGAAATGGGTATTTTGCAGGGATTGTTGAATCCAACTAATTCTTTTCCACCCCTAACTTAAAATGACACAAAACATGATGTCTTTCTTGATTTCAAGTAAGTAATCATGATCCTGAAAGTCTGCTGAAATAATTCTGGTGTTCTTTGTAACAACATTTCACTCGGAGGTTGAGGGATCAATTAGGAAAAATACCATATGGAGGTGATTTGAAAAGGCAACTTCTGTTCACAAAATTCATGCTACTTTGTCATCATGTACAAGCACATTTGTCTCTGTGCTCTGTGTTAGCAGCCACCAAGCCATAAAGTGTGGCACTTGTTCAGCTTTACACAGTCTTTGCTCTGTGTTTTTAAATTCTTCTAAAATGCCAGTAATTCATGGATATTAACTAGTGACAGAGTTTCTCCCACTAGATAGAACCAAAACCTCTACTTTTTGTAAGTTAAACTTGTTCTAAAGGAGTTAGACTTTGGGCAAACTATTGACCAAATATTCTTTTAAAATATATTTATAGCAGCCACAAGAGGAGCTAAATTGTGTCAGGATTATAATATTTTATTTTGTGAAATGGCATGATAATCCTAGTAGAATTTAAGGCATGTGCGATGTTCGCAAAATGATTCACCATAGCCAGTTCTCAGTGAGTTTCTGAATGAGCATTAAAACTCATGTCCTTTAAATCTAGGTCTGTCAACCTGTCCACTATTCAACACTAGATGTCAAAACCTGAATGTTGATGACATCCATGTCAGCAGTCAAGATGGACTGCAGAATACTCTCTTAGGTTAGCTACAATTTGGCCGTGGTCACACCTGGGTTTTGATCCTGATCTTCTGAAGGTCCGGCTTTTCCTCTTTGTCCCATCATGTGATTTAAATGTGGGACAAGAGTTCCCATGTCAAAAGCTGTTTTTTAAATTTATTTTAAAGTGCAGTTCAGCCCCCTTGGTGAGAAGGTAGCGCTAGCATTTGAAAAAAACTGACCACTCGGCTGTGGGAAATTAAAACTTGTAGGACCAGATAGAGCTTCCTGTTTCTCCAAATGTGAAAAGCAATTTAAAAAAACATAGCCCATCGGCCCCAGGAACAGCCGGTCGGTGCTATGAAAAAAGGAAAAAAAGAAACCCGGATCATCTGCATGGTCCCACGGCATCTGCCTCCTTAAAAGCTGGATTTTCAAAGCGAGGCAAAAATTTCCCTACCTCTCGGGTGAGTCACAGAAACCTCGCTTAAGGGATCATTACCGGGTTTTCTTTTTTCTTTTTCTTTTTTCAAAAAGCCCGGTGGCCGTGGGGACAGCATTTTTAGACAGGTTATCTGGTAATTTAAACTGCTTTTAAAGGGACGTGGGACCGGGGCCAAAAGAAACACCAAGTAGGGTGAATCCTAGAACATGGCTCCTTTCATCACTTAGCCACTGTTCCCTAGGTATGAAAATGGCTAGAATAAATGGTAGTGAGCATAAGACAGGATCCTCTAGATCAGTGTTGGCCAACCTATGGCATGGGTGCCAAAGGTGGCACTCAGAGCCCTTTCTGTGGGCACCCGACATCACCCCTTCACAGCCACCTGTATTCAGGTTAAATTGCTGTATTGGCACTTTATCAAAAATTAGTGGGTTTTGAATCGCAGTTTGGGCACTCCGTCTCTAAAAGGTTTGCCATCACTGCTCTAGTCCATCTTGACTACTGCCATTGTTGGGTTTCAACATCCAAGCTGCCTTTGCTATGTAATGTTTCGTACCCTTTTCCCTGCTGGTAACACAGACACAGTATTGTGCAGCAATATCAGGTCATTTTCTGACATTTTGGATTTTGGATAAAGAAACAAAATATCTCATATTCATAATCTGGAGACTTATTGAAGAACCGAATAATTTCTCTAAGCAGTTGGACATGGTAAGTTGCAAGCTTGATTACTTGACTGTATTCTGCTCTCTATGCTATATAGCAAGTTTTTCAATTTGCTAAAGTGTATTTAGGCTCCTATTCAAGCTGCCTATCTAGGAAAAGCCTCCAGGCCAGAGACAGATTAATTATTCCAGAGGACAAAGATCTAGGAATCTGAAAGCATTGATTACAAAATCAGGAAATAAAGTCTTTCATCCCTGCTTATTCAAAAGCTGTTATTCAGTTCTCCCTCTGTAAAGAATGTTTCATGAGGTGTGCGAAATAGCTTGAAATGAAAGGGCTTGATTGTCAAAATGGCTGAAATAGAAAATCATTTATAGAGGGCGTTGGAGCAACAATTTTACATTGCGAAGAATTAAAATCAGTCTTTAAAAGACAGAGAGTGTGCTAAATTTTCAGAGAGTTAAATTCCTTTTAGTATATTGAAAGCAGTATATGTTCACTTATTCAAGAAAGTTCCTTATTGAGGAAATAATCTTGAATAACTTCTATATAACATAATAGCATATCTATAAAGAAGGATGGGGAGGTTGCACAGGCTTCATGATCTCTCCAAAGAGAATCAGGCTCAGATGTTGATTTAAGATGGCCTTTCATGAGTAACTAGCTTGAAATCAGTATTATAAGGTTTAGTGATACAAAAATGAAGAAAGATTTTGGAGTGAGATGCAGGACCTGCATTGCACCCTTATGTCCACAGAAGGCTTTTGATACAGTAGAACATTTTGACAGCTGAAAAATAGATAGAAATGAGATTCACTGATTTTTATTCTCCCTCTTCAGTCCTGTATCCCTCTCTCCCAAAGTTATCCAGGTTGTTAGAAGAACATAGGAGATAGTGCTATTTGATGGTGTGATATTGTCTCTCCCTTCCTGCTGGTTGGAGAAATGGGACTGATGAGTATCAAAATGGTAGGGCTGGATCAGAGCAGTGGGAATAGGACCTGTGAATGTGTGGGGCACCCTGCGTCTCTCTCCGTGCAATACTAACTCCATGAAGCACACAATGACCAAATAGGTCTCCAGTGTCAGTATAAACGTATACATGTGTACTCAGAAAACAGACTGACTGAATTCTCAGAATGGTGGATACCAAGTTGCAGATAGTGTCATGGGTATGAGAGGCTGTGGGGCAGGCAAAAGGGGGGGGCAGTTCCTTCATTCACTTTTCCAAGTCTTCACAGCCACATAGAAATAGAATACTAGAGTGGGTAGGGATACAAAACGGGATAGATTGTTGGCATGACTTGATGGATTTTCTCTTCTTGATATATATAAATACTGTAGGTGAGAGGGAGAAAGGCAAACAGATGGAGACAAAGAAAGATTTGCGTGTAGTAAGAGAGGGGAGGAGAAAGAAATAACAGATTTGCCCTAAAGCCTAAATTATTCATAAAACCTTTTCCCACCCAAATCCACAGAGTATTTTGTAAACAGATAATAAGCATAACTCAACCACAAGGTTTGCAGCATACCCTCAAGTGTCATTAGTGATTCTTGATGGCATTAATTAAGACATACCATGCATTAAATAGACAATAATCAGTTCTTGCACTAAATAGTTGCTGGGTTCTGTTTTATATTAGACTAAGTTATTCATGAGTTCAACATAATAAGCCTGCGGAATAAAAAAAATTAACTTCCTTTAATTTTCAGTGTTTCTACAATTCCTTTGGAAAGTGTAGCGCAAACAAGCAAGAAACCAAAATAGAAATGACTGCACTCTGCATCTCTTGAAGAAAAGGGATGTTTACATTTTTGAAGTTATCGTGAAGTGAGTTTGTTCTTTTTAATTTGCATAGTAAGTCAGGAGGTGCTGGAAGACTTGTTTTCAAGACTTCTATCTTGAAAATTCCTGATAAGCTTGGTAAAGGCTGAAACTCTGGAGAGCCACATCCAGCATCCATGAAGACCAGAGATGGGCAAGACAGAGGGGTCATTTTCTGGACAGTGTGTGGTCTTATAGTGATTCTGAGAAAACCAGCATTTGGAAGTTTTAACTTCATTTTGGCCAAAAGAAGGTGCATTGAGGGCTCCTTAATAGAGAATCATGCTCCTTGAAATCCTTGGAGATTTTTCCCTTCTTTCCCCCCTTTCATCTCCTTTCCTTTCCTTGTTTTTTCCTCTTTCTCTTTCTCTTTTCTTGCCTGACCCCGCCTGCCATTTCCTTCAATTTCCCTTGTAGGAGGGAAAGCTGAGGACAGCACAAATGGAAACCACAAGTATCATACTCCTGGTATAAGAAGTGAGATGGCGTAATGATCTGGCATCTTCCTGAATAGCCAGAAAAGACAGAACCACCTATTTTTTCTGTATGTTTTTGAAGCCACCAATGTAAAAAGACCCATTTCCTGTCTGTTCCAAATCCTTTCACAGAGATGGGCAACTACTGGTAATTTCCATTTGTAGACCCCCTAACAAAGTCAGACAATTTCTACACTGCTAGCAGGATGTGAAGAACCATTTTCCAGAGAAAATCCTAAACTAAGTTTGCTGCTAATAAATTGTGCATGCAATGTATCATGTTCTGCTTTAATAAGAGAAAATCTCTCTTCCTCTAAAAAATATTGTTTGTTTTGGTTTTGGAGCAAAATATGTTTCAGCTTCTTCACTCTATGTATTAATATGGAGAGGAATACATATATTTTTGCAAGTAAATATAATGCTTTCTGCAACAATTAAAAATGGCTATAGAAAATGATGTTCTCTACAGAAGTGATAAATGTAAACAATTAAAGAAAATTCACAGCATCTTCATACACTTAGAAGAGAACAAAAAACCAGCAAATGTCAAAAGCAAAAATCAATGTGTTCTCTTAAAGCATTCTCTGGGTGATTTACAGTTTATTTATGCAGGCTATACACTGCCTTTCATACCCCCCTCCCATGAGCTGGGTACTCATTTTACCAACCTCGGAAGGGTGCAAGGCTGAGTCAACTATGAACTGGAAAAGTTTCGCTACTCATCCAAACAGCTTCATCAGGACTGATGAAGCTGCTTGGATGAGTAGTGAAATGTTTCTATCTCTCAAGAAAAAGAAGTCCAGTTGCCATTACTCAAATTCCAGGTGGACTCCTGCTGATTTTTTTTTGTCCAGAATGGCTTTTTGTGTGCACATTTGTGCAAGTCAAGCAATTGTGCAAATTGCCACAGGTAAAAATGGCAGGTACTTCATTGAAGAATTTGAAGCACTGGATTAGTTGTTTTCATCTTCCCCAACAATTATCCCATCTTTGTGTACTCTTTTGGATGCATATGCTTTCCTTCCCAATGGAAAAGGAGACTTAGAGCCATTTTAAGTGAATTACACAGATTTAAAGGAGTGAAGAAGATAACCTTGTCCCATTTTCAGTTGGAAGGGATGAATTTTGCACTGTTTTAAAACCTTTCATGGAGGTGTCTCATTGGGGATGAAGAATTCATCTACAATTCTTTCCAACTCTATTCTGTACCACATATTTAGTCTTAATAGTCTGACAGAATACAACTGGTTTTGAAATCCTCCCCCAGAGGAGTTTTGTTGCCTTAGTTGACAGCTAGCCAATCTACAATAACAGCAACTTTAAGAAGGCCAAAAAAAAAAAAAAAAAAAAAAAAACATGTGCCCTATTTCTGTAACAACTAGAACCCAGTTACTCAATTGTTCTGTGTCTGAGAAAGAAAGAAGGAAGGCTATCTGGTCTCGAGCCAGATTTTATATGTTAAATTTAACACTCATCAAGTAGTCACCCCAGGAAAGCTGCTAGGTTTTCATTTGAGCTACAAGCCTACTGGAGGAAAAATCTATTCTGACAGCCAGACTATACATGCTGAAATGTTACTATCAGTTTCTTTCTCAGACTAAAATAGAATACTCTTAGGGGAGCCATGCCATACTTAATTAAGCACCAGATGCTGGCTATCGTACAATATTCTTTTTCCTGTCCAATCCCACTTCAACAGACCAGTTATGGAAAGCTCATGATTTCTTTAAGAAGGAAGCTGGGCAGGTGATCACAATTTATGCTTCAAACAGCTAGTGATATCCTTCACAAGGATTAATAAGGTATAGATAATGATACATTACTCTAAAAATCTACTCTCCCCATAAAGTTCTGTCTCTGGCCTGCTTGTGTGAAAAGTGGACATGGGCACGACCAGAAAAAAATGACATTTCAAGTTTTCGTTTGTCGGAACGGGTCCGTTTCGGGTCGTTTCCGTTTGTCGCAAAATTTTTCAAAAATTTGTTGTTTCCGTTTGTCGTTTGTTGTTTGTCGTTTCCACCACAATTTAGCGATTTGACTTCCCAGAGCATAGGGGTGTCCCACAATCAGGGCCAGCGCAAGGTGTTTTTGCGCCCTAGGTGGGGGGCGGGGCGGGGCGGGGGGAGGTGCGGGTGGGCAGTGGTGGCAGGGGGCCATGGGCGGGCGGCGGCCGCGGGTGGGCGAGTGGGCGGGCGGCGGCACGGGCCACAGGCGGGTGGTGGCGTGGGCGGACGGGCGAGTGGGCAGTTAGGATATCACTTAGGATAGAGGTTCTGTTCTTGGCTTGCACCCCAAATGTGTGTGTGTGCAAGCAAATTGAAGTTGGGAAAATAGAAAATAAATGGTAGTGCATAATATATTTTTAAAATAAATCCACACCTCCCACTCCCAGTCGAACCTCCCCCTTTATCCAATATCAGAAAAAAAGCCTCACAAACTGCCAGAGAAGAAATAAAGAATAAACTGCTATTCCCTTCAGCAGACAAAGCTGCAGGGAATCAAAGAAATTATTTTCTAAATTTGATTCCCTCCCTGCCTGCCTAACTTAAATCCTAAAGCCTCCAGCCTCCCTCCTCAATCTCGATTGGATCACACCAGCACCAGCAACCAGCCCTCCTCCCTCAACCACATCCATACACCCGACTGCGATTTCTGGAAGGTGCCTCGGCTTTTTATGCCCTCCGAGACATCCAGAAGTGTCAGTCAAAAACCTGGCGATGCCATTGGTGGAATGGTTCAAACAATTTGCATGGTCCCATCCCATGCCCAGCCCAAATGGGCAGGTCTAAAAAAATAAAAATAAAATAAAATAAAATCAATACGACGTTTTATTGCTATAAAAAACCCACTGCTGCTACTATTAAAATTCAGGCATTTAAAATAAATAAATTTCACGTGTTTCTGTGGTGATTTGGTGTGTTTTTTTGACCACAATTTCAAAAGAAAAATTGCTGTCACCATTTTGGATCCCCCCCACTGCATGGCATGGCGAGACGACGAGGATGACCCCTCCAGCCTGATGCAAGCAGCCCAGGACAGGAGAAGAGGGGGGAAGGCCGGGGACCCCCCAGAAACCACCCCTCTGGTAGGTGGCAAAGCCTCAGGCAGGCATATTTTCGCCTGCTTTTTTGGCCGGGAGTCGGGTTTTTTTAAAAAAACTTTTAAAAACTTTTTCTGTGCTTTGCATTGCGTGATCGCCGTGATGCCACAAACGGAAACAAAAACCCCACCAAATTTTTTCTTTTTGGTTCGAGTTCGAGTTCTGACGGCTTAATTATTGTTACCGTTTCCGTTACGTAACGGAAACGATAACCAAAAATGGAAACGACAATTTCGCCGAGTCGTGCCCATGTCTAGTGAAAAGCTGACAAGGAGCTTATTTGGTATACAAATGCTTAATGTCTTAGCTGCCTCTACCTGCCCCTGTCCTTCATGGCAGAGGCCCCAACTCACCAACCTATTGTCCTCTGCCCTGGATTTGGGTTGCATGATGAACAACTCCCCCACCCCACCTCCAGTCTCATGGCTTGCTCTATCTTTCCTTAACTGAAAAATTTGCTAGGTTGTGACCAAACAAAAGGGGTTAACAGGCTCAATTGTTTATAAGAAGGAATTCCAGTTCACTACATCTAAAAAAAAAGGGGGGGGACAGCCAGAATGCTCCAATCTCTGGTTATGAACAGTAGATACAATAAACAAGCCTCTGGGAGGAGCTCAGCCAGTTTTTTCTTTGTCCTTTCATCTGCACAGAGATTCTCTCCAGCTGGCTGGTGGAAAAGCACCTTGTCTCTATCTGTTTCTTGCTATAACTAAGATCAGTTTGCTCAGAACTTTCCCAGCAAACTCCCATAGTCCTGCATAATTGTATGTCTCAATTATATCCCCCCTCAGGCGACTTTTGTCCAGACTAAAGAGCCCCAAATGCTGTAGCCTTATGTAACGAAATGAATAATGAATAACAAAATGAATTAAAAGTTTGTTTTGTGCCTGTCTCTAGCAGTGACCAGAATACTCCAGGTGCGGCCTTACTATTGTTTTGTAAAACAGCATTATAATGTTTATTTATTTATTTACAAGATTTTTTAGCCTCCCCACTACCAGGTGTTCCCTGTTGGCTGTTTTATTTTCATTATCATATAGAGAAACAGCCCATCATTTGTACCACTTGTGGCATAGTCTGGTGCAAGTTATTCTCTGGGGATGAGATGACCTATCTTAACCCTGCCCGATGCCCAAGCCAAAAATTATTGGTCCAATGGCATTGTAACTTTTTTTTTTAAACTGGGCTGGTTAAGTTCCAAGTAAAGCAACTTTCCCAGTTATCACCAACTGATAACTCTCCAACTTTCTTTCGATATATGCTATACACATCAGAACTCCTGATATTATGCTCCTTAATGACAAAGGTAAATCTGCTACCATGAGTGTGGGAATCTTACTTTGAAGGGTGTGTTCCGAAGGGACTATAGTGATTGCGCACACGCTCCTGGTGCCATGTAGCTCACCTGGAAAGGAAATGACCTTCTATTTTCCCTGACCCTTTGCTTAGAGGCAGGGCCAAGAGGCTAAAGGGCATCAGTCCCTTATCTAGCTATTGTTTCTGTAAGCACTCCAATATCTTGCTAATAAACATTGATAAGGGAATAAAAATGGAGCCTTCTGGGAGAAACGCAACAAGAGCTGGTTGTCTGGGTTCATTCTGGGATTAACCCTTCAAGGGGATAATGTCAGCTATGATAAATCATAGAATTTGTTCTCTTTAAATCTTTGAAGGACTTTGCGTCAGTTTTGTTTCTGACAATCCCTTCCTTCTGTAACATCACAAAGATGTTAGACTAAGACATGGCATGTGTGGATAAGGGGAAACTTAGGAGTCACATGATCCAAAGTCCTCCCAGACTGTGGTCATGGCCACGTTGCAAGGCAGAATGATGCATCAGTCCTGGGGGCAGTTTAATTTCTCACAAGGAACTTCATTTTTAAAGATGAACAAATGGAGGAGCAATGAGTGTTGGCTTCCATCAGTTCTGACCTAGCAGCAGGAGCCTATCAAGACTTTGGGTCTATCAGGAACTCTTAACTCAAAGTCCTCTCACTGCAAAGAGACATTGCATTTGGAACTTATTTCTTGTGTGCCAGTACATTTCCTATGAAGTAGACGAGTATAAACTCACTGTAAATGGAAGATAAATTACAAAAATAGAACATGAAAAGCTAGAAATAAATCAACAATATGTAATTTTGAGCAATGACTTCAAATTCACAAGGGCTTCCTCTCATGCAAAAGGGAGAGGAGTTTACAAGCCACATTTTTGAATTACAAACAGCTGCTGGGTATTAAGGTTATTTGCTTACTTGTTTGTTTGATTTTCACTAAGATGTAATTCCCTCCAGTGGATATCATCATCAGCACCACCACCACCATCATCAAAGCAGCAGCATAACATTCCAGAACAATCTTTTCAACATTACTGCCAAGTGCTTCAGAAGGAGGAGGAAAGGGAATGGTATACAAAAATAAGAATTTAGACAAGTGTGTCTTTCCAAACCATTCCTTTCCTGGAGACTCTTTAGTAGAGATGGGTGTTTCTTTTTGGAAGGGGACTGGTTCCGAAACAAAACACGCCAGCACAGCTGGTACACAGAATCCAGTCCCACCCTCTGGAACAAAATCAGCCACTGTCTTACCTTGGTGTAGTTTGCACTGGGTGAAATTCCAACCAAGAAGCTATGTCCAATGAATCACCTTTCCCTCTCCGTCGCATTGGCCAGTCAGGCAGGATAGTGGGATGATGCATGTCCTTGCACCGCTTCTGATTGGCCAGTGCCAGGGAGAGGGAAGGATGACACATCGGAGACATTATATCCATAAAACACTTGTTTCTTACATTCCATGAAAGAGTTTTCACAGTTGCACTCAAATAACTATCAGGAATATGATCCCATAGCAAGATAAATACTTTTAAATGGTATGGTAAGGAACAGTGAAAATTCAATGGAATGCTTTTTAAAATGTGAAAGAGATCTCATTGCCCCCTTTCAGAAAACATTTGGCTTCGAGCCTACTGAGTATTTGTTCCTCCCATGTAACTGTGGCTTTGCACACCACTTTGGATTACAAAAAGATGTTTCTGTTCCTAATGGAAAGGGAAATAGCATGACAATGACGCTTTGCTGAGAACATTTCATTTGATGGTGGTTAGTTAACATTGCTAATGCAGTGTACAATTAAACTATGGGGTTTGCAATAAGATGTACCAATGGTCTTCAAACTGGAAAGCTTTAAAAGAGGATTAGCCCATTCACGGGGTATAAGGTTATCAGGAGTGACTCTGTCTACAAGAAACACGATGTCTTTTCCCTCTTTTTTCAATTAATTACTGTATATTCATATATACATTCATATTTTCTGTACCCTTTCTCCCACCCAACCTCCTGTTCCCATTCCCTGAGGCAGACTCATATCCATACTCTTATAAGAGATTTTCCTGGTAAAATTGGAATCATATTCCAATTTTATTGTGAAGACAAATAAGTCATGTATGCATCAGGGAATCCTTTAATATCTCTTCCATTCAGATATACAATAAAAGGATGTCAGTCGATTGCAAAAGAATCCAGATGTTCTGTCCCTTTAGTTATATGTTTTATTGTTAATTGTTCCTTCCATAATTTAAAACAGCCATTCTCAACCTTCGCCTCCCCCAATGGTCCTTTTAGGGGTTCTTCTCAGGTACTAGTGCCTCCTGTAAAACAAGGATGCAACACAAATAAATTTCAGAAACATCCAATTGTAATGTTTGTTTTTAAAAAACAGAAATTCAGTTTTGATTAGGAAGGCAAGCAAAGTTAGCTGTGAATATAAATATATGAATGTAAAAGAGATCATATTAAAAACAAAGAAAACAGGGCCGTTGACAGTTGCAAGGATCCCTTTATTTTCCATCTCTGTCAGTAACTCATCCATAATTTTTTAAAGAAGCACACTGATTATATTTGCATTTACATTGTTCCCATGTCCCCCTAAATTTAAACTTGTATGCTTCTAAACATTATCTACTTAATGCACACTTTGTGTGTACTCTCCAAAATACTGTGCATTTATTTTGCCCAAAGAATTCATTTCATACACATTACTCCATAAAATACACATCAAGTATCATTTCACCATAATCTTTATATTTGACTGAGAATTATGGACTAAACCAGTGCATTTTAAAATGTCACAAGAAAAAAACTCCCCAATATTCTTAGTGGACTGGCTTTAGTGGGACTTACTCCCAGGGAAGGCTGCACATGACTGCAATCATAGTTATTTACTAAAATTTTCCTCCTGTTTTGTTAACACTGGAACTGTGCATTTATTTTACTTCTGCATTCTGTTTCTACTTCTAGCTATCCTTGTTATACCTCTTGCCTTTTTATTTTCCTATACGGGATGGCAGACTGCCTAGGCCACAGAAACTCTGCAGCATTTCAATCTCACCATGCGACAGAGTAATATACATCTAGCTCTGTTTGACACAACATGAAATTGATGGGTTTTGATGAATACATGGATCAAGCACACCCGCAAATTCATGGATTTGGGAGATATATTAAGAAACAGCTTATCTGTAAAAACACATCCTGTATAAAACCCAAGGCTGCTAATCATTTGGAGATTTTTAAAAACTGAGAGATATGCAATAAAAATTGCCTGATATTGTGTCACCACAATAATAGTACCACAATTTCACACACGCATAGAACCGGGAAATTGTGTTGGCCTCTTTCTCTTTCATAGCTAACTATAATCTTCCATGGTGAAAAACATCAATACCTTTGATAATCTATGGCCTCTCGTGTTACAAATCCCCAGGTAGAGCTCATAAATATTTTGATTTAGGAAAAAAAAAGCAACTTAATACAGTATTCACATTTTGCAAAGAACAACTCCAGCCCATTCTTCAAGCACCACCCACTCTGTTATTCTCCCCTGCTGTTTCAAAGTTGTACATACAAAAATGACACTAAATACAAGCAACTCTGTCACCTTTGTTCCATCTCTGGAATAAAGCTTGGCATGTCATCCTTTATACTAAAGCATATTTTGTGGTTAACTTACAGACATGAGGGGCAGCTATTCTGATACACAGCTGCCACAAAAAACTGCACCTCATGCCTGTAAATCAAACCACAAAATATGATTTAAAGCAGTGATGGCAAACCTATGGCATGGGTGCCAAAGGTGGCACTCGGAGCCCTTTCTATGGGCACCTGACATCGCCCCTTCATAGCCACCTGTATACCGGTTAAATTACTGTATTGGCACTTTGCAAAAAAAAAATTAGTGGGTTTTGAATTGCAGTTTGGGCACTCGGTCTCTAAAAGGTTCACCATCACTGATTTAGAGTATAGGATGATGGAGTAGGGTTCCAGAGAGCTGGGTTCAAATCCCCACCACCATGGAAACTCACTTGAAACTCACTCAGTTAATAAGAAGAAAAATGAATAAATAACAGTAGCACTCAGAAAAAAAGCTCCTTAACAATCTGAGAGTGCAACTAGACAATTGTCCTAGCATAGATCAGTCTAGGGCCACCTTGAGATAAAGTCTGTCATAAGGGGTGGGGAGTAGTCCTTGCATCCATTTGTAAGGCTCGAACACACCTAAACTCAAGTGACTCTGTTCGCCATGATCTAGATCCATGGTTCTCAAACATGGGGGGTCTCCAGGTGTTCTTGGACTCCAACTCCCAGAAGTCCTTGCCTTCCTTGTAAAGTCTTCTAGGATGTGTAGTCCAAGAATATCTGGGGACCCCAAGTTTGAGATCAAGGGATTTAGATCAGTCTTCTTTGGCAGTGGTTACCACACTTGTGTCATTGGGGTTTTTTGGACTAAAGTTTCCAGGAGCCTTCACCATTAGGTGTGCTGGTCAGGATTTTTGGAAGTTGTGGTCCAAGAACATATGGGTACCTAAGGTTGGGGAACACTGTCTTAAGGGAACAAAAAACTTATCTTGTCTCCTCCTCCATACCTTAGCAAACTTGAGAAACAGGAAGCTTCCAGGCCATTCAGTTACAGATGGTAAGGGAGAGGAAGTTTTTTTAATTATTGCCAATATGAAAGTGATGCTTTGAAGACCTTTTAAAATGCCTGTTCCAAGCATCTCTAATCTGTGTTGGCTAGAAACGATTAAAAAGAAATGGGAAACTTCCTCTCCTTAACCCTCCACATATGATCAATCAGGAATAGAGATAGGCACAAAATGATTTTTTTTTCATTTCGTTTTTCATTTTTCATTTCATTCCCTAATGTAATGAAAAATGAACTGCCCCTTTATAGAAAAATGAAACAAAACAAAACAAAAAAATTTGGTTTGTTCCATTTGTTTTTCATTTTCACATAGGAATGCATTGAAGCAATGTATTCCTATGGGAAACTGCTTTAAAAACCCTGCACCATTCATCCCAACGTGCCTGATTGGGTGGGGGAATGGCGCAGGGTTTTTAAACATTTTTTTTTTTGCTGCCAAAGCTCCACATGCCAGGTGATCAGCACTTGCTTCGGCAGCAAAAAAAAGTTTTAATAGCCTGTGCCATTCCCTCCAATGAGCCCAATCGGGTGGGGGAAAGCGCAGGCTTTTAAAACATTTTTTCCTGCCGAAGCAAGCACCTATCAGCTGGTGCTCTGGGCTTAATTGGTAAAAAAATGTAAAAGCCCATGCTTTCCCACAATCAGGTATGTTGGGGAAAAGCATGGGCTTTTAAAAAAATTCACCACCAAAGCCCCACATGTCAGCTGATCAGTGGTTGCTTAGCTGGCAAAAAAAGAAATGTTTAAAACCCCTGCGCTTTCCCCCCAAGGCACCCTAAACACAAGTTAGAATGAAGTAATACATAAAATGCATAAACAGTTAAATAAACACATAAAAGTAAAACATTAAAATGAAAAACAAAACATTTTTTTAAAAAAATATTTTCAAATAAAAAAATGAAAAGAAAAATGAAACCAAAAATGAAACAAAATGCCATTTTAGCATTTTGTGCCCATCTCTAATCAGGAAGCTTCCCATTTGTCAGGCTCATTAAGTGGCATAAGCAAAGGGAGATCTTAAGTCATCTGCTTTGCTTGATCACAAGATTTGCACAAACTAAACCAAAATGGAATGATCTTACCCACACTCAAAATAGGAGTCCCTTGCAGGGACCAAAAAAAGTGCAGGACTGGGTGAGTAAACAATGGCATACTCCTCATGTGGTTGCTAGAAAAAGGAATGAATCAGTCTGTTCCCAACCCAGACCGACCTGGTGGATAAACACCATCTGATTAGGCCCTCACTTACCTTCAAAACCCTATTACAGTTGCTATAAGTCAGATGGGAATTGATGGCATAAAACACACACTTCATATGGTACTACCGTTTCTTTGTAGCAAAGAATGTCATAAAAAAACACCACATTTCTTCCCTTTGAGGCTTCTTCTTATGCTGCCTTTTTCTGTCCTTTTTTAAACAAGAAGCCTGATTGGCATGGGAATCATACCAATTCCTAATGTTCCTTAGCTTTAAGATAGGTCAGAAGTCTTCCGTGACTCAAGAATCACCCCTCTGGCGTCTGTCCTTTCTTTAGAAGGCCTTAAGGAGGCAGTCCTCTGTCTTGGAACAGATGCTTCATAATTCTCTTACATAGGCTAATACCCTTCAGGATCATTGCTGTATGGATGGCCAATATGCAGGCACCTGACACTACTGAGGTCTTGATTTAGGGGCCAATGGCTTAAGATCCTAGGATTTAAACAGGGTCTTGTTCAGCTTCATCACAGGGTCTTGATCAGCTCCACCACTCGGTCTGCCTGATCATTATAGTTAATGATGACATAGGCCCAGACTTCTAACACACATTGAAATCAGAACAACTCACAACATGATGGCTTTATCTCATCCACAACTGCATAATTATAGGGAAAGAATAGAAAACTCAACATGGGTAGTCTGATTTTCATTTGAAGCTTTTCCATGAGCATTAGAACTATTGACATCTGCCATTTAAAACCTAAATTTCACATCACACATTTCATGTGAGTGACATTTCTGACAATTTCTAGTATATAGTGAAGTCTCACCAACTGGCAATTTTAAAGTACTTTTTTGCACATTTAAAGTGCAATTTCATAAGAATATTTTTATTGTCAAAGAAGCAAATCCTTGTTCAATGCCAACAAGTAAATGATGTTAGCAGCAAGTAGAATCATAGAATCATAGAGTTGGACCTGGAAGAGACCTCAAGGGCCATCTAGTCCAACCCCCTGCCATGCAGGATCCCCATCACAATATTTCCGACAGATGGCCATCCAGCCTCTGCTTAAAAACCTCCAAAGAAGGAGACTCCACCACCCTTTGTGGCAGCATATTCCACTGCCAAACAGCAGTGGAATATGTTCCTGTACTAGCTTTCTACCTATTCTATGTTGCAATTTCCATCTTACCACATCTACTCTTTCTCCCAGCGGATCTCCTTCTTTCTTTTTGGAGAAAACAGAGGCAAAGGTTTTGAGTAGTTCTGCCTTTTCCTTGTCTCCTGTTAGTAATCGGTTATTATCGCCACACAGAAAGCCTATCATCTCCTTATTTTTCCTTTTGCTGCGGACAGAACTAAAGAAACCCTTTTTACTATCTTTAACCTCTCCGGCAAGTCTAAGTTCGTTTTGTGCTTTAGCTTTTTTTTTTTACCACCCCCTGCATATATTAGGTGTTTGCTTATATTCCTCTTTGGTGCATTTCCCATTTTTCCATTCCTTGTACTTTTTTTTTCTTTAGAGTTAGCTGAGTTGAAAGTTCTTTAGTAAACCATTGTGGTTTCTTTAGACCTCTCCCATTTTTTCTTCTTGTTGGAACAGTTTTAAATTGTGCCTTTAATATCTCTCTTAAGGAACTCCCATCTATCTTGGACTCCCTTCTCTTTCAGTGTGTTGGTCCATGAAATCACAGCCAATAATTCCCTAAGTTTACAAAAATTGGCTCTCTTAAAGTCCAGGATTCGTCTCTGACTATGCTTAGCTTCACCTTCCAACTGTATAACAAATTTCAAGAGGGCATGGTCACTTTTACCTAATGATCCCACCACTTCGACCCCATTTACAAGGTCCTCCTTATTGGTTAAGACTAGATCTAAAATGGTTTTGCCTCTTGTTGCCTCCTCTATCTTCTGGACCATGAAATTGTCTGCAAGGGCAGAAAAGAATTTGTTAGACCTTGCATTCTTAGCTGAGTTGGACTGCCAGCATATATCAGGATAGTTAAAATCTCCCATTAATACTACATCTCTCCCTTTTGACTGTGTGGCCATCTGCTCAAAGAAGGCATCATCCCACTCCTCCGGCTGGATTGGGGGTCTATAATATACCCCCACAGTGACATCCCTCCTAGTTTTTTCACCCCTGATTTTCACCCAAATACTCTCAACATGGTTCCTCTGCTGTTTATCTTGTATTTCTTCAGCAGTATAAATGTCCTTTTGTACAATAGAAGGAAATGTTGTTTTCAGCTAGTAACATACATCAAAAGGTAAATTAATGACATATTATATGGTTTCAATATTTTATTTTTAATGTTAAAAATAGAACAATCACCACTAAATACATGGTGAACCTAGAAGAAAAGTAAGGACTCATACAAGCAGTAATTATAAAAATATAGACTGAAATATCTGCATAAAAATATATGTAACACTTCCCCAGCACTCCTGGAAACTTCCTCAGTATCCACCTATCATGGACTTTATAAGTAATGTCATTGTTGAATGTTCATTTCAAACAGAGGGAACCAATAAACCCAAGGTGATGAAGATACAACAGAGCTTGAAAAAGTTATTTTTGGATTACAACTCCCATAATCCACATATATCTTCCTGGCGAGAGAATTTGGGGAATTGCAGAAATATCACATATCCCATCAAGCTTAGCAGTATAAACAGCAATCATTCTCTTACATTAAGACCCCACTCACAACCCACAGGACACAATCACATATTAAGAGAATGGAAGGGAGTATTCCCCACCTGGGCACATGGAAGCTAATTGACACAACTGTGAAGTGAACCAAGAGGAGGCATCTCTTCCCACTGCTATCACACTAAGAGTGAATTACACACTTCCCAGTAGCTGCAAGCACTGGCCTCTTCACAATGAATGTAGCTTTCTTTTCTCTATTGCTACTAGACTGGTTGTCAGACCCAGGAAAACTGCCTCTAAACCTCCCCAAAATATATCAGATTTCACCATGCCATACAGTTACTATACCTTATATCCTTAATTTGATTGCTGAGTGAATTTTTTTCTCTTGTGTAAACTCCTCCTCCTCCTTCTACTATTTCTCCTTCTGATTTTCGATAGTCAAACTAAACATGAGTGTTCTTTTCATACTTTCCTAACTGCTATGTATCTTTAAAGCTACATTTAAAATAAATAATGTGGATAGTTTTATTCAGGAACAAACAGGAACAAGAGGAATTTATGTGGGAATATCTGCATAACTTAACATCGTTTTTGTGATTCTTGTGCAGGAAAGATGCAACAATATTTGCATCTGTTCTGCCCTCTCCAGGTGAATCCTGCAGAGGAAAATGCAGTCCTGCACAGGAATTATAATAATTCTGCACAGTTTGACTTTCCTTCCATTAAAGAAAATGACCACAAAATGGTAACCGATCCTATGATATTTCTTGCAATTGCAAGACATTTCAGGAAAAATAGCTTGTGAAGAAATCTTGTGCACCGGGGAGTAATTCTGTTCTTAGTTTCCCTCCAACAGTGAGTGAGAGCAAGATCAGCATGCCAGCTTCAACATATAGACTTTGTAGAAGGAAGTAACTAATTGTTTCAGATATAGTTGTGAAGTTGGATAGTAAAGTATAACATTCAGCGATGAAGATGTACACATCTTGGACAGAGAAGATAGGTGGTTCGAGAGAGGGGTCAAGGAGGCTTTAAATGTATATGTATAGAAAATCCCTCTCAACAGGAGTGGAGGGCTTAGGCACAATCTGTCTATTTATCATGCTGCCCTTTCATCGATCCCCAGAAAAATCAGGACCACTTCATACATAGACCAGAGAGGCCACTACTTGTGACCCATGCTTAATGGATGTTGGGAGGGGCATCAGAAGTGTGACTTTCACACACTCTAGCCATTGTCCCTCTAACAAGCCTATTCAGACCTCAGTGAAGTGAAACCAATATGGAGGATAAATTGGACACCTCCCACCAATCTTCCTCAGTCTGAAAAAGCTACTTGGATGAATAGCAAAAGGTTTTGATCCAACAAGAAAAAATCTAGTTGCCATGACAGCTTCTGGGTAATCTCACCTGAATGACTGAGAATCTTCACAGACATACTGTTCTAAAACTATAGTTGCCCTGGGTTCTACATCTCACAATGAGCCCCTAAGGTTCCAGACTTAAGACCTTTTCCCTCCCAAATGACATAAAATTCACACAAAAAAGTGCCAGCTGGCGCTTATAGTGGCTGTTGGGCAGAAAGCTCAGCAGCCAATGGTGGGCAATGCAAGGCAATGCTGGGCAGCAGTCATGAACACCTGCATATACAATGGCATTAGCACAGAGACATGTTCTCTTGTAGATTCTCTTTCAGTTGGATGGCTGAAAGTGTGGGGCATTACAATGGAGCATAGCCCCATATGCCCCAAAGGACCAACCACCAATGGTGATAAGAAATGGCGCTCTCACATTTATTTTTGCTTGACAATTAAATCACCATCAACAGCAACAATTAAATTCGGATGAGGTCACTGCAGCCACCAACAATCAATTTGAGCCAATTACCTCCGATTAGACAAAGACATTTTGTCTCTACTATAAAAACCCTTAATGAGTTTGCAGTCAGTGGGTTTCATGAAGCACCAGCAAACAGAGAAGCTTCCAGCTGTGATTTCGACTCCCTACCACCCACTGCTGTCTCTTTAGTGTGCTTCTTTCACACGTTTGAAAGGCAGGGCATTACCAGCTTCTCTGGTGGTCATTATGTAGTTTGGGAGCAACTAGCATTACATTCAAGTACTTTTAGAGCCATTTAATCCCAATGATATTATTGCAGAGTGCTTCACAAAGTGATACAAATTCATGCTTGATAGTATACAGAATCCAGAGACCAGAATCCAATTTGCAAGAAAGGGTCAGTTATTGGCTCCAGTAAAATTCACATGATGATTATTTTCTTCAGAAGCATCAAACTTTCATTTTTGCAATAAGATCTTCTCATTCTGAGTGATTATAATCAATCAACATGCCATTGTGCTGCCTATAAGCACTGTTTACGAATGCCATCATTTCTCTTAAGACTTATTCTGCTTCTTTATTCAGAAAAAATGTGACAACTGTAATGATGTTTTCATTTTAATCCCATAATATGTAGCCAGGACCTAATAATTCCCTAGCTTTTGTTTTCCTAAATCACCTTCAAAGGCATGTGCCCTGAATCTGAAATAATCCCCCACGGGATATGATTGCGAATTATAACAATTTATGCTCCACAACACAATCCATGTAGAATTTCAACTAAATCACATACCAATTAGCAACGTGTTAATGAACTAAATTGGAATATTAAGGGAAGATGAAAAATGCTGCAAGCAATCATTAAGACCACTCCTTTCCTCCCACCTGCATTTAGACTGAAATAAATATATTACACAACATGTTTCCATTGTTGACAATGATCAGCAATTCCTAATTATAAGGGGGGAGACCACGAAGAAAAAGAAAGAACAACCATGCTGATAAATGGAACTAGTTGGATTCAAGCTAGGAAAATTAGAACAGGTAGGACAAACAAGTCACATATTCTCTGATTTATAAAAAAAATGGACACGTTGCAATAAAGGAATGAAGTCAAGGAAATGAGCAAGGCAAGTGGGAAGAGAAGAGGAAGTCTGTAGAGCTAAGATGGAAAGCAGTGGAATAGAATAAGGGCAGCTGAATATTGTGCTATCTTTCCTCCAGACTCAAAGTCTTGATAATTATTCCTCCCTATTAACAAACTGCTGAAGGAAGGCACTTGTCAGAGAAGCCTAGTAGTGACTGCAAATATAGGCACTCAAGCCCTGCTGCTCTAGATTACAAGCAAGTAAAACTGCCAACTACTGCAGCTCTTTTTCTGCTATTTATTTATTTATATCCTATATTTCCCTCAGTGCAGGGCCCCAAAGTGGCTTCATAAAATGATCAAGATACAAGTACAAATAATTCACAATAGTACTAAAATGCCACTGAATGTAGCATAATATTAACATACCATTAGCTCAAAAGAATGTAAATGTTTTAAAAACCACTTATAAAAAAGTGGAAAGTGCAGCACTGCCTTTTAAAGACTTATTTCTCTACATCCTAACTGCTTGCCAAAAGCCTTCCAGAAGAGAAAGCTCTTTGCTGCCAGGAGGAGGATAGCAAAGTAGGCTCTCCAGGAAGGAAATTTGAATGCCTGGAAACATAGAATCAAAGAATCATAGAATCATAGAGTTGGAAGAGACCTCAAGGGCTATGCAGTCCAGCCTCAGGCCATGAAGGAACCCCTATCAAAGTATAGTGATGCCTTGAATTACGAATGCCTTGAACAACAAAAAATTCCATTGGAATGGATTATTTTCATAATTTAAGGCGTCACTGAAATCCTGACAGATGGCCATCCAGCCTCTGCTTAAAAACCTCCACTAGTTCTTCCTAATGTTCAAACTGAATCTCTTTTCCTGTAGTTTGAAACCGTTGGTCCAAGTCCTAGTCTCTGAAGCAACGGAAAATAAACTTGTCCCCTCTTCGATATGACTTCGTTTCAAATATTTAAGCATGGCTCTCATATCCCCTCTCAACCTTCTTTTTGTAAGACTAAATATTCCCAGAGATGCTTTATGTACACCCAAAAATGTGGACAAATGCAAATGCAAAACACTTGGGGTGCAATCACATGGCTGTGAAGGCATGCACCCAATCACACTAGAAAAGGTTGTTTTAACAGGAGTCATCTCTCTTAAAGAGATCCTTATGTCAGGGAATCATTCCAGCCCAGATCCAAGAAGTAATGGACTGAAGATGGACTGAGAAGGTCCAGTTTAGGAATGGATTAGGGTCAGGCTGAAGTTCTATTCCCCATATTTTGTCACCACCAGGAGACTGGCTACACTGGAAAGCACCACAAGCTTCCTAAAATGTTACCTATTTTCCTTGTGTGATCACACCTTTAGTTATTCTTTTCTAGGAACAGCAAACTTTCATATCCTAGCCTGGAGTTTTATTTGTTTGTTCGTTTGTTCGTTTGATGTCTTACAGTATGATCCATATGACAAGACAATGACAATAAATAAAGATCAGCAGTATTACAGTAGGAACATAAGAACATAAGAAGAGCAATGCTGGATCAGGCCAAAGGCCCATCCAATCCAGCTTTCTGTATCTCACAGTGGCCCCACCAACTGTGTCTGGGAGTGCATGAGACTAGATATCTGTCTCCTGATACCACTCCCCTGCATCTGGTCGTTGAAGTACCCTGATTTTAAGCCTGGAGATTACACATCTCCATCATGGTTATGAACAATAAAATAAATTTAAGAAAAATAAAATAAATTTAAGAAAAAACAATATAAAATAATATTAAAAAGAAATAATTAATTAAAAAGGCCAAAGGCAGAATAAATCTGAAGAACAATATACTATAGCAATAGGACTGCTCTCTTGTGGGCACACTCACTCCGTTTCTGCTTCTTAACAGGAGTTAGAATCCAAACAATGAGAAATTAGCAAATAGGAAGAGAGGTTACATTATGTAAATTATATTGCGAGATGAAAACTGAAAACTAAGATATTATCCAAGTATATCCTTCCAGTAAGCTCAAGGGACAGAAGTGAGCAATAACACTTTTAAAACCACTTAATCCAGCACACTACAAAGCCTACTGGAATGCTCAATTCATGTTATATCTTACTAAAATCTCCCCACACTGACATAGCCTTAAAAGAGGCATTCAGATGGGAGCTTCTACCGCCTGTTCAGCACATAACTCGTGGCACAGTGGTTAAATGCCTGTACTGCATATAAAACTGTGCTCACAACTTGGGGTTCAATTCCCAGTAGCCAGCTCATGGCTGACTCAGTCTTCCATCCTTCCGACATCATTAAATTGAGTACCCAAACTTCCTAATGCTGCAACCCTTTAATACAGTTCCTCATGTTGTGGTGACCCCTTGTCCTGCTTGGAAGAGGCCCCAAATGCCCTTTGGCAAGCCACTGCCACGGGTGACGGAGAGAACTTCCCTCTACAGCACCCTCAGCCAATCGCAGCCTCCAGTGCCATTGACTGACATCCCCTCCAACCGATCAAGCTGTAACTCACACTTCCCCCTTCCTCCCCCTCCCCCTCCAGACCCAAGCTGTTTTTCTTCACTGGCTCATGGTGACCCCTGTGAAATGGTTGTTTGACCCCCAAGGGGGTCCTGACCCCCAGGTTGGGAATCACTGGTTTAGTCCTATGCATTAACTGAAAATGGATACTTTGCCCCCAAGCCCCGAAATAAAGAGGCGAGACAACTTCCGGTTTGGTACAAACGGGCCACAACTTTATTAATAACTCTTCAACTTCTTAACTGATAAAGTCAGGATCACTGAAGGGGACCTGACGCCGTAGTGCAAGCTGGTAACAGGGTGGAATGAAATTCCACAGCCAAGAAGCTCTGAATGCAATTAGGCAAACGAGTTAACTCTGGAGCTCAGCACAGCCCTCGGGAGGCCTCCAGTCATAAATAGCTTAATTTGTCCGCTGACATAGCCAATGTGGATAGACTGATAACGAGGGCTGTGAAGCGCCGTAATGGCGTCAAATTAGCTCTACACTAGAATACGGTTACCAGCTGCACTACCCGCCAAGTTAGTGGCCAATAAAAGGGAGCCCGCCCCCGCGGTGAAGAGAATGGGATGGGCGAAAACGCATGGCTACTCACGGCCAATCAGAGTAACCACCAAAAATTCCCATCCGGCCCCAAAAGGCGACCAGTTATACTCATTCTCCAACTATAGGGGGGGAGGGGGGGCCAAAATTCTCGCCGCTGACAAAATGGCGGCAAGGGACGGGAGCCCTCTTATAGGCTCCCGTCCCTGGGCAAAAGACCCGGATGGGCGCGAAAATAGCGCGCCCTAACCGGGGCTGGGGAGGCAAACGCGCCCCTCCCCCAACGGGGTGGGGATCGGAGCTTCCCTTGCCCCCAAGCCCCGAAATAAAGAGGCGAGACAACTTCCGGTTTGGTACAAACGGGCCACAACTTTATTAATAACTCTTCAACTTCTTAACTGATAAAGTCAGGATCACTGAAGGGGACCTGACGCCGTAGTGCAAGCTGGTAACAGGGTGGAATGAAATTCCACAGCCAAGAAGCTCTGAATGCAATTAGGCAAACGAGTTAACTCTGGAGCTCAGCACAGCCCTCGGGAGGCCTCCAGTCATAAATAGCTTAATTTGTCCGCTGACATAGCCAATGTGGATAGACTGATAACGAGGGCTGTGAAGCGCCGTAATGGCGTCAAATTAGCTCTACACTAGAATACGGTTACCAGCTGCACTACCCGCCACCATAAGAGACAAGGGCTCTTACCCCAACATGCCGAGCAGCTCGGCCCTCAGGCCCCCTTGCAGGTCAGACAGAAAATTATCAAGGCCCGGGGTAGCTAGGTGAACTCCATCCTTCCGATAGGACGGGGGGTACATTCCAAAATATCAGGGTGGAATATAACCAACCCGGCACCATGCCAAAGAAAACAGGCAACCTCGCGATTGACCCAACGAAGGTCGTCGTCAATCAAAAAGGGGGGGTCATGGGCTGACCTCCACGCCAGGCGTGGAATCAACGCGGACCACAAGATGCGAATGCCAGAGAAATCAAACAAAAATTCACTCAAGTCCCGCAGGATCTTGAGGAGCAAAACAGCGCCATGCGCTCGATCCAGGTCATTGCCACCCAAGTGCAGCAACAAGACATCCGGAGGGTTATGCAGGGAAAGACGGCATGCCCAGCTGCGGAACTCCGCCCATCACATGCCCCTGCGGCCCCAAACAGCCGATGGTGGCACACGCGCCCAGGCCCACATCTCGGCCCCACTGGGAAGGTGCAGCATACACGGCTGCCAAGAAGACCAGGCTATGGCCACAGATGACCCCCCTGGCTCTCGTCTTCATAACAGGTCCTGGAACGATAGAAAGATTAAAACGGTCGGCCCAAACGGTCAATGGTGGCACACGCGCCCAGGCCCACATCTCGGCCCCGCCGGGAAGATGCAGCATACACGGCTGTCCGGAAGACAAGGCTATAGCCGAAGATGACCACCCTGGCTCATGTCTTCATAACAGGTCCTGGAACGAGAGACAGATTAAAAAGTTCGGGCCACAGATAACATTTCGGCAACGGCCGCACATAAACATGAAACTTCAGGGACCTCCAACGTCCAATACGCCGAATGTCCTCCACACCATAGCCCAGGGCTGCTGCCGTGGCTACCCCCGATTCTGAATGGATGGGAGCCAAAATGCCATTCCACAATACCGGCCCTGACAAGGGCCGCAAGAGGAACGATCCAAAACTGGTAACGAGAAAGAGGAGTCCCATCCTGATGAGAAAACAAATACCCAGGAGCATCACCCCGCAGGGCAAGGTAAGCGCTCAGAGCGCAAAAGGGGCATATCACTGGGAGATGGCCAGGGCCCAAAAATAGCTGCTGCCCCCAGGCCCACTGGTCAGTTTTGGACCACCGCACACACAACAAAATGCCATCTGGCAATAAACTGAGGACTGACAGGAGAAGGGCCGCATACGAAACATCAAACCTGGAAGATGCCAGCAACTCGCTGGAGCGGAGGAAGGCCAAGAAAAGCAACCAGGGCAGCGGCCCGAAAAGAGCCGCCTCCAAGGAGCCCCTACAAACTGCCGGCCACTGCTCGGGAAGCCGAGCCAAAATCTCAGGAGTAAACGGGGCACTCAATCATGGTTCTCACCCGCTCCTCAGACCAACCATCCAGCATCTACTGATGGAGAAAAACATCAGACGGATGCTCAAAGCACCGAGCCTTGGCATACAATGCAAGCGCAGACAATCTGCCCTGAACAGCCTGAGGGGCCAAGCCCCTAAATTGCAGATAGACTGCAAATCGGGTCAACTGGTCTGGAGTGGCCGGCCACAAAGAAGTAAACCCTTCCTGGGCACAAAATAGGGCATATTCAGTGCAGGCGGCCGCATAGGCCCGCCGCATCCTAAGGACGAGTGCAAGTGTTAGAGCTCGATGGGCTACCACCCGCCAAGGGACCATACCTCATCGGGGAGGATCACAGAATCGAGAGATGCCAGATGGACCAGCAGCCGAAAGCGCCCAATCTGTTGACATGAGAGGGCATCGGCCAGCTCATTCCCGACCCCTGGCACATGGAAAGCCCAGAAGACTGTATTGAGGTTGAAACATTTAAGGGTCAGAGCGCGCACCAACTTCATGAAGCGAGGCGAATGGGAAGATAAGGTGACAAGCACGCGGACAACCGCCTGGTTGTGACGCCAGAAACGGACAGCCGCGTTCGCCCACGCCTCAACCAATAGCCAGACGGCACCCGCAATGGGAAACAATTCCAAAAAAGGTCAGGACCCCGGTAATGCCGGCTGCCGCCCAATGAGCCGGCCATAGGCCTGCGCACCACTGGTTCCGGCGAAAGATGCCATAGCCGTTAAGACCCAGACGCGTCCATATGGACCTGCAGGTCCACCCCCAAGAGTCACTCTGCTCACCACAGGAAACCCCATTGAAATGAGCCAAGAACTTTAGCCAAACGCTGAGATCATCTAGCCTTTCGGCAGAAATGCTCCTACAGAGATGAGGCTTAAGCAGCCCAGCCGTGGCTTCACAGAGCCGCCGGACAAATGCCCTGCCAGGCGCAATCACCCTACAGGCGAAATAAGATGGCCCATGACCACCTGAAGCTCCCCGAGGGAAGCCTAGATTGCCCATAAGGCCATGTAAGAGAACCCGAAGATCCGTGAGTTTGGCCTCCAGTAATCTGCCGGACTGCTATACAGTATCCAACTCCATGCCCAAATATGTAGGGTGGTGGAAGGGCCTTCAGTCTGCTCCCGGGCCAAATAAACACCCAACTCAGCTGCCAGGCAGTCAAACTCCGCCATAAGAAAGGCACAAGGGCCCGAGCTGACAGGACCTCAAAAAAGGAAGTCCTCAAAGTAGGACTACCCGATGACTGCCTGTTCTATCCACCAAGGCCCACTCCAAAAAGGAACTGAAAGACTCAAACGCTGCACATAAAATGGAGCAGCCAAAAGGGGGATGCCCAGTCAACATAAAACTGACCCTCTGGGGAAAACCCCAACAATTCAAATCTCCCGGGAAAACAAGTAACCGCCTAAACGCGGGATTTACTATCACTCTTTCCGGTCTCTGCGCCAGAACCACAGGTCTTAATCATTGCAATAGCAGCATCAAGGGACATGTACCTGGCCATACACCACTACTGGGGGATCATGGTATTGACTGACGATCCCTCCGGGAGGACAGGTGATGGATAAGCCCGCAGACACCCAGGATCTTCTTCGTCACAATGCCAGGGGGCAATGAACGGAAGTGGGAAGAGGAAACCCAAACCCTGAGAATGATCCCCGCGTAGATAAAAATTAAAATTGCTGGGAGTCAGTTGGTCAAGCATTTTACGGACTAGCGCTTGCGAAGTGTCTCTCGCCCTATCTCATCGGGCCTCCTAAAAGACTCCCCATCAATGTCCCAGTTCAACAGGTCAAATACATCGACATAGCCACCACTGAGAATTATTCCAATGGTCGCTGACGAAAGGCGATCCCCAGGGGGAGGCACTCAGCACCCGCCGACAAATCCTTAGGAGACACCACTGCTGGTGCCAAGGTCCCATAGGATGATGCCTGAGCTGCCGGGTAATCACGGCCAGCAAGGAAAGATCAAGGGCCAGTTCCTGTGCCCTATGCGCCCTGGGGAGACCTGCCTTGGTCCTCGCCGGTCCATCCGTCCGTCTCATAAAAGGGGGTCTGCTGAAGCTGGGCGCCGCAGACGCACCTTGGAGCGTAGTAGCCACCCACTCACCTGGAGTATTGTGTAAAATTCCGATCACCGCATCTCAAGAAAGACACAGTGGCACCGGAAAAGATGCAGAAGGAAGCGACCACGAGGAGCACTGGACTGCTGCACCTCCCCCATGCAGAAAGGTCAAACATATTGGGCCACCTCAGACCGCAAAAAGGCGCCCGATGGGAGGCATGGGTAAGATGGCCAACCATGCAGGGGCAGGAGCAAAAAGGATAGAGGGCAGTTCAACCCCCCCTCCGAAATAACCAGGAGCAGGGGACACGCCCTCAAATTGAGGGCTGGGAGAGCAAGAACTGAAAAAGAATATCGTCCACCCAACACATTGCCAGACCAAGGAACTCCCTGCCACAGGATGCAGCGATAGCATCCGGCCCAGCAGCCGTAAAAAACGGACTGGACAGATTCCCGGAGGAAAAGTCCACCGCAGGTCACAAACCACGGTGAAGACATGCAATCTCCAGATGAAGAACCAGGGCACCGCAAGGTCCAGATGCAAGAGAAATGTACCAAGCGACAAACCTCCAGTCCCGTGGGCTCCCACACGCGTCCGATGGGGCCACCGAGACACAAGAAGCTGGACTAGACGGGCCAGTGGCCCCAACCAGCTTGGCACTGCTACGTTCTTATGTTCATAACCCAAAGCGCTATAATAGACTACAAATGTGCAAGTACTGCTTAGTCCCATTAAGAGAGACTGTGGGGATGGAACCAACCAAGACAGGCAGGCTCCAAAACCCCAGGACACCAACCACTGAGGAAGCCCAAGGCACTGCCGGACAGGGAAGCGCAAAATGGCGCCCCTGGCGCGCCCAGAATGGCGGCCGCCACCCCCCCACAGGTGCCCAGCCAGGGGGAGCCACCCCGCGGGCCACAAAGGCCAGCTGCAGCGGCCCAAGGACTGATGGGTGGCCTGTCAAGCCGGGTAAACCGGCCCCAGCACAGCGAGGCGGCAAGCCTCCAAATGACGCGAATCACAGCCGTCGCACGCTCCGGGGACCGTCCCTACATCCTGACTATCCCACCCACCCAGGAACCAAGCACCCCCGCCCGGGGCCCTAGCTAACCCGCCCCCTACACTCCCCCCGTCCCATGCCCCCAAACAAACCAGGCGACCCAGCGTAAACCGGGCCGCCGCCGCCACTGCTGCTGCCGCCTCGCGAACCTCTCGCACTGCCGCCGCCACCGCTCCTGCAGCCGGAGCCCTTGTCAGGGCTCCGATCAAATAAAAACCCAGCTGGCAGGCAGCCTGCCAAAATGATCCCGGCCGCGCTGCTCAGGCCGAAAACCTCGCCGCCGCCGCCGCTGCTGCTCCCACTGCTGGAGCCCTTATCAGGGCTCCGATCAGGAAGCCCAGCTGGCAGGCGGGCTGAAAAGAAAAAACCATCAAATCGCGGCGCGGCCGCAAGCGCCGGGAGCGCTCCCGATGCCGGAGCCCCTTATCAGGGCTCCGATCGGAGCGCTCAGCTGTCGGGCGGCCTGTCAACTGGAGAAAGGCCGCCCGGGCGCAACGAAGCGGCGAGCCTCCGCCGCTGCTGGAGCCGGCCGAGGGCGGTTGCCGGAAGGCCCCGATTCCCGGCTGCGTGGACGGAGCCGGGAGCCCTCCCAAGGTAAGAGCCTCGAGGGTGAGGAGGGCACCGGCTGGGACAAAATTGGCGCGTCCACGCAGCCAAAATTCTCGCCGCTGACAAAATGGCGGCAAGGGACGGGAGCCCTCTTATAGGCTCCCGTCCCCGGGCAAAAGACCCGGATGGGCGCGAAGATAGCGCGCCCTAACCGGGGCTGGGGAGGCAAACGCGCCCCTCCCCCAACGGGGTGGGGATCGGAGCTTCCCTTTGTCCAGTAGAGGCAGTAGAACTGATGTTCATGGGTTATCCTTCTAGCTGACTTTGTGTATCCACAATATCCTGCAACTTTGTTACGTGCAAGAAAGGTACAAAACCTACTATAACTTGAGTAACTTAAACGGGGTTTTTCATTTTCAAGGAATGGGGGAAATGCAGTTGACTGAGAGGCCATGCCAATAAAATAATGCAAGAGACCCCAAGAGCAGCTGCTGAAATTCAAGGACAAGGAAGTTCCAGAAGCATGACAATAATAGTCCAGTAGTCAATTTGCCAAGGAAGAAAGAATCATAGAAATTGTGTTTGTTGTTGTCACAAACAAGTTACGATAATGAGGGGGTGGCAATTACGAAATAAATCTCATTCCAGTGAAAGAATAACGATTTGGATGTAGTTTTTTTAAAAAATAACAAACAACACAGTAGGCTTTAACATGTAGTAATGGAACAAAGATGTTATTGCGTAATGCGTATTGTCAGGAACTACAATATTATAGTTGATTTTATTTTATTATTTTATATGCCACTCCATCAGTGGAAACACACCTCCAGACAGTTTAGAAATCAAAAATCAGAATACTTCATTGGACCGCATCATAATACAATCAATATATGGTTCAATGATCTAGAGCTAATAATCATATAATGGGGGAAATACAGAATAATACATGCTTTTTAAAAAAATAATTAAATATTTTATTAAAAACTTCCAGAAGGTAAGTTATAGATGGCAACTTGGCATAATTCTTCTTTCACTTTTTTTTTAATTACATCACATGTTCTCATTTGGTGCTTGTTGCCTTATTGCCTCTCTCTACTGATCAGCCGTCTGGATGTGAAAATCTGTCAATTTAATTTAGATTGACTATTTTAGAATGCCACCAGTATTCTCGTACCATCCCACTTTTAAAACAGTTTGCTAGATTTTATTTTCGCCTACCATACAAATTCATTTACATGTCAGCTCATGCCTTTTTTGTACATTTTGAATATACTACACTTTGCATAATATACATTTTCCCCTAGCATCTCCATTTTGTACATACTGCTTTGAGGTCTCATGTGTGTGTGTGTGTGTGTGTGTGTGTGTGTGTGTGTGTGTGTGTGTGTGTGTGTGTGTGTGTGTGTGTGTGTGTGTGTGTGTGTGTTTCAAATACATGCATTTGTCTTTGTGCATGTTTTTCAAATGTACATGAGGTTTTGTGAACATTATTTTCTTTCACCTGAGTGCATCACTAACCTTAAACAAGATACAGCTTTCCTAGGCAAGATGTGCTTTGGCCCACGTCCAGCCTTGGGTGATGCAAATTGAATATACCCTTGGGAAATACACCCCCAAAAAAAAACCCCTTATAGTCATTAGCTTTACTGCTACCCTTATAATCATTAGCTTCACTGTCTAGTTGCCAATAGATCTGCACATTTGCTGTAACACCCTTGACTGCAGTGAACTAAATACTGCACCTGGCCTGTCACAAATTCACAATGCATAAGGTTAAGGTACAACAGAATCACACTGCAACCTGCAGAAAACATTTGCTTCCAGACAGTAGGTAAGGCTGTTAATTTGACTTTCATTGGCTTCAATTGAAATCAAAATAAATTTCATTCACAATTCTCTGCTATGGAGCTTGCCACCTTTTTGTATTACCCTTTTCTCTGGCCAAATAGGAACTTTGATTTTCCAAAGAAGATAAGTGTGTGTGTGTGCACGTGTTAATTGGCTATTGTTTGAGAAGGAGGGAGTCAAAATCCAACCAATCTTTAAGGGAAGCCCAGGAACAAAGCATTATAGTAATCAATTTTCAAGATTACCAATGCATGGCCCAAGGTATTCAGGGATCTTTTATCCAAATGGAGGACAACTGGGCAATCCACCTGAGGATGAGGGGAGGCAGTCTTGGCCATAACCAAAATCTGGCATTTTAAAGACAAACCTGAATCCAGAATAATGCCCAAATTATAAGCGTGATCTTTTAAGGGCATGCAGCCACTTCCAGACTAGGGGAATTATCCCATAACCAGTCAACACCCCCCCTCAACAGCAAGATCTCTATCTTGTCTAGGTTAAACTTTGACTTGTTTGACCTTGTCCAATCCATTTTGAAGGACACGGTACCATTGTGCCAAAATGGAAACTTGTGCTCCAAAAACAGGTGATGTCTATGTGTAGGGAGGGGATGTATGCAGAGCATTGGGTCGCCTCTGTCTAGATTACTGAATGGAAATGTTCAACCACATGGTACCAAAGTGAAGCATTAAACCACACCCCAAAGCTTGACTGTAACCAGCTTTCAACTCACCTTAAGACAATGGTTGGCAAAGTTTTGCTATTAATTTTTGAGACATTCATTTATAATTTTTCTGTACTGTTCACAAATTACTGGGGAATGCCCGAAGAAAGGATTTTTAAACTCCATTGCAGCTTGCATTTATTGTTTAATTTTAATGGCATAATAAAGGTGCCACATTCTTCTATATTTGTGTTGTGCAATGACCATGGGGCTTCTTTGGAATTTCTTAATTTCATGACTGTTTCAGAGGTGTCTTCTTTAACCAAGTTGAAGAAGAAAAAACTATAGACTTTCCAAAAATTACTGCTAAATCATCTTTCTAAACCATTTGTCAGAATGGCATTTAAGTTGTTTAGAGCAGTAGTGAGTAGATTATCTTCACATTCCCTAAAATAAAAGTATTATTTTATGATTTTATCACTCATTCATTCAGGATAGCAAGAAACAAAGGTGCATTTAAATGCCAATGGCAATGAATAAACTGTACTCCTTAAACTATTATGAAAACACTTCTCTGTGGAAGAAAGAACTGCACATTTTTGTTGCATTGTCATATTTCAAAAGAAAACCTTCCATGGCACTGGTTTGAAACTCAAAAAAAAAGCACAAAATGAAAAACAAAATACTGTTTTGTTGTTTTGTCACATAACAAAATGAAACGAAAGGAAACAAAATGAAACCAAGGAAGCAGCATTTCGTTTTTGTTAAAATGAACCATTTCATTTCCTCCGTAAAATGGCTCACTGCTACAGGTAAAAAAAGAAGCACCAATGGCCCATGGGCCAGCTGGTCAGCAGGAGATTTAAAAAAAACATGAAACATGAAAATGCAAAATGAAACAAAATGAAATACAGTGGACCCTTGTATAACAAACAGTTTGTATAACATAAAATCTGTACAACATAAAAAATTCCAGAGATAGGGGGAATTTGCTTAACATAATCGCCTATGGGATTACTCCATTTTCAATGCATTCCTATTCGGAAATTTGTATAAAGGAAATTTTGCTTAACATAATTTCATTTGGAACAAATTAATTAATTCCTTTATACAAGGTACCACTTGTACAAAATGATTTTTTTAAAAAAATCATTTTGTAATAAATTAAACAAAACAGGGGAGAAAAGAAAAACGAAATGAAATGTTATTTTGCCATTTTGTGCCCATCCCGACCCAACCTTGGGTCTTTATCCCCCTTGTTATTATTTGTCTGGTGTTAAAAAGCAGATTTGCCCTGAATCCGGTTTCATGAAACAGAGGAAGAAACCTTCCTCAAAGTGTAATTTCCATGGAAATGAATGAAACAAACAAACAAGGAAAACAACCACTTTGGCTGTACAATTTAACTCTTTCAAAAAAAAAAAAGTAGACTGGAGGATGGAACTATAAACTGTCAAATTGCATTACTCAGATTGGATGTTGCACCACAGTCTGCAACAGCTGGTGATTGTGATTAGTACTGAACAAGACCACCATGCTATCCTATCCCTTTTGTGGAAGGGCAGCTCAGTGGGCTTGGCATCTGGTTATCTACATGCTGGTGCAGATCCGTGGTTTAATTGAAGGCATAAGAGATGGCATTTGCTCCCACATAGGCTTCAATGCCATGGGGATCTTGTGCAATCAGGAGACCATATTGAACTAAGGCCAAAACAAAAGGAATTAATTCGTTCCAAATGAAATTCAGTTAAGTTAAATTTATACAATTTTCCTGTAGGAACGCATTGAAAACGTAGTAATCCCTAATTGTGACCATTTTTATGTTGTAAGAATTTGCCCCATAGGTGATTCTGTTAAGCACATTTCCCCTATCTCCAGAATTTTTTATGTTGTACAGATTTTATTTTATACAAACTGTTTGTTATACGACAGTCCACTGTACCTCAAAAGGTGGTGGATGCCCCAGCACTGGAGGCATTCAAGAAAAAAATGGACAACCACCTGCAGACATCCTTTGATTTGTATTCCTGCATTGGGCAGCAGGTTGGACTTGATTGCCTGGCAGGCCTGTTCCAACTTCACTATTCTGTGGTCCTATCATTATACAGTACTCATAGCCTGTCCTGTCCTATGACCCCCAGGTATAATACAGAATGCTCCCCTACTTCCACAAATGAAATAAAATCTACATTTGGTATCTGTATCTGGTGTGTTTGTATACATTTATTTATTTTTATTTATTTATTTGACTTATATAGCCACTCGGGGCAGTTTTATGCATGCACCATTTTGTCCTTTATCTCATCCCAAAAATTAGGCAAGGAAGGTTTGCCATCACATTTCTCCTACCTAGGTTTCTCTAACTAATCTACAATAGCACAGATTTAAAACAGATTTTCAAACATTTTGAAAAACTTAATTTAGAAAAGAGAGCCAAAACATAACAAGATTGTTTGGGCTACCAACTGAGAAATCAACAAGGAGACAGCCTGACCTTCCCTGGGAGGGGGAAAACATGCACATGTTTGCAAAGATAAGATTATCCAGTTTGGGGCATCTAGCGATCAGTATTGGTAAATAACTACATAAACATTGTAAATGACCTCACTTTTCTCTGGGTTTAAGGTGAGCCTACTTTGATCATACTCTGTAGTACCATTTGGCCCATGGTCTGATGCCTAAAGTCTTCATAAACAGAAGATAGGCATCCCAAATATTTCACTAGAGCATTGCAAACATTCATCACACTGGACATTTGTCTCATTATTCATTACCTTCTTGCTTTTAGCAACATAAACATTACTACACGAATGCCTCTGCTATAAAACTGATGATGCACAAGAAACATGTGGCCAGGGAGCTCTCTATTTTAAGACTGTAGGGTACGTAACTCATCTAATTCTTTATATTTTATCTTAGAAAAACATTCCCACCTTCAGTGTCTGTTTCCTGGAGAACGGTGGATAAGACTAGGCAATAAGACAAATGTGACCAATTTTCAAGTACTCGGGCTAAAAAGCAAAGCAAACGAAAGCAAAGAAATAACACAGGGTGGAAAAGGAATTAGAATTCTCCTTTTCCACCAGAACTGCAGCCCCAATGAGAACTTTCCCTTCCAAATGCTGTTTCCTTTCTGACAGTGGTTCTCAACTTTGATAACCTAGGTATCTTTGGAGTGTAATTCCCAGACATCTTCACCACTAGCTGTGCTGGGCAGGTTTCAGGAGGATGCAGTCCAGGAACTCCTGGGTTACCCAGGGTTGGAAACCATTGCTCTAGGAGGAAGCTGCCTATCCAAATTCTGGCAGCTCACTTCTTAGGAGAATAGCATTAGCAATGGGTTGGCGATGGGGTTTGAAATTTTATCAGGATGCCCCATATAACAAGGTCATAATACTGAGTGAACATAAGAACATAAGAACATAAGAAGAGCCATGCTGGATCAGGCCAAAGGCCCATCTAGTCCAGCTTCCTGTATCTCACAGTGGCCCCACTAGATGCGTTTGGGAGCGCATGAGACTAGATATCTGTCTCCTGATACCACTCCCCTGCATCTGGCCCTTGAAGTACCCTGGTTTCTCCATCATGGTTTGTAACCTGTGATGGACTTTTCCTCCAGGAATCTGTCCAATCCCCTTTTGAAGGCATCCAGACCAGATGCCATCACCACATCCTGTGGCAGGGAGTTCCATAGACTTACAACGCGCTGGGTGAAAAAATATTTTCTATTGTCAGTTCTTACTCTCCCAGCCCTCAATTTGAGTGTATGTCCCCTAGTTCTGGTATTTTGGGAGAGAGAAAAGAGCTTCCCTCTATCCACTTTACTCATACCCTGCATTATTTTGTATGTCTCAATCATATTCCCCCTTAAGTGCCTTTTTTCCAGACTAAAGAGGCCCAAATGTTTTAGCCTTTCTTCATAAGGGAGGTGCCCCAGCCCAGTAGTCATTTTAGTTGCTCTCTTCTGCACCTTTTCCAGTTCCATTATGTCTTTCTTGAGATGCGGTGACCAGAATTGTACACAATACTCCAGGTGGGGCCTTACTATTGTTTTGTATAATGGCATTATAATGTTGGCTGTTTTATTTTCAATCACCTTTTTGATAATCCCTAGCATGGAATTGGCCTTCTTCACTGCTGCCACACATTGGGGAGACACCTTCATGGAGCTGTCCACCAACACACCAAGATCTCTTTCCTGATCCGTCATGGATAACTCAGAGCCCATGAGTTGATAGATGAAGTTTGGATTTTTTTTGCCCCAATATGCATTACTTTACATTTGGTTAAATTAAAACGCATTTGCCATTTCTCAGCCCATTCCCCCAGTTTGGAGAGATCCTTCTGGAGCTCTTCACAATCTTCTCTGTTTTTCACCACACGGAAAAGTTTTGTGTCATCTGCAAACTTGGCCACCTCACTGTTTATCCCTGTCTCCAGGTCATTTATGAACAGATTGAAAAGCACCGGTCCCAGGACAGAGCCCTGGGGCACACCGCTTTTCACTTCTCTCCATTGTGAAAATTTCCCATTGACACCTACTCTTTGTTTCCGGAATCTCAACCAGTTCTCAATCCATAAGACTAGATGACTAGACATGGGCATGACTAGACATGGGCACGACCTGTCCTCTTATCCCCTGACTGTGCAATTTTCTCAGCAGCCTATGGTGAGGGACTGTGTCAAAAGCCTACGGACTATGTGCGTACCTCCATTTCTATGCAAAACTAAAATGATATATTTTATGAATGACAAATGATCTCATAGCATACTAAGGACTAACTGATACATTATTACATTATCACATTATTACATTATAACATTATTACATGTGCTTCATGGAGGATAACCACTTCCACAGATGTTTGAAATGGTATCTGGAGGTTTGAATATAAATATAGCCATATTCAGAGCTACAGTGGAATTGTGAGTGGTGAGGTCTGAAAATTGAATTAATACAGTAGTGATTGTGACTAGACATGGGCACGACCAGAAAAAATGACGTTTTGAGTTTTCGTTTGTCGGAACGGGTCAGTTTCAGGTTGTTTCCGTTTGTCGCGAAATTTTTCAAAAATTTGTCATTTCCGTTTGTCGTTTGTTGTTTGTCATTTCCACCATGATTTAGCGCGATTTGACTTCCCAGAGCATAGGGGTGTCCCGCAATCAGGGCTGGCGCTTGGTGTTTTTGCTCCCTAGGTGGCGGGCGGGGCGTGGGGCAGGCAAGCGGGTGGGCGGCGGCCACGGGCGGGCGAGTGGGTAGGCAGCGGCGCGGGCCGCAGGCGGGTGGCGGCATGGGCGGACGAGCGAGTGGGCAGTTAGGATAGGACTTACGATAGAGGTTCTGTTCTTGGCTTGCACCCCAAATGTGTGTGTGTGCAAGCAAATTGAAGTTGGGAAAACAGAAAATAAATTGTAGTATATAATATATATTTAAAATAAATCCACACCTCCCACTCCCAGTCGAACATCCCCCTTTATCCAATATCAGAAAAAAATCCTCACAAACTGCCAGAGAAGAAATAAAGAATAAACTGCTATTCCATTCAGCAGACAAAGCTGCAGGGAATCAAAGAAATTATTTTCTAAATTCAATTCCCTCCCTGCCCGCCTAACTTAAATCCTAAAGCCTCCAGCCTCCCTCCTCAATCTCGATTGGATCACACCAGCACCAGCAGCCAGCCCTCCTCTCTCAACCACATCCATACACCCGACTGCGATTTCTGGAAGGTGCCTCGGCTTTTTATGCCCTCCGAGACATCCAAAAGTGTCAATCAAAAACCTGGCAATGCCATTGGTGGAATGGTTCAAAAAAATTCCATGCTCCCATTCCATGCCCAGCCCAAATGGGCAGGTCTAAAAAAATAAAAAATAAAATAAAATAAAATAAAATCAATACGTTTTATTGCTATAAAAAACCCACTGCTGCTACTATTAAAATTCAGGCATTTAAAATAAATAATTTTCACATGTTTCTGTGGTGATTTGGTGTGTTTTTTTACCATGATTTCAAAAGAAAAATTGTGGTCGCCATTTTGGATCTCCCCCACCGCATGGCATATGGCGAGACGATGAGGATGACCCCCCCCAGCCTGGTGCAAGCAGCTCAGGACAGGAGAAGAGGGGGGGGAGGCCGAGGACCCCCCAGAAACCACCCCTCTGGTAGGTGGCAAAGCCTCAGGCAGGCATATTTTCACCTGCTTTTTCGGCCGGGAGTCAGGGTTTTTTTTTAACTTTTAAAAACTTTTTCTGTGCTTTGCATTGCGCGATCGCCGCAATGCCACAAACGGAAACAAAAACCCGACCAAATTTTTCTTTTTTCGGTTCGAGTTCAAGTTCTGACGGCTTAATTATCGTTACCGTTTCCATTATGTAATCGTTACGTAACGGAAACGATAACCGAAAATGGAAATGACAGTTTTGCTGAGTCATGCCCATGTCTAATTGTGACAGCCATCACCTTGGACTAGATGAGCCTATCCTTGAAAAGGTTTCTCATTTGTACTGAAATTCCCAGAATCCCACATCCAGAGGCTGCTTGGAAGGGTTGCTTTGTTTGGACTACACTTCCCAGAAGCCCATAGCCAGCACAACCGGAAGCTATCTAAGGGATTCTGGGAACCTAGTTCCCTCTGGGCCACCACAAGTGGCATAAGGGGGTGAGCTCAAAATATACTAGGGGCATTCTCAGCTCTCTAATATCTGGGTGAATCATTCAATAATCAAGACTTCTCATGTGAAGAAATTAAAGGAGACATAAGTTACAGAGTATGTGTCATTTTTGTTCTCCAAAATGAAGTCCTGGTATCTTTATAGTCACTGGAAATATCTTCATGAAGTTGTAACTTTAGTGTTGACAACGAAGAAAATGAAGAGTTACAATTTTTTATTGATCAATCATCAATCCAACGGGGAGAATACAGCCAAGAAATCACAAGAAGGCTGGGACTAGGAAGGGCAGCAATGAAGGAATAGGAAAAGATCACCAAGTGCAAGGATCTGTCACTGGATACTAAGACCAAGTTCACCCATGTGCTTGTATTTCTGATCATTGTGTATGGGTGGGAAAGCTGGACAGGGGGAAAAGTGATTCATTAGAAATCTGGTGCTGGAGGAGAGAAGATACCCTGGACTGTCAGAAAGGCAAATGTTGGTGCTAGATCAAATCACATCTGAACTATCTCTGGAAGCAAAAATATTAAAGCCTAGTTTGGCCACCTCATAAGAAAGTGGATTCTTTGGAAAGGGCAATAGTACTGAGAAAGGTGGAAGGCAGCAGGAAAAGAGGAAGACCAAATATGAGGTGGACAGACTGTAAAGAATCCACAGGTTTGAGTTTACAAAAGCTAAGCACAGCAGGTTTGAGTTTACCAAAGCTAAGCACAGCAGTTAGGGACAGGACCTTTAGGGAATCACTCACAGGGTCACCCTGAGCCAGGGATGACTTGGTGGCACCACCACCACCACCACCACCACCACCACCACCACCACCACAACAACAACAACATTAGTGAAAGACCGAATTAAAGACATTGTCAAAATATATACTGGTGATGGCGTAATAATAGGTTGAAAATCAATACAATGTGCCTCAGAAAATATTTTTATTATTAAACCTGTTGCATTGCATGCATAGTTAAGATTCCTACTAAAATGTGTCATTTAAGGGATGTTTACATTTATCTAGTCCTCTTTGAGAAAAGCAAGTGCTAAATAAAAACAATACAAGACTAATGCAAAATCTTTAAAATGCATGAGTGATTTAAGTTTGCTATTAACATTGACAAGGCTTCTTGGCATATTTCCTGAGCAATGGAGGAAGCTGCAATAAGCACATAAGCAAATAAAGGGGATGCAGATAAAATCCCCTTGGCAGGCGAGCCAGAATATTGTCTTGTAATGCTGAGGTACAGGCAAACCTTCCTGGATTCCATAAATGATTTCAGCAGGTTCTGTGAATAATTACAACCAAAAAAGGGGGGCTTGGTAGAGTCAGAGCTGCAGAGCCAGACTAAGAGGACATGCTTTGCACACATGCCCTAGACCCTAATACAGGTCCAGATACACAAGTGGTAGTGTAAAATCCATACATTCCTCTGCTTACAATGCATTCCTCAAAAGAAAGGAAAATGTATGGTCACACACAGGAAGTGGTTTGAAGAACGTGCCAAAATAACTGTGTAGTTCTGAAATGAACCCACACATACCTCCATGGATTACTATGTACAAAGACTGTACAAAAATACATAGAAGGTTCTATGCAGGGAAAGAAGGGGGAGTTGGTATAAAAACATTGGAGAACAAAATAAACAGTGGAAACTGGGAAACATTGAGCTCAAGCTTTGAAATCTTTGAGAGTCAACCCTACACTGCACTGCAGTTTCAGAGGAGGTAGCCATATTGGTTTGTGCAAGCATTTCAGGCAGAATGCTGGCTCTGTGGGCGGTTAATCTGCCCGATGGAGCCAATTTGCCCTCTCGCGAGAAGGCGCGAGAGGAGCAGGACGCACGGAGCATCCAGAAGGGAGGGGGAGAAGCACCCTATAAAAGGGCGGCTCTGACCCCCTCCATCAGGCATTTTCGGCTTGCGTTCCCCACCCGCCCACCACTTTTAAGGACTAATGTGAGTGTAACTGGTCACCTATTTGGGGCCGGATAGGAATTTTTGACCCACACTCTGAATTGGCCATTGAGAGCAGGGATTTTTCGCCTATCCCACACTGATACCTGGGCATTAGGATGGTCACCTCAATTTTGGTCACACTGGTCGTTTGCCCTCCCAGCCCCGGTTCGGGCGCAGGACTTTCGCGCCCATCCGGAGGGTAGCACGGGAGCCTATAAGAAGGCTCCCCGTCCTCACCGCATTTTGTCGGCGGTGAGATTTTCGGCCCACCCTCCCCCTATGGTTGGAGAATGAGTATATCTGGTCAGTTTTGGGGCTGGGAATTTTTGGTGGTTACTCTGATTGGCCGTGAGTAACCATGCGTTTTCGCCATCCCATTCTCCTTACTGGGGGTGGGTTATCTCCTTTTGGCCACCAACTTGGCGGGTAGTGCAGCTGGTAACCGTATTCTAATTGTGAACTTATTTTACGCTATTGCACTTCACAGCCCTGTTTCAGTCTATCTACATTGGCTATGTCAGCGGACAAATTAAGCTATTTATGACTGGAGGCCTCCCGAGGGCTGTGCTGAGCTTCAGATTTAATCCATCGGATTATTATTCAGAGTTCTTGGCTGTGGAATTTTTTCCACCCTGTTACCAGCTTGCACTACGGTGTCAGGTCCCCTTCTGTGAGCCTGACTTGATCAGTTTACAGGTTAATGAGTTATTAATAAAGTTGTGGCCCGTTTGTACCAAAATTGGTAGTTGTCTCGCCTATTTATTTCGGGGCTTGGGGGGCAAAGAAACTCTGCAGCTACAACAACTACTTTGTTAAATATATTTCATCTTCAAAGCTGTATTTCAACTGTTCAAGTATGTTGAGTCTCTTGCCTCATAGTGATGTCTTCAAAGTAGGAGTAATTCTGAACATTGTTGATCAGGTGGCCCTTAGGATGTATCTTTTTGGTTCATGAATTCTCAATATATAAGAAATCTAGATCTTGATTTAGTGAATATTAATATTTTCAGAATTCAGGTTTTTCTTTTTTCTTTCCTTAGCTTATATGATCTATACAACCTTGCACAGTGATGGCGAACCTTTTAGAGACTGAGTGTCCAAACTGTGATTCAAAACCCACTAATTTTTCGCAAAGTGCCAAAACAGCAATTTAACCTGAATACAGGTGGCTCTGAAGGGGCGATGTCAGGTGCCCACAGAAAGAGCTTAGAGTGCCACCTTTGGTACCTGTGCCATAGGTTCACCAACACTGACCTAGCATCATAATTCTGCCATTTTGCACATGATCAGATGTTTTCTTGGCACTCTTTCTAAAAGAAATACTAAACACCACTTCCAGCATGTGTACAATGATTTCACTTCAATTCTTGATTTAATATTTTCCCAAAATAATTTAGTTAAATGTGTTGGCTCTGAACCATGCAAAGTGCCCAATCAACTTAGATATTACTGCAAATTAGTATCTTTCATGTGGCTCAATGCACTAGAATATATGAAGTAATCACACCTTGCCTACAGAATCTGCAAGTTATGTGCTACTTCTAATTAGTTCTTTTTTGTGATAAGGACTGGTTCTGTTTCCATGTCAGCTGGGCTGTGTTTGGTCTGTCCTTGCAGCAATGTGAAGGGTCAAGGGTTTGACTATCCCACTTCTTCCTGTTGGTCCCTTCAAGCAAAATCCCTGGAAAAGGCTAGAAACATGGTTGTGTGTCTGTCAATGATCTATCATTATGATCATCATCATCATCACTGAGCCTCTGGGGAACTGTGACCATGCTGCAATTACTTTTGCCATGCATGTCGGAGGAAGAGTGTCAACCAAATCAGACATAAAAACCCTTGATTTTCGAAGGGCAAACTTCCCTCAGATGAGGAAACTAGTTAGAGAGAAACTGAAGGGGAGGGTTAGAAGAATCCAATCTCTTCAGAGTGCATGGAGCCTGTTTAAAACAACAATAATAGAGGCCCAGCACAAGTGCATACCACAAAGAAAGAAGAGCTCATTTAAGTCCAAGAGGACACCCATGGTTAACAGTAGAGTTAGAGAGGCTCTAAAGCACAAGGAGAGGTCCTTCTGTAAATGGAAATCCTCCCAAATGAGGAAAATAAAAAGGAACACAAACTCTGGCAAAAGAAATGTAAAAAGATGATAAGGGAGGCAAAGAAAGACTTTGAGAACGCTGGCTACAAAATAAAAAGGTAATAATAAAAGCTTCTTTAAATATGTTAGAAGTAGAAAACCTGCCAGAGAACCAATTGGGCCTCTGGATGGTGAGAGAGGAAAAGGGAGGTTAAGGAGGACTTGGATATTGCAGAGAAATTGAATGAGTTCTTTGCGTCTGTCTTCACGACAGAGGACCTTGAGCGGATTCCGCTGCCTGAGCCGCCCCTCTTGACTAAAGAATTAAATCAAATACAGGTTAAAAGAGAGGAGGTTTTAGGACTAATTGATAAATTGAGGATTAACAAGTCACCGGGCCCAGATGGCATCCACCCAAGGGTTGTTAGGGAACTGAGAAATGAAATTGCAGATCTCTTAACGGTAATATGCAACTTGTCTCTTCAAACGGCCACAGTGCCGGAGGACTGGAGGATAGCGGATGTCACACCAATTTTTAAAAAAGGAAGGAGGGGGGACCCAGGAAACTACAGGCCGGTTAGCCTCACATCTGTCCCAGGGAAGATGGTGGAAGGCCTCATCCAAGAAAAAATCTTAAAACACATAAAAGAACAAACCTTGCTGAGAGAAAATCAGCATGGCTTCTGTAAGGGTAAATCTTGTCTTACAAACCTTTTAGAATTTTTTGAAAAGGTCAACAGGCACGTGGATTTGGGTGAACCGGTGGATATAGTCTATCTGGATTTTCAAAAGGCTTTTGACACAGTCCCTCACCAAAGGCTGCTGAGAAAATTGCATAGTCAGGGGATAAGAGGGCAGGTCCTCTTATGGATTGAGAACTGGTTGAGATCCCGAAACAAAGAGTAGGTGTCAATGGGAAATTTTCACAATGGAGAGAAGTGAAAAGCAGTGTGCCCCAGGGCTCGGTCCTGGGACAGGTGCTTTTGAATCTGTTCATAAATGACCTGGAGACAGGGATAAACAGTGTGGTGGCCAAGTTTGCAGATGACACAAAACTTTTCCATGTGGTAAAAACCAGAGAAGATTGTGAAGAGCTCCAGAAGGATCTCTCCAAACTGGGGGAGTGGGCTGAGAAATGGCAAATGCGTTTTAATGTAACCAAATGTAAAGTAATGCATATTGGGGCAAAAATCCAAACTTCATCTATCAACTCATGGGCTCTGAGTTATCCGTGACGGATCAGGAAAGAGATCTTGGTGTGTTGGTGGACAGCTCCATGAAGGTGTCTCCCCAATGTGTGGCAGCAGTGAAGAAGGCCAATTCCATGCTAGGGATTATCAAAAGGGGATTGAAAATAAAACAGCCAACATTATAATGCCTTTATACAAAACAATAGTAAGGCCCCACCTGGAGTATTGTGTACAATTCTGGTCACCGCATCTCAAGAAAGACATAGTGGAACTGGAAAATGCAGAAGAGAGTTAAAATGATTACTGGGCTGGGGCACCTCCCTTATGAAGAAAGGCTAAAACAATTGGGCCTCTTTAGTCTGGAAAAAGGCGCTTGAGGGGGATATGATTGAGACATACAAAATAATGCAGGGTATGAGTAAAGTGGATAGAGGGAAGCTCTTCTCCCTCTCTCAAAATACCAGAACTAGGGGACATACACTCAAATTGAGTGCTGGGAGACACAAGAACTGACAAAAGAAAATATTTTTCACCCAGCGCGTTGTAAGTCTATGGAACTCCCTGCCACAGGATGTGGTGATGGCATCTGGCCTGGATGCCTTCAAAAGGGGATTGGACAGATTCCTAGAGGAAAAGTCCATCACGGGTTACAAACCATGATGGAGATGTGTAATCTCTAGGCTTTAAACCAGGGTACTTCAAGGGCCAGATGCTGGTATCAGGAGACAGATATCTAGTCTCATGCGCTCCCAAACGCATCTGGTGGGGCCCTGGAGATACAGGAAGCTGGACTAGATGGGCCTTTGGCCTGATCCAGCATGGCTCTTCTTATGTTCTTATGTTCTTATCATCATCATCATTGTAATCAATCAATCAATCAATCAATCAATCAATCAATCAATCAATCAGTTTACTTATTCATTTTGCCTCCCAGGTGCTCAAGGCTACTTCTGGTAATGAAAAGGAAATTAAAAGATATACAGTATGTTGAGTAAAAGATAACATAGCAATAAATAAATCAATAAATAAATTCACATCAAGATGAGCTGTAGTCTGGGTGCAACTAGTAGACTCCCTTTGACAGTAAATTAGATGCTATTTATCATCATCATCATCCAGGTGGCACAGTAATTCACTTTTCTATAAGGAATCATATTCAATGTTGTCCATTAAAAGATTAGAAGTACAGAATATTTAACCAAAAACATTAAAGCATACCAAAAACACAATAACAAAAACCTAAAGTAAAAACAATATGACTGGAGCATTTGTCTAATCTTTATGATATATTCTGTAACATCCTTATAACCTGGAAGATATTCATAATTTGGGACTAAAATATGTATATTTAATAGTGGTGTGTTGGTAGCTTTACAATACACTCCTGGAGATGCTAAAGTGAGGAATAATCATCTGTGTATGTGCATTGTCACAATACATGAAGTTGAGTTCCCATGGTAACATGGCTTAAATTTCCTGAAGGCCAGGTGCCCTAAAAGCTAAAATAATATAAATATCTCTGCCACTTTCCCAGAGTCTGTTAGGGAAGACTGGAGATGAATTAGCAAATGAAAAGAAAATAAAGAGATGATGAGAATGAGACACCTTATGAACCTGGGAACAGGACTTGGACGAAGATTAAGATAAGATGTATGCCTTCTTTTTCACTTTCTATAAGATACTTGACTCTCTGCTTCAGATGATCCGATTTCAGATTGGCAGGAGGGGAAAGAAGTCTCAGCCAGCCTAAAATGACCCATTTTGAACATATTCTAAAATCTAAGCTGAATGGTAGAAAGGGCAAAGTAGTATAAGAACAATATTATTAATAACGATTCTTTTTGTTTAAAACCAGAGTGATGGATGCATTCTGCATATACAGGGCCTAGTCCTATTGGGCAGGAACTGATGCAATCATATTTGGGAGATTGCTGCTGATGAAAGGGTACTTTGCTCCCGCCCCAGTCCAAAAATAAATACACAACACAAATAACTGAATTTTAAATTGGCCACAACTTTATTAGAACTTATTTTAGAACCTGTTCTTCAAGAAAAATTTAAAGGGGGTCTACCATAGTGCAAATCCTTTGAGCTAAATGAACTTGCCTTAAGGCCATAAACAAATTAGGTGGGTTCTTACCTGCCTAATGTCCCAACTGATGTTAAGCAGTATCTGAACCTATTTCAGGAGAATAATTCTCCCCAAGGGTAACCATAAACCAATTTTAAAAATTCTATTATCTTATTAAAGTTATGTTCTCCTTAACCTAGATTGACTAACATTCTATTAAAGGCTGCCCCTTTTTGCTAATAGGACCAAAACATGAACCCACCTATATTAGAACACTTTGCACTACCTGCATGGTTGTGACTGTTTAATGGTGAATCCCTGGTGCTAATACCAAGTAATGAGAATGGGATGGGCGAAAACTCACCACCACCCAATCCCCAATTAGGGTGATGTCCAAAACTTCCCATCTGGCCCCAAAGCGACCAGCTACTCTCATTCTCATTACCAACTGGGGGGCAGCGGGGTGCTGGTGAGCCATGAAGGAAGACGGTCCATTCATGTTTTGCCTTTTTAAGGCTGCAAGAACCTACAAAACCAGACCATGTGAGTACAATTTTCACACTGTTAGGCTCAGTCCAGGACTGCAAAACATCCCCTGTAATGGACTGTTAGCCCCTGGGAGACACCATTATGGCCATTTGGGGGTACACCAACCTTTTTCGCATTCTTTTTTAGGGATATGTACCCCAAAGTTGCAAAGGAAGTCTTGAATCAGCAGTATTCTGCCAATGACAATGACACTGAGATATATAACCAGAAGAAATGGTGCTGAAGCCAATTTGAGAAGACAATACTAGATGGGATAGAGCAGTCCTAACCATTTCTTGTATTCCTGTAAATCCTGTGTACTAGTGGCATCCTACAACTAGACCTACAAACTTAGGCAACTGTTTATCAAAGATGCCTTACGTCCTGCTAAATGTTCACTACCAGTTGTCTCATTCCATTTCCACTGTGTGTTAGTATCAATCTCCATTAAGTGCTATTGAGAAAAACAGCCTTTGATACATAATAGTAATTCTTATCTATTGTGAATTATAGAACACCTTTTAATTCTTCAACTTGATACCTTCCAAACCTGTCAGACTACAGTTTCCAAAATACTCAATCACATTGGTCAGTGACTAATTATTATAACAAAGGAAACTGAAATTTGGTGGTTAGAATTCTATTAGTGTGTGTGTATTTGCATAACTTGCTGCAGCTAACTAATTGACAAGCTGCTGAGGCATGTCTCAGTTGAATGCCCAATTGTAAAACCAGAAAGTGTGCTGGCATCTAATCAATTAGCTGCAATTAGCCATGGCGAGTAATGCAATCCTTACACAAATGCCAGTATGAATTTGATCAATTCTGTTTTTCTTTTACAAATAATTTACAATAACTTCTCCTGAGAGAGCATTTTTAGAATGGGCAGATCCTTTTTCTTCACCTACATTATCTGATGAAGCTCTATTTCTGGCTTGTTTCTAGTACTTCTAATTAAAGCAAATAAGAACTATTACATTTCTCTGAGTTACGTTACAATTAATACTGCAAACAGGCTGATGTGTGGAAAGATCATTTATGTGTCTAGTCACCCTTCCAAGCTATGTATGCACATGGGAATGGAACTTCCAGGAAAAAATTAATGTTGACTTCAAATTTAGAAATATGCCTCTGATATCTTAAAATAACTTTCTCATTAAAAGCACCATAGTAGCCAATTAATTTAAGCAGATCAGTAAATATTGAGGATTGGGAGACATTTAGCATTCAATTATTCATCAAGCATAAAAGGTTTACAACCTCCTCTGAGGTGAAGATACTAAATGGCACAACAGCACTGGATGAATGCATTTTCCTGAGAAATAAATACAGAAGAACCTTTACATTTACTATGACCTGCTAGCATCCCTGTATTATAATTTTCATCAAAAGTCACCATCAAGTGCACCTTATCTTTTATATATGATTTGTAGTATGGTTTATGCCCACAATATTTTATTGTTAGAAATAGACCCTATCACACAGACGAAGCTGCTGTGCAACTATATGCATGGACTTCAGTTCACAGACAATTTACCATGAAACTGAATGGAATTCTTCCCAAATAGATAATGTGAATACAATAGAGATTATAAGGTTACAAAAAACTATTGTTTCTGTTTTGCTTTTCAAGTCCTCAAACCAGTCTGCTTTGAGCCATCGCCTGCAGAAGGACAACTCTGGAATAATAAATAAGAGATAAGCAAATTCTCATTTACTGCACAATCCATCAACCATGCCAAGAGTCCTTAGAAAGGCTGGGATGGTTCACCAAGAGCATATTCCATTAAACCCTTCCAGATGAATAGTGTCTTATTGGACAGAAATGGCAAAGCTGACTGAATGGCCCCAATCCATGCCTTCAAGATTCATACAACAGGGCAACATTAATATTACTGTCCCAACCCTTCCTCAGAACTCTTTTCTTTTCGGCCACTATTGATTGTAAAGATGCCAGTTATACTTGCAAAGATGTACAGAGAAAGAGATGTGCCCCTTTCACACACTGGGTTTTCACTCGCTGCCACCACCAGATTCACTGGACACTTATATGTATTTGAGAGAGAGAGTCACACCAAGTAATATAGTTTTAAAACAAACATGAAACATTTATTGGTTTACAATTATATGCTCAGTGTTATGATATCTTTAGCCGATGTTGCATACATGTAATCTTATAATAAAGTGTTTCCTTTCCAAACCAGACCCTTTTCAGTGGCAGGATCTCCCAACTGACCAACTGACAATATAACTGACTCTCAGCTGTCTTAACTGAACTCTTCTCAGTTCTAACCCAAATTGAACACCAACTCAAACTGTACTCTCCATCACCCCTTACGTTCCATAATTATATAACATTCTTAGCCACTCCCACCTGCTTAGTGATTGGCTATTCAAATTAGAGTCATAAATATTCATACTTGTATTAACCCTTTTCACCACAACGGCCAACCAACAACTACTTGAGATATGCATGTACCCACTGTTTTTTGGCATTTGCGAATCCTGTTATGGGCAAGGAATAATCCATCTGGATCACTAAAAAATTAAACAAGTAGAAAGCTTTGATCGTTCACTTCCCAAGGCTAAGCAGACGTCCTTCAGAATAGCACAGAAAAGTTGTAGACAAAGGTCAAAAAATGGTATTACGTGTCTGTGACAGACAGTCCAGGTCTCCTTGAGGCTCTGCCTCTAGCGTCCCTGTAGCAAGGCTTAGAATTTTTATACCACTGGTTCTGAGACAAAAAGGCTCATGTGTGATCAGTAGGGTGGAGGCAATAAAAATACCACATTTCTATTTTGTTGCATTCTAACCCTCTCCTTATTCCAGGTTGAAAGACTTTGTTGTTTCTTTTTATCAAATAATTTGTGGATCTTTCCCCACAAGTCTATGGATTTTGCATGCACTTCCAAAAGGCTTCATTTTTGCAGAGTTCTTTTTTCCTGTTGAGCCAAGTGTGCTCACTCATGCCAATTTTTCAACTCCACATATTTTTATCCATTCAAATTTTTAAGATGCATGTCAGTCAGTCAGTCAGTAAATTTATTTACGGTCAAGGACCAAAAAGAAGATGCATTTATGGTTTCATGACTGTTTTATTTCTCTAAAAGATACTGCAAAATTCATAAATATGCCTATATAAGAGGAAATAGATGGTTTGTCTTAAAGGCAATAGTGGGATGTACAAAAAAGATTTTTTTTCGTCAAAAACTATATTATGCCTCTGTCTCACCGGGATTATGTCAGGTAGTGTGACTGGTCAAAAGGGACCCCCAGTAAGCACCAAACCCTGAGGGAGGTTCACATAGATCCTTTTCCAAGGAGAAAGGTGGGGTAAAATATTCAAAATAAATAAAATAATAATAATAAATGTAATTAGAGAAAAATATGGCACCAGATGACACCATCAGCTTTATGTGCAGAGAACCGAGCAAAAACAAGATCATGTCACAGCAAATAGTACTGTAAGGAAATAAATATGATGGGACATGGTATGACTTCTAAAGCTCAATATTAACTGTACTTTCCATTCTGTATAAGAGTTGGTTATCTAAGGTATGTAGAAAAATAGCCATAACAATGCCTGCAGAGCAGAGCATCGTCAGCTACCATTGGTGGACTGAAGCTCGTGATATCTGGAAGCTTCTCAGGACATGAAGAAGGAGACAGAGAAGCCATTAATATTTGCTTGGGACTACTGTTTGAGTTTCTGTTTCATGCCAGATGTAGTTAGTCAGGATCAAGTCTATTTAGCATAGACAAATTGGGCCAAAGTATTAAATTAGAGAGGGTAACTTAGACTTTATTATTTTTAGGGAAATAAGTTTATAATTGCATCTGACAAGTTTTAAATCTTTTTTAAAATCTTTTTTACAAGTATAACTTTTTTGTAACTCAGAATAGAAATAAAAATATTTTTAATCAGACATTTTACCTCACGAACATCTGTGATTTAACAAAGAACCCAAGGTGAATCAAAAGGGGATTTTCACCTAAGAAATGTTTTGCCTTAAGGGATTTTCTTTGTGCTTTGACCTCAGCCAGTAATTTATCCTTTTGATTAACTGCACAGGTATAGATGCACCAAGCTTGAAAAGTTCCTTGTTAGAGACACAAAGAAGAATCTGCCTCAGAGGGGGCAGAATCAGGCCAGGTTGATTTCTATGAGAAAAGAATGAAGACAGGCTTGATATAGTTACAGAGTCCATGAGTAAGAGAGGATGATTTTAATTCTATACCTCATGTTCTAGCCATGAGGCCATGACATTTACTGGGACCACCACAAAAAGAAAAAAAAATGCAAGGTTAAAGGAAAGCAGACTGTAGTATAGCCGTTCTAATTGTTCAAAACTCATAACAAGAATGCATATTTATCCATGACCAATCTCACACGATCCATCATAGGAGTAAACTATTGATTGAGCTAAAATAAACTAGACAAGAATGAAGGAAATTCTGGAATGCAAATTCTAATTACTGCCAACATTACAAGTCGTTCCATCTCCTTTACAAATTTACAAAATGGCTGGCTGAGCAACTGTAAGGGGGTAGATACTGTGTAGGGAGTCTGGCCTAAGTTCATGCGCCTACCTCAATGGTAGGAGTACCCAGGACAGAGCGTGAACTTCATTGGGAAGTACAGCTGTCGTATTCCTTCTCCTTTTGCACCAGCAGTTCAGTCCACCAGATCTTGTTTCTTTTAACTTCCCCTTGCTCCATTCAAACCACTGAGAATCTCAGGTTGAAAGCTTTTTAGCTCCATATACTGGATGTAATACACAGGATCCATAGGGGTGACACTGCAATCTGTGGACAACTAAGGATAACTTGCTCCATGCAGAGATTAGACTTCCATAGATAGCTCTGATCCATTCAATTTTCATAGAGAGATGGGCTCAAACAAACAAATCATGAACTTTGCTACATCATGACTTGGTATGTAGCTTGGTCCAGGGATCCCAGTTTGCCAAAACAAAGTGCCAAATGTTTTTTTTGCTTTGCACTTTGTTTTTGGCAAAATGGTTGCTCTACCTCAATGTTGGTGAATCTATGGCATGAGTGCCAAAGGGGGCATGTGGAGCCCTTTCTGTGGGTACATGACATCGCCCCCTCACAGCCACAGCACTTCAGGTTAAATTGCTGTATTGGCACTTTGTGAAAAAAGTGGGCTTTGAATTGCAGTTTGGGCACTTGGTCTCTAAAAGGTTTGCAATCACTGCTCTACCCCCTTCCTGCTACCCCCATTTGCCTTCCTACCTGGTCCTGCAGCCTTCTCAACTTCATATTTCCACTGCTATATATTCCGGTGTTTTAGATTCCTTTTCTTTTGGTGCCTTGGTGCCTAGTCAGCATGCTTCTGAGTTTCTTTTCCTCCATTCATAATCTAATCACATCTCTCTCTCTCTCTCTCTCTCTCTCTCTCTCTTTTAGCATGTTTAAGTCCATAACTGCGTTGTTTGCATGAGAGATTTGTGGGAGATGCCTCTTTATTGCATGACAGCTTTTAGACTTGTTGATTCACTGCATGTTTGTCTTGGAAATGCACAAATACCCACAATTCAGACCATATGTACATATTAATCCAAAGACAGTAGTCATCTGTACTCTTTAGTTGATGAAGAATAATGTGTTTTGTGTACACAAGATAAAATGTATAAATCATTAAATCTGTTTAAAATATGCATACAAAAAATCCCCCAAAGTCTTCCAGTTCAATATAAAAGAATGACATGGCAATGGTGAGATTTGAGGAAATGCAAGAAAACCAAAAAGGGTCCATTTTTACATCCCTATCTGAAATAATAAATTTCCAAAAGAACAGAAAAAACTAGAATAGAACTTATTTCATATGGAGGGAATCAGATAAAGGACACCCAAGCTATTGTGAATGAGTAAATCTTTTTTCCTGCTTACTTATGAAGGACCATTTAGCAACGTACAGTGTAGGGATATAACATGGGAATATTAATATGCACATATATTAATAATCCAGCAAGCTTCCTGCAAAGGATTCTGGGGGCGATATTGACCCTCCCACATGGGAAAGCCATGGGAGAAGGAAAATGGAGCCCCTGAGATTAACGTGCAGGAAGCAGCTGGCTGAGTATCTCGTCCTTCCATCAGGCCAAAGCATGGCCATTGAGGAAAAAACAAGACCATTTATCATTACCTTTACGTCATGGGATGGGATAGCAAGATGCTGGGGTATCCATCATTCTGCCCCTCGATAGATGACATGTCCACATCACAAAAAGCCCTCCCCGGGAGTCCATCAAGCCAATGACAGGCTGACACATAGGATACCACACGATATCTGTAACTCCACCTCTTACAGCCAATAAAGGTGTGCCTTGCTGCCTGCTCGAGAGAGAAGAGCATGGCGGCTTGACACTGTTGAGCCCAACCATACGCGTCTGTGTAGGTTATTTCCCTACATATGGCGCCCAACGTGGGGCCTCTTAAAGGCATGCAAACTCCTGAGACCGACTGAGACCAACTGAGACGCAGACCCTCCCAAGAAGCAAGGAACCAGCTCAAATCCCCATCCACCCCGCCCGTGAAGAGGCTGAGTGCACTAAATCATCCATTATTGGATCCCAAAGGTAAGGATGGGAGCTGTTTTTTCAGAGGTTGAAGACAGAATTGGAAATGAGCTGGGAGATTTAGTTCAGAAATTAAGGTTTTGTGGAATAGGAGAGCATCTGCAGGCAGAGGCTTTCACTCAGGAGGAAAATTCATGGGGATGCAATCCAGGAGGAGAATTGGCTTCACTTTTAAGGCCTTTAGAAACCATGGAAGCCATTCCAATACTCGTACAGCCTTTGCCCACAGTCCCTAAGGTGGGATCAAGGGGGGGGGGCAGGCAAAGCTTTGTGCCAGGCAGGAACTCAGAGCAGAGCCTTGGCAGCCCCTGGGTCAGAAATCAGTAGCAGGAAAGGAGATTCAGGCAGAAAATTCCAGGGTTGGCAACCAGAACACAGGTGATAGAGCAGGGCAACAATGGGGGTGAATTGAGATACCTGTTTCACTCCTCCCCCCAGATTTCCAGATGCCCCTACCAATAATTTTTCCACCTAGTGACCTGCAGTTAGGAGCAGTTTCCCAGAATCAGGAATTTCATTGAGCAAAAAAGGGAATCCCAAGGAGATTTAGAAAAATTGGCAACAAAACCCCTGAAAGGGCTAAAAGATCCTTCCATCGAGATTGGTCCCAGCAGAAGGAAAAATGAGGCTCAGGAAACAGGTCTCATGAAATTCCAGAGGGCAAGACTGATGTCCTCTTAACATGGGACTATGAGTAACCTGGAAGCTGTTGTTACCATTCATGCAAAGCAGAATTGTTCCACCACCAGAAGAAGAAGAAAAATACATTTCCCAGACCCATGAACTTTTATCAAAAGGACTTTCCAGCAAACAGCCAGAGGACATTTGAGCAGAAGAGAAGATGGCTATTTAGGGTTATTTCCTTTCTCCATCACACAAATGTGGCCTTAGATAGGAAACAATGACTATGTATTCAAGTATGCAATGAGTTCATGTATCCTGTCATTCTCTATATGTATTCGCTTTCTATATTCCTATTCTTCATGCTAATGTGTTAACCGTGTCTCAGATGTATATTAGGGGTGTGTGTCATGCTATGTATAACTGATCCCTTATCTGATGTACCTCAGAGTTCACCCCTGAAGGGATATGGTCTAACTTTGGTGTCAGGATGCACATATCACATATACTTATAGAACTCTTACCTTCAGCCAAACACTCCAGGCCACAATTAGATAGCACACCCACAGCCTAGGACTCCTGCTATAATCTTAGTGACACCATAAGGAACATGTGGGTGGATTGGGGGGAACGCCACAAGAATATCATCTCACAACCCCCAATGCAAGCAGTGCCACTCCTTTCCTTAGATAGGAACTCTATTCACTCTTGGTGGGGGCCTGGGGCAGCGGGCCTTGGGTCACAGGCTTTCAGACCACATTGCAGTTGCCATGCACAAGATATGCCATGCAGCTTGTTATCCCTGCAGCCCATCCCTCGCACTCGAGACACTGGTTTATTCAATGTCTTAAACAAGAAAGGGGAAAATGTAGGGATATAACATGGGAATATTAATATGCACAGGTAATAATCCAGCAAGCTTCCTGCAAAGGATTCTGGGGGCGATATTGACCCTCCCGCACGGGAAAGCCCTGGGAGAAGGAAAATGGAGCCCCTGAGATTAACATGCAGGAAGCAGCTGGCTGACTATCTCATCCTTCCATCAGGCCAAAGCATGGCCATTGAGGAAAAAACAAGACCATTTATCATTACCCTTACATCATGGGATGGGATAGCAAGCTGTTGGGGTATCCATCATTCCGTCCCTCGATAGATAACATGTCCACATCACAGAAAGCCCTCCCCGGGAGTCCATCAAGCCAATGACAGGCTGACACATAGGATACCACACGATATCTGTAACTCCACCTCTTACAGCCAATAAAGGTGTGCCTTGCCGCCTGCTCGAGAGAGAAGAGCATGGTGGCTTGACACTGTTGAGCCCAACCATACGCACCTGTATAGGTTATTTCCCTACACTATAGGAGTACATTTTTAATATTTAATGTCTTGTTGCTGCTTCACAGCATGACTGGAAGTTTGCAACAACAACAAAATTAGTCTAAATCTGAACTACTAACACTTGCATTTTTAAAATATTAATGCACCTTGAACTGCTACAAAGTTGGAGGAAAAGTCAACAACTCAGACGGAGTGGAGAAAAGACTGACGTTTAAAGTCACAAGCAGAAAGAAAACAAGCAACATTCATATTTCATCGCCTTGTCCATTGTTCTTCAAGACAAAAAAAGTTATTTATTATTTAGGACAGTGAGAAGTTAACATGAATGCAACAATTAGTAAAATCCAGAGTGGGTGTAGCATTAGCTCTTTCATACTAATCAGCTAAATTAGTTCTGTATTAGTTAGTGGAAATATTTCTGTTCTTCAAAGAAATTAAGTGAAATTTTGAACTGTTGCAGATGTTAATTTCACAGTTTATCAATCTCCACAAGAGACTAGGAAGAAAAATTATTGTTTTCTCTTTGCACTGAGATTTCTTTGTATGGTATTATTTTTGCCTGAAATCTTCAAGGAAATTTAATGGGTTTCTGAGACGTTTCATGGTTATTACTTTTTTCTCAGAGAAACACCAGGCTGCAAATGATTATTACAATTCCTATACAGAACAGCATATTTGCTGCATAGAATTATTTAAAAATTACATCGAGCAGCATAGAGATTGGTAGTTTCCAGTGCAGGACAACATGCAAAAACATGAATGAATGAATGAATGAATGAATGAATGAATGAATGAATGAATGAATGAATGAATGAATGAGATACCTGGCTTTGTGAGAAGCCAGATAATCTCGGTGGAAAAACCAGGAAAAGTCTATGCTGTATAGATTAAAGCAAAGCTTTTGCCTGCATAGATCACAAGATGGTTCTGAAAGAAATGGGTGCACCTTGACACTTCATTGTCCTGATGCATAACTTGTATTGTGGAGAAGAAACTACTGTTAGCTGAAAATATGAATAAAAAGTATGGTTTCCTGTAGGCAAAGATCTCAGACAAGTTCTGGAAGGTGAGTCATGGCAACTGGACTTCTTTTTCTTGGGAGATAGAAAGGTGGACAATGGCCTAACTCCCCCCCACACACACACACACCTCTGTTGAGAGAGGGGTTTTCAATGCTCACATGAATGGCTTCCCTGACCCCTCTCTCAAAACACCTATCTTCTCTGACTAATATCTGTGCATCCTCATATTTGAATGAGTGCCCTTTGTTGTCTGAGATTTTATATAGCTTGGTTCATTTATCATTCCAAATGGAGACTGCAGCCAAGAAATTAGGGACAAGAAAGGGAAGCAATGAAGGAATTGGAAAATATAATCAAATGTAAGGATGTGTGGAGACCAAGATCAAGATCATTCTCTTATATTTCAGATCTCTCTCTCTCTCTCTCTCTCTCTCTCTCTCTCTCTCTCTCTCTCTCTCTCTCTCTCTCTCTGTGTGTGTGTGTGTGTGTGTGTGTGTGTGTGAAAGTTGGACAGTAAAGAAAGCTAACATGAAAAACTCCATTGAAATCTGGTGCTGGATGAGAGCTTGACAGATATCCTGGATTGCCAGAAAAAAATAAAAAAGATGGTCCTAGATTAAACCAAGTGTGAACTATCTCTGGAGGAAGACATGTTGAAATTGTGCACATCCTGAAAATATATGATTCCCTGTGGGGGGAAAACAATAATGCTGCAAAAAGTGGAAGTCATCTGGTAAAGAGGATGACCAAATATAAGATTGATTGAATTCCTAAAAGGTACCACTGGCTTGTAGGGTTGCCCGAGTTGGAGGCAACTTGACATCACATAACAGCAACAGCAGCAGCAGCAGCAATAACAAAGCAACAAGCAAACAGGAAATCTCACTGGTGTAAGTGGAAGCTTGCGTGGGAAGTCTCTGGATTTTATGAGAACACAGCATTCAGTAATAACTTGGTTTCAGAGTACCTTGGTTTAGGAGCATTTTGCAACACACGCAAAAATTTCTTGTAAATTTTGCCTTAATCAACAAGCAATGTCTTGCAATACAACCATTGGAGCAGGTCACATGGTCACAAGGGAGCCAATGGTGGTTCTCTCCCCACACTGCTAGAATGTGGGGGATTGTATAGAATGTTCTGTCTCAGGTACCTCCAAAGTAGAGGGAGGAGAGAAGAAGGGAGGCCTCCCTTGCACCAGCCAGGAACATTTTCAAAGTGGAGTGCAGGTAAGGCTTTCATTCTTCTTCATATTTATATTTTTATTTATTTATTTTCAAAATTCTTATTTTTATCCATTTCTAGCCATGGGGCAGCTAGTCATGTGTGTATAGGGTTACAAATTGCATTTTATTATTGTCACATTAAAAACACCAAGTAAAATCCATTTGTTAAACCCAAGCAGAGCAGATTCCACAGACACGTCCCTAAACCATGGTGTGGGCACGGACTACTAGCCAACTTCTTTTGTGAGTTTTGGCATTGTGTGTGTACTGTATGTAGTCTGTGGGACTCCAGAATGGTTCATCTGAGTTTCCATTATTTCTTATGGGGGAATTTGCTTTGATATAAGATTATTTTGGCTTAGAAGCATGTTTCCAGAACTAATTATGCTCATAAACCAATATATTACTGCATATCTGTTCTAGGCTGTGGTGATATGGAAACTGCCAGCTATCTCCAAGAGAACCACTGAATTCTGTCTGAATCATGCTGTAATAGGTCTACTCCAAATGTTACTCTGGCCTTTCTTGAAAAGCAATGCCCTACTTGAAAATATTATGCATTCCAACATGACAAATATATACCCAATTATTACAAACCACAGGATTGAAGGTGGGTCTCCAAACAAAGCCATGGGTGGAAATTTTCCAGCATGCACTTCAGCTAAGGGATTAGTCACATAAGAGGGTGCTGCTCTTTCCGTGACATTAGGCATATTGACCCTTCCTCTAGTCATCTGAGAATGATAACAATCTGGTATCTCAAACATGCTTTGGGGAACATCTGCTTAAGCAGGTCGTGCGGTAACCGTATAAATAGCTCATGCACTCCAACCTATATCTTCAAATTTGTCAGTTAAATATAGGGAACTTTCAGTTGACACATTATTTCCAATCATGAGGGGTTTAAGTGACAGTCTCTGAATGGAGCACATAGGGCTGCCAAGTCACTTTCTATTTAAGCTTTTATCAGACTTCAGTAAGACTGCTGCACTGTGCACATTCACTTTCTGCCCTCGGGCCACACTGTTTCCTAATTATGTACCACAGACTCCTCTGACTGCTGCAAAGACTGTCAGGTTTATAAAACAAACAAAAATAAAGAGAGCTCCAATTTTCTTCTACTGTTTCTTGTTATTGATATTTTTCAGTGGACTCTGATATCACCCTCCTGTCTTGCTCTTTGCCTCCAAGGTAAGACGTGCATTTCAAAAGAACCACCTGATTTTCTAAGATGGGTTTCTTCGTCGACCATCTCCTCTGCTAAGCTACTCGGTGGTGCTGCTGCTTTGTTTTTGGCGCATCTCTTGAAGAAAATGAAAAAAGGCCATTCTGCACAGAAACCACATCACCAACCATTGAACAGGCAAGAGCAAAATGCTTGTCAGCCTCACAGTCTTCCAGGGAACCGTTGCCCCGGGCAATTCTTTAACTGAACAGGGATGTTGGCAGCCTAAGACTGGAAGCAAGCTTGAAGTCTGCCAGGTAAACATTAAATAAAGAGCATCTCTTGTTGGGAATGGGGAAAAAATGAATTATATATCATAGAGTTTACCAACCACACAACAAAAAGCAGTGCTACCAGAGTCCTCTGGCATTTGCCAGAGTTGTGGATCTTGGAATACGTATAGTGAGAGCAAAAGTTTATTCATAATAAGCCGTCAAGAGATCCTCCTGGAAAGGCAATAGAGAAAGAAAGGAAGACAAAAAGCATAATAGGGGCAACTGCATACAGCAGCATTTCTGTATTCCTCTGTGTTCATCCTAGCAAACAATAAAGAATTCACAGAGTATCGTCAACAAATAGGGGTGGTTATTATTATGCTTCACATGATATTAGATACAAATCCATCATAAGTCACAAATGTTCCTCCTATGTAGAATGGACAGAAAGTGAGATTTACAGAAATTGAAACGGATATGTATTCATCCATCCAGGCCCAGAGTTTTGAAAATTTAAGTCCTAAAGGCCTTTGTTTGAATCCCAGTATATATTCATCACATTCTTCTGCATAGAGAACCCAGGGCTCAAGGTTCTTAGACCCATGGTTTTTTTAATAGCAAGGACTAGCTCATCCTCTGGCATCCCCATAAAGCTTTTCCTCTTCCCTCTGAGCTTAGTGGCAATTCTCAAGGTTGCTGTGAGAGAAATGGATTTTCCCAGGGACGGGAGAAAAATGAAAGGGTAACCTGCTGTGCTGTTGAAAGCTGTATTTGATGTACTGCAAAATATTTGAATTTCTGAATATAGTTTGGTCTTGAATTAGCAATTAAGATGAGGAAAAATCCAGCTGCCTCCATTTTTAAATCCCAGTAAAAAGATAAAGTGTGTCTACAGGATCCATCATGATGAGCAACTGCATTTCCAACTGACCGTTAGAATTCTGAATTTAAAATATGACCCACCATTCTGTTACTTCTTTCTGTTTTTTAAAAAATGCATTATGTTCTTGTTACTGTATTCCCCAAACTAAGGTGTTAAAAGTAATGTTGTCATCTTTAATGCATCACTTTAGGCATTGCTTCCAAGCTTTCCTCACTGCTCAGACCAGTATCATATAGTGACTATAACACACAAAGTTCCTCAGTTATTTTGCTTTTCAATCCCAACACATTTATTTATTTATTTATTCTTTATTTATTTATTTATTAAGCTTATATACCGCCCGTCTTCCTGAGAGGAACTCCGGGCGGTTTACAACAAGGGGACAACAAAACAACAGATTAAAATAACAGCAAATTAACTAACTAGCTAAATAATAAAACAATAAAACAAAACAAAACAGAACAATAAGGACCAAGGATGCAGATGGCGGGAAGAAAAAAAAAAGACTTTGTTAGAGTCACCCAAACGCCTCCCGGAAGAGGAGAGTTTTCAGTGCCTTCCGGAAGGCAGGCAGGGACTCTGCTAGGCGCACTTCAGCTGGGAGATGATTCCACAGGGTCGGGCCAGCCACAGAGAAGGCTCGGGTATGGGTGGAAGTTTTCCGAGCCTCCCTGGGCGTGGCCACACACAGCATGTGCGCCCGCAACAGCCTAGTCGGACGGGCCGAAGTTGACCGCTGGTCGATCCGCTCTGTCAGGTAGTCAGGTCCTAGGCCATGGAGGGTTTTGTAAATCAAAACCAGGACCTTGAATCTGATTCGGGCTGCAACGGGCAACCAATGCAAGCGAGCCAGAACCGGGGTGATGTGCTCAAATCGACGCACACCTGCCACCAGTCTGGCGGCCGCATTTTGGACCCGCTGCAGTCGCCGAATGAGAGTCAAGGGCAACCCCATGTAGAGCGCGTTACAATAGTCCAGTTTCGAGATCACCAGTGCTTGCACCACAGTTCTGAGGGAATCCCCATCCATGTACGGATGAATCTGGGCAATTCGGCGAAGGTGGAAAAAGGCAGCCCTGGACACGGTGGACACCTGGGCCTCCATGGTGAGCGCCGGGTCCAGGACTACACCCAGATTACGGACGGAGTCCGATGGCCTGAGGGAAACGCCCTCTAAGGTGGGAAACGGGCCACTGTAGCTGGATGGGAAAGCCCCAAAGAACATAACCTCAGTCTTATTGGGGTTAAGTTTGAGCCTGTTGGCCCTGGTCCATTCCATGACCGCGCCCAGGCACAGATCATTTCCCCTGATCTGTTTCATGGCTGCAGTCAATTGTAAGCCACTATTTTAAATTGTGAACTGCCTTGAGTGCTTTGGCAGAATGATAAATGTATTAGGTAAGTAAATAAAACCAACATCTGGGACTGGGAGTGATGATATAAAGCATGCAATGCCAGGCATTACAGATGTTTAGTTGTATACCCTCTCTTGAGGAAAAAATCATTGGACAACAGGGCACAGGAAAATCAAATCCTTCATTTTGGCAAGCAATATGGAGGCCAAATCAATACACCTTTTTCTCTCCTGGTTAAAATAGATAATGTGGTTTCTTTCCTGAGACTTATGGCTGATATCTATACTTTTGGAGAGTTAATCATAGAATCATAGAATCATAGAATCATAGAGTTGGAATAGACCTCAATGGACATCTAGTCCAACCCCCTGCCATGCAGGAACCCCCATTAAAGTACTCCTGACAGATGGCCATCAAGCCTCCGCTTAAAAACCTCCAAAAAAGGAGACTCCACCACCCTCCGTGGCAGCATCTTCCACTGACGAACAGCTCTAACTGTCATGAAGTTCTTCCTAATGTTTAAATTGAATCTCTTTTCCTGTAGTTTGAGACCATTGCCCGCGTCCTAGTCGCTGAAGCCATGGAAAACAAACCAGTCCCTTCTTTAATGTGACTTCCTTTCAAATATTTAAAGATAGCTATCATATCCCCTCTCAGCCTTCTTTTTGTAAGGCTAAACATTCCCAGTTCCCTAAGCCACTCCTCATCAGACATTTCTTCCAGACCCTCAATCATCTTTGTTGCCCTCCTCTGGACCCGTTCAAGATTGTCAACATCCTTTTTAAATTGTGATGCACAGAACTGGACACAGTACTCCAGGTCAGGTCTGACCAGAGCAGAATAGAGTACTAACATTTCCCTTGATCTAGACACTATGCTTCTGTTGATGCAACCAAGAATTCTGTTGGCTTTCTTGGTCGCTGCATCACACTGCTGATTCATGTTCAATTTGTGGTCCACCAAGACTCCCAGATCCCTTTCACAGGTACTATTTTCCAGCCAGGTATCTCCCATCCTATATCTGTGCAATTCATTCTTTTTACCTAGATGCACCACCCTACATTTCCATCTTTTGAAACCCATTCCATTAGCTTTGGCCCAGCACTCTAATCTGTCAAGGTCCTTTTGGGTTTTCATCCTATCCTCTAGGGAATTAGCAACTCCACCCAATTTGGTGTCATCTGCAAATTTGATCAGCCTACTCTCTATTTCATCCTCCATGTCATTAATAAAGATATTGAAATCCACCAGACCCAGAACAGAACCTGTCAATAGTGTTGAGATGTTGACAAAGTTTTTCTCTGTTTCTTGCAACAACCCTTCCTGCTCCCTAACATTGTGAAGATTGAAAATACAGGCCTCCAGCTGCCTGATCTTGTCCTCCAAGAGGGCCACCAGCTTACACTTAGAACATGTGTATTCTGGCACTTGGTTTGGCAAAAATCGAACATGCTGCAGATGTTGCAAATAACTACGGGCGCTTTTACACGACCCCTAAAATCCGAGACATAGGGCTCCCAGATGTGAAGCTTAAAATTGTTTTCCCACCAGCTGCACACTTTAACAAAAATAAGTACGACCACGCCCACCTAAGCACACCCCAGCACATTTTAAAAGTTCCTGGTCTCCGGAGGTTAAAAATGTTCTGATGCGGATTGTAAAGCAGTGAGTGCCGGGCTACCTCGCCTTCTGATTGCCTTTTTTTGCCCCCCCCGCCCCTTTAAGAGATTGGAATGCTTCCGGGGCTGCTCGGACCAGCAGACGGAGGTGAGCCTGCATTCTTTTCTCCCTTTTTTTCTCCCTCCCCTCACGCAGACAGGAGCAAGGGAGTGTGGAGGGGTGGGGACACAGCAAGAGGAGCAAACCACCACGATCTCTGGTCTGAATTTAAGTTGCCAGAGGATCTTAGGGGTCATGTAAAAGCGCCCTATATCTCCCCCCCAACCCTCCATCCTGGCTAAATGGTCAGTCATTTGGAAATGAAAGAAAGAAAAGAAAAAGATAATGGAAAAACCAATCTTCTCACTTAATCTTCTCTGCTACCCTCAGTATTGGTAAATTATCAATGAATCCACCTTCCCCCTTTTTTTGCTGGCAATACTAAGACACAACCAAACCTCCAAACCCACGTGTTCTCAGGATTTCCAAGCCGTTTGAAAACTCCTCTTCTGTACGGGAAGATAGACACACCGTCATGGGCAGCAGAATAGATAGTGACACCTTCTGTGAATAGGTAATCCTGTCTTCTTTCTTATTTGGAAACTGCAATTGTGAGTCTATCATATATTTACCACACCAACAGCTAATGTGGTAGCCCCACTGAGAAAGCCAAAACTACCCTTGAGGTTTTTGTTGTTGTTGTTCAGTCGTTCAGTCATGTCCGACTCTTTGTGACTCCATGGAACAGAGCTCACCAGGCATTCCTGTCTTCTACTGCCTCCCGGAGTTTCGTCAAATCCATATTGGTTGCATTGATGACACCATCCAACCATCTCATTCTCTGCCGTCCTTTTTTCCTTTTGCCTTCAATCTTTCCCAACATCAGGGACTTTTTTGGTCAATCTCGGACTCTTCAGCACCAGTAGTTGCTCAAGGAAAGAGAAGAAGATCATGGTACCCCTCAAAAAACACAAAGAGAGAGTTTATGTTTTAATAAAAGGGAAGTATATGGAGCTTGGAAGCGTTAACATTAGAGAGAGGCAAGAACTGGGAAAATTGTGATTCATGATGGTTTGGAGCTCTTCAGTAATCGTGAACCATGAACTTTCATGAACTTTCTGATGAAAGACATCATGTTGTGGTTTGTGTGATTTGGGATTTCCAAGAGTGATCAAATGGACCACGTGAATTAGAGGTACCAAAATCACCACAAGTCTTCAGTTGGCTCTACATCTACATCATTCTTCCTCCAAGTTTGGCAAAGATTGGATTTGGGACTTCACTGTACTCAGTGGCTTACTCACTTGTAATAATGTTTAGTGTTTCAGCTGAAGCAATAACAAATCTAAAAGGCCTTTTCTTGGTGAAGTGATATTTGAGTTACCTGCTTTGAAAAATTAGCTCCAGAGCACTGTGATGGGGTTCTTGCATGGCAGAGGATTGGACTGGATGGCCATTGAGATTACTTCCATCTCTATGACTCAAACTTGGACAGGCTCTTGGGCTGACATTTGACAACAATTGGATTTAGAATGTTTGAGTTATGATCCCTCAAATCAGATCCCCACACAAAAGTGCTTTTTAGCCTTCTGGCTCAGGTACAGTGCTTGATATGTTTGGGGGTATCGAGGGAGAAAAAGAGGAAGTCTGAGTGTGAAGTAATTATACATTTTCCTGCATTTGCATTGTCTGGCTATGTGAAATGTTCTGCTATTTGGATAAATAAATGCAATAAAACAAAATAAAACATTTTTGAGTGAAAGCTTAGGAAAAGTCACCTCACAACATTAAGCATGTCCACTCAGTAGCATATATCATTGAGTACAAAGGGATTTCCCCCTAGGTATGACTCTATTTCAATAGTTTTCAACCTTTGGTAACCCAGATGCTCTTGGTCAACACTTCCCAGAAGCTTTCACCACTAGCTGTGCTGGCTGAGATTTCTACAGTCCAAGAGCAACGAGTCTACCCAAGGCCAGGAACTACCTGATACAACTGCATTTTCATCCCTTATTTTAATCTTCATTCCCTCAACTCTTTTGTCTCAGGAATGGGAAATCAGTGGCACTCCAGATACTGCCCTTAGCACTACAGCTTCTACCCTTTCCCACCATTGGCTCTTGTAGTTAGTACTGGTGTGAGTTACAGTCAAAAAGCATCTAGAGGGCCATGTACCTGTACTTCCAGCCCCTCTTCTACCACTGAAGTTGGGCTAGTCATAATAATAAAATACAAATCAAAAAGTGAGGATTTTTGGCACCTATGGCTCCTTGTCTGGGATCACGACTTTAATAAGGGGTTTAGTTTGTTTTTGGATGAAAATCCCTAGGGTGTCTGAGACAATGTGGTCAAACTAGCTCAAGAATTAGGGATGCTGCCTGTAATTCAGAATCCTGTCCTCTCAGCCCAGTTACTAAAGAAGCAGAAGTTACAGAGAACTGTATTGAAATTTGGATAACATTCCTTTTGCTGTACAATAGAAGTACAGAAATCCACAAAGAAGCTCTCCACATTCCATCTTTTTCCCATTAACCAGCACTTACAGTCTCAATAATTCACTCTGAGACATTTGTAGGAGAAAGAAGAAAAAACATTTTATTTACAGTTACTTGAAATTACAGGCTTGTGTATGTTGCCTTCTTGACTGCACAACTACTTTGTGACCAACTGAAAAGATTAGCAGCAAACAAACAACTTATTCCAACATAGAAAAGAGAGGGGGCGAAACACTCAACATAGAGATGGGGCACTGTTTGAATGCAAAGGCTGGAAGGAATGATTGGTCAGTCATCATTGCTGTTCTGATCTTCCACTGGAATGTACTCCTTCCTTGCTTCCATCCTTGCTTCTTTCCTTCCTTTCTTTTGTAAAAGTTAGTAAGGACTCTTTGACAGGAGGGATATTGCTTAGAGGAATGAGAAACAGGAGATGCTAAAGCATTCACATCAGTCTGGAATGCTAATGACTTTGAGTCTGACACTAACAGCATGACCTAATTAAATTCATAGAAAAAATAAACATCTCATTTAAATGGATACAAATATGCTACAGCATGGTCAGCATAATATGCCCTCACATTGCCCAATGTGACAGGTACACCACCTGGCTCTACATTTCAGAAATATATGCCTAAGTGTGCAATTGCTAGTCTAAACTAGAAACAATTAAGCAACAGCTGGGTGGTAATTCAACACATTTGTAAATCCGTTTGGATCAATGACTCCAGTCTAGTTTGGCCTAACGGTTGGATTAAGGCTATAATATGCAATCTTAGCCTGAAGATGTGTGTACACGCACACACAAGCACAAGCACATGCACATTCATATTTACACACACACACACACACACACACACACACACACACACACACACACACACACACACACACACACACACATCCTTGTCTTCTTTTTGGGCACTTTTACACGACCCCTAAGATCCGCTGGTCCCTTAAATTCGGACCAGAGATCTTTGGGGCTTGTCGCTCTTCCTGTGTTCCCACCCTGGCTGCTGGCTGCGTGAGGGGAGGGAGAAAAAAAAGGAAGAAAGACCGTGGCTCACCTCCCGTTCTGCCTCTCGCTCTTGCCGGCTCTTGCCCCGGAAACATTCCAGTAGCTCTTAAGTAACTCTTAAGTAGCTCTTAAAGGGGCGGGAGCCAAAAAACAGCAAACAGAAGCGAGGAGAGCCCCGCACTCACTATCGTTGCACCGCATCAAAGAATTTTCACCTCCAGAGAGAAGGTACAAGAAAAGTGCTCTGGGTCGCGCTAAAGTGGGCGGGGTCGCACTTAATTTTCTGTTAGCTCCAGAGCTGGTGGGGAAACATTTTTAAGCTCTGGAGCTGGGAGCCATTTGCGGTGGAGTTTAGGGGTCGTGTATAAACGCCCTTTGTGTACTGTCCTGCCTAAACCAAATGTAAGAGAATTTGAACTAGGAATGTGCATGAAACAGGAAAATAGTGTTTCATTTTGTTTCGTTTCATGCCCATTGCCATTTCATTTTGTTCATTTCTTATGAATTTTTTAAAATAATTCATAAGAAACAAAATGAAATAAAACAAAATGGTCCCCACCGCTGCTCCGGCTCTCCCTGCATCCTCCTCCTCCTTGCACCACTGATTCAGTGCAGGGGATGGCTCAGGCAGCGCCTCTCAGCTGGGAGGTGCATGGCTCCTTTTGGTACCCAAAGGGTCCTCATAACGTGCCCCCCCCATAGCCCAAAACCCTCCAAATTTGGGGTGCTTAAAGGGGACTCCTTCAGGAAGGTTCACAACAGTTTTCATGCTGCTAGATACCCGGGAACAGAAAATGGCACTTTTCAAAGGGGCACCCACAATTAAACAAGGGGGCAGTGATCTGGATGTGGTGGAGATCAACATCATCCCATTGTCATGGACAGATCACTTTCTGGTAGGGTTTAGGCTAGTTGCAGCCTCATCCCTCCACAGAGGCAGGGGACCATATTCTATGGTTTGCCCCCAGAGGCTAATGGATCTGGATGGTTTTCTGAGGGCTCTGGGGATTTCCCAGCTGCCAAGACAGCCAGGTCATCCACAACCCTGGTTGACCTCTGGAATGGTGAAATGGCCAGGGCAGTGGATGAGATTGCGCCTGAGCAACCCCTGCCTTGTTGCAGGCTCAGAGCAACTCCTTGGTTTATCAAGGAGTGCGATTGATGAAGAGGCAGGGCAGGCGTCTAGAGCAATGGTGGCGGAAAATTTGTGATGAATCCAACTGAGCACGGTGTAGAGCTCATTTCTGAGCCTACTCCATGGCAGTGGTAGCAGCGAAGATATCTTTCTTCTCTGCTACCATTGAGTCTGCCGGGAACCATTTTCAGAGAAATCCAGCTGAGCTGTCATCAGCTGTACCCCTTTAAAAATGGTGCAGTCACCACCAGGGGACCCCCACGGTGCCAACTGAGCCATTTTAAAGGGGTCCAGCTGAGCTGTCATGAGCTGGATTCCTCTGAAAATGTCCTGGTTGCCACTGCAGGGCTGATGACAGCTCGGCTGGACCCCTCTGAAATTGGCTCCATGGCACCAAAGCTGGTGCCTCTCAGACCCAGGGGAGTCACACACACCCCAGCTGAGATGAGTCCAGAAGCCTGAGCTGTGAGGAGGAGGTGGGTCCCCGCCTCCACTCCCGTGCTCCCTCCTGGGCTCTGGTGGTGGCGGTGGCAGCTCACTGCAAGCCCAGCAGGTAAGGCAGCCTTTTTACAGCAAAATAAAATGGTTGGTTTAATGGGGAAAAAAACCCTACCATTTCATTTCCATTTTATGAAAATGCTGCTTCCTCATTTCATTTCATTTCATTTCATTACCTAATGAAATGAGGAAATAGCATTTCATTTTTCATTTTGTGCCCATCCCTAATTTGAACGATTACCAGGGGGTGGCAAGACTTTTCCCCCTCAGTTTCCCTCCAAGAGTGAGGAGCTGCAAAACTCCCAACCCTAGTTTTAAGTTAATTGTGAGGAGCTAACAAATTCCATTCATTTCAACCCTCACCTAGGATAAGCTTTGGATTAAGCCTTATCATATTGTGCAATATAACATTAAAGGTGTTGGATAGCAGTAAATATGACTGGAAAAAACTGAGTCAGGTCACAGTGCCAGCCCCACATCTATGGCATTGAAGTAGCAATCTGCTCTACTTCTGAGAAGCCACAACAAACTGGAGCTATCTTGATCAACTGCAACCAGTTCTGTTTGTAATTTTAATAACATTTAGATATGTGTGCAAAATAATTTATCGCCTCTAGCATTTTTGTCTCCCTGAAATTACTCACCTGTACATCATGAATAAACATCCACAGGGCACCACTTAACAGCTCTTGTTGATGGTAACAAAAACAACTTGAGGTTTTAAAGGCAAGGCTAACAGCATTGTTTGCTTCTGTGCTATAAACACAGAGACACTGTTTTTCTGGTCATTGAGATTTTAGCACACCACTACTTTATTGATTCACCAACAAACATCTTTTCCATTTAAGGAAGAATACAGAAACCATTATCTTGAAATACATAACTATAAAAACCACGTATAATCTGTTCCCACTGACAATAAGAACCAGAATATGCCACAGTTTAATTTAAATCGATCTAGAATCAATCTACAAGCACGTGGTATTTAATGCACTGTTTCCGTTCATGTTTTATGTGTTGCTCTTTTAGAAGTGAGGAAGGAACAGGGAAGGAAGGAGAAGGGGAGGGAGGAAGAGCAGGAGAGACAGATTTAGAGTTACTGCAAGGGAGGAAATAGGTTGTTTCTCCCTCCTGGATGCAGAAAAGTCAAACCCTTCACCTAGAGAGTAATTCATTGGAGGGGAAAGAGGCAACACCCTTCCCTTTGGGCTCCAGTTTCTGTAGAAAATCTCCCTTTTGGGAGTTTCACTCTAGCTCCCAACTGGAAGGGGAGAAAGCAACCAGAACACCTCTCTGTCTCCTGGCTGCAATAAATAAATAAATAAATAAATAAAAACATGAATCCACAATGGTTTTTATATGTAGATTTAAAAACACACCAAAATTGGGTCTCAGACATGCTTTAGATTGGTAGTCTGTGGGCACAGATGGAATCTAAGCTCTGATCGTTAGTGGGAATCCCATATAACAATCATATGGAATCATGAAACCACCTCTTCCTCTTTGCCCTCCTCCTCCTCCTCCTCCTCCTCCTCCTCCTCATTCCCCTGCTCCCTCCTCCAATCCCAAATGAATGGCTCTCCCTCTTTTGCCAAGTTGAAATCTCATTTGCAACAGCTGGCAGACAAAGGACCTTCCTTCTGCCCATCTCTCCTCCCATCACACTCAGAGAAAACCAGCACAGTGACTTTCAAATAAGGAACAGTCTTCCCCAATAGAAGAGCACATATTGGGGAAGGTGACTCATAATAACACACCCACCTCAAAAACAAATAGACACCTGGTAGAAGAGAGGAATAATCTATTTCCTTGTTAGATTGCTCCACATGTGCATGTACTTCATGTAAATCAATGTAAAACATTACATTAAATTAAATTGAGGGGTTTTTAAAGCAGTGAAATCAGGCTCATGTCTGAGTAGGTTGGCAGGAAAAGTCTCAAATGCTTATCTTGTTGAAAGTGTAATTTTTAAAAATATTAAGGGAGAGACTAGTTAACGTGTTAAAACAAGCCCGTGTGACAGAGTTGAAAAACATCCAGCTTTTTTTTTAAAAGAATGAATATAGTCAAAGTGAATATAATCCAGGGCAGATAACTGAGAAAGGAGCAAGGGAGAATACTACTTCACAATTTAGATAAGAAGATGGGGGTAACCTCCAGTAATTGGGAAGGAAAGAATGAGCCTTTGTTCTGAGCATGTCCAGACTGGACATTTAAGGAAGTAAAATGTAGTGCCTAGTAACTAGGACATTGACAAGGGCCCTGGTTAGTATGAGATGGTTGGAACTGGTTTGTATCAAATTCTCATCATAAATTGTGAGATCTGGCATAGATAATGACTGACATTTGCATCTGAAAGAACATGTTATGAGCTTGATCTCACCAAATTAAGGAGAAAGGAGCAAATTTAAGAAACAGGTCTAATTTTCCTGGTAAAGCTGGAAATAAATGGAACAATAGCCAAGCACCCTTAGAACATAAGAACATAAGAAGAGCCATGCTGGATCAGGCCAAAGGCCCATCTAGTCCAGCTTCCTGTATCTCACAGCGGCCCCACCAGATGCGTTTGGGAGCGCATGAGACTAGATATCTGTCTCCTGATACCACTCCCCTGCATCTGGCCCTTGAAGTACCCTGGTTTAAAGCCTAGAGATTACACATCTCCATCATGGTTTGTAACCCGTGATGGACTTTTCCTCTAGGAATCTGTCCAATCCCCTTTTGAAGGCATCCAGGCCAGATGCCATCACCACATCCTGTGGCAGGGAGTTCCATAGACTTACAACGCGCTGGGTGAAAAAATATTTTCTTTTGTCAGTTCTTACTCTCCCAGCACTCAATTTGAGTGTATGTCCCTAGTTCTGGTATTTTGAGAGAGGGAGAAGAGCTTCCCTCTATCCACTTTACTCATACCCTGCATTATTTTGTATGTCTCAATCATATCCCCCTCAAGCGCCTTTTTCCAGACTAAAGAGGCCCAATTGTTTTAGCCTTTCTTCATAAGGGAGGTGCCCCAGCCCAGTAATCATTTTAGTCGCTCTCTTCTGCACCTTTTCCAGTTCCACTATGTCTTTCTTGAGATGCGGTGACCAGAATTGTACACAATACTCCAGGTGGGGCCTTACTATTGTTTTGTATAAAGGCATTATAATGTTGGCTGTTTTATTTTCAATCCCCTTTTTGATAATCCCTAGCATGGAATTGGCCTTCTTCACTGCTGCCACACATTGGGGAGACACCTTCATGGAGCTGTCCACCAACACACCAAGATCTCTTTCCTGATCCGTCACGGATAACTCAGAGCCCATGAGTTGATAGATGAAGTTTGGATTTTTGCCCCAATATGCATTACTTTACATTTGGTTACATTAAAATGCATTTGCCATTTCTCAGCCCACTCCCCCAGTTTGGAGAGATCCTTCTGGAGCTCTTCACAATCTTCTCTGGTTTTTACCACATGGAAAAGTTTTGTGTCATCTGCAAACTTGGCCACCTCACTGTTTATCCCTGTCTCCAGGTCATTTATGAACAGATTGAAAAGCACCGGTCCCAGGACCGAGCCCTGGGGCACACCGCTTTTCACTTCTCTCCATTGTGAAAATTTCCCATTGACACCTACTCTTTGTTTCCGGGATCTCAACCAGTTCTCAATCCATAAGAGGACCTGCCCTCTTATCCCCTGACTATGCAATTTTCTCAGCAGCCTTTGGTGAGGGACTGTGTCAAAAGCCTTTTGAAAATCCAGATAGACTATATCCACCGGTTCACCCAAATCCACGTGCCTGTTGACCTTTTCAAAAAATTCTAAAAGGTTTGTCAGACAAGATTTACCCTTACAGAAGCCATGCTGATTTTCTCTCAGCAAGGTTTGTTCTTTTATGTGTTTTAAGATTTTCTCTTGGATGAGGCCTTCCACCATCTTCCCTGGGACAGATGTAAGGCTAACCGGCCTGTAGTTTCCTGGGTCCCCCCTCCTTCCTTTTTTAAAAATTGATGTGACATCCGCTATCCTCCAGTCCTCCGGCACTGTGGCCGTTTGAAGAGACAAGTTGCATATTACTGTTAAGAGATCTGCAATTTCATTTCTCAGTTCCCTAATAACCCTTGGGTGGATGCCATCTGGGCCCGGTGACTTGTTAATCCTCAATTTATCAATTAGTCCTAAAACCTCCTCTCTTTTAACCTGTATTTGATTTAATTCTTTAGTCAAGAGGGGCGGCTCAGGCAGCGGAATCCTCTCAAGGTCCTCTGTCGTGAAGACAGACGCAAAGAACTCGTTCAATTTCTCTGCAATGTCCAAGTCCTCCTTAACCTCCCCTTTTCCTCCCTCACCATCCAGAGGCCCAATTGGTTCTCTGGCAGGTTTTCTACTTCTAACATATTTAAAGAAGCTTTTATTATTACCCTTTATATTGCTAGCCATGCGTTCCTCAAAGTCTTTCTTTGCCTCCCTTATCATCTTTTTACATTTCTTTTGCCAGAGTTTGTGTTCCTTTTTATTTTCCTCATTTGGGGAGGATTTCCATTTACAGAAGGACCTCTCCTTGTGCTTTAGAGCCTCTCTAACTCCACTCATTAACCATGCCGGTGTCCTCTTGACTAAATGATACAATTTGGAATTGGTGGTACAATTTTCTTTTTTTCAGTTCAAGCCATTCTTTCAGATTCTACACTCAGACCCTCAGGAGTTCAGAACGGCAGGAAAGGCACTTTTTGCTGCATCACCAACCTTCAAAAACATTTCTACAACTGTAAATAAAAATGAGCTGTGACTCTTATTTGCTTCAGATGCCTTGCTATACAGTAGGTCCCATCAGCAAGACATGGCAGGTTTGTGGAAGTGGGAGGGGGGGTAGGCCAAGGCCCCTTTTGTGAGGGCAAATACAGGACAGCCTTCCAAACCTCAGAGCCTCCATGATCCATGAACAATGTCCATGCAATCAGGAATGCTGGAAAGCCGGGTCCCTACGATGCAAGTGTCAAAGGCTAGCAATTGTTCTTCTGTATTTCATCTGCCATATGTAAAAAGCAACTTGAAATTATAATGGAACGGGGATATAGAAGCATCTCTGCACGTGCATTTTACCCCCACAGCATGGAATAACAAAAAAGGACTTGAAATTAAGCCAGAGGGGGTCTTCCTGCTTATTTTTTGATGGTCTTATGGAAACTTGTAAAATTCAGCTTCCAGAGGCTTCCATGCCACTATCAGATTATTGAAGTACAAGATATTAGCATTTTTAATTACATCTAGAACAAATCCAGTTAAACAGCTATTAAATATGCTATTATAGCACGTTGTTGTTCTTCTGAATTTCCAGTATTAACTACTATTGTGTGTCAATAAAACTGGAATGTGATAGGATAAAACATTGTTTACTGTCAATTCATCCAAGGCTTTGTGAGTTGTTTAAAACCACATAAGGACTAAAATCCAAGAAGAATAGAAATAAAGTGTGTCCAGAACTCCCATAACGAATCCAATGAATAAAAGTCTTTAGGCAACTCTCTGAGACGTCTTTCATTTATGCTGCCATACTGTTGGAAAGGAATTCCACTTAACTGTAGAACTGTAAATGCTAACAATAAAAACACATACCGTATATACTCGAGTATAAGTTGACCCAAGTATAAGTCGAGGCCCCCAATTTAACCCCCAAAACTGGGGAAATGTATTGACTCGAGTACAAGCCTAGGGTGGGAAATGCAGCAGGGCCTGGCAGCTCCTCCTTTGTGAGCTGGGTGGGCGGTGTGTGATGTTTAAAATGACTTTTAGCCACTGATGCAAGTGCTTGGGTCAGTGGCTAAAAATCATTTTAATCATCATGTGCCACACCCCTGTGATGCAGAGGGGGGTCATGAGAAGCTGCATGCAATGCTTAAAATAACTTTTAGCCACTGACCCAAGCACTTGCCTCAGTGGCTAAAAGTATTGACCCGAATATAAGTTGAGGGCCCCTTTTTTCAGCCCAAAATTAGGGCTGAAAAACTAGGCTTATATTCGAGGTTCAATAAGTGTGAGTTCTTATTTGTACCCAACATGCATGACTTCACATCTGAGTTTTGAACATTAGCAGGTCAATCTTTATAAAGGATCACATCAAGGAAGTAGATAGCTTTTTTTAAAAAAGATTTGCCTTTGGATTTTTACTCTTTTAGAATGGTCGAAGTGGGACCTAGTGATGCATTCCATCACTTCTACTGATGCATGCTGAGAAACAGCAGGGAAGACAGTTTTGTAATGAAGTGCCTCCTATACAAAGACAATATTTTGTCCCCTCCTCGGGAGAAAGCTACCCTACAAATGACACTAAATAAATAAATAAATATTTGGCCTTCCTGTGGCATCCCTATGCTCATTGTCTCATTTCTTCTTCTGTGTAGCCGAGACTGAGCTTGGAGATAGAGGTGGGCACAAGCCACTGATTCAGCAGTTCGTACTGGTTTCTTTTTCACCCAAACAAGTGTTGGTGTTTCCCAAGCCCCACCGCTTCCAGCAAGAGCCCACTCAGTGGCCACGCTGGACATCTGCTCTAATGAAAAATGAACGGGCACAAACCTCCGAACCAGTGAATCGTGCCCACCTCTACTTGGGAAATGTAACATTTTTTATTACAACGTCACTGAATCTTTCAGCCAGCATGACCAGTGGGAAATGTGGTATAAAAATGTAATTTTCTCCAGCTCTGGCCAAGGGTTGCTTTTTCTTTGTATCATGCTATATTTTATTTTATTTTATGTACAGTAGAAATCAGAGAACAAAAGTAAAATCAGTATGCTTGTATGTATTTTAAATGACATCTTTCCACTCTGAGTTTGTGTGGGTGTTCCACTTCCAAGCTTCTATTTTGTTCACTGCATTGAAACCTCTGTTCTAAATAATCTCAGGTAGCTCAGGCATTTTATTGATGCCCTTGGAGAAACACTACTGTTGGAGTGATTAACACCAGGATCATAGAGTCTAAAGTCACCAGGCTTATCCCCTGCTGATGAAGAAAATCTGCCCTTACTGCATTCTACCCTCTCCTTAAACCCTCTAATAAGAGATAGTTCACCACTTTTCTGCTGCAGTCTGTTCCACTACTCCACAGTTTGTTCAGGCAACTAGTTCTCCTTTTCCTGTTGCTGTTTTGAAATCCCCCACTGTAAAGTATCAGTTCAGTTCTTTAATCTGGGCTACCGGAAGGGAAAAGGTATAATGGCTAGAGACCGTTTTAGGAAGAGTAAAACATTCCTCAGTAGGGATGCTTCATGCCTTCAGCTAACTTTAAACCCACACACTGCCAGAGACATCTGTCTCTCTCCTTCTCTCTCCCACCCCAGACGAGAAGTGAAACTAGTCCATGGTGTTATATACCCTGCTACCATGAGGCAGTTAGAAACCACACCCACACAAAAAAGTAAAAATAAAAAATAATAATGGATTCCTATGGGCACCCCGTTTGGAGTGAATGATTTGGCTGCTACATAGCCCAAAGCTCTCCAAATGTGGGGTGCTTCAAGGGGAGAGTTTGAGGATATGCCGCAACAATTTCCATGCTGCTAGCTGCTGGGATCAGTATTTTCAAGTACTTTTAAATTACATATTTTCCCCTGAAGGGCAACCCGCTAAGAGTTTTTTTTAAAAAAAACCTCTCCCGTTTTGTTTTGTTTCATTTTGTTTTGTTTTGTTAGCTACAAAATGACAAAACAGTGTGTCATTTTTGTTTGGTCCCCATCCCTATCCCTTAGTTTTCATTTAAGGTTCACTGTGAATTCCTGAGCAGATCTATGGAATACACAAAGGGCCTATCCAGACTGACCATTTGGGGTGCAGGATGGATAGGGATACAAAGGGTCAGTTGAAGTGTGGAGGGAAGCAAATGTGCTATTAGGTGCATTCCTCCCATCACCACAACAAATGGCCCCTTGTAGCCCAATCAGTTGTCAGTTAAGCGCCTCCTTTGAATCTCTGTGGAGTGACAGAGAAAGTGGGTCCTGTCCTCCAGTGCTACAGAAAGCATGGTTTGGCCAGCTTACTCGTGAATAAGGAGACAGATGCAACAGCCAAAGGCAGCTGCAGCATGAGCATTAAGGTGAAGGTGGGGGGGACAGAAGGGAGGGAACCCCTCAGTCTCCACCACCACCCCATTTTTCTCAGCTGTTGCTCTGTTGGGGCCATACTGCCCTGAGGGGACAAAGCCCATGGAGTCCCGTCTTCTAATTATGTCTGCCCAGAATAATGAAACAGTTCATAGGAGGTGGATTGAAATAGGACCCTATTTTATTGAAACCTGGAAACTTAAATATCTCCTTTCAAAGGGGGGGCTACAGTAGTGTGGATTTGAAAGCATGGTCTGAATCTAGGAACAGCCTTGCCCCAGACACTGATCAACCTCTGGTGAGTTTCCATAACAGTAACATATTTTCTGAACAAAGGTCACCTGAGTATTCTGACTTGAGGCAGTCTGCAACATGGAGAGCCTTTTGATCCCCCCCTCCCAGCACAGAAACCTCTTGATCTTGAATGCTGGGAGGTGGGATGGCTTCCACTCTTCTTGGATTCACCCTGCAGCCCACCTTAAAAACTTGTGCCTTCTACACTACCCGCTAGTGTGACCAAAATAGCCCTCACCCTACAAAGGCAAACCACCAATCTAAACAAATACATTTTATCTTGTGTAACCCAATACACACCTGAATATAAGGCATTTACATCTATTTAAATAACTGCTACTGCTCAAGTCAATTTCTAATTTATCACGACTCTTCCCATAATATCTTAGTCAAACTACTCAGAAATGGTTTAGTATTCCCTTTTTCTGGGAAAATTATGGCACTGTGCAGCCACAAGAGGAATCAAACTCTCACTTTCTGGTACCACAGCCAGGTATGCAGGTCACTGTACAATTCAGGCATTTTTGAAGTTCTACAATACAAATTATTGAGCAGCTGTTACAAAACTTATTCAGGCATTAAGTCTGAATCTAGGCAGGGCTCAGTGGGCAGCACTGGAAAAGCAGAGATGCTTTGCTCTGTATCCCCCCTCACCAGTCAGAAGTTTCTCAGACCTCTGCAAGTTAAAAGCAAAATTCAGCTGCAGAGGCAGCAGATGCACTCAGCTAAATATATTTACAGAACATGTGTGACTGGGAGCCTTGATGAGGCAGCTTTCACTACAGATCTACTTCTTTGATGTGTCTGAGAAACTTCCCTGTGGGGTGGGGACCTATGGAGAAAGACTTGTACACATAAACTGTTCCCACTAACTGTTGACCCTACATGGGTTCAGATTTAACATCTGGATATAATAAAAAAGCACTGCAGGTTTAGATACAAATATGATAAACAACCTTCCAAATGCACCTCAAAGAGGGTTTCCTGCATGGTCCAATACCAAGAGGGACTAGGTCAGTCGAGAGAAAGGGCTATGCATTTTCTGTGAGGGTGCAGTTCGAACAACTTCCTGATTCTGAATTATCGTGCCTCCAGTATTCCTGAAATTTGTCCATACATTCATAGAGGTTCCCAGCTTCCAATAACCCAGTTGTTCCTGGACTGCAGTTTCTAGAAACCTTCACCCCCATTTGTGCTGGTCAGAGTATCTGAGAGTTACAGTCTAAGAACATTTGGGTTAGCCAAGATTGGAAACCACTGGCATAGGGCATATATACAATATACAATATTCCCTATGCCACTGGTTCCCAATCGTCATTCTCTCTCCTCTGTCATTCTCTCTCCCCTCTACATATGTAAATACCCAGGATCCTACATACAGTTTGTGGCTGCCCAGATACTCAGAGATGGTCGGACATTTGATTCCTCTATATACTGTATATAAACATTGCAAGCTATTAACTGCTGGTTTGCTGTTGGAGGCTTGGGTCTTGGATCACTACCACACTTCCATGAGCAGCTGCTTTTTATTTTGGGTCACCTTTTCTCCTCCAGGGGTCACATGGTTGTAATAGCGATTCTGCAGTTCACACTTAAGTGGGTACCTAACAATTGGCTTCCCAGTTCCCACTTGATTAAACTGCTGCAAGGCTTTTTATGCCAATGCATATCTCTTGAATGGTGAGCTGGCAATTTTGCATAACAAAGTTGGTAAACTTTGAGGCATGACGGTATGATTCTTTTTTCTTTGTTTTATGAAAGCAAAATGGTTAAGAATTAGGGACAATGTGAGGGAAAGTTATTTAGTATGTCCGCAAATAACACCAAATCGCTTCAAAGGGAGGCACAGGAAGCAATGTAAAAAAAAACAAAAAACCTACCTCCAGTGGCCATCACAAGAAAAAGTGCCACCGTGGCCAAAAATAAGTGTGGCCAAGGGGGTTCTTGTGATAAATCGTTTTGAAAACAGGACAGTAATTTTAAGGCACCTTGTTCCAAAGGAAAAGGCATTTTAAATCAGAAGTGCGGTTAGCCTTTGTAATAGGAAGGTTGCTGTCTAGCAGATCTTTAGCGGTGATGGCATCAGTGAAATGACATTTTATTCTGGGCTTAATTTAATGGGCAAAAACACATCTCTATGTTGCATATAATCTCAGAAAGGTCTTGTGGAATACATATCTATATATGATTTATTTATTCAGTTCAAATTACTGTTCACTGAGAGAGTCACAGGGGATACACCTCATGTGTTATGGATGACCTGGAGCTACAGCTGCCAGATAGCCACACCCCAGGACACCACAGTGTGAAAGCAAATTCTGTTAACCAGCTCTGATGTTTAGGTTGTCAAGGCTGAAATGCCCATTAAATCTCTCTATCTAAAGCTGAACTCTGCAAAGCTACTCAGTGTGTTCAAAGATGTCTGGATGGAGAGGGTTCTGCGTTATTATCCTCATGGATCTACAATAAATTTTATGGAATCATCAACACCAGCCCTTTCTGAGGAGGAAGGAATGGTGCAAGAGAGAAACTTCCTGATAAAACTCTAAATAACAGTTGGAGAAAGAAGATCCCTAAGATGTGCGAAATCATCCAGCTTAAGTATCTGCATTGGCAAAATCAAGTATGGCTCTATAAGTCCCTAAAATAAAGAGCAGGATGTGACAGAAGATCTGCCAAAATTCATCTGTCCATTGGCCATTATGATGGTACCAGGCATAGCATGCAACATATAAGTGATTATATGATTTCTAGATAGGAAGGAGAGGTTTTTTCCTTCCATAAATCCTTCATTTTGAAGTGTAGGCCCCATGAATAATGATCAAAATGGTGGAAAAGAAAAACCCACTATGCAGAGGGTGTTACCAGGAAAGCTTTGGCTTTTGGAATCATGGCCTGTGTTTCCACGCAACAGGACCCCTGGAAAGAGAAAGTTGCACTTCACAAGGGGGAAAAGTGTTTGCCAGATATCTTGCAATTCTTTTCCAGAACCCTTTAAATTGATTACTGTGGGAAAAACATGTCGAACAAAAAGAGACGCCAGTTATTGACGGGGAAAGCATGAGTGATGTATTGGAAACTGAGACAAGGATAGAAGAACACAACAATGGAAGGGCAATAAGGTGGAAATGACCCATGGTTTCAAATGTCTCTTTACAAATGCACAGAGCATAGGGAACAAACAATGTGAGCCTGAAATCTTAAAATAGAAAGATGAATATGCCGTAAGAACCATTATCAAAATCTGGTGACATGATGCTTATGACAGCTATGTAGATATGGAAGAAGATAATTTCTTCAAGTCTAAATAAGGGGGGGAGCACAGCATTCCGTGATGCAAGTGCACATTTGAAAGTGCAGGCAATGATCATATCTATACACAATTCACAAAAGGAGTCTCAGATGCAAACACCTAGACCAGTGGTGGTGAACATTTGGCACTCCATATGTTTTGGACCACAATTCCCACAGTCCTTTATCATTGGCAATACTGTCTTGGAATTCTGGAAGTTGGTCCAGAATTCCAAGACAGTGTGTCTTGGAATTCTGGTGGTCCAAAACATCTGGAGTGCCAAAGGTTTGCCACCACTGGCTGATAGCAATCTACATCAACAAATGATAAGTGGGTGTTTTGTAAATACTTATAAATTGCCCACTGAAAGGAAAATCACCCTCACATATACTGCAGAGCAACAAGAAGATTTTGCAACACAGGAAAATCAATTCCTCACCTTGCTACTAGAGAGTTACAGCTAAATTAGGAAGGAATAGACAAACTTTAAGGAGGGAGTAGTAGAAAATGCCATTGTCCCAGTTAATCAGAAAATCCCACCACACCGAGGATAGCTTTCTATGCAAAAAGATTCATGGCAGAACCCAGGGATAGAACTGTAGCTGGCCGAGAATTCCCTGAAGTTCCTTTGGGTTCTTTTTTAACAAAACAAATGGCCTGAGAGCAACAATATAATGAAATCCTTTTACTCACTATTCTAAGTTACAAAAACGAAAAAATAACTCATAAAAATCAATGAAAAATATAAAAATACTTATCAGATACAATCATGTATTATTGCTTGAAAAATAATAAAACTTATGATATTCTCGCTAACTTAATTATATGAAAAATGCAAGCCTCAGCTGGCTAAGCTTACAACTAACTGACTACATCTTGAAGCAGAAGAATAAGGAAGAGCTTCTCACCCACAAAATATTCTTCTTCCCTTCTCCCTGATCCAAGATGCTTCTAGATGTCACATGAATGAAATAACCAATAGTAGCTTGCTAACTTTCTCTAGCTTGGCTTATTATGTCTCAACTGTTACATTCCGTAGATAAGAGTTTAGAGACAAGGCTGTAAATGTGCAGTTAATATTGAGCCTTATGAATCACACTATGTCCCATCATGCTAATTCCATTACAATGACTATTGAAGCTCTGCTCTAGATCTAAATTATAGGTAACTAGTTGTCAGAGGAGGAAACTTCTGAAGAGGTGTTTGTGTTCAATTGTCACAGCAGGAAATTTTCACACATCACCAAGTGCTTGGCTACATAGATTCACTAGAGCAAGCTGGTGCAATCTAAATAAGGTCAATAGGAAGCCTGGTATGCCTTTTTGGTAAGAGGTAGGCACAAAACAGAAAACCCATGGTTCAGGTTCGGGTGTTTCAGGCCCACCCTGGTTCGACTCGGTTCAGGTTCGTACAATTTTTTAAAAAATTGTATGAACCTGAACTGAACCGAACCAGTTTGGGTCTGACTTACCAGGCAGTGGGAGTGGCTGGGGGGGGGCATCCTGGCCCTGGAGGCTTGGGGCCAGCGCCTCAGTTGTGGGGTTTTTTTCCCTTCAAGCAGTATCCGTGCGGCCCCTGTGGCCGGGGCGGCACTGGTTCTTTTATATATTTTTTCTTTATTTTAGAGCGCCAACCCAGCCACCTCGGGTCCATTTCATTTCATTTCATTTTTCTTTGATGGGTTGGTTAGTTATTCATTATTCAAAATGAATAACGAATAATGAAATGAATTAAAAGTTCATTTTGTGCCCATCTCTGCTTTTGGTGCAATCCTTCAATCCATATACAGTGGTACCTTGACTTATGAATGACCCAACTCCAAAAAAATCAACTTACAAAGGAAATCATTAGAAATGGAGTTCCACAAAAACCTTGAGTTACAAAAGGATATCCATTTTCCTTTCCAAACTGATTACCTTTCACTATGAAGCTCTGCCCCATGCATGCTGTGCATAGCGTTTCCAGAACCAGGGTATTGGTTTCCAATGATTTCCTTTCAAATTGGAAATCAGTGCCCCAGTTCCAGAAATGCTACACACAGTATGCATGGTTCATGTATTTTTCTTTCATTTCCCTCTCAGATGGCTTTGGGTTCTGCAGATTTCTTTATATTATTATGGGTTGGTTGGGGGTGGGCTGCCATGTTAGGTGTTATTCATCTTGGAAACTTCCCAGCGTATTGGCATGCAACTACATGGCATGATCAATAGTACCTTGACTTACGAAATTAATCTGTTCTGAATGCATTTTCAGAAGTTGAAAATTTCATAAGTCAAAATGCGGTTTCCCATAGGAATGCATTGAAAATCAATTACTCGTTTCTGAAGTTTGGAAAAAAAGACAAAAAGGGGGGAATAGATTAATTGGTTTTCAGTGCATTCCCATGAGAAGACTGTCCCAATCCACCACTACCACCCCGCAATAAACCAGCATCCAGACAGACAGCTGGTTTTGATTGATCCAATCTGTCAAAATCAGCTGTCTGATGGGGGCTGTGGAGAGCAGCCTTTGGCTGCCATTGATTGAGGGGGGAAGATTTTCCCCTTCTTTGCTGGGTTGGGGCAGGGTGAAAGCAAAGTGTTTGAAGCAGCCAGGAGTAGGGGGGCAAGGCAATGGAGGTGGAGACCACCCTCTTTCTCCTTCTTCTCCTGGCTGCTTCAATCTCTTTGCTGGCAGACACCAGGCATTGCAAAGAAATCAATGCATCAATGCAGCCAGGAGGAGAAGGAGAAAGAGGGCGATCTCCACCCCCACTGCCTTGCCCTGTTCTCATCTTCCTTCTTCTCCTGGCTGTTTGGATTTCTTCACGATGCCCGGTGGCTTCCAGCAGAGGGCGTTTATACACGACCCCTAAACTCTGGGGCAAATGGCTCCCAGCTCTGGAGCTTAAAAATGTTTCCCCACCAGCTCCGGAGTTTACAGGAAATTAAGTGCGACCATGCCTACTTTAGCGCGTCCCAGTGCACCTTTCAAGTACCTGCTCTTCCAGGGTGAAAATTGCTTGATGCGGTGTAATGATAGTGAGTGCGGGGATCTCCTTGCTTCTGTTTGTTGTTGTTTTGGCTCCTGCCCCTTTAAGAGCTACTTTACAGAGACAGGAATGTTGCCGCAGCAAGAACGGAGGCAGAACGGAGGTGAGCCACGATCTTTTCTTCCTTTTTTTCTCCCTCCCTTCACGCAGCCAGCAGCCAGGGTGGGGACACAGGAAGAGCAACAAGCCCCTAAGATCTCTGGTCCGAATTTAAGTGGCCAGCGGATCTTAGGGGTCATGTAAAAGCGCCCAAAGAGATCAAAGCAGCCAGGAGGAGGAGGAGGAGGAGGAGTTGGGGGAGAGGCAACAGAGGTGGAGATTGCCCACTTTCTCAGTCTTCTCCTAGCTTCTCCTAACCCAAAGATCTTTCTGTTGTGGCAGGCAGCCCCCCCACACACACACACTGGAGGAGGAGGAGCATGCATTTGTGTGTGCATGGGAGGGGCTGACGCCCACCTCTCAGCTTTTTTTTTTTTTTGACAGCTTCAGCTCTAAAGAAAAAAATAGCTGAGGGGCATGGGGCAAGGCAGAACTGAGCAAGCAGTGCTGTTTGAATTTTCCACTGCTTGCTCTGTTTTGACTTGTACTGCGCCTTTCAGCTATTGTTTTTTTTTTTACAGGTCCCATTGTGAAGAGTGGGGGCCGCCTTCACTCCCCACAGCCGGACCTGTCAAACAGAGCTTTTCAATACATTGGACCAAAATAACAATAATTATGAGAGGATATCCTGAAATACCTCTCTAAAATGCAATGTTTTAAAATGCTTTCTAAATATTAGGAGGAAAGGAGCCACCACTGAGATGGTTGAGTCACTAGTCATAGACTTCCTAGACTTCCTCAGGGTGGCCCTCCATAACTTCCGTGCTTGGGAAAGGGGGTAGATCTCAGAGAGAGAGAGAGATGCACTGAAAATTAGGATCCAAACAGTTAAAGGCCTTGTATGTCAGGAGGAAGCAAGTATTCCAGGCCTGGTGAGTGGTTGATTGAGCCAGAGGCAGGGAGGGGAGCAGCCATCTTTATGTGTTGAGACAAACCTACAAACCAGGTTCATACTAATCTCTAGTTGTAGGTTCAGTTCCCCACTGTGCATTCCAGAAGAGCCACCCTGTGTGGAGTCCCATAGTGCCACCAGAAGAATGGCAAACCACATCTGAGTATTCTCTAGCTATAAAATGGGTTACCATAAGTAGTAATTGAATTGACAACACACATTTATGATTATTATTAGAGACGGGGATGAATTGAGGTTGACCATGAATCACAAATCCCACACCCATAGACTGACATATTGGGTTATTGGTGCATAGAATTTGTTTTTTAACAGCTCATCGTAGTCTTTTTTTAAAAAGAGCCCCCATCCCCTCCAAAGCCCCTTAGCACCTCCCCCACCTCAGTCATTGCTGCCACTAGTGTTCAGGTCACCTTCACTGCCACCATCTTCACAAAGATGTCCACCCAGTTTCACTTAGAGCCTATGGGAAGTCAGGCTTCCCTTAGCAAAGTTGATGGTGGCAGTTTCACTTAGTGGAAAGGGAAGCCATGGTAGCAATCTTTACAAAGATTATCCCACAATCCAATGATATTTGTGGTTGTTTAAAATTTGTCCTCATCTTTAATTATTATTAATAGAATGCACAAGTCTCATTGTTAGCCTATTCAAAACATGCATCTTGGGAAAGAAAAGAATGTTTTGCTTTTTTAAAAAAAGTTGCACAACATTCAGTTTTCATTTACAGTTTGTTGAAATGTTTTAAATTTTTATTTCCATTAGCACAAACTTTGAGTTCAAAGCATAGCGAGGCTATGAAGTATTGGAAGAAATGTGGCTCCTCTTGAAAAAAGTAGTAGTACATCCTATAATGAAACAGATATTGGCAACAGCCATCTTTTATTTATCTCAGGACAAAACAAAGCAAAAGTCATTATCTAAGGCTATGGCAGGTCTGTTTTCTCAAAACAAAAGGGGAAAGAGAAAAACAATACAGATGTTTTATACAGCAAATCTTTCCAGGTCATTAAAAAAAAGCAAGTAATAACAGTGAGGGGAGATTCACAGCTTTCAAAGCTGCTATGTCTTTACCCTCTAAACCTCTTAAAAGAAAATTACACAAAATGATTCCCATTAATTTGGAGATGAGCAGACACAGATCTCTAGCTAACTTTCTGGCAGAAATTCAGTCACCCTTGGAAATGTATTGAATGTCGGACAAAAGTAATATCTTGTGCAATAAATCCTTTAGACAGATTCAAATAGATATCGTTATTTAATCCACTGCCTTCACATGGTTAAATACAGAGTGGCTGGCCACTGGTGGAAATAACCTGCAGAAGTATTCAGCACTGAATATTCACTACACTACATTTCCATACCAACAAAACTCTTCTGGGAGAGAATTTTTCAATCAAATTGAAGTACACTTTATTTACTTACTTCTGAATTCATTTAGGATTTCTGGTCCAGCTTTTCCCATTATGTTTTCAGTGGATGTCACTGTCTGGTAATACTGTGTGCCAATTAATCACAGCCTTTCATTCACAAAGAATGAGCCAGCCTTTTTTTTTTAAAAAACAAAGCTGGTCTACTTGATAATGCAGCTTGCTTAAGGATTCATGTGTACTTTCCCCATGACCTACTATTTATCTTCTGTGCACCCAGTTCTGAATATATAGGGTATAGTATTGCAAAGAACTGTGAGCACAGCACATGGCTTTCCTCCTTTATTTATTTATTTATTTATTTATTTATTTATTTATTTATTTATTTATTTATTTATTTATTATTATTATTATTATTATTCATTTTAAATTGAAAATGCTTATAAGCATCATATTATCTGTGTAACAGTCACATAAGATATCATGATTGTTAATGTAGCTGCATCATTCTGCACAGCAAATAAGCTAAAGAAGAAAGCACAGGAACAGATGCCATGGGTATGAACAGATGAGCATGGCTCCAAGCTAGCTGGAGCCATGCTCACTATCAGGTCATTGGCAGAGATGGGAGAGGTTCCCTTTTTGCAGAATAATTGACAAGGAACTCATCTGAAAGCATGGCTACTAGCTATGGCTCCATTGGCTATGAAATGCTTGAAGTTATAGTCCAAAATAACACAATTTACCCTGGGAGGAAGGATAAGGCACCTCAAATAAAAAAGCTCTTCCCATGATTCAGATCTCTAAAAGAAGCATGATTCTAAATCAATGCAAGAAATATAAAATAAACCAAAGGTGTCTTAATGAGGAATGGGGCCTAGTCGTTGTAACAACAACAAGAAAGGAGGCTCCTACAGACCTTATGTCAGGAGGGGCTCAATTGTACATCCTGCCTATGACGTGGCACTTTGAGAAGGGGCTGGTGGTCAGGGATGACCGCCTACAGCCAGGTTGTCCCATGAAAGGATCTGATTATGGGTCACGTGATCAGCGGTCAGAGACCCCTCTTAAGGTCCTGCACAGAGCGGTCCTGCCTCTTTGTTCCCCGAGTGCTTTATACAGATGGCTGATGGTCAAATTAAGGGTCTATTACCCACTAAATCTAACCTAACTTCAATTTACCATTTGCACTGCCCACCAACTATGACTGGATTTAATAATCCCGTTACCCTGAAGAGAATCGGTTGGGCGAAAACACACTGCCACTCTGGTCCAATTTGAGTAACAGTCAAAAATTTCCATCTGACCAGGTACTCTCATTCTCCTTGGATGGGAGGGCAGGAGGATGCCCAGAACTCAAAAGAGACCCAGTGCCATGTGGCACCACCTCAAATAACCTCAGTCCCTGCTAAGGTAGCCCTGTAGGCTTGCAACTTGTGGCCTGATACAGGTGGTGGAGGGGGCAAAGAGGCCCCTTGCTGCACTCAGGCAGCTTGAAAGGGCCTGTGTGTGTGTGTGTGTGTGTGTGTGTGTGTGTGTGTGTGTGTGTGTGTGTGTGTGTGTGTGTGTGTGTGTGGGTGCGCGCGCGCGTGCGCGCCCCTACTCCATTTTCCCATGTGCTCTTGAATCAAGAAAGTCACCCAATTATAAATACATAAGAACAGCCTTGCTGGAACAGGCCACAGCCCATCCAGTCCAGCGTTCTGTCTCACACAGTGGCTTACCATTTGCTTCAGGACATTACCAGGTAGATGTCTTCAATTGCTTAAGATTCCCTGAAAATGGCATTGAGAGATACCCTGCCTATGTCTCCAACCCAGAGGTTGTCCTTTGGCATCCATAATTATAGCCATTGATACCCTTGTTCTCTATGAACTCATCCAATCCTTTCTTAAAGCTGTCAAGTCTGACAGCTGTCACCACTTCTTCTGGTAGGGAGTTCCACAGACCAGTGATCCTCTGGGTGAAAAAGTACTTTCTTTTATTTGTTTGAGATCTAGCACCCAAAAGGTTGATGTACAAAAAGCATGTACACAGAAATGCATATATTGCAAACAAACTGCATACGAAGCTATTTTTTTTTAAAAAAGTAGCCAAGTGATTCAAAAAATGAATTGGGATGAATTAATTCATCCCATTTCATTTCTGAATCACTTGGCTACTTTTAAAAAAATAGCTTCATATGAATTTTGTTTGCAATGTATGCATTCCTGTGTACATGTTTTTTTCATTAGGGAACTTTATGGGAAAATGTAGAGAAACATGAAAACCAAAAGATGAATTGTGGGTGATGGAATCCCAATGACAGCTGCCATTAAATGGTGTGTTTTTTTACAGTGATTACTCCTACCTTTCAAAACATGGAATGGTAAGTGTCCAGCCCAGCTTTCTCTCCTTCAGTCATATGAATGTGAACTTGAAAGTTCATCAGCACTACAAGTTTCATTGTTACTTACTTTAGTTTGGTGGTTGGTCATCAAAAGGTAAGCATGGATGCCATTTGCAAGATGATTGTGCAGACAACTCTGAAAGTCCACTTCTTTTCCAGGAAAATACCTTATCGCCTTCTTTTTTAAAATATCAAATTTTATTTATAATACAAAAGAAAAAACAAATAAGACAGCAGAAAAAGAAAGCCAGACAGAAGCTAAAGAGAAAGAAAACCTTACCCTATCAACGACATATCATCACTCCTGCATCTGTGGTTATGTAGTTATATTAATAACTATAACATAATACTTTATCTTCTTTCATCTTTGCTTCTGAGACCAATCATAAAACATTTTCCAGATTTCTAAGATAAAACATCTTGAGTTGTTTTGCAAAGCTTCTGAAAGACTATCCATCTCTGCAGTATCAAATAGCTTCTTAATCAGGTCCTCAGTCTTAGTATTTTCTTGGTTTTTCCATTTTTGAGCCCACACTAGCCTTGAATCCATGAATATATGTATTAGCATATATTTAATTTTTGTCAACAATTTCCAGTTTCATCTGTAACGAAATGCTGCTTCCTTGTTTCATTTCATTTCATTTCATTAGCTAATAAAATGATGAAACAGCATTTCATTTTTCGTTTTGTGCCCATCCCTAATCTAGAGCTTTGCTAGTGACTTTAGTCACAAAGAGGGGGAAATGGTTCATTCAGTTGAGCTGTAATCAGTCCATTATGGCAGTATGGTGTTTGGACATTTAACCTTTATACTATAGGAATGGATTTATCATAACTGTACTCACATATGAATTTTGTTTTTCACTAATACCTATTTACTTTGCCTCTGCATAATAATATGCTTTCATTATTTCAGAATACAGTTAATTCCAATACAGTTTGTCAAGTTTTCAAGTGAAAAAAGTTGTAAATATTTCTCTCCTCAAAATATATAATCACAGTAAGTGCAAATGGAACAAACATTACACACACACACACACACACACACACACACACACACACACACACACACACACACACACACACACACACACACACACACACACACACACAAACAAACACAAGTGGCATCCATAGTGTTGGATGGCTCACCTCTCCATAGAAGCAGAAATTCAAACAATTCCTGTAGCTTTTTGTGCAGTTTTTCAAATCAGTATATATCATTCCAATCATAGTCTGGTAATTACTGTACTGCAGGGGTGTCCAAACTTTGGCCCTCCAGATGTTTTGGACCATAATTCCCAGAATTCCAAGCCCTTTGCCAATGCCAAAGGACTATGGGAGTTGTGGTCCAAAACATCTGGAGGGCTGAAGTTTGGGCACCACTGCTGTACTGGGAAACTTTCCCATAATACTCTTCTCTGGAATGCAGAACTCCCCAAGTTATGGCATAATATCTATCACAGTTAAGAGAATTTGTAAAGGGATTTTCACATGTCAAGTGGACAAGTTCTCAAGACAATAAATATATAACGAGGAGACATGAGGGAGGAGTTTGCATATTCCTGCTTGGCATTGTGAACCTGAAATACGTTGAAGGTAGCCAAAAGAACACAGTCTGAGTGATCTCATTTCTACATTTATGAGCAATCAATTGGATATTAATAGCAATTTCAGAGCCCCTGACAGCCTTGGCTATTCACGCTGATCAGCAATTATTTCAGAAAGACAGCCCCTCAAGGCACTCTTCTTTTGACAAATGTTGGATCTGAAACTGCCAAGCAATCTATATTAGCTTTTCTACCCAAGTGAAGATTCAAGGGCAGGTTACTTGTCACCTTCCATGTCCTTCAAGCTATTTATACCAGGAACTTCAAGATACTTCAGAGCAGGCTTTACTGGAAGCTGAAACTCGGGGACACAGGAAGCTGCTGTCAGATCTTCAGTCAATGCAGCCCAGTCTTGTCCATATTGATGGACAAATAACAGTCCATACCATATGTATTCCTTAGTTGTGCCAAGGGAGCATCCTCTGAGATCTTCTGCACAAGCAGACACTGAGCAATGGCCCAAGGATGAGGAACTTCTTTTAATCTAAAGTTCAAGTCTAATTTCAGAGAAATTATAGGCGACATGCATCCCAGTGGTGAGCCAGACCAAAGACAATAATGTGAGGAGAAACGTTTGGTCTTTTTAAAGTCACTAAAAAACCTGGGCAGCCTACTCATTTCAGATCCTTTCTCACAGCACCTTATGTCAGTCATGTTTTCCATCAAATGGGAAAAATGGCAAGAATGCATAAGAGATAACAGTTCATCTGACATCAGAAGGTGAACTATTTGTGATAAAAGAAATATCTACACATGATGAATTGCATTTAGAACCTTTTAGAAGTTATCTCATCTTTGCCTTTTACTTTTCTTGCCAAAATCTAAATAAATAGATAAATATAATTCAGAGATAAGCTTATCAAAAGATATTTATTTCAAAAGATTCCATTATGTCTTGGAAAGTGTTGGAACAGATAACAATGTCAATCTTGACTGTGCCACTGACAACATCTTTTTTCATAAATGCAAATTTTCACCTTCACAATTCAAAATTAGAAGAATTATATGGAGACAGAGGACTACGGTAATGTTTGGAAATGCTTCAACAAGGTAGTTACTGTAAATTATCTTTGAACTGCTATGTGTAATCACCTCAGATCCATCACACCTCTTTTCAACAAAGGTTTCTAAACTTTTGGCATCACATACGCCTTTGGATTTTTGAGAAACCTTTACACCTCTCTGCTTTTCTTTAACTATTGCTTTTAATCTCCATCTTTTTTTTAAATTTGTTATTTGAAATGTACATAAATTTAGCTTAGGAAAAAACAAATAAAATGAGTACAAGTTTTCTTTGCATATAATTTAAAACCATTCCTGAAATGGAAATGGGGAAATGGTTTTTCTACACAGTTTTTGACAAATCCGTATGAGATAATGTAAAATGAACAGGGTGGGGTGGAGAGTTTAGAAGGGATGTTCTATGTAATCCAGCAGTTACTGGGTCTCTTTGGACTGACCACCTTGGTTCCTATTACAAACTGCACAATGGTTGCAGGAAAGACAGGGGGAAAGGAGGAAAAAAACTATTGTTTCCCCACCTTAGACAAAGACAGGGAGGAGCAAGTAAAGATAAGAGCCAATCATAGGTGATAAGCAACAATGAATGGTGACCCTGGTGACCTCCTGTGATCTTCCTTCTTCCTTCCTTCCTTCCTTCCTTCCTTCCTTCCTTCCTTCCTTCCTTGTAAATGTATATGCACATCATCCATCCTCCTAGAGGGTCCTGCATGCCTCCCATCCAAATTATCTCTGTGAAGTGCACAATTCCTTCAAAGACTTCCAAATTTTTGTCTCTGTAGTAGTAGTAGTAGTAGTAGTAGTAGTAGTAGTAGTAGTAGTAGTAGTAGTAGTAGTAGTAGTAGTAGTAGTAGTAGTTGTTGTTGTTGTTGTTGTTGTTGTTGTCATCGCTGCCGCCGCCGCCATCATCATAAGTTATTCCAGGGGATACCAGAATTGAAAAAATTATGAAAATACAGAAGCCTGGCAATAGAAATAAATTGCTTGGAGAAGAAATATATTTCAGTGCTCTACATAGTCATCAGGACATTGGGAACAATGCTGCAGAATTTTATAAAATATTATAATCAGCTGCAGTTATCTGAAATAATACCATCATAACTGGGGAAAATGGCAATATTAGGAACAGCATACATATTACACTAACACATATTTAATTAGGGTTTTGGTTAATCTTGGATCTGTTATATAACATCAGTCAAAGGCTATATCTTGTATTTAAATTCTTCTTCTTCTTCTTCTTCTTCTTCTTCTTCTTCTTCTTCTTCTTCTTCTTCTTCTTCTTCTTCTTCTTCTTCTTCTTCTTCTTCTTCTTCTTCACATTTGTCCAACTTGGTGGTGGGATCCCCTCTTCACATGGTTGCAGGTGTGGTCAGGGTGAACACGGGACAACTTCATGTTGTCAAAGGTTTTCATCCAGTGCTGTTTTAGTCATCCCCTCAGTCGGGATCTGCTGACCTCCAGGGTGAGACCCTTTTTGGCCCAGGTTTCCTCTTTGATGTACTAGACATGTCTGTACCATAAATTTCACACATCTTGTTGGTGCTTGGCGTGATGCTGTATTCGGATCATATCTCATTGTGTATATGATTGTTTTGTGTGAGACAGAGTACTTGGAGGTACAGTATTTTAAAGCATTATGATAAAATAACAATAATCACAATCACAATCTTAAATAGTCCTGGCATTTGTGCCTGCTAATAGCTTCATCCATTTTGCTCATTCTGTCATGACAAAAACACACTACCATCTGCCAGTAGAGTTTGCTTTCCATTAGGGTTTGGAGCCCAAGTTAACAGGATCCTGAACGAAGTATTAGCAACAATGCCACAGTTTCAGTATTGATGTGGCTTCCATGTATGTGGCGGTCTCATACGCAGGCACTAGTGCAAATGTTTCCTGTGTCTCCCTCACCCTACCTTCTAAAAGTTTCATTAAAAGGCTTGGAGTTGAGGATGGAGGAGATAAAGCTTGAAATTCTAGAACGTGATGGTATCATGAGGAAGATGACATGGCCATGTAGGATACATTGGAGGACCAGATTCAGTTCTAGAGCCTGAGGTCCATCACTAGAGATAGGTATCAAGCAGCGGTTCATGTTGGTTCATTTACCATCACAACAGATGTTCAGTGGTTTGGCACCCCATCCACTCTAGCAGGCACTCACTGGGAAGCAACACCCTGAGGGGGTGGGGCAGGGAAGCAAGGAGACTGCTTCTGAGTGGGCACCCAATGGAGGGTGCTGGGTGCTGAACTTCCAAACACCTATTGTAGAGGTAAACAATCCAGGATGAACCACTGAAACAGTGGTTTATGCCCATCTCTAGTCTTCACCTGAACTTTATCTATACACTGGAGACATTCAAGAGAAAACTGGACATCCATCTGTCAGATCTGCTTTGAATGGGATTCCTGCACTGAGCCAAAGGTTGGATTCAATGGCCTTTTGGTTCTCGTCCTACTCAATGGTTTTATGATTCATACTGTACACTGAAAAATGTGCAGACTGGAAAAAAAATCTACATGTTTCAGGGCTGCCTACATATTGCTTCAGTAACAAAGCTTGAATATGTCAGCAGTGGCCACCTGGATTGTATTATTGTTCCTGGTATTTCTATTTTGAACCTCTGGCAACCTATGTGAATCACCTATGCGCTCCCAGGAAGGCAAAGTCCATCTAGTTCTGACTAACTGCAGCTCACTGGCAGCAGTCCTTGAGGACTAGCTAGGACTGACAGAGCTTGCAGTCCCAATTCTATCTGTAAAATTGCACTTGGCCCACTTCTGTCCAAGAGTAACCTTTCAGGAGTCACTTTTGGATGTTTTAAAATTATTTTAAAGTGCTTATTATAAATAAAACCTGAAAAGGGAAACACTGCTTTCTGTTTTTCCTTTGCAAAAACGCTGATAAAGGAATAATAAACAGACCAAAAACTGCAGCTATGCTTCTCTGTTAGGGGTGTTTAGATACTAGAGATGGGCACGAAACTAACAATTTTTCATTTCCGTTTCCGTTTTTTCATTTTGTTATGCAATGAAATGACAAACGAATTTTATCTCTAAAATGAAACGAAATGAACAGAAACACCAGAAATTTTGTCGTCCGTTTCATTTTCATTATGGCAATACATTGAACTGCTTTAAAAGCTAAAATAAATCACAAAAAATGGAAATAAATGGTAATGAAATGGTAACAAATGAACGAAAATGAAAATGATTTTTTTGCAAAAATTCACGAAAAAGAGAAACGAACCGAAACGGACCCCCTAAATGACAAATCTCAAACGAAACACCATTTTTTCCGTGCCCATCTCTATTAGATACCATCAGCTTGGGTCACTATATGGAAATGAATGAGCCTCCCTGAACTCTAGTCAGCAGAAATACACTGCCACGGAAGAAGGAAGGGTTGCCACTTAAGGACCATGGGGGGAGGTGGAAATAAAAGAGTTGAATCAGGAATGTTGTCACTGATATCAGATGAAGGGAGGAAGGACATCAGAGAAAGCAGGCAAAGCTTAGGACTTCATCTTCTGTGCCTCTGCAGAGGTGCCAACAGGGATACAGGACAAAGGGGGCAGCTCCTCCCACCTAGCTAAGAAAGGGGTCAGAGATCTGAGCCCCTGGCAAGATAGCCATCACTTGACCCAGTGTCACCTCAACCTCAGTGTCCTTGCTGCCTGATGGGAGCTGCAGAGCCTATTCCAACAAAGCTTCAGCACTGAATCATAGAATCATGGAATCATAGAGTTGGAAGAGACCTCGAGGGCCATCCAGTCCAACCTCCTGCCATGCAGGAACCCCATCACAATCACAATACACACTGGAGACACAAGCGGCAACAGGCATAAAAAAGAGGGCTCCAAGAGGAACAGCACTGCACAGACCAGTTGCCAATTTCCTTTGCTAGCCCTCCCTAAAAGGACTGCACCCCAGATTGGACTCATACTTCCTGCCTGCTGCTGGACTTTTGGGGATTTCAGAAGAGTCCACTGAGACGGTGCCCAGGAAGTTAGTGCCAGAAACTCAACTCCCTGGGAACATGAGAGACGTGGAAGTAGGAGCTGCTGTGAGTGATCAAACCAGGCTGGAACCCATAGAATCAGGATCCTCACTGATCTACAACATGCCATTTCATGAAAATTCAAGCAATACAATAGCAATCTTTCTCTATTCACTCTTGTATGTGTTCCTTTTCCATCTGATTTTTTTTAAATCTTTTTTTTAAATCCCCAGAGAGCCAGTGCAATCTTCAGTGTGTGGTAGAGTCCAAGTTTGTGTTGAACACATGCAGGCTTCCTTGCTTCACTTTGGATCTGTTCCAAAATGAAGAAATATCCATAATTTGCTTCAGATTTTGAATAATTTCTAAACCTTAACCACATGCCTAGTGGTTATACTTCCTTTGCCTCTGTAGATTATGAGGCACAAACCCTTGATTACACTTGATACAGAAGATAATAAAAACTTTATTTCTTAGCGTGAAAGCAATCAGAAAACCACATCACACAGCCACCAGTCTGTTTTTACATTGATCTAGATGAAGACGGAACAAGAAATCCTGTTCCAGGGCTCAGAATATCCCCAGAGCACTTGCGCATGCCAGTTGTGCTGGAAATAGAATGCAATTAATAGATAATATCATAGGAGATTGTCAGAAAGATTCCAGGTAAAAAATTGTTTACCAGGCTTCATATGTTACTCATAAGTTATTGTATTTTTTTCCAGACAGACATGACCTTTAAAAAAGCATGGGCTTTCGGTGACCTGCTCTCTATAGAAAAGGACTGAAATCAAACATCCTCCTTCCCCAGCACACACCTTGTAAGATAGTGGTGGATTTGGGGGTTTATTATTATTATTATTATTTATTGAAAAAGTGCACCAGTCTAGTGCTGGGCTTGTGACTACTAAAGAGAGGTAATGACTCTAGGGTAGTGTTGGCGAGCCTGTGGCATGGGTGCCAAAGGTGGCATTCGGAGTGCTTTCTGTGGACACCCAACATCACCCCTTCACAGCCACCTTTATTCAGGTCAAATTCTGTATGGGCACTTTCTGAAAAATTACTGGGTTTTGAATTGCAGTTTAGGCGCCCAGTCTCTAAAAGTTTCGCCATCACTGCTCTAGGGACTGGTGTGGGAAGAAATAATTATTTAGGAAGTTTATTCAAGAAAACAGGAGTAAACATTCTTAACATTTCTTACCAAAGACTCTACAGCTGGCTTTCATCTATGGAAACTTCTGGGAACCCTTATCTCTTTCTATCTAGAAAAAGAAGAAGCAGGAAAGGACATTTCTGTTGTGCTCCCAATTCACACTTGATATAGGTACTCATGCTCCACTCTGGCAGGGACCTGCAGCTTTTAATACATTAAAACAATACAGCTACATATCTCTGCATGGAATGCACCCTTCCTTGCTCTGTGGAAACACATATGTCTCTTTTCTTACCCACCTGAGATGTTCAATACGCATGTAGCCTTCCCATCTCTTCAGTACATCAACATTTTCTCATCACTACTATGTCCCTCTCCCCAAGTAGTTCATGTGGCACTCAGTGTCTTATCTGAAGAGGGCATGTCTCACAAAAGAGGAGATATATTCAGCTTAGCTACTGACTCATGTTAAGAATCGGAAGGAATCAGATCTGTATTATCTGAGTTTTGCAATTCGAGAAAACAAACTGTCTGCTCTGTACAAACCCTTCAGATAAGAGAGCATAATGTTCCCTTGACTATCAGATAAAAAGAAAAGGCATCACCAAGAATTTAAGCAGAATGTACCAGAAAGTGTGAAGAAAGAGATCTCATTTTCGTTTTTCTCACTTATATGGTAAATATAATGAAATATTGCCAGAATGTTAAACCTGATGACTAGAGAGCTAATCTCAGAAAGATAAGTTATTTCTGTTGGGCTGCCCAAACTAGCCCATCATGACCTACATCAACTATGTACGCTTCTGCTGAAACTCTGAAATACCATGCCCCCACTAACCTCACTGCAACTTCAATACATTCAATGCTTTTGCTCCCACTGAATTATCCCTTTTGCTTCAAGCCACATTCAAAAGCCATTTCCCAAAGAGACAGAATGATTTCAGACTGATGGACTGCTCTCTGGAGAATGAGAAGGGATTGTGTCAATCTTTTTCTAGCACAAGGAGGAAAAAATCTTGCCTAAGTAACTGGAAAAAATGCTGAGTCGGATGACCCTTTCTATTATACTGCATAATATCCTAAGCATAGCTGGCTTTTTCTAAAGAGATTTCAGCTCATCACTTTGACTTTAAGCATGCATTAAAACTCATTTGCAGTGCTCCTGCAGAAACAGTGCCAGGCCAGAGAGCATGGCAAGACAGAAATAGAAAATTGAACAAATAGCCCTATATTCCCTGTACACCAGAAAAGCTGCACACTTCCACAATCACTTGCAGGAATAGAAGCTATTGACACAAAACCAAGGGCCAAGAGAGGACAAGTAAAACTGGTAATTTTCCCTCCCCTCTTGTCAAGTAAAAAGCACCAGCACTTTGGATGGGAATTACTGTCTCTGAAGGTTTGTGATTATTATGCAAATCCACCCAAGCGCTGAGAAGAATACAGTATGTAGTATCAGCCACCCTATTAAAGAACCTGAGACCAAAGATGATTGGGAATGCTGTGCTGTACTAGAATGAGGTGGTGATGACCAATGGCTTCTCCAGACCATGGTTTATGAAACGGCTGTTTGTTGCATCTGAGCAGTCCGTTTTGCCTACACAAAAGAAATCCCTTCTGAAAGGAATCCAGATGAAATCTCAAGGCAAATCCTGCAAAAGCCTTATCAGTTTGACTCTTGCAGCAAGGTCAGCGACAGAGCTTATCCCCATAAAGCCAAGACTTGGAGTGACTTGCAAGTAGCGGGGGAAAGACCAAAAGGTGGGGTGGAAGGTGTTAAAAAGCAATGTAAGGACCTTGTCCAGATGGTTGTGTCTTTTTATCCCCCTAAAACCCCCGTGCTATGACTCACTTTAGTGTGTTTTTTTACAGTACATAGTTATAAGTTTGACAATGCAGAGAACCTGAAAAAAATATAGGCAGTACATTGTGAGATCCTAAAATTTAAAGCAGAGATTGGGAAGTTAAATGGAAATTCACCACACATTAAGTTAATTGTAAAGTTAATAATCTAATTAAATTAATTCACACTTAAAAGGGAATTTTTAATGGTCATATTTAACTGGCATTAAAATTTGTTACTACTCCCCAAAATCTTACCAATTCAGACCAAAATTGATTTTTATTTCCCCTTTGCCATCATGTCCAGTTTTAAAGTATAAGGTATGGTGAGAAGGAAACATCTGAATGAATGTTTGACATCTCTATTTTCATGCTTCCCAGAAAAACTTCTTCTTTTCATTCTTCTAAATAATTAACAGACAAAAAATCAAGAAATAGTAAGGGGGTTAATAGACTTTAGTTACACATTTCAGATAACATATTTGATTGTGATACATTAGTGTCAACTAGAGATGGGCAGAAATCACTGATTCGGTTGGTGGTTCATGCCGGTTTATTTATCACCACATCAGGCATGTGGAAGATCTGCGCTGCACCCCACCCCACCCCCAGTGGGCACCCACTCACAAGCCATGTCTGGAACAGGCAGGGCAAGGCAGCCTGGATGCTGCTTCGTAGTGTGCCCTTGTCAGGGGGAGCACAGTGCCAAACCACCAAATGCCTGTTGCTTGCAACAGTAAACAAACTGGCATGAACTGCCAATGTGTTTGTGCATATCTCTAGTGTCAACCTCTGTGTTACCAGGGAGATGAACTGGAATTTCCATACCCAGGAGGTGGAATGTACAGCTTTTCATTCTCCAAGATATTCTAGTTTGTGTCCTGGTAACATAACCCATAGAAACCTGCAGAAAATATCTAATTGGGCTGATTTTTTGCCCATCTCTAATGGCAGGTAATCTGTTCACCATATATAGGGAACCACCGTAACAAAAACAGGCTAGTTGCATGCATCAGTAGACCCTGCTTTTGTTGCCCAGAATCAGTTTAAAACAATGCATATTTCATTCTAGATTCAGCAAAGCAAGTATATATATTTGATGTACATATTTGAGGTACTTAAACCTGTCCAATGCAGTTCTCCTCCTTCAAGACATCTCTTTTTTCACTTTTCTCCATGAATGTTGTTAAATTATACCCTGGACATAACTTTGCTCCTTTTGAAGTTGAACTAATAGACAATGTCATATGGATTGCCCAAAAGACCTTATTTTCAAATATACCCCACTGATGGCTTGAAGCCATAACTCCACCAATAATAAATGAGACTAAATTATTTTATAGTCTATTAACAGAGTGGCCTTTTTCAATAAACTCTGATGTTCCTTCTAATTAGCAGCACTTAAAGCCTGAAACCATGTGTTCCTCTGCTTTTTACAATACCAGTATTTTAAGGGTTCCCACCTATAATTACTGAAGCAGAGTTAATACAATGAAGCTAATGGTATTCAGGGCTCTTTTTGGTGGAGTAAGGTTAAAGACTTCTCCTGTGGCATTATTCAAGTCTCCGGCTGCAGGAGATAGCCAGAGAATAATGGATTCTTTATTACTCAGTCCATTCATTGATTTTAATCTGCTGAAAGTATCTCAGTGAGTGTCAACAATTTAAGAACAACTTTATCAGCTTATCTGTTCAGGGAAGGAGGAGGACAACTCACATTGCTAGGAAACTGAGTGATATAATACACAACCCAAGAAAATGTAATGTTTCAAAAGAGAGAAGGGGAAACAGCCCACACCTATTCACATTTGGCTCTCAAGCCAGAGGTTGGGACTTGGCAGGGCTTGGGTTTGATGATCCATAGGGCTCCTTCCAGCTATTAATTAAGATAATTGCTGGTGGACAGCTCCATGAAGTTGTCTACCCAGTGTGTGGCAGCGGTGAAGAAGGCCAATTCCATGCTAGGGACTATCAGAAGGGATTGAAAATAAAACAGCCAACATTATCATGCCATTGTACAAAGCAATAGTAAGGCCACACCTGGAATACTGTGTACAATTCTGGTCACCGCATCTGAAAAAGACATGGTGGAACTGGAAAAGGTGCAGAAGAGAGTGGCTTAAATGATTACTGGCCTGGTGGAGCTCCCTTATGAGGAAATGCTAAAACATTTGGGGCTCTTTAGTCTGGAAAAAAGGCGCCTGAGTAGGGATATGACTGAGACGTACAAAATAATGCAGGGCATGAGTAATGTGGATAGAGGGACACTCTTCTCCATCTCACAAAATACCAGAACTAGGGGACATCCACTCAATTTGAGGGTTGGGAGAGTGAGAATAGACATTTTTTACCCAGGATGTGGTGATGGCATCTGGCCTGGATGCCTTCAAAAGGGGATTGGACAGATTCCTGGAGGAGACGTCCATCACAGGTTACAAACCATGATGGAGGTGTGTAATCTCCTGGATTAAAACTGGGGTACTTCAAGGGCCAGATGCAGGGGAGTGGCTCTGCATCTGTGTGCTCGTGTGCTCCCAGACACATTTGGTGGGGCCACTGTGAGTTACAGGAAGCTGGACTAGATGGGCTTTTGGACTGATCCAGCATGGCTCTACTTATGTTCTTATGTTCTTAAAATCATTCAGAAACTATGGCTTTGTAGAAGAATTATACATTAGTTAATACTATACGTGAAGAATAAATAAAATAAGTATAATTGTTTATTTCAGAATCAGCTCATATGAAAACAGTAAATCATAAGACTGTGTTCAAGGATCATGACCTGGAGCCAGAGCTTTCTACCTACACAGGTTGGCCTTGTTCTCCCCATCCCACCCTGAAAAACCACCATCAACATGATTAAACCAATGGGGGTTCAACATTTTAAGAAGACTACACACTCAAAGCCTCATGTCCAGCATGATGGATCTATCGGTTTTTCTTTCTTTCATATGCAATTTTTAAATGAAAAATAATATATCCACACAGCAAGAAATTTTGAAATCCTCACTCACCTGACTTCAGAGTAGCCTGTAGAGATGTAGCCTAAGGAACATATCCAGAGAGGCTGAGATTATCCTCAGAGGACTTTACGAGCTATCCTTGCCTGTGGAAAGGCAAATGACCCAGAAACTAATCCATTGACACTGCAGAATTAAAGCAGCTTGTTACATTATTCATTGAATTATTTGTTCTGTTTTTGTACTTTTCCAGGTGAAGAAGTTTCTTCCAAAAAAGTAAGAAATAATGTAACAGGGGGGTCTGAAAATCTTAAAAACACGAATAAGCACTGTTATGAAACATGCTACACAAAGGGATATTATATTTGCCTTTTTTCCCACCAGGAGGGTTGTTATTGCCTTTGTTAACTCTAAAAAGAAATATATGTAATATCTTTACTTATAAGGCATGGCTTCTATGCTGTCAAATAGCTTAATCTATGGGCAAGTTCTGACATTTATCTTCTAAGAAATATTATACAGTATTCCCGGTTTGTTGTAGCAGGCATTAATAAAACAAAGCAGATTTCATTTCTTAAGGGCCAATAACAAAAATGAAGTGATTAAATTGAAATACTAGTTACTTCTAAATCATAAACAACCCAGGGATGAAAAACATCCATGTCAGCAATGTCTCCTTAATTTTCTGCACATCCCATCTATTCAAAATGGGATGAATTGTATTTTTCCTTATATAGTTAATGATGAAAAAATGCTTTGACACTTGAGTAGCAAATCAGACAAGAATCTCAGTCATCTGGGTCCATTCTTTTCCCATTATCAGCCTTTCCCAGCTTCACATCCTTATTTCTTTAAATTACTGGTAGTTTCAATAATGTCAGCGATCTCTCTGTGGAAAATCATCTGGATTTATATGATGCAGTGTATTGCACATCTATAAAATGGATGGAACTTCAATCATTTGCACCAGCCAAGGAGCTGGTCTGTGGAGCACACAGTCTTATAAAAATAATGTCTGCCATATAATTATCAACCTATCTGTATAACAGCCAGTGCCTAGCGCTCCCCACCACCCTCTCAAAAGCCCAATTAATGTTGCACTGAGAAACAGGGTGAAAGTAAGCAGATTCAGGATGGCAAATTTCTTAACTGCTCCAGTTGAAAATAAATTGGTCATAATCTAGGGCTGATTCTGAGAAGCGGGAGAAACACCCCTCTCTTGTCATAGATATAAGATTCACCTGAAGTAATTTAAGCTCAGTCTCACTCTTGAATTAAAAATTAGCCATGTTCATCTGTGCTAGCACGCAAGGCAAAAACAAAACAAAAAGAAAGAAGACAAAAAAACTGGGGCAACTGAGGCCCCTATCCCACGTCCCTTTAAATGCAGATTAAATTTGTAGATAAACCATGTCCAAAAATGCCATCCCCATGACCAGCGGGCTTTTTGAAAAAAAAGAAAAAGAAAGAAAAACCCCATAAGCGAGGTTTCCAAGACTTACCGGAGAGGTAGGGAATATTTTGCCTCGCTTAAAAAATCCACCTTTTAAAGAGGCAGATGTTGTGGGACCGCATAGGTGATCTGGTTTTCTTTCTCTCCCCCCCTCATAGCACAACCAGCTGTTCCTGGGGCTGATCGGCACTGTTTGTTTGTTTTTAATTTTCCCCCACCCTGCGAGTACCAGGAAGCTGGATTGGGTGCTGTTTATTTTTAAATCCTAGCACCACTTGCTGGCCATGGGGCTGAACCGCACTTAAAAAAAAAACACCGTTGTATGTGGGAACTGCTATCCCACATCTTCAGTCACATGACGGGAGGAAGAGGAAAAGCCGGACGTTCAGAACATCAGGATCTTCCCCAGGTGAGATAGCAGCCTTAAAGACGTAACTGCTATATTTTAAGGTGAGCTTTCATGGAAAAGTCCACTTATTTTGGGTTATGCCTAAAAACTAGCTACAGAGGGCTAGGAAATTATGCAGTATTTGTTGCCACAAAGGGAGGGGAAGGAAGTCTCAATTCCACTGTGGCTTGTTAGATTTTTATCTTGTCTTCCTCCTCTAACAGATACACTGAAATATATAATAAAAAAGCCATTGGGTATTCTTTTATTTAGATAGCTCTACATCCCCCACACAATGAAAAAAAAAATGGTGGTGGTTTCTCCTGCAATAAGGCAACATGTACAACCATTGCAATTTGGATGAAAACCTTTTAAAATAATTAAAAATGTGGCTGCTGTGAATGGAATGAAACATGAAAATAAAGCAAGGAGTTTTTTTAAAAAAAAACTGCATACTTTGCATTATATGGCACTAGCACCAGAAACGGAAGTCAAAAGAGATAGATCACATCAAAATATAAAATTGAAAAGTCTTCTTCGCTTCAGGCATCATTCAGTTTGGCAATGCAAAAGGCTACCTTCACAGATTCATGAAGTTTAGATTTTGTCCTGGAAAAATCAAAGAATCATCCCTCTGAGTATTCAGAAGGGTTGAGCAAATCTGGGAAGCCTATTGATAATAGCATCGTCTGTTGAGAAAGGTGGTTTCAGGGCAATGTTTTACATTTCTTTTTCTCCTCATGAAGCCATGGAGATTAATATTTGGAATCCTCCATTTTTGTATTCACATTAAAGGATACAGACTGGATGCCAACATGGGCACACCCCCAACATAGACTAGAATGCCACCCAGAATTTTCACCCACCCCAGTTCTAAGAGCTTGGGATTTTTTTTAATGCACCACCCAAAGTCCTCCAATCACTTCTCTAACTCTACTTTTTTCTAACAGATTTGTTATATAATTTTACAGAATTATATGATAAATATTTAAAAGGCAGCCAACTTGCTAATGTGAGATAATATGACCTTGAAGTATAAAGCAGAGTTCCTGGGCTTTGTGTTCACTGGCAACATTTTTGCATAACATGCACATTCCAGTATTCACCAGTATAGACTTGGGATAATGCATGGTATGTACATCTAGGAGACAGGGAGATGCTACACACCATAGCTGTTAACTCTACTGATTTGGCTGGGGAAAACCCCGTATTTCATTCCCTTTTGTGTGTTTTTATTTTTAAAAAAAACATTAAAGGATACAGACTGGATGCCAACATGGGCACACCCCCAACATAGACTAGAATGCCACCCAGAATTTTCACCCACCCCAGTTCTAAGAGCTTGGGATTTTTTTTTAATGCACCACCCAAAGTCCTCCAATCACTTCTCTAACTCTACTTTTTTCTAACAGATTTGTTATATAATTTTACAGAATTATATGATAAATATTTAAAAGGCAGCCAACTTGCTAATGTGAGATAATATGACCTTGAAGTATAAAGCAGAGTTCCTGGGCTTTGTGTTCACTGGCAACATTTTTGCATAACACGCACATTCCAGTATTCACCAGTATAGACTTGGGATAATGCATGGTATGTACATCTAGGAGACAGGGAGATGCTACACACCATAGCTGTTAACTCTACTGATTTGGCTGGGAAAACCCCGTATTTCATTCCCTTTTGTGTGTTTTTTCCCAGGCCTTTGATATTCATGGAAATATCCCGAACTCTACCCACCCCGTCTGCTCTGAGAGAGAGAGAGAGCGCGGTATGCTGGCTGCATACTGCTTCCCCTTCACCCAAGCAGGGTGCTGGCCTTCCCCTTCTTCCCTCTCAGGCCCAGCGGAGTTGCCGTTCCTCCCCTCTCCCCTCACGGGCCAGGCAGCGAAGAGTTAAGTGGGCCACACTCCCACTCGCCGGGGAGGCAGAGGACAGCCTTGCGGGGTGGGGTGGGGTGGTGCACGAAGGAGACACAGCAGGAGGGAGGTGGGGTGTAAAGGAGGCTAAGGATCCTGATGCTGAGATGCTGTCTTGCCTGCATGGCTCTCCCGCCATAGAAGAGTGACACAAGAAAACATGGTTTTGTCCTGGAGAACAGGAAGTGTGAAAAGCTGATAACCAAATCTCACACAATATGCCTGAATGAGCTCTCCTGCCCACCTGAATGATTTTTCAGGATGCAGTGGGCCAGGAGCCAAAGCTGCAAAGAGTCAAAATAAATCTTTTGGGGCAATTGTCTCTCCATTGGGCCTAAAGCAGTGGTTCCCAACCTTGGGGATGGGATCCCTTTGGGGGTTGAATGACCATTTCACAGGGGTCACCATGAGCCAGTGATGAAAAAGGCACAAATGGCTTGGGTCTGGAGGAGGAGGTGGAGGAAGGGGGAAAAGAGTGAGTTACTGCTTGATAGGTTGGAGGGGATATCAGTCAATGGCACCGGAGGCTGCGATTGGCTGAGAGTGCCTGTAGAGGGAAGTTCCCTATGGCCACTTCGGGCAGTGGCCTGCCAAAGGGGGCTCGTGGCCTCTTCCAAGCAGGGCAAGGGGTCACCACAACATGAGGAACTGCATTAAAGGGTTGCGACATTAGGAAGGTTGGGAACCATTGGCCTAAAGGGAGAAAATTAATAAATAAGCCTACGCTTGCAGCATCGTTCACATCAATCAGTGCAACTCTGCAGAGAAGATCACAAATTCAGATTCATCCTAGCAATGGGGTTATTGTGCCCCTCCCACACAATCTTCCATACGTCAACACATTCAAGCTGGTAACTGGTTTCTATGAACTATAAGAGCTAGGAATTCACAGAACAAGCGTAAATGTGGGGCACATTGCTTTGCTGTGGATTGATTCATTCTCCACTATGAAAAATGTATATTTTTAAAAGCATATCTGACTTTACAGATTCTTTTACTCATCTTGTCAGATTTATTGTCTCCATACAACAATTCCCCTAGAAGATTAAGAAGCCTCAGAGACTCTTGCTCTAGCTAAGCAGGGACTCTTACTGTAAGCTTCTTATACTCAGTGTTTCTGTCTTCAGCGCTGTCCTCATGATTAGAAAATAAGTATGTTCTATCTTTCGGTACATCTGTCACTTTAAGTCACTCAGCATATTTGAAACCGCACAAACTGCACCAGTGCTGTATGCAAATACTCCCAATTCATCCAAATGTTTTTAGTTTGTGCATTTGCACAGGTTGAGGTATGCAGCTTGTTGGTAAGGCTGGCCCCACACTGGAGTTCGCACATTGGCAGTTTCATCCAGGTCAGGAAATCTAAGAGATGGGCATGCACCCATAACCTTTATTCTACCACTACCCCTCATTGCCTTGAACTTTCATTGGGTCAGAAAATGCCCTTACAACTCACTGCAAGGATTTTGTTTTCCTTTCTGTTAACCCTGTAGTTGGTTGTACTGCATTAGTTATAATGCTTCGTCTGAAAAGCATACCACATTTTTTTCAGCACAAGCATATTAACTGACCAGTGCAACATTTGTGCTTCATGTGAGAGCAAGGCATGGATAAGGAGGGAGGGAGCTTAATTGCACTAAAATAAATGGTCAGCAAATACACAGGCATGTAGAGTATAGAAAATAGCTAGCAAATGCACAAATACTGGTGTCAGGATGCCAGCTCCAGTTCTCCAGATGTAGAGAGGCAAAACTCATGGCAAGCTGCATTGGGGAATGCTTTTTTTTCCTGCATGGGGTGGCTTGAAAGGCTGGGCATTCATGTCCATTTATCCACAGCTGGTGCCATGACTCACTGGTTCAATGAAATGCAGCAGACCCAAGTCCATGCATCCATTGTCTCCTCCACTTATCCCTAGCTTTTGGTGACAATTTTGTTATTTGGAGCAAAGCATAGAGTATCACTATCATGACCCATAAGCCATATTGGTGCCCCAACTTTGGAAACAGCCGATGCCCATTGGTTGGTGGGACCCTGCCCCAACCCTTATCTGCCCTGCTTCTGTGATTTCACAAGGACCTCCCTGTGACGGATGACACAAGATCGTCCACCCCTCAGTCACAGACTTTGACCCTGAAATCTCAGGGAATGTGATGCTTGTGACCTAGGAATCTGTGTACTGCATAAAGGAAATTTGAAGTTTCGGAGCTTAGACATAGCACACATTAGCAGATCTGCCCCAGTAACTCACATTCACATATGCTTATTTTTCAAAAGAGGTAGGGGGAAATTGACCACATTTATTTATTTATATATTTACTTACTTATTTATTTATACACCCCCATAGTGCAGACTGCACTACCAGGGGCAGTTTACAAAATGGTCATAAATTACAATATTAAAAAGATACATTTATAATTAAAATACAATATATGCAGTTACTACTGACCTAGCAATCCTAAATCTCAGCCAGTCTCTATAGCTGGAAGAGTCCTACATACCCAGACATTTAGAAAATAGAAAATGCAGGTAGATCATTGATGTTATTGGATGGATAAAGGCAAGAGACAAATAATTATGGTTGCAAATCCCTATGACTAATGGGAATATGTGATACATTATACTGTATTACAAGACTTTGAAGGCCAAGCTATGCATTACAGATAACCCCTTATGCTGGAGTGCTCCAAATCGACTCTAGTGCCTGAGAAATCAGACTTCTTCCTATGTGTCACTTTGATTTGTTCCTCTTGTCAATAAAATTCCTACAAGATGCACCTGCAGTATCACCTGAAGTGCTTTTAATCAATTCAGCAAACCAGAAAAGCTGGTTCACCAAAAACAAAATTAAACAAAACACAGCTAGGTAAATTCTTGATTTTCTCTAAAGATGAAAACGCACTTCTGAAACTGCTTAACAGAACTGATTCTATGATCTAGTAAAGATCCTGTTTGCAAAAGGCTGCTAACTTCTCAATCATAACAGTTTGATGTACCATGACAAGCACATTACAGTGTTGATGAATGCATTGGACTGTTGAATAGGTCTCTAGTTGGGAGTTTGATTCCCTGCTCTGCCTCCTTCACAGGGGCTGGAATTCAGGCTCCATAGAGTTCCTTGCAGCTCTGTAGTTCTAAAATGATGATTGCCCCCCCACTCGGAATGACGAGGCGAGACAGTGCATTGGGGTTAACTGGGCCACACTTTATTAACAGACAACAATATAACAACCGGAGGGGCCAGGCATTTATTCCTTTGGTTGGAACCCCGGGGTCTCCCGGGACCCCTCCAACCGGGCAGCCTCAGGCGAGCCATCAACCCCCAGGTGGTGCAGTCGTCCGACAGCACCCACCAGGCCAGTTAATTTGGTTTCCTCCTCCCTGCCTGTTATTCTCCTTTCTGGGTAATTCCCAGCGCAGGGAGGCGTTTGCCCTCCCCCACCCCAGCCCCGAGACCTCCTGGCCCGCAGTGCTGTGGTGAAGGGGCGTTTGGTTTTTGCTGCCAATTGTAGGCTCGCTGCTGCCCTCCATGCTTTTAGCCGCCACAGCCGCAGGCCTAGCCTTGCTATGGCCCCGGCCACCCACAAGCCGCCAATTCCACAGCCAGGCCCCTCCGCAAATCCCGCAGGAACAACTCGGTGCCCACGTCCGTCAGGTGCACCCCGTCCGGCCTGTAGAGCTCCCTCCTGCGGACATTAAACTCCGGATGGCCCAGAACCGCCCCAAATTCCCTGCAGACCGCCCTACAAACCTCCTGGTTCACTCCCTTCCTGGAGCGATTGAGTTTTTGTGGGTCACAGCCTGCCCTCCACACTTGCCGTGGAATCAAAGTTGACCACAAGACTCTGGAGGCTGGGAACCTAGCCTTCCAGGCCGCAAGGTCCCTCAGAATTTCCAAAATCAGTGATTTGCCCGTCTGGCTTGTCAGGTCATTTCCCCCCAAGTGGACCATGAGGAAATCCGGTGGCATGCCTCGGGCCGCAGCCATCGCTGTCCCAAGGAACTCCCGCCACCTCATTCCCCTTTTCCCCACCATTCAATCGTGGCCCTGCTACCCAGCCCCAAATTTGGTCCCCATCCAGATCTGTGGGCGTATTTCTCCGCCCAGTATACATAACTGTGCCCCACAAATATAACTCTCGCCCGGCGTGTGCGGCCCTCCGATCCTGAGGAAACAAAACAACAAGTTACAGCGCCGGCAACGGCCGCACGTACCTCTTATAGCAATGTGAGGCCCACCTCCCCAGCCGGCGTATGGATCCCTCATCATATCCCACCACTGCGGCCGTTGATGCCGCCCCAATCCGAAATGAATGTGTCCCAAACCTGAGCGCCCCCAGCCCCAGTGTCCCCAAAACCCTACTGGTCAAGGTTGCAAATTGGAATTTGGTCAAAGGGCGTCCATCCTGATGTATAAAGGCGTACCCCCTACCCGTGCCCCTCTGGGTCAGGTATTCCCTCATGGCCCCCACCGGGCATATCCCCTCCACCGAGCATGGGCCTAGCACTATTACAGCCCCCTTTCCTCTCTGGTCTGTCTTGGACCTCCTAATTCGCACTGCCAGGGTCCCCTCATCCATACGGATGTCCTCCATGCAGAGGGCTGTGAACGATTTGTCCTGCCCGCTCGCTGCCACCAGCTCGCTGACGCGCAGGGCGCCGAAGAAGGCCAGCAGCGAAGCTGCCCTGAATAAGGACGCCTCATACCCATTCGCACACACCCCTGGCCAGCTGTCGCTCATGCGCTCCAGCAGCTGCGGCGATAGCGGAAAGCGGGCGTCCGGGACCCTTCCCTTCATCCGGGACCAGCCTGCTACCATGCCCCGCACCCGGAAGTCCCTCGTTGTGTCTGGGTGCCCCCTGAGTCTGGAGAAGAACGCTAGGGCTGCCAGCTTCCCCTGCAGGGAACCGGGCGCCAGACCCTTGCGGTGTAGATATACTAGGAACCTTTGCAGATGCTCAATGGGTAGGGGCCAAATTTGTGCTAGGCCTTGCTTGTCCCGAAAAGTTGTAAATTCCCCCATCACTGCCGCGTAACCCCGCTGCGTCCGGGGGGCTACGGAGCCGCGAAGAGCTCCGTCAGCCTCGGCACGCCAGCCTGCCATACCTCCGACGGGATCTCCACGGGCAGCATGGCCGCTTCTGGGGCAAGGGCCCGGAAACGCTCGGCCTGTTGGCGGGACAAAGCGTCAGCGATCTCGTTCTCGATCCCGGCACATGACGAGCGTGCACCACGATGTTAAATTGCAACGCTCTCAAGACAAAAGCCCGGACCAGCCTCATCACCCGGGGAGAACGGGACGTCAGGCTGTTGATGACATAGACCACTGCTTGATTGTCGCACCAAAAGTGCACTACCGAGTTGGCCCAGGCCTCAGACCAGATGTAAAGGGCCACCCAGATAGGGAATAACTCCAGGAAGGTGAGGTCCCGAGTAACGCCCTCCGCCTGCCACTCTTGTGGCCAAGGCCCCCTGCACCATTCCCCCCTCCAGTAGATGCCAAACCCCAGGCCCCCCGCAGCGTCAGTGTGGACCTGGAACTGGGCGCCCAACCGGAGCTCTTCCCGCCAGAAGGAGATCCCATTAAATCCCTGCAGGAAAATACCCCATACTGCCAGATCCTCCCGCATTTCCGCTGTCACTCTTGTCCTATGATTGGGCTTCCGCAACCCACCCATAGCTGTGCACAGCCGGCGTAAGAATGCGCGCCCTGGGGCCACCACTTTGCAAGCAAAGTTAAGGTGACCCACGAGCTCCTGCAGCTCCCTCAGGGAAATCTTGCGGTGCTGGTGGGCCAGGCTCACCCTGGCCCGTAGAGCCAGTAGCTTATCCCGGGGCAGCCTGCACGCCTGTTCCCTGGTATCAATCTCTATCCCCAGGAAGGTGATCACCTGGCTGGGCCCTTCCGTCTTTTCTTCTGCTAGTGGTAGGCCCAACTCGCATGCCAGTGCCCGGAACTGGTCCAGCAAGCGCCGACACCTGTTCGTGCCCGCTGGGCCACAGAACAGGTAGTCATCCAAATAATGGGCCGTGCTGTCCCACCCCGTAACCTGGCGAAGCCGCCACTCTACGAACGAGCTGAATACCTCAAAGATGGCGCATGACACGGAGCACCCAAACGGAAGGGCCCTATCCATATAAAACTGGTCCTGGAACCTGAAACCCAGGAGCTCAAAATCCAGGGGATGGACGGGTAGAAGGCGAAAGGCCGACTTAATATCGCATTTCGCCATCTCCGCCGCCGGGCCGCAGGCGCGCACCATGCGCACAGCGGCGTCGAAGGACGTGTACCTAACTGAACACAGTTCGGGCGGTATGCCATCATTGATGGACGCCCCAGAGGGATGGGATAGGTGATGTATCAAGCGAAACTCACCAGGGGCTTTCTTGGGCACCAAACCAATCGGTGACACCCTCAGGTTGGGCACGGGTGGATCCTTGAAAGGGCCGAGTACACGGCCCTCCCTAACCTCCTTACTTATCTTCTCCGCGGCCACCCCTTCTGCCAACTCCAGAGACCTCAAGTTCCCTGCCAGCTGGGGGCTACGGTCCCCATAGAACGGAATACGAAACCCCAACTCAAAACCATTAACCAAGAAAACTGCGGCAGCTCTGTCCGGATACTCCGCCGCCCAACGCTTCAACACCCCCAGTCTAATTGGGCTGGGCCCCTTTCGCAGGGGGGCCCTCGGGTCCCCCCGGCTTCCTGGGCCCTCCCCCGTCCCGCGGTCTGCCTTGCTGTGGGCGAGCCCTACTACAGCTGGTGGCTGGGTGCTGGGCCCCACAGACCGAGCACTCATGCTTAAAACGGCAGGGCTTCCTATTGCAGACACCCTGACCGTTGTAGTCCCAGCAGACCAGTCGGACTTGAACCGGCTGGCCCGCAGCGCGGGCAGGTGCGTTGGCTGTTCCCCTCCTAATTGTATGACCACTGTCATACCTGTCCCCGAGCAGGGGCTTATTCGGTGTCATGAACTGCAGCCAGGGGGGGGGGAGAGGCTCATCCCACCGGACAAACGGGTCCAGGGCCGCCCTGCGACGAAACTCCTCGTCGTACAGCAGCCAGCAATGTCCCGGGTAATCTACGAAAGCCCTGTATATGATGTCTAAGTACTTCAACAGGGCCTGAGCCCTCCAAGGGTGGGCCTGTAGCGTGAGGGACATGAATATTAGATATGCTGGCAACCAGGCGGCCCAGGATCGCTCCGGCTTCTTCTTGAGCCTGCGCTCCTTATCCAGAGGATCTTCCTTATCCAACTCCTTCGCATCCAATTCCCTATTGAGCAGACTAAAGATGTCTACATAGTCGCCCCTCCATATTTTTTCCCTAGTCGCCTGTGTCAAATGGTGTCCGAATGGTGATGCATAATCCCCGTATGGCATAGCGGCCGCCGCTACCCCTGGGTAACCTGGGGCGGCCACCGCGCCCACCCAGGGCAGCCCGCCCCCTGCCATATGCCCAGCACCTGACCAGCCCGCCGGGTGGCCGGGTGGCCATTGTGGTGGGCCACCCGGGTGACCTGACTGCAAGGGTCCCGTCCCTCCCATAGCTGAGGTAGGCTGGCCCGGCCTCGGCCCCATCACCGGGTGCGCCGCTCCAGGCATCCAGGGTGGGATCGGCCCCCACGCTGGGAGCACTGTTGTCGGGAACTGGGCTGGCCACGGGTGGGTCGCTCCGTGTGCATGCGTCGCCGCCCCAGCCGGGGCAGGGCCCCCCGGCCAAGGCCATGTTATCGTGGGCGCAGGTTCAGGCGCGCATGCCAACTCACTGGGGGACGCGGTCTCCGCCGAAGGTAGGGGGTGCTGGACCCCTTCCGCCCTGGCTTCCTCCACGCCCCCGTCCTCTTCCGGCTCCGGCGGCTCCGGTCGCGGCCGCTTTGCTGCGGCTGGCGCTGTGCTGGGTCCCGCCGATGTGCTGGGTACTGCTTCCAGTTGCTCCAGGGCTGTAAAGCGAGCGGACATGTCAGCAATTGTCTCTTTTAACTGTGCACGCTTGCGCGACTTGGCTGGCCTGGCGCTGGTTCTAGGGGCCCGCTGGGACTGGCTGCCCGGGTTATCGATTCCCTTTGAAGCTTCCAAAGCCTTGAGCCTCGCCTCCAGCTGCCGCCATATGGGCCACTGCTCCTCGTCAGAGTCCTCGGCCAGGCTGGGCGCCTGCTGTGGCGGCTGGCGCACTGCTGGCTGTTTGCCTTTGCCGGCCCTTCTGCCCTTTCCTGGGGCCATGGCCCCGTTCCGCTTCTAAGCGTTGCCGGGCTCGCCCAACAATAACCGGGTCCCCAGCTATGGGCTGCCGCTGTCGGGGCGCTGGGCTGCTCTATGAGGGGGGGGATGAGGGAAAGGCCGAGGAAGATTCGGGCCAGGAAACTGGAGTGTGCTTATTCTGGCGCCCCAGGGCCTCAGGGTACCCTACCCTCTCCCCCGTCTGCCGCCCTAAGCCTCCAGCCAACCACCCGCCCTCCCCAAGACTTCCTGGGAGGGCCTGCTTTCAGCGCCTCCACGGCCTATCCGGCCCAGCTTGCCTGCGTCGGCCGCCCTTCTCCCCCCCCAGGGTCCTCCTGGGTCCTACACCGGACAGCTGTGTTCAAAGGGAGTGGGGAGGGATGCCACCCGCTCACGCCGCCTACGCCCCCACGTTCCCGGCGTCCGCCCTCTCCCCGCGGCGAGTAGGCCGCGCTGTCGGCGGCTCGGCGGCTGGCCTCCCGCTGCCCCGCCCGGCCTGTGCCGGCCTTCTCACTCCGGGGGGGGGAGGGCCGATGCCGCTCCCCCCAATCCGCCGCCCTGCTCAGCCGGATCTGGCTGCGGCCGCCGCAGCCGCGCTGCTGCGCCGCCCGGCCAGCGGCCGCCGCCCGACAAGCCGCTGCGCCGCCACGCAGCCGCCGCCCGCTCCTCTCCGCCGCTCGTCCGCCGATTCGCCCAGCGCCGCCTGGCCGAGCCGCCCACCCCGAAGGCAGGTAGGCTCCCGGCGCGCCGCTCGTGCCGAGCTCTTCGCGGCCCTGCGGCCGCCCTGGGGAACAGGCCGCAAACTCGGCCTAAACAAAATGGCGCCCGCCACGTGGCTCCCTAGAGCCCCAAAATGGCGGCGCCGGCCGGCGTTCGGTCGGAGCTGCTCCTCCGAACGCCTGCCGAAAACTGACTGCTGGCCGGAGGGAGGAGCTACCCTTTATAGGGCGCTCCTCCCCCCGCCCCCGCAGGACATCCGGGTCCTGCCTCACCTTTCCGCCCTCCTCGGGGGGGGCAAATCGGCTCCGCGGAGGGACAAGCCGTCCGCGGAGCCAGCATTATGAGTACAGGATAGAGAAATTAGTATGGATGTCAACTCTTAATTTAAAGTAAGGACTATGATACCTGAAGAACTAGACTGTGGCCATGTAGGACCAAAATTAACTGAATATTGCTGGATCTCACTTTCTGTCTAGTCAGGTCTAAGCAAATTGAGAATCTAGGACTTCTGAGAACAATAAAAACGAAATAAAGTGGAGCAAGAAAATTAAGGATTGTTGCAGCAGTTCTGACATAAGCACAACTAAGCCTTACAGGACAAATGATACCCCTTTCAATACAGCAGAGCATGCATGCACCAACAGGACTAGGATGGGATGTCAGACTCATATGAAACAGGCACCACTGTTTCTCAGAGTTCCAAGTGGTATAATACAGGAAGCAAAACAGGCACACACAAACACACTTGCTTTGACTCCTGGATGTCTCTGATCCAGTGTATCAAAGCCTACAAAAACCATGAAGCCAACTAACAACTTTAGGTGGTAAATAGAATCCATAAGCAAGGAGAGTCATGCTATCCTTGTAATGATCCACAAGACTCTGGGGAGAAAGGATTTTTCTTCTGTCTGAGAGATGTGGCGCCTCACTGCTACTACTGGGTGATTCTGTCCAATATCCTCCAGTCACAGGTCAGGATTAAATTAACTGTACCACTAAGCAAAGGGCATACTTTAGTTTCATACTTTAACTGATGTTTCTGAAGAAGGAAGCTAAAATCCAAGGAAGATTAGGCCAACTTAAACTTGTTTATCATTACGGTATCCATCAGATTTTTTCCTATCCAAGTTGTATAGGGAGATGCGGGAGAGGAGATGGCAAATGGGCTGTAGCCGCACACTGCACCGATCTCAGGCCAAATGCTTGGAATGGTGGCTGGGAAATGTAGCTTGTTTCATTAATAGTTAGTGACCTCCTAAAATGAATGTGTGGTTGTTAATATTAAAAAGATACCTAATTTATTTCATGAGGTTTATACAGTTTGAACAAAGATCCAGTTCCACGCTAAATCTTTCAGAGCCACAAAACCACAGGTTAGTTTATTATGAGGTTTTCCCAAGATTTTAATAGCTCCTTATTCACGATTGGAGATATGTTCAGATAAGTTCAGACAAATAGAAAAGTGAGGTGAGGTGCCAGATGATGGGAGCAGGGCTAATGTTGTCCCTGTCTCAAAAAGGGCAAAAAAGACGAAACTGGGAGCTATAGGGCAGTCAGTTTAAAATTAATCCCAGGACAAAAAAACTGGTAAAGATTATATAGCAGTCACTATGCAAGCACCTATACAACAATGCAGTAATAACTAGAAGCCAACATGGATTTATCAAGAACAAATCTTGCCAGAATAACCTGATCTCACTTTTTGATCAGGTAACTTCCCTGGTAGACAGAGGGAATGCTGTAGACATAATATATCTCAAATTCAGCAAAGCTTTTGACAAAGTTCCCCATGATATCCTGATTAGAGATGGGCACAAAACAAATAAAAATTCATTTTGTTATTCATTATTTGTTTGTTACACAACTAAATGAATAACAAATCAGCCCCTCAAAGAAAAACAAAATGAAACAAAACAAAATGTAATTTTTTTGTTTCATTCCAGTTAGTTTTTCATTCCCGGTGTCATCTCCTACGTGATGGAATGTCCTCCAGTCACCACTGCTGCCACCAGACACAAAACAAAACATTTAAAAAATAAAAAGCCAACCAGGCCTGTGCTACAGCTGGTCAACAGGCCATGTGGTTGGCGATTCAATAAATAAATAAATAAATAAATAAATATTAAAAATAAAATAAATAAATAAAAACTTGATCCAGCCTGCAGGCTGCCAACCCGGCCCGCACACTGCCAACCCAACCCACGGGCTGCCAAACTGGCCCGCGGTCGGCATGATTTTTAAAAATTAAAAAATTGAAGCTAATTTAAAAATTTTAAAAAAACCTGATCTAGCCTGCAGGCCACTGAACTGGCATGCGGTCAGTGCGATTCAAAGAAAAAGAAATTTTAAAAAAATTAAAAACCCAACCCAGCCATGTTGTCAGCATGATAAAAAAAATCCAAATAAAATAAAAATAAAATAAAAATACACCAACCAGGCCCACACTACAGCTGGTTGGCAGGCCTCATGGTCAGCAATTGAAATGAAATTAAAAAATAAAAATAAATTTAAATTTAAATTTAAAAAATGAAAAAAGATCCAGCCCGCAGGCCGCTGACCCCACCCGCGTGCTGCTGACCCGACCCATGGGCTGCCAAACCTGCAGGCCAGCTGGTCAGCACTAACAGGTTCAAACAAAAAACAAACAAAAAAAAAAATTACAAATTTTTTTTTTAAAAAATCATTTCACAATTAACAAAATGAAACGGGTGGGGAAAAACAAATAACAAAACAAAATGCCATTTTGGTGTTTCATGCTCATCTCTAATCCTGATTAGCAAAATAATTAGGTGTCCAGTTCTGGACACTGCATTTCAAGAATGATGCTGACAAAGTGGAACAAGGAAACACTGTATAAGGAAAACACTGAAAGAATTGGGCATGTTTAGCATAGAGAAAAGAAGACTGAGGGATGATATGATAGCACTTTTCAAATATTTGAAGGGCTGTCATACAGAGGAGGGACAGGATTTCTCAATCATTCCAGAGTGCAGGACACAGAACAACAGGCTCAAGTTAGGAGAACCCAGCTTTTGGCTGATTATCAGGAAAAACTTCCTAACTGTTAGAGCAGTACAGCATTGGAGTCAATTTCCTCAAGAGGTGGTGAGTGCTCCAACACTGGAGACCTTCAAGAGAAATTTGGACAACCACCTATCAGATATCCTTTGAGTTGTATTCCTGCATTGATCAGGGGGTAGTACTTGATGGCCTTGTAGGCCCCTTCCAACTTCACTATTCTATGACTCTATGAAATAGTGAAAAAACTAGTAAGAATGTAGCATTTGCCATTTCATCATTGAAAGAAAGCTCACCAAGAAAAATGTAAAATCGTTTTACATTTTGATTCTGGTGTTTGTAAACTGTTCGTACAACCTGCTACTTCTCATTTATGAGGTGCCAGGGCACACCCCAGTCATATGCTTAGTCATATGCTTAATTATCTAACTGAGAAGTAACTTGGCACTTTGTCCATTAGCTTCAATAGCTGCTGGTATTTATGTGATTGCAGTGACCCCCCACCTATCATGGAGGTTAGAGACCCAACCCGACCCATGATAATTGAATATCTGTGATATGTGGATTCAGGTTGAGTCGGGCCTGAGGGGGGGCTCTTTTACTACCCCGAACAGGCCTGCGAGGGCCTTCCTGGGCCTCCCATCGCAACGGAAGTGACTTCCAGTCAACTGGAAGTGACTTCTGGATTGCCAAAAATCATTTCTGAGGCCTCCAACAGTAAGGCCTCAGAAATGATTTCTGGCAATCTGGAAGTCATGTCTGGTGTACTGGAAGTGACTTCCAGTTTACAGGGAAGCCCTTTTGGGTCCTCCAGAAGGCCCAGGCAGGCCCTCACAGGCCCATTTGGGGCAGTGCCAGTCCTGAGGTTAGTACAGAATACAAGATAGGAGAAAGCCCCAAAGAAATCTGCAAATCCACAAACTGCAACTCCACAAATGTGAGTATGGTATTACGTCTTTCCTACTAATGAATTAGATGAGAAGAAAACCAATGGTGTTTGACTGAGAGCAAGGTGGACTATAACCACTGCTTCTGATAGCTTTGCTGTGGTGTTTCAGAACATACATAATGTTGGTTTTAAGATCAGACTTGAACACTAGATATATTTGAAAAAGCTGCAGACGTTGAGAGAGATCAAGATGAAAAGCCTCTTTTCTGAAAGCATAAAGTTTATCAGCTGATCAGCAGAAGAGAGTGGCATTCCACGAACTGGTCAGTTCATGCTGCCCCTGGCAAGTGATTCCCCTACTCTCCTCTCCTGGAATGCAATCTAACAGGAATTCAAGGGTGCAACATTGGAAAAGGAGTGGCAGGAACAGGATGTTGCACTAGTCAACATTTTCTCTAGAGAGAGACTGAACACATTTCTTCCTGTCAAGAGTACATGCTTGGCAATTGCTTCAAAGCAGGTGCAACAAAGACGGAAAAACATTGGTAGAATAAAGAAGTGGAAGACTGGGCTCCAAACAGTTTCTCTTCTCCACTTCTCTTTAATCCTTCTGTGCTTTTATATTTAAGATTCACTTGGAGAAAGAAGCCCTCAGAGTTTTTTGGATTGTCAGTGTGCAGTGCCTCTGTTAATCAAACTTTGCCTGCAACATCTGCAGAGGATTAGTCTGTTATAAAATCATTTATTTATTCTGCCTCAGTAAGATATATTACTTGTCCCAGACTACACCTCCTGTCTGTCCACTCTTCACACACTGTAAAATATCAGTGTACAATTCTGCTATGAGTGAATTTGTATTGATTTTGTTGGGTGATTTATGTGAGCAAGCAAGATATAGGAGTTCCTCTTATCGTTCCTTTCCCAAGCTCTGTGTATACCTGAAAGAACACACAAAAGGATGGTCCCTGCCTATACATTTTCCATTTCAAATGTGTGCCGATCTACAGTATTCTTTTTCCACAGACATGCTGGCTCACACATGCTAATACATCCACCCTCCCCATATATTCATCTGGGCTGGATGCCTTCAAAAGGGGATTGGACAGATTGCTGGAGGAAAAGTCAATCACAGGTTACAAAGCATGATGGAGAGGTGTAATCTCCAGGCTTAAAACCGAGGTACTTCAAGGGCCAGATGCAGGGGAGTGGTATCAGGAGACAGATCTCTAGTCTCGTGCACTCCCAGACGCATCTGGTGGGGCCACTGTGAGATACAGGAAGCTGGACTAGATGGGACTTTGGCCTGATCCAGCATGACTCTTCTTATGTTCTTATGTTCTTATATAACCTAGTTATACTGGGCAGTATTGTTTCAAAATCTTTCATTTCCAAAATTTTAGGTTTCTTTGGCATTTTCCCCTCTATAGGATTTGTAAAATAGCAATATGATTCAGAAATGACAAGGCAAAGGGAAGAAATATGAGCATTAATATTATTTCATTTATCTGGGCTAAAATTCAACTCAGAAAATAGATGAAGAAATATTTCCCCCCAAGTTTATTTTTGACCTCAGTTCAATGTTTTTAAAAAAACCACCTTTTGCCTGGTGCCTTTTAAGTGGCTGGATTTCCTGATTAAATATTGCATTTTCATTTCCAATTCTCATACAGCTTAGCATGGTGCAAGAGGCAAACAAGCAGAACTTAGCTGATAGACTCTGAGTTGCATTTCCTAGGGGGAAATAATGAGTCAGCGATAAATATCATCATAAAGTGTGTTAATTTAGTATGGAAATTAACAATATACAGAAAAGGCCAACAGATTCTGCTATTTTTTAATTATAAATGTCAAGAGGATGGCCACTAGCACTCATGAAATTATGCAGTGCCATTCTAGAGTCAATTATCCAACTAAAGCTCAACTTAAGATTTTTGATTAATGCTGGATAATGACCCCATGACCTTCCAGTTGCTGATGAATTTTAACTTCATTCAGCACCAGCCACCGCAGTCTATGTTTCAGAATAAAGGGAAATATAGTCCTACAAGAGCCAAAGGTCCCCAATCTCTGGCTTTAAAGAATGCCGATGCAGCAGTTTTATGCTGCTAAGTAGACATGTGAGAATTCAGCCAAGGCAGAAGACAGCCATACTTGACAAAGAGTGAACACGCTTTGAGAAGTTTGTCCGGTTCATTTTGAAATGAATCAGTTTTTCATAAAGTCAACAGAAAGAACCTGACCAAATATGTTTTGAAAGGAGGAGAAAGCAAAACTGACAGATTCACGGTTCCCTGAAGACAGCTTTGAGTTCTTATTCCAATAGTAGCTGAAAGCAATTGTTAAGTAAGAGGAAAAAGAAAACACCCTATACAGAATGATTTCCTTTGCTGCCTCCTTGATACTGCTGCTGCTAAATAAACAATTCTGAGACAAACATTGCCCATCACAGGCAAGCATTTTTCAGAAATCGGTGGAGATTATAAAGCAGTTAGTTTTGTATCATTACAACAGTATTTGCTTTTTTGATAATTTGCTACCCCAGGCACTTCAAGATACTTTTGTAGTACTCTACATCTTTGTTTGGTATATCTGTCTCCCACTGTCTTACAAGCCTGGAGAAAATATTATATCAAGTAATTCTGCATTTCATTCATATATTATGGCTGTACTAATTATTTTAGGATGGAACACCACAAAAATAGTTTATAGAAATCCACATGTGTACTCTGTTGCATAAAGCAAGATGTAGCATAGGAGATGGATTTCAACAATAAAACTCAAAATAGTTGGTGTGTGGGGGGCGTAGTTTCATCATCATAGTTCCTACTAGAGATGGGCACGACCAGGAAAAATGACGTTTCGAGTTTTCGATTGTCGGGATGGGTCCGTTTCGGCTCGTTTCCGTTTGTCGAGGAAATTTTCAAAAATTTGTCATTTCCATTTGTCGTTTGGGTTGGGGTTGGGGTTGGGGTAAGTGGGCTCTGGGAGGCACCTCTCTGGGTGCCTCTCTGAGGTCTGACCCACTAAGAAGGGAAGCAAGGGAAGCGTTTCGTGGAGCTGCCGCGTACCATACATTTACATTACATTATGTTAGGGTGGGGTGGCAGAGGCACCTCTCTGGGTGCCTCTGACTCAGTAAGAAGGGAAGCATAGTAGCGTACTGCCGTACAGGTTAGGGAATGGGATAGGGGATAGTGGGCTCTGCGAGGCACCTCTCTGGGGGCCTCACTTTGACTCACTAAGAAGGGGAGCGTACTAGCGTACTGACGTACAGGTTAGGGAATGGGTTAGGGGTAGGGGATAGTGGGCTGTGGGAGGCACCTCTCTGGGTGCCTGGGACCCACTAAGAAGGAAAGTGTACTTGCGTACAGATCTGGGTTAGGGTTGGGGTTAGGGTAAGGGCTAGGCTTAGGGTTACGTTTAAGGTTAGGGTGGTTTAGTGGGCTGCACCTCTGGGTGCCGCTGATCCACTAAGAAGGACAGCAGGTTTGGGTTGGGTTAGGGTTAGGGTTAGGGTTAGGGTTAGGGTTTGTGGGCTTTTAATGCCCTCTCTGGCACACCCAGAAGTCTCAGTCAAAACCTGGCCATGCGATTGGTGGAATGGGTCCAAAAAATTGCATGGTCCCATCCCATGGCCAGCCTATCATTGTGCAGGCGTAAAAAAATAAAAATAAAAATAAAATAAAATAAAATCGATGGAGACATTTTATTGCAAGAAAATCCCACTGCTGCTACTATAAAAATCAGGCATTTAAAATACCTAATTTTCAAATGTTTCTGTGGTGCTTTGGTGAGCTTTTGGACCACGATTTAAAAATAAATATTATGGTCGCCATTTTGGATCCACCCCACCGCATGGCAAATAGAGACGACGATGCCCCCCCAGCCTGGTACCAGCAGCCCAGGACAGGAGAGGGGGGAAGGCCGGGGACCCCCCCAGAAACCACCCCTCGGTAGGTGCCCTCACTGAAGCAGGCATATTTTAACCTGCTTTTATGGCCGGGAATCGGGTCTTTTTTAAAACTTTTTTCTGTGCTGCTTGGCATCGCGCCATCGCCGCGATGCCATGAACGACAACGAAAAATCAGACCCAATTTTTCTTTTTCGGTTCGGGTTCGAGCTGGAGCGGAGTAATTCTCGTTACCATTACCCGTTACGTAACGATAACGAGAACTAAAAACGGAAACGAGAATCTCGCCTAGTCGTGCCCATGTCTAGTTCCTACATTCTAGCTCCTATGTCAGTTATCAAGAACATTAAAAGAATTGAAGCAAAACAACAGGGGGTTCCAGAACGAACAGATGCCCTGCTCTGTGGGGTTACCTGTTTTTCTTAGGCTGACAGGAAATGCAGATGACATCTATTGAAGTCAATTCCTATATAGATAATCAGCAGCAACAAAACTATTAGAACAAGAAAAATTTGTTGTCAAGTCAGTTCTAACTTTCCAGGGCTTTCTGTTACCCACTGTTCAGAAGTGGCTTCTCAGTGCCTTCTTCTAGGGGTGCTTTAGGACTTTGCAATTTGCCTAAGACTACATACACTGGCTCTTTTTGTAGTAGACAAAGTGCGAAGAACTCTCAGCTTCTGCTACCCAATGCAGTGAGCTACTAAGCCAGTCCTTGTAGGTAAAGCCTGACCAAAACCACATTACTGCATGCAAAGTCAAGGAGTTATACTCTTACAAAACAGAGAAACAGAAATAGGAACTTTGATAGGTCCAAATGAATCCTGTCAACCGATGTTCTCTCCTGCTATAGGAGGTGTGTTAGAAAGGAATTAAACATAACAACCTCATGCTGATTGACAAGACCTATAATAGATTACCTTTGGTCGTCTTAGATGGGATGGCTGTATTCGGCAGTTTTAGATTCAGGAGCAAGATGAGGAGATGGAGACTGTACCTTAGATTCATTGTCTGCGGTTGTGCCTCACAGTCATTAGGAAATGACTGTTAGAAATTAGATGCAGAGGTTTATTTAATAGCAAAGGGTCCTGAAAAATGTACTGACCATCCTTTCCCAGACAAAGCACCCTGGAGCATTCTTTTGCTATGGGTTTGAGCTTCTGAGAGTCAAGGATGATGTTAATAGGGGAGGATAATGAGTGCAGAGATTAACAGGCAAGACAGAAGTCCCAACAGCCCTATGGTGCAGTGGTTAAACTTCAGCCCTTCACGCAAGCTCCTGCTCATGACCTGAGCTCTGTCCTGACAGGTTTGGGTAGCTGTCTCAAGGATGACTCACCTTCCATTCTGTCAAGGCAGGCATGCCCAAAGTTTGGCCCTCCAGATGTTTTGGATCACAACTCCCACAGTACTTTGCCATTGGCAATACAGGCTTGGAGTTCTGGGAGTTGTGGTCCAAAACATCAGGAGGGCCAAACTTTGGACATGCCTGAGTCAAGGTAAGTTAAATGAGTACCCAGCACATTGAGGGGCAAAGTATTCCTCACTTAATTACATGGTAAACTGGACAGAGAAGGCTCTAGCACTATGAGGCAGTATATTTATATATTTTGGATATTTTTACCCCACCTTTCTCCTCACAAAAGCACCCAAGGCGGCTTACAATATTGATGGACAATATACAACCCAGAACATTTAAGACATATTCATGTTAATAACAATGAATCTGAAGAAGCATCTTACAATATTCAAAAGGCAGTATTAGAGCTAATAACGGTACGTGAACAATTAAAAGAAAAAATCCATTAAGAGAGATAGAAAACTAAAAATGGAAAACACAGGCAGTATTATGAATTCAGTCTAAGCAATAATGCATGGTAATCCATCTAAAAGTCACATAATCGGTAGTCAGTGAGATGGTCATGAAACGGAAAAATGCCATTTCATTTCATTTTTTCCGTTCCTTTTCATTTCATTTGAAACATTTTTTTTACTATTTGTGGCAAGCAGTGGTGGGGGAATGGCTGCCCCACTGCCACTTGCCATGAAGACGTTTTTAAAAAAACACAGCTTTTTGCTTTTTCCCCAATGCGCCTGATTGAGGGGGGAAGTGTGGGTAATTTAAAAAAATGGCTAAAGACATTTTAAAGGACCCGTACTTCTCCCCTAATTTGCCCATTTTGGGGGGGGGGAGGTGCAGGCTGTTTAAAATGGTTTCTGATAGGAATGCATTGCTTTTCAATCCATTCCTATGGGAAACCTTGCCATTAATGAAAAACAAAACAGGATGAACCGAAAATTTCTACTTCATTTTGTTTTGTTTTTCTTTAAAAATCAGTTTGTTTTTCATTTCATTCTGAAGTGCCCATCTCTAGTAGTCAGTAATTCAGAGAAAGCTTGTCTGAAGAGTAACATCTTTGCATGCTTCCAGAAAGACAGCAGAGATGGGGCAGTCCTGGCCTCCAGTGGGAGGGAGTTCCAAAGTCTGGAAGCAGCAACAAATAAGGATCTTTCATGTGTTCTTATCAGATGCACCTGTGAAGATGATGGGTTAGAGAGAAAGGCCTGCCATGATGACCTTAGCAACAAAGCCAGATCAAAATGTGAGATTTGATCTTTGAGGTAGTTTGGCCCCAGGCCACAGTGCTTGGTAGGTTAAAACCAACAATTAGAATTGTGCCCGAAAACTGGCAGCCAGTGGAGCTCCTGTTATAGGGGTGTAATGTGATCCCTGTAGCCCACCTGTCATCAATCTGGCTGCCACATTTTGGACCCACTGAAGTTTCCTAAGACTTTCCATAGCATATATGTTTCAACTGTATATGTAAATAAGTTGAAACAACAAGAGCAATAACAACCAGCTACAAAGAATAAGTTAAGTCTACAGTGCTCCAATTAAAAATCAGCTAAGTGCTGGGAGTCACTTTTTGGCCGTTACTTCACGAAGTACTTCGCTTCGCAGCGGGATTGCCTTCGCTTTGAATGTGAAGGTGGTCACGTGGTCTCCCTTCGCCCCCACCCCTCTTTCTCTGTCCTCACCATGCGAAATTTTAGGATCGAATCCATTGCTACCTCACGTGCTCCCTTCGCATTCGGGTGCTTTCTTTCAACGTCAGGTTTTTACTTTCTTTTATTTAAAAAAAAAATTACCGCGGCGTATCGATGCATCAATACCCGGCTGTCATTTGCGGCAAAGCTGAATTACTGAATCATCCTTCGTTTTCTAGTCCTGATTTGTATTGCTTCGTCCATTGGCGACCTGAAAAAATTGCTGTTCTCCGTCAGGGCCACAAGGTGGACCAGCACACTATATTTGTTGTGTATGATCCATCGGACCTCCAAGGACATTCGAGTAATCCCTTCCTAAATCCCTAGAGCATTGACCAAGGAACTTCCGCCTCCATCAACCATTGCAAAGGTATCATGGCTCCCTCCCGTTCTGCCTGCCGGCTTCAGAAACTCCATAGGTATTGCCCATATTTTGTTGCACTGCTGCATAGTGTTCGTAGGGTGATGATCGGTATAGCTACGTTATGCTTCCGGAACAGAAAACGACAACTCCGATGCAGAGTTATGTTAAGGGATGCTATGGTGGGTTGCAACACTTTGATATGGGTCGTTTGGCAGTGGGTGCAAACGTCGCCTAGACAGAAAATATTCTGGTGTTACCCGGGACGTTCTCAGTGGTTTCACGACACGGTTCTTCAGCTTTGGGATGATAGACAATGGTTGGAAAACTTCAGAATGACTAGAAGAACACTTTTTGGGGTCGCCGACAAGCTGCGACCATATCTGATGCGCAGGGACACAGTTATGCGATCTGCCGTTCCAGTCAAAGAACGAGTAGCAATCGGGGTGTACTTCTTGGCCAGCCGTTCTTGTTACAGAACCATCGCTCTGGTCTTCCAGAAAGGAAGTTCTACTGTTGCAAGTATTGTCATCGAGGTGTGCCTAGCAATGGAACACGTCCTTCTCAAGGAAGAGGTTCGCCTATCAGAATTCAATAAGGTTGGTGTCTTATTACGGATTTGCCGATTTATTCTTACTTAACATTTCTAACTTCAGTACAAATTTCATTCTGTTAACGTGAAGCATTTACTGTTCTTTTTTTTTCTGGTTACACAGATGACATCATCTATGAAAATATTCGGATTTCCGCATACTATTGGATGTATTGATGGAACCCACGTCCCGATCAGTCCGCCTAAATTGCAGGGGCCAGCTTATTTTAACCGGAAATCTTTCCATTCAGTTCTATTGCAGGCTGCTTGCGACGGTGACGGTATTTTTTTTCCAATGTTGACAGGACATTCAGGTGTGAACCATGATGCTCATGTTTTTAGGTCGTCCACTCTCTTCAGTAAGATGGAGGAAGGGACGCTAATACCTGGCAGCCCTTTGTTCACCTATGCAGGGGTGTCAATTCCACCAATAATATTAGGTGATGGCGCATATCCATTGTGTAAGTGGCTGATGAAGCCTTTTGCTGTACCTCGAAATGACAGGGAGCGTCATTACAATAAGATTTTTAATCGCTCACGATGCGTCGTTGAGAGAGCATTTGGGCGCTTGAAGGCTAGATTCAGGCGTTTGTCCGTTAGGATTGAGGCACACATCGAAAACATTAATTCCATTATTGCTGCTGCCGTGATTCTACATAACATATGTGAACGGGAAAAGCATGACATTCCTGATGAGGAACAGCAGCAACGTTCACAAGTTGATTCTCTAGATGGCAGCGACACATATGACTGCTACAGATCAGGCACTGCACACGCAGAGGCTGAAGCTGTGCGCAATGCCATTTCTGAGTATTTACTAACCTATGTTAAGTGACATGTATAATAACTTAATTTCATGATTGTTAATTGTTAAAACGCAGAATTAATAAAAACGTTTATTAAACAATGAAATGAATGATTCCACATCACGATTACTTAATAATTATAATACCTACTCAATAAAAGCTGCAGTCGTTGTCTGCATATCTATCCTATTCTGGGTCCAAACACCAGGATCAGATTGCTGATCTGTCTTCAAAATGCATTTTGCCCTTTACTGCATTTCCTTATTTATTTTCAATATAAATTACTTGGACAGCCAAGGCCTAAAAAGGCAGAGAAACGTGCTGTTTGGGCACTGTGCTATGGGTTTTGTGATGATATGACATTTCTCTGCCCTCATGGAACCTAAACTAGTTACAACATTTTGAAAAATGTATCATTTATACTATGTGGCACATGAACTTTACATCTTACTCTTATTTTGGGAGAAACTACAATAAAGCAAGGTTACTGTATCAAAACAGTTGCTGGGCAACTTTTCAACGTCAGCCAAGTACTAATACTTTTTTAAGCAACTATTTCCTGCAGATGGCCTTGCAACTACTTATTTATTTGAAATATAAACTCCGTTGCATAACCAAGGCCTAAGGAGACCAAGAACGGTGCAGTTTGGGGACTGTGCCTTGGGGTATCTTGATGGTATAACAGAGGTCTGGAGCACTGTTTGCAGACAGATTTTGCAAAATGGGATTTTCATTTCAATAAACAACACAAATGATTTGTTCAAGGATGTCCTCCCATGAAAGCAACCACTACATTACCAGGTGGGTCCCCTCTGAAAAACCTCCAGAAACCTCAAGGGTCACAGCAACATTCCCTTCATATGCAGATTTGGGCTGCCTGCGGTGCCAGGAAAGGTAGTAAGCACTCTGGCTAGTTTAGAAAAATCTGTATAGATACAAAAAAGCGGCTGCCCATTTTTACTTAACACTGGTCAGCAAGTGTCCCTTGTGCCTGACTTGCCTTCCTCTGCAGACAGATTTTGCAAAATGGGATTTTCATTTTAATAAACAACACAAACCCGGTAATAATGTTTTGTTCAAAGGTGTGGGTTACCAGAAAGGGCCCCTCTGACAAACCAGAGCACACTCTTGGCTCACATCAACTCTCCCTTCATATGCAGATTTTTGCTGGCCGAGGTGCCAGAACAGGAAGCAATAAATCTGACTAGTACGAAAAAAACTCTGGTGATAGAAAACAGGGGCTGCCTGCTTCTACACAACCCAGGTCAGCAAGTGTCCTTTCAGCATGACTTGCTTTCCTTTACAAGCAGATTTTGCTAAATGGGTTTTTCGTTTCAATAAACAACAAAAACCCTACAATTATATTTTGCTCAAGGATAAATTGTCAAAGATAATCCCTTCCTATCCATTACAAATCTTAAAATGGTTGCTATTCCATCCACGAAAAAGGAAGCACTGTGGTTCATAAATGCAATGCAGATTTAAAACCCCAGGATTGAGAAGGGGCCCCTTATCAGTAACCAGCCCACATTCTTTCCCTTGGGTAGTCTACACCTTTCTCTTGATATGCAGATAAAGGCAGACTGGTTAAGAACAAAAATGAAGTCATTTTAATGGCTTGCCTAGGTCTTACTGAATTGTCTTTCTCCGCTCACTTTTCTTGAAACAACTTTCATAACAAACCATGGGAGATTAATAAAATAAAGACAACCCAAGAATTTTCCTAGGGACCACGGCATAATTGTAGCTGTATTGTGATGAGAAAGAAAAAGAGTTGCTATTAGTCCGTAGCTTTATATTGCATGGTTAAGATGGGGCCCCTAGTAAACAGTATGCATTCCTTCGCTTGGGTACCCAACACCTTTCTGTAGATATGCAGATTAGGGCTGTATGGGAAGGAAAGACAGGAAGTCAATTTCCCCTGCTGTAAAGTCTTTTGGGAATTTCTTCAACAGATCACTATTCAATGGAATACCTCCACAGCAGAGCTTGAAAAATGGATAATGAAGATACCTCAGAAAGTAGCCAGGGAACTACTGTTCAATCCAAAATTAAGAGAGGCGTTATCTGGGGAAATGAGGAGACCTCTGCTTTAATTAAGGTTTGGGGAGAGGCAGAAATTAAATATGCTTTGTCTTCACTAAAAAGAAATATTGAGATTTTCGAAGTAATCTCCTCTGAGCTAGCTAAACTTGGATTTATTCGTTCTGCATCAGAATGCAGGACCAAAACTAAATCTCTCCGGAAACTTTACAAGCAGGCAGTTCTGCAAAACAGCAAATCTGGCTCCAGTCGTTCAAAGTTTATATGGTACGAAGAGATGGCTAACATTTTTCGCACAGACACATCGATCCACCCCTTGCGTACTACGGAAAGTGAGTCTCGTGATGGCAATGGTAAGTTCGAGAACTGATTGTTAGTATATGTCTTGACTTCCTGGGATACACCGCTTGTCGGATAAAGAAATAAAACACATGAAGATCTTAACATTTAGTCTTCACGTGCTTATCATTTATGACTAACGGATTTTATATCGATATACCGCTTTGCCGGTTCTTCACACAGGAAAAAAAATTAATAAATTACCGGAAACAATAATTTCAAAGGTTAATGACTGCATGATGCTTGAACGAATCCCTTTAATCAAAAACCCTTGATTCATTGATATGTCGGCGGTAGGCAATTATTAAATTAGCAAGATCTGTGTTATTTTGTATCGCTGTAAATCGTTAATAGTTACACAGAAATTGATTGCGGAAAGGCGAATTATTTCAATAAACTACTTGTAAACATCGATTAATCGATGAGTATGCTCTGAGTAAATTGTATTATTGGTTTATTCATAAAAAAGGCATTCTGATTTAAAATGGAGACCGCCGTGCAGCTGAGATAATTAGGAGGGGAAATAGATGATATATCGATGTTCCGTTTTGTCGGATACTCACACCAAAACTAAAATACAATTTTTTAAAATACCAGAATTAATTAATTATTTCTCCTGTAAATGACTGCTTTAAGCTTGAGCAAAATTCTTTGATCAATTTCTCTAGATTTTTCAATATGTCGGTGGTAGGCAATTGTTTAATAACCGACATATGGGTTTTTTTTGAACTGGTAATGGTTAATCAGAACACAGATATTCATTGCGGAAAGGCTTATGTTTTCAATTAACTACTAGTACTCATCGATTAATCGATAAGTACGCTCCTAAGCAATTGGGCAGAAGGCAATTTATAAAGAAAAAACTTTTGCCTTTCAAATTTGAAATGGAGAGCAGCATGTAGCACATAAACCGAGGGGGATTACTTCCGCGATTTCTAACTGTGCCGAGCTGTGTCACTCACATCAATTTTGACCAGCTATCATGAGAGATTAATTGCAGGTGGATGCCTCTCCATGTATGTGTCCCAAACCAAAAAAAAAAACCATACACAGGTGAAAACGGACCGCAATTGAATACCCTACCACGTTGCGCTGGCAGTCCATTGCCCATAGGCTGTTTCATTGTTTTAAAAAAAAGGAGGGGGAAGGGGGCGTGTCGACGGGTGAGGAATACCAATGATGTCCCTGCGGATGTAGTAAAACGGATACTCGTAGAGCACTTCCTGAAGAGCGCCATGCCTGTAGAGATTAGTTTTTGAACTTTACATTTCGCGAAGAACATAACCAGAGGTTCTTACTATTAAAAATTTCTCACATTTTAGCAATGGAGCTGATACCGGGAGGAAACGAAAACGTCGCTACCTTGATTCTTTTTGAGGACACTGACAGCGAGAACCTGAGCTATGGGACATCTGAGACATCAATGTTGGGTATGTGTTTTTTTCTAACAATTGGAAAGGTAGTTCCCTTTACTGGCTTCTGGATACGGGTCCTGTTAACATAATAGGAGTACAAACCGAAAAACATAAACTAATTTCTTCCATGTAACTATCTTTAACCTCAGAGACTCAATCGACTGATGGCTGTGAACCTTCCACTTCTGGGTGTTCGTCTTCTCATAGCACACCAGCAATTGCTGGCGAAAGGTGCAGCAACCCAAGTAAGTGGCCTTCCATCAGGGTTTGTGGTGCTTTAACAGGAGAAATTTGGGAGCTTGTGGCTACCGTCCATGAGTGCTTTGTTTGCGTTTACAGGTGCAGTAATTAATTAATGGGGAACCTCGTTCAAAGGCTTTGAGTGCCTTCCAGTACTCATTAATGTTTATTTACTAAGGGTTAAATGAACTTACTGTATCATTAAAAATATGTGTACTGCGCTAGCTACTCTGGATATTGTACGCACGAAGTTGATAACCAATGCAAAGTATTTTCACCTAAAAATGAACTGTATTTTTTTTTGTTTTTTGCTAACAACCACTTCATTTTGTCTTTGATATCACCACTATAGGATCGATTGAAACAACCAACTACGAGGCAATGCTTGATCCTGCTACAAGACTGGCCTTGATCAGGAAACGGAAACAGAGAACTACTGCAGCGGCCAGGCTAGATAACACTCTATCAGGGTTTGTGGAGTGGGTTAGGGAATCTGATCAACGAAAGGAGGCACAAATGAATGAAAGGGACAAGGAGGACATTTTTTTCCAGAAGGAGATTATTAACAACCTTAGGGCTGCATCAACATGCCTTGAGAGTCTTACAAACTACCTTATTGAATCTCCCTCAGAGGCACACGAGGGAAAGGCGAGAAAAAAACCAAACATTTAAAAAAAAATTCACCCTTCTCGGGTTCTTCTAGACGGAGGGACAAGTCACCAGCAGTACTGGCTGACATAAGTGACTCTGAACCAGAACTCAGTAACACAGCTGATTCTGGGAACAGTTGTGAGGAGGATAGTGATGATGAGGGTTCAGTATCCCTGCTTAGTGGCAGCAGTAGAGTTAGTGGAGCACTGACCCATGGTACTGGCAGTGAGCTTACTCGAACTGTAAAAAGGACTGTAAAGGAACCAGTCAAGCTATCTGCAAAAAAACAATGTAATACCAGACTAACAGAGGGGTTGGGCCAAAACAAGTATGAAAGATCTCCATACCTAATTGTTAAGAGGGAGGACACACTAGACGATTCTCAGTCATTCCTTAGAACACCCCCCAAAAGGAAAAGAATGAAAAAGAAAATATTTTCACCTTAGTATGTATTGATTATTACCTTCTTTAACAAATATCTAATGGACCTGGGCAAACCATAAATTACTTTCTTTTTACTTTTCCCGCACGTGACGATGTTTAGTAGAAAATACTTTTGATACATAACACAACCCCACAGTAAACAGAGACTAAAGAACAGCACTGGGTCAAGAATGTATTCCTGTGGGTATTTTATTATTTTTTTAAGAAAGTAAAAAAAAATCTGTTCAAAATGGCGAGGACTTAGTGTTAACAGGTAGTTAAACAATACAATACAAAACAGTACCAACATTAGATTTATTCGACACTATGGCTGTCTTGGAATAAATTACAACAATCAGTAAGTGAAGCACGGTAAAGTACTAATGATCTCTTAATCAACTGTATAACAGAAATTACCCAGATTGTATATTGTTAGGTCAGTAATCTACCTAGGTTTTGCTTTTCAAAATATTGTACCTGAATTTTATGGCAATCCTTTGAAATATCCTTAATACAGTTAAAATTTAAAAAAGAAATTATTTGGTACTTGAGCAGTACCACTAACAAATGGTCTGCCCCAAAACTGCTATTCATTCTGTGCCAGAAATCTAACTCTTAGTATCAGAACTGCTGTTCCTTAATATCTTTGGTTTTAAACAAATAGTACAAGTTTTTATAGCACCCCTTTTCAAAATCAAGTATATATTTTTAAGTACAAGAAGAACTTTTAATGTCATTGAGCAGTACATCCAACATATACCTGTATTCAAGGAATCAACAAATCCAAACCAATAAATCACGTCAATAGTTAGAAAGCAGCAGTCCTTAAAAAATATTTCTTCTAGAAAACAAGTGCAACTGGCAACAGGTGACCATGGTAATATCAGGAATATGTTGATAAGTACTAAAAGAAATTTTTGCTCTTTGAGCAGTAAATTTACCATGTTGATTTCTGCATAGGAGCAGTACATCCTATTCAAAAAATAATATTTATATTCAGAAGAAGAACAGTAATCTTACAGCCATAGCTTTCAGAGAGGTAGTGCAATGTTTTTTAGTTATACTTTTAAATAACTACAATTATTTTTTAAGTAGAATACCAACTATGCTCATTGAGCAGAACATTAATCAGTTTTATTGCAGCCAAGAAAATATACTGCCTTTTTTAGAACTCCTATATATAACACCAAAACAACAGGAATTTAGAGAGAAAAATTTTGGCTATTTTAAAGTGCTTTGTAATTGTTATATATTTTCAAAAGTCTATTGCCTTCTTCGTCTTCTCCTGGGTGGAGGACGGACCCCTTCTACTGGTAGTATGTGCTGTTCCAGGACACCAACTGCAAATAAATGATTTTTAAATTAATAATTAAGTACTAGGGACATACTCTAGCATCTGATTTTATATACAACCAACTTAAACTACAGCTGTCCAGGAGTACATATTCAATATGCTTGGTTTTTAACTTTACCATTTATTTATATGACCTTTAACAATGCGTTTTTAAGTACTGCAGTACAGTATTGTATGACACCATTTTTAGAACTATTGCACTGTACTAGTAATATAATATTCTATGTAAATGTACCTCTGGCAACTACCTCCTGCAAAACAGCCACCCAGTTCTCCATCTCTGCTCTAGGCACAGCTTCTCTCATGATATCCAAGGGCTGTTCAGGTAAATTTTCTATTGCAATGGAAAGGGGACATATTTTTAGTGGTAGTGCTTTGCATTTACCCTACTTTAACAGTTTGCCAGTAACACTTTAACAACGAATGTGCTTTTCCCCTCACCATGTTCCCCTTGGACCTGAGGCTCATCAGCGCCTTCTGGGCCTTCAGGAGCATGTTGTTGCACGTCCCCAGCAATGGCCCCTTGGTCTTCATTAGCGGAATCTGAGTCTCCCTCCTGGACTCTGCGTCGCTCATGCACCTGTGGTTGATTTTGTGCCCTCCTCCTTCTGCCAAGATGTCTTGCAGGGCCAGCCCCTGGGGTGCAAAACAAGAAATGAGGGGGAGGTGATGACATTAGTTCATAGGAGGGCTTCGTTGTAGGGCCTCATTTGTGTGCGAATCAATCTTTCAGCCCACATCCAAGAACCAGAGCACAGTGCCTCTGTGCCTTGGTCCTTGGATGCGGCACTTGTACACTCAGCATGTCTGTTAAGCTTAACATCTAATAATGTAATAACAAAATTTGTTTGATCTTACCTGCGGGGAAACGATTGGCAGGGTGGGGGCGGTCCGCTTGAATCCATAATTGAAGCAGCTGGTCCCAATATGCTGCTTGCTGTCTCTCCTCAGCTTGCTCACCGAAGTAAAAAAGACTTCTATTAAAGTTTTGCCTCAGCGTTTTAAATTTAGATCTTATTTGGGTGGGGGTTCTTGCATAGTTCAGTCTAGCAAGTTCCCTTGAAGCAAGCCTAAACGCACCCTCATTTCTTCTTGGCTGCATATGAAATAGTACAGGCCCAAGCCTGTTCTCAATCAAGATGTCCAATAGGGCAGTCACCTCTGCCTCCGTCCAGTATCTGCCCCTCCCCCCCTCCATCATAATTTAGGAAACCTTAATCGAATCCACAGAATTCCACAGGACAGTCCTCCTCTTAACTAACTCCCCACATTTATCCAAAGGTGCCACCGGGTATTTATAATTTTTTGAGGCTTGACACTGAGCAGTTCTGGTGAAAAAGAAACTAATTTCAACCAATAGGAGAAGGGGTCAAAGTGTTGTTGCAGGGCCAGGTGCATAGGAGTCTGTTTACCATGGTATCTTTATAATTGATATAGTGATTTTCAAACCATCCAGTGCTAAAAACCCATGTATCAAGTGCGCATATGATGCTTTGCAACAAATAAATATACTCTTCTCAATGCAGCTCTTTGTGTCATTTATTTTAAGTACAATAATTTTAATCAGTATCCAACGGTATCTTCATTCTTGCCCTTCCTAGTTCCCTCCAACTAATGTGGTGGAGTGGTAGAAGATAACCAATAGAAACATTTTCTTGGCCCTTGTGTACTAATGGCCCATTGTTTAAGAAGGTGACGTGATGGAGATGGTGATGAGCAGGCTCCACGAAGTCCAGCACCTGCCGTCTGAGGCAGAGGTGATGGCTATCTAGGGGTCAGAAGTTCAGGCATTGCAACTGACCCTTGCAAACAGGAGAGGAACGTACCACTTGTAAGATAGGGGTCAAGCAAGATGCTTGTCTTTAGCTTCTTTCTCAAGGCTTATATACGACAGTTGTAAACAAAGCATAAGAAATTATTTTACCTGTCGCTGCGTCCAAGTAATTATGTTATAAAAGGTTTGTAAAAGAAACCATTAAATTCATTAGGACAGTTGCCCCCGGGAAACCAGTGGTGCATTCTGAAGGAACCCTTTAATGTGTTCGATGCACCGGCGCACAACCACCCCAACCCTAACGAGAGGCGCCATCCCGTCTGTCTGTACGTCTGTTCGATATATCGGCGCTCAACTGTCACCTTTATATGTAACAACGGAGGCTATGCTTCATTTGGTGGGGGGGGTTAAGGGGGAGGAGCGACCACGATGCTTTCGAAGCAGCAAGCGATGCTCCTCAAACAGCACTCTCAAAAAAGGGAGGAGGGACGCCATCCTCTGCCTATTCCCAGAGGCACTGGTGTTGTCTTCATGGGAATATTTTTAGGGTTGCCCCAACCCTAACGAGAGGCGCCATGCCGTCTGTCTTTACGTGTGTTCGATGTATCGGCGCACAACTGTCACCTTTATATGTTACAACGGAGGCTATGCTTTATTTGGTGGGGGGGTTAAGGGGGGGAGCGACCACGATGCTTTCAAAGCAACAAGCGATGCTCCTCAAACAGCACTCTCAAAAAAGGGAGGCGGGACGAGTGCCGTGCGTTTTAAACTCTGCCTATGCCCAGAGGCACTGGTGTTGTCTTCAGAGGAAGATTTTTAGGGTTGCCCCAACCCTAACGAGAGGCGCCATCCCGTCTGTCTTTACGTCTGTTCGATGTAACGGCGCACAACTGTCACCTTTATATGTTACAACGGAGGCTATGCTTTATTTGGTGGGGGTTAAGGGGGAGCGAAACATCAGTCACTGGGAACGTGCGTTTTAAACTCTGCCTATGCCCAGAGGCACTGGTGCTTTTGAAGCAGCAAGAGATGCTCCTCAAACAGCACTCTCAAAAAGGGGGAGGCGGGAAACAAGTGTCCAGCACTTTCAAAAAGGGCCTGTCTGCATTTTAAGCCCAGAGGCACTGGTGTTGTCTAAAGAGGAATATCTTCAGGGCGGCCCCAACCCTAACGAGAGGCGCCATCCGGTCTATCTTTACGACGGTTCGATGCATCGGCGCACAACTGTCACCCTTTTTTTTTTGTTTATGTCTCTTTTGTATTTGGTGGGGGGTTGGGGGGGGAGTGACCACAGCTTTCCAAGCAACATCCAGTACTAAAAACCAAAGAGTTGATACAAGAAAGTAAAGTACCATCCCCGGCAAATGCCACCACTCGGCGGTTTCATTAATTAAGAAAACGAAGGTGGGGGCGCGTAGGGGAACACAGCGGCACCTGGCGTTTGTCGGTTTTGGGAAAAAGGAAAGATATGTGACACCGAGATACATATATAACAGCATAAACAAGCACAAATGTCTGATTATTGCAAGAACAGAAAGCAAGATCAAAAGAATGGGCTAACCGAAATATCGATGCATCGGCATTTCGGAGAAAAAAATATATAGAGATATGTACTGGCCACACGTGAATTTGGATGCGAAGCGGGATGCGAAGCGAAGAAGATTCCCGGCCTCCGGCAGGGGAATCTCTCACCCCGCTTGGAGCACGGTTTAGGGGGTGTGGTCGGGGTGGCGCCGAATCCAAAGAGGAGGAGCGTGCGGACAGAAGCGATCGATTCGCACAGAAATTACGGCTCGCCGCGCAGCAAGAGGTTCGTGAAGTAACGGCCAATCCAGGAGGCCCAAAATGCTTTCAAGGAAGGTGAAAGCTGGCCAGGTGGGAGCCCTACTGCGGCCTGGGAAAATGGCACACTTGTCTTCATCCATCAACTGTGGAAAAATATGGAGAAATTCTAAGGCACAGCAAACTGCTTTTGTGAATTATAAGGTGGAAAGGCTCTTTTCTCAAGCAAACACAGAAAGGGACTGGATCTATTTCCAGCACACGAGGTGTCTGCAGCACTATGGTTAAAATATGCCCTTAGGTGTCTGACAAGAAGAATTTGTCAGTGTGTTCAGGTTGTGGTATTTGACTCATCTTGTCTCTTGTAGTTAAGAGACAATCCCCAGTTAGGCAATATTAAAACTAGGAGAGTAAGACAAATCTCCAGATTCTGGAATCTAGGTTAATCTTATTAAGCAAAGGATTTTCTGGAGAGCTGCTTGTTCAATACTGTCATCTTTGGTTTAGTCCACCATAGAATTTAAAATTCATGTACACTTCTATATTTTCAGTGTGCATTTATATTGTTTCCAACTAAGACAGGAAGATAAATCCTCTGTATTAACACATACATTGCATTAGGTCATGTGAAAAAGAATGAATTCCACTGTCACTCTACCATTATTGATACTCGAAATGAGCAAGGAAGATTTCCTTTTGTGCATCCGTTTGATGCAAATAATGATTACCCTATAGTTCTAATTATGTTTATTACACATAGTTAGTTACCTAGCTCTTCTGTACTAGCTGAGAACATTGATCCATCTGCTTATCATATTGTCTGCATTGCCTGGCAACAGCTGCCCTGAGGTTCAGACACAAGTGTTTGATAAGTCCATGTGGCGTTGCCAGGGATTGCATCTGAGATGTTCTGAATGTCTTGTAAGCCCTATACAAGTGGCTGGCTCGACACAAATAGCACTTATAGTATACAGGGATATGGGTGCACACGTCAGCCTTATTTATTCATTATTTCTTTATTAGATTTATATGCCACATCATCTAGTAATGAGGCCACTCTGGGTGGTTAATTCCTCACACTTCTCCAAATTGCACATCTTTGTTTGCTTGACACAAGTCTTTGCAAATCATAATCATTATAATTATATATCATCAATTATATACCAACCTCCAGGTTGGAGAGATAGGCAGGATATCTCTCAATACTATTTGCAGGGAATTGTAAGCAAGTGAAGACATCTGCTTGGGAATAATATGAAGCAAATGGCGAGCCACTGTGTGAGACAATGCTGGACTGAATGGGCTGTGGCCTGTTCCAGCAAGGCAGTTCTTATGTTCTTATGTTCTTACATTATTTCTGCCTTATGGTGACCATTTCCAGTACTGAGAAGTTGTTTATTATTTCCTTTGTTGTGGAAACCCTCAGACCATGCAACTTGCCTACGGCTACAGAGGTTGGGATGCACCACTGGGAATCAGACTCCAAACCTCCAGCTCTAGAGCCATTTGCTTAATAAATATGCCTAGGTAAACATGGTTATGGAACTGCTGCAACCAGCACTCCTCATTTACCAGAGTTCCCTCTCAAGGCAGCTATAAGTAGTCAGCTAAATGTACCCATAGACCCCTTTGCAGCAATAAATGTGCAAAATGTGCAGACCTAGACTGGATGGCCACATCTTCACCACACTTCACGTTGGTGCAGACAAACATCCATATAGAACTCCAAAGTAGTCAAACAAGGATTGATTCCAAAGCTCTTAATGGACTGGAATCCAACCCTTGTAGAACCATAGCCTGCAGGAAAGAGTGTACTCACCAATTTGAATGGTTTATCTTTTTAAACATTATTCAACAGTATGCTTCAAACTTTACAAAGCAATTTATTATTTATTTATTTATTGTATTTATATCCCGCTTAATATCAAGAGATCTCTAAGCGGCTTACAAAGCCACAGTTGGCACAAATAATCACAATTGAACAAACAGACAATACACACAACAAACTAATATAGTTAAAAACCAGATAGTGTTCCTGATACTATCTAATAAAAATCTAATAAAAATATCATTCAGAGACATGGCGATGGCGGGGTAAAAAAAAAAAAAAAAAACCTAGGAATCGCCGAAGGCCTCCCGGAAGAGGTAGGTTTTTAAAGCCTTCCGGAAGGCCAGCAGGGACTCTGCAGAGCGCACTTCAGGAGGGATGGAATTCCAAAGGCTAGGGGCCGCCACTGAGAATGCCCGGGCCCGAGTACTCGACTTCCGGGCTTCTCGAGGAGTGGCGACCCGCAGCAAGTGCGCTCGCGCCTGCCGAACGGAACGGGCCGAGGTGGTTCGCTGAGCAATACGCTCTGTCAGGTAGTCCGGTCCCAAGCCATGGAGGGTTTTATAAACTAAAACCAAGACCTTGAATCTAATCCGGGCTGCAACGGGCAACCAGTGCAAGCGGGCCAGGACTGGCGTGATGTGATCATACCGACGCACGCCGGCCACCAGCCTGGCCGCCGCATTCTGTACCCGCTGCAGCCGCCGGAGAAGAGTCAAGGGCAACCCCATGTAGAGGGCGTTACAGTAGTCCAGCCTCGAGATCACCAGTGCTTGGACCACTGTTCTCAGAGAGTTCGCATCGAGGTACGGGCGGATATGGGCGATCCGACGGAGATGGTAATAGGCGGACCTGGTCACCGACGCCACCTGGGATTCCATGGAGAGCGCCGGGTCCAGGAGCACGCCCAGATTCCGCACCCTCTCCGCGAGCTGGAGGGACACTCCCCCCAAACAGGGGAGGGGGCCACCGTACCCCGACAGCGAGCTCCCAAAGAACATAACCTCCGTCTTCTCGGGGTTGAGCTTAAGCCTGTTCGCCCCGGTCCAGGTCAGTATGGCCTCCAGGCACCCATCGAGGACTTCAACAGCTTCCACAGCAGAGGTGGAAAAGGAGAGATAGAGCTGCGTGTCATCAGCGTACTGATGACAGCAGACTCCAAAACTCCTGATGACCCCCGCCAACGGCCTTACGTAGATGTTAAACAGCATGGGGGACAGAGACGACCCTGTGGAACCCCACAAGGGAGAATCCAAGGGGCCGATAACTCCCCCATGCTGAACGTGCTGCGGCCGGCCCTCCAGGAAGGAACGGAGCCATCTGCGAGCAGAGCCTCCGATCCCAACCTCAGAGAGCCGGTCCAACAGGATACCGTGGTCGACGGTATCAAAGGCCGCTGACAGATCCAGGAGGACCAACAGGGTAGAGCAACCCCTGTCGGCCGCCCGGATAAGGTCATCTTGCAGGGCGACCAAAGCTGTTTCGGTACCCGACGGGGCCTGAACCCGGACTGGCATGGGTCGAGGCACTGCCGATCCTCCAGGTATGACTGCAGCCGACCGCCGCCACCCTCTCGATCACCTTGCCCATAAACGGGACGTTGGCGATTGGGCGATAGTTTGTTAAATCGTCAACTGCAAGGCCGGGTTTTTTCAAAATGGGCTTAACCACCGTCTCCTTCAGACGGGAGGGAAAACCCCCCTCACTGAAGGAGGCGGTGGCGATGACAGAAGCCCATTCGGCCATGGTCCCTCTGGCAGCTCTAATTAGCCAGGCAGGGCAAGGGTCGAAAGGGGTGGAGGCAGGCCAGCAATGCGCCATAGCCCTGGAGACCTCGACAGCGGAAACAGGCCCAAGCGCATCCAACCGAGGCGACGAAGGCGGACCAGCAACTGGTGATGGCGGGGCGGGACCACTGCAACCGGAGTCAAAGCCGGCACGGATGGCCTCTATTTTTGTTCGAAAAAAGGCTGCAAACTGCTCGCTACAGAAATCAGTAGGAGGAGGCCTGGCCAGACTAGGATTGCTGAGGTCACGAACCACCCGGAAAAGCTCCGCCTGGCGGTTCGAGGCCTCCGCAATTCTCAGGGAGGTAAAAGATGTTCTAGCCTCCCTTATCGCGATGGTGTAGCGACTAGACTGGGCATCAACGGCAGCCTTACTCAACGCCGTCCGGGTTTTCCTCCAGCTGCGCTCTAGCCTCCTCCTCTCCTGCTTCATTGCCCTAAGCTCCCCGGTGAACCAAGGGGAAGGCCGGGCTCGGCAACGGAGGAGGCGCTTGGGGGCGATCCGGTCTATGGTGTGGGCAGCTGTTTCATGCCAAGTGTTAGCCACAACCTCGGCCGGAGCGCCAGTCAAACCACCGGGCAATCCCCCGAAGAGCTCACCGAACCGCTGAGGGTCCATGAGCCTCCGGGGGCGGGCCAAAACAGAGGCCTGAGGGTCCCCGCGGGGAGGGGCCGGAATCGCCAGGGAGAAAGAGAGCAGGTGGTGGTCTGTCCATGACACAGGCAGGGAAACAATGTTCCCCACCTCCAGACACGAGTCCCCCGACATGGAGGTAAAAACCAGATCCAGGGTATGACCGGATCTGTGGGTGGGGCATAAAACATGCTGGGACAGACCCATGGAAGCCATGGATTCCATGAACTCCAGGGCAGTACCGAAAGTCCACCGCCCGGCATGCACGTTGAAGTCACCCACCACCAAAAGGCGCGGGGACTTCAACAGAGCAGCGGCGATGAACTCCGTAAGCTCTGGAAGGGATTGTCCTGGGTTGCGGGGAGCTCGGTAACCCAGCACAATGCCAAATCTGTCCCGCTGACCCACCAACAGGTGAAGTACTTCCAACCCCTGGCTAACCAATGTCGAGGCCCTGCTGACATGAAAAGAATCCCTGTACACGATCGCAGCCCCTCCCCCTTTTGACCCCCAACCTTCCCACTCCCTCTACCAAGTACCCGGGCGGACACAGGAGAGCAAGGGAAGCCCCACCCTCCGTGCCCACCCAGGTCTCGGTGATAAACGCCAGGTCGGAGTCGCCATCCGCGATGGAATCATGAATGATGGGGATTTTATTATGCACCGACCTGGCGTTCAACAGGAGACAGGTAAGATTGGGGGCGCTGGTGGAGTGACTCCCGGATACGTGACAGAGAGCCGAGGGGTCAGAACGAGGGACAGGCACAAGTTGCCTGACCCGAGTTCTTCTAGTCTGACGAACCCAACGGCTACAAGCGTACCGCCCACGGCCCGACACCGTTGGTATATGAGCCCCTGCAAACATGGCGATAACGTTGGTCAATCAAAAAAAAAAGAACCTACAACAACAAAGCCCCAGAAACAGTGCAAACAAATAATAACAATACAATACAAATAAGTAATATACAATACAGAGCAAATAATAAATACAGTGCAAATAATTCAAAGAAAAATAAAATAAGCAAATAACAGGAAAGCCTTAGGCTGGAGGGAGATGGTTAAAATAATAGGAGCAGGCTAACTGCCAAGGTAAAGATCAAATGCACCTGGGAATGGGGAGAGGGAGGACCATAGGTAGGAGAACTGATTAGCAGCAAGGTCACAGGTAAAGGGGCAGACAAGATGTAATAAAAATGCTAGCCACCCCAGCTAATCTAGGAAGTCAAGACCCCAACCAGTCCCAGACAATATTCTCAATCCCCAAGAACCCCTTAAGCGCCCCATAAAACGCCCTCCCACCCCCAAAACCCCAGTTTCGACCCCCGGGAAGCAAACAATGGTGGCCGACCTGCCACCCGATAGATCCGAGTCCCACAGGAGGAAAAGGGGAAACATCAACATCTGCTTCTGGTCCGGTGCCCGCACTAAAGCTTGCAGATTAAAGAGTGCAGGCTGAGAAACCCCGATGTTGATGGATTGGGCACCGGAGGCCGACACGCCACCTGAACCCCCCAACGGCGCTGCCAACGCCGGCGGCCGAGCTGCCGCCCGAGAAAACCTTCCGGCTCCCAGAGATGTAAACTGGGACGCCAGGAAAAGACCAGCCGCAGCAGCAGACCGCACGCAAGCAGCGACCTCCGAGGCAGGCCCGCCATGGTGGAAAACGACGGGCCACAGATGGAAGAGGGCGGCAGCGACGATTATCCCGGCTGGGAAAAAACGGGCAGCAGCCCGCAGATGGAAGGGAACGGCGGGCTGCTTGCTCACCGCGCCGGCAGTGGTCTCCGGGGTGGGCCCGCCATGTCTCGCCAATGTGCACAAGACAGTAATGTCTCACCAATGTGCACAAGACATTACTGGCTTGGGCTACGTGACCCCACTGTTTAGCTGTTGTGAATTTTTCAGGTTGTTTGGCCGTGTTCTGGACATTTTTCTTCTTGATGTTTCTCCAGACTCTGTGGCCAGCGTCTTCAGAGGGCAAGGAGCTCAGGGAACTAGGAGTTCTCTCTGTGCTCTGGGGTATAGAGGGAGTGGCACTGTTAGGTTTAAAGTTGTGGGAAAGTGGAAACGTGTCCTATGCAGGAGAATAGGTGTTAGTCATTGTTTTGTAATAGAGGGATTAAGGAGTTTCACTGCAATCAGGGGTGGCAGCAATCCTCTGCAGTTGATGGGTGCTGTTAGCTGTTCTATTGTGTGAACTGGTCACTGGTGTTTGTGGCTGGGTGAGAATCATTGAATCTTGATCTTTTGCAGGCTGTAGTTTTGAGTACTGGAAGCTAGGTTTTGTTGATTTTTAGACTTTCTTATTTTATGTTGAAATAGTTGAAATTGTGGATTTCAATGGCTTCCCCATGTAATCTGACATAGTGATTGTTAGTAGAGATGGGCACGACCAGGGAAAATGACATTTTTGAGTTGTCGTGTGTCGGAGCCGGCCCGTTTCGGCTCGTTTCCGTTCTTTGCGAAATTTTTCAAAAATTTGTCGTTTCGTTTGTCGTTTTTTCATCTGTCGTTAGTATTGGTTTGGGGGGAGCGGGCTCCTGGAGGCACCTCTCTGGGGTGGGTGCCTCCTCTGGCCCGCTACGAAGGGAAAGCGGGCTCCTGGAGGCACCTCTCGGGGGTGGGTGCCTCCTCTGGCCCGCTACAAAATGGCATGCATAGCCAATTGGATATGCATACCAAGTTGAGACTCGAGGCACCTCTTTTTTGGGTGCCTCTCTCTGTTGACCACAGGCCCACTGCTAACTGCAGTGTCACAGTGCGCACACTGGGGGAAGGCTCCTCCTCAGTCTTGGCGCTCTGTGGTTCACCAAGAAGGGAACTGTACTTGCGTGAGTGCAATGCGAGTACAGATTTGGCTTAGGGTTAGGGGGGTTAGCACAAGGGCTAGGCTTAGGGTTGTTATGGGTAAGGTTAAGGTGAGTCCGTGGGGTGCTGTCAAGCCCCGCACAAAGAATACACAGCAAGCCAAGTTCAGTTCTTTGCCAGGAACTTTAGTTGTAATCCAGATAACGAACAAAGTACAGTCCGAATCAAAGCCAAAATACCTTACAGAGCCAAATGCCAAGTTCAAGGGTACAGAGAAATGTCGTAGTCAGAAAGCCGGTCCAAGGTCAGGAAACAGAGAACGCCGTAATCAGAAAGCCGGTCCAAGGTCAGGAAACAGAGTCTGGATACACACAGGAACGTGGTGACAAGGTAAGTGACGCGTTGCTCCCACAGAGGTTTCAGGGTAAACTTGCTAGCTTTATCCTAAACCAGGGAACACACCCATATCTCTGGCAAGGCTCCTGCTAGAACTCAGGGCTTTCAGATCTAATTCTATGCCTATCATTAAAGATCCTTTCCCTGGCTCTCCTGTTAGTTGTTCTTTGCAGGATCCTCTTCCTAGCCCTCATAGGAGGAGGAGATGTGCCCTCAGCTGCGTCCTCAGACTCAGCTGCCTGCTGAGTTGAACTGCAAGGCTCCTCCTGCTGTTCTTCAGCATTTAACCCTTCACATTCAGGTTCTATGACAGGCAGGGTCCTGGCAGGTGCACCTCTGGGTGCCTCTCTGACGCACTAAGAAGGACAGTGTACTGGCGTATGGGTTCGGGTTCGGGTTCGGGCTATGGTTAGTGGGCTTTTTATGCCTGACAGGCACATCCCAGAAGTCTCGGTCAAAACCTGGTCAAGTGGCCATGCAATTGGTGGAATGGCTCCAAAAATTTGCATGGTCCACTCCAATGGCCAGCCCATCATTGCGCAGGTGTAAAAACAATAAAATAAAAATAAAATAAAATAAAATCAATGGAGACGTTTTGTGGCAAGAAAAACCCACTGCTGCTACTGTAAAAATTCAGGCAGTTTTAAAATAGCTATTTTCGCATGTTTCTGTGGTGCTTTGGTGTGTTTTTGGACCACCACGATTTCAAAATAAATAAATATTGCTTGCGGTCGCCCCATTTTGGATCCCCCACCCGCACCGCATGGCATGGGGAGTTGGCGAGACGACGAGGATGCGCAGCCCAGGAGAGGAGAGGGGGAGGCCGCCGCCCCCCCAGAAACCACCCCTCTGGTAGGTGCCCTCACTCAGGCAGGCATATTTTCGCCTGCTTTTTTGGCCGGGAATCGGGTTTTTTTATTTTTAAAACTTTTTTTCTGTGCTGCGCCGCTTGGCAAGTTGGCGAGACGACGAGGATGCGCAGCCCAGGAGAGGAGGGGGGGAGGCTGGGGACCCCCCCAGAAACCACCCCTCTGGTAGGTGCCCTCACTCAGGCAGGCATATTTTCGCCTGCTTTTTTGGCCAGGAATCGGGGCTTTTTTATTTTTAAAACTTTTTTTCTGTGCTGCGCTGCTTGGCGAGTTGGCGAGACGATGAGGATGCGCAGCCCAGGAGAGGAGGGGGGAGGCCGGGGACACCCCCCAGAAACCACCTTTCTGGTAGGTGCCCTCAGGCAGGCATATTTTCGCCTGCTTTTTTGGCCAGAAATCGGGGCTTTTTTATTTTTAAAACTTTTTTCCTGAGCCGCTTGGCATCGCGCGATCGCTGCGATGCCGCCAGGAACGACCATGACAAATCAGACCCAATTTTTCTTTAGTCGGTTCGAGTTCGATTTCTGGCGGAGTAATTGTCGTTCTTCGTTTCGTTACGTAACGGAAACGAGGAACGGAAACGGAAACGAGGATTTCACCGAGTCATGCCCATATCTAATTGTTAGTGTTGTCCAGTACCTCTGTGACTTGGAAGATGATTTCATGTCCAGTTTGTTTCAGGGTGTGTTCAGCTACTGCTGATTTTTCTGGTTGTTTTAGTCTGCAGTGTCTTTCATGTTCTTTGATTCTGGTCTGGATGCTGCGCTTTGTTGTCCCAATATATGCCTAGCCACACCTACAAGGTATCTGGTATACTCTTGCAGCGGCGAGTAGGTTCCTTTTGTCCTTTCCTGACCATAGCATCTACTATATTTTTGTGGTACTGTTTACCTAGAAACCTACATGTGAAACCAAATTATATTTGAATATCAGGAAAAATGTATTAACTGTTAGAGCAGTACAACAATAGAATCAAGTACCTTGGAAAGTGGTGAACAGTCCAACATTTGAGGCATTCAAGAGAAAATTAGAAAACCATTTTCTGATATACTCTGATTTGGATGCCATAGCACTGAGCAGGGGTTCAAGTTGATGGTCTTATACCCACTTTCCAACTCCATTATTCCCTGATAGAGATGGGCATGACTTGAAAAAAATTTTTTCGAGTTGTCGTTAGTCGGGCCGGTTCCGTTTTGGGTCGTTTCCGTTTTTTGCGAAAATACACAAAAATTAGTCGGTTCGTTTTTTTTTTTTTTTCATTGTCATTAGTACTGGTTTTTTGGGGGAGCAGGCTCCTGGAGGCACCTCTGTGGGGTGGGTGCCTCCTCTGGCCCGCTATAAAGGGAAAGTGGGCTCCTGGAGGCACCCGTGGGTGCCTCCTATCCTCACCCACTAGGAAGGGGAAGCAGGCTCCAAGAGACCCCTCTACATGGGGGTCTCCCCTCCTCACCTGCTGCTGCTGCAAAATGGTATGCAATAGCCATATGGATATTGCATACCAGTTGTGCAGACAGTGACTGTGAAGACTAGTGGATGGCACTGAACCCAGAGCCATAGGTGAGATGCCTAACTAAGGCTCTCGCACCACCGTGTCTCACACAGAAGGGAATTGTACTTGCATGTAGTGCAATGCAAGTACATCTGGCTTAGGGTTAAGGTGGGTTAGGGTTAGGGCTAGGGTTAGGCTAGTGACGGGTAAGGTTACGGTGGGCTAGTGGGTTGCACCTCTGGGTGCCTCTCTGACCCACTAAGAAGACAGTCTGTGACATATGGGTACGGAGTCAAGGATTAGGGTTAGGGTTAGGGGGCTAGGGCAGGTTTTAGGGGGCTTTTTGGCACATCCCAGAAGTCTCCATGGCCAAGTGGCCATGCGATTGGTGGGATGGCTCCAAAAATTTGCATGGTCGTCCACTCCCACATGGCTGGCCACTCGGCCAGCCCATCATTGCGCAGGTGTAAAAAAAATAAATAAAATAAAATCAATGGAGGACAGAGGAGGAGAGGAGAGACATTTTGTTGCAAGAAAAAACCCACTGCTACTGTGAAAGATCTGGCAGTTTATAAATTTTCGCGTGTTTCTGTTGTGCTTGTGTGTTTTTGGACCACGATTTCAAAAACAATATTGTATTTGCCGCCCCATTTTGGATCCCCCGCCCGCACCGCATGGCATGGCGACTCAAGTCCGGCTGCCCAGGACGGGGGGGAGGCGGGACCCCCCCTCCAGAAACCACCCCTCCGGTAGGTGCCCTGCGCCCTTAGTCAAGCAGGCATTTTTCCTCCTGCTTTTTTGGCCCGGGAATGGGTGGGGGGAGAGTTTAAAAGTTTTTTCCTGTGCCGTCCGTGCCGCTTGCTTGCGCTTTAATTGCGGCGGCCGGCGAGACTGGGCTTTTTGCTGGCTGCCTGCGAGCCTGCGGCGAGTCCCACCAGAGCAGCCCAGGACGGGGGATGGGGGGAAGCCGGGGGCCTCCAGAAACAACCCCTCTGGTAGGTGCCCTGAGGCACGGCAGGCATTTTTCCGCCTGCTTTTCGGCCGGGAACCGGGTTTTTTTAACTTTTAAAAACTTTTTTTCTGTGCCGCGTGGCTTCGCGCGATCGCGCGATGCAAGGAACGAGCACGACAAATCAGACCAAAATTGTTCGTTCGTCGGTTTGAGCTCGAAGTCTGGCGGAGTAATTCCCGTTACCGTTTCCGTAGAGTAACGGAAACGAGTAACGGAAATGGAAACGGGAATACCGCTAAGTCGTGCCCATCTCTATTCCCTGATGCTACAATTCTGTGGCATTTTAAAAGCAGGAACACTAAATACATGCTGAGTAAAATCTTGTTCCATATGTAGTAAATGCAACTAGAGTAGGCCAACTGCCCCAGAGGACTGGAGAATTGGACAAGTTTGGGTAAAAAAAGGAGTGTAACTGCAGTATGACAAATAGATCCATAAGAAACTGGGACACTTACATGATTAGACCTGATTCCCATTCTTTTGTATATAGACTTTATGATCTACTCAGAGAATACAAGGCTGTAATAATAGCCTCAGTTCCAAAGCCAATTAAGAAAAGATGCAAGTGGAATGAACTGAAATACACCAGAAAAACCTAGTGATTTGAAAGTTTGCCAAGTATCATTTTAAAGCTTTCCTCAACAGCTTTCCTGGTTTTGAGAAGACTGGTGATAGAGGCAATGGCTTAAATGGCAAAATAAATTATGATTGCTCTCTAAAGAAACAAAAAATGGCAATTAATGACACTTTTAAGCATTGAGAGAAATTGCCCAAGAACTTGCATAACAGTCTTGCAGTGCTGATCTTCAAAAATGTTATAATGTGAATTGTTTTCCTTCCAGATTGTTTGAACCACTATATTAAATGGATAGAACTGATGCAAATGTTTAACTTGAAGGAGCAAAAAAACACCACCTTCCCAGCAAGACAATCAACCCAAAGTAAACCAAGATCTAGATGAGAACATGTGTAGCCTCTCAAAGGAGGGCCTTCCTGAAAACTCCTTATTGTCCAGTGTATGGATCTTATACTCCAAGTATACCTATTTGGAAGAACAGATAAACTGATGCCAAGCTTGTATGCCTGAAGAAAGAAGCATGATCCATGAATGCTCACAATGAAATTTGAAAGTTAGGCTTTAAGTTGCCACAATTTTTGTTTGTTTATTGTCAGATATAACCAGTAGGCGAAGAAAGCTGCTTCTGTAGAACAGTCATTCGTTGACTCCCGCTGTAAGTAGTTATGAAAAGCACAGGTGCTGTGCCTGAAAGTTGAGTGTTGGCAACCTTCATCAAATTCCAATGAAAATAGGGGAGCAAGTCATCTTATTACAGGAACCACTGTTAAATCACCTCAGATGTCTAAGAAAATGAAAAGTGTTGGTTTCATATTTCAAAGAAAACAAACAAACAATACTTCTAAGCCTGAGGAGGTTATAGATTATTGTCAGGACATGAGCCCTCTTCTCAAGACAGAAATCTAGATGTGTGAGCAAGAGATAGTGTCTTCCTAGCAAGGGATTCCTCTCTCACTATTTATCTGCCTGTCGCGTTTATCTGTTTTTCTTACCTTTCCTGTACGAAGGTCAAAGAAATAAACAATGGGGTCCATTTTTCTTTTATTTTATTTTTCTATGTTTATGCTAACAACAACTCAGTGAAATTGGTTAGGGCGAACAGAAAGGGATTTGCCAAGAACACCCACTGAGTGTCGCAACCAAGCAATCCTTTTAACACACACATCTCGCTATTTATTTCATTTCATTTCATTTTGCTGAAAACCTCAGCACTTTAGCCTATAATGCTACACTGGTTCTGTGTTTTTAAAACACAATTGCAGCCGGGGGGGGGAGCACAAATGATCAGCCAAATACACGAACTCTGGAAAGCACAGAAGAAGAGTAACAGGATGGAAGAGAAGAAGGAAAGCAGAGTACCTGGGAAATCATCACATAGCATTTAGAAGATGTCTGTGATTCCTTTTACCCACCATAGGCTGAGGAAGTACTAATTCTGCCACACTGGCTTTATCAAGGATCACTGGAACTTGTGGGAACAGCAGTTTGATTTGGAGAGCTATAAAGCTTCCTCCACACTGGCTTGGAATCTATATGTGCTAAGAAACAAAATGTTGTTGAAAATAGGAGGTGTGTCACCCAGTAAGAGGCAGAAAGGATAATAGCCATGTGGAAAGAACGATGTGACTCATGTTGATTTGACTGCAGTTGGAATAAATTGATATAAGGCCATATTAGAGGTGTAATTAATGCACTTCCCAAATCTGCACAAGTATTAATGGGACAGCCCTCGTGCAACAGCCCAAGGGATGAAGGCTCTCCAATATAAACAAATGGCAAAACTGAATTTCATCATCTCTTAATAGCCTTTAGAAGATCCAAGAACAAGGAATTAAGAAATGTCTCTCCTTCCAAGATAAGATACACATTAAGCTTAAAGCCCATTCTCTGAAAATTTTGCTATTTTAAAACTCTGTTGGTGAGCTATACAATTGCTTGATTTCTAGTGTTATGTTTTTCTTCCTAAAAATGGATGGCAAGAAGTCTGGGTCTGTTCTAATGTCTAAAGAGTAGAGATGGGCATGAAACGAGCAATTTTTTGTTTTCATTTTTGTTTTTTCATTTTGTTATGTAACGAAACGAAAAATGAATTTTGTCTCCAAAATGAAACAAAACGAAACGAAACAACAGAAATTTTGTCGTGTGTTTCGTTTTCGTTGCGGCAAATACATTGAACTGTAATGAATGCTAATGAAACAGCAATTTTTGTTTTCATTTTCGTTTTTCGTTTCATTATGTAACGAAAAGAAAATGATTTTTTTGCAAAAAAATCACAAAAAATGGAAACGAACCGAAACAGACCCCCTAAACGACAAACGACAAATGAAACACCATTTTTGAGTCATGCCAATCTCTATTAAAGAGTCTTCAGAAGTTACTCCACCTACCGTGCTTGCAGAAGCTACTGAAATCTAAACTGTTTCCCGTAATTTGCCTATTTGCATAATTACATAGACAATCTTTTAAGAAAGACAGTACTTAAACGAAATGAGCAACAGTTCCAGCTGAGTGTTGCAATAAAAATGGGAGAATGTTTAAAAAATATCAAAGTGCTGAAATGCTTTACCAAGGGAAAATACTGTCATTTAGTCAACAAATTTTCTTGATGAAATGCTTTTGGAACATCTTGTGATGCTAAGAAGGACAATTTAAAGGGGGGAAACTCAAACATTTTAAAAAGAATGGCTTGGGAAATATCTGCACTTAAATGTTTGACTTTCATCAATAATTTAAGAAGAAAAAATCAAATGGATCTTTATCCCCTGCTTCTTGGCTGGATCAAAGCAAGTGAAAATATGAGGCTAATTCTAATGAACCTCTCCAAAACAGTCGTTAAGATTTACACATCATGTAAAGCACGATTCAGTTTCTTCAGATTTAGCTCTGCTATTTCTTTTCAACTAGGAATGCGTAAATTTGATTTATATCTGAGTATTTGCCATATATATCTAGAATGACTTACACCAAGCTAGTATGGAAGTGGACTGAAACAATTTGTTCTTTTCTTTTCTGCTATTATTGTTTGCATATCTGTGTTTCCAAATCGAGAGGGAAAAGCCCTGAAAATGTAGAAAATAAAGGGATAACAACTGGGTTTGGGAATGTCATGGACTATTCATAGATTTCCTTCTTTCTGCTACTTCCAACAGCTATGCTCAGGAAATTGATGTACTGAGGTGTGGAAGACATCCCTTAGTGTCTTCATGGTACACTCAAGACTTTGTCCATGATGTGAGTTGAATAAACCAAATATTAAAATAGAAATTTAGACAACCACCTGGCAGGTATCGTTTGGTTTCTATTCCTGTATGGAGCAGGGGGTTGAACTTGATGGTGTTGTAGGCCCCTTCCAAATTCACAATTCTATGATCCTGGGCTTAGGCAGCTAGCTCATGGTTGACTCAGTCTTCCATCCTTCCATGGTCAGTAAGCTGAGTACTAAGTGTGCTGGGGACAGGGGGTAGAGGCAATGTGTATACTGAATACTTTATTATAAACTGCCCAGGAATAGCTTTAAGCACTATGATGTAGCATAGGAGCATGATACTTGGCTTTCATTCCGAGTCAGTGCACCCTGGCTTACTCACTGTCTAGCCCAAATCTGCTTTTCTGGAATATACACAGATATCCACAGCAAGGGGGACTGCTTCTTCCAAGAAAGGCCAGCAATAGGTACTAAAAACAAATAAAAGAAAGGGGGAAAATATAGTGGGGAGAGAGATACTTCCTAGTGCTGCTTCATCCTCCCAATCACATCTCTTAGAAGATGAGATCAGTTGTCTATTCCATATTCACATACACCAATGGTGTAATGAAGACTCAGTGTGGCTACTGGAGATGCGGACAAATAAAAAATGAATAACAATATTCAATGAATATATCTGTTTTGTTTAATATTTGTCCTTTTATATTTTTTGGTCCCACAGATAAGAAAAGCTACTTTTTGGACTAGACTTTTTGGATTAGTGCACTTTGAAAATTCTGTTTTATAGTTCTGTAATAATGTTTTTATTTACTTGCATGCCATAGTATTAAAATGTCAATTAATGTGATTTAATGTGCATGGATTATAAGATTTTTTTGGTCTCTACAGGGGTGAAAAGGCAGGAAAAATTAATTAAATAAATATGAAGGAATGAAGGAATTCTTCATTTAGGGTTGTTAACTACATCTTACATAATATTAAACTATTAAATTTGATACAGTAAGACATACAGTGTGAAAAATTCTACAAGAAAGGCTTCAGCAGTATGTGGGCAGAGAACTCCCAGAAGTGCAAGCTGGATTTCGAGGGGGCAAAGGAACTAGAGATCAAATCGCCAACATGTGCTGAATTATGGAGAAAACCAGAGTTCCAGAAAAACATCTACTTCTGCTTCATTGACTATGCCAAAGCCTTTGACTGTGCGGATCACAACAAACTATGACAAGTCCTTAAAGGAATGGGAGTGCCTGACCACCTTATCTGTCTCCTAAGAAATCTATATGTGGGACAAGCAGCAACCGTCAGAACTGGGTATGGAACAACTGACTGGTTTAGAATTGGGAAAGGAGTATGACAAGGCTGTATACTGTCACCTTGCCTATTTAATTTATATGCAGAGAACATCATGCAAAAGGCAGGTCTGGATGAATCACAAGCCAGAATTAAGATTGCCAGAAGAAATATCAACAACCTCAGATATGCAGATGATACTACTCTGATAGCAGAAAGTGAGGAGAAATTAAAGAACCTCTTAGTGAGAGTGAAAGTGGAGAGTGAAAAAAGTGGGCTGAAGCTCAACATCAAAAAAACTAAGATCATGGCCACCGATCCCATCACCTCCTGGCAAACAGAAGGGGAAGAAATGGAGGCAATGATGGAGTTTATTTTCTTGGACTCCTTCATCACTGCAGATGGCAACTGCAGCAACGAAATTAAAAGACGCCTGCTTCTTGGGAGGAAAGTGATGGCAAACCTAGGCAGCTTCTTACTTTGCCAACAAAGGCCTGGATAGTCAAAGCTATGTTTTTTTCCAGTAGTGATGTATGGAAGTGAGAGCTGGACTATAAAGAAAGCTGATTACTGCAGAATCTATGCTTTTGAGCTGTGGTGCTGAAGGAGAGTCTTGAGAGTCCCCTGGACTCAAAGGAGATGAAAGCTATCCATCCTGAAAGAAATCAACCCTGAATGTTCACTGGAAGGACAGATTTTGAAGCTGAGGTTCCAGTACTTGGGCCACCTCATGAGGAGAGAGGACTCCTTGGAAAAGTCCCTGATGTTGGGAAAGATTGAAGGCAAAAGGAAAAAGGGACAGCAGAGAATGAGATGGTTGGACGGTGTTATCAATGCAACCAATATGGATTTGACCAATCTCTGGGAGGCAGTGGAAGATAGGAAGGCCTGGCGAGCTCTGGTCCATGGGGTCATGAAAAGTCAGATAAAACTGAACGACTGAACAACAACAACAACAACAACAACAACAACAACAACAACAACGTGTTTGAACCCGGAATATACTGTAATGCTCATTCACATATTACATTTCCATACTGCACATACCAGTAGTTATAAACATGTTTTGTTGTAACTGCAAGAGCAGAACAGGATTAGACCACATGTCTCTTGGTGTCAGCATGTTTACTCTATACGAGTATGGGTTGGATCAATATAATATTTAGTGACTTCTAAAGCATGGGGGCCATGGAGCTGGACAAAATGAAAGGAAAAGTTGGACAGAAGAAGACATCATCTCCCCCCACCTGTTGTTGGAAATAGAGAAAAGAGAACTGAAATAAATATGTATAACCCTAGAGCTCTGCTCATTGATGGCAACCATCATTGGCTCAGAATCCAGCTAAGGATTTTGCTGTAAGAAAGGCGCTCTTCCTATTGGATGAAACCCTGGTTTTCCATGTTTCCAACTGACATGGACAGCCTCCTGGAGCAATTTCTGGCCACCCAGGTTACATGGCTGCTTCTTGTATTTAGGAAGGCAATGGAAATGATGGTGGAGGGGCAGGACTGTCATGCTGTACAACTCTAAATGTGTTGAGTGCACGTTGGCAGTTGGAACAAATGTGTGCATGATCTCAGAGCCTGCAAGAAGGACCATTTCTGGTCACTGCTGGAACAAGAGGAAGCATGAACATATGGCAGGGGATAGGTCTTTCCACTAAGATGCAGCAAGGTAATGAGGCATGTATGACTGTGTAAATAAAAAATAATGAGCTGAGGTGATTTGGAAAATTATTACTGTGTTCTGGGGATAGCAAAATAATCTAAAGCATTTTAATGCTTAAACGGGAACTTTAACGTTTATTGTGGCTTGAAATTTGAGCTTTCCTAACCTACACAGTTCTTGTACTGATGAAAACCTCATTCCCACCAACTAAAAGATGTGCATGTATAAAGAGCTCCTCTACTGGCAAAGCAGAGTGAAAGAAAGCATAACTGGTGTTGGTGCTAGGGGGTGGGGGAGAGAACAGAATTACAGCCATGATTTTATAGGATATGCATGCAGAATGACTGCGTTATGTCAGGGGAGTGAACTACCACTGACAAGTGGTATGACAAGAAATGCCAAATGCATTTCTGATTGTGCAACCATTACGAACTGGACACATGACCAGCATTTCGTTAATTAGCAGAAGTTTTCCCTTGTAACTTACGTGATTTCATTTACATGTGCGTAAAACACCAAGAAGCTTTTGGCCAACAATATCTCAAAATCTTAAACACCTCATTAATAAGCAGCCAATAAAAATTATGTTGTCATCACTTGCTGTCAAGTCATCTCTGACTTATGGGAATCCTATGAAGGAGTGATCTCCAAAATTGCCTGTCCTCAACATGCCTACTCAGATCTGGTAAATGTAAAGCTGCCATTTTCTTAGGGTTTCAATCCATCTTGTATTTGTTCCTCCTCGTTTCTGCTGCATTTAACCATTCTTATCACTGCTGACTTTTCCAGAGAATCTTGCTTTCCCGTGATGTGCCCAAGTAGGACAGCCTTTAGTTTTGTCATTTTTGGCAGCAAAGATAGTGATTTGCTATTGGACCTACTTACTTGTCTTTCTGGCCACTGAATCTGTAAAGCCATACTACACCACTACAATTCAAACAAATCATTTTTTCCTGTCAGCTTTCTTCACTGTGTAGCTTTCACATCCAGATATATTAATCAGGAACACAATACAGTAATACCTTGATTTACAAGCATAATTCATTCAGGTAACATGCTTGTAAACCAAAACACGCTTATATCAAAGCAAATTTCCCCATAAGAAATAATTGAAACTCAGGTGATTTGTTCTGGGCTCCCATAGACCACATACTGTACACACAAAATGCAAAAAACTCACAAAAGAAATTGGCTAGAAGTTCACGTCCACAGCATGGTTTACGTACCTGGCTGTGGAATCTGTTCTGCTTGGGACTAACAACTGGATTTTATATTTTTAAAGTGACAAGAATAAAGTACAATTTGTACCCCTATACACACTATGATTAGCTGCCCCGTGACTAGATTTTTTTTTGAAACAATAAGAAAAGATTTTGAAAACAAATTAAATATAAATATAAATATAAAGAAAAATAAAACCATAACCTGCACATTCCTGGCTGGTGCAAGGGAGACCTTTATTCCTCTCTCCAACCCCTGCTATGGAGGCTGCCTCAGACAGAATGTTCCAGACTATCACCCATAATCCAGCAGGGGGAGAGAGAGAGAGAGAGCTACTGTTGGATCACTTGTGACCATGTGATCTGCTCCAGTATCTTGTATTACAAGACATTGCTTGTTGATCAAGGCAAATTTTAGAAGAAATGTTTGCTTGTCTTGCAAAACGTTCTTAAACCAAGGTATTACTGTACTGTGAATGACCTTGGTCTTGCTGTCCTGAGACACATCCCTACACTTGATAATCTATTCCAGTTCCTCCATTGCTGTTGATTATTTTGATGCATTACTTGTATTGTGGCAAAGAAGCTACTACAGTGATACCCCAACTTACGAGTTTACTCCATTCTGAGTGAACGTTCGTAAGTCAGTTAACTCGTAAGGCCGGGAGTGGTTTTTCTTAGGAATGCATTGAAATCCATTTGTCCAGAATGGATTAATTGAATTCCAATGCATTCCTATGGGGAACCGCTCCCCGACTTATGAGTTAACTGACTTACAATGTTCGCTCAGAACAGATTAATCTTGTAAGTCGGGGTACCACTGAAGTAGCTTCTTTGCCACAATACAAGTAATGCATCAAAATAATCAAGTGTTGAGGCACACCCAGTTCTTTCAGAATAAACCATAGATTCTGATGATCCACAAAATTAAACAGTTTGTTGGGGTCAGTAAGGCATAAACTCACGTTCTTCTGAAATGTTTTAGTTTTAATTTTTGAGTGTTTTTAGCCCACCTTTCTCCTTGAAAAAGGACCCAAGACAGCGTACAGTAGTGAGGGACAATGAACAGCCCAGTACATTTAAGACATATTCAAGCTTAAGAATACTGGTACACTACAATAGTTAACAAATATTTGCTATATGATCTTGAGTATCTTTTCTTTTTTGGAATCTGGCTTTTACCCCAAGCGTTTCTCACTCCATATATGGTAAAAAAAAAAATCTTTATCGCAAGCACCTTGAACATCTCATTGCTTGCAGTAGGAACTACAGCAATGGCCCTATAGTTACTGAAGTCCTTGACAACTCCTTTCTTGGGGACTGGAATATGTATTGAACATTTCCAGTTGACATACTCTTGAAGGATTCAGTTTCTATGACTTTAAAAAAAAATCAATTGGCATCCCATCTAGCCCTGGTGAGTTATTTCATCCCAGTGCTTTCAGAGCACCTTTCAATCAATGTTCTAGAATTTCTGGGTATTTATCATAGGATTCCTTTTGTCATCTTTTTATCTATTCTGTCTAGTTCTTCAGTTTAATGTGTATCTTTTATTTAGTGTGTTTTCCTGTTGGTTTTTCAGAATTCCTAATCTATGTGTAAATTTTTCTTTTATTTCTTGGATCTTCTGGAGGGGATCACTTGGTGTTGTTGTTTTTTCGCATTCTGTAAAAAAGGAGCTTCATGGCACACTGGTTAAATTGCTGTACTGCCATCAAAACTGTGCTTATGACCTAAGGTTCATTCCCATGTAGATGGCTCATGGTTGACTCAGACGTCTATCCTTCAGAGATTAGTAAAATGAATACCCAGTTCATTGGGGGTGGGGGGCAATGTGTAGCTTGCATAATTAAATTGTAAAATGCCCAGAGAGTGCTTTAAGCACTATCCGGCGGTTTATAAGCAGCACACTTTGCTTTTTTGCTTTGTGTTTATTGGACTATTTATTAGCACTGGTTACTATAATAGTTCTCTTTCTCTCTATGTGATAAGAGAGGTGTCCTTTTTCAGTTTTACTCTAATGTCTTGTTTTGGCAGAGATAATACATCTTCTCCATATCCTGCTTCCAATTACATAGTCTATATAATTTCCATATTGTAGCTGTCCCAATAGGGTTTTCAAGGAAAATGTGATTTTTAAGGAGTAATTTTATCATTTCCATACATGCACATGCGTGCGCATGCGCGCGCACACATGCACACACATGCACACACACAGAGAGAGTTCTGGTAGCTGAGTATGGAATAGAGAGGTGTCCTGAGTCCTAAACTGTTATTCTATCCACTGCACCATACTGGATTCCTAATATAATAATCGATAAACTTAGTAATTGTATTTAAAAGTTTTGTTTTCCCTGATGTATTGTTTTTATGATTGTTCTTTGCTTCAGAGAAAGAGAAAGAGAAAACAATATGTCCTGTACTCTTTGTTCTGTTGTGTTGAATACAATACAAAGAACTACACACTGAAAACTCTAATTTAAGCTCACTTTTTCATTTTGTACCTCTGTTTCTTAGCTTTCTGGGGTTAATAAGGCAGAAGTAGTCTTTGTCAAGTACTAGGTTCAGGCAGAGAATAATGGAGCCATATGTCTTTGTCAGGGTGCCACAAAGCAGCAATTGTTCCCGATCACTGTACAGAGTTTGAGGCTGCATCTGCAATTTGAACTCGTCATATATTGAAATGGAACACTCCCACATTACTGCACGGCACGACGTCTTCACACTGATATAAAGCTTGTTTATAATACAAGCAAAATGCTGAGGAACAAAATTTGGGAAATTTAAGCAAAACCAAAACAAGGATTAAAGTGTACACATCACATTGGTGATGTGTAACACTAGATGGCTACATTCATAGCCATGGGTTAAGGCTAGGTTTGATATACTGTGTTGTACCGCTATAACCAAACACTGGAGAGGGGTAGTAACTTCTAAAGCTTGGACTCTTTAAGTATTGATGTGAAATTTGTCAGAGCAAGAAACAATAGTTTGAACAATCTGTGAGATAACAAAACACATCCTCTGATGAGATTCAGAGGCTTGACTTTTAAAAAAAGTACTAGAACCAAGTTCCTTCCTCACCCCTAATTCTGTCCTTTCTGAATCTGTCCTGAAGGGAAGAACTTCTGGGAGATATTGGTGGGAAATACCTTGGTGAACATTTTTCAGACTCCTATATCTGCCCCTACCTGGTTTGTATCCTTCAAGCTTACAAATAATTACATGTAGTGATGGGCACGAAATTGGGAAATTGTGTTTCATTTCATTTTTTGTTCTGTTCCACTTGTTTCATTTCAATGAGAAATGAATTAACAAATTATTAAAAATGAACAAAAAATGAAAAAAATGAAATGAATGTTAAAAGAATCATTTAAACATTCATTTTGGGTTTTTTGTTTTTCATTGTTCATTTTTTAAAGCACTCGATGGGAGGGAAGCATGAGCTTCTAAAACTTTTTTTCACCATTGAACAGATCCTCGATGGCAACAGAGGCGGCAGGTGCTGGGAGGTCTCCCTGTGCTGGATCCTCAGCTGCAGCAGCAGTGCGAGCTGAGAAGCCTCCCCGGGGCCTTGTGAGGCCACCACATGCTGGATTTTCAGTGGCAGCTGTGGTGGTAGGTGCTGGGAGGCCTCCCTGGGTCCTCACAAGGCCGCCCTGTGCCAGATGCTTGGTGGCAGCAGCAGCTGTGGGCACCAGGAGGCCTCCCCAGGGAGTCACGAGGTCACCCCACACTGGATCCTCGGTTGTAGTGTCGGCGGTACGTGCTGGAAAACCTCCCTGGAGCACTGGCGGGTGCCAGAAGGCCTCCCTGCAGGGGCTTGTTGGTGTTAGCGGCACTAGCAGGCATTGAGAAGCCTAGGGTACGGACCTCTTTGCACCCAATGGGGGAACAAAAATAAAAGGAAATGAACAGAAAATTTCCAGTTCATTTCATTTTGTTTCGTTTTTCTTTTTAAAAAATCAGTTCATTTTTCATTTTGTTTTGAAATGAAATAAAAAATGAAACAAAAAATTGTTTCATGCCCATCTCTAATTACATGTCATGAAGTCAATTCTGACTTGTGATTAACTTTTCCTTTCCTCTCCCCCATTATATACCTGTACCATTTCCATCTTCTTCTGGGGGTGCCATGAGATTGTGCAAAGGCAAAGAAGGGAACAGGGGAGTTGACAAGTCAACCGAATCCCAGATCTTCAAGTCTTGGTTCCTAGTAAAAACAAGCATTTTTCCCCAGAAAGAAATGAAGGATGAGTGGATTCTGAGTTGCAAATTGAGTCTGAGTGATTGGGGGAGGGAAAATGAGTTGAGTACAGGTCAAACCACCAGTGAAACCTGAGTTCAACTTTATTGCTAGTCCCAGTCCCCATCCTTGGTAGGGAATCAAGCCCCACAGCCAAGTACACACCTCTGAGCTATCCAGAACATTTATTACTACTTGTCATATTGAAGAGGAAGCAAAATTTAGCCACATGATATACATGGTAAATATACTGGTACACATTTGTCATTACCAATGACCAAGAACCACCTCTTCTTTATTGGCACCCGGGGGGGGGGACAACCAATGCTCTTAATAAAAGGCATAAATAAATATTGCAAGATTTAGATTGCCCCCCCTTATTTAGCATCTCCCCCCCTCCAAATTTTCTATAACTTTTAATGTACGGGACTGCAAAATAGCAACAGACTGAGAAAGAAAAGGGCTTAAAATATTGCTTTAATCTCCGTGACTTTTACTTCTTGGACACCCACTTGAAAGAGATACTGCAAAGGGGTTAAGAGGAAATTGCTGAAATTGTAAGTGTGCCTTTTCCTCTTCTCTGGCTTTCTATTTAAATTATTGCACCCAGTTGCCAAACTGATTTTTTGTACTCGTGGGTGTTCAGTTTTTCTTTGGAAACTCTGCAGGCAATGTTTGAGAAGTGTGTTATGCAAAAACTGGCTGCCCTTTTGCTTGGTGGTTCTTATGTTATAAGGCTCTATTTCATTTCCCCACAAATGCCTACCCTATATACTTAAGCTTATACAGTGGGGTTTATTTTCCCCAGCCATTGTCCTCCAAACAGAAAGAATTTTTCAGCAAATGAAACCTCCTGTAAAAATAAAAGTTCCAACAGATTTTGCCTACAGTGTAATGTAAAACAGCATCTTAAAGAGAGCAGACGACATGCTCCCTAAGGGATTGGCTTTATTCTGTTTTGTTGAAAATTTCTGTGGTGTGCAATAGTAAAATAATATATCTTCCTCTCAGGAACAGGAAGATATGTTGTTGTTATTCAATAAAATCATAAAACATTAACTACATAAACCATTATCAGGAAAAAATTAAGAATAATTTACACTACCTGAGGAAGTATATCTGGGCAAATGCCAGAGATAGGAAATAGAGATGGGCACAACCAGGAAAAATGACATTTCGAGTTGTCATGTGTCGGAGCCAGCCTGTTTTGGCTCGTTTCCATTTGTTGTGAAATTTTTCAAAAATTTGTTGTTTCATTTGTCGTCTGTCATTAGTACTGGTTGGGGGGGTAGGGTAGCGGGCTCCTGGAGGCACCTCTCTAGGGTGGGTGCTTCCTCTGGCCCGCTACGAAGGGAAGGCATTTAGCAGGCTCCTGGAGGCACCTCTCTGGGGTGGATGCCTCCTCTGGCCTGCTACAAAGGGAAAAGGAAGGGTACATGACCGTGTAGCCATTGCATACCAAGTGGCACTGGCAGAGGCACCTCTCTTTTGGGTGCCTCTAGCTCACTAAGAAGGACAGCATACTGGCGTACAGGTTTGGAGTTTTTTGGAACTTTGGACTGTGAGCGAGGTGAGAGAAGAATGCCTCTGCTGGGCGCCCTCTGACTCACTAAGAAGGACAGTGTACTTGCGTGTAGTGCAATGCGAATACAGATCTGGTTTAGGGTTGGGGTTAGGGCAAGGGCTAGGCTTAGGGTTATTACGGGTAAGGTTAGGGTGAGTTAGTGGGCTGCACCTCTGGGTGCCTCTGACCCACTAAGAAGGACACTGTACTGGCGTATGGGGTAGGGTTAGGGTTAGGGTTAGGGCTAGGGCTAGGGTTATAGTGGGCTTTTTATGCCCGACTGGCACATCCCAGAAGTCTCGGTCAAAACCTGGCCAAGTGGCCACGCGATTGGTGGAATGGCTCCAAAAATTTGCATGGTCCCATCCCATGGCCAGCCCATCATTGCGCAGGTGTAAAAAAATAAAAAATAAAAATAAAATAAAATAAAGTCAATGGGATTGGAGACAGACGTTTATTGCAAGAAAAACCCACTGCTGCTACTGTAAAAGTTCAGGCAGTTAAAATACCTAATTTTTGCATTTTTCTGTGTGGTGCTTTGGTGGGTTTTTGGACCACGATTTCAAAAAAATATTGCGGTCGCCATTTTGGATCCCCCTGCACCTCATGGCATGGCGAGATGACGAGGATGGCCCCCACCAGAGCAGCCCAGGACAGGAGAGGGGGGAGGCCGGGGACCCCCCCCCAGAAACCACTCCTCTGTTAGGTGCCTTCACTCAGGCAGGCAAATTTTTGCCTGCTTTTTTGGCCGGGAATCAGGGTTTTTTTAAACTTTTTTCTGTGCCACTTGGCATCGCGCGATCACCGCGATGCCATGAATGACAATGACAAATCAGACCCAATTTTTCTTTTATCGGTTCGAGTTCGAGTTCTGACAGCTTAATTGTCGATACTGTTTCCATTGCGTAACGGAAACGAGGAACAGAAATGGAAACGAGAATTTTCCCAAGTCGTGCCCATATCTAATAGGAAACATATTTTGAGTATAATTATAATTATTATTTATTAGATTTATATATTGTACCATCTAGCACCAAAACCACTCTGAGTAGTTTACAGAAATTTCAGCATGACACAGGACATATACAATGTACAATATATGAAATAACACAACATAATAAAACATAATAAACATAACTAAATCAACACAGGAGTCATAAAAAATCAAAGATCAAGTCCTAAGGATGTCAAATACCCAAGTAGAGATGGGCACAACCAGGAAAAATGACGTTTTGAGTTTTTGATTGTCGGGACGGGTCCGTTTCGGCTTGTTTCCGTTTGTCGAGGAAATTTTCAAAAATTTGTCATTTCCATTTGTCGTTTGTCGTTTGGGTTGGGGTTGGGGTTGGGGTAAGTGGGCTCTGGGAGGCACCTCTCTGGGTGCCTCTCTGACGTCTGACCCACTAAGAAGGGAAGCAAGGGAAGCGTTTCGCGGAGTCACCGCGTACCATACATTTACATTACATTATGTTAGGGTGGGATGGCAGAGGCACCTCTCTGGGTGCCTCTGACTCAGTAAGAAGGGAAGCATAGTAGCGTATTGCCGTACAGGTTAGGGAATGGGATAGGGGATAGTGGGCTCTGCGAGGCACCTCTCTGGGGGCCTCACTTTGACTCACTAAGAAGGGGAGAGTACTAGCGTACTGACATACAGGTTAGGGAATGGGATAGGGGATAGTGGGCTGTGGGAGGCACCTCTCTGGGTGCCTGGGACCCACTAAGAAGGAAAGTGTTCTTGCATACGGATCTGGGTTAGGGTTGGGGTTAGGGTAAGGGCTAGGCTTAGGGTTAAGGTTAAGGTTAGGGTGGGTTAGTGGGCTGCACCTCTGGGTGCCTCTGACCCACTAAGAAGGACAGCGTACTGGCATATGTGTTAGGGTTGGGTTAGGGTTAGGGTTAGGGTTTGTGGGCTTTTAATGCCCTCTCTGGCACACCCAGAAGTCTCAGTCAAAACCTGGCCATGCGATTGGTGGAATGGGTCCAAATATTTGCATGGTCCCATCCCATGGCCAGCCCATCATTGCGCATGCGCAGGTGTAAAAAAATAAAAATAAAAATAAAATAAAATAAAATCAATGGAGACGTTTTATTGCAAGAAAAACCCACTGCTGCTACTATAAAAAATCAGGCATTTAAAATACCTAATTTTCAAATGTTTCTGTGGTGCTTTGGTGGGTTTTTGGACCACGATTTAAAAATAAATATTACGGTCACCATTTTGGATCCCCCCCACCCCATGGCAAATGAAGACGACGATGCCCCCCCCCAGCCTGGTAACAAGCAGCCCAGGACAGGAGGTTGGGAAGGCCGGGGACACCCCCAGAAACCACCCCTCGGTAGGTGCCCTCACTGAGGCAGGCATATTTCCGCCTGCTTTTATGGCCGGGAATCGGGTTTTTTTTTAAACTTTTTTTCTGTGCTGCTTGGCATTGCGCGATCGCTGTGATACCATGAACGACAACGAAAAATCAGACCCAATTTTTCTTTTTCAGTTCTGGTTCGAGCTGGAGCGGAGTAATTCTCGTTACCGTTACCCGTTACGTAACGATAATGAGAACTGAAAATGGAAACGACAATTTCACCTAGTCGTGCCCATGTCTATACCCAAGCAGAATGTAGGATCCTGATAGTTTCAGTCTAAAGCAAACCATCTCATTTTTCCCATCCTCCTGTTCTTCAGACCAGCTGACTGAAGAAAGTTATTTTTATTTATTCATTTATTTAGTTTTACTTTGTCTTTCTTCTTAAAAAAAGATGCAAAGTGCCTTACCTCAGTAACTAAAATTAGTAAAGTATTCAAATATTTAAGAATTCATAACATTGTAATGGAAATGTTAGATAAAAGTGTTACAAAACAAAAGAAAACAAAATTTAGAGGCAATGAAGTATAAACAACCCTGCTTACAGTCTTCCAAATAGGGAACTACACTGGTTCTATATCGCTGTCATTCAGTCTAAAGCAAAAGCAAATTGTTCTGCTTTATACTGCACCATAGTGCTTAAAGTCCTTTCTGGACTGTTCACAATTTAATTATGCAGGCAACACATTGCCTCTGTAACCAGTGAGCTGGGTACTCCTTTTACCAACCTCAGAAGGATAGAAGGCTAAGTCATCCTTGAGCTGGTTACCTAGGATTAAACCCCAGGTCATAAGCAGAGTTTTTGCTACAGTGCAGGAGATAAACCACTGTGCCACAAGGCTCCCTGTTCAGGCTCCTTTTATTTACATGATCTGGGACCTCAGTACTGTATCTCTGATCATGTTCTCAAGTTGACACTTGAACATTAGATCCCTGAACAATAACAATATAGAATTATATAAAGAAAAAGCAGAAGCCTATTTTTAACAAAGCTGGCATTTATCCAAATTAAGGGTTAATGGGTGAATGAATGAAACCATGAACAGGGAAACTTGAAAAGTTGCAAAATTATTTTCTAAAATAAAACTTAAGTTGTAAGCAGAACTTATATCAGAAAAGTATATTTCAACTGTAAGTGTTTAGCTATAAATGACACAGTCAAGAATGTAAATAATATTTGAATCCCAAAGGAAGGGATTATGGACTAAAAGAATTACATTGAAATAATAGAGGTTCTATTGGAACTACAATTAGTGTAAAATTGAGTGTCACCTCCATATTTAGCCACTGCAACATAAACATGTTAAACTGTTGAGATTATTTTGGTACAATGACTTTGCTTGACTGGAGAGCTACTTAATTGATTTGCAGTAAATAGTAAACTATTGTTCAAGCCTCAATTTTAAAAGCAGTTTCATTTTCTGGCCTGTTTTTTCTACAATCACTCCCCCTTAATTTTTTAGCAATCTATCTAAAATTTCATATCTTAACTTATGCTATTTGGCTTTGACCTTCATCCTTACTCAGCTGCTCAAAAACCTGAGTACAGGCTCATCTTATGCCTAACATTTGCCTATAATGCCTTAAGGTCTAATTAATAGTAGAATGTAATCTAAAAGGGCCCTTCCCTATGGACCAAAGGCAACTGATTACTTGCAGACAGCTTTTGAAATTAGGCCGATTGCATGTGATTGTAAGCTTTACAAAGAGGTGTTGTGATGAGAATGTAGGACAAGAGCTCTGATCAGTTACTTTCTGGAGTACAGGAATTTTTCCACACAGTCAGTCAGAGATTCTGGGAGTTGTGCTCCATAAATGTAATTCTTACAAACTTTGTGTAACATACACAAATTGGCATTCACTGAATGACACTGCAAGTCACTATCTCTCAGTCCCAATTCCCATGATTGTTTTGATGATAAAACAAGCGTGTAGATATCCTGAAACCTAGGAGGACCAGACAGAGATAAATAAATGGTTGTTTTTCTTTTCCAACCATGATCACCAAAAACCCTAAACATGTTCCCCTGCATACAAATATAATATGTATTTTACTGTTTTCTAAGATTTCTGAAAGTAACTATCAGAAATAAATCATTTTCAAAGCCAACACAAAGTAGCTACTAAAGTGAAGTAAGACAAACATTCCTATTCTATTACCAGCAAAATATTAACCCCTACATTATTTGGAAATAATGCCTATGGAAGGCTAGTTCTAGTACACAGATAACATAATTTTAAAAATCATGAGCTGTGCAGTTTACATTGGGGAGTGGACAAAGTTACTATGAAGTTTCATGAGAGCATAATTGTGCCAAAAGGGAAAGAAGAATTCATGTGCCTTGGAATTTATCCTTTTGGAAGGGCCAAATCCATTGCAGATTATATCACAGCTTTTTTTCAGGCAATCACATGACATTCTTATTCAAAAATTATAGGCTGCCTTTTGGAAATATTGAGGGTGTGGGTTGTGGTTGTTCCAGTGCTGTGTGCTAACTTGCATCAATATTGTCTGGCATGGTGTATTTTATCAGTGTTTTCCATATTTTGGATGGACATGTTTTCAATTGTAGTTCTTTATGTCACCAGGCAAGGTAAGGCATGGGCATGTCTAACCCCTGGATTCTTGTGTTCTTTGCATCCAACCATTATCATTGTCGGCTTCCAATCTTGGCCCTTGACAGTAAAGAGATTCACTCAACTTCTCCGCTCATCAAGAAGTCAGCTGTCCTACAGCTGTCTTTGAAAAACCTTTGGGGTCAGCCTTTCAAAAATGATCCTCTACGTGCTGTGCTTGATTTGTTGTTTTTGTTTGTTTTGGTAGGGTTTTTGTGTTAGTGTATTATGCTAAACATGGATCTGCTTCAACCAAGAAGCTCTGCTTTGTTGAACTGTAATACTAATACTGTAATTCATGAGCCTCGTGGTGCAGTGGTTAAATGCCTGTACTGCAGGTGAAACTGTGCTCATGACCTGGGGTTCAATCCTTGGTAGCCGGCTCATGGTTGACTCATCCTTCCATCCTTCCAAGGTCGGTAAAATGAATACCCAGCTTTCAGGGGGGGGGCAATGTATAGCCTGCATAATTAAACTCTAAGCTGTTGGCACCCTAAAATCAAGAAAATAATATAAAAAAAATAAAACCAGCACTGACCCGGCTCCAGGGGTCCACGGTCGGTGCTTGGGGAAAAAAGCCTGATACAGTGCGTGGGCCCAGTATTGGCCTGTGAGCACCTGACCCAGCCCACGGCTGGCAAAAGAAAAGAAGCCGATCGGCCTGGGCTACAGCTGTAGTGCGGGCCAAGTGCTTGGCAGTAAAAAATAAAAATAAAAATAAAAATAAATAAAAAAATAAAAAATCAAAAAAATATAAAAAATAAAACCAGTGCTGATCTGGCCCCAGGGGTGGCTGAATTTTAAAACAACCCTAAAATCAAGAAAAAATCAAGAAAAAATATAAAAAATAAAAGAAGCACCAACCCACCTGGGGAAAAAAATAGGCACTGGCCCCAAGCCAGTGCCTCAAAAAGCCCCTGCCACTGGGGCCAGGATCACCCCGCTGCCGCTGCTGCCGCTGCCACCACCTTGTAAGGATGATGTGTTGATTGTTGAAGATGAGGATGAGGATGAGGATGTGGATGATGAGATGGAGGATGCTGCCAGTCCAGTTTGTGCAGTAGTTGTCAACGTCTGTTTTTCCAATTCTGTTTTTTTGAATGTTTTCTTCCCATCCGCGTGCTGTCAAATGGATTAAATCACGCAAAGCCGGGAAAACGAATAATGAGTCACCGAACCAAAGAAATTTTTCAAAGAAATTTTGTTAAAAACAAAATGAAATGAACCAAACCCTACAACGAACCAAAACAAAACAAATCACCACTTTTTCGGTTCGTGCCCATCTTTAATCTGCAAGGTTACATATTTCGTCAGAGCATGGGGAGACAGTAGGATTTACCTTACTAAATTGTAGACATACAGCTGCTTAGTTTTGAGAGCAAGCCACTTCCAAATTGTGCTTCATTTATTTCACTTTCCAAAAGTAAGCAATGATTAGTCTGAAAAGGAGAGGTTGTGCTCATGTGTAGCCTGTAAATGTGAGCAAGAACTTTAATATACCACAGGGAAGAAAAGGAAAAGCAACATGGCTCCTGGCAATATTTTCTGACTGTGAAGAATACCCGAGGCAGCCCAATGGCTCCAGCAGCAAGGTTCCTTTGACTGCTGACAGACAGAAATCCCCAACCCAAGTAAGACAGAATCCAAACAGAACACTGAAGAAGGAAAGCTATAGAGAAAGAGAGAGAGAGAGAGAACAGTCATCCCATGGCAAATCTTAAACTTAGCACCGCCCAGGGTTCCCTTGGGAAAATTGGTGCGGTTTATAAATCTAAAAATAAATAAATAAAATAAATAAATAACTCCTTCCTCTTTGTATTATTTCATCCCACTTCTGTGTCCTCCTTATATGACTTTTCTACTTCCCTTTCCATATACGTTATTCTAACTCTTTATTTGAACCCTCTGCCTGCTGAACTATTCTGCTACAATGCAAGATGAATGCCAGAACCAGGCCAAGACTGTCTGCATCAGTCATGGCTGTGCCCACATTCATCCAAATGAAGCCCCTACATAGCCATGCTGAAAAAGGTCTATATGGGAAATATTCAAAAATATAAGGGATTGGCTGGCTGTGATTCTGGCGTCCAGATTTTTTTTTAAAAAAAAAACTTATGTAATGAAATAAACTATACTTCTAGTAATTTGTACCAGAAACTTTAAACTGTCCTACAGTTCTGGAGTATTAAATGACATCTTGAGGGTGTAGGAATATTAAAATCAGGAGGAGGCCAAAAGTTTTACAAAATTTGAAATATCAACCTCTTTATTTGTAGAGTAGATAATGGGAATTGATAGCAAGTGACAAAAACTACTGGCAATTTATTTTCCCCCTCTCAAAGAGAAGGGTTTTAGCCCACTGTGATTTGTCTCTCTTGTGAAACTCCAGTTCTTGACATCCTATAATTAGCACTAAACAGCACTTGAGGCAGAAAGAATGTAATCGGCAATAATTACTTGCAGCAGAATTGAGAAAGCTTTCCTATGGTTATTACTGCTACTACTGCTTGTTGAGTAGTTTAAAAGCAACTTTGATTTTAAGCAAGAAAAAAACAATTGAGGAATGGAGGGGGAGGGGAGTAAGAAGAAGTGAAGGAGACGTCAAAAATCAACTTCTTTTTTCTTCCTATGCATTTCACCCAAAACACAAATTAGATTCAGATGTACAGCTCCCGTAACCCCCAACTGGCTAAATGGAAAGGAGAATAGTTGTAGTGATACAGTAATTCCCTACCTATCACAGGGGTTAGGGACCCAACCAAACCCGCAATAATGAAAAATCTGTGATATGAGGATGCTGGGTTGGGTTGAGACTGGGGGAGGCTATATGGGGCTCCTAAACTTATCTGAGGCCTGATTTTACCCTGAATGGGTCTCTGACTGTCTTCCTGGGCCTGTTGGAGGCCCCAGAAGTGGTTTCTGGTGATTCGGAAGTGACTTCTGGCTCAATGAAAACCACTTCTGGGGCCTCGAACAAGTGTGGGAAGCCTGTTGGTGTCCCCAGAAGTGGTTTCCAGTGATCTGGAAGTCACATCCAGTTTTCTGGAAGTCACTTCTGGTTCACCGGAAACCACTTCTGGGGCCTCCAACGGGTTTCCTGGGCCTGCCTCCAACAGACTTCCCGGGCCCATTCGGGGCAGTGCCAGGCCTCAGGAAAGTGTAGGAGGCCTCAAACAGGCCCACAAAGCTTACTCTAGGGGGCCTTGCCTTTCATATATTGTGGTCCTGCAATACACTGGGACCACAGTATATGAACTGCAAAATGGCAGGGGACCACTGTACTCCCAAAAGGAAGTGGTCTGAGTTCTCAGCCTACATTCTTAACACAACACTTCTTTGTAAAGAAGCCAGAAAGAAGACAGCCATACATTGTACCCAAACCACTGAGCTGTTCTGCAGTCCTATTTAAACCCTCATTTAAGTGTGTTTTGTCAGGGTAATTGACTACAAACACAGTGGATATGTATCTGCCTTGAAGAGTATGGTAAAATACTGTCTGGGGTAGTCATATATCATATTTATATCTTTCCTTGTTTCAAAGCATCAAACAATTTAAAATTATGGACATATATGAGACATAGATAATGGTCAAAGAAATAAAATTGTAAAATGATTGGATAGTTTTTGACCAGACAGGCTTCTTCAATATCATTATCTCAGCCATATGCTGAATCTTTTGTACACGTGAAGTAAAACTTACATGCATATAAATACTGCATTGATTGAATTTCTCACCATCACAGAAAATGTATCCTGTGTCCAAGTTGCCCAATTTACTTAATTATTCTTTGATCATCAGGCAGCCAATAATAAATGTGCATGATTCATTAAGAGGTACATCTACTTGTTTGACATGTCCTGATTTATACCATACGACACTAGCATATTCTGCTGTACAGTAGCATGGAGACAAAGCTATTGTCCATACCATTTGCGGGTGTTCCACATATGTTATTTTTTGGTGGAGTCCTAAGACAGTTATTTCTAATTACAACTTCCTGCTTAGAGCATAGAGTTGCACTCAGTGACCTTATAGGTCTCTTCCAACTTCATGATTCTATAAACTTTCTTTTTGGATATTTAGACAGAAAGGATTCAGATAGGGTTTAATCTTACTTTATTTGAAGGATCAGGAAAAGAAATTCTGCTCTCAAAAGTGTCTTCCATTTGAAGGGATGTTCACCTCAAGTCTGATTTTATGGAGAGTAATCCGGAATCTTGAAATCAGCCATCAGTAATGAGTCTATCGACAACATACTTAGCAGATACACAGGTCACCTGTTCACTGTCTTCCCCATCAAGATGCATTGTGGTACTGTCTAAATTAAAAGCCAAATTTCTCATTTTTCATCTTTATGCTTATATCAGTGCATTCTCAGTCATCCAGGTGAGTTTATCTGGACATTGAGTCATGGCAACTGGACTTCTTTTCTTGAGAGACTGAAACACTTTGCTGCTCATCTAAACAGCTTTGTCAGTCTGAGGAAAGTTAGTTGTGATTGAGGACTTGCAACTAGCTTTCCTCAGACTGACGAAGCTGTTTGGATTAGCAGCAAAATGTTTCAATCTCTCAGGAAAAGAAGTCCAGTTGCCATGACTCAACTTCCCCCTTTCTTGTCTCTCTTTTTTGGTGATCCATGATCTCTTTTTGGTGGCGTATAAGTGGACACCTTAGGTCTGTCCTTTGTTTTGGGCCATCCTTAGTTCACATTCGGTTTCACAACAGATAACCATCAAAAGGGGCCTAGAGGCTGCCCAGATGTCCATTAACAATGAATGCCTAAACAGCAGACTGAGCACGTCCAGCGTCACCTGTACATATTTCACATTTGTGGGATATACTGCATTTTACTTAAATTACAAAGATTAATTCTAAATCTACATGTACACATTTAAATTAGTGTAGAATATTCTAATTTTGCATAAATGTGCATCTTTTTTCTTGCTTTTGGTGATATGTTTACTTTCCTTTTTCTTTTTAAATATTTTTAATTTGTTTATTATTGTGGAAGTGCCTAATTTCTTCATGCACTCTATGCAATATAGTATCTTGTTTGGTGCCAAGGAGTGGAAAGAATTAATAGAATGATACAGAAGGAGGGAAAATTATAAGTAAACACCTGCCATCATTTATGTTTATTCTACACATTTTGGAAATGGCAAATCTTAACTTCTGGGCACTGCATTTAGTAATAGAGATGGGCATGAAATGAAACTTTGGTTTGTTTTGTTATTTGTTATTTATTTCATTACGTAATGAAATGAATAACAAACTGCCCTCTCTAAGATAAATGAAACAAAATAAAACGGAAATTTCCATTTTGTTTCAGTTCATTTTGTTTGCCGGTGGTGTCTCCTACCTGGTGCTACTCCTGGGATCCTCTGTCCTGGCTGCAGGGAGGGTCCACAGGAGAATCCAGGGGGAAAGGGGGAAGCCGACTGGCCGCGCTACAGCTGGTAGGTAGCCACGTGGTTGGCAGTAAAAAAAAAATACAATAAAAATACAATTTAACAAAAAGATCTGGCACGTGGGCTCCGGTACTGACCCACGAGCACCGGACCCGGCCTGCAGGCCAGCAAAAATAAAGAAAGGAAAAGAAACAAAGAAACAAAGCCAACTGGCCTGCGCTACAACTGGTAGGAGGGTCACAGGGTCGGCAGTAAAAAATATAAAATAAATCAAATCAAATCAAATCAAATCAAATCAAATAAAAAAAGAGGGAGCGCCGACCTGGCCCCAGGGGTGGCCGTGACGGTGCTCTAAAATGAAAAAAAACCCAGCACTGACCTGGCCCCAAGGGCCACACGGTCGGCGCTTGAAAAAAAATCAAATAAAATAATAAAAGAAGAGCACCAACCCAGCACTCTAAAATAAATAAATAAAAAAAAAAAAAAAAAAAAGTGTGACCCAGCCCCAGGGGCCACATGGTCAGCACTTGAAGAAAAAAATTGAGGCACTGGCCCCAAGCCAGTGCCTCAAAAAGCCCCTGCCGCAGGAGCCAGGAGCAGCCGCCGCCACCACTGCCACCGCAGTTCAGATCAGTTCGGGTTCATATGATTTTTTTTTAAATTCGTGCGAACCTGAACCCGAATAGAACCAAGGGTTGGCCTGAAACAGATGAACCCGAACCATGGGTTTTCTGTTTCGTGCCCACCTCTAATTAGTAACAATTATGATGGATGTTTGAAACTGCATTTATTATGCACACTGCATAGTTCCCAACTGACCTTGTCTTTAATCTGCCTCTTTTGCAGTAAAATCTAATTGGTATGCAAATATTCAAGTAGTGGCTCAGCAGGCTAGAGCACTGAAAACTGTTGGCTACAAATTCTGCAGCTTAGCAGTTCAAATCCTGGGTGCCATCCAGCAGAGTGAGCTCCTGCTGTTAACCCCAGCTTCTGCCAACCTAGCAGTTCTAAAGCATTTAAATGCAAGTAGATAAATAGGTACTGCCATAAAAAGCGGAAAAGTAAAACAGTGTTTCCTAGCAGCCATGCCAGCCACATGGCCACGGACTTGCACAACACTGGCTCTTTGGCTTGGAAATGGAGATGAGCATTGACCCTGTATAATTGGACACAACTACCACACATGTGTGGGGGTAACCTTTACCTTTATCATTTTTTGCAAATATTCCTGGGATTTGAACTAAGTGCAAACCTATGCTGTTTGTCTGGGAGCAATCCCCCACTGGTACATTGAGACTTATTTCTAAATAAACCCGAATAATATGGAAACTGTCAATGTGCTAACTTCATTTCTTCCCACACCATGCTATTATCTTGCATGGTCATCTGCTTATTAATTAGAGTGGCCTATGAACTAGAAAATATCAAATACATTCTCATTAGAGATGGGCACGAAATGAGCGATTTTTTGTTTTCATTTTCTATTTTTGTTTCATTACACAACAAAAACAAAACAAAAATGAAAACGAAATGACTAAATTTGCCGTGTTTTTCGTTTTCGTTGCAGCAGATGCATTGAACTAAAAAGAATGCTAACGAAACAGCAATTTTTCATTTTTGTCTTTGTTTTTTTGTTTCGTTACCTAACGAAACGAAAATGAATTTTTTGCAAAAAAAAGTCATGAAAACGAAAACAAACTGAAACGGACCCCTAAACGACCAAACGACAAACGAAACACCATTTTTTTGAGTCGTGCCCATCTCTAATTCTCATAATTTCACATTACTTCTACTTCAAAAGGAATGTCAATTTTGCCTAGTTGTACCTCGGTAAGTGTTATTCAGCCTACCAAAATAGCTTCAAAGTCTTCAATACCTGCACCTTCTAAAATCCATTCATTAGTATAGACAAAGTCTTTGTTCATTTTTCTCTGGAGGCTAAGTAACTTGGACTATGTTTTAGCCATCAGCTCTGACTCAAACTACATTTTGACCAAGAGATCCACAACTAACTCTCTGTCTCAAAAACAAAAACAAAATTAAAACTGAAATGTATCCATGGGAACTGCTGGTTACTGGAAGGAATATTGGGAAAGAAGAGATCTCTTACCACATATGTAAGGGTATCATGCTGCTCTTTCATCGATTCCCCCCCCCAAATCCAGAGCAATTCACCCCTCCACCAGGAAGGCCACTGCTTAATGGGAGCCCCGTGGTGCAGTGGTTAAATGCCTGTACTGCAGGTAAAACTGTGCTCACGACCTGGGATTCAATCCCAGGTAGCAGGCTCATGGTTGACTCAGCCTTACATCTTTCTGAGGTTGGTAAAATGAGTACCCAGCTTGTGGCGGGGGGGGCAATGTGTAGCCTGGATACTGTAATTAAATTGTAAACCACCCAGAGACAACTTGAAGTGATATGGGGCGGCATATAAGCAGAACACTTTAATAACAACCCGTATTTAATGGGTGTTGGGAAGGACTGCAGAGGTATGACTTTCACACACAATGTCCATCTAATGAGACTATTCAGAGCAGGGTGAAGTGAAACCAAGGCAAAGCATAAATTGGAGGTCTCCTACCAAACTTCTCAGATTGAAGAAACCACTTGGCTGAGTTGTGAAACATTTTAATCTCACAAGGAAAAAAGTCCAGTTGCCATGACTCAGCTCCAGGTTACATCACCTGGATGACTGAGAATCTTCACAGACATACTTAGGTTTGTTTTTTTCCAACTTCATTTTTCTTACTATTTCTTTTCTTAGAGTGAACGTATAGACATGTTTCTGCTCCAAGAAATTAGGGGCTTCATTTCAGTTTATTGACAAACTGAAACAAACAATTCACTTATATTTAATATGCAGTTTGTCCCTCTGGTAGAACAGTACTTCAGCACATGTATTTCCTGTATTTCCTTCTTCTATGTCTACATTGTATGCTCTTTTACCAAAATAAAGCTGTTCACTATTTCACAACATTCCACAGTTTTATTTTGCAAATTCAGAAATTGTACTTGGATTATGGCTGTTACTACATCAAGAAATAATGCAGTCAATGCTCCAGGATTTAGACATTCAGACTCATATTATTTTCCATCAACCACATGATGCAAACATCAATGAGAGTCAACTTTGCCTTGCCCCCCACAGTTCATTTCCTTTCCGCTGCTACTGGGCCTATATTTTATTTTATTTTATTTTTATTTTTTTACAGTGAATATATTTGCATCAGTTTAGGCAATGTGATCATATGAACTGATGCAGAAAAATGTTTCCAGGGGTGCTGGTGGTTGGTGGGAACCACCTTCCCCCTTATATCTTGCCTCATGAGGAAGGACACTTAGCATTCACACATTCTCTGCTGCAGCTGGAGGCTGAGCTCGTTCAGCTGTAACTCAGTTCCCAGCAATATGTCTTGATTTTTTCAGCAAGGACGCTAGCAATTGTACACAAATATGCATTTGTCAGAGTGGTGAGGACTGGGTGGCAGGAGGAAGACAATGGCACAGCAGCATCTCTTAAAAGGCACAAGAACTCGGGGGTAGGGGTGGGGGAGGGGTGGGGAAGGGAGTGGTAAAGAAAAATGGCAATGGGCATTGGACAAAACTGCCTAAACTGCTGTTTCTGCACCTCTGCATTGCATTGTACGAATCCAGGAAAACCCAATCTTCTGTCTTTGAGCAATTTTGAAGGGGATGCTTTATGTGTGAATAGGAATCAGTATGTGCACCAATAACATACATACCCAGAGCCAGCCTTCAGATAAATACAGCCACAGGCAGGATATGCCTTTGATCCCATCCCCACTTGTTTAGCTTTGTAGGACCACAAAGAGAGTATATGGGGCCTGAGGCAATTATGAAAGGTAGCTATCCAGGTCAGCTTAAACCGATGCTTGATGGAAAGGCAAGAAACCAAGCAAAACAAACCCAAGCTGTCAGTTACACTTCCATTATTATTATTTCTCATTCACTGGGGTCCCCCACCCTCATTTCATTCTTTCCCTTTCCTCCCATTCCTACTCCACCCTACATCAGGCAACATCATTTTCTCTAGGTAGATTTGTAAACAACGTTTGCCAGAGATGGGTTACACCATCCCAATATTAAAAGGGGGGAGGGGAGACGTGTAGCCATTACAAAGTACAAAAGTTAGAATAGGGTAGATGATACCTTTATTATTTTGTTAATAACAAAAGGGGAAAAACATTGCAAGCTTTCGAGGGCAATACCCACTTTATCAAAGCATGTACCAAAAGTCCAAACATGGCAAAAGATGTGGTTTGCCAGGAGATAAGTCTTAGATGTAAAGATTCTCAGCAAGATGATATTGGCCAGGCAGTTCTCTTAGCTGAGGCAGGGCAGGAATCAGGGCTGTTGTTAAAACTATATCTGAAGTACAGGATTGGGTTTCACACCCCAGCTCTCCAAACAAAGGGGTGTGGGTTATGCCCACCCCTCCATACCCCCTTTCCATTTGGCTTTTTGAGATATAAGATCCCCGCTAGGCCAGGAGGGGGAAGGGTTGATGTGGAAAACCCATGTGCTCCATCTGGGGATCAAGGGTTATTGGGAATTATACCAATAGAAGTAACTTGGCTGCAACAAGCAAAAACCTGAGGATTAAATTGCCTGGTTCTTGTGTTACCTGTAATCAGTTGCAAATATTTGCTGCTGTTGAGACCAAGGGTTGGCCAATGACTGAACGAGTGGTACTGCAGACGACAGTAATCAATTAGAATTAATTACTCATTTTTTAAAGCAACACAATTCCAGTATACACATCCACATACATTCCTTCAAACACTTGCCAAGACTTAGATGGCTAGGGCTGAATATCTTGAGCTGCAGCCCAGAAAGACACATACTTAAGGTTTATTCTCATTTTCTCTGTGCATTTTGCAGCACAAAGATTGACATAAATAGGAATATGTAGGGTTCACTAGACAACTGAATGTTTTCAAATTAATGGAAATATGTTTCAGTGGAAAGAAAAATCAGAACCAAAGATTCAATTTATTCTCAAAGGCTTTTACAGCCAAGATCTGATAGCTGCCATGAGTTTTTCGGGCTGTTTGGCCATGTTCTGGAAGTTTTTCTTCCTGATGTTTCACCAGACTCTGTGGCTGGCAACTTCAGAGGGCAGATTCAATTACTTTGTCCCCTGTATTCCACACAAACTCAGCTGCAAACACTTCATAAAAATTGTCAAGGCTTCCAATTTTTATGAAACATCCCATGCCTGAGGAGCCCTAATATAGAAGAGCCTATAGTAGGTATCCGCTGGGGATTGGTTCCAGGGCTTCCCGTGGATAATGAAAACCATGGTGGTGGAGTCTCCTTCTTTGGAGGTTTTTAAGCAGAGGCTAGATGGCCATCTGTCAAAAATATTGTGTTGGGGTTCCTGCATGGCAGGGGGTTGGACTGGATGGCCCTTGAGGTCTCTTCCAACTCTATGATTCTATAATTCTATGGATAAGAGAGAACGCCTGCCCAACCACCCCCAAACTGCTGTCTCCTGACAGTAGCTTGCTTTATGACTGCTGTTTTGAGACAGTAGCTTGCTATATGGACAGTGTTTGTGACAACAGCTTGCTTTACAGTTTGCTTTGTGGCTGCTGCATTATTTAATTTTTTTCCTCTGCCAACCATGGATAACTGAATCAGTGGATAATGAATCAGTGGATATGGGGTCCTACTGTATTATCTACCACCTCATGAATGGATACAAAATTAATTAACCCATTTAAAAAAACAAATATACACACATTTATATTTTATTATAGATTAAATAATATTTTTATTATTTGTAAGTCATATATACAACCTTCCCTTTAAAAAGCCAAAGATGACAGACTATTAGGGACGGGCATTTCATTTCAGAACCAGTTGGTTATGAAATGAACCACATGAGCCCAGGTAGTCCTCGGAACTGGCTGATACTCGCAGATCCTATTGCTTTACCATTCTCTGTCTTGCACAGGGTTAAAATCCAACAAGGAAGCATGCTGCAACATCATCTGTGATAGATCTGTGATGCTGGCCAATCAGGAGCTGTGCAGGGAGAGGCATCATCCCACCTCCCTCTCTGACTGGGCAGCAGCATAAAGCAGGAAAGATGACGTCACAGTGTGCTTCCACTGAGAATATTTGTCCAAATGCTCTTCGACAACTTATTCAGTGGCTTAGGTTGGGAGTTCAATTTCCCACTGTGCCCAACTGGACTTGATGATCTGTAGGGTCTGCCCATCTCAGCTCTAAAGTTCAAAAGTTAGTTAGTTAGTTAGTTAGTTAGTTAGTTAGTTAGTTAGTTAGTTAGTTAGTTAGTTAGTTAGTTAGTTAGTTAGTTGATATTGCTGCTGCTGCTGCTATAGGTTAGTCACTTGCTTTACTAGTTCCCGTCACTCTGCCCTAATGGGAAAACCTAATGCACCAATTGAGAAGACTTGAAGGAGTCTGCACTTTCATTTCCAAACCACTGTCTATAAATCTGGAAGTTGAATCATAGCAACTCTACTTCTTTTCTTGAGAGATTGAAACGTTTGGCTGCTCATCCAAAAAGCTTTGTCAGTCTGAGGAAAGCTAGTTGTGAGTCCTCCATTTTATACAGAACTCCCCCAATTATCGCGGGAGTTAGGTGCCTGACCCACCCACGATAAAGAAAAATCCACAAAATGCATATGCCTCAGCAAACTGACTGGGCTGCTCCTGCTGGTGTGCACTTCCAAAGAGAGGTTTTTAACCCCCTCCTGACACCTTGACAAACAGATCTGGGGCTGTTGCTACTGTGTGCTGCAAGGAGCCCAAGGTCTGTTTACTGAGGTGTCAGAAGAGAGTTAAAAGCTATTCTTTGGAAGCCTGTTTCTCTCAAGAAAATACTGAGACCATTATATATGGTGGAGAACTACTGTAGTTCATTTTGACCTCATGTCACCCTGGTCTGAAATATGCTAATAAGATGAATATGGTCATTAGGTGAACAATAGGCTCATTAGATGGACAATGACCTAAGGTGTGTGAAAGGCCCACCTTTATCCTTCTCAACACCCATTAAGTATGGGTTGTTAGCTATGGCTTTGGTGATGGAGGTGTGAAGTATTTTTGTTATATCTGGGGATCGCTGAAATCACTGCCCAATAAGTAGCAGATATACTATGCCTAAGCCCCCCACCTCTGTTGAGAGAGGGGTTTTCAATACTCACATGAATGGCTTCACTGACCCCTCTCTCAAACCACCTATCTTCTCTGCTAAGATGTGTACATCTTCATCTTTGAATGAGTGTTGTTTGTCCTTCATGTAGAGGTATACTACTGACTCTGGTCCCGAGCTGTTGCCCCATCTATGTTTGGCCATCCTCCTGTTTAATGGCTGTTTAAGTTTCTGCAATGCAGAGGTCTGCACACTCCTTACTGCATTGGACTGCATATACTATATTGCTCCTTTTGTGTTTTGGTATCAGGTCCTTTGGGTGGATGAGTCTCTGCCTTAGTGTGTTTGTGGGTTTGAGGCAAACAGGGATGTGGCGTTTGCCAAAAATCCTTTTAAGCTTTTCAGACATTCCAGCCATGTAGCCATGACCAGGTTCTTCCATCAGCTCTGGATCTCAGGCTGATCCCTTGTTCTTCTGGGTCGGGACACTGCTTTGTTGAAGGCCCACTTTGGATATCCACAGGCCTTAAGTGCTGTCTTCAGGTGCCTATCTTCTTTCTGTGAAAGTTCCCTGTCAGTCACCTCTTCAGGCTGGAGAACAACTTGATTTCAAATTTCCTGGATGCTGCCTAAAGATATACAGTGTTGATCAAGCCACATTATGTCATGTTATCTAGGAAATCAGCAGGACCTGTCATGTCCAGTGCTACCTGACTTTTTTGCCAAATCATTTATCATATCTTGCCTCCTCGTCAGTTCAAATTACATGTAGATCATCTCAGCAGCTTCAGCTAATTATTGGCCTCCATTCAAGCAAAGGTAAGGAAGCCAACAAAGCACTCAGTACTTTCTCCTATCAACCTACAAATTGCAGAATATACATTTCCAGTTAACATGATGTACATCTATATCAAATCAACCTCTGCACTGTTTTGGCTTGCAGTTCTTCCCTCCAAGCGTTATTTGAGCTCTAAATGCTTAAAACAAGAATGGTTTCAAATTTTTTGAAGTTCTTTTCCAGTCAGTGCTCCTCTAGGGTGAGCACATGCATTCTTCTTGGAAGAAAATAGTCTTTTATTTGAAGCTGTCTTCTACCTGAATACTCTTCAATCCACGTCGAGTTTAAATGGAAAGGGAAAGTGTCATAAGCTTGAAATTTCCATTGCCTGCAACTACATATACAGCCGACTGTGCAGAAGACAGCCTGCATAAATAGCACACTGTTGACTCGTAGCTTTCTCACACAGAACTGTGAGATGTATTTCTATTGTAGTAATGTCCAGATGTGTTTTTGGACTACATGTCAGCAGGAGAAGAAGTAGGTGATGGTAGTAGATAATGTTTTTCCTTGCACAAACATAGTGCCTGTCTGGATAGTTCAGGCATCCGGCTGCAGAGCCAAAAGTCAGGAATTCAGTTCCCCACTGTGTATCCCAGAAGAAACCAGCCTTAGAGATGTGAAGGCCTGGGGGGGGGGACTGAAAAAACCAGGAAAAAACATTTGCTTAACATAATTTCATTTGGAACAAATTAATTCCTTTATACAAGGTACCATTGTACAAGTATTTTGGTTTAAGAGCATGCTTCTGGAATGATTTGTGCTCGTAAACCAAGCTACTACTGTATTAAAAATTTGTCCCCTTATATTTCGGAGATGACTAACAGGTTAATGCAATTGTTAAAATGTTTCCTATTAACTTTCCAGGCTCTCAATAAACTCTCCCTCCTTATCCTGAATTTTACAGTTCAGACATGACTTTATGAACGCCACTGTGCCGTTCAAAAATGATGCAAGCTTATCCTATGCAGTAATGAATTATTTCACTGAAATTTCTACTTACCTGACTTTTAGTACCACTTTGTTCAATTTATACTGGTATTGTGAAGTAAGTATTATTCCCTCTCACTTACATTTTTTTAAACCTGAGATTATTTCTTTGTTTTAAGTTCTAAAACAACTCATTTTTGTTCTAAAACAATGAACTAGTCCCAATGAACACTGAAAATGCTTGCAACACTGATGAAATAAGCAACATCACAGATTAGACAACTCCTTAATTTCCAGCAGTAACCCCGATATCCATGAGGGATTTGTTCCAGGGGCTGGCAAAAGCTAGCTGGAGCTTACAGCGTGGTTTCTTCATTTGTAGCAGCTATTTCCAGCAGTGATTTGAGTCCCCCAGTAGAGTGTGCTCACTTTAAACACAGTAATGTAAGGATTTTCATATTTCCCCCCAGTTTACACTACACTGTATTTAACTATTTTATTGTTCAATATTGCCAATCGCTAACTGCAGATAATTGAATCAGCAGATAATGAATCCATGGATATGGGGGTACTGCTGTATTAACATTAAGAACAATAGTAAAGGGGAGACTTTTTTCTCTTTGAAAGATGTGAAACTGAGGTTTATAGAAGCCAACAAAGAAAATCAATAAAAGACAATGAGATATTGATGAACAATCAGCATGAAGAACAAATGGACAGAACTAGAGGCAAATACTGTGAATCTCTTGGCTATATTGACCATGTAGATCATTCAAGAAGCTATCTCAAACCCTCCATCATCAGGGACAACACAAAAAGTCAACTGTTGTCTACATTTACAGAGAAGAGAGATAGTGGCATCCCAAAATAGCTACTCTCACTGTGAGGCTAAGACCTGAAACCACCAAGCTACATGATGAGATGTTCAAGTGGAGGAAAATTAAATATACAACCAGCACTTAAACATTGACATTCATTCAGGATCTTAAGCCAACACACAAATACATGCAGTTTACTCTTGGCTTTGTTATACAGCCTTTAGCCAGTCTGGATCCAAAGGAATCATGGGTATTTGGGTAATGTATTGCCTCCCATTGCCTCAGGTCATTGTGGATTAAAAGAAAGCAAGAATCATGACAGCATGGATACAAATAAAACAAAATAAAACAGATAAGATCGCCAAGGTTAAAGTGATAGATATGTGCAACTTTGCTAGCATTCTCATCCATCAGCACCAGTTGCTGCATTTAAAACACCTTATCTCTTATCTCCAGTGGCATTGCAATAAAAACAGAGACCTTACAAGAGATGCAATTATCTCCCTTCAACTATCCCAGAAGATAGGAGAACCCAGACAACAAAGGCTGCTTTTACACAACCCCTAAAATCCAAGGCAAAGGGCTCCCAGAATAGAATAGAATAGAAGAATAGAATAGAATACTTTTATTGGCCAAGTGTGGTTAGACACACCCAGAATTTGTTTTGGTAAAAAATGCTCTCTCTATATAAAAGGAAATATAAGAATCATATAGTCAACAATAAAAACACAGTACAATACTACAATATAACCTATTATTTAAAAAGGAAGAAGAAATGTAAAAATTAATTATTCAACAGTTTGATAGCACTTGGAAAGAAACTATCTCTATATCTAGTTGTCCTAGTATGCAATGCCCTAAAACGTTGCCCTGAGGGTAACAATTGAAACAGATTATGTCCAGGATGTGTGGAATCTGTATATATTTTCATCGCCCTCTTTTTAGCTCGTGTGGTATACAATTCCACAATAGATGGCAAATTAGTAGCAATAATTTTTTTCTGCATTTCCAATTATCCTTTGAAGTCTATATCTGTCATGCTTAGTCGCAGAGCTAAACCAGACAGTTATAGAGGAACAGATAATAGATTCAATAACACCTCTATAGAATTGAATCAACAGTTATTTTGGCAGTCTAAACTTCCTAAATTGACGCAGAAAAAACATTCTTTGTTGTGCTTTCTTAATAATACTTTCAATATTAGATGACCATTTTAAATCTTGAGATATAATAGTACCTAAAAATGTAAAGGATTCCACTATTGACACTAAGTTATTTGATATCATAAGAGGTGGCTGTATAGAATGAGTCCTCCTAAAATCCACCACCATTTCAACAGTTTTGCATGTATTTAATTCAAGATTATTTTGAGTACACCATAAAACTAGTTGTTCAATCTCTTGCCTATAGGCAGATCTGGAGCTTAAAATTGTTTTCCCACCAGCTCCGGACTTTAAAAAAAATTAAGTACGACCACGCCCACCTAAGCGTGTCCCAGCGCACTTTAGAAATACCTGGTCTCCAGAGGTAAAAAATCTTCCGATGCAGATTGTAAACCTGTGAATGCCGGGCTCCCCTCTCCTTCTGTTTGTTTGTTTTTGTCCCTGCCGCCCCTTTAAGAGACAGGAATCCCTACGGGGCTGCTCGGGGCTGCTTGGACTGATGGAGGTGAGCCTGCAAGAGCGACAAACCCCCATGATCTCTGGTCCGAATTTAAGTTGCCAGCACATTTTAGAGATCGTGTAAAAGCACCCAAAGTAAGCAGCTCCTTCCCACCCTACCCCCATAGACTACACTGACAGGGGCAGTGCTAAGCTAGTTATAGGTGTTGTGTAGGGGAAGAAGCACTGCTCCCTACCCTTCCTACCTTTTCTTGTCTTGCATCAGATGGGCCATAAGCAGGAAGAGTGGGGTGTGTGTGTTTTTAAATTGTCCTTTTCTTCTCCATGTCCTTCATTGATAATAATGGGAAAATAAATAAAGATCCATAGAACTGAAGTTAAAAATATCAGGTTTCCTAAGGCAAGCTATTCCTAAGGGAACAGTATGTAGTTTACAGCTTTCACTTTCATTCTCAATAAAACTTTGGTTTGAGGCATGTGGTTGCATTCATTTATTCACAATTTAGACAGGCACCCATTTTGAAAAAGCTGCTCTTAATACCTAATTACCATAGTTGAGTCAATGGAACAGGACCTCAGGGACAGAGCAGAGTGCATGGAAAAGCATGTACTGTGCAGTGAAACCAGTCCATGAGAAAATCAAATCACAACTGATGTATGGCTGTAAGGAGCAGTACCAGAGGCTTGGTTAGAGTGCAGAAGCAATTAAGTAACCCATGAAGACAGAAAAACACTGGATATGCATCACCTGGGGAATCCTAGATAAAATTAGGTAAGGGAGTGGGAGTTTACAGGGGACAACTTGCCCAGATTCAAGGACAGGCAGTGTAATCAAAATGGGGAGAATGGTTGCACTGAAAAATAAAAAAGAGGAAGAATTACCAAAGGTAGTATGAACTTTAAAAGTCATTAAGATCTGATAACAGAAGAGATTCCATTTTTTGTGAAGTTACTTGAGCAGAAGGAATCTGAGAAATAATGTGACACAAAAATAAAACATTTTTTAAAGTCATTAAAAGAGATAAAGATCCAGTGCTGACAACTAATAGGTGACTCTATGAGTTCAATGGAATCTACACCCAGATTAATGTGCAATTGTCTAAATGCAGCTTAATTTTCAAAGAGCTCTCTTGCATTCAGCATCTTGAAAGATCTGTGCCACTTACATTTATCAGCAGAAACAGAGATTGAAAATATTGATGAAGATGTGATAGAAATCTACAGTCCCTGGAACTTTATTTTTATCCTCAGATACAAAACACAATTTTTATGTTTGTTTTTCATCATAATTTTTGGCACGGATTGTCAATCAATACGTTCCTTATTTGCTGCTCTCTTAGAAGACAGTTGGTGATGATTCCTTGATTACTTCTGTTTTGTACTCCTGCCATTTTATGACAAAATTCCAGTGAAGATATAAAGCATAGCAGTTTGTTTTCTGACAGAGCCTTTGAATGGCAGACTGAACATACAATCAGTCTTCTTCCAAACATTTACCAGTCAATGTGACGGTGGCGGGGAGGATAGCTGGATGGCTAGCCATCACAGAATTGCTCATAATAGTTAGACAGCGGACACAATCGAGTCCTTAGCCTGGCAAGATGGCAGAATGTAAGATCTTCTATTAGTGCACATGGATCTCACCAATCAGGCTGCCTTATGGCAAAAACATCTACCAGTCATGACCCCTACTTTACAAAGGACAATCTTCCATTTGAAGGAGTGTCAGTTTGTTATAATAAGGAATTGTTTTCTTTGGAAGATGTCCAGTTCAAGTATAGTTTCAAAGGAGGGAAATGCTTTCTCAATGAACAATTTCACAAGTGCACACACACACACACACACACACACACACACACACACACACGGATATATAACATACACACATGTCTATATCTCTATTCTCTATCGCTGTCTTTATCAACTGTAACACACACACACACACACACACACACACACACACACACACACACACACACACACACACACACACACACACACACACACACACACACACACACACACACACTGTGTATTTCGTATTCCCTGTCCTTTCCTTTTCCTTCCACACCAGTCATTTTTCTTGCTACAGTATATGCATAGCTGCTGCTTCTCCCACTTGGTGGTGTTGCTGCCACCAATCCTATCCCTTACTCTATGGAGCTGTTCAAAGTAACCATTGAATTGATAGTTGTGAGTTTTTTGGGCTGTTTGGCGTATTCTGGAAGTTTTTCTTCCTGACTTTTCAGCAGATTCTGTGGCTGGCATCTTCAGAGGGCAAGGAGCTCAGGGAACTAGGAGTTCTCTCTGTGCTCTGTGCTCCTAGTTCCCTGAGTTCCTTGCCCTCTGAAGATGCCAGCTACAGAGTCTGGTGAAACGTCAGGAAGAAAAACTTAGAAGATAGCCAGACAGCCCAAAAAACTCACAACTATCAGATCCTGGCCGTGAAAGCCTTTGAGAACACATTAACCATTGAATTGTTCCATAGAGAGGGTATTTGGTTGGACCATAGCATCCCTTTTTAAAGAGCATATCATGCAGGCAATAGGTGGACACATGGAATGGGTGCAAAGATGGGGGTAGTGAAGGTGTTTCTTTTGCCTTGCGCAGCATGAGTGTTTGAGCCTGCCATAGCTTATTTGTCCTAATTACTTTCAACCATTTCCAGATGTTTTCTTTATAGAAATTATAGAAATTCATTATATGAACTGAGCAAGAGCTGAACATAAAAATGATATTCCAGTGCCTGTTAATGTGTGTGTATTTTTCATCCCAGGCCATATTGCCATCTTTGGAGAAGTTATGTTGTACAGCTGGCAGTCTGGTGGAAGAGCCTGGAAGGACTCTTAAAACAAGCAGTAGTGTTTTATGAGATATGTTAAGTGGGTTCCTACTTCTGCCACCATGATTGCAAAGATTTTAGCAGAGATAATTGCTATCTTCCTCATTTCCTCCTCATTTAGAATTCAGGAACCTGGCATGAAAGGTTATGTTTAGAAGTACCTTCACAACCTGACAAATGTGGTGAAAATAGCAGTAGGATATTTAATAATATGCACCTTTTAGGAGAGGTGATAGATATACAGTATAGACAAATGAATAGATGCAACAAAACTTAGTATCATTTTTAAGGATTGTGTGGATAGCAATATTTAAAGCAGTGTTTCCCAGCCCTGGGTAATGAGGTGTTACTGAACTGTATTTCCCAGAAGCGTTTACCACCAGCTGTGTGGACCAGCATTTCTGGGAGTTCTACTCCAGAAACACTTGGGTAATTAAAACTTGGGAGCCACTGATTTAAAGCATTAAATCAGGAGCCCCGTGGCACAGTGGTTAAATGCCTGTACTGCAGCTGTAACTGTGCTCACCACCTGGGGTTCAATCTCAGGTAGCAGGCTCATGGTTGATTCAGCCTTCCATCCTTCTGAGGTCGGTAAAATGAGTACCCAACTTGCTGGGGGGGGGGACAATGTGCAGCCTGCATACTGTAATTAAAAAACTGTAAACTGCCCAGAGACTACTTGAAGTGGTATGGGGCGGTATATAAGCAGAACACTTTGCTTTGCTTTGCTTTAAGCCAGGGGTGCCCAAACTTTTCGTAAGGAGTGCCAAATTTGGTGGCTGAGAATGTGTCAGGGGCCAGTTGCTCTCCAACCCTGCCACCCCACTGCAAGCCCCACCCACTGACCCTTTGCAACCCGACCTGCAGAAAGGAAGGTGGGGACAAAGGGAGGGAGGAAGGAAGGTAGAAACCAAGAGAGGAAGGAAGAAGGGTGGGGACCAAGGGAGGGAGCGAGGAAGGAAGGAAGGAAGGTGGGGACCAAGGGAGGGAGGAAAGAAGGAAGGTGGGGACCAAAGGAAGCACAGGGAGCCGTGGCCACCACAGGGGAATGTGTGGGGGAAGGAGGGGGAAGGAGGGGTGGGCAGCCAGCCGCGGGCCAGTCAGAATGGTCTGACAGGCCGGATTTGGCCCCCAGGCCGGACTTTGGGTAGGCATGCTTTAAGCCATATATAACAGTCTTGAGGCACAAATCCTATTGCATAGTGATATTTACAGAAGGCTAGCAACATAGGTTGCAGGAACTTTTTGCTGTTAATTAATGGATCCCTGCTTGAATTTCCAATATCCGAGCACAGACTTGTTCATTACCAGTGAGATGTCCTTGTAAGTAATACCAATTGACTGCTGAACAGGCACAACAAGCTTTTTGCCTCGGATAGCTTTCCACTCAGTTTTACAAAATTTCTTTCTTAACCTCTATGCCAGTAGAAGTCAGTTGGCATTTGCTTGCGTGGCTTGCTTGTCCAGAAGAAGGTGCACTTTTTGATGGTGTCTTCTTCAGAGTAACTCTACAGAACTGCAGCTTTATTTAAAAGTTCTTCTTTTTCCTGGTTTGATTTTCTTTTCATCATCAGCTCCTTTCTACTCTTTAAACCAGAACAAAGCCATTCTCCAATAGCACTAGTCAAATTCATTAGATACAGCATGGAGCAGTTTGTACTGTCTACACCCTATTTTGCAAGACGATGGACCTCTCCTAAAACAGAGGAAACTTAGCTCTAACATGATTGAATGCCCAGGAATGTCATGCCTAGATATTTAAAAATTAAGCAGTCAAGAATGCAACCCTGATTGGGTAAATATTAATGCCAAACTACAAACCTGATTATAAACTGAACATCCCAAAACTGCTGAAAATATCTAATTGTCACAGCAGGATCTAGCATGCAAATTAGCTTTCTTTATGTTGACCTTTCACACCAAGCATGAAGATACTTGAAGATGATGGAGCGTCTGTAACACCAAGTTGGCCAGTCATTTTCAGTTTCTCCTGTTAATGTTTGCTATGTGTATAAGGGCAGCTGTGCAGCTGCATTCTCTCCCGATCCTTTGGGAGGCTCCCTGTTGTCCAGCTAACTAGAGGACCAATCCTTAGTAGCAATGTGGGAGAGAACACTCTCAGGATGCTGATTAGGAAGTTTATTAAAATGGCCTTTATTAAAATAGCCCAACGCGTTTCGGCCCAATTGGCCTTCTTCAGGGACTTTTTTACTATAAAAAAGGTGACATTTAAAAGACATAGAGTCTTTTAAATCAGCATCCTGAGAGTGTTCTCTCCCACATTGCTACTGTCTGTGGATGCTCCAGTCCTTTCACCTTAGAGGACCAATCCTGCCATTTTATTTGATTTTTTACCACCATCTTATATTTTTATATTTTATCATTTATCATTGGATTTTAATCCTTAGATTTTTATGTTTCAACATTTTGCATTACGGATTTATTGTTTTGTGTACATACCATGCTGTGAACTACCCAGAGTTCCTCTGGTTGGTGCCCCTTTTAAAGATGGCATAATTAGTACAGAGATTTGCTAGAGTGAAACAGCCCACTCCCAGGATGTTCCTGTCTGGTCCTTGTCAATGGTCTTTTCTTTCTTTCTTTCTTTCTTTCTTTCTTTTGGGGGGTGGCAATGGTAGGATCACTCAAATTAGGTTTGTCTGTGGTTCACATGATCATTGGCAACAGAACAATTCATGATGTAGCCAATTTACACACTTTCTTGGCTCTATGGAAATGTCACATTTCCAAAGGCAGAGCAGTAAGGCTGCCTTCAGAAAACTGAATCCTTCTGTGCACATTATGGTCCCTTCTGCATGTCTGCCTACCTATCTTGTATGGTTTGCCTTGGGTTTTTTAAAGTGGTTAAGTGGAATAGTGGCAGTGGCAGAATGGGATAGGAGGGGAATTTCCAAAGACTCTATTTGGAAAGCTGAATCCTCTTGCGTGGGTGGGTGGATTGGTAGCGTGGCTTGGCTTTTGAAATAGGCCAAATAGAGTGGTGGCAGAAACAGGAGGAGCCAGGAGGGAGATTTTTGCTTACTTTTCTCAAATGACACTTGAGGAGATAAGCAAATTTTTTAAATCCCTCATTGTTCTCTCCTATCACCTCCTGTTTCTTGGAGCAGGCTTGTAGGGATCAAATGGGGATGTTTGAGCTCCGTATGGATTTGGATGCATAGATTGAACCAAACAGCAAATGGGACCTCTTAGCAACCATGTTCAGCTTGTTCCTGCCTGCTCCCAAACAGGTCTATAGATGAGCCCTGTGATTGCATTGTTCAGCTGAAGCATATATGTACAAAATTCCTAGGGGGGAAAATAGTGCAACTCTGTACCCACTTAATTGAGGGAAGCCCTTACTGGGATTTCTATCTCAGCAGACATGCCTCAAATTGACTTTGAGAAAGCTGCCTATAGTTACTGTGCAATTTTAATGCCTGCCTGTATCTTCAGAAGTCACACTCAGTAAGCCAAATGGGACTTATTCCTTGGGCAATATCATTTAAAGATGGCAAATGTAATATAACACATTTCTCCTCTCCAGATTATCTTCAAAGTCCGAGGAGATTTGTGATCCCTAAAAATTATTCTCAGTTCTTCGACTAAACAAAAATAGTCAGAAATGCTATAATAAAAGTGCATGCTGTAAAACAGGAATAAATCTGTAATGAAGATGTAACCATAAAGCCTTAGCTATCATAAACACACGAGCATTCATACAATAAAAGAAAAAGCATTGTAATCTTGGTTGTTTGACTTTCAGTTAAGAAAATGTTGCCGACAAATAAATCCTGTGGTAAGTGCATAAGACTTCTGTCAACCATATGCCACGCTTTATACTTTTTCTTTCGACTTGAATGAGTCAAGATATTTCAACTTTCTGTAGTATGATTCACTCTGAGAAAATAGTCTAAAGTGTAACTACACAGAGAATGAGACACACCAAGAGAATGTATACTGTATTTGTAAGTGTCATGTTGTGTAAATGAGAGGGTGAGGGCACCTGCCCGGGATGAGAGGTTGGCAAAATAGGGGGTTTCCAAGGAAGCAGCTGGGGTAAAGCTTGGGTTGGGAGCTGATCTGCTTTTGGATGTTTATGAAGAGCCAGGCATGGCTAGCATGGTGGCCCTTAGGGAGAAAAAGATTGCAGGGAAAAGAGCTGGCAAAAGGGAGCAGGAGGTGCCACTCTTATTGCCTTTGCTATATTTCAGGGTAAAGCAAGAGCTGCCTCTGGGTTTGCTCATGACTAGAGATGGGCACGAATCGAAAAAATGGCATTTCGGTCTTTGGGTTTTCGTTGAGGGGTCCGTTTCGGTTCATTTTCATTTTTTGTGAATTTTTGAAAAAATCATTTTTGTTTATTCATTTATTCGTTTTTCATTTTACCCACCTTGTGCATGATTTTTAAAGCATTTCCGTGTGCGGACGTCCCCCAACGCCCCAGACCAGAGGGAAAACACTAAAAAAAATTGATGCTGGCAGAGACATAGTATAGACTAGGTACGCACGGAGACTGCAAAGGCAGCAGCGGGCATTACCCAGGGTGCAAGGCAGCTGCAGAGTGACTGCACTGTGGGGCAGGGGAGGGTACTCACTGAGAGGTACGCACACACACACACAGGGAGGCTGCAGGACTGAAGCTAGAGAGAAATCTCTTCTTTCTCTCCCCTAAGAGCCAGGCTGCAGCCAGCAGGAACACAGAGACACACAGCTGCCTGGCTGGCCTAAAGTGAAAACAACGAGTTGCAGAGACAGCAATCCCACCCTAACTCCCACTGGGGACTGCAAGGAGGACGGGGGCTGCCAGAGCTTTTTATGCCCTTTGTGGCTGCCAGACCTGCCCAGTCTGCAACCTGGGCATGCTATTGGTTGAAGTTGTCCAAGAATTTACATGATCCCATCACATGGCTTGCCTCCATTTTGTGGCTGGCGACATCCATTTTGTCATCCTTAAAGGGAAAAGAAAAATACATCGCGATGGGAGAAGACAAAAACAAATGTTTTAAGGACCCCAACCCCCCTGGTAGGTATTATCAGACAGTATAAATAATTATCGCTGCTTTTTATGGATGTCCAGGGAGTTTTTTAATATTTAAAACAGCTTATTTCATTGCGCGTCGCCATTAACGAAAAACGAAATGTAATGAACCTAATTTTCGTGGTTCTGTTCAGTTCGTTCCAATTTCATCACAATGTTTGTTGTTTTGTTGCATATCGAAACAAATAACGAATAACGAAATGAAAAAAGTTCATTTCATGCCCATCTCTACTCATGACTGACACATGTTTTTGTTTTAATTTGTTTCATTCCTGTTTCCCCTGTGTGCCGTTCATCCAATAAACATAGAAGAGAACAGCACTTGCTATGGTTCATCCTCCCCCACTTGTTTGCTTTGGCACTGCCCCAGTATTAAAGAACCCACAAAACTATTTCAAAAAAGCAGGAGCAAGGTAGCAGGAACTATTGCCAAATCAGGCAGTCTACTCTAAAAGGAGGCAAGTGACCACAACAACCATCAAACCAAGACCTCCCCCACAAACCAAACCATTTGGCCATGCTTGGATTAATCCCTTCTACAAACACAGTTAAAGACCAGTGAAGCTCTAGGTGACACCTGCTAGTATTTTAGTGGTGTTAAAATAAGCGCACCATGGATTCCTTTTCAACAGGTAGATTGTGAATAAAGGGATGGGACTTGGTCATTCTGGAGAAAATAATGTGGCCACCAATGTGATCTTGGATATCTTGTCCAAAAAGTAGCAGGCAAGTATGAAACAGACTTAGAAGTCAGAAGACTTGTTATTACAGGCCATTTTTTACCACCTGGGTTATCTAACTCAGTTATCTTGGCAAGAAGAGGAAATCTTGTGGCTGGATAGGGCCAGTGAATGAGATTTACTGACACCACCTTTGGAGAAGTCTTGAGGAGAAGGTCTGAGGCCAGTTCAGCGAGTGAGGAGAAGAGCCAGCGAGATGTGAGGCCCAAAAGCCCAAGGGAAAGATGGAGACCCAAAATGTTTGAACAAAAGCAAGGGCATCATCTCAAGGTCTCTTGTTAACTTGGAAACAGCTGGACTGCCAGGCAAAGTAGCTATAAATACTGAGTGGGAGATAATTCATTAAGAGCCTCACACTTGATTCTGCCTTTGCCTTGTTTGGATTCCTCAGAAGGTTACAGCCTGAGCCTTCTGGCAATCTGCTTCTGTTGGACCGCCATGATTTAAGGTGATGAATTACTTGAACCAAGCTTTTTGGCTTGACCCACCCATGGACACTGTTTTTGACAGCTTTTTTGGAACCCGACAGGCTTAGAGGACGCAGCCTGGTACTTGCTGTCTGCAAACATAACAAAACCTCTTGCAGCATCAATATCATTATCACCACCACAAACAACAGCAAAATTACAGGTAGTGGCAATAAGGCAATAAGGGGAATGGAGCTGGGAAATCCTATCTCCCTAAAGGCAACCAGTTCCTAACATGGCTCACTCTTCCTCTTCCCAGTGTCATTCCTCTTCCAGAACCTGGCCTCATTGATTATTCCACTGGAAATGTCTGCCAGTAGCCTTCCTTCCTTGGAACAACAGTTCTGACATCTTTTCTGCTCGTCTTGGAATGCAGAGATCAATCTCAGAAACAAAGGAGCAGGATGGTAAGGTGGGATTTTCACAGGGTATGATAACACTTAATTAAGTGTTGCATTCAAGAACATATTTCCCCTTTTCTTCAAATCCTTCACCTACTCCCAGTCTTCACAATATTGATCCTCCTCACTTTGCTGAAATTCTGCCACAAATAAAAGTCTAAGGATATTATACGGGATGATCATATTTCTTCTCCACCATACAAGTCACTGGATGATCTTGGCCAGCCACTGTCTCTCAAACTAATCTAATGCCTCTTACACTTCTTGTTAGGATAAAGAGGAGAACCAATCGCTTCCTGAATCATTGAATGAAGGAGATGGTCTGCACAGGAATTTTTAAATGAGTTCAGCTAAACACTTCTATGGCACCTATGCATACCTTTGCATTATGCACACTGAAGCCTGCATGACTTCTGTGGGTGAACGGATGTGGGGATGGGGTTTACATGTGCACCCCCATCACCTTCAAACCACCAGCTCTGAACTTTTTAGGTTGAATACGTAAATAGAGCTCTGCTCTGGTAGTGTTGCAGTTCATTTTACCATATATTGATTATTTGTTTTCGGCAATTAATGAAGGAGGATTCTTTTCTGTCTCCAAACACTGTAATTAAATTTTCATATCACTAAATAGAATATTATCTTCTGCAAAGAATTTCCTCCACATGAAAATGTAAAAGAGCTAATAAATGCAACAATTGAACCACCATAACTACTGTATATGCAAGAAATACTGAGAGAAAATACATTCAACCTAATATGTTTAACTGTATAAAATTGCAAGGAGAAAAAAGAATTAACTATTTTTTCTGCATACCTATGCAATATCTCAGCTGAGCTTCAAAATGCTATATTCCAGGCCTGCACAACATGTCGACCACAGGCCATGGGTAGCCTGTGAAGGGTTGAAAAGTAGCCTGCTGGCTGTCCAAAGTATAGTCCCCTGCTCCCCCCCCGATGGCCAGGTCATCAGCGCCCATGCTGAAGAAGCTGCGTGCTAGATGAGGAAGCGGCCGGGAGCGCCATGGTAAAGCCCTCCGTTCTGCTCCTCCTTGGCCAGCTGATCAGTGTTCCGGGGGCATGCCAGGTGAAGAAGTGGCTGGGAGGGCCATAGCAAAATTCCCCCATTCCCCCTCCCTGGCCAGTTGATGAGCACCCCAGTGGCATGACAGGTAAGCATGGCAGAATCCCCTGTTCCCCCCTACCTGGCCAGCTGATGAGTGCCCCGGTGGCATGCTGGGTGAAGAAGTGGCTAGGAGGGCCGCAGTGTAGTCCCCTACTCCCCCTCCTCGGCCAGATGATCAGTGCCCCAGTGGCATGGCTGAGTGAAGAAGCCGCCAGGAGGGCTGCAGCGCGGTTCCTTGGCCCCCCTGGCCAGATAATCGGGACACAGGCTGCACCCCTGAAGAAGCCGCCGGGAGGGTCACGGCACAGTTCCCTGCTCCCCCACACACACACACACCAGCCAGGTGAATAGAATTCCAGCACTTTGGGCCAGGAAAAGTAGAACTTGGCCTGTTCAAAGTTGGACAGCCCTGTGATATTCTAAGGATAAATGCTTTTGGCGATGTTTGATTATGATTGTTTTATTTTTGATTTTGTATTTATTTTGGAGTATTATTACCCTGCCTTTCTCCTTGGAAAAAGACCCAAGGCGGCTTACAGTGATGAGGAACAATATACAGTCCAGTATAATTAGGACATAGTCAAGTATTGAGAACAGGAAATTGAGGGACATCTTACAGCATTAAAAGACAACATACATTAAAGCTATGTGTGAGCAGTTAAAGAGAGAGTAAAAATTTCATGTAAAAGTTCTGAGTGGTGGAAACCAACATTGCAAACGTAGTCTCAATGCAATCACACAAGGTTATAAGTGGTTATAAACACAAACTCTATGTGATCATGTATGGTAGACTCATATAAAAGACACATAATATGTAGTCCATCATTTATTTTTTTTCTGGCAGAAGGCTGTGTTTTATGGGGTTTGCCACACTCTGATGTAGTCATTGAATTTAGCTGTCAACTATGTGTTTAATGGATGGCATAATCCAGTGGGACACCTCCAGATACTTCTCAAGTTAAAAATGAGCAAACGTGCTGCTTAGTGCTTTTAACCAACATTTTCCACAATTGGTAAATGGCAAAACTTGTAAGGACTAATCCAAAAATAAATACAGTCCACAATTAATTGTCTGCACAAAAATGTTCCAGAGTAGATACCTTCATTGATGGATTATTAGCACGTTATGATCCTGATCCTGCAAAAATATATCAGTACAGTGGTGCCTCTTAAAACAAATGCCTTGTAAGACAAAAAACCTGTATGAAGAAAAAAGTTTCCAGGAATAGGTATGCTTTGCATGACCAAAAATTTCCTATGGGATGCTTCACAAGACAAAAAAACCATTCTGCATGTACCGGGGGCAGGGGACACAGTTATTTTTGTCTTTATTCTAGCCTCCACAATGGATTAATCCATGCCCAATGCATTCCTATGGGAAACCACATTTTGTAAGACAAAATTTTCGTACAACAAATTGACCCATAGAACTAATTAAATTTGTTTTAAGAGGTACCACTGTAATAGTACTTAAGAAATGGAAAGGAAAATACAGTTGCAATCCTTAATGCATTCCTCAAAGTGGTGGGCCATTCACCAGACTGTTTTAGTTATTATGTTTTCCTCAAAGACTTAGGCTGTTTACATACTACCAGTGTTTTTCATCTTATAGGTTTCAAGATGCTTCAAGATGCAGTTAGAACTGTGAGGGGGATTGTCTCCTCGATACACAGAGATGGCATAGCTGACTGGTATATATGAAAATCATTGTTTCCAAAGTTGTAGTGGCGTGGTTCCTAGGAGCTGCAGCACAAGATCCAAGGCTCTTTGCAGCAAAGTCTTTTTCCTAATTTAGCTTTCCTGGTTGATTTGTTTTACTAAATAAAAGCAACAAACATGTTTGTTCTCCAAGCAAATTGTAAAGCAAACACTGAGCCATGGAATGCACCATTGGGCAGATGTGCTCGGCCAAGTGTTATTAATATGCAACCAAAAAAAAAACAGGTGGCTTACAACTAATGCAAGAATTTTCCACAAATCATGTGGAAATCTGGCAAAAAGGAAGAGGAAATGCTTCACATGTGCCTTTTTATTAAAAATTAAATATTTCCCAAGAAGGTCTTTTGATTAGGAAAGCTGATGCTAACCATATTTAGACTGTAATGGATAGTGTGTGCTGATGTTTGTTGCCTAACTGATATCAATGTTGCATAATATAAATAGCTATTTTCCACAGCAGTAGCAGAAGTTATTCTAGTCCTCTTCTTCCTCTTCCTCCTTCTCTTCAAGACTTCATTGACATCAAATGTTGGATATAGGCTTCTCCTTTCTACTTCCACAAATATCTATTTTGTGCTATTCTAATTAGACATGGGCACGACTTGGCAAAATTGTCATTTCTGTTTTCAGTTATCGTTTTCATTAAGTAATGGAAACGATAACGATAATTAAGCTGTCAGAACTCAAACTCGAACTGAAAAAAGAAAAATTTGGTCGGGTTTTTCGTTTCCGTTTGTGGCATTTCGGCGATCGCGCAATGCGAAGCACAGAAAAAGTTTTTAAAAGTGTTTTTAAAAAAACCCAACTCCCGGCCAAAAAAGCAGGCGAAAATATGCCGGCCTGAGGCTTTGCCACCTACCAGAGGAGTGGTTTCTGGGGGGTCCCCGGCCTCCCCCCCTTCTCCTGTCCTGGGCTGCTTGCACCAGGCTGGAGGGGGGTCATCCTTGTCATCTCGCCATGCCATGCGGTGGGGGGGATCCAAAATGGCGACCACAATTTTTCTTTTGAAATCGTGGTAAAAAAACACACCAAATCACCACAGAAACATGTGAAATTTATTTATTTTAGATGCCTGAATTTTAATAGTAGCAGCAGTGGGTTTTTTTATAGCAATAAAATGTTGTATTTATTTTATTTTATTTTATTTTATTTTTTATTTTTTTAGACCTGCCCATTTGGGCTGGCCATGGGATGGGAACCATGCAAAAAAAATTTTGAACCATTACACCAATGGCATCGCCAGGTTTTTGACTGACACTTCTGGATGTCTCGGAGGGCATAAAAAGCCAAGACACCTTGCAGAAATCACAGTCGGGTGTATGGATGTGGTGGAGGGAGGAGGGCTGGCTGCTGGGGCTGGTGTGATCCGATCAAGATTGAGGAGGGAGGCTGGAGGCTTTAGGATTTAAGTTAGGCAGGCAGGGAGGGAATTGAATTTAGAAAATAATTTCTTTGATTCCCCGCAGCTTTGTCTGCTGAAGGGAATAGCAGTTTATTCTTTATTTCTTCTCTTGCAGTTTGTGAGGATTTTTTTCTGATATTGGATAAAGGGGGAGGTTCGACTGGGAGTGGGAGGTGTGGATTTATTTTAAAAATATATTATATACTACCAGTTATTTTCTATTTTCTGCTTGCACACACACACATTTGGGGTGCAAGCCAAGAACAGAACCTCTATCCTAAGTGATATCCTAACTGCCCACTCGCCCGTCTGCCCGCGCCGCCACCTGCCTGCCGCCCGCCTAGGGCCCCGCCCGCAAAAAACTCCTAGTGCCGGCCCTGATTGCAGGACGCCCCTATGCTCTGGGAAGTCAAATAGTGCTAAATCGCGGTGGAAACAACAAATGACAAACGACAAACAGAAATGACAAATTTTTGAAAAATTTCGCAACAAACGGAAACGACCTGAAACGGACCCGTTCTGACAAATGAAAACTCGAAATGTCATTTTTTTCTGGTTGTGCCCATGTCTAATTCTAATCCATGCCAGTCCTGCCATTCATTATTCACTTACTGAAGACATCTAGTGCTTTTGTTAACATTTTGTTCTACAACAACAACAACAACAACAACAACAATTCCTCTGATTTCATCTCTTTACATACCTTTCTTGTTCTTCCTACTTCTTGTGTTAGTTAATATTTCACCATAAGATTTTCAAGGTGAGAAAGAATCAGCAGTGATTTTCCTACTGCCTTCTTAGTTAGCCATTGTTTGTGAGAGATCCTCCACCAGCATCACATTCAACTACCACTTCTGCTCAGTAGCTATCCATCAACAGTTTATCTGCCTTCTTTACCAATAGAACTATACAACTGTTAATATGGAAGATGGAGGATTTATACCAGGCATGTCCAAACATTGGCCCTCCTGATATTTTGGACCACAACTCCCAGAATTCTAAGCTTAGATTGCCAGTGGCAAAGGACTCTGGGAGTTGTGGCCCAAAACATCCGGAGGGCCAAAGTTTGGACATGCCTGATGTATACTATTCTGGTGTCTGACCTGTGAACCTGCTGCCTTTGGCAACTCTGCTAAGAGTCCAGGCTCATAACAGAGTCAGTCCTCCTGACAGCACTGCTCTCAGCTTCTCTGACACACTCAGCTTCTCTGACACACCTCCCCATGTTAAAGTGAAAGTCCATGAAGGTGAAGAGACAGAAAGGTGTTCCATATGCAAAAATGTCCAACAAGGGTGTACAGTGGTACCTTGGTTTACGAGTGTGCTCATAAACCAAAATATGTATCAAAGCAAATTTTCCCATAGGAAATAATGGAAACTTGCCTGATATGTTTTAGGGGTCTAGATTCCATCATTTCCTTTGGGGAAATTTGCTTTGGCCAGGAGCTGCAGCAGCCACCAGAACTCGGCCTGGGCCCATTACTGCCCAGGGCAAGGCACAGAGGGCATGGAATGTTGATGCCGGACCTGGGGCACAATGCGGAGGCTGTAGGCAGGAGATGCTGGGCCTGGGAAGAGCTCTGGAGGCCACAAATGGACAGTGCCATGCCCACAGAGAGCTCTGGAGGCCCAGTGCAGGCCCACCGTGCAGCCCAGGAGAGACTTCCAGTCAGCGTCAGGCCTGGCCAAACACCACAGAGGCCCATTCCAGGCATCACCAGGCCCACGGAGAGCCCCGGAGGCCATTTCCTATCCTCCAGAAGTCACTTCCAATTCGCTAGAAGTCACGTCTGGTCCATGCAAAGGCGCAGGAAGCCCGCCACAGGCCGACTGGGTGACCCAAAGGCCAGGCCTAGGGTGAGCTCCAGAGGCCACACACACACACACACACACACACACACACACACACACACACCAGGCAGCACCAGACCAGCACTGAGGTGAGCATTGCTCGCAAACCAAGGCAGAAATTTAATTTAAAATTTTGCTCAGTTTGCAAAATGCTTATCCTCCAAGGTAGTCTTAATCTGAGGTACCAACGTATTTGATCTCCCTCTCTGTTAAATGAAATTATGTTAATCTGTATATGAAACATGTAATACAAAAAGCTAGATTAGACTCAGATGAAGAAAGAGTGGAAAAGTAGAACAAACATCAATCATTTGAGATATTCAGATGATACCATTTTACTGGCAGAAAGCAGCAATGACTTGAAACAATTTCTGATGAAAGGAAAAGAAGAAAGTATGAAAGCAGAATTGCAGTTGAACATCAAGTAAAAAAATGGCTACATAAAACAGTGATAAAAACAAGGCTGTTGTACTTGATGCACATATTGAGAAGGTCAGATTATTGGAAAAGAAAATAATGCTAAAAATCCTTGAAGGCAGTAGGGAAAAGTGAACAACAATATGGGATGCATTGACTCCATAAACTCAACAGACTTATAGAGGACAGGACATTTTGTCATGTATTCATAGAGGCTCTATAAACTGACAATACATAATAACAATATTTCATCTTTTCTAATTTCAGGTATACCATCAGAGTTTATATTTATACATTTTATTGTAATTGCTGTACAATGTCTTTAAAGGGGCACCTGCTTTAATTTATATAGTGCTGTATAGATTTTTTTAGTAACTTATAACATTTCTTCTCTATGTCTCATTTTAATTTCATATTTATCCTTTAAAACATTGATATTTGATAGCCAGACAGAGATATTGCAAAGAATTAAAGGATTTTTAAACAATTATGTACCAACATCCCTCCACAAATGTACTACCAAACTAGGGGTATTTCTGCTTTCTGGAACATTTTCTGAGTAATTTTTCAATCTTGCTGAAGGGTGCTTTAGATAGTTGCCTGACACAAAACTCCTCCTGAAATACAGTATATAAATCTACACTATGGAGAATGATTAATGGACCAGAGTAAACCAGCAAGGTTCTGAGCCTAACATGCATTTTTTCAAACATAGATCAAACTGTGTATGCACATACATAACAGTGTAACAAAAGTAAACATATTATTTCAATATAGGTATGTTTTGTGTGTCTACCAAGAAAGTCTATTTGCAAAGTTGCAGCTGTTCTCAATAGCAGCCCCATGTTCCTCACTGATGGAGTCCACTTGCACATATTCAAAACACATTGTTCTTTATTAAGAAGCCATGTAAGGGAAGAGAGGAAGAAAGGAAAATATGTTGGTAATACTGAATTTTTATTTTTGGTTTATGTAGATTGGGAAAATGTTTAAAAATGCTAATAGAAACCTAACTTAATCTTAATTATCTTGTTTCTGCCATGAAGTAATTCTGATTTCGAGATATTTAATAAGATTATTCCTGGTTCTTAATTATTTGTGCTTCTAAGGTTTGACGCAAAGTAAGATAACAAGAGGTTTTATCTTGGATTATAAATATCCCTCATATTTTTCATTTTCATTGAGATTCATCTGTTCAAGAAATATGACTTTACTACATGATTAATTAGAATTGTTGTTTAACATGAATGATGGTGTGACAGGACGGGTGTACCAGGTAGCCAGCGTGCCCACAGAGACCCGTGGGATCCTTTAAGATGGCTGAAAGACCTCAGCCAGGGGAAAAGTTTAAGGCACAGGGAAAGGGGGAGAGAAGACAGCTGGGACAAGTGCAGCAGCCTAATGAGAAATACCAGCCAGGAACCTGATGAGAAGGAGTGAAGACAGGGCTTTTGGGAGACTGCTGGTCAACTGAGGAAGAGGAAGAAGAATGTGAAGGGGCATGGGTGATGATGCCCCGGAGAAGCTGTCCCTGTTGCATGAGGGAGCCAGGAGTGTCATGTGACCATTCTCCACCCAAAAGACCCTGGATTGCCTGGCAAGGCAGCTCCCCCAATCCTCACCCTGGACAGGCAAATATTTGGGGTAAGGGCAGAAGTCAGCAGCCGACATCTTTACTGTGGCCAGTACCAACTCTCCTCGATCTGGGCAAAGTCTCGTGATTAGACATGGACACGGAGCATCGAAATTTTCATTTCTGTTACCATTTTTTTGTTACCGTAGGTAACAGAAACGGTAACGGAGATTAAGATGTTACAATTCAAACTTGAACCGAAAAAAGAAAAAACTGGTCAGGTTCTTCATTTCCGTTTGTGGGATCGCGGCGATCGCGCAATGCCACAACAAGCACAGAAAAAGTTTTTAAAAGTAAAAAAAAAAATGACTCCCTCCCGGCCGAAAAAGCAGGCGAAAATATGCCTGCCTGAGGCTTTGCCAATTACCACCTACCAGAGGGGTGGTTTCTGGGGAGGGGGTCCACGGCCTCCCCCCCTCCTCTCCTGTCCTGGGCTGCTGGCACCAGGCTGGGGGGGGAATAATCCTCATCGCCATGCCATGCGGTGGGGGAGATTCCAAAATGGCGACCACAATTTTTCTTTGTAAATCGTGGTATAAAAACACACCAAATGACCACAGAAACATGTGGAATTTATTTATTTTTAATGCCTGATTTTTAATAGTAGCAGCAGTGGGTTTTTTATAGCAATAAAACGTCACATTTATTTTATTTTATTTTATTTTTTATTTTTTATTTTTTTAGACCTGCTCATTTGGGCTGGGCATGGGATGGGACCACGCAAATTGTTTGAACCATTCCACCAATGGCATCACCAGGTTTTGACTGACACTTCTGGATGTGCCAGAGGGCATAAAAAGCCCAGGCACCTTCCAGAAGTCTCAGTCGGGTCTTGTATGTGGTTGAGGGAAGACTGTGCTGTGCTAATGGAGACTGGAGACTGGATTTGAGGGGGGAGGCCTGGAGGCTTTAGGCTTTAGGCAGGCAGGCAGGGAGGGAATTGATTTTTTATTTAAAAAATTTCTTTGATTCCCTGCAGCTTTGGCGAAGGGAAGCAGTTAGGGTTTCTTCTCTGGCTGTTTGTGGGGAGAGGAGGATATTTCTTGGATAAAGGGGGAGGGTCAACTGGGAGTGAGAGGTGTGGATTTATTTTAAAATATATATAGTTACTACCATACCATTTATTTTCTATTTTTCCCAACTTGAACTCAGGAAATTATTTTCACTTTATTCCCTGAGTGACTGCAACTAAACTATATTCATTGTTTTTGTTTACACTTATCTCTTTTGGGAGGCCGCTGCTTGATATCAGCCTTACTATATTATATTATTGATTCATACTCCAGTGTTTGTTTGTTGTTTACAATTTACATACATACACCTGTTGTGCTGCTGGGTGTGCAATTGAACACACAGGCCGGCAGGCACATTGCACTTCAGTGCATCCAGCTGAAGTCAGGAAATTATTTTCAGTTTAGTCCCTGAGTGACTGCAACTAAACTATATTCATTGTTTTTATTTACTACACCCAAATATGTCTTTTGGGAGGCCGCTCCTTGATATCAGCCTTACAATATTATATTATTGTTGATTCATTACTCCACTGTTTGGTTGTTGTTTACATACATACACCTGTTGTGCTGCTGGGTGTGCAATTGAACACACAGGCAGGCAGGCACACTGCACTTCAGTGCATCCAGCTGAATTCAGAAAATTATTTTCACTTTATTCCCTGAGTGACTGCAACTAAACTAAATTCATTGTTCTTATTTACACTCAAATATGTCTTTTGGGAGGCCGCTGCTTGATATCAGCCTTACAATATTATATTATATTGATTCATTACTCCAGTCTTTGTTTGTGGTTTACATACATACACCTGTTGTGCTGCTGGGTGTGCAATTGAACACACAGGCAGGCACATTCCATTTCAGTGCATCAAGTTGAAATCAAAAATTAGAAACTTATACTAAGGGCCAGCAGGGCAACATTGAATGCTTGTACAAAAGAACACAGTGTGAGAGTAAGCTTGTGGGTCAAAAGGACAAGTTTATTAGAATAGTTTGTTATTATACTACACAAATATAAAAAGAAAATATATTTCTAATACTTTTTGAGATATAAAAAACATGAGGAGGGGAGGCAGAGCCAGAGGGAAGGGAAGGGGTACCCCCACTAAAATAAATAGGGGCACATTTCTGAAGGAAGGCACAGGAAGTAGTAGTGCAGATAGTGATATTGCTGCCACTCCCTCTCCAAGCAGAACCTGCACAACCAGCACGACCATACCATCTTCTGTCATTGAGGGAAGCATGGATGACTGCATGTGAGCCCCAATGCCACCAGGCTTTGACATGGACACACACCCCGTTTATCAGGAGGAAGATGAGGACTTGGAATCAGAAACGGGCTCTTTGCATCTACATATCCCAGATTCTGAGGACCTGTTGGCAGGAACAGATGAAAGGCAGGCTTCAGGCAGTGATGGAAGGAGCAGCCCTCTTTCCACCCAGACTACCACCAGTGACAGCAGCAGTCAATTGTCCCAGCAGGGTACAAGCCACACCACAACCAGCACAGCAGCGGCAGGCAGTACCAGAGGGGGCAGTACTTTCCATAAGCCTCGCGGCTCTCTCTGGGAGCATTTTGATAACAGCCCGGAAGACTTGAGGCTTGTGGTGTGCAAGAAATGTGGGGTGGTCATGCGCAGGGGAAATGACCCCAAACACCTCTCCTCAAGTGCCTTGTGTAGCAACCTCATGCGAAGGCACCCTGGGACTCTGCCTGGGACAGTGTCAGGTCCTGGTTCCTCAGGGAGGAAGAGAGGGGAAGCAGGCATGGGGACGGACTCTAGAGACAGCTCTGCTGAGAGTGGGAAGAGGCAGGCCACTCTGCAGGAAGTGGTGCCACTGTGTGGGAGTTTTGTCAGCCAAAGAAATAGGGCCAAGGCACAGGAGACCACCACTCGCGTGGTTGGTGAAATGGTGGCCATGAACGGGTTGCCCCTCTCCTTTGTGGACTCATCAGGCTTCAGGCACCTGATGAAGCACGTGGCTCCACAGTCCGAGCCTCCATCCCATCGTACCTTCAGCAGGAGGGTGATTCCCTCCCTTTTTGAGTCCGTCAGGGATATGTTCTGGGCCCTGCTGCAGGCAGCCAGAGGAAGGAAGCCACTTCACTTCCGACCTCTGGACCTGTGGGCACCACGGATACCTCTCTCTGATGGTTCATTGGTGGCAACCCAAGGAGGTCCTTGACACCAGGGCATCACAAGAACAGCTGCAGGGGGAGCCACAAGGGAGCACCCCAAGAGGGTACAGGGTGGTGCTTCTCCAGGCACAAAGCATGGAGGACAGTGCCAAAGGCATCCACATTGCTGAGGTCCTCAAGACGGCACTGTGAGAGTGGGCATCTGAGGGGGAGGTTAATCGCGGATTCATGGTTACTGACGCAGGCCGTAACATGATCAACGTGGTTGATAGGGCAGGGCTACATGGCATTGTGTGCGCAGCACACAAACTGCACCTAGTGGTGGGTGATGCCATTGGGCTGGGAGCACCAAAGGACTCCTGGGATGAGGGGACCCTGGAGACCAAGGCCTTGCTGGACAAGTGCAGGAAAATAGTCGGGCACTTCTCATGCAGCGTCAAGGCATCCAGGATGATGCGTGAGAGGCAGGCAGAGACGGGATGACCAGAGCACGTCCTGATCCAGGACGTGACCACCCGGTGGAACTCCACCTACAAAATGGTCAAGCGCCTGGTGGAGCAAAAGCAAGTGGTGGAATACGTCATGTCCCACACTCCCGTCCTGCCTGAGGGAAGGGTGTTGGACATTGGTGCTACCGAGTGGCTTGCCCTCTCCCAGATGGTGGGTATCCTGCAGCCTTTTGAGGAGACCACCCACGTCCTCAGCAACTACCACGCCAGCCTGGGCCACGTACTCCCCATGGTAAATGCCCTTTGCCAATGCCTAGAGGCCAGTATCTGGGAAGAAGCCGATCTTCTCCCAAAGTGCAGGGCCTTGGCAGACAGGCTGTTGACCGGCATGGATACCTGCCTTAGCCCACTGAGGAGGGAAAAGGTGTACCAGATGGCATGCCTGTGCGACCCTCGCGTCAAGGGTTCCCTGGCGGGCAGCGCTGCCAACCTAAACTCCTGGAAGACAGAGCTATGCCGTCAGGTCCGCAGGGCTGCCTCAAATCAGGCCCAGGCATTCCTGAGGGCGCACGGAAGCCAGAGCTTAAAAGATGGTGTTAATGAATTAAAAATCCCAAATATTGATATATATGAAAAAAGTTTTGGTACATCTAAAGCAAGGAATTGTTAATGTACTGTTGAAAATGTGGTGAAAGATTCAGAAGGCACATATATAATATTGCAAGTTGTAATGGTAAAGAGCAATATACTTTGGTAAATGTATATGCACCAAATGCTAATCAAAACTGTTTTTATAATGTCCTTTGGGATCAGATTGAAATTGTTAAAAAGGGGTATTTAATAATGGCTGGAGATTTTAATATGGTGTTAGACAAAATTAGAGATAAATCAGTCTACAAGAAGGAAGACTGGAGGGTTAGACATACAACACTAGCAAAGTTTATAAATACTACAAGACTGAAGGATGTTTGGAGAGAACTGAAAGGAGACGAAAGAAAATATACTTTCTACTCACCAGTTCATAAGAGTTATTCTAGGATAGATTTTGTGTTTGTTTCACAAAGTCTAATACCTAAAGTAAATAACACTGAAATCGAGATTATAAAAACATCTGATCACGCTATAATGTCAATCGACATATCAACAAATAAAAATTATAGAGAAGCTAGAAGATGGAGAATGAATCCAAAAATATTTCAATACCCAGAAGTGCTGGAAAGAGTTAAAAAAGATTGGTTGGAAACTTGGGACATTAATGAAAAGGCAGGTAGCAAAATGGCAATTATATGGGACACTTTGAAAGCTGTAGCCAGAGGCTTCATCATAAGAGAAAACTTTAGAATAAAAAAAGGAAGAGCTTAATAAAAGAAATTTAGAAAATTTAATAGCAGATTTAGAATCCCAATTTTTTTCTAGTAACGATAAGAAGATATTGAGGCAGATTGAAGCAAAAAAGAAGAAGAAGAAGAACTAGACGATTTAGAATTACAACAAGGACAAAGAAATCTACTTTATTTAAAAAGAAATTTTTTTGAATACAGCAATAAAAACTCAAAACTTTTAGCCAGATTAGCTCAGAAAAGAAGAGATAAAAACACGATAGGGAATATAAAAGATTCCTCAGGCAAGATGTGTATACAAATGAAAGACAAATTAAAAGCCATATAAGAGTTTTACCAGTCTCTAAACACAGCAAAAAACAAGTCCAAGGAAGATATAGAAAAATACATTACTAAAAATTTAAAGAGGGTTTTGGAAGAGGAAGATATGTTGGAAATGGAGAAACCTATTACAGATTAAGAGATAGGCAAGGTAATAGATAAATTAAAGAATAATAAAACTCCTGGAGCGGATGGTCTGGGACCTGAATTTTATAAACTTTTAAAAGTAGCATTAATACCCAAACTAAAAAAAGCTATATAATAAAATACTGGAAGGAGAGCAAGTCCTGAGGTCCTGGACCCACTCCTTAACCATTTTAATACCTAAACCCAACAAAAACTTAATGGACATCGGGTCATATAGATCAATATCCCTATTAAATCAAAATGCTAAGATTTTTTACTGCAGTCCTTGCAAAAAGAATGAATAAATTTGTAGCTAAATACATTAAAGAGGATCAATGTGGATTTATCAAAGGAAGACAAATGGCAAACATTATAAGAAGAAATTTGAATGTTCTTTATGAAATGGGAAAAAGTACTATTAAAGCAGGCATGTTATCTCTAGGTCTTTTTAAAGCCTTTGACTGTGTTCAATGGTCTACATTAAAAATTCTGCTAGAAAAATGGGGATTCAGGAAACTTTTTTTAAGAGTAATAAATCAATTATACTCAGAGAGTACTTCCTCAATAATAGTTAATGACGGAAATACTGAACAGATTACCCTAGGCCGGGGAACTAGACAAGGATGTCCTCTTTCTCTAGTTCTCTTTTGTATCGTTATAGAACTCCTGGCAAATGCTATAAGGGATGACAAATCCATTAAAGGTATTGGGAAAGATGGGGCAACAAAAATAAGTCTATTTGTGGATGACGCTCTATTGACAATTTTAGACCCAATAGAGAGTATCCAAAGAGTAAAAACCCATCTAGAAGAATTTGGGGAAATAACTGGATTATGTGTAAATTGGCAAAAATCAGAAAGTTTATTGTTTAATTATGGAAGAGAAGACCTTAAGATAATTGAAAACATTGGACTGAAATCCGGAAAAAGTATTAAATATTTAGGATTAGAATTCTATAAAGAGTTTAGTAAAACTAAGGAAAAATATCTCAAAATTAAAAGAAGAGATGAAAAATAGATTACTAAACTATTCTAAACTGAACTTATCTTGGTTTGGTAGAATAGCATTGGTAAAAATGAAAATACTACCCAAAATCAATTTTATATTCAGAATGTTACCCGTTCAGTTTCTAGAAAAGGAACTTAAAACTCTTCAAAAAATCAAGAATAAATAAAAGTTTGTGGTATAGATCCCAAAAAGAAGCAGGATTGGGTATACCCAATTTAAGAAATTACTATATAGCCATTCAAATCAGTTGTTTGGGGAAAATTTTATTCAAACCGGATATGTTAATATGGTGGGAGCAAGAGTCATTGGATATAAAGGGGGAAATAAATAAATTCTTGTTTTCTGATTTTAAAAACAAAGTAAAGGTTGAGAATCCCCTTTTGAATGGTTTAATGACCACGTGGAGAACATATAGAAAAATTTTGTCACCGAAGGGCTCCCCATTATGTTTAGTAACAGACTTGGAAAATTTTCCTACAAATTTGAAGCATTACTTAGAACTGTTTAAAGCTAAGAAAATAGCTAGATTAAAAGACTGGATGGCTAAAATTAGATCAACCCACGACATAAAAAATATCCTGCAATCTAGTGATCTAATATGGATAAACTACATCCAGTTAGGAAAATGGACAAAGGACTGGGTCAGAAGAAACAGTCAAATTAGAGAATGTACAAAGTTTGAACAGTTTTTACTATAGCTGGAATCTGACCAGGATAATATAGAGAAAGGAATAGTATGTAAAATATATAAAATAATAGGGGATTCATCGGAAGTGAAGGAGTTAGATTCTCTGAGAGTGCTCTGGAATCAAGATCTTAACGTAGAGATAAAGAAAGAAGACTGGGCGAAAATTTGGAATATGAGAATCTTGAGATCATTATCGGTTAGGATAAAAAAAAATATTTTAAACTGGTTTCTAGATGGTACTTAACACCAATTAGGCTGAACAGAATGAATGCTGAATAAGATGTGCTGGAAATGTGAAAAAAAGATAGGTACATATATGCATCTCTGGTGGGAATGTGAAATAGTTCAAAAGTTTTGGGAAAGGGTTTTTTTTAGAGCTAAGTGACATGATTAAGTTAGATATTGATTGCAATCCAGAGACAGCACTATTATCATTGTTAACTAGTAAAGATTATGATGTTACAACAAAGGAGCTAATAGCAAATCTTATGACAGCTGCTAGATTGATTATAGCAAGAAACTGGAAATCCAAACTAGATCTCAAGATGGAAGATTGGTATAACGAACTTTGGGATATAGCCATAAACGATAAATTGTCTTGTAGCCTGAAAAGTTAAACGAGGAGAAATGAAAAAAGATATTTTTATGACATTTGGGGAAAATTTATAGACTTTGTATTAGTTGAAGGGAAGGGGAAAGAGTCGACGAACACTTCAAGACAGTTCTGGAGGAAGAGGACTTTAAGAAGAATACTAGAAAAACAGAAGATGGAGTAACAAGAAGAACTCATGGATGGTCCCGGGGGGTGGGGGTACACTTGTATTGTTAATTGTTATCTGTTATTTTGTTTGTATGTATTATAAAATTAAATAAAAAAATTACAAAAAAAAACCCAATCTAAACAATGCCTGTATGCCTCCCATCCTAACATTCCACCAGCGCAACACAGTTATGCCTGGCTGTCTGCTCTGTGTCTATATGACTGCCTGCCCTGCCTGTATGCTTTGCCTGCCTGCCTGCCTTCCACCTTTGTCTGCCTGAATGCACATAATTCCACGGCATGTATGGATGTAATAAGAGCTACATAATTAGCCCAGTTTTTAAGGGCTTCCCTGGTCTTTGTAGCAGCCCAGGACTATTTTTTTCTAGGGTCAGTGTTGGCCCAATTTTTCCCCGTTGGCCATGGCTGGTCTGAGTGTAGTACACCCCAATACCTGCCTCCCTCTGCTTACAAAGTGGTCAGTATGCACTTTACAACAACCTACCTCAAAGACTGATTAGCAGGGGCCTAGCTCTCCTTAAAGCCTTAAAGAAATAACCCTGTTCTCCTGCATACACTCTGTCTCCTGGGTTGACAAAACTCGGTCTCCTGGGGTGGAGAAACTCTGCCTCCAAAGGCAGAAACAATCCTCCCTTCTGGCACTTTGGCTTTGTGCCTTCCCTAGCCTGGGTGGGTACCCTGCAAGTCTGCCTTCCTGCCTGTAAGCCAGACTGCCTGCTTCCCTGCCTGCCTGGATGCCTGCCCACCCCTCTGCCTCCTCGGGAAACTCCAGCTGGCAATGATCCCTCGAGAGATTGAGGGGAACTCATCAGGATGAGTTGGGGGGGGATCCCTGACTGCTGGGCAGCCAAAACTCTGGCTTGGTGGCTTTGCCGTGTGCATGCGTGGACTCTGTCTCCACTGGGTTGGTGGAACTGGTCTCCTGGGTAGTCAAAACTGGCCTCCAAAGTAGGGGCTGAAGGAATCCCTCCCCGTTGTTCCCCGCCGTTCTGGCTTCGTGGCTTCTTTTCCGCGTGCATGCATGGACTCTGTGTCTCCACTGGTTTGGTGGAAGTGGTCTCCTGGTTTGGAAAAACTGGCCTCTGAAGTAGGGGCTGAAGGAATCCCTCCCTGTTGTTCCCCGCCGTTTTGGCTTCGTGGCTTTGCCACGTGCATGCGTGGACTCTGTGTCTCCACTGGGTTGGTGGAAGTGGTCTCCTGGGTAGTGAAAACTGGCCTCCAAAGTAGGGCCTGAAGGAATCCCTCCCCATTGTTCCCCTCCGTTCTGGAGACAAGAGCAGCTGAAGGTGGGCCCACATGTCCTCTGGATCATGCTGAGCGGGAGGGAAGCCTCCACCCGCGGCCGCCTGAGACAACACCGAGGCCACTTCCAGCGACACGGCAGGGAAGCCGGACATGGTGGAGGGCAGCAGAGGGTCTCTGCCCTGGAGATGGGCATGGAACTGCGCCACCTGGTCAAGGAGGGAGAAGTTATAATATAATATAATACCTTTATTGTCAATGTACAACATGTGCACAATGAAATGAGCGAACCGGGCTCCTCGGTCGTTGCGCTGGGGCCAAGGATCTGAGGCAAAGGCCAAACCTGCCCAGGCAAGGGCTGGGCAGGCGGCTCGGATGGGCTGCACTGGTATGGCGTTTCCAGGGTGCTCCCACCGGGCGCTCCCTCTGCTCTGTCCTGAATTTGATCCTTGGGGATTCTGCCAGTCATCTCCTTTGGATACTCAAGCTGGTGATGATACCCCAAGAGGTTGAGGGGCACTCAACAAGATGATTGGGGGGGGACTCTCATGCCAGTAGCAGACTGAATCTCTGACTGCTAGTTGACCAGGGTGGCATTTGCTTGGCTTTACAAGGAGTGTCATGGGGAAGGGACATTGAGAGAAGTAGAGTAGACCCTCATCCAGATTTGGGGGAGGAACGGAATACTGTGTCTCCTGCTGCCTCTGAGAGGTGGAGGGGAAATGGGATGGATTAAAGGCTTCAATTCAAAAAAAAAAAAAAAAAAAGGATAACAGGCAGCCAGACCAAGTAGGGTGGCCGCCGGTTCAGTCAGCGTTGAGCAAGAGAAAAAAGAATATTGCATTCTGACCACTTTGTTTGCTTTATTGCATAGGATGCAGTCTTATGCTATGATATATTTATTAAATATCTTATTCATCACCCAGTTTAAAGTGTTTTCCGCCTGCTCTGGGTCATTACGGGATGCCCCCATGCTCTGGGAAGTCAAATCGCGCTAAATTGCGGTAGAAACGACAAATAACGAACGAAACATCGAACCAAATTTTTTTTTCAAAAAATTTGCAACAAACGGAAATGGAACGAAACGGACCCGTTCCGACAAACGAAAAATCGAAATATCATTTTTTCTGGTCGTGCCCATCTCTACTCGTGATGATGAGCCTGAACTGTGGGGGTTCTTGGTGAAGGTAACTGAGGATTCCACTGAGAGAGGAGGGGCTAGCATATGGTCTTCAGCCTGCAACTTCTGAGACTGCTGGGATTCTGCAAAGCTGTGCTTCAATTAAAGTGTCTGTATGTTTAAGCCCTAAAGTTGAACCCATTGAGTTTGGGCCAGGGAGCCCAGCCGCTGCCTGCTCTGGAATGTCAGAGGTTGGTAGAGCTCACAGATGGAGACATCTGTATATTTTAACACAAAGCAGTCCTACTTAAATTTAAGTTGCCTTCAGAAGCTGAAGACTTCTTATCTGAAAGATAAATATGGAGCTACTGCATTTTGTATCTTTTGAGGATTTTTCATTTTTTTCCTCTCAACTCAAGCCCAGGCCAATGTATATCTCCAAAGCTGCCTTTATTAGATATGTCCACTTTAATAAGCCAACAAGAAAAGAACAGACACATGATTCAAGAATTCTTGTTCTGCAAGGATGACAAGAAATGATGACTGGCTCTTACATCTGAGACTGAATCCAACATAGATTGCCTTGGACAAGCTAACTCCTGTTTTACTGTTTACCTCCTATTTTAAGCTTCAGTGACTGGTTTATGGGGTGGTGGTGGTGGTGGGATCCTTGCACAACATTCCTCTTGAAAGAGTAATAAACTCTCTTTTAAGTATTGCAAACACATTCCAGTGAAATCACCACGGACTCCCACAAAGACAGAGTGCAGACTGTGGTGAAGGTCATGAATGATTCTGCCACCTAGTAGGCAAGACAATTTATCATAGTAAATGATTAATTTCACAATCCAATGAGTGCTTCCTACAGAGGGCCTCAGTAACATGTCTTCTCCCAGTACCCTGTATAAACACACAGAGACCTTGAAACCATTGTTCTCATTGTTTCTGACCACTTGAGAGCTTCCCTCTCCACAGACTTGATGTTCACCTCCCTTGTCTCTTACTTACTAAAAAAAATGCTCCGCTTCTGGGCACAAAAGCCAAAATACAGTAAAACAATATTGCCATGGGAGGTTCCTGTACTTCCTGACATGTTGCTGTTATGTGCCCTCATGTCACTTCTGGCTTATGGTGACCCTATAAATGTGCAATCTCCAAAATGTTCTATCTTCAACTGCCCAGCTCTGCTTCTGCAGACTCAAGGCTGTGGTTCCTTTAGCACAGTGATTCCCAACCTGGGGGTCGGGACCCCTTTGGGGGTTGAATGACCATTTCACAGGGGTCGCTATGAGCCAATGAAGAAAAAAGCACAAATGGCTTGAGTCTGGAGGAGGAGGGTGAGGAAGGCGGAAAATAGTGAGTTACAGCTTGATAGGTTGGAGGAGATGTCAGTCAATGGCACCAGAGGCTGTGATTAGCTGAGGGTGCCTGTAGAGGAAAGTTCTCCATGGCACCTGTGACAGTGTCCTGCCAAAGGGGGCTTGTGGCCTCTTCCAAGCAGGGCAAGGGGTCACCACAACATGAGGAACTGTATTAAAGGGTTGTGGCATTAAGAAGATTGAGAACCACTGCTTTAGCAAGTCTTCCCATCTCATATTTGGTCTTCTGCTGCTGCCATCCACCTCTTCCAGCATTTTTATCTTTTCTAGAGAATCCTATCATACTTGCATTGCATCTTATAACTATTATCTACGAGGAAGAATAATCCAGTTTTGGAACTGTTGCCACCTGAGTTTTTAACTGTCCCCAGATGATAAACATGTTTGCTTGTGACATACCTCTAAACATATTTGTAAATTAAAGCTATTTCTTGACCAGGTCCAAATAGGAATCACATGGAGGACCACAATGAGACTATTTGACTGAACACTGAGAAAGTGCTTTCCTCACTAAAAAGGACATTGTACACTAATTGATGCTGCATCTGAGCTACACAAATTGTAACAAATTAATCAAATTTTAATTAATTATACTTGCGAACATTTGCAAATTCCTGATTTTAAAAGTGTTTCTGAAATGAAACAGCTTATCTGAGGCAAGGATCTTGTTTCCTTTATTTTGGCCTAATGCCCACAGCTGTTGTGCCAGCTTTCATCTTAGAAGAGACATTCCTCAACTCCTCCATTTGGAGTTTTTAATGAAAGGCAAGTTTTTACAGGATGAACAGTTCATCCAGCCAACTATTTTGGCAAATTATGTATCCATTATAATTGTTTTCTTATACAGCTTCATAACAAAACTAGATCCAGTCTTTCACTGGTTGATGCAATGAAATTCCCACCTTGCAGCCTTCTGACTTGCAGCCCTGAAAACTGACACTGGCTGCAGTCTCACCAGCGTTTTCTGCACATTTTTGCTGCAGCGAACTGTGCAGTAAAGGATCACATCCTAACTGCGAAGGGAAGTAATTTGGTGCCCTGACTGACCATGCCCCTGGAAGTGCACTTTCTGAGGTCAGCAGGTGGAAGGGCATTTGTGCACTGAAGTTTTTTTAAACCACTGACAAAGGGGTTGGTTTTAAAAACTTCATCCTAACTAAAGATGTGCAGTTCTTTGCTACCACTCTAGTGATGTTTTAAAACTTCCCAAAGAAAAGTTCTTTGCTACTCTAGTGATGTGCAACCCCAGAAAATATGCAGTAATTAGCTTTGTAACCCTTTTCCTGCCACTTCCTGTGGGTCCGGCATAGAAAATAGACCCAGGAAAAAGGGAAAAGATGTGCAGTAAGCAAGTAGAGATGGGCACAGAGCAGTAAAATACTACCCTGTTGACAGGACACTAACTGTGCATCAAACACCATGTGACCACCCCCCCAGAAAAACCTACGCATCAAGTTATGATGCACAGAAAACTTTAGTGAGACCGCAGCCACTGAAGGAGTTCTAAGTCCCCTCAGGAGTTGGTTTTAACCATGCATACCAGACAAAGGAAGAGATTGCTTACTCCCAGTTCTGTGACTTCAAGTAGGGAATTTCACTGATCCAGTTCAGAACCAAACAAGCAGGCACCTATTGGCACATATTTTTCCCTTTGTCCTTTCAGTGATGTTCAAACATAGTCCTTGACTAGGTACACCATAGTATAAAAAAACAGTTTTAATGAAGAGTGAAGTGCAAATGCTTATGACTTGTAATGGAGGTAGAGCTACATGGTGCCATCATTTTGAGAGATATAGTAGACATTGAATATTCAGAGAGATCCAAAAGAAACCTACTTAAGTCCACAGACAGTATTCTGGCCCTGCCACAAAGGCTAGTAGGCAGCACCACACTGACAGTAGAAGAAAAAAGTTGGGGACAAGAGAGAGAGAAAGATGGACCCAAGCCCATTAATTATGGCCTAGCTACTCAAAGCCCAAACATATACAGGCATTCATCCACAGCCACGTACATTCACAAGCCTACTGCTATGAAGGTTACAAACTGAATGGGATAAGAAAGTTAAAAAACCATTTGAGAACATGATGCAACAGCAATGAAAATATTTTGCTTTGTTATACAACCAAGTGAACCAACTACACAAAATGACTGGCGAAGCAATTGTGAGAGACTAGGTGCCTATGGGTTTCAGTCTGAGCTCTCTCCAGTGCCTCAATGGCTGCCCTGTCCAGCAGAACTCTTGGATCCATTCTTGCACATTTGTCTGAAGACAATGCATGTCTCTAGGCCAGGCATGTCCAAACTTTGGCCCTCCAGATGTTTTGGACCACAGCTTCCACAGTCCTTTGCCATTACAACTACAGACTTGGAATTCTGGGAGTTGTGGTCCAAAATATTAGGAAGGCCAAAGTTTGGATATGCCTGCTCTAGACCAATTATGTCCAAACTTCAGCCCTCCTGATGAATTCCAAGAATTCCAAGCCTGTATTGCCAATGACAAAGGACGGTAGGAGTTGTAGTCCAAAACATCTGGAGGGCCAAAATTTGTTTTTTTTTTTTTTTTATAGTTTTATTGGGTTTTTGAAGAGGGGAAAAGGGAAAGGGAAAAAGGGGAGGGATAAAATTTAAAATTTACATTGAATATGTCAAGCAAAGTAGAAGAAAAGTAATATAACATATTGATAGTTTGCCAAATATTATCACAATACTAATAAGTTTGTTACTTCTTGCCATCTTTTCCGAGAGATCTCATCATAGTCTCCCTTTAAATAGCCGGAAAGTCTATCGATTTCAATACATTCTCTTATCTTTTCGTGGAAATTCTTCTCTGTTGGCACGTTTGGTTGTTTCCAGAATTTTGCATACAATATCCTTGCAGCAACAATTACATGGTGAAGTACATATCTCTGATCATATGAAATATTTATATCTACTATATTTAATAAGAAAAGTTCTGGTCTAAGCTCTATCTTAATTTTCAAACATCTTTCTAAAAATAGTTTTACCATTTTCCAATATGCCTTTGCCTCTTTGCATGTCCACCACATATGGTAAAAAGTACCGCAGTCATGTTTACATTTCCAACATTTGTGTGAGCAATTATACATCTTAGATAATCGGTGTGGTGCAAAGTGCCATCTATAAAACATCTTATAACAGTTTTCCTTAAAAGAAATAGATTTAAAGATTTTAACTGTATTCCACAAAGAGTCCCATTTGTTTAGATGAATAGGATAACCAAAGTTTTCTGCCCATCTTATCATAGTGTCTTTGACCTGTGTATCAATCATTTTTTCATTTAACAATATGGTGTAAAATTTACTAAGCAGCTTAGCATCGCGGAAGAAAGTATTTTATCAAGTGAAGTATCAGTAGTCGTAAATCCCCCCTCTTTGTTGAGGTCTTTGAAGTGTGCATATATTTGTTGATACTTCCACCAATCTAAATTGTAACCTTCTGATACTAATTTCCCTAGTGGTTTCAATGAAAGGTCAACATTCAGAAGGTGTCTATAAGTTATAACTTTTGGAGTTTCACTTATATGGGAGCTATGGGTCGCTCCCAGAGGGGATAGCCACAGTGGTACTTTAGGGTAGAATTGTTTTTAATCAATAACCATATTCTAAATAGGGCGTTCCTTATCCAGTGTTTTTTGAAGAGAGTGGGTATGTTGCCCTTGTACCACATGTAATAGTGCCAGCCCTTTTCTAGGCCATAACTCTCAAGCTGCAAAATTCTTTTGTTTGTCATCAGAATCCAGTCTTTAATCCAGGTCATGGCAGCGGCATAGTATAATACTAAATTAGGAAGGGCAAAGCCACCAGTTTTGGTTCTATCCTGTAGATAGAGATTTTTAATCCTTGCTTTTTTCTTTTGCCATATAAATATACGTATACTTTTTTCCAGATCTGTAATGATCTTAAAATTAGGTAATATGGGCAAGGATTGAAATAGGAAAAGCAGTTTAGGTAAAACATTCATTTTAACTGCGGCAATTCTGCCCATTAAGGATAGTTGGAGTCTTGACCAAGTTTCGAGATCAGCTTTGATTGTTTTTATAACATTTACATAGTTATCTTTAAGTAAAGAGTTACAACGATTAGATACAGTAATACCCAGATATTTTACCTTACTGGCATGTTGAAAACCCGATTGATTTACCAGTTTTTCCCATAGGTGAGGTCATATTTTTGGTGAGCAACAATGTTTTTTCTTTGTTTACCTTTAATCCAGAGATTTTAGAGTATGCCTCCAAGGACTTCAAGAGTTCTAAAAGGGAGGTCTGGGGTTCTCCATAATTACCAACAAATCATCTGCAAAAGCTTGTACCTTATAAACTTCTCCTTTGCTCTGTAAGCCTTGGATACCAGGGGTTTTCCTTATAACGTGTAGGAGAACCTCCAGGGTTAATATAAACAAGAGAGGAGAGAGGGGGCATCCTTGCCTGGTACCTTTATATATATTAACTATGTCTGTAGGGTGGCCATTGACTATAATCCTGGTGTTTTGAGTGGAATAGATTTGTTCGATTGCTCGCAGCATTCTATGGCCACATTGTAGATAGTCTAACTGAGTTTTAAGTAAAGTCCAGGATACATTATCAAAAGCTTTCTCAGCATCGATGAAAGCGAAAGCTACTTGCTTCTCAGAATGGGATTCATAATATTCTAACACATTGAGGAAGGTTCTGATGTTGGATTGAAGATGCCTTTTCGGAAGGAAGCCAGACTGATCATGCGATATCAAGGGGGGTAGAATCGTCCGCCATCTATTAGCCAAGATGGTTGCAAAGATTTTGTAATCCACATTTAGAAGGGCAATTGGCCTGTAGTTCTGTATCAAGTCTTTTGGTTTCCCTTCTTTGGGGATCAGTGTCGTGTGTGATGATTTCCAGGAATCTGGTATGTCTTCGCCTTCTAAAATGGATGTAAAAAGGTTTTCATATTTCCAGAGACTATCTCTGAGAATTTTTTGTAAAATTGAGCCGGTATTGAGTCGGGCCCAGGAGCCCTGTTCATTTTTTGGTGGTTGATAGCTTCTGTTATTTCCATCATTGTAATAGGAGCGTTCGTCTGGGCTCTCTGTTCTTCAGTAAGTTTTGGAAAGTTGGTTTGTTCGAGATAGTGAAAGATGGCATCTTGGTCGATCGTCTCTGGCTTAAATAAGTTCTGGTAGTATGCCTCTATAATTTTTGGATTTGTAACTTATTTTCCCCATTTTTGTCTTTGAGCGATGATATGAGATTTTGAGATTGTACCTTTTTTAACCTGTAGGCTAACCATCTGCCTGGTTTGTTTGCATTTTCCACAAAATTCAGTTTGGCCAACTTGATTTTGTAAGCTATATCAGCAGTCAGAATCAGATTTAGTTCATGCCTACAAGAAGCCAAGTCTTTGTCCAGCTGCTCATTGCGGGGATCGTGAGTTAGATCCGTTTCAAGCTTTTTCATCGTATTAAGAATTGATTCAAGTTGCTTTTTCCTCGCTTTATTCTTTCTTGCCATATATTGAATGACAAAACCTCTAAAATAAGGCTTTGAGGCATCCCACAGTTCTCAGTGGTGTACCCTTGTTCAGGTTCGTTTCAAAATATAGGTTCAAGTCTTTGGCTGCCTCTAGGATAAATTCTTTATCCGTCCACAGGGCTGAGTTGATTTTCCAGTGTCTGGGCTTGCCCGAGGATTTCAGTGTCCATAGAATGGCATTGTGATCAGATATTGTTCGGGGCAAGGTTTCTATGTCCCTTGTATTTAACAGAAGGTCGGATGTAGCCCAGCACATATCTATACGGGAGAAAGAGGCATGTTGTCTTGAATGGAAGGTGAAGCCATCTTTGAGTGGATTTTTCCTTCTCCAAATATCTTGAAGTTCTAAAATGTTGGACATGTCCAGAAATGATTTAGGCAGTGTAGAAGATGAAATCCTGGATTTTCCCCTTTTGGATGTTTTCCTATCTACAGATGGGGTATGTACAGCGTTGAAATCTCCCAATATTATTAACTGATGGTTTTCGTATTGTAACAGTTTCTTGGCCAATTTTTCAAAAAAAAGATTTGTCTTCCATGGTTATCATTAGGGCGTATATACCAACAATAATTGTTTCTTTAGATTGGATATTTGCCTGGACAAGGATCCATCTACCTGCTTCATCTTTTTCCAAAAGGGTTGGGAAGAGCTCTGGTTTAATATATAGTGCCACCCCATTTTGCTTCTTTACTTTGTTTGATGTGGAAAATAAATTCCCCAGTTTGTTTTGGATTAAGTATTGTTCATGCTTTCTCAAAATGTGGGTTTCCTGTAAACAGATGATTGAGCACTGTTGTTTTTGGAGGAGATTAAAGGTCTTCCGGCGCTTCTGTGGGGTGTTCAATCCATTGATATTCCATGTTAGAATTTTCTGGGCCATCTTATTTTACTTCCAGCGATATTTCTTTTTCCCTGATTTTGGCCTGAGATAGTGCTTCGGCCTGGCACCTCCCACTGCGCCATGAGGATCTTGAACCTGCTTTGAAATCACTTGTTTGGAGGTCTGATTTTCTCGGTTGTCATCTTTGGTAGTGGTTTGAGTATCAGTTGTATCCTCACCTTCGGAAGGAGACGATGAAGAGGAGGAGGGAGAGTAGCCCAACTTCCGTGCGTTTTTATTTGCAAAGTTTCTAGCTTTCTGGTAGGATTCAATTTTCTGTAATTTCCCTTCCCATTGGAAAGAGAGACCTTGAGGGTAGAGCCACTTGTATCTTATGTCTTGCTTGAGCAAAAGTTTAGTAAGAAATGAATATTCTTTTCGCAGTTGGCGGACATCCCAGGGGACGTCTTTCAATATTGCCACTTTGGATTTATTAATTACCACCTCTTTGTCTCGGATAACCTTGAGGATACAATCTCGGTGTATCTTCTGACTAGTTTGACTATTACCTCCGGAGGTAGTTTATTTCTTCTGGTATAAGCTGTAGGTTGACGGTAGATCACGTCTACCTCACGTAGGAATTCTTGGACGGGTGCCTCAAGTAAAGTTGCCAAGCTTTCTCCAACTGTAGTGTAGAGGTTTTCATCTTTGTCAACAGTGAGGTTTTGGATCCTTAAGATTTTGGAAGAGGCTTCAATTTCCTGCGTGAGGACCAGTCTGCTTGTTGATTCCATTGTGGTTTCAATTTCTTCTAGACGGAAGTCGGTTATGTTCATATTATCTTCCAAGGCTTGTAAACGTCCGCTGAAGGCTTCTAGTTTAGTATCCTCATTCGAAAAACCTGGAGGGCCAAAATTTGGACATGTCTGCTCTAGACCTAACATTCCACCAGTGAATGACTGGTGGAATGTGCTAGATTCTGCACATTGTTATTGTAGTGGCATTTTCACACCATTCAGCAAATATTGCTAAAAACATTGCCACATTTCCTGTATTCATGTGCTAATTTCCACCAGTTGCAAGGATTTCAAAATTACCTAAGGTTTATTAAAATTGAAGATGTGGCACCCAGAATTGTATAGTGCTGATGCCAAATGACTGTGTGTCTAGTTTTTAGAACTGAAATAGTTTTTAGAACTGAAATAGATTGGGATTGGGAATGTGGCATTCAGAAAGGATTGTTTTAAGAAAAATGCTGCATCATATTGCAGTCCCTGTATTGCAGTCCCTGTAACATTAGGTAGGACATTCCTATCAGTGTCAATGGAAGTTTACCACCTGGGCTGAAAACCAGCTCCAAGAGAGAGGGGATGTTGATGCTTATTGTTGGGACTACAGCATGGGGGATGGGCTGATATTCAGTGCACTGGCCAGTAACTACTGCAGGTGCTTTTATCATTTTCGAAAACAGACACTTGAATTGCAGCTGTACAGTCAAGCATCTGCATCGATCAATCGCACATCTGAATGCAGGACAGCTTCAGGCACGGAACCGAATGCAAGTAAGCTGAGGCACAGCCTTCTGCCATGGTGTCACCCACATGCCGGCCTATGAATAATCACTCTGCATGCAAAGATTGCATGCTAAAATGGGCATTGGTGTCTGTCCTCTTCAGTTATGAGTCTGTTAGCCCTGCATTTGGTGGTTCAGTAGGATTTAGATTTGCTGAATGACTGGGATTGCACAAAAGGCATGTGAATGATGTTTATTCTTTGTCATGAGGACATTGTGGTGATGTGCTCTCTTTCCCTCTAGATGGCTCATCCTTCTTTATCTAGATGAAACCCTGACCTAGCTTTAGTGTTGTTTGCCTCAGCATGTTTTTAGAATTGGGCGGTTTGGGGCAAGCTTCCAGCCCACATCTGTCAAGCTGAATCAAAGGACCACTTGTTCATACTTGCTTGTGAAAGGGAAGGAGGAGGAGGTGGTGGTGGTGGTGGTGGTGGCAAAAGTACAATGTGAATCTCATGTTTTCCTTGTTTCTTTAGGCAACAGCAATATATAAGAACAAGGAGTTAGGTTTTAATTACCAGACAGCCAATTATAGCAACCTGTTTATGATTAAATAAATGCTTCTTTCCCCTGGTGCTCATCTTAAACATAGTGACGAAAGAACCAAACAGCAAGCTAGAACAGGTTCAAGGGAAAATGTTTAGATTCAAAATCCATATAATGAACAGTGCATAGCTACATATCTAGTTTTTTTATTTTAATTACTTAGAGGTGCACAAGGATGATCCTTACCAAAGTGGCAACATCTATGCCTCTTTTAGTGCAACCACAGCAAAAAAAAAAATCCCCAAAGTGCCACTTAAGGTGATTACTCCAAAAAAGTTTCCACCAATGCCAAGCTTGCTGTGAAGGGAACAATTTTCGTTTCAGGGGAAGAGAATATGTAAGTCCTCTCTTACTGCACATTGCATTCCTTATAAGGGCCATCTCCTTGGGTCCATATAATTAATTAAAATAAAATGTAGCTCTAGTGTGTATCATATAGAAAATGTAGCATGCCATTTGCACCTTTTATTTTGCAGAGATGGCCCCAGGTTTGGTCTGTGGAAACTGCACTTAAAGGATCTCAGGGATTGCAATCTAAGCCCTTGGAAAGCTGCTGTCATGGTAGCTTTTATTTGGCTAGAAAGACCAATAGTCTGGACATCTTCATACATAAATGCATAGGACAGGGGGAAGATAAGAAAACTATATAGGTAGGCAGCAAGGCACCTTAGATTAGATCAGAATATTGATCCTACTAGCCCAGCATTACCTTCTCTAACTGATAGCAGACTTTCAGGTCTTAGGCAGAAACATTTCTCATTCCAATTCTGATCCTTCTAAATAACGTGAGTCAACTTCGCAAGGCTATCAGTAGTTAACAATCAGCTTTTTTAGTATTGAAGGTAGTATGACTTCATCTATCAGTTGCCAGGGAATGACAGCGGGAGAGTGCTGTAATCCATAGGGACTTCTGCCTGTCCTCTGTGCAACAGAATACTGTACTAGCTTGCCTTTTCAGCAGATGAAATACAGTTCTTATGTTCTCAATTGCAACTACAGTGGACCCTTGTATAACAAACAGTTTGTATAACATAAAATCTGTACAACATAAAAAATTCCAGAGATAGGGGAAATTTGCTTAACATAATTGTCTATGGGGCAAACCCGTACAACATAAAAATGGGATTACTCCGTTTTCAATGCATTCCTATGGGAATTTCTATAAAGGAAAATTTGCTTAACATAATTTCATTTGGAATGAATTAATTCCTTTATACAAGGTACCACTGTACCTTCTGCATGCCAATATGTGTTCTTTCACTAACCAATGCTTCTTTTTCCCATGCTTTGTGAAATTCTATGTCAACCGAGTCTATTTGTCATTTATTTTATTTATTTCCATTATTTATTTCTTGTTCCTATTCTGGATTATGTTTCACCAAAACAAACAAAAAATGGTGAAGAACATACGTTGCATGCATGTATCATTGACCAGAAAGGGTTTGTCTATGTGTATATGATGAAATGCTGTTCCAGAGTGGTTTAGGATTTGTGTAGAAAGGGGAATACTGGGAGGTCCAGGGCTCATATTCACACAGGAATCTTTGGTAATTGCTGGAATTCCCAGTACTTCATTGCATTGGAACAGATTTGTAGAAGCTGTGACTAGAGCTATCCTATTGCTTCTTTGGTCTGAAACTGGAAGTGACTTCTGGATTACCAGAAACTACTTCTGGAGCCTCTGACAGGCCCGGGAAGCCTGTTGGAGGCCCATTCAGGATAGCACCAGGCCTCAGGTAAGTGTAGGAGGCCCCAAATAGCCCCCCCCAGTCCCGACCCGACCCAGCATCTGCATATCGTGGATTTTCCATTATCGCAGGTCAGGTTGGGTCCCTAACCCTGATGATAGGTGGGAGATTACTGTATTAAAGTCAAGGGAAGTTAAGCTGTCTTATATTCTGTTTATAATAAACATTCTGTTTATTTTTCTGAAGGAAATCACACTTAAAAAAAAAACCTGATTTCTACACTTTGCTCTCATTTTCTTCTGCATTTATCCTCATGAGGAATTAAATCTGTATTCCTCATGGGAGATTCTTGTTGCATTCTCATGGACCGGTGGAGATTTTTTGTTCTCGGTGAAAACTGATATTAAAAAAACCTTGCAAACTTTTCATAAAAACATCACCAGAAGCCCTGGTGGATGGCACTATGTCATTTCTTTATTTGCATGAGTCCTCCTCCACGTTTGATCGCAAGCAACCCTGTAAGATGGGAGTGACTCACATTGAGAGCATTGTGCCATTTGCTGTTCAGAGGACACCAAAGGGGGCCTCATGATTGAACCAGATCCTGAGTCTCGCTTTTCAAGTCCAACATTAGCCTTTATCCTATCCTATATCCATCACAGCAGTGGTCATCAATTCTGCCAAGTGATCTGTATAAAGGATGCCAAGCCTAAAACATTACAGTAGAAAAACAGTGCAGAAAGTAACATGCAGATCATGCAAATCTCACATTATGTTATTTGCTTATTATACAAGTATGACTATGTGAGGTTTGAGAACTGGAATATGGCAGTGCTACTTGTGGCCCTCTATTTAACATTGGACTATGTTTCTAAGCAGTCCCTGCTGAAAGATTGTGATAAAAGTAGTTAATGACAACTGGAGGAGCACATGTTCCCCAGCTCTGTTTGAGGGCTTTCCAAATAATATTTAAGGCTTCTGGGACTCACCTTGATTCCCTGTTATGGAGGTAGCAGAAACACAATAAATAATCCCATTGTTCTAAAGAAAACTGGAAGAACAACAAGGAATTCCAGTCTCCCAACATTACCACTTAGCACTATCCTGCATAAACTAAACATGAGTCCCACCATTTTGCCACCACAATATCCAGATCTGCATTGCTAAGGAAATCAGCAATGGCAGAGAATCTTTCAGAGGCCCTTGTCTGCAGTTATGACCTTCTCTTTGAGGAATATATATCTGACATTTTAGGGGACCTCAGAGTGTTTGAAAGCACATTTTCAAAACCATTGGTCTGCAGCTGTGCTTATTCTACTGTTGATTCAAATGCCTTCAGAAAAGTGAGAATGAGTGAACGGTTGCAGAATGGCTGGACTAAGGCTAGTGTTGTGTTAAAAGACATTTGCATTAATAAGCCTAGGATGAGCAGACTAAACTCCAACTAAATACACTTTAGGGGAAAGCTAAAGCCCATCAACAAGCTGCCTTTGTCTGCTAATAAACATAAATGAAGCACGTGATGGAGATGAAGAAGCTGCTCAACCTATTTCATTTACAATCCAGAAGCAATCAAATGCTTATTTTCTTTCTTAAGCCAAAAACAATAATTTTTTTAAACCCTGAAACAGTAAACCAGAGCTGTAGATAGAGAGAGAACACTTCGGGCCCTTTAATTGTGAGGTGACTATCTCTGTCAGCGAGATCATTAATTATGTGAAACACCAGAACTGCCTCCATTACTCCACACAGATTTTTCACAGATATTGAACTGCTTATATTGAGATGTTTTATTCCAAGGAACTTGATAAATGTGCAGCAAGTGGCACACACTTGGTAGCTATGCTGAGTTTTACTCACTGATTGTTCCATCAATAAAAACACATCATTTGGTATACTGTTTTTAAAAAGAACATTCTGAATTGAGTAGCTCTACCAGTTCCAATGAGAACAGTATAGTGTAGTGGACTAGAATTCAAGAGACATGGGTTCAAATTCCCACTTGGTCATGGAAACTCACACAGAGTGGCATTGAAGAGCCTCTTTGAATCACTATAAATTGGAATTAACTTGAACTACATATAACAATAATTTCAACTTGAATAAACTGCATTTGTGAGACTGTTTTGAAAAGCATTAAGTATCTGTGGCTCATGTAAACACTAGGGAACAAACGCCACATGGCACTGAATGCATAACCTCAAGACACATGATCTAGAAGTGTGCAATGGCCTCCTGACCAGAGATTGCTGGTCTGTCTTATCTTCATTGATTTTTTTTTTTTTTGGAACTGGAGTAACAATAAAAATCGCTTGTCATACCAGAAAATAATCATGAGAATAATACAGTAAGGGCAATAAGAATACTACCAGCTATTATTTCATTGCATTAAATGAATGCTGCTTTATGGTCTTATCATTCACCACCATCTGCATAACAGATAGCGTTCTTACCTTTAATGGATTTCTTCCAACTCCAGATGGTCCTCCATCAAAATAGTATCCCTGGGAAGTATTTCTCCTCTATTGCAGCTGAACCAACCTATTTGGCTGTAGAGGAAAGATCCCACCGGAAAAATAGCCTTGTCTGTTATTACTTTTAAAAATACCCTTCAGAAATCAGTAAATGAAGTCCCCCCACAATATCATCATCATCATCATCATCATCATCATCATCATCATCATCATCATCATCATCATCATCATCATCATCATCATCATCATCAGTCTTAGAAGTTCTGAGCTGGATGGGACTCTATAGAATAAATCATTGAGTTCAGCCCCTGTGAGACAGAGTGGAGAACTGAACTCTGGCTCTGCAGCCAAATACCTAAATCAATGAGTTACCCAGGAGTCCAATATGTTCATCAACCTGTTATTATCATTAAAACCTGGTTGAAAAGTTAGCAGCCTTTTCCAAACAGGATCTCTAGACCTTGAATATAAGACCACGTGTTTGGATCTCCTAAGAAATTTCAAAAGTGTGTTTTCATTTTGGGGGGGGGGGAATCAAGAGGTTAACTAGCTATTCTAGTTATCGTGGGGAAATCAAAAGAAACAGCTGTTGCTTTTCTGATTTGCTGAACTGATTAAAAGCACTTCAGGGCATACTATAGATGCACCTTGTAGAGATCATTTTGATAGCAGGAACAAATCAAAGTGGCACATATGAGGAAGTCTGATTTCTCAGGCTCTAAAGTATGTTTAAAGTGCTCTGGCTCCAACAATATGTTATCTGTAATGCGTAGTTTGGCCTTCAAAGTCATGTGATGCAATGTGTCTCCCGCCTCCATTAGTCATAGGTCTTGGCAACCATAATTATTTTTGTCTTGCCTTGATTCTGGTCCAATCCACTTATATCAGTGATTTGTCTGCATCCCTGTTTTCTAAATGCTTGGCTGTGTAGGACCTAGAAGATTACTTGTGCCATGGCACAGGTTATCATCCTAACTGCTCCTTCTCTAGAGAAAGGCTCGGAGCTATCAGGTCAACAGCAACCCATTCCCCGAGATTACAAGGCTCAAACCTGAGACCAGGAGACATCCTTGATTGATGTCACAAGAAACAGACCCTAGTGATGTCACAGAGACAGGGAAGACAGGGAATGAAGGGCCAGATGGCTGGGGGGGGGGTGTAAAGAAGAAAATCTGGTTAAAAGGCCCAGAACCTGGATGAAACTGGAGTAAACAGGTTATATGGCAACCCTCAGACCACCGAAAAATGGTGGCTGTGTGGATCTCAAATGTACCCACATGTTCTATTTGTCACTGCTATTTCTGGCAGAGTTTGCATCCTAAACAGTCGTAACTAAAACAATACATTACACATCTGCTTTTATATAGCACACACACACACCCATGCATGCTCCATCTCTGATCATGTTGCAACATTTGTGGAAAATCTTAGCAGTCTGTAGGATTTCTCCAGTCTTTACTGGAGGACAAAGTTCCAGCCAAAGTGGAAGAAGGGACTTAGCCACTGAACTCCGAGTCCTCCACATCACGTCCCATACATCTGACTTCTGAAAGAAAAATTATGACACATTGCACTTTGATTCTCCTATCTCAAATGTATTTTATCGGAAAGGACTCAAATTGATTCCTATGTAGTTAAAGTGACCAGTTGCACATGTTTTGGATTCATGCTTCAGTTATAGTTTCTGTGTAAACATGCCTCTTGGTCACCTTGTTTGTGGGTCTCACTCATGCTGACATTGCCTACACTCTCAAATCATATTTACAAAAAAAAATTGTAAATATGTCTCATAGGTCTGAATTCAAGCCTCCTCAGACTTGTAGGGGCAAACAATATATCACAGAGGATTCATTGCTATTGCTAGAATTGTGTTACAGTTCAAGACATGTAATTGAGGGACCTTTCTTGTCTGAGAAATGAGATTTCTAAATGGAGGATTTTCTTATGTGCTAAAGACCAGTCACAAAACAGGGGAATCTAAGGTTGTTTATACACGACCCCTAAACTCTGGGGCAAATGGCTCCCAGCTCCGGAGATTAAAAATGTTTACCCACCAGCTCCGGAGTTAACAGGAAATTAAGTGCGACCCCACCCACTTTAGCGTGTCCCAGCGCAGCTTTCAGGTACCTGCTTTTTGGATGTGAAAAATATTTGATCCTGTGTAAGGATAGTGAGTGCGGGGCTCTCCTGGCTGGCTTCGGTTTGTTGTTTTTCTGCCCCCCGCCCCTTTAAGAGATCTGAATGCTGCCGGGAACAGAATGGAGGTAAGCCGGCATTCTTTTCTTTCTTTTTTCTCCCTCCCTCATGCAGCCAGCAACCAGGAAGTGCGGAGGGGGGTGGGGACAGAGGAAGAGCAACGAACCCCTAAGATCTCTGGTCCGAATTTATGTGGCCAGCGGATCTTAGGGGTCATGTAAAAAGGCCCTAATTTACAGATTACAGGAGGCGAAAGGAGCTCTTTGGATGACAGTCACACCCAGTTGGCACTTACAGAATTCCCTCTTCAGGTGACAAGGTGTCTGTAATGTAGAGATTGGCTCTTAAGGGCCCCATCACATGACTGCTTAAATCCAGCTCTAACTTACAGAAAAACCACCTCCAAAAATCGTGTCCTCATGAGCTGCGAGCTTTTTTTGGGGGAAACCCGGCAACGCCCACTGAAGTGAGTCTCAGCAAGGTTTCCAATACCCAAGCCAGAGGATGGGTATTTTTGCCTCCCATCGCATGCAGCAAAGGGACAAGGAGGCTGTGTGTGAGTGTGTGTGTGTGTGCTTTCAGGCAAGCAGAGGAGAGAGAGAGAGAGAGAGAGAGAAGGAGCCAAGGGCAAAGACCCATAGAAACAATCCAATCACTGCAGCCTTTCTCTTTAACAACGGGTGTCTCTCCGTAAACAGTGTGTGGGGCGGGGTCTTTCTCTTTCTCTCCTCACCCTCCCAGCCCCCACAGGTTTCTATTCCCCCCCATCGCTCCCGCTCACTAGCTCACTAGTTTGTTTGTAATAACTTTCTCTGCTAATCTTGTCATTTAACTGCTTGACAATGAATCTGCAGTTCAATACTTCCAGGCAAGATAAGAGTTAACTTCTTTATGCAGGGACACAGGCAGCTAAGCTGTCAAGAGAAGCTGAGAAGTATTTCCATATCAAGAATCTTTATAGTCCAAGGAGGGGTGGGGAAGAGCAGACTTTAGATCTCCAGCGCCTGGTTCTTTAAATCTAACTTCAGGATCTTGTGTGCTTAGGATACCCAAACACCTTTCCCCCCACATCATCCAGAGAGCAGTGCTGTTTGATGCAGGTTAAGGCGTGGGGACGCATAAAATTCAGTTACTGAAACCATGACATGTGGACACTGGAACTACTTCTTCAGTCACGTGACCATAGGAGGGGAAAACACGGCTTTTATTATTAGCAGCATTTTTCTGCCTGTGTGATAGAGGCCTTTAGAACCCTCATTTGAACTCATTTCATCATTAAGCAAGTATAGTAATGATCTCAATAAAACCACATTCCTTGTTCATTTAAATTATAATGGCTGTGATATCTGCTTTAAAGATTCCCACAAGAAAATCAGATTTTTAAAAACCATATAAACAGAAAGTAAAGCAAATTTTAAAGTGTTTTCCCCCTTCCCCTTGTAGTTAAAGTGTCACTGTTCCTGCAACAAGGAAAGTAGAGCCCCGAAGAACTGCAAAAATCACTAAGCCCCCAACCCCCAGGATTAGATCAAGACAATCTGTATTATTGATAGCTCCTTTGACCTATAAAGAACTTTAAATGAAGGACAGTTTCAGTTACACTATCTTTCCATGCTAGCCAATGCCTGCTTCCTTGAAAAATAAAAGAGAAAAAAACTAAATGGTTCCTGTAAAATATGGAACTGCAAGTGACGCTTAGAACCCACAAGTGCTGCTAGCAGGGTCACAAAGCATTAATCATTGTGAGTGACAGTCTTCCGGATCTTAGCAATATACCTTCTCCCAGAGGAGGAAAGGAAGAAGGAAGCAAGCAGAGTGGTTGTGTGACCTTGATGTGCTGAGAGTCACCATCACAAGTTGCAAGTCAACCTTGCATGACTGCACTGCTGGGATGCTGGTGATGTTATTAAAGCCAGACAAGAGCAGTAATATAGCCAGAGGCACTTACATTAGAATAAAGCTTGGCAAGAAAGGAGGAAACTGGAGCAAACAAAATCCAGGCTGAGCATTGGGACTGGGGGAGGGAAAAGAAAGCTCAGAATGAAATAAATACACACAGACTGTGAGACTAAGGTTCAAGTTTTGAGTTTATCTTCAATTCTTCATTCTTCCCTCTGCTTCATATAGATATCCTAAAACCATCATTTCTGTAAACTATGTCCTGAAAGCATCATCTCTGTGTTTCTGCAAAGCACCCCCACCTCTGCAGACATGGGCTTCTAAAGCGAATGGCAACAGGATGTGTCCAAACCACAAAAAGTGTATAGCAAATGTCAAACCGCATGCTAGGACATCTCAGATCTTAAAATATCTTCTTTGCACCTTTGTATCCAGCTTTTGAAACTCATTGTTAACACAGAGAGAACAATACATTGCGAAATTAATGTGACCTTTTAATCTTGATAATGCAGATGGGAAAGTATCACTGATCTTTAAGTTTGGTTGCGTTACGGAAAATGAACATATATGTAATGAAGTCACATGCTTTCCACTGCGGCAAATTGTAACCAATCCTGAGTTTGTTCTTTCTCTGTTTCTGTATGCTAAAGAGTATTTAAGACTGGACATTCCATACAGGAAGTTGTCCCTGCGTTCAGGCACCCCTTGTGCACAAGGTATTCAGAAAGGATCCTCTGGAAATAAAACTACATTCCCAGGAGTCCGGTTTGTCTGTCGTCCATTTTATAGTGATTCTCATTGAGGATCAGCCACATTCAAATGTGTGGTGACAAGACACACATTGGGCAGTAAGAAAATTAATGACTGTATAAAAATGAAATGAAAAATCAACCAAGAGGAGGTGAAACTGTATCACTACTCTCTTTAATTTTTTTAATGAGGTACACGTTTGTGAATCCTACAGAACTTTTAATCAAACTAGGCACTAGAAAGGGAAGTGGTGAATATGGAAGTTTTTGGAAGTACAAAGAATGTGGCTGTATGCTTTAAGCTGTAAGGTCCACAATAAAGCTAAGTCCCAAGATAGAAATGACAGACTTGATAATTCACAGATAGGGTTGCAGAAGTCAGATTGCACCTACCAGTGCTTCCTGGAATGGAGAGAAGATGGTGGAGCCCAATGTGCAACTCAGGGAAATGAAAAGTTACCTGTCCTATAATCCACTCCTTCTGCATAAACATTAAATAGAAATTTTGAAAATGCTGAAGGAGCATTGCTCATTGGTACAGCAGATGCCTTGTATTCCAGATTTAGTTCCTAGTACCCATAACGTGGGCTTGAAATACCTCTGACAGAAAACCTAGAAAGTCTGTGCCTGACAGTATGGACCAAAGCAGTAGATGCACAACTGGACTAAGTCAATATATGGACGTATGAATAGATGGAATTAGTCCACAGGAAGGGTCCACCTCAACTTCTCTCCTACCTCTTTGAGTCCCAGGCAATAAATGCTTCAAGTGATCCCTGTTGCCACAGCATTATCCAGGGATGACATCAATTAATCCAGTGGCCAATGAGAGGCCAAAAGGTGGGAACATTATCTCTCCGGGGGTCTTCCTGACAAAAAGAGACTATATGAGGGACTGAGAAGAACAAGGCCCAGGAATGCTGAGCAAGGATGGTTGAAGAGTGGGCAAATGCTCCAGAATGCACCTAATTTGTCTTAACTGCTCCAGGACCCATGCCCTTAGATTCATCAACTTTGCTCAAATGCAACACTCAAGAATCATCCAATGAGGAAAGTTAGGGCTCTTGGGTCAGGTCTGTTATGAAATCTTTATTTATTGCATTTCCCCCACACACTTTCCCCACTAAAGACTGTGACGGAAGTCCTGTTGAATAGCTATGCAGGTGTAAATCAATATTGCATCTGCAGCAGCTGTCAAAATGCCAAGCAGAAGTGCTGCTCAATTTGCACAGCTAGCCACAATAGGAACGATGTGACCAATTGCACAATTAACTCATGTACACCTTGTTACCTGGGCATTGTGCAATATTTTGCACCTGTACAACTTTACATTATGCAGTGACTGACAGGATTTCAAATGGTTGTGTGCCAAATATTTGCTACAACACTGATATAACACAGCTTACAAAGAAATGCCTTACTAGTTTAATATTTAGTTCAATGTTCATAGGTGTTTAATTGTCCTTTAGTATACTTTCTTACAGTGTTGTTAACTGTAATTACTGTGTGGTTTTCATTGTGAGCCACCTTGAATGCCCTATGGGGAGAAAAAAGACATATAGGACCAACTGGATGGATGGGTGGGTGGGTGGATGGATGGATGGATGGATGGATGGATGGATGGTCCTGGATTGCTCCAACTATCTCTGTACACTCTAAAATGCATCAACTTATATGGACAGATTATCCTTCTTGTGAAATATAGACTGACACAATCCATTCTAAAGATTCAAGTTTAGAGATGTTGACGTTGTTATACAGAGGCAATACGAATTACTTCCCCTTCTCTTTTTTAACTTTTTTACAGGCATAATTTCTCTGGCATTCCATTGGCTTGGGACTCCATGCAAGTCATCCAAATACATAAATAAAATTTACCCACACATTTAGAAGACATATCACCTTAAGGTGAATTGCTGGATATTACACCAGAATTGAGAATAACTCCATCCCCGGACATATGTACACTAAGAAGCCCTGTTTTCTTTCTTCTTTTCAATAACTGATGTCCAAACTTTCTCACCAAGGAAAAAGGCTTTGTCTGAAGTATTACTGTGCCTCTGGGCAGTTTGCATCCTACCTTCCACAGCATGCTTGTGCCTTCTGCCTGGATCCTACCTTTCCTACTGAAATGTCTCAGTCAAACACCTACAACTGCTTTTAATGAGCAACACTTCATAGTAGGGAAATATTCTGGTTTTATATGCAGAAACCAGACAGTTCTGTCTGCATGTGCTCATCATTTATCCCACCCTTTCCTTTCATGATTAGGGAAGGGTTTCCCTTTCTAGTTCAAAACCACAAAAGTACTGCTAAAATGCTTGCTGAGGAGGATGTTAGGATGTTATAAATCAGAAACCTCGTTTGCTTTTTATTCTTTTCAGAAAAGATGTTTACACTTGGAAGACACTGATCCTGTGTTTAAAACATGGTCCAGGGAGTTGCATTTTTCTTCTTTAAAACATTCAACATTAGGACAGGAAAAAAAACAATAATCCACCAAATTTAGATTCCTCTCAAAGCCAGAAGCTTTATGAATACAAATGCAATGTAGGGACAGCAACTATAGGCAGTAGAGTTTGGGGAGAGCATTAAATGGGCTTGCTCCATAGCAGGAGACAGATGTAGAGATACAGATTCTGGAATTTGCTAGTATGCCTGTCCAGGAGAGAACAATGCTTGTGTTAAGCACTGTTATTAATAGCTGCCATTCGCACAAAGCCGCATCTTAGCAAAACCCCACAAACACAGAGTCATGTGCCTCGTGATGTCATCTAGACAAGAGAGGTTTCCAGGCGCATATGATGTGAAAACCAAGCAACTTCAGGCCCCTAAAAATGCAGTTATTCATTTCTATATCTCTTGTCTTTTGACTGTCTAATTTTGACACTTTATTGCCTCTAATTAAAAGAGTCATAGCTCAGGATTAATATGTATGTGCTGCATGCATAAATTCAGTTTCTGGTACCAGAAGCTGAAAGGTCTGAGACAGCCGAGTTGGGGACGATGTTGGCAGAGATCTTGAAAAACCTTTGTATATGTAGTGTTTCTCCGTGTATATGACTATATTTTTGTCTAAAATTATTAGACTAAAAATTGAAGGCCTTCTTATACATGGAAGTAAGCTGAGGAAATAACTGTGTAAAGAAGCTAGTTTTGGGTTGGAAAGTGGGGGTTGTCATATAGACAGAACATGCAGGAAGTAATTTTTTTACAAATGTGAGTGTTTATACAAATATGAGAGTTCTGTGCTATTGTAACTGAACCACCATACTGCTAGGAAGGGGAAATATATGTTGGCATCAGATCATTTTGTATGGCCCACAGAAGAAGATGTGGATCTGGGGTCCTCTCAACCCCTTCATCCTAAATCAAATTGATGAGTCCCATGGGTTCATTTGGTAGACCAACATTAGGATGAATTGTCTGAGCCTACCCTTAGTGATCCATCTCTTTCAATATTACTACTATACTATGATGCATCATTTTTTATAGTTAAAGGCTGCATTTAAGATCCTCACTGTAGAAATATATCCCAGTCAGATCTATATGACCCAAAAACACATCAACACACACTATTCAGTAATTCAGTGCTCTAATAATAATATTAGCATAGATTTCATTTTTGTCCCACAATACAACCAAGACTGGGATTCAGGTTGTCTCCCAAAATGTTTTTCTTAAAGGAGCATGATAAGGCATTTTTTCTTAAGCCAAACTTTCAATCCACCAAGCTCTCTACTGTCAAGAATAATTGACAATAGCTCTCCAGGATTTTTAGATATTATTTCCAAATCCTAACTACCAAAGACTGACTCTGGGATCTTCTGTATAGAAAGAATTTTCATTACTACTGAGTTATTTTCCCATCTCAAAGAGGAACCACTCTATCTATCTATCTATCTATCTATCTATCTATCTATCTATCTATCTATCTATCTATCTATCTATCTATCTATCTATCTATCTATCTATCTATCTATCTATCTAATATTAAAGTACTACGCAAAACCTGATCTCAACTGGATATTTTAAAAAAGATAAAACAATATAGCAACATCCACCCATGAAAAGTTTTATCAGCAACCATATCGCTGAAATGGTAACTCTTTTTAAAAAAGAATTATTTGCTTGCAAGCAGAAAGGCAACACTACAGCTTATTCATGTGGTGAGAACATCTGCAGAAGATGAATCTATTTATTTGTTTATTATTTATTTAGAGTATTTTTACCCCACCTTTCTCTTTGAAAAAAGGACCCAAGGCAGATTACAGTAATGAGGGACAATATATAGTCCAGTACAACTAAGATATATTCAAGTTTGAGAATAGGGAATTGAGGGACAACATTAAAGCTACAAGAGAATGCAAGCAGTTAATGAGAGAGTAAAAATTCCATGTAAAATTATGAGTGATGGAAACTAACATTGCAATGATAGTGTCAATGCAATCACACAAGGATATAAGTGGTAATAAACACAAAGTCTATGTGATCCTGTATGGTAGATTCATATAAAAGACGCATAGCAGGCAGCCCATCATTCAGGGAGAGCTTGCCCAAAGACAAGGTCTTTGCCTGTTTCTGGAAAGACAGCAGAGATAGATTACATTTGGGTGTACTGTTGTATGTGGGTTGGCCTCTACCTTGAGGGTTGGTAGGGTTCCACTTCATCCTCAAGGCCAACATACGTATAGCATAGGCCTCCTTTCTACAGAAATTCTGAGACATGAGGAGTTAGCATCGCACCAAGGCAAGACAATAAAGCACAGCCCTACTCCTCACTTACTTGTCTTAGTACATTACAGAATTCCTAAATAGGAGTAATGGGAAAACCAAACACGCTTCAGATCAGAACAACCAATCCATTGATTTGCTTGTCAAAGTATTTTGCAATTTGTTCTGCCAACGGAAGCAAATACTTATTGAACAATTACATAGATAGACGCAGAAGCAAAGTCACAACTTACTTAAAAACATCAAACAGCTATATTAGATATACAGTATACACAGGTAAGTTACATGGAGACAAATCAACAGCATAACAGCATTTAATCATACACGACATACATAATTAATACATAGCATAGAGTGATATGAATGGTGGGTGCCTTACTCACAAAGGCCTATTAAACACTGATTAAACGAAAAATGAAACTAAACATAAAATGAAATATTTTTCTTCATTTTCAACAAAATGAAATAAAAGGAAGACAATGAAAGAAAAAAAAAGAATCTAAATGCCATTTCACCATTTTGTGCCCACCTCTATTAAGAATCTCTCCCCCAAATGTTAACATTCTGTGGTGGGTTCCACACTGACTCCATATTTCCACTACAATATGTAGTGCAGCTGTTAGTCTCTAAATCCTGTTTTCTGGGTTTACTTCTGAGTAGACATCATGGGATTGTAACTACTTGGTTTATACCAATAAGCTCCATTTTTGCAACAACAACAAAATTGGAACCAACCCCAGGGTTTAAAATTCTTTCAAAACAAAGAAACTCCATGAAACAATGATTTGGCATGTTCTTGAGAGATGACAGCCAAATGTGGAAAATTGGCTGATAAAAAGAAAGGGAACACTGTGTAATCTGTGTTTTATAGGAGAAATGTGTATTCATAATATTAAAAGGAAAACTCTTATGCCAAACTTAAGGGGTGCCTGTTGACAAATTGCATTCCACATACTCCCCAGTAGATGTCTGAATATAAATCTGTCCTTAAGAGTGATTTCGCTGAAAGTTGTCAAAAGAAATAACCAAGGTTACAGAAGGAGTGTGCAGATAATTAACAGCTTCCTGTCAGCTGTAGGCAAGCATGTACTTAAACAAATGCATTCAACCCAGGAGCCTTCAGTTTGTTACAGAGTCCAGTTTCTAGCAGCACTCTTTTTGAAAAGCACAGAGACATTCACATTAAGAACCTTTCAAGTCAGTGCCTTAGGCAGTCTGTAGACTGCTTTGTATTCCTTTATTTGTCTCCCCTGTCCCCAGAAATACCCTTCTCTTCTGGATCTACAATAATAGTTATTTGTGGTAAAGAAGGAAGGTACTGTCACAGTCACCACCACATCCTAACTCCAATAGAGGAGGGTCTCCTGGTTACAGAATATTTAGGATTGGGGCGGTGAACCTTTTTGCACTGAGGATTAGAGGTGGGCACGACTAGGGAAAATGACGTTTTCGAGTTGTCGTGTGTCGGAGGCTGCCCGTTTCGGCTCGTTTCTGTTTTTCGCGAAATTTCGCAAAAATTAGTCAGTTCGTTTTTTTCGTTTTTTCGTTGTCATTAGTACTGGTTTGGGGGGGTAGCGGGCTCCTGGAGGGAGCTGCAGGAGTCAGCCAGAGCCACAAGTGACGGACTGGCAGACTCTTTGCACCCGCTGTGTCTCACGTACTTGCATGTAGTGCAATGCAAGTAGATCTGGCTTAGGGTTAAGACGGGTTAGCGCAAGGGCTAGGGTTAGGCTAGTTACAGGTGAGGTTAGGGTGAGTATTGGGGTGCACCTCTGGGTGCCTCTCTGACCCACTTAGAAGGACAGTGTACTGGCGTATGGGTTAGGCTTAGGCTTAGGGTTTGGGTTTGGGCTACGATTAGTGGGCTGTTTATGCCCGATTGGCACATCCCAGAAGTCTCTGTGGTCAACCTGGCCAAGTGGCCATGCGATTGGTGGAAAATTTGCATGGTCCACTCCCATGGGTGAGCCCATCATTGCAAATGTGCAGGTGTAATAAAATAAAATAAAATAAAATAAAATAAAATAAAATAAAATAAAATAAAATAAAATAAAGTAAAATCAACGGAGACTTTTTTTTTTTTTGCAAGAAAAACCCACTGCTGCTACTGTAAAAATTCAAGCATTTAAAATAGCTAATTTTTGCATGTTTCTGTGGTGCTTTGGTGGGGTTTTGGGCAACGATTTCAAAAAAAATATTGCGGTCGCCATTTTGGATCCCCCACACTGCATGGCAAATGGATGCGCCCTTCCAGCCTGGTACCAGCAGCGCAGCAGTAGCAATAGCCAAGGAGAGGGGGGCGGGGAAACCCCCCCAAATAAAACACCCTTCTGGCCTGGTAGGTGCCCTCAGACAGTTTTCGCCTACTTTTAGGGCCGGGAATTGGGGTTTTTTTTAACTTTTAAAAACTTTTTTTCTGTGCCGCTTGGCATTGCGCGATTGCCGCGATGCAAGTAACGAGCACGACAAATCAGACCAAATTGTCGGTTCGAGCTCAAATTCTGGCGGAGTAATTCCCGTTACCGTTTCCGTAGAGTAACGGATACGAGTAACGGAAACGGAAACGGGAATACCGCTAAGTCGTGCCCATCTCTACTGAGGATATATCCACCCATTACTCCCAGAATTCCCAACCAGCATTGCTAGCAAGAAACAGTTGTGGAATGCAGACCAAAAATCTGGAATGCTAAAGGCTCACTACACTTAATCAAGGGAAAATCATATGAACAGACCCTGACTCTGGTAGTTGTCTGTTACAAGAACTACCATTATATTGCTTAAATAAAGACGGTAACAAAATGGAACAAGCAATACAATGGGCAATGTAACTGGGGGAAAGTGGTAGTGGAAAAGTTTTGAAGGAAACCTTGTGACATGTTACATAATGAAAGACTTATTAAAAGTACCTTTCTGGGTTCTGGCCAGTCTCAGGCACAGTGAGACAGCCACCTCAGCTATCTTTGCATATCATATTTTTTTTGCTGCTGCAACAGCCACTGGGATTTTCAGGCCAAATGCCAAATATCATTGGAGCATATATTGCACCTGCTTCATTTGAAATCAGACCATTGGCCCACCTAACCCAGTATTGTCAACTCTTGACTGACAGGAGCTCTTCGGGATTCCAAGTATAATTCTTTCTAGACTTACCTTACTATTTCCTGGTGGTCTTCCATTTTTGAGGCTCGCCATGATAAGCTTCCAGCATCAGATATGTCAGCTTTTAGTACCATGAACCATATTTGGAATGTGGGAACGAAGAATACAATTTGTTGTCAGGTTCAGGCAGTCTTGGGCTGGCAGTTAATTCCCAACTAATATTAAAGGTTTAGCTTTAAATAGAGATATGAGCCAGGAGAACAATCCAAGTGCCTGCTCTTGAATCAAAAGCTCCAAGTCCTGTTCTAACGTGCATTTAGAAGATCAGTTTGCAAAAATCCTAATGTATTTTTTAAAAACATGTGATATTTATAAGTATTACAGTATATTACAGTGACCCCCACATATTTCGCAGTTCAGGTACCGCGGCCCCACTACATTGTGGGATCGCAGTACCTGCACTGTGGGGGGGCAGGGGTGGCCGGGTCACTCCACGCTGCCCCACACAGCCCCGAGAAGCCTCGGGGGTGCATGGGAGGGTGGTGGTGGCGATTGGATTGCTTCACGCTGCCCTCCCACGCACCCCCGGAGAAGCCTCGGGGCAGCTGGGAGGGGTGGCACAGAGTGATCAGGTCGCTCCGCGCCGCTCATCCAGGCTCCCCCAGGAAGCCTCGGGGCAGCTGGGAGGGGCGGCATGAAGCAATCGGGTCGCTCTGTGCCGCTCAACCAGGCTCCCTCAGGAACCCTCGGGGTGGCTGGGAGGGGCGGCGCAGAGCGATCGGGTCACTCCGCGCCGCTCAACCACGCTCCCCCGAGAAGCCTCGGTCCATGCCGGCGGGCGGTGGTGGGACGTAAGATCGCCCCCCCCCCCACTCCCACCCGCTTCCGCATATCACAGATTTTCTTGCATCGTGAGTGGGGTGGGTCCCTAACCCCCGCGATCGGTGGGGTGTTACTGTATGAATACTTCATCAACAACATATCTGATAAACTTATAAAGACTTATATAGCACCAGTATATGCTTCCAGTTCCAGATACTTTTTTTCTGATTTAGTTTATTCTAAAGTTTTGCTTGCATTTCATTTCATATTTCAAAATCTCAAGCTCTCAAATTTAATGAGAAATAATGATACAAAGTTTAGACATTTATGTAGCATTGAAGAAAAGAATAGCTGCCTTATATATTGTGAGAGCAGGAAGGAGATGAGAGAACAGTTAAACTGAAAATATATGGTATTTGTATTCACTACTGCAGAGTTTGATTTAAAGAGTCAACGTCTACTTGGAGTTGGGATGACCTATCATGTCTGTTCCCAAAGAGTTCCTTGTGGCCCTTCCCCTTGCCCATTTTGGAAACAATTCTGTGCCTGTATTTTTAATATTTTTAATCGAAAAACTCTACATATGTTCAGAGATAGGCATTGGTCAACACATGTCTCCATTAACTGAAGTATGTTGGTACACATTATTTTAAAGTGTGCCAGCTTTTTCCACATCCATGCTTGCTGTGGAATGTATTTTTCTCCTCTCCCATGAAATATTTTGGATTGGAAATTGTGTCTCTTTTGGTTTTGGTCCAAGATGTATGGATCAGTTAAATGTGTGTCTTTTTAAAAAAGAGTAAGTTTGGCCGCGGTCTCACTAAAGTTTTCTCCACATCTTAATTTGATGCATAGTTTTTTTTCAGGCAGTCACGTGGTGTTTGATGCACAGTTAGTGTCCTGTAGACAGGGTAGTATTTTACTGCTGTGTGCCTGTCTCTGCTTGCTTACTAAAGTTTTTTTCTGCATTTTCTAGTTAGGATGCAATCTTTTTTAAGGGAAGTTTTTTAAACCAACCCCTAGCAGTGGTTTAAAAAACTTCGGTGAAAGTGCGCTTCCGGGATGTGTGGTCGGTTGGGGCACCAAATTACAGGATGCAAATGCACAAACTGCACAGAAAACGCTGGTGAGCCTTTGTCACTTGGAAAGTTCAATGTAAACTCAAAGACATGAAGGTTGGTATGGATTTAGAATAGATAGACGCCTCTTGTGCACAAATGCCCTTCCACCTGCTGACCTCAGATCTACTGGCATGACTGGATCTGCTAGAACAACTGATGTGTTGGCTGAGATTAGCCAGCAGAAGACTCTGGAAAAGTGGAGGGAGGGTCAGAGAAAGGGAGACATTGAATAGGAGCTGATTTGTGCCAGATACAAACCCCTCTTAGTCCAGACAGATGGCCATCTTTCCTGTACAATTTTAGGCCACCTCTCAGGTAGTCTGAGGAATTTGCAACACCTCTCGTTGAAAACAGTCCTCTCTGACTTAGGATCATGTCAGCCAGTCCTCAGCCAGCCTGACCAGTTACCTGCCTATAGTTAGCTTCACAGATTATTCCAAATAGGATTCATCAGTTCAATGCAATTGTGGGAAAGCAGGGGAGATTTCTGACACTAAGTAATTAGGGATGGTCACGAAATGGAAAAATAATGTTTCATTTCATTTTGTGTTTTGTGCTCACCCCCATTTTGTTTTGTTTAGTTTCTTACGTTTTTAAAAAATGTACAAAATGAAATGAAATGAAATAAAATAAAATGGCTACCCTGGGACTCCGGGAGCCATTTTAAAGGGCTCCTGCTGAGCTGTCAATGGCTGGAGTGCTTTAAACCTGGCCCATTCGGCACCATGGGGACCCCCTGGTGCCTACTGGGCCAGGTTTAAAGGGGTGCAGACATTGACAGCTCGGCAGGAGCCCTCTGAAAATGGTTGGGAGGGCAGTTCCGGTGATTGCACTTCCTCCTGATACTGACTGGGCTAGGTTTAAAGGGGTCCAGCCATTGACAGCTCGGCAGGTCCCTGAAAATGATGGAACAAAATGGTTCATTTCAATGGGAAAATGACTGTTTCATTTTGTCTATAACAAATGCTGCTTCCTCATTTTGTTTTGTTTCATTTCGTTTTGTTGTGTAAAGAAATGATGAACCAGCAGTTTGTTTTTTGTTTCCTGCCCATCCCTATAAGTAATTCTCCCTGGATAATTCAACAGGGAAGTAGGGGGAATTATGGTGGAGAAAGTTTATGTGCAGAATTGTATTACTTTCCTTTATTCCCTAGGTACTTTATTCTTTTATCCAGCTACCAAGGGTTCATAATAGGATGGTCAGAATGTCATGCTGAAGGGGAATACTCAATGAAATGGCTCTTCCACAGCTGTTCAAACATAAATTGAAACTTGTCTTGGCAGCAAAGTGGTACATGTTACCTTAAATATTAAAGCCAGTTACCAAATTTTTTTAAAAAAACAGTCAAGACACAAATTGTGACTATAGCTCCCAGAAATCCTGGCCAGCACAGTTAGTGGTGAAGGCTTCTGGGCATTTAAGTTCAAGAAAATCTAGTGATCCAAGGCTGGATAGCATTGCTTTGAGGATTCGCCAAATCAAGGTGTCAAAAACCTTAGTATTTCTTTAATAATGACATGAAGCACTAACTTAATCAACTTCATCATCTTAGAACTTTACAGCTGGAAAGGACTCAGTGGATCATCTAGTCTTCATCTAGGCATTTTCCCTGTGACTCTGCTTAGAGCTCCCTGATGATTAAACTAGTGGCAGCATCTATAAGGATTTGAAATTGAAATTTACCAAGTAAAGTGAGCACAGTTGATAGGAAATGAGTGAGGCACAGAAAACCAAAGTACAGTATCAAAACAAACAGTTAGCCAGCATAACCTCCATAAAGATGAGGGAGCAACTGGCAGTCTTACAAGATACAACAAGTCTGCCTCAGGTTCTGCAAGAGCTGCTCCTTTCAAAGTTTATAGCAAAACACAAAGCCAACAATTTATTCTTTATTACCAAACACATTTCACTCAGGTCTTAGTATAAGCTAATTACAGCGCATTAAGTAGGATTAAGTGTTCTCACAGGTCAAATATTCAAGTTAGATCAAAAGAAATCTCTCTCTCTCCCTCTCCCTCCCTCCCTCTCTCTCTCCCCCCCTCTCTCTCTCTCACACACCACCACCACCACCACCACCACCACCACCACTTTGGGGGAGCAGCTGCTACTGTAATGCCTTCTAGGGTTGCCCAGTCAGCAGCAGCTCAATATCAGAGAGTTCTGGTCCAAAACCTGATACCAGGGCTGGGCCTGTCTGATGTCATGGGGGTGGTAAGATTTTGGAGACGGTCAGAACTGCATCTGCACTTGTTGATTGCAGAAGCAGGATGAGGGGAATCCAGCCAGAAGCTGGGATAAAACTGGTTAACTTGATACTATGCCATCCCAGATGCAAGAAAATTAAAAATAACTTTTTGAAATGTGCAGAACAACAAATGCAGCAGCTGCGATAGTTGGTCCTTGCCACCCTGCCCAGGACAAATGGCCTCCATGCACTGTCTATGCAAGACATTACTTGGGTGAACATTTTGCAGGCCCTGCACTGCCCCTGGGAGTGGTGGAAGAGTTGCCTCCAGCCTAAAGGGAGATTGTTCTTCAGTTCTTGCAGTACCCCTGGCAAGGCTCGTAAAATAGGAACACTCATGCACTATGATGATATGCTTCACTTCCTAACCTGCTCCATATTACAAAATAGGCCCAATCACATGGAATCACTAGTTTTCTATGCAGCCTTCATCCCTTCATTCCTGGCTTTTTTCATGTAGGCGAGTGCAACGCACACAAAACATCTTCAATGGATCCAAGCACCACCTGGAGAGAGATAGCCAAGGGTCCTTAAAGACACCCCATATGCAACTTCAAATCTTCTCCTCCAGGATTTCTTACTTTGAGAACCATCTCCATACCTGGAGCTCCAGACAAGCACAATAACCCCCAGAAACTTCAGCTTGTACTCTAAGACCTGACTATTTTAATGCCATGTGTACGTATAGCATAAAATGAAGTTGAGTGCCTTCTTCCAGGAGCAAAGTAGTTTATTGGAGGAAATTATTCCACATGTAGCACAGGTTGACACTAGAATTTGCCTGAATAACAAACAATTACATAAATAATAAAAAGAAAAATGTCCCTTCAGGAAGACTGCCCTATCTGCAGGAATTGGTTCCTTCCAAGCCTCCAGCAGATGCCCCAAACTGCAGACTATAGCACAGACAAGTGGCCATCTGTGGTAACTACATCATGTATAAATATGTATTTCGGGGATTTTTATTGAATATTTTTAGGCAGCAGATAAGTGAATCTGCAATTACTGATCCCGCACTAATGATAGTGTATACATAATTAAAATAGCTGCTGCTGAATCTTCTGTTAATTTAGTAACTTCTTAGAAGCTAAATGAAACAGGATTAAAACTAAGCAAGCAATATTAGAAATATCAACTGTAATTCTCTTACCCTTTGAAAGAAAAATGGGACCATGAGACTGCATCCCTCTTCTCAACTACCTTCATCTTGAATTTGGGCTGAAACTATGATACTCTGGATGCATACTGCCTTATTAATGTGGCTGTCAAAGAGCTTTCTGAATTGGTCATGGTCATTAAGAAGGTGTGTTACTTACCACTCCTGACTAGAGATGGGCACGACTTAGCGGTATTCCCGTTTCCGTTACTCGTATCCGTTACTCTACGGAAACGGTAATGGGAATTACTCCGCCAGAATTCGAGCTCAAACCGACGAATGAACAATTTGGTCTGATTTGTCGTTCTCGTTACTTGCATCGCGGCGATCGCGCAATGCCAAGCGGCACAGAAAAAAGTTTTTAAAAATTAAAAAAAAACACGATTCCCAGCCCTAAAAGTAGGCAAAAACTGTCTGAGGGCACCTGCCAGGCCAGAAGGGTGTTTTATTTGGGGGGGTTTCCCCGCCCCCTCTCCTTGGCTATTGCTACTGCTGCGCTGCTGGTACCAGGCTGGGAGGGCGCATCCATTTGCCATGCAGTGCGGGGGATCCAAAATGGCGACCGCAATATTTTTTTTGCAATCATTGCCCAAAACCCCACCAAAGCACCACAGAAACATGCGAAAATTAGCTATTTTAAATGCTTAATTTTTACAGTAGCAGCAGTGGGTTTTTCTTGCAAAAAAAAGTCTCCGTTGATTTTATTTTATTTTATTTTATTTTATTTTTTTACACCTGCACATTTGCAATGATGGGCTCGCCCATGGGAGTGGACCATGCAAATTTTCCACCAATCACATGGCCACTTGGCCAGGTTGACCACAGAGACTTCTGGGATGTGCCAATCGGGCATAAACAGCCCACTAATCGTAGCCCAAACCCGAACCCTAAGCCTAAGCCTAACCCATACGCCAGTACACTGTCCTTCTAAGTGGGTCAGAGAGGCACCCAGAGGTGCACCCCAATACTCACCCTAACCTCACCTGTAACTAGCCTAACCCTAGCCCTTGCGCTAACCCGTCTTAACCCTAAGCCAGATCTACTTGCATTGCACTACATGCAAGTACGTGAGACACAGCGGGTGCAAAGAGTCTGCCAGTCCGTCACTTGTGGCTCTGGCTGACTCCTGCAGCTCCCTCCAGGAGCCCGCTACCCCCCCAAACCAGTACTAACGACAACAAAAAAACGAAAAAACAAACCGACTAATTTTTGCGAAATTTCGCGAAAAACGGAAACGAGCTGAAACGGACTGCCTCCGACACAGGACAACTCGAAAACGTCATTTTCCCTAGTCGTGCCCATCTCTACTCCTGACTAGTGACCACATGCAACAAAGTTTCCTAGGTGATCTAGCCTCATGGTCTGAAATTCAATTCCAGGTAGCAAGTTCAAAGTTCACTCAGCCTTCCATCCTTCTGAGGTTGATAATAGTGTACCCAGCTTTCGGGGGGGGGGTGAAGCCTGCATAATTACTTGTAAACTGCCCAGATAGTGGTTTAAGTGCTATGAGGCAGTTTTATTTATTTATTTATTTATTTATTTATTTATTTATTTATTTATTTATTTATTTATTTATTTATTTATTGATAATTTTATCCTACCTTTGTCCTACGTATATATGCAACACACTTTGCTTTTTGCTTTTGCTTTAGTCAAAATTGAATTCTAGTCAGAATTGGCCTAACCTAAGGTTTTCAGATCCATCCAGGGAATCTGGGAGATAAATTCCTTACATTACATGGAATGGCTGTGATGTATCAGAATCCCCCAAGGTGCCACAGAGTACTGCACAGAGTGATGGAGAAATACAGAGTAACAGGAAATGTAGAGTAACAGAAAAAGGAGAAAGAGAGAGAGAGAGAGAGAGAGAGAGAGAGAGAGAGAGAGAGAGAGAACGAGAGAGAGAGATTACAGCTCATTCTGCCCACTCAGGCCAAAATAACTAGTTCGTTGCTTTAGATTGGTTCCGATTTGCCCAAACCAGAGAAATTGAACATTTCTGAAGCAATGAATTTTTGGTCAATGTATGAACCTCCTGGTTTGTTGCTCCCCAACAAAATCTCCCTCCCCACTTCCCTTCTCCCTCATCACCTCCCTGCCTTGTCCTTCTGCCACCTCCTCCTCTTCCTCTGTGCCCTCCACCATGTCCTCCACAGCCTCCACCACAACTGCTATATGGGAAAGAGTGCCCAGCTGCTGTTAGGGAATCCAGCAGCTGTTTGCAAATGTGGTGGCAGTGACGGAGGCAGCAGAGGCACAAGATTCAGCGGTGGATGTGGCAGTGATGAATGCAGAAGCAGAGGCCACCAGGGCAGTGGATAAGAACAAGATAGGGAGGTAACAGGGGAAATGGGAGGGCTGTGGCAGCAGGAGGGTTCAGCTTTATTATTACGATTCTCATTTAGCAACCACAGGCTGGGGGAATCCTTGAAGGAGCAACAAATCTGTTACCCACAAGAAACCATCCTGAAATTTTTAGTTTGTGGTTTGTCAACCTTGATGAACCATGAACCAAGATGAGCTGCCATTCAGGCAGTTCGTGTCTCTCTCTAATCACTTTGTTCTCATTCTGCTTCACGCAGTATGCTGATCATGCCTAGCAATGCAAGTGGAAGATAGATGAAGATCTGGAAAAATGAATAAAAAGAGTATTGTGACACCTTGAAGATCTATTGTTGCAGAAGCCTTTGCGCACAAGAGGAAATGGGCACTGCTATTATGAATCTGTTTGCCTTTTATTTCTTTGTTCATTAAAATGGTGGTTAAATAATTATAAGTGGGGGAGACTATTTCATGGATATGCAACTGCATACCATCTTAAACATGCTGATTCTAGCAGTTCATCTGGGCTGGTCCTGGTTAGTACATGGATGGAGAGCTGCCAAGGATGGAGGACCACCAGGGACTGCCCTGGAGAAGAGGTGAAGCTGCATGGTAGAGTGCAATGATAGGGTCTTTTTCCAGAATCTCCAAGTTGAGCTAGAAAAGTATCCCATTTGATGCCCTGGAGAGCCACTTTCAGTCAAAAGTGAAAGTGATTAGACTTGGATGGACCTGTTGTCTGACTCAGCATCTTCCCGTTCATCAGTTGCTGCTATTAGATGAATATTTCTGGGTAAAAGATAAAAGGGGTTATTAAAAAAAACATTTTCTGAACACCAGAGTCTCTGACTGAAACTATTGAGATTATATTGTCAGTTGATGTAAATCTGTCTAAAACTAACAACAATAAGGGGTGATATATTTGAGGGAAATTGTGTAATTATAACAATTTGCTCTCTAGATCTCTGTCTGGGTCCCCCACCACACCCCCACCACTTCTGGGAAGCTGGAGCTTTGAAGTCAGCAATTTCCTCACTCTGCCAATAGTGCCTACATCAGATTGATGAATAGATAACTCAATCTTTCTTTCTTTCTTTCTTTCTTTCTTTCTTTCTTTCTTTCTTTCTTTCTTTCTTTTCTTTCTTTCTTTCTTTCTTTCTTTCTTTCTTTCCTTGGTGAAAGGTGGAATGATGAACAACTATGCTAAGAAAACCTTTCTGTTTCTGTTAATAAACTTTAAGGAAAGCAAAGCAAGAAAAAAAATCCACCAGATGAGAATTGGGCACTGAAAAACTTCAATACTGCAAAAAAGAGGTAGCCCTGTCCATTTATGCTCTGTAAATACTGTACTGTGTCCTCAACATGCCATAGTAGGAAGGATAAAACGTGGCAAGTGAATATAAGGTCTGCCTTCTAAGTGAGTGCTGAAAGAGAAGAAAATTTACTGAACCATTTGCTGACTAAATATGTCCAAGAAAATTGCCCTGTGAATCACAGCAAAGCAAACTCAGCACAATTACCATGAAAAATATTCCCAGAGAAGGTGCATTATTTCATATGTTATAAAGATCTTTCCAGTGACTTAATGCATATTGGATCAGAGCCCTGTTGACTATGAATAGTCAATTCCTCCTGTGTTACTACTTTCTCCTTCCCCAGCCACACAGAACATTGCTACAGTACAGAGCACATTTAAAATATCTGAAAAATGAAAAAAAAGCCTTTTGACTGCTTGCATTCGTAAAACTTTCACTGTTTATCTCTGTTCATTGCAAGCAAACAGAAGCCACCTATTGCATCGGGTTTGTGGTTGAAGATGAATTCCAGCCGGACTGGAAGTAGGAAGGAGGCAAAGAACACTGGCTCTTTTAGCAGATGAGGCATAAGTTTAAGACCTAACCAGATGGCACTCAGAGATGAAACTCAGCGAATTACCTTGGACTACTCACAGTCTCTCAGCTCGACCTGCCTCAAAAGGACCTTGTTTATTCTTTATTTAGTTAAATATTTAAATGCTGCCTTTCTATCCAGTGTGAAAGAAAGTTAAAAACTAAAAAATAATCATTACAATATTTTTAAAAAACATTAAACAGATATATTAAAAGTTAAAACTTATAAGAGCAATATTAAGAGGCCAAGTAAGCTCTGTCAGCCCCACACAACTTTTTGCAGTGAATCCCAAGATTTTTCTGCAAATTTCAGTTCTTGAGGCACTGAGGACGTCTGTGAGTAAGGCCCTCAGGTTGTAGCAGTGGCTCTCCACACTTTATATACTGTCTGCTTGTTCAAAGACAACTTGAGGTGTTGTACCAAAAAAGCAACCATAAAAGTAGCAAATAAGCAATAAGCAAAAAAAGAAAAATACAATTTAACAAAATACCCAATAAAATGTGTACTTTAAAGCCATCCAGGCAAAACCAAAGATGACAACCCCAAAGACAACTACCCAAAGGCCTCTTGGTAAAGCCAGGTCTTTAAGGCTTTCTGAAAAGCAGGCAGGGATTGCATCAGGTGCATCTCGCTTGGGATAGAATTCCAAAGCTATGGGGCAGCCACAGAAAAGGCCCAGTTCTGAGTAGAAACCTTATGGGCCTCTCTAAGTGAGACCAGCTGAATTGTGAGTGCCTGGGTAGCTCTTGTGGGACAGGCATTTACTGATCTGAGGGAAATATGCTCCACCAGATAATCAGGGCCCAGCCTGTGGAGGGTTTTGTAAACCAAAACCAATACCTTGACCTGATTTGGGAAGCAACGGGCAAACAATGGAGGTGAGCCACAATGGGGTGTGACATGGGCAAATCTGCTGACCCCAACCACCAACCTGGCTGCCGCATTCTGCATCTGCTGCAAACTCTGAACCAAGCCCAAGGGAAGCCCTACATAGAGTGTGTTGCAGTAGTCAAACCTGGAGATCACCAGTGCACGCTCGACTGCCCTCAGGGAGTCCTTATCCAGAAACGGGTGGATCTGGGCAATAAGCCAAAGATGGTAAAAAGCCAATTTGGAAATGGATGCCACCTGAGACTCTAGGGAGAGGGCTGGATCCAGAACCATGACTAGACTTATCACTCTCTCAGCCAGCTGGAGGGAATGCCCTCTAAGACTGGGGAAAGGGCCACTGAAACCATCAGGGGAGCCCCTGAAGAACAGAACCTTGGTCTTCTCAGGGTTCAGACTGAGCCTATTGGACCTGGTCCAATCCATTACTGAGGCCAGGCAATGCTCCAGGGTCTGGACAGCCTCCTCTGCAGAGGAGGAAAAGGAGAGATAGAGCTGTGTATCATCAGTGTACTGATGTCAGCTAAGCCCAACTCTGGATGACCTCAACCAGCAGCTTCACATAGATATTAAATAGCATGGGGGCACCCCACAAGTGTGTATCCAAGGGGCTGACAGCTCCTCCCCCAGCTTTACATGCTGGGCATGGCCCCCAAGGAAGGAACAGAGCCAGCGCAAGGCTAAGCCATCGATTCCTACCCCTGAGAGCCTGTCCAGGAAAATACCATGATTAACAGTATTAACAGGTCAAGGAGGACCAACAGGGAAGAGCAACCTCTGTCGGCCTCCCTCAACTGTAATCATGCAGCACGACCAGGACTGTCTCAGTTCCACGGCATGGCCTGAACCCAGACTGGAAAGGATCCAGGACATTATCCTCCTCCAGGAACATCTAGAAATGTTTCAGCGGCAACCCGCTTGACCACCTACCCAAAAAAGGAACTATGGCTATCAGATTATAGTTGACCAAATCACCTGAGGCCAAGCTGGATTTCTTAAGGATGGACTTCACAACTAGATGAAGCTCATTCCAGCATGTTCCCCCTCTCCCGAGATCTTAAGTAACCAGGAAGGGCAGGGGTCAAGCAGAGAAGCCACCAGTTTGCATCACATCAGAGCCCTGGAGGCTACATCTGATGTCACTGGTCCAAATTGAACAAATCAAGGAGACCAAGGGATGCCACACTGGGTTGTCACAGCTAGGGCTACCACAACCAGAGTCCAGATCCGATCAGATGGCCTCAACTTTAGATCTAAAATGGTCTGTGAACAACTCACTAGTGAAATCACTAGGAGGAAGCCCTGGCTGACCAGGATTGGTGAGGTCATGAATTACCTGGAACAATTCTGCCTGGCAGTTCATGGCTGCACCAATTTTCTGAGAATAATAGGCTATTTAGCTGCTCTTATATCCCTAATGTATTGCCTGGTCAAAGCATGAACTGCAGCCCAGTTAGTAGCCGACTGGTCTTTCCTACATCTGTGCTCAGGCATTCTCCATTCCTGCTTCATCAGCCTCCAAATACCATGCAAGCAATGGGCTCTGCAGCAGAAAAGGCACTTGGGAGCAATCAAAACAACTTTCCAGGAGGCCTCCTCATACCATCTCTCCACCTTGGCTTTGACTGGATCATCAGCTAGGCTCACCAGAAAGCCTCTGAAGCCCCCCCCCAACCACTCAGGGTCAAGGAACTTCCAGGGACAGGCCCAAATGGGAGACCCCAGCTCCCCATTGGGGGTGGGGAAAGCAAATAACAGGGGGAAAGTCAGCAGGTAATGATCTGACCATGACACAGGCTGGGCTGCAATGTTCCCAACATTCAGATTGATATCCGCAGATGTGGAAGAAAAGACCAAGTCCCGTGAGTGACTGGACCTATGTGTGGGACAGGTGATATATTTGTACAGGTTTTTGGAGGCCATGGACTCCATGAACTCCAGAGCCACGCCAAACAATCCTGGCCCTGCATTCACGACCTGGACTTACCAATGCTGCAATCCTGCTGACATCAAAGGATTCTCTATAAATGATGGCAAACCCTCCCCCCTGACCCTCCAGCCTGCCCAGGTGCTGAACATGCTACCTGGGGGCAGAGCCTGGAGATAAAAGTTCATTCAAGATCAGATTGTGGATGTTGGGTGACTTATTGTGGACTCACCTGGCATTAATCAGCAACCCAGACAGGACAGAGGAATGGAGGGACTGGCTCCCTGACATGTGGTGGTGAGCGGGAGGATCAGAACAAAGAAGAGGCACAACTTGCCTGGCCCTAGTTCTCCTAATCTGATAATATTTTTATTAATTTGTTTACATTAATTTTGGGGATACAGCATCTTGGGCATGTTAAGAGAGGAGTCTAAACCACTAATCCAGGTCGCCAAATGCCTCCCTAAAAAGCAAGGTTTTTAATGCTTTTTTGCAGGTGGGCAGGGACTGTGCAAGGTGCAACTCACTCGGAAGATGGTTCCAGAGCAAGGGGCCAGACACCGAGAAGGCGTGGTTATGGGTAGCTGATTTCCGCACCTCCCTGGGTGTCGCCACTCAGAGTGAGAGCGCCTGTGACATTCTAGTGGGCTGGGCCTCAGTTGATCTTTGGAAGATACGCTCCAACAGGTATTCAGGTCCCAAGCCGTGGAAGGTTTTGTAAACCAAAACCAGGACCTTGAACTTTATCCGGAGCACAACGGGCAACCAGTGCAGATGAGCCAGAATTGGGGTGATACAATCATAACGACGTGCACCAACCACCAGTCTGGCCGCTGCATTCTGTGTCCACTGAAGTCTCCAGACAAGGGTCAAGGGCAACCTCATGTAGAGATCGTTGCAGTAATCAATCCTCGAGATCACGAGAGCCTGCACGACTGTTCTGAGGGAGGCCTCATCCAGGTACATACGGATCTGGGCAATCTGACACAGATGGAAAAAGGCAGTCCTGGAAACGGCCATCACCTGATCTTGCATGGATAAGGCCACATCCAGGACCACTCCCAGATTCCTGGCCCTGTCTGCAAGCCAGAGGGTAGCACCCCCCCCAGCTTGAGGAGAGGGCCGCTGTACCCCACAGAGGATGCCCCAAAGAACAGAACCTCAGTCTTCTCTGGGTTAAGCTTCTAATGGCATTAGAAATCACAACATTACTTGGATGGAACTTGAGGCACTTGTGTCTCTCATTTCCATTTCTGTCAAAGACAATCTCGTGCAAGTTAAAAATGAACCAGTGGGGAATGAATACAAAATGGAAAGCTGTCAAAATGGAGGACATTAAGGACACATCACAGAGAGGGCTGAGGTTATGAAAGGATAAACATGTGTTGGTTTGAGAACTTTCTCAAGCTTGATGCAGATAAACATGTTGATGATTGTACTGTTATTCCAGGAGCATCCTTAATTCATAGACTCTAGAAGATAACATGGCTCATTCCTGCCAGTTGTGGTGTTTTTTACTGAATCATAAAAAAGGTTGATGTAGAGATGAGTTATTTAAGCCTACCCGCCCAGAAAGGGACATGGCTGCAGCAGGGGTACCACACACACTGATGCCTTAGATAAAACTAGTTTTCCTCAGTTAGCCATTTGAAGGCAAAAGTGTGCAAAATGGGATTAGGATATAATATCACAAGTTTATTCTCTTCATTCAGTTTGTCCCAGAATTGTCATTTTAATGCTGCTTTAACCAAAGAATCAATCCATTGCACATTAGTTCTTCCTCTTCCATTTCCCTGGCATCATTTTCCTTTCCAGTTAATCTGTTTTTAATGACTAGATAGATAGATAGATAGATAGATAGATAGATAGATAGATAGATAGATAGATAGATAGATAGATAGATAGATAGATTACAACATTAGTGCAATGCAGTATTCTAGTCAGTAAACAATCTAAAAGCTGAACAAAAATAGTGACACAAATAATAAGATAAACAGATCAAATGCATTGAATGATAAAATAAACCTATCAAATGATATAGTCAAAGTATGATTACCTCAGTTTAATCTTTATAGCTCATAGAGAAAATTTAGGTTTAATCTATAAACCACTTATTTGTCTGTCCAATGGTCCATAGCTACTCTAAATCTCTCTCCTAACAACGTATTTCCAATGACTCATGTGCTAAACATTTCACACATTTGCCTGTATGGTTCACTTAGTAAATTTATTTTGAATATTAAATAAAATATTAAATAAAGTGCCATCTCTGAGAGTGCTCCAATTTTCAACAGAGGGACAGTAAAAGAAAATCGGGATTTCCTCCCCCACCCCCCACTATATTTCTGACCAGAATTCTTCAATTTGATTATCTGCCTTCCATTCTGAGCTTGCAGGTGAGTGTCTACAACATATACATTGACAACTCTGCAAGGAAAAAAGTGAGAAAAAAGTGAGAAGTGGCTGATCACAAGAGGGTGACACATACCCTGCCTTCAGGCCTTTGTCTGCTAAAAATCTTCAGCCTTCCCAATTGCTTAAAAAAAACACAAGCAAACTATTAAGGCTTCATTTCAAATATGGGTGTGCAACATTTTAGTTTACAAACATGCTTTTATTGCTTGCAGTGTTGCAGAATCAACTGTAATTTATTCAGCTTCATACACCAGCAGTCAAATTGCTGGCTGTATTCTGATGCTAAAACTTTTACTGCCACTGTTGTTTGGCAGTCAGCTCCAGCCTTGGCTTGCCATTTTGTATGGCTTGTTCTCATAGCATAACTCATCAGACCTAATATAATTCTCCATTACAAAGCGGAACGAAACACACAAAATTGTTCTGAGATACTTTATTATCAGCCATAGTTTTGCACATCTTTAGAGATTGGCCTGTGTAGAACATTTATATCTTGGCTTTCCTCTAGGAGGCACATGACTCTTATCCTACTGTTCCTCCTCCTCCTCTTCACTTGATCTTCATTACGGTCCTGTGAGGTATGTCAGACTCACCATGTCTGGTGCAAAGACACTTAAAGCCTGTTCAGAATAAATTGCTATCTGGATTGGTTTTGGTGCAGCTTGGTTTGAACTGAATTATGGCATCCACACATGCTCTGACTTGGAGCACTCCATCCTGCCACTTTTTAGAGCCGTACCACTTCTTTCTGGCACAGCACTAAAGCTTCTCTGTTATTTTTATTATTTATTTATTTATTTATTCATTTATTTGGCCTGGTTTAATAGAGTCCTAATTATCTTGTTGTGTAGCCCATGTGGATGTTTAATCTACACCAGTGGTGGCGAGCCTTCAGCACTCCAGATGTTTTTGGACCACAACTCCCAGAATTCCAAGCCTCTATTGCCAATGACAAAGGACTGTGGGAGTTATGGTCCAAAACATCTGGCGTGGCAAAGGTTCACCACCATAGGCCTATACCAAAATAGAGCTGTAGGCAGTATTATCTGAGGTTACAACCCTGTGACATATTTGGTGGGTTGTGGCATTGAAAGGGAGGACGCAGAACTGCCCTGCTATATTTTCATCTACTGCATCATTTCAGATTTTCAAAAACAAATATTTTCTGTTCATACAGCACTATTCTAGAAAAATGAAATGCCTTATTTATTTATTTATTTATTTTATTTATTATTATATTTATATCCCGCTTATCTCCAACAAGGACTCTAAGCAGCTAACAACAAGTCAATACAACAAAAGACAGATCACGATAATAACAAAATAACAAATTAAACAAAACAGTATAATATCCTCCAAATCCTAAAATCCTAAAATTTCTAAAATTCAAAGCCTCTAGCTGCATCATAAACTTGGAGGCAGGGCATTTTCAATAGTAATGGCGAAAAAATTAAAATTTTCTAAAAAGGTCTTTAACTAGAATGTATACTGTAATCCCTAACCCATAATAATAATAAAAACTATAACACATTTTAAGTTAAAACTCTCATTACACACGGGAGTGGTGGTTTAATAATAAAATGTAAAAACATCGAATTTAAATAGCACCTCCAAACTGAATTAAAACTCCAACTTTTAATTTTCTAAAATTTGCTTTTTTTTCCATTCCATGTACCCACAAGTGAACTTAGTGGTATTTACCTCCTTTTTTGCCACAGTAAGGAAGTCCAATAGCTACAGCCAATTCTATGCACAGAAACACACAAGACAGACAAAGAGAGAAAGAGACAAGGTAACAATAATTCCCCATTTTCCTTCCTCGCGTCATTTTTGTTGATTCTCCTGACAGCACCCAACCCACAATTTGGGAGAGAGAAGGAAGAAGAATTAATCAATTAAATCAAGCAAGAATCCATATCTTGCAAGAAAATGCAAAAATTCAATTTTAATTTTTTTTTTTTTTATTTTAAGCCAAAATGATAGCAAATCTAGTCTTTCTGTGTTACACATAAAAGTACCCCGATTCTAATACATATGAAAACCCATTCAAGACAATGCATTCCATTATGATCACATTTAGCATTTAAAGATTCAGGCCACATTTATCAATGGAAAAATAACATTGAAAGATAGGTAACAGTTGACGTGTTCAGCTCACCAAACCTTTGAACAGGAATCTTGCAAAATGCATCATAATTAACACATCAAAATGATTCTATAATGGGATCACCAAATTCCACCACCCCATCTATTACTTCACCCCCCTTACTTTCAAATAACATGTGTATGAGTCACTTGATCTCTAGTTTTGATGAATTGCACCCTTTCCTGTCTCTTCTCCTGTTCCAATTTTAAAAAAACATCCTGCCCTCCCTTAATCGGGAATTTCATTAAATGAAAAAGGTCCACATTGGCACAACCCAAAGATCAGTCGGGACCCTTTTCATGGGAGAAGAACCACTAATCGGTGTGGTATGGAAGGATAGTTCAAGTGAGAGATGAAAAAGTTATTATCTTTAGTGTGATCTAATTTAAACTCCAATTTCCCCCATCTGGCCCTTAGCACATTTTGAAGCCAAGAAGAGACCTCATCCTAATTCTTTCAAGTCCCTAGTTTAACCTAATCACTACACCACACTCATTCTTATACTGTGAGGACCCAGGTTATAGTAATAATCAAAGAGAAATTAATATTTAATAGATGATTTCTGACTGGGTGACATAGAAGATAATTATATAACACTCTTAATTTAAGATATCATATACCAGTGGTGGTGAACATTTGGAACTCCAGATGTTTTGGATCACAACTCCCACAGTCCTTTGTAAATGGCAATCTAGGCTTGGAATTCTGGAAGTTGTGGTCCAAAAGATCTGGAGTGCCAAATGTTCACCACCACTGTCCTATACAATAATAATACTAATACCTTTATTGTCAATGTACAACATGTGCACAATGAAATTGGCTGAGTCTCCCTTTCCCACCCCCACCACCATCCCACTAGCAGCCACTCAGTCTTATTGCACCCTGTGTACTTGACACAGAATGCGCCAGCCCACAGGTCAGTTCTTCTATACTTGTCATGAAATTATTTCCCCTTCAGCATTATGTTGCTGATACATAATGAAAACCCTAGTGGTGAAGCCAAGATGGCTGTCTAGGGCCTCCATAAAAGAACAGGCTATTAAAAAGTAGTAATAAAAGCATTGCTGGGTGCATGTTTCCATCCAGTCCAGCTTGCTGCTTTCCACAGGGATCTACCAGGTACTTTCATAAAGCCCATAAGTCAAGCATGGTGGCAGAAGCTTTCCAGCCATTGTGGCCTCACAATAATTGTCAGTTCATGGCACATCTTCAAATACCGTCTGTTAAAGCTGCTTTAGTAGGAGTGATAAAGTCAAATAGTACCTTAAAATATTGGCATTGGGGGTTCTTTAAAAATTGCCAATGTACCATTGGTGGTTCATCAAAATTGCCACACTGAGTTAGTTATATAGCAAAAGTTTTATTAAAGACAGATAGAGATACAACACAGAATGCATACAGTACAGAAATAGGTTAGTAGACATCTTAGCTTAAGGATCCAAGGCATAGCACAGGTACTATTTGACTTTATCAGATGGTGCATTGGCTGGGAAACGAACCCAAGCCTCCTGCATGGCAGGCGAGAATTTTACCACTGAACCACCAATGCAAATATAGGGCAAGGAAAAAAACAATCTTTTTTCAAGGACCTGCAAAAGACTTCCCAAAAATGTAAATTTTGTAAAAAGCCATTACTCCTTTGTCCAGGACAGCAGGGCAGATGTGCCTGTGCCATATTTCATAGACTGGCACCCACACACTGTAAGAGATCGTGCCAAGTTCTCAGCTGTTATGCCATGTTTTGCTGGGTCATCCCAACCCTGTACCCTGTCAGCACATTTGGGTCTGCTTATAATATATTTTGATTTTGTTTTATGCTTGTCAATCCTTACCAGGAGCTAAACCAATAATGCTTGAAATCAAAACTGGGGTCTGAGATGAGGCCATACAACCCATATTCCCTGCCCTTTTATGGAAAGAGTAGTTGTGGTTTCATCTGCATGTGTCCTGACTTTTCACTCTTTTGCTAAAGCCACTGCTGTTGTGTATGGACCAACCTCTGTTAATTTTTAGTGGCTGGACTAGAGGTTCATGAACCTATGCTTTGGGACTCTAACTTCCTGAACCGAAGTGCTGTATGACTGAAGTATTAAATGAGTGTCTTTGTGTGGGGGGGGGAGTTTACAAAAGTTGTAACCCTGGAAGTGATCGTAAAATGGAGGTTTGAACAACAGTGTACTGTTGGGTACTGTATGCCTATTGGGAGTTACTTCAGGGCAAACTCATACTTCCACCAAATTAGCAAAATACATGTAAAGGGCTATTGGCTCCACAAGACTAGCAAAGCATGCTGTGTAAACCAATATAGTTTACAACCCTTGGGAACTCATAGAGAGTGAACTGCTAGAGTGAAGCCCGTAGAAAAATACTGAATTGCTTCTTGAATGGCAAAACCAGCCTTCTTGTTTTCAAAGCAGCATTATCAACATTTTCCACACTACAGGCCAGGTCCATTCCATTTTATCTGCAATTGTGGCTGCCAGCTGAGTGTGTCAATATCTACTTGCTTATCTTAATTAATCAAAGCACTCAGACACTATAAATGTATACACTGAGGCTGCTGGCAGGAATCAGGGGGAGTGCAGGAGGCAGAAGCAGGAAACAGAGAGAGAAGAAGATCATGGACTTACCTCCGTTGATTACGGCTGGTTTGGCTAGGTGAGAACATTGTCAAATAATGTTCTTGCATGCCAGGATACACTAAAAGGCTAAATAATAAAGTTCACTTTCAGAGATGTGTTTATTTTTAAGAACTTTTACTTTTAAGATATGCCTTTTTCATTTTTGATTGTGCCTTTAAGGGCTATAAACTCCTGCATATATAGAATAAATGCTCTTACAGTCTTGAAGCATGATTATAATATGATTTAGGTTTTGCTTGCAATTAATGTTTGCCTTTATATACTTTCGAGTATTTCTGGTTTGCAACTTTCCATAGCTGTAAGATTTTGGGATGATTTTGCATGATTTAAACAGTTGAACTGTATGTAGCTTTCTGTAGTTGCAAAAATGGATTTCGATTTAAATATTTATACCAGCAATTTCTCACAAGTGATTGCCTATTGGGTTTCTGCATAAACAGGGCCGGCGCTTCCATTAAGGTGAACTAGGCAGTTGCCTAGGGTGCCAAAATGGAGAGAGGGTGCTGGACAGCCTGCTGCCCCCACCCCCCCCACCGGCCACCGCCGTCCATCCCCCCACCCACCAGCTGCCCATTGCCATCTGCCCATCGCTGCCCACTGCCGCCCACCCGCCCGCCGCCAGCCGCCAATCCCACCACCCCACCCCCACCACCGCCCTGCCCTGCCCCCTGCCCCCTTCCCCGCCCCCTGCCACTGCCCCACCCCACCCCACCCTGCCCAACCACCGCCCCGACCCAGCCCCTGCCCCGCCCAGCCACCACCAACCCCAACCCCACCCCTCACCTAGGGCGCAAATAAACCTAGCACTGGCACTGTGTATAAATAAAGTAAATGTGACTTCAACTTCTGAACGGATAGTTTTAATAATTTTTGAATTATCAGTTTTTTTATTTGTATGCAAAGAAGCAATTAGATAAAGCCTGTAAATTAGATAAGCAGTGTTGTGGATGTGGATGTCAAGAGAAGACATGGGTGAAACAATGGCTTATTCCCATGCTCTGAAAAGAGATGGAACATTTAAAGAGTGGGAAATGCTTTGATACCCATATGAACTTTGATATGATTAGCATGGTTATCTGAGATCACACAGAAATTAACCTTATCAGGGAAAATTGTCATCTGTGACAGACCCCCACAGCCTCAAACTACCAAGGAGTATTAAAAATCTTATAGTGCACTTGAGGAATTTGTTCAAATGTCAGGCATTTGACGTTGAAATGCCTTTTTTAAAATTATTATTATTATTAACTGAAGTGCTCTCATCTAAATGGTGTTTTAATATTCTAATTTGTTCTCTAATGCTTACTGCATTATATTTGCACTTTTAAAAAATCACGTTGAGAGCCACTCCAGGCCACAGTTCTGGGAAACAGAAAATGTATAAATCAAATAAATAAGTAAGTAAACTCTCAGTTGGGTTGTGATATCTCAGTTTGAGATAGGAAAGCAGATACATGGGATGAAATTGTCTTATTAAAATAGGAATGACTATTAGGTTTGCCAGGTCTCAGAACTGACTGGAATTCTAGGGGATTGCTATCGGTTCCCTCGGCCTCCAATCAGAAAGCCAAATGCCAAGCTGGCATTCTCTAAATTTGTGGCACTTATCTCTCCCTAATCCAGCTGTTGTCATGGCTCAATGACTCAGTACAAAGATGTTTACGTGCATGGTGTCCTTGCTTCTCTCCAGTCCTAATCATTGACTGTCATTCCCTGTCATGACATTCCTTTGTGCATTACAAGGATTTGCCCCCATCTCAGGTTATGGGCCCTGAAATCTTAGGGAATGAGATCTGAGGATGCTAACTAATCAGTTCATAGTAGTGCCCCCACTCTTGAAATCCACAGCACTTGATTTCACACCTCCCTTAATCTACAGATTAACTTGCTTTGTTTTTTAACTATTACAAAGACTTGCTTGCTCAGTCATAAAAGTCAGTCTGAATCATTTCTTTGGAACATTAACAGACTTCAGCTTCTGCCAACTGTCCCTGTGTAATGCATAGTCCAGCCCAAAGTGTATCAACAACTTCAGATTTAGTACTGAGCCCATGCTGATTTAGTTCAGTATTACCTCTTTCATATGCCATAGTTCCTGAAAATCTGAACTTTCATTTTGGCTCTGATTCTTGAGAACAGCTGCAAAATCCCATCGTTTGGGCTTTTAAAAATAACGCTCCAAGGAAGAACTGATTCTGTGTGGTGCTGAGTTCATCTGTGCCATACCAACTGATTGCCCTCCAATCATAGAATGTCATCTCCTGTGATTGAGTTTAGAGAGGGCTAGATTTGATTGCTTTATTCAAGCGTTTCGGGAACATCTTGCAAATTTGAGATTTATACTTAAGCTGTGCATGGGGGGCAAGTCTACAAGAGGAGACAAGAATCTATGCAGGACATCCTGAGGCTGAATTCATTAGCAGACCTGGTGATTAATTAAGTACTAGCCAAGGTTATGTTGAAAGGTGGCTAGTTGGAAGTTGGTGGCTTTCCCTGCCCTCTTGCTGGTTCTAAAGGGGAAAGGAGAGGGTGCAAATGGTGTGCTAAATTCTGAACAGAGTAAATAACACAGCCTGCCTGAATTGGCATAATCATCAACCTTCAGAAGAAAATGTGTGTGGCTGTGGTTTTCTAATAAAAACCTGCATAATATGAAAGTTGAGATTAATTAACTTGATAAAGAGTTTCAAAGGACTCTGCTTATAATTTCAGGTTTCTTTAGTTCAGAACCAAAGTCAAAAGCACACATTAGCTTGGACCCCCACATTTATTTCTGTGTTGCTTTTATTAGCTTTTAGTGGATGGGAGAAATTGTCCTTGAGGTATTGATTAAGCAAAGCAGAACATACATATAATTCCTAGTTGAGCAGAAGAAGCTTTTCAGTAAGTCAGTTCCTATTTTACTAAAATATCTTAAAATACATTTTTTTAAAAAAGTAAGATCAAATGTAAGCATGTGTGCGTGCATGCGTGTGTAATGCACATTTGGGAATTATTGTTCTCCAAACCCAATTTCTATGAAGCAAGTGTGGGAAAAATCTACATGTGACTCGGTCATGTTTGTGTTGGCTTGAAATATCCAATTTCTAGTTACTATTGAGTAAAGACATTTACAGGTGACTTCAGGTGAATCATCTTCCCTCAGCTGAACTACCTCAAGGAAATATGAGGATAAAAAGTCAAAAAGAGAGCCATGTAATTATTCCTGAATAGAAATGAATAGACATGGGCACGACTTGGCGAAATCCTCGTTTCCGTTTCCATTCCTCATTTCTGTTACGTAACGAAACGAAGAATGACAATTACTCCGCCAGAACTCGAACTCGAACCGACTAAAGAAAAATTGTGTCTGATTTGTCGTGGTCGTTCCTGGCGGCATCGCAGCGATCACGCGATGCCAAGCAGCTCAGGAAAAAAGTTTTAAAAATTCAAAAAAAAAAAAACGATTCCCGGCGAAAAAAGCAGGCGAAAATATGCCTGCCTGAGGGCACCTACCAGAGGGGTGGTTTCTGGGGGGGGGGTCCCCAGCCTCCCCCCCTCTCCTGGGCTGCGCATCCTCATCGTCTCGCCAACTCGCCAAGCGGCGTGGCACAGAAAAAAAGTTTTAAAAATAAAAAAAAAAGATTCCCGGCCAAAAAAGCAGGCGAAAATATGCCTGCCTGAGTGAGGGCACCTACCAGAGGGGTGGTTTCTGGGGGGGTCCCCGGCCTCCCCCCTCTCCTCTCCTGGGCTGCGCATCCTCGTCGTCTCACCAACTCGCCATGCCATGCAGTGCGGGTGGGGGATCCAAAATGGGGCGACCACAAGCAATATTTATTTATTTTGAAATTGTGGTGGTCCAAAAACACACCAAAGCACCACAGAAACATGCGAAAATACCTATTTTAAAACTGCCTGAATTTTTACAGTAGCAGCAGTGGGTTTTTCTTGCAACAAAATGTCTCCATTGATTTTATTTTATTTTATTTTATTTTTATTTTTTAAATCTGCACAATGATGGGCTGGCCATGGGAGTGGACCATGCAAATTTTTGGAGCCATTCCACCAATTGCATGGCCACTTGACCAGGTTTTGACCGAGACTTCTGGGATGTGCCTGTCGGGCATAAAAAGCCCACTAACCGTAGCCCGAACCCGAACCCGAACCCGAACCCGAACCCGAACCCTAACCCTAACCCATACGCCAGTACACTGTCCTTCTTAGTGGGTCAGAGAGGCACCCAGAGGTGCATCCCACGAACTCACCCTAACCTTACCCATAACAACGCTAAGCCTAGCCCTTGCGCTAACCCCCCTAACCCTAAGCCAAATCTGTACTTGCATTGCACTACACACGCAAGTACAGTTCCCTTCTTGGTGGACCACAGAGCGCCCAGACTGAGGAGGAGCCTTCCCCCAGTGTGCACACTGTGACAATGCAGTTAGCAGTGGGCCTGTAGTCAACAGAGAGAGGCACCCAAAAAAGAGGTGCCTCTCTACTCAACTTGGTATGCATATCCAATTGGCTATGCATGCCATTTTGTAGCGGGCCAGAAGAGGCACCCACCCCAGAGAGGTGCCTCCAGGAGCCCACTTTCCCTTCATAGTGGGCCAGAGGAGGCACCCACCCCAGAGAGGTGCCTCCAGGAGCCCGCTCCCCCCCAAACCAGTACTAACGACAGACGAAAAAATGACAAACAAAATCACAAATTTTTGGAAAATTTCGCGAAAAATGGAAACGAGCTGAAATGGGCGGCTCCGACACACGACAACTCGAAAACGTCATTTTCCCTGGTCGTGCCCATCTCTAGAAATGAAACAAGATATTCCCAGATACCCAGACAACATGACCTCTGGCCATGGTAACTGAGGGAATGTGGCAGTTTTAGACCAAAGAAGCAACTTTCCCCATCTTTGATGCTGGACACTTGAAAGAGCAATGCAGTCACTACAGTAGCTGTAGGGTTTTTTAAAGTTATTATTTCTGGGACTCCCGCTCCCAGACGTCTGGAAGCATTCTCCTTGTCTTACAAGGCAACTCCAAAGCTCATGGAGGGTCGAAGCATTAAAATTAAGAGAACTGACCTTCAGTCAGCTGTGTGTCCACTCCTCAAATTTGCTGGAGGGCTTCTGGGTACATTCTGAAAGTCCCCAACATCCAAGAGTCCCATTCCTTGTGGGCACATGTGAAGATATTGAGGGTGGAGCTTCTTACTATACATTCATATATCTTGTTCAACCTGACTAGGGCTTTAAAAAAACAAGTGAAAGTAGTCCCCCAAAATAACAACAAATGACTCCAATAGATTTAGTGCTGTTTGATGCAGTTAGATGGTCTGTGAAAGTCTAGCATTTCTGAGGCCCACAGGCATTTGCCTGCCTTAGACAAAGGACAAAATGGCACCCACCTATCTTCCCCTTCAGCCTGTACACAGAAACGTGGGTTGGAAATTATGTCTTATGTCAACACTGGTGACAGGACAGTGGCGTTTGCCAACTCTGAGGGGAGCAGTCCAGCCTGTTTGTGAAAAGAGGCTTTTTTGGGGGGGTCTCCTAAAGACTCACATTCTAACATCTACTATTATACTCCTTTTAAGGTTCAGACTTCAGAGACATTTAGAGGCAACTTTGTACACAGAACAAAGACCTATAACTCAGAAAGAGAGAGAGGGGGGAGGGAGGGAGGGAGGGAGGAGAGAGAGAGAGAGAGAGAGAAAGAAAGAAGACATCTTCCTCCAAGCTTCTTCAAAGCCCAACCATTAAATCTGCAAGGAATGAGGTCCCAAGGTTGAAATGTAATGAGGATGAATTCCTAGGACAAGATAAAATGTAGGGTAAGTGTCATGTTAGCCTATCATACTATGAAAAGAGAAAAGGTTGCCCAGAAGAATGATATGAATATCTGTCAGTCTCATTTTCAATGAGCTTCTCAATTTCTCTCAGACATTCTTTTTTCTTTATTGCATTAGTCTTCCTCCCCCCCAAGACATTTCTATCATTTTTGTGTTCTTTCAAACTTACCCATTTTTCAGTGTAGTTCTATACATCAACATGCCTTTACATTCTTTTCTTCCTCCAAAATGCATCAATTGTCAATGGAAAGTGTACTCCATTCCTTTGACACTTTCAAAGGATACACAAGTACTGTGTATGGGCATGAATTCAAAGAATTTCTTTCACTTCCCTAGCCCAGAAACACTTCAGAGAATAACCAATGTATCTTCAGAGTGGAGATGGGCATAAAACAAAAATATAGTGTTTCGTTTCATTTCATTTTTTTCCCTTTTGTTTTGTTATTAAGGAATTCTTAAAAGAATTTTCAGAACAAAAAAGAGGAAGAACAAAAATGTGGCCTTTTAAACTCCTGCCTCATTCCCCTCTGTGCGTGGAATGTGAAGAAGGCGGTATGTGAGTGCTAAAATGATTCTGTTCCATTCTATTTTCGCTTGCCTTTCCCTAAAGGAAGGAAGCACAGGCTCAAGGCCATAATTTTTCTCTGGCTCTTTCAGAGACTGAAACTGGGGTTTTTATTGTTTTATCACTTAGCAACCCTTCCAAGCAAGACCTATCAGCACTCACCTCAACCCCCCCTTCACATTCCAAAGCACAGAGGGGATTAATGAGGGTTGAATTTAAATCTCCACATTTTTCCTCGTCCTCTTTTTCCATGGGGAACTCACTTTGGAGTTAGATAATTCAGCCCCTTGAATCCAAAACCTCTCCAAATTTGGAAAGCTTAAAGGGAAGAGTCCAAGGAAGTTGCCCACCAAATTTGATGCCTCTAGGATGAACCATTACATTTCTAGGGCCCAAAATGGTGGCTCATTTCATTTCATCATGAAATGCATTCTACCATTTTGCTTCATAACGAAACGACAAAACAGCATTTTGTTTTTCATTTTATGCCCATCTCTAGTTCAGAGCACAATTCAGTATAGTAATAATTACACAGACTTTCTTAGAAACCCCACTCATACTAATTTCTTAAACAATGTAATATATTAACTAGTAATGCCATTTTGATATGTTTACTGTGTGGGGCTTGATGCTTTATAACCATTTTATGTTTTTTTTTTTAAAAAATATTGTATCATTACATTTTTAAAAGAGCACAAGGCATAGCCTAATTCATCAGATGTTGGAAATGAAAAATCCTACCTGTTTCCTACTAATGTTCTTATTCATAGGTCTTGCTTCAACAAAAGACAGGACAGTCATCATCTTGTGAGATGTTTCACAGTAGGCTACCTCATTGTCTGCGTTGACAGCAGACATGTAGCAATGACAAGAAAGAAATACAGGAAGATGTACAAAAACCCATCTCGAGCAAAACCCAACAAAAGCTTTAAAAGACTAATACAATTTGTCAGAAAAGACAGGCTGGCTTAATATTTTAAAAATGAATATAAGAGTATTCCTTCATGGGGTTACTAGTTTTAAGATGTTAGACCTCAATGGTTTTTTCTGTATATACAAACATCACTCCTTTATAATTCTCCTCTCATGCTTCCTCATGTTCTTGGCTACATCTTTCTCAACATTCCTGTATCTGCTGTCAGAAGACTGTGTCATGGTAAACTTTTGAAGTTCATCATCCATGTGGGAATGTCTGCTATTTTTCAATCCATTCTAAGCTGCAATCACTTCACTCACATCGTGCTTTAGAATAATTCTGTACGTTGATTGAATGTACAGAATGGAAAAGAGCAGAGTTGCTACCAGTGTCAGGAACATAACTAGACCTAAATGTGAATTTCTCTTTTATTTTTTATTTTATTTTTTAGAGTCAGCAATGTTCATAGAAGGTGAATTCACCCTGTCCCTTAACATATGATGAATAGTTGATCAACATTGTTAACAGTGGAGATGTAGATCTTAACTGAAATACAATATAGTACTCCAGCTTGTAAGAGTGTTCACTAACCATTTTCTCTATTTCCAGAGCTTTAAAAACTTTCTGGTTTGGGTCATAGCTCCCAGGTTTGGCTGTATTGGTGGAAGGACTCTGAGAGCGGCAATCCAAGTAACATTTCTTAAATCCCAACCATTTTTTTTAATTTCCATTGCCTTATGAGTTCAGTTTGTTTCCTGTTGATGCCATTCTGTTTTGTATTACTTCCTGTTTTATTTCATCTTACCGTTGTGCGATCAATCCATGCACCACAGTGTATGCATTCTGTCCTGATACCAGCCTACTCATGTTGGTAGGCTATTAAATTTGTCTGCTGCTTCCTAGCTGCAGCTTTGAGATTATGAAATGAGCTCAATATGATCCCACTTTACAATGTTTACATGACTTTTTATTCATTGACACTTTGTAGAACTACATGGCTTACTGTTTGACTGTTTGCTGTCCCAGTCTTTATTATGGATAATTTCTTTTGTTTTTTCCTAGTTTATGTGTGTTTTTGGAGCAGCTGTAGTCTAGAAAGATGCACTTCCCTCCCTTGCTTCATCTGGACATTCTGTAGAACTCCATTTTTCCTAAGCTAACTCTTGTATTTTTGGGGGTGCAAAAACTAGCTTCATCTAAACAGAACCCCCCTCCCAAAAAACTCAAAGTGATCTCACCTCCTTTCATACACTTTCGTAGCCTTCCAAAATGTTTTTCAGAATGGAGGCTCTTACTGAATAAAGCATAAAATGGAGAGTTGCACTGAATACAGTATAACAACACCACAAGTTTTAATGAGATCATCCAACTCCCGCAGGTCTTGCCTGATGACAGAATGCTTTCATTCAAAGACACGTTCACAAGAACATTCACATGGTCATTTTAATAAGCAGGCATTAGGGTGGGTCCAAACTTAGACATAAGAGCTGGTCCGCTGAGGAGTAAAGTACTGTATCACTGGTTCCATGGACCTACTCTAAATATGACCATGTCTGCATCTAGCTCATCAATGAGACGGGAAGCATTTTTTTAAAGTAACTGATAGTAGTGTTGTGTGTCTGCACACACACACACACACACACACACACACACACACACACACACACACACACACACACCAGTTTAACAACAATGTGCTGCCAAGGCACTGACTGAGTTTGGGGAAATTGATTTATAGCCTTTCTTTATTCTTTGTTTGGAAAAGAGATAGCAGCACTTCCTGTTTCACTAAACAGGAGAGAAGATCAGATTAGAAATATAAAAACATAAGAACATAAGAAGAGCCATGCTGGATCAGGCCAAAGGCCCATCTAGTCCAGCTTCCTGTATCTCACTAAACCAGATGCGTTTGGGAGCGCATGAGACTAGATATCTGTCTCCTGATACCACTCCCCTGCATCTGGCCCTTGAAGTACCCTGGTTTAAAGCCTAGAGATTACACATCTCCATCATGGTTTGTAACCCGTGATGGACTTTTTCTCTAGGAATCTGTCCAATCCCCTTTTGAAGGCATCCAGGCCAGATGCCATCACCACATCCTGTGGCAGGGAGTTCCATAAACTTAATGGGGTGAAAAAATATTTTCTTTTGTCAGTTCTTACTCTCCCAGCACTCAATTTGAGTGTATGTCCCCTAGTTCTAATATTTTGAGAGAGGGAGAATTGTGTATTCCTTTATTGCCATACATATCTGCAAAGGTAATATTCTTTCTCTAATGGGCTCTTATTTCTGCCCATTATGCATAGTGACATGGTTCACACATTTCTGATGGTGAAGGAACAAGTGGTTTAGGAGCCTCGTGGCACAGTGGTTAAATGCCTGTACTGCAGGTAAAACTGTGCTCACAACCTGGGTTCAATCCCTGGTAGCAGGCCCAAGGTTCACTCAGACTTCCATCCTTCCGAGGTCGGTAAAATGAGTACCCAGCTTGCTGGGGGGGGCAATGTGTAGCCTGCACACTGTAATTAAAATTGTAAACCGCCCAGAGACTACTTGTAGTGGTATGGGGCGGTATATAAGCAGAACACTTTGCATGATTTGTGTAGAATGGTTTGTCAAGTCCTTTCTGGCTTGATGGAGAAGAAACTAGCCAGAGTGTTGATTCTCCCACCCTATTCAGCCTTTTTGCTACTCCTGTGACAGGTGTGAACAACTGGCATCTTCGAGAAGCCTGCCTTCTGAAGAATTCTGTCTACTGGTGATGCCCAAAGGAGTACCATGCGTAAGCACACATTCTAATATCTAGTCAATAAACTATATCTTAGTAATGTAGCTTGGTTCCAATTTTCCAAGATGTTGTTACGGGTGTCCTTATGTCAAGGTGTTTTAGTGTATGCTTGATGTTTCTCACAAGCTAGATCAACATGAACAAATGGCCTCACAAGACAAATACATTATCCTTGAGGCCCATAAAAGTTTACAAAATCACGCAAAAAGGGCTCCTGGGAGACATCATACAAATCCACAGTTAAAGGGATCGTGTAAAGCATTTAAATTGTTATAAAAATTCAATTGTTCTGTTTAGTCAGGTAGACTGAAGATGTACTCTTTCCCTGAATGGTCCACAGCTGTAGCTCACAGAGCCGTTTACACGAGGCAGCTTGTACTCTCTGGAAACTGCTTTGATTTATGGATGGGTAGAATACATTTTTATGGTGCAGTTGAAGCAAAATGCCAGGCATCAGGACACACATTTATAAATCAAAGGGGAAAGCTGAGAGACTATTGCAAATGTTAAGAGGGGAAAGATGCTTGTCCGTTGCTTAGGATTCTGAAGCATACAGAACTAGACTGCCAGGGCTTTCTAAGGTCTTGCCAAGTTTTGTGCTGCTAAACAAGCAATACACAAATGAATTGGCCTAAATTACAGCACGCACGCGCACGCACACACACACACACACACACACACACACACACACACACAAGATTATGGCTGTTGCATATGTCAGAATGTTTGCACAGCTGATTAACAACATAGATAAGTATAGCAGGGAGGGTGTCAAACATAAAAGTAAACAGTACCAAACAAATGAAACTGTTAAAAGCAAAGTTTCTTGATGCTAAGCAACATTTGACAGTGCAAACCATGAAACTGATTTATGTTGCAAAATACCTGATTTAAGTTTCAATCTCTTAAGAAAAGAAGTCCAGTTGCCATGACTCAACTTCTAGATAAACTCACCTGGATGACTGAGAATCTTCACAGACATATTGCAAAAGACCATTGGTCCATCTATCCCAGTACAGTGTCAACTCTGATCAGCCGTGGCTCAGGTGAGGGATTTTTCCTTGTCCTGCCTGCAGATGCCTGATATTTCCTCGTGGTCTCCCAGTCAACTACTAACCAGGCTTCCACCTGCTTAGCTTCCATGAATCTGATGAAACTGATGTGTCAACAGTGGTAAGGAGAGATAAGCTCCCCTTCAATGGTCTCTGAGCAGAAGCTATCATTTGAGGATGGTTTTTGATTCCTTATACCAAGGAAGGACTTGGACTTTATGGCCTGTAGAACCACCTCCTGCTTTGTCCTGTGACTTTATTGATTCATAATTTACTCTTCTCTGGTAATCACTAGCTAGCCACTTTGTTGACATTTTCCCTCGCTCCTCTTCTCTGTCTTAAATGCTTAGATCACAGGCACCTTCTTCATCTGCCTGAAAATCAAATGCCAACTTACTCTTTGGCACCTGTCTTTTCTGTCCCAATTCCAACCCACCTGATGATCCTCCAAGAATTTCAGCCTATATCCTTATGGCGAACTGCCGGTTTAGAAATGTAAATATTGCCATCACCATCAGCATCAGCATCAGAATCACCACCACTACCACCATCATTCCATCATGGAATTGGGTCTAAACAACACACACCCTGTGGATACTGAAAACTGTGGATAAGAGTGAACAACACAAAATATATAGCATGGCAGAGAAAAAAGCAAATATACTATTTTTCTTATTTTCACATATATTACCAGAACTGGCCACTAGAGTGCATCAGAGACCATAACATGTATTCTTCACTAATTAGTATTCATAGGAGGGTCTCTAGTGACAGATTCTGGTAATACATGTGAACATTCCATTTTTTTAAATCTATAAGACACCTCCATGTTTAAGATGCCCCCAATTTTTGAGCCCAAAATTAACAAATTGATGTTTTAAATGTAAAACAGAACATATTCTGCATCTGTGTAAGGCCTACATGCTTTCCACCTCCAAAGGGATGTGTTTCAATGGTTTGTTCAGCATCAGCTGACGTCAGCTACATAAGACTCATGATTGGAAGAAGCCTGTTCTGCAGAGACAAGGTATGGGCAGTTTTGCAACTGCTTGCCTTACTTCTGTGTATTTGATGACCCTCAATCTTTAGGCTAAAGATTTTAGAAAAAACATTGTCTTATACATGGAAAAACACAGTAGGTGCTTTTTCTGGGACTTTTAAATATGCATGTTGTTAATATTTTCAGACGTACATAAGTGAATCAGTGGATACTAACCCCATGGATAAGAGATTCCTGCTGTATTCACCAATCAGCATTTGCAGAACTCAGCAGAAATTTCTTGCAGGTGTATGTCCTGCACTTTGAGTCACTATGGTTTTTCAGAATTTATTTTTGCTTCTGGGTCAGATAATGGGATAACTAATTGAAGGAGAAAAATCTTTAAAACCTTTAACAGGTTTACAAATCCCATAAATTTGGAATTCTGCAAACTTGTATTGAAAATGGCATGTTTTGGGGAAACTGAGAAAAGTTTCAGAAACTTACATGTGCAACAAACCCATCTCTCTATAACTGACAATGATAAAATGCAAAATAAATAAATTAAGACCCTTTAATCACCTATAAGAAACATATAGCACCCTCCAAATAGCACCCTCACCCTGAACCAGTGCTTCTCATGAAGGTGATATGCATTCTAAAATTTGTACAATGCCAGTTCTTGATCTGGTATAAAACATCCTGTATCACAACATGGTTTCCACTCATCAAAGACAAAAACAAGCTGTCAATTCATGCTTATGTTACATCCCAAGTTTTTGACAGCCCTGGCCCTGGAAATCTAAAGAAGGCTTTACATTAAGATACGAGAAGGACCATCGTTTAGAAGAAAGGACACAGTTCACAGGGAGACTATAACTATGTCAGAGCTCTTGCTTTTATGCAGGCGTTTCTGGCTTCAACGTCTGGTTAAAAGGCTGAGGTGGGAAATGTTTGGAACATCTGCCTGACATCCAAGATATCGATTCCTGGCAGGACAAGTGGTCTGATTTTATATCACGCAGCTACTAAGGGTCCATTCAGACAGACATTTGTTCCACTGTTTTGTGTGTTTTGTGTGTTTTTGTGTGTTGCATGGAAGGCTTGGTTCCAGCAACCACATGACTAAGAAGACCAATTTGTTCTCATAGCATCCAACCATCATGTCTTTAATTCCCAGTCAGGGGCTTATACTTTTTTGGCATGGGTTGTTTTGTTTTGTTTTTCCTTTTATTAAATTGTTAAAAATGTATTTAATAAAAATTGGCATGGCTTGGTGTACTTTAGTTTAGCCCATTCAAAGGCTGGGAGCAGACTGCAATCAAGGCTTTTGTCTGTCAAAGCGGCCAAGGCTCCTTCCAGTTTGAATTTCTAGTATTGTGAAGTAGTTTAATAAATGTAGTTTCAATCAGCAGTTTGCACAAACACAAATACATTTTTCAGAAGAAAGTGAAGTAGTGCATCATAAAGTGAAGTAGTGCATCAGCAATCATCTGACATAATAATTTCATGGCTCCCACCCTTCCACAGAGGAGCAGGGGAAGGGTTCAACTGACAGAAGGAGCAGCAAAGAGTTGCTTGCAGTGTATATGCCATTTAGACATGGGTATTGTGCCAGTGATGTATTCCCACCACCACCTCAAGCAATCATTTTTTACTTTTTAGATCACACTAGCCTGCACTACAAAGACCAGTGTAAATGTACCCTAAATTCCTAAATGTTTGTGTAATTTTATCCTGACCCCTCTCTCTCTCTCTCTCTCTCTCTCTCTCTCTCTCTCTCTCTCTCTCTCTCTCTCTCTCTCTCTCTCATACACACATATAGGGCCATTTCAAGATACTGTTTTGTACTTGCTTCTAATTTAGATTTTTTGTTTTCTTTAGTTTTGTTTTAGATCTATGAAGGCATCTACATAGGTCTGTATCATCAGATGGGGAACCTAGGATCTATAATTCATGTTTGTTTAAGTCAGAAACCCTGATTGTAATCCACTTGAAACTTGGGCCTTGCAATGCATTAGTCAATGGACCAATATGTCAACTACTAGGGCCTTTTCACAGAGATCTTGAGCTTACCAAAATACTATCTATTTTAGATGAGAAAATATAAACTCATTTAATCTGATGCCTTCGCTGTATCTGGAATGATAAGCCTTGTTTCTGCCTGAGGGCAGGTAAAAATGAAACCCTAACATCAGTTACACAAGCACAATGCTTGGGACCTCAGCCTCAATATTCTTGGGACCTCCATGGTAGCATAGACCTGTCAAAAATGATGTGTTCCTGATGCTGACAATAGCTTGCAAAGCACAATATTTGATGCTCTGCTTGAAACTCCCACCAGAGATTTAGAGGCTGAATTAAACTGTAACCCACATTGCTGAAGTAATTTCCTATATAGCTCAGGGAAAAAAAGCCTACCACAAAGTCTTAGTTAAAATGATATGAACACAGTTGTATCTCAAGGTCACTTCCACTGCACTGCAGAAACACTATACAAAGGGTTTACAACCTATTGCCATTGTAAGGAATGGTTAAATAAATATGTGCAATTTCATTTCATAGGTTGGCTTCCTCGGTTGCTTTACCACAGATCAAAACAATGAAGAGAACAATATATTGAAGATTAATTAATGGATTTTTTTTGGAATTAAAAGTGGTCATTCTAAGCTTCTTAAATCCTTTCACTATCAAATACTATATTCTAGGTAGAATAAACAAGATAAAACAAAAATTTTCAGAAATTGCCATGCTGGCAATCAAAATGTGTTGTTTTTTAAAAATAAAAACAGCTAATGTATTCTGCCTCTCTTCCTCTCTCTCCCTCTCTCTCTCTCTCAATCTCAATCTCTTTCACACAGACAGACAGACAGACAGACAGACAGACAGACAGACAGACAGACACACACACACACACACACACACACACATTTCCTTTCTGATTATGAAAAGAAGGAAGTAAAAAACACCCATTTGGGCATCTCACCACTTCTCACTCCCAGAAAGAGAACAAGAGGTGAGAGAACTTATTCCCATCCACGTAAGAGTTCCTCCACAAGAACCTTCATAGAAAACATCATAGTATGTCACAGAAGTTCTATGGTGATTTCTATCTCTCATAGAGTCATAGAATTCACTGGATGGCCTTAGGCCAGTCACGGTTGGGCCTCTCCTAGCAGAGTTTTTCTTATGCAGCCAAAGGAAGACAGTGGAGAAATGGAATTCGACAGCCCAGCTGGCATCATCCTCTCAGAAGCTCAGGAGAGGAAAAGAGAGGTCATTCCCACCAGGGAGGACTTGGAGAGCAAATTGAGTCTTGCAAATACATGGATTATTTACCCAAAGGAGCACTGACAGATCCATCTGATGGAACAGAAAGATAGCCTCTCATGGTTAAGCAGGCTTTGCTTTCTCCGTTGGTCATGTTGAAAACAACTGCCTGAAATTTGTCTCATTTGACACTATTTCTGCAAGCTTAGGCATCTCAGAATTGTCCGTGACCTCCATTGACTGACAGATGTGATTCTGCCTCCTCCCATTTTGACAAGATGGAAGTCTTATCAGACTTGAAATTTCAGTTTGAACTTTCCGCCTTTCAAATAAAGCCAACATTGTGACTGCTTTATCTCAGCATGACCTGCTTCACGGGGTTGCCTGGTATGCTGCCTTCAGGCAAGACAGGATGTGAATGCCACAAACAAGTGAAATCCTCTTCAGACATGGAGATTGACCGTGCCTTCAAAATATGTGAAAGGCACCAGGTTGGGCAAGCTGAACAGAATGTCCTTGCTTCCTTCCAGTTCATCATTTTTGTCCACCCCTCATGATCTGCCAACAGTGGTGAAAGCTATACCTGATGTTTGTCTCCAGCACTTTTTGATCCCATAAACCCTCTTTCTAAACACACTGCACAGTTATAAACTAAAAGCATAGATCCTTATAAATCTTTGGTAGTGGTAGGCAATGTATTTTCTTTATAAATAAATGTCATCTCATTACCTGCTACCTCCATTAGGATCTAGCAGACCATGAAATAGTCTTTGCAAGATCAAGCAATATGCTAAGGATGAGAGGGGAAAACGAACATTATTTTGGTTTCCAGTTTCAGGAATTATGGGAGAAATGAAGCACTACATTACATTTTGGAGCACAAACGCTATATAATCCTTTCCACACAGAAGAATTGCTAAAGGGACTTGTAGATTACACATGAATGCAAATAAATAAATAAATCTGGTTTGGTTGCTACCTCCTCCTTTGACTAAACCTTCCATTTAGTTTTTAAACTTTTTTGCTGACAAATCATTGTTATGATTTTACAGCAAGACAAAATATGGCAAACACCATTTCAAATGATCAAACAGCTCGGATCTGTTCCCTTTTATTTTTCTAGGAGCAATGAAGGTATTTAAAAGGGCCTGTGTAGGAAATATTGGAACTGGAATACAAAGACAAACTTCTGCTTAGACATAAGCTCCCTACAGGTTATAGGTCAAATTATCTCTTTCTACATAACAATAGGGTAATGTTTTCCTCTGTGTGGGGGAGGCAGCGGGGTGGGGGAGGAATAGGACATGTTTATACTTGAGGGTATCTCCATTGAATTAAAAATACCTAACAGTTGTGCTTGGGGTATACCATGAGAAGACAAGACTCAACAGAAAAGGTAATTATTGTGGGAAAATTTGAAGACAGCAGGAAAAGAACACTGAATATGAGAGGTATAAATTCAGTAAAGGAGCTCATGGTTTCCAGTCTATACATCCAGAGCAAGATATTTTGGAGGGCTCTAAGACAGCCTTGTGCTGCAGTGGATAAACTGCTGTACTGCAGCCATAACTGTGCGCACAACCTGGGGTTCAATTCCAGGTAGCAGACTGAAGGTTCCCTCAGCTTTCCATCCTTCTGAGGTCAGTAAAATGAGTACCCAGCTTGCTGTCGGTGGCAGGGAATGTGTAGCCAGCATAGTTCTAGTAAACCACCCAGAGAGTGCTTTAAGCACTGTGGGGGTGGGGTGGGGGTGATGGTGGTATATAAGCAAAACACTCTTGCTTTAATTCATAGGGACACCATAAGTTTAAGTAATGTGTTCACTGGCTGGCTGTACGTTATCCATTGCTGGTGTGGGGTTTTTTTGTGTTGCAACTTTTTCAGATGGATTTTATGAATGATTTGATTATTGCCTTCTGTTAGCCATTTTGAACTCAGTTTTGGCAAAAAAAAAAGAGATTTAATGAGAAACAAATCAACAGAAAGAATGCTATAATTTCCTTTTTATTTTAGACATATTAGAACCAAAACAGTCTCAGAAAAATAAAGGCATAATTGACTTCTCATCCCACGGATGAACATTTGCCTCAGAAAATGAACTCAATCGTTCACCTGAAATATTAGTTAATTCATGGTGGCATACTACATCTCCCATCATCCCTTGTTTATGGGATATGCAGGCCTGAGTGAATGAGAGATGGAGTACAACCACCATTGTATGCCCACAGGTTTCCCATTCCAACAGATTCAAAAATACAGGATAAATACTAAGATTCTTTTAAAAGATAAATTATCCTAAACGGACTCAAATAACAAATTTGAAAAGTCATTCTATCATGAACTGTGTAACTTGCAACACTGCTCAAGAAAGTGAATCAAAGCTCCTATTTGACAAGGAAAAGAACTCTGATCTCACACAGAATATCAACTATGCACCCAATGCAATATTAAACAGGTAGGTCTTTGAGAGGGATTTAAACTTAGCAGGAGATGGTGTAGCAGAATTTTCCACAAGAGGAAAAACGGCATTGCCCAGCCTTGAAACTGGCAGATAGCCAAAAGCATAGACTAGACTAGAATATCTGAAACCATAAACAATGTGGTTTCCAGAGCATAGGGAATTCAAAGGAAAGGGAAACACTGTTGCATTGCTTCACAGAGGTTTTATACTGTTTTACCACTCCTGCCCCACGGGGAACAGAAGCAAGTAAATGCTTTGAAGACAAACATTTGCTATGTATTGATATTATAGCATAATACCTTATTTTACAGGATATCTGACCATTCTAGTGGCTTATAACTTGGAATGCTGAAAAGATGACTAGCTGCAGTGCATTTGGGGTTCTTTTAGGCCAGGTGGTGATGGTGGTATCCAGAGGTGCATCTGTTTATGACCCCGTAACCTCTTCTTCATGCATGTGTTGGCCAGGGCTTCAAGTTGTTGAAGTCCAGAACATCTAGAGAGCCAAAGGTTCCCCACCCCTTATTCCCCATTATTTCAGAAGGATGTAAGCCGTGTGCCATGTGCTCTGGGATTGCTGCACGTGCTCACACTCTGCATGTCTTCAGCTACAACGCACAATTTGTGGGAAGTTTTTCTGGGCTGCTGCCGCCAGGGCTTGTGTTCCCTCTTCAACACTGCCTGATACACAGTCTGATTATTTATCCTTGCTCCAAATGGGTGATGGGCCCAAGCGTACACACATACCAGTTTACTCTCAGCACACTCTTCCCCTTTCTTGCAGCTTTTTTGTGCAGTCATGCTTTATAAGTAAAACACACACACACACACACACACACACACACACACACACACACACACACACACACACACACACACACACACACACAAGAAAAACACAGCTAGATGCTCAGTAAGTAAGTCCTGATGCCATCTGGGAATTGGTGGAGACAGATGCCCAGGCTTGATTGCAGTCTCAGACAGTAAAATTAAGCTTTCACTTCCTCCAGTTTTGTTTTCCTCAAATATACTTGCATGTATAGAAAACTAGATTGCCATCTCTACTGTTGCCATGTCTTCACCTTACCTGTATTGCAATGTTAACTCTATGGAAAATGTATACATACAGTAATACCTTGGTTTAAGAGTAACTTGGTTTAAGAGCATTTTGCAAGACAAGCAAACATTTCTTCTGAATGTTGCCTTGATCAGCAAGCAGTGTCTTCAATACAATCACTGGAGCAGTCCACATGATCACAAATAAGCCAATGATGTCTCTCTCTCCCCTCCCTCCTCCTGCTAGATTGTGGATGATTGTCTGGAATGTTCTGTCTCAGGAAGCCTCCAAAGCAGAGGCAGGAGAGAGGAATAAAGGTCTCCCTTGTACCAGCCAAGAAAATTTTCAAAGGAAAGTGCAGGTTATGATTTTATTTTTCTTTATATTCATATTTTTATTTTATTTGTTTCTAAAATCCTTTTTTATTTTTCAAAACATTTCTAGTCATGGGACAGCTAGTCAATTGCGTATGGGGCTACAAATTGCACTTTATTACAGTGACTGCCCCCACCTATCGTGGGGGTTAGGGACCGGGCCCGACCCGTGATAATTGAAAATCTACGATATGCAGATGCAGGTCAGGTCGGACTTGGGGCGCCTAGCTGGGGGCTCTTGTACTTACCTGCAGCCTGGCGCTGCTCCAAATGGGCCTGCAAGGGCCTCTCCCACCCCTTATTCCCCATTCCAGAAAATCCCCCCTTATTCCCTCAAAAGGGCCTCCCTGCAAACTGGAAGTCAATTCTGGTAAACCGAAAGTGACTTCCGGGTCACCGAAAATCATTTCTGAGGCCTCCAAGGTGTCGGAGGCCTCAGAAATTATTTTCAGCAACCCGGAAGTGACTTCTGGTTCACAAAGAGGCCTTTTGGGGCCTCTAGAAGGCTTGGGAAGACCCTTGCAGGCCCGTTCGGGGCAGCATCAGTCCTGGGGTAAGTAAGGGAGGCCTGAAACAGGCCTTTCCCTCATTACCCCAGGGGGCCTTTTTATATACTGTGGTCCCGTGATATAGCAGGACGGCAGTATATGAACTGCGAATGGCGAGGGACCACTTTATTGTCACATTAAAAACACAGAGTAAAATCGAGGTTTTAGTCCCAAAAAAAGCAGCTTCTGTAGATGGGTACATAAACCATGGCATGGACATGGACTTCTAGCCAACTTCTTTTGTGAGTTTTGACATTTTGTGTGTATAGTAAGTGGTCTATGGGGCCCCAGAACCATCATCTGAGTTTCTATTATTTCTTATGGGGAAATTTGCTTTGATATAAGTCTGTTTTCGTTTACAAGCATGTTTCTGGAACAGATTATGCTAGTAAACCAAGAGGGGATAGAAAGCAGTCTTGAAAATAAGTTCAGATAAGTTATTAGTCCTCTTTCTCCTAGGCAAAAAGTTTCTTCTCTATGGTAACTGGAAAAGGATTCTTAGCTAGAAGCAACCAAACAAGCTTTTGAAAACACTAATATACTTGCTACCCTGAATGCCTCCAGAATCACACCCTGAAATTAGGGAATCTTAGTTATGAGGAAGCTCAACATTGTGATGTGCCATGATCTAGCTTTAGACCACACTAATTGTATCTTGTTACTGTTGTATCTATTAAGACTTAACAGGATGGATCTAGATTTTGTTTTACATAAAGAAAATCCAGGAAAAGTATGATTTAAATCAGGGATGGCAAGTCACAGTGATTTCTATGAGTCTAGGAACTGGCAGGCCACTCCAGTATTCCTGCCAAGAAAACTCCATGGACATGGGGTCACGAAGAGTCGATCATGACTGTAACAACACAACACACACACATAGTATAAATATAATTAAATATGGACTCAACCCTTCTGTTCTACAATACTGTTTATATTCAAGATACACTGGTTCTTCAGCTAAAAGAAAAGCCTAGGACTCACCAATGATGGGCATGATCAGTATGTATGGTCACATTTCCCTGCTTTACATCTCAACTTATTGGTAGGGTGGCCACATACAAAGGAGGACAAGAGTTGCACCTTTAATAGCTGTGGTGGTGTTTTTACTTGTGATCAAGTCGCCTCTGACTTATGGTGACCCTATGAATAAGTGATCTTTAAAATGTCCTGCTCAGGTCTTGTAAACTCAGGCCTAAAGTTCCTTTAGGGAGTCAATCCATATTGTATTTTTTCTTCCTCTTTTCCTGCTGCCTTTTTTTCCAGCTATCCAGAGACTGTTGCTTTCTTATGGTGTGTCCAAAGTATGACACAAGTTTTGGGCCAGGTATCACTTGATGAAACTTTCTCTTCTGAGAATAAATTGTTGTTGTGTCATGACCGACTCTTTGTGACCCCTGTGTCCATGCAGTTCTTGGCAGAAATACTAGAGCGGCTTGCCAGTTCCTTTTCCAGGCGCCTACAGCACCTGGTATTCCCTGGTGGTCACCCATCCAAGTACTAGCCAGGCCTGTCCCTGCTTAGCTTCCGAGAGCAGGAGAGATTGGATGTGCTTAGGGCATTTAGGCAGCTGTAGCAATAAGTACATGCCATTAATTTGATTCTAATCTTTTTGATAATTTTCTAGGTATAGAGTATTTTTACCTTTTCTCCTTCTTAGGATGCTCTGTGACCATTGAGATAGTCCAGGACAACACAGTCTGGCTCATTTCCTAAAAGGCCCCCCTTCCACAGAACTATTGAGGCACAGAAGGCCTGAACTCCTTTTATAGGGCCACTCAACATGATAGGTTGAGTTTAATGGCCGAGAGCCAAATAACTATTTTCCACACATGAAGAGCTTAATAGAACATTGTTTGTTTCCTTCTGAATGGCACTGATGCACAGGCATAATACAACAATCACTTCTGAAACCTTTTCAGTATAAGCACTGCAGCCAAGATATGGGGCTGGTGCTCAGAAACGCAAGTAATACATTATTTAGAAATCAAACTAACCAAGCAGCTTTTACACACTGTCCTCTATCAGTAATAATTAACAGTAAGGGAAATAAGGATTACAATTTCATTGAGCAGTATAGTGTTTTATAGTCAGAGGTGGATCTACTATGAAACTAATTAAGAGAACCTAAGCCTGGAGGGACCCTAGAAGCAACATTAGTAAATCTTTTTTTTTAAGTGTGGTGCTCTGTCATGGAACCACCCCACTGAAGAAGATAGCAGTGGCAACCCTGACCTTGTTACTGAAAGCTTCAGAGCCCCCGAGATGTAGGTCCACCACTGGGTATAATATGATGCAGAACAAAGCAATCCCTGCAAAAGTATAGAATGGCATCACCCAAGGTGTACAACAACCACAACATTCCAGATTTTGTAAGGCTGCAGCTTTTGATCAGCACAGTGTCCACCTATCGGGGGGGAAGGGTATTTCTATGAGTAGTTTCACAGGATCAAACACAACAAATTCAGTTATCATTTTATCATCATTTGCCAAGTTACATATCATATTTTTTCGTGTATACATTATTTTTTCTACAATAATGGCAACAAAATTAAGGTGTGTAGTATACATGGAAGTAAGCCTTACCCTACGTGTGGGGGTGGGGTGGTGGAGAACCTAAACTGACCTTTCCATTTCCCTTCCTTTCTGGCAGCTTTTGTTTACTCTTGTTCCTGAAGACTCCTCTGCGCTTTGCTTTTGCAAAGAACTGAGCCTTCTTTTCAGCAAAGGAAAGGGTTGAGCAGTCCATTAAGAAGTGCCTTTCCACACTGAAAAGAAGGCTCAGATCCCTGTAAGAGCAAAGCAGAGAGAAGGGCAATCAAGCACTCCCGGAAAGAAAACAGCAGGGAATGGGGTGGAGGAGAATCTAATCTGACCTCACTGTTTCACTTCCTCTCCAACAGCGCCTGATTGCCGTCCTCTCTGCTTTGTTCCTGCAGGGATCACAGCCTTCTTTTCAGCATGGAAAAGCACTCATTAATGGGCTGCTCAACCCCCAAGCCTTTCCCCCACTGAAAAGAAGGCTCTGATCCCTGCAAAAAGCAAAGTGCAGAAGAGTCTTCAGAATGAGGAAAGGAAATGAAACATCAGGGGGTGGGGTAGAAGAGAACTCAATGAGGATTTATTAATTTTATTAATTTGGGATCTTAAAAGTGGGGGCATCTAATATATGGCAGCATCTTATAGATGGAAAAATACGGTATGCCTGAATTGAAGGAGAGATGATTATTTGTGCTTCATATGCTCATGAGCCGCCAAGGCATGGTGTGAAAATAAACTATGGCTTGATAAACTATGCTTATGTCTATTGCACAGGCTTACTGCTGGCCCACAGGCTTCTGAACAAATTTGGCTTTGTTGAGATCTATGAAGGACAAAATGAAGTTACTGGTGATTTTATCACCTTGTAATACAAGGAACGAATAATCCATTCTAACTGGACCTACTGTGCATCCATCACTTTAGATCTTTTAACATAACTATCAGCATTTCCTTTCCAGGTGCAACAGTTTATTTTCCGAGGACTTAACTTGAGAGGCAAGTTCATCAAGTACTGTTGCTATGCAACCATTGTTACATTTAAAGCACAATAGTAGCCCTTGCATAAACTGTGCTGGAGAAGAAAAACACAACAAAACACTCAGGGCTTCTGACAGCTTCATTGCTGTCCATACACAATTGTAACATAAATTGAGAGCAAGCAAAGGCCAAAACATAAACATCTTTAATGTTGAGCTGCAGGCCTGAACTGTCGTAGATCTGAGATCACGAAGAAATGTAAACAAAGGCTGAAGATGCATTCCATCCAAGAAGCAAGGGAACTCTGATTGGCATAAAAGGACATGTGACTGTTTCTCCCATGCTGTGAACAGAGAGAGACAGAGAGAGGGAGAAGGAAAAGGATTTTTCCGGAATGGTTTCTGCATATGGACTAATGGACTTCTTAATCATGTAGTTTGCATAAGAGATTTGAGGAGGCCCTGCCTCTGAAGCTTTATAAAGTAAGGAAGGGAAATCATGTGTTATTATTTTTCAGTAAGCTAATATTTCTATGAAATTTCATTTTTTCAATAAAAGCCTTTACTTAATATTCAAATGAAGGTGCCTATGGGTTAGGGTTAGGGTGATGAAAAATTATTTTTATAATTAATACAGCAGGGTCCGGGTGATCAATAAAGGACCCACTTGGAAGCAATTAAGGTTTATTAACTCCTCCAGATAGTAGTTATGGGTAGAGGAGGAAAAACCCTGTTAAGCAAATTCCATACAATTTCTGCCAGTATGCATCAGAAGCGAAACCACAGTTTTCAAGGTCTATTTCATTAAAATAGATGAAAAAGTGTAGCCATGGCACTTGGTAGATGCTACCCTTTGTATTTAAAATAAACTGTAGCTGTGTTGGCACATCACTGGCACTAGACAAAATGAATAGTCAAGGAAATGAAAAAAACAGGATGTGGAGAACTGCTGTTTGGAATGTTAGACCACTCCTGTGCAATTGGTAGGTAACACTTTTAAACTACAGCATGTTATGGCCACTAAGAAGGTGGTCTTAGGGACAACATATGCAGTGAAACGGAAGTCATGTGTTTGAATGGAGAATGAGTTAACCTGTTAAGAACAGTAATAAGGGACCATGCACTCTGAAGAGATTGGATTCTTTTTACCTTCCTTTCCAATGTCTTTCTAACTTGTTTCCTCATCCGAAGGAAATCCGCCCTTCGGAAATCAAGGGTTTTTGTGTTTGATTTGCTTGACACTCTTCTTCCGACATGCATAGCAAAGGAGATTGCAGCATGATCACTGTTCTCCAGAGGTTCAGTGACATTCACATCCCTGACCTGGTCCTGAGTATCACACAGTATTAGATCCAGAGTTGCCTGTTCTCGGGTGGGCTCCATGACAAGTTGCTCTAAGGCACAGTCATTCAGCATGTCAAGAAACCCAGTTTCTCTTTCTTGCCTTGAGCTCGCATTGGCCCAGTCAATGTGGTGATAACTGAAGTCCCCCATGTATACCACCCTCTTAGACACCTCCATGATTATTCTCCTCATTTCAAGGTCCCCCTCAAGTTTTTGATCTGGTGGATGATAGCACCCCCCCCACTATCATATCACTCCTTGGACCTGGTAGTTTAACCCACAGTGATGCTATGGTGAAGTCAGAGCCACCGTCAATCTCCATTCTGCTGGATTTTACCCCTTCTTTGACATAGATGGCCACTCCACCTCCAACCCGCTCCGCTCTATCCCTTCTATAGAGTTTCTAGCCTGGGATTGCTGTATCCCACTGGTCCTCCGCATTCCACCAGGTTTGCATTGCAAAATCAATCGACTATGAACCAAAAGAACTGTAGATTGAAACCAGATATATTATTAGGGAAACAAAAAGAAAATTTGTGTATTTAAAAGGAAATGAAAACCTAGTTGGATGGAAAAAGCACTTAAAATGGTTCAAGACTGAAAAGAAGCGAAAAAAATGTGGCAGAAATTAGGTAAGAATCCTGAATGCACTTTGGTTGGGAGGCAGGAGGGTCTCCCTGTGCAACCAAGGAATGGTCAGCTGTCTGGGGAGGAGGCGAAAAGCTGGTTGGGCTTCAGCATTAATTTATGTTCAATTTGTGGTTCACCCAGACTCCTAGATCCCTTTCACATGTACTATTCTCCAGCCAGGCATCTCCCATCCAATATCTGTGCAATTCATTTTTTTTCTGCCTAGATCAGTGTTTTTCAACCTTTTTTGGGCAAAGGCACACTTGCTTCATGAAAAAAATCAGGAGGCACACCACCATTAGAAAATGTTAAAAAATTTAACAAGCGGGGAGGGAGTAGATCGAGCCGTGGCTCGAGACCATCCCCCACCCACCCTGCACCTGGGGATGATGGGCTGCACGGTTGCAGGATGCGCCAGGCGGGCGGGCGACCTTGGGGTCCCGCGGCGGCGGGGGGCACCGGCGATGGCGGAGGCAGTGGCGTTGGGGCCGGGCCTGGGCCGGGCTGCGTGCCTGGTGACGGGGCGTCGTGGGGCTTCAGGCGGCGTGGCGCGGCTGGTGGCAGCGCGCCTGGCGCCGGGCTCGCTCCTGCTGCTGGCGGCGCACTCGGCGGGCGTGCTGAGCGAGCTGGAGGGCAAGCTGCGCGCCGCCTACCGGGAGCTGCGCGTCCAGGCCCTGCCCGCCGACCTGGGCGCCGACGAGGGGCTGCAGCACGTAGCCCGGGACGCCGCCAACGCCCTGCGCCGCCACCACGACGGCGCTCGCCTCCAGCGCCTCCTGCTCGTTAACAACGCCGGTGAGCGTGCGCGGGCGACTGGCTGGCGGGAGCGCGTGCAGGGGGGAGGTCGTCGGGGGAGTTGCCTCCCCGCCTGCGAGCAGCGGCGGCCAGGGATCCGCCGAGAAGTGCCACCCCCCGGGACCGGCCGGATCGCGCACCTGCCCTCTTCCCCTCGCCTCCGCAGGGCACAGGGGCTGGGGGTCGGGGCTGGGGGGTCGCATCCCCGGACCCCTGGCTTCTTTTGCTGGAGGGCAGCCCATAGGATGTGCCAGGAGGAACGGCGGGTCCGCTGGCGAGTGGTGACGCCTTCTTCTTCTTCTTCTCCTCCTCCTCCTCTTTCAGGCTCGCTGGGCGATGTCTCCAAAGCCTTCGTGGACTTGGCCTGCCCCCCACGCTCTCTCGCTCTCTCTCTCCTCCCACCCTCGCGCTCCTTCCCAGCAATCGCCACTTCCTGCACGCCCAGGGCGCATGCGCCGACAGGAGGCTCTGGTCCTCCTCCTCCTCCTCCTCCTCCTCCGGCTGCTCCTTCACGGCACACCAGGCAACATCTCGCGGCACACAAGTGTGCCGCGGAACAGCGGTTGAAAAACGCTGGCCTAGATGCAGGACCCTACATTTCTTTGTTGAAACTCATTCCATTAGGTTTGGCCCAGCACTCTAATCTGTCAAAGTCATTTTGGATCTTTATCCTATTCTCTGAGAATTAGCAGTCCCTCTGAATTTGGTATGATCTGCAAATTTAATCAGTGTACTATCTATTCCTTCATCCAAGTCATTGGTACATATATTGAATAGCACTGGACCCAGAACAGAACCCTGTGGCGCCCTACTAGTCACCTCTCTCCATGCTGTTCTGGGTCCAGTGCTATTCAATATATGTACCAATGACTTGGATGAAGGAATAGATAGTACACTGATTAAATTTGCAGATCATACCAAATTCAGAGGGACTGCTAATTCTCAGAGGATAGGATAAAGGGGGAACCTTATTGAAGGCCTTAATGAAATCAAGATAAGTAACATCCATAGTGTTCTCCTCATCCACCAAGGCCTGTAACTCAATCAAAGAAAGAGATCAAATTAGTCTGGCACGATTTGTTCTTAAGAAACCTGTGTTGACTTCTAGTAATGACAGCATTGCTTGATAATTACAGACTGTCTGCTTAATAATCTGCTGTAGAATCTTTCCAGGAATAGATGTCAAGCTGACTGGATTGTAATTATTTGGGTCCTCTTCCCCCTCCTTTTGAAGATGGGGACATTTGCCCTCCTCAAATCTGTAGGGATTACCTCTGTTCTCCTGGAATTCTATCTTGTCTTCACATAATGTTGTGTTTGTACATGCTTGTTGTTTAACCCTCTCTCAAGAGTTATGTTGAAAAATAAGGAGCAGACATTTCCAGTGTACCTATTATATTGTGAAATCAGTGGAGGCAACTAATAAGTGATTTAAAACAAAGTACAGTGGTACCCCGACTTAAGAGCAGCTCGACTTAAGAGCAATTCGACTTAAGAGCGGAAAACTGTTGGCATTTTAACTTACACATTTTAGATATGGTCTGCTCAACTTACAAATATTTTTTCCATTTTTAAACTATTTTTTAAATTTTTTAGATAGGTACCCTGACTTAAGAGTAGTTCGACTTAAGAGCATGCATTCAGAATGGATTAAATTCATAAATCAAGGTACCACTGTATTTGTAAATAATCTCTGCAATAATACCAGTCTATAGAACAGAACAGTCTTGCTTCAATAAGAGAATGAAAGTACTATATATCGTGTGCATATCCACATGAGTGAGAATTTCAGTTTCTTTAGGGGTGTATGGTGACCATTTTAAACACATGTTTAAATGTTCAGAACCAAATGAATCTTATCCATTAAGATTTCTTAAAAACATTAGGGATGTTCTGACTTGTATTTTGACCGTGTTTAAAAAAGAGGTAATGAAATATAAAATGTTGTCATTTCAAGGGAAGCTGGAAAGCAGGTACCCACTTGAAAGTAGAGAATCAGTAACATCTCATAAAGTATTCTTTGATACTCTATAATGCAATACATAAAACATCACTTTCATACTAAGTCTGAAAACTTGTGATGCAAAACTATTTGTCACAATTGTCCCCGCCCCAACTTGTGAGGGAAATGTCCTGTTGTTTATTATCCCCCAGACAAAAGATAGGTGAATAATTTAACATATGCACAAGTATGAGTATTTGAAATACACATACTGTATGCTATTATAGTCTCCATTTTTCACAAAATAAATTTCCCAGACAAATGGCAGAACAGATCTATTAGTCATCAGTGAACTGAACTGTCACTGCAAGGCTTACACTCATTTGTAAAACAAAAAAAAATCACTTTAAAAGAACTTTCTATAGGCTGAAAAATTATTTCACTCCCATGATAGCCTAAACAGGAAATAACTCCATAAATAGCTAGCTTTAAATATTAGTTCTTAGAGGATAATTCTACATTTTAGAATTTTCTAACCATGAGGTAGGATGCCTCTGTGCAGGTTTGTTTATTACAAATTTGTGTGAGGTGGTCCTTTGTTACCTCTAGGACAGTGATGGCGAACCTTTTAGAGACCGAGTGCCCAAACTGTGATTCAAAACCCACTAATTTTTCGCAAAGTGCCAATACAGCAATATAAGCTGAATTCAGGTGGCTGTGAAGGGGGCCAAGTTGGGTGCCCACAGAAAGGACTCCAAGTGCCACCTTTGGCACCTGTGCCATGGGTTTGCCAACACTGATCTAGGACATTAGCCACAAGAAATTTCTGCTATCCCAAACTACTTTATGTTATGAGCCTCAGAAGGTAACAATCAATCCTCTGAAGCCCATCTGCTCTATATGATTCCCTTTTAAAAATTCTTCCTCTTTTCCACCTCTTTTCCCATCATCCAGCCTCCTTTAACCCAATAATCAATCTGTTATTAATTTAAATGAAAGCAAAATTTATCAAACAGTATTTCAAAGTAAGCACAAGTTTTTATTGAGAAATCTTACATTCTACTAGTTGGTCTCTGCAACAACATGCTGTGCTAGAACTCACTGATCTTCCTAACAAACAAGTGTTTTAGGAGAGCGCTGCATCTTGTGACTTAGTAAAACCATATTTTCTAGACTGGGGTTAAAGAGTAACCTTGTTGTTAGATGGGTGGCATATAAATCCGACAAATAAATAAATAATAAAATAAAAGATTCACCCTGGGCCTCAGAAGAGAGAAAAACTTCAATTCTAGTTCTTCTAAAAGAAAGCATTCTGAGAAGAGGGGGTTTAAAACATGGCATGCTTTTTCTCTAATGCATTGCAGTGCTGAAGCAGAAGACTATACTGTTCCACAGTTTTCTCAGAACACGTTTCAAATACACTTGGGATAGTGTTCCACTCCAATGATCATTTTGTAGTTCCAGAACTGAGCTTCCAACATTGTTGTGTGTGCATAGAAAATGAGACAAGTTAGTCCACATAAAGCAATAATCAGTTTGCTAGATGTTTGTTCCCCCTTTGCCCTTTTTTAACAAGTAGCTTCATCTATTCTATATTAATTTCACATCTAGCAAGCAGCAACTCCTTAGTTGATTGTAATGAACAAAGTCTCATGAGACTCAGAAATTGAAAAGACTAGCCAAGTAATTAAGTCAGCTGTAGAAAATTAGAAAAAAAGAAGGAACAAACTAATGAACCCACCCCTGACATTCAGGATGGCTTTAGCTAGCAGACGCCAGCAAGTGTTTGCTAGTATTATGGCTTGAAATAATTTTGGCCCTACTAATTTCATAGCTCTTCAGAAAAAATAATGCAGTGTAAGTGACCCCAAAGAATACCTTTCTCCTAAAAACATACAAAAAGGTACAAATCCAGGGATTATTCTAGACTGAATACGTATTGGCAGTTGCAGTAAACAGTTTACTGTCACTTCCATGGATCCTTGTCAGTAACTAAGAATTGTCAATGTATGATTTGAAACACTTTGGTCATTTTCTAAAGAAGCAACTTTAAGCCAGGAATTCTGCTTATATAGGAATTGTGTACCTGCCCTGTTTGATTGGTTTATTTCAAGTCATAATATCTAGTTTGTACGTTAACATTTTAGGGAGTGAAAAATGAATTCTGCTAAAGTCTTATTCTCAACCATATGACAGGAGAAAGACAAGCACTCATTTTTTTTATACTAAGTGTTCTGCTTATATACTGCCCCATACCACTTCAAGTAATCTCTGGGCGGTTTACAGTTTTTAATTACAGTATGCAGGCTACACATTGCCCCCCTCTGCCCAGCAAGCTGGGTACTCATTTTACCAACCTCGGAAGGATGGAAGGCTAAGTCAACCTTGAGCCTGCTACCTGGGATTAAACCCCAGGTCGTGAGCACAGTTTCACCTGCAGTACAGGCGTTTAACCACTGTGCCACAAGCCTCAGTAAAACAAAGGCTGCAACTACATAGGTAAACAGTGTGAAATTTGCTGAGTAGAAAAATTAATTCAATTTTAAAAATTGATCGCACATCACAATGAGAATCAGCCCAGTCCTTTTTGCTTCTGAAGTAGGGACTTCTACTTTTTTCAAGATGGAGCAGTTCAAATATGGGTAGCATTTTCCCCATGGGATCAATTGTTTTGTTCCCCCGAAAAGGACAAGAGCATGACCATGAGTGGTCTTCTGATGACACACAAAGCTTTATGTGATGTTTTGGACAGAGAGAACAGCCACCCCTGCAATTTTTCTCCCAAGTCATCCTGAAGATTTTTAAAGAAAATCTACAGAGTTTAGCACTAGCATTTATTACTACATTGATATTTTAGTTTAATGCTAGATTACCTCTGCAAAAAAAAAGAAAAGAGATAAAAATCAATATGAAATGGAAACTACTTTGATGAACTGCTCTGAGAAGTTTTGAAAACTATCCATTTTCCCTATTTTCATGCAACACTTTAAACAACCCCCTGGCTTTGCAGTAAATCATAAGAGTTCGGTATTGCTAGAGAATTAGATCAAAGGACGGGGCGCTGTGGTGGAGATCCAATCACATTGGACTGAGGGGCCAGTGTGGACACTGGCACCAAAACAACCTGTGGTCTACCTGTGATTGCCTAATTTATATATAAGCTGCGAATCAAGCCACAGCAAAGCTGAATTGCTTCAATTCAACTTGCCAGCCTAATCACAGCTTCATTCAACTAGGATTACAACAGGCTTAGCACTACAAATAAAGCATCTCAAATATAAAATATAGTACAAACATACTTTGTTATGTGCCATCAAATTGCTCCCCGCTTACAACCCTAACAGTGATTTCATAGTAGAGTAATCCCCCGCCAATTGCGGGTTAGGCACCCACCCCACCCACGATGCAAGAAAATCCGTGATATGCAGAAGCGGGTGGGGGCGGGGGGATTTTACCTCCCGCCACCGCCCGTCCACACAGCCCGAGGCTTCCTGGGGGAGCCTGGCTGAGAGGCGCAGAGCGACCGGATTGCTCCGCGCCACCCCTCCCGGCCGCCCTGAGCCTTCCCGGGGGAGCCTGGCTGAGCGGCGCGGAGCGACCCGATCGCTCGGCGCTGCCTCTCCTGGCCGCCCTTGGGCCTTCCCGGGGGAGCTGGCTGAGCGGTGCGGAGCGACCCGATCGCTCGGTGCAGCCCCTCCCGGCCACCCCAGGGAGCCTGGCTGAGCGGCGTGGAGCGACCCGATCGCTCGGCGGCGCCCCTCCCCACTGCCCCAGGCCATCCCAGGGAGCCTGGCTGAGCGCTGCGGAACGACCCGATAGCTCGGCGGCGCCCCACCTGGCCACCCCAGGCCTTCCTAGGGGAGCCTGGCTGAGCGGCGCGGAGTGACCCGATCGCTCGGCGCCACCCCTCCCGGCCACCCTGGGGAGCCTGGCTAAGTGGGGCAGAGCGACCTGATCGCTCGGCGGTGCCCCTCCTGGCTGCCCCAGGCCATCCCGGGGAGCCTGGCTGAGCGGCGCAGAGCAACCCGATCGCTCGGCGGCACCCCTCCTGGCCGCCCCGGGCCTTCCTAGGAGAGCCTGGCTGAGCGGTGTGGAGCAACCCGATCGCTCGGCGCTGCCCCTCCCGGTCGCCCCGACTGAGCGGCACGGAGCGACCCGATCGCCCCCACTGCCCTCCCACGCACCCCCCGAGGCTTCTGGGGTGGGGTGGGGTGGGGCAGCGTGAGAGACCCCCCCCCCACAGTGCAGGTTCTGCGATCCCACGATGTAGCGGGGCCGTGGTACCTGAACCACGAAATGGCAGGGGGTCACTGTATGTAAGATGATCAAGTGTGATTCCAAATAAGAACTTGAATGGAAGTCTCCTCTATCCTAGTCTGGCAACGTGGCCAATGCTTGCATTTTTCTCTGTGCGCCAAATCATGTGACTGGTATGTGTCAAAGAATAAAAAGTGTTTACCTCTGATTAGTGGCTATTGACCACTGTGATTTACCCCATTCAGCTAACAGCAACGTAAGTAAGATTCTGACTGCTTTACCTATTATACCTCAATGACTCTCATCAACATAATGCTGAAACTTTTTTGTTGGGGGTGCTGCAAATTAAGACTAGAACTCAACCACCCATCAGAAAAACTACACACAGTACTACTGGATCAGATCAAACGTCCATCTGCTTTTCATTCTCAGGCATCCAAATAATCAAGCAAAGGGGCCATTGATCTCCCCCACTGTTAGAACTCCCCTACATGCAGTATTCAGTGAGATACTGAGTTAGAATATAGCTAAGAGTGAGTAGTGCCGTTTCTCATAACATTGTCCCATGCCTTTAAAAACAGTATGTAAACTAGCTGCCACACATGGTGTGTGAAAGTGCATAAATCTAAACCAGGCCAAGAAGTTTCCTAAAGTACTTTTTTTTTTAAGAGTCAAGATAAGTTGTAAAAACAACCTTAGTATAAAGGCACAGGAGACAGTTTTGATAACCAAATTAAACAGTAACTTACAGTACAAAAGACAATTTTTATGCACATACAAACCCCAAACATCTTATTCAAAAATATTTCTCCATTATTTGTGGGCAATGACTAAAAATATAAATTGTCCTTGTACAATAAATACTTGGTAGGTGCAAATTGAAGAAAACTTTATTGCTTTCCACAAAGGTGTTTTGTTTTCCCTGTAGACTGAAAATTATGGATTCTTTTCCCACTAGAATCCTGCTTATCAGCATATTATTTCAAGGGGGGACAATGGACTCCAAACCTCAGTCTCACAAGAACATTTGGCAGCTGACCTGCCTCAGTAGCTGGCAGTGTTTTGTGTTGTTTAAAACCTACAGCATACACCTCACTCACCAGTAAATGTGGTATTAAATACTAAGGGATAACAAGGCCTTCTGTAGTAGGCGAGGGTTTAGTCTCACATTTAAGTTTTGCTCAGAACATGAATTAAAATGAAGTCAAGATAATATCCTATGTGAACTCAAGTAAAGACATTCAAAGCAAATTAGGCAAGACTACAATCTGAAATAACTGCAATTTCACCCATTTAAATCTACATTATTTCAGCAGGATGCAAGACATGCCAAATGTGCTTTGGACTGTGCTGTATCAGAGATGAAAGGGGTGTCTACAGAAAGAAATGTTCTTCCAGGAGGAGATGCCAAACAAATAAATGAGGAAAAACTATCCTGTAAAAGCACACAGTGAAATAAGGAGTTGTAGGCTATCAGTATTAACAGAAATTAATAAAGGCCTTTAGTATTTTTTTTACAACATTCCTAGAAAAATCTGCATGATTTCAGTTTTGAAACAAAGTTGACTACCGCTTTGTCCCATATGTCCATATTCAATGTTAGCACTATACTGATCATTCTCAGACTACAGAACCCCGTGTTGATTTATCTTAAATAATTGTGATTAGCTGGGACCACTTGGTTCCTTCCATAAACAGGAAACTTTACATCACAATTTCATTTTTCTAATCAAAGAAAACTCTGCAACTGCAGACTATGAGGACCCAAGTGGTTTTTATTTTTTGAGAAAGCAAAAAGAACAGCAGGATTCTTCAAAAATATGTTAGTAGTGATCCAATTTCTAATTTGATGTCTGATTTATGGGAGTGATTTTAAGTCCAGAACTACCATCTGATTATTGTTCGAGTTGCAACTGAAATACTTAATGCAAGGCCTCTACAGTAAACATGAAAAGTACTATCAAATAGTCAATCCCATGATTAGAAGTTTCGTAAACATCATTACATTTCAAATTCAGCAGAACTGTGATTAAAGCAGAAATGCTAGCCTGCTAGGCATTCACCTATGGATCTTCACAAAGTTCTAACTAGAAGTGGAGTTTCTTTCAAGGATAACAATAAACCTTCTGAAAACTGTGAATAAATTAGTCTCACTACAGTACATAATTTTAAGTGACTAGAAATTGGTATACAACCATTTTCTTTGGCTTGTAATCTACTAGACCGTCAAACTGTCATATCTGTCTTCATTTTAACTAGTTTTAACTGTTCTCTCCCTAAAAAAATTAGGCTGGACCCAATCTTCATCATGCTAATAACAGATCCACTTAAATCATTTAGGTTTAATTTAGTTGTGACTTAAATCCAAATAATTCTAATTGATTCACATTAAACATGTTTAAGTCTGGATGTAACACTTTATCTTTTCAAATGTTATGTTTTTTTGTATTTATTTATTTATTTATTTATTTAAATACTTATATCCCGCACCATCTTCCCAACAGGAACTCTGGGCAGCTAACATCAATAAAAAGCATAAAATAAGTAGCAGCCTCCAAGGGAAAGGCCACAGAGGGCAAGATGGCGGCAAAAGATAAGGACGAAAAAAAAAAAAAAAAAAACTAACTGATAAGGTCACCATAAGCCTCTTTGAAGAGGAAGGTCTTCAAAGCCCTCTTAAAGGTGGGCAGGGACTCCAGCAGGCGCAGCTCAGAAGGAAGATGGTTCCAGAGCGAGGGCCCCACCACAGAGAAGGCGCGGTTTTGCGTGAGCGTTTTCCGCGCCTCTCTGGGTGTGGCCAGTCTCAATGCACGCGCCTGCGATGATCTTGTGGGTCTGGATCCAGATGCCCTCTGGGAGATGCGCTCCGCCAGGTATCCTGGTGATTCCCTGCTCAATGGTCATTTTTCATATTAAAGATGGTCAACTTAATCAGTTTGTGAAGCATTACCTACAGTAGAATTACCAAGAATTCAAATGTAACTAGGTTATGTTCACATAACAGTTAAAACTGTTTTTATAAGCATATCCTTCATAAGGCATACAAATGTAAAAAAACAGTGGAAAGAACTCAGTATGAGAATAAACAGAAGAATCCTGTATGTTAAATGGCACACAACATTAAAATGAAACTCTACTAGTTTCCAGAACTATAATGGGCACCTAGGGCTTATCAGATGTCTGTAAATGCCACTTTATGTTCTATGCAGGGAAGAAGGGAAAAGACAGAATGACAGAAATAAAAGCCTATAAAACAGGCCAATATGACTTGACTTTCCAAGTAAGGATATCCATTTAATAAAACTGTGATACTAACTGCAGGCTTATGTGAAGTCCTATTGATGCAAGTCAGTTGTCAATCTTCTCATGGGAGTAAAAAAAAACCTGCTCCAGTAGCAGCGAGATATGTAGCTTTATTTCTACAGAGCAATCTCCAAATTTCACCAAGGTTTATGAATGTTATTTTGTCTTTCTGGTTCATCTTGTTTGATATTCAGAACTCGTTCATCCATGTGTCTTTGTTTCAGCACCATACAGTTTTTGACCATCCACCCATTGTGAACTACCTCACATTATTACTCAGTCGCCCAAGATATTCACGTAATTCTTTTGCAGCTTGGAATCTACCATATCGCTTCTTTGGATTGGCACACTCATCCAACAAGGCCTCAAGTCGACCATCTTTGGCAATATCAGCTGGAGGATCATGAAGAAGCCCCCCAGAAGTGCCACGCCAGGTGGCATGTCTTGATAAAAGGTTCTGGCAAATCGCATAGTAATTATGGTCCACAGTGACACGAGTGCACAAGATCTCCTTTGAGAAAGACAGGCAAGCTTCCTTATCACAGTCATCAAACTTACTTTCATACCACACATCCCAATTTTCAGGTTTATCTGTGAAATAAATAAAAAGAATGTAAAAACATCACATTTCAGAAAACTAGACATCTTCATAGTGTTAGAATTTCATTATTTTAGAAGCTGACTGCTGTTTTGACAAACAAAACCCTAAACTAAACTTTAGAAAAAAAAACTTAGCAGGACTGTTGAAAAGGGGGAAAATTAAAGGAAACATGGTTTTTAAAATTGCTTACAACTCGCATAGCAACACACCTTAGATTTCATTTTTAAAGCAATCAGAAGGTAGAGGGAGGAAAAACAAGTTTAGCAAGTTTCTTAAAGGGAGTAAGGGCAGTTCACATTCAAGGAAAAACAGCTACCTTCACAGCATTCAAGGAGAAAAATTCAAGGAGAAACATTTTACTATTTATTTTTCTTATTTTTCAATTACTGTGGGAGCTAGCCAAATTTTTAGAAAAACAGGGGGAAGAAGGCATGGGGGTCCTTCAAAACATCACAAAATCAGTTCTTGCACATTTTAGAGGGCACAAGGGACTTTTCCCATCAAAACATTGTTTCAGAAGAATTATACATTTTGTTGGGTGAACTCATGGGCCCTGAGGGCTTTGTGCACATGACAAGCTACATGCTACCCACTGATATAAAAAGAAAAGAATAAAGACACAGCTTAAATTGTTAAAATGCAATAAAAAAGACCAACTTACTTTGCTTGATTAACTTTTTATCTGCCACCAAAACATTTTCAGCATCCACAATGATGACCTTCCCATCTCTTGGGCCTACAGCAAAGTTGTCAAAGCTAACATCAAGGAGGTAGAGTGCAAATTCAAAGTCATTGTTTGTCAATTGCTCTGCTATTTCCATTAACTGCCATGCCAGGTCCACTCGTTTTTCCCAAGGGGAACTGAAGTAACTCCATAGCTCTTCTCCCACATAGTTCACAGCCACCATCCTTCCACATGCTCCCAAATACTTTGCAAATGGCCATCCCTCGTCGGAAGGAAAACCCTGTGAAGAGAAAGACCTGTCAGCCATACTGAATAATACAAATATACCAATGCTCCCATACTGTTAAATTCCTTTCTGAGAGGGGCTTGGCTAGTTTCTCTTCCAGCTGCAGGCAAATATTTTTTTTATTTAGGCAGACCTTTGGCCACTATCTAACTGCTCAGAAAAGGTCTTTTAATAGTGCGTGTTGTACACTTTTTGCTTGACACAGCTTTTAAATGATTTCACTAATATTATTTTAATCCAGTTGTTTTTAATTGATAATTGATCTACCTTATAATATAGCTTTACTAATATTTAGTGGTTCTACTTCAGATTATTAACCATCTCTGGCCCTGCACTGGAAGAGAGAATTGGTAAAAATGAGATGTTATAAATGAATTGTTTAAGCATGTTGTTATAGCTGAAAAATACACAAAGATTAGAGAAATCTATTTCAGAATTCTGAATAGTCTCCACCACTCACAAAGAATTCCTTTCATTCAACACACTATCCAAGAATGAGAATTTCTGCTCAGCAGGTTTTTAGTCAGTAGCCACCTTGGGTTCTTTTAAGGGAAAAGAAGGGTAAAAACATTTTAAACAAATAACTGAAGCCATCATTATGTATTCTTATATTCTTCCCTTTTGAGAGTCACATTTTCTATACCCTGAAGAATCTGTACTTCCATCAATAATCAGTACTTTATCTTCCCCAATTTATTCTGGCATATTTAGCTAAATACCTTTCAAATTCTCTCCTAACACTTCAAATATTATAATCCCCATTCAAAATTTAAAGTTACGTACATCATGAACAAGATTCCCTCTAAGTTGCACATGCGTGCACTCACTCACAGCTCCATTGGGGCAGGACATGGGCAGCCAACAGCCAGACTGTTTGCTTCCCATTTAAAAAAAGCAAAGTGGTCTGCTTATATACTATCCCATACCACTTCAAGTAGTCTCTGAGCGGTTTACAGTTTAATTACTGTATGCAGGCTACACATCCCCACCCTCCAGGCAGGGCACTCATTTTACCAACTTTGGAAGGATGGAAAGCTGAGTCAACCATGAGCCTGCTACCTGGGATTGAACCCCAGGTCGTGAGCACAGTTTTACCTGCAGTACAGGCATTTAACCACTGCGCCACAAGGGTCTTAAAGTGAAGCCTTGCTCATCCATCCAAGTATAGAGGCTCCCACAGAATGGGACAGAAAATTAGAGGGATTCTTGATTTTGAGTATACTGGAGCCAGGAAAAATGCATTTTGTTTCTAGATTATAGTAGCAGAGGTGACTTAAGAACTACTGACCTACATTTGTGGTGTAGCTGTTTCAAGATACAGTAATTGTTATATATGGGCCACTTCCATTTGGCCCTTTGGTTTACATAGGAATAGTTTAAAGTAACTAGCTAAGCACACAAAATAAACACATTTGCGCTGGTTTTCCCATGTTGGAAAATATCTAAACATTTATAACTGCATTTGATTCCAGAGTATTCTCAGAAATTAATTTGAAAATGAAAGAAATTGAATACAAAATTTATTTATTTTTCACTTTTTCAAATAATATAGAAATAATTATCTTGCAGAAATCATATAAAATTAACAGTTCTACTTAGTCCATCGCTTTCCCAAAAATTATTTATTGTAACACTTTCTACATTTACAGCTGACCTTTTCTTTGAGAAACTCTCTGTGCGATTTCTCCCCTTTTTTATTCTGACAAAGTTTCTTTGAATTTGCTTAAGCAGGGGTCCCCAATTGCAACCCCCACCTACCTCCTGTTTTGTGAGCAAGCCAACCTCCGCAGCTGCTTTTGGACTGTGATCCGGCCCCCAGTGGTGTCTGGGTGGTGGTGGACCGGCCCGCTGGTTGAAAACTTTGAGGACCCCTGACTTAAGTGAAGAAAAACTGGTCCAAGATCACACCGTGGCTAAGATCTGACTCCATATCTCCCTAGTCCTTCTTGGTAACCTGATACCCAAATAACATCTCAACTTATTTCTATACCATCATCTGTGTTTAGGACAAAACTGACTGGAATAGGGCTTAGCACATGCGACAGTTACGAGTCAATAGTAAAACATGCCTTGTTAACATACCGTAATTTGATTTTAAATAATTTATTAGGTAAAATTTCTATAATCCCTTTGTCCCCATATCACCACTGCCATTACAAAGGCATAATTCCTGTCAGTTTCTATGAAATCTTTTAGTTTGCAGTTGCACCTAAAAAGTTCTCTTCCTCACTCATTCACTTGTCATAGAATGAGACTCAGATAAAGCCAACTGCCTCCACTCCCTGTTCTGTTATACAATATCCTATGCTATTAAAATACTGTATTACGTGCCTTTTGAAAGTCCTATAATATTAGGAATCATGTTTTTCAACATTATATAATATCACACTTACTTAATATTAACAAATTAATCAAATATTAAGGGACATCTGAATATTATATTCTGATTTCAGTTATCCTGTTATTGAAGCACAGCTGCAAACAGTACCTAAATTGCTGGTTCCAGCCTGAGGCACTGTCAAACAGAGGCATGCTTTTTCTAGAGTATTTTTCAGAGCAGCAGCTGTTTTAATCTGTTTCAGCATATTAACATAAGTAAAAGCAGAAATGTTTAAAAGGCAATAATACTGTGGTACTTTAAAGATTGATTTATTTCACTGTGAGCTATTGTGAATCAAAATCCACTTCTTCAGATGCAAGAATCCAAATCCAATATTTATTCTATGGTGATGAGATTCTTGCCCAGGTGAGGATTACAGATAATAGGCAAAGTGATCAGTGATTATTAACCATCACTGTTACTTAGCGGATCATGGTCAAGTGACAAGCTAGGTAGATCTGGCTGTCACAGGAATGCTAACAGTTGTTTGAGACAAAGTCTGTAAAGGAAAATAACTATTTTATACCTGCAAAATGTTAAAGAAATGTAGGGTATTAATATACACCATATACCGCAGTGGTTAAATACCCAGCTCAAGGGAAGATGGGATCTCAATGTGAATCCTGTAAACTGCCCAATTGGTGTTTTAAACACTATGCAGTGGTATATAAGCAGAACACTTTTGCTTTTTATTTAAATAGACAGTTCTTTAGATATTCACTACCAAGTAATTGAGAGGACAGCTGCATAGGTGGTATATTCTTTTTACTTCTGAGCTGTGGATAAAACAGTATAATTTATGCAATTAAGAAATCTGAAACAACTCTTTTTATTTTAGAGTTACAGTAAGCCCCTGTCTATTGCGGGGGTTAGGGACCCACCTGACCCACGATGACTGAAAATCCGCGATATGCGGATGTGAGTCGGGTAGGGCCTGGGGGCGGTGGGCGATCAGATCCCCCTGCCGCTGCCAGTGCGCGCCGGTCCGAGAAGTTTTGGGGTGGCGCACGTGGGCAGCACTACAGGATCTGACCTCCTGCCATGGCCCACCTGCGGCGCCCCAAGACTTCTTCGACCGGTGTGTGCTGGCGGTGGCAGGGGAATCTGACCTCCCGCCGCCGCCCACCCTGAGACTTCTCGTCGTCTAGGGCCGTCTCCATTGAAATGCATTGGCTCAATGCATTTCAATGGAGAAAATTTCCCCCATTGGAATGCATTGAGCCAATGTATTCCAATGGGGAAATTTTCCATTGAAATGCATTGAGCCAATACATTTCAATGGAGATACGATCGCCCCCCCACTGCCCGCCCGTGCAGCCCCGATGCTTCTCGGAGGAGTGCGGGCCGGCGGCGTGGGGCGGTGTGATCACCCCCGCCACCCGCAGCCCCGAGGCATCTCGGAGGAGCGCGGGCTGGCTGCGTGGGGCAATGCAATTGGCTCAATGCATTTCAATGGAGAAAATTTCCCCATTGGAATACATTGGCCCAATGCATCCCAATGGGAAAAATTCTCCAGTGAAATGCATTGAGCCAATAGATTTCAAAGGAGATACGATCGCCTCCCCGCCCCAAGGCTTCTCAGAGGAGCGCTGGCCAGCGGCGCGGGTCTCGGAGGAGCGCGGGCCAGCATCAATGGGTGATCAGATCTGGGGCTTGGGGAACGGGGGGAGGTTTTAAAAGCCTGGTGTTTTAATCCTTCCCCCCTTCCCCACACCCCGGGCTCCAGCTCACTGGCGCTAGGGTGGGGAAATAAAGGTTTTTCTCCCCCACCCCAGCGCTAATCAGCTGGAGCCAGGGCAGGTACCACAATCCTGAGATATAGTGGGACCTCAGTATCTGAACCGCGAAATGGTGGGGGTGACTGTATCAATAATTGTTTAAAAACAAGTATGTTCAAATATTTTTTTGCACAAATCTATTTTTGTTTTCTTTACAATAGTCTATGCCTTATTCTAAGCTTAGATTGCCAATGACAAAGGACTGTGGGAGTTGTGATCCAAAACATCTGGAGGGCCGAAGTTTGGACATACCTGGCTTAACACAATGAGTCCTGGAACTGAAAGTAAATAGACATGCATACTCTAAATAACAGGAGATCCATATATTTGCATGTTACTACCTGTCAGGCTGGCTGAAGAGTTCAGTGAGTTAAGGTCGGAGTCTGGTGCCCACTGGGCCTCCTAGGAGAATGGCTACAGCGTAATCTTAAATAAGCTGCACATTCTGAACCACCACCACCACCACCACCACAGAAAAAGGCAATGGTTAAACCAATTCTGGGCATTATATACTTAGAGATGTAAAATCATGGCTGTGGAGTCGGAGTCGGAGTTGAGAAGTTGGAGTTGGAGGAAATTCTGGGTACCTGGAGTCAGAGTCGGAGTCGGCAAACAATGCGCCAACTCCTACTCCTACTAAATTTAATTAGAATTAAGAATTTTTTTAAAAGCAAGTTTAAATGTCCCAATTAGACTTTGATTCCTTCTTAGACAAAATGGAACTTAAAGTTGCTAAAGGAAAGCGACATCGCATAAGCGTTACAGAACCAGTAAATGTCCAAATAAAAAAATTCCAACAGGAGTTTTATAAAGCACTAAAAGAAGTTGAAAAGTATGATCGCTCATCAAAACTTACTGTTGAAAAAGCCATCCTTGTTTATCCAGAGATCGTTAGTGATGTGGCCAGAATAGTTACTGCAATGCCACCCACCCAAGTCAGTGTCGAAAGATTATTTTCAGCCCTAAAAATAATAAAGTTTGACTTAAGAGCCTCTATGAAAGAGGATCTGGCAGAGGCAATTCTCTTCCATAGAACTTTACATTGAATTGATTTGCATTTGCTAAGCCTATAACTACATTTCAAGATTAATATCAACCATTTCTAGGTTTTACAGGTTTTGTTTTTGGTTCATAGAGATAACCTTTGTTTTTGTTCTAAGACAACCAAATAATGTGGTTTGTATTTTTGAACTGGTAAAGTTCCTGTTCCTGATGTTTATGCCTGCTGCTACTATCCAGCCACTTGATTAATTAATAAAAATAATAATAAAACTTTGTTGTTTTCATTGTGTTTGACTTTTGCTTAAACTCTTCAATACAGTGGACTGTTGGCTTCCCAGCCAGTAGTCCTGTGGTAATGACATGTATGTTGCCTTTCTTTCCTTCAAAGAATGCATAAAATACATTCACATATTAATACAGAGGAGTCAGAGTCGGGGAGTCAGAGTCGGAAGTACAAAAAAAAAAAAACTTAGGAGTCGGAGTCGGAACATTTATCTACCGACTCCACAGCCCTGTGTAAAATATCTGAAAATTTTGAAGCTCAACCCCCAAAAAAAACACCACCACCACCCATTTTGGGGGAGGGAGAAGGGATTTTTTTGGGAAAAAATGGGGGGAAATGCTACATTAGCACTCCCCCCTTCTACAGCTTGAAAGTCATTATGTTACTTTAGGAACATGAAATATGACTATGAACAATCTGACTTGGCATATTATTATCAAAACTAGTGATATTAAAATATAGTATATCCAAACAATTATTTACAAACAGAATCTACTTTTAAAATAATATTTACAGAGGACCCTCGTTTAACAAATGGTTTGTATAACATGAAATCTGTACAACATAAAAACTTCCAGAGATAAGGGAAATTTGCTTAACAGAATAGTCTATAGGGCAAATCCATACAACATAAAAACAGCCCCGATTAGGGATTACTCTGTTTTAATGCATTCCTATGGAACATTTGTATAAAGGAAAATTTGCTTAACAGAATTTCATTTGGAATGAATTAATTCCTTTATACAAGGTACAACTGTATTATAAAGCCGCTAGGATTACTTAGTAAGAAGGTCATATTGGCAAATTCCAGGAATGGTGGCAAGTCTTTGGTTTAGAGTCCCATGCCTTTGGTACCGAGTCCCAAGCTCTAAGGCCCAAGTTTGCATCCCTATTAAAAACAAACTCCCCCCTCCCCAAGGAGGGGTGAATGGGTTCCAAGTCATGAGTCAGGTCAAGTAACAAATGGAGTAACAATCTCCTGAACTATTCACTAGTTTACGTGGGGGGGAAATCCTCTACAAAATAATGTTTAAAAATCCAGAATTAACAATTATTCATATTTCCTGTCCACAGTATTAAATAAAAATAAAATAAAAATCTCATACTCATAAAAAGAATTGAAGAGGGGGAAATGTATAGAAAGGAGTGGGACTAAGTTTCAAAATGTTTTAGAAATGATTTGGAAAATATTTGAACACCCTGTCTTAAAATATTTTATTGATTGTTATAATGAAACATTCCATAATCATTTTTGTTTGTATTTTTTTATTTTTAGGGGGAGGGGAACCAAAAAAAGTTCAAGAAAAAAATGAAAAAAGCAACAACCCAACAACCCAATTTTTTCCAGGCCTTCACATCTCTGTATATACCTAGAAGAGCCTGAAAAGTGTAGCCATAAGTCAGAATCAACTTGCCAGCTCATTATTATTACTTAACAAGCTTGCCGTCTACACAATCCAATATTCCTTTTATCCATAAGATAACCAGTTTTCAAAGTTGTTGAGAGTTCAGAGCAGAAAACCACCATATAACATCTGTTTTAACGTAGAGAAATGGCTCATTTCATTTTCAGCCCCACTGTGCAAGGCTCTGTCCTGTGTATACACAAACACTGCCCCAAGCAGGTACTGTTATGACTGTGACAAAAAAAAAACAAACAGTTGCAACAGGTGCACTTGGCAGGAAAAAACCCACAGAGGGGGGCAGACATGTGTATGCCTGCCTGCTTTAAAGGGAGCCTTGATTGAGAATGTAGCATAACACGCACCATTCATCTGCAATCTTTTACATTAATTTACAGTGGTACCCCGACTTAAGAGCAGCTCGACTTAACAGCAATTCGACTAAAGAGCAGAAAACATTTGGTGTTTTAACTGCTGTCTTACAAATTTTTGATATGATCGGCTCGACTTACAAATTGTTTTTCATTTTTTGACTTAACTTATTTTTTTTTCAATTTTTTAGATAGGTACCCTGACTTAAGAGTAGTTCGACTTACCAGCATGCATTCGGAACGGATTAAATTTGAAAACTGAGTTACCACTGTATTTTAATCCCCCCTTGGTTTTTGACTAATTGCTCAAAATTTATCTTCAAAATACCACCCATGTGCTGCCTTTTCTCCTCTTCTTTGAGTAAAGCCAACCTTAGTGGCCTTGGGCAAACTGCACAATCACAGGGCATCCCCAGAAGAAGGGAACAGAAAACTACTTCCGAGTACTCTCTAACTCAAAAATCTTGAAAAGGTTTAACATAAGAATTGACTGAAAACACATGACTGATCTGAGAGAAAAGGAGGCTGCCTTTTCAAAGCAATTTCCACTAACAATACAAAATATTAATAATTTTGTACAACACAACACAACACAAAACTTACCATTAGGAAGAGCCAGCAGCTAAAATAACCCACTAGTAAAGTACTAAAATGCTTTACATCTGGGTTTTGTAACTAAAACTAAAATTTTTTTAGATTTCGTCCCTAAAATATTTAGGGCAACCCACTAATAAAACTTATAGATGAAACAAACAAACAAACAAACAAACAAAAACCAAGTAAGCTTTCATTCCAATGTTCTCTCTAATTTTTAGCCCCACTGGCAGGGCCCACTAAGTGGGTGACTTCACAAACATGCAACTCCACACTCTCTGAGTCGCTAAAGAGGATGGAAATTATTGATGTGTGTGTGAGAGGGGAGAGAAGCCCTGTGTGGAAGGATACAGAGCTGTGCACGCTCTTAGGGAGACTTTGTTTCATTCTATTTATAAAACAATATTAATCAGCATAGCTGAATGAGCAGTGAGTTCTGCATTGCAAAGGAGACCTAAAAGAACAAGTTATATTTTTATATAGCAACTGCAGCTATTCTCTTTTAAGTAGTAAAGAGAAATTGAAAGACTACTAATTAGTAATTGAGCTAGTATAAGTGAGGGATGTTTTAAAATGGTGGCTGCTATGTGGCAGAGGCAAAAAAATAGGGAGATGATGGGGCAGTGAGAAATGGTGGAGGAGCAGTGGGGGTTTCATGTGTTTTTGCTTGCTTTGTTTTGGACAGCCCCAGGGGCTAGCTTAAAAAAAAGACTGTCAAACAAATTTGTTTGTGGGTTCCGGGTGGTGGTTTGTCCCCATCTCTGGTCATAAGCAGTGGGATGTATATAATTCTCAGTCACTGGAATTAAAACCTGTCTGCGGGAAAGATCATCTTGTATCCTACCATTCTCATGGATTGAGACTAAGACCATGCAGTTACAGTCAATGTCATGCAAATTGCCTGACATCTACTCTCAAACTAAAACAAAGAACATTCACTCTTATCTTGTGAAAAAGATCTATCCAATAACTATTAGCTCTTCCTTTCTAAACATTTCTGAAAATGTAGATTGGATCATAATGTTCCTTATGATGAGAAAAGTATTCACACTTTCAGAATTGTTTTGGTTTCCTCTTCTCACTGGGCTACCTCAAATCTGCTCTTTTAAAAATATGTTATGTTTGAGAGATTTACATATACTGATTACTTGAACTTATTTTGCAATGAATCTGGCTACATACAAATTATCTATCTATCTATCTATCTATCTATCTATCTATCTGAAAGGGGAGTTGAACTGATAGATCATCCCCATCTGAAGAGAACATTTTTTGAAAACAAGACAGTACACAAGTATGTAGCAATACTGAGGTTCTGAAGTACAATTCAGGAGACCCAAGTTCAAATCTCCCTTAGTCATTACAGGAAACCTTCCGCTACTTATGTTCACTCTTTCTGACTTAACTCATAGGGTTGCTATGACAATGAAGTAGAGAAAAGAGCTATATATGCCATCTTTACTTTACTGGAGGAAAGGTGGGAGAAAATTGTTAAATATAAACAAACCTTCCCACTGAAGAGATCTATATTTTCTCATATAAAGAAGTTCACTATATCTGCCTTCATTATCTTTTACAAAAGAATGAAGTACAATAGGCACTAGGAAGGCAGTTTTCTGGGCTTCAATTTATAATGAAGTTACTGTATTTCTACCTTTACTATCAGTTAAGGTATGTGCTTCTTTTGGGAAAATGACTAAATTGAAAAATGGATAACTTTATTTGAACTAATTTGATGATATTAAAATTGCCTTTATCCAAATCACCCCAACAGGCTTTGTGCAATACCAATACTCACCTGTCTACAAAATAACACATAAGCACTAGCAGTTTACAACATGTTACAATCTTTAACTTCATGCTCTACAAGGGTGGTGGCATCTTATCTTATGCTACTTACCTGGCAGCAATCACTGACTATTATGGAACAGTAAATAGTAATAGTGAACTTATTAATGTTAACTGGGACAAGGATTGTCCACTGATACCTAGAACTATGTACTGCTTTAGCTTATGAGAACTGAAGAACAAAAAGCACTATGTATTGATGAAGTATGCACTTAGTGAACAAAAAATCCAAGTCAAAGCTAAAAATACTGTATGCCTTTGCAAAAGTAATGTCATTTATATATTACTTCAACAGAAAAGGTAACCAAATTTTCACTGAGCACAAAGGAAATAAAAATATATTTTTAATTAAGACAAACTGTTGACATGCCTACATAATAGCAAAAACAGGGGGAAAGACCATGAAAAACGGAATCAGATTTTTATTTCAATATTTAGATTCTTAGCTATGTCTCAGAATCTTACTGTTGGCTCTTGTTGGAGATGCTCATGAATTATTTAGGTTGAAATACCCTGTAAGTACTTGTCTTAAACTTCCACCATACTTTTTACAAGACCAGACTGTCTTCATTCACATGGGTACACTTCAAACCTATTTGTATCAAATGTTTTGGCAGCCAAAATTCAAAATTAAGCTAAACATTCAATTAAATTTGTTCAGTCAGTCTTCTATCTAAACACTGATGAAGATGGATAAGGCAAAATAGTGAAAGCTGTTCTTATAACACTTTTCTGCTAGCTTTAAAAATCTCTTAAAATGTAGGTCAAGCTTAAATAATCTCAAAACTAGATAAAATAAAGGCTATCTGTTGTGGCAATGTGCATTTCATAAGCACTGCCACTTTACAAGTAATCCATACTCCAAATAGGCTTCAAACTAATCTTCCAATCTCTGACAAAAAATCTTATAATCCAAGAATCACTACAGTTTACTGTATTTTTGAGACACATTTCCCATTACAAAATCAAATTTCAAGTCTTACATTTAGTGCCTAGTCATGCTTCGTTTAGTCTGACTGGTATACAACACCTGAATCCCACTCAATGCTCCTGTGATCAGAAGCATGTTCTTATATCTATCTAAGGAAAGAATTTTCATGCCAACTCACACGCCAAATCACAGTTCTTTACACTATCCTGGCAATATATTAAGTAGCGGTTGTACAGAGAAACCTGCAACATTAAACAATTCGTATAGTACAAACAGTGTCAGTTAAAGTGTGATTGTTTGATAAGCATCTATACTATTTTAACTTGCTAGGTATCTGTGCAGATCAGGAGACAATGATAGAGATATACTGTACAGGCAGCCAGAGATTAAAGAGAAAAGAGCCAACATACAGAGATGACTTATATATTGTATAATGCATGTCACAATTAACCAAGCTTATGCAGAATCTTTTTTTTCTCTCTTCAAGATATCACAGAACAGATAGCTGCTGCTTGCAATTCATTTTAAAAAGCTAACAGCAAATTAGGTGCGAACCTTATGCTGTAATCTTATATATAATTGCCTCAAGCACCAAGTCTCCATTGCAGTGTTCTTAACAACTTGTAGGAACTATGTTAAGATTTGACATGACCTGATTTCTAAAACCTAACAAAACAGAACCAGACAGAAAAGAAAACAGCCTTGCATTCTACTTCTACCAATGGCTAGCCATATGCTTCAGTCAGCAGAAGGCTTCATAAAGTAGAGAATTTCAACTACACAGATTTCAAAGAAGTTTTTATTTAGTTTGCTTTTGAGATCATGTAGGATAACTTGACTTCCCAAATAACTTCATGAGTGTTTACTCGTACCTATTTATAGTCACATCCATTTCTTCCTTAAGCAAGAAGTAATGGTTTAACCACATTGTCATATTTTTACTGTTGAAATCCCATGAGCAATGCCCAAAGAGTCTGTCTAAAACATTCAACTTCCTGATCTTCAGGCTTCTTCTACCTTCAAATGAAGCTAAATATAATTAACACTAAAATATGCAATAATGCAATGCAAGCAGATGCAGCACTATCAAAACAGGATTTTGATAGGCTCAAATAAAAGTTAAACAAATTCTGCACTTACAAATACACAAAACTAATCTAGTTTACTATCCCAGTTTGGTATTTCAGCCAATAAAAAATTAGACACAGCAAAACCAAAGAATTAACTTGAAATGAAAACCACAACTAGAACCAATATAGAAGCATCTTTAATGTCAGCTATCTTAGAAAATGTCTGTCTAAATTTCAAGTTAAGGGCAGTCCTTAAAGAAGTGTGTAAAGGCATACACCAGCTGGTACATACCTAGCCAGGAAGCAGTTCAATAGAGCACCAGCTGTTTCAACATTGTTTAATCTGTCTTAGGCCACCATACAGTACAGTACTAGTTTTTTTTTCAAGTAACTAAACATTTCCTTTAATATATTGATTACTACTGCCAAATCTCTTTGGAACTGTGGCTATTACAAAAGACAGAGCTAACTCAATATGCAGTACAATTCAATATGCTTTATTTATGTGAATACTGTTATTCATTTAAAATATACCCTGCCTTTCTCCTCAAGAATTAAAACAAACAATAGTTAAAAACATTTTAAAAGGTTGCTACATACAGAGTAACCTCATGGAATGGCACAGAGTGACATTACTATCTAATTATGAATTTCAGTGTTGCCCCAATTGATCTCTCTTGGTTTTCCACTTCTTGGATAAACCTGCTTTTCAATCTGTCTAGGGTTATGAAAAACACATGCCCTTAACAATGCCAACTAAAATTGCATTAATGTTAGCAACATACCAGTTCTTTTATGTTTTTGACACTACAACCTAGATCAAAACATGTCACTATTTTATCTAATAACAGAATCATTTTGTGTAGCTCTAGACTATTTCTCTAGCTGAAATATAACTGATCCAAATAATTCATAACTGAACTTGATAATGTTATCAAAGGAACATTTAAAATGTAAAAACCTTGATCAAGCTAAGAAAGGTTAAAATAAAATCCAGAGTGACTATAGTAGGAGCATCTTGTCTTGAGTGACATTGCCACCAAGTCTGCTACCTGAGAAGAGTTTCAACCACAAGTGATTATTAGAAAGTTTCCTGAAGGATTGACCTTAACCAAACAAAACAAAAACCTAGATTGAGAGACTTGCTAGTAGCATCACCACATAAAAAAGAATATGCCAATTCTTTCAGCACATATCAAATTAACCAAATACAAATAAAGAAGCAAAAAAATTAACAATTTACACTGTACAACACACACTATATGGTTAGAAGATAATACACAAAGGCATCTTCTCTTTAAAAGTTATTTGGCTGACCTATAATATGGAAAAATATAAACATTTGCATTTTGTTGTTTCACTAATGACATTTGAATAAATCTACAAACTACATTTGTTCTACTGTGAAAATAAAAGATAGTATTACATATGAATGTTTACATCATACTTTCAAGTATAGAGGCTTAGGTTTGCATATTAGGACCGACACCTGGCTATATACATTTGCACGAATGTTCATCTTGTGTTCTCCTGGTTACTGGGAGTCCTAGAAAGAGCTTAAAGTAAACCAGGCACTCCCCAATTGAATTCAACCAGAAGTATTATGTGTAGTTGCCTCTGAGAAGTGAACTAAAGTTTGCAGTTTTGGAAACTGGGAAATTGGTTATACAGGGGCCTGCATATTTCAGCAAAGGTACGTTGTCTCAGTCCCTCCCAGTATAAATAAGCAGGCAATAACATGAGATTCAACCATGCAAATTCAAAACATGGCTGTTTTCTTATTCTAGAATGACTTCAACCAGGCTAGAGTTTCAATTACTGTATAGTTTCAAGTACTAATTTCTCACAGGTCTCACAGTCTACCCAAAGGCATACAATGGAAATAACCGGAGAGGAAGGTTAAAGATGCCATAACCTTGACATGAGAATCCTGCAGCATCTTAAAAGAACCCATCCAAGATTCCTTAAGCATCCGTAAGCATCTCAGGGCCTTGACCCCTTCCTTGACCGCGGAAGACCAGAGGCCATCTGAGGAGGCGTTATGGGGGCCATTAGAGCGAACTAAGCACAACCCGGGTCCCAGATCCCACCAGACCACTTTTAACTCCGTCCAGCAGATCATCTTTCACCGAGTATTTGGGGAGGGGGGGGACCAGATCTGACGAACCCAGAGAGAGAGAGAGAGAGAGAGAGAGAGAGAGAGAGGCAAGGGGCTCCCGAGGAGGTTCCCTGCCCGGTGTGGGGGGGGGTCCTGAAGGAGGGGAAGCCCATTTGGGGCGGGGGCGGCGGCTTCATTTACCTGCAGCACGAGGGGCTCCGGGTTGAAGGCGAGCGTGATGAGCAGCTGCATGCGCTCCGAGTCCTTGAGGTTGCGGAGCAAGAAGCTGCCCGAGTCCTTGGTCTCGGCGTAGCGCCGGACGAGGCGGTCGAGGAGGCGCTGCGAGGGGCAGTGCACCAGGTCCGACCAGCCTTCCACCGCCTCCGGGGTGAGGAGCCGGACGTCGCCGTTGAGGCGGGCGAACTCGGTGGCCTGGAGGGCCGGGAGGAGGTCGCAGCGTCCCCTGCCGGTGGCGCGCCGGCAGATCTTGGCGTCGAGGTCGGCCAGCTCCCGCGCGGAGCCCAAGCGCTTGAGGACGACGCGGCGGCTGCCCTCGCGGGGCTCCCCGTAGCGGGCGAAGTAGACGTTCTTGACGTTGAGGAAGTCGAGGAGGCGGAGGCGGCCCCAGCTCTCGAGGCGCAGCTGCCCGTTGAGGAACTTGCGGCACCAGCTGGTCCCCCAGCAGGCCGGGCACTTGTTCAGCTGCAGGAAGCGACGCTCCGCCAGCTCGTTGCGCTGCAGCGAGGCCAGCAGCGAAGGCGAGTTGAGGGCCAGCGCCGCCGCCAAGATGCCCAGCACGGCCAGCTTCACGTAGCGGTAAAGCCTCCCCAACTTCAGCGACACCAGCCGGAGCATCGTCCGTCCGTCCGTCCGTCCGCCAGCCAGCCAGCCGCCGCCACCGACCGACCGACCCCCCACTGGCCGGCCGGACGGACCAGCCGCCGGCGGGGTAGGGGGGGACAACCCCCCTCCCTCCCTCCCTCCTTCCTTCCTTCCTTCTCCTCCTTCCTCTCCGCCCGCGGCCGCTTCCCCGCCTCCCCGTCACCTCCCGCTCCCGCCGCGCCGACGCTCCGGCACCGATAAACTCTCGGCCGCCAGGCTCGCCTGATAAAAAGACAGCCAAGTTACTGAGGGACAGGCGCGAGATATTGGCGGGAGGGGGGGAAAGGGAGGGGCGCTGCTGACGCGGCCGCCGACGCCGCGAGCCCGCCGGACAGGAGCGCCCCGCCCCTCCCTAGGGGGAGGAGCTACCACAAACTGCCACCGCCGTCACGGAGCGCGTGCCCCGCGCCCTGGCCAGGGAGGCGTGTGACACACAACACAGCCGGCGCGGCGCTCGCGCGCTCCACCACGCGGGTCGGAAATAACGCGCGCTCACCACCTAAAGGGCGGGGCGGGGCGGGGTGCGGAGGGAGGAAGGGAAGGTATCTGGCACAGCCGCCCGAGCAAGAGACGAGAGTAGAAAGGTATATTTTACTAGCGGACCAGCGTCTCTCTCCAGCGGGATCGGGGAGGCGGGGTGAAGGGGGCGTGGCGTTCTAGGGAGCGCGAGCTCGCCGTCGGCCGGGAAAGAAGGAAGGGATTGGTTAGAACGTGGTCCCTCCACCTCAACTCTTCCCCGCCCCAGCGCCTGAGCAGCTATATAAGCCACCGGGCCGTTGCGTGTTTTGATTGCTTTTTAAGGGGAGGCAGGGGGAGAGATGGGGGGGGTAGTAGGTTCCGCCATGTTGTCTTTCTTTGAGTGGCTCGAGAGCGCGCGGTAGCGCAGGGGAAAGAGTCGAGGGAGATAATACCCCCCTTTTTTTTTTTCGTGAGCTCCGCCCGCAAAGGAAGGGAAAGGGGGAGGTCCTCAACTTCACTAGGTTTTCTTTGTTCCAAGTAATCCGAAGGGATCGAGCAGGGTTTGGTTTCAAACGGGGCTTTCCAGCCCAGACCTCTTGGTGCACCGGTTGCTTCAAGCGACAGTAAACTCTCCTTTCGCTCCAGCCATCCGATTTCGCTGGCTTAGGCTCAGTCTCTGCTTTCTGCCTCAGCTGGTGAACCGTTTCCCTTTCAGCTTTCCGAGCCGGCTAATAAAAAAGGCATCGGGGCGCGGGGGGGGCGGTTTTAGGAAAGGAATATCGGTCACAGGCATCCTCAATCCCCCACGGTCGACCCCCGAAGACCTTTGACAGAAGAAGGGTCTGAGGCTGGGGAAGCGCAGACTCTCCTCCGGAGAAAAAAAGAGGGTGGCCGTAAACGAATACCCAAATGGCGATTTCTTTTTCATACTCGGCTTTCCGCTGCCGTTCTCTGCATACAGCCCTGAAAAGATCCCATGAACAATGGGCTCGTTTTTCCACAGGAATTTTGAGGCGCCCACTGAAGTAGCATTTAAAGGGAGGGAAGGTCTGTCAGGGCGCTGCTCCCCTAATTTATACGGGTTTCAGAGAGAGGTGGAAATAAAGGATTGGGATTTATACCCCCTTTTTAAATCCTTGGAAGCTGGACTAGTAGCTGTCGTTTTGCCAAGGGCTGAAAAGCTTTGTACTTTAGATATGAAACTTGAATGGCTAGGTTGGACTGAAACAAATTTAAAAAAGTTTTTTCAGAACATCTGTTTTACAGTTCATATACAGTGGTACCTTGTATAAAGGAATTAATTCGTTCCAAATGAAATTATGTTAAGCAAATTTTCCTTTATACAAATTTCCCATAGGAATGCATTGAAAACAGTGATTCCATTTTTATGTTGTACAGATTTGCCCCATAGGCGATTATGTTAAGCAAATTTCCCCTATCTCTGGAATTTTTATGTTGTACAAATTTTATGTTATACAAACCGTTTGTTATACAAGGGTTCACTGTATATTTCAACTAGATCTAATCCTACCTGATTAAGGTTATGGGGGTTTCACTCTGGGTGCCTTCCGGTGAGCAGAACTGCATGTGAAGAGACATGCAGTTGCAGTGCTCTACTGTGATACCATCCCTCTCACCCTTCCTGAATTCCCTGGGTTGGAATGTGTGTTTCTGAAAGAGGGATTCTGCAGTGTGCCCCCCCCCCCCAACTTCCCTTCCTGAACTAACAACTGGTTTCAGTGGTGGTGGTGGAGTCCCTTCAGCTTCTTACCCTGATGGACTTTTTGATTCCCCCCACCCCACCCACCCACCCACCCACATACTTTTCATCTCCCCCAGAGATTGATAAAATGTGACACTTCTCTTTTAAGTTCAAAGTCTTTTACTTCTAACAATTTCCATCCACAAATAGCAGGTTGTCTTGCTTCTGTGGTTTTCTTTCACTCCCCAAAACACTAACTTGAAACTGCTCACTTTCCAATTGTAGTGGTACTGTAACTGCGCAGCTTTCACATTGGCCAATCCTGATTGGAATACAAGCACAATCATACGGGTTTTGCAGGTAATTATCGCTCCCTTCCCACCATTGTCATCTCCCAAACTGTACCTTTAGATCCAGGGTTCAGCGTCAACTGATTATGCCAGATGTCCCAGGCCAGGTGTGCCACTCTAAATCAGCCTGATTTCGGATTTATCCTTCTCTATACCCAATTTCCTTCTTCCTTCTCTTATGTTTGTACTCAGTATAGTAGCATTCTAAAGGTTTGGCTGTGCCACTCCTGTTCTGCTAATTCACCTGTCCAGGGATCTTCTTTTACAATATATGTCCAATCCTCTGGCAGTACAGTACTGCTTGTGTCTCTTCAACTATTGCCCAATATCCTGTATTCCACTCTCTTCTTTTTTATCTATTCCATCAACGTTTATCCTCCCAAACATGACTTAAGTCAAACAAACATTCCTTTCTGCCTGAAAGTAATGGGAAAGAGCTTTAATTCTCCAGATTGATGAAAACCCAATTTAACTTCAATTTGACTGGGATTTTCTTGCTCAGTTCCTTCTGGGGATGTAAATGAAATGTCTCTTCAAAGGAGGGCTTTCAGTGGAATTATAGTCCACAGTTATATGCCTCCACTTTTAATGTCAGGAGCAACAATGTCTAACATTTAAGTGTTGTCCCATTTTTAACCTCATGCTCCAAGATGGGGGACAACTCTATGTTCCAATGTTATGGAGTCCCACAATTTTCTGATGGAGTTTAAAATGCTTCATTGTGAACTCAGACTTTTGCAGCCAGATTTTTTTACACAGATTGAGATTATCTGTTCAGAAGGCAGCAATCCAAATGGTTTCCTCTTGGCTCTTGGAGCCTTCTTCTCATCATAGGAGGGCGGCTGTCATAATATGTAGAATTGACAAAATGTAGGTGCTTTAACAGAGCTGAGCCTTGTAAAATGGAGTCAGTCAAAAATGCAGTGTCATGATGTTAGCCACAAGTGCAAGGAATTAGAAATCACTAGCAGGTTAAGTGATTTAGCACAGGTGGAATAGTTAATGACATCATGGCTGTCAGAATGGGATTGGTTAAAATCATGTCTGATGAGGTCTAAATGTGTATAAAAGAACTGGCTGTACTAATGTCAAACAGGCCTGTTTATGCTGCAAGTCAAATCTGATGCAAGTTGTATATATGTTAGTCAAGGTTCCATGCTGTTGTTAATTCCTGTATTTTGCTGTATATATTTTATAAGAGTTTTATTCCATCATTTTTATCCTCCGTTTCTATGTTCTGACAATACTGCCCAAACTGTCCTTTCTGCCTATGCTACTGCTTCCTGAGCTCATTTTTTTCTCCTGATTGTGTGATTCCCTTTCCTCTTATTTATTGTTTGGCAGTCTTGATCTCTGGAATGGGAAGATGGCAGTTCTTAAGTTCAGTCTTTCCTGGTGGCAGGAGGACTGGCCACCTGCAAGGAGGGCTTTCTGGTGATCAAATGTTCAAGATGTTTGAGTGACAGTGGAAGACATCTCTTGAATCAGAGAGAATCTAAGCAAATGCATTACCTTCACAATGACCATGTGTCTGTCCCAAATGGTATCTGCCCCTCCTCATGCTCCAAGATGGGGGGGACACTCTACAGTTCCAATGTTATGGACTGACAATTTTCTGATGGAGTTTAGATTCATTTGAACTCATAGTCTTTGCAGGGTTGGAACACAGAATAAGATTATCTGCTTCAGAAGGCTGATCAATCCAAATGGTTTCCTCTTGGCTCTTGGAGCGTTTCTTATCATCATAGGAGGGGAATCTGTCATAATATGTAGAATTGACAAAATGTATGTAATGTATATTTAATAGAGTGAACAGAGAATTTGTAAAATGGAGTCAGTCAAAAATGCAGTGTCATTGTTAAAAACAATGGCATATTAAGGTTTTTGAAATCACTATAAGGATGACACCCATTTATCTTTCCATCTAAAATAGTTAATGACATCATGGTGTGTCAGAAATGGGATTAATAAAAAATCAATGTCTGATGAGGTCTAAATCTGTGTCTGATGAACTGGTTGTATGAGGATGGAAAATTGGGACTGTTTAGATGAGAAAGAGTTGGTCCTGATATTTGATTTGTACAGATTTATTGCTTGGTGTTATGCTGTTGTTATTTGCTGTATATTTGCTCTATATATTCAATATAAGAGTTTTATTCTAAGTCATTTTGTCTCTGGATTTCTAAGTTCTGACCAATGCCTTTAACAATTATCTACACTTTATTCTATTCCTGGATACTGCTGATCTGGCCTTATTTTTCTCCCAACTACACATGTGTGTATTTTCTTTTCATAATCTCTTATTTATTGTTTGGCAGCCAGTTGATCTCTGGAATGGGAAGATGGCAGTTCATAAGTGTCTCTTCCCACAAAGTAGATCAAGACTGGCCACCTGCTTTACTGTAGAACTGGTGGTGATGAAATGAGCAAGATGTAGACTTGAGTGACAGTGGAAGACATCTGGTTGGATTCTGTTCAGTGAATGACCTGGAGACAATGATAAACAGTCTGGAAGGCAGTTTGCAGATGACACAAATGTTTGTCAGCATTGTGGCCACACAAGAGTTGTCTAGCGGAACCCTTTCAAGTGGTGCAGGGCCTATTACATAATGGCCTAAAGGAAGAGAATGCAGACCATACTGTAGCATGCTGTGAACAATTTGCATGACACTTTGTGGGGAAAATTGCTCAAACTATGGGCTTTGCTTGCTCTGTGTTGATGGATGAATCTCAGTTTCTGCAGCCAGATGATGTGGACAGGATCCTTGGAGAAGTGACTACCCAATGTGTGGCAGCATGTCTGAAGGCCAATTGCCTTTCCTTATCAAAATAAAACAGCTGTTTGAAAGGTTATTGTCAAACAATAGGAAGAGCGGTGAATACCTTCTTGCAACATGCTCAAGAAAGACAATATTGGAACTGGAAAAGGTGATACCATTGTTGAAAAACAATGGCATATTAAGGTTTCTTGCCACCAGTATAAGGATGACACCAATTCATATCTTTCCATCTAAATGTAGCCTTTTAGGACAGATGGGGGGGTATAAATGTAATAATAACAAATAAATCCAATGAAGTGCTTTTGGCTCAAGATCTGTGTCTGATGTCAATGGTTTGGATGAGGATGGAAAAATTGAAACATTCCAGATGAGATAGAGTTGGTCCTGATATTTGAAAGACAGATTAAGGAATATGGATTCAGACTCTGGCCTGGATGCCTTCAAAGCTCCCTCTGAAAATACAAGCACAAAGTTTGTCACGGTGTTACAAACCATCTGGAGAGCCTGGATGCTCAGGTTTTGGTGGTGGCCAGGAGTGCCTTTGCACAATTAAAATCACTGTGTCAGCTGATTTCATTCCTGGATAGGTCTGATCTGGCCTTATTTACATCCCAACTGGATTAATGTAACTCACTTTACCTAGAACTGCCTCTGAAAAGTGTTCATATACTTCAGCAAGTTCAAAATACCATAGCCAGATTGCTATCTGGGTCTGGTCACATAAATCACATAACTTCCCTTTTTCAGCAACTCCACTGACTGCCAATCAGTTTCCAGGCACATTTCAAAGTGCTGGTTCTAACTTATAAAGCCCTAATAAACAGTTTGGGTACAAGCTATCTCAAGGACTGCTTCTTCCTTTATGAGGCCACCTAGCTGTTGATCATCACAAGAAGCCTTTTTCTTGGTCCCACCATCTTTGCAGGTGTGCTTGGTTGGAACATGGGAGAGGGTGTTCTCTGTAACATCTCCCAGACATTAAAGCTCTCTCCCCCAGGAAGCCAGCCAGGCCCCATCTTTGCTGTTCTTCCACAAGGAGGTGAAGACTTTTCCCTACAGGCATGCTTTCTCTTAATGACTAGCTGCATGAGTGGGGTTTTTAAGCAGATGGTTGTGCCTTACTGCTTTGAATATATTTTTGATAATTGCTTTTGTTTTCTTTCTTTTAGTGTGGCATTTTATGATTTTCAGTATTTATATAAGTACTATTTTTAGCTTTAAATATTGTGTTTTAATGACGTAAGCTACTTTGGGTCCTTAAGGAGAAAAGTTGAGTAAAATATTTTAAATAAAATAAACTATCATTTCTCGAGCAGAGATTTTGACAAAGTTTCCTCTCTCCTTCCTTAGCAACCCTCCACCTGCAAACTACTTCAAGAAGGTTTTCCAGCCCCCAGAGTTGATAGAGTAGGGGGCATATAGGGAGACTGCAGTAGAAGAAGACCAGACTTTGTCAGTTCTGACGGATGTTACCATTGGAAATTCACTATTACCTCCAATCAAAAGTTTTGAATATGCTGGTACCAGCTGTGCAAACCAGAGCTACACAGAAATGTCCTCGTACTATAGATTTTCCCACTGATCCTTAATGTATAACTTGGAGCTATTAAGACTTGACACAAATATCAAAATCTATAAATGAAACCTAATTTCATCCCAACGAGAGACAGCCTGTGAAAATGAAGGGTACTTATTAGCAAACATTAGCAAACCATTAGTGCATCAGTTTCAATGGAGCTTCTCTTCATGGTAGTAAAATTAGATTAGGCCTGAAGTTTTATATTTCATTCATATGTAGCCTTGAGTTTTCATAATATGAGATGCTCAGTGAAAGCATGACACATTTGCAGTGAACCCAGCCTTTTGTATTTTAAACTGAAAAAACATATTGAACATTAAGTTTGAACTTTTTTATTTCAAAAGTGTACTGCATATAAAAGTGTTCAGTGCTAATGTAACCCAATATATCATAGATTTTTTATTTATTTATTTATTTATTTATTTATTTATTTATTTATTTATTTATTTATACAGCTTATATACCGCCTGTCTTCCTAAAGGAACTCCGGGCGGTTTACAACAACTATACAACACAGCAAAATTACAAAACAGCAAAGTAAATAGTAACTAAACTAATAAAAGCAAACAAGAGCAACAACAGCAGATGGCGGGACCGAGGGGGGGGGAACTGTTTGGGTCACCCAAATGCCTCCCGGAAGAGAAGGGTTTTCAGCGCCTTCCGGAAGGCAGGCAGGGACTCTGCTAGGTGCACTTCTGCTGGAAGATGATTCCAGAGGGTCGGGCCCGCCACAGAGAAGGCTCGGGCATGGGTGGAAGTTTTCCGAGGCTCCCTGGGCGTGGCCACGCGCAGCATGTGCGCCCGCGACAACCTAGTTGGACGGGCCGAGGTTGATCGCTGGTCGATCCGCTCCGTCAGGTAGCCAGGTTCTAGGCCATGGAGGGTTTTGTAAACCAAAACCAGGACCTTGAATCTAATTCAGGCTGCAACGGGTAACCAATGCAGGTGAGCCAGAACTGCGGTGATGTGCTCAAATCGGCGCACACCCGCCACCAGCCTGGCCGCTGCATTCTGGACCCGCTGCAGCCGCCGAATGAGAGTCAAGGGCAACCCCATGTAGAGCGCGTTGCAATAGTCCAATCTCGAGATCACCAGCGCCTGGACCACTGTTCTGAGGGAGTCCTCATCCAGGTACGGACGAATCTGGGCGATTCGACGAAGATGGAAAAAGGCAGCCCTGGACACGGCGGACACCTGGGCTTCCATGGTGAGCGCCGGGTCCAGGACTACGCCCAGATTCCGGACACAGTCCGATGGCCTGAGGGAAACCCCCTCCAAGATGGGATACGGGCCACCATAGCTGGATGAGGAAGCCCCAAAGAACATAACCTCGGTCTTATCGGGGTTGAGTTTGAGCCTGTTAGCCCTGGTCCATTTCATGACCGCGCCCAGGCACTGATCGAGGGTCCGGACAGCCTTATCTGCAGCGGTAGAAAAGGAGACATAGAGCTGCATGTCATCAGCGTACTGATGACAGCAGACTCCATGTCCCCTAATGACCTCAGCCAGCGGCCTGATGTAAATGTTGAACAGCATGGGAGAGAGGAACGACCCCTGTGGAACCCCACAAGGGAGTATCCAAGGGGCCGACAACTCGCCCCATGCTGAACCTGCTGGGGACGGTCTCCGAGGAAGGACCGGAACCAACTGTAAACAGTGCCCCCGATCCCATCCCCAGAGAGCCGATCCAGCAGGATACCATGGTATCACCCAAGATGTTCAAGAAAACATATGTTCTGTTGTGGGAATTGTAGCTAAAGATGAAATGCACAAATAACACTTTTATAAACTTCAACAGGGAATTTAATTAGTATGCATGTCACTCTTCCTTGGTATCAAATACCATCATGTTTTCCCACTCCTTGCTTTCTTTTCTTTTCTTCTTCCTTTTACTGCAAAGTGCTTTGGGGGATTTGGATTGTTCTGCTTAGTTTCTGTTGCTTTTGTTGCTGAACCTGCTAGGATTTTTTCTCTCCACAGAACATAGTTCTTGTGTTGCACTAAAATTTAAATAAGCTAAGCTTAAAATCTTTTCTTTTATAAGCATGTGCATATAGCTTTATCTTCAAACTAATATTTTCTCCCTGAATAACGGGTGTGCCTCCGTGAGCTGTAGGAACATTTTTCTTGGCTAATATGTGCTGAAGTAACTTCAGTTCTTAGAAGTAGCTTTCTAAAAATTATAGTATGCTAATAATCTCAAAAGCAGCACCTTGGTGTCGGTTAAAAACATTGATGGAGTCTTCTTGAAGCTTATTTCTGCCGTCTCCTGATTAAAAGTGGACATCTGTGGTGCACTAGAACCATCTGCTGGATACCAGAGGAAGCAACAAGGTGTGCCTTTCCAGGAAAGATCTAGGAACGAAGGAACATTTGGCTGCAAAGTCAGTGTGGCTGGGCAGTCCAAAATCAAAGATGCACCAGTTTTTGGGTGGAAATGGGTGGTGCTAGTTTTTCTGCCAACACAACTTGTTCTCAATATGATCAGCCAGATAAAGATCCTAAAAAGGGGGTTGAGTTGTGCCGGCCCCAAATGTTGGAATGACCATATTATGATATGGTCATAATATGGAATGATTTCAGATCTGCACAACAATATCAATTTAAGTTCTATCTTCCCCATGACTCAGACAGATAAAGATCTCTTGTGTTAAAGTACTATTAACTTTACTATAGGGATGAAATTCATGATTAGGAACAAGCAATAGCCCCAAATGTTGGAATATAACAATACACAGATACAATATTTTATAATTATATTATGAAAGATGTGTGGGTTTGAGAGAGTGTGTGCATCAAAAAATGTGCTAGCTGAAAATACTACCATGCCAGTAATTTATACGTTTTCCTTGCTCTTCCAAGTGTTTTCTCTTATGGAATCTTGATTGTTATTTTGGGTGTCAGACAATTTGTATACATTTGATTTTTTTGTTGAAAGCCATCTTTGTCAAGTTAGCATTTCAGGCTTTTGTGATTCATTACCATGAAAAATGAACAACATTGCTGAATAGGCTGTGATTTAATGATCTGCAAAAATATGTTTGACGTTCCAACTTGTTATTTTCTCTTGCAACGTCAGATTTACATCAAGGAATGTTACTTTATTTTTTATTGCCTTGAAATTTTGTTCTGCTCTTTTTGAGTGTGTGTCTTTTTTTCCTTTGGTGTTTATTGTGTTTTGTTTGAAAAGACCACATGCAGTAAAGAAGCAGTGATTTTCTTCATGGAAAAGCTCTCATTTCAGTTATTGGCAAAGATTAGTTACTAGGGAAGGATCTTGGTGAAACTGTTTTGCAGTGATTCAGCTCCTTCCCGGTGGGATGGGTCAGAAGGTGGTGCTGGAGGAATTTGTTTGACACTAGCCATTGGCTTGTAGGTGTCCCTGGTATTCATTTCTGTCCCCTGTGCTGTTTAGCATCTGTGTGAAACTGCAGGATGAAGGTATCTGAAGTCTTGGAGCAGCCAGTATGCTGATGACAACAGGTCTGATCTCTCCTTTCCATCTTGTCCCAAGGATGCTCTTCTAGACATAGATCAGTGTCCCATGCCAGTAATCAGCATGTTAGTATGAGGGTAAACAAACTGGACATTGATGCAGAGGAGACAGAGGTGTTTGTGGTTTGTCAAATGACAGATAAGAAAATATGGATGTACTAGAGAGGTTTTAGATCCACAGATTTTAATGGTCGCCAGTGGTAGATCTGCACAATTAAAGTTGGTGTGCCAGGAGTGCCTTCTCTTTGCAATGTCTTGCAAAGCTGACATGTCTTAGTTCCCATCTGGATTATTACAACACATTATAACTTTGAAAAGTGTAAATTTCAGCTGGTTCAAAATGCTGCTGACAGACTGCCAGCTGGCACTCCATAGTTACAGGGAGCATATAAGCCGCATATTACTATAACTTCAGTGGCTGCCATCCCATTTATGAGTACTATTGAAGGTGCTAGTTATGGCCTATAACCCCTATACAGTTGGGTGCAGGATATTTTAAGGGCTGTAACACTCCGCGTATGTTTCAGGCATTTAAGAACTTCTGAGGAGGCCCTTCAATTGGTCCTATTATACCATGAACTCATATGGTAATGCTATAACAGAGAACTATTTTGGTCACTGCATCTAGGTTGTGTCAAGCTCTTTTTTCCATTTGCAGGCAAAGATCTTCCTTTTCAGGCAGGCTTTTAAATGATCTGGATGGGGGGTCTTTAGGAGGGCTGCCTTTATTTGAATTCAGGAATTTATTTGGTGTTTACAATAGGGCACCCCTTTATCCATTGGATCAGTGTCCATGTGTTCACTTATCAGCTGCCTGAAAATAATAAATAGAAAAACACAGAAATGCATATTTCTGTGTATTTCCACATTGTAGTTACCATAGCTAGCCAATAGTGGGAGCCAGAGGCAATGTTATGTATAGCATTTGCTGCTTCCATGTTTTTTGGAACTCTCTCTCTCTCTCTCTCTCTCTCTCTCTCTCTGTGTGTGTGTGTGTGTGTGTGTGTGTGTGTGTGTGTGTGTGTGTGTGTGTGTGTGTGTGTGTGTGTGTGTGTGATTTTTAAATATGATATTGTGTGTTTCTGATTGGGACTGTTGTGATGTTTTAACTGATTGTGAGCCACCCTGGGCCCTCTATGAGGAGAAAGGTATAGTGCAGTGTTGGTGAAGCTATGGCACGGGTGCCAAATGTGGCACTCAGAGCCCTTTCTGTGGGCACCTGACATCGCCCCTTCACAGCCACCTGTATTCAGGCTAAATTGCTGTATTGGCACTTTGTGGAAAAAAAATAGTGGGTTTTGCATCGCAATTTGGGCACTCGGTCTGCCATCACTGGTATAGTGTATACTGTATATAAATTAAGTATATTTATTTTTATTCTTGATCCTGGACTGTAGGTAATCTTTGAGCAAGAAAAGTCTTTAGAACATTGTGTGTCCCCCAGAACCCACCACGCAACATCAGTGGGTTATGGTTAGGATGAGCCTTTTGTATTTTTTTGCTGTGGGCATCTGGATCTGGATCTTTTGTTTTTCAAATTGTGCTTCACAGGCACAATAAGATCTCTGTTGTTCTGTGTGGGTGGCATTGAACTTGTACTGCTTATTTGTAGGATATGTTTGTTTTTTGTAATATTTGGGTACGTCACTGCTTTTTGAATTGGTTAGTGGCTGGATGAAGTATTTTTGAAGCATTTTTTGCTTGGTATATTAAGACTAGTGGGTAGTGGGTGTCTTGGCTTACCATAACTAGCCGCTAGTGGGGGCCAGAGGAAATGCAAAGTGGACACTTCAAGAGGCTTTCTTTTTGTAGAAACAAGTGAGTGTGGAGGGGCGATGATGATTTTTCTTTCTCATATACTGTTTGCTGCTTTTGGAGTACAGTAGATTGTTGCTTTACGTTTCTACTATTTAGAGTAGTTGTAAAAGTTTGTGAAGATTCTTAGTCATGTTTATTGTATGAATTATTTGTGTTCATTTTGCACCATATTGTACTTATTGTTGTTAACCGCCCAGAGTGGCCTCGCTGCAAGATGGGTGGTATAAAAATCAAATAAATAAATAAATAAATTATCCAGGGGTTGAGTCATGGCAACTGGGACTTCTTTTCTTTTGAGATCAAAACTTTTCACTACTCATCCAAATATCTGTTTTAAGGGTTCAGTATGCCTTTTGGTATGCTAGGAAATAGAAATGGGAAACTTAAAATGAAAGAACCTAAAAGTGTCAAATGAAAGGACTGTTAAATGAAAAATACAGAAAATGAAAGGTGAAAGAAATCCAAAACATTCATTATGCATAGTTATTATTGTTCATAAGAAAATAAGAAAAGATACATGCTGGATCACAACAATATCCTATTTAAGGCATAATTATCTTCCCCACTCCACTAACCAGACATAAGTGTAATAACTCTCTTGTGTTAACTTTAGTACTATTAACTTTACTATAGGGATGAAATTCATGATTAGGAACAAGCAATAGCAACAATCTTGTAAAGAAACAGCAATAGACATATAACAATACACAGATACAATATTTTATAATTATATAAAGGTAGGACAAAAGACATCTTCCTTGGGTTCTTTTTAAAGAGAAAGATGGGCTTTGAAATAGTTTAAATAAATAAACAAAACACCCAAACAGATACAATAATCCTATTGTATATTTCCACCAATGATTTAACTTTTAGAAACAAATTGTTACAAGCTAAGAAGTTGGCATAGGCATTTCCAATGCCACACCAAGCAGCAAGTCACCACTGTAATTACATCAGCCGGTACAACTAATAAGATGCCCACCATCATTTCAAAACAGACAAAATAGTGTAATAGAATTAAGGGAAATGTGAGTCCAACAAATTAATTGGTGTCTGCCTTTTTATTTAGTTTTAAATAAGCTGAATTTGTTGATTAGCGGCTTTTATCTTTTGAACTGGGTGGTACTGGTTGTTGCTGGATGAATGTGGAACTTACTAGGGTTTCTGACCACACTTAGGTCTAAAACTCTTATTTTCTTTAAGAAATCAGTATCTGTTTAGGGAATGGTTTAAGAAAAATAAAACAACCTAAAGAAGCACATTAGAAGTTATTTTTGTGGTGGATTTATTTTTAACAGATTAGTGTTATCATTGACAATTTATTTCATGAGCCCATTCTAGTGGAGTCTCCACCCACTGCAAATTTACTTCAGAAATCTAATGTGTTTCACAACTCATCCAAAAATAGTGAGAAACTCTTTAAAGAATCATCTGTTTTGAATACAGTGGTACCTTGTAAAATGAATTTAATTCATTCTACGGATAAATTTGTCTTATGAAAAATTCATCTTATGAGGCACATTTCCCCATAAGAATGCATTGAAAACCAATTAAATAAATTAAACCAATCAATGCTTTGAAAACCAGTGCATTCCGACGCAAAGGCTGTCTCAACCCCCCTCAATGAACAGCAGCCAAAGGCTGCTTTCTGCAGCCCTGCCAGACAGCTGACTTTGACAGATCAGACCTGTCAAAATCAGCCCTGGGGGAGGGTTGTGGAGAGCAGCCTTCATCTGCCCTTTATTGAGGGGGCAGCTCTCCACCCAACTTCTCAAGCAAGTGTCCGACGACTACCAATGCTGGCCTGACTGAGAAGGAGATTGGTGGAGGGCTGGATCCTTTTGAATTTCCTGCTGCACCAGCGAAGGTGCTTCTGCAGTGGGAAATTCAAAAGTATCCAGCTGTCCTCCTCCTCTTCACCTGGGTGCCGAGACTCCGGGGAAGAGGAGGAGGACTGGAGGGGTGCACATTCGCACAGCCTGGGTGGGTTGGAAGAAAAATGTGCTTCTCTTCCAACCCACCTGACCTCCCGAGTATGCTCCCATCCCTGGGATCAGTGCATGTTTGTGCAGCCCCAGTGGGTTGGAAGAGAGGTGCGCCTCTCTTTCAGTTCATCTGAGCTGCCCAAACATGCACCCATCCCTGGGATAGGAGTGATCCAAGCAAAACACAAACTCATGGATCTTCTCCCAGCCCAGGAGGGTTGCAAGGCAAGCGGCGGCGGCAGGTCACCACCCCCACTTCCCTTCCAAGCCGCATGGGTTGGGCAAAGATCAAATTGGTGGGCAAGGCAGGGACCCTGTGATTGTCACCTAGTGTGGGCTGTTCCCTTGTAAACAGCCCAGGCTGGGCGAGGATCAATGGTACCTCATAAGACAAATGTAAATGGGAAGGCAATATTCATTTTACGAGTTCTTCCTATCTCCAGAAATTACATTCATCTTACGAGTTTTTTGTCTTAAGGGGCATTCATCTTACGTGGTGTTACTGTATTTGTTTTTCTGTTCTTTTTAAGTAGTTTAGCAGTGTGATTGAATATGTAAAATGTGCACCCTGAAAAACCAGATTTTTTTACATTCATTGTCATTGTTTGTACTGATTTAAGCCTGCATCATTTGGATGATAGGAAAAAATACTTAGCAGCAGTATATGGTTGGGTACATACAGTATAGGGAGAAATGCTTTGTCTGGAGAACTAAGTTGGATGAGCATGAATTGATTTGTGTTGCTTTGTATGAAGTTTGCCATGTGGCACCTATGGTGTTACACACCCTCTCTTCCCTAAAGATGTAAACTCTCCAGAAATTTTGAAGCAATGTGGGGGACCTTTGAAAAAGCATAACAACTGAGGATAAAACCAGTTTTTCTTTCTCCCTGTTTTCCCTAAAGTTTCTGGAAATTTTACATCTCTACTCCCCCTCTTCCTGGCCAGCTGGCTCACACTGCTGGGTTCCTCTGGCTGTGCTTCAGTTCAAGAAAGGGCTTGAGATGCTCTTCCCCATCTCCTACAGCAGCGGAGCACTCAATAGCTGTGGAGGGTGCATACCTGCCCTGTCTCTTTGCTGAATGGTCCACTGCCAGAGGAGGCTGGGAAGGGCAGCCCAAGCTCCTGTCCCGACTAGAGCATTACCAGAGAAGGAGGATGCGGATGTGCATGGCAGATTGTGAGGGGGCAGCTGTCTAGTCTCCTGAAGCAGCATGAATCAATTTGTGTCCAACTCTACTCTTGAGTGTCACAAGAGTTTCTGGGAGGTATTGGGGTGGGTGGTTCAGGAGAACAACAGTAGGAGACAAAGCCCATGTTCTAGCTCAGTCCTCCAGAGGAGCATCTGTTTTACAGTCATTTTCTTTTAATGCAATAAAGGCAATTTGAAAAACCCCACTAATGCAAGAGGAACTTCTGCATTCACTTAAAGCAGTTGATATAAATGGACAGTTAAGTGGCTTTGGGAATGCATTGCTATGGTTACCATGAGCCACAATAGCAGTTAGCATTTTTCCATTATAGCATTGCACTCTCTGATTTAAAAATTACAGCATCTCTTTTTCAATGTTTAATATGCTTTGTATGGGTTAGACTTGGGGGGGGGAGGATCAGGGAATAAGAAGAGTTGGGAGATAATCAATGTAAGAGCTACATTACTGTGTAAAAGAAAGCCATACCATAGCACAGTCCTCTGTAGATAGAATATTCAGAGTTTGTAAAACGAATTATGACATATATGTTTTAAAACAATAAGAGATACTGTAAATTGGTTAGGTGGAAAATAATATTTTTGTATAGAGCCTGCTGAAGTTAGTATTGGCTAATCAGTCAGGAGAAGTCGAGAGATCATTTCCATTCATTCTTTTTATCTCTCCAATGCTCAATACACTTCCAAATGGTCTCCTCTAAAGTACAGTGGTACCTCTACTTACAAGCAGTTCTACTTATGAGCAGTTCGGCTTAAGAGTGGAAAACCGTTGGCATTTTAACTGCTGCCTTACAAATTTTAGATGTTGTCTGCTATACGTACATTTTTTATTTTATTTTATTTTTTTTTATTATTTTTTCAATTTTTTAGATACGGCTGCTCTACTTACAAGTTGTTCAACTTATGAGCATGCATAAGTAGAGGTGCCACTATAAAGTTCTACAGGACATCATGAGCTGCAAGGGAAAAGGAAATCAGAGGATGTCACCATCAGCTCTTCTACTAGTGCTGTTGTCCTACATACAAAATTCCATTTGGGGACTATTCCTCCCAGTGAAAGCAAATTCAGACTTTATGTATGCATTCTTGCATATAACTTCTGTCAGGGATCCAAGAAAATTTACCAGCATCATCAGTGATGAATAGGGCAATCAAAACAAAATGTAGGAAATGGACACCAAAAGCAAAAACAATGCAAAAAGTAATACATATTGTACTATTAAAAGTTCCAGGAATGAGAATTTCTTGCAATTCAATGCCTTTTTAACAAAAAGGAACCTTATTTAGAGGCAGACGTTCAGATTCTGGAAACAGGCTGAACAATTCATTCAGCTGCCTTTTCCCACCTGTGCAATATAGGGAAAGTGTAAAAGGCATAATTGTCCTTCCTTGCTCCACAGGTTTTAGTAGGGTTCCTCGTAGGGGACATGGCCTAGAATGCAGGTAGTAGGAGCTGTTTTCCTGAATCCTGAATGCAATTAACATGCATCTTAAACTCCATGTTGTTTATCTGTACTGATAAAAAAAATTACACACCCTTCCTGGCTGAAGAGTAAATAGTAATTGGAGATAGAGTTTCTGTTAAATCCACCAGGAAGGGTGTATCGAGGTGGCAGCACTTGTTTTCTGTCATGCACAGAGATTGATCGGTGGAAAGGGAGGAACAGATCTCCAAAAACTCATTTGTGGCACTGTTTGCTGCCTTTAAAGAATCATAATTTTTGTATTACTGCTGCTGCTATTTTCTCTTGAGCATCAAAAATAGCTGTTGCTGCAGAGCAGCTCAAGGTTGACTTTGGTTTGCGTGTCACTTGAACATCTCTCAAGGGTGAATGTAAGAGCTAGTTCTGGTGAGTTTCCTATCAAAAACAGGAAGATCATAGAGTTACCTTGAATTTGGCCAACAATTGTTTCACATGCATGTCTGACCATTAGGAAGCTATCAAAAGTTTCAATAATTTTAGTTCCTTAGGTTACTTGCATAATTCAAGAATAAGTATAAGTGATTGTGAACCCTGACAAAGTCTGGCAGATTGATTTTTTTATTTGTTTAGAAGGAAAGCTGTTGTCTTTAATGGTAGCAGTTGTATTGTGTCCCTAGATAACAGAAGCAGTTGCCAATGGCTTCTAAGTATGACAGTTCATCCTTGTTCAAACTATTACTTCTTTTTCTTTAAAAGTTACCTACAATTTTCTTGTGTTTCATATTCAGAATGCATACATTTTCATTCATGCTGGTGCATTGGCACAGCTGAAAGCTCATTCCACCAACTGAAATATCTTATGAAAAAATGCTACCTGCCGCCACCAGTTGGAACTTGGTAGCTTTCATCTGCCAAGGAATCTTCCATGCAATCAATTTTAGAGTAATGAATATTTATTTCATACTATTTACATGTACATGATCTGCATCTTTTCATGTTGCAGTTCATAAACATACTTTTCTTTCTACTTTGTTGTAACAAAAGTTGGAGGTTATTTTGGAAGTCCCATGCCAACCAGTGCAAGAACCAAGGAAAACGGCAATATCTCCCTTTCATCGTGCATTCAGTGATACTGTGATGTACATATGGTTATCACAAGCACCTGTCAGGTATTCAGCAAATTCATATAGGCTGCGTAGTTTGCAGAATCAGGTCTCTACATCAAGAAGAAAGTCCATATCTGAAATAAGTTATTCCCCTAAAACCAGGGCTTTAAAAATCATTCATCGTTATTCATCAACCATTGTGTGTGTTTAGTGGTTGTTAATGTTACTCATTATACCACAGTAATAATGCATAAAATATTACCTTAAAATACAAAAATTACTCAAAAATACACCTTAGTAACAACTCCACCAATGTTTCACAGTAGCAGGTAAATGTTGCTTATTATCCCAAAATAGTAACATTATCAATTTTATCCCCCCCCAAGTGCTATATCTGCACTACCTTTTCTCCAAATAATTATTATGCCATATCTAAACTCGGCTTAAAACAACTGTTAATGTTGTGTCATTAGAGATGTGTGTGGCAGAAACTTCCATTTCCATTTTTCTTTCAGCTTCTTTTGAGGAGTGCCTCTTTAGTTACTAGCTTTATTATGCACCACTCCTTTTTGTGATAAATGAAAAAGCAGTCCCCTCTTCCAGGTTGTTTTTGGTTCAGTTTGGAGTTGACAAGCGAAGGAGAGAGAGGGGAAACCAGCGGGTTGGCAGACCTGACAGCAGAACCAGGGGGCAAGCAGCAGCAGGAAGAGGAGACCGCAGGGTAGCCGGCTGGTCAAGGAGGCAAGCAGTGCCTGCGAGGGAAGCAGGGGAGAAGAAAGCAGGGCTGACAGCAGGGAGGAAGTGAGCAGCAGGGAGGAAAATTTCCTAGGAGATTTCAGAGAAGGAAACGTTGAACAGGGGAGGAATTGAAAAGAACAGGACTGTCAAAATGATAAGCAAGGCAAAGGGGAAACGAAAAGACTGAGGCTGTTGGGGCCCACGGAGAGTGAACTTTACTTATATTGATCAAACAGAAGTAATCCTTTAGAGAAAATCTCGTAAAAAGCTGACATTTTGGAGACTCGCTCTTGAAAAACCTAGAGTATTGAGTCCTGAATACAGTAATACCTGAATGCCTTTGTTATTGAATAATTGAGATAGAGAATTATCAATTGAAATTTCTGGGAATAGGGATATTTCAGATAACGAATTTTTCCTGTGAGCTGCCTTGTATAATGAATTTTCCATAATGCTTTGTGGAAAAACTCTACCCATGATGCATTGCACACACACACACCCGTAGTTTGTGGAGGGGTGGGAGGAATTTGAGCATTTTTTTCATTGTGTTTGGGAGCCATTCTGGACATTTTTTGCTGAGTGATTTGGACCTTTCGGACTTGGAAAGTTAAGGAGCTGAGGTTTCCTTGCTTTCTTTTGTGTTTTTGCATTGGTTTCGATTGCACTTTTGGGAGGAACAACCTGGTGTTTGTTTTGGACCCAGCTTTTATTCATCTTTGCACTGCTTTTCATGGCACTTTGGGCGGGAACAGGCTGGGGATAGTCTTGCTTCTTTCTTTTGTCCATGCCAGCAAGAATGGGCTGGTTTCTCTTGCTGCTTGTGTTTGTCTATGTTTGCATTTTTCCCTATTGCATTTTTGGTAGGAACAGACTGAGATAGTCTTGCTGCTTTCTTTTTTCCATGTTAGCATTGCAATGCAGGGAGGCTGCCTTTAAGGTGCAGTTTATTAAGAGGTCTGGTAAAAAAAAAACCACAGCTTTTTTACCTTTTTCCAGAACCTCCAGAATGGATTAATCAGCTTCCCATTCATTTCAATTTGAAACCGTGTTTCAGATAACAAATTATTTTGTTAGCGAATTGAGGTACCACTGTACCAGGAAAATCTTCTCAACTGTTAGAGCAGGTTGAAAATAGAAGCAATTACTTCAGGAGGCATTGAGTGCTCAAACACTGGAGGCATTCAACAGAAAATTGGACAAGCTTCTGTCAGATTTGCTTTGGCTTGTATTCCAGAATCAAGCAAGTGGCTGGATTCAGTGGTTATATGGACCTCTTCCAGCCCAATCATTCTATGATTCGGAGGCTCTCTGCACAGCCTGCCTAAAGAAAGACCTTTTTTTTTAAATTTTCTCACCAGTCTGGGCTAACCTAAAATTCCCATCCTTAATGTCCATACAGCCCAGTCAACAGTGATAACACTGAACAGCTATTTGTGAAAACAGAGGCTATTTGGTGTTTCCTTTGACAGCTGAGACTAGGAAAGTTCCTTCTGTGAGTTTTTTACCCAGTGTGTTTTTAGTCTGTGGAATTCCATGCCACAAGATGCCTTCAAAAGGGGATTGGACATATTCCTGGAGGAAAAGTCCATCACAGGTTACAAACCATGATAGAGGTGTGTACTTGCTAGGCTTAAAACCAGGATACTTCAAGGACCAGATGCAGGGGAGTGATATGAAGAGACAGATATCTAGTCTCGTGCGCTCCCGGGCCACTGTGAGATACAGGAAGCTGGAACTAGATGGGCCTTTGGCCTGATCCAGCATGACTCTTACGTTCTTATGAGTTCAGAAGTTCAACTTAAATTAGTGTCCTTGCCTACATGTCCTCCCCTGGCAATGGCCTTCCTAATTGAAAACATAAGACCTACCATACTTGTAGTCAATGTGTACCTACCACCACAAAATAACAAAGGGAAACTACTAGCTCAATGGGACACCCTAAACAAATATTTATTAGAGCTTGAAGCCAAATATCCTTCTGCTGAAGTTTTCTTGGCAGGAGACTTTAATGCTAGGCTGGGAAGTGATGATATGGCCCTAATGCAGGCCTTGGGGAATAATATGAATGACTCCCTGATAGAGTTATCCCATCAGGCTACACACTCTAAGGACCATCAAATTAACAAAGCAGGGCTTTGCTTTGCAAAACTCCTTTTGGGAGCTGGTAAACTCATCTTAAATGGGTCCTCACCACAGGATTCTCCTGGCGAATATACATTCAGCTTCTTAAGAGGAAGTAGTGTAATTGACTATGTCTGCATATCTCAACAGCTGAAAGGTCTAATTGTTGATTTTCATGTAGGTGAGCGTACTGATAGTGACCACTTTCCTCTGATCACTAAAATTAAAGGCAACCAATCCCTGCTTAAGTCTCTGCCATGCTCCTATACTATACTAGGGAATACTCTTCGTTACAGAAGAGGTCAATGGACAAAAAAGGTGGTAGACCTACTTGATAAGGAAATAGACTTCGGAGAACTAGCAAATCTGGGGAAGAAATTATCTAATACATCAAACGTGACTGATGCTATTTATTACTATGGGGAAAAGACCTCTACAGTTAACAACGTATTAGAGCAACAGACATCAGCAGGTCTATCAGTAGGCAGAAACAACAGACCTAAAAACAAAACCAACCCATGGTCTGACAGGGAATGTTATCATCTGAAAAATCAGCTCAATGCTTTGTACCAGTCTTATCGAAAGAACCAAATGAATGTACTTCCTAATGAATATTTTGAGCTAAAAAAGCAGTATAAGCTGACATTAGCCTATAAGAAACAGGAGTGGCAAAAGGGAAGGTGGAACCTACTGGCTAATGCTGTCCGATCAAATAACAGCAGACAATTCTGGACCCTGGTCACCGGTATCATGACAACTAATATAGCATTACCGGATTGTTCGATACCAGCCCAGATATGGGAGGAGTATTTCTCCAATATATTCTATGATCCAACTGTTCCTGTAAATGTTCTCACTGACTTAATAACAACTGACCTACCAACTTGGCCCCCAGTAATTGCAGAGGATATTAAAGCTTTAATTGGTAAACTGAAGCTTAATAAATCACCAGGTCTCGATGGACTTCCACCTGAAACTTTTAAAATATACTCAGACTGGTGGTGCCTGCCCTTATCAACCCTGTTTACTCTGATAGATAAAACTGGGAGGATCCCTGTAGCTTGGACAAAAGCAGCTGTAGTACCGATCCATAAAAAAGGGAAGCCATACCTACCAGAAAATTATCGCCCTATCAGCCTGTTATCCATCACAGGAAAGCTGTACGCAAGCCATCTGGCAGATAAATTGACAAAATGGATGGATTCCCAAAAGATACTAGGGCCAGAACAAAATGGTTTCCATGCAAATAGGAACACACTAGATCACTGTCTAACCCTGGCCCACCTGGCTGAAAAATATAGAAGTGGAGGGGGGAGTGGACTGTTCACTGCTTTTTTTTATTTGAAGGGAGCCTTTGATTCAATTTCTAGAAAACTATTATGGGATAAATTGAAAAATACTTCAATAGATAGGAGATTGCTATTTCTTATTCAAAACTTATACTCCCATACTAGTTGCTATGTTCGCTATGGCCACCAAGGCGAACTGACAGAAAAAATTCAGAGTAATCGGGGAGTCAGGCAAGGCTGTGTGCTGGCTCCTCATCTCTTTAATCTGTACATTAACGATCTAGAAGCACACCTAAGGACGGTAGAAGGCCATTTCCCTAAACTTGGTAATCAGCAGATTCCACTATTATTATACGCAGACGATGCTGTAGTCTTATCCCAAACTCAACTGGGCTTAAAAAGACTTTTGGCAGCCTTTGTAAATTATTGTGACAACAGTCTAAACGTAAATATACAAAAATCAAAAATTATGGTATTCTCCAAGGTCTGAAAAAAATTCTGCTGGTCAATTCAGAACAATTCCTTGGACCAGGTAAGAGAATTTAAACACCTAGGACTGAATTTCACATATAACTGTACTTGGACTGCCCAACGAGAGTATGCACAGAACAAGGCTACTACTAGTATGACAGCCATCACTCGCTTTTTCTATATCAATGGAGGCCATCACATTCTCCCTGCTGCCTGTGTTTTTAAAGCAAAAACGAGGGCACAACTGCTTTATGGAATACCTGTTTGGATTAGTGCTCTTAACTCAGGGATAGAAAAGGTACAATCTACCTTTTTATGCCGAATCCTAGGTGTTCCCAGCTGTGTAGGCCTGGCAGCTTTATATCTAGAAATAGGCTTTGAGTGTGTTGAGACGAGAGCGTGGATACAGACATTAAAATACTGGTTGAGAATCCACTTTCAGGCAGAACAACTGGGATATATTTACTATTTGCTATCCGACTCATATATTAGTAAGTGGATGTGTATAATCCAAGGCAAAATTAAATCTATTGGAATGCCCCTTTTTTCCATCTTACTACTAGGACAACAACAGGCCTTGCACGCTCTTAGTCAGTGACTTCATGATATAGAAAGACAAGAACTGTCCTCGATGGCGAATAGAACTTGTTCACCACAGGCATATGGCATTATCCCAGTGTATCGAACACCTGCATCATACTTATCCACACTCAGAACTCCCCAAGTTTGCAGAGCATTCAACCTCACAAGATTTAATGTTCTCCCCTCTGCCTTACTTCAGGGCAGGTTCCAGGGAATCCCCCGACAAGAACGACTTTGTCCGTGTGGAGCTGGGGTCCCAGAGTTCCTGTCACACGTCCTCCTACACTGCAACTTCTATGAGAAAATCAGGAGGGATCTGATTTATCCCTTGATCCATAGACTGCAAGGGAACTCAGATAAGTGGTTGGTTGCATATTGCCTAGCGGACCAGAACTCTCATACAACAACTCAGGTTGCTAAATTTTTCTTTGCTGCAATCCATAGAAGGGCCATGTTGATGGCAGAAGGCTGACCTATATGTACCTTTTGGGAGGTTGTAGTTTCTGTGCTGACATTTATGTTTTATACTATCGCTGTTCCTGTTCTTTGTCCTGTTGTTTTACTGAATTGGGTCATATGACCGTAATAATAATAATAAACGAGTTCAGAAGTCCATTTAGTTCTACAACATCTTACAGTGGCTGTCCAGGGTTCCAGCCAGCCAGCATGTATTGCATGCAGCTGATCTCTCAATATAACTGATCATGCGAACACTGAGCTGAAATTAATCCATTGTTTGAATCACTGGTGACATGGTTCTCCCCTACCAGGCTGTGTGTTCCATTGTGTAAACATCTGTGATAGTGTTTCAGGATTTTATGGACATGAGCTTCCTAGTTTCTTCCCACCCACGTTATTCAGTTGGCTTTCTACCACAGCTTGAAAAATTAATCTGCTTTTTTAAAAGTACAGTTAAAAACCTTGTTTTGATTGTGTAAAAAAAGTAGTGGAACATAAAATCCCCAGGCAATAGTCTGAAAAAGCAATGAAGCCACATTGGAAAAAATGAAAAGTTGTTGATTAAAAACTTGCCTTTTTCTCAGCATAATGATGCATGTCTTAGAAGAAGATCAAAACCAAACATTTGAACACAAAGCACATTAACATTTTAATATCTCAGCTTCTCTTTGGATACTTTGCCTTGTTTCTTTTCTTCAAGAATATTTTACACAAAATAATGTGATACAGTTTTAATTGTCTTCATTTGTGGGACAATCTTTTAAAAAAACTAGTTTTAGTACTTGAAGGATTGTATTCAATGACTAGGAGAAATCAAATACGCTGTCTTCATACTCAAATATTGCAGAACTTCAACAACAGTACATCCCTATGTACAGAGTTGGAAAACCTAATTATCTACTGTTTCTACAATTGGAAATATATGCTTTTAAAAGTTGATCAAGATGGAAGGGATGCTAGAGTTTAGAGAAAGGATCAGCAATTTGTGTTGATCTCCATGGTGTATGTACAGTACATCACTGAGCTGGGATAGCTAATGATGAAGGAACTACAACAGATTGAGTTGTACTTGAATTACATCTGAATTTGTTGTTGTTTGCATGCTCTCAAGATACCCTTGACTTTTGGAATGAGATGAATGAATATGAAATCTCCAAAATGACCATGTCCTCAATAGCTTTGCCCAGCTTTTGTTAACTCCAACTTGTGACTTCCTTTAGGGAGTGGTTTACAGCAAGTTACAGGACATTACATCATTACAATAGGATACTAATATTAGGCTAATCATTCTTTTCAACATTAGCAACTGAAACAGCATATAAATAGATTTAAACAATTTATAACTATGAGTCAGATGGCATTAGGTGTAGTGCATAAGTTATGATACACATGATACACTGTGGTCTGGGGGAAAGCCTGCATGAACAGCCAGTATTTCAATAACGGTTTATTAAATCCCAAAGAGGGGAGCTGGCGAATTTTAGCAGGAAGATAATTCCACAGGGGTGGAGCACCAGCTGAGAAGACCAAATTCCTAGTTCTTTCTTTATGGGCTTCTTTCAGGGTTAAGATGCCCTTCTTGGGAGGTGCGGGTTGTGTGGGTAATTCTCATCAATAGCAGACACTCTGTCAGATACGGAGATCCTAAATCATGTAGAACTTTGTATGTCATAATCATCACCTTGAAGTCATTGCAGAAACAAATCAGTAACCACTGCAAGGAGGCCAGAATAGGGGTTATAAGCTGGTGTTTACTAACCCCAGTCAAAATGCTGGCCGCCATGTTCTGGACCAATTGTATCCACATTGTTCTCAGGGGCAGCTCCATGTAGAGAGCATTGCAGTAGTCTAGTCTCAAGACTACAAATGCATGAAACAGTATAGCAAGGGCCCCACTGTCCAGATAAGGATGCAGTTGAGCATTCCACCACACATGGAAGTGGGTGGAGCAGACCACAGACAGAGACATCACCTGGGTTACCATGGTTAGCATTGGGTCCAAAACTATGCCCAGACTTTGAATCTCCATCTGAATGGGAACAGTCATATCCCAAAAGAGGGAGTTTCCCATCCCACTAACATCACCCCCCACTCCACTCCAGGATTTCCATCTTGTCTGTTCACTGTCTTCTAACCCAGCATGACCCCCAGGCAGTGCTCAAAGAATGGAAAAGCATCCACTGCAGAAGGCAGACAAGAGAAATAAACCATCAGCATACTGGTGGCATGAAGCTCCAAAACTTCTGATCCCCCTCACGAAATCTCATATGGATATTGAATAACATTGTCGAGGTGACCAACCCTTGTGGTACCCCATAACTGAGGGTTCAAGGGGTGAACGTTACCTTGTCAATTTCTACGCTCTGGGGCAGCAGTCCAGGATGGATCAGAGCCACACCAAGGCAAGGCCACCAATCCCCAACTCAGAGAGCCTCCCCAGGATGATGCTGTGGCTGATGGTATCAAAGACTGCCATGAGATTGAGGAGGACCAACACCGTGCCCCTGTCAGCCTCCCTCAAAAGGTTATCTTGCAGGGTGACCCATGTTGACTCCATGCCATGACGTGGCCTGAACCCAGATTGAAATGGATCAAGGGTGTCTGTTTCATTCTGTAGAGTCTGAGGCTGATCGGCCACAACTCTTTCCATGACCTTGCTCGTGAATGGAACATTGGCAACGGGCCTATAGTTGTTAATATTGTCCAACTCCAAGTTTGGTTCTTTTGAATGGGACTAATGAGTATCTCCTTGAAGGCCAGGGGAATCCTGTTCTCTTGTAGAGACCCATTAATTATTTCTGTGGCCCCTTTCTGTTGTAAACAACCTCATTGTTTTTATGTCAGGCCAGGCAAGGATGTAAGGAGAAGGAGGTGGCCCCATACTGGTTGAAAGTGGGTTAAAGTCATTGGACAAGGTGATGCATGGAACATCTCAGCATGATTTACTATCAAACAATGGTGATCAAGGTCCAGGAGAATGGCCTCCACATTGGATTAAAAAAAATCCTGCCACCCTTGATCCATCAAAGCTTATGTCCGACGCCTGAAGGAGTGTAGGAACTTTGTACTGGGTGATATTTAAGAGATCATGGAGGCACAGGTTGTTCCCGTCCCCTCCATCCCTAGGCTTTCAATGATGTCACTGCCTTGCCATCAGTGGGTTGTTATCAAGGACCTACCACAGTTTTACTTTGCCATCCACCTTCACTGCTATCATTTAGGACAAATTTGGTCTCTTAGTTAGCTATGTTGTAGAATTATTTCACATTGTTTTGAATTATTTTAAGTTATTTTATTCATCTTACATGTCCCACCTTTTCCTCTGTAGGGCAAGATACAAATATTTTAATATATACAAAGTGCCCTTAGAGTAAGTGCTCAGATATTTCCCCTCTAATGGGGAGAGCAACAGTATTAGATTTTCATTTTGGAAAATTGCACTACGCAAAGGGTTAGCCTCCTCTTTTGCCAGTACTAGAGGGCAACACTGAATCATAGCCTCCTGCAGATTCTACTTCAAAAAGTTAAAAGAAATGAGTTATCACTTACCACGAGTCTTCATTGCCTTGTACCATGACCACCCTTATCTCTCACTTGTTTTAGGTTTACAGAAGGTTTCTGAAGCAGAGAGATCTAAGAACCCAGCCTGTATCTTGCCTCCTTTTTAAAATATATAAGTGAGACATTAATTTTGACAAAGAGGTTTTTCACAGGGTCATAACTGCCAAAATTAAAGGAAAGTCAAAGTTTGGGCCTCAAATGGGTGGATTAAGAATTTCCGTATAATGTCCTTCATGTTTGGTGTGCTGGCTTGATAAGAGATAACCAGGGAACAGCAGGAATCTCTGGCAAGATTCAATTTTCTGGAAACTTGGAAATGCCACTGCCAGTCAGAGTGGACAACACTGGGCTGGATGGCCAGTGCACTTGTTTGTTACAAGGCGGCTTTCTACATTGCGATGTTTCAGAAATCTTGGTTCTTGTTCTCCTGGTATGACTGCTTAATAGAGGCACACTGAGAAGTTGTAGAAAAAAATCCTGCATCCCTAAAACTCATGCTAATGTTCAAAGTATTTAGCACTTTTTAAAAAAAAAAATCTCCGCAACTGTCTGTCCAGGGTTGGAATGTGACTGGACTTTCAAGACTGAAGCTGTGCAATGATTATCTTTCTAATCTATGCATATTGAACTCCCTTATTCAGTTTAAGTTATCGTTATGTAACAAAGACTGTGTCCCCTGATTTTAATGGCATGTTGTTTAAGAAATCTCTGGCAAATAGAGTCCATTATTTTAATCCGATCTTATTATGATGGAACAACACTGAGAAGAAAGTATGGGATTCCCTTGGGGAATTAAATATGGCACTGTATCCAAGTCTGAAATTATTTGAAATAAATAGCAATTTTAAAAAATAAAATAAAAACTTTACTGAAAATGGAATTTCAGCTCTCTCATTAACTTTATTCATTTATTCATAAGCAAAGACTTAAGTCTCTTATGAAATGCAGATTGTAATCTTGCTGAACATAATAGGGCTTGTTTTCAAAGCAAATATACAGAGTTCATCGTTCCCATAGAGTGAACACTGCTAAATGCAGATACATCCCATAATTTCTTTCGAGAACACCATTCACTGTGCAGCCCACATCTGAAACAACCCGGGGATGCATGGATATGTGAGGAAATCAGTACAAAGGGAAAGAATTGGAGACACTTTATGTGTGGCTATTTTGAATTATTTGGTTGTAGAGTTATATGGTTTGTCCGTAGACAAATTTTCAGTTGTGATTTTAGGCAGGGAAGGGGGAATAGCTTACGTGACTCAAAGTTATTGCGATTCGGGCTTTACAAAAAAACCACCAGCCAATGAGTTTATTGATAGCTGTGGAGGTAGGAAAAAATCTCAAAACTGTTAGGAATAGTGCCTTGGGTTTTCATGTGAATGTTTGTAGATTAATTTAAGTCAGGCAAAATGAATAATTAAGGAAAATATGTTAAAAGATACAAGGGACTTCATTGTTATAAATATTACATTTGCTGATGGGAATAATATTTGCAAGGGGAAACCAGGATCTGACAGGATAATCAGTAGAGTCGTTAGGAAAGATAGAAGTTTAAATTTTCAAGGCTAGACACATTAAATTGTTTTATAACCAATTTAAGCCTGTAGTGCAGAAAATCCCTGAAAGAAACATCTGAAGAATGCCTTACTGATTGATATGTTCCTTTTCCCTAGTCTTCCATACTCAAGTAGCAGGAAACTCTGCCCCTGCAACCCTATAGGATCACACATAGGGTTTGTTTTATACCATGTTCAACTCTGACAAGTTATTATTTGTTTCCACTTTAATTTAAATGGTATGACCAATGTAGTCTTTTTTCCAGATTAGAATATGGCTATTAATGATGATTTAATCAATGTAGTCTAAGAGCCAGTGTCAGGATCGAGGCCACACGACTCAGCAAATGTGGAGCCTCCTTGTAGTGTCAGACCCCTCTCAGGCTGAGGCAATCAGAGAGTGCAGCTGGTGAGCCTGCTATTGGTCTAAAGCTACCTGACCATACTCCCTGCTCCTTGCCTCCGCAATGCGAGTCCTCTGGACTCCTGAAGCTTCAACCTGCTAACCTTGGACCTTCCTGGGACTCTGTAAGTCTTTCTTGTTGGCATCCCTCTCCCTGTTGGACTTTTTTTTTGTGGACTTTGGACTTGGACTGGCTGACTATTATCTCTGTCTCTTTGTGTACCTTGAACTCGGACTTGCTGACCATGCCCTTGGTCTCAACTCCCATCTGGCTTTTAGGAATACCCTGGTCTTGACCCCTTGCTGTTAGCCTTGCTGCCACCCACACCCTGACCATTACAGCCAGACAGCACATTGCTTTCTATGTCTTTTTTTATTTAACACTAAGTGGATGGAACCTGGTCTAGATTTAGATCTTAGCGCTGGGGAACCTCAGCAATGGATATAATATAATGTGAATGTTCTTGGAAGAGTGTGAAATTTTGGCTGGAAAAACCTTTAGTTACATGGCAGATGTATGATAAGAGAAATAATAAACTGTTCAATTTATTCACAGTTCTGAACAGACTACATAACTAACACAAATGGAATACTGAAAGAAAAAGAAAGAAAAAATGGCTCTCTTCAGAATCAAAGTCAAAGAGGGAATGTGTTTCGGCAGAGGCCTTTTTCAGGAGTGAGCTTTTTTCTTCCATGGTCTATAACAGCTCCAGACTTGATTTAGAGTGTAGACACTGAAGAAGGCCTCTGCCAAAACGCGTTGAGCCAGAGCTTTTAAAAAATGACTTGAGAGAGAATAAAGGTCTTTCCTACTTTTATACATCCTGAGACTCCATCTCCCATTCGTATTTGGACTTCTGTGGATGTACCTGTTCCTTTTGCTTTGTTTCTTGCGACTACAGTAACCCCTGCCATTTCACAGTTCATGTACTGCGGTCCTGCTATATCGCAGGACCGCAGTCCATGCTGGGGCTCCAGCTGATTAGCGCTAGGGTGAGGGAGAAAAATCTTTATTTCCCTACCCCAGTGCCAATCAGTTGGAGCACCCACCCGTTTTAAATGCCTTCCAGTCATGGAGGTAACTCCCCCCTCAGGGGCTCCGGAGAAGCAGCGCACCCCTTTTAAAATCCTTTCCAGTCATGGAGGCAGACTTACCTCCATGACTGGAAAGGATTTAAAAGGGGGTGTGCCGCTTCCCTCCAGCGGTGTGCCCCTTTTAAAGTCCCTTCCAGTCCAGGGCCATCTCCATTGAAATGCATTGAGCCAATGCATTTCAGTGGAGATTGTGGGGAAGCGCTGGCCCCAAGCCAGCACCAAGCAGCAGATTGGCACTGGCTGGGGGAGGAATGGCGCCTGCAGCAAGCGTTGTGGATCAGATCATCCACCACCCTTGCACGGGCTGCTGGAAGACTTTTTTAAAAGTCTTCCAGCAGCCCGGGGAAGCAGCAGTGGCACACCGCCACTGCCCCGCCCCATGCAACCTGCATCCGCATATCATGGGTTTTCAGTCATTGCGGGTTGGGTGGGTGCCTAACCCCCATGATAGGCGGGGGGGTTACTGTCCATACTTTGTTAACATTAGAATAAGTGATAATAGGTTGAAAAAAAACAGAACACACAAACTGCCCATCTCTGCTATAAACTGGGTGTAGGAGCTTGTTAGTAACTGTTTCCTCTAACTTGGAACTGACAGTCGTGACTGGCATCAGTTCTCTGAGGGCTTTCCTAATTTGATCCCTGAAAGCCATGCTGAAAGGCACTGTTGGTATTAGAACCTAGTGTCTGGAGCTGGACTCTCTGTTGCAAATGGAATGGTCAAGACTAAGAGAACAGTGGCAGAGGCAAGACTTGAACAGGGATTTACTACCTCTCATTCTCATAGACTGCACTACCATGGCCCGAAAAATGCCACTTAAGCATCTCTCCCTCTAAAAGAGATGGGAGTGCTATATTTGCATTGGCTTATTCATCCACACTTCCTCTCTTCTGAGCGTCACTGATACAGCCCAACTTTTAGCCCTAGAGAATCAAACCAATCAAGCATGAACCCCAAAAGAAAGAAGTATAATACAAGTGTTCTGCTTCTATACTTTTTCACCATGCTAAAAATACTCTGCACAGTTTACAGTTTAATTATGCAGGCTACACATGACATGTTGTTTCTTTTATGCTATAGTGCTCTCTACATGGGGCTGCCTATGAAGTTAATGTGAAGACTGCAGCTAGTGCTGAATACAGTGGCCAGATTGATAGCAGGGTTAAAAAGGTCCTAGTATATTACCCCTGTACTGGCCACTCTGCACTGGTATTAACATGCAAAGCCCTAAACGGTTTGGGACCTCAGTATCTGACAGGACGGCTCCTCCCAAGAAGAACTGCCAGGACCAGTCGTTCAAGCCAGGCAGGCCATCTGCAGGTACAGACCCAATGGAGGCCAGTAAAGTGACATTGAGGAACCTGGCCGCCTTGGTGGTTACCCCCCACTTCTGGAACCAGCTTCCTCAAGAGATTCACCTTGTGCCCTCGCTACAAGCCTATAAGAAATTACTGAAAACCGAGCTTTATAGGTTGGCCTTCCCCAATCATTCAGGGGATGAGTGTATGTATCCATAGGTCATTCATATGTAAGGGACTTATGGAAACCCAGGCAGAGAATACACAAAAGCGGTTTACCATTTCCTTTTTTCTGGGGGCACCCTGGGAGGGGGCACCCTTTTTCTGGAGGCACAGGGGAGAATTGAACTCCCTACCTCTGAATCCACAACCAGATGTCTAAAACACTGAGCTACCCAGCCAGCTTGCACAATTGTTATATATGGTATATAATTTAAAAATAATGATGCATATGCATACATAAAGCATATTCCATAGGCACTGTCATTCCCATGCTTTGCTTTTACAGACTCAGGAGGAAAGTAATTGCAGCCATTGTTGTTTTCTCCCCTAGGACTATAATTTTGACAGCAGTACCTACTGGTGCCAAAAATACTGGTATTGTTATAACCACATGCAGGGATTCTATAGCCTCAAACTGTCATTTAAGAGTATTCTTGTACAAAGGCCAAGCTCTGTAATGCTTTTGCATTGTGGTACCACAAATTGTGTGATAGAATGAATACATGTCTTAATGCTTCCCTTGAAGGAATTGCTGTCTTGGTTGGCTTACTATTTGCATATGTTTGAATGTACATTATTAAATTTTATTTAATGGATGAAGAAAAGAATCTCAGCTTTACATGCCTCAGTACTAATAAATAGCACCCTATTATGTATGCACAACATCAGATTATCTGAACCAGGATTGGTATTGGTCACTGGCAGGTAGAGGCAAGGACATTTCATACCGTACACAACCATTGTCTAGACAACCTAAGTGAAGCTACCCCCACTCCAGTTTGAAAACGCATACATAGTTGTGCACACACTTTATTCTCTGAAGTACCTTCCAGGCCTCGTACTGTAAATGTGAACATTCATAAGGCAAATTGTGTTTCTTTCAACAAGGATCTTGGTAAGTATAAAAAGGCTACTACTTATTGAATAAAATGGAATTTCTTTCCATTACTATTTGAAGAACATAAGCCATTGCCTTTATTCACATTCCTGTTTTTTTGTTCCTGATCTTATTTTTCCTTCAAAGGTAATATGATTAACTGAAAGGATCAGATTAGGATCTGAAAGAATAGCCAGAGAAAATGGTTTCTAGACAACATGCGTGCATATATTTGTTTGATTCTGTCCCTATTTTTAATTTGTATTTCTAAATAATCATTTTCCCATAAAAATGTGGATTTGGCTCTTCCATCTTCCATCTTTTATATGCAATTATCCATATATATGACAGATTATATGATGCTGCAGATGCTGCTGAGGAATTGTTTAGAGAGCCAAGGAGTTGCTAAGATGCCTTAACATTCAGATGTATTTTTGTATTCTCACTAAGTTTTTTTCTTGATAAATTGAAATTCTTAGGTAGCAAAACTTTGCAAAGCTGTGAAAACTATTATGTTTACAAGTAAATATGTTGTTCCAAAGCCAATTAGCAGCAAGAAACAAAGAATAATTAACGAATGGACTGGCTTAAGGCCCATAACTGTCAGACTTGCAATGAAAGGCTGTTTTCCAAAACAAACACAGAGACAAAATGTTAAGTAATATTCACAGAGGTGAGGCACGGGCAGAAAACAAAAACAAGCTTCTTTTGCTGACAGCTTATGCTAAATAAACTCTCAACTGTGCACATTAGTTAGATCTGGAAAACATGGATAGTTACATAATATTTGGACATCTTGGCTCTTAAATAAAACCAGTATTGCAGTTGTACAGGATGAGGAAGTACATTACTTGGTACTAATACTAAATACCAGCATAATATAAAACACAGTGCCAACATTTCAGGGGTGGGGGAAAGACATGTGGCACCTTAAAGACTTAACTATTACATTTTAATGTAAGCTTTTATGGACACGTCCACTTCTCATTTTCCTGTTTTTCATTCCAGATTGAATTGAATCCAGTACAAAGGATCCTGTTTTTGTCTGAGATCTCCCAAGTCTTCTTGCCTTTCACACTTTCATAGCAGAGTACCTCAGAACCACACCATATGTGTCATGTGAGCACCAAAACTTATTCTTTTGACCTTCCTTTGAGTTCTTTTAGTTCAGTTCCCAACTTTGGGTAACTTAGGTGCTCTTGATCTTCAGCTTCCAGAAACTCCAACCAGCACAACCCTGTGGTCAAGGCTTCTGGGAACTGCAATCCAAGAACTTTTCCTTTTCCCAAGGTTGTGACCCACCATTTTAAAAAGAAAGTAACAGGGGATCTAAGCTTTATTTGGGCAGGAACACTGGATGGGAGAGCATTTGATCATTTGCTCCCATTCTCATTACCCTAATCGAATTCGTACACAACTCCACAACTGTTACCTGTTTTGCAAAAAAATGCATCCAAGTCCATCTCAGAACACAGAATCAGGTGTAAAGCAGGACTATGGCTCTGTGACAGAACAGCTTTTAAGGTTGTCAACTTCTTTCCTACTATTTGAGTATTTTTTTAAAAAAATCTGCACCCATAAAGTATGGGTAATTTTATTTTAACAATCAAAAATGCCTCATTGCCTTCACCACCAAGGCCATAGCTAACAACCCATACTTTATGGGTTTCAGCACCTTAGGCCATTGTTCACCTTAAGGCAATTGAGACTGCTGCCTATCTAACGAGCCTATTCAGGCCATTGTTCATCTTATGAGCCTATTTCAGACCAGGGTGACAAGAGATCAAACTGAGCTATAAAATGGAGGACTCGCAACTAGCTTTCTTCAGACTGATGAAGTGTTTGGATGAGCAGTGAAACATTTCAATCTCTCAAGAAAAAGAAGTCCAGTTGCCATGACTCAGCTCCCAGATTTGGGAGGCTAATTTCTCCAGGCTCCTTAAGCAAAGATTTTGATTAGAAGAATGAACAGAGCCAGACCTTCCTGTAGAATGCTGTCTTGAGCTAATCATAAAATATTTCCAATAATGTATTAGAAAGGATAGTTACTGTGAAAAAAGTGCATACTGTGCAAACCCAAAATTCTGTATTTACCAGTAACAGGTGTGTCTGTCTTAACTATAACTATGAATTTGGAGTTTGTAGCCAAATGTGACTACATTCAATGTCACGGTGCCTCCAAAGCAAGCCAGCTTGTTCCTTACAGTATTGTCCCCTGCCAACCAGGAAACCAATCCTAGTTGGTTGTGTTTTTACGTAAAGTGTCCACTGGCATTCTTCCAAGGAGAGCACCCATTGAACCCACAGCCAATGAACATTTCTATAGCAACAAGGAGATGCTAACAAAAGTCACTCCATCTGCAGTCGTTAGGGGTCTCTATAGCAACAAGAGCTCCAAGGAAGAAAAAGAAAAGAATTCTAAAACTGTCCATTGAATAAAAAGATGATGTGGGGTGCAGTGGGGGAGAAAATTGGTCTGAAGAGGTCACACTGATAAAGCACCAGGTTAAAGCAATGAAAAGTGGATGTCTGGAATGTGCACAAACAAGGGCTAAAAGAAAGGAGACTGTAGGAGAGCAAAGAGCAGGTGCAGCTTCAGAACTGAAGGATGTGGAGGGAGTTGAGATTTTGAAAATTGCCAGCCCCAATGAAATTTTGTTCAGCCTAAAGTTCTAGCACATTAATAATAATAATAATAATAATAATAATAATAATAATAATAATAATAATAATAATAATAATAATAATAATAATAAACTTTATTTTTATTTTTATGTTCTCTTTCTTTCAATTTCATTAGAAATAATAAATAGAATGGTAAATTATTTTTCATTTTTAAGAAAGCTCCCTAGATATCTTCTTATCCGATCTCTTATTTAATAGGAGGAAGTCTTCATAGTAAATGCCACATGCAGTGACATGTATACAGTAATTTAGTTTTAACCATTTTAAAACCAGCAAGTAGCCACCAAAACGGGAAGGTTCTGCTTTCCTGATTTCTCTCCATTCTTCAGCTAGTTTTTCAGCCCAAGACCTCAAACAATTGAAGTGCAGAAAAAGTTCTGACTCAATTGATTACAGGTCATCCTGAGAGAGAGTGGGGCTTCCTGGTGTTTTCATCTGGAACTGCACTGCCAGAACCACATCTGTATTTAAGAACCTGGCTGTAGCCAAATCCATCATTGATGTGTCTGTGGCCATATATCCTTTCCAGCTGGACCAGAGTACAAGTCTTTTCTTTCTGATCCAGCTGGAACTTCCTGCCTTCAGTCCTCTTGATTGGCTGGGGCTGCTCAGTGTGCAAGAAAGCCTGTGGCTTCCACGGAAGATCCTTTGAGACTTACATGGCAACACAAGATTGTGACTGCCATGCTGCCAGCCATCAGCACCATCTCTTACTAAACCTAGCTTTAGGTAAGTCTGGGACTATTGCTTGTCTCAAGGTGCTCATGAAATCCAAATTGAAAAGCAGTGGCAAGAATATATAGCCTTCTACTCCACTTGTTATCTTTGTGCCCTCTGTCATGTGAACCTGATCTTCCACTGCTGCTTTTTCTTGCCAATACAGGTTGTCGCTCTTTGTTTGAACTGGCCTGTCATGTCCAGCCCCATCGGACCATGCTGCCCTGTGCCTTCTAAGAAGAAGCCTGGCATCCATCTTTCCAAGTGAACTTTTAAGAACTCTCTCCTGGCAAATTACATCCCTTGCCATGTTTGGACTTCTCTACCTGCTTTGAAAAAGGAAACTTTCTCCTGAAAGCTCAGCAACTTTTTTATTTTTCTTCTAGCAGCCTATGAAGGCATCACCCATAGTCTAGTTTTGCTTTTGTTTTAATGGCTGCATGGCTCCAAAGTTCTATTTTACTGCAGTGGAACAAGATACCACGAAAGAGCTGCCTCCACCATGAAGAAGGCTAAAGAAACATCTACAGCAACAGGACATCAACACTAGACACTGTGATATCATTTTCCCTTCAATCAGGTCTTCATCGGATCTACTAAGTCAGTGTTGGCGAACCTATGGCACGGGTGCCAAGGGTGGCACTTGGAGCCCTTTCTGTGGGCACTGGACATCGCCCCTTCACAGCCACCTGTATTCAGGTTAAATTGCTGTATTGGCGCTTCGTGAAACATTAGTGGGTTTTAAATCGCAGTTTGGGCACTTGGTTTCTAAAAGGTTCTCCATCACTGTACTAAGTGGAACATGGAAACCTCCTGCTTTTATGCCAATTCAGAAGATGATGGATGTAAGCAAGAAGAAGTTTGTTTGAACTGACCTCATCGGACCATGCTGCTGTGCGCCTTCCAAGAAGAAGTCTGGCATCCATCTTGCCAAATGAAACTTTAAGAACTCTCTCCTGGCAAATTACATCCCTTGCCATGTTTGGACTTCTCTACCTGCTTTGAAAAAGGAAGCCTGCTCCCAAAAGCTCAGCAGCTTTTTATTTTTCTTCTAACAGCCTATGAAGGTATCACCCATAGTCCAGTATTGCTTTTGTTTTAATGGCTGCACGGCTCCAAACCTCTTTTTTTAAAACTCCAATTATAGAAATATCTTAAATCAAGAGCATTGTTTGCCAGCAGATTCCCATACTGGACCTTGTTCCAGGCTTCCATGCTCACATAAGCAGACAAGTGCTTCCAAGGTCCCAGTTCTTCTTCCATATCCAAACTGTGTGTCTTCTATCTCTTGTCTACATTTGTAATTTGAGAAGAGGTAGCTGTGTTAGTCTGTGCTATCACATCAGGCCAAAAATGAGGGGGAGAAAGGAAGACAAAAATATTGTGGCACCTTAAAGACTAACTGCTGTGTTTTAATGTGAGCTTCTGAGGACAATTCCTTTTCTGAGACCTTTGTCCACAGTTGTAACTGCTTTATATTATTTTAAGAAGACCTTGAACTACGAAATTGTCTGCTTAATACATCATTTTAAACTGATATATTATTTTAAGAAAACCTTAGGAAAATGACTCAGTACTGGGCCCAGTGCTCGTTAACATTTTTATTAATGCTCTTGAAGACAGCATGCAAGAAATGCTAACCAAATTTCTGGATGACACAAACTTGGGTAGAATAGCTAATACCATGGAAGATAGAAACAAAATTCAAAATGATCTAGATAGGCTTGAGCAGTGGGTTGAAATAAACGGAAAGAAATTCAACAGGGAGAAGTGCAAAGTACTGCACCTAGGGAAAAGAAAACAGACACACAATTCACAGATCGGGGATATTGGCTCTGCAATACCAGAAGTGAGAAGGATCTTGGAATTATTGTAGATATCAAGCTGAATGTGAGCCCAGAGCATGATGTGGCCACACAAAAAAGGCAGATGCTATTTTAGGTTTCATCAACAGAGGTAAAGCCTCCAAATTCTGCAAGGTTCTAGTTCCCTTCTAGATAGCACTGGTTAGGCCTTTTCTTGAGTAATGTGTCCAGGTCTTGATGCTGCTCTTCAGAAAGGATGTTGACAAACTGAAACAAGTTCAGAGGAGGGCAACAAGGTGTCAAGTTTTTTAAAGATATAAAAAAACATAAATGAAATATTAAACCTTTTACACAGAGTTTGTGTAGAGCACACACAGGTGTGAAAGGTTTTAGGTAAAAACTTTGAGGCTGCAGCAGCAATTGGCAGCTGCAGGTAATTAGTGCTTAAAGTTTGTATAAATGTAGAAAGCAAGAATCACTGCTTGCTGGCTTTTTCCTCAAAGCCAGTCAATGCTGCTGTGCAAGGTTAGTTACTGTATTTTTTTCCTGATGTGTTGCTATGTTTTTCCTGATGTGTTTTTTTTTTTATGCTGAGAAAAAACTTTCTAAGTTGAATGTAAATATATAAATTATTTTTCTAAAATTGTCTGCAGAAGTTTTTTTTTTTCTGGTGTTCCTGAGCATTGAGTTTCTGCTGGGTCTCAGAGTTTTTCCAGTGCACAATATTTTGTGGGACTGAGCTGTGGTCTGTCAGGGTTTTGGGGGAATGCTACACAATATCCATATTATTATTTTCTAACACAAGGATGATCAGATGAATGGAAACCAAGCCCTATCTAGAAAGTCTGAAATAATTGGAGAAGTTTAGCCTTGAGTAAAAGATATTGAGAGGAGATACAATAGCACTTTTTGAATTAATTTGTTCCAAATGAAATTATGTTAAGCAAAATTTCCTTTATACACATTCCCATAGGAATGCATTGAAAACGGAGTAACCCCATTTTTATGTTGTACAGATTCGCCCCATAGGCAATTCTGTTAAGCAAATTTCCCCTATCTCTGGAATTTTTTATGTTGTACAGATTTTATGTTATACAAACTGTTTGTTATATGAGGGTCCACTGTACTTGAAAGACTGTGATACAGAGGAGGGGCAGGACCTGTTCACAATCATTCCCGAGTGCAGAACAATGGGCTCAAGTTGTAGAAATCCAAATTTCAATTGAGTACCAGGAAAAACTTGTTAATGTTGGAGCAGTATAGCAATGAAACCACTTACTTTGAGAGGTGGTAATTTCATTCAAGGAAAATTTAGAACTTGAGAAAACAAGTGTAGAAAAGTTATCAAGAAAATTAAAGACGTTCTATTCTAAACACAAAGATTTTGAGGAGGCATCTTATGATTATAGTATTAAAGCCAACAACAATAAGCAAATGAATTGGAGAGAAAATAAAAATACCACTGCGAGAGATGGAAAACTCAAAGTGGAATAGCACAAGTAGTGCTATAAATTCCGTCTAAGTAGTAGTGCATAACAGTCCATTTCATTGGTACTGCAGAGTTTGACACTGTCACTGGAGTTTCTACATATCTCAAACTAAAAGACAAAATTTGTAGAGACTACTGCCACTTTCTGGAAACCTAATAGAAAATTAGCACCTTCTGGACTGTGTATTGAAGGGGAAAGTATTTCCAGTATTTGAAAACACTTGAGAATCTTACAAATAGTTTTAATTTACATTATGCTTGCATATTTGTAATTTTTTAAAAAAGAATAAGGTGAGGATATCGTAAATATTCATTTTCCCTCACTAAGGAAAAAAAATCCATTTGCAGGACTCCTAGAAATTCTAATTTTCTGGAAATGAGGAGGATGTGTATTTTGGTCATAGCGAATAAGTCTGGAAGGTGAAAAAATGCCCAGGAGAAGGCAGACCCGCACCATCTTAAACCTTGAATACAAGTGTAAGACTTGGGTATCAAAGGCAGTCCCACATCTCTGCTCTTGTCACTTTCTCAGAGGTACCTTACTAATTGCACCCGTAGTTCAAGAAACAGCTGGATAAGCCAATATTATTTTTATTTTAAAACTGGAAAGTCACCTGAGAGATGGTGAACACAAGCCCCCCACTCCGATTCATGTCCAAATACTTCAACTGGAATAATGGAAACAAAGTGAAATAAATCACTTGAGCCAATATCCTGTTGGTTTTTCTGCACAAAACATGAAAGTTGTGGAAGTACCTGTTGGCTGTTTGGAGAGATGTTAGTTGCACAATGTGTGTGAAAGGCAAGTCTAAAAAGAGACTCTACATATTGAATTCAGGGAAAGCCTTTCAGAAACCAGGCAAGGGATGGTTGATGTGTCTGATGTAAAGAAAGCATTGCTAATTGTTTCACACCTAATGCCTACTTTTTTTAAAAAAAATAAGGCTGATAAAAAATGGATGGTCTTTATCAAAATGCATATATTTTGTTGTTCACAATACATGCCAGTTTTCTCTAAAACACCTCTTGAAGGGATAGATTGGAAAGCAAGAGCACTATCCTAATTTAGATTTTTATTCTCTGTGCAAACAGAGCCCCCTAGTGGAACTTCACTCCTTAGATTTCATTTCTGGATTTGTATTAATATGTTTTGCATCCATATTACAGTATAGAACATTTTGGATGGTTTCACATATGACACATAATAGTTTGTATCATCTAAAGATAAGCAAAATTGTTCTTGAACATAAAACCACCACCCCCCCAAAAAAACCCAAGCAGCTATTCTTGTTCCTAATCTCTAGTTTAAACCAACAGAGTAAACCCAGAACTCCATTGAAATAATTTAAAGGGGTGTATTTGAATTGCAGCCAACACACAAGGAGATTTGGGGATGGATTCAGCACTGTGCATAGCTCCTGTATAGTGTGGACTAAAATCTGGACTTGATTCGCCATTCTTGCAAAATCAGTCACATGCTTTCCCCAAAGAGTGCTTCAGATACATATTGGCTGCAGCAGGCAGCATGTTCCCCCAAATGAACAACATTTTTGAAAACTATCCTTGGTATTTCAGGTTGTGTCCTGAATGTTTTCTCTGGAAGCAGATCAAATGTCAATAGAATCTTGGGCCTGGATTATTAAGTAACATTTCTGGCTAGAAATAGTGGTTTGGTTTTGTTGTTGCTGTTGTTCTGGTTTCTTTGGTTTTTAATTCTCCTAGTTTTGACCATCAGGTTCCAGTCCAGGTGAGAAAGGATGCTGGATAAGATAATATAGATAATAATTTATTATCGAAATTGAACATTTCACAAAATGCTATTTTGTCAATGGGTTATATTAAAACAAAACAAGAACTATACCAGCATATTAGGGACACTGAGATACAACCTGATGTACATGCAACTTCTACCCTTCCTGAACATAAGAGATGAGGGTCAAGCATTTTTACCTACAAACTCTCTGAGTACTTTAACCATTCCAAAATATAAGAAGGTGTTTATGCTTGCAAAGCTTATTGTATTGCTTCTGGAAAGGAACGATAATAATGTCCCTTATGATGTAAATTTATGCCCTTGTAAAAACTGGCATGGTAGAGATGATAAGATGTGTGCTATTGTATCACTCCTATCATAATTTTCATCATATTTTTATTTCTCCTATTCTTCAAAGTATCCCAGGAAGATGACTTATGCATACACAAAAACAAAAAGCAAAGAAAAGCTAAAACTGAAATTGGTCTAAATTAAAGGAACCCCAAAACTTTTGGGTTTTGTTTCTCTTGCTGTTGAAACAAGTAAAATGCCCCCTCTCTGAAAACAGGAGACTTTTTCTACTCCAGGAGTAGGAAAACCACTATGCAATTATCCCTCCATGTCTGATTTTTCTGGAATTGGGTTTTGGCCAAATAAAATAAATCACAAGATTTGCCATCTCCCAATTCCTGGATAAATGATGGAATTGTGGGAAAGTCTATTTTAGAGCTGCCTTCAAGTAGTAGAGAGAAATCAATGAAACCATCAAAATGAATGAAGTATTATAAAACCTGTGGTCCACAAAAGGACGGTCTTGAAGCCATGATATTTGCGTCTGACTGGCTTCCCAGAAAAATAAGAATAAAAGGTGTGATGCTTATATAATGTCCCATAGCACTTAAAGCACTCTCTGGGTGGTTTATAAGTAATTATCTCCCCACCCCACCCCCCAGCCCGCAGGCTGGGTACTCGTTTTACCAACCTGGAACCTTTAAATGTCCAACTTTTCCATCAGATTGACTGCAGTGTTGTCCCAATCCCAGCAGCAGCGGCCTGCTAGCAATGTTTGGCTTATAATGTCTTCCCCTCCTCCCCAAAGCTTCGTTAGGGCAAAAGGGAGACTGAGGGAGCCTCAAAACTAAGACAGGTGTATCTGAAACTTTCAATCAGTTTGAACTGATACTTAATTACAGTATACTGTATATACTCGAATATAAGCCTAGTTTTTCAGCCCTAATTTTGAGCTGAAAAAGGGGGGCCTCGATTTATACTCGGGTCGACTTATACTCGAGTATATACAGTATATGTATTTTCTTGTGCATGTATTAAATTTGTAAGCCATTTTCCCCTGCTAAATGTGGTTTCTTTACTTGGAACTACACTGTTTCAGATAGATGACCACATTGTGTGTCTCCTATAAAATAGGACACATAGATGCATGTTCAGCCTAGTCCAGTGATGGCAAACCTTTTAGAGACCGAGTGCTCAAAATGCAATTCAAAACCCACTAATTTTTTTGCAAAGTGCCAATACAGTAATTTAACCTGTATACAGGTGGCTATGAAGGGGCGATGTCAGGTGCCCACAGAAAGGACTCCGAGTGCCACCTTTGGCACCCGTGCCATAGGTTCGCCATCACTGGCCTAGTCAAACTGCATTGCTGACAAAGGAGGAAAATGGTATCCAGCTTGTCTTTTCCAGGAAATTTTTCCTATCTGTGAAAAGGAGACACTGCACAGGAACTCTTCCTATATTTGGATGAGTTCTGTGGGAACTCACTCACTGAAATCTGTTAAGCTTGTACTTTAGCTTATGCCATCTTCAGTGGTCAATTGGCCAGCTTCATTGCAAAACTGAACTTCAGGAACTATATTGTATGCTGACATCAACTGATTCAGGATGGCTTATATTACACTCTCTCTTTTCTTTAAGACACCACATGAACTATGGAGTTTTCCTTAAATGTCTGCATCAAGGCTCCAAAGAAAATAGTAATACTATTTTCAGCAGAGAACACCACCATTATTGCCCCTCTCATAAGAAGTAAAAAGATGTTACAGTGATGCGACTTGAAGATGAAAAATGAGACAGGACAGCTTTAAGAGGGAAACAGGAAGTTGTAACCTGAATCCAGCTGAATTCTGAGCTGCAACTGTGTGCAGAGAGGCTGCGAATAAAACAGATGTGTTTGTTGTGAATTTCAGTGCTGTCTCGACTTTCCTTTATGAAGGTGAATATTTGGGCTGAAACCAGTGGACTTTTCTCTAGTTACATATTTTTCAACTAATACTCTAAGGTGATTATAAAGCAGTAAAGAGGTGAAATGAAGTCGAAGGAACTGGTTTCAATGAACTATGGGGACCAATTTTATCATCAAGGTGCACTGGAGCTGCTGGTCTTTAACTTTTTGCTCATCCTTACCATACTCACTATTTGGCTGTTTAAAAACCATCGATTCCGCTTTTTGCATGAAACGGGAGGTGCCATGGTTTATGGTGAGTGTTTTTTTCTATGAAGACTGTTCCTCAGCATTTAAAACTTGTTGCATAATCTGTATAATTAGACACCTGAGCTCAAGTGGTGACAAACCTCCAAATAGGGGGCAAATGTGTTAATTTAAAAGTCAGAAGTCGACTGAACTGTGCTGTAGAATAACAAATGCAACCTCTCTGTGTCTCTCTCTCTCATCCCCTTCCTTTTTCTCCCTCTCATAATACAGCTAAAAGATCTCTTGCTGAGGAAGCAAATGTCATGTGTCTCCTGCCCCACATAATGGGCTTCAGTGAGCTCCAAGAACAGTTGCTTGTTTGCTGAAACCTCCAGTGTGGTTTAAAGAGATTATTTTTCTCAGGATTAGGGTGAAATCTATCTACCAATATGCCAGATGGCTGCAGATCTTTGCTAGAATGAGGGAGAATCCCCCTGAGGTTAGCCTGGTGGTCTGATGTGCTTTCAATTAGCTGAACATTTGTGTTGTTCTTGCTAGGTTCTTTAGAAAAAAAGAGGGATGTGAAAAAATGCAAGTCTCCAAATAGTTTCAGCAGAGTTTATGCCCCATTTTATATCCTGAAGTTTGCAGTGTTCAATATGTGGGTTTCCTGAGTTTCACATGCAAACCATGTGTCAAAAAAAAACCCAAACCCTTCTGCAAATCCAACTGCTTAGAAATCACATGCTAAGTAATTAATGTACCATACAGCACAGTGTGACATGGTGTTACCTTTTCCTTGCTCATTTTTGTCCTTGTTCATGTCGTTTCCACAAGAGAAACATTTGCAAACAGCAACTCCATGTTCATATCCAATGAGCTCTGATGACAATATCGAAAGAGACAGAAGCCTGTCGTTTACACACTGTACATTACAGCTGTCCTCTACAGGGACCCTCTGCAGTTTTAATATGAGCAGCAGCATTCATGTTTTAGAATTTAGAGTTCTGTCAGGATGTATTAAGTTTGCCTCTCTTTAAAGCTACCGACTCAGTTACTGTTTCAGCTGTGAGCTTTGTTCCCGGAAGCAAAAGATAACACTGATGGAATCATAATCATTTATTCAGTGGCCACTGTCATTATTCATTAGAATCATAGAATTATAGAGTTTGAAGCAAACAAGACAGAACTGCCGAAAACTAGCATGCTCCATCTTTTACAACTTATTTGACAATGCCTGTCCTGTCACCATTCAATTGTCTTTTCTCCAAACAAACTGTTCTTGATTCTCCAAACCTGTCATTTATATAGGTCTTGGTTGCCTGAACCTTCACCATTGTGGTCAGCCTTGCAATGTTCTGGATGGAGTAGGCACTGATTTTCCCATTAATCTTTACAGTTGCTAAGTTGTATGCAATTCAAGTAGGGCTGTGTTAATCCATGGCCAAGCCAGTAGGTTTTTGGATGCCGAGTACAAAGTGACTTCAGCCATTAGAGCCCTAGTGATGGTGAATCTTTTAGAGACTGAGTGCCCAAAATGCAATTCAAAACCCACTGATTTTTTTTTTTTTTTTTTTTGCAATTTAACTTGTATACAGGTGGCTATGAAGGAGCGATGTTGGGTGCCCACAGAAAGGGCTCTGCGTGCCACCTTTAACACCCGTGCCATATATTTGCCAACGCTGCCCTAGGGTGCAGCAGTAAAAATAAATAAATAATAAATAAATAAATAAATAAATAAATAAATACATACATACATACATACATACATACAAAAGTTATCCCTAGGCCTTGTGGGGCCTCTGCCTAGGCAGTCCTATGAATAATACAGCCCTGGTCTTAGACTCTCATACCAACAACATACCCCAAATCCTAACAATATAGAGGACTTTTACATTATATTGGTGTATTTTCCTTGTTAGCAGTATGCATTTCTTATTCTTTGTACCACATAAAATAAAGAGAAATTTTATTTAGGAACCAGAAGTAATAGGCATGAAGGGAGTGATAGATTATTAGATATAAACAAGAGAGGTTAAAACAACAATAAGACTTAAACATGTTTCTTCATAAACCCAAGCACAGGCTACTAACTTTATTCAGAGCATGCTGTTCTAATTTTCTGAGGTCTTTCTCTCACCAGTCAAACCACAACTCCATTCTCACCAGGTGCCCAGACAGTACTATCACATCATTACCATTATGCTAACCAATCACCATTCAGTTACTCAGCCACCATTGCCCATGGCAGTTGGCTCAGGATATCCCTCCCTCTCGACTACCACCACCACACTCTATATATGTGTACAGTATAATCTATTGCTTAAAATGTGTGGTCTCTTAATGGGTTGAATTGCTACAAGCCTCTCCTGTAAAGGTTCCAGTTTCAAAATATTCTTCTTGAACTCTGATGGCCAGAACTTAGAAAGTACAGACCAAAGCAAATTTTCAGTTCCGTTGATGTGTACATTAGACTTATTTTGATGCAGCCTAAAACTATATTACCCATTTTTACTGTTCCATCACACGGTTGATTCATGTGTAACCTGTTGACCCAATGATATCCCTGGAACCTTCTATCATGTACTGTTGCAAAGCCAGGTATCCTCCATCAATTATTTGCCCATTTGCTTTTTCTTGCTTGACTGTAGAAATGTATATATTTCCCTGTGGAGACATATTTGGGGTGTTTTGACCTAGTTCTCCAATCTATTGGAGATCTAAGGAGCCTCATGGCACAGTGGTTAAATGGCTGTACTGCAGCTAAAACTGTGCTCATGATGTGGGGTTCAATCCCAGGTGGCAGGCTCATGGTTGACTCAACCTTCCAGCCGTCCGAGGTCGGTAAAATGAGTACCCAGCTTGGGGGGGGGGCAATGTGTTGCTTGCATACTGTAATTAAACTGTAAACTACCCAGAGACTACTTGAAGTTATATGGGGCGGTATATAAGCATAATACTTTATTAATATCATCTTGAATTCTGATTCTGTCTTCTGCAGTATTAGCTACCCCCTCCCTGTTTGGTGTCAACTGCAAATGTGATATAATCCCTTCTATGCATTTATCCAAGAGATATGTAGAAATTTTAAGCCACATCAGCCCCTGGAGACAACCCTGCCACACCCTCCTTTTTGTACCTCTCATTCAAGAGTCCAGTCTGCCTAGCAGGTTTGGAGGAGACTGTCACAGTCATGTCATTATTGTTTTCTCCTGAATATTCTCTGCCTGTTGACTGTATTTCTTTCAAATTGCTACATCCTAATCCTGAGTCTCACCATACCAGCTTTTGAAAATCACATTCAAAGTTCAAACTCACCTTCTCCCCCTACCCTACCCTTTGCATTGGCCTAGACTCAGCTTTAGAAGCCATGATTCCTTCTACTCAGCTACTTCCTTGTTATATTTTCTCATGTATTTTGAGGATTCTTATTTATTTATTTATTTATTTATTTCATATCATCAGAGTCCCTACATAGAATGGGGATGGGTGGGGTGAAAATTCTAAGGATAAAAGCAGGAAAGTTCAAGTGGTATATTTACAATATTTTTCTATATAGTAATATACAGACTATTTTAATTTCCCAATAATGTTGGAGTCTCTTTTTTTTAGCTATTTAGTTCTTTTTTATAAAAAGTATATAGTGGTTTCCAGCAGTCTCTTGCCTTCTGTAACTCTTTGTCCTTTATCAGTTCTGATGTTATGTCCATTTCAGCTGCTTCGAAGAATTTTTCCAAAAGTTCTTGTCTGGTTGGTGTTTCTGCAACTTTCCAATATTTGGCATATAAAATTCTTGCTGTTGTGACAGTATACAATAACAAATGCTTTATCTTAACATCCTTAATTTCTGTCATAATATTCAATAGAAATATTTTCAGTTTAAATGGAACTGTATAGCACAGCATTTTTTGTAAGATCTCATATACCATTTTCCAATATCTCTTTGCTACATCACAAGTCCACCACATATGATAAAAATATCCTTTGTTGTTACATTTCCAGCATTTATCTGAGGTATTTCCATACATTTTTGCCAATTTTTGTGGTGTCATGTACCATCTATAAAACATCTTATATATGTTTTCTTTTAAATTTATTGCCTTAGTAAATTTTACATTACACTCCCATAACTGGCTCCATTGTGCTAATTCAATATTATGTCCTAGATTTTGTGCCCATAGTATCATACAATCTTTCACAATTTCATCCTGCATTTTCAACTCTAACATGTATTTATAAATTTTCTGAATCAGCTTTCCCTCTGTTCCCAAGAGCAGTTTATCCAATTCAGTTCTCTCTATATAAAAACCCTATTTCTTATCTTTAACAAACCTCGAGGTCAATTGTGATTTTGTCCACCAATCTAATGTCACTTTTGGATTTTGGAGTTCTTCCTCTGACTTTAGTTCTTCTTCATTTTTCATTATCTCACAGTATCTCACTAATTTGTTTTCATTCATCAGTGTTGGTTGTGTAAATGCTTCAATTGGTGACACCCATCCAGGTATTTTTCTATACACTTGTTTCTGAATGTTTTCCCACATCCAACAAAGTGCTTTTCTCACTATATGATTTCCAAAATATTTATGTTCCTTAGCCTTCTTATACCAAACAAATGCATGCCACCCCAACCTTAAATCATGGCCTTCTAATTTCAAGATTCTCTGGTTTTCTAACGTAATCCATTCCTTTATCCACACCAGTATAAAAGCTTTATAATACAATTCCCAGTCTGGTAGGCCACAACCTGCTCTAGAAGTATCATCTTGTCGGGCTTTTTTCCTGATCCTTGGTTTTTTCCCTTGCCATATGAATTTCATTATTACTTTTTCTATCTCCTTGAAAAATGTTTTTTTATAGCAATGGAATCATCTGAAATAAAAATAATAATTTTGGAAGTATCATCATTTTAATTGCGGCTATTCGTCCCAGTAATGATAAATGCAGTTTGTTCCATTTTTCCAGATCTATTTGTATATCCTTTAAAACTTTTAGATAGTTATCTTGCCATATCGTACTTGCTTTTTTGGTTAACTTTATTCCCAGATATGTAATAGTCTTTTCCTCTTTAAAATGTGTTTGCTCCACTAATTCTCTAATTTCTTTTGCTGTCATATTCTTTGTTAAGATTTTAGTCTCTTGATTTATCTTCAAACCAGCCATTTCTCCAAAGCTCTTTATAGTTTTCAACAGGCATTCCACTGAGTCATTGGGGTCTTCTAATATGAAAACTTCATCATCAGCATATGCCAGCAACTTATATTCTTCTTTTTTATTCTTAGCCCTTTTATCACCTTCTGATCTCTTACTTGTTGATTTAATACTTCTAATGTCAAGATAAATAGCATCGGAGAGACATGTTCCCTTCTCTATCTCTATCTTCTCCGTCACATCCATATTAATTTTCACCTTTGCTTCTTGTTTTGTGTATATAGCTTCAATATTGTTCCTAAATCTTTGGCCTACTCCTATGTGTTTTAAGTTGTTTAGCATAAAATTCCAATTAATATTGTCAAATGCTTTCTCTGCATCGAGGAATATCAGTGCCATTTTCTTTTCTGGATGTGCCTCGTAGTACTCTAAGGTGTTGAGAATTATCCTCATGTTATTCCTCATCTTTCGCTTTGACAGGAAACCCATCTGATCTTGATGTATCACTTTCACTAGAAGTTTTTTTAATCGTGTGGCCAGAATTGATGCATAAATTTTATAATCTACATTTAACAAAGAGATAGGTCTATAATTTTTATCTCTTTAGGACAGAAGAGAAAAAGAATATTCTTACAATTAAAGAAATTAAAAGCAGATGTGATTTTCTACAGGAGATGCACATGAAGAAAAAAGATGAACACTTATTGAATTGTCCTAAATTAGGAGAACTCTTTGCAGCCTCGGATCTGAAGGAAAAAAAGAGAGGTGTGGCCACATATGTCAGAAAGGAATGGAACCCAAAATTGATATATGCATCTGAAGATGCAAGAATCCTAATGTTAGAAATACACAGAGATGGGGAAAAGACTTTAATAACTAATATATATGCCCCTAATGAGAAACAGGAGAAATTCTATAAATGTCTAGAATGAGAATTGCTGAAAACCTCGCAGCAGGAAAATTTAATTGTAGGGGACTTCAATGCCGTATATGATAAGGACTTGGATGTAAAAACACCACAAGGGAAACGGAAAAAGAACAGGTGAAATATATTGCCATGTGACTTCTTGCAATTGGCAGAGGAATTAAGCCTTGTGGATGTATGGAGAGTAAGGAATCCTTCTGGTCAAGATTACACCTTCTACTCAGACAGACACAAATCATGGTCAAGAATAGATATGTGCTGGCTTACATCAGATATCATGAGAGAAGTAAAGGAAATTGAAATTTTACCTAATACATTTGCTGACCACAACCCCATATTTATATGTCTGGAAAATAGAAGAAATAACTGGCAATGGAAGCTAAACACATCTCTCCTGAAAAATGAGATATTTTTGAAACAAATCAAAGAGGAAATGAAGCTCTATTTTAAGGAAAATATATGTCCAGAAATTCCTGTGGCTACTGTATGGGATGCTGGCAAAGCTGTTCTAAGAGGCCAAATAATTAGATTTGCAACACAGCAGAAAAGAGAAAGAGAACAGGAAAAAAAAAGAAGCAGTAAGGTTTATAGAAGAATGTGAAAAAGGATTAAAACAAGACCCAAAAAAGGAAGACCTAAAGGCAAGGCTGAAAATGAAACAACATTATCTAAATACGCTATGGGCAGAAGAAATAGCAAAAAACATAAAATTCGCAAGGGCAAATTTCTTTGAAACAGCAAATAAACCAGGAAGATGGTTGGCATATAGACTTAGAAAAGAAAAAGAGAAAACACATATACAAAGCTTAAAAGATAAAGATGGAAAAGAAAAAATTGACCATGAGGAACTGAAGAAGATAGTGAAGGATTTCTATCAAAAACTTTACTCACAAAAAGAAGTGCCCAAAGAAACGCAGGAAGAATATTTAGGAAAATATAGTAGGATAAAATTAACAGAAGAACAAAGGAAAACATTGGAGGAACCAATAACTTGTAATGAGATTGTAGAAGCGATTAGAAGTCAAATAAATGGGAAGGCTCTGGGTTCCAGATGGACTGCCCGCTGAACTTTACAAACAAATGACAGATATCATATTATTACCATACAAAAATTACTTGAAGATATCACTGAAAGAAAAGAAATACCAAAAACATGGACTCAAGCAACAATATCACTGATACATAAAGAATTTTGAGGATTCTTGTAGTTCTTTTCCCATTTCTTACACACCACTAACACACTAGTTCCCAGAATATGGTGCATGTCTTTCCTCCAGGATACTATCAGTCTTCCTACAGTATCTAGTTTAAAGCCCTCTTGACCAGATTTGCAAGACTTGTAGCAAACATGTTCCTCTTAACCCATGGTACAGCTCATTTAACCCGTGCTACAACTCATTTCTTCTGAGAGTCAATGCAAACCATGGTTCAAGAAACAAAACTTTTCCCATCAACATCATGTGAATATCCAGTTGTTCACTTGCCATATTCTTGTCACTCTTCCTGAACAGGAAGGAGTCATGAAAAAGTACTTAAGCTCTGAGATTATTCATCTTCCTACCTAGAGCCTCACAGTGTTTTGCAGTACATTGAAGGCTTCATCTGGAAATCTCCTCCCCACTGCCCCCCACCAAGTATGGTTCATATAGAAGGGGAAATGTGAGTTGATAAATCTTGTAAAACTCTTCATCATACCTTCTATACGTACACCAACGAGACAACATTTCTCCCAATATATCCTAAAATATGGCTGTCTCAATGTCATTTGGTAGGAAGTCACCTGCCATCACTGTACTTCTCTTCATTCTTCTCTTCTTCTAGGTAATAGCAAGATTTTTTCCATCCAAAAAACCCACCACAACCATTTCTATGCTTTCTGAATCCTTGTTACAGGGTCTCAGAATCACTATCCCTGAGAAAGGTTCGGTATCAACTGCACAACCCCAAAGGACCTGCATTTTTTTCCTGGTAGTCCTGCCTCTTTGTGTCACATAGAGTCATAGAATCATAGAGTTGGAAGACACCTCAAGGGCCATCCAGTCCAACCCCATGCCATGCAGGAATCCCCCTCAAAGTACTCCCGACAGTTGGCCATCCAACCTCTGCCTAAAAACCTCCAAAGAAGGAGACTCCACCACCTAATATACAGCAGGACTCCTGTATCTGCTGATTCACCCATCTGCTGATTCAGTTATCCATGGATAGTGATCGGCAGTGCAAGGGCCCACAAAATCAGGGGCATAGGAGGCGGAGACTGCATGGGCCCAGAGCTCCCACCCAGTTGACCGCCTGTAAGAAGTGGCAGAAGTGAGGAGGCCTCACAGCTCGGGATCTCCCACTGGCCTGCTCGTTTGCCCACCCACTCGCCCACTCAGAGGATCCTTGGCAGCAGCTCCCACCTACTTGCCCACCCACAAGCTTGGCGGCAGAGGAGGAAGATGAATGGTCACCTGTCCACAAGCTCAGCAGTGGCAGAGGATGAGCCCCCACATACATGCCCGCAAGTTTAGCAGCAGCAGCAGCAGCAGTGAAAAACAAAAGCCCGCCCACCTGCCCGCTCCCAAGTTCAGCAGTGGTGAAGAAACACTTGCTCAGTTGCCCGCCCGCCCACAAGTTTGACAGCGATGGAGAATGAGTGCCCGCCAGCCTGCCTGCCTGCAAGCTTGGCAGTGGCAATGGAAGATGAGGCATCCCCGGGGCCTGGGAAAGCCCACCCGCCCACAGGGTCAACAAATGTGCTGGAGATGGCACAGAGCCATAGTGGGGTTCCCCGGAGTGCTGGCAGGCTCTCCTGGTGCTTTCACCCCTGGCACCCTGGGATAAGAGCATTTGCTCTTATCCACAGATTTCATTATCCACAGGAGGGCCGGGTAAATAAACAAATGAACAAATATACAAAACATAACATATCCCTCTTTGTGCAAACTCTTGATGAAATATCAGCAGTTCCCTGAAATGGGTACAGCAAACTTCATTCTAACTTAACAGAAGCAGCCTTGTAGAATAAACCAGGCAGTCAGGATGTTAAAGGTATCAATTCAAGTAATGAATAACAAATATGTATGGACTAGTGGATGGCTATATGCTGCTGAGAAGCACCAAAATGCCTTTTGGTAGCCTATACAGCTACTGAAGAGATAACAATGAGGAAAGGGTACTATTCCTACCTCAACATTTGTACATTATCACATCATCCTATTCTCATGAATTTGGCATCTTGAGCACCATGACCCTGAAAGAAGAACTGGCACATTTGGCTTACAAATCAAAATGAGGTGGAAGATTCCTGGTAACCAGATAACTAAGCTTCAGAATCATTTTTGAGAGCAATGTTCACTAAGTGGTGGGAACAGGTGGCAAACACAGGTACAGGTAGGTAACAGTTTATTGCTGAAAACCATTGGTCATCGCAATCTTGATTAACAGAAAGAAAAAAACTTATAAACTTACATCTGTGACAAATATAATTAAAACTTTCAACTTTAAAACTTTAAAAACCATGTGACACTTGCAGAGCAGTATAGTCCTCCCAAAGTTAAAGGTTGACCCGGATTTTCATAGCTGCCAGCTCAAACTTTGCAACTTGCCTTGTGACAAACCTGTCTGTGCTGACAAGTAGCATGCTAAGTTGGGCTCCAGGGGACCTGTCGGCCAGTGAACTAATAATCCCACCAAGGAATTTACCTCTGGGTTGTTCGTGAAGGGGGCATCTGAGCAAGTAATGGGGCACGTCATCGACTTCACCTGAGCCACAAGGGCAAAGTCTATCCGAAACAGGGATATTATCACGTCTCCCCTCTAAAAAAGCAGAAGGCATGGTCTGAAAGCGCAGGGCTGTGAAAGCTGTCCTCAAGGGAGCTGAGGTTAAATTGTGAAAGTAGCTTTCCAGCCCGAAGGTGGCAAACACAGATATTTGGAGGGGGGTAGCAATAGCTTGCGTGGTCAGACAGCATCCACATAATATGTGTTCTGATATATTCTTTGCAATATCCCAAGAAAGCTTATGGTCTGTATCTGTACATGCATCAATATCTATGGAATGGAAGAAATAATGGAATTGACAAAAAATCCATATTAGTAGAAGCTTGGCACTGTGGCTCCATGGCCCCTATAAAATCGTCAGGGAAATGAATTAGTTTTGAAGCATAATAGAAAAATGCCACTTTTCATCCCATGGCAGTTTTGACCTACATAGTTCATTTCCTGAATGAAGCTGTAAAATGAGTTCAGAGAAAAGAAAAAGAAACTGTTGAATGCACAGTGTGCAGCAATTCCAGACAGGTGAATGAAGATGGCAGAACAATTCCTTTTGTACTCTTGCAGAATTGAATCAACAATGCAATTTGGAAGGTGCTGCCAGTATAATATAATGGCAGGGCAAGGCTAATTATTTAATATTAAAGAATTAAAGGGTGCTTAAAATTTCATAGCAGACACTGCAGTTCTGCTCTCTCTCTCTCTCTCTCTCTCTCTCTCTCTCTCTCTCTCTCACTCACACACACACACACACACACACACACACACACACACACACACACACACACACACACACACACACACACACACACACACACACACACACACACACACACACACAGAGAGAGAGAGAGAGAGAGAGAGAGAGAGAGAGTCTGATGAGATAGCAATCCAGTCTATAAAGTGGCATGGGATGGTCACATCTGAATTTTCAATAGTTATTACAACAATTCTGGATCAACACGTTTGTACCAACACCTGGTTCTGGATAGTTGTGCATTTCTGAGTTCCTTTAAGATATTTTGAAAGAAAAAGACAATGCATTTTATATTTTGTCTTCATGGGTTTTAAATTTAAATGCTATCAGTTTTCTTGATACCACTGTTCAATTTGTGCTGTCATGACAAATGGGGAGGGAATATTGTGTTCGGTTAATTTTCTTTTTCTTATTTCTTTTTCACTTTTTTAGTTTTTGCCCTATACAGTCTATTCCAAATGGCTAGCTGTTTTATCTCTATTCCCGTCTTCAGACCTTTCTCAAATATTCATGAACTCTTACTGAGTAATTTCACCACTCTAAGCAACCATTAACATTGGCCCTACCTTCTTTTTGCACCCATGAGATTTTGATCAATGTGGTCAAACCTTATTATGAGTTAGTTTTGTAATGGATCCCAAGAAGCTCTTAAATATATGTACAAAAAAGTACTACCAAGCCAAGCCAGCATGCTTGATTTCCTCCTATATCTAAAAAACCCAAGACCTAAATCTCAGTTGTAAGCAATTGATTCATTTTTGAGATTGGAAAATATAATATTAATAAGCTCAGACAAGGATTGTGAACAGTGCAACCCCCTAGATATTCTTAACCTGAAATTCCCATCAACGCTCTCTATCATATATGCTGGCTAGGGGCAATGGGAATTGCCATCCAATATAAACTATGTCTGCTTTAAACAGCTCAGTGGCCTGGACATATGCAGATTCTCTCTTTCTCCTGCCCTGTAGGGAGATGAACTTTCTAAGCATATAATGCAGTCCAGAACACGTATCTCTGCCCACATGCCTAGAAATCAAGGTTTAGTTTTCTAAATAAAAAAAAGATATATTTATACAGTCCTTTATAATGCTCTTCATACATGATAACAATAAATATATAGTTTAAGCATGGTTGGAACTTTGAAACAGGAAATAAGAGGAACAGCTGTTTTCAAAGTTCAACTCTTTAACTGATTAACCACTAAAAGAGCCCTCCATTTAGAAGATGGACAGTTGTACTTGGTCAAAGTCAAGACTGAGACACATGTGTTTATTTATTGACTTCCTCTGGTCTTTGGTTAGTAATCTGTGTCTGTCTGTTCTTGAAGTCAGGATACTGGAGTTAAGTGTGTATTGTACTGTAGTTTGAAGAGAGAGAGATTCTGCTCACATATTACTTGCTGTGGCAAGGTGCTGGAACAGTGACTGTCCAGGTGACAACAACCAGATCTAGACATTCTAACCTCACCGGTAAGGTTTTCTGTACTGAGCAGAGGAGCTGCTAGCTTTTGGCTCCCCATCCCCTGTGGATCATTGCTTGGTGAGCCTGGGAGGCTCACTCTCCCTTCCTCTGCCACCATCATGACTGAGTTGCTTTTGGTTCTCTGAGAGCTCCCCTTTCCTCTGGGCAGCAATGCTCTCTCCTATCCCATTCACCCCAATAGGTGTGGAAGAGCATGGTGAATGCCTCATCCTTGGGCACTCGGAGCTGGACCAACACCCTGGTCCAAGGATTTTCCTTATGGCTGTAGTTCCAGTCCCTGGGTTGCTGAGAGTTCTGTATCAAGGAGGTAGATCTCCTCCCCTGGCCTCTCAGTGACATCCTCCCTGGAACCCTCATCTTCACATGCCTCTTCTGCCACCATCACATCTGAGAGTAAGTCCCCAGACTGCACAGCCTGGTCAACCTTTCCACTGCTGCTTTCTCTGCATTCCTTCCCCACGTTTTCCTCCAGCCCTTCTTTTATACACTTCAGGTCCAAGGGGCCCCTTGTCCTTTCCAGGAATTTTGCTTTCAATCCCAGGCTCTCGGCTTGACCCATTCCTTCCTCTGTGGGGTCTCTCTTGGTGGCTGAGTTCTCATTCCTGCCCAATTTCTTTGGAGCATCATTAGCCACCAACATCTCTACAAAGTAATCCAGAAGGCACACCATGTGGAACTCAGTGGTTCCCGGGGGAGGCAAGAGGGCCTCCTGAGATCCTGTCCTCACAAAAACTAAAATAAAACACAATTTCAGATACAAATATGTAGCATCTCTGCATGGATTCAGCCTTCCAATGCCAAAACCAGACTGAAATTCCATCACCTGAATCAATGAGATAGAATTCTATATCATCTTCTAGGGATGACAATAGCTTTCACTCTCACCAGCTCTCTCTCTCTCTCTTTCCAAAATGGACTTTACAATGGCAACCCCTTCCAGAGAGTTCCCCACATGCTGGGAAGAACCTGATAACCTACAGGCATTACAACATGATTGCTTTGGGTTTTCAACAATAGAGGCAGAAAAATTGATCCTCTCTTTTCTAAAAAACCAAACCAAAAAATCCCCACCCAACCCTGTTTAACTCTAATGTAAATATAGCTCTTAAATTCACTTAAGCAGAGGTAAAGCCACTGCCCTCTATGTAAATAAATCAAAACAAATACTATGATAATGATTTCTGAGATCTCATTCCTGGCTTGCTTTGTTTCCTTCCTTCCTTTCAACTTGTTGTGCTTATACTGCTCTTTATATATACCCCCCACAAACAGAGGGGATTTCCATTTGGGCAGTTCATGTTTCAAGAACTCTGTTTTTCTCTATAAAAACATTTGAACGAATAAGCTGCTCCGAGTAATGGGGCTGTCAGCCTTCTCTGAGAACATCTAATAGACCATGTTTTCTTGAAGGCCCTGATGTGATATGAATTTCTAAAACATAGACATCATTTTCAATAGCTAAAGAAGTTATGCCCTTGTGTTCATGAATGGAAAGCAAAGCTGGAAGACAGTGGTCCTTAAAATGAAATATAGAAGAAATTTAATCTTAAGGATACCATGTGCCTTTTATTTTAATGATCTAGTTATATAAATGCCTAATAAAGGCTTTGTTGTCTCACGCATAGGTGTGCAAATACTGGGGAAATCACAGCAACACACACACACTGTTTGGGATCCACAATTTAAAGGAGTCATAATCCCTTGGTGCACAAGCACTATAGTAGCATAGATGGCCCCTGGTGTGGAACAGAAAATAATGAAAACACTAACAGCGGGTTTCACATTTCACTGAGATATAGAAAAAGGAAAGCAGGCCCCCATATTAGCCAGTTGTATCTACCCGGTGATGAACTAGTTTCCACTAAAGATGGGCACAAAATGAGTTTTTTTTTGGGGGGGGGGCGTGTATTCATTATTCATTTTGTTATGGAAAGAAACAATAATGAAGGGACCTATTAAAGAAAAAAGGAACAAAACGAGACGGAAATTTCCATTTCGTTCACTTCGTTTTTCATTTTCCTATAGGAATGCATTGAAGCAATGCATTCTGTTCTCTCCCCCCCCACCCAACGTGCCCGGGCAGGGAAATGGGGGCTCCCCCCCCCACAGAAGCCACTGCCAACCAGCTGTAGTGTAGGACTTTGGCAGGAAAAAAGTTTTAAAAGCCCACCCTTTCCCCACCCGATTAGGGGCCATAGCGTAGTGGATGATGATGATGATGATGATGATGATGATGATGATGATGATGATGATACGTGCTGACCCAGCCCATGGGCCAGCTGGTTGGCACAAGTAAAAAACCCCCAAAAATGACACAAACAAAAAATGAAATAAAACAATGAAAAAGAAAATGAAACAAAACGCCATTTTGTGCCCATCTCTAGTTTCCACAATATGTTGCCCTTAGAAGCACTTCCTATGTCTGTAGCAGCAGTTCATTTAGAATATCTAATATTGTTCAGAGGGGAGCAGTATTTGTATGTAGATGTAAACAACCAAGCCTTCTGCATTTGTTACAAACAAAAGGGCAAAACATATTTGGCAGGATGAAAGGAAAAGAGAGAGGCATGACATGGAAGAATGGAGAACAGATGAAACCCTGCTTCTCTTTATTGTTCCAAATGCTGTGAATTGGCAGAATATTGCAGTTGGTTTGCATCTTAACTCTCCTCTCTGTATGTGACAGGAAGAGCCCATTGATTTGAATGGAATGGGATGCTTATCAGCAAATAAAAACCCTGACAATAATGTTATTAATTTGAACTGCTGAGGAACTTTCAAAGCTATATTACCAGTGCTGGTGATTTTGCCATCTCGGGCATGGTCCTGTAGAAAAGTCTCCACAAGGTCCTAAACGAATGTGCAAGATCTTGTGCAAAATATTTATTTATTTATTTATTTATTTATTTATTTATTTATTTATTTATTTATTTATTTTAGAGTATTTTTACCCCGCCTTTCTCCTTGGAAAAGGACCTACGGCGTCTTACAGTAATGAGGGATAATATACAGTCCAATACAATTAAGACACATTCAAGTATTGAGAACAAGGAATTGAGGGACATCTTACAGCATTAATAGACAACATTACATTAAAGCTACAAGGTTATAAGTAGTTATAAACACAAAATTTATGTGAACCTATAGATTTCATAAGATTACACAAAGGCTCTGACTAAGGAATACGATCTTCACTCTTTTTTCACACAAGGTTTTGTGCAATTGCAAGGAAAGACCTTTGATTAGCAGAATACGCTTTCCAATTGTGTCGGAACAACTCTTGAACAAAACTCCCCTCCCAGATGTTGTTTTTCCATGAGGTGATTCCTAGCTTTTCGACTCCTTGTGCTTTTCAGATCTGTCTCTCTTTCCCTTGTGTAGAATGCAAACAGGAAGTCTGTATCATCAAAGTTGTTGCTTGAATTATTAAAGATGTTTCACATTGCTTTCAGGAAAGACAGATCAGAAATACAGATGCTTACTTGATCCTGCAGAACTATTGTTGAAGAGATTTGTTTCTGTTTCATGAAATTATAAGCCACCAGTTCATTAACAATTAATATAATACTTGCCTGCCATCAACTCCTTTATGACTTATGACGATCCTATCCTAGGTTTTCTAGGCAGAAAATACGCAGAAGTGGTTTACTGTTCCCTTCTTTTGCCCTGGGACAGTACAGCTTATTCACAACCACCAAGCTTGGACTTTCTTCCAGGAGGCAAAATGAGGACTCAACATGATACACTGGCTCAGCAGCCAGGTATCTAAGCTACTAAGGCATCCAGCCAGTCCGACAGATAACCTTTTTCTACAGAGGCAGCTCTTGAAGGAGTACATTCTATAACCTGGGAGTAGCGACTGAGAAGGCTGTCTCTTGAGCCATCCATTGAACTGAGCAGAAGGACAATTTCTAAGACTGTCTTCAAGAGAAACCCCATGATTCCCAGACTCTATCCTTTATGCAAATATTTTAAAGATACTGTGTATCAATGTCTAACACTTAAGTTGGTCTAAACCACGAACAACATTCCTAATTAGAAATTGGGCTGAAAAAAATGCTTGCACATTATTTTCTGTATAATAAATAAATATTCTGTTCAAATAATTTAAGTTTTTATGCTGAAGGACCTTTAATTAAAGCCCTCCTCCCTTTTGCCTTTAGGTCTTATCATGGGACTAATTTTACGATATGCTACAGCACCATCTCATTTTGAAAATGGAATTGTTTATGATTGTGAGAAGCTCAAGGCTGGGTTGTCCACTCTGCTGATCAACATAACAAATCAAGTTTATGAGTATCAATACAAAAGGGAAATCAGCGAGCATAATATCAACGTACACCAAGGCAATGCAATGCTGCAAAAGGTAAAGTCACCATCTTGGATATGGTAAAATTAGATTGACTTCAGCATAGAGGGGAAGAAAATAACTTGCTTAAATGTAGCACAAATTAATGGTTCATATACAATCGTAAAATACAGAAATGAAGTAAATCAATTATCCTTTCTATAACAAATACGTATCTCGGTCTTGCTGCTTCCATGCTTTGCAGATGATTTCAGGCATGAGGAAAAACTGACACAAAATACTTATTTAAAAATAATGATGCCACTGGAAGGGAAATACTTTATAACTGAACACAGCATTTTCCCATCTATAAGATGTCCCCACTTTTCCAACCCAAAATTAATTTTGCAACTGCATGGTTCTTTCCTCGGCTTATGTATCTGTATAAGACAACCCTCAATTTCAGTCTAAGAATTTTAGACAAAATTATAGCCTTATACAGAGAAAAATACTGTATATGTGTATATTGCCCTGTGGAAATACAGTATGTACCTAATAAAGAAATTGTAGACAACCATGGCTTTTCACTTCATATATACGCAAGAAATCCATGTGTGATATGCAAAAATCATTTATGATAATCATTTGCAGACATTTTGCTTGCAGAGAAACTGAAAGAAAAATCCAAGACCCTCCTCCACAATAATGTCAAGAAAAGGTTCTAGAAGAGCTCTGATGTGTTCATCAAACCACATCTCCTTGCTGACCCAACTCAAATAAATAGCGAACTTTCAGAAGTTGCTTTCCATTCACTACAGTACCTGTAGTGATATATAAAGGATATAGGCCCCTCTTGCTGATTGTCTCAGCATTCAGTATTTGTCTCAGTAGCCTCTTTTTCTGATTCTTGAAGCAACATATGCCCTTCCTGTCTAATGGGCATTGGTAGCCTATCTTCCATCAGTTTATCTATTAAAGTCAAAGAATTTGGTGGTCATAACTATATTTAGGGATCAGATTTTATGGATTACAAATATTTTAACTCTCCATTTACCTTATAAATATCTTACCTACCTTAGGTAAAGATTCCCCACTCACATGCGTGCTAGTTGTGTCCGACTCTAGGGGTGGTGGTCATCTCTGTATTCAAGCCAAGGAGCCAGTGTTGTGCTAGTCTGTGGCCACATGGCTGGCATGGCTGCAAGTTGGCATTGTTTTACCTTCCCGTTTTTTACAGCGGTACCTATTTATTGACTTGCATTGACATGCTTTCGAACTGCTAGGTTGGCAAGAGCTGGGGTTATCAGCGGGAGCTCGCTCTGCTGCATGGTACCCGGGATTCGAACCACCGAGCTGCTGAATTTGCAGGCAACAGTTTTTGGAGCCAAAGGCCGTTACTTCACGAACCGCTCGCTTCGCGGCAAGCCCTCATTTCTGTGCGAATCGATCGTTTCAGTCCGCACGCTCCTCCTTTTTGGCTGCGACGCCACCCCGACCACGCCCCCTTTACCGTGCTCCAAGCGGGGTGAGTGGTTCCCCTGCCAGCGGCCGGGAATCTTTTCGCTTCGCATCTCGCTTCGCTCCCAACGTGACGTGTGGTCTCGGTTTTTGGCTTTTATTTCAAGTTTTTTTAAAAAATATTCAAACAGGGATATCGATGCATTGCTATATCGTTTCATCGCTTTGCACTGTTACTTCCTCGCTTGAGTAGCAGCGGCGGCGGCAGCGGCGGGAGCAGGAGGAGCCGCTGCCGCCTCGCCCGGCCAGAGCAGGGCACCCGGGGCAGGCAGCGTGCAAGCGGCGGAGGGCGGGCGGCTGTGCCATGCGGGGCTCCCCCCGAGTAGCGGCGGCGGCGGCGGGGGGGCTGCCAATGATGCCAGGAAACAGTTGAAATCAGTAGAGCCATTGCAACTGACAGTCCAGCATCAGTGCATCGATACGCCGTCGGTAGGTATTTTTTTAAAGGACAGATGGGAAATAAGGAACGTTGAAAAGTGGCATGCGAATGCGAAGGGAGCACGTGAGGTTGTGCTCGAATCGGTCCTAAAACTGCAGCTCGTGAGTACTGAGAAACAGGGGCGGGAGCGAAGCGAGAACACGTGACTGCCACGTGACCGCCTCCGAATTCACAGCGAAGGCAAGGTCGGTTCGAAGCGAGGCACTTCGTGAAGTAACGGCCTTAGTCCGCTGAGCCACCACACCCCTCTCTTACCTACCTTACAAACATCTTAATATGAGGCACTTAGGCGAAGGGCCTACACATAAGGTTTGAGGTCTTGCTCTGCACCAGTGTCCTGCTCAGAAAGAAAGCTCCCATATAGCACTGGAGCAGGATAGGAACCGTGAGCAGAGTTGGACCTAGCTGTGTCTTCTAGTTTAGCTCTTTCTCCCAGGTGCATCATGTTAAGGTGTAAGGTAGGTAGAACTCCCAGAATTATGGCACTGATGAAGGCTTCAGAGACCATCCAGTGGTGTCATGTGACCATGATCTAGCTCTTTAGTCTGGTCCATGCACCTCAACCTGCTGTGGATATAATGTTAAAGCATAATTTCCATCTGAGTGTGGCCATTGTATATGAAGCTTTCCGAATTATCTGAAGTGCAATATAAATGCAGTTGTTAAATGTAGTGAGACTTTGGGGAAGTTGCTTTCTTGTCATCCACCAGTGGTGGATACCTGTATACTTCACATCTTTTACAGCATTCTCAAAAGCCCCTGGATGGATGACATGAAGAACAAGGTGGCCTGATCTAGCATTAAAAATATATTGATCAGTTATGGCATTTTTTCCTTCATAAGGCAGTAACACTGGCCCAAAAACCAGATTGTACTGTGAGTTTCGGGATTGGTTTCTGACAGCCAAAATTTGTTGCACTTTCCTTTTCTTAAATTAATCTTCATTCTTCTGTATTTACGGATATGAATTATATAATATCACTACATTGTTTCAAATGTAATTAATCTCCCTCCCTAAACAGTAAAAGGGAAAGATGCATAAAATCTACCTCCTGATTTAATCCTCAAGTTAATGTGGCATTTCAGGTTGTCAGTACAGAATATAAGTGATAAAAAGTTCTTGCTGTAACTTCCCCCCACTTCCCATAAAGCTGTCAGTGCAGCAAAATTTACCACTTGTTGTTACTGGGCAGCCACTTCACATTAGTAAAATAATTTCAAGTAAGCAGAATGATTTTTTAAAAATTGCTGAGTTTTCACTTCCTGTTTATCGAGGTGAGGTATCTGTTGGACAGAAAGAAAAGGAAGTCATTTTGCAGTCAGACTGCATTGTTATGGAACTAAATAATTCATCTAGGATCATAACCCCATAAAGGAAGGCACTTTATTGCAACAAAGGAGCTACAGACCATTTTGCTAATGACACGTTCCTGCTTTTAAAGATATTAATCTAGCAGAAATTAATGGACATGAAGATAAATTCACTGGCTTATTAAAATAATATTTGTAATCCAGCAGGTTTAAATTCTAAATGGGATTCTCCTGCACAGGAACGATTGAAAGTAGGCATAAGGAAGAAGGCTGCTAGCTTAATAATGTTAGGTGGAGTGGTAAATGTAGAGTAAATAAAACTAGGCCTGAATTAATTCTGACATCACATTGGAAATTGCAGTAATTCATCCCTGCAGCCTCTTGAATCGAAACAGTCAAATACACAGTAACATCTGTCAGCCATACCTTTATAGGTTCGCACTTCACAGTGATGATAGCTTTTGATGCTAGAACTAGAAATTAAGCCGTATTGTTCAAAGGCTTAAATATTGGGGCGTAAACCATTAAAGCCTATGGGTGATTTTCCTTTCCCCATCTTTGCTATCTTTCTGCAAGCGAAGGCTTTCTCGTCAGGCAGGTTTCCCCTCAGTAACTAGCTAATTGAGTGGAGGATTTTTTTAATGGATTATTGTGCCTTTACTGTTTTGAATGTGTTTTCAGTGTTGCCTTTGTTTAATGTTAGTGTGGCATTTGTTTGATCCTATTTAATACAGTGTTTTAGTATTTGTAGTATTTGCACACTTACTGTTTTTAGCATTAAATAGTGTGTTTTAATGATGCCAGCTGTCTTAGATCCTTTTTCAGGAGCAAGACTGGATAAAAGAAATTTTTAAATAAATAACTATTTATGAGCCAATGCAGAAATAAGGAAGATGCAGTTACCCAAAGCTCTGTGGCAATATTGTCATTTAATGGGAGATTATTGTGGGTGTGTTAAACAGAGTTTAAGTCAGAACATGGAATAATGTTTATCAGATGTGACGTGAATGTACATAACATAAGAACATAAGAAGAGCCATGCTAGATCATCTACTCCAGCTTCCTGTATCTCACAGTAGCCCCATCAGATGCTTCTGGGAGCGCATGAGACTAGATATCTGTCTCCTGATACCACTCCCCTGCATCTGGCCCTTGAAGTACCCTGGTTTTAACCCTGGAGATTACACATCTCCATCATGGTTTGTAAGCTGTGATGGACATTTCCTCCAGGAATTTGTCCAATCCCCTTTTGAAGGCATCCAGGCCAGATGCCATCACCACATCCTGTGTCAGGGACAACGCGCTGGATGAAAAAATATTTTCTTTTGTCTGTTCTTACTCTCCCATCCCTCAATTTGAGTGTATGTCCCCTAGTTCTGGTATTTTGTGAGAAGAGCGTCCCTCTATCCACTTTTCTCATGTCCTGCATTATTTTGTTATATCGCGGGACCGCAGTACCCAAAAAGGGCTTGGGGGGAGGTTTGGGGGCTTTTTAAACCTTCCCCCCTTTCCCCAAGTCCTGGGCTCCAGCTGATTGGTTCTGGGGTGGTGGTGGGGAAGATGATGCGGGCGACCAGTGCATGATGTTTAAAATTGTGCCTCCCACATGACCCGCATCCGCATATCATGGATTTTCAATGATTGCAGGTCGGGTGGGTCCCTAACCCCTGCAATATGGCGGAGGGTTACTGTATGCCATTGCTGTGACTACACTTCCCCTGTTGGAGTGAACTGATGTGATGTAAATAGGATTGCCTGAGGTAAGAAAAAGGGGCAATATCCCATTTGATGCGAACCTCATGTCCAAGAGGTATTCTTACCTCAAGCAACCCTATTTATTATGGCATTGACACTCAGCTGTCAATTTCCAGGATCATGAAATGATTTAATGACTGATAGCCACTTCAAGATAGAAGCAAATTGTGGAGGTGCAGGGGAAATGGAAAATTATTATTATTATTATTATTATTATTATTATTATTATTATTATTATTATTATTATTATTATTATTATTATTATTATTATTATTATTATTCCTGAGGTAGATCTTTCCTAATGCACTGGGTGACTTTGATTACATTTTTAAAAATTAGTTTCTTTTCCTTGTGTTTAGTGCTGATTGAGAAATTGCCTGTATCCATGCTTTCAATCAGCTTTTCACACAAGGGTAAATACTTTTTTAAAAAAGAATAATAATAATCTATCTGATTCAGAGCATCAACAATGGTCTTCCCAAAGGCCAGTAATAGCAATTTGTTTATTTATAATCACTCATTTATTTGTAATCACTTATAATAAATGAATCAATTATTCAGCAACATCATGATACTGCAGATTGCCAATGAAAGGAGCCATGGCAGATTTGACCACTGCACAGCTTGATGTTGGTCTCTTCCTGTGATCATGTGCTGGAAAAGGACCAAGCTAGAGCACACCTACCAGCACCAAAAATGTAAAAGCCCCTGAGAGATTCTTAAAAGATTTCAAATAGGGTCACTCTGGGGACAGATTGTTTGCTCAAGGGGTCAGGAATGAACTAACCCACCCACCCACCCCCACATTACACCAAATGGCAGGGCAAAGGCTTGTCTGATTGAACCCTTTAAAAATGGTCCCAAATGGCCTACCGAAAATAATATTTTAGGAGTGATGAGTATGTTTTTTGCCATATACAACCCCATATGACAATACCAATCATTATATTATCTTTTAAACATTATGACTGAAATCCTGTTGCACATTTCATGTGCACTTAGTTGTATGCACCTTCAAATCACAAAAAGAAGCCTTTAATCAGTTGCAATTTCCCACAGGTAATGGAAGTCATTCATTCCCATTGCACTGATGGAAGAACTGAGCATTTTGATTTCAGCCAATTTTTAATATCTTTGTTATACCAAAAAGGATGTTTTAAAAATAATTTCATTATTTTTGATGCTTTGCATCAAAACTTTGGGAGAGGTACAGTTCATGTTTAAGGGTAATTTCTGCACTAAATAATATAATGGATTTGCCTGATTACTCACATTTAGCCAATCAATTCAGATAGCTGGATTTCTCTGGAACATTTTCAAAAGAATTCCTCTCTATAAAGCTCTCCGTATCGTACCTCTTTAATTCTTATCTCTGTGGTGTGTTATGCACCAGGTAGCTGAAATTATGTTGTGATCTTTCTGTAGAGTTTCAACTATATTATTTTTTATATTCTCAGGACTACGGTTTATAATGCCCAGCAGATGATGATTATTTCTACCTTGCCTTTCTCTTTAAAACACACACATACAAAGGGGCATGCGAAAATTAAAATAGCAGAAATTGTAAAATGGACAAGCAATGCAAAACCATTACAAAAAACAATAATAAAATAGTATTAAAATTTTAAAACAGAATCCTGAAGGTTAGCATGCTGAATATATTCATTAAAACTCACTGAAGAAAGTCTCAACAACTAAAACTTTACCTTCTCTCATATAGTAATGTATTTAATCTTCTACAAAAATGAAATCATGGCTGTGGCCTCTGATGATCATCAGGGAATTAGAACAATAAAGTGTGCTGAGACTATAAGTCAGTGATGGCGAACCTTTTAGAGACTGAGTGCCCAAACTGTGATTCAAAACCCACTATTATTTTTTTTTTGCAAAAGTGCCAATACAGCAATTTAACCTGAACACAGGTGACTGTGAAGGGGCGATGTTGGGTGCCTACAAAAAGGGCTCCAAGTGCCACCTTTGGCACCTGTGCCATAGGTTTGCCAATACTGCTATAAGTAGTCAATGGAAAAGAGAAATGGGATGTCATGTTTAAATTCTTCAAAAACCTGGCTGTTTGAAAAATCTGGTTGTTGCAATTCAGTCTGCACTGCATTCCAACGTATCCCTATAGTCCATTACAGTAGTCCAGTTTGGATATAACTGGAATGCCCATTACTGACTCTGAATGAAAAAGCTACCAGGGAACACTGGGTAAATGCAATTAAAACATGCCACTTGAATAATCAATGGGAAAAACAAAAAAAACCCCCTATAAAAACATTTTAGCACTTCAGAACATAATAATTTTATTTCATTTTGAGATTCCATAGACCATACTCTGCTTCCTCAGAGATAAGTGCTGAGACAACAACTTTTTGGGAACCTGAATATTCAAGAGCCTTGCTTAGCTCAAAGCACTGCCAATCAGAAAGGCTAGGAGGTGGGCATCGATAAAAGAAAAGCTTACAAATGGCCAAAATAATGCTATTGAAGTCTCCTACTTCTGGTCAAAATAGTCTAATGATTTCAATGTTTTAATTTGTTTTAATTTCAACTATATTTCATATGCATCCATAATTTTAAATTGTGCAACACTCTGATAGAAATAAAGCAAGACCCGAATCTATTCATCTTTCACAATACAAGTACCCATGGCTGCTTCTGGGCAGCCATTGCTTTCATGACACTAAAAGCAGCAGCTGACAATGGCCTTAATGAGACACTTGATTCCTTAAGGTTCTGAGAAAGGATGTGATAACATCCCATAGAGACTTATTGCATCATCTTGACTTAGGCATGTAGAAGATGAATATATTGAAGCTTGTTAGGAACAATGAGAGGGTAATGGGCATTTATTTGTTCCATTGCTATGACACAGTTACCTATGGGTCCTGATGGGAATATAAAATATAATAAAGGGTTGGGGCTTGCTCATTAGCAATCATAATCATTGTTAAGATAATTCATGTAGAGATGGGCATGAAACGGAAAAATAACATTTAATTTCATTTGGTTTCATACCCACCCCATTTCATTTCATTAGTCAACGGCCCTGCCAAAACATGTCTAGCCAGAGCTTTTTAAAAACAATTTAACAGAGAATAAAGATCATTTTCTATTTTTATACATCCTGAGACTCTGTCTCCCATTCATATTTTTGACTTCAGAAGATGTACTACTTCCTTTTGCTTTGCTTCATCGGCTCCTCATCAGGTTGAGGCAGAAAGTTTGTTTGCTGGACAACTCACACCTCTCAAAATTCATCTGTTCAGTTCTGTTCTCTGGGGCGCCCTCATCTCGGTACAATGGCCCCCTCCCTAGTCTGGGGGGTATTTCCCTCCAGCCTACAGACAGGGCCAGGAATCTGGGCGTGGTCCTGGACTCGGCCCTCTCCCTGGAAGCTCAGGTGATGGCCGTCTCCAGGGCCGCTTTTTTCCACCTCCGCAGGATCGCCCAGATCCGTCAGTACCTTGATGAGTCCTCCCTGAGGGCAGTTGTGCAGGCCCTGGTGATCTTGAGGATCGACTATTGCAATGCCCTCTACCCTGGTCCGGAGGTTACAGCGGGTCCAAAATGCGGCGGCCAGGCTGGTGGTGGGTGCTCGTAGATACGAGCACATCACCCCAGTTCTGGTCCGCCTGCATTGGCTTCCCGTTGTCTTCCGGATCAGGTTCAAGGTCCTGGTTTTGATTTTCAAAGCCCTCCACGGCTTGGGACCAGGATACCTGGCGGAGCGCATCTCCCAGAGGGCATCCGGATCCAGACCCACGAGATCGTCGCAGGCGCGCTCATTGAGAGTGGCCACACCCAGAGAGGTGCAGAAAACGCTCACGCGGAACCGCGCCTTCTCTGTGGTGGGGCCCTCTCTTTGGAACCATCTTCCTTCCGAGCTGCACCTGCTGGAGTCCCTGCCCGCCTTTAAGAGGGCTCTGAAGACCTACCTCTTTAAAGAAGCTTATGGTGACCTTATTAGTTAGTTTTTTTTTCCTATCACCTGCCACCATCTTGTTCTCCGCTGTATTTGCGTGGATATTTTTTTTGTTTTTTATGCTTTTGATCGTTGTTTGCCGCCCAGAGTTCCCTTTAGGGAAGATGGTGCGGGATATGTCTTTAAATAAATAAATAAAAAAAATTAAAAAAATAAAAAAAAACCAAACTTATGGTACAATAGATATTTTAAAGTACTACAAAACCCTTTGTCTTTTTGGTGCAATAGACTAATGTGTTATTGTCTTATAGTGACTCTAATAGGGTCTTTAGGTCAAGAGAGATATTTTAAGACTGGTTTTACCAGTTTCATATTCTCAGATAGCTTCCACGGCTGATCTGGGATTTGAAATCAAGCCTCCTGAGTCCTAGTCCATCATTCTGTCCACAGAAAATTGTTAACATATTTGACTTAGTTGGAAAGAAATAGCATGCACTTCTACTGTTATATATCTAGTGTGATAGGTGTTTTTTGTTTGTTTGTTTCTTACCTTGTATCTTTGTGGTGTTGTTTTTCTTACAGATGACCTTCGATCCCTCAATCTTCTTCAATGTTTTATTACCCCCCATTATATTTCATGCAGGATACAGTTTAAAGAAAGTAAGTGATTTCTCTTTATAATCACAGCAGGTGGCTTGATGCATTTGTTGATCTATAAAGGACCAGTCGGAAAGTTTGGTAAAAACTACCACTTAGGAAGTGCTTTAAAATGACAAGAGATATCGAAGACATAAGTTTGAGGAAAATGTTTTCAATCTAAACTATCATTTTGAGTCCTATTTGTGTTACACAAATCAGTAATGTAGACTTTAGTTCCCTACTGTGTTGGAGATTTTGAGGCCTGGAATGTACCCAAACTAAAGAAGCCCCCAAAACACCAAACCAAAGTCCTTAGGCACTGCTCACTGATCCATTCCTAGCTCTGTCTATGGGAAAGACTTCAAAACGAAACATAACTTAAGGTAGCCAACACCAGTTACAATGCTTTCCCAAATAATATCATTCAGGAAGAGAATGCATAAAATGCAACATCCTAAAAATAGCAAATAGACCTTCAACCAGAGAAGGTCTGAGAGAAGAAAGAAGCCTTTAACAAGTAATCAGTGCCTAATGTTGAGCCTCTCACAAGTTTGGCTTGACACCGAGCTATACAGCTGCCTGAAACAGGAAATAAAGTACCCCCACCACACAAATTGCATGGTGGCAGGGATCTGCATCATCCACCATACTGCTTGTGCACTCATCAGTTAGGCTATTGTATAATGTACACACACACATGAATATTGAGCATACAAGAAGCCAACATGGGTTTGTTAGGAAGAGGACATGTCAAACAAATCTTACTGCCTTCTTTCATAAACTGGTGATCCTAGGAAATGCAATGGACATAGTATACTTAGACTTCAGTGAGGCATTCAATAAGGTAGACCACAACTTACTTCTGTGTAAGAGAGCAAAACGGGATAGACAGTGCAACTACCAGATGGATTTTCAGCTGGCTGACCAATCACACCCAAAGTGTGGTCCTCGGTGGCATCACATCTACATGGAGGGAAGTGTACAGTGGGGTCCTTCAAGCTTCTGCCTTGGGCCCAGTGCTCTTCAACATCTTCATAAATGACCTTGATAAAGGGATTGAAGGAGTACACATCACATTTGCAGATGACACAAAACTCTGGGGAATTGGCAATACTTTGGAAGATAGACTCAACATTCAGTACGATCTTGGCAGGCTTGTACAAGATACAGTTCAACGGCAAGAAAATAAGGTCCTGTGCTTAGGTAGGAGAAACCAGGTGCATAGGTACAGGATAGGGGTGCTGGCTCAACAGTGGGCGTTTATACACGACCCCTAAGCTGCGCTGCAAATGGCTCCCAGCTCCGGAGCTTAGAAATGTTTTCCCACCAGCTCCGGAGTTTGGAGACAATTAAGTGCGACCCCGCCCACTTTAGCGCGACCCAGCTGCACTTTTCTTGTACCTTCTCTTTGGAGGTGAAAAAAATGTGATGCAGATAAGAGTGCCGGGCTCTCCTGGCTTGTCTGTTGTTTTTTTGCCTCCCGCCCCTTTAAGAGCTCCTTGAGATGGAACCAGGAAGTAATGGGGCTCGTGGCAAGTTCGACCACACCGGCAGGTTAGTAAAGGCTTCTTTTGTCCTTTTTTTCCCTCCCCCATCACGCCGACAGGAGCAGGAAGTGCTGAGGGGTGGGGACGCAGGAACAGAAATGAACCCCCAAGATCTCTGGTCCGAATTTAAGGGACCAGCGGATCTTAGGGGTCGTGTGAAAAGGCCCAGTGATACCTGCAAGAGGGATGTAGGTGTCCTGGTGGACCACTGGCTAAAGTTGAGGCAGCAGTGTGCTGCAGCTGTCAAAAAACCCAAACACAGTCCCAGGCTGCATCAAGGGGGGTAGAGCATCAAGATCACATGAAGTGATAGTGCCACTCTATACTGCCCTAGTGAGGAATACATTTGGAATACAGTGTCCAGTTCTGGTAACCACAGTACAAACACAGAGACACAGAAGTCGTAGAAAAAGTGCAGAGAAGAGCAACCAAGGTGATAAGGGGACTGGAGATTGAATCATATGAAGAACAACTGAAAGAAATCGGCATGTTTAGTCTGATGAAGAAAAGACGGAGGGGAGACATGACAGCAGTCTTCTAATAACTGAACGGTTGTCACAGGGAAGAGGGCATCGATTTATTTTCATTTGCACTTGAAGGTATGACAAGAACCAATGGGTGACAACAACTCATCAGAGGGACAGCCAACTTGGAAATAAGGAGAAAATTCCTGACAGTGAGAGACAGTGGACCAGCTTGCCTCCCAGTTGTGGAGATTTGCTCGAGATTTTCAAAAAAAGATTGGACAGCCATTTGTCCCGGATGGTATGAGGTCTCCTGCCTTGTGCAGGGGGTTGGAGTAGAAGACCTCCAAGGTCCATTCCAACCCTATGATGATTCTATGAGCCTTGCAGAAGCTGGGCGTCTCTCCCTACTGCAGGAGGCAGAAGACAACACCTGTGTGCTATGTTCTCTCTTTGCCATAAGATTATGGGGTGTGAAGAGGCTCCAGCAAAGACAATTCTTTGTCATTAGATGAGTCCAAATAGAAAGGGAGTGGGCATAAGAGGTAACATGTTTCCCACTACATTCAGAACCAGCTGTTTTCAAAACCGTCTGGTTTGCAGCACAGTGGTTAAATGCCTGTACTGCAGCTAAAACTGTGCTCACGACCTGGGGTTCAATAACAGCCTTCTGTCCCTCCGAGGTCAGTAAAATGAGTACCCAGCTTGCTGGCTGTGTGTGTGTGTGTGTGTGTGTGTGTGTGTGTGTGTGTGTGTGTGTGTGTGTGTGTGTGTGTGTGTGTGTGTGTGTGTGTGTGTGTGTGCAATACGTAGTCTGCATAATTAAATTGTAAACTGTCCAGAGAGTGCTTGAAGCACGATGGGGCGGTATATAATCCGAACAGCTTGCTATGCTTTTTGTCAGAACCAAGGTGTTGTGCGACACAAGATAAAAGTCAATTGTTTCCTCAAGGACAGGCATTACTGAAATAGCCAGCTGAAATAGCTGAGAGAGGTATGATATGACTACTATCAGCAAACATTCTCTGTCTCTTTGGCTTGGCCTCTTGACCTTCCTTCACTGAAAAGAGATCTTCCTGGGGAAATGGAGGCAGTAGAAGTGCCTTTGCTGCTCCCTCCGTACTGTGCTCCCTGAGGTAAATCCCAGAGAGAGTCTAATGTAGCATTCACATCCAATAGTACAACCGATGTCCTGGCTACCAACTTGATCTCCAGTTAGCCTCTTCCCTCTGCCCCGAGACAAGCTGTTGTGCCCTCATGTTCCAACTCAAGCTTTTGCCAGGGCACAAAGCTGACCTTATGGGAAAATAAGGAATTAAGATGGAACTCCTGTGACTTGAAATCAGCCAGCATACCTTTTAGCCAGCTTGACTCTGTCATAGCTTTCCAAAAGCAGTCAATAAGATGATTGTTAAAAAGGTTAAAATGCTCTGCTTTCTCCCTGCCCACCCACCTATCCAAGCACTGGGACCAATAGGACTGGAACGGAATTGTCACTAGGATGAAATGATGTTGGCCTCTCTTGCTTGAGGCCTCCCAAGTGTAAGGATGCAAGATGATTCCTCACAGCAGAGGTTCAGAGCAAAACGCCAAAGGGAATTTAAGGATAGACATTTTGTGCCAGCCTTGTACAGTTGGTATGCAAGTATACATTTCTGTGTTAAACCACATAACATTTGCAATGCTTTCTCATCCATTTTCGTGTTCTATTTTACAGAGGCATTTTTTCCGTAACCTGGGATCTGTTTTAGCGTATGCTTTTTTGGGGACTGCCATCTCTTGTATTGTTATAGGGTAAGTAAAAACTATATGTTATAATTCCATTTCAAAAACAATTAAAAATAAGTCATGGCATTGATGTAAGCATCTGGCAAGACATAACATTTTAGAGATGAACACAAACTCCCAATCCAGTGCTGTTGCTGAAACAGCCCCTCCTTCTTCAGTGGGTGCTGTTTAAAGGCAGCACCCTGGCTTCCCTGCCCTGCCTCCTTCAAGTGCTTTGTAGCTTTGGCTATTGTGCTGATGTTTTGAATATTTTATGAATGGATAATTAAATTCAAAACAGGAGAGTAACCCTTGTATGTTATGGATGTCAAGATGATGCACAGATGCTTGTAGAAGATGTTTCAAGAGTCTTGCAAAGCACTTAATTTTTCAGTCCTCAGATGTACTGGCTTTTAAAATGTGAAAAGTGTTAGTTTCAGTTTATTCACTATTATCAATTCCCTTTTTAAATAATATTTTCATCATAATGTGTGTTTTGTTACCCCTTAATTTTGGTTAAATATTCTTGGTATCAGTTTCAGTGCTAATTCACGGGTGATTCAGTAGCAATATTTTAGAGTAAATAACCATTCTTATATGTGCTTTGAAAACATAGAAAAATCCCTGCTAGATCTTAATATGTACTTCAGCATTCTGGCTTCAGCAGTGAGTATCTAGATGACACTTAGGGTGCTATCACACAGGCGAAATATACTTTTTTTAAATGAACATGTGTTTTTACTCTAAAGTCATCATATAATTGAAGATTCGGTTACAGTGTCCTCATAGTGTGGTATTAATAAACAAATCTTAATGTTCCCACGTCCTAAAAGCGCATTTTAAAGTTTGAGCCTGAGCAATTTTTAATTATTTTTTTTGGCTGAGCCCCAAATGCTGTAGCGCTGTTGTTGTTTTTTTTGCTACAGCTGATCGGCATTTGGGGTTCAGCAAAAAAAAGTTTAAAACTCTCTCCTTTCCCCCACCCATCCCATCAGGTGGAGGAAAAGGAGCTATTTTAAAACTTTTTTTGTCAGCCCCAAGCCCTCACTACAGCTGATGGGCACTTGGGGCTGGCAAAAAGAAAAAGTTAAAAAAGAAAGCCAAATTAGTATTTCTAATTTTTTTTTAAAAAAAAGAGGTTAGCATCAGGTAATAGGGCAAAAGAGAGGAAGAACCACTGATAATCAGCATTCCCACATACCTATGTGAGGTTGGAAAATGTGAACTTATAACTGGGTTAAAAAATACCCAGCATCACCCCTAGGTCATGGAAAACTCGATTCAACCTGCTGAACCAGTTTTTTTGTTTTAAAAAAAATTTGATGGTCGTGGGTAGACATGGGCACGACCAGGAAAAAACGACATTTCGAGTTTTCATTTGTCGGAATGGGTCCGTTTCGGGTTGTTTCCGTTTGTCACGATTTTTTCAAAAATTTGTCATTTCGTTTGTCATTTGTCGTTTGTCATTTGTCGTTTCCACCGCGATTTAGCACGATTTGACTTTCCCCAGAGCATAGGGGCGTCCCGCAATCAGGGCCAGCGCTAGGTGTTTTTGAGCCCTAGGCGGCGGGCGGCGTGGGGGCAGTGGGCGGCGTGGGGGAGGTGTGGGCGGGCGGTGGTGGTGGGGGCCATGGGCGGGCAGCGACAGCGGCAGGGGGAGGCGTGGGTGGGCGAGTGGGCGGGCGGCAGCGCGGGCGGGCGGGCGAGTGGGCAGTTAGGATATCACTTAGGATAGAGGTTTTGTTCTTGGCTTGCACCCCAAATGTGTGTGTGTGCAAGCAAATTGAAGTTGGGAAAATAGAAAATAAATGGTAGTATATAATATATTTTTAAAATAAATCCACACCTCCCACTCCCCTTTATCCAATATCAGAAAAAAATCCTCTCAAACTGCCAGAGAAGAAATAAAGAATAAACTGCTATTCCCTTCAGCAAACAAAGCTGCAGGGAATCAAAGAAATTATTTTCTAAATTCAATTCCCTCCCTGCCTGCCTAACTTAAATCCTAAAGCCTCCAGCCTCCCTCCTCAATCTCGATCGGATCACACCAGCACCAGCAGCCAGCCCTCCTCCCTCAACCACATCCATACACATCCGACTGCGATTTCTGGAAGGTGCCTCAGCTTTTTATGCCCTCCGAGACATCCAGAAGTGTCAGTCAAAAACCTGGTGATGCCATTGGTGGAATGGTTCAAAACAATTGCATGGTCCCATCCCATGCCTAGCCCAAATGGGCAGGTCTAAAAAAATAAAAAATAAAATAAAATAAAATAAAATAAAATAAAATAAAATCAATACGATGTTTTATTGCTAAAAAAAACCCACTGCTGCTACTATTAAAATTCAGGCATTTAAAATAAATAAATTTCACATGTTTCTGTGTGATTTGGTGTGTTTTTGACCACGATTTCAAAAGAAAAATTGCGGTCGCCATTTTGGATCCCCACCACCACATGGCATGCAGCGAGACAGACGACGAGGATGAAACCCCCCCCAGCCTGGTGCAAGCAGCCCAGGACAGGAGAAGAGGGGGAAAGCCCGGGGGGACCCCCCAGAAACCACCCCTCTGGTAGGTGTCCTCAGGCAGGCATATTTTCACCTACTTTTTTGGCCGGGAGTTGGGTTTTTTTAAAAAACTTTTAAAAACTTTTTTCTGTGCTGCTTGGCATCGTGCAATCGCTGCAATGCCATTAATGACAAGGAAAAACCCGACCCAATTTTTTTTTTTTGGGTCGGGTTCGAAGCTGGAGCGGTGTAATTATCGTTACCATTTCCGTTATATAACGGAAACGATAACCCAAAACGGAAACGACAATTTCGCCGCTCCGTGCCCATGTCTAGTCATGGGGAGAAATATTTTTGAGCTGGATTACTTGTAAGTAAAAATCTGATCAAACTGCTCGTGAGAGAGCACCCTTAGAAAGTCATAAGCAAAATTTAGTTGGAGATAATAAGTGAGCATAGGCCCCTGATGTGGCAGTTGAACACCTGGATCTAGGCCTGGACAGTAAGCATAGCTTTAGATGGCTGCAAAACTCAGGCGTTTCTTTGATAACTAGCTATTTAGTGGTTCATAATCTCAAAGATGACATGGTAGCAAACTGAACTTTCATAAGAACATAAGAAACGTTGAAGGTAATCAACACAGGTGCAATGTTCCTTCGAGCTCCTCATATTGTTGAGGGATTCAAGGATGCTGCTCTGCATGTGTGGACACAGGTTTCTAAGCTGCAGAGGGAACCTAGATTTATAGAAAAGGCAGCAAGGTGCATAAGGAATACCTCAACATATGAGGAATCAGAAGGCATAGGAACATATGAGGAATCAGAAGGAATCAGAAGGCATAGAAGATTAAGGCATGGCTGAATGCATGGCATCTGAGCATAGGACTCGTGTTTAAGCAAATGTCATGGAAAGCAATTATTTAACAGTATTTCTTATTTGATGGGAGTGGAACCCTATGAGTGTAATAAATAATAACAATTGTGAGCCGTTCATGGCTTATGGTAACCCTTTACATGAACATAAGAACATAAGAACATAAGAAGAGCCATGCTGGATCAGGCCAAAGGCCCATCTAGTCCAGCTTCCTGTATCTCACAGTGGCCCCACCAGATGTGTTTGGGAGCGCATAAGACTAGATATCTGTCTCCTGATACCACTCCCCTGAATCTGGCCCTTGAAGCACCCCGGTTTTAAGCCTGGAGATTACACATCTCCCTCATGATTTGTAACCTGTGAGGGACATTTCCTCCAGGAATCTGTCCAATCCCCTTTTGAAGGCATCCAGGCCAGATGCCATCACCACATCACAGACTAACAATGCGCTGGGTGAAAAAATATTTTCTTTTGTCTGTTCTTACTCTCCCAGCCCTCAGTTTGAGTGTATGTCCCCTAGTTCTGGTATTTTGTGAGAGGGAGAAGAGCTTCCCTCTATCCACTTTACTCATGGCCTGCATTATTTTGTACGTCTCAGTCATATCCCCCCTCAGGTGCCTTTTTTCCAGACTAAAGTGCCCCAAATGTTTTAGCCTTTCCTCATAAGGAAGGTGCCCCAGCCCAGTAATTCATTTTAGTCGTTCTCTTCTGCACCTTTTCCAGTTCCACTATGTCTTTCTTGAGATGCGGTGACCAGAATTGTACACAATACTCCAGGTGTGGCCTTACTATCGTTTTGTATAATGGCATTATAATGTTGGCTGTTTTATTTTTAATCCCCTTTTACATGATTCTCTAGGACTAGATTACTGAGTACTATGAAGTGTTTTATCATTGTCTGGGGGCAATGTGTGATTGTGAAACTCCCCCAAAGCCACACAGGCTGGCTCTTTTGGAACAGACAGTGGAAAACTGAATTCCCAACCTCTGGCCCCACAGCCAGATACTGAATGTCCTGAATTATCCAGCCATCATAAGAGTTATGAACTTAGCACTAGTTCCTGGGCCTCCCAACCTCCAGTGCACCATTAAGAAAGTAAAAAGAGGTCACTGGAGATCTTGAAATATATAACTCTTAACTAGATTTCTGAAGTATCCATCTACAGTACAAGAGGATTTATGGTAGTACTTTAGATTTTATAAGGGTACCTAATTTACAAGCAAGCAGAATTCTGAACTTATAGAGAACATTTTGAAATTACACAATCAATTAACTTTTAGTATCAGCTATCTTCCTCTTTTATATCAATCCTATATTTGAAGAATGAAAATATATATCCCCTTTTGACATCATCATAAGGCTGAACTGTCACATTTAATGTCATGTTAGCACTATTAAAACAGAAGCACTGGATGAAGAAGAGGTTAGATTTTAGAAGCAAAAGCTTGTTAAAATCTTTTTCATCAAAGCAATTTAGAAATAGCCAAGATCAAAAACTTTCTCTTTTTTAATTTGCCTGATCATAGCACGGTTTTCTCAGAACTCAAATACTGTGGTACCTAGCTATTGCCAAAAAAGGGAGAAGTAATGTGTTCATGCTACTTCACAGTGAAGGGAATATCATTCCTATATATTTTTTTTTCTGATGGCAGCAGCTCTCTGTTTCAGACTGGTCACTGGTTTGGAAGCTTTGTTTGTTTGTTTGTTCATTTGTTCATTTGTTCGTTCGTTCGTTCATTCATTCAAAATATCCCACCCTTTTTCCTAAAAAGGATCCAAGGCAGCCTACATCTTTAAAAAGAAACAATATTAAAATCTAAAAACAAAATAATTAAGCAACCATTATATTAAAAATAGTAGATAAAAGGATTATTAAAACAACAACAAAGTGTATACAATCACATTAAAAAAACACTACGGGAAAGCCTGCCTGAAGAGAAAGGTATTGGTTTGCTTGCAGAGGGACAGGAACAATGGGCCCAGCCTTTCTTCTTGTGGGAGGGAGTTCTAAAGTCTAGAGGCAGCAACAGAGAAGACCCTTTCCAGTGTGTCTACTACATACACCAGTGAAGGTGGTAAGACTGAGAGAATGGTCTTCTCTGGTTATCTTCAAACCAGGTGGGCCATTAAGAGAGATGTAGTCTTTGAGATAGCTTGGATGCAAACCCATTTAGGGCTTAGAGTGTCTTAACCTTACATCTTAACCATTTCATTACATATGGTATGTGTATAAAATAAATTTATCTCATACTATTCCATATCTAACTATGTGGTGAGTTTATCAAGTTAATTCTATTTTGTTCAGACATTCACTATTAAAAATAACCAAAGAACACCAAAGTCAGTGTAATTTATGTTGTTTCTTGCTCACTTAATGTTCTTGGGGTAGACCTGTTTATATCAAGTAATTCGGGATAGACCTGTTCCATTCTTCTGTTGTCTGGTTATGCTGTCTCTGGCTGCTAAAAGTAGAAATATAAATCACTCTTTATAAGGATATTTAGCATTGTTGCCCAAAAAGAAAGTCAGCAGAAACAACACCTGATTTTTTCTTTCAGATTGAGTCCAATGTTAAACTGGGTTTTTTTAAGGCATGGCCATCTCATGTGGGAAAATGAGCCTAAGTTGCAATTTCTTTTTCCACTTGGACCCCACTTTCCAGTCCTCCCTGCTTTTTTAACAAATGATTTCAAATTTGCAACACATATCCTTCTAGCCACCAGCTGGAGCCATAGGAACTTAACTACATAGAAAATGTTACTTTATTTCTGAATGGTCTCATTATGCCCCCAAATACATTCATGCAGGTTTTATGCTTTGAACATTCCTTCTTCAATGAATATATTGATGAAAGTCAATCTAAGTTTCAACCAGTTCATATGAAAAACACCCTCATTATTGAGATTAATATATTCTAAAATAGATTTGTTGTCTCCTTTGAATTAACTTGATTCTACCTCCTCTGAGCCAACAGTGTTCAATCGCAAACATACCTAGCTAGGTATAGAAAAATATATATGTGTATCTGTTTGGGACTGAGAATTTTTATTTGACTTTGCTTGATCTCTCCCATGGTGTAAATACAAGGACCCATTCATGTGCTCTGTCTGAAATACTGCTCACATACATTTATTCATATTCTCCAGTCTGACGGTTTTCATGGCATGAGCTGGAATGCCCATTTATCTGGAGCCTAGTGCTGTGTGAAGATGGTTTGCTCTTTACTGTAAATTAGGCTTCATTCCTTTTTGGGACACAAGGTTTTTCGAGGTTTCTTGCATCTGGAAGATCGGCCTTTTAAAAACATTCTTGCTGGAGATATTAGTAACATCTGTTGACTGCACAGTAAGAATGCTTTTGAAACACTTCACTCCTTAAACTATGATTAAGCTGCATTAATTCTCTGATGAGAACATGAGAAAACCATATCAATGCCTTTCAAAACAAAGCTAGAATTCTTTCCCCTCTAAACATTATCACCTTAGATTTCCTGCAGGTTGACAATTTAAAGCAATTATTTAATGTAGTTTCAGAAAACTTTAGAAACCCACCATAAAAAAATTTACATACACATTTATTAATGATCAAAGAGCAGCAAAATGTTACAATTACAATCAAATTATCATTCTACCTCTAAAACATATATTACCAGATTAACACTATTAACTTTAAGATATATAACATACATAATACCCAAACAAGAATAAATAAAAGTATTATCCAACACTATTATTAAATTATCAATAGATTCTTGTTCCTAGAGAGCAAATTCAATCACCAGGGGGAAGTCAGTAAACCCTATAAGAGTAAAAGAAAAAAAAAGGTAAAGGTTCCCTCCGCACATGCGTGCTAGCCGTGTCCGAATCTAGGGGTGGTGCTTATCTCCATATTCAAACTGAAGAGCCAGTGTTCTGCAAGTCCATAGACACGTGGCCGGCATGACTGCAAGGAAACACTGTTTTAACTTCCCACTTTTTACGGTGGTGCCTATTTATCTACTTGCATTTACATGCTTTCGAACTGCTAGGTTGGCAGGAGCTAGGGTTATCAGCGGGAGCTCACTCCACTGCATGGCACCCGGGATTCGAACCACCAAGCTGCCGACTTTGCAGCTGACAGTTCTCAGAAGCCTTAGTCCACTGAGCCACCACACTCAAATGGACAGTATACTGGGCCAGCTTTCTGCTGGAGCTTGCTCCATCTCATTCAAAGTGCCCTATCCCCACTGCCAGTTTAGCCTCCACACAAACCTTGCTTGCTCTCACTATCTGACACACATTATATTATCTCATTCAATACTGATAATTTCATTATTCCTCTCATGAGTACAGGCTTCAGTCAATCCAATTCTGTTTGGTAGACTTCTAATTTCTAGAATTTTTCTTCCAGCTTTTCATACTTCTCACTTCTAGTAGGCTGCAAGCATGAAAGGGTTTTTGATTTTCAGCTATTCAGTGGTTCATAATTTCCAAGTTGACATGGTAACAAACTGAACTTTCATAAGAACATAAAAAGAGCCATGCTGGATCAGGCCAAAGGCCCATCTAGTCCAGCTTCCTGTATCTCACAGTGGCCCCACCAGGTGCGTCTGAGAGCACACAAGACTAGATATCTGTCTCCTGATAGCACTCCCCTGCATCTGGCCTTTGAAGTACCCTGTTTTTAAGCCTAAAGATGACACATCCTCATCATGGCTTTCCTCCAGGCATCTGCCAATCCCCTTTGAAGGCATCCAGGCCAGATGCCACCACCACGTCATGTGGCTGGGAGTTCCAAAGGCTAACAACATGCTGGGTAAATAAGTATTTTCTTTTGTCTGTTCTCATTCCCTCAAACCCCCAATTTGAGTGGATATCCCCAGGAGAACATTGTGATGGGGAAATGGCACTAGTGGAAGAGGTTTAAACTACTAGCTGGTCCCAAGGTACACCCCCCTCTCTCTTCAGAAGCTGCTATTTTAAAAATTGGAGGGATGTGAGGTTGCAAGTGGTGTTCCAACATATTCTGCTGCTAGACTGTGTGTTAACTTTGACCCTTTGCAACTGGCTGTCCAACAAAAACTTTATTTTCTGTTTCCAAAGGTGCAGTCTTTGTTTTAATTTCTTCTGTAGCTCAGTGGTTTAGGTATCTGGCTGCAGAGCTGGGGGCTGGGAGTGGGATTCCTCACTGTGCTTCCTTGACAGCGTCTGGGCTCATGGATACATTGAGTCCCTTTCAGCTCTACAGTTCTAAGATTATTATTAAAAACAATAGGCACCGTAATTCAAAAGTATATAAAAACATTGACTGGTATTATTTAACAGATATACATTTTAACCAAAAACCTAAGTATCTGTTAAATTTTGCTGCTGCTGCTGCTGCTGCTGCTGATGATGATGATGATGATGAAGAAGAAGAAGAAGAAGAAGAAGAAGAAGAAGAAGAAGAAGAAGAAGAAGAAGAAGAAGAAGAAGAAGAAGAAGAAGAAGAAGAAGAAGAAGAAGAAGAAGAAGAAGAAGAATCTGATTCTCTGAGTGCCTAATCCTTTGAAACTTGAATTCAACGCCATTGGTTTCCAATCACATTAGAGATGAACTAAAGTTGGCATCTCTTTTCTCTTCACCTTTAACACCTTACTGGAATCCAGACACTCAGAACAGCTCAGAACAGCTTTCTGGAAGTTTCTTAAGCAGATATTTCATATCAACTCATTTTTGTAGAATTTACCAAAATTTATAAACTTCATATTGGGAATGAGAAAAACTGAACTGAAACTACATTGTAGAAAATAATCGTATGCAGGAGGGGAAAATATGAAACTTGCAGGTGTTGCCCATAGGCGGATTGTGCAGAACGTAATAGCATTTTTGAACATGGTAAAATCAGCCATCCCAAATTGACTTCAGCACTCATAAACCTGGCTTTATTACACTGAGAATTTGACCCACATTGCATGGCAACTGACCTCATGGAAGTGGTAAGGAGAATATATAGTGTACTGTTTTACTAAAAGAGAGACAAACTACCAGTATTATCTCACTTCTGTCAGAGTCACGTAAAGAATATAAATTCAAAAATGCCTGTTTCCAGTTAATTTGAACTTATTGGAAATAATCTTTGTGTAGAACTACTCAGAAGTTGCATTGATCTACTTTTTCAGCAGTTCTCTCCCCCCCCACACACACACACACTTTTGTCCCTGATTTAAAATTCAGCTCAGGCTGAATCCTTTCAGTATGATGTAGTGCTTATGCTTCTTAGTATGCACTACTAGCTGCCCAGGACTTGATTTTCTAAAATAGTTTGGTTTAGCTGTTTAACCGCTAGACAACAATGCACATGTGAAGCAGATAAACACCCTGGCCTGCAGGTTTGCTCATTGCATTCTAATCTTCATAACATTGTTAAAGCCAACCACACTGAGCTTGACCAGTGCGAGCTTCAGAAAGTCTGTATCCGTATCATTTGCTGTGCAGTTTGGAAAGCAGCCCTCTGTTGCTATGTACAAAATGTTTTGGGATTTTGGCTTGAAATGTAACACTGCAGGGTTCTCTTCTCCTTCTGTTGTGATTGTTGGCAAGATTACTTTCCCCCAGTTGAGCAAGACCTTGGTTCACATAATGACTGCCACCTAATTCCTGAAAACTGAACTGATTCATTCATAGAATCAGAAGGTGATGATGCCCATGTAGGCTGTCTCGAAGAATTCCCTGCTTAATTCAGGTAATCCGGGGCTAGAACATTCCCTTTCTAGCATGGGAGAATCAAACACCATGGTTCCATTGTCAAACAGTTCTTACCAACATATTTCTCTTGCTATTCAACCCAAATCTATCCTCCTGTAATTTATACACACTTTGGCAGGGTTCCTGTTGTTAAGCATAGTAAACTGCCTTGTACTGTCAGAATCCCATTGAATCAGTGGAGACACTGTTAGTCAACTTCTCTGCATGTTCCATGGATTTGGTGGCCTACTCTAGTTGCAACTTATTATGCTATGCAACTGGATTTCAGGCATAAGACAAAGGTAAAGGTTCTCCCCACACTTGCATGCTAGTCATGTCCAACTTGAGAGGCGGTGCTTATCTCTGTTTTCAAGCCAAAGAGCCAGTGTTGTGCAAGCCCGTGGCCATGTGGCCAGCATGGCGGAACACATTTCTGCACACAGAACACTGTTTACCTTCCTGCTTTTTACAGTGGTACCTTTTTCTTTTCTTGCATTTACATGCTTTCGAACTGCTAGGTTGGCAGGAGGTGGGGTTAACAGCGGGAGCTCACTCCACTGCATGGCACCTGGGATTCGAACCACTGAGCTGCCGACTTTGCAGCTGGCAGTATCAGCACTCTAGCTCACTGAGCCACCATGCTATGAAAATTATAGAGCTTTTCCATTGGTCCTGTAATTCTCTGCTGACCCAAAACACAGAAGTTCTCATGTGATTAAGTTTCAGAGGGGTAGATTTTGGTTGATGACAAAGAGAAATGTCTTGATGGCAAAAACAATTCAGCAATGAAGCCAGTTATCTACTGGGGTGTTGGGTTCTACCTTCTTGTGCTGTTAGAGAAGCCCTATAGTTTGAGACCTGTGAATGAAGGAGATTATACAGCATTTATCCTATGCTTCCAGTTGCTTGTACTAATACAAGAGATATCACCTAAGGTTTTCGTAGCTGCATGGCACACATCTTATCATAATGTAACATTCAGAACATTGTTAGAGCAAGTGGCAGTTTTGCACATCTGAGTGAAACTGTTTAGAAGCAGCAGAGAAAATGTCTTTTTAACTGAATACGGTGGTCAGTTGCAGGTAATTTGGTCATTAGAAAAAAGGGCTTGCAACTAAAAAAAGTTGGGTAACAGTGCTGCAACTTAAATCTTTACTACAAACAAAAGTCCATAGTTTAGTGCCAAATGTGATATGCCTGGCAACCACTTCAGTGCAAACTGTGATTGGAGACCTAATTCCAATCTAAAGCTAGCTGAATAAAAGCCTGCACTAATAACAACAACAACAACAACAACAACAACTTTATTTTTATGCCGCCTTTCTCCCCAAAGGATAGTGTGTTGGATTACAGCTCGGTCCAAGCAGGTGTGCAACCAGAAGACATCTTGCTGCAAAGCCTTTTGTACAAAATGGAATGGGAGAATTACCAGTAGCTAATTCTGCAGCTATTAGTTCAATGGGACTTACGCGAGCACAATAGTATAAATGAATGCATGCCACTATTAATGCAATCAGTCAAATTGTGAGTTGTTGTAGCTACTATATGGCTGTTTCTGAAACTTATGCCCATCTATTATAAAATCATTTTGCACTGCACCTATTCCTTGCAGGATCTAAAGAATGAATACATAGGAAACCTCATATACAATCACATAAATTAAATATAATTAGAAGAGGTTTGGTACAGGTTTTTGCATGGAAGCTGTCTTTAAAGCTGGAGCAGTCATATTCACCCATTCTCAGCTAGCACCACAGCTTCCTGGTTCTACATGAAAGTGTGTGTATGTATGATGCACATGGACTTGGGCCTAATGTGCTGTTTGCAGTCAGACAGATGTAGAGCACTGTTTCTCATAAACCTTTTAGTTGCACAACTCCTGGCAGCTGCAATGCAGGATCTGGATTGGAAAAAAAACCTCCCCATAAATAAATTCCTCAAGCCCTAATGACAGCACAGAGCCTGGGAAATTTGCCACATGTCATGTGTGCAGGATGTGAGGCTAAGGGGGCACAGCACCAACTGCAATGGTTTCTGGACACATTTTTATCAGCAATTAAGCAACAAATATAATATTTACTTGTGCTTGACACAGAGCAGTGCAGCAGTAGCATGCAGATAAAATGTCAGTATTGATATAAAGTAGAGATGGGCACGACTAGGGAAAATGACGTTTTCGAGTTGTCGTGTGTCGGAGGCAGTCCGTTTCGGCTCGTTTCCGTTTTTCGCAAAATTTCACAAAAATTAGTTGGTTCGTTTTTTTGTTTTTTTGTTGTCGTTAGTACTGGTTTGGGGGGGTAGCGGGCTCCTGGAGGGAGCTGCAGGAGTCAGCCAGAGCCACAAGTGACGGACTGGCAGACTCTTTGCACCCGCTGTGTCTCATGTACTTGCATGTAGTGCAATGCAAGTAGATCTGGCTTAGGGTTAAGACGGGTTAGCACAAGGGCTAGAGTTAGGCTAGTTACGGGTGAGGTTAGGGTGAGTATTGGGGTGCACCTCTGGGTGCCTCTCTGACCCACTTAGAAGGACAGTGTACTGGCGTATGGGTTAGGCTTAGGCTTAGGCTTCGGGTTTGGGCTACGATTAGTGGGCTGTTTATGCCCGATTGGCACATCCCAGAAGTCTCTGTGGTCAACCTGGCCAAGTGGCCATGCGATTGGTGGAAAATTTGCATGGTCCACTCCCATGGGCGAGCCCATCATTGCAAATGTGCAGGTGTAAAAAAATAAATAAAATAAAATAAAATAAAATAAAATAAAATAAAATCAACGGAGACTTTTTTTTGCAAGAAAAACCACTGCTGCTACTGTAAAAATTCAGGCATTTAAAATAGCTAATTTTCGCATGTTTCTGTGGTGCTTTGGTGGGGTTTTGGGCAACGATTTCAAAAAAATATTGTGGTCACCATTTTGGATCCCCGCACTGCATGGCAAATGGATGCGCCCCCAGCCTGGTACAGTCAGCAAAACCTGGCCATGCGATTGGTGGAATGGCTCCAAAACTTTGCATGGTCCACTCCCATGGGCGAGCCCATCATTGCGAATGTGCAGGTGTAAAAAAATAAAATAAAATAAAATAAAATAAAATCAACGGAGACTTTTTTTTTGCAAGAAAAACCCACTGCTGCTACTGTAAAAATTCAAGCATTTAAAATAGCTAATTTTTGCATGTTTCTGTGGTGCTTTGGTGGGGTTTTGGGCAACGATTTCAAAAAAAATATTGCAGTCGCCATTTTGGATCCCCCACACTGCATGGCAAATGGATGCGCCCTCCCAGCCTGGTACCAGCAGCGCAGCAGTAGCAGTAGCCAAGGAGAGGGGGCGGGGAAACCCTCCCAAATAAAACACCCTTCTGGCCTGGTAGGTGCCCTCAGACAGTTTTCGCCTACTTTTAGGGCCGGGAATCGGGTTTTTTTAACTTTTAAAAACTTTTTTCTGTGCCGCTTGGCATTGCGCGATCGCCGCGATGCAAGTAACGAGCACGACAAATCAGACCAAATTGTTCGTTCGTCGGTTCGAGCTCGAATTCTGGCGGAGTAATTCCCGTTACCGTTTCCATAGAGTAACGGATACGAGTAACGGAAACGGAAACGGGAATACCGCTAAGTCGTGCCCATCTCTAATATAAAGTATTGCAGAGTTAGGTTATGAAGAGACAATGACAATGGGTAGAGTAAAAACTCATATATTCATATATACATCAAAAATATATACAGCATAACAACCAAGCAATATTTACAACAGACAAACAGAGTGTGGGGTTCTGTTCTCACCATAACAGACCCACCTAACAAATGGAAAGCTAGTGCTTTTTATACAGTTCAGTACCCATCAGATGTGAGTCATCACTAATTACAATCTGATGCAATCTGATGTAACCATGATGTTATAAATTCTTCCACCTGTGCTTCATCACGCAACATGCCTGTGATTACTTATCTCTTATACTTGTGGATTAACATCATGAGTCTGCAGAATCTAACTGCCTCCATTTTACAATTCTCTTTCCACTATCTGTTAAATATACATAACATATATTTTATCAACTTTTACATATCTTGACACCTACCATATTACCTGACAGCCATGTTTCCACCAGATTCCAAGGTGGCTCAAAAGTCATTCTAGTCCCCCTCAATCCCTGCCTTCCTTCCTGCCTGTGGCATCGCAAGGATCACACCTCTTCATGGACTTTGGATCAGAATTCCTAAAGAATGGGATGGTGCTGATCTGACAACTAAACCAAACACCTCTCTTATTTTGTACTAGGGTTTTTTAATATTTATTTATTTATTTATTTATTTATTTATTTATTTATTTATTTATTTATGGTATCCAGTGTTTCCAAGATCCTTGTCCAAGGACCTTAACATGTAAACCTGAAATAAAGCCTTTCTCACTGTTCTAGAATTTATTATTATATACACATACACCCAATTAGTTTGAAAACCTCCACAGGAATCAAAACAAAAAGTCTGGACAGCCAATTCATAAATAAGCTTGGAATGAAATTACCTATATAAAGCTGTGGTTGGGGTTTATCATTCAAGATTTAGATCTGGATCTCAGTGGTAGCAACACTGAGCTCTGTCATTCAAGTCTTAAGGATACTGTCTTAAGGATACTCCAAAGGATATAATGTAAAGAATGTTCATTTAAAGTATGTTTATATCAATCCTTTCCAGATTTTACCACCCATGCAAAGCCAAAATAATTATTTCAGTGCTTCCATCTACGTCTGCTATTATATTTTTACTGGATATAAATTTAAAACATTTAAGTTGACATCTACTTTTCTTTACTGGGAACAAAATGGACATTAATACTTTGTATTCTACTGAAGTCATGTGCAAAACAGCAAGGCATAATTTTTCCAACCCCCAAAATGAAAGCTACTATTTACATTTTAAGGGATTAAAGAAGTCTTTAGATGCATGGAAAAGGGTGGAATACCCAAGAATCTTTTCCAAAAAAGTATCAAGTAGACACTTCAGGCTTGGACACAGGAACGATATTGCATGAATTCTGTCTTTTTGGGGCCAGTTACTTAGTCCAGGGATCCAGTCCAAGTTCTTATGAAGCTACACAATGTAAGTTGCATCATTAGAACAATGTTTACTGTCAACCACCCTGCTTCCTCAATGCTTAAGTTTTTTTTAATCTAGGGTGAATAGCAAATATGAATATGTCAAAGAACTTTGAAACATGTGACACATCACAGAAATTCAGCCACCATAGGAGCCCTATTCAAGGTTTTCAGTGGAGGAGAACTGAATACACAAGGAAGGAGCATTCTCGCCCCCTTTGCCTCCCTTGTCTCCTAGACCGCAAAAATCTGATGAGTCCAAAGAAAAATTTTTCCCTTCTAATAAAAAACAAAGCACTCCAGCTGGTGCCTTTTCTTTCACAGGAAAATCCCTTTATGACACAAACAAACCAAGCATAGGCTGGTGGCACCATTAAGATTTATTTTGGCTTGATTAGTGTTTTTCGAACAACAATACCACACCACCAAAGCAAAGCTTGGTGCTTGTTTACTGCCCCCTAGAGTTTAAAGCACTCTCTGGATGATTTACATTAGACATGGGCACGACTTGGCGAAATTCTCGTTTCTGTTTCCGTTTCTTGTTTCCGTTACGTAACGGAAACGGTAACGACAATTACTCCGCCAAAACTCGAACTCGAACCGACTAAAGAAAAATTGGGTCTGATTTTTCGTTGTCGTTCCTGGCATCGCAGCGATCGCGCGATGCCAAGCGGTACAGGAAAAAAGTTTTAAAAATAAAAAAACCCCGATTCCCGGCCAAAACTGAGGCGAAAATATGCCTGCCTGAGGGCACCTAACAGAGGGGTGGTTTCTGGGGGGGGGCTGGCCTCCCCCCTCTCCTCTCCTGGGCTGCGCAATCCTCGTCGAGTCGCAACAAAGCGAAAAAAATTTTAAAATAAAAAAACCCCGATTCTTGGCCAAAAAAGCAGGCAAAAATATGCCTGCCTCAGTGAGGGCACCTACCAGAGGGGTGGTTTCTGGGGGGGGTCCCCGGCCTCCCCCCTTCTCTCCTGGTCTGCGCATCCTCGTCATCTCGCCAAGTCGCCATGCCATGCGGTGCGGGCGGGGGATCCAAAATGGGGTGACCGCAATATTTATTTTGAAATCGCGTGGTCCAAAAACACACCAAAGCACCACAGAAACATGAGGAAATAGCTATTTTAAAACTGCCTGAATTTTTACAGTAGCAGCAGTGGGTTTTTCTTGCAACAAAACGTCTCCATTGATTTTATTTTATTTTTATTTTTATTTTTATTTTTATTTTTTTACACCTGTGCAATGATGGGCTGGCCATGGGAGTGGACCATGCAAATTTTTGGAGCCATTCCACCAATTGCATGGCCACTTGGCCAGGTTTTGACCGAGACTTCTGGGATGTGCCAGTCGGGCATAAAAAGCCACTAACCCTAGCCCTAACCCTAACCCTAACCCTACCCTAACCCATACGCCAGTACACTGTCCTTCTTAGTGGGTCAGAGAGGCACCCAGAGGTGCACCCCAGTAACTCACCCTAACCTTACCAGTAACCCTAAGCCTAGCCCTTGCGCTAACCCCTAACCCCAAGCCAGATCTGTGTACTCGCATTGCACTACAGCAAGTACACTTCCCTTCTTAGTGAGTCACAGCGGGCGCCCGTAGGGGTCCTCTCTCACTTCGTTCCCCAGCCCAAGTGCAGGCAGTGAGTCACAGAGGCATCCGAAAGAGACGTGCCTCTGCCTGCTGTAACTGCAACTTAATGGTATGCATATCCAATTGGCTATGCATGCCATTTTGTAGCGGGTGAGGAGAGGAGGCACCCACGAGGTGCCTCCAGGAGCCCGCTCCCCCCCAAAACCAGTACTAACGACAGACGAAAATCCGACAAACGAAACGACATATTTTTGGAAAATTTCGCGAAAAACGGAAACGAGCCGAAATGGGCCGGCTCTGACACACGACAACTCGAAAACGTAATTTTTCCTGGTCGTGCCCATCTCTAGTTTACATTTTACAAGGACTTCTGCAGGCTACACATTCCCCCCACCCCCCATCCAAGCTGGATACTCATTTTACCGACCAAAGAAGAATGGAAGGCTGAATCAACCTCAAGCATGCTACCTGGAACTGAACCCAGGTTGTGAGCACTATTGTAGCTGCACCACAAGGCTCTACAATTCTGGTGTATTGTTGCCCTTTCCAAGGTTTCCATGTGTAGTAGAATACTCAGAAGTGCTCTGAATTACAGTCCATTTGTTCAGATGCACCTGAGACAAATGCAGCCACCACACTCTTCAGCAGAATGGTAAATTTAGAACAGGCCCCTGCAGCCATCAAATAATCAAAGAAATGTAAATGCATCTGTTCAGGAGACAAATGCAATGGCAGCAGTAAAATAAAAAACTTGAATCAAACGTCCTGCTATACCAAAACCGGTGTGACCACCTTCACAATTCTGCACCCCCTTTCCTATCTGTAACCCCACACATGCCCTGTTGCATTGGGGACTCTTCAGAATGGGTACAAGGGGCGCGGCATTGCAGGTTGCCTTGAATAAGCAGCTCAGAGTACTGTAGCTGCTTCCAAGACTCATGGAGGTGAACTGAAGCATTTTGAGCCCCCAGGTGTAGCTTCACTCTACAGTGCTTGCAGTTGGATTCCATGTTAAGTGTCGTGTGCCAGTTTTATGTCATCCTGAGACTTTTCGTATGGCATTTTGTAGTTTGGTACAGTAGTTCAGAAGACTGCACTAGACTTTCCCAACAGAAAAATCTGAATACCTCGCCAAACTGCAGGAGTCTATGGGATGGAGACAGAGCAGTTAAAGCAGAACAAGACTGGTATACCTTTAGTGAAAGTACTTCATCCAGCTACAGGCAACCACTTCTACATGGCATCATCTTTGACGGAAAAGTGAAGGGTGCTGAGCTGCCAATGCTCTGGCTTGAAGGCGAGAGCTTAAATTTTGCTGTATGGCTCCTTGCCTTAAAACAAGCCCTGTCCTGAGACAGAGGCAGGGGGTTTGTTATATAGTGGACCCTCGTATAACAAAAGGTTTGTATAACATAAAATTTGTACAACATAAAAAATTCCAGAGATAGGGGAAATTTGCTTAACAGAATCGTCTATGGGGCAAATCTGTACAACATAAAAATAGTCATGATTAGGGATTACTCCGTTTTCAATGCATTCCTATGGGAAATTTGTATAAAGGAAACTTTGCTTAACATAATTTCATTTGGAATGAATTAATTCCTTTATACAAGGTACCACTTGTATTTCTAATCCCAGAAAGAGGGAAAGCAGCCTCAGGTGCCAAAATAACATGGCTACAGTTGGATACTATTATATTGTTTATAATCTAATAACAATCTGAGCTGAAGGTGGGTCATATAGATAAAGCAAAGCAAAAGCAAAGTGGTCTGCTTATATACCGCCCCATACCACTTCAAGTAGTCTCTGGGCGGTTTGCAGTTTTTAAATTACAGTATGCAGGCTACACATTGCCCCCCCCCACAAGCAATCTGGGTACTCATTTTACCAACCTCGGAAGGATGGAAGGCTGAGTCAACCATGAGCCTGCTACCTGGGATTGAACCCCAAGTCGTGTGTTAATCAAATCCAGCCCCTGTCAAGGAAGCATGGTGGGGAAACAAACTCCTAAGTCATGGTTTCACCAAACTACAGAGCTACCATTGGCTGGTATGCCTCAGGCAGCAATGTATCTTGAGCCTGGTTTGCTCCTTAATGTCTAAGAAAGTCATAGGGTTTTTTTTCTTGACCACATAGGGTCAAGTCATCATCTCTCTGCATTTAGAATCTCTCATTTGTAGCTTGGCTCAACACTGTCAGGGAAGATCCATCTCTCTCTCTCTCTCTCTCTCTCTCCCTCTCTTCTCTCTCTCTCTCTAACTCTTTGACAGTACATGTAACATGATCTTATACTAAATGAAAGATCCCCTCTTCAGGAAAACATATTTTTCACTGACAACTGAATCATTCATTCAGTTTGAAGGCTCACCCATTGCTTCTCATCATAAAGAAGTCTGATGAGTCACCCTTGCAGCTTATCAAGTATTTAAAATCCAGTATTTAAAACATGGCAAGTTTTCTAGTAGGACACAGATTTAAAAAAAAAAAAAGATAAAGAGCTGACACTTTATTATTCCATTCGCCTATGTAGAGTTGGGGTAAATTAAAGCTACTAGAGTTTGTTGAAAATGTTGAAGAGAGGAATAGCCTTTAATATCTGTACTGTTTTATAGCCCAGCCGACTAATCAAGAACAAAGCTGAGAAAACTTACATTTTTGAACAATAGCTCTCAAGCCTGAGACATTGTCAATTGCTTTGAATTATAGCTAAAAGTGTATGAGTGTTAGCGAGAGGGGACTAAGGCAGTCTGTAGGCTTGCAAAATCAGACTTCAGAGGAAACCTGTGCTTAGTTTCTAAAAAATAACCAGCCAACATAGCAGGCAAATTTGTATATGTTCAACAGTGAGAGAAACCTCTGCTGATGGGTGCCAAAGGCAGCACTCAGAGCCTTTTCTGTGGGCACCTGACATCGCCCCTTCACAGCCACCTGTATTCAAGTTAAATTGTGGTATTGGCACTCTGCAAAAAATTAGTGGGTTTTGAATCGCAGTTTGGGCACTCAGTCTCTAAAAGGTTTGCCATCGCTGACCTATAGCATCTGTTCCTGGGCTCAGAATCTCCAGCCAGCATGGCTAGAGGTCTGTGGGAACCATCAAACAGTGTTTCTCAGCATTTTTCTAGTATCTTCAGGTCCTTGAGTGTTTCTGCCCATTAGAGGCTGGTCACTAAACCCACTGAAAGAAGAAAAACAACAGCAATACCTCAGTTTAGGAGTGCCCTGGTCTATGAGCTCTTTGCAAGGCAAGCAAACATTTCTGAATATTTTTATTTTGATTTATGACCTTGTCTTGCAAAACAAGCACCGAAGCACCAAGTGGCAATGGGGAGCCAGCTGGCTCTTCATGCCCCTTTGTGCTAGTATGGCCACCAGCCAGCAGGCCCTCTGTGCCGGCGCTGTTGCCGACTGCCAGACCCTTTGCGCTGTTGAGGCCTCCAGTTCACAGGCCTTACATTGTGGTGTGCCCGCCGACTGGCAGGCCCTTCATGTCACTGCCACCAGAATGAATAAGGTAAATTTTAATCATTTCTTGAGAGAGAGAGAGAGAGAGAGATTTACAAATATTTGATTTATGAGCATGTTTCCAGAACAAATTATGCTCATAAACCAAAAGTACTACTGTATAAGGTAGTATCCTTTTCCAGTTGGGATTTGTTTAAGCAGTAACGCCTTCTTAAACTGCTATTTCCATGTTCTTGCTCTTTTCAGCACATTCTCGGATTTGCTTCCCAAATACTCCTTCTGGTTTGTCCTTCAGTTTGGCCTTATTCCTTGATCCTGACAACTGGCTTCAGCACACAGCTCATGGCTTACTTCAGACTGCTGCAAGCCAAACCTTGTCATGGGAGTACTGGGACATTCTTATTGGTGTCATACATATTACTGCCACAAGCACAAGCACAATATGATACAGAGAGAACATCAAGTCCTGGAGATACAGTTCTTGCCAATAAAGCGATGGCACTTTTTCCAAACTCCACTAGATGGTGCACATGTCAAAGGTAGTCAGCTCTCCAAGAACAAAATTATGATGCCTTTGGAGAGAAAAAAATGAGAATGGGTGAGTGTGTGGGTGTACTCTGGCTGCACTGAGGATTACCCACAATGCTCTCCTAGTGAGAAAATAGAATCTGATACGAGACGTTCTTAACTTTGGAAAGCACGGATAAGCTGGCAGAGATGTCAGATAAATTCTGAGCATGTACTGGTGCCAATCTTGGGGGTGGTCTAAAAAATAAAGGAAGAAATATTAGTTTAGATGGCTGGCCGAATCTTGTCCCTGTACATAGCCAAGTGTGAAGAAGGGAGGGAGCCAGTTTTAGCAATTTAGATGCACAACAGACTGGCAGTGTGAACATATCTCACTTTTAGTGTTCTTGCATTTCAATGAATCCCACCTGTTTTTCCCCTCCCCTTTTTGTTTTCTCCTGTGTGAATTTTATTTATACATTTTTCCAAATGTGTACACTTATTTGTGCCTTTGACCTAATTCAGAAATCCTCCCCCAATCATTAAGTATAGAAAAGCACACACACATATCCCCCCCCCCAAAAAAAAGATCTGTGTGTTTTTGCTCAATTTTATGTTTGGGGTTCACTTGATTTCCCCCAAAGGACTAATAAGACTTACAACTATATAAAGTATTGAGGCTCCCTTCCTCAGTTCCATTGCTTGTCTCCTTCAGTCTGACCCATATGCCTGCCTGCCTGTGCTCTGCCTCTTCCTTATTCTTAGCGCTCTGTGCCTTTCAGCAGTTTTCAAACTTAATTGCTTTGAGGCATTCTATGACTAGAGATGGGCATAAAATGAACCACAAAGCGAAAAACCCCATGAATTGGGCTGTTTCATGGTTCATTTCTGGGTGCTTTGAAATAGCACCAAATGAAACACCAGACTGTTATCGGCTTTGGCAATTTGTGCACTTCGTTTTTGGGTTCATCCTATGTGGCCAGAGAGCATGATGCCACTCATTCAGTTCCATAGGCAATACTGGAGTGGCCCTAATGAAAACGCTGTGTAGGGTTCATTGTTGGGCCAGGCAACTAGCCACGGAGCCCCAAGTCCACCCTCTGGGAGGAGCTGATTACAGGAGCCACACCATGGGCAGCTCAGCTTATGGTTTCACTTTTGCAGCAGCCAGCATCAGAAGAGTAGGAGGATATAGCTACAGGGCTGGTGCTGGGTTTTTTTGTGCCCTAGGCGAGGGGTGGGGTGGGGTGGGGTGGGGCAGGCAGCACAGGGGGTGGCGGGGGTGGGGCAGGGGGTGACTGGTGGGGGTGGGGTGGCAGGGCAGTGGCAGATGGTGGGGGACAGCGATGGACGCAGGGGGCAGGCGGTGATGGGCACGGGGTGGGCTGTGATGGGCGTGGGGGTGGCAGGCAGACGGCGGTGGGCGGCTGGCGGGCAGTGGGGGGACGGACAGCGGTGGCCAGCAGCAGGGGGCAGCGGGGGGGTGGCAGACTGGCCAGCGCCCTCTCTTCATTTTTGGCGCCTAGGCAACTGCCTAGTTCGCCTTAATGGAAGTGCTGGCCCTGTATAGCTACCTATATCATTCATCCTGCCCCTTTCTATTCCCTCCCCAGTCCATCTCCTGATGAGCCCTGTCTTAAGTTTTATTGCATGAACCACTCTTTTAATTTCCCCCAAGCCGGCTGCTAAAGAGTTCTTTACTGCAAGGACTTGCTTTTGGGGAACTGTAACTTGGATGTCCCAAATCTTTGCTAAACTTGGGGTTGGGGGGAGGAGAATCAGCTGAAGATTCCCTGCAAGTTTAGCATTTCTAATGCCCACAGGGACTGTTCTATAACACCATACATCCTGCATCACAGAAATTACAAAATGGTTTGTTTCATCACAAACTTTGTACACATTTGTGGCTTGTGAATACCAACGAACCATGAACCATCACAAACCACAATTTTCCAGGTCCATGCCTATAACTCTTCCCTATTTGCTGGATTTAGAGAATTTTCTGTAAGCACTGACTGTTCACAAATCCTCCCAGCCTGTGACCTGTTCACATGTGTTAAGCATTATCTCCATTGGTTACTCCACATATTTTAGTTCCAGTTGAGACAGACCATGTTATTTTGGCTTGTGACTGGGCTTGTGAGCTCCAGGACAAAGACAAGTGAAGCCAATTCAGCCTCAATGTGGGTGATTAGGATCTCCAAGAGATTTTATTTTGATAAGATCCAATCTAGAGTGACTTTAATTATAAAATTTAAGGCTGTAGAGCTCCTGTAGCCTTTTGCCCAACAACTAGTACATTCACTGGAAACTAAATTTCCCATTGGAGTCAACAGGTACTCTTCCCTTCAATACAAAAAGAAGATGTAAAGAGCTTAATTCAAACTTGGACCAGTGCAGTGTCTTAACATATTCAAAAGCAGTGCAAAAATATGAAATACAAGGTATTTGAGTAATAATATAGTCAGCAGCATATAGCCACTCAACCTGGTTAATGAAGAACGTTGAAATTCACTCACATAAATTCTGCATACATTTTGTCCACTTTATCACTAATCTGAGAATTATAGGTAACATTTAGGGTATGTCTGATCTACTTGAATTGCTTTTTTTAAAAAAATGGGTAAATGAAACAGCAAACATCAGTATAAAAGGGAACAGCATAGCAAAACATCGCTGGCTGGATAGTGGTTTTGGGGACTACATTGGTTTGGGGGCCTGCAGATACAGGGGCTGGGAGTTAATAATTCCCTGCAATGCTTCCTGGGAGAAGAGCCAGTAGGTGAAATTATGGGCAAATGGCAGAGTTCCAGGGCACCCTCAGGAAAAGAGAATGGCAAGCCCCTTCTGTGCATTCTCTCTACCTAGAACACAATGGGACCTTTTTCAGGATTTTCTAGATGCAGAGTACTCAGGAGTGGTTTCCCATTGTCTTCTTCTGGAGGCACCCTGGGACTGTGCAAGCTTGCCTAAGGCCATAAAGACTGATTCAGACTCATAGGAAGCATACTGGGGAATCGTATTGAGCATATACAAGCTCCTCAGCCAGATATTTAAACTGTGTGTTAAAATACATTTTGTTTGGCCCTAGAGAGGGACTGCTTTGATGATGAAAGAAACAATGCTGTAGGAAAGAATGTTTAATCCAGGCACATCCAAACTTTGGCCCTCCAGATGTTTTGGACCACAACTCCCAGAATTCCAAGCATGAATTTCCAATGGCAAAGGACTGTGGGAGTTGTGGCCCAAAACATCTGGAGGGCCGAAGTTTGGACATGCCTGGTTTAATCCTTCAGCCCATATCTCTTCCATGGCATAAACTCTGTACTCCCAGCCTCTTAGATTTTTCTATAGAAAGGAAACAGGTGTATTAGGAAGTAAAAGGGATGGGTTAAACATTGTTTCCATGACACGTTTGGTTTGGCTGGAGGATAGGCATGAAAGCCAAGCCCAGGATAAAATGAGAGAGGCAGCAATGCAAAATATTCACATCCTTTCCTGAAAGCTTCTTTCTGCTATAGATAAGAGCAGGCATAAAGTTAATATTCCCCAGCCATAAAATAAACGGAGCACCCCAGGCAAAAAGTATCCGCAGAGGAAATTGAACAAATGAATAATTGAAAAAAAGGTCATTGATCAACAACTGGTGTCTTGCCTTCCTAATTATATTGCTTTTCCATAGAGAGGGCTAAATCCAATGTTTGTGCCTGCTAAATGTCAACAAAGCTTATGTTAGGGTTGACGTAACAACCTCCATTCATTCAGTGTTTCTGTTCTGGTTAGAGATGGGCATGAATAAAAAAATGGTGTTTCGTTTGTCGTTTGTCGTTTAGGGGGTCCGTTTCAGTTCATTTCCATTTTTTGTGAATTTTTGCAAAAAAAAGTTTTTGTTTTCGTTCATTTCGTTACCATTTCATTACCATTTATTTCAATTTTTGTGATTTTTTTAGCATTTAAAGCAATTCAATGTATTGCCATAACGAAAACGAAACGGACGACAAAATTTCTGGTGTTTCTGTTCATTTCGTTTCATTTTAGAGACAAAATTCGATTGTCGTTTCGTTGCGTAATGAAATGAAAAAATGAAAACGGAAACAAAAAATTGTTCGTTTCGTGCCCATCTCTAGTTCTGGTCAAGACTGACAACTGAATTAGGCTCAATACATGCAGCAATTGTATATGGATTCGTTTCTCTTCAGGTATCTAGTGTGGGATTGTAGTTAGTGTTCAGGAAGACCTGGGTTCCAATTTCCAATTGGTTACAGAGACTTATCTTGGGGATTGTATTCCTAGTACAGTGGTGGTGAACCTTCGGTACTCCAGATGTTTTGGACCACATCTCCCACAATCCTTTGTCATTGCCCATACAGGCTTGGAATTCTGGCAGTTGTGGTTCAAAAAACCTGGGGTGCCGAAGGTTCACCACCACTACCCTAGTAGAACCACCCACAACATATCTAGGTTACTTTGAAAGTCCTACCTGGGTCTCTGCAAGTTGTTGCTGACTTTACAATATATCATGCCATTTCTGTTCATTGAGTGTGTGACTGGACAGAAAGGGAATTGTAAATTCATGCTCATTCTTTCACTGAGGATTCCTACCAGGAGATCCAATTCTCTTTAAGTGGCCACAGGACCAGAGGAGGAAAAGCTTTTAGTTGCACCTGTATTAAAGTGGCTGTAGGTGGCACTGGATCAGAAGAACTGCCATGGAAGGCTTTTTCTTCCTTAATTCCTCAGTTATTTATCTTATCTTGCTTACCAAGAGAGCTCTGTTAAACTGTAAAATAAATAAATAAACAGGAACACTGATCAGTGAGGAGAAGCTGAAGCTGAAGCTGGAGGAGGAGGAGGAGGAGGAGGAGGAGGAGGAGGAGGAGGAGAGGAAATAGTAGTAGTGTCTTGGAAGAGAGCCTTGGCTGAGAGAATAACTGCTTGCACTGCTTGTGTGTTTTCATTGTGTGTGTGCTCAACTTGTGAACCAAGAGATGAGGATGAGGCTGTTTTGGCAAAGCATTGCTCTCTCTCTCTCTCTCTCTCTCTCTCTCTCTCTCTCTCTCTCTCTCTCTCTGTGTGTGTGTGTGTGTGTGTGTGTGTGTGTGTGTGAGAGAGAGAGAGAGAGAGAGAGAGAGAGAGAGATCAGCTCATATTTTATTTCTCCATTGGATTAAGTGATCACATATTTGAATTAATTGCGAGGAAAAACTACAGATTGAGGGTGAGGGCCTCCAGGATGATTCACGTTTCTCATCATGTTCTGTGATCAACAGGGAAAAATGAATCAGCCCACCCCAAACCTGTTGTATTTCCCTCTATGCAGTCAGTCTCTAAATAAGGGACAGCAATATTATTGGATAGGAGATAATGACCTTTGTCTGCGAGCAGGTGCTTTCAAATTTGTTTTCAAGGGTGAATTGTGAATTAAGTTTATTCAGAAATGAGCATTTACTTGCAAAGAACATGATAGTCCTAGCCCTCGTGTGGTCCAAGTTGCTTCCAAAGACAACAATTGGAATGAATGAAGTTTGGAAGGTTAGATGGAACAGAAAATTGTGGTTTATTCTAAGACCAAAAGCCTTTCTCCTCCTTTCCATACATATGCAAGCAAGGGGAAGCAAGGTGCCCCAGGAATTGCTGCAGCTTGTTCTCCTAATACTGAGCCATCTCTACTCATTATGCTGCTACATGCGAGCCAGCACCTAGACATAGCTGGGGCTAATATATATAGCAGTCTCATGGCATCTAATAATATCTAATCTCATCTAATGTAATTAGGTGTTGTCAGATCAATTGTGATTTATGATGTCATTTTTCATAGTTTCCTAGGCATACAATACACAGAAATGGTTTACCATTCCTTTTTAAAAAAATGCTTCCTGGAACTGTCAACGCACCCATGTCTATGCAGACTGGCTTTTCTAGGATGCCTTCTGGGAAACTGAACTCCCAACTTCTGTCTCTACTAGTGAGTCCACCTAGCCTCTCACTGTATACTATACAAAAGTATATAAAGTCAGCCTGTGTGGTCATGGACAAGCTACACAGCTCCAGAATGCCTCTTGAAGAAGGGAATGGTAAACCCCTTCTGTGTTCTCTCTACCTGGAAAACCTGGAAAAGGATCACCATAAGTCAGACTTGACTGGACAGCATGTGATTATTCATTCATTCATTCATTCATTCATTCATTCATTCATTCATTCATTCATTCATTCATTTATTATAAATATACAGTAGTGCATTGGTTCAATGCGCATAATCTATTCTGGACACATGCTCATAAACCAAAATACCCATAAATAAATGAAAGAAATCCCGTAAGAAATAATTAAAACTTACCCAGTTTGTTCCATGGCCTCATGCCCCATCGCTGCAGATGCCGCCTTTGCTGTTACCCCCTTGCTGCAGCAAGGTGCCTGCAGTAGCAGGGAGGACCTGACTGGGTGCAGTGGTGGAAGCATTGGCACCCTTCTTGGCCCCAGCAGTGGCGGTGGGAAGGGCCTGCCCGGCCATGGCAGCAGCAATTGGTTGGCTGTGTGGCTGTGTGGCTGCAGTGGGCAAAGTGCTACCTGGCGCTCCGGTGCTCATTTTGCAAGACCAGCTCATTAAACGGAACAAGTGTTCCAAAATTTTTGCTTGTCTTACCAAATGCTTGTAGACTGGGGCACTCATAAACAGGTATTATTGTAGAGATTTTTTAAAGGAATTATACAATTGCATGTAACAATTTTGCATTTCACAGGGATGCTTCAGAAACAACATCAGGAGGTCTTAGTTTTTTTAATCACCTTCCTTTATGAGCTCTATTCATTTGGCTCAGTTCCGTGCTCTTTTCTTGGGGGAACATGGCTGAACAAATCATGCTTGTGAACGAATCCCAGCACCTCGACCAGGTGGGAAGGAGGGAATGAAAAGATGACTTGCTCACATGGAATGTGGCAGATTGCACTAAATGCATTTACTTTCATCCTTGCATCTTAATTGTGTTCTTAATGTGTGTTTTCCCCACACACTTTAATTCCATTCATTCATTCATTCATTCGCACCAACACACACCATTCACTCCAACAAATATTTCTTGTCAAGAAAAAGGCTTCTTTACATGGATCACTGGAACCCTGCTGTGGTGGGTGAATAGAAAAAGAGTTATCTTCCCAACTAGCTCAGGTAAATGTCAGGGTGTGAATGCTAGCACACAGTAATAGAGGCTAAGGAATATTTTCCCTACCCTTCCATCACAGTCTGAGGCTGGTATTGTGGAGGGAAGCACTTTCTGGTGATTGTGGAGAATTAAGGATTCTTCTTCTTCTTCTTCTTCTTCTTCTTCTTCTTCTTCTTCTTCTTCTTCTTCTTCTTCTTCTTCTTCTTCTTCTTCTTCTTCTTCTTCTTCTTCTTCTTCTTCTTCTCTCTCTCTCTCTCTCTCTCTCTCTCTCTCTCATCTGTCCTTTTTTTCTCTCAGAGAAGGAGGAGGAGCCCAAAATAACATCCTTCTCACCAGCAAGCTATGGGTCCTAAAATATTCTGAAGAAAAAGCTGCTACAGCATTTGTCGTTATGCTACTGAGTTGGGCTGCCTTTGCACTGCCTTAAGGACTGCTTCCTTTCCATAGATTCCCACCCCAAATAGCAGGGCATGTTTTTTGTGCCTGGACAATATAGGTCCAGCATACGAAATAGTGCCAGCTGTGTATCTGTTTCTGACACACCTGCAGCAGAGAACTGGCCAAGGCAGCCTTAAGTCCTGGGCAGTTCTTTTGTTTGTGAGCTCTTCCTGTACCCTGACTGCTAATGTGCTTGCTACTCCAGTTTTGTCTGCCTGCACAATGCTGTTCTCTGCCTCTCTTACTCCTGGGAGTGGGAAAGGAGGGAGTTGCGGTTTTCCTGCCTGGACTTTCTTATAAGTTATTCTACCAGCAGGTCATGTTCAAGCACCAAACCTCTTGCTTCCCTGTTTGCAGTTTTGTGTCAACTAAGTGCAAGACACATACGTGTGAGTCTTGATGCCAGTCTGATGGAGAAGGGGGGGTAGGCATTTCCCTTTCTAGATTTTCCAGCTACCTAGGCCAGTGATGGCGAACCTTTTAGAGACTGAGTGCCCAAACTGCGATTCAAAACCCACTAATTTTTTCTCAAAGTGCCAATAGGGCAATTTAACCTGAATACAGGTGGCTGTGAAGGGGCGATGTCGGGTGCCCACAGAAAGGGCTCCGAGTGCCACCTTTGGCACCCATGCCATAGGTTTGCCAACACTGACCTAGGCTATTGACAGTGCGTATGCGGTGGAGCAAAGGAAGTAGTAGGCTAGGACTCAAGAGACCTGGTTTCTAATCCACACTCAGTCACGGGAACTTACCAGGAAGAAGTGGCACTGGTAAAACTGCTCCATAAATATTGCACATACTTTGAAAATTCTGTTAGAGTCCTGATAAGTCAAACACAACTTTGTAACACATAAGTTGCACTGCATTGACAGCTACATCCAATCTAGAAATTCTTGTCCTGTTTCTTAATTCTGATCTGTACAAAACACTGGTTTAAACTCTCTCTCTCTCTCTCTCCTGCTCTCTCATCTCAACATTAAAATATTCTCTGCTATTCCCATTAATCTATTTGGATCGTTCGCCACAAGGGTACTCCATCTCTTCTTACTTCAGCATTGATCTTAATTTCTTTGAGCAGATACTGAAAAGCCAGATGATTTTTCAAAGATGGCAAAGCAGGTGAGGTAGTAAGAGCGCCTGGAGGCAGACCCAGTTACTTTGAAGGAGGGTGTTGCTTGCCACAGCACATGCTGTGTGCTTCGGGGGGGGGGGGAGAAATAGAAAATTCTCAACAACACAGTGTAATGTAACTGTCACATCCCGCACTCTCTGATGTTTCTTTCATCTGTGTGTCCTCTTTTCAGGCATTGTTTAAGAGACTTGTTGCAAAATTTCTGCATCAAATATAAATTTGAAGAATCATGCATATAAATGAAGTTTGCATGGGAGAGGTTTCTTGAGCACTTAGAAGCATTAATTGTAGTACTGAAGATCCTTAACTTCTACAAAGAGGTTCTGTTTGGTTCTGTGTTAAATATGTTGACATGTAGTTTAAGGTCATCTGACATTCCAGCCAGTGCACATGCTTGGGTTCTGAAATGGAAATAAAATCTGGAGGACCCTGATGATGAAGGAAGCTTAAATCTTCCCTTTAGAAGGTTTTGACTTCAACCCCATCCACCTCCAAACATGAATTAAGGGGAGAATTCCATTCATGATAGGGGAGGATGTTTTAAAAGTCCCTAGTGGGTAGACATGAATTTTGAAATATAAATTCCTGGAGAAAGATTTAAAACTCTCCCATTCATGCACTGTTTAACACAGCATGTTGTTTAGTGTAACCTCTAGAGCAGGGGTCCTCAACCTAAGGCCCCAGGGCTGGATGCAGCCCCCCAAGGTCCTGAATCCGGCCCCTGGGACCAATTGCAACCCCCCCTACTTTGCGAGCAAGCCAGCCTCTGCAGCTGCTTATATTGCTGAGGCAGTTCAAAGTAGTGGGCTATGTCACTTCTCTCACTCCCCCCAACTACCGCCTAGATGATCAGCATGCTGGCTAGTGGGGCATTCAAAGTGGGAGGGCTACGGCAAGGTCCCCTGCTCCCCCCACCCACTGTGGTCCGGCCCCCAGCAGTGTCTAGGGCGTGGAGAACCGGCCCGCTGTTTGAAAACTTTGAGGACCCCTGCTCTAGAGAGATAAGAGCATAAATTTGAGGTTAGGGGGAAGAACTACTAACAAAACAATCAAGAACGCCCTCCATCAGAGCCAAATTCTCAATTAGGAAATAACTGGGGCTTTGGCCACTGTGATATTTACTTACGATTAGAGATGGGCACGACCAGAAAAAATTACGTTTCAAGTTGTTGTTTGTCGGGACGGGCCCATTTCGGGTCGTTTCCTTTTGTCGTGAAATTTTTCAAAACTTTGTCGTTTCAGTTTGTCGTCTTGTCGTTTGTACAGTGGTTTAGGGAGCATAACGTGTAGCCGCCGTTATACATTATGTTGGCGTTGTTAGTGTGACAGGAAACCTCGTCGGCACTTCTCTGTCTCACTAAGAACATTATGTTAGGGTGCGGGTTAGTGTGTCAGAGGAACCTGGTCGGCGCTTCTCTGACTCACTAAGAAGGAAAGCATACTGCCGTACTGCCATACAGGTTATGCTTAGGGAGGGAGGGAGTGGGTCTCTGGAGTTGAAGGCACCTCTCTGGGTGCATCACTCTGACCCACTAAGAAGGGAAGTGTACTTGCGTACGAATCTGGGTTAGGGTTGGGGTTAGGGTAAGGACTAGGCTTAGGGTAATGGTTCAGGTTAGGGTTAGGGTTAGGGTTAGGATTAGGGTTGGTGGGCTTTTTATGCCCTCTCTGGCACATCCAGAAGTCTCAGCAAAACCTGGCCATGCGATTGGTGGAATGGCTTCAAAAATTTGCATGGTCCCATCCCATGGCCAGCCCATCATTGAGCGTGCGCAGGTGTAAAAAAATAAAAATTAAAATAAATTAAAATAAAATAAAATAAATACGATGTTTTATTGCTATAAAAAACCCCACTGCTGCTACTATAAAAATTCAGGCATTTAAAATACCTAATTTTCACATGTTTCTGTGGTGCTTTGGTGGGTTTTTGGACCATGATTTCAAAAGAAAAATTGCGGTCGCCATTTTGGATCCCCCCACCGCATGGCAAATGGAGACGATGAGGATGACCCCCCCCCCAGCCTGGTGCAAGCAGCCCAGGACAGGAGGGGGGGCGGAAGGCCGGGGACCCCCCCCAGAAACCACCCCTCGGTAGGTGCCCTCACCGAGGCAGGCATATTTTCGCCTGCTTTTATGGCCAGGAATCGGGTTTTTTATTTTTAAAACTTTTTTCTGTGCTGCTTGGCATCGCATGATCGCCGTGATGCCATGAACGACAACGAAAAATCAGACCCAATTTTTCTTTTTCAGTTCAGGTTCGAACTGGAGTGGAGTAATTCTCGTTACCATTACCCGTTGCGTAACAATAATGAGAACCGAAAATGGAAATGACAATTTCACCTAGTCATGCCCATGTCTACTTACGATTAAACAAGATGTTAGTCAGACTCCCATAATCACATCTGGGGCAAAAACGATGGGTCAGAAAGGATTCAAGTATGTGTGAGATGCCATGGGTTATTGTGGTCTAGTCTTTAGGATGCCGCCGTTTCAAACAGAATCTGCAAGACTGTGGGGTTTATTCTCTTTGTAATGAAGATAAAACAGGTTCTTTAGCAGGCTAAGTGGATGTCAGCAGTCCGAATAGCCACTAGCATTATAATTCAGTGTAACTACTTTCCAAATCGTCCAAGCTTAAAAATCTAAATTCAGCAGCTACTTTCAGATTTACAATGCTTATTTTGAGACATTGCTAGACAGTTACTCTGTTTGTTTGTTTGTTGGGCAGGCACTGCAATATCTAATCTTGAGCAGACCGTGACTATATCTTGGAGCTACAGAGCACAAACTATACATATGCAGGGTTCACTAACGAGTGTAAAAGCCATGAATATTTCTACAAACAAGTCACTACAAATACAAACATAGGCAATATCTTTATAGACTGTATGGGATCCCAGGACCTCACCTTCTGGAATCAGGTTACTTTCTAGCCTCTACCGGCTCTCCCCTGCCAATCAACCTCAGCTGAATTATTGCAGGAGCCAGGAGACTTTTAAAAAAAAAACCCAGTGGTTTCGATTAAATTAATGACTTCTCCAACCTTTTTATCGATGAGAGCTTAGACTTACCAAAAATCACTTTCAAGGCACCAACTTTATAATTAAAATGTATTAGAACTATTGGATGTTACACAAAAATATAGTTCTTACTTGAAAATAACAAAACATGAATCCTTCCCTAACTTGAATGAAGCTATGAAGCAGAAGCCTCACTATCTAATTTCTAAACTACATTTCTAAACTTGTCTTAATTGCACAGTCATGAAATCCTTCTTCAAAAGTCCTTCTCTCTTCCTCCGACTATTCACAAACATGGGAAAAGACAGTCACATGTTGCTTTTAGACCAATCAGGTTTCACTTGCTTCTGGCTGGTATCACACTGGCCTTTGTTTATACAGACATTCTGATAACACGTTAACAACAAGACTAACTTGCAGCTTAATATTCACACTGTTTACAATTGGCCTACTCTAACAGGCTTCACTAATTTTAAATTCCGTTACATAGACCACTAAAAATAATCATACAATAAACAAGCTTTCATGCTTATAGGTTCTATTTAATTAACATCAAGATGTTGCAAAAGTAACACAAGTCCCATCCTGGGGGAGGGGGAATCAGCCGTTCCTACAAATCCTTCCTTGGCTTGAGGAAGTATCCTTCCACCTGATATTTCTGTATTTTTTTATATTTTTGCAAGACAGACAAAACTCCCAAGTTCTGCAAAGACGCCTAAGATTACAGAACTGCTGTGGGGTCTTAGTTATTCTTCCTGACAACTGCGAATATCTTTGAAGTGCACACTTATTATTACATACAGTAGCTTGGGATTGTACATGTGCTCCCATTGCTAAATACTATTAAGGAGCTGCAGATGTATTCTGTCTGTTACCAGTGCAAAGAGACCAGTAGACGGGAGCCAGTTTCAATACCGTCTTCTAGCCCCAACTAGCTTTGTATGTCAGGATTACAGCTTGCCACATTAGTTTGCAAAAGTTTAAGAGGTGTTTTCCTCCACAATTTCTAGAGGAGGGAGTGTGCCAATGTCGTTACCCTCCTTGAAACCAGGAGGAACAGTACTGTGCAATTTGTCATATCCAGCAGTAGAGATGGGCACGAAACGAGCAATTTTTCATTTTTGTTTTTGTTTTTTCATTTCGTTACGTAATGAAACGAAAAACAAATTTTGTCTCCAAAATGAAACGAATCGAACTGAAACAACAGAAATTTTGTCATGTGTTTCATTTTTGTTGTGGCAAATACATTGAACTGTAATGAATGCTAACGAAACAGCAATTTTTCGTTTTTGTTTTTGTTTTTCATTTTGTTACGTAATGAAACAAAAATGAATTTTTTTGCAAAAAATTCACAAAAAACAAAAATGAACCAAAATGGACCCCCTAAACGACAAACGACAAACGAAACACCATTTTTTTGAGTCGTGCCCATCTCTATCCAGCGGCAATCCATCCTGCAATTTGTAACAGAATGATCTCAAAAATCCGATTCAAACGCTGAAGGCATCTCATTTGTCAAGCCAGATCTCCAATCTACCCCCTACTTCTGATCCCTTTCAGTGAGAAAACATCCCCAAAACGTTCTGTTTTTCACGTTGCTGTTCCTGTTTCAAAGCAATGGAAGGATAAAGAGCCATGTCTTAAACATAAGGCACAAAGAAATATCACAAATTGAGAACCATATTAGAGTCTTATTATCTCCCATTCCAGCTGGAGAGGAAATGGGTGTGTACTCACCAAAGCCAAAACTCCATGTAAGGACAGACAGGATTTTCTGGTCCTTGGTCAAATGCCATAGTCCTGTTTAGTCTTGTACAGTAATACCTTGGTTTAAGTGTGTTTTGCAAGACAAGCAAACATTTCTTCTAAATTCTGCCTTGATCAAAGAGGAGTGTCTTGCAATGCAAGGACCGGAGCAGGTCACATTATCACAAAAAAGCCAATGGTAATTCTCTCTCTCTCTCTCTCTCTCTCTCTCTCTCTCTCTCTCTCTCTCTCTCTCTCTCTCTCTCTCTGCTCACTCTCTGCTGGATTGTGGGGGATTGTGTGGCACATTCCATCTCAGGCAAGCCTCAAAAGCAGAGGGAAGAGAGCGGAATGGAGATTTCCCTTTCACCAGCCAGGAACATTTTTAAAATAGAGTGCAGATCAGGGTTTTCTTTTTTTTCTTTATTTTCATATTTTCATTTAATTTCATCCTTTTTTGTTTTTCAAACAATTTCTAGTCATGGGGCAGCTAGTCAAGTGTGTATAGGGCTACAAATTGCACTTTGAGTACCCAGCTTGTAGGAGAAGGGCAAGCCACTCCAGTATTCCTGCCAAAAAAGCTCCATGGACATGGGGTCATGAAGAGTCGGTCACAACTGTAACAACACAACAACAATTGTCACATTAAAAACACAGAGTAAAATCCTGTTGTTAGTCCCAAGTAGAGCAAATTAGACAGCCAGGTGCCTAAACCATGGTGTGGATGTGGACTTCTAGCTAACTTCTTTTGTCAGTTTTGGCATTTTGTGTGTTCTATCGGCCCCCAGAACAAATCACCCAATTTCCATTATTTCTTATGGGGAAATTTGCTTTGATATGAGAGTATTTTTGTTTACAAGCATGTTTATGGAATGGATTATGCTCTTAAACCAAGGTATTAGTGTATATGCAGTTGGCCTGCATGAATTAGATGCAGGATCTGTGGATCATCCTTAGCAGCAGAGGGCTGGCACTGGGCACGCATCTCCCCCTCCAAAAAAATCCACCATGTTTCTTAGAACTTGACTGCCAAATGCCTGCCATTACCTTAAGATAAGATCTTTTTTTCATATGCTCAGCCCTACCTCAAAATGCACTGTGCCCCCCTTGGTGCCCCTGGAATATATATAATTCCAGCATTGCAAGAGTTGTCTCTTCCTGAAGATGTGTGCTAGTTTTCTGTTCGTTACATGAATTATCCTACATTTCCTCCAGAGCACTCAAGGGAGAACAAGGAGCTTCCCTGCTCCTCACAATCGTAGAATAATAGAATAATGGAGTTGGAATGGGCCTGTAAGGCCATCAAGACCAACCGCCTGCTCAATGTAGGAATCAAAAGCAAAGCAGATCTGACAGAGGACTGTCCAATTTTCTCTTGAATGCCTCCGGTGTTGAGCAGTCACCACCTGCTGAGGTGATTGGTTTTGTTGTTGTACCACTACAAGAGTTAGGAAGTTTTTCCTCATATTCCGCCCAAAACTAGCGTCCTGCTGCTTCAGCCTACTTACTATTATGTGCCCTGCACTGAGGGATGATCAAGAACAGATCCTGTCCCTTCTCTGTATGACAGCATTTCAAATACATGAAAAGTGCTATCATATCTCCCCTCGGTCTTCTTGTCTCAAGGCTAAATATGACCTTTTCAGTGTTGCCTCACAGAATTTGATTTCTAGTCTTCCTGTTATCCTTCTTGCCTTCCTCTGAATTGGTTCCAGTTTGTTTGCATCATTCTTAAATTGCAGTGTCCAGAACTGTACACCATACTATTGATGAAGCCTAACCAGTGTTGAAGAGAAGGGAACTAGTACCCCATGGGGTTGAATTGCATTTGTCTTTTTTGCAGTAACATAAACCTGTTGGCTCACATTCAGCTTTTGATCTACAAATCCAAACCCACAGATTTGCTATCACTGTACACCCTCCTCCCGATCATTGATAAGAACATCAGAGCATAGGGCCCAGGACTGAGCCTTGTGGCTCCTCGCATTAAGCACAATTCTGTTACCAACCATGTGCCCACCTGAATGTTGCAACATCTGTCCCACATCCTGCAACCAGCCTGCTAATGAGAATATTATGTTGTGGTTTGTCAAAGGCTTTGCTGAAGTCAAAATATATTATTTCTACAGTATTTCTTCCATCTACCAGGGAGGTTACCAGATCAACAAATGAAATAAGATTAGTCTGGCAGGATTTGTTCTTGACAAATCCATGTTGGCTTCTAGTTATTACTCCATTGTTTTTAAAAACAATTAATTGATTTTAATTGTTTTTTTAAAAGACAACAATGTTTTAAATTTGTTGGCAGAGTGACTGTTTTGTATTCCGCTCCAGAATTTTCCCTGAGATTTATCCTATGAGCTGAACATATTTAGCTGAGACAGAAAGGCTGGCAAAAGGTCATTCAATGTGTTTCATAACTGGATGGGGAGTAGAAAGTGGATCACTTGATCTAATCTAACTTTTTTTTTGTCACACTGGCTCTTTGTGAGGTATGAAGACAATAGAGATGGGAACAGATACATAGAGTAGATGGGAAGGCTAGGTGTGCATACATTTCAAGAGATATTTCTCAATGCAACTATTACAAAGGTCATATGAAGAATAAGTGCTTTTTCTGTTATATGGGTTTCCCAAGTTCTGATCTCTCTCTGCTTTTCTTGCTATGCAAAGAATAAATATCTCTCTGTTTTGCAATACTACTCTAACAGGATAATTGCTCCCTAGGCCTTCAGTTTTGTTTATATTTCATTTATCAGTTTCATGCTCTGGGAATCTTAAAAAATTCAGCTGAGGCTCTGTCCTAAATTTCGACACATGTCAAGTGCTAGTTTGACATAATTTTGTTGACTAAATTTGCCTTTTTTGCTGCTGCGTTACACTAATGACTCACTCTGTAAGTAAATTTAATAAGTTATAGTAATGCAAAATTTAGTAGAAATGTATGTAGCAAATAAAAACTTTTTTTCTTAGTGGCAGGTGCCTTCCCTGTTTAATTCTTGCTTCATTGATAAAATACTAGCTTTTTCGCTCTGTTATGAGATAAAAGGACAGTAATTCAGTTTGGTCCTGGGAGTTGAATCTTTTGCACAGTCACCACAGTAAGGAAAGGTAGAAACATCTGAAGGACATGTCTGTTCTCTCCTGACCTGTTTTAATCCCTCTGTAGAGATGTAACAATGCAATAATGGCTGTCATTACAGAAAATAGACCTTTGTTCAATTCAACAGTCCTGCACTTCAAGGAGCAACTGTGCTGTTTGTCAGGAACAAAAACATATTTTCTGCTGATTTTCCCTACAAAGTCTACTCTTAACTCAGATATAGTTAATGGCACACCATTATGCCATCTATAGACCTCTTAGCTGCTAGTTTCAATGGCCAGAATCCTATTGGCTTTACACAGTGAAAATCCAAAATGGTGTAATGGTGTGCACAGTCATTCTGGATGTTGTCCTGCAGTCAGACATCACCATCCTTCACTTGGGCACATACTCAGGGGCATGACAGCAAAAAAATTGCAGACACAACAAATTACACAACTGTCCTTAATTCAGTGCTGTTTTACAATAGGATTCTGTAAATAAATAAATAAATAGTCCCAGCTAGAATTAATCCACTGAATCAACTGCACTTATGCAGATTCCACTAATTTAATAGATTGGGACTACCAGTTCAATTCAGGCCACGTTTTTTATATTTAATTTTATTATTTCAGTTTTATTGCTGACACTTAACATTGTAATATTCTAACCTTTTCCTGTTGTTTCAAAGGAGGTATTTCAGCATAAAATCAGTGATTTCATTTTTTTTTTTTTTTTTGCAAATAGTATTATAATCCATCTCAAGGGCAATTACCAATTGGGCAGTGTGGAAACATTTTCAGTGAGGCATGGGAGAATGATAGTGTGAGCACATACAAAAGCATTATCAGATAGGTCACTTTTATTTATTTATTTTTGCATTTATATCCCGCTCCCATTTCCCAAAGGGAACTCTAAGCGGTTCACACAAAGGTTAAAACAAACATCAGTAAAAACAATATAAAATGGCATGGGCAGGAGGCAAAAACTGGGTGACCATGAATTAAAAAAAAAAAAAGAAGAAGAAAGCCTGGTGCCACATTAGCCATCGCCAAAGGCAGCTCTGAATAGCCAGGTTTTAAGGGCCTTCCTAAAGGATGCCAGTGTGGGTAGCTTATTCCAAAGAGATGGTCCAGCCACCAAGAAGGCCCGTTTCCGAGTTGCTACTTTACAGGCCTCTCTCGGGGTGGCCACCCAGAGAGAGAAAGCCATTGAGGATCGGGTGGGTCGGGCCAGCTCTGATCATAGGGAGATACGCTCTGCCAGATAATGAGGAACCAAGCCATGGAGGGTTTTGTAAACCAAAACCAACACCTTGAATCTTATTCGGGAGGCAACGGGTAGCCAATGCAGGTGGGCCAGAATGGGGGTGATGCAGTCAAACCTACCCACACCAGCCACCAACCTGTTCGCCGCATTCTGCACCCACTGCAGTCACCGAACAAGGTTCGAGGGGAGCCCCATGTAGAGAGTGTTGCAGTAGTCTACCCTCGACATGACCAGCGCCTGCACCACTGTCCTCAGGGAGTCCCATCGAGGTACAGGCGAATATGGGTGATAAGCCTAAGATGGTAAAAGGCCTACCTGGTCACGGCTGCCACCTGGGATTCCAGGGACAAATCCGGATCCAGGACAACACCCAGACTCCTCACTCGTTCCGCAAGCTGGAAGGCAGACCCACCCAACCTGGGAGGAGGGCCACAGTACCTGTCCGGGCCACCCCAGAAGAACAGAACCTCAGTCTTCCCAGGGTTCAACTTGAGCCTGTTGGTCCTGGGCCTCCACTGCAGAGGTGGAAAAGGAGAGATAGAGCTTTCTTTTAAATGAATGAATGTTTTCCTTTTCAAATTGCCCAGCAACCATATGGTGCATTTTACCAATACGTTGTTCATATAATCATTCCTAAAATGATAAAATAAGCAGATAAAAAGTCTTTTATCATTAGGTACATCCTTGATGAAATTTCAGAGTAAATAGTGCAAAACACAACCAGTATCTTTGCCATTGCACCTCTGCTTAATATGATTTAATTATCCTTAATTTGCTTCATCCAGAAAACATTTATGGCAATTTTCCACTTAATCATTTTGACTAAAATAAAGGACACAGGCTGGTGCAAATTTTAAATACTCTTAAGGCATCTAAGCATTAAAATATGCATTTTAATTAATCCAAAACAAGAGATACAGCAGGGCTTATGAATTCTTGAAATGATAAAGTAGATGCACACAAAACTGAGCATTGCAAGATCCACAGAGAATACTGAAGTTTTCTGCATTCTTTGTCTTTAGTTCATTGGCATTTTAGGTATTTAGGACAGCTCTGTGGCAGACATGTTTCTCTGTGGCTGTTTTAGGCAGAACATGCAGTAGTGGGAAACAGATATTTACATAAAAGGAGCAACACAGGCCAGCAGCCTATAGGGAAAATATTAAGGACAATTGGCAGCTAACTTGAAATCATTTGGAAAGGAAAGGAATCTAGAACCGAGCTTTGAGGAGTGCTCACAACATTTCTTATTCCCAGCAGTTTTCTGAGACTTGAGATGCTGGGACTTCCTGTGAAGATTGCTTTCAACTAGAGATGGGCACGACTTAGCGGTATTCCCGTTTCTGTTTCCGTTACTCGTATCCGTTACTCTACGGAAACGGTAACGGGAATTACTCCGCCAGAATTCGAGCTCGAACCGACGAACGAACAATTTGGTCTGATTTGTCGTGCTCGTTACTTGCATCGCGGCGATCGCGCAATGCCAAGCGGCACAGAAAAAAAGTTTTTAAAAGTAAAAAAAAAACGATTCCCGGCCCTAAAAGTAGGCGAAAACTGTCTGAGGGCACCTACCAGGCCAGAAGGGTGTTTTATTTCGGGGGGGGTTCCCCGCCCCCTCTCCTTGGCTATTGCTACTGCTGCGCTGCTGGTACCAGGCTGGGAGGGCGCATCCATTTGCCATGCAGTGCAGGGGATCCAAAATGGCGACCGCAATATTTTTTTTAAATCCTTGCCCAAAACCCCACCAAAGCACCACAGAAACATGCGAAAATTAGCTATTTTAAATGCTTGAATTTTTAAAGTAGCAGCAGTGGGTTTTTCTTGCAAAAAAAAAAGTCTCCATTGATTTTATTTTATTTATTTTATTTTATTGTTTTACACCTGCGCATTTGCAATGATGGGCTCGCCCATGGGAGTGGACCATGCAAATTTTCCACCAATCGCATGGCCACTTGGCCAGGTTGACCACAGAGACTTCTGGGATGTGCCAATCGGGCATAAACAGCCCACTAATCGTAGCCCAAACCCGAACCCTAAGCCTAAGCCTAACCCATACGTCAGTACACTGTCCTTCTAAGTGGGTCAGAGAGGCACCCAGAGGTGCACCCCAATACTCACCCTAACCTCACCCGTAACTAGCCTAACCCTAGCCCTTGCGCTAACCCATCTTAACCCTAAGCCAGATCTACTTGCATTGCACTACATGCAAGTACGTGAGACACAGCGGGTGCAAAGAGTCTGCCAGTCCGTCACTTGTGGCTCTGGCTGACTCCTGCAGCTCCCTCCAGGAGCCCGCTACCCCCCCAACCAGTACTAATGACAACAAAAAAAATAAAAAAACGAACCAACTAATTTTTGCGAAATTTTGCGAAAAATGGAAACGAGCCAAAACGGACTGCCTCCAACACACGACAACTCGAAAACGTCATTTTCCCTAGTCGTGCCCATCTCTACTTTCAACATCAACAAGATTTCTTAACTTCCCACAAAATGATATCCACACGGGTTTTGCTTCCCAGACAACACAAGTCTCATTTTCTTTTAATGCTCTTTTTGTTGTTGCTTTATTATTGTTGTTGCTGGCACCTATTGTTTTTCACAGAAAACTAGCAAATTCTTTACAAATTAGCACCATTTCTGGTAAATCCTGCACAGGAAAGATGTCATTCGAGAAAGGAACCGTTAAAGTCCTGTGCAGCATGGCATTCCTTTTAACATCTAACTCCAGGTGAATCCCACACAGAAAATATCGGATTTTGCACAGGAATTAAAACACAATTGTGTGGCATAATAGTCTTCCAGAAAAAGTGACTTTGAAACTTTCAAGCTGTCATGCAAGTTTCTTGGAGAAATAATCTAGTGCACAGGAATCTTGTTGAGAAAAATAATCTCTCTCTCTCTCTCTCTCTCTCACACACACACACACACACACACACACACACACACACACACACACAGAGAGAGAGAGAGAGAGAGAGAGAGAGAGAGAGAGAGAGAGAGAGAGAGATTCATTTGTATGTGTGCTGGTTCGTTTACAAAGTCTTTGTGGTTGGTTCATATAGAAATCCAAGATATAGAGCCTTCATATTACAAGATGGGGCAACAATGTTTGATAAGTACACACACACACACACACACACACACACACACACACACACACACACACACACACACACACACACACACACACGCACGCATGCATGCATGCATGCATGAGGACGCATTAGAAATTTGCACCATCTATCTTTTTTTATTTAAGTAATGGATTTATCCAGTCTACAGGAAGTTTTCTGTGCAAGATCCAAGGGCTTTGTAAAACAGAAGCTTAACTTGTGTAAATTTTAACAAAAAAAGTCTCAACAACACCAATAAATGACAAGTCTCATTATATTTCTCAGCCAGAAGAAAAGTTGTTCGGGGGGGCATGAACCAACATCCTGGCCATGATCTTGGTAGCGTCATCAGTCCAATCCATTACTTAACATAGCTCCATACTGCATTATATAAATGTCTTGCTTATATACAGTGGTAACCTGACTTAAGAGCAGCTCGACTTAAGAGCGGAAAACTGTTGGCGTTTTAACTGATAGAATCATAGAATCATAATGTGGAGACAACTTCTCACTAAATACAGACTGAATGTGCTGTAGTTGAAAGAAATTCAGGGATATTACACGAACCAACATGTTGTAAGTAGGTATTGCTCAGCAGAGGGTCTCTAAAATTGAGGACATGGTACATTTTCTAACTGAACGTGCTCTGTGTGCAGATTTGAGGTATCAGTATCTGGGATCAAAAACAACTCCCCTTTTATTTCTGCTATCTGGCACACACAATTATATATGCTCTAGAACCAGTAAATTTGTTAAATGAGCCATAGAAAGATGAAATTTATTGCTTGCTTCACAACCTCTTCAGGTTAATTTTATAATTTTATACCTGTTTGAGAATGCTTGTTTTCTACCACTATGTGGTTGCTCCCATGTACAGTAGGTGAATCTTGAGACTGCTAGCACATGAGCCAAAGTGGTGAGGCCCCTAGTGTCCAGATAGGTGGAAATAAGCTGAAAGATGCCACCTGACCCTCCATGGATAGTGCTGAGTCCAATAAAATGCCCAAGCTGCGAACCTCAGCCCTCATGGAGGGAGTCTACCCTCCCCTAAGGAGGGGGATGTTCCCAATTCACAGACATCTGGGATTACCAGATTTAGGAGCTTCATCTTGCCCAGGTTCAGCCTTAGTTTATTTTTGTTCATCCTTTCAGGGCACCGAAAGGCATCATCTGCAGAAGGATGGTAGGAGAGAGAGAGAGAGGTGTGTGTCATCTGCATATTGGTGGCATGAAGCTCCAAATCCCCAGATGGTGGCATATTTATGTTAAATAGCATTGGCGAGATGATTAACCCCTGAGGGACTCCACAGTTAAGAGGCCAAGGAGTGGAGATCATCTCGCCAATCTCTCTGTGATTGATTCTTCAAAAAGGCTCCAAGCCAGACTAAGGCCAGGCCATTGATCTCCAATCCAGCAAGCCTTCCCAGGAGGATACCATAGTCAAAGGTATGGAAAGCTGCTGAGAGACTGAAGAGGACCAGCAGGGACATTTTGTCCCTTTTGGCCAATCCCCAGAGCAAGAAGACTCTTCATTTCATCTCCTCATTGGAGTGGTCAGCTGCAGGGAGAAGCTGGGAAGAACCAATCGGACTACTTCTGAGATTGGTGTGATGTCATGTGTGACAGGCATGTGTGCTGTGAGGAGCCCAGTGAGTGGAATGAGCTGATTCAGTGTGGGTGGGTGGGTGGGGGTTATGGGGGCACAGAATGCTGAGACACCTGTGCTGGCACATCTCATATTCAGAAATCTGGGACTTGAATACAAAATGTCCATCTCTGATAATAGTCTTTTCTCCATCTTATTCAGTAAATTGTCTAAATGGCTGTAAACTGCATAAGGCAGATGAATTGCCCCTTGCTCTGTTAGCAGAGTCTTTTCCATCAGCAGTTAATAGAATACACTCTTATTGTATCCCCACTGATAACTCAAATATCATTATTTGTTTTTTCCAACTACACCCAAAAGCTTGGAGCCAACTGGCATTACCGTGTGGATAAAACTCTTTCTGTCATTAGGTTCAGCTTCATGTTGGCAAAGAAGCAAATGCATATTATATGTTTCTTTTTATAATTATAATATCATTTTTCCCTATTGGCGATAATTTAGTTTCAGATCTTCTGCTTATAAAACCCATAGTAATTATTATCATTAATTATCTAACTATGACCTTGTAAGGTCAGTATAAATCACCCTTTTCAAGTATTTTCTTCAGGCTGTAGCTTTTCACTTCATTTTGCCCTCATGCTGGTGTCACTGAGTTAATCCAATAAAAATGTTAAAGCAGTGTCAAACATGCTTTTTTATGGTTAAATTCATCCCAGATTTTACTGTGGGTTATTCAACAACAACAACAACAACAACCTTTATTGGCATACAATGTTGTTGTTGTTGTTGTTGTTGCTGTGGGTTATTCCCTAATCTCCCTTCCATTAATCTGAAAGTCACAAACTGATTTTAATTATCTCTTAATGGTAAAATAATCACATTTTTAGAAAGAATACTAGCAGTGGAGGCCACAAAACACCAAAGAGCATCATTATTATTCCATATGAACTGGAAATGTTTTATGCCAAATTCTCAGGTTTTAGAAACAGTATGGTTAGGATATTAAAAATATAAAGTTGTAACAACCTGAATGTCAGCTGCAAAGCAGGTAGTACAACTGTTGTCTGAGTAAACAACTGTACACTTGCACTGTCAGTCCCCTGAACTATAACTGGCAAGATATGACAAATATATACAATAACATTTATTCTAAGTCTCCAAGCCAGGGTCCACTTCAGAATCAAGTATTTGAGCTATGCAAAGGTCTGCTGGAGGAAACACAGGATACTGCCTTATTTTCCACTGCCACTGTTCCAGTAACCTCATGTGAGGGTTCTTTAAATAATTCAGGTGGTTCACTCTCATAGACGAGACGAGTAGACATTGTTGGCTCAACAACAAAAGGATTTTTATTGCTTATAGATGAAACTTCTCTGTAGTTATTTCTTTCTTCATCAACAGATAACCCCAAACACAGTTTATTAACATTATCTAACAAAACAGCATCCATTAAGATGGATTCAAACGGGTTTAACGGTGCATTCATCTCTCCTAATGAAAAGGAGGAACTCCCCTTTCGTGACCGGGGCATCGAGTGCCACAACAGGGATGTCTCGCCCACTGTGGCATGGGGGTTGCTTCTCGCCTCTTCCCCATTCTCTCTGGAATTTAGGAGAATTCTCAGGCCATCTTAATGGTCTGACAGTGACCGCCCAAGTAATCTCCTCATCCCTCCTCCGAGGAATTATTCCTGTCCTCTCGTTTACCCGGCTCTCTAACGTCTGTGTCCCGATGGTTATTGTCCCTTCCTCCCAACTGTCACCTTCCTCCCCCCCTCTCTTGTGACGCTCCTACGTCACGCTCTTCCCATTCATCATCCAGATCCTCTAAAGCCCATAATACTGTTGGTTCCTCCCCTCTGTGCGTGCTCCCGACTTCTTCTAGAGCTATTTCCCTTATGTGTGGTGTAAGCAAGTCCAGGTTCGTTTTGTCTCCTTCTTTTTATCGCCCTTCTTCTCATCGTCTGTTACTCCAGACAGCACACTTCCTATTTGTGTGTTCGCCTCCTCCTCTGCCTCACACCTCAGTACTATGAACACTAACTGGTAGTAGCTCTCCAGGTTTGTGGCAGGATTTTTTCCCCTAGCTTGAAATGGAGGGATTGCAGTATGCCAAGCATGTGCTGTACCACTGTGTGATACTTTTTCTATTAGTAGCCAGGGGCCAGCAAGGTGTTAGATTAAGAATGTGATACATACTTTGGATTTAGATATCAGTTTTATTCAGATACTCTTACCTGTATCTTACATCATTCTGTGTCTGCACAACTTTCAAGATTTGTCTGCCAACTTATCTGGGAAAACTCAGCTCTTGCTAGGATGTCGGAAGTCTTCGATCTTAACTTATCTCCACCAGTGCTCAAGAGCTTACAATGTAACATCCAGATAACAATTACTCCCATCTCGGATTTAAGGACTGACAAATCTAATAGTGATAGATCTAAAAGCAATTCTTCACATTTACTAGAGTCTCCTTTTAATATACCTCCTTCCTCTAGTGGCTACTCACTGTCCTCCAAATGTTGTGCTCCAGTTAAAACTTACCAAGATGCTACTAGGAGGCTGAGACAAACCAAGCTGATTGAGTTTCTGACACCTTGTCAAAACTTTTAAAGTAGCCCAAAGACAACTAAGTCTCTTCCTCTCGACTTGCCTGATAGTCTAACAATGAGTAACCATCTCTTTGAAGAGCATCAGACAACTACTTGAATATCACACACACACACCAAAAACCCCCAGAAAAAGAGGAAATCTATCACCACAGAAGGCACATATACTTGCATACAACTCTGTGTCCATAGAGACTGTTTTATATATGGGCAGTTACTCATGTATATGATTTCTAGTCTTCCAGTCTGAAAAAAAAAAAAGTTCAAATCTGGTTTTAACCACTGATGTGTTCCTTGGAGACAACACATCTTAGAAATATCATTTTATAGAACTCTTTTAAATGTTACTTTTCAAACATTTCACAAGTCAAAAGAGGGATAATGGGAACAGTTTCAAATTGAAAAGGGAGCTGCTTCTTAGGCTTTTTTCCTGTATCTTGCCTCAGGGAAAAAAATCACAGCCAAAATTATCTTCTGTGGGTATGCAAATGACATAAATTTGGTGGATAAATTGCCCCAAAATTTAGGAATCGCCATTGACAGTATACATTGCACACTGAGCCATATAGCTTGGAGTGCAACTGGAAATATCTATGGCGATTTCGCAACTCAGGGCTCTTTAAAAGTTACTAGATAAGAGGATTTGGGGCATTATTTCCTTGGCCAAACATTTTTGTTATTTTCATCTGGGCTACACCTGGTAAGAGGGACAGGTGGGGGTGGGGGTTAGGCTTCAGCAGCGACTGAATTACAATGCATTCAGTACTGAAGACATGTTGAAACTGCAGCATGGACTAGAAGCTGGGATTCTCTATAGAACTGAGAAACCAAATGGCAATTGATCTGATCTCTGATTCTAACTCAGTGGGAGGATCACAAAACAAGGTTTCCCTGTGACCTGAGAATTATTTCAATATTCCTCTTCGCAACTGTGACCAAAAGCCATAGGCAACATACGTAACTCCCTACCATCGTTGATTAGACACGGTGGGACTAGGTACCAGGGAACAATGAAAGGCTGAGATGTGGTTCAGAAGCACCAACAGGAGGAACCGTCAACTGTATGAGGTTTATTGTATGCCGTTCTCTGATTCAAAACCTTTGTGATCCCTGTTTATATCTAGTCCTGTTTTTCCCTGCTCTTCAGAGAGCTTTTCCCCTCATAGATTTTGGCATGAATGGTGATGACTGCTGGAAATATTCCCTTAATTGCAAAGAAATGTCAACGGTGCATCAGATTGGATTATTCAAGAAAGATTATTTCATAAGCAGTTACCACCAAAAATTCCACATGATTTTATATAGGGAAATAAACCACTTCATTTGTTCTCATGTCGAAAAAGGGAAAGCTTTTTCTGTTTTGTTTTTCAAATCTCTTCCATGTAAGATGCCACATTACTTTCTTTTTTTGCATAAGATTTGCATAAAAGGAAAGACATCCATTTATGCAAATCTGTCCTCCATTCCTGTAAAATGTATCGTACTGCAAAATGTAATAATTGTTCTCTTTGGATGTAAAAATAGTAGCATTACATGGTTTGGTTTTCGTATCAGTCTAAAGATCAGTCTGTCCTCTTGTGTTTCTTGCATTTGAATATGTGTGTGCATAGCTTCACAAGGGAAAAGACACTAGTTTTGCACTGAAAGTGAAGTTTTATGCAAATTTTGTTTTATGCCAATTAGTTAGACCAAACTATTCCAAAGTCAAACACAAGAACTAGAATCACCAAAGATGGATAAGAGTCTTCAGAAAGCTCTCACCATGCCAAGATGACCATGATGACACTTCTTCATGACTCAAACTTTGTTATACTGTGGCTGAATTGATACGCAGTGCTAATTCTCTTCTTATGGCGGCCTTAGTGGGTTTTCAAAGTCAGATAAGAGATGGGCACAAAACGGGAAAATGCCATTTCATTGCATTTTTCGTTTCATGTTTTTCCATGTCTTGATTCGTTTGAAATGATTTTTTTTTAAAAAAAAATGTAGTCCCCCATTTTTTTACTCTTTGTGGCAAGCGGAGGTGGCAGAACGGCTCCGCTACTGCCACTTGCCATAAAGACATTTTTAAAAACCCATCGCTTCCCCACCAGTAAGGCACAATGGGGGAGAAGCAGCGGGTTGTTTAAAATGTCTTTAACTACCAAGGCAAGCACTTGCCTCCGTGGCTAAAGATATTTTAAATGACCCCCATCCCCCCATAGGGTGTATTGGGGGAGAAATATGGATCCTTTAAAATGTCTTTAGTCACCGAGGCAAGCACACTCAGTGGCTAAAAGACATTTTAAATAGCCCACACCTTTCTCACCAATACACCCTATTGTGGGGAAAGTGCGGGTTGTTTAAAGCAGTTTCCCACAGGAACACATCACTTTTCACTGAATTCCTATGGGAAACCTTGCCATTAACAAAAAATGAAATGGAACGAACGGAAAATTTCCAGTTCATTTCATTTTGTGTTTCTTTAAAAATCAGTTCATTTTTCATTTCTTTCTGAAACAAAACAAAAAATGAAAAATGAAGCAAAACATTGTTTCGTGCCCATCTCTACATCAGATCTTTAAATTCTTTTTACCATTACCACCCCCAGTGGGGTTCCCTTGGCAGATCAGGAATTTGAAACCACATCTTCTGATTCCTGGCCCCAACTCTCTTGAAGACCAAGATTTTTATAGTTCTGAATCACTTTTTAAAATCATTCCTTGATTATACATTCTTTCCTTGTTCCTCCTATGTATGGGCCTTTGCAAATGGATTATTTGTCACTTAGGTCACAGTCCAAACTGTGATCACAGGCTCAGATTAATTTCATGAGGTTGTTTGTGGGCCTGTATGATATTTATTTATTTATTTATTTATTTATTTATTTATTTATTTATTGAGTTCATTCAGCACATTTATATATGCCATTGGTTGTGATGTGTGTGTGGTTTTTTGTTTTTTTGTTTTTGAAATTCTGTTAGTAACTAAGGTAGGCTTTGATTTAACATTCAAATAGCTTGCAGCAAGATGAAATATTTAGTGACACTACATTTTGAACTGTCTACATTTGATAGTGTTTCATGCCTCATTTGTCTTAGTAATTATGAGATTTGAGTCATTATTCAAAGATCAAGTGCACATTCTTCACAGTGGTTATTCAGGTTCTATATATATATGCCATAATTATAATTATGAGTGACAAACTGAACATTGGAACACCGTGTTCTTCAGCATGTTTTGTTTATTAAGGACATGCATCTTTATACGTATTTAAAGTGATACTCATGGCTTTGTATAAATTAGCTCTCACATATTTAATCCAAAATGCTACTAAATATATGTAATGAAGGGGAACAAACAGGCATGTAGTAAACCTGGTATCTTACATGCAAAACATGATTCTGTCACATAAGTCTCTTTTGCTTTCTGTGAAATTATGTGGGGGATTTCCCAGGATACTGGAATTAGGATTGGTCCGATGGGAAGACATGTAAAGAAACATTTCTCATGGGTAATAAGGACCCACGAGGAGCTTGCCTCAAACATGAACAGGAATACAGAAAGGTGCCTGAGTCACTAGTTGATACACATGAGGAGATGAATCAACAATAGAGATGGGTGTTTCATTTCGGAAGGGGTCCAGTTCTGAAACAAAACATGGTAGCACAGCTCCTTTTGGTACTGGGACCCACCTTCCAGAATGAAATCAATGAGTATCTTAACCTCTGATGCATCATCTTTTACTCCCCCTGGTGCTGGTCAATCAGGAGCTATGCAGGGATATGCATCATCCTGTCTCCCTGTCTGATTGGCCAGAGCCAGGGAGAGTGAAAGATGATGCGTCGGAGGCTGCTTCCTGGTTGGAGTTTAGCCCCATGGGACCCAAAACAAGGTAAGAGATTGGTTGATCTCCTTCTGGAAGGTGGGTCCCGGTACCAAATGGCAGCTATGCTGCCGTGTTTTGTTTCATAACCAGACCTCATCTCTAATCAATAGACATGGGCACGACTTGGCGAAATTCTCGTTTCTGTTTCCGTTCCTTGTTTCCGTTACGTAATGGTAACGGTAACAACAATTACTCCGCCAGAACTCGAACTCGAACCGATGAAAGAAAAATTGGGTCTGATTTGTCGTTGTCGTTCCTGGCATTGCAGCGATCGCGCGATGCCAAGCGGCAAAGAAAAAAAGTTTTAAAAATAAAAAAACCCGATTCCCGGCCAAAAAAGCAGGCGAAAATATGCCTGCCTGAGTGAGGGCACCTACCAGAGGGGTGGTTTCTGGGGGGGGTCCCCAGTCTTCCCCCCCTCCTGTCCTGGGCTGCTGGTACCGGGCTGGGAGGGGGCATCCTCGGCATCTCCATTTGCCATGAGGTGCGGGGGGATCCAAAATGGCGTCCGCAATTTTTTTTTTGAAATCGTGGTCCAAAAACACACCAAAGCACCACAGAAACATGTGAAAATACCTATTTTAAAACTGCCTGAATTTTTACAGTAGCAGCAGTGGGTTTTTCTTTCAACCAAACGTCTCCATTGATTTTATTTTATTTTATTTTATTTTTATTTTTTTACACCTGCGCAATGATGGGCTGGCCATGGGAGTGGACCATGCAGATTTTTGGAGCCATTCCACCAATTGCATGGCCACTTGGCCAGGTTTTGACCAAGACTTCTGGGATGTGCCAGTCGGGCATAAAAAGCCCACTAACCCTAGCCCAACCCCTAACCCTAACCCTAACCCATACGCCAGTACACTGTCCTTCTTAGTGGGTCAGAGAGGCACCCAGAGGTGCACCCCACTAACTCACCCTAACCTTACCCGTAACCCTAACCCTAGCCCTTGCGCTAACCCTAACCCTAAGCCAGATCTGTGTACTTGCATTGCACTACACGCAAGTACACTTCCCTTCTTAGTGAGTCACGGGGTGCCCATAGGGGTCCTCTCTCACTTCGTTCCCCAGCCCATGTGCACCGTACACCTGTTGCTGTCCTTCTTAGTGAGTCAGAGTAGAGGCACCCACCCAAAAGAAAGAGAGGTGCCTCTGCCTGCCACTGCAACTGGTATGCAATGCATATCCAATTGGCTATGCATACCCTTTTGTAGCGGGCCAGAGGAGGCACCCACCCCAGAGAGGTGCCTCCAGGAGCCCGCTTTCCCTTCATAGCGGGCCAGAGGAGGCACCCACCCCAGATGCCTCCAGGAGCCCACTTTCCCTTTGTAGCGGGCCAGAGGAGGCACCCACCCACCCCAGAGAGGTGCCTCCAGGAGCCCGCTACCCCCCCAAACCAGTACTAATGACAGACGAAAAACCGACAAACGAAACGACAAATTTTTGAGAAATTTCGCGACAAACGGAAACGAGCCGAAATGGGCCAGCTCCGACACACGACAACTCGAAACGTCGTTTTTCCTGGTCGTGCCCATCTCTACTAATCAACAGTCATCATTTTCAGAAGGTCACTACACTATTTGCTTTCCAAATTATATGAGTATGCAGTGGATGCTTGCTCTGTGAAATAACCAGCTAGAGATAGACAACAAATGTGCTTTCAATCCTTTTTTTAATGCACAGTGAAGCAGGTTGTGAACAGGAAGGTAATGGAATGTGCTCTAGAAATGGCTTCTCTGGTTACAACCATTTTTATTGTGGTAGAGATTAAGTTATTTTGCATGGTCGGTGGCACTTGAGATGCCAAAGGTGAAGAACTGTTCTTCTTGTCTGCAGTGCCCTAGGTTGCCATTACCTTGCTGTCTAGACTACAGTCAGCTTAAATTGATGATGATCAGGTGACCTTATACTGCCATGGAGAAACATCAAACCTTATAAATGCCTTAGACTCATTTGACAGCCTGAGCAACTGAGCAAAGTGTGGAACATCTGAACAGGTGACAGCACACTCAGATGCCCAGCTTTGTATCTCAAACGGGGTAACTGATTTCTAGCCTGTTTGTGATTCCCCAGTCTGCTTTTGCTTCCCTATTCCTCTTTGTAGGTTCTAGTATATGGCATTTAGTCTACAACTAAATCTTCTACCTGTTCACTTAGTTTCTGTTTCCTTAATCTAGGACCTGCTCTCCAGACAACCCGTGGTGAAAATACTTATTTCCCTTGACCCTCATGTCCATCACATTTTATTATATCCAGACTCTGTAACAGGCATATATTCCAATCTCTATTTTGTATGATTTGTATCATTTCAGTGGCATATCTTACATCACTGTTGGCAAACCTTCGGCACTCCAGATGTTTTGGACCACATCCCCCAGAATTCCAAGCCTAGATTACCAATGACAAAGGACTGTGGGAGTTATAGTACAAAACATCTGACGTGCTGAATGTTCACCATTACTGTCTTACATGTACTCTTTCAATTTTCAAGGGCATTTTTCCCAAATTATAATTTAAACCAAGCCCTTGATCCATTCCAGTCCTAGGTTCAGGCCACGGCACAGCATGGAAATGGCATTGGTCATCCTGCAGGATGACCTACTGAATGAGGCCGATGGGGGCAAGATGTCCTTGTTGGTCTTCCTCAATCTCTCAGCAGCCTTTGATACTGTTGACCACAGGATCCTCCTAGGAAAGCTCTCCGAGTTGGGAGTTGGGGGCCCCTCCTGCCTTGACATGGTTCACATCCTTCTTGGAGGACTGTGCCCAGAGAATGGAGATTGGTGAGATGTGAGGTTCCACAGGGGTTGGTCATCTCACCAATGTCATTTAATATCAATATAAGGCTGCTGGGAGGGGTCATCAGGAGTTTTGGAGCTCTGTGTCATCAGTACACTGATGACACCCATATCGATCTCTCCTTTCCATCTTCTGCAGCAGATGCTGTTCCATCCCTTGAACGCTGCCTGTAAGCTGTTCTGGGATGGATGAGGGCAAATAGACTGAGGTCGAACCCAGCCAAGACAGAAGTCTTATTGTTGAGGGCTCCTACTGTCAGCAGATTGGGAAAATCCCTGTCATTTGGGTACGTGATTCTCCCTGCTCAGAATGAGGTGCACAGCTTTGGCATTCTCTTGGACCCAGCACTATCTATGGAATCTCAGGTAGCTTTGGTGATCCTTTCTGCACATTAACATCTGTGGCAGATTGCTCATATCCACCCTATCTGGACACAGGGGCTCTCACCACTCTGGTCCAGGCATTGGTAGTCTTGAGGATAGACTATTGCAATGCTCTCTATGTGGGGCTGCCCTTGAGGCTGATGCGGAGACTCCAGCTGATCCAGAGCACGGCAGCCAGATTGCTGACTGGGACTAGAAAACACAATCATATATCCCCAGCACTGGCCACCCTGCATAGGCTTCCTGTTTGGTTCTATATTGACTTCAGGGTTTTAACTATGACATACAAAGCCCTAAATGGTTTAGGACCTCGCTACTTGTCAGAGCAGCATCTCCCAATGAAAAATGCCTATAATACCTGATCTTTCCATGATAGGCATTTGAGGCAATTAACACTGCAAGAGGCCCAAATGGAAGGGGAAAAAACTAGAAATAGGGCCTTTTCCACCATTGCCCCTTTCCTGTGGAATAACCTTCCACCAGACATCTGCCTGGCTCCCTCTCTGGCTGTCTTTAAAAAACTATTAAAAGCTTGGCTATTTAAGCAGGCATTCCCTCAAATATAATGCAATTCCAGTGTTCTCCCATTAAAACATTATTTTAACTGAATTGCCCACCAGTAATAATACATATATGCTATTTTATGTCACTTTAATTTTAATTTAATTTTATTATATTACTGTATTTTATGTTTATTGTATTGTATGAATTATTTGTGTTTATTTTGCACTGTATTGTAATCACTAATTGTTGTTAACTGCCCAGAGTAGACTCGCTGCCAGATGGGCTGTATATAAATCCAATAAATAAATAAACTATTTCAGATTTCCCAAGGCTGATTGAAGAAAACAGGGTTGAGGTCTAATTAAAACAGGGATGAGCCATGATTTTGATTTTATAAACTTGCTGGGATTTAATCTACAGCATGGAGGGAGACACTCTTCCCACATTTTCCCACTGTTATTGTATTCCATTTGCGCTGTCCTGAAAGAACAAATAAACAGAACCAAGAAATCTTCATTATATTTGATTGCATGTTTTCACCCAGTAGCAGCTGTCAGGCTGCCTTCAGCTACAATATAATCATGGCTAGGCAGAGTGGATCCCTGAGGGCACATTAGGAGGTGAGAATCCAATAATGGATTAGAACACAGATGGGATGAGTAAGATTTACCTTCAAGTTTCAGACATTACTATAGCATTTATGTGACACAGAAGTGTGTGTTTAAAACTTTATTTCAATACAATCTACATTCATTATTGTGTTCAGGAAGATGGCAACGAGATGACGCTATTTAACAAAGGCAAATACCTCTCCTTGACATAAAAAATCTATAAATAGGCCTAGGTGAGGAACAGGGAATGAAATTGTTGTACATAGAGCAGACCTTCATTTAGACCAAGATTTCTGTTCAGTTTTATTTTATGCTTTGCCTTTGTGGCTTTAAAAAGAACAGCTTGAATGATGTGCAGTGATTGCCTTCAGCTGCAAAGATTCAGCTACCAATTTTACTGGGCATTGCAGTCCCCATATTCATTCTCATTCTCATTTTCATTTTCATTCTCTCTCTCTCTCTCTCTCTCTCTCTCTCTCTCACACACACACACACACACACACACACACACACACACACACACACACACACACACACACACACACACACACACACACACACACACACACACACACACACACACACACACACACACACACACACACAGAGTTTCTTTCAATATAGAGAGGCAAGTATATAGTCTTCTGGGTTGTTGTTTTTATTTTATATTCCCATTCCCATTACTATCCCTAAGATTTTACAGAACTGTATTTTGATGCTGATTTGCTAGGGAGGCTAGTGCTGGCTGTGTCTTGTCAAGGCTGACATGAACACAGCCATGGAGGAAAAGAAGAAAACATTATTAAAAAAACAAAAGACAATAAAGCAAAAAATATAAATGATAAAAGAATAAATTGGAGAGAAGCCTCATTCTCTGGGAAGACCCCCCTCCCCGGAAGAATGGTGGCAGGGGATCCCCCTGGTAGCAGTTTTTGTTCAAAAACTCTAGGGATTCTGCTCCAGTAATGGTCAAAATCTCTAGCCCTGAAATACACATGTTGGCACTGCACGTGTTCTTTAAGCAGATCTCTGTATAGCCAACTGCTCTGATATTTATACTTTGAAATATTTGGAGTTAAGAATTTAGCACTTGGCTCAGATAGGACTGGTTTCTGTCAGTACTTGAAGCCTTCCCCATGCACCCTCTAGTAATTTCTAATATCTTGCCAGTATTCAGAAATTACAGTCTCTCAAACATTGGGCACAGAGATGACTATTGCTGCATGACCCTTACTGTCCTTCTGCATTGGCAATACAAACTGGTAGCTGCTAGTGACAAGAGGCTTCAGAAAATAAGTAGTAAGTGTTATTAATGATAAGTTGGGAGGGGAGAAGGAAGTTGGTATTTAAATGCAACCCAAAATAAAGAAGGAAAAAAAAAAAGTGTTAAGGAAGGAGGGAAAGAAAGAAAGAAAGAAAGAAAGAAAGAAAGAAAGAAAGAAAGAAAGAAAGAAAGAAAGAAAGAAAGAAAGAAAGAAAAAGAAAAGCAATTTGCACAAAACATGCATAGGCTAATTTGTATGTGTATAGATGCAATTTTAAAATAATTACTGTAATTCAAATTGATACACAAGGCATCTCATTGCAGTATGGAATGCTGTGCCCCTGTACCTCCACAGTCTGCTGCCCAGATGCTAATCTATATGTTGATGGACATATTCAAAACGCTTGCCACCCCTTCTTTTGGTTCTTAATATTTGAAACCGTATTCAAGGCTACACATTTCTTCAAGAGATTGTCTTTGAAACAGGGAACTCTCCAGACAGCTCTTCACATGGAATAAACATGATCACTCTAAGGAGAAGATTTTAGCACTGGGAGGACATGCTGTGCTTTGCAAGGAAAAAACAATTAGGTGAGGCATTGCTAGGGCTGTTAATCACATTTGACTGAAATCTTAAGTCTGACATTTTCTTTGGTATTTGCTGAGTTGAATGGGCAATCCTACCCACCCACAAAGCAAACAGAATCAAAGTTGGTCCCAGTCAAAGCTTCATTCAGACTTGGGGTTTTGATTTCTGAAAGGCAGGTGGTCTGGCACCTTCCAGGTCCAGGCTAGCTGTTGCTGTGCATGCACACATCTATCAGCATAGGATGAAGAGGAGGAAGCTGCAGGACCAGGTAGGGAGGTGACAGGGGCAGTGGGAATGGGGCAGGTGGACAGCAGAGGGAGTGGAGGTATTAGGTTCACCTCCCCCATGCATGAACTGGGGGAGGGATGACCCGCTTTGCTTTTCCAGTGTTTGTGGGTAGTTTGTGGCTTGTGGTTCATGGGTAGTCATGAACCACTCCGTTTCACCATTTTTATTATGGCTTTTGCCCATCTCTATTCATCAGGTAAATTTTTCTAGATATCAACCTGTTTTCATATGATCTGAAGAACAAAAAGGGGAAAACATTGTAGAGGTAAGCACTAGTTAAAGTAATGTTTCATCAGGACAGCTATAATGTAGAACATATCAATGAAGTGATACAGTGATAAAAACTCAACACTGAAAAAAAAAAAAGGTTTGTGATCACAGTGCCCTAACCAATACATTGCTAAATATTTTTTTAAAGTACAGTGGTACCTTGTATAAAGGAATGAATTCGTTCCAAATGAAATTATGTTAAGCAAATTTTCCTTTATACAAATTTCCCATAGGAATGCATTGAAAACAGAGTGATCCCATTTTTATGTTGTACAGATTTGCCCCATAGGCGATTATGTTAAGCAAATTTCCCCTATCTCCGAAATTTTTTATGTTGTACAAATTTTATGTTATACAAACCGTTTGTTATACAAGGGTCCACTGTATCAAAACCCTGATGGCAATTGCACTCAAAATCAACAAAGGCAACAAAGCCAACTGACAGCCTTTCCATTCATAGCCAGCAACCTGAATGGAAAGAAATTGGTTTGCACATTAGATATTTTAAACAACCCTAGACAGTCAGATTTAAAAAAAAAAACACCTCACTTTGTATCCCAAATAAATTGACATCATGTGCCTTGGAACTTATAAATTGATTCAAATAATGCTTATAACAATATAACTGCAGTTTTATTGCCAGTGAGCCTGTGCTTGCCAAATTTAACACAAATAAATAAAACCAAGCAATGGTTTCAAACTACAGGAAAACAGATTCCATTTGAACATTAGGAAGAACTTCATGATGATTAGAGCTGTCCAGCAGCGGAATATGCTGCCACAAAGGGTGGTGGAGTCTCCTTCTTTGGAGGTTTTTAAACAGAGGCTGGATGGCCATCTGTCGGAAATACTGTGATGGGGTGTTCCTGTATGGCAGGGGGTTGGACTAGATGGCCCTTGAGGTCTCTTCCAACTTTTTGATTCTATGATTCTATGCTTTTTACAGGTATCGGATGAAACTAGTCAACACAACATCTCATGTCGCTCCCGTTACTCAAAGGCTGCCAAATTATTTGACAGAATATTTGTGCTAACCTTTTCTTTAACTCACTTTGTATCATTGCTCTAAAATAAATGCCTGAATGTATATCACCAAAGTGATAGTGTTCAGTGGAAAGGCAGGCTTGGTTTAGTTATCTTTCTTTTATGTCTACACAAACTTTTGATGTAGTGTTTCGAGGCTAAAACAAAACTACGTAAATTTACATGATAGCAGCCATCTCTGCTCTATTCTGCCTTAACAACATGCACTACAAAGAATTTGAGGGTTACACCCTCACAGTTTAAAAAGGAAAGGAAATGGAAAGAAGAAATGGAGAGTTTCACGAAGGTTTTCAATAGGATATGTTTTTTCCTCCCTTTCCAAATCCTGCAGGGTGATCATGTATGGCTTTGTAAAGGCTATGGTCCATGCCAATCAGCTGAAGACGGGTGACTTCCACTTCACTGACTGTTTGTTATTTGGCTCTCTGATGTCCGCTACAGATCCAGGTAATTGTATGAAATCTATTATGATTCAGTTTTGCCTGCTTTGTTGCATTATCTCCTGTACTCATGAAGTCAAACTTAGGGCATTTATACACAACCCCTAAACTCCGGGGCAAATGGCTCCCAGCTCCGGAGATTTAAAATGTTTACCCACCAGCTCTGGAGTTAAAAGGAAATTAAGTGCAACCCCGCCCACTTTAGCGCATCCCAGCACAGCTTTCAGGTACCTGCTTTTTGGATGTGAAAAATATTTGATCCGGTGTAAGGATAGTGAGTGCGGGGCTCTCCTGGCTTCTGTTTGTTGTTTTTCTGCCCCCACCCCTTTAAGAGATCTGAATGCTGCCGGGAACAGAACGGAGGTAAGCCAGCATTCTTTTCTTTCTTTTTTCTCCCTCCCTCACGCAGCCAGCAACCAGGAAGTGCGGAGGGGGGTGGAGACAGAGGAAGAGCGACGAACACCTAAGATCTCTGGTCCAAATTTAAGTGACCAGCGGATCTTAGGGGTCGTGTAAAAAGGCCCTTAGAGAAACAAATGCAGCAGAAGCTGTATTGGTTTCTCCCTCACTTACTGTTCTGGCTGAAGCTTTTAGCCCGTCAGGTGACTGCCAGAGTTCACACGCCTGATTCCTCTGATCAGGGATTTGAGCTAGGAATGTGAACATGCTGCTGAATTCATTCTTGTTGATTTATAATGTTTTGAGGGTGTGAGAAAGCTTGATAAGAAATTGCCAAGACCTGCAACATTTCATAGCGCCAGTGTAAGGTGTGTTTCCCTATCAAGTTTTCCTTCCCCTTTAAGAAGAAACCAGAGAGGGAGAGGGAGAGAGAGAAACTTTTCAGTTTTAACCAAGTGTGAAACAAGGAAGGGTGGCCTTAATGGGAGTGATCTCCCTTAAATCAAACTCTCATTTACCCCCAAAGAATCATTCTACTCAACCCCCAGAAGTAGAAGCGCTACAGCTGTACCAAAAAGATTGCAGCTTGATAATAATGGATTGATGTTAGATAGATTGCATTTATCATGTGACTGTAGAAAAATAGATCACACTTAACAATTCCACAAGAAGTCCAAATTAACAAGTATTTCCCCATGCGACCATACCCTATGTAACATATGTACTGAGTTGACAATGCAACAAGGTATCTTTCTCTCTTGTGTCACAATGAAAAAATGTAATTTTTCTTCCTCACCTCTAAGGAAACGACGAGCAAGGATCTACACCTCTAATTTGAACTGAGCTTTCCACATCGCTAACTGTACATTACAGCTGTACATGCTGATATATTTCTTTCTCAGTCTATAAGGAATACTGTAATTATGCTGAGAAAAAAATCTCATTTTTCAAATATCCCTAAAAGAACTACCAATATTCCATCAGATCAGAATCTTCCCAATTCCTTTCAAATAAAATAAAATGCAGTGGCCATTCTGCTCTGAACTGCTCCAGCAGAGATCTAAATAAGGTAGCGCAAGGTTGGTTTTTTTTTTAAGAAGGGTTATTGTTCAATTGTATGTAGTTTTTGTTCCCAGCATTGCAGTGTTGTCTCCTCAAGTGATTGCTGGTGCTGAATCAAGACGGCAAAGCCACAGAGATTGCAGCCATGTCCTAATGAAAACACAGCTTTATTGTAATTCCTTTTCAAGATGTGGGAATCACTGCAGCTGCAGATGGAGAACTATGTCCATGCCACATGTTACTCACGATTGCTTTATTAATCTGTAAATTAAAAACATGTCTCAAAGCAAGCCTTCAAATATAGATTTAAGGTCCAGATCAGGTCACTTTGCATAGGAATTTGCCAAGATCATATCAATAAATCTAGATCACTAGCTAGCATGAGAATACAGGGAGATTCACTTTCAAGCCATATTAGATTCCATACCAGTATTATTCCAGGTTTCTTCCAGTGAAGTCAAGGCTCTTTGCCATTTCTTTTATCCTTACAGCAACCCTAAGAGAATGTGACTGGTCCAAAGACATCCAGTGACTGTTATGGCTCACTGGAGAGTAATGTCAGCCTAGTCACTAGATCCACTGGTTGTCAGTACCCACTATCCACACTGAGTAACAAGAAGAAAACCAACTACAGCTCACATTACTGAACATAATATTAGTAGAAGTTTGAACATTATTTTTTTAAAAGAACACACCACAAATACAGGGAAATACTGTTGGGTTTCCTCTAGGGGCTGATTCTCATCATGCACCTTGAAAATGTTTTTTTTTAATGTGCCATCAAGTTGCTTCCTACTTGTGATGACACTAATGAAAATTTTGAGATACATAGGATAGACAAGGAGGAGTTTACAATTGCTTCCCCACCCATAAAAATATGAAACAAAGTGATCTTTCCCTTGCTACTAAAACTTGGAACAGTTCCTGACAAGATGCATCCACAAAAGTCAGAATACACCCTTTTAAAATGACTTTTAAACGTAACAGGAAACAATGTTCATTACACTGAAAAGTGATTTTGTAGATTCTCATTATCCTATGGTTGAACTGCTTAGCTGCATCCCCATCACCTCAAAAAGTAACTAGTAAGAGGTAACCATGTTTCCTCAAAGTGTTTATTTCCATCTCTCACCCACAGATGACATTCAGAGTGTAGATGAGCCCTAGAAAGCAGGCTGTCCTTTTACAGTTTAATCTACATTTTAATGTCCCTGAATCAGCTAGGTCTTCATTGACAAGTCTTTTCATCCTATCTCGGATAAAGCAAAAGCAAAAACAAAGTATTCTTATATTCTGCTCCATAGCATTTAAAGCACTCGCTGGGCAGTTTACAATTTAATTATTCAGGCTATACGCCCTCCCCCAGCAAGCTGGGTACTCATTTTACCGACCTCGGAAGTATGGAAGGCTGAGTGAACCTTGAGCAGGCTACCTGGGATTGAAACCCAGGTTGTGAGCACAGTTCTAGCTGCAGTGCAGCTGTTTAACAACTGTGCCATGAGGCTCCTAGTAAACCAGATGTGTACTAACATGCTAATTTGTACTTCATGTTCTCTTGGTTATTGTGATGAAAATGAGCAGTAAATTTCAATCAGTATCTTCCACACTGTTGTAACCAACTGCTGCAATTCCCAACAGTGGTATGATTAAAATAGTCAAAACTCTTTGAAGAACTGGCTTTAGGACATCCTGCAAAGTAAGTTACATAATCACTTTGTTGTATGTCACACCAGCCTTTATTTGGCACTGTGAGATATTACATTAATGGCATGCCATCTACTTCTGGGTTGATCTTATGTAAGTCTAGTTTGATAGACATGTAGCTGATTGCTGTGGAGCCTGTTCCTCAGCTAAGGTGTCTAAGATGGCAGCTTGAGTCTCACATCAGCAGTTGTTCTACTATTATTTCCTATCTAATTAACTGATTATAAAACTTGCTCCCAAAATTCCTTGAGACATTCCAAAGTAAAGATAAGTCACATCAAGGATTTTCATTCTCAGTTCCCCGTTGTATCACTTGTTCCAGCTTGAATTCTATTATAAGCAATCAGAAAGTTATACACATGCTTTAGGGAGGCAACCAATTGCCACGTTTATTTAAAGTGAATCAAATCAAGTTGGAAGTTTAATCTCTTCTTGTTTACTACTGAGAAACATAATCATTTGAAAAATCTCAAGTGCAACTAGACAATTCGTATTTGTACAGGTGCAATATTAAATGCCTCAGTTTTTATTGGGAAATTTTGGCAGTTTCTTTTAGTTTGCAGAGTATGAGGCAGATAAACAACAACAACACAGAACTGTGGAGAGATTAGCTTAGTTTCATCAGCACACATACATCCCTTTCTTTTGCACACAAATTTGCATTTGCATGATAAAATTCCTTTAGAAATATAAAATCTAAGTGATTTTCTTAGTTCAGCTTGGTAAAATCAAAAAATATCATTGCATTGGTAAAACTGTTTTTTTTTTCTCACTCAGCATATTTGGGTAGAAAGTAGCATCCATTTTGCTTCCTTGGACTCTCTAGAAACTAAGGAAGCTCAATGATGTCTTCTGAAATATCGCATGACATCTTTTAGGACTGTTATCATTTCAAAATCTGATTGGTAGAGTACACTGTAGAATATTCAAAGATGTCAGATGCTAATTCTGGCCTAGACATCTCACTCACGTGCCATTTTTACAATGTGAAAAATAAGGGAGCACATTCAAACTTCACCTATATTCTAATACAATCTTGGAAAGGTTGCACCAGCTCAGCAATTAATATCATTATTTTGCCATTCCAATTTGAATAATCTTTGGATACTGGTACATTTTTCCCACCATGACATTTAAAGCAAAGGGAAACATTTGCCTCAATAAAGGTTTGCTGAAGCAGAACTGTTTCAAAGCTTCATTTAGGCTGATAATCAAAATTCTCTTTTCTATTTAGTTTCTATGGTTACTACTGTATGGTTGATGTCAATTGTCCCATATTTTGTGCTCCCCCCACCCCAGTGTAGAAAACAGCTGGAATATATTTTATAAGTGTATAGAGTGTTTTTAAAATGCATGGCAATTAAAATGCTTTATTGATGTTTTCTTTCTGGAGCTAAGCTTCAAGTAGGATGGCTGATTAGCAGTGCCAGGAATCTTCTGTAATTAAAACTCAAAGTCTTATTTTTAGCACAAGAGCTTTTCAACGTGGTTGGTTTTGTGTTGGGAAGCTTATCTCATTTCCTTTCCACTTGTCATTGGATCATGGTTGGTTGGTCATGACAGATTATTTTTAACTTTGTTATAATCAGAGGCTCATAGAGAATATACCATCTGCTTTGGTCATGTGGATCTGATTTGCTCAAACTGTAAGTTTATAACTCAATCCAGCTGTAAGGCTCATTGATTTCATCTATGATATGTGGCCCAGCATTTGACACACCTCCTCTTATGCTGTTGTCAAAATGGAAGAGCTCACAGATCCTCACTGGACAGTGAAAGCACCCCTGTTCTCTTTCAGCCATGGTCTTCCTAAACGTGAAGCATCCAGAGCTGCCTGAACTTGATTTTGTCAGAACTGAAGAATATGGTACAAGGAAAGAAAGGCTGTGTGCCTCTTTGTGACTCAGTATTCATTTGGGAGAGCTGAGTTGCTACTACTGCTTGCTGTCCTGGACGCTCAATTTCTGCCTGACCCCAAGTTGCTATAACGGGGATCAGAGCATCAAGAGTCTGTGGGTGGCATTGGGACTAGAGATGGGTACGAATAGAAAAAATGACGTTTCGGTTTTTCATTTTTCGTTGCAGGGCTGTTTTGGTTTGTTTTCATTTTTCATGAATTTTTTGAAAAAAATTCATTTCATTTTTCGTTTTTCGTTTTTAACCCACTTTTTGCATGACCTAAAGCATATCTGCATGCGGACGTCCCTCAATGCCCCGGACCAGAGGGAAAACACTAAAAAAAATGATGCTGGCAGAGACACAGTATAGACTAGGTATGCAGGGAGCCTGCAAAGACAGTGGCAGGCGTTGCCCAAGGCGTAAGGCAGCCACAGAGTGACTGCACTGCAGGGCATGGGAGGGTACTCACCAAGAGGTACGCACGCACATAGGGAAGCTGCAAGAGAAATCTCTTCTTTGTCTCCCCTAAGAGCCAGGCTGCAGCCAGCAGGAACACAGAGACACACACCTGCCTGCCTGGCCTAAAGTAACAAGTCACAGAGACAGCAATCCCACCCTAACTCCCACCGCAGACTGCAAGGAGGACGGGGGCTGCCAAAGCTTTTTATGCCCTCTGTGGCTGCCATACCTACCCAGTCTGCAAACTGGACATGCTATTGGTTGAAATTGTCCAAGAATTTACATGATCCCATCACATGGCTTGCCTCCATCTTATGGCTGGAATCCATTTTGTGTCATCCTTAAAGGGAAAAGAAAAAATACATTGTGATGGGAGAAAGACAAAAACAAACGTTTTAAGGACCACAACCCCCTGGTAGGTAATAATTTCAAATAATTATCACTGCGTTTTTATAGATGTCCAGGGCGTTTTAATACCCAAGAAATCAATATTAAGCATCTGGGAGCCATTTTGGGTCGATGTCCCCTAACTCCCCTTAAAGGAAAAAAAAAATACAGCGATTTGAGAAAAGACATAAATGCACGTTTTAAGGCCCCCAACCCCCCTGGTAGATATTATCAGGTAGAATAAATAATTATCGCTGGGTTTTTATGGATATTCAGGATTTTGTTTAACATTTAAAAATAGCTCATTTCATTGCGCATCACCATTAATGAAAATGAAATGTAACAAACCTAATTTAGTGGTTCTGTTCAGTTCATTCCAATTTCATCACAATTTTCATTATTCGTTTCATTACGTAACAAAATGAATAACAAATAACAGAATGAAATTTTTTTCATTTCGTGCCCATCCCTAATTGGGACTTTAGCACTATTCCTAGCCAACAAACACCCTTCAATGATGGCTTATACTGCCAGTTACTTGTTAATGTCCATGTTTTCTCAGCATCTCCTGGAAATATCACTGTCACTCCTTTTGCCTCTTGTGTATCCAGCACCTTCCCTGGGTTTTTTTTTTGGGAGGGGGGCAGATGCCCTGCTAGACTAACCAAACAATTGCTGACTGAAAGACAAACTGAGAAAATTTGGAAACATTATTGTGGCTACTTCTGAGGCACACCCAAAATAAGTGTACCATTTATAAAGCATGGCTGAATTGTATAGACAGTACATAAATCATGAGGGGGCATGGTGGCTTAATGGGCTAGAGCACTGAGACTGTCAGCTGCAAAGTTGGCAGCTCAGCAGTTTGAATCCCAGGTGCCACGCAGTGGAGTGACCTCCCGCTGTTAACCCCAGCTGCTGCCAACCTAGCGGTTTGAAAGCATGTAAGTGCAAGTAGATAAATACATGTATGTACCACCATAAAAAGCAAGAAGGTAAACAATGTTCCGTGGACAGAAATGCTATTCAGCCATGCCAGCCAGATGGCCACGGACTTGCACAACTCTGTCTTTTTGGCTTGGAAACGGAGATGAGCACCGCCCTTAGAGTCGGACATGACTAGCACACATGTGCAGGGGAAACATTTATTTTTACCTTTTCCTTGCATAAATCATGGTCATCATCAACATCAACTCCATTGCCAAACAAGGCATATCTAGCATTATTTTTGCTCACAAAGGAAAATGATGTTTGATGTACACAACTACCAATATTTGTGGTGCAAGAGACTGCAGTTTCTTGTACTGAAATGTAAGATATTAAGCTGGCACCCTAGAGGCAATCTTAAATCGTAGGATTCCTTTGCTATGAAGATACAGTTGATTGCACAATTACCTACCAGAATGGGCAGCAGTGAAGTGAATGCAGTGAGATGCTATTTGATTTTCCAATCCTACAAATCATTAGAAATCTTTACAGTGAAATCCTAGTGGGAAAATAAAAACTCATCTTCTACATGAAGGAATATAGATAAATGTATTTCTCTTCAGAGGTAATATACAGAGAAAAGTGTTTTTCTTCAGAGGTCTGCAAGAAGTACATAGCAACAGTAGGCTTTGGAGAGGGTAGATAATCACATAGAGATGACATAGCAGGTATGAGCACTGGGAGAACAATGGACTGTGATAGTTTGTCTACTGAAAATAAAAGCTGTGGGGGAATAAAGCAGCAGCTGTTGTTGGGGGACCCACTGTACAGGTGCTTCTATGCCAATGCTTGAAGCCTCCAAGCAAAGATGGGAGAACTTGAACATTTGGCAGCTAGGGATAACATTGATATAATAGCCATAATAGAAACCTGGTGGAATGTGGAGAACCAGTGAGATACAGCAATCCAAGGCTATAAGCTCTATAGAAGGGATGGAGAGGGGCGGGTTGGAGGGGGAGTGGCCATCTATGTCAAACAAGAGGTAAAATCCAGCAGAATGGAGATTGACAGAGGGTCTGACTCCACCATATAATCACTGTGGGTTAAACTACCAGGTCCAAGGAGTGATGTGATAGTTGGGGTATGCTATCGTCCACCAGATCAAAAACCTGAGGGGAACCTTGAAATGAGGAGAGAAATCATGGAGGTGTCTAAGAGGGATAAGATAGTAATCATGGGGGACTTCAACTATCCCCACATTGAATGGGCCAATGCGAGCTCCGGGCAAGAAAGAGAAATCGGCTTTCTCGACTTGCTGAATGTCTGTGCCTTAGAGCAACTTGTCATGGAGCCCACCCGAGAACAGGCAACTTTGGATCTAATACTGTGTGATACTCAGGACCTGGTCAGGGATGTGAATGTCACTCAGCCTCTGGGGAACAGTGACCATAAGAACATAAGAACATAAGAAGAGCCATGCTGGATCAGGCCAAGGCCCATCTAGTCCAGCTTCCTGTATCTCACAGCGGCTCCACCAGATGCGTTTGGGAGCGCATGAGACTAGATATCTGTCTCCTGATACCACTCCCCTGCATCTGGCCCTTGAAGTACCCTGGTTTAAAGCCTGGATATTACACATCTCCATCATGGTTTGTAACCTGTGATGGACTTTTCCTCCAGGAATCTGTCCAATCCCCTTTTGAAGGCATCCAGGCCAGATGCCATCACCACATCCTGTGGCAGGGAGTTCCATAGACTTACAATGCGCTGGGTGAAAAAATATTTTCTTTTGTCAGTTCTTACTCTCCCAGCCCTCAATTTGAGTGTTATGTCCCCTAGTTCTGGCATTTTGGGAGAGAGAGAAGAGCTTCCCTCTATTCACTTTACTCATACCCTGCATTATTTTGTATGTCTCATGCTGCAATCTCCTTTGCCATGCATGTTGGAGGAAGAGTGTCAAGCAAATCAGACATAAAAACCCTTGATTTCCAAAGGGCATATTTCCCTCAGATGAGGAAACAAGTTAGAAAGAAATTGAAGGGGAAGGTTGAAAGAATCCAATCTCTTCAGAGTGCACAGAGCCTGTTTAAAATGACGGTAATAAAGGCCCAGCACAAGTGCATACCACAAAGAAAGAGCTCATTTAAGTCCAAGAGGGCACCGGCATGGTTAACGAGTGGAGTTAGAGAGGCTCTAAAGTACAGGGAGAGGTCTTTCTGTAAATGGAAATCTTCCCCAAATGAGGAAAATAAAAAGGAACACAAACTCTGGCAAAAGAAATGTAAGAAGATGATAACAGAGGCAAAGAAAGATTTTGAGGAACAGATGGCTAGCAATATAAAGGATAATAATAAAAGCTTCTTTAAATATGTTAGAAGTAGAAAACCTGCCAGAGAACCAGTTGGCCCTCTGGATGGTGAGGGAGGAAAAAGGGAGGTTAAGGAGGGCTTGAAAATTGCAGAGAAATTAAATGAGTTCTTTGCATCTGTTTTCACGACAGAAGACCTTGAGCAGATTCCGCTGCCTGAATGGCCCCGCTTGGCTAAAGAATTAAATCAAATACAGGTTAAAAGAGAGGATGTTTTAGGACTAATTGATAAATTGAAGATTAACAAGTCACCGGGCCCAGATGGCATCCACCCAAGGGTTATTAGGGAACTGAGAAATGAAATTGCAGATCTCTTAACGGTAATATGCAACTTGTCTCTTAAAACGGCCACAGTGCTGGAGGACTGGAGGATAGCGGATGTCACACCAATTTTTTTTAAAAAGGAAGGAGGGGGGACCTGGGAAACTACAGGCCGGTTAGCCTTACATCTGTCCCAGGGAAGATGGTGGAAAGCCTCATCCAAGAGAAAGTCTTAAAACACATAGAAGAACAAACCTTGTTGAAAGAAAATCAGCATGATTTCTGTAAGGGTAAGTCTTGCCTGACAAATCTTTTAGAATTCTTTGGAAAGGTCAACAGGCATCTAGATTTGGGTGAACCAGTGAATATTATCTATCTTGATTTTCAGAAGGCTTTTGACACGGTCCCTCACCAAAGGCTGCTGAGAAAATTGCACAGTCAGGGGATAAGAGGGCAGGTCCTCATATGGATTGAGAACTGGTTGAGATCCAGGAAACAAAGATTAGGTGTCAATGGAAAATTTTCACAATGGAGAGAGGTGAAAAGCGGTGTTTTGTTTCTTAGGATTGCTAAAATATTTTTAATTACTAGTTTTCAGTTTTAAGAAAACCCAAACACTATGTCCTTAAAGCTGCCACATCATCTCCTTATTGCCTACAACACAGCATGAGCCACAACCTTGACCAGTGGTGGTGAACCTTCGGCACTCCAGATGTTTTGGACCACAACTCCTAGAATCCTGAGCCTAGATTGCCAATGACAAAGGACTGTGGGAGTTGTGGTCCAAGATATCTGGAGTGCCAAAGGTTCGCCTCCACTGACCTAGACCATGTCACAGTCTTCCTCCACTGACCTGGACCATGTCGCAGTCTTTCTAGTAGCTATAACTTGATGTAATGTAATAGCTACAAGGCCATGCTTTCATTGAAACAACAAAGGAAACAAAAAATATATGGTGTCACTGCAAAAGGAGTAGTAAGACCTTTCATTGAGTTATAACACAGTGTAGTTATACCTTTGTTTTTGCAAGAGGAACTAACTATAGGAACTAGTTATTTGTAAGTAATCACTTCCACAGTCTGACATTCCTGAATAAGGCATAATGTGGTTAAAATCCTATTGCAAGATACCATCGGTATGAGACCAATCACAGATACCACACATACCAGTACCTACCAGATTCCCAACCAATTCTGCAATCTGTACCTATTGGTGTGTGAATTGATTGGCCAGCTAGATTGCACACACCACTTATGTAACTGTTGGTTTGCCCTTGATGTTGCCAACAGGATTCTGGCCTACATCTTGAGGTAAACCGGCATCTCCACACACTGAGATTATAATCTAAAGACACCAACCTATAATAATAATATGACTGAAGCGGAACAGTCAGTTACTGAGGCACATTACTGAATCTGAGTGCAGAATAGAATACAATATCATAGTATCTTTCTCATATAACATTTTAATTGAAGTGAAAATAATGGATTTAACTGATATGAAGTCTTAATTACCTTAATCATGCACAAAGCTGATTGCATACACATCCTTGATCCCCATGCAGAGTGTTGGTTGAATGCAAGGTTCATTATATACAAATTCTTGATCATAATGTTGTTTACATATAAAATCTCAGTCACAATAGGCATCCTGCTTATAACTCATTTCTTCTATTGCCTTGTTCAGGTGAAACTCGCAGTAGAATTTTTATCTTTTCTTGAGCAACTGCCTATATCGCCATCACGGGAACTAATAACCTGTTGATAAATTCCTTGCAAAACTTTTGTGGAAGCTAACAGTTGCTAATATACAAAACTTGGAGAGGCAGTTCTTCCATTTCTTGCTTCAGGATAGTTTCTCTGAGATAAAACAAATTGACTGGCTGGATCACTTTTCTGCACATCTTGAGATACACATATTTCAGAAGATGAAAGCTATATTGAAAACAAAATCAGAATTTGGTTGGTGGTTTAAGAACCTCAATTTCTAAGAGCTCTAATGATAGAAAAAACTGGGAATATGATTCCTATGATATTTGTTTACACAAAGTTTATAAAACTGAATAGGAGTATTTTTGATGAACTGTTGCTGTGTAGAAAAAATAATGCAAGTTGAGTTCTCAAAGTACAATATTGTATATAAAAGTGGTGTGCTATTATGCTTCATTGAATTTCTTATGACTTCATAAGAAAAGGGCCAGTTAAAGAGTGAAAAAGACAAGGCAGTATGTGAAAGAAATATCCCGCCAATAACAGTGAAAATAAGTTCAGATTGTGATCTGTACCATATGTACCATGTACCATATGAAAAAAATAAGTTTCTCTAACTTCTTTACAAACAGAAATAGAGCTGCAGGCCTTTCTGGGTAGGGAATTCCACAATAGGAAAAGTAACACTCATTGCATCTCTTGTGGTGAGGTTCTTGATAGAAGGACTCCTTCAGAAGAAGCAGTGATTTGAAAGTAATGTCAGACCATGAGACAACATCTTTCAACATGCTGTAGCCTCCCAACAGTCTTCTGGAAAATTCATGCTGACATGTTGTTTCCTCACTAATAGCAGCTGTGCCTGACTAAGTGTAGCACCTATGGGACTGCTACCACAAGTCCACTCTTCATTGACACATACAGTGGTCCCCCGCCCATTCACGGTTCATGTACTGTGGTCCCAGTATATTGCAGGACCGCAGTATATAAAAAAGGCCCCCTGGGGTAAGGGGTAAGGAGGGAAGGCCTGTTTCAGGCCTCCAGTACTTACCCCAGGATGGGTGCTGCCCCAAACGGGCCTGTGAGGGCCTTCCCAGGCCTTCTGGAGGCCCGAAAATGGCTTCCTTGTGCACCAGAAGTGACTTCTGGTTTGCCGGAAGTCACTTCCAGTTTGCAGAAAATTATTTCTGAGACCTCAGAGGGCCTTTCTAGGCCCTACTTTTCTTTTCATCTAAACCAGACCTCCCTGTCATGTGTGCCCCAGATACAGCCATACTGGCTGGTAGTAACAGGAGTTGCAAGTCAGTCATTTTGAGAGCACCAGATTAAGTAAGGCTGAAGTAAGGCAGCACAACTTGATGTAACTTGTTTTTTTAAAAAAACTAGGGAAGATATTAAGTAATTATGCATGTTTCTTAACTATATTATTTACTGATATACAGAAGGTGTTGATATGGTATAAATAACCCACAAAACTATGAAATTCATAGTGTCAAAAATATCTAACATGATATACAATTTTGTTTTTGTTCTTTTTTTAAACATTTGTTTCTTTTAGTGACAGTCTTGGCCATTTTCCATGAACTTCATGTTGATACAGATCTTTACACTCTCCTTTTTGGCGAAAGTGTCCTAAATGATGCTGTGGCTATTGTCCTCACATAGTAAGTAAAAATATTTACCTGTTTTTAGAGTAAAAAAGGTTTGTTGATTCTCCACATGTCTAAATCATACCCTCTTATACAGTGACCCCCCCTGCGGTCCCACCGCTGGGGGGGGCGATCAGGCGCTCCCCACCACCACCACCCCACACTCGGGGAGCCATCTCGTTGCTCCCCGCCATCCCTCCGCATGCCTCCCAGGCTTCCACATATCGTGGATTTTCATGGATCGCGGGTGGGGTGGGTCCCTAACCCCTGTGATCGGTGGGGGGTTACTGTATCTGCATTAAATGAGATTTATATTGCTAAGGAAGCATGTGTGTATTTGATGCATATACAGGGTAACAAAGGTTAATTTTTGAATCAGTGTCCAGATATCTCATTATCAACTAATCTAAACTCATTGGTAGAGATGGGCACGAAACAGGAAAATGGCATTTTGGTTTTTTGTTTGTCATTGAGAGGTCTGTTTTGGTTCTTTTCCGTTTGTCGGGAATTTTTTGAAAAAATTCATTACCATTTTTTGTTTTTTCGTTTGTCGTTTCTACCCGCTTTTTGCGCGATTTTTAAAGCATTTCCGTGCGCAGGCATCCCCCAACGCCCCAGACCAGAGGGAAAACACTAAAAAATGGATGCTGGCAGAGACACAGTATAGACTAGGTATGCAGGGAGGTTGCAAAGGCAGTGGCGGGCATTGCCCAGGGTGCAAGGCAGCTGCAGAGTGACTGCACTGCGGGGCAGGGGAGGGTACTCACCGAGAGGTACGCAGCACGCACGCACACAGGGAGACTGCAGGACTGAAGCTAGAGTCGCAGAGACAGCAATCCCACCCTAACTCCCACCAGAGACTGCAAGGAGGACAGGGGCTGCCAGAGCTTTTTATGCCCTCTGTGGCTGCCAGACCTGCCCGCCCAGTCTGCAACCTGGGCATGCTATTGGTTGAACATGATCCCACATCACATGGCTTGCCTCCATTTTGTGGCTGGTGGTGACATCGATTTTAAAGGGAAAAGAAAAATACATCGCGATGGGAGAAGACAAAAACAAACGTTTTAAGGACCCCAACCGACCTGGTAGGTATTATCAGACAATATAAATAATCATTGCTTCGTTTTTAGGGATGTTCAGGGCGTTTTTTTAACATTAAAACAGCTCATTTCATGGTGCGTCACCATTAACAGAAACGAAACGTAACAACAACAATTTTCGTGGTTCTGTTCATTTTGTTTCATTTTCATCACAATTTTTGTTTGTCATTTCGTTACGTAACGGAAACGACAAACGGTAACGGAAACGAAAAAATGTTCGTTTCGTGCCCATCTCTACTCATTGAACATTCTAATCCAAAAATCATCCATGCACTCAAGAGACAAATGAGAGTCACAGAGAGGGCTTTCTCGTTCACTTCAGTGGAGAAACATATGAGGGTCGCAGAGAGGGCTTTCTCGTTCACTTCAGTGGAGTAGTATGGTGCTGTCTCATCTCTTTGAGCACATGAAGTGGAGTCCTGAATAGAAATGAATGGTGAAATCCACTTAAAAACCTACAAACTTCTATCAGGAACAGCTTGATCCAAATGAGACAAAAGCCCTGTTCACATGTTCAAAAGGGAAAAGATGGGTTAATTTGAAAATGTGAACAGGGAGGAATTTGTAGCCCTGCAGAGAATGTAATTTGGGATCAGAAAAGTCAAGGTTACCAATCATGCGGAGACGTCCCAGATGTAGCAGATTGTTTCCTCTTCAGACAGTCCTTTGTGAAAAGGACACCATGAAAGGTAGAGATGAGGCTAAAACTCCCCCTGTTCTTGCTGTCAAATTAACCTTTTTGGGGACATCTTAATTAGGTTTAGATGAAAATGGTTGCTAATGGCTGGGTATGATTAACTAGTTTTATCTAAACTAGCTTGAAACTGTACTTTTATAATGTAATCAATTACAGATAACCATTGCTGGTGTGTAGTGGTTACCCTGCTTGAGAAAGTAATAACTGCTTGCACAATTATTGCTGCACACATATCCTTTTCATGAGATTCTGGTTTTTGTCCATACATATATGGCAAGTGGCTCAGACCCCAGGACATTTTTTACAGCTGATGAGGTGGCAACGTTCTAGCATGTGACATCACTCTGGGAGACTGAAATGTTCCATCTTGGTAGATGAGAATTTAAAAAGGACCTCATTATACAAAAAAAAAAAAAAAAAAAGCTCTACAGATCTCTGGAAAATTGAGAATCATTTCTGATGTGACATTTTCTGCCTTCTGCTGCATAAACTAATGGGAAGAAATAGCTTCCATCAACATTTAAATTACAGGGAGACTAGAGGGAGCTTGTAACAACTGTTCGCTCTTGTTTTTCAAAAGCTAACGGAGAATATTCCTTGGTTTAAACTGTGGGGCGTCTCGGTCAAGTTATGTGGATTTTATTAGGGCCTTGGCCTGTGTTATCCCTTGGGTTTTTTTTCCTCCTGTCCTTCATGCTATTCAATATTTACATGACATCTTTGGAAAGTATTGTCTGGAGTCTGGAGATTTGGTACAGCCAATACCCCAGTGATAACCCAACTCTATCTTCCTTTTCCATCTAAGTTTGAAGGAAATGTTCTCATGCTAAAACAGTAAAACAATGTTTTGATGCCCAACCATTAAATATTGGATGAGGGTAAAAAAAAAAAGAAGCTTTATCTTAAGAAGCCAAGAGTGCCTCTGGTCAACTGGGGGGGGGGGGAGGTTGAAGAATGGGGTTCAATTTGAGTTAGATGGAGTTACATTTCCAAGATTTTCAGACATTACATAGTGTACCATTGGATTCATCCCTCAGCCTAGATGACCAGGTATGAAAGGCAGCTTGGATTATGTTTGCATGGTTAAACTCTGCTAAATAGCCTGCACCCATTCCTGGAGAAGTTTGGTCTTGCCACATCTGGATTGCAGTAACACACTGTTTGTGGAGCTGCCTTTAGGAAAATGTTTTGGGGTCCAAGATCCTGTAGCCAGATTAGTAAGTGATGTCAGTTTTAGTGAGAAGTTGTTTTGTGGCTTTGCCACAACAACTTTACCAATGACTGGTCTGTTCCCTGGCACAGTTTGAAGTGCTGGTTATGAGTAGAAATGCCCCACATGCCTTGGGTCTAGCCTATCTGAAGGACTGGTTCTCCCCATAGAAACCTGCCTGGGTTTTTAGATATTCAGGGGAAGCATTTTTCTCTCCCATTGCCTTCACAGGCACCTCCAAGAGAGTGTGTTTTCTCAGCAACTATTCTCTGGCTATAGAGCCCCTTCGAAAAGAGGCTAATTTGACTCCTTCCCTATTAGTCTTCCAGCAAGCAAAGACCTTTTCAGTTAAAAAGGCCTTTGGCCACAACTTTGCCGCTGAGGAAGGAATCTCTTAATGGTGTGTTTTGTAGCATTGTTCTTTGTTATGCATTTAAATTTCTCGATCCATTGCTTATTTTTAATATGAGGATCAAGTTCTGGTAGTACAACCTTTTGTCTTTTAGCTGTACCTGTTTTAATTCATGGTGTGTTTCAACAGCATGAACCATTGTTTTACATGAACCTAATTTTAAGTCACTTTGGGTCCAACATAAATATTTAATGGATAAATAAATAAATAAATAAATAAATAAATAAATAAATAAATAAATCCACTCATATCATCTGAGAGTGTGGTGTTTTGAATGCACGTACAGATCTTGGTCTCTGTATGAATGAGTGTATATGTATGTATACTATGAAGTCTGGTTGTGCATCAAACACATGACAGCCTCAGATGATGGAACATGGAGTAATAGATCATTTAAAGCTGTGGCTAGTTGTTGTGTACAAAATAAACCTGTGTGTGTGTGTGTGTGTGTGTGTGTGTGTGTGTGTGTGTGTGTGTGTGTGTGTGTGTGTGTGTGTGTGTGTGTGTGTGTGTGTGTGTGCGTGCGTGCGTGTGTGTGTGTGTGTGTGCGCGTGTGTGTGTGTGTGTGTGTGTGAGAGAGAGAGAGTCTGTGTGAGGGGGAGAGAGATTCTAGGTGAGGGTTTGATTGTGTAATCTTCTTGTCTCCTTCATAAAATTTAACAGAGGAGATGATTTATTCATATATAGTTTTCTTCCACTAGTACTTTAAAGGAGCTTTCTCAAAGCTTCTTAGAATCATAGAATCACAGAGTTGGAAGAGACCTCAAGGGCCACCCAGTCCAACCCCCTGCCATGCAGGAACCCCACTCAAAGTACTCCCGATAGATGGCCATCCAGCCTCTGCTAAAAAAAACCTCCAAAGAAGGAGACTCCACCACCCTCCGTGGCAGCATATTCCATTGCCACACAGCTCTAACCGTCTTCCATTAATTTTTTTAACAAAATGAGAAAAAGTCATCTTGCTTCTCAAAGTCCACTCCATATTTCCATGGACTGTACATTCTGTATATCTGGATTTAAAAAAATGGAAACCATACCTTCCTAACTGCCATCTTAGCTTTTCCTGTTTAGTATTGCAGTGCTACCTAAAATAAAGTAAGTTTTAGCGTGTGAAGGTATGAACTAGAAGAATACAGAGTATCAGAAAGTCAGACTGGTCTCCTCCAAAAGAGAAATTCAACTGTCTTGCTCTTCTGTCTCCTCAAGAAGAGGAAAAGAGTACAGTCACCCACCCCCACCACGGTTCAGGTACTGCGGTCCCACTATATCGCAGGATTGCAGTACCTGCCCAGGTGAGAAGTCTCCCAACGGCGCACTCGGGCGGCGGTGAGGGATCGGGTCACCCAATGCCGCCCGACCGTGCTGCTGCGAGAAGTCTCCCTCCTGGCTCCCCCTCCGTGACTGGAAATGAATTTAAAATGGGCGTGCCGCTTTCCCCTCCCCGCCTGCGGGGGCTCCGGAGAAATGGCACTTCCATTTTCAAATCCTTTGCAGTAATGGGCCATCTCCATTGAAATGCATTGGCTCAATGCATTTCAATGGAGAATATTTCCCCTTCGGAATGCATTGCCAATGCATTTCAATGGAGATTGCTGGGGGGCACTGGCTGGGGATGGATGGCCCTGCAGCAAGTGCAGTGGATCAGATCTACTTTTTTACAAAAGTCTTCCAGCAGCCTGGGAAGCAGTGGTGGCGCGCCCACCCACCCACCCAACCTCCATCCGCATACCGCAGATTTTCAGTCATTGTGGGTTGGGTGGATCCCTAACCCCCGCAATAGGCGGGGGATTACTGTACTGCTGCTCTCTTTTACTCCTGCACTTGCCCTCCGGCCAGATCCAAAGAGGCCACCAACAATGGACAAGACCATTTCCATTTCGCTAATTCTTAGAGTCCCTGTAAATTGGAAGCAACTTGGTGGCACATAATAACAAACTCCCATGCATATACATTGGTATTGTACAGCCCATATTTCCATTAGTATTTTATCCTAATTGCCTGAATCATTTGCATTTCCAATTATGTCTTCTTGCTCTCATGAAAGCAAAGGTTAAGCAAAATAAACCCTGATGTATGAACTGTTGAAATCTATAGAATACTTTGTGAAACACCCCTTGGGATGCAGCGTTTCAGAGAAAGTTAATTAAAGACACTGCAGCTGTGCTCAGTACAGGGGGAGACGTCTTGAACCTCTGTTGTTTTTCCTATATAAAAACCAATACGTCAAAATCTCCACTCACCAGCAGACTTTCTTCAAATAAATATGAAAGAAATATGTAGCAAATACCTGTCTCTCCTTTGGAGTAAGTATTTTGGCTATTGTTCTTTTGTATCCAGTGACCTGAGACTGTGGAAAACTGTAATCCATGTGTATGCTGTACTTTTTCTGTCTAAATGCAGTACCAGGTTACAGATGGTCACAAAACACCAAAATGGCATTTCATTTCATTTTCTGCTTTTTAAAATGTGTTTTGTTTAGAACAAAATTGATTTTTTAAAAAAATCATTTCATTCTTCATTTTGTTTCATTTTTCTTTTTATAGCCGACCAGCACTTCCCCCCCTACCACTGACCAGCTGTCCTGTGGGCCGGGTCAGGGATTTTTTGTTTTGTTTTGTTTTTTACTAGCCCCAATCAGCTGGCCCGTGGCCCAGGTTGGCACTTTTTCGTTTGGCTTTTTTTCCACTACCACTAACCAGCTGTCAAAATAATGATCATGTGGCCCGTGGCCCGGGTCATTTTTTTGCTTTTTTTTTGCCTTTTTTCATTATCAATGAAACAAAAAGCAAAAAGCAAAACAAAAATGTGTTTCACACCCATCTCTATACCAGGTACATACAGGGGGGAAGAGCTTGCACTTGTTTTCTACATAAAAAGATGTCTAGGCTGTGGAAGGCTTCTCCACTCCCTCTCCCCTTGAGGTGGGACTCTCCTTACCTCTGCTGTCTCTGCATTGTGTGGTTTGTGCAGGAGAGACTTGTCTAGGATTTTTTAAAAACTATTTTGCTGAAGCCCAAGCGCCAATCAGTTGTAGTGCAGGCTTGAGGCTGGCAAAAAAAAAAGTTTTAAAATTGCTCCAATTGGGTGGGGGAGAAGGCGGGATTTTTAATTTGGGGGGGGCTGAGCCCCAAGCGCCAATCAGCTGTAGCACGGCTGGCTGTGGGTTTTTTTTTTAAAGCACCAGCTGCACTACAGCTGATTGGCGCTCATGCTTTGGAAGCCCCCTCCACGGGGGCTGGTCAGCGGCAGCAGGGGAACAAAAAATAAAATGAATGAAATGATTTTTTTTGTTTCATTTCATTTCATTTTCCTGTGAGGGGGTGGTTCATTATTCATTTCGTTACATAACAAAACAAATAATGAACAACAAACAACAAAACAAACAATTCATTTCATGCCCATCTCTACTAGTGAGTTCATAGAATCATAGAATTATCATAGGGTCAGAAGGGACCTTGGAGATCTTCTAGTCCAACCCCCTGCCCAAGGCAGGAGACCTCATACCATCCAGGACAGATGGCTGTCCACTTTCCTTTTCTGAGTTTCATGACTTAGTGGTGTGAAAAATCTGGAGACCCACATATAAAGCCCTAGTTGAAGATGCCAACCAGTACATCACACTGCCTTTCGGAGATGCAGAAGGATAATCTACCTGTAAGAAACGGCAGCTTTTTAAAATGAAAAACAAGCCCTATACATCTCTTTTATTGCTGCATTCCATGGTGCTCCTCGATTGTAGCTGCCATGGGATTTCCTCCAAGGTTAATTGTGATTAGGATGGCAGCCCAGGTAACTGTTGCTTGGAAGACTGCAGACTTTATTAAAAGATAAAGCAACTGATCCACATATGCTTCTAAGCTGAAATATGTTTTCTGTGGATCAAGGCCTTCAGTAATCAAAAATTCTACAAGTATAGGAATGCCAGTTGGCTGCCCTTTTGTTTTATTAGTGATTATCTTGTTAGACAGGATAATCTAAAGGCCAGGGTCATGGATGAAATATCAGTATTTGAAAATATCTCCTCCTTGTGCAAGAGTGGTCACAGTATTTTTTTTTCTGCTTTGTGATTTGGGGAGGGGATATATTTTCTTATTATTTTATTATGATGTACATGAATCAAACACAGCACAATAACATAGTATGTCGGTCTACATTAAAATAGTAAATGAATTCTGGGAGGTGCAGTGCGCAGTCAGCCCTAAATATGTAAGTTAATTAGCGGTGGAATATTTTGTTGAGTGGGTGGGCTGACTGCTACAGAACTTCAAAGTCAAGAATTCCATGTTTTTATGAGGCCTCGGATATGTTTGGGGAATTACTTTATATGAGGTAGCAACTAGCTATTATCATATGCGATTGGCAGGGCTTGTCATTAGAAAAATATAATTTTAATTATTTTGAATGAGTTTAATCTGCATGGAAAGCTTAATTATTTAAAGCTGATCTATCAGCTGATACTTTGAAGTTTTTATAAAATTGATTCTCAGAGCTAGTTTTTGGGTGAAGTGTTGCAAAAATTATCACTGTGACTACATCTTTCTTAATTAAAAACAAGTTTTATCTGCAATACCCATGCTAAAATAATTGCATGATCATAGGATACTGGTCCATTTTTTTATCAGGGCAAATGCCTCTCTACTCTACTTGGCCCTACGATTAATGGAAGGTTCCTAGGATTGGGCAGAGTAGTCATAATGGAAAAGCAGATGGAGTCACTTAGGACAGCAAACACATTCACAGTTTTCTGCCTCTACCTGCTGTCTCCTACAGCACTACTTGTTTGTATTCATTTCGATGACTGCAATCACAGTGGTGTCATTCAGCATGAATCTAACATGGACTCCGTTTGGAAAACTTCATATCAACTCCTGAAGTAGGTAGAGATCACCAAAGGATGGCTTTTTCCCACATTTGTGCAATTTGCGCGCGCGCGCGTGCACACACACACACACACACACACACACACACACACACACACAAGTTCTAAGTAATTATGATTCTGTATAAATTAGTGTTCTTTTCCTTTGTGACACTAACTTTGAACACCCCAAGCACAGCTGTAGAGCCAGAATGATTGAGAAGATTAAAAAAACCCATAGGATGTTTTTCTTCTTCTTAACTCATTCATGCTGTCTTCCTTAGGCCCTAGTTTTGGGGATGAAAACAGGAAAGAAATCAAGTACATTGAAGAAACAAATTACCATAAGGGTTCATCAGTTGTGACATTTTTCAGTACTTCACATTTTAATGAAATGTGAGAAACTATGGGTGGAAAAACTCTGTGAAAAATTCAATCCCAAAAATAAAAAAATAAAAAACCCAGTGCATCACAACTGCTTAGAGTGTACAACATCCTTTTTGTCATGTAAGGATGAATTAAGCCAGGATTTGCATCACAACATCGCAAATTAGCCAGCCATTATTGGAACATTTCGGTGGTACTCTCAAATGAGATTTGTGGTGCTGTTTGAGAACTGGAAGACAGTGATGTAATGGAGAAGGAACTCAGGCAACACACCTCGAGGAGAGAAGGAGGAGGTTGGAACATGCCCTCATTAGAAAAATGTTATCTAGCTTTCCAGTTAAAGTGGGCAGTGAAGGTGGAGGATTACCCCATTCTAAAATGGAAAAGAGTAGAAGATATAATAAACAAATCAGTGGATTCACTAGGTCTATTTGATAGAGATGAAAGAATATTAAAGGAATTAGTCGGCCCAAGGAAGGTAACGATGGAGATATTAAGAGAACAAAAATAGAAGTGTCAAAATGGGGTACAATGGAGCAATTTAAATAAAGAGGGGAAGGCTTTATCATTAAAAGATATAAAGAGTTTAAAAGAGAAAGATTATAATAAAATTAAGGATCGCCATCCCTTTTTTATCAGGGCAAATGCCTCTCTACTCTACTTGGCCCTACGATTAATGGAAGGTTCCTAGGATTGGGCAGAGTAGTCATAATAGGGGAGAAAAAAATAAAAAGTATCTGAGGGAATTTAAATTGGCTGGTAGTAGAGAGTTTGAAAAGTTAACAACAACAACAACAACAACAACAACAACAACAACAACAACAACAACAACAACAACAACAACAACAACTTTATTTTTATGCCACCTTTCTCCCCAGAGGAACCCAAGTTCAAAATTAAATGGCAGATTAAGACAAGTGCTGTCTTAAGACAAGTTTCAAGTTTCTATTGTACAAGACAAGTTTCTATTGTACAAGAAACATGTAGACAAAAAAATGGGAGCAGGAGCTATTTATAAATATTTGGAGAGTATCAGACTGAAAATATAATTTAAAAATTGTGGGAAGATGAGATGAGTAGGGGAAGGGGTGCTCCTGTCAAAGGGGCAATAAAACCATCAAACACTGGAAGTCCTGCCCCCTTACCGGAAGTCCCGCCCCTTACCAGAAGCCCTACCCCCTTACCGGAAGTCCCTACCTTCCTCCCCGCCCCCTTACCCGGAACCGGAACCTTCCTGGGCCCTTTGACCTGGAAGTGACATCCTCTTCCGCCTGACCCGGATGGGGAGCCTTGCCCCCTCCCCCCGACACGTCACGGGGTCCCCCTACCCCACCCCCAGGCATGCCCGGGCATGCCCTCCCCTAGGGCGCTGCCGCTGGCTATGTGTTGCCTGGGCCTGTCTTGCTGCATGTGCACATGCCTGAGAGGCCTTATAAGAAGAGGGGAGTGTTCTGCAGTGCCCGCCGCTGCCTTTTCCGCTGTTCCTGAAACCGACAGGCCCATGGTCCCCAACGTCCCGTTTATGTGGAGAAAGATGGTGTCTTCAAGCAAGATCGGGTTTTCCTCCAGCTTGCCGAAGGACACCCCGGACTCACCGCCGAAAGCAGAGAGCGTGGACTCCCCTCCGAAGCCCGAGAGCCCAGACTCCCCGCCAAAATCCTGGACCAAAAAGCCGCCCAAGCCTACCCTTCATGCTGAGGAGCCCCTGTTTTGGTCCGATTCAGATGATGGTTATGACCATGGAAGTCCACCACCGAAGAGAAGGGCCTTAAGGCGTTATGTTAGCTCAGATTCTGACAGCGACCTTACAAGCGGCTCTAACAAGGAGAATGCTGCCCCTGATACGGAGGAATTTCTAAACACGGTAAGGCCCTGTTTTAAATCTAAGTTCATATTGTGATACTGTGTCTTGTGGCAAGGCTGCAGGTGTTGTGCGGCTTTAGAGTTTGGGGTGTGCTATGTATCTAATTACGGTGAAGTTTCCTTTTATAATTAAAACCAGCCAATATTTATGTTTTACAGGCCAAAGATGTGCCCCCAAAGGTAACCCCGAAATCCCCGCGATGCAAGAGAAGGGCTTTAAGGCGTTATGTTAGCTCAGATTCTGACAGCGACCTTGCAAGTAGCTCTAAGAAGGACAATGCTGCCCCCGAGTCAGAAGAATCTTCAAACACGGTAAGGAGCTGGCTGGTGGTGTTTTAGAGGCTGGGTGTGTGTTAGGCATTTCATTACTTTGTAGCTTGCTTTGATAATTAATTTTTATTTGCTATTTGCAGGAATTACCCCATAAAACATTGAGCAGATTGCTCCATATAGACCTGCCAGAAATTAAGGGGAGAAAGAAGCAATATATGAAGAACATTGTGCATACAACAGTAGCTGTGATTATTATATATTATATATCAGCATATCAGAAACAATCTTGCGATGGCTATCAAAATAATTTGGAAAACCAGGAAGCACACTCATGTATAACCTCAACCATTGCGTCCATATCAAGACTACTTCGTTCTCTTTGTGCCAAAATATATTACAAGACTGTCATCCATACCGTCATCTTAATTGCATATTGTTGCAATAGCCTGATATTGACAGCTGAAAATATTAATGAGATATTGACGCTTGTATCTAAAATTTCCAAGGCAGAAAAACCATATTCATTCCTCAAAAAAATGTTAGGACAGACTGACCCCTTGCTATTTCAAAATATTTACTCTGTGGTCACTGCTAGAAATGTCAGTGAGTTTATTAAATAAAATGCTCTTACACATATTATTTTCTTTCATTTTTTATTGCATTGTTTTTTAAAAAGTTAGCCATGCGGGTTCTTTGACAAGCTCTCTGGATGGTGTCGATGGTGAGGATTCCACATGCAGCCAGGCTGGTCTCTTGAATTGTTTCTTGCGTGCAGCATCAGACCCTGGAATAGCCGGGTGTTTAGAGGTCTCTGTTTGTAGTGGGCTGACTTTCAGGTTTTCTAACTGCTCTCTAACAGATGAATTACCCACAACAGATGTGGGCACATTTAGTTCTGCCAATGCTTTAAGAAATACATCCCAGCCTTTTGGGCACTTCTTCTCAGAAATAATATTAGATTGGGTGGCCCTTTTAATCAGGTCGAGAATGTGAGACCCTGGTAAGGCGTTCCCGTGATACACAAAGGTGCCTCGCTGATCCCAGCTAGAAATATCCTGATGCTGCTTTATCTTGTTCAGCAAAATTTCAGCATTTTTCTTAAACCTTCTGGGGATCCCTTCTAAAACTTCTGGAACAATTGTATCACTCTCAGGCTGTGAGGATGTGGAGGGGACAGGTTGTGAGGTTGGGGTTTGGGGGGTGCAGACATTTTTTCCACATCATCATCTTGTTTGTTTAGTGCTAAGTAGCACTGTAGAACCCCTGTGTAGAGTTTTATTTTTTCATACTCTGACAGATCAGTCCTTAAGGGAATCTCCCTCATCTCGCTGTCAAGACGTCTCATGGTTGTGGTTCTAATATTTTCTGGGACACCCCGAAGCTGATCTAGCTGAGCGCTGGGCACTAAATATAACTTTTCAGCATATTCCATTACTTGTTAGTTAAAAGACTCATTATTAGGGGGACTGCGATGCTTAGCAGGGTACCCAGAAAACCGCCGTTTTGCTTGACAATGTATTTTCTCCTTTTCAGGGAGAGCCTCTTGTTACCTAGGCTTTTAATCAGAGCACGTTTTTTCCTTAAGACCCCTACCTGCTTGGGTGTTAGGGCAAGATTACCCTTTAAAGTATTCAGAGCAATTTCTGAAATGGCTGTTACCAAATCATCTGAGGCACCGCATAAAATGGCTTTTCTCTGGCGCAGGGGTGCCTTAATAAGGATTTTTAAGAGGGGAAGATTTCGCCGTATACATGCTGACATGTTGGTGGGGAGAGGCGCTGTGACCAATAAATAAAAAAGAATCATCGGGAACCCTTTTTGTTCTTTTTCACTGTATACACAGCAGGCCAGTCAGGTGGGAATAGACCCGTTCTCAGTCTGCAAGATTCAGGGGTATTTGGGTTTAAATCCACCAGCAGATAGCCATGGGTTTTTTTGGTAGCATCTGCAAAAGCCTCCATGAAAAATGGAACTTTGGGGGGTACATTTGCCGTGCTAAAGTAGCAATTTGTAATTTATCTCTGGGTTTTTTAAAAAGCACCATATATTTAGCATTTAAGCTGATGGTTCTGTTGCTTTTACCACGGCAGAAAATATTCTGTGTAAGAAAAAATACACTCACATTTCTGTGGTGCACATATTGCGTGAAGAGTTTTTCAACCTCGGGCCTTTTCACACGACCCCTAAGATCCGCTGGCCCCTTAAATTCGGACCAAAGATGTTAGGGGTTCGTTGCTCTTCCTTCCTCCCCATCAGAGAAAGAGAGGAAAAAATGCAGCTCACCTGGAGGAGCTTCCCGGAGCTCCGTTTCTCTTCCGTTTCTCTTCTGCTTGCTTTTTTTCCTCCCACCTCTTCTCTTAAAGGGGCGGGAGGCAAAAAAAACGCAAGCAGAAGCCAGGAGAGCCCCGCACTGGCCAGATTAAATCCGGACCTGGGGATTTTCACCCACCTCAAGCAGGTACAAGAAAGTGCAGCTGGGTCGCGCTTAGGTGGGCGGGGTCGCACTTAATTTCCTGCAAACTCCGGAGCTGGTGGGAAAACACTTGTAAGGTCCGGAGTTTGCAGCCATTTGCTGCGGAGTTTAGGGGTCGTGTATAAAGGCCCCTCCTTATTATCAGCAGCACAATTCATCAAATCGTCTATAATTAAGACGTTTATTTTATTGGGGGGTAACAAGACATTATCAGCAAAGTTTTCAGGCAATCCTTCTACAAACTTAATAAAGGAATATTTAAACAATAGGTCTTTATACAGAGGCTGACAGCAACTGTAACACCATACAACATTCTCAGGCATTTCAGAAAATACATAACGCGCATTCTCCAACATGTTTTTTACAAAGAAGGTTTTCCCACAACCACTGGGTCCCGCGAGAATGGCTGAAAAAGGATGGTTCCACAGAGTGCTCCTCTTAGTATCCATAAGGGACCGTTTTAAATCCGTCCGTAATCACTCTTTTGTCATACACTACTTTTTGTGTTTTTCTTAAAGTTTTAGTGTGGATGAGCCACTGTCGTTTATCTCTCACAATGCCCGGCTGTTCTACAACTATTTCACGAGGAGGGTTATCTTTCTTGTCTGAAACATAGGCAAACACGAGGTCTTGAAGAGTGTCAAAATTAATTTTCTCACTGTTTGCCAGATTCAGTGTGATCCCTTTGACTTTCACACAGGCACTGCCCCCCGACAATGTGTAAGCGTAGCTCTTAGGGCCTGTTGAAACAAAACGAGTAATGTGCTCCTCCTCTGGTATCTCACTGGTTAAATCACCCAGATAACCCCCCAGAGGGGGATTCCAATCGCCCTCCCTGTGAACAAAAATAACAGAGTCTGTATCATGGTACAGGACCCTGTCCTGCAGCCGGTCCAACAGTTTATAAAGTTCCAAACGGGCATATGCAGTTGTGAAACAGGCTATGAAGGGATTTTTCATACCTGAGGTTGTCATTCTGTCTGTTATGCTTCCAGGTTACGCAGGCCACATCATCATCAAGAAACTCACACATGGAAACTGAAAATGTTTCTGAGAACAAGAGATTGAAAAACCTGTCTGGGTCCCTTACTACCTCTGTCTTAGGGAGGTTTGTCCTCTGGCCAAATTTTCCCCACAGTGAGTTTAAAAACAACTTAGCAATCTGCCTCTTTGCAGGATTCGGCTCTATTTTTTTGCGGCGTAGCAACACCCCCTCTTTTTCGAGGTAATCTGCTATATATTTATCTTTATCAGCCTCTGTGACACACCAGTGGGGAAAACCTAACGCCTCCTGTTTCTGCCGCAGGTGTGTCTTCATATTATCTGAAAACAAATCACCCGATCTCTGAAAAAAATGCCACACTTCACAGATTTTTCCAACCCTGTACCCCTTCTCTATAGCAACATTCATGTCTATAGTGCACCAGGTCCCTGTTAAAGCCCGCTCATCATCGGAATGATTGCATGGTTCTAGCTGGCAGAGTTCTGCACATGTAGAGCACAGCACGAACATGAGCTTTCCACCTACCCTCGACGGTAACAATGGGAAGAAGAGACCTCTTGGCGGGTAAACTTTGGCTTTTATCAACCCGAAGTAATCTGTAGGAGAATCAAAGTTCTCATGGACTAGAAATTGCCTGTAATATTCAGCAGAGATCCCATCATTCCCTGGTGATTTCATCATTTTCTGTTTTGCAAATGCATCTAGAACTTCTTGCATAGAATATGGCTGATTTAAAATTTCCTGTTGTTTTTTAGTCAGCTTGATATGGTTCTTCCTTTGGATATATTCTTTCTGTTCCTCTTTGGATTCATCTTTTTCACTGTAAAGTTGTTTGTAGAAATTCTCTACTATTCTTTTAATCTCTTCTGGTTTCACAACAGTTTCTCCATTGTGATTTTTCAGTCTTAATATGAAGTTTTTGGTTTTCTCCCTCTTTAGTTTCTGAGCCAACCATCTTCCAACTTTATTGGCCTTTTCAAAATATGTTTGCCTAACAAATTTCAGTTTAGTAGCAATATCCTCTGTTAATAAGATATTCAGTTTATGCTGCACCATTTGGATCCTCTGTTTTAATTGTACAGCTGTTGGGTTTTCTTTCAATTTCATCTCTGCTTTCTTTAGGTCTAATTCGAGTTCAATATACTTTTTGTTTCTTTCTTTCCTTGCTGCTCCTGTAGTTCTCATTGCTATGTCACGGAACACTGTTTTACCAGCTTCCCATATTATTTGTGCCGACATGCCTTGTGTTGAGTTTCTTTGAAAATAGTCTCTCATCTCATCTCTTATTATCTTGACTGTGTCTTCATTTCTAAAAATATTTGTGTTTAAACTCCATTGTATTGGTGGTTTATATGTTTGCAATTTCAGTGTTACTATACAATGATCTGATATTGTTCTAGGGAGGATTTGTGTCTCTTTTACATTTTTCATCCATGTTCTGGGGGTCCAACATGCATTGATTCTTGACCAGGATTGGTGCCTATCTGAAAAGAAGGTATAATCTCTAAGTTTCGGGTAGCTTGTTCGCCATGCATCTACTAGGGTTAATTCCTCAGCCAACATGAGAAATGCTTTAGGTAGTGAGGAACGATTTTCTTTTTTTGTTAATTTAGTAGAATCTATTTCTCTATCAAAAACTGCATTGAAGTCACCTACTATACAACATTCCTCATATTCTCTTAGGTTCACGTTTCTGTACAGCTTTTCAAAAAATGCCTTCTGATTAGAATTTGGTGCATAAATGTTAATAATTAAAACTCTTTCTTTACCTTTGGTGACTTCCACCATTACAACTCGACCATCTCCTGATGCATATATCAATTTTGGATGCAATACTTCTTTAACATAAATACCTACACCATTTTTCTTTTTCCCTTCCTGTAGTGCTAAGAATACTGTTCCTAGTTTTTTATTTTCCATCAATCTTGAATCCTGTTTTTTCAGGTGCGTCTCCTGGAGACAAATGATATCCATATTTAATTTCTGTAGGTAATAAAATACGTTTTTCCGTTTTGTGGTGAATTTAAACCGTTCACATTTAATGAGCACAAGTTCCAATTTCCTTTAGTCATTTTTGGATCTTTTATTATCTTTATATTTCTCTTGTTCCTTGGTTTTTGCTCTGGTTCTTCTCTTTGGTTTTGGTGCTGCTGCTCCTCTCTCATCTTCTGAAACTGAATCCTCATTTTGCGATCCCTCTTTTCCTTCTTCTCCTCCTTCTTGGGGTTCCTGGATCTCTAATGCCTCCTCTGACTGTAGGTTTATCAGGATCTGTTCTGCCTTCATTATTGAGTTGACATAGAATCTCTGAATTGAATATTGAAATGTCAAGCCTTCAGGTAGTAGCCATCTGTAAGGAATCGACTTAGATCTGAGAAAGGTAGTTAACTTAACATATGATTTTCTTTTCTCTCTAACTTTCCAAGGAGTATGTTTCAGTACTTTCACCGATCTTCCGTCACGTATGAGCTGTTTATCACCATGTTTGTGATGTTTTGGCAGCGCCGTTTCAGAAAATGATCAATGAAATTCAGCAAGAGGGGAAAATACCCAAAACATGGAGGGAGGCTGTGATTACAATTATACATAAAGAAGACACAGATCCAGAAAAAATCGAAAATTACAGACCAATATCTCTTTTAAATGTAGACTATAAAATATTTGCAGCAATTTTGGCTACGAGATTAAAGAAAATATTGGTTGATATCATCCATGAAGACCAGGCAGGATTCCTTCCCAAGAGATACTTAAGATCAAACGTGAGAAATGTTATTAACTTTCTAGAATATTATGAGGCCCATCCCGAAAAGCAAATGGCAATGTTTTTTATCGATGCGGAGAAAGCGTTCGATAATGTAAATTGGAATTTCATGATAACACAGCTAGAAATGATGGAAGCAGGACAGAGTTTTGTTGAGACTATCAAGGCAATCTATTCCCAACAAAAGGCTAAAATCAGAGTAAACGGAGACTACACTCAAGAAATTCAGATACTAAAAGGCACAAGACAAGGGTGCCCATTGTCACCATTGCTCTTCTTGTTAGTGATTGAAATATTAATGCAGCAAATAAGAAGCTCTGAGAAAATTAAGGGTCTTAAATTGAGAGGGGAATCATACAAAATACAGGCCTTTGCAGATGACTTACTCATAGTCTTGGAGGAGCCACAAGAGTCAATAGAACCTCTGTTGAAGGAGTTAAAAGAATTTGGAGAAATGGCAGGTCTAAAAGTAAATCATAAGAAAACAAAAATTCTAACCAAAAATATGCAACAACAAGAAATCAGGAAACTTTTAGAGCTTACAAATTTTCAGGAAGGAAGGAAGATAAAATATCTTGGCATAACTTTCTCAAATAAGACAAGCACCCTTCTGAAGGACAATTATTTGAAATTGATTGATGAGATTAAAAAGGACTTAATTAAATGGGAAAATTTACAATTATCATTATTAGGGAGAATTGCCACGATTAAAATGAATATCCTCCCAAAAATATTATTTTTATTTCAAACTATCCCAATTGTTTTAAAACAAACAATCTTTAAAGAGCTGGAGAAATGCATTTCTAAATTCGTCTGGCAGGGGAAAAAAGCAAGAATAAAAATAAAATCTCTGCAAGATGTTAAATCAAGAGGAGGAATGGGGCTCCCAAATTGGCTTCTTTACTACAGAGCCTCCTCCTTAGTATGGATCAAGGAATGGATAGAATTGAGCAATACAAGACTCTTGAGGCTGGAAGGACACGATCTGAAATGGGGATGGCATGCCTTTGTATGGTATGACAGAATAGAAGATTTTAAACAATTCAACAATCATATACTAAGAAGAGCACTACTTTGGGTATGGAAGAAAATAAAAAAGCAAATGTACATAAAGATTCCACATTGGGTGACTCCAACAGAAGCATTCGCTATGCCAATTTTGAGAGAAAATAAAAAAACTGTGCGCTACAACGAGATTTTGAATCCAGATGGAAATCTAAAAAGCCAACAAGAAATGGCTGAGCAAGGAATTGAACTAGACTGGTGGGCCTGTTCTCAGATTCACTCTAGGCACACTAAAGATAAACAGCAAGGGTTCTACCTAGAAAGCACACCCTTTGATAGAATTCTGTTGGAGACAAAAGAGAAACATATTAAGCAATTATATAATTTTCTACTTGACTTTGATACACAACCAGAACTAGTGAAAGAATGTATGGTTAAATGGGCACAAAATTTAGGTTATAATATAGAATTGGAACAATGGGAAAAATATGGAAAACTAATATAAAGCTCACTAAATCAGTTGTATTTAAAGAGAATATATATAAAATGTTTTATAGGTGGTACATGACGCCGACAAAGCTAGCTAAAATGAATGCCCATATATCAACTTTATGTTGGAAGTGCAAACAAAAAGAAGGCTCATTCTATCATATGTGGTGGTTATGTAAAAAAGCACAAATATTTTGGAGTAAAATAAGGCAGATTTCGGAAGAAATTTTTGGGAATTCTATGGAATTAAAACCAGAATTTTTCCTGTTAAATATAATGCCAGATAAACTGGACCAACAGAAAGTGTATTTAGCCACACACATTGTAACAGCAGCAAGAGTTATTTATGCAAAACACTGGAAAGAACCAGTAATCCCAGACGAACAAGCGTTGATAGCAAAAATCCTCGAAACAGCAGAAATGGACAAACTGTCGGAATGGTTAGGAGCACCACGGAAACAGAAACATCAGGAAAGTTGGGAGAAGTTTTATTTGTGGTTAAAGAAAAAAAGATAATTATGTTGGTATTGGAAACATGTCAACAGCCAGAAACTTTTGTTTGTAGATACTGGCTATTGTATATAAGTCCTAATTGATATGTATAACTATGAAATATGAAACTGAAGAAGTGTACTGTGCCTTGCCAAACCTGCACCCCCCCTATTTTCCCTTACCCATACCCTTTCTTTTTAATCCCTTTTCCAACATACCTAATTCCTAATTTGTTCCTTGTAATGTCCCTTACCCAGAAAATAAATACTTAAAAAAAAAGTTCTCATGGACTATTATCGGATATCCAAGGGGGTACTCGCTGTTTTTTTGTACATGGGGATAAAGGGACATGAAATCATAATAATGAATCTCCTCCCCCTTCACCGGCTTGTAGTACAAACACACTGCATTTGTACGTCCACCAAAGAGGGCATCCCTCAGTTCTAAGGGCTCTGGAAACTGTGCGGTGGCAAGGAAGTTTTGGACTTCTTTGTCATTTTTTATCATGTTTTTCCACTCATGCTCCCAAATTGATCTCATTAATATTTTCAGCTGTCAATATCAGGCTATTGCAACAATATGCAATTAAGATGACGGTATGGATGACAGTCTTGTAACATATTTTGGCACAAAGAGAACGAAGTAGTCTTGATATGGACGCAACGGTTGAGGTTATACATGAGTGTGCTTCCTGGTTTTCCAAATTATTTTGATAGCCATCGCAAGATTGTTTCTGATATGCTGATATATAATATTTAATAATCACAGCTACTGTTGTATGCACAATGTTCTTCATATATTGCTTCTTTCTCCCCTTAATTTCTGGCAGGTCTATATGGAGCAATCTGCTCAATGTTTTATGGGGTAATTCCTGCAAATAGCAAATAAAAATTAATTATCAAAGCAAGCTACAAAGTAATGAAATGCCTAACACACACCCAGCCTCTAAAACACCACCAGCCAGCTCCTTACCGTGTTTGAAGATTCTTCTGACTCGGGGGCAGCATTGTCCTTGTTAGAGCCACTTGCAAGGTCGCTGTCAGAATCTGAGCTAACATAACGCCTTAAAGCCCTTCTCTTGCATCGCGGGGATTTCGGGGTTACCTTTGGGGGCACATCTTTGGCCTGTAAAACATAAATATTGGCTGGTTTTAATTATAAAAGGAAACTTCACCGTAATTAGATACATAGCACACCCCAAACTCTAAAGCCGCACAACACCTGCAGCCTTGCCACAAGACACAGTATCACAATATGAACTTAGATTTAAAACAGGGCCTTACCGTGTTTAGAAATTCCTCCGTATCAGGGGCAGCATTCTCCTTGTTAGAGCCGCTTGTAAGGTCGCTGTCAGAATCTGAGCTAACATAATGCCTTAAGGCCCTTCTCTTTGGTGGTGGACTTCCATGGTCATAACCATCATCTGAATCGGACCAAAACAGGGGCTCCTCAGCATGAAGGGTAGGCTTGGGCGGCTTTTTGGTCCAGGATTTTGGCGGGGAGTCCGGGCTCTCGGGCTTCGGAGGGGAGTCCACGCTCTCTGCTTTCGGCGGTGAGTCCGGGGTGTCCTTCGGCAAGCTGGAGGAAAACCCGATCATGCTTGAAGACACCATCTTTCTCCACATAAATGGGACGGCGGGGACCATGGGCAAGTCGGTTTCAGGAACAGCGGAAAAGGCAGCAGCGGGCACTGCAGAACACTCCCCTCTTCTTATAAGGCCTCTCAGGCATGCGCACACGCAGCAAGACAAGCCTAGGCAACACATAGCCAGCGGCAGTGCCCTAGGGGAGGGCATGCCCGGGCATGCCTGGGGGTGGGGTAGGGGGACCCTGTGACGTGTTGGGGGGGAGGGGGCAAGGCTCCCCATCCGCGTCAGGTGGAAGAGGATGTCACTTCCAGGTCAAAGGGCCCAGGAAGGTTCCGGTTCCGGGTAAGGGGGTGGGGAGGAAGGTAGGGACTTCCGGTAAGGGGGTAGGGCTTCTGGTAAGGGGGCGGGACTTCTGGTGTTTGATGGTTTTATTGCCCCTTTGACAGGAGCACCCCTTCCCCTACTACTGAGATGGATTTAGATAAAGAAAAGATAGTAGTTATTCTAAAAGGTGTAAGAGAAGTAGGAATGCAAAAAAATAAAGAAATGCAGTTGAAAGTGTTGCAAAAATGGTACTACACCTCATATAAATTAAGTAGAATTGATAAAAAAAATTGCCCCTTTGTTGGCACTGTAAGAAAGAGAAGGGTACTTTTGAACATATGATTTGGAAGTGTGAGAAAGTGAAGAAATTTTGGCCTAATATAGAAAATTGCTTAATAGAAATAACAAAAAAGGGATCCAATTAAAAATAGATCATATATTTTTAGGATTGGTGGAGAGAGAAGACAAGTGAAAAGAAATTAAAGAGTATAGCAGCAGCTATAATGGTTTTAATAAGTGTGTGGAAGGATAAAGAGTAATGGAAATATAACAAACGGAAAGAGTACATATATCAAATTTTTACAAAATGAATGGATACAAATAATGCAAGAAAGAAAAACCGAAGGGGAAAATAAGATGTTGAAGGAGTAAGAAAAATTTATAGAATGGTTAAAAGGGAAGCCTGAGAATGAGAAATGGGCTAATCTTTTCCACCATGGTTTGATATTGTATAATATGAGGGAGAACTGAAAGTATTGGCTGCTTTGGGGGGGGATAAAGAGGAAGGGCAATTAAGTTTGTAGAATAATATGGGAACAGTTGATTGAAAATTAAGTGTTTATGCCTGCTCCAGTAAATGGACATACCTTTAACCTCCTTTGGGCCTGTTTGGCAAAACAAAGGTCAGAGACTGATGGAATAATCAAGGAGAAGCAGGATATTTTTAATGAGCTTCCTGCTACACAATAGCAGGTTTGAATGGTAGCAATCTTTTGCAAGATGGTCTGCATTTTCATTTAGAAGTTAAAAGAATGCATGTTAGCTGGCGGAAGATAGTCTGCTAAAGCTCTATATTTTTCACAACTTCAACATGTGCAATCAGAAATAATAAGCCCTTCTGAGTTCCAGTGTGGACAATTATCCAAAATTGTCAGTGGTGGGTGTTCAAGCACAGCAGTTAATTAAGGTTTCAAACCAGGTTCACCTAAATAGTGAGCAGGTTGCTTGTAATTTCTAGTAGAATGTGAATTGTTCTCTTCCTTTTTCCTCCCTTATCCTTTGCCAGCCACTAACACTGGGGTAACTTTGAAGTGATCACAGCAGAGCAGACCCAGCATCCAGGAGAGACCTCCCCCTTCAGAATATCACTACAGGTTTCAAGCTCTTTTTCACAGTTCTGTGAAACAGTCATTTTAACAAAAATGTAGCCTCAGCTCCCACGTACTCCTTCTAACCCACTTCTGATGTATGAAAAGCTGCCATGTCGAAGGGCCTTGTAGAACTCTTCGCAGACTTCCTCAGAAACCTTTATAACAACTGTGCTCATTTAAATGGCAAAGATTTGTCTTTATATAGCAACTAGAAGCAAATCTTCAGCCGAGATCTGGGCTTCAGAAGGTATTCTACATCTTGCCCATCATATGCCAGTATGAACTCAGCAGACATTTTGTAGATCATAATTGGAACCATCTCATGTCCAGGTTATGTAGGTTCAGCACAGAACTTTCAGCTGGTTTGGATGTGAGAGGAAATGGTTTATAGATTCACAAGAATTTAAGTCTGCACAGTGAAAGAAACTAGGCCCTGCACGTGCCACTGATTATCAGGGACATCCAGAGGCGTAGCTAGGGTTTGGAGTGCCCAGGGACAACGTCTGTTTTTGTGCCCCTCCTGCCCCCCAACTGCATCTCACCCACCCAGCAAGAGGGGCAGGGGAGGGGAGAAGGTTCCCTCTTTCTCACAACTTCTTTGGAGGTCTCCCTCCTGGATAAGGATTTCCTGCGCAAACCGCAAAATGCAGGGACAGCAGAGGCAAGGAAGAGTCCCACCTCAAGGGGGAGTGGGAGAAGCCTTCCGCAGCCTAGACAGCGGGGGTGGATATGCTTTCTTATAACTGAGGCAAGCCCTTTCGGCAGCAAGAGGCAAGTGTTGCACCCCTGGGCACCGGCCAGCCAATGCTCCTGGTGTGACAGATGGCGCTTCTGGACCCCAAGGGATGCACTTGCCCCATGACAACTGGCCAACTGCAGCTGCTCACCTGCCCACCTCTGCACCTTGGCTGGTGCGGCTGGTGCTGCTTCCTAGCAGCCCAACCCAGCCTCACCTGGGTTCTGCCTCCCTCCCACCAGCTCCACCGGGCACAACCACTGTGTCCCCTGATGACCACCTGGGAGCTGTTTCACTTAGGCAGGGGCACCACCACTCCAGGTGCTGCCAGGGGAGCCTTTGCTGGCAGAAGGGTGCACAGCTTCCCTGATGGTGAATGTGCACAGCCCAGCCTTTTGCATTACTGCCATCAACGGCAGTGGAAGGTGCAAGCTCCTCAAGTGCCCTCAGACCTTTGCGCCCCAGGGATTCCCCCCGTCCCTCCCAAGCTACGCGACTGGGGACATCTACCACTATGTAACAGTAAGACAAGAAACTCTACCTGTAAATCCTGAATGGATTGTTCTTACAGAGGTCACAGCAAGAAAGGCAGTAAAGTTCTTTAATTTTGTTTAAGTTAAAATACTTAACTTCTGTTAAGCTCCTTAGTTAAATAATTTTGAATTTTGTTAGGACAGTAAAACTTGTGCAATTCTGTCAAAGGCTTGGCCATAATCTTCGAAGCACTTTGGAATATCATCATTGTATCTTATTGCCATCACTGGCAATTGACTCCTGATTTTGTCCATATAGTCTTTTTAAAGTAGGGTGTGTGTTTTTAAACTTGCAGCTATGTGTAGTAGAGATGGGCACGAATTAAAAAAAATGATGTTTCATTTGTTGTTTGTCGTTTGGAGGGTCTGTTTCAGTTCGTTTCCATTTTTTGTGAATTTTTGCAAAAAATTCGTTTTCATTTTCGTTCGTTTCATTACCGTTTCGTTACCATTTATTTCAATTTTTGGTGATTTTTTTTGCATTTAAAGCAGTTCACTGTATTGCAGTAATGGAAACGAAACGCACGAAAAAATTTCCGGTGTTACTGTTCGTTTTGTTTCATTTTGGAGACAAAATTCATTTGTCATTTTGTTGCATAACGAAATGAAAAAACAAAAATGGAAACGAAAAATTGTTTGTTTTGTGCCCATCTCTAATGTGTAGTACCTGCCGGAGGCCATTGTGCTGGTTTCCGTAGACCTGTTCAAGGTGATTTTAGAAACATCTTTGCCTCTTCCCAGAATCCCAGCAACTACGTAGTCATTTCTTGGATCCAGTAGATCCAGGTAACAACAGGAGACAGACCATACACTATTGTCAAACAGATGAGCCCTTCATCTGTGCTAGTTAGGCCAAAGCAGAATCTGAGAAAGAAACTGTGCAATATCACTACACAGAGTGTGCATTCACACAGTAAAGTTTTGTAACTTTTCAGACATCCCTAGCTTTAGTAAGACAAATATTAGTTGCAAATCTCAAGAAGAACTCAGCTCCCAAGAGACTTGGCAGTACACTTGCACAGCACCACACTTCAAGCTGGATATCAACAAATAGAAAAGATATCAAAATAGTACCTTTGAAAACTGGACAAGTAATGTAAGCTGGACTGAACTAGCCAACACAAAAAGCTGCATTTCTTACAAGGAATACTGGATAGGCATAGGCCAGGATCATATCAAAAGAAAACTGAAAGAGGGGGTGGGTTGAAAAGTTTCCCACTTCTTAAAAGATGTCAGAAAGATGACGGAGAAGTCTTATTTCTGAATATAAGAAGCATAGGGCAATGGAGTAAACAGCCTATGGTGACTGTGATGTTTAATGCCTTGAAAAGCTTTACCCCACCCATCAAAAAGCCTCATCTCTCACCTGCTGGAAGAAGTATTTAATGCGATCATCACTAGGATCCTTCTCAACTCCTTTGGGAAGAAATAGAGGAGAACATAAGAAGAGAATATAAGGAATGTTCCACAGGCCAGAAAGTCTAAGTGTTCAGTAAGCCTGTCTGTTTATCACTGTTCACATTGTCCACAAATGTTTGCATAGCAGTTAGCTTCTTGTCACTACCTCTAGCTTCTAGCAGAGTAGGAGAAGTTGGTTTCCAATCGGCAATTTACCATCCTGGATGGTAGACTCTGGTAGCTATAGTCTGAAAATGTAACTTTTCCATGTTCAATCACAAAAGAATTCCAAATAATCATTGCTTGTGGCCCAATAAAAGAGTGCTCTTTGGTCTGTTCCAAAGGAATTGGGGAAAGAGAAAGAGAAAGACTATGGAATGAAATACTGGTTTTAGGAGAAAATGGGTTCAAAATATTGTTCCATTTCAAAACTGTAACTATTACCCCCTCTCTCCCCCTTTTAATCTTTTATACATTTTACTATTTAAAAGGCCATTAAAGCAATTTTGAACCCTTCTACATATACCTTGATCATTACCATTGTAAATGCTGTATTTTTTAGATTTGTCTATCCCTTTCTTAAAAGAGTGCAGTAACATATACCCAATTATAGCAGTTATGTTCACTTGGATGTTTTATTTCTCTAACAATCTGAGAAGATGTTAGGCTTGATTTGCGGAGCAGCATTCTGTCAAGCTTTGTGTTGTGTTTCAGCCATCGCCCTTGGATTGCTACTAGTACTTTTTATTCATTTCTAATCTTATCATCACCATTGCTTCATATAGTGAGCCATCTGAAAAGTGCAGATTAGAAATCTAAATAAAATGTAAATGTAGCTCAGAATTGCTGGCTTGTTTTTCAGTTAAACTAGAATAGATTTCCAAGAGTTTGCCCTCCAAGAGATGTGTGAAAATGTAAGTTAGTTCAAATCAGCTGGGAATGTCTGCAGTTGTCATTTCCTATCAAATCATACAAGAGCACAGGTTTTTCTATCCAGGTATAGATAGATAACATTCAAAAATATCCAGTCTCAATTTTAGCAATGCTGCTTTTTGAGGCTTGCAAATAACTTACAAAAGTCAATTATTTAGCTGTGTTTCAGCACCAGTGACCGTGCTGACATCAAAAGCTTCCTCATTTGGAAGATTTCTACTGGGAATGCTTTAGAACTCATGTTTGGCTCAGCTTCTTTAGAAGGGGGATTGCAAAGCCTACTTCCTTTCCTGTTTTATAGTATTTATAGATTTTGTGTTCTGTCTCCATATAATTTTTTTAATTAAAAAAAACACATAGGAGGTTTAGTTCTGCTTAGCCTTGTGGATCTAAGTCTAAAGAACCTTGAAATGTTCTGAAATTGTGTTTAATTGGTCCTCTGTGTTGAGCCCTTAAACAAATACCAGATCCTGAAAGTAAATATTCATAAAACCATCCTGTCCAAAGAGACTTTAGACAGTAGCACCAGTTCATAGTCACCTGTTTGGATACAGTTTTTTTCCCAAGAGCAACCCATCTGTTTGAAGCACTGTATTTAGAGTTCAGTGAAATGCTGTGGCATTTTCCCATGAATACAGGAACTCCAGAAGAAAATTGAATTTCACAATTTTCTTCCTGTGTAGGCTTCTCTGAAATATGTTCTCATCAAATTTTAATTGGAGGTGCAAAGATTAATAGTAGTACCCCTGTATCTGCTGATTCAGCATCCTCTGATTCCGTTATCCACGGTTGGCCACCAAAAGGGTGCCGCAAAGCAAGTTATTATTGCAAACAGCAGTCGCTATTGATTTTGGGGGGTCCTATCAGGGTGTTCATTCTTATCCATGAATTTCAATATCCACAGGGACTCAGAACCAATCCCCTGTAGATATGGGGGTACTACTATACATTAAATCAGAAAAGAGAGCCACATATTGTCATCTTGAACTGCTTATGCAGGACACAATTATTATGCCTATCTCTGTTAATATGGAGGGGATGGAGACAATCTTTGTGCAGCACTAGACTTGCAACCTGGATGCTCATGATTTAATAATGCCTCCTTGTGTAACGTATTTCAAAAGTTCAAAGCAATTCACACCTGCGACCTTCAGCTCTGAAAGCAACATCATTCACAGCTTAGTCTTCACACAACCATCCATAGTTTGAAAATTTTACTACTTTGACCCATAACTCCCAGAATCCCCCCTGACTGGACAATGGTTCCTGGGAACTGTAGTTGAAAAGGTACATTTTCCAAGCACAGCAACTGTCCATCTGTCTGCAGTCATCATCATCCAGCTCTGGCAGAGTTTAAAACATGTGACTGCCACAGGAAATCCAAAGTCAAGAACAACTCTTTTCTTGCTTTTATTACTTGTTGTAGGTTGCTGTTGGTCTTAGCTAATGGATGATATATTTAGTTAATTCTCATTAACTGTTGTTTATGTAAGTCTAATTTAATCTTTGTTTCTTTGTTGTGAACTGCCCAGAGTGACTCAGGTGGCTAGAGGGGTGGTATATAAATTGAATAAATAAATGAAATGTCCCATATACAGACACACTTTTTCCTCCTGTATCACATAGATGGCCAAACAGGTACTTGAATTTTACTTTTCAAAAGTGAGTTGGTACCATCGCAGCCGAGAGCAGCAGATAAGCTTCAGGGTGCAGGCGACCATACACGTCACACAAAGCTCGGTTCTCCTGCAAATTCTTATCTGCTTGTTTGTTTATAATTGCATAGTGATTGTCATGAATAGAAAGAGAGACCTGTGGGGATGTATGGCTTATGTGCCACAATAATTTAGCTAGATTTAGACATGACTCTGGCAAGGATGTGCAGGAGAAAAGAAATGGAATTTGCTTGCCACCTCAGGCAGAAAAATATCTTGGATCCTTCCTTCAAAGAAACGTCCCTTTCCTGTTGCTTTTTCATACATATAGCATTTTCATTTTGAAAATGTGAGTATCTTTAGACTAGTTTAAAAGAGGTCAGATAGAGCTGGACTTCTCATGACCTGCCTCCAGCACAGTCAACGGTGAAAGGCAAGGGAAGGAAATGTCCAATAAAAACCCATGTTCTGTGCCTCAGGCATATAGGGAAGGTGCTGTGGGTGCATGAAAACATTCCCCGTGAAAATATTGTAGCCTTTAATAATCTATAACTCCACTGTGGTTGTAATTTTGTTCCATCAAAGTCAAGAGTATATACTGTATTTACTCGAGTAGAAGTCGACCCGAGTATAAATCGAGGCCCCTAATTTAACCCCCCAAAACTGGGGAAACGTATTGACTCGAGTATAAGTCTAGGGTGGGAAATGCAGCAGGGCCTGGCAGCTCTTCCTTTGTGAGCTGGGGGAGTGGTGTGTGATGTTTAAAATAACTTTTAGTCACTGATGCAAGTGCTTGGGTCGGTGGCTAAAAGTCATTTTAAACATTGTGTGCCACTCCCCTGTGATGCAGAGGGAGGTCATGAGAAGTGGCGCGCAATGTTTAAAATGACTTTTAGCCATCGACCCAAGCACTTGCCTCAGTGGCTAAAAGTATTGACCTGAATATAAGTTGAGGGCCCCTTTTTTCAGGCCAAAATTAGGACTGAAAAACTAGGCTTATATTCGAGTATATACAGTATGTGTCTTTGCAAGAATTAATGCAAAAATTTGGACTAACTTGAAATGTTGATGCTACCTACAACAGATCATTTAAAGAAATAGAGTTTGTTAAGTCAATAGCTACGTAAGCCCCATGGATCCAATGGTTCTTCTACTCGGGATTGAATAATTCAGTTTAACCCTGTACATATGCAGATTCACAATACTGCTTTGCTAATTTTGTTGTTTGTTGAATTGTCCCCTAAAAATAAAGGGATACATTCTTTGCATATACCTGAGCTTGTCAGATACCAGAATATAGGTAGAGTCAAGCATTAAAGGACTGTTTTCATGCCTTTAAGTGCAACATGAATGGTGTTGCAAGCTTAGGGGAAAACATTTAATAGAACTTAGCATCCTATTAGTGATTTAAATTTTTATATTGTGAAACTCAGAAGTCTAAACCATTGAGGTCGGGGCTCTACTCATAGGTCATCTGCGTGGTTATCACTAGCAGGACAAAGGGTAGAGGGTAAATTGAGGGCATTCATTGGTGGCCTGGGAGATTTGCTTTTCCAAATGACACACAGCAAGACCTTCAACTTCTAACAGTCTAGGATGAATTAAAGTCCAAAGACTGTTTTCATGTCTAGAATACCTAAACACCAACTACAGCTGATGTGATACAACTGTGTGACTCCTATGGAGTGACCTATGGCTTTTCCAGTCACAGGCAGATGAAACAATAGCATGAAGCAGTGATGTTGTTGAAGGTTTAAAAAGTTACTTCCTTGGATTACTCATCCATAAAGCACAGCTAGTAGTTTAAAGTAACTTTTTCAACCATTGTATAGAGCATTTCTTTCTTATATTCAGATCTAGGGCATCTCTTTATTCTCAATTTGATCTTATCTCACAATCAGATGGACATCCTGCACCCCCTCCAAATGCTACTATTTAATATGGCTATACATCTATGGTTTGTTGAATTTCCCTCGGGGGGTGGGGGATGAAACGGAGAGGACAATTTTGCCAAATTTCCCCAAGGGAAGGACAAATGCCTCAACAATTTTTCTGAGGTGGAACTGATCATTAGTAGCAATTGTACTTTTGTTTTTTTTCTCCTGAAAGATTTTAGTGTTTTTTGCACTGCTTATACAGCATCCCATAGTGCTTCAAATACTCTCTGGGCGGTTTACAATTTCATTATGCAAAGTATACATTTCCACCACCCAGCAAGCTGGGTATTCAAGCTTACTGACCTCGGAAGGATGGAAGGTTGAGTCAACCTTGAGCCAGTTTCAATCCATTCCTTCCTAGTATAAACCCATAAAAATGAGCTAAACTTAAATCAAGGTTTCTTGAGAAATTATCAAATGTAATACATATGTCCTGCCACTGTTATTTTCTTCAGTTACTCATCTTCCGCCACAATACTCTAAGGCAGTGTTGGTGAACCTATGGCACGGGTGCTAAAGGTGGCACTCGGAGCCCTTTCTGTGGGCACCCAACATCGCCCCTTCACAGCCACCTGTATTCAGGTTAAATTGCTGTCTTGGCACTTTACAAAAAATTAGTGGGTTCTGAATTGCAGTTTGGGCACTCGGTCTCTAAAAGGTTCGCCATCACTGCTCTAAGGTAAAAACTGCCTATGACACCTCTACGTAATTCTCTCACCCTAATGACCCCCTTCTTCACCTTTTACCCCCCTCTTTTCCCTCCATTGCTCATCCACACTCAGATCTAGTTTCTGTCTCTAGTACAACAAAATACTAATAATAAAAAAACAAAAAAACCCTCATTCTCTCACCTAAGGACCCCTGTCTTCACCTTTTCCTCACCTCTTCGCCCCACCTCTTCCTCCTCCATGGCCTCTGTTTTCCATCTCTTGAGGAATCTTCACAGTACAGCCAAAGCACTGCATACAAATATAGTAATTCATCCAACAGCCAATGAGCATTTGGTATGTAACTTATATTTCTTTATATAATAATTGTACACCTCATTCTGCTACTGTATGTCTGAAGAAGTGGATGAGTCCACAAAAGCTTACATTAAAATATAATAGTTAGTCTTTAAGGTGCCACATGTTTTTTCTCTCTTATTTTGTTTTGTTTTGATTTTTGCCTGGAATTCAGTGGTTTAGGTTGAGGTTGGGGGTTTAATTCACTGTTATGCCTCCTTCATTGAAAAGAGCTGGACTCAGTGGTCTGTATAGTCCCTTCCAGTTCTGCAGTTCCACAATGATGATGATGGTGATGGTGATAGAGAGACTTCCATTTTTCTGCCTCATTTTCAGTGCCTTTTAGAATTTGTTTTAGCTATACTTTAGAGTTTGCTATAACATTGTAGGTCACTGCATTTTTTTCTTTATACCTCTGCAACCCTCCTACTTCATTATTCCTCTGCATCATCCCTACTTTTCACATTTAACTATCTGAAAATACCTTGTGGTAGATATTACCCTATGCCAGTTTCCCAGTTGAACTGGAGGATGCTAATTAGGCTGCTGTAGAAGAGATGATGTGGTAATGGCCTCTGGCCTGGATGCCTTCAAAAGAGGATTGGACAGATTCCTGGAGGAAAAGTCCATCACGGGTTACAAACCATGATGGAGATGTGTAATATACAGACTTAAAGCTGGGGTACTTCAAGGGCCAGATGCAGGGGAGTGGTATCAGGAGACATATCTAGTCCCGTGTGCTCCCATACGCATTTAGTGGGGCCACTGTGAGATACAGGAAGCTGGACTAGATGGGCCTTTGGGTTGATCCAGCATGGCTCTTCTTATGTTCTTATGTTATCATTGTACAGCAAAGGACGCATATGCTTGTGTCTTGGCTACATAGTAAATAAGATAAAAATATCTTGAATCTGCAATGAGTATTTTCCCATCAATTCTCCTCTTTTGAAACTAGAAATTTGAAAACAGAAAGTAAATTCTCCCTGTAAATTTCTGAAAAATGTCAAAATTATAGCAGGATAAATTTTGGCACAGCAATAGTATTTAATGAAAGCAGGGGCAATCAGAGAAGCTAAAATGTAATTTGTAAAGCAGGAGTCATAATTAATTGCTCTGTGGTAGTGTCTGATTGGCATGGAAGGAAGGAGAGAACTTTTTATTAATCTTTGCAGTGAAGGGAACCAATTCTCCTGTCTTTGTGTATTATTGAACATTGCTGTTTGTGTTACAGCTTCTGATTACTTTCCATTTTTGTTGCATGGGGATTTAAATAGAATCCAGGATTGGGAATTATTGTTCCATGAACCCAATTTGGCCCGTGGCTGTTTCCCAGCTCACCCACCTTTCTGTGCCACTTAGCCTCTTGCTCGAGAAAACAAGTAGAAGATATATTTGCTGTTATCTCTAATCAACTATCAAATATAAAACAGAGCAGCTTGGCCTACCTTACGTACTCCCCAAATCGGCAGCCATGAGGTAAATGAGATACAATGATGTCATTTGTCCTCCCCACAGCCAAGAGACCATTTTATTTTTTATAAGTCAAATCATTTTGCTTTGGTTCAAAGTATGTGATGACTTTGAATCAGTGAAGAAAGGAAAGACTGACCAGAACACACACACACACACACACACACACACACACACACACACACACACACACACACACACACACACACACACACACACACACACACCACTTTTATTTTTATTTATTTTTTAAATCCCTTCTCCTGGCAGAGCTGATGCATAGTTACTGTAAGTTTTACAACTTAACCAGAGCAATAGAAAATGGGAAAATGGAGGAGGGGACCGATCATTCATTTCCTCTGAAGGCAGTTCTTTTGAACTGCGCCACCTACAGGCACTTCAAATTGAACTGCCGTTAGATATTTCTTCTCTGCCCATGTAGCCATTTAAATTAAAGCAAACTAAATTTCCTGATGCGACTGGACAGCGAAAAAATGTTATTTAACCTGCATTTCCCTCACTATGCCAACAATTTAATAAGGCTGTATACATTTGAAGTATGTTCACCTTGGAATTGTATATACAGTTCTGGTTGCATCATCTCTAAAGGGCAGTGGAAAAGATAAAAAAAATCAATTCTCCCAAATATTTCAGCCCAAGAGACCTTAGGTTCTAGCAGAGCTTATTTTTATCAGAAGGGTGATGAGCACGGGAATACCAAGCCCTATTATATCAACAAGATTCTTTTTCTTATAGCTCTCAAAATATTTTTGCATGTGGATACTCTATTTTATCCCATTTGGTTTTGCTGTCAAAGGACTTTCTAAACTCCACATACTGTTTCCCATACTGTCTTCTAGTATTTTACCTAATTCTTTTACATAACTAGTAGTATGGCAGAATACAGAATAGCAAGAGATGTTAAATTAGAGATTACAGAGAGAAAAGAAAATTTAAGCTACTTAGTCATTCATGTCATCACACCCTGTTTTATCTATTTAGAAATATTTATAAACTGCTTATCTAAAGTTTTCCCAGCAGTGTACAGTAATAATACAATACAGAGCAGCATATACAACTAATATACAATATAATTCAGTGGCTATAAAAGTAAAGCACATGATAGCTGGGTAGCCATGAAAAAAAAAACCACAACAGTATTTTTAACACATGCTTAAATATCAAGCACATCCTATTATCGGGGGTTCCAGAGATAATATTTACATTAAAATACCACCATGCTAAATATCTAATACCTGTAGTCCAGACAGTGACTTGAATTACATTAGGCATAAAAACATTTCTCTAATAACACCTTAATAGGATCCCACAATTCTCAAATTCTTAAATTTTGTTTCCAGCTATTGCCTATCTTCCCTCATAAAAAAATACAATGTGTTTAAACTTGTTTATAATACAATCAATTAGTCCTGTGATGAGCACATTAATTGATTGGCAACTGTTCTCCAATGGACTCAATCATTCACAACATAAATCTTAAGTCCAGTTTCTAATTATCTAGGATTTACATTCAATCAAAGGAAACATAATCAATTTAGTCTAAAAACTTTATATACACTCAAAATAAACATTGACATCAGAATCAAATGCTCTGTATACTGTAAAATTAATAGAAGACACTTAAAATATACCTATAAATATACCTCTTTGTATTTCAAATCTTGAGTGGCCAGAAGTATGAAATATGAAACCAATAATTTCAAAGCACAATATTACATAGGAGTACTTCTATTGATAATACAGGTTGCACTCTAAGAATCATAAAATACAGTCCCAATGTTACATTAGCTAATTCAGTTTTCAACAGAAACAATGTAATGTCGACATTCATTTAAATATCAAACTTCTCTTCACATATACTATGCCCATTTTCTTCATAGTCTTCTCTTGTTACCACCATATCTTCAAAGTCATCGTTTTCAGAAATTAGCTTCCAACCTTCCCAAGAATAAGTTATAGGATTTTCTGGCAAAACAACAGAAACATCATAATCTGTTGGAGTGAGACATCGAACATCAGAGTAAACATGGTCTCTAAAGCCAGGAAAGAGTGTGTTTTCCCCAGTCAGAACTATATTTTTGAAGAAATGAGGCTGCATTTCTTCTGGCAAGTTCTGAATTGAATAAACAATAGCTTCAGGAATTCCCATTTCTTGAATGCCAATGTCTGAAGGATGGAAGAGTATCTCTGGCACAGCAAACCGCTCATTTGTAAGACAAAGTATCTGTTCACCAGTTTTGTATTTCCCACTTAAAACCATTTCTTCCCTTGGCTTACAAAATCCTTTCTTTATGGTACTGAAGTCTGGTAAAACATAGTCCAACATGACTGTATTTTCCTCCTCTTTTAATTTGGCAATCTCCATATCTTTGAAAAAGTCTTGTGAAACGTAGCATACATCTTCTTTCACCTGATTAATTACATGGGTCTCATCCATGACATGGAGTTGCCTGTAAGAGATGATCTCCTTCAGATGGTTAGTCAAGAGCTTTCCTCCAACATTAATCCTTACAATTGCCTCTTTCTTCTTTTTACTTCTGCAGTAAGGCACTGTGATTTAACCTGCATTTCCCTCACTATGCAATCATACCCTAAGATGGTCTACAGCAGGCATGTCCAAAGTCAGGCCCGGGGGCCAAATACGGCCCGATTTCAAATTTCAAGTGGCCCACAGCCTCTTCTGCCCACTGGCTCAGCTTGTCACTCATCCCCACCAGCTAGCCCCTTCCCGTACTGGATGGAGACACCAGCTTGCAGTTTTATGGTTTGCCTGCCCTCCCTGCCTCTGTCCATCCCCCACAGCCACCTGCATAGACCCCTGCCTCCCCGCCTCCTTGCATGTTGTAGAGACTTGTCCATTGTCTGGCCCCGGGGCCAAATGTGGCTGAATGGTCGGCCCACACACATTTTCACCTCACCCAATCTGGCCCTCCTTGCAAAAAGTTTAGACACCCCTGGTCTACAGTCATTCAGTTAGTTTCATAGCTAAGTGTTGATTTGAATCCAGGTGTCCCAAACACTGCTCTGGTGCTCCAAACTACATACCTCATAGTTATAGCCCCTCCATTTATAGTATCCTAACCCTTCGCTCCAGACCACCAGTAATGCTGCAGTATGAATCATAAATAATGAAAATCATTTGGTAATTTCAAGAATTAGAAGAAACACAGCTGAGATGCTTTACATTATATTATAGGAGTGCAATGTCAATAGCTTGCAGCATTTCTTCCTCACTTTCCTTTTTTTACTTACTGATTCAGTCTAGATACCCATCTTGACCTTGTCCAAACTTCTACCATAATACAAAGGCTAAATCAGGCATTTGTGTCTCATCACTACCAGAAATAAGAATACAAACCACATCTGGATTTATTTAGTGCCCTTGTGATAGCAGCTGCTTTTCATGTCTTTGACACTTTAAAAAAAGGATTGTCATGGCAACAGCTGCAGCCATTTATTATAGAACAGTAGAAGTACAACTAACATTGGTGGAGGGAGAAAGGCTATCAGAATAATACATCAGTGCCACTCGTTTTAAATGAAATAGCCATGTATGTGTTTTAAGCAGTACAAATATACTTGAAAATTAAATGTAGATGTCTAGATAGAAAAATGTTTAGGTTGCAGAGAGTAGTTTTAGTCTGGTACAACAGATTCTTTGATCCAGGTATAAATGGATTGTATTTGCCTTGATTCTGTGCATTTATGTATGTGTTGATGAGCAAGTGTTCTTGTATGTTTACTAGCGGTAAAGACATATGCAATGGGTGTTCTCTTTTTCTCTTTGTATAAGAATAGCAATTGTAATGAGTAGTTCTTTTTCTTCCTAGCAGGGGCTATTAAAGTATTTGGTTAATCCCTTTTATCATTAGCAGAGCATCAGGTGGAAACAACTGCACAAAAATGTGGTTTCTTTACTTACACAAAAATGTGGTTTCTTTACTTACAATTGCTGTCTACTGTTACAGTCAGTTGAAAAAATAGGAAAATTGAGTCTTTATACATGGGAGACACCCCCTCCATGCTTTCTGCATGCTTGGATGTCAGGGAAGGACAGTGAGAGAGACACTAACAATGGGAGTGAAACAAACAAACGGAAAGAGCAGAGAGGCAACCCAGAGGTGGGAAACTGGGAAAAGACGTTAACAGTAGGTTACTGGCAGGTGGTAATCACCTTAGGTTGCAAACAGCCTGTTTCCACTGATACCGAGTGTTAGAAAGCATGTTTTGACCTCAACAGAAATTGCATGTTCTGGAACAAGCATGGCAAATTGCATTCAGTTGTTACCAAATTTGCAAAACAAGGCAGGGAGGCATTGGGATGTACGTCTTCCTTTATCAACGAGAAAGTGCACAGGTTTTTCTTCTTGTTTATGAGACAAGACTTTTTCATTTCAGTTAGCCTCAGTGTGAATTTGCAAAACTGCTTTTTTCCTGTAAGTGTGCAAAATTTGATGGCTTTCTTGTTGCAAGGGATCCTTGCTGGGTGACTTGTGTCTTTGTGAATAGTCAGACTGATCTTTTGTGCTCACTGTGCAACTGTTTAGTTTCAGAAAAGGAAAATAAATGAGATATATTTTGCATAATTTTGCAAAGCAAAACTGAGCAGAAACCCACTTGGTATCTCATTGTCATTCTGGATCTAAGAACTCTTGTGATGCTGAGACAAACTGTCTCTGCCAAGAAACCAGACACTGGGGGAAATTCTTGATATCCCTGTGATTTTCATTGGAGAAACAATGACAGGATGGTAGGGACATAACCTTATCCCAAATCCTTCTCCTGTCTATTTCTCCTACTTACCTGAGAAATGCAAGAGAGAATCCTACATTGGCCAAATCTAGATCAGCAAAAGTATAGAACTGAATTGCTGATGTTAGGAACTATGTTTCAGGCATTGCTATTCCTCTGCTCTTTTTAATACAGTATAAAGGATTCCCTTTATAATGTTCTTTGCCTTCCTAGAAGGGGTTTTTTCAGAGATGAATTTAAACTCATGCATGAAGCTTTATATCAGGTGGAGGTATCTCCAGTAATACAGAGTAGGCATTTTAAATCCAGGTACAGTATTGCCCAAAAGCATCTATTATAATGCCCTCCCTTTTTTAAAATAAAGATCAATACAGTGGTACCTTGTATAAAGGAATTAATTTGTTCCAAATGAATTATGTTAAGCAAATTTTCCTTTATACAAATTCCCATAGTAATGCATTGAAAACAGAGTAATCCCATTTTTATGTTGTACAGATTTGCCCCATAGGCGATTATGTTAAGCAAATTTCCCCTATCTCCGGAATTTTTTATGTTGTACACATTTTATGTTATACAAGCTGTTTGTTATACAAGGGTCCACTGTACTTCACTTTTAAATAGAAAGACACAGGCTTTGGTCATTTTGAGATTCATAGAGTTTATGGAATTTTTCCTTTTGAGAGATAATTGGGATTGGATTAAAATTATACTATGTCAAGTTGCTTTTACTGAAAACATTTGTACAGTATCCCAGTATTCATTTAACGTTTATAATGGCTAACAGAAAAACAAACAAAACAAAACGAACAAAGCCTGCATCAATACTAGAAGTGATATTAAAAAGAAGCAAGAAACAGAAGGTTAGCAGATAAAAGCAAAACACATCAGAAAGAAAGGAATAAACAAGCTTTAATGAAGCCACCTTAACAAATGGCTTCATACTGCAAATGGAAAACCACCAGAGAAGTTTCAAATGCTAAAAATCATTTAAAAGAGGGATGTCACGTAAGGTTTGATGGTTTTATTTTCTTTCTTTTTTTAAGAATTAATTTTCTTAAAAATATTTTGGAGTGTGTTAAAATGAGAAGCATTAAGCAGTTAATAGTCGAGGACAATTATCTTCCTCCTCTTTAGAACAGGAAGGGCTTCCTGCCTATTTCTAAGGATACCATCCATTGACAGAATCATCTGAGTCTAGCATGCTTGTAACATTTCAGGTGGAGATCTTGCATTAAGGCTGCAAAGCCGTCAAAAGAAAGTGTACAGTTAAGTGCTTGGTCCTTCACTTGCTAGATTCTAAACTTGACTTTCTTCTATAAGATTGCAATTCAAATCTGCTTTAGTAAATTACTATTCTGTGGGAAGTTTTTGACTGAGTGGAGCAGTTCGAGGGAGGGTTAAGTTGCTTTGCCGGAGACCATTTGGGAAATTGTGTATGAAGAAGAATATATTTCCCACACAGTGAAATGGAGCAGCATGTATTGGACTGAAATAATAGGAAAGCTTCCCTTTCCCAAGGCTATAACCATTTTGTGATGGGTTTGCAATTTCAGATTAAAGTAATATGCCGCAATACTGGACTATTTTTCTCCTATCCTTCTGATGCAGGTGTGAGAGCATCATCCTGCAGATTCTGACTACTGCCAGAAGGCAGCCTTACTTTTGCTGCAGTTCCAGTCTAACAGGCAGGTGGGATCATAAACCACGCTGCCATAAAAGGGCCTGCCTTATATTTGGCCTGAACGAGGCAAGCCGATGGTATGGCAGACCTGAACTTCACAGAATTGGAGCATCCACAGTTTTGGATCAGCAAGGACCCAATGACATCTCTCTCACACACATCTCTAGCCCCACGGAGCTTAACCTATTAGCTTAAGGGAATATAGATTTAAATATATTGTAAGCTGCCCCCTTTATTAACAAATCATCTGGGGATGGTTTGACCTGGAAAAGGCAATTAGGAGTTGGCTCAGTACTGCTGTTTGCATTCTGGGTCAATCCTTAAAGAAGGATGGTGATGGTTCATTTCTGTATTTCAAAGGATAGCACCCAACCACCAGGACAGACTCAAATATGACCAGAGAAATTAAGGTCCCCAAATGGATCAAATTAAAAGGCTCAGAGTTGGAAAAGATCTGGCAATTAAACATTCTCAAATTTATTTATTTATTTATTTATTTATTTATTTATTTATTTATTTATTTATTTGTGTGTTTGTGTGTTTGTGTGTTTGACTTTTATACCACCTATCAAGCCCTAGGGCTACTCTGGGCGGTTTACAACATGGAATCACATGACAAGATAACAAAGGGATTCATGTAGGAAGAAAAACAAAATACACGGAGCATAACAACATCTGTCACCCCCACGCCTTTTGGGTGAGAGCCAGAAGGGGCTGCTTGCAGCTTTTCCCTGTGGGTGCTGTTTGGCTTTGGAGTCCCTGCCGTCTCCTCAGGACCAGAACCCTGGGACTTGGCTGCCTGGACTCCCCACACCTCCCTGCTTAACACCAGCCACCTGGCCCAGGGAGGAAAGGGCTTGAAAAGGCCGGGCTGCCAGGGACTGTCGGACCAGCGTTCCTGTGCCGGGAGACTCCAACAACATCTGCCACCCCCACGCCTTTGGGTGAGAGCCAGAAGGGGCTGCTTGCAGCTTTTCCCTGTGGGTGCTGTTTGGCTTTGGAGTCCCTGCTGTCTCCTCAGGACCAGGACCCTGGGACTTGGCTGCCTGGAACACCTCCCTGCTTAACACCAGCCACCTGGCCCAGGGAGGAAAGGGCTTGAAAAGGCCGGGCTGCCAGGGACTGTCAGACCAGCGTTCCTGTGCCGGGAGACTCCAACAACATCTGCCACCCCCACGCCTTTTGGGTGAGAGCCAGAAGGGGCTGCTTGCAGCTTTTCCTTGCGGGTGCTGTTTGGCCTTGGAGTCCCTGTTGCCATCAAGTATAAGAGATAGGACCCACAATAGAACTAAGGGAACAGGAAGTGGGGAGGGCAATGGATGGGGCAGCCATTGGTGTGCTGGGTAGGGGAAGGTATGGTGGTAGGAGTTGCCCGCCTAGGAGAAGAGAGTTTAGATACCTCACATCTATCCCCTCTTCTGGTTCCACCCCTAGCCAGAAGGAATCAGGTGACCATATCAGTGAGCCCAAGCCACACGGTGCTGTTGTTGAATGCCAGGTCGGTACAAAATAAGACCACCCTCATCCATGATGTCATTCTGGATGAGGGTGCCGACTTGGCATGTATTACCGAGACCTGGGTGGGAGAGGAGTGTGGTGTTCCCCTCTCCCAGCTATGCCCACCTGGGTACTCGGTCCAGCACCAGTGTCGCTTGAAGGGTCGGGGGAGGGGGAGTTGCTATAGTCTATCGGAGTTCTATCTCCTTGACAAGACTTCCTGTCCCCTTGGGAGGAGGCCTGGAGGGCCTGTACTGTGTGTTGGGCTCACGAGACAGATTGGGGATTCTGCTGGTGTACCGCCCACCCTGCTGCGTACCAACAGTCTCCCTGCCTGAGCTGACGGAGGTTGTCTCGGACCTGGTGTTGCCCCCCAGGCTGTTGGTACTGGGGGACCTCAACATCCATGCTGAGGCAGCCTTGAATGGGGCAGCTCAGGACTTCATGGCCGCCATGACAACCATGGGGCTGTCTCAATATGTCAACGGCCCAACACATGAGAAGGGCCATACTTTAGACCTGGTCTTCTCAACGGGATTGGAGGATGGTGGTCTGGATGTGGAGGGGTTGGTTCTAATTCCATTGTCATGGTCAGACCACTTTCTGGTCAAGTTTAGGCTATTAGCTTCTTCTACCCTCTGCAAGGTTGGGGGATCTATTCAGATGATCCGCCCTCGGAGACTAATGGATCCAGATGGTTTCCTGAAAGCTCTGGGGGATTATCCATCTGATATAGTCGGCGCTCCTGTCGAAGCTCAGGTCACCCTGTGGAATAGGGAAATGTCCCGGCGGTTGACACGACCAGAATGTTTTGCGCCCTCTCCCCTTACGCAGAGCCCAGACAGCTCCTTGGTATACATCTGAGCTGCTGAAGCAGGAGGGGAGACGGCTGGAGTGCAAGTGGAGAAAATATCACTGTGAGTCCGATCGAACACGGCTTAGAGCCCATTATCGGGCCTATTCTTCAGTTTGCGAAAAGGCAATATTTCACAAACCGTATTGCTTCTTCAGAGTGACGCCCAGCAGAGCTGTTTCGGGTGGTCCGGGACCTTCTTCAACCGAGAAATACGATGGAGGTTCTGGACCACTCAGCAGCCCGCTGTGACGAGTTTGCTGTCCACTTTGAGGAAAAAAATCGCTCAGATTCGCAGGGAATTGGACTCCACTATTGGTGCAGAATCAAGGGATGTGTCCAGTGTGCCGTGCTTAGGTCCAGTATTATTGGATGAGTTTCAATTATTGAGACCCGAGGATGTGGACAGGGTGCTTGGATCTGTCCGTGCTACCACTACGCCACTTGACCCTTGCCCTTCTTGGCTAATTGAAAGATCTGCCAGGGGAGTTCGCACCTGGGTCCAGGAAGCTGTAAACGCCTCATTAAGAGAGGGAGTGGTCCCCACCATCTTGAAAGAGGCAGTGATTAGACCACTCCTTAAAAAACCTAACCTGGACCCAGGGCTGGTGGTTAACTACCATCCAGTAGCGAACCTCCCTTATTTGGGCAAGGTGTTGGAGCGGGTGGTGGCCGGGCAACTCCAGGCACTGCTGGATGAAACGGATTTTCTGGATCCATTTCAATCTGGTTTCCGGCCGGGTTTTGGTACAGAGACTGCCTTGGTCGCCCTGTATGATGACCTCTGCCGGGAGAGACACAGGGAGTGCAACCCTGTTGATACTCCTGGACCTCTCAGCGGCTTTCGACACCATCAACCATGGTGTCCTTCTGGATAGGCTGGCCAGGTTGGGAGTTGGAGGCACCGCTTTGCGATGGTTCCATTCCTTCCTGGCTGACCGTGTCCAGAAGGTGGTGCTGGGGGACAGTTGCTCTGCCCCGTGGCATTTATGTCATGGGGTTCCTCAGGGCTCTATACTGTCTCCCATGCTGTTCAACATTTACATGGAACCACTGGGAGATGTCATCAGGAGGTTTGGGCTGAGGACTCAGCAATATGCTGATGATACTCAGCTCTACCTCTCGTTTTCCACCAATCCAGGTGAGGCGGTTTCTGTGCTGAACTCGTGTCTGGGCCAGATAATGGACTGGATGAGGGTTAACAAATTGAAACTCAATCCAGACAAGACGGAAGTGCTGTTAGTGGGTGCTTCGCCAGACAGGTTAGAGGACACTTCCCTGTTCTGGACGGGGTTGCACTCCCCTAAGGGACAGGGTCTGCAGCTTGGGGGTGCTCCTGGACCCCGGTCTAACTCTGGAAGCCCAGGTGGACTCGGTGGCCAGGGGTGCCTTTCTCCAGCTGCGGAAAATATATCAGCTACGCCCTACCTGGATGAACGGAGCCTCATAACAGTTACGCATGCACTGGTAACATCCCGTATTGCGCTCTACATGGGGCTGCCTTTGAAGACGGTTCGCGATTGCAACTGGTTCAGAATCGTGCGGGCGCGGCTAGTAAGTGGTGGGGCCGCTGGGATCACATCACGCCGATTCTACGTAGCCTACATTGGTTACCAGTTGCTGCCCGAGCACAATTCAAAGTGCTTGTTTTGACATATAAAGCCCTAAATGGCTTAGGACCTGGATACCTGAAGGACCGCCTCCTGCCATATGAACCTACCCGGCAATTAAGATCAAGCCAGGGGGCCCTCCTGAAAGAGCCATCCCTCAAGGAGGTGAAAGGGATGGCTTGTAGGAACAGGGCCTTTTCGGCAGCTGCCCCCAAGCTATGGAATGCCCTCCCAAGTGAGATCCGCCTGGCGCCAACACTGATGACATTTCGGCGCCAGGTAAAAACCTTCCTGTTCCAGAAGTTTTTTAATTGATACAATTTAGATTGTGGGTCTTCTGATGGCAATTTTAGTGTGATGTTTTAGTATAAGGTTTTTATTGTTGTTTTAATTATTTATTGTTCTTTGATGTTTTTAACTGTTTTAATTCCTTGATTGTAAGCTGCCCAGAGACCTTTGGGTAGTGGGCGGCATATAAGTTGTAAAAATAAATAAATAAAATAAATAAATAAATAATAAAACAAAATATACATAAATCAACAACAATAAACTAAAATTCAGCTAAAAATCAAGATAAAAATAGCAGATTGATTGATAAAACAAGGGGAAAAGAGGGGGAAAAGAGAGAAGATAAGCGGTAAAATGAATGGTGTCTTATTGGATGTTTGAGAAATCAGGAAAGGCCATTCTATACTACCAGGTGTTCAGTAGTTTTTTTAAAAAATTGAAGTGAGGGTGCCAGCCAAATTTCAGGGGGTAGATGGTTCCATAACTGGGGAGCAACCACCGAGAAGGCCCTACTCCTTGTTACAGCTTTCCGGGCCTCCCTTGGGGTTGGGACTCCCAGGTGTCCTGCTTGGCTAGCATGAGTGATCCTGGCAGTTCTTCTTGGGAGGAGCTGCTCTGTCAGATTTTAAAGTACACAGGCTTCAAAGAAAGTGGAATATAGGACATTGCCTTGTTCGCATTTAGATTATTGGTTCATCTAGGTCAGTATTGACTATTGTGTCTGACCCTGGGTCTCCTAGCTTACCAAAGATGATAAGGGTTGAAACCAGAATGTTTTGTTTGCAAAGCAGATGGTTTACTACTCTGGTGCTGGTGCTGCCTTTCTGTGCCCTCTCTTCTTTCTCTATCATCAGTAGAGATGGGCACGACTTGGCGGAATTCCCGTTTCCGTTTCCGTTACTCGTTTCCGTTACATAACGGAAACGGTAACGGGAATTACTCCGCCAGAACTCAAACTCGAACCGACTAAAGAATAATTGGGTCTGATTTGTCGTGGTCATTCCTGGCATCGCGGCGATCCCGCGATGCCAAGCGGCACAGAAAAAAAGTTTTTAAAAGTAAAAAAAACCCGATTCCCGGCCAAAAAGCAGGCAGAAATATGCCTGCCTGAGTGAGGGCTCAGGGCACCTACCAGAGGGGTGGTTGACCCCCCCTCTCCTGTCCTGGGCTGCTCTGGTGGTGGGGGAAATCCTCATCATAGTCGCTCGCAAAGCACCGGACTCGCCGCCGGCCGCCGCTATTCAAGCGGAAGCAGCACAGAAAAAAAGTTTTAAACTCCCCCCCCATTCCCAGGCCAAAAAGCAGGCAAAAATATGCCTGCAGTGCAGAGTGCACCTACCTGGCCTCCCCCCCTCTCCTGTCCTGGGCAGCCGGACTCGAGTCGCCATGCCATGCGGTGCGGGCGGGGGATCCAAAATTGTGGTCCAAAAACACACAAGCACCACACAGAAACATGCGAAAATTGCTATTTTAAAACTGCCAGAATTTTTACAGTAGCAGTGGGTTTTTCTTGCAACAAAATGTCTCCTCTTTCCTCTCTCCATTGATTTTATTTTATTTTATTTTATTTTATTTTATTTTATTTTATTTTATTTTATTTTATTTTTTTTACACCTGCGCAATGATGGGCTGGCCATGGGAGTGACCATGCAAATTTTTGGAGCCATTCCACCAATCGCATGGCCACTTGGCCTGGTTGACCACAGAGACTTCTGGGATGTGCCAACCGGGCATAAAAAGCCCACTAACCGTAGCCCGAACCCGAACCCTAACCCTAAGCCTAACCCATACACCAGTACACTGTCCTTCTAAGTGGGTCAGAGAGGCCCCCAGAGGTGCACCCCAATACTCACCCTAACCTCACCCGTAACTAGCCTAACCCTAGCCCTTGCGCTAACCCTAACCCTAAGCCAGATCTGTACTTGCATTGCACTATAGCAAGTACAATTCCCTTCTTAGTGAGACACAGTGGGTGCAGAGAGTCTGCCAGTCCACCACTTGTGGCTCTGGGTGACTCCTGCAGGCTTGGCTCGGCCGGCAGCATGTGTGACATCATGCAAACCATGCCCCCGAGGCCTGACTGATGCAGGGAAGGCACCCCAAAAAGAGGGGTGCCTCTGCCAGTCTGCTGTGTCTCTCCGTGCAACTGGGTATGCAATCATAGCCATATGGCTATGCATGCATGCCCTTTTGCAGCAGGTGAGGAGAGGAGACCCCCATGTATGAGGGGTTTCCAGGAGCCTGCTTTCCCTAGCGGGTGAGGATAGGAGGCACCCCCCCCCAAAAGAGGTGCCTCCAGGAGCCCGCTACCCCCCAAACCAGTTTAACGACAGATGAAAAAACGAAAAACGAAATGACAAATTTTTGTGAAGTTTCACAAAAAACGGAAACGAGCCGACACAGGCCACCTCCGACACACGACAACTCGAAAACGTCATTTTCCCTAGTCGTGCCCATCTCTAATCATCAGAGTAATGTTTTTGTCCACTTGCTCATTATAAGCCATCTTGGGTGCCCCCCTTCAGATGAAATGTTGTATACTGTACGTAGAAGAAAATTGACAGCAGGAATAATATTCTTGGTAAACATCTTCTACAAAACACAAGAGAGTGTTTGATCTCCCACACATGATCACAGAGGAAAGTTTCCAGACTTAATTACCAGGAATGAGTAGTTCTCATAACTTGAATGTGGAGATTGATGTTATTGATGTTGCTCTACTGTGCGTCAAAGTGAAGTCATAGCACACCATTTGATGTGTCCCTTTCAATTTGCAGCCATAGGGACCTAAACCTAATAGGGGTTCTATTATGGACTAAGTCAGTAATGGGACTTCTAGCCATCCCACACTGAATGCTTCAGGGATTTAATTGCAGCTATTTTGTTTTATTGAATTACATTGTCTTGAACAGCAGTATTTATTCTTGTACTTATTCTTGTACTTAGGAAATGTTTATTTGGCAACCAGTTTGCATAGTTGGTGATTGCTAGTTTGTAGCCTAGAGATCTACAGTGTCTATATATGCATCAGTTCCATAGGTAACAAGCCAACCATGGCTTGTCTTGTTCCTTTTTCCTTAGCCCCCTATGGCACACCCATAGTTTAGCTTGCTGCAGAAAGTAGAGGAACAGACCAATAGCCTCAACACTAGAAGAATCTACAGCAAAACCTACAACTGTTTGCTTTCATCTCACTATGCATAAGGGAATTCAAAACAAGAGTGCAAATCTCTATTATATAGAGTATATTTGTTATGTGTTACATTAATGTACTATCTTTCCTCCAATGAGCTGAAGCAGCATACATGACTCGGATCTGTACAACTTTATAAAAAAAACTGTGAAGTAGGTCAGGCTGAAAAAATGGAACTGGCCCAAAGTGGGGATTTGAATTTATCTCTTTTGAGTCATAAATAATACTTTGACAACTATATCACAATGGTGCTTTCTTTCTTTCCTCTCCAATATGGAAGCACACTGGCTGCACCTTTAGCTAAATATCTCTCCTTTCTTTTATCTAGATATAAGATATTTTGCCATGAGCTTCGCCTCTTCCACTTAGTATCGGGGAATTAGCGATTGGGCTATTTGTTTCAGAAGCTTATGGTTCCAAAATGACACGCACGAGCCCAGGTGATGTTCAGAACCCTCCAAAACGCAATCAGCCAATCCCTTACCTTGCTCTACACCCGTGTGGGGCTGAGCCCCAATGAGGAAGAAGCCTCCAACACCATCTTTCCTTCTCCCTGGCACTGGCCAATCAGAGACTGTGTAAGGAAATGCATCATCCCATCTCCCTGTCTGATTGGCCAGTGACAGGGAGAAGGAAAGATGATGTTGGAGGCTTCTTCCTCGTTGGGGCTCAGCCCCGTGCGAAACGAATAGTCCATCCCTAATCAGGGTTACAGGGAACTCTCTTGAGTCCATATACCCATGTGCTCTATTTTTATTGAACAGTGGCCAGGGGGTAGAGCCAGGGTTTCAACCATGTGAGTCTCCTCTCTCAATATCCATTTCCTGGAGGACCAAGTTCCAGTCACTACCACCACCAGCAGCAGCTTGGCATTCTCGGCACCTCCAGCTGCCTTCACTGAGACTGGGGTTGAAAAGAAAATATAGAGGAGCCAAGAGTCCCTGCAGGTGGCCCTGTCTACCTATGCCTGACAACGACCGTAGAGACAAGCCATCTGTTGCCTTGAGTCAAGGTTCTCTCCTCCTGCAGATGCTACAGATGTTCCTGTTGGCTCTGTCACTGGTATCGCCAGCATGCTTTCTGTGTCAGAGTCGAGGTCTGGGACACATACATAGCAAACATGTTTTTTTTTAATTGAGGAAGTAACAGCATATATTTCCAGTCTTTACAAGTTTCCAAAACATTACCTCATCCTTTGGTCCCTTCCTCATTAACCCTCCCCCCCCCAGCAAGCAGAAATTCACTACCCTTTCATGTTGAACATTATTAAGGCATGATGGAATAGTCTAGCCCATTTCTCGTTCTCAGGCTTCCCTTTTATCCAATTTATATATTTCTCCCACTCCTTAAAAATTCTATGTTTCCCTTCTATGTTTTCTTCTTGCATGATTTGTATCCAATTATTTTGAAAAAATTCATGTATATAATCTTTCCATTTATCATATTTCCATTCCTTTTGGTCCTTCCATCCACCCGTTAGTACCATTATAGCTGCTGCTATTCCGTAGTAGACAATCTTTTTTACGCTTCTCCATTGTTTTTCTCTATCTACTAACCCTAAGAAAATATAGTCTATTTTTAGCTCAATCCTTTTCTTTGTAATTTCTGATAACCAATTTTCTACTTTCTTCCAATATGTTTGTATTTTTTCGCAGTTCCATATCATGTGTGCAAAAGTACCTTTTTCTTTTTTACAGTGCCAACAAATTTGTGATATGTTATTATTTATTCTATTTAATTTCTGTGGGGTATAATACCATTTATGCAATATCTTCAGTTGCATATCCTTAATTTTTTCCAATTTTACCTCTCTTATCCCCCGTAATATAGCCTGAATCTTTTCTGTATTTACATCCATATCTCCTTCCCAATTATATTTAATTAAATTTTCATTCTGATTTCCCAATCTGACCAAATATCTATAAATCTCTCCTGCTCCGACCTTTTTTTCTTCATATTTCTTATACACCACTTCCCGTTGTCTATCTTCTTTTCCCTTAAGAGAATGGAACCATTGATCATATCTCCTTTTCATACTTTCTGCCACCATCAATTTTTGATTCCCTAATATCCCTTTTAATTTATTTATCGCCCCTCCTGTTGGCATTAATTCATGCATATCTTTGATTTTATAATATCCTTTCTCTTTTAGATTCTTTATATCTTTTTGTGACAAAATCTTCCCCTCTTTATTAAACTGTTCTAAAGGGCCCCAATTCGATACTCCACCTATTTTCGTCCTCTTTATTAAAATCTCCATTGTTACTTGCCTTGGTCCCTTAACTTCTTTCAATATTCTTTTATCTCTATCAAATATCCCTAAGTAACCTGCTGAGTTATTTATTGCATCTTCTACTCTTTTCCATTTGGGTGTGGGAAATTCCTCCACCTTCATAGCCCATTTTAATTGGAAGGCTATATAATACTTTTCCAAAGAGGGCATACTCCATCCTCCTTCTTCTTTTATTGCATATAGGATTTTATGCTTGATTCTTTGATTTTTCTTGCCAAAAGCCCATTTCCTTAAAGATGTGTCCCATTTCTTTAATATCTTTTCTGGAAGTAATATTGGGAGTACCTGAAATAAATATAACAGTTTTGAAACTATAAAGAGTTTCAAAGCCCTAATTTTTGACAGTATTCCCATTTTTTTTTATCTTTCCAGCCCTTTATTATTTTCTGGATCTTTCTCAAAGTTTTGTTATAATTTTCCTCCCCTAGTTTTTCCCAATTTTTTGTTAATACCACTCCTAAATAAATCATTTTTTAACACCATTCTCCATTTTCATTTGTAATCTTAATTGATCTTGCTCCTTCCTAGGAACTGGGAGTTGAGTCATGGCTACTGGACTTCTTTTTGAAAAAGAAGTCCAGTAGCCATGACTCAACTCCCAGTTAAACGAACCTGGATGACTGAGAATCTTCATAGACCTTCCTAGGAACGTTTAGAAACATAATTTCTGATTTTTGTAAGTTTACTTCTAATCCTGATATTTTTTCAAATTTCTTTAATATATTAATCAGGGGGCCTGCCGCTTCTAATGGGTTAGTCAATATTAAAATTAAATCATCCGCAAACATGTTTAACTTTATTTCCTCTTTTCCTATTTTATACCCTTTTATTTGAGCACATTCTCTCAAATTTTGGGCCAGTGGTTCCATCGCTAATGCAAATAATGGGGGGAATAAAGGGCATCCCTGCTTTGTACCTCTTTCCACTTTAAACTTTTCCATTAATGATCCATTTAGTCTTACCCTTGCAAAGTTTTCTTTATAAATTTTCTTTACTGCATTTGCATACAGACCTATAATATCCACCTGTTTTAATAACTTTAGTAAGTACTCTCTTTCTACAGAGTCAAAAGCTTGTTTAATGTCCAATTTTACCATTGTTACTTTGCTTTGTTTCCTCTTGGCATCTGCCATTATATTCATTACTATTCTTATTGGATCACCTATATATCTTCCCTTGACAAACCCATATTAATCCTCCTGTGTTAGATCTGGAATTGCATCCTCTAATCTTTTAGCTAATATTTTTGTAAAAATTTTGTAATCTTGGTTAGCCAATGTGATTGGTCTATATGAAGCTGCTTGTTCTTCTGCTTTACCTTGCTTTTTGATAAGGATAATTTCTGTCTCCTTCCATGTTTCTGGAATTCCTTCCCCTTGCATTATATCACTGAATAATTTCTCCATTCTTTCTCCTAACCCCTCTTGAAACTGCCGGTAAAACAGAGTCGTAAAACCATCTAAGCCTGGAGCCTTCCCCATTTTTAATGTTCCAATTACCTCCTTAATTTCATCTACTGTGATCTTATCATTTAGCCTCTTCTTTTGTATTTCAGAAATTTTACTTCTGACTTGTAAATCTTCTTCACATTGTCTTTTCTTTTGGAACCCTTCCTTAAAATATTCAGTCATAATTCTTCCCCCCCCCTCTTCTTTATATTTACATTCCCCCTTTTTATTTTTTAATCTTCTAATGAAGTTTTTACTTTTCTGTATTTTTAAAAAAGATATAAATCTTTTCCCTGCCTGAATTGTCGTCCTTTGGAATTCATTTTTAACCAGGGCTTGCTTCTTCCATAAGAGTAAATTATTTATTTCATCTAATTTTCCTCTTTCTTCCCTTATTTGCTTTTCTATCTTTTTTTGAATAATTGTTTTGTAATTTTTTCTGTAATTCTAATAATTCCTCCATAGCTTTATCTTTTTTCTCACTCAATTCCTTCTTATATCTCCTCTCTTCCTCTAGACACAAGCCCCTTATAACCGATTTTGAGGCATCCCATAAAAGAGATGACTTAATTTCTTCTACATCATTTCCCCTAAATACTCTTTTTATCTTATTTTCCATTTCCCTTCTCTTAACTTCTGAAGAGATTATTCTTGAGTCAAATCTCCATTTCCAGTCCTTTTTTTTTGGAAGGTTTGAATCTAATTGTATTAACAAATGAGCATGATCTGATAGAAATATACCCCCCACTTGAAATTTTGAGATTGTTTCTTTAAGTTCCTCCCTCACCAGCATAAAGTCTATTACGCTAAACTTTTTGTGCCTGTTTGAATAAAACGTTGGATCCCCCTGTTTGCCTTCTACATTAGCCACATTACTCCATAAATGAGATCTACAATACTGTTGAATTTCCTTATTGTCCTGTATATTCAAATTAAAGTCTCCAGCCACTATCACCAACCCCTCAGAGACTTGTTCAATTTTAGTTAAAGATTTTTTCAAGAATCTAACTTGACCTTTATTGGGAGCATAAATCGAGGCTAAAGTATATTTTTGACTCCAAATTAAACATTTGACCATTATAAATCTTCCTTGAGTATCTGTCCCTATTTCTTTCACTTGGACATCCAGGTCATTTCTAAATAATATTCCAATCCCTCTTGATTTCTTTGTTCCTTTTGATTGAAACTGCCATTTGGTAGGCCATGCTGGGTGGGAGAATAACACTCTATTTTCTGTTTTGTCCATATGAGTTTCCTGTAGGAATAGAATCATCACCTTTTCTTTATTTAACAGCTGTGCTAATTTCATTCGTTTTGCCTGAGACGACATTCCATTAATGTTTAATGAGAGGAGTCTCATGTCCCCTCCCATTGATCTTTCTCATCACCTATTTTGGCCTTACCATTCCACCTTAATTCCCTTTTATTTGCTTGCTTCTTATTTCTTACCCCCTGCTTTGCAGCCCCACCCCTTCCATGGGCTTACTACCCATTCTGAGCACCATGCAAAGCTTGGACTTCCCGTTGCCGCTCCCCTTTTGCCCCTGTAGACAATATTTAACATATTTGTAATAAATGCTCAGCCTCCTTTCTTTCCCTAAACATTTCATTATCTATGTGTTCTCCTTACAAAATTATCACGACACCTATAACTTACTTCTTCCTTCTCCCCTCACTTAATTCAGCACTCCTTATCTGCTCCAGCTCCCTTTTACCTTGAATCATACCCATGGCAACCCTCCCCCGGGGTCATGTACTTTCTGTTCTCCCTCCCTGCTCCTTCCCCCTCCCTTCTCCCTTATTAACCCTTTTTCATATCTTATTCTTTTCATCCCCATAGTTCATATGAATTAAGTCCTGTAACAATATTCTCTTTGCAAATCTATGTCCTATATCCATATTCCTATACCATATCCTATTCCCATTTAAGCTGTTTTTCTCTCATTCACAATTAACTCTGTTATTCTCTGTTTACACAAACAGTTATTTATTCTTCGTCATGAGGCTCCAGTTCTCCTTCTTCTTGGGATCTTTCTGGCGGAGTAATCCCCAGGCTTTGTAGCATCAGTTCTGCCTCACTTGGATTTCTTGCTTTAAACTGTTTATTGTTTTTAATTACCAATATTGTGGCTGGATAAATCCATGTAAATCTGCAGTTGGCAGCAGTCAGTTCTCTTGTATACGGGCGCATTTCCTGTCTTCTCCTTGAAGTTTCCAGAGATAAGTCCGGGAAGAATCTCATGGTGGCTCCCTTATAATTTAAAGATCCTTTTTTTCTCGTCTCTTTCAATAGCTGATCAGCCAGTCTCTCCTTACACAGTGCAACTATAACATCTCTTGGGCGTGCAGAATCTTTAGGTTTGGGTCTCAGTTCTCTGTGGGCTCTTTCTATATCATTTCCTGTTATTATTTCCACATTGTTAGCAGCCAAAAGAGATAACAGTTCAGGAATAATATCCTTACCATAAATCAATTCCGGTAAACCAACAAGTCTGACGTTTTTACGATGTTGCCTGTCCTCAGCTTGCACAGTCCGACTCTCCAGCTTCTTTAATCTCAGTTCTGTTTGATCAACCCTTTTTTCGACCACTCTAACATCGACACTTAAATCATTTACATGTTCCACCAGTTTTTTTATACTGTCATTTAATTTCCTGTTTTCTTGCTGAATTAATTCTGTAAGGTCCTCCTGGATCACTCGTCGTAGCTCAGCTCGAACTATTTTAGAAATCTCCTCCTTCACTGCCTGTACAGTTTTGCTTACCAAGAGGTCTTCTTGGTGTTTGGTGAAAGCAGCCATTTCATTTGACTCTCCACTCCTTTGATCCTCTGATCTCAAATGACCTCCGGACCGGAGGGAAATATCAATCACTGGTTTGAGGGGATTAGAGGGAGGGCCCCCTTTCTTTTTCAACAAGTTTTAGCCTCTCTCCTTTATGACTGAGCCATTTAAAGTTATAAAATACTTATTGTCTCAGGGAGCTCATCCGGAGGCGACTCACCCCTCGGCGCATAGCAAACATGTGAGAAGCATCTAATAGCAACAATGTAGAGACAGGCATTGGTGGCAATGTAGGCTGGTAATAGTAAGGCTTCCTGGCACCAAGAACAATATGGAGACCAATCTGTGGTTCAGAATTTAGATTCTGAAATTTTGTCAAGGGGTGAAATCAGAGGCATTCTCCAGAAAAACACATGATGTACAATGACATCATATGGTAATGCCCTTGAGTTGTCAGCCATCTTTTTTTTTCAGGAACAGGTTGAATGTGATGACTATGGTAGATGTGCATAGCTCTCACTGTTACCTAGTCTCCCTTTCTCTACCAGGCAGAGGTACAGCTCAGGTTTTTTTTTTCTGGAAAGCAGACAGATGTGAAGGCTTTTGCAACTTTTTGGAAGAGAAGATAGCAACAGAATGTCAGCTTGTGTACCATTACAAAAATATTGCACCAAAACATGCACAGAGGCCTTACTGACATCGCAACTATTATCAATTATACTCACCCATTCTATCTTCTGTTCCTGATTCCTTGCCAGTACAAATGACCTTTCACTTACCTTTAGCTTGCCATGATGTGCAAGTAACATTTTAAAGAAGCTACCTCTCTTCTTTCTGGACTGATCAGTCCTCAAGAATCAGCATTCTTAGAGATATACCTTAGTTGTCTCACACACACACACACACACACACACACAGGGCCGGTGCTAGGTGTTTTTTGTGCCCTAGGCGCGGGGGGCGCGGGGGGCGCAGCGGGGGGTGGCAGGGGGTGGGGCAGGGAGGCAGGGGGCGGCGGATGACAGGGGTGGCGATGGGCATGGGGGCAGGCGGCAATGGGCGCAGGGGCGGCGGGCGGATGGCGACAGGCGGCGGGGGGGACGGACGGTGGTGGCCAGTGGTGGTGGGGCAGCTGCGGGGCAGCAGGCTGGCCAGCGCCCCCTCTCCATTTTGGCGCCTTGGCAACTGCCTAGTTTGCCTTAATGGACGCGCCAGCCCTGCACAGGCGCGCACGCACGCACGCACGCATGCACACACACACACACACACACACACACACACACACACACACACACACACACACACACACACACTTTTCTTTTCCTAAACACCTTTACCTATTTTTTGTCATTCTGGTGTTAGTGTGTGCTCTCTGTCTCTGCAAAACTAATGCTTTTCCCGATGAGAAACAAACTGCCCTCACAGAACTACCACAAAATGACTGGCTTATAGTTTTAAAAGATGCAAGCTACCCCTTTAATGTTTCCAGTCCTGATAAGTGTATGCCCCTCAAATAACCCCAACTATCATCGTTTTGCACAATTCCTGTTATTTGCATTGCCTGCATTATTTGTAAAATTTTGCATGATCTAAACAAAAAAGCATTCTTACATTCATTCTCTTTCTTGTTGTGTATATAGCAAAATAATTTGCCCACTTGAACAAAGATAATATTTTTGTGGTTCATTATTCTCTTGTGCAAGGATAAGTCTTGTTGAGGGGCAGCTTACCAAGTGAATTACATGCATGGTGTATTTGCTTTATGTTGTCCCCCATGCTAGGTTATCATTGATAATGGAGAATCAGCCACCACAAACACCTTTCTCTGACTAATGCTGTGTATTCAGTGATTACAACGAACTCTGTTATAAATAACATAAGGTGGAAGGGGGAGGGAGGGAGGGAGAGAGAGAGAGAGAGAGAGAGAGAGAGAGAGAGAGAGAAGAATTTTAGGATCACTACTGGTGATCCCATCTTTATTTAAGTGAGGCTTTGATGTTAGCTGTAAATCTTTCTATCTTCTTTAGATTTCTCCCTGCACCACATTGATATCTGAAATGCAACCTCTACTCACATGCCTGTCAATTCCTCCATGCTTTGTCATTCTTTGCAAGCTCATGCCCTGTCACAATCCTTGGCTTTTTATTCCTTCCAGTTACTCCCATGTTTATGTCGGGAACAGGAACAGTAGAACAATAGAATATCGACATCTTCCTCTTTCTTTCCAGGGTAACAGTAGTTGTGTAACGTGATGCTGGCTTGCATGGTGTTTAAACGAAGCAGGCAGAGTCTAATCAAAATTATAACATGCAGAGGGGGCTAATCTAGGGAAGCAAATCACCAATTAGAACCTCTATATAGGACCTAGAGGCTTAGGACCTAGATACCTGAAGGACCGTCTCCTTGCATATGAACCTACACGGCAACTAAGATCTAGCCAGAGGGCCCTCCTGAAAGAGCCAACCCTCAAGGAGGTGAAAGGGATGGCTTGTAGGAACAGGGACTTTTCGGCAGCTGCCCCCAGATTATGGAATGCCCTACCAAGTGAGACCCGCCTGGCACCAACTTTGATGACATTCCAGTGCCAGGTAAAAACATTCCTGTTCCAGAAGTTTTTTAACTGATTATTGTGGGTCCTGATGGCGATTTTAGTGTAGTATTTTAATATATTGTATTTATTGTATTTAACTGTTTTAGTCTTTTAATTCTATTGCAATTTGATGTTTTAATTGTCTGAATTGTTTATTTTGATTGTGAGCCGCACAGAGACCTTTGGGTAGTGGGCAGCATACAAGCTCTATAAATAAATAAATATCTTTGGTCCAAGCTACCTGAAGGACTATTAGCAATTCGCTACCAATGGATATGAGCCTCTACAGGTCTTTACATTCTTAAGAGAGGTCTTTCACCAAATATAGCATGTTTGTGCTCATGCTTGGTGTGGGCAAGTGACACAGTCCTCTTGGTAGATTGTCCAAGGCTTTAGAACACCCTTCCAAACGAGGCTCTCCTTTTTTCTGCTGGGAGGCCAAAACATTTTAATTTCAACAAGCATTTGGCCTGTGTTGTGGTTCTGCTTTTGTCTTTAAATGCCATACGCTGGTTTTAAATGCATTATTCAGATAATTCAATTATTTAAAATATTATGATTTATTGGCTGAATTCCTCCATGTGCACAGTCCAAATGGCCTCATTGCCATCAAACAGCCTTTAATTAAAGTCAATTCACAACTAATTAAAAGCACTTTCAGGCTGGTTCCGTTGTATACACAATATGCTCAAGTCATGTGCACCTCCAAAATCACCAGAGGAAGCATTTCATAAGCAGCAATTTGCATATGGAGCTGCACAATAGAAGTTCTTCCATTGTGTTTTTCACCAGTTTTTAAACATAAAAATTGTACCGAGCTGCTATAAAAAATTAAATGCACATCTTAGCCAGTATTGTTTGCATATTTTGGTCTGTTCTGAAGCCACTAGCCTATTGGGTTTCTTTTGTATGAGTTTCCCACTATGGACTTTACATTTCATTAAAACAGTACCTTTTTCTACATATGAATTTTGCACATTATTCTGTGCCAGCTTTTCAGTCTCCCCCAGGCATCCTTTTTTCCCTGCAGTAAATGACACTGAAAGGAATAAATTAGATAAATGCATCACAAGAGTTAAGCCACTGGTTGCCTATGGAAAGCAGTTGTTTCTCAAGGCCAAACAAGTATATTGTGGGCTTTATTCCACATCCACTTTGTTGCTGTAGAAGTTCATCTCAGTATTGCTACAATAAATTGTTCTCCCTGGTCCGTCGCACTTTCAAAAGGATGCAGCTAATTGTGGAACAGAAGTGCGACAAGAGTTCCTGAATAGGACAAGGGAAAGAGGGTGGTGGTGGCGGCAGCGGCATCTCCCTGGCAGTGCTTCCGGCAGCTCCTCCTCACTCCATTCTGTGCCTAAAGAATCAATGGAGACCGCCATCCTCTGGCGTTGTTGCATTTCTTCCGGGCACAGAAGGGAATTCCTTCCTGTTCATCACAAACAAAACAAAAAGCAACAAATAGCTTTTTGCAATAGGCAGAATAGAGCCATGTCCGTCGCACCTTCACAAAGGACGCAGCTAATTGCAGAATGGAAGGACAACAAGAATTCAACCTCCTGGAGTCCAGGTATAAGAAAAGTTGTGCTTAGTCTCACTTCTGGGGGTGTGGTTGCACTTTATCTTTGTGAAAATGTGATGGACATGGAAGAAAGATTTTATGTTGCGTTACTAATACAGCAACAAATTGGACATGGGATAAGAGCCCTATTTTATACCAGTACAAGCAGCACCCATGGGGGAACAGGAACGGCGACAAAACTATGTGAGTGCAACAAAAACAATACCGGAATAAATTCTGTAGCGGAACAAAGCTGATGTGGAGGAGCAGCCATGTCTCAGTTTCAGTAAATAAGGTTAAGGACAGTCTGAATTGTTGGTTAAAAGGATTTACGCTCCTGCATTCGGTACAGTACGAAGCAACAGAACAATTTCCCACCCAGCTGTACCCATATGAAACAGTGTTCTTCCCTCTTAGAAATAACTGAACAATAAAGCATGTTGTATAGCCTAGTCAGCTATAAAGAGCGCCCTCTGCTCAGAATAGTTTATACTCTTAGAAACTGACATATATACCAACAAACAGTAAGGTTTCATCTTACACTGTTGACTCTTGATCCTCTTAGATTTCATTTCATCCTGCTGTGCTGCTGCTGTGTTATGTCATTTAGAAAATAAAGCTATATATATATATACATATAATGCATTTAATTATGTCAATAAATAGATAGGTAACTTTGACAGAGAAATGCCATGTGACAGAGAGTGCATGTATCACCTTTATTTATGGTGATAAAAAGAAGCCCCTGTAACCACATACAGCAGATTAATAAAGTACTGCTAACAATACAATAAATTCAAAATGATCCACTCTAACTGCCAGAAAAATATATGGAAGAAAGAATTTCATAAATGGGGGGAAAGTACAGTACCTGTGGGCAGAAAATGAATTAGTTGATGACAGCCAAAGGTGATGCAGAGGTAATTTCTGAAGTGCAGATGGTCATAATAAATATAATTTCCATAGATAGTCCTGTTTCCAGGGCAGCCATGTTTTTGTACAACTCCCAAAATCACTAGGCCAGTGTGGCCAGTAATTTTTTGACTTCTGGTTCATCCCTATCAGCAGACCAGTTCTAGCCGTTGTCCCCCGCATCAGGAGTAGACCTTTTAAAAACTTAATGGGCTTTATTTGCCCATTCAGGACCAACGCCCCCCCCAATGCTTTGCATCACAAGTTGTTGTTGTTGAGGAAAACCTAGCTGTGAAGATAACAGCTAAGCTAAGGGAAATCAGACATAAGCGAGCCCTAGCCGTGGCTTCTAGTCAGAAAATCCCAATTGTTTTGACAGTAACTTCATGGTGAAATTTGGAAACATAAGAGACAGAAAGAAGCAAGTTACTGTTCCATGTCTTGTGGGTTTGTTTTCAGAAGCTCTTTTAGAACATAACAGCTTTTCCATATAAGGCCTGTGTTCCTGTCGTTGCCAGTTTGGGAAGGCAGTTGTTTCATAAGCACATAAAGGCAATTGCACTGTTACGGTACCTGCATTCAGCGGCTGATATTCAGAAACAATACTAGATGATAGCCTTTTATTTATTGTGAGCACTTACTGGTATCTTTATTATTATTTGCATTTATTGATAATAGTTACTAGAGATGGGCATGACCAGGAAAAATGACGTTTTGAGTTGTCGTGTGTCGGAGCCGGCCCGTTTCGGCTCGTTTCCGTTTGTCGTGAAATTTTTCAAAAATTTGTCGTTTTGTTTGTCGTTTGTCGTTAGTTGGGTACTGGTTTAGGCACCTCTCTGGGGTGGATGCCTCCTCTGGCCCCCTACAAAGGGAAAAGGAAGGGTACATGACCGTGTAGCCATTGCGTACCAAGTGGCACTGGCAGAGGCACCTCTCTTTTGGGTGCCTCTAGCTCACCAAGAAGGACAGCATACTGGCGTACAGGTTTGGAGTTTTTTTGGAACTTTGGACTGTGAGCGAGGTGAGAGAAGAATGCCTCTGCTGGGCACCCTCTGACTCACTAAGAAGGACAGTGTACTTGCGTGTAGTTCAATGCGAGTACAGATCTGGCTTAGGGGTGGGGTTAGGGCAAGGGCTAGGCTTAGGGTTATTACGGGTAAGGTTAGGGTGAGTTAGTGGGTTGCACCTCTGGGTGCCTCTGACCCACTAAGAAGGACAGTGTACTGGCGTATGGGTTAGGGTTAGGGTTAGGGTTAGGGTTAGGGTTAGGGCTAGGGTTATAGTGGGCTTTTTATGCCCAACTGGCACATCCCAGAAGTCTCAGTCAAAACCTGGCCAAGTGGCCATGCGATTGGTGGAATGGCTCCAAAAATTTGCATAGTCCCATCCCATGGCCAGCCCATCATTGCGCAGGTGTAAAAAAATAAAAATAAAATAAAATAAAATCAATGGAGACGTTTTATTGCTAGAAAAACCCACTGCTGCTACTGTAAAAATTCAAGCATTTAAAATAGCTAATTTTTGCATGTTTCTGTGGTGCTTTGGTGGGTTTTTGGACCACGATTTCAAAAAAAAATTGCGGTCGCCCCATTTTGGATTCCCCGCCCGCACCGCATGGCATGGCGAGCGAGTTGGCGAGACGACGAGGATGTGCATCCCAGGAGAGGAGAGGGGGGAGCCCCCCCCAGAAACCACCCCTCTGGTAGGTGCCCTCACTGAGGCAGGCATATTTTCGCCTGCTTTTTTGGCCGGGAATCGGGTTTTTTTTTTTAGTTTTAAAACTTTTTTTCTGTGCCGCGCCGCTTGGCAAGTTGCGACTCAACGAGGATGCGCACTTTGCGCAGCCCAGGAGAGGTGAGGGGGGGAGGCCGGGGACCCCCCCCCAGAAACCACCCCTCTGGTAGGTGCCCTCAGACAGGCATATTTTCGCCTGCTGTTTTGGCTGGGAATCGGTTTTTTTGTTTATTTTTAAAACTTTTTTTCTGTGCCGCGCCACTTGGCGAGTTGCGACTCGACGAGGATGCGCACTTTGCACAGCCCAGGAGAGGAGAAGGGGGGAGGCCGGGAACCCCCCCCCCAGAAACCACCCCTCTTGTAGGTGCCCTCAGGCAGGCATATTTTCACCTGCTTTTTTGGCCGGGAATCGGGGGGGGTTAGTTTTAAACCTTTTTTCCTGTGCCGCTTGGCATCGCGCAATCACTGCGATGCCAGGAATGGCAACAACAAATCAGACCCAATTTTTCTTTATTCGGTTCGAGTTCGAGTTCTGGTGGAGTAATTGTCGTTACCGTTTCCGTTACATAACGGAAATGAGAAACGGAAACGGAAACGAGAATTTCGCCAAGTCGTGCCCATCTCTAGTTACATTGATTTCATACCTTTACTCCAAAAACTCAAGGCAGCATTTTATACTCGCAACCACCTTGTAAGATATTGGGTCAGGCTGAGTGATTGGACCAAGCGTTTTTCATGAAATTTATGCCTGTCCTATGTGTGCAATCCTTTCAAGCATTCACAAAATGGCCAGCTCCTGAACTGATGCGAAGGGGCACTCTGTCTCCAAATCCCTCCCCCCATGTCTGGTCACAAGCTACCTTTGTCAAATTCTGTATTTGCAAAAGCCATGACACAACACTGTGTGGAAGACCCATGGAATTCTGTTTCCCATTTAATACTAATGTGTGAGGGTGCTCAACTCCAAAATGGTAGAGGATGGACATTCCCTTTCCTGCACCCTAAGTCATCCATGTTTCATGAGATTTCAAGGTGGGATTTCCACCTCTCCTCTGGTCTACTTATACTGCTTGCAAAGGGTAAAGTACTGAATTTGTATCAGAGTTTCTAGAGTACAAGTGTGGGAGGATAACATGGCCCTACAGGTTTTGTTGAAAGAGGGACAGTGAAAATCATAGTCCCACACAACATCTGAAAAGGCACATATTTTCCCATCCCTTCTAGGGGCAAACAAAAGACAATCCTTAGAACATAAGAATATGCAGCCTTGCCAGAACAGGCCACAGCCCATCCAGTCCAGCATTCTGTCTCACACAGTGGCTCACCATTTGTTTCAGTGTATTCCCAAGCAGATGTCTTCACCTGCTTATGATTCCCTGCAAATGGCATTGAGAGCAATCGTGCCTATCTTTCCAACCCAGAGGTTGTCCTTAGGCATCCATAATGATATCCATTGATACCCTTGTTCTCCACGAATTTTTCCAATCCTTTCACCACTTCTTCTGGCAGGGAGTTCCAGAGACCAGTGATCCTCTGGGTGAAAAAGTACTTTCTCTTATTTGTTTGAGATCTAGCACCCAAATGTTTCATGGAGTACCCCCTAATTCTAGTGTTGTACCAAAAGAAAAACTTGCTGAGTTATTTTCTATACTCTTCATAATGATCCCTAGCACCGATTTTGCTTTTTTCACTGCTGTGGCACACTGGGTTGACACATTCATTGAGCTGTCCACCAGGACACCAAGGTCCCTTTCCTGGTTTGTTGAAGAGAGTTCTGACCCCATCAGTTTATAAATGTAATTTGGGGTGGGTTCCCCCCCCCCAACATGCATCACTCTGCACTTACTAACATTGAAGCTCATTTCCACTAGTCTGTCCACTCCCCCAGTGTCAAGAGATTGCTCTGGAGTGCCTCACAATCTCAGTTTTTACCACCCTGTATAATTTAGTATTGCTGGCAAATCTGGCTACCTTGCTATTTACTCCTATGTCTAGATCATTTATGAAGAGGTTGAAAAGCAGGGGTCCCAGTACTGAACCCCACTCTTTACCAGAGTGCTACCCTCTGTTTCCTGTCACGTAGCCAGTTGCTGGTCCAAGCCAAGGGTTTGAAATTGTCTTCCACCATGAAGCCATGATGCCATGGGAGGCTTCCAGAGCCACTGCCTTCTCTGATGTGCCCCTCCCCCATCCATGGAATGCTGAGGGAGATCGGCTTCATATGCTCTTTGTATATTTTAACAATCTATAGAAGTAAAAAGGGGGGGGGTGAGCCATGTGACCAAAAGGAAGGAAGGAAGGAAGGAAGAAAGAAAGAAAGAAAGAAAGAAAGAAAGAAAGAAAGAAAGAAAGAAAAAGAAAGAAAGAAAGAAAGAAAGAAAGAAACCAAATGCAAAAATAGGCTAGGTGATACCTTTATACAGTAACTAATAAAACAAAAAAATACAAGCTGAACTTTTGATGGCAAGCCCTCTTTATTAAAGCATTGTACCAAAATACAGCCTTGGAAAAAAATGTAGTTTGCCAGGTGTTGAGAATGGGTGGGCTTTTGGACTACGTCCCTTTGTTTGGAGAGCTCGGGCTTGAAACCCAATCCTGGATTTTGATGCAGTTCTAATACCATTTGTGCCTCCTGCCTCATCAGAACAGGGCCTGGCTAATATCATCTGTCCACAAATCTCAATGCCTAGTTTTGTATATTTTAGACATCTGATTAATCAAATCAAATCAATCAAATTTTATTATACGGTCATTGACCCAAGTAATTAAAAATAGACTTATAAAATACAGTATATAAAATATGTAAAATACATAAAATGCATAAAACGTTAACATATTTCAGATAAGATTAGTCCCTGTCATATGGCTATCTAGTGATAACATTTGCGGATTCTCAGAGCTTTATAGACTGTGTAATTGTTTGGTTTGCTCCTGACAGCAGGAATTTCAAGAGATCAGTGGAGGGCATACTGATATATTTGCTCGTAACTGGGTGGAGGTAATAGAGGCGTTTGGACCTATAGAGTCTGCATTCTAGTATGGTGTGTGACAGGGTCTCAGTTACTTCATTCCCACAGGGGCAGAGCCTTTCTCCATGTGGTGTGTTATTAAAGCGCCCTTTTAACTGGGCTGAGGGAAAGCAGTTGAATCTGGCCCTAGAAATGCAAAACGATTCCTTGGAATTGTAATTTCTTGTATATAGTTTGCTGGCCTGGGAAAGTTAAATTTTGGTCCAATCACTCAGCCTGACCTAATATCTAGGCATCTTTTTCTCACACACCCTTTCGTGGTCTTATCATAGACAAACAGCAGTGCAGAGGGCAAATAACACAAAGTCCTAAAACGTTACCATTATGTCCAGAGAGGGGAGTTTATTCCTGCTGCGCGTCAGTTAGTCAAACACAAAGTTCTCGCTCAGCTTTTAGATGAGACTCCAATCTGGATCATGGGCTTCAACCCCTTGGTTGAAAGAGTACTGTCAAACTCACTGATATCACTTTTTGGTATGCCAAGATGCGTCTCTTCAGCAGCCCTGCGCCTAGAGGCTGGTTTTCACTCAGTGGAATGTCTAGCATCTGATTAATGCCTTCCTCTTCCAGAAGGCATTTAATTTTTTTTAATTTCGTCTCTTGTTATCAGTTTTATTGCTGGCTTTTAGACCTCTTAATGTTTTAGCATTTTAATATTGGGATTGGCAGCCTTATTGTTTTGGTGGTTGTTTTGCTGATCGATTCAGGGTTTTAATTGTGGTAAACCATCCCCAAGAGCATTAGCTAGTAATGTGAGCTATACAGTGGATACATAAATATAGAAAAAGCATTCCATTCAGATGGTCTCTGTATTAGGCTGCCGCATCTTTTAAAGGCCACAGCCCAACGTGCATATAATGCAACAAGCAACACGCACAAATCAGCCGAGACACAGCTCGTAAGATTTCAATAATGCTACCTTTCCTCAGCTCAAATGGAAAGGGATTCTAGGTCCTGAAATTAAGGAATGGGTAGAACTGGAGGTTTGTCCTTTTAATAGGTTTATGAATTAGTAACATGAATGTCCTATTCTCCAGTCTTATTGCAGCTGATAATGACGCACAGCTTACTGGAGCAAAGCCTGTGCAGTATTCCTAAGCATAGCAAATGCTGTGCTAGATCCTTTTAGCCTTATCTTTATCGTTTCCATTTCATTATGGTACAAGGGATTTGAGGCAGTGAATTTCAGGGGAGGAGGGAGGGATTATTGCTGTTCTCGGGTGGCTGCTGACACACATCTTGCGTTGCCATGCTTCACAATCCACTCAAGGTGCCATAATCTGCCTGATAGGCCTCACTTGTCATCTCTTGTTGTTTAATTAGCATCAACCGATAAAAGTCGTTCCTGCTCACAAATAGAAATATGGCTTTCTTTTAAAAACTGTACCAGCAGTGCTTTTCTCATACATTTTTAAAGAATGTTTAAGGGCAGGGGTGGTACAATTCTTTGAGGCTCAAAGGATTGCTTTTCCCCCAGCAGTGGAGAAATTTGTGCACTTAGCACTTGCCTCATGTGAAAACTAGCAGCCGATGGCAGGAAAATGAAAACCTCTGCTACAAAGAGACTCAATAAAAGTAACCTTCCAACGAAGGCAGTAGAAGGTTCATATAGACCCCCCTCATACTTTGAATGGGGCTCATGGGCCTTTTTATTTATTTATGATTTTTATATGCTGCCTAAAACCGAAATGGCCCTTAGTGGCTTACCATAAAACAGAGCAATTACATACAAAATTAAAACCATAATTTTGACCCATGTTCTAGCTACATCCCCTGCTGGGTGCACACTGGGCAGCCTTTTGAAAGAAACCTGAGCCTGCAGCTCCTTATGTGAGGATCAGCTCCAGACAAGTCAAGGTTTAATGTTTTAAAGAGCAGTCATGTGTATGTATTTTTGTACTGGATAACACAATACTTTTCCTTTGGTTTCACTCTCCTTTAGTTCTAATCCCCCTTCTACTCTATTTATATCTTGTTCAGAGGTTTATCTTAAATCTCTAGTTCAGGGGTATCCAAACTTTTTGCAAGGAGAGCCAGATTTGGTGAGGTGAAAATGTGTGGGGGCTGACCATCCAGCTTCATTTGGCCTCTGGGACGGATTTTGGACAAGTCTCTATAACATGCAAGGAGGCGGGGAGGATGCTGCAGCAACGGAGCCAGGAGTGGGTAGGCTGGGCAGGTGGCTGAGGGGACGGACAGAGGCAGGGAAGGCAGGCAAACCGTAAATCTGCAACCTGAGGTCTCCATCCAGTATGGGGAAGGGCCAGCTGGCGGGGATGCATGATAGGCTGAGCCGGTTGGGAGAAGATGCTGCGGGCCGCTCAAAATTTGAAAACGGGCCGCATTTGGCCCCCAGGCCTGACTTTGCACATGCCTGATCTAGTTTGCTTTCCCTGTTAGACAAAATCCCAGCCCTCACAGCCACCATATGTGTCTGCTCCCTTTCCTTCAGCAAGTGGCTGCACTGGCCTACCAGTGGTATCTGGGGATTCCTGGTATTCGTCCCCCTCATAGATCCTAGTATGTATTTTGAACTGAGGTCCCATGGGTCTTAGAGATTGCTAATGAGAAACGCCTGGCTAGACAAGAGAGGATACCAGAAGAAGACAAGTTGGCAATGTGCTTCATACATTTCCCATAATATAAAATGCTAAAGTTTTGAATGTGCAGTTTTTAATCAAGATTTTTAAGTTATGTTAAATAGTATGACAATTACTAATAGCTGTACAGTATTTAAAAATATGCTTCATGAATTGCTGAACATATTAATGTGGTTTGCTCGGAATACGTTGATCAATAGTGTCTACTTCTGCTTGGGCTAAACAGAAGTCTTTCCAATCCTTAACTGCAAATGCCAAGGATGGTTTTAACTTGTGATATTTTTCATGTATGAAATAGTTCAATGTGTTCTCCTTTTCCTGCAAAAATATTCCCCCCAGGACTGGCAATGAAATAAAGTGCATCTCTTCTCGTAAACCTGCATATTTCTGAGTCTTGCAGTACACTGTGGCAAAGGAAAAATAAATCCACAAAAACCCCTACATCCATTTGAAAAATATGCACCAATGTACTTGAATGAATATAAAATATGTGTCCATTGTTATGGGATGTACAAATGTGCTAGGGTTTTGATTTAAAAAGAAAATGGTAGGCATAAAAAACACATGTAAATTTCATTGGAAGAATGGAACCAAAATTGTCTCTTTTATGGAACTTGATCAATATATTTTCACATGGCTAATACGAAGCATGACCTAATTAGCAATTTTGGGGAAGCTTTTCATTTATAGGGTCGCCATAATTCGTAATTAGAAGTGGGCACGAAACAGAAAACTGATGGTATGGTTGGTTCTGTTTTGGGCCCACCCTTGGTTCAGTTTGGTTCGGGTTCATACAATTTTTTTAAAAAAATTTGTACGAACCCAAATTGAGTCGAACTGGTTTGAGTCCGACTTACCTTACCGCGGTGGCGGTGGAAATCTCGATGGCAGCAGCTTCACCATGCCTCGGGTTTTTCCCCAGCACCGACCACTAGAGATGGGCACGAAATGAACATTTTTTTGTTTCCGTTTCCGTTTTTTCATTTTGTTATGCAATGAAATGACAAACGAATTTTGTTTCCAAAATGAAACAAAACGAACAGAAACACCGGAAATTTTGTTGTGCATTTCGTTTTCGTTACTGCAATACAGTGAACTGCTTTAAATGCTAAAAAAATCACAAAAAATTGAAATAAATGGTAACGAAACGGTAACGAAACAAAAACAAAAACAATTTTTTGCAAAAATTTGCAAAAAACGGAAATGAATGGACCCTCCAAACAACAAATGACAAATGAAATGTCATTTTTTGTGTGTGCCCATCTCTACCGACCACGTGGCCCCAGGGGCTGGGTCGGCACTTGTTTTATTTGTTTTATTATTTTGGAGGGCCAACCACACAGCCAATGGGGCCAGGTCAGCACTTGTTTTATTTCATTTCATTTCATTTTACTATTTTAGAGCACCAACCACACAGTCCCTGGGGCCATGTCGGCGCTTGTTTTATTTTTTATTTTTTATTTTTTTAGCTTATTTTAAAAAGTAACCAGGCGGGACTTTGAGGTGCTGGCTTGGGACCAGTGCCTCTACTGGTGCTAGCTTCCACAGAGTTCCAGTTCCAGTGGCGGTGACAAGGTGGGGGGTAACGAAAAACAAAGCGAACAAAACGGAAATTTCTGTTTTGTTTTGTTTCATTTTACTTTGATGGGTTGGTTCGTTATTTGTTTCATTAGCTAACAAAATGAATAATGAATAAAAAATAAATTAAAAGTTCATTTCGTGCCCATCACAGTAAAAATGGTATGTTCTTGCATCACAAGAAATAGTCCAATCTAAATTTCGAAGAACTATACTTCAGGTCCCAAGATGTGTGTCAAATGCAAGGATAAGGCTAGAGACAGGATGCCTAAAAGTAGAAGCCTGGATCAGCACTCAATCTATATATGTGTGGTTAAAAGGACACCTAAACCCAAAAGGCCTACTTCCCCTGATATTTACTGACAATTATCAATGTAAGTGGGTCAAATCTGTACAGGGCTATCTTTTATCCTAAGGAATAGAGAAAGCAAAGCAAATAGTCAAGCAAAGAATAGAGGATATTGAGTGCCAAACAGACCTCACTAGTATTCAAAATATGGCTGTTAGGAGTTTCGTTAAAAACCTTATGGAACCAGCCAAATATTTAACAGCTGTGGAATCTAAAAGATCTAGAAGAGCCTTTTTCGCTGGCAAGGTGTTTGGCCCTCCCCTCTGCTGTAAGGGAAGTATAAAAATACCCCTTTTGCCGAAAGACTCTGTTCCTGCCCCCTGAGGGAGATTGAGACCATTGAGCACATGTTCTTCACCTGTCCACTGTATGAAGCAGCACACAAAGAGATTATTATCCCATTAATGGAAAGAATCCCAGGACTCTCAGAGGGAAAAAAAACTTGAGTTCCTCCTTTCAGATGTAGACACAAAGATCTCCTGTCAAGTGGCCAGATTCTGTGTGATGATACTTCGACTACAGAAGTTAAATGCCAACCAGCTCTATGCATGCTAACATGTTTTAATTGTATATTAATCCATGGTTTTATATTTATGTGTAGCTGGTCTAAGGACTGTAAATAAATATTCTGGTATGTTCTAATACCAAAAAACATCCCTTCCCTTAAAGTCAGTAGAAAACATTGTCGGTCAACCTTCTAATGCTTGTTCACACAGGCTGCATTTTGTTTGTTTCTTGGACAAGTATAGCAATTTTCTATGTTACAGGCTGCATGATGATTGCATTATATGACAGCCATTACTTTAGGCACATTAAATGAAGAAGTTGTTGCTTTCTTTAGATTTCTACTCATTCAAGTGTTTCTCACTTTGTCACAGAATCAAGGAAAATTACACCATGTAAAAATAATAACAGTACAAAGAAACAGTTCTTCTGCTTGGTGTCAAAAACATATTTCAGTATCATAATTGGCTGCTTCATTTGGCATTATTTTTTTATTCATTCATTCATTCATTCATAGAATCATAAAATCATAGAGTTGGAAGAGACCTCAAGGGCCATCTAGTCCAACCCTCTGCCATGCAGGAACCCCCATCACAGGACTCCCGACAGATGGTCATCCAGCCTCTACTTAAAAACCTCCAAAGAAGGAGACTCCACCACTCTCCATGGCATATTCCATTGCCGAACAGCTCTAACTGTCATGAAATTCTTCCTAATGTTTAAATTGAATCTCTTTTCCTGTAGTTTGAAACCATTTCCCCATGTCCTAGTCTCTGAAGCCATGAAAAACAAGCCAGTCCTTCTTCAATGTGACATCCTTTCAAATCTTTAAACATAGCCAACATATCCCCTCTCAGCCTTATTTTTGTAAGGCTAAACATTCCCAGCTCCCTAAGCCGCTCCTCATAAGACATTTCCTCCAGACCCTCAATCATCCTGGTCACCTTCCTCTGGACCCATTCAAGATTGTCAACATCCTTTTAAAATTGAGGTGCACAGAACTGGACACAGTACTCCAGGTGGGGTCTGACCAGAGCAGAATAGAGTGGTATTATCACTTCCCTTGATCTAGACACGGTGCTTCTGTTGATCCAACCAAGATTCATGTTGGCTTTCTTGGCTGCTGCATCACACTGCTGACTCATGTTCAATTTGTGGTCCACCAAGACTCCCAGATCCCTTTCACAGGTACTATTTTCCAGCCAGGTGTCTCCCATCCTATATCTGTGCAATTCATTCTTTTTACCTAGATGCACCACCCTACATTTTCCTCTGTTGAACCCCATTCCGTTGGCTTTGGCCCAGCACTCTAATCTGTCAAGGTCCTTTTCGATTTTCATCCTATCTTCTAGGGAATTAGCAACCCCACCCAATTTGGTATCATCTTCAAATTTGATTAGCCTACTCTCTATTTATTTATTTTGAATATTTTACCCCACCTTTCTCCTTGCAAAAGGACCCAAGGTGACTTACAATAATGAGAGATAAAATACAGTCCAGAACATTTAAGACATATACAAGTTAAGAAGAGGGAGTTAGAAGAGGCATCTTAGAACATTAAAGGGTGACAGTAGAGCTACAAACAGCATGCAAAAAGAAAAGAAAAGAATCCATTATGAGGGGTGGAAGGTAACATGGAAAACACTGGTGTTCTTATGAAATCAGCCAATGCAATCATGTATGGTAATCCATATAAAGTTACATAGTAGGAAGTCCTTCAATCAGGGAAAGATTGCCTGAAGAGGAAGGTCTTTGCCTGCTTCCAGAAAGACAGCAGAGATAGGGCAGTCCTGCCCCCAGTGGGAGGGAGCTCCAAAGTCTGGTAGCAGCAACAGAGAAGGCCCTTTCATGTGTTCTTCTGAGGCGCACCTGTGAATGTGGTGGGATGAAGAAAAAGGCCTCTCCTTATGACCTTAGCACCCGAGTCGGTTCATATTGCGAGATTTGATCTTTGAGGTAGCTAAGACCCAGGCCATTTTGCACGTTGTAGTTTAAGGTCAGCAGCACCTTGAATTGTGCCCGGTAAATGATTGGCAGCCAGTGGAGCTGCTTTAATGGGGGTGTATTGTGATATCTATAACCCGCTCCAGTCAGCAATCTGGCTGCTGTAATCTGGACCCGTTGAAGTTTCCTGAGACTTTCCATTGGTACCCCACATAGAGCACATTACAGTAGTCCAGCCAGGAGGTCAGTGGGAAATGTGTCACAGTGGCCAAAGCAGGTTTCTGAAGAAAAAGGTGTAATTGGAACACTAGTTTTGATTGTGCAAATGCACTCCTGGTCACAGCTGTGATCTGGGCATCTAGGCTCAAGGAGGAGTCAAGGAGCACCCCCAAGCTACGTATCTCTTTTTTCAAAAGGGGTGGTAATCCCAACTAGGACAGGTTGCATCCCTATCCCTTGATCTCCTTTTTGACTGATCAGAAGCATCTCTGTCTTGTCTCAGTTTAGTTTCAGTTTGTTCTTCCTCATCCAGTTCATCATCTGGCCTCCTGATGAACGCCAGGTCGGTCCATAACAAGATCCCCATCATTTATGATACCATCGTTGATGGAAGGGCCGACCTGGCGTTCATTACCGAGACCTGGGTGGGAGCAGAGGGGGGAGCTTCGCTCGCCCAGCTGTGTTCCCTGGGTTTCTGGTACAGGGGGCGGGAAGGTCGGAGGGTTGTAAGGGGGGTGGGGTGGCCATTGTATACAGGGATACTATTCAAATCAGCAGGGCCTCAACGCTGGTGATTCCTGGGTTGGAATGTATCCATCTGTTGGTTGGGCAGCGGGACAGATTTGGCATTGTGCTCGGTTACCGTGCTCCCCGCAACCCAGCACAATCCCTACCAGAGCTCACCGAGTTCATCGCCGCAGCTCTCTTGAGAACCCCCCGCCTTCTGGTAGTAGGGGACCTCAATGTGCTTGCTGGCGGTGGCCTGTCTGGTGCAGCTCAGAAATTCATGCAGTCCATGACCTCCATGAACCTGTCCCAGCATGTTCTATGCCCAACCCACAGATTGGGACATACCCTGCATCTGGTACTTACCTCCGCGTCTGAGGACTCTTGTCTGAGGGTATGGGACATTGTGCCCTCCCCCGTGTCATGGTCAGACCATCACCTGCTGTCTTTCTCTGTATCAATCGCCGCCCCACCCCGCGGGGACCTTCGGCCATCTGTATGGGCCCGCCCCCGAAGACTCTTGGACCCTGCTTGGTTCCGGGAAGTCCTTGGGGAGCCCCCTGGCAGACTGGCTGACGATCTGGTGGATCAATGGTTTGATGAAACATCCCAGGCTGTCGATCAGATCACCCCTAGGCGCCTCATCCGCTGCAGAGCTCGTCCCTCACCGTGGTTCATGGCAGAGTTACGAGCAATGAAGCAAGAATGGAAGAGGCTGGAGCGCAGCTGGAGGAAGAACCAGACGGCGAATAAGAAGGTTGCAGTTACTGTCCAGTCCAGGCGCTACGTGCGGGCCATCTGGGTGGCTAAAAGATCTTACCACTCTTTGAGAATTAGTGAGGCCTCGAACCGTCAAGCGTAACTGTTCCGTGTGGTTCGCGACCTTACTAATCCTGGGCTGGCTAGGCCTCCTCCTACTGATTTCAGTAGCAAGAATTTTGCAGCCTTTTTTCGATCGAAAATAGAGGCCATCCATTCCGGTTTCGACTCCTGCTGCTCTAGCCCACCCTTGGCACCCCCTGTCGCCGCACCCCCTCGGTCTCCTCGTATGGTTGAGTTTGGGCCTGTTTCCTCACTTGAGGCCTCCAGGGCTATTGCCCATTGCCGGCCCGCGTCCACCCCATTCGACCCTTGCCCAACATGGCTCATTAAAGCAGTCGGTGGGAGCATGTCTGAATGGGCTTCTGTCATCGCCACAGCCTCCTTCAGGGAAGGGATTTTTCCCTCTCGCTTGAAGGAGACTGTGGTAAAGCCCATTCTGAAAAAAACAGGCTTAGCATCGGGAGATCTGACCAACTACCGCCCGATCGCTAATGTTCCCTTCCTGGGCAAGGTAATCGAGAGGGTGGCCGCGACCCGGCTTCAATCATTCTTGGAGGTAGAACATTCCCTAAACCCATTCCAGTCCGGGTTCAGGCCTGGCCGGGAGACTGAGACAGTCTTGGTCGCTCTGCAAGATGACCTCCTCCGGGGGGGCGACAGGGGGTGTTCCTCCCTGCTGGTCCTCCTGGATCTGTCAGCGGCCTTTGATACCGTCGACCACGGTATCCTGCTGGACCGGCTCTCTGAGGTTGGGATCGGGGGCACTGTTTACAGTTGGCTTCGATCCTTCCTCGGGGGCCGTCCCCAGCAGGTTCAGCATGAGGGGGAGTTGTCTGCCCCGTGGATACTCCCTTGTGGGGTCCCACAGGAGTCGTCCCTCCCCCCCATGCTGTTCAACATCTATATTAGGCCGCTGGCTGAGGTCATTAGGAGACATGGAGTCTGCTGTCATCAGTACGCTGATGACACGCAGCTCTATGTCTCCTTTTCCACCGCTGCAGATGAGGCTGTCCGGACCCTCGATCAGTGCCTGGGCGCAGTCATGGAATGGACCAGGGCTAACAGGCTCAGACTCAACCCCGACAAGACCGAGGTTATGTTCTTTGGGACTTCCCCATCTGGCTATGCAGGCCCTTATCCCACCTTGGAGGGCGTTTCCCTCCGGCCTTCGGACTCTGTCCAGAATCTGGGCGTAGTCCTGGACCCGGCGCTCACCATGGAGGCCCAGGTGTCCGCTGTGTCCAGGGCTGCCTTTTTTCAGCTCCATCAAATTGCCCAGATTCGGCCATACCTAGATGGGGACTCCCTCAGAACTGTGGTGCAAGCGCTGGTGATCTCGAGACTGGACTATTGTAACACGCTCTACATGGGGTTGCCCTTGACTCTCCTTCGGCGACGGCAGTGGGTCCAGAATGTGGCGGCCAGACTGGTGGCGGGTGCGCGTCGGTTCGAGCACATCACCCCAGTTCTGGCCCGCCTGCACTGGCTGCCCGTTGCGGCCCGAATCAGATTCAAGGTCCTGGTTTTGGTTTACAAAACCCTCCATGGCCTAGGACCTGACTACCTGACAGAGCGGATCGACCAGCGGTCAACATCGGCCCGTCCGACTAGGTTGTCGCGGGCGCACATGCTCCGTGTGGCCATGCCCAGGGAGGCTCGGAGAACATCTACCCGTACCCGAGCCTTCTCTGTGGCTGGCCCCACTATGTGGAACCATCTCCCAGCAGAAGTGTGCCTAGCAGAGTCCCTGCCAGCCTTCCGGAAGGCACTAAAAACTCTTCTCTTCCGGGAGGCGTTTGGTGGCTGAAGGTGGTTTTTATTTTTCTTTCCCGCCATCTGCAAAGCCATGCTTTACTGCCTAGTCTGGCTACTAGTGTTTAACTGTTTTTAAACTGTTTAATTGTCTATGCCAAAGTTGTTGTTAGTATCTCTTATGCTGTGAACCGCCCGGAGTTCCTCCGGGAAGATGGGGGGTATATAAGCTCAATAAATAAATAAATAAATAAATAAATAAATAAATAAATAAATAAATAAATAAATAACCGAAGCAAAGACTGATCTAAAGTTAAAATAGCTTCCTTGGAATCCCGAGTTAACAACAGCTGGAGTGTCATCAGCATACTGGTGACACGGAAACCCAAAACTCTGAATAATTTCCCCCAGTGGTTTTATATAAATGTTAAATAACATAGGAGACAGAACAGAACTCTGAGGTACTCCACAGGTCAGTGGCCATGGTGCTCATAGATGCTAGGTCCTACTCCAATTTTACAAGGTTACTACTCATGATAACTAATAGCAATAAAAAACAACTAATAGCAATTAACAGACTCTGATAGCATGACACTGGGTCAAATCAAGCAGTACAAGTCATACACCATCAGATGCAGACACCCATTCCACAGAGATTTATGCCTGAACAACAGAATGTGCAAGTAAAACATATAACAATAACTAAACAAAGTAAAACAAAATATGCAAGCTATGGGAGATATTAAAACTTGTGCTGTGAAAAACACAAATCTTTCAGCATTCTTCTAAAATATGCTATCTCTATTGTACTCGTCTGGGTACAATGGCCCCCTCCCTAGTCTGGGGGGTTTTTCCCTCCAGCCTACAGACAGGGCCAGGAATCTGGGTGTGGTCCTGGACTCGGCCCTCTCCCTGGAAGCCCAGGTGATGGCCGTCTCCAGGGCCGCTTTTTTCCATCTCCGCAGGATCGCCCAGATCCGCCAGTTCCTAGATGAGTCCTCCCTGAGGACAGTTGTGCAGGCCCTGGTGGTCTCGAGGATCGACTATTGGAATGCCCTCTACGTGGGGTTGCCCTTGACTCTGACCCGGAGGTTACAGCGGGTGCAAAATGCAGCGGCCAGGCTGGTGGTGGGTGCCCGTAGATACGAGCACATCACCCCAGTCCTGGCTCGCCTGCATTGGCTCCCCATTGTCCTCCAGATCAGGTTCAAGGTCCTGGTTTTGACTTTCAAACCCCTCCACGGCCTGGGACCAGAGTACCTGGCGGAGCGCATCTCCCAAAAGGCATCCGGATCCAGACCCATGAGATCTTCTCAGGCGCACTCACTGCGGGTTGCCACACCCAGAGAGGCGCAGAAAACGCGCACGCGAGACCGCACCTTCTCTGTGGTTGGGCCTTCACTTTGGAACCATCTCCCCAGTGAGTTGCGCCTGCTTCAGTCCCTGCCTGCCTTTAAGAAGGCCTTGAAGACCCTCTTTTTTAGAGAGGCCTTCGGCGACCTTGCCAATTAGTGTTTTTTTTTCCCTCTTGTGCCCGTCGCCATCTTGCCTTCCGCTGCCTTATGTTTTTTTTTTTTATTCCTGTTAGCCACCCAGAGTTCCCGTTGGGAAGATGGTGTGGGATATAAGTATATAAATAAATAAATAAATAAATACATCTTGAGCCTTGTTTTCAGGGAGGGACAAGGAATAGGTAATTTCTCCATTCCTGGTATTTTCCCCTATACTGTTTCAAAAATTACATATTGAGTTAATCTGAGTGTGTTCTTCCTCTCCTATGTGTTGTTCTATAAACACACAATTGTCTGAAATTAAGCCCAGTCCAGTCATTTTTCTTCCTGCTTGTCTGTGTAAAATGACAGCATTGTGGAACCCATACCATGGTGTCTTAGCATGCTGATACTGCCCTCGTTCCAGTGAAGGAAAGATAAGAACATACATAAGAACATAAGAAGAGCCATGCTGGATCAGGCCAAAGGCCCATCTAGTCCAGCTTCCTGTATCTCACAGCGGCCCCACCAGATGCGTTTGGGAGCGCATGAGACTAGATATCTGTCTCCTGATACCACTCCCCTGCATCTGGCCCTTGAAGTACCCTGGTTTAAAGCCTAGAGATTACACATCTCCATCATGGTTTGTAACCCGTGATGGACTTTTCCTCTAGGAATCTGTCCAATCCCCTTTTGAAGGCATCCAGGCCAGATGCCATCACCACATCCTGTGGCAGGGAGTTCCATAGACTTACAACGCGCTGGGTGAAAAAAATTTTCTTTTGTCAGTTCTTACTCTCCCAGCACTCAATTTGAGTGTATGTCCCCTAGTTCTGGTATTTTGAGAGAGGGAGAAGAGCTTCCCTCTATCCACTTTACTCATACCCTGCATTATTTTGTATGTCTCAATCATATCCCCCCTCAAGCGCCTTTTTTCCAGACTGAAGAGGCCCAATTGTTTTAGCCTTTCTTCATAGAAAGAACTTGGGACTGAGATCTTCCTCATGCGTAACTGTCAACTTCCACCATTATAGAACTGCATGAACAGCAGGAGTGATGCAGCTCCTGCTGCTCTGTTAAATGCCATGTTGGAGATTTGGAGCCAAAAGAGAGAGTACTATCAGGAAGTTAACACAAGTGCCCATTTTGGAGGGAAAGGCTGTTGGTGCAGGGTAGGAAAAAAAGGAAGAATGAAACCCAGGCAGCGTGTGTTTGTGTGTGTGTAGTTTCCATGCTGAGAGAGATGGTTTGTCTTCTAACTAGACATGGGCACGACCAGAAAAAATGACGTTTCGAGTTTTCGTTTGTCGGAACGGGTCCATTTTGGGTTGTTTCTGTTTCTTGTGAAATTTTTCAAAAATTTGTCATTTCGTTTGTCGTTTGTCGTTTCCACCACAATTTAGCACGATTTGACTTTCCCCAGAGCATAGGGGTGTCCTGCAATCAGGGCTGGCGCTAGGTGTTTTTGCGCCCTAGGCGGCGGGCGGGGCGGGGGGGCAGGCGGCGGGGGGAGGTGCGGGCGGGCAGTGGTGGCGGGGGGCCATGGGCAGGCGGCAACAGCGTCGGGGGAGGCATGGGCGGGCGAGTGGGCAGGTGGCGGCTCGGGCCGCAGGCAGGTGGCGGCGCAGGCGGACGGGCGAGTGGGCAGTTTGGATATCACTTAGGATAGAGGTTCTGTTCTTGGCTTGCACCCCAAATGTGTGTGTGTGCAAGCAAATTGAAGTTGGGAAAATAGAAAATAAATGGTAGTATATAATATATTTTTAAAATAAATCCACACCTTCCACTCCCAGTCGAACCTCCCCGTTTATCCAATATCAGAAAAAAAAATCCTCACAAACTGCCAGAGAATAAATAAAGAATAAACTGCTATTCCCTTCAGCAGAAAAAGCTGCAGGGAATCAAAGCAATTATTTTCTAAATTCAATTCCCTCCCTGCCTGCCTAACTTAAATCCTAAAGCCTCCAGCCTCCCTCCTCAATCTCGATCGGATCACACCAGCACCAGCAGCCAGCCCTCCTCCCTCAACAACATCCATATACCCGACTGCGATTTCTGGAAGGTGCCTCAGCTTTTTATGTCCTCCGAGACATCCAGAAGTGTCAGTCAAAAACCTGGCGATGCCATTGGTGGAATGGTTCAAAAAAATTGCATGGTCCCATCCCATGCCCAGCCCAAATGGGCAGGTCTAAAAAAAATAAAATAAAATAAAATAAAATAAAATCAATACGACGTTTTATTGCTATAAAAAACCCACTTCTGCTACTATTAAAAATCAGGCATTTAAAATAAATAAATTTCACATGTTTCTGTGGTGATTTGGTGTGATTTTTGACCACAATTTCAAAAGAAAAATTGCGGTCTCCGTTTTGGATCCCCCCCACCGCATGGCATGCAGCGAGACAGATGACGAGGATGACCCCCCCCAGCCTGGTGCAAGCAGCCCAGGACAGGAGAGGGGGGGAAGGCCGGGGACCCCCCCCCAGAAACCACCCCTCTGGTAGGTGTCCTCAGGCAGGCATATTTTCGCCTGCTTTTTTGGCCGGGAGTCAGGGTTGTTGTTTTTTTTTTACTTTTAAAAAATTTTTTTCTGTGCTGCTTGGCATCGTGCGATCGCCGCAATGCCATTAATGACAACGAAAAACCCGACCCAATTTTTCTTTTTTCGGGTCGGGTTCGAGCTGGAGTGGCGTAATTATCGATACCGTTTCCATTACGTAATGGAAACGATAACCGAAAACGGAAACGACAATTTCACTGCTCCGTGCCCATGTCTACTCCTAACCATTGCTATGATCATCTGTTTCACAGCTTCAACTGAAGAATTGGGATGAGAAGTCATGGGAGATGGGACTGGCAGCTTCATGATTACTGCCTCCTGCCCACTTTCTAATACTGTTGTTGACCCAGAAGAAGAAGAATATTTATTATATTTATATTTATTTATTTTTGCATTTCTATACCGCTCCCATTTCCTGATGGGAACTCTGGGCAGTTCACACAAAAATTAAAAACAAGAACATCAGTAAATATATATATTGGAGGTATTAGGCAAGAGGCATAAAACTTGACAATAAAAATAAGAAAGAAAGAAAGAAACACCTTGGTACAATCCTAGCAATCGCCAAAGGCATCCCTGAACAGCCAGGTTTTAAGGGCTTTCTTGAAGGCTGCCAGTGAGGGATCCTGGCGTATCTTGCTGGGAAGTTTGTTCCACCACTCTGGGCCGGCCACCAAGAAGGCCCGTTTGCGGGTTACTACCTTACAGGCCTCTCTAGGTGTGGCTACCCGAAGCGAGAGAGCCATGGAGGATCAGATTGGTCGGGCCAACTCTGATCGTAGGGAGAATACGCTCTGCCAGATAATCAGGACCCAGGCCATGGGGGGTTTTGTAAACCAAAACCAATACCTTGAACCTTATTCGGGAGGCAACGGGCAGCCAGGGCAGACAAGCCAGAATGGGGGTGATGCCGTCAAACCTGCCCGCACCAACCACCAACCTGGCTGCCGCATTCTGGACCCGCTGCAGTCACCGAATAAGGTTCAAGGGAAGCCTCATGTAGAGAGCGTTGCAGTAATCTAACCTTGACATGACCAGCACCTGCACCACTATCCTCAGGGAGTCCCCATCGAGGTATGGGCGGATCTGGGCGATAAGCCTAAGATGGTAGAAGGCCGACCTGGTCACGGCTGCCACCTGGGAATTCAGGGACAGATCCAGATCCAGGACGACGCCCAGACTCCTCACTCTTTCAGCCAGCTGGAGGGCGGACTCGCCCAGACTGGGAAGAGGGCCACAGTACCTGTCCAGGCCACCCCTGAAGAACAGAACCTCAGTCTTCCAAGGGTTAAGCCGGATCCTGTTAGTCCTGGTCCAATCCAATACTGCAGCCAGGCAGCGATCAAGGGTCTGGACAGCCTCCACTGCAGAGGTGGAGAAGGAGAGATAGAGCTGAGTGTCATCAGCATACTGATGATGATAGCAAGTAGAGATGGGCACGAAACGAGTGATTTTTTGTTTTCGTTTTCATTTTTTCATTTTGTTACACAATGAAAACGAAACAATTTTTAACAAAACAAAAACGAAAACGAAATGACAAAAATTGTCGTGTTTTTCTTTTTCGTTGCAGCAGATGCACTGAACTAAAAAGAATGCTAACGAAACAGCAATTTTTTGTTTTCGTTTTTGTTTTTTCGTTTTGTTACCTAACGAAACAAAAACGATTTTTTTTGCAAAAAATGCCACAAAAACAAAAACGAACCGAAACAGACCCCTAAACGACCAAACGACAAATGAAACACCTTTTTTTTTGAGTCGTGCCCATCTCTAATAGCAAGCTCCAAAACTCCAGATGACCTCAGCCAGCAGCCTCATGTAGATGTTAAAGAGCATTGGGGAGAGAGCTGACCCATGGGGCAACCCACAAGAGAGTGTCCAGGGGAACGACAAATCACCCCCCAGGCTCACACGCTGAGCACGGCCCTCTAGGAAGGAACAGAGTCAGCCAAAGGCCAGACCTCCAATCCCACACTCCTCCCACACTCAAACCTACCCATCTCCTCTGCTTTAAAACAATAAAAAAGAGGGATCTCCTTCCCAATCAAATGTTGCAGCTTTGGGGATGACGATCAAACCTGCCTCCTTTTCTCTTTCCTACTAGCCATCTATCTTCATTCTCCAGATTGGTTCCAGGGATAAAGCTGCTGGGCCAGTTCATGATTACGTGTATGTTATGTGATCACCACAAAATAGATGAAACTTGAGCATTCCAGGAGGAGAACAAAATGCACCCAATTTTTTTGCTGTACCACTCAACATAAGGCTGTAACTTTTGAAATCAGCTTATTACATGGATGCTCTGTATTGGATAGAAAGACTTTCTGTCAATATTGCACATTTCTGGCAGCTGATTTGGAGGGCCATGTATACAATTGATGCCATCTATATGGTAAATGGATTCCAACTGTTTCAGTGTCTGTGAAGGCTGCTGCCATATGGACATATTTTCCAATGGCTTCCACATGACAGCAAAATCTGGATCTGTCTCATCATTCTTCACACTGCATATGTCAGTAAAAAGTCTATTTAAGTATCTTCATAATGTATGTTTCTCCAGAAGTCTTCTATCAACATGTAGAGACCTGTTGTAAGCTCATATGAAACCATAGGACAGAATGACATAGAAATGTACTAAACTTGCAGTCACTAGATAGCATATTAGGCCAAACTAAAAATATTGTTTTCCCATGTTGTTTTGGGCCTGATTATCCCCTTCTCATGGGTCACTGGAGTACCCCCCCATAATTACCCCCCACCATGGTTACCCTTTATCAGATCTTATGATACTCAAATGGGAAGTGTGCCCATGAATGACACAACCCATGTAACATACAACTTTATTTATTTATTTATTTATTTATTTATTTATTTATTTATTTATTTATTTATTTATTTATTTATTGCATTTATACCCCGCTTATCTACAATGTGTACTCTAAGCGGCTTACAAGGCTGCGATAGCCACACAAATTACAATGGTGCACAGACAGGACGGGTGATAATAACACTAAACAAAAGTTAAAACCTTGTGGCAATTTAAATATAATTTAATATTATAATTTATATAATTAAATATAATTAAATTAAATAAAAATATAATTAAATTTAAATAAATTTAAATAACTTTAAATGTTATTAATGGCCTAACCACAGAGAGGTAAGCTTTTATATATGCACAGCCATGATAATGCTTAAATTAGATCTTTAGCAGCTTTAAACTTCTGAATCCAGGCTAGGAACATGCCTGAAAGGACGTCCTAGAAAACACTGGGTTACTCACTTCTGAATAAACATGTATAGAATTATGTTGTAAGACACCTTAATGTATGTGTGTGTGTGTGTGTGTGTGTGTGTGTGTGTGTGTGTGTGTGTGTGTGTGTGTGTGTGTGTGTGTGTGTGTGTGTGTGACAGTTGTGACCGACTCTTCATGACTCCATGTCCATGGGGTTTTCTTGGCAGGAATACTGGAATGGATTGCCTGTTCCTACTCCAGGCACCTACAGCACCTGGTATTCTCTGGTGGTCTCCCATCCAAGTACTAACCAGGGCCGACCCTGCTTAGCTTCCGAAATCAGACGAGATCGGATGTGCTTAGGGCATCTAAGCACATCCGATGAATATGCTTAATGAGCATGTTTTTTTAGCAGTGACTCATAAACTAATGTCACATCTCTCATGGTTAGTTGCTTATGAGAGTATATAGGTTTGTCAGCCTGGCACATTCTTAATATTCATAGGCATAAAATATTAATATCAGTTCAAAATAATTCTGAAAGTTTAATGTTTAAGCACACCAGGCATTTTCCACCAATACAAACGGCTTTTGAGAATCCCATGGCAAATGATCTTTGACAGCTCGTAGAGAAAACTTGAAGTGTTGAAAGTAAAAGGGCCATAGAAACCCAAAATGTTTCTTAATTAGTATTTGGGATGCTCAAGGCTACTGCATATCCTTTATATTTAATGTTATATCACAAAGCAGAGCATGTCGACTTAGCAGTATTATTAGCATTCTGAGTATTGAGTCTCTGCTGGTAAGCAGGAAGTTTGATGCCCTCAATAGTGTTTTAAGCAGATGATAGTCCCGCTGTGGTATAGCATTAATTTCCCACAAAAATATAATCTTGATGTCAAGTGCCAAAGACTTGGATGTAAAAGAAGACCTCTGGCAGAGGCATCCATTTTCTTTTCCACAAGGAAATGTTTGGTTTGTGTTTCCCAGGGGCGTCATATTGTGAGGCTGTTGACATGCCCACAATTCTGTTTATGACGGGTAAAGCTAGTGAATGGAGCAACTATAATGCTTTATGACAGGATCACAACTACAGATTTTGTACACGCCATGATTTGTATTGCCCATTTGTGAACAACCCATAAAAGTGCCCCTTTTTATCAGTAATATTTGTGAATGTGTAACTCGGCTGAAGACATATAGCCAATAAATAATTCAAAGTTATCTATTTCCCTTGGGATAAATAATTCAAAGTTATCTATTTCCCTTAGGAATCTCTACACACCTACCATGTTTAATGTCTAGTTGGCTTGGAAATAATACTCTTTATGACATTTGAAGTGCAAAAAAAATGTTTACTGAGTGGCTGGAAACGACAGCAGCACACAATATTGCCTTAAAAAACATACCCTTATTTCATCTTCCCTGTGACTTTCCAATCTGCTAGGAGCCCTGAGGAGCAATTGGTGGTTCTTACTAAAGTACACCCTTAAGCTCTTGATTTCAGTCTCTGTGCCGTGCGGTTGAATTCATTATTCCTTTGTCCCTTTTTTGTCTTCTTTTCAGTTCGATATCAATTTACAGTCCCAAGGAGAATCCCAACGCTTTTGACGCTGCTGCCTTCTTCCAGTCTGTGGGGAATTTTCTTGGGATCTTTGCTGGATCATTTGCTATGGGGTCTGCCTATGCAGTGGTAGCTGCTTTGATATCCTTTGTTGATGGTTAGCAAGCACTTCAAAGAAAGTGTATTAAGAAAATGAGATGTTGCAAACCAAATACTGTACAGCTGTGCTACTATTTATTATTTCATTTGAGGGTTGTTTCTGGTTAAGATTTGTTTGTATGCTGAACCTTATAATTGTGCACACACAGTTATGTCGTAGCACTGGATCCTGTAGATGTCTTAATGCTATATCAGTGGGAAAATGCACAAAATGTCCTGTGAAAACCATCTTCTGTAACTGTCCTTCCAGTTTAGTGGTGATGCGCTGTTTGCAAATCAGATTCCCCGGCATGCTCAATATCTTGAAAGGAATCTTGTTGGTGTGTTCGTTGGATGTGCATGTTGTTGAATTGTCACAAATAGATCTTGTTCACTTTCAAATATATGTGTAGTATTTGGTGTGAGCAATGGGGGTAAAACAAACCTCTTTGGATTCACTTGATCCTTAATATCTCTATTAAGCATTAATAAGGATATTAAACAGATTTTTGATATTTAAAATCAGAATTCCCACTTTTTTCTGAATTTCTGGGTAAAGTAATCTTACCTGCCACTATCAAACAAAGCACCAGAGTATCTCTCTCGGGCATTCACATTTTCTTTCTAAAATGGGGTAACATAGCAGCACATCTGCTTTACAGAATGATGCCTTTTATCTTAGAGAAGCAGCCAGGAGGGAAGGGGTACCAGGCTTAGTATCCTCATGACAACCTTACACAAATGATGTTTTTAGAAAAAGGAAATGAAACTATTGTTCCGATGAAAGACTATTCAATAATAACATGCTGCTTATGCAAAATCCAGGATATTGGTGCTTATGCATTTTCAGTTAGCATAGCGGTGACTAGAGATGGGCACGACCAGGAAAAATGACATTTCGAGTTGTCGTGTGTCGGAGCCGGCCCGTTTCGGCTCGTTTCCGTTTGTCGCGAAATTTCTCAAAAAATTGTCATTTCGTTTGTTGTTTTTTCGTCTGTTGTTAGTACTGGTTTGGGGGGAAGCGGGCTCCTGGAGGCACCTCTCTGGGGTGGGTGCCTCCTCTGGCCCGCTACAAAGGGAAAGCGGGCTCCTGGAGGCACCTGGGGTGGGTGCCTCCTCTGGCCCGCTATGAAGGGAAAGCGGGCTCCTGGAGGCACCTCTCTGGGGTGGGTGCCTCCTCTGGCCTGCTATGAAGGGAAAGCAGGCTCCTGGAGGCACCTCTCTGGGGTGGGTGCCTCCTCTGGCCCGCTACAAAAGGGTAAGCATAGCCAATTGGATATGCATACCAAGTTGCAGTGGCAGGCAGAGGCACCTCTTTTTTGGGGGGTGCCTCTGTGACTCACTACTGGCATACTGGTGTACGGTGCACTTGGGCTGGGGATGGGGAGGAACAAAGTGAGAGAGGACCCCTATGGGCGCCCTCTGGCTCACTAAGAAGGGAAGTGTACTTGCGTATAGTGCAATGCGAGTACACAGATCTGGCTTAGGGTTAGGGTTAGCGCAAGGGCTAGGCTTAGGGTTATGGGTAAGGTTAGGGTGAGTTAGTGGGGTGCCCCTCTGGGTGCCTCTCTGACCCACTAAGAAGGACAGTGTACTGGCGTATGGGTTAGGGTTAGGGTTAGGGTTCGGGTTCGGGTTCGGGTTCGGGCTAGGTTTAGTGGGCTTTTTATGCCCTACTGGCACATCCCAGAAGTCTCGGTCAAAACCTGGCCAAGTGGCCATGCAATTGGTGGAATGGCTCCAAAATTTGCATGGTCCACTCCCATGGCCAGCCTATCATTGCACAGGTGTAAAAAAATAAAAATGAAAATAAAATAAAATAAAATAAATGGAGACGTTTTGTTGCAAGAAAAACCCACTGCTGCTACTATAAAAATTCAGGCAGTTTTAAAATAGTTATTTTCGCATGTTTCTGTGGTGCTTTGGTGTGTTTTTGGACCACGATTTCAAAATAAATATTGCGGTCGCCCCATTTTGGATCCCCCGCCCACACCGCATGGCATGGCGAGTTGGCGAGACAACGAGGATGCCCCCCACCAGAGCAGCCCAGGACAGGAGAGGGGGGAGGCCGGGGACCCCCCCCAGAAACCCCCCTCTGGTAGGTGCCCTCACTCAGGCAGGCATATTTTCGCCTGCTTTTTTGGCCGGGAATCGGGTTTTTTATTTTTAAAACTTTTTTCTGTGCCGCTTGGCATCGCGCGATCGCTGCGATGCCAGGAACGACAACGACAAATCAGACCCAATTTTTCTTTTTTCGGTTCGAGTTCGAGTTCTGACGGCTTAATTGTCGTTTCCGTTTCCGTTGCGTAACGGAAACGAGGAACGAAAACGGAAACGAGAATTTTGCCAAGTCGTGCCCATGTCTAGCGGTGACATCAAAGGCAACTTTGTGCTAACTTGTGTAAAAGCATTGGTGCAAATGGCTATGAAATCATGCAACTGCTTACAGTGTACCAATGTGGCTGAGGATTTTGACTCTGCAAGCATTATATCTGATCTTTCTTTATTGGAACAGATTTTAATATGTCCGTTTTCTCTTCCTTAAATTAATGCTAAATAAGCTCCCACCAAGCGAGTGCTGACCTCCCCCTGAGCCTGAAATAATATAATCCTTGAGCTAATTTGGACTTGATCATCTTGTTTGCCATTTGACTTTGTCACAGCTGCATTTCTGTGACTTGAAAATACGGCAAGGATGAATGGAAATAGAATTAGATACCATCTGAACTGAACTAATGCTACAAAATTAAAGCTAAATTTTGCCCCATGATCATAGTAATTTATTAGGCAGCTCCAGGACACAAATGCTTATATGCAAGGCCAGGAATTTTCAGAATAGTTAATTTTTTTTTAATATAGCTGGTTGGGTAACTCAATGAGGTATCTGATGGGGAACCAAAGGTTGGGGATTCAGTTTCCCACTTTGCATCATAAAAGAGCCAAGCCTGTGTGGCCTTGGGCAGGCTGCACAGCCCCAGGGCACACACCCCCACAAGAAGGGAATGATACATCGTTTCTGAGTACTCTGTTCCTAACCCTCGCCTTGAAAAGGGTCACTCACTATAAGTCAGAATTAACCTGAGGGTACATGGTTGTTATTTTCAGTAGCCTGGCAAAAACAAGCCTTTCCAGAACTCAAATAATTAATCTTTGCAAATTGTTTCCAGCTCTGATAATATCCTTCCCTAACATTTAAGGAAAATATAGTGGACACCTCAGTTTGAGTAATTAATTCGTTCTCTGGGCTGTTTTGTATTGTGAAAAATTCTTAAACCGAAATGTGTTTTCCCATAGGAATGCATTGAAAACCAATTAATCTGTTTGTGAGGTCAGAAAAAAGCACACTGGGGCATTATATTTAAATTTTTCTTGAACCGAGGTATCCCATTATTTCATCATGCAAACACCACAGATCATTTAATGCCTTACGGGGGGGAACTTAAACTGGGGCATTCCATTGAAATTTTTTCTTGAGCCGAGGCATCCCCGTTTCAAATAATTTCTTTTTTTTAAATGAGTTTTTCTTTAAATGAGGCATTCTTAAACTGAGGTCCCACTGTATATTCACAGTGTGCAACTAAACATTGGAGAAATTCTAGACCTACAAATGTGGGGTCTGGCACCTGCACTGGGATAGAAAAGGAGCTTGTGAAAGTCTTTTCAACATTTGCTTTGGTAAATAGATGGTTTACTATGGTACAATAATTGGCTTATTAAGGTAACCTGTTGTCACTTCTTCAGTAGTTTAGGAGCCACTGCAGAGAGCCTCCACATGGCCTAGGAAGCACCAGCAGCATAGATGATGTGGGAGGAACTCACAACATATATATTTTATTTAGAGCTGTGAAAAGTTGTGTATTTGCATTGCAACTCATAGAATTCCCCAGTAGCCTAACCAGGTGCCTCAGAGCCTGGGGAAAACCTGGGGTTGCTGTTCAAAAGCACAAATGTTGACATCTCTACCTTCTTCTCACTGTATCATTTCTTCTGTATTTTTCTACCTAAAATGGTCATGTAAACAGAGCAATCAGAAACCAGTGGTTCTCTGCTTGAGGTCTTCAGATGTTGCTGATGTACAACTCCTTGCTCTTTACTCTTATTTATTTATTTATTTATTATGTATTTATTTGTTATGTTTCTATACCGCCCATCTTCTGGACGGAACTCTGGGCAGTTTACAATTAAAACAAAACCAACAGTATATAACAAAAAAGAACAGGAGAGTGCTGATAAAATAAGGAGGGGCAAGACCCTTCATAAGAGATGACGCGGGTGGCAAATAAATAAATAAATAAATAAATAAATAAATAAATAAATAAATAATAATAATAATAATAATAATAATAATAATAATAATAATAATAATAATAATTTAAAAAATTAAAAAATAAAGTAAAAAGGTTGCCATATTCCTCTTTTAAAAGGAAGGTTTTCAGAGCCCTTTTAAAGGCAGGCACATCCAGTGATACAAGGATTGTGAAAATTCTTACCCAACAGCATCTGGAGACCCATAGGTTGAAGCTACTGCCATAAATGACCTTTATTATATGTCTTGTGTTTTCACTGTTCTGTTGGCTTCAAGGAGGGAAGGTTGGATTTGAAATTACATCATTTTTAATTTACTTTTACGAATTTTCTTCTGGGTCTTTTATGTTAATTGGTTTGGGTTTGGGGGTTTTGTACCTTCCCATTCAGTGTTGTTCTAAGATCAATTTAGCTACCTATAAGTATTCATGCATCTTTTTCCTTAGCATTTTTCAGCACTTGACAAAATTTACCAAGCTGTGTGAGTTCCCCATGTTGGAAACTGGCCTGTTTTTCCTTCTGTCGTGGAGTGCCTTCTTGTCTGCTGAAGCTGCTGGTCTTACAGGTAAGTATACAAAAAGAAGGATAGACATAATGTCTTCCTAAACAAAAGACTATTAAAGAAGAAACATTGTTGAAGAAAAATGAATGAACTAACTCTGTACAAGAGCCTTTAATTACTAAATGTAATGGCAGAATATATCACACAACAAATATAAATCTGTAGCTTTCAATTCTGATTATGTGTTTAATCTACTTACTTCAAGGGCAGGTTATGAAACAGAAGAAACCCCATAAAATATGAAACATAAAATAATATAACATAACATGAAATTTACTGGGCTTTCCTAGAAATCCTTGCCTATTGTGACACGTGAAAATAGCCACTGACTCAAATTTCCAGGGCTTCCTGTCTTCACTCCAGAATGAAGTCATGCACAGACATGATTACAAACAGGGCCGGCGCTAGGTTTTTTTGCGCCCTAGGCGAGGGGCAGGGGTGGAGCGGGGCAGGGTGCAGTTGGGGTGCGGGTGGGCGGCAGTGGTGGGGGTGGGGGTGGCGGCGGCAGCGGCAGCGGGGGCAGGGCGGGTTGCTGGCGGCAGGGGGCGGGGTGGCAAGGGGCGGTGGATGGCGGGGGACGGTGACGGACGTGGAGGGTGAACGGTGACAGGCACCGGGGGGCTGGGTGGCAATGGGCACAGGGGGCAGCGGCTGGACGGTGACCGGCGGTGGGGGGACGGACGGCGGTGGCCAGCAGCAGGGGGTGGCGGGGGGTCAGCAGGCTGGCCAGCACCCTCTGTCCATTTTGGCACCCTAGGCAACTGCCTAGTTCGCCTTAATGGATGCGCCGGCCCTGACTACAAACATATTCATTCTGTTTCAAAAGACTGAATTCTTTCATAAAGATCAACAGGAGACTGTTGTCACACACTTTAATATGGGTGTATCTGTCCGTTCACATGGGGAGTACAAGAGCTGAAAAGCAGAACTTTGAGGGTGAGGTTGCTGAAAGATGCCAGCAAAGGTCATTAATTTTATTTATACTGCAACAAGTTTGTCAGTGGTAGATATACCTATGTTGAAACACAAAGAAAGGCAATGGTGTATAGTACAGTATAGTGTTGGGATTGGGGCATGACACTCTTTTCCATCATTACAATATGTAATCTATGTAGGAAACTTTAAGAAACAAGAGAGATTCATTAGATGATTGAATAACACAGGCTGTTTTCCCAACAGCATACACTTGATACTGCATATCTATCAAACTACAAAGGATGACTACACAGTCATTTATCCCTCGGTTTGGTCTGCCATGAGAACATGCTGATTCAGACCTTTGGCCAGTGATCAGACAACATGTGCCAACACACACTAGCCTGTCTCCAAAGCATTCTTCCACATAACTTTTTGGCTTCCTGTCAGGTGCTACTCTTTTTAAGGTGCTGATCCATTTTGGCTTGTTTCCAGAACATGTGATCACTGTGATTGAATCCAAATGCAGTCGGCTGCTTTAAATTTCCCATCCAGTTCCCATTTCCCAATATTGTTAATATTAGCCACTTACTGATATTGAGAAGTTAAATACTTTCTCTTCTGTTCTATGGAGGGACACAAGGGGGAACCAAGGTTGTTTAAGACTATTGGGGTAGCACTGATGTCCTGCACCTGGGGGTTGGTGGGTAGGTGGGAGGGAAATAAAAATTGAAAATCATCTTCCACAAAAGGGAGGATGAATGAGAGGGCAAAGAGTGGGACTTTAAAAGACCCACATTATTTTCTTAAGGGATATAGGCCAAATAGGGTTGCTTGAGGTGCACATGTCCTGTGGATGCAAAGATTGCACCAAACAGCTCACCAGACCTCTATGCAGCCTTTAGTGATCCTATTTAGCTTCCTCCAACCCACTTCAGCAGAGCCATCCAGCAAGTTTATCACGATCACCACAGAAGCAGCTATTGTGAGCTCTTCTTCCACTATGCCAGATAAAATGTATGAACTCCACTCCCACCCCATATTGGGTTGATGTCCCTTAGAAACATTGAGAATAGGAGGAAGATTTTGAGTACTGCAATAGCAATGTGTGAAATGTGGTAGATATTTTCCACTCTTTGGCAGCTTTGTGGGGAGGTGGACTGCCATGGAAAATAGCCAAAGGCCCATGTCTTCATACTGCTAGGCAACTAATCAGATTTGGCACAGACATGGCACTGTCACTAAGAGAAAACTCGCAGCCAATCTCTTCATCATTGTTGAAGAAATTTCCTTGCCAGGGAAGGAAACTTGCATTGCAGTTGGAAAATATACTAGCAGAAGGCCATAAAAGTAAATTCAGTATTTTTTCCAATCTTAGATACTGTAACAAATCAATGGTAGACTGTAGTAGGACCTAATTATCCCAGCTACTGTTAACATCAGTGGAAAGATACTTTTCTCTTATCAGGCTACCAGAGGCAGGGTATGGATATATCCTGAGGAAAGAAAGCCCTGAGTTAAAAAAAACTTGGCAAAATATGGTATGTGCATGTGATATGAAGAATACTTGTAAATACCTTGCTCTTATTGATTTAGGATGTCTCAACATGAGATGTCTCTGTGAGAAAATATCTGGCCCTGTGACATCTCTAGCTTCCAAAATGAGGTCCTTTCTTTCTCAAGGCTTCTGCAATTTGCACAAAATGCCTCTGCACAAAACCATATCAGGCAAAAACAAAAAAGAGAGAAAAATATTGTAGCACCTTAAAGACTAACCACTATAATGTGAACTTTCATGCATCATGATTAGGGATGGGCAGGAAGTGAACCAGAAACAAACCCATAAAGTGGTCTGGTTCATGTTCAGTTCATGGTTTGGTTCAGAGATCCCAGCACAAACCTAAGAAATGAACCATGAACCATGAACCAGTTCATTGATGGGATAATTCATGGGTAGCCACAAATCATCACAAAACACTGGTCTTCTGGTTCATTACCATATCTATTCATGATCACTTCCTCAGATATTAGAGTAAAATTGTATGCCCAAAAGCAGTGCCCTTTGTGCACATGTAGACCTGCTGCAAGTATGCATGAACATAGACACACATGCACACAAACCCAAAGCAAGGACAGGAAGATATATTTGTTTCTTAAATGTCCAAATAACAAGGCAGCAACTATTTTAGTTTCATGTTACTTATTTGCACAAAAATCATTCTTTTTTTATTTTTCAATGTTTATTGGATTTTTAAGGGGGGAACAAAGGGAAGGAGTATGGGTGAGAGGAGAAAGAAAAAAAAGAAAGGGGGGGATACAGTTTTTAAGATTTAAAGAAAGGGGGGGATACAGTTTTTAAGATTTACATTGAGTATATCAAGCAAAATAGAAATAGTGATTTAACATATTGCTAAAATTGCCAGATGTTATCACAATACTAATAAATTTGTTACTTCTTGCCATCTTTCCCGAAAGATCTCGTCGTAGTCTCCCTTTAGATAACCAGAGAGTTTATCAATTTCGATACATTCTCTTATCTTTCCCTGAAGATCCTTCTCTGTTGGCGTGATTGGTTGTTTCCAAAGTTTCACGTACAGTATTCTTGCAGCAACAATTACATGATGAAGTACATATCTCTGATCATAGGAAATATTTATATCTACTATATTTAACAAGAATAGTTCTGGTCTAAACTCTATTTTAATTTTCAAAGATCTTTCTAAGAAAAGTTTTACCATATTCCAATACGCCTTAGCTTCTTTACAAACACATGTGATAAAAGGTTCCACAGTCATAATTACATTTCCAACATTTAGGTGAACAATTATACATCTTGGATAAACGATGAGGCGCAAAATGCCATCTATAAAACATCTTATAACAATTTTCCTTGAACGAAATAGATTTGAAGATTTTAACTGTATTCCACAGAGAGTCCCATTTATTTAAATGAATAGTATAGCCTAAGTTTTCTGCCCATCTTATCATACAGTCTTTAACCAATGTATCAATCATTTTTTCATTTAACAATATGCTATAGAATTTACTAAGAAGCTTGGAGTCACCAGAAGAGAGTATTTTATCAAATGAGGTATCAGTAGTCATAAAACCACCCTCTTTAGAAAGCTCTTTGAAGTGTGAATGTATTTGTTGATATTTCCACAAAAATCATTCTTAAAACAAGGACACCTGTATGAAAAAAAATGTCAGAAAATATTTCCTTCTTTCATGGACAAGGGAAAACATTTTACAGTTCCCCACTCTTGCTTTTGAGAATGAAATAAGTGAGGAATTACATCCCTCATACAAACAAAGGGAAGGACATGAAGGTCTCTTTTTTACCATGCAAATGAAATGCATAGGTTTAAGTTCAGTGTGAGAGACATTTTGCCTCCATCTTTTAGGCATTCAGGGGTCGTGGTGGCTCAGTGGGGTAGAGTGCTGAAACTGTTGGCTGCAATGTTGGCAGCTCAGCAGTTTGAATCCCAGGTGTTACGCAGCAGAGTGAGTTCCCACTGTTAACCCCAGCGCCTGCCAACCGAATAGTTTGAAAGCATGTACAGTAAATGCAAGTAGATAAATAGGTGACACCATAAAAAGGGGAAGGTAAACAGTGTTCCGTGCACAGAAATGCATTTGGCCATGCCAGCCACATGGCCACGGACTTGCACAACACTGATTCTTTGGCTTAGAAATGGAGATGAACACCACCCCAAGAATTGGACAAGACTAGCACACATGTGCAGGGGGAAACATTTACATTTACCTTTTAGTAATATATCTCCAAAGAATGTTCATTACGAGTCCGGTTGTGGTGCTTCTGCTGTTGGGGCAGTTTTCACTGTGCTGCCGTTAATCTAGATTGTCTTCTGTTACACCTTACATTAAAAATTGTGTCAAACTGTCCATTGCAGTTGTTAGTAGCAGAAGAGAGTGCTCAGACTTGTCCCTTTGGATTGGTCAGAGGCACAAAGGAAAGAGTGTTTTTTTGAAAAATACAATTTTTCTAAACAGCAGCTCACACAAAATCCAATTCTTGTAGCAGAACACAATGCTGTATTGAACAAAATAATTTAAATGCATATCTTTAATAATCATATGCTTTTCTCCATTGGCAAAAGTAGCATTGCTGTTTCTGATTTTCTAGATACAGGTTGCATTGAGAATCTGATCTTTATCCAACCCTGCTGGATGCAGGTTTCATCTAGGATCAGACAAGGGAAAATGATCTCTAACCAACATACTGTTTTTAGGCATTGTATTCTCTCCTCCTGAATGCTACTTTGAGATACAGTAGGACCATATCCACTGATTCATTATCCACTGATTTAGTTATCCACGGCTGGCAGAGGAAAAAATAAATAATTCAGCAGCCGCAAAGTAAGCTACTGTCACAAAGAGCAGCTGTAAAGCAAGATACTGTTATAAAACAGCAGCCGTAAAGCAAGCTACCATCACAAAGAGCCGCTGTAAAGCAAGCTACTGTTGCAAAAGAGCAGTTGTAAAGCAAGCTACTGTTGCAAAACAGCAGCTGTAAAGCAAGTTACTATCACAAAAAAGCAGTTTTGGGGACATTTTGGCATTCTCTCTCATCCATGGTTTTCATTATCCACGGGAAGGCTTGGAACCAATCCCCAGTGGATACTGGGGTCCTACTGTACTTAGAGGCCTTTTGCAATACAATAAGAGGTGGTCCATTCACATTTTCAGTTACAATGGTGGTGTAATTTTCTGGAGCAATAGGAACAAAATACTGTATACTATGCCCACGTCAATCCCACTGTCTATCAGAGAGGTTACCCTTTTTTAAAAAGAGCGAGAAATCAGATTAGTCTTGCAAGATTGGTTCTTGGCAAATCTGTGTTGGATTCTAGTTATTAGTGCTTTTTAATCTGTTCTAGTGGGAACTTTATGATCTGTTCCAGAAGTTTCCCTGGGATTGATATCAGGTTGACTGGTCTATAGGTCTCTGCTTCTTCCTTTTTGCCCTTTTTTGAAGATAGGAACAATATTAGCCTTCTTCCAGTCATCTGGCACCTCATCCACATCCCATGATTTTAAGAAAATAACAGACAGTGGTTCTCAGAGTTCTTCAGCCAGTTCCTTCAATACTCTTGGATGCAGTTTATTCAGCCCCGGAAATTTGAACTCATTCAAAATTATAAAATATTCCTTGACAATTTGTTAGTCAATCTCCAGTTGCAGTCCTATTTTCTCCATTTTTCTATACCCATTGAGTAGCTGGGCCACTGTTTCCTTTCTTTTTCCTTTGCTATGCACATATCCTAAGAGTGTTTCTAGCTAACCTCAGCTCATTATCAGCTTTGGTCACCCTAATGCCATCTCTGCAATTCTTTACTTCTTTTCTATGGCCTGGCCTTCTTTGCACTTCCTCTGGGTCCTTTTTCATTTTCAGGTCCTCTCTGGCCTTTTTTGTGAAGCCATGCTAGGCATTTTCTGCTGCCCCCCATTGTTTCTATTTGTTAGGATTGTTTGTAGTAGTGCCTTTAAAATTTCCTTTTAAGAAACTCCCACTGTTCCTGGAGTCTTAAGATCTCCTGCCATGGGACCATACTTATCCTTGTTCGGAGTTTATTAAAATTGGCATTTTAAAAGTCCACACTCTGCTTTGTTTCCTTCAAAATCAAGAATTCTACTAGAACCTGGTCCCTCTCATCCAGAGTCCCCCTTAATGCCAATCCACCACCAGCTGCACTTAAACTGCAGTAATGCAGTCAAAACTCTGCTCACAACCTATGTTCAATCCTAGCAGATTCAGGTAGCTGGCTCAAAGTTAATTCAGCCTTCAATCCTTCAGAGGTCATTAAACTGAGTACCCAGCTTGCTGGAGGGGCAATGAGCAGCCTGCATAATTAAATTGTAAACTGCCCAGAGAGTGCTTTAAGCACTATGGGGCGCCATATAAAGAGCATAATTTGCTTTCCTTTTTGCTTTCCATATCTTTTTGTTGAGCTGATGCCAGGTTGTGCTACTACAACTGGGTTTTTTTTCTTTTCTTTTCTTTTTTGGAAGTAAACTAGTCTGCTAGATAATATTTTGGTCTATTTTCTACTTGTAAAAAGCTTGCAAAGTAGGGATATGCTGCAATAAAAGGAGAGTTGCCACCGGCAATGATTTCATTGCTCAAGGCACTGCCACTGTAAAGGTAAATTCCATTTTTAGATGCCTGGAACATACTGTACAACCAACCAGAATATAATTGGCACATGTCATCTTTTCACACCCCAAGTGACATCTAGTAGACTCTCCCTTCAGTCAGCTCAGAAAGTGTTTCTTCCTGTTCTTTAATGATTGGAAAACATAGCACAAAATTTTGGGGTGGCACTCTGCACAGATGGATTTTACACTTGCCCAGAAGCTGGAGTGAACTATGTCTCAATGTTTCAACAGAAACCACATCCAAATTCAACGGATTATGATTTAAAACACACACACACACACACACACACACACACACACACACACACACACACACACACACACACACACACACACACACAGAGAGAGAGAGAGAGAGAGAGAGAGACAGACAGACAGACAGACAGACAGACAGACAGACAGACAGAGTACACAGTACATACAGTAGACACACAGTACATACAAAGAATGTTACAGAGAAATGAAGCAGCTTCTTATAAATGGAGGATTTGCTGCACTATTCTGAAAGGAATTTGTTTTGTCTTTACAAAGAAACAGATAATAAAATAAACCTATGCTTTCTATGCTTTCAGAGTTGTACACGAGGGAGTGGTTTGCTCTTATTATGTTCAGCTTTCTACCATTTGGAGCCAATGATTACAGTAGCATAACAGCTTTAATCATTCTGTCTCCTGGCCTTCATGCCAGATACTGTAGAACCACATTCTGAATGTCCTTGTGTGTATGCTGTTCTGAGTATCTTTTTTAGCAAGTCCAGTGCTTTCATTTTTAAAAATGAAATATAAGCAAGTGGGGCATTCACATATGCGGAATCGATTCCAATGAATTGATTCCACAGTCACTCCAAACTCAATGGACCTCTGGCAGAGAAGTACAATAATTACCACCCCCGCCCCGGGCACAGTGCTCTGCATGTGTATGTATGTATGCTCAAATTTAATATTTTTTAAAAAGGAGAACCTGATACTACAGCAGGTTTTATTGTCAGTGGGATCCAGCCCCTAGATCATTTTCAGCCTTAATTCCTAAATTCCTCCCCCCCCACACACACACACGGGATTCTATTTCTGTATCCTGTTGCATGATTTTTTTCTTGGAGAGGAAATAAAAGATAATGGTGTTTATAATTCAGCACCCCATGGGGAGTCTGAAATAAAACAAAAAATCCAGCACTTCAACTTTATAGTTTATCATAGTGTGAATCTGAGGTCTGTTAAATTGTAACAGTCCTCTTGGAATGGCAATAAATTTAGCAAATATAGCTAAAACACATCTGACCTGTATTAAGAACAGGGTGAAATCTTCATGCTCAGATATCACTGAAAAATGTCGCATCCCTGGACAAGTGCCCAAAATGTTTAACTCAGCCATTTTTCTGATCTCTCCTCTCAGCCTGACAAAAAAAAAGTGGGGCTCTTCTATGAAAGCCTCTGAGAACCACCATGCATTCTAGTTTACATTGGTGAAATGCAATTGACAAAAGCCTTTAAAGCAACACCTTGATATCCTGTTGTGTGAGACATTACAATTAAAATGATCCTTGGAGATACCCTGGTTTTTCATATGATGCCAACAACTCAAAGAGCTCATTTGAGTTTATTTAATCTTAGCTACAAGAAATCAGTATAAAACTCTGTCAAAATGTAATTTTTTTAAAAAATAAAGAGACAGTCCAATCAGGCATCAGCAATAAATGATGAATGTGAATTCTGGAATTTAAACCTCAGTTTCTTTTTCCTGTTGACTTGTCGAAAATTACTTTCACACTTAGGAGCAAACTCTGTATTCTTTGTTGTTTCCCCCCATTATCTTTTGAGAGGAAAAGTTACAGGTTGAAAACATCTGGCTCTAAATTCACCCATGTCTTCAAATTCCATTGAAACCATTATAACAAACGTTCAGCTGCAAATTGTTTTTACTGTTCTCTCTTCATTTTCCACCTGATTCTTGTCCATGTTAGTGATCAGCCTTGACCAGGTGGCTAAAGAAATTGTTCAAACCCTCAATATTTATTTATGACAATATTTGGTGCATTGTCATCCCAGCTTTCGCTGCCAGATGGGTGATATAAAAATCCAATGAATGAATGAATGAGTTTCTTGTTCCACACACTCAAGACAACAAGATGGTTCCCAGGCTTTCTCTATACACTGACCAGACTCAAACATGCTTAGCTTTGGGAAGATTGTTGTATTAGCTACTTCCAAGTATTGTATATATTCGAATATAAGCCTAGTTTTTCAGCCCTAATTTCGGGCTGAAAAAAGGGGTCCTTGGCTTATATTCGGTTCAATACTTTTAGCCACTGAGGCAAGTGCATGGGTCAATGGCTAAAAGTCATTTTAAACATCATGCGCCTCTTCTCTTGACATACACACACACACATGTTGCAGGGAAGCGGCGTACAATGTTTAAAATGACTTTTAGTCACCAACCCAAGCACTTGCCTCAGTGGCTAAAAGTCATTTTAAACATCACACACTGCCCCCTCCCCCAGCTCACAAAGGAGGAGCTGCCAGGCCCTGCTGCATTTCCCACCCTAGACTTATACTTGAGCCAATACATTTTCCCAGTTTTGGGGGGTTAAATTAGGGGGGCAACTTATATTCGGGTCGACTTATACTTGAGTATATACGGGTAATATGCTGGTGGCAAAGAAAATAATTTAATTTACTCTGAATGGGGGTGAGTGGCAAATATGCGTTACGAGACTTCACATATGGCAGCAGTCAAGCAGACAGCAACCATAAGAAACAACAGAAGTTCTAAACTCTAGACTTTAGAATATGCTGCATCCCGGGCTGACCCATTATACTCTGCTCTCCGATGCCAAAGTAAGATGGCTCCTCTTCTTTCATCCATATGGAAGAACCTACTGGACTAGCATTATAATTTTACTTGACCACTAGCAACAGGACAGTGTCTTCTAATACATCAAACGTAGCAGGCTAGGAGGCTGCCACCGATGCCTCGCAGTGTCCGCTTTCAAAGGTGGTTTGATTGGCCCTGGCTATTTTAGTTTCTAAGAGTCTGGTGCCTAGATTAAATTTGTAAGACCATCGTTAGCTCCCATTTCTTGGAGGCAATGAAAGGATCCCAATGCAGTAGCAGTGGTTAAGTAATCTGGTCTCATTGAAATGAACAGCTTGCCAAATTAATTGTGCAAAAATACACTTTTCTCTCCTGTGACCTGTCTTTTCAACCACCACCCTCCATAGTGACCAAAAACCTCCACCAGACAGACAGATAGGGGACTTTGCAGTATACCATGGCATTGGGGTGGCTAAAAGGAATGCGGGAGGTTGTTGAAATTGGATAAAAGTAAACTCTCCGCTAGCTCAGAATGTATTACAAATGCACAGATTTTGGCAGGATGTAATCTGGGAAATTAGCATATGGTTGCTAAAAAGGTAAAAATAGTAGCTTTGTGAGATCACCTCGTCTGCACCAGCAATGAGAAATGTAACCTCAAAAGGATGCTGCTGATAACTTCTTATATATGAATTTATTGATATCTTAACTAAATCTCAGATAATGCAATGCTTTATTTGTATTCTGTCCCCTGAATGTCATAAACATTGCATGTACTGTAACAAAAATGTGTTTGGAGCATGGTTCTCTTGATCCTCTTTTCCACTGTCAGGCTTCACGAAGCAACATTTCATTTTATGTCACCACCACCCAAAAAACTTTGAATTTAATTAAAAACTTGCCTTTTCCAGTCTTAAGATATATTTCCTACACATTATCAAAGATGTTGGCACAGCTGGAGTTTTTCCACCTGCAAGTAGATTTGTTTCACAGAACTATCATTTTTATTATCCGTTTTGAACTACACTGTCTTTGATAGGATAATAACTGAGACTACTTCAGTGGTACTCTATCAGGTATTTCCCCATTTGTTCTCCTTAGATTATTACTTATAGTTCATGGTTCACTGTAGTCAATGCTGGATGCTGTACCAGGCTTGGAAGTTAGTTTTTGGACATTTCACCAAATCTCCCAGCCAGTATAGCTTTGCCATGGCAACAGGGAAATTCATGAAGTTGCTATCCGGAAAGTAAACCTTTTGCTGGTGCTTCTGTAGATTATGAAGATGAAATGGGGAGGGCACAGAGTTGGCATCAAAGGAATGGTAAGTACTCATTCTTCTAGTGCTCACAGGTGAAAGGGGATTTTTGCACATTGATGATTCTTTTACATTTGAATTTCCTTAGGCTGCCTTGAAAATAAGCATTTTTACTTGGTGGGGGACTGTTACTTTTACTGCCAGATGCTGAAGGTTCCACTAACTCTTGATATAAAAGGAACTTGTGAATAACTTTTTAATTTAACACACGGCATAAAGAAGAAATGAGAATGAACTATTTGGAATGATGTCAGGTGGAAACGGAATACAGTAACCCTCCCCCCGCCACCACCGCCTATTGTGGGGGTTAGGGACCCAATCCGCCCCGTGATAATTGGAAATCCACGTTATGCAGTTGCAGGGTTGTGTCGGGACTGCAGGTCCTGTTTGGGGCCTCTTGTACTTACCCCAGACCTCACGCTGCCCTGAATGGGTAAGACCCCAAAAGTGCTTCTTGCAAAAACAGAAGTGACTTCCAGGAAACTGGAAGTGACCTCCGGGTCACTAGAAAACACTTTTGGAGCCTCCGAGGGCCTTTCTGGGTATGTCAGCGAGAAGCATTTTTGGAGCCTCTGTTGGCCCGGGAAGGCTGCCGAAGGCCTGTTTGGGGCAGTGTGTGGGGCGGGTAAGTACAGGAGGCCCCGAACAAGTCTTTCCAGCTTACATGAGTTTTTTCTTCTTCATATACTGTGGTACCACAATATACCAGGACCGCAGTATATGAACCATGAAAGGGAGTGGTTACACTATTTCCATTAATATATTTTTGTGTTAAAAATTGACTCTTTCAATTTGTAATCCACATGCAGTGGAGAGTGGCCCTGGCATTTCTTTTGTCTTGGGAAGTGATTTCTAACCATCTGCAAAAATGTCAAAACCTTCCAAATGAAACTGGTGCTGCATAAACTGCCTCACATGAAAGACAAGATGGGCACTTCACAGGTTCTGGTTGCATGTCAGAAGTGACTATTAAGGGCTCAGGGAACAGTCACAAGTTTTACCCATGAATGCAATATTGTTCTGAATTCATTGTTCATCTAAAATCAGCTTCTGGCCACCTGCTAATTTCTCCATATCCACATAGCCTGAGTTCTTTCTCAATATTTAGGTATATCTTTGGAGCCACATACTCATGGCTGGATGGCAGGACAAGGCTAGTGACACGAGCAGTGTTTAGAGAACAAGTCAGCTGCTAATATACGAGCAGTGCATACTGTGCAAAAGCCTGAATCACACCAGTCTTGTTTAACACCCAAGTGATCATAAATTCAACTTTACACCTGTCAAATGTGAGCCAAACTATATATCACAGATAGACTCTCATTAGCTGAACATTTGCTAGTTTTCCTGACACATGATTCTGGCAAAGCTTCAAGTTAACAATTGTGCTTTTGCAAACAAAATTATGCAATCATATTGTGAAGTGGGGTAATTTACAAACAGTTGCATCAGCATATTTTCTCAGAAGTAAGCCCTGTTCAGTTCCTATGCTCTAGCAGCTTCTTATGAGCATTCAGGTCAAGTATTCAAATGTGGCAGAGATTTTTAAAGAATAACTGAAATGGAACCCAGCTGCTCCGTGGATCTAGAATAAAATTGGTCACAACTAGAGCTACCTCTTACAGCTGCCACAGCATTGGGGGCTGGGGCTGGGTCCAGCCATCAACCAGCTCAGCTGCTAAGCAGTGGACCTTCTCCTGCAAGCTGAGTGAGATATATCCACCAAAGAGTAACAGGATTTGGGGATCTACATGGATGCAGGTCACTGGGTCACCTGGGTAAAGCAGTTGTCACCCCTTGTATTTTTACCCCATGATTCCTTAAGGGGGTACACAGCCCCAGAAGGGCAATGGGCACATAGGCCATCCTCTTCCTACTTGCACTGGTTCCAATGCCCAGCCAAAAGCAGAGAAATACCTAAGCTTGTATTCCTCCCAGGTGATCCAAAAGAGTGTACTTATCAGTACCACTTGGTGACAAGTCATCCTTTTGCCACTCCCTGACTAAAGCCCTGGGAGCAACAATGGAACTGATACCAGGTGGAGAAGGTACAGAGAAAGTGGCAATATATGTATGGATATGGCACCTGTCTCTTTGCTACTCCACCATCACTGCCAGCAACACTGAATCAGTGGTGGGTCCTTTCTTGGCTCCAATGCTTACACACCTCTCAAGACTTATTAAAATATCAAAGCTACCAGTTATCTGCTAAATATGCTCAGTTATAGTAAGACAGGAATGATTCTGACCTCTGATTATTTTGATCAAGGATAAATTCTACCTTGTTTGAAGGCCATGATTATAGAATGTTCCCTGTCATTTTAAAAAGCATTTAGTGTGGTTTAATTAGTTCTCAAACTGGCTAACATGCTTCTTCCAATTTCTTTGAGTGCAATCTCTAAGAGAAAATAGAGCAACTGATGCTTTTTTCTTCTTCTTTGTATTTCAGGGATAGTGGCAGTCCTTTTTTGTGGAGTAACGCAGGCCCATTATACATACAACAATCTGTCAACAGAATCCAAAATGAGAACTAAACAGGTAATCTGCAAAAAAACAAAACAAAACAAAACCTCCTCCAGAACCCCTTACTTACTTTGTACCTTCCTTTGAAAGTAATGAGTATATCACAGTCCTGACAGTATAGCTTGGAGGGATTTCATTGATGCAAAGAATAAATCTTGTATCTTCATTAAGGGAGAATTACTGGTGCTGACTTTGCCAGGAAAACATGAACAATCCTTCTGCTCAGCAAAAAAAAAAAAAAAAAAATACAAAAGGTCTGCTTTCCCTTAGAGCCCAGAAACATCAAATGGCAATCTGGATGATGACGTGTACAAAGTTGGTGATATGGTTCCATTCTTTTTATTGGGTAGGCCTGGGATCTTCTTGCAGGTTTGTTTTGACCCAGGGCTTGTTCATGCCCACCTGAGTTTCTGATTCCTTCCTTTGAGTAACAGGATCCCACTCCCTACCTGTTCAAGCTATGCCCACAAGCTGTTTTTGAAAATGTCTCCATAGCAGAAGGGTTTTGTTTGCAGAACAAGACCAACTCCATCTGGAGCTACAGTTTTCCATTCTGCAGTTCTCTGGATCCCGATTTAGCAGTTGAACTGCTTTCTTGCTATATGACGGAAGAGCATTCAAGACATTTAGACAGGGGTGGGAAACAAGTTGGCTTTAAGTACTGAAAACATTATGGTGCCCCCTTGGAATATAGCATGCAGGGGGTCCCATGGTTTGAAAAAAAACTGCACAACATTCACATTATATGCATGAAATTATGGCAATTAAATTGTATATCATGTGACCGGAAAAAGAGAAAACCATGTATTGTGTACAAAAATGAAATTACTGTCTTCCAGGCAAAACTTGTCCTTTTACACTTTGAATAATGTATGCAGATTCTGTAAACTGAAAAGCTCAAAGAGCAATTAATACCCCCATTGGTAGTATTTTTAACAGTAGCTGTTATTTTCTTGGCTTGCACATAGAGTGCAGAGGCTCTTTTTATCTTTATTCCCATCCAAACTCTCCAAATACAGCTGTAAAAATTAAAAAAGAAAATAAAGAAAGAAAAGAAAACAAAGGAAACATGAAGTGATGATGATGATTGATAATTTCACCCAAAACATGAGTTTTCTGGCTAGGTAGGCCTTTATACTTTTTATTTTTTGCTGGTTTATACTCAGTTACGTTAGGTAAGGAGGTGGCTTTCTTTTTTGAGAGAGGGAGGGAGCCACAGGTGAGGGATGGGTGGGTGTGGTTTGTTAAGGAGGGTCCACCATTTAAACCATGGCCCACGGCAAATCTAGCAGTGAAAAACCCCATGTGGCATCCCCTTCCCTTGTCAATGCCATAAGCATGCACATATTTTACTTAATGTTTAAGTCCTAGGCTGGATGGAAGGCTTTATATAGAACACAGGTGGTCATTTGACTCCATCTGGCCAGTTGGTGAAATGAACCTATCTATCGATTTAGACATGTGGCTTCTTCAGCTTCTCTCCTTCAGCCAAAGTGTTTGAACACTGCATTCCAGATTCTGTTTGAGCTATGTTTTATCCATATTCATAAGTACTTATATGCTCATAATTGCTAATCTGGATAGTGGGATAGGGCGGATGCAAATGAACAGATGGAACAGAAAGTTGTAGCAGATTTTGCATTTGCAAACTACAGAATCAATTGTAGAGGTTTTCTGTCTTTAATTAAAAGGCAAAGTTGGAACAGGAGGCAAGTAGATCTATGGAAACAGAGTATAATGGAATGGAATTATCATCCCTCATTATCCATACCTTTAGAGTGTGGGGGATTCTTCAAACTAATTATTTCTCTTACAAAATGTACCAACTCAGTCACTGACGATATTGGGGTTTTTTCTCACTATCCGCATGATGTGAGGCTTGTCTCTATTCAAACAATGACAAAATCTATGTGTTTGTAAGGTTTTTTTTGTCTGCTCCTAAAGGCATTCCTGGATGATGATGATGATAATAATAATAATAATAATAATAATAATAATAATAATAATAATAATAATAATAATAATAATAATAATAATAATAATAATAATAATAATAATAATAATGGCAGAGTTGGAAGTGACCCTATGGGTGATCAAGTTCAGTACCTATCAAGGAGACACAGTGAATAATTGAACAATTGAATTTCCAACCTCTGTCTCCACAGACAGATACCTAAACAACTGTACAAGAGAATGAAGTGTTGCATGAGGAGTGTACTATTGCCATTCCCTTTTCTCTGTGGTGTAATTATGAAATAGCGGCTGGTGTGTTCTGTTTGCCAGGGGCTGCATCCTATGCCATTCTGTCTGCCCCAACTCAGCTGCACTGCAACAAATGGATAAGAAGAAGCACCATCAGCTGAGAGATGTAGGGGAAGAAAGGGCAACAAAGCCTTCAGGCAGGCATTTCCATTCTACTGTATGCAGGAGTAATGCAGGAGGAGGCCAAAGGGGAGTTGGATGGGAGCAGCTAATTGCTTGTTATGGGCAAAACTCACTTATTTCTCCTGCCACTTGCTCTTTCAAATAGCTTGGGGTCATCAGAAAAGTGCCATATCTTTCCTGCTAAGAGCCGCAAGATATTGTAAACCAGGTAGACAAGAAATACAGTGAAGTCCTGTGCTCATTTAAGACAAATAAGGATGCACTGGGAACAGCAGGGAAGAATCTGTCTTCCATCTGTAAGATCTGTAACACATCTATCAAACTGTTAATTGTACTGGTCATGTGCAATAAGTAGACAGTCACATAAACACTAGAATGCCTTCTAGATACAGGTTTTCTAGGACTGCAGAGAAAGGTTGAAATCCTTGAGTACATTTGCACAAGACAGAATTACCTGTGCATTTCATAAACAATGTGATAGAATGTGCAGGTAGTATCAATATAGTATTAAACATTTTCATGGCTGCAGAAATAGGCAACATCAGCAGAATATGGGTTCCTTGGGCATTTATTGCAAGGATAGGAAAAGTTCTTTTTTGGGGGCAGGGGGCAGAACCTTCTAGGATACCCCATATATTCTGAGACTAATAGCCAAAGTAATATCTGACATCTTTAATTTATATTTTCTTGTGTCCATTGGCCTGATAAATAGCATGTGTGTGTGTTGTGTCATTACAGTTGTGACCGACTCTTTGTGACCCCATGTCCATGGAGTTTTCTAGCCAAGCCAATTCATCCGCCAGTTCATCCGCCAATTCAAAGGAGATGCCATTGGCTGAAAGTCCAGAATTTGGGATCAATGATTAAAATCATCAAGACTCGCAACATTGAAATTCTGTCACATTTTTATTAGCAAGGATAATGATGTTACCTGCATTCCACTGGGCTTCCTTCTAAACTTAAATGCAATTCTGATAGTGGCTGAGCTGAAGGAAGAATTTTCCCAGCAAGCCTGTTTCAACAGAAAGTATTTGGCAGCATGTCTTAAGTGTGCATTTAAGATCTATTAGTTTTCCAAAAGAAATGCTCCTTATACAGTTGATAACTCTTTGGGTAGTTTTGTTGATAAATATTAGTCCAGCTATTTGCATTTTTTAATATTCCTTGGGTGTTTCAGCAGCATTAGTGGTCCAGTCCTCCATGGCTTAAGTTGAAACATGTCAGTGTTCTTCTCCAACCTCCCAGCTAGTTTATGGGAGGTATGGAGGAAAGTGAGTCAAAAAGAATCTCAGGTGCTCTACAGACTGTCTATTTCATCTTTCTTGTGTTTGTATATCACTCAGGGCATCTGACTTCATCTGAAAGCAGCAAAGCCCAGTAAAATGTCAAAATATAAAAGATATTAAAAATATAAATACTTTTCCACTTGGTGGTGGAGGACAGAATAAGTCAAGTTGCTGAAGAAGAAGGACCAAAGCAAACCCATGGGCTAATGGACAAAATATTTGCTGTATGTTTAATAATAAAACAAGCCCAGGAGACAACTGTATCATTAGGAATATATTCTACCTAGTCCACAATTTACTTCATTTTATTTGCCCATGTCTGTGTAATGTTTCAATTCTACCAGACTCAAAGCCATGGGTAGGGACTGCCTGCAATGTTAAGTGTTTGCATTTCTGTAGTTAAATACAGATACAATCATACTCTTATAATGAATTTAATTCGTTCTATGGGTCAATTTGTTTTATGATTTTTTTTGTCATAGGAATGCATTGAAAATGGATTAATCCCTTCTGAACGTTATGGGTTGCTTCATTTTACAAACATTTTGTCTTTTGAAATATGGTTTCCCATAGGAATGCATTGGGAATGGATTAATCCATTCCAGAAGCTAGAATAAAGGCAAAAATAATGGGGGGTGGGGGGGTTCCCCCTCCATAAATGCAGAACAATTTATCGGCTTGTGAAGCATCCCATAGGATTTTTTTTTTTTGTCATTTGAAGCATGCCTATTCATGGAAATATTTTTCTTCCTATGAGTCTTATGAGGCATTTGTCTTAAGAGGTACCACTGTATTAAGAAGTTTATAATGACCTCTTCACCTTAATTTCTTTAAAAAAATTAATCATAACAGCACAAAATATGCCAAAGGAAAGTTTTTACTCTTCTCATCTGCTGTGAACATTAGCCTCTTTGGGACTTTGAATGGTGAAACAAAATAGCCTGAATAGAGTCTTCAAACGCTGTTCTGTTCTGTTGAGAATGACAGCTTTGCTTGCAGGAGTACGATCCCAAGCACAGCAGTGTCTTGTCAGAAGGAGCATGTTGTTAAAACAAAACAAAAAGCCACCATGCAGGGAGATGCCTGGTGAATGAAAATGAGTCTTAGTGCATGTCTCTCCTCTTCCCTGGGAATGCAGAGCTGTTCCCAGTAACCAGAAAACAAGACCCACAGAAATCTATGAGAGTTTACACTCAAGGAGACATGTGTAAGTCTGCCCTGTGATGCTCATGTATGGATCACCAATGTGGCATGGGGTCACCCTATCCCAGTGATGGCGAACCTTTGGCATTCCAGATGTTTTGGACCACAACTCCCACAGTCCTTTGTCACTGGCAATACATTCTGGGAGTTGTGGTCCAAAACATCTGGAGTGCCAAATGTTTGCCACCACGGCCCTATCCTGTCCTTCACCCTGTCATGGAAAACACTGTGAAGGGAATTACCAAAACTACTAGAATATGGTTCTCCCCCTTTTCAGTTTGTCCAGCCCTTGCCAGGGCAAGTGTGTCACAGTGATAATGGAGTAGCGCTCAGAGCCACACAAAGCAAATTGACCCAATCCAGCAACATTTACTGCATGAGCATAGCAACTTGCTCTGAACAACCGGCAATCTTCTTGTCAATGCTGATAGCAGAGAGATTCAGAAGGGGTTAGTGTGACCTCAGTTACAATCTGAGATGCTTCGCATGAAAAAAAAACAGAGTGGGAGTAAGATGTGCACGCAGGTACCTTTCCCTATCCAGTTATTGTCAGTATCTGACTCAGCTCTTGTGCAGCAATGGGCCAAGTACCTGTGAAGACAGAGAGAAAAACAAAACAAAGGGAGTCTGTTTTATAGAGGATTAATCATCCATTGTGAGAGCTGAAATCACACTGGGTTTCCAGAGACATGATTCTGGTCAACCTTCATGTCTGAGAAAGCAGGCTTGCAAGCTGACAGCACTCCCAAGACCAATGACATAGGAAGCTCTTCTTCATTTAACAATCAAAGGAGCCACGTGGCACAGAGTTTAAACTGCAGTACTGTAGTCAAGACTGCTCGCAACCTGAGGTTGATCACAAAAGCCTCAGATAGCTAGCTCAATGTTAACTCAGCCTTCCATTCATCTGAGGTAGGTAAATCGAGTACCAAGCTTGCTAGAGGTGGGGGGCAACATGTAGTCTACTCTACATAATAAACTTGCAAACTGCTCAGAGAGTGCTTTAAGTATTATCAAGTGTTATATAAGAAGCACACTTAGCTTTTAGCAGTTAGGAAAAACCCTCTTTTAGTGACAGTTTAACTGCAGTGTGCAGTTTGTCCCCAATAATAGATATCTCCATTACTCAGACCTTTGGGCAAATCTGAGGTCAAAAGCTTTTTTGGACACTGCTGATTGTCTGATCCATGATGGGCCATAGGGGAAAGGAGGGTTATTTGGCAGGTCTGGCTAAGCTTCCTGATGGACTTTTCTTTATCTAGAGCTGTGTTGTGGCTCTCCTTGTGCTACATTTCTCAGTGCAGTCATTCAAGGCCTGCTCAATACTTGAATCCTGATAAACAGCATCATAGCTCTATGAATGAAGCAGTGAGCATTGGTCGGCACATTGGAACATCCTTCAAAATCTGGCATTCTGCAGAGCTATATGACATTTAGCTGGGCAGCCAAGTGGTTGTGTTTCAAAGGACCTCATTCTTTTTAATAATACCTTTCTGGACACAGTCCACTACCCTGTACTGAGGTGGTAGATATGGCAAGCCTTTTATAGATAATTAATTAGTACTTCCCAAATGGAAAGATCACCTAGATGTCAAGATTTATTGGTACTTACAGTTCTACTGCCTCTTGACTTTCAGCAAAGTGGAAAACATGTTCAGTCTTTTATGGGGGTGGGAGAGAGATCAGGAAAAAAACTGATAATAGTTAAGAGTCCAGGATTGCTTCTGCCATCCTGCCAAACTGTATGCTTTTGATTCCTTGGGACAAATTGTTTTTGTTGTGATTTTTAGGTATTAATAATGTCCTAATATATAATAGGTAAAAAGGATCAATGGCAAACCATCACTATAGTTCACTACAGGTTTGCAGGAGACGAAGAGAGAGCAAATGACTGACATTAGTCTTTGAAAGAGTCAAATGGGCAGGTTTCACATCATTTCAAGAATCTTCCTAAGCTCATGGATGCTTGCTCTCCTATGCCTTGTCTACAAGCATGCAGTTCAGATGTCTGGAACGAGCAGTTTTTCTCTCCCCATTGGCAGCCTACAAAGTGGGGAGGAACAGAAAGAGAAAGAAATCCTTCCCTGCGATGCTCTCCAGAAGAAAGGGTGAACTCACAGTGGCCAGAATCATGGCCATCAGGAGATCCCTGCACAGTGCAAACCTTGGAATAAAATCTCACAAATTGAAATAGCATCCTGTAAGATACAAGGTGCATTGGCCAGTACAAAACTAGGCCAAGGCTCCATCATACGTGAATAAAGAAACTCAGTTGTACCAATGTTTTTCATTCCTCTGTGTCACCAGTACCTTTTTTTTCCAGCAGTCAGGTGGTATACACATCGGTGGGAGCATATGCATTGCTTGTATCAATGCATTTTCTCTACTGTTTCTTGATAAAATCAGTTTTTCCCCCTTTGTTCTTTTTCCCTCCCCAAATTAAAAAAGTGGTACAAACCATCTCTCCTGCTCTGCCTTCTGGTCAACCTTCAGACATTCTGTTGGAGAAAGTAGCACACCCAAATAATTGGCACTGCAGGATGGTGATCTATGGGCCTTTTCACATGACCCCTAAGATCTGCTGGCCACTTAAATTTGGACCAGGGATCTTGGGGGTTCGTTGCTCTAACTGCATCCCCACCCCTCCGCACTTCCTTGATCCTGTTTGCATGAGGGGAAGGAGGAAGAAAGAGAGGAAAAAATGCAGGCTCACCTCCGAAGCTGGTCCAAGCCCCGTCGTCCTGATTCCTTCTCTTCTGTTTTTTTTTTTTTTTTGCCTCCCGCCTCTTCTCTTAAAGGGGCGGGAGGCAAAAAAAAAAAACAGAAGCGAGGAGAGCCCCGCACTCACCAGATTAAATCCGGACCTGGGGATTTTCACCCTTCTAAAGCAGGTACAAGAAAAGTGCGCTGGGACACGCTTAGGTGGGCGTGGTCGCACTTAATTTCCTGCAAACTCTGGAGCTGGTGGGAAAACAATTGTAAGCTCCAGAGCTGGCAGCCATTTGCTGCGGAGTTTAGGGGTTGTGTACAAAGGGCCTATGAGTGGTCAGGAGGATTGCCTTATACTGTCTAAACTTCTGCAATAAGATGCCCATTAGTGGAGGGCTCAAGCAGCTGTCCCATGGTCAGCTGAGTGAGGTGTTATTTGGCCAATAGGCCTCTCTCCAGTCATCTGAGAAATGGCTCATGGATTCTTCCTCTCTTCCATATGGGATGCATCTGTAGCAGGATGGTACAGTAACCTAGCCGGTGGTGTCCAGTCTGTCATGCAAAAGGAGGTGTTAAGAAGAGACAGAAACAGGGCAAGAGAGAAAATTGGGTAGCACTGGGAAAGGGTGGGGAACTGAGTGACAAACTGGGTGATTTTGCTTACTTTTTGCATTGGACTGGTGTACTGCCAGCAATCCTATAATCAGCATATGGTCTCTGCCAAGCAGGAGAAGTGATTAATTTGCCAGTATCCAGAAGTGAGCCACTTCTCAATATTATCTCTGGAACTGTCAGACTTGGTTAGAACAGTCAAGCCTGACTGTTCACACAGAAATGCCAGGAACCTGACTGTTCCAAAGAACCCGACACCATCTCGTTCTCTCTGCTGTTAGTGTAACCAAACATTCTGTAGATAACTCACTTTTACTTATTTAGCAAAATCAGCGGTTATTATGCTTATTTAGGTTGTCTTAACATATCTGAACAAGAAATGTTAAACCCCCAAGGAATTCTTTGCCTGCAGTATAATCTCAGGACAAGGCGTACTTCTGCAATTAAAGAGAAGGGTGGCTCTGATCCCCACTTGTTGGGGGAAGGGCGCATTTGCCCCACCAGCCCCGGTTTGGGCGCGCGACTTTCGCGCCCATCCGGGTTCTTCTGCCCGGGGACGGGGGCCTATAAGAAGGCTCCCGTCCCTCGCCGCCATTTTGTCGGCGGCGAGAATTTTGGCCCCTCCCTCCCCCCCTATGGTTGGAGAATGAGTCTAACTGGTCGCCTTTTGGGGCCGGATGGGAATTTTTGGTGGTTACTCTGATTGGCTGTGAGTAGCCATGTGTTTTCGCCCATCCCATTCTCTTCACCGCGGGGGTGGGCTCCCTTCCCTTTGGCCACTAACTTGGCGGGTAGTGCAGCTGGTAACCGTATTCAAGTTGTGAGCTAATTGGACGCCATTACGGCGCGTCACAGCCCTCGTTATCAATCTATCCACATTGGCTATGTCAGCGGACAAATTAGCTATGTTTGACTGGAGGCCTCCCGAGGGCTGTGCTGAGCTCAAGAGTTAATCGTTTCCTATTGAATACGGAGATTATTGGCTGTGGGAATTTCATCTCACCCTGTTACCAGCTTGCACTACGGTGTCAGGTCCCCTTCAGTGTTCCTGACTTTTTCTATTAGAAGTTGAAGAGTTATTAATAAAGTTGTGGCCCGTTTGTACCAAATCTGAAGTTGTCCGCCTATTTCTTTCGGGGCTTGGGGGGCAAATGCATCTACAGAATGTAAAATGTTTTCATAAGTAAAGTTTATATTGTCTTTAGCTTTTCTATTTATGTAAATGTTTTGTTGTGGTTTCTGATACAGGTAAGAACATGAAAGTAGAGCAATTGTCATGCAAATGAACACTTTTTGGCAGTGTAGGCTTTGCACTCATGCTGTAAGCCTCTCATGAAAAATTTTAATTTAATCCTCACATATCAGAATATCTGTCTTTTTTGTGTGATGAATGGAAGTTCAGAACCCATGGGGTAAAAGAAGCAGCTTTGTTATTAAAAGTCTCTCAAGTTAAAAGAAGCAGGTAGCAGATAATTGAAAAGAATACCCTGGAAGGATTTCTGGCGGTCAAAGAAGACAATGATTGGGTTCAATGGACAAAAGACCTGATATGTGGCAGCTTGCATGCTCCTATGTCGTGTTTAAGAGTGGGGGAGAAAATATGCCAAAGGGTCTGTGTTGTAATAATGTTAATGTAGTTTCTTTATTAATATCCTACGATCAACCTGTGTGTGGAAGGATAGAGTTTTAGGAATCCTGGTTGAGATAGATAGTTGCCACCACAGACAGTTCAAGGCTTCAAGCCTGTTCTATCACTGAAAGCAAAAATGATGAACGTACTTTGGATACATTGTGAGAAGACAAGATTCACTTGGGGGAGAGACTGTAATGCTGAGGGGAAAAGTGAAGACAACAGGAAAACAGGAAGACTAAATATGAGATAGAATGATTTCCTAAAGGAAGGCAGAGGCTTGGGTTTATAGCCAAGCTAAGGAAGGCTGTTGAGGGCAGGATGTTTTGGAAACACCTTCAAAGGGTCACATAAGTCAAAAGCAACTTGATGGCTCATAACAACATAACTCCCATTGTTTGTGAAAGATTTCCACTATTGCTTTAATCCACCAGCTGTTATTTAAGAATTTCTACATCCCCCATACCGGTCAATTATCTTCTGCTAGTCCAGCTGTCATTTCTTCGAGAGGATGGATGCATTCTAATTTGGTGTCTCAGCTTTGACTATTCTGCCTTGAGTGATCCAGCTAAGCCTTGACAGTCTAGGCTCCTCATGATATTTCTCTTGACTTCTTGGATGCACTCAGACCCCCTTACCACATCAAAAAAATGCATCCAGGAGCCTGATTGGTAATTCAGTTGTTAGGTAGTTGTGTGTTCTTACCATGGGTGGACATTGCATCAGTCTTCTATACGTGGAAGGCAGTGAAGTAGGTGATGAAAGCCTCCACTGTCTGTGAAGACTCACCATATGAGAGGAAAGCAATGAATATTTAGAGTTTCAGCTCATGTGGAGAATCCTCACAAATAGGAAAAGCTCTATTCTTCAGACTTGTTCCTCTCTCTGTGTAAGAAAGCAACAATGTCGAAAACATACTGTGGCAGGGCTAAAATGTGGGGGCTGTGAGATCTTCTAAGGCTAATGTACCTCTCTGAGTTTCCTACAGAGCAGCTGAGATTCAAATTAAAGCATTTATTTGGCAATGAATTGTCCTATTGGCCATGACAAAAGGATTTTGTGACTCCTGAACTATATATGCTGTTGCATGCTTTTCATCCTGCAATTATCCAAGCCCTGTTCTCAAGATGGCATTGTTAAAATCATAATCTGACCACCTAATGAAGCCATTATTGTACTACTTTTACCGAATATGATAGGACTGCCATTTTTTTCTCTCCCAGGCATCCTGAAGAGAAGAAACACGACCCCTTTTCTATTTTCCCTTTCCCTTTATTTTCTTCTTTCTTTCTTAAAAACCTTTTAAAGAGACTGTAATTTCCCCCCCACAGAGATTACAGGCACACAAGCTCGAGTTCTGTGAAAGGTTTCTAGGAAAGAATGGAAAAATGGCTCCTCCCTCCCAGCAGGTAGCCAGTAATGGGGGGAACCTCAATCAAACGAACTCAGAACAGGCCTCTCTTAAAAAAACACACACACAATCCCCCCCGCCAGAAATACTGCCCACCTTTATTTATCTACCTCCAAAGAAAATTTCCACACCCTCCTGAGGTAAAGCTAAAACTATATCACTAATTTCAGGATGTATGAAACAGCTGGGCAATTGTCCTGGCCAGTTCAGTCCAGTTTTCTCCCAAAGCAGACAAGCACTGGATTTATGCAGTCTAAATTGGTGATTTACGAATTCTCCCACTACTTCACCTCTAGCTTCCGTCTCTCAACTGGACGAAGCAACAGGCAAAATTCAAAACAAGTGAGCAGCACCTCAGGCTGTAGCTCAGGCTAATAGGAAGCTGCAATGAAGATCTTCACAATCTGAACTGCTGGTAGCCCTTGGATATTAAGCTGCCATTTTTCTTGAAGGCCCTTGGCTGGTTTATAGGAAACATAAATGTTGCAGCTGACACGTAGCCTTGTTATTCCCCCTCTTCCAGCATAAAAAGAAATCTGACCTGGAGCCAAGAGGTTTTTAAACCTAGCTCTCTCTTGAAACTACAAAGAACCCTTGCTGGGCAATCTACACAGCAACAGAGATTGGGTTTAAGTGCCTCACAAGTCTTCAGCATAAGCAGCATTTGGAATTCCCATCAAGTCTGCCAATGTGTGGCGTTGTGAGGAGACTTATAGTCGCATCACCTCCCTTGCTAAATAATTACTTTGTGTTTGACAAGAGGAAGCCGATGTCTGGGTGGGTGCCAAATTAATTGCCTGGACAGAAGTGCTAAAAGATCTTAAGAAGCCTCGATGGACAAACAAAGCGTTGTATGAAAAGTGTGAACGGTGTGTGCATCTTTCAATGTTGAAAACAGGAAAAAAAAATCCCAGATTTGTTGTTAGAGCATTTTATAACAGCCCTCTGATATCCTGTATGGATCCAGTCTCCAGTTCATTCTAGTGAAGAGCCCCTGTGTATACAATGAGATGTGCACATATTTCAATAGAGGCAGCAAATGATTCAGGGAAGACTGCATATTAGGACCCCACTAGTTCCACTGAAATGAAAGGAGCCAGCTATCTAGCTGTTAACCACACTGAGGCAGTTGGCTTGAATGGTAGAGTGTTAAGGGCAGAAACAAAGTCAATTAGCGCTATCCCACAAGCGCTAAAAGCCACCTTTTACTTCAAGAAAAGCCACCTCAAAAAATCGAGCCCTCATGATCACCTGGCTTTTCTGAAGGAAAAAAAAACATGGAGATGCCCCCTGAAGCACATTTTCCTGGAACCACCACTGGGGGTTCACTTTTTTTGCATCAGTTAGGACGTGCGTTTTTAAACGAATCAAACGAAGGTGGGGACCCAAAAAGCTGCTTCTTATCTACTAATTTTCCATTTTTCAGTTCTAACCTTGGTCCTCGTTTTAAAATATTCTTATGTTTGGGTCTATCGATAAAGCTGCATGCATGCAACAATCCAACACTCCAGTTGGCAGTTTCGATGGAGTCAGTCTGCTTAAACGAAACGGAGAGGGATCTTCCTTGTTCAAGGTATTAAAAAAAGTTGAGACCCAGAGAGAGCAAGGGCAAGAGCAAATGGGAGGGAGGGAGAGGGAGAGGGGGGTAGGGAGAGAGAGAAGGAGGGAGGGAGGAGAGGGAGGTGTGTGTGTATGTGTGTGTGAGAACGAGCATGAGTGAGAGTCTGTGTGTGTGACAGAGGGGGGGGAGCATGTGAGGGAGCAAGTGAGAGGGTGAGGTGAGAGGAACCAAGGAAGCAAGGGGGTGGGGGAAAAGGAAAAAGAAGATTTTTTTTTCTGAGCTTGCCTCCCATCCCAAACTTTCCTTCCCTCTGCTGCTGCTGCTGCTGCTGCTGCTGCTGCTGCTGGCGGTTTTTCTTTCCATGTTCTCAAAGCCATAAAAAAACAGTTTCCGGCCATGGATGTGGGGACGTGGAGAAAATGGAAAGACTCCTCCGATCATGTGAGCACAACAGGGCCAAAGGTGCCTTTAAAAAAAAAAGAGGCTCTTCTGGGATGTGGGACAGGGCTCAATGTAGGTGTCTCCCCTATGTCTGATCCTCCCCATGTCCACAGAACATGCTGTTGCCTCACAGGAACACTTATGAAGAGGCAAAGAAAGAAAAGGATGGCAGTGCCCTTTGATCTGCCACTATCTTTAGTATTTTATTTTGAATTCCTGCTCACTGGTTGGTTGCTTTCTAGAACCAGGACACTGCATGACCAGGTGTTTTCCTAAAGTTTCAGTTATTGGGGCCAAGTATTGTGAGATAACACTGAGGGCCCAAAGAAACAGTCTTAGGCAAACATCTGGCTGTGCTCTGAAGGCAATCAGGCGCAGCCAGTAACAATTCATCCAAGGTCTCAAATGGTACCCGCTGTCCTCTTCTGTTTACTCTCTCTCTCCATTCTACTGAAAATATTCTCAGACAGTGTCAACTGGGAAGGGGCAGCAGAGATTGCATAGGTGGTATCAGCAAATGAATGGAAAACTTGCACTGGCATTGAAAATAAGGCATGGTGTGGATGAGAATTCAATTACCTCAATTAAACTCTATATTCCTGGGAAGGAAAGAATTTGAGATTGGGAGAGGGGGAGTAGCTTTGGTGACAGATCACAGTTAGCTGTCAGTTGGCTGGTGCAAATCAGTTTGGCTTTCAGACATTGTTGAAGAATCTAGCAAACCTTGTAAAATATTTTATATTCAGAAATGAAAGAACTGAATGTTGAAAAGAGTAAATCTGCCAAAAACCTCCCATTAATTCCCATGTAAATCAGGAGACAATAACTGAGAAGAAATAATCTCCTTATTCTCATTTAGAAATAATTGAGTAATTTTAATTGGAGCAATACTTCCCAGTATTTTTCCTGTGCTTCAAAAAACCAAACTAGCAACTTGAGTAAAACAAGATGTGATTATCATTTATGTCCTGGGAATGATGGTTTATGAGTCAAGCTCTGCTGTACCCTGAAAAAACATGCTGCTTAAGATATTATGGAAAGATAGACTTGTATTAAACAACAGATATTTTCTCACTTGGCACAGATAATGTACTTGCCATGAGACAGTATTAGTGGTGACTGCTGGTGCCTATTGTGATTGGTAGGTTGAAGATCAGCAAAGCATGAGATGATAGGAAGAGCTAAGGTGCAAAAGTAGGTATGGGGGGGCAGACAGTCCTTCACACATACATACTAGTAAGAGAATGCAGGCAGGGGTGTGACCCTCAACCTCAGAGTCTAAGGAAGCAGGTAAAGGTGACTGGTTAGGAGCAGCAGACTTAGACTCTGAGGTGGAGCATCTTCCCATTCATGTCAATGGATAAGCCTCCATAAGCTACCTAGTTGTCACTGTCTACAGCAGGGGTGCCCAAACTTTTTGTAAGGAGGGCCAGATTTGGTGGCTGAGAATGTGTCAGGGGCCAGTTGCTCCCCAACCCTGCCACCCCACTGCAAGCCCCACCTACTGACCCATAAGCCCCACCCACTGACCCCTTGCAACCCCACCCGCAGGAATGAAGGTGGTGACCAAGGGAGGGAGGAAGTTGGAGAACAAAGAAGGGAAGAAGGAAGGAAGGTGAGGACCAAAGGGAGCCTGTTTAAAAAAACATGGGGCTAAGGAGGGGGAGGGAGGGGTGGGCCAGCCAGCCGCGGGCCACTCAGAATGGCCTGACGGGCCAGATTTGCCCCCCCCGGGGCGGACTTTGGGCAGGCCTGGTCTACAGTGAATACATTCATTGTCTGTGTCCTCTGCTTCATTCCTTTGAGATGATTCCTTGCAAGATATTCAGATTTGTGTTTTTGAACCATAACTCTTGTAGCTTATATGTCACTTGGGTAGTTTCAGGATTTAGATTCCTAAAACAGAAGTATCTTCACCCTAGATGGGAATAGGGACACTCGAACTGGAATACTTTCTCATTAGGCATTCATTATAACACAACACATTTTTTCAAATGAATCTCCATCCATCTTCATCTTTTAAAAATGTGTTGTTGTGCTGTTTTGGACCTATAAGAGGCAGGCCTTAGTTTTTCATGCAAAATAAAGACTACACTTGGTTTATCCCAGGAAAAAAATGCTGCTATTATCTTCAAACTCTGCTCTGAAATTATTTTCTCTGCACATAAGCTTGCCTCATCTGCATTGGTTTTTCTTGCTGAAAAGAAATATCATTTTGAAGGCTAGCAGTCTGAAGAAGCATAATGATAGGCAAAAACCGGTTTCCAAATGGCTTTTTAAAAGATTTAATGATCTGTTTAAACATCCAAAAATGTATTTAACTATGAATTGCATTCTTCATATTGTTAAGGTAACAGTTCATCCTCAACCAAGGGCTGACAGGTGCATACAATTGACAGAGATTGGCAGTATGGGATTTAAAAAAAATTGAAACCAGATGCCTTTTCTTAGACAAGTGGCTCGTGGACCTTAACATTTGAACAGTGGAACTATTTGCTTGACTGTCTCCTTTCTTCCATTAGACATATTTGCACACTGATCTTATACTAGATTCTGAAAGGATAGCTGTTGTGAATTTTTCAGTCTGTTTGTCTGTGTTCTGGAAGTTTTCCTTCCTGACATTTTGCCAGACTTTGTGTCCAGCATCTTCAGAGGGAAGGAGCTCAGGGAACTAGGAGTTCTCCCAAGAATGTCAGGAAGAGAAACGCCAGGAAGAAAATCTTCTAGAACACAGCCAAACAGCCCCCCAAAAAACTCACAACAGCTATCCTTGCCCCCTTCCTCCCCAATTCCTTGTTCTTCAAAAAAGTCTGAAAACCAAACTGATTTGCACCAGCCCTGAAAGCCTTCGAGAATACGGGGGACAAATACTTTGTGACCATGATGATGAGGAAAATCTGAGAATTATCATCCAATAAAGTAAAGATTAGAACTACTCATAAGAATAATAGAATTATAGGAAGATTTCCTTGTGACCATCTACCCCAATTCATCTGGTTTGTGCCAGATCAAGAATATAGAATGTCACTTCAACCTTCCAGAATGAACATAAGTTAATTGGACCATGACTACATTGAGATGGCTGAATGAATTCCTTCTAAATTACAATTTTGAACATGATATGATATCGTGGTGGTGGGATCTCTACTGAAATCAACTGGATTGTTAGCATTTTGCTTTAGTCTTCAGCAATTTATTCATAGTACGGGAGTGATGAGAATAATGTTTTACAGGAGGCCAGGTTAGCTGTTCAGAAACTGTGCTTCTAAACACCGTGAGGAGATGTAACATTTCCAGAAAGGCTGGACACAGAGGGGGGGATGATTTGCCCTCCCCCCCTTTTCTCCAATCCCTTTCTCCATGACTTTAACATCTCTGGAAATCTTATACCTCTACCCAATGTGGTATAGTGAACAGAGTACCAAGTCTAGGATGGATTCAGGAGCCCTGGATTCAAATCTCTGCTTGTCCATGGAAACTCATTAGGAGGTTGGAACTTGTAAAACCTTGAATAGGGAAGTGATACAGATTGCCTTCTGTTTCTGGTGTAGTTGCTTTCCTTCGGGGAAAGAGGTAGAGTCTAAAGAAGAGAATGACTGCTATTTGTGGGTTTTTCACATGAGTTAAGATGTTGATTTTCTGGGGGCCCTGTTCACAGGAAGGGCTCACATGCATAGCAGAGGCTTTCCTCTGCATCCATACCATAGTCCATGCTTGGAACGAAAGGCTAGCAGAAATAGAGTGGGGTAGAATGGTCCCCTCTCTATCCATTATGAGTAGACATGATATCTGAATGACTGAATAGGGCTAGTATGCATATATGCTATTTCCATGCTGCAGCCATTATTCCAAGCTTTCAGTAGAACCAGTATATAACTTTTCTGTGGAGGCTCTATTCAAGGGTGATGTGTTGGTATAAGCTTGATAGAACAAGCCCAATAAACATGATCACTAGGATGGCTACTTAACTTATGTATTGTAAAAAGAGAACAAGTGACACCGAACAAGAAGACAAAAGAGGGCTCAAATTGGCCTAATATTTGTCCATCCTAGTGCACAAAGACTTGAATATAAGACTTAGAAACAACCACTACATACACTTTGATTAGAAATGTGATGTCCAACCTCACCATAGCACACAACAATGGGCGAAGTACCAAGTTGCCTGCTGATGGGTGGCTTCAAGGATGAAGGCATGAGGCCCTTTCATGATTCTCATTAACACTGCATGAGATAATTCTTCCTATAAAGACACCTTCAGAACCTTAGTAGCAGCGCTGGATCTGGAAGAAAGAAAAGAACCTTCTTGTAGATTGGTGGTCAGTCTTCCACAAGCCCCAGCAACAGCAAAAGGTCTAGAAACACTCCACACATACAGTATGCTAATAAGAATAGTGCTGCTTGGCCAGTCACTGAAAACTGTTGGGCTTTTCTCCTTATTTGTAAAGTATTGCCATTGACTCAAATTTTCATCATACTCATTTTTCCATCAGTTGGACAAAAAGCAGTTCCATCTCTCCCTGCCCTTCCTGCATGACATCATAGGGTTCCCGCTTATGACATCACAAAGGTCCATTCATTTGTCCCAGATTTTGACTCTGAAATCTCAGAAAATAGGAGGCTATTGACTGGGAAAATGCTGGAATAGTGCTGATCCCTAGTTAGCAGCCAGTAACTCATGAAATCTCAGAAAATAGGAGGCTATTGACTGGGAAAATGCTGGAATAGTGCTGATCCCTAGTTAGCAGCCAGTAACTCAAACAAATAAACAAAAATGGAATCCAGATGATATTGGGATATAAACCTATCACCATTCCAATTCTTTGCTGTTTTACCTATAGAATAGGTAACTGATAACTTATTTTCTCTGTCTGTGCCTTACTGTACTCTTGTGAATATTATCTAAAGGAATGTAAATATTTATGTCACTGACTTTATTTTATTGGGTTTTCTTACACCGTACATAAAAAAGTGAGAGAGATATGAATCATGAAAGTAGATGGTGGGGAAGGCTAGATTTTTCAGGTCATTGGAAGAAAACCACCTGCTAATTATTTTGGAAAGGATAATTTCTGGAAACAATATGCTATTTTTAATCTTACCTTCAACCTGGTTTGTATATGAGAATTCTTGGATTAATGATGCTAGAATATCTTCCATAAGACTAGTTCTTTAAATTAATTGATCTGTTCCATTCATTACTGAGGCATTTATTCTGTCCTACCAATAACTGGAATCATGGCTGTGCAGTAGAGATGGGCACGAAATGAACTGTTTTCATTTTGTTATTCGTTATTCATTTTGTTACGTTATGAGACGAATAACAAACCTGGTGCTGAAAAAGGAACAAACCAAACTGAACCAAGAAAATTAGATTCGTTATGTTTCATTTCGTTAATGGCAGCGCCCTTTGAAATGAGCTGTTTTAAATTTTAAAAAACATCCTGAATATTCATTTAAAAACCCAGTGATAATTATTTATTCTGCCTGATAATACCTGCCAGTGGGGTTTGGGGTCCTTAAAACGTTCATTTATGTCTTTTCTCACATTGCGGTGTGTTTTTTTCCTTTAGGAGGAGTTAGGGCATCCACACAAAATGGCTGCCACATGCCTAATATTGATTTCTTGGGCATTAAAATGCCCTGGACATCTATTAAAACCCAGCAAAAATGATTTATTCTGCCTGATAATACCTGCCAGTGGGGGTTGGTGTCCTTAAAACGTTCATTTATATCTTTTCTCACATCGAGATGTATTTTTCCCCTTTAAGGATGACACAAAATGGATGCCAGCCACATGCTTAATATTTCTTGGGTATTAAAAATGTGCAAGGGTGGTGAGGAGTGCTTTTATTTTATTTTATTTTCTGGTATTTTTTGAGTCGATTCATAGCTTCCTTGAATTTATTTTTATTTTTTATTTATCCTTATTTTACTATATCATGCATTGAGTACAGTCACATGGGCTAGCCATGTGATGGGATCATGTAAATTGTTTGACAACTTCAACCAATAGCATGCCCAGGTTGCAGTGGGAAGGTCTGGCAGCTCCAGAGGGCATAAAAGCCCTTGCTCCCCCCAGCCCTCCTTGCAGTCTGTGGTGGAGTGGAGTGGAGTCAGGTTGGGGTGGGATTGCTGTCTGCATTGTTACTTTCACTTTAGGCTAGCTAGTTTGTTCAGTTATATCAATTTCTTTATTTATTTATTTACTGATTTCCGTCTGGTCTGGGGCGCTGGGGGACGCCCGCACGCAGGAAATGCTTTAATCATGCAAAGCGGGTAAAAGCAAAAAATGAATAACGAAACAACAAAACAATCTTTTCCACAAAAAATTAACGAAAAATGAAAAAAATGAACTGAAC